>CM041739.1:8612253-13412253 GCA_023373845.1 Nibea coibor | reverse complement strand
CTGGCTTCCACCAATTACAGCTCTCTATTGACCCACTGACTCAAGCTCAGGAAATTTTGTCATTATTAATGAACTACACCATGGGAATTGTGGGAGTTTGATGACAAACACACAGAAATTCTTCTTCTTTTGTTTATTTTTTAAAACATTTTTTTTTTTTTTACCACATTTACGTTTTTCTAACAGGGGACCAGAGTCAATATACAATTGATGTTTTTTTCCCATTAAAATAGAAATAACAAATTTATTAATACAGGGTACAAGATCACAGAACAACTCACTGTTCTAGTCCAAGATGAAAATCACAGTCTTTCTAACATTGTCCAGTGTACTTATTTTAAGTGTTGAACAAAAACTTTGGACTACAAACATTACATTTTTATATATAATAAAAGTCCATCTTACACCACTTGTGTAAATTGCCAGCTAGCATTATGCGCACACAAAAGTGTGCATTCAGTACAGCAGCAGCCCTCTGTCAACACTTGTGTGAAAACACTTTGGCCATTAATGTAAAATAGTTCCAGTGATCCACAGGGGAAATGAGCATACGTCTCTGGGGAATCACCCTTGGTATCTGACTGTCCGCCCACTGATTAGGCGGTTGTCACCAGAGGCCTGGTTGCCAAGGTAACCGCCCTCTGTCACCTCCTGTTCTCATTCGCTTCCTGCTGCGCTCCACTCTCCGCTGAGCTTTCTGACAGTATCCTTGCCTTTTTCCTTTTCAAAGGGCAAGTGCTTACAAACTTCTTGTGCATGCATCGGTGTTTGTGTGTGCGTATGTGTGTGCGCGCGTATGTCTGTGGGTGTGTATAACTGTATCTGTGTGTGCGTGTGTTATTAACAGCGTGTTTGAGTCATGCAGAGTGGCCACTGTCCCCCTTGGTGATGGATTGTGATGCCAATCTGTTGCAGCAGCTCACAACAAGTCTTTCAGTACTGGGCTGGAAAGACACGGAGAGAAAGAGTTGTTCTTTATTCACCCTTCCTTTTCCCTACCTTCCTTCCTTCTTTCTCACTTTCCCCCCATTTCCCCAGTCCTCACTTCCTTCCTTTCCTTCCTCTCCTTTGCTTCTCTGGTGCTGTCTTCTTTCCATTAACCTCCCTTCATGTTTGTGTCACTTTTATCTTTGTCTTCCTTCTTTATCTCTTTGCACACATCTTTTTCTTTTTTGCTTCAGTGAGTCCTTGTTCGTAATGTTCGTAATCTTCAGTTTACTTCCACATTGTCTTTTCTCTCTGTCTGCCTCGCTTTCATTTCCATCCCATTCTCGCACACTTTTATTGCTTTTCCTCCTCTCCCTATATAGCCTTACTCAAACTGTGGTATCAGCCCTAACCATAAGAAACAAGGGATAAAGGAGAGGGAGAGAAGATGGCAGTGTGGCAAACGTCCTTGAGTGCAATTAAGCATTCTGACAGAGGAAGAAAAAAACAAAACAACAACAAACAAACAAAAAGATTTGTGGACCCGGGCAGAGACACATACCTGACCTGATACAGGTGAGATTGCTTTTGAGAAAGTGAGACCCACTGCTGAGAATATTTGCAGCCTGGCAAGAGAATAGAGAGCGTGAGGACAGTTTGTATCATTGTTTGAGCTCGGAGTCACACCCTTTCAAAAAAACTCCAGGACATCCAGGTCCAGGAGTGATGGTTCCTGAGCCCTGGGAAACACCCCCCTCCATCTGTGTGTGCTTTCATTGCCAGATGGATGTGGAGCTCTGTCTGGCCCATAATCAATGCAATGCAGACCTAAACTCACAGCTAACCACCTGGAGCTGTGTGCATTGCAGAATATATTTCTCCTCTCCAGAGTCCTGCAGCTGGTCACTGTTCTTCTCCTTTTCCCGTTATCGCTAAACAGCTGTTTGTTCAGCTTATCACCAAATTAAAATGCTATTTGCAATGCTTGTGATATAATATGCTGGAGAGGAAGTAGACGTTACAACGACAGCAATATGAATTTACAAATGTGATGAGAAAATATATTTAAAAAAGTCCTTTTAAATCTGAGTTATTCTGAATGCACAGCACAGTAAGCTATGTGCTCTTGCTACTTAGTTACTGGGATACTCATTTTGCCTCTCACAGTCTTATTGTTCTCGCTCTCTCGATTGGCATATTCTCTCAGCAGAATGATAATTGGTATAAGAGTTTCTCAAGGACTGGCAGGTCCTGTAGGACGGCCGGTCCGCTGTATGAGTCTAATTAAACACAGCTTTCTCATTGGCGCCCCTCCTTCTTCTCACTCCTCTTTCTTTCTCTCTTCCCTCTCACGTCCCCGTGATGCACAGTGGGCTCATTAATTACACTGGAGTTTACAGATCAGCATGCTCCATCTCAATGTCATCCAGTGTGAGCGCATACAAGCACACACGGAACTGCATGCAGAAGCACTGACGCACTGTTTGCCTTATTATTATTATTATTGAAAGGCTGCTGACGGAGCTATTGTACGTGTTGTTTTCCCTCAGCCAGATGGGGTTTTGTCTTGCATTTTCCCACTGATCTCAAGTGTGTATCATGAGGGTGCAGTCACTGCCCCGTTCTCTCTGATCGAGCTACGAGTGCACAGGTAGCTCTCATCTCCTAATGTCTGACAACTTGTAAGATAAAAGGAGGTAGAAACAAAACAGACACAAAATAAAGGAGCAATTCAGTTGCAGCTCAGATGATCCAAACAGATGTTCAATCGCTCTTTCAGATGTAACAAAGAAGTGTGGTTCAAAAGGGGGGGGGGGGGGGGGGGGGCAAAACTTCTAAATTTAGTGAGAAATATTCTGCCAGTAGTAGAGTACAGTAAATTAAATATAGTGGCAATATTTTTAGGTGAGAAAAACATAGCCAGTGTATTTAATTTAATCCTTTTTTATCCTGTTAAAAATGTATGTAAATGTTTAAGACCATTAAAATGCAGGTCTACAAGCTGTATTACAGTCTTCCTGTGTGTCAGACTGACACAGTGATGTGCATATATTTGGACACTGCACATTAGCCGACCTTCCTCTGGACCTGTGCTGGACACGTGTTGGGTTACCTTTACAGGGATAGTCTGATGGCTCTTAAAAAAGGTTGACGGTGAATCCCAGGTGTGCGATGTGGCACCACCTCTATGGATTTAGAAAATGTCTACAGCGCCAGAGGAGACGATAACACAGAAACATTCCCCCATGATGAAAGTAATGGTGAAGCAGAGCCTTCTGTAGTGTAGAAATATGAGCGTGTCAGGTCTATAGATTGATCCAGTCTACATCAGACAATTTCGGAGAGTTGTTTCACAGTCAATATGTGCAGCAGCCTTTAAGCTCCTCACTTTATGGAAACAAGGAAGCGGGATTCAGATTCTTCATTGTCTGACATCTTGATCAATATGGTGGTCTCATTGATGTTTTATAGGGCATGCCACCACATGATTTGATTCATTCTGTCCAATTCTCAGGGTGCTGACCGAGTTAACCAAAACTGAGACTGTTTAAAAGGAGAAACAGACATGAAATAGAATTTAAATTTAGACTAAAACTATTTGATGTTTCGTTTGGATTTGATTTATACACTTCGATTCTAATCATATAGACACGTTTTTCTTTTCCCCTGCATTCCCCAATGCCCCAAAAAAATGTAATGATGTAATGTAATGTAACTATTTGCTCACACTGTCTAAATAGGAAAAGCTTTGAACAAATCTCCCACTAAGAACAAACCGCCCTGTGATATTAATGCTTCGAAAATAATAACAGATGGTTGGTTTCATCAGGAGTCAAGAGGAATAAAAGGAAGTCCCAGGGGGAGCTTAAATACATGAAACCCTGAAAGAGCTGACTCGTGTTGGGATCAGCAGGGGACTTCCCCACAGACTGTCTGTTTCTTCAGGCTCTTGCCAGAGGCGAAGTTTTGATACATTGCAGTGGAGCTTCTGAAAAATCCTGCTAAGCCAAGGTGATAATATCGGAGCAGGGGGCTGTTTGTACACCGATACAAGGGAGACTTTTTATTTTGCACGCTGGCTTATTGTTACACTTAACATCCACATTAACGATGAAAAATGCGCTCTTCAATCAATACGCTACTATAAAACGTGGAAAGGTGGCGAGGCATAGAGAAGGAAATGTGTGTGAAATATGAAATGTGTCTGAGAGTGAGGGGAAGGACAGAAAGGGGCAGAAAGAGTCACACGGAGGGGAGCAAAAAAATGGGCAGGTGACAGAGTCTGCGTGAGAAAGAAACTGTGAACAAAATACGGAAAGTCTCCCGTATTTCAGAAAATGTGTGTGTCTTGGCTGAAGTGCTTAAGTGACATTTAACCGGGTAGAGAGAGATAGTGATTGTGTGTGTGTCTGTGTGTGTGTGTGGTAAAGAGGGAGAATGTAGCTGGACATCAGCCTGTTTGAAAGCAATTATCCTCGGAGCAGGTGTCGTCAGATTGGTGACAAGATTTGCCGGCCCTTGCCAGCACATTTCAGCAACGGGATCAGATATGTGATCTGGCAATGCACTTCAATTTCAGGCCTCAATAAATAAAATAATACCACTAGCACAAATAAATGAATAAGGGTAGTATCAGAAGCAATGGGAGCAGGTGGTAGCGTGCTCTCCGGTCAAGGAAAGCAGGCGAGCAGAAAGACAGCAGTCAAGATAGAACGAAAGATGGAAAATCCACAGAGAATAAACAGTGAACATCCAGATTAGTTGAAGGAAACATTTGTTCTATTAGGATTTTATAGGCCGACTGTCAAAGTTTGAAATACACACTGATGACAGCACAGATATACACTGCAAAGACATGATTTATTTAGGTTACAGGATTTGTCTGTTTCATATTCGAGGACGAGACAGTACATCACACACATATATATATACAGCAAAACACCAGCTTTATCAACACTGCTCTTTGGAGCGGCACGCCATGTCTACTGTACCTTGACTTCTTCTTTGTCTGTGTTTTGAGTGTACATTACAGGCTTCTATCTAGGTTTGCGTGAGAGTCACAAGTCCAAGTCACAGGTGTTGAGTCATCCCCGTGTAGCCAGCACTCTTCCTGTTCCTTGTGTACCGTTCTAGTGACTATACATCTGAATATAATAATTGAAATGTGACAATGTTATGTTAGTATATTCATGAATAATTCAACAGTGCGTCAATGCTTTTTTTTTATTCATGTATTTTTAAAATCAGTTCAGGTATTGTAATGGCAGGTCAAAGCAGTTTCAGGGGTTGTTACGTAAGCTATAGGAATATTAATGAATGCAATTTCACTGAAGATTTTCTCTTTAGTGTTTGTCATCCATAGTGTTACACAACACAGTGTGTTCCTTTGAGATAGACAGGATCAATTCTTGTAAAGTGGCTGAATCTATGAGCTTAATAAGATCAATATCTAATTAGGTTTGTAAAAGCACAACCCTGTGCTCGATACAAAGAGAGTATCTTGAACATGCCTATAGGAATAATAATTGAGACCGCTAAATGTGTTTTGATTTGATTTCATGCAACTGGAGGATACAAAATGATCGAAATTAGCTCAAAATAAATCAATTTATACATTTAATTCAAGTAAAAAAGATGAATCAAAACCTGAAGTGTTTAACCTGTCGAACCCTTAAACCCTTGAAAGAGTTTTATTGAACGCCATCATCATAATCAACCTCCCCAAACCTTTTATCTTGCATGCTTAAAATTACTCAGGGTAAGTAGTGGAATAACATCAGCATCGGTAGATGAGACGCTGCATCCTCTGTAGATCCGAGATACGAGCCATGCTGTACCGCACATCAATAATGCTGACGTTCATATCCACTAGTGGATCAGAACTTCTGCGACAGTGGGAGGAGATGGAAACAGATTGCATCGTTCCCTCTCGCAGTTTTCTTATCACAACAGCCACACTTATCTAGTCCCTCTGGAATGATTTTGTTAGAAGCCTGAGTGAGTGACGGGAAAAGAAACAAATGACTGGAAATGCAGAGAATGAAAACTATGAGAGCTAGTTAGATAAACATTTAGAGCCGAAGTCATGAATCAGAGTTTAGGTGCGAGCATAGTAATTGAGTGTTACCATAAAGAAGATTGTTGGTGTTGTTCTCCGTGCGACAGTAACGACTGTCAATTTGTCAGTGCTAACAATAGCAGGTTTGCTGTGTAGACAAAAGGGTGAGGTAAATGCAGTCATCGTGTATTGTAGTGTTCTGAAGGAGAAATGCTTTTGTCAAGTCACGAACCTGCAGTGCCCTTGTCGTGACCCCGTTTTCTCTTTCTCATGCACCCTCGATAGTACAAATTTATAACAGAATCTTCAATAGAACCGACTGAATCACTATCGTCAGCCAAATCAATAGTTTTTAGCAGTGGACCTCCCATCACCGGAGACTGGGAGCACCACCGTTCTCTCAGCTGTAATTGCTTTGT
Organism: Nibea coibor; assembly: GCA_023373845.1. Classification (NCBI taxonomy): domain Eukaryota; kingdom Metazoa; phylum Chordata; class Actinopteri; family Sciaenidae; genus Nibea; species Nibea coibor. The sequence goes on along the minus strand of CM041739.1, from coordinate 13,405,848 downwards.
TAAAAACCACAGAAACAATCAGAACGGGATAACTCTGCTGCAGGCAGTTGAACCAATTAACCTCGTAATCAGACTGAATTTAGTGCTTAACTAAATTAACATTGCCCAGTTACTTGTCCACTTTCCTGGCTCTGGTTCATTGCAGCACTGTTAGAAAAGTTACATAATGTTTTACCTACTCCACACTAAATCATTTTTGTCGTTAATCATGTTAAACCTTGTGGGCATTTGATGTTAATACTGGTGATTTTTCCAACAAAACATATACCGTGTGTAAAAACTGTCTGCTTAAAGCTGGCACTGTACTTCAGTTGAATTCTCTGCCCTCCTTCCTCGCCGTAGTCTCTGAGTTCTATTTCATATGTCAGCTGCCATGCCAAGTATAAAAAAGCCAAACATGGGATAACCATATAGCCACAGTTTGCATGAATGTACTCTCTCAAAGTGCCATAAATGTGCTTGCAGCGATTGTCAGAGCCCTGACAGACTCCCTGTCTTTCCAGCAGAGACACAGAGAGTCTGACAGGAGCTGTTCACAGCTGGTTAACTCTGACTACCAGCTCTATCCATGCTACACTGAGCGGTGGTCGGCCTTCCTCTCCCCTGACCCTCTGCATCACACTGTGTAGGCACGTAGCCTCGTACAGTCATTGCAGTCTCACTCCTCTGCATTTTTTAATATGGAGGGAGCGAGAGTTCTAACAGTATTTGAGGGTGACGGTAATATGGTTAGTGCTGTCAAGAGATTTAAAAAAACTGAGAGATGAATTAATTATGATCTGAAATTGATTGATCTAATTAAACTCTTTTTTAATCTCACCTAAAACTTGCTTGCTTGAGAAAAGCCCTCAACTTGAGGTATTCTCATTTAAATTCATTACATTATTGTGGCAGATGAAAAGATTGCTAAATCAGAAAAAGTGGCTTCATAAAATCATGTATTGTTTTTAACAGATTTGAACAGATGTAGTCCTAGGCATTTACATGCCGCTGTATTTGAGGCTAGTCCCAAGTGCTGCCTGCGACCTTTAGTTTCGACCTTTTGTCAATCTTCAAATAATTAGAAAATAAAAATAAAATAAAGCATCAGGTCCATGTAAAGCAGCGCTGTACCTCTGTTAACCCCCCATCTTCCACTATGTTTATCGGCTTGCAGTTCATCGCTATCCACATGGCAAGAACATTCATCAGCCTGTTGGTCGCAGACTTGCTCATACGCAGGGTGCTCTCCACGAGTTTAGTTTTGCTAACGGTTTCGCTGCTAACGTTAGCTGTGGCCGCACATGCGACTGAGTGCTTTGTGTTGATGCGGTAGGCTAAACCTGAGCTGCTTTGGTGGTGCGCAAACTCCTTCTTACAAAGAAGGCATATCACTCTACATTTATCAATGCTGCCGTCAGGTCATTCGTGAAATATAAATTTCCCATCCATTGGACCGTTCCATTGGACCGATCCATTGGACTGCCACATGCGCCTCCATTTCCACGTCTCCCCTCCGCTCCTCACCTTGCCCTCCCAACTACAACCATCCCAAACACAATGACAGCCAATCATGTCCACATCACGGTGTGACTGACCATTGTTTTCCACCCCAAACAACTCAAGCACAAGAAGCCCATAAAAAAGGATTTTATAAAAAGGCGACTTGCATATAGAAACAGTAAAGTTAGCTGTTAAAAATTAGATTAACACGATTAAAAAAACATAACACGCTAAATATGACTGTAATTAATTCATTGCCATGACACCCGTAAATATAGTATACATAGAAAACTACTTTTGCTTTGATAGCTGTGGTGAAAGTTGTAGGACTGGATGATTTTGTTAGTCCAGCAGAGGACTGATATTTCCATAACTGAAATTTAAATGCAGCCGGGACAATGCTTTGGTGATGAAAACAATTTCAAATAAGCTAAATTGAAGATGCTTATGAGTGTGCCTACCTTTTAAGTTTGTGTGTACATGTACGTGTGATTATGTTTGTGTGAAAGAGTGTGTTTATGTGAGAATGTTAAAACACTATTGCTGTTGTTGATGCAAATTAAATCAATCTGTGTTTTCCAAAGTGAAAGGATAATAAAGGAGAACAACACTGGAATTGCACAGCAGCTGCTATGTCAAATTGAAAGTGTGTGTGTGTGTGTGTATTAAATATGTGCGCACCTGGAGAGTGTGTGTGTGCCTTAATTCGCTGTATTCCCGCTGTTGCTAAAAGCTTGTCAGTCATGAGCTATGTACAAAACAGAGAAGTGTATTCATTTTTCTTGCTGTCAGGATCTTAACAAAGGGTTGTGACAGTGGAGGTCTCATCAGTTCAACAAAGACAACACCCGCTTTACGATATCTCATTTATCCACACAAAACATGGCCACACAAAGGACACAATTTAGTGTGTCCTGAGGGGGTGTTTGTGTTTCTATCCCTGTGAGGGTCAATGAGGAAAATGAAACGCATTCAAGCTCCAGATTAGAATTGGTTGTGGGACAACAATACAAAAACATTCAGATTATATATATTTGTTATGCCTCCGCACATCCTTCTTCTTCTCAGTCAATGTTAGTGTGCATCATGACTGTAGCAGGTGTAGCAAATACTTATTTTGCCAATTTGTACGTGTACATGTTATGTAATGACGCGCTCCCAGTCTTTATGCTAAGCTAACTGACTCCCAGCACCATTAGCACACAGAGAGTGGTTTCAGTCCAACTCTAATCATGAACATGTAAAACTGTACTAAGTTTGGCTTCTTTTGTTAAATGTAGAAAAGGATTTTCTTCTTTTTTTCTGTATTCTTCAAAATCAGATAAAGTCCGTAAAGTCTCTTGACTGAAACTTTCAATAGCCGCTATAGTATGAAAATATTTAAAACAATATCCAGCAGTAGTTTTGATGGAAGAAGCCAACACACAATCATAACCCGTTTTTTAGTGTTACTCATTAGCTATACATAAGACCGACTTTGATCAAATTGGTTCAATTTAAGTGATATTAAATACAAAATCAATATGCATATGTATATGTATGTAAAATGAGGTCCCTCTTCATTAATTGCTCTGTGCTTTTATCGTGCAAACTAAGTCTCTATCCAGGAAATCACGTACATCACGTGTGTTTTATAACCCTTAGCCTACTTGAAGACTCAACTTATGATAAAAACCTGACAGTAATTTACCACAGTACTTTTATGTTCATGTTCTGTGTGCGTGTGTGTGTGTGTGTGACGGTGATGGTGATCATGGCTGTCATAAATTACTAGTGAGTCTTCATAGGGTCTGATAGCTGGTTAATCAGCTGTTATATTGATCTCCTGGGGGTTCGTGAGCACTTTTCATATTTTGTGTGCGCGTGAGCGTCAGTCTGTATTTGTTGGTACGCTAATAACTTTTTTATAGCGCATAGTAATAACTGTAATATGTTTGTGCACATTACCTGTTAATGTTACCTGGTTGTGTAAAGTCTCATCCTGTTGATTCATTCCTGGTTAAATTGCTTCATACTTAGATACTTTACCTCCATTTGCCTGCATATGAAGAATCAGGTGAATATGCCAGTCACACAAGCAGGCTGTTTTGATGTTTATGGCTATATTTATGACTTAACATATTGTAACACATCAGTGTGCTGAAAGTATTCAGTATTGAATATTATACAAGCACTATACTCTATATGTCTATGCGCATTTATGTGTACTGTATATGTATATGTATCTATTTTTGTAGCACCCTTTAAATGCAAACACATTTGAAGCAGCACCATATATTATAGCAATCACGACCGCCCACTAGTATGCACAGGCTAGTCCAGTGACATGGTGAGAGCGACACGTGGGTAATATAAAAACAAAGGTGAGATTTGCTATGCATATTTGTGGTGAAACAGAGTAAGTGACATGGCTATAAAAGCATAAAGCAGTTTTATATTGTATTTGGCCTGTATGAGCTTGCATTTCAGAATGTCACATATGTTTTCACTGCGCTCTGTGTGAGTCATAATGCCGAGACAGGCTTTCTGTGTCTACAGTAAACTAATGAGGAGTCGGCAGCCACAGCTACAGAGCTGACATGTTGTTTGTGTTGTCTAATCAGTTGATAGCTTACCAATACTTTGCTTTCATATTTCTCCCTCCGGGAGAATAAGTCATTAAGGTAGCGTAATTAGGGGGAAATTCAGCTTGTACAGTTCACAGTGGGCTTTGTTATGCAGAGCAGTTACACGAGTATGTATGATGAAAATCATCAGATATTTAGATGAATTGTTTAGCGCAAAACAATACTAAATGATATGAACATACAAAGGCAGTGACACATGCAAACAAATCATATTCTATATCTGTATGGATATAATTTATATGAGTGAGCACTTGCAGGTCCTTCCACTCATTAAACATAAAGTGCGTGCCTGTACACACACATACACTGGCTCCACATTTATCTTCATTAGAGCTGCGATTAGGAAATGAGGCCTGGGGGTGTTATTGGTGTACTGAATTTGCTCTCTGATGTATTTCACTCTGTCTCTTTCAAATCAGGAGATATACCCCTTTCATCTTCTCTGCCAAACTATATCTGTTCCTTGTGTCTCATGTCTAAGTAATACAGAAATCACATTAAATCCGGCTGACATTAGACCAGACAGACCAGACTGAGTTCAATGGGTGAGCTCTGTGAGTCTAGTTTTGAGAGATACAGCTAAAATCTGTATAATACCGAACGTTATTGAACACCAGCGGTGAATGTTACTGGTATGTTACTGTCACTTGTATGTAAATCAGGTAGATCAGGAGAAGTATATGGTGTATTGGTAGCATTTAGTGCTTTAATTCTAATTATTATTAGAATTATTAGAATTAAAACTAGTTTTCTGGTTTGAAGTGGGATCGGTTAGAAAAAATGTGACGTCCCATACATCTGTGCACCAATGAGGATTCAGTGAAACCCTCGTTGATAATGACACCCTTTAAGATTAACTGCACTGCAGTCAGATTCCTATTTCTTATACTCCATAGGTGCACGTGAGCATCATCCTTGACATGGGCCAATATGTCACTGTCACTACTACACAACACTGAAAATAAATTTTAATCAAGAATAATGTCACAATCTGTACTGTTATTATATTTTATTTCGACCATTGGCTCCATGATACTAACCAGCTTGCTGTTTGCATAGCATCCGCCAACATCATGAAGCAACCGATGCCAGACCCACACTGCACAGCCATGCCACCCGGCCAACCCCAGCTTAGCTCTGGTCTGCTACCGTTAGCATGATGGCATCCGGCTTGGCATGAGTTTTAACTGGTAGAAAGTAATTATTAAGTACTTTTGCTTTGTACTTTACCACACACTATTCATTTTTGGTTAAAATCAAAACTATTTGTCTTAATGTGGCAGATAGCATCATGATGTTTTACCACATTCACTTTTATGTAGTCTATGTAGAGCAAGCAAGCTAAAGACCAGCCAAGCTGCTCATGGTGCTGTATTTATTTAGCCACCTTGCAAAACCAGTCATCAGAATAGTAACTTAGAGGAGCAAGAACTTAAGAGCAAGCATATGAAAATATATTTCACATATTTTGCAGGAATGCTAGCTTTGACTTTGGACTTTGGACAGACCCAATTTCTAAGCTAATGTTAGCTAAAGTTGCGCACTGTTGACACTGTAGGGAAACCTACATTCCCTTTGGATTTTCCCAGAAAATGTGCCCACAAGAAAATTGTGGAAGGGCTTTTTTTAAAGTGTTTAAAACATAAAATGAGGACATGAAATGTTGTATGGTTTAAAATCTGAGAACAGATATGTTTAGATAAGATATAATGTCCTTGTGTTTCTTTTTCCTTTTTTTTTTAATCAGTGACGGTTCTAATGAGAAATTGTGAGGTTTTTGGGACATTTCTATGAACTCACCACTAGATGTCCTCAGTTTTCCCATTTCTATGGGCTGAGTCACCTTTACCTGAGCCATGCCTTGTTTGAGTTGATTACTGCCACCTGTACCTCGTTCTGACTCCCTTTAAATGCCTGCTTGGTTTTTTGTTCTGTGCTCAGTCTTGGTATTGTCAACCTGAAGTGCGCACGTCTTGTAAGTCTCTCTTGTGTTTCTCAAGTACCCTTTTGACGCCTTGGTTTTGTTTTTATGGACCTTGGACTTTTTTTTTGTGAACGGAGCCTGCCTATTTTTTCCTTGTTGAAACCTCACCTTTTTGACTCAGTAAAGTTCTCTAAACTGACTTGCCTCGTCTGCCTCTCTCTGCATTTGAGTCCATCCCTTGGTCTTGTGGTTAACCGTCTGCCTGCTACACCAGAGACCCGGGTTCGTTCCCCGGGTCGTCCTGACAGCAAGACTGAGCCATGGAAGACGACTCAGCAGAGATGAGAGCAACCCGAACTGCGAGAGATGCTCATGCCCGGTCACCCACTAGTATAGAGCAGATGTATGCTGCGTTGGCCAGCCTTGATGTAACGGTCTCTCACCATGAGAACCGTCTACGTGGACAGGAGGCAGCCTACAGCCGCCATGAGCAGCTCTTGCAAGAACTTCAGCAGAATGTCTCTGCTCTCCTGGCACGTTCTCCACCTTCCACTGGTTCCACCCCAGCTAGCACCCCACACACCGAGCCCAGGCTTCCGGCTCCAGAGAGGTATGATGGGAATCCCAAAGACTGTCGGGGATTCCTGAACCAGTGCTCCCTGACCTTTGAGCTACAGCCCACCTCCTTCCCCTCTGATCGCTCCCGCATCGCCTACATAATAACCCTGCTCACTGGCAAGGCCCGTGCATGGGCTACATCCATTTGGGAACAGCAGGGCAGAGCATGCACCAGCTATGCAATATTCACAGAGGAGATGCGCAGAGTATTCGACCACCCTGTGGGGGGCAGAGATCCAGCCAACCGACTGTTCCAGTTACGCCAAGGCAACTCCAGTGTCGCTGAATACGCCGTCCTTTTCCGCACCCTGGCGGCCGAGAGCGGGTGGAATATGGAGGCCTTGATGGCAGCTTTCCGCCATGGTCTCTCTGGCTGCATTAAGGACGAGTTGGCTGCAAAAGACCCAGTTCAGGACTTGGAAACCCTGATCGACCAATCCATTCGGCTTGACAACCGTCTGAGGGAGAGACGCCGTGAGCGACAGCCATCCAGGAATTCATCCACTGGCCTTGAAGTTCCTACCCAAGGTCTTTCGCAGTCACCCCCTGCTGAGGAACCAATGCAGCTTGGAGGATCTCGTCTTTCTCAAGCCGAGAGGGATCGTCGAATGAGGGAACGATGTTGCCTCTACTGTGGGGTCCAGGGCCACTTCCGGTCCACATGTCCAGAGCTTGTGGGAAAAGCCGAGCCCCGTCCAGGAAGAGGAGAACTGTGACTGGGGCAACAATCTCTCCTCACGCGTCATCCCCCTGCATGCGACTCCCTGTTACCATCTCCTGGGGGCAAAACCATCACTCTCTGCAGGCTTTGGTGGACTCTGGTGCTGCTGGGAACTTCATGGATTCCTCCCTGGCCAGCAGCCTTCGCCTCCCTCTAACCAGTCTCGAGTGCCCCATCCCAGTCACAGCCTTAGATGGAAGACCTCTCGGAAAAGGTACTGTGACCCACTTAACACCTACTGTTAATATGTCTACTAATGACGGTCACCATGAAAACATCCAGTTTAACCTCATCTCCTCTCCCGAGTTTACCGTTGTACTAGGCTTTCCATGGCTTGCCCACCATAGCCCCCATATCAACTGGTCAACAGGAAAAATCATTGAATGGGGTCCTGGTTGCAAGTCCTCATGCCTCCTCCCGAGACCCCAGTCCCCTGTTTCTACACCTCCAAGTCCTCTCGAGTTATCCCAAGTCCCAGCCGAGTATCACGATCTAAGTGAGGTATTTAACAAGACCAGGGCCACGTCACTACCTCCCCACCGACCTTATGATTGTGCCATTAATCTCTTGCCAGGAACATCTCCTCCAAGAGGACGCATCTTCTCCCTGTCGCCAGCAGAGACACAGGCTATGGAGACATACATTAAGGAGTCTCTGGAAGCTGGTCTCATCAGACCTTCAACCTCGCCTGCCGGTGCTGGCTTCTTTTTTGTTGGGAAGAAGGACGGTGGGCTCAGACCGTGCATCGACTTCCGGGGTCTGAATAAGGTAACCATTAGGAATCGCTATCCCTTGCCCTTGATGTCCACTGCTTTTGAGCTGCTTCAGGGGGCAACAATCTACACCAAACTGGATCTGCGAAATGCCTATCACCTGGTGCGTATTCGAGAAGGCGATGAATGGAAGACTGCCTTCAACACCCCTACGGGGCACTATGAATACCTTGTTATGCCTTTTGGGTTAACCAATGCCCCAGCAGTCTTCCAGGCGCTGATCAATGAGGTACTCAGGGACATGTTGAATCGCTATGTTTTTGTGTATTTAGATGACATTTTGATCTTCTCTAAATCCCTCCATGAACATGTACATCATGTTAGATCAGTTCTCCAGTGCCTCCTAAATAACAATCTTTTTGTCAAGCCAGAGAAGTGCGAGTTCCACGTCTCCAAGGTATCCTTCCTGGGCTTCATCCTTGAGGATGGGAGTCTCCATATGGACCCCAGGAAGTTAGAGGCAGTGAAGGAGTGGCCCCAACCTACGTCAGTCAAGGAGGTCCAACGTTTCATCGGATTTTCCAACTTCTACCGCAAGTTCATCAGGAACTTCAGCACAGTGGCTGCCCCACTGACCAACCTGACCAAGAAAACATCTGGTGCCTTTACCTGGACAGCTGCAGCTGAGAAGGCTTTTAAGGACCTGAAGGTGAGGTTCACCTCTGCCCCAATACTTACCTTGCCTAACCCCAGTCTTCCTTTTGTTGTGGAAGTAGATGCCTCAGAGGTGGCCGTGGGTGCTGTACTGTCCCAAAGGCAAGATAATGGCAAACTCCATCCTTGCGCCTTCTTCTCATCACGACTCTCGGATGCAGAGAGGAATTATGACGTTGGGGATCGAGAGCTCCTGGCCATCAAGAAGGCCCTAGAGGAATGGCGCCACTGGCTCGAGGGGGCCCAGAATCCTTTTGTGGTATGGACAGACCACAAAAACCTGCAGTATATACAAGGAGCAAAGCGCCTCAACCCACGGCAGGCAAGGTGGGCCCTTTTCTTTAACCGCTTTGATTTCATTCTGTCTTATCGACCAGGCTCTAAAAACCAGAAACCAGATGCTCTCTCAAGACTCCACCAAAAGTCTACAGAAGAGCCAACTCCTGTCACAATTCTTCCACCTGCTAAGATCGTGGCTCCAGTTAGATGGGGAATTGAGACAGTGGTGCTAGACGCCCAGCAGAGGGAGTCTGACCCTGGAGACGGGCCTCCCAATCGCCTCTATGTGCCATCCGCTGTGCGAGGCCAAGTCCTTCAGTGGGCGCATTCTTCTCGGCTAACCAACCACCCTGGCTCCCGCAGAACTCTAGAATTCCTCAGAAGGCGGTTCTGGTGGCCCCAAATGAATGCTGATGTTAAGTCTTTTGTAGCTGCTTGCCTTGTCTGTTCACAGAATAAGAATCCACACACTGCTCCTCAAGGCCTCCTCCATCCCTTGCCCATTCCCAGCCGTCCCTGGTCACATATCTCCATGGACTTCATCTCTGGCCTCCCACCATCAGACGGTAACACAGTGATTTTAGTCATCGTTGACAGGTTTTCTAAGGCTTGTCGTTTTGTTCCTCTGCCCAAGCTTCCCTCTGCCCCGGAAACTGCAGAGATCGTCTGCCAGTATGTTTTCAGGACCTTTGGCCTACCCTTGGATGTGGTCTCAGATCGTGGTCCTCAGTTCACCTCTCAGTTCTGGAGGGCTTTCTGCAAGTTGGTTGGAGCCAAAGTCAGCCTCTCCTCTGGTTTCCACCCTGAGTCAAATGGACAGACGGAAAGAATTAACCAGGACCTGGAGACCACCCTTCGTTGCCTTGCTTCCAGCAATCCCTCTACCTGGAGCGGGTATGTCATCTGGGCCGAGTACGCTCACAATACCCTTGTCTCTTCTGCTACAGGTCTAAGTCCTTTCGAGTGTCAGTTCGGGTTCCAGCCCCCGCTCTTCCCGTGTCAGGAACCAGAAGTTGCCGTCCCATCAGCCCAGAGGTTCGTCAGACGATGCAGACGTGTGTGGCGAAGGGTCCGATTAGCCCTACAGAAATCTGCACGTCAATACCGCCTCCAGGCCAACCGCCACCGCCGACCTGCGCCACCCCTACACCCGGGGCAACGAGTCTGGCTCTCCTCACGCGACCTTCCCCTACGGGTGGAGTCCCGCAAGCTGGCTCCACGGTTTGTGGGGCCTTTCAAGGTGATTCGGAGGGTCAACCCCGTGGCCTACCGCCTGCAGCTCCCCCGGTCCATGCGGATCAACCCCACCTTCCATGTGTCCCGCCTGCGCCCGGTTGTCACCAGCCCTCTGGCTCCCCCCGCAAAGGACCCGCCAGCTCCAAGGATGGTGGATGGGGGGCCGGCGTACACAGTGCGTCGCCTACTTGATTCTCGCCGTGTTGGGAGGGGCCTGCAATATCTGGTCGACTGGGAGGGCTACGGTCCGGAGGAGAGGTCCTGGGTGCCAACTCGGAACATTCTCGACGCGGACCTCATTGCGGACTTTCATCGGACTCACCCTGATCGTCCGGGTGGGAACGTCCGGAGACGTCCCTAGTGGGGGGGGTCCTGTGAGGTTTTTGGGACATTTCTATGAACTCACCACTAGATGTCCTCAGTTTTCCCATTTCTATGGGCTGAGTCACCTTTACCTGAGCCATGCCTTGTTTGAGTTGATTACTGCCACCTGTACCTCGTTCTGACTCCCTTTAAATGCCTGCTTGGTTTTTTGTTCTGTGCTCAGTCTTGGTATTGTCAACCTGAAGTGCGCACGTCTTGTAAGTCTCTCTTGTGTTTCTCAAGTACCCTTTTGACGCCTTGGTTTTGTTTTTATGGACCTTGGACTTTTTTTTTGTGAACGGAGCCTGCCTATTTTTTCCTTGTTGAAACCTCACCTTTTTGACTCAGTAAAGTTCTCTAAACTGACTTGCCTCGTCTGCCTCTCTCTGCATTTGAGTCCATCCCTTGGTCTTGTGGTTAACCGTCTGCCTGCTACACCAGAGACCCGGGTTCGTTCCCCGGGTCATCCTGACAGAAATAATATAATCTATCTGATCTACAGAGGCGGTGTGTCTAAAGGAAATCTGCATTAGGCTTACAGGAGACCCATGGTGATTTGAGCAACAGATTTAATTTGATGCAGATGTCAGTTTTAATGATCTGGCAAGCACACTCTTGTTGAGTCTTGAGTTAAGGAGAATCCCACACACAGAAACACATCCATGCATAAACACACAGAAACACACAGAGTAGCTATGGTCACCAGTGTTAGCTACTGTACATAGTGATTTCTGCCCTCGATAAGCTCACCTTCTCTCTCTTCCTTTCGCCAGGCTGCCTTGCAATATATAAACACGCTGTTTAATATGAGCACACTCTTGCTTTTGTTTGTACAACCCTGTCCAATTTCCCATTCATATTTTATCACTCTTCATGCTTAAATGATAAAGGTAATTGAGTCTGCCAGCTAGCAGCTTAGCAGCCCGCAGCAGAGACTCCTCTACCAATGAAAAATGTAATATAGAAGCTTGTTCTACTCATTGGAGAACAGCTTTTATTCTATTTGCTTTGGAGTTTGCTTCATCACATAACTGTTGAAAATGAAGTGCTCTGGGTAATATGCGTGGATATAAAATTTCACACAAGCCACTGATTATAAAGGGCATGCAGAGAAGTGGCCATGAGGATGTTAATGTGTGTGCTGGTCTTATGTTTTTCAGCATCTATGTATCCACATGTTAATGGTAAAACTTTGTGTATGTCTGTGCTGATTGGATAGGGCAGAATGCAGCACCTGCAGATGATGATGATTGATTGCTCGTGAATCCTATCAAAATGTGCGCATAACACACAGCTCTATTCATTTATTTGGAGAAAAGATTTATCTTGGATTGCCTCTGTCAGCGTTGATTTAAGTTCCTGATTTGATGTGTAATATAATTGTGCATGATTAGATTAGATTTTTTAAATCCGTCATCTGAACTAAAACAAATCCAGTTGAATTTGTCTGGAGATACACTGTCAAGTACAGCTGAGCCCCTTCAGAAAGTGTCAGCTAAGCAAAGAGGTTTTAAGATAAGAGAATAAATAATGATACATGCTCGGGATATGCGGTAAATTGAAAAAGAAAGGAAGATTAAGTGCAATCATTGTACAATAATTCGCTTTTGTTTTGTTTATCTTGAGCTTGATATGATATCCATGGGAAACTCAACCAAACAGTCAGTTACTACTACAAGTCTTGGGGCTTAGTGCTTTTCAAAAACAGTATCTGGCTGGAACTCCATGGTTGGATCTGACACTCTCTGATGAATGTCTACAAGTATTAATACTGACTGCTTGTTGGTGCTCTTTTCTTCCCAGGTCTTTCCCTGTAATCAGCAGATGGATTGAATCCATTGAATTTAGTGAAATGGCTGTGTGGAGCTCAGTTTCAGCTCAAAATCCAGCCCAGGATCCATTTAATTAGGAGAATGTGTATACAGAAAAGGATGATCCTCTATGGTTCTGCAATACAATCTTTCAATGACTTCATGTGGTCTGTTACTGGTCAGGGACAGTTTATTGACCGTTATATTAAGTACCTCTTACTGGTAATGTCTGTTTTCTCAAGAACAAAGTCAGGACACAACATAGCAAAAGAATCACCTGGTGTTGATCCTTTGAGTAGACTTACTTTTGCATAAAAGTAAGTGGCAAATCTGCTGATGCTGAAGACTCTATCAGAGCATATGTGACAGCAACAGATCATGTGATCATGACACCTTTAAACTGACAGAATTGACAGAAAACAATCACACCTGTAGAGTTGCAGATACAAATGGAAATATGTTCAAAGAAACACCATTATAGTTTTGCATTATAATAGGAATACAAAACATTTACATCAAATTAAAAACATCATTCTTTTTGTATACTTTCCATTTCATAGAAAAAACAAATCACCTAATTTTTCTATTGTGTTTTTTGCCATTGTTTTTTAGGGGCACTGTGGTCGCCATTAAAAAAGGAATGTGCTGCACTGACAGTGGCATTTCTAGAAGTGTCACAAGCGTGATTCTTTTTAATGAGAAGGTGCAGATTCCGGTGACTTCAAGAACTGTTGTATAACTCTGTTGTTGCACTCCTATAGCATAGTGCCATTCATTACTGTGGAAGGCTGCATTTGGGTTCTTGGACTTTTCTCTTATGTGTTTCTTTTCTCACTTGTTCACATGGTTCCTTAACTACTAACCTATCGAATGATGATGCTATATATATATATATATACATATATACATATATATATATATATATATATATATACACATGCTGCAAGCACTTGTCTCTTGTCTGTTCCACATTCTCACCTAATATGTTCTTGAGTGTACGGGTTCCCATGCAAACTATAAGCCATCTGTTTCTAAAGGAGCTATTTGTGTTTGTTTTCCTGTGGGAGTTTGTACCATTTACTTGTTAATTAAATTTGCCTGAAGTTTGAAAGAGGAGAGAAAATTACTGGATAGCCTGTATGTGTGTGTGTGTGTGTGTGTGTGTGTGTGTGTGTTTGGGTGATGATAAGACGAAAGAGTGAATTTGAGTGGAAAACAGGAAAGGCCAGGTTGTGAGCGCCTGTGATTATAAGTCTGTGATGAGCACTAATGAAAAATAATTCCAGCTGAAAATAAGATTGGACAGGAGACAGGACACTGCAAGCGCCAGTCTCATCCTCTTCCTCTTTGTCATTCCTCCCTCGTTCTCCCATTATCATGAAGTCCTTCAATTTCTCTCTCTCTCTCTCACTCTCTCTCTCTCTCTCTCTTTTTCTCTTTGAAGGCCAGAACCAGATAAAAGGGAAAGTAGTGGCATGCGAGAAATGAGAGTTGGCTAAACCCCTGAATGTGCTATTATATTTATCAGGCCTGGACACCAAGCTTGACAAATTTAATTAGCTTGTGAGGAAAGACCTTTTTATTATTCAGAAATTTCCCCCTTGTTGTTTACAAAGAGGAGCAGCACTCTACTTCCTTCTTCGACATTATTTAAAATATTCTCCTGTTTCTCAATGGGCCATCTACATTGTTGCATAGGAGAGTAGTGATAATTGAGTGCAAAAATGCAAGAATGGTAGAGAAACTAGCAAGAGACAGTAAATCCCAACCCCTCCCATTAGGCTTCCCTCCATAACCACTCACCAAACACATTTTTATGCACAGTGAGTGCACGGGCAAATGAAATGATTGGATGAAGTTATTACTGTCCCGTGACAACAACAAAGAGTGAACGCTTGATTTATTGATTTCTGTCAGAATGTAAACAGAATTTTAACAAACATAATAAACGTATGCTTTTGAAATTATCTACCCTTCCTTTGACGACAGAAAGGGCCATGTGCTGTACAGATTATAAAGCCCCTTGATGAAAAAAACATTATATTAAACTATATAATTAAAAGTGACTTGGCTTGCAGACTTGTTTGCAAAAGAGCAAATTGTACAATTATGTTAATAAACCAATTTATATATTTCTTATGTCCCACCAGATTGGATCTTCCTGAAATATCTACAGGGATGCATGTGCAGCACACTGCACAAACACTTGTAAAGCCTATGATCCCTGCACAAAGACAAAATTAGTCACTTGATGACACGTATTGCTTTTATAGGTGTTAGCAAGAGAAGGTAAATTACCAAGCTGGGTAGATCTCAGTGTAGAATCAACATCCTGGATCAGTCAGGCCATAAAGATAATCGACATCTGTTGATCCTCCGGCAAGATTCACTGCTTTTAATATGTATGTGGCTTTTTATGTAAACTATAGTAAGTGAATTTCTGTGCTGCGCAACATGAGGAACAAGGTGTAAATGATTACCTGTTGTGTTTACTCCTCATCTCATCACTACTGTATGTTGGACAAGGCTAAAATAAGTAAGTAACATAATGTGTGAGCTTGACAAAGAGAGGACAAAAGAGAAAGTAGTACAAAAGTTTAATTTCCAACTCAGCATGGGTAACCCAAGTTAATTAATCTCTGTGTCTTGCTTAACACAGTTTAAATAATGTATTAAGGCCATTAAAGAGAAGGAGGAGGCTGGGCAAAAAGAAATCTCTTTTTCTCATCCTGAAAGTCATTTCAATCAAGAGCCATGCTTGTAAATTTAATAAAGCAGAAGTGACTGATCCTTTGTACTCACAGCCAAGTTTAACATAGCTTTAGGCATGTGTGCAATCAGTTCTTGGCTCTTTGCAGGTGAGCAGATTTTGGGGAGCAGCGTCGTTTGTTTCTTCTTTGAACAGTATTTCATATGCAAATATCTCTTTGAGCACAAAATGAGCTGTTGCAGTCTGACTTGCACCATTCACTGTGTAAACTGTGTGAACTATAAGTTGTACAGCTGTACAGTTGTACAGCAACATTATAATTAATGTTGCCTGTTTTGTTTTTAGGAGCTATGAGCAGTCTGTCATTGTGTAGCACAGAGGAGCAGATGATATGTCTGTAAAAAAAAAAAAAAAAAAAAAAAGCTTGTGTGTCAGAATGTGTGTTTTTGTGAGCTGAGCTTTTCTCTCTTAAACCTCTGGAATCATTATTACTTGGCTGCTGCCTGCCCTGTCAATCAATATAACCTTTGGAAATATCACTGTGTGTGTGTATATGTGTAGTTTTCATGAAATAGTTATGTTTCATACCCACAACCATTTTCGAAGGCTATCCATTCCGCAGTGTTTTAAAAGACTCAGAAGCTCATTCGGTGAGTGTTTCACTGAACAACTCTGAAGGTCTTTTGTTCCAGCAGTGAACACTGGTCAACACTTTTAGTTGTGGTCTCGACCCATAGCACCTCTTTCAACTGTTAATCATTTCTAAAATAGCCTTTTATACATAATTTATGTGTTGTGAACTCTGAACACAATGTCTGCATTGTTTGCTGTCTGTATGAGCTGATTAGGTGGCAAATGACTTTCTCCACTAGGTATTGATAAAGCTGTCTAAAATAATAATGTAATCCTCCTGTCTCTCTCTGACAGGGTGTCACTTGCGTTGAAAAACTATAACCTGAAGATCAGTTTGAGGTCAGTTTGTTGGTTTGTCACCCATCCAAAGGAATTATGCAACACTCACGTCAATACGAAGAATGGAGGTTTCGTTTTAGTGTAATTATTTTGCTTTTTAATGAGGTCTTGGTCCTGATTACACTTTGGATGTTGCGCAGTTCAGTGTACGTGTGAATAAGACGTGTATGATAATTCCAGGTTAAATTGCAGCCACGTGTCCAGAAAATGTGCCAGGCAATGATGAGTGGCACGGTGAAAATAATAAAATGATAATTTATCATTTGAGCATTAAGAGCCACACCAACCAGCCTCACGACCTGCCTTTCTTCTGTCCACAATGGGGAATGAGGTGAAATGTCACTGAAATACTTTGATAAGAGACAGTAGGACGCATAAAGTAGAAGACAGAGAGAGAGAGAGAGAGAGAGAGAGAGAGAGAGAGAGAGAGAGAGAGAGAGAGAGAGAGAGAATGAAAGACAGACAGGGAGAGAGAGAGAATGAAAGACAGACAGGGAGAGAGAGAGACAAGTGGCAACTCTGCACCATGATAGATAAGCCAGGCAATTCTCAGGCAGCTCCTCATATCACCTCTTACACTTGATTGTGGGGACAGAAGAACATTTCAGCAACACCCACCTCCTTCTCCATCTTTATTTTTGGCCTCTAATTTGTACTGAATCTTTTTAATACACTGGAGAGGGATCTACATTTTAATTTCTCAGGTCTTGGTCCTGCTCTTCGATGCTATTCCCAATCAGCCTCTTTGTCCTCTATTGAATTTGCTATAAATGAGTTTAACCGAATCACTAACAATGTACGAGGAAATCTTATTGTCAAGAACCTTGGGGAGAAGTAATGTGATTGTGGAGCTCGTGGTGGTGGTGGGGTGACAGAGGCAACAGAAATGAGAAGATTAGTTTTTCGTAATTCATTACAGAATAATCTTCAATTTGTAAGTTGGCATAGTTTGCTCTTCCTCTGTCTGTCATAGGGACTTGGCACTGGAGGGTGGCTGGTTCAAGTCCAGTATGGAAGGTGGACGTAGCTGGAGAGGCTCCTGAGTTTACCTCCTGGGTACTGCAGAGGTGCCTTTGAGCAAGGCACTGAACCCCCAACTGCTCTCAGGGCGCCTTATGTGGCTGCCCATCATTTTACCATCTCTCTCCACATTTGCATGTCTATGAGCCCTTTATGTGTGTGCTTGTATTTCAGGTAAAAATGCATGTAAAATCTATCTATTCTCTTGTATTCTGACGCATAGAGGAAAGTAAAATGGGTGAAGGGAGCACCACTTTGTTTCTGTTACCTATGAATGAAATGTTTATGATCTAAGCTTATCAATGCAGCCAGTGGATGCGGCTTTCATTTGATTCCTTTTCCCTTGTCTTCATCCTGTTGGTGCTCTACCTTCTTCTCCTCATTTCTCTGCTCTGCCTTTCTTATCCTTCCTTTCTTTTCTCTGTCCCTGCTTTCATTGCTCAACTCAGATGCCTGTAGCTCACAGTATGTGTTGTCTGCAAGAAGTTAGTCTCACATTTTGAAGTTGTTATTTTCTCTTTCTTTCTCTCCATTCCCAACCTCCACTGTTGTCTTGTGTCAGAGCTCAAATAGCCTAAACCTTCACAGCGCAGTCTCATCCATATTTTATAAGACAGCACTGTCTTTTTCTCTCCACACACTCTCATTTTAGTCTGGGGGTACATTCAGGAGAATGAGGGGAGAGGAGGAGAATGGACAGACCACATGGCTTGTGAATGTAATGGACAGCGGAGGCTAAAAGTGAAGCATAATGGACGCTGAAATTGGGAAAGTGATTGAGAAAAGGGGCAGCGGCAGGAGAGTTGAAAGGAAATGAATCAAAATGCAAAGCCTGTGCATTTGTGTGTATTTGTCTTTATTTTGTGTGTATATGCGAGTGGAAAGAAAAGCCCTGACCCAGTCTATGGATGAGCACCTGAGCCCAATTACTTGCATAAGCTACCATTTCCTGTTTGCCTCTCAGAGGGAATGCGCATACACACACCTATCATTCTCTCGTGCTCGAGAGAATGGCATAAGACCAGCTGGGAATGAGCCATAAAAAGTGTGTTCATTTTACGTCGTCCAGCATTTGTCACTCTCCCAAAAAAATAAATAATGAAGTAAAGAAATGTGTGTCTTCAATAGTACCGCTCTGATTCCAGCGCTCCATTCTCAAATTTAAAATCTGAATACTTTAGTATAAGATAACATTAGACTAGGGATTGCTGTGGGACAAAAAACTGAGCCAGCAGCAGTTGTGACTGAATGAATGCAACCGATAGCAGAAATATAAAGTTTTATCATGCCACTGACTAAGAAACTTTTGAATCACTGCTTAATGTCAGTATCTTCACCAATGCATAGCTCTTCTAAAGTATGTTTTAATGTTTTGAGATAAGTTACATGCTCTTTAATTGGCTGAGAAGTCTCTTGTTCCTTCATAAAAACCTTTCCCCAGCAGATCTCAGAAATACATTGTAATATAGTTTAAGGCTTTTTTAAAGCTCCAGGAAACTTGACATTTTTGAAATAGAGGGTTTTCATCTGACGGCTGCAATTTGTTAGTTGGTGTCAGCTCCTATTTTTGGCTCCGTGGGTACACCTATAGTACCAAAACACACACGCACACACACACACGCTCCTGTCCTGTTTAACGAGCAGGAACCTTGATCGAGAGGCGAGTTGGCAGGATAAACGCTGCTTGTGTTTTATGGGGGAGATGTTTACTTTGGTAAAACACATTGGACACAGTGTACAGATACTGTGCTCTGCCTGCCTCAGATAGAGGAGTCTTCATTAACTCTCTCACTGTGCTCATGAAATAAGACAAGTGCACACAGTACAAGCTGGCGAACACCTTTCCAAATATATAGACTAAATTTCCCCTCTTTCTCCTTGTCTTCTCCTGTCACTTACATTGTAGATAACATTGCAGTCCTACATCACAGCCACCTTTAGCCCTAAAACCAAACTAAACTAAACTTAACCTGGTCAAAGGAATACAGGTGTTTCTGAAGACTTTATGTGCCACACCTGATGTCTTTTTCATCTGGCTATCTACCGTTATCGTATCACAACTGCTTGGAAATGATCTTCAGGATAATGTTGCTGTCAGATGAAATTCTTGCAGCTTCAGCATGTGCTGAAGTATCCAAGTAGGTTGTTAGGGGATTCGAAGGGTTCATTTAACACATTTAATACAAGTTTAAAACATTAAAACCACCAACACTCTAAATACTATAGCCATAGTATATAATATATGGAGCATTGCATTGAGGCAGAGCAATGAAGTCCTGCTTGCATGAGCTGATTGACATCAGTTGCCTCATTCATGCTTCCCCATCAGTGACTCATCATGTACATCAGCTTTGATTCAGACTTCAAGACTTCAAAGTCTTCCAAATCTGTGGACATTTTTGTGATAAAAAACATTTCCAAAAACATAAATGTCTCTGAATGAGCTGCAATATACAACAAATCTACAATATGCTATACAAATTGCTACAAATATTTTATTTCAGAGATTCTAGCATAAGATGATTATTTGACATGAATGTACACTTATATTTGTGAACCTTTGTATAGATGTTTAGTTATATTTGACAGAAAAGACTGTGCTCTTTTTGCAAAGCTCAATCAAAAATCCAAGTGGCATACCAATAGATTCTGCTGGGTGCACTAAATCCCCCATCGGATTTGCAGAGTAAACATCTAGATCTATTAAATCGTGATTTAGACAACTTCTCACCGTCGTAGCATAAGCCAGAGAAGTACAGAAATGTTTACCAGGAAAAGATGGGATGATTTAAGGAGCTGCAGCCATCGCACACAGCGGTTTGCAAAAAGATTAGAAGAGTTGAGCTGCAGTCAAACCAGAATCCTGTACATACTGTAGCTTTGATTGCTTTTGGTTTTTCCTCGTCAGCTAACACCACATGCTGATGTGGCACATAATCTAAAGATGCCAGTGAACTGAACAAACCTGAACCTGAAAATAATGTTCAGTGAGCTCATGCGTAGCTATGTTGTAATAGGTGTTAGCGGTGATGAGTGTCTTGCTCAAAGGCAAATGCCGTGGTAATTGTGGAGGAGGTGGATGAGATTTTTGTTCCCTTCTTCTCCAAAGTGCAGGATTCAAAATGGTGACCTGTTCACCAGATGTCTTGGTTATGTCAGCAAGGCATGGAGTGTTAAACCCGGCTAAACCTGTAGCACACAGAAGCATTAAATGCTCCATGGTCTCTTGCATGTGCTGTTTCATTATGAGGTATTGCCTTTCACCCTTTCATTTAAATGCTTCAGGCCATACCGGCATGGTCGTTAGCTGACACTGTCAACCAATATTTCAACTCATTTAAATTCCTGGGAAATACTAGACATCTCATTTGAATTTCAGCACTGCAAGATAGTTTCTCACTCTGCCAGGTAGGCAGTGGAGCATTGGCTGATGCCATTGGTCCACAGGTTTTTGTATGTGAAACTGGTATTGAAGCTTGCCATTAATAATGGGCTCTTCTCCTGAGAATATTAGCCTTGCAGACTTTTGTCATCCAATCGATATATTGAAATTTGCTGGACTGTATGCGATTATTGCATCAAGGGAACCAAAATGTGTTAGAAATTTAAGCCTTTTGCTCAGAATTAAATAATATAGGTTGATTTGACTGTCCGCCCATGGATGACATTTGATGCCTTGAGTGAATGATTGACATGCATGACTGAGAATTATGGTGATAGGATGCTTTATATGCTAATTAAACAGCTTTGAATTCCAAGTCTGCACAGATGAAGAAGGTGAGTGCCAATGGCTAATGGCTGATGTCCAAGTGCAATATTCAAGTCGCAGGTAAAAGGTAAAATGTGCCACAAGATATCATTATAAATGAAGCACTGTGGCTCTACAGGGATGCCCAAAGCAGCTAATCATATTCCCCAGACATAGCATGCTTGTTTGGTACTGATCCTAGTACCAAATACCAATTTCATTGAAAATTAAATGCTATTATTACCATTCACTCTGTGTCTCCTATTGCAATTAAAATATGTGTCAAAATAAAAGTGTTTTTACATATTGTTCAGCCCTAAACTAAACATACAGTCTGTACATGTAGTAAACCATACATCATTAGGGTTGTAGATGGAAAAAGCTATGAGTTGTGACAATAAAAATATTTTACTGACTAATGAAATCAAGTGATAGTCATAAGATCAGCCTCTTTTATTTTTGTAGAAACATATCTAATTTTGTTGAGTGATATCATTTCATAAGCTCCAATTTTGGTGAAGATAATTTTTTACTTAACTAGTGAAGGGGAAACTATTGGAAGTCAGTGCATACATGTGTCGTATTTTTGCAGTTCACTGCATAAGCTGAAGCCCTTCCAGGGGCTGACCAGAATACAGTAAATATCAGCAGGCAGAGAGAGAGAGACGGAGAGAGAGAGAGAGAGAGAGAGAGAGAGAGAGAGAGAGAGAGAGAGAGAGAGAGAGACTTGAGATTGATTGTTTTCTCTTGCTGTTACGTACCAGCAACCATTTTTTTTAGATCAGTAGTTGAGTAGGACCTTTCATGTATTGTGAGAAACATAAAAAAACCTTTTCAACTAAATGCAGCCCTGTGTGGGGCATCTTGGTGCTTGGTACATGTACTGTGTATCCATTCCTTTACAACTTTACAAAAAAAAAAAAAAAAAAAACCTCAAAGTGCAGTTTCAATAGAAAAAAACCACAGGTATTCACTGCTGTAACATAGGAGTTTCCTTCACAAAGACGAGAAAAGAAAATGATGTAATGCAATAAAGTATAGCTTGCAAGCATGTTGGCCAAAGGGATACAAGAGATTGAATCATTTTCTCAGGTTCGACAAAGCTCCACCAGAGCCACAACAATTATTGTATCAAGCCTAGGAGCTCTAACCATGACTAATACAGCGATGATTATGGGTAAAATCAGTGGAGTAGCCCTTTAAAAGATAGTGCTGTAATTGTTTTATCTTTTATTTTTAACAAATCCCCTGTAGAGACCAAAAAGATCAATTTATTGTGAAAAACAGCAACAAAAATAATTATACTGATATTGCTCATGCCTATATCAATCATAAAACAAGGATTAAGAGTCCTATTCTGTATTTGTTGTTTTATATTGTCCTTAATCATTTAAATGCTTTTAGTAGTTAAGTGTGTTTAGTCGCCACAAGCTATTTGTCATGGAACAGCAGTCACTCTTAACACCACAGCCTTGTGTCACTTTCATGTCTTTGTTCAGAAGTGCGAAAAGAAAAATGTAGCCAGCCACTTCGTTCTCTCAGGACCTTTTTCAGTTTACAGCATGGATTTCCCATGGCTGTCAAGGCTGGGTGAGATGGGTTTGGGCAGAAAATCCTGAGGTGTAACAAGCCGGTGGGGGAAGGCTTGTGTCGGTTTACCGCAAGACTAGAGGCTGATGTATTGTGGAACAGTTTACAGTTGACAGAGAAGTGTTCTGTCACTGTAGATTGGTATACTTTGTCGGGGGACGTCGGAGTGACACTTGACAGCCAAATATATCCTTTTAGGATCAATTACTCACCCATGTGTGATTGATATGTGCCTGTAAAAAGTAGCAGCTGGGGGTTGATTATAATGGATTGAAGCAGTGACAGTGCAAAGACAGTTTGCACAAACTTTCAGATTGTAATGGACGCACAAACAGAAGCAACATGAGAACTGCATAAGGGAATGGCTATGTTTTGTTGTGCTGTCATGGATGTATAAAGACAACATGGATACAGCATTGGAGGAGGGGCTTCATTCATTTTTATGGAAGCTGAAAGTTTGATTTCATTTCCAGCATCCATCCTCCAGGGTAGACGTCATTTGACCACTATGCCAAATTGGCTTCAAAGCCCCGTGCTCCTCTTGGGGTTAGTTACTTAAGCCAAAGTCCTTAATGGTCTGAAGCTCCATTAAAGCAAAAATGTCAGTCAGCACACACAGTCTACATGGATACTTTTTTATATAACATTTATTAGATTTTTGATAGTTTGCCAGTTCCTCTAGCGACTGAAATCACAGTATACGATATTTTTGTTCCTATTTAGTTTAGTTTTTCCCATTTAAATGTTAGATACTATACAATGGACATGTACAGTTTTTATTTTCTCAAAATGCTGAGTTTAATTTGTAGTTTTTGTTCTAATCTTTTTGCATTGTCATAAAAGGCTGTATCGAATTCTCAAGTCTTGCCAACAGCCTGTCCTGCTGTGAAGTCAATAATAATTTGTAAATTAAATTATCATTCAAGTACACATCTCCAGGTGGTTTGTTTACTTACAGGCCTCTCACTCGATGTCAATGTGACTTTAATTTTTTCCCCCCTCATATACATCCACTGCTCCAGCTGTTTGGCTGAGGGATCAGCCTCAGTGCCAGAGACAGTGTTGATCCTCCCAGCATAGGCCACTGGTGAGGATAATTGGTGGCAGGTATTACTCTGATGATCCACTCTGCATGAAGGAATGAAACTGCTTTCCTCACTTCACATGGACAGAGTCTGTGACAACTCTCATCCCAGAGCGCAAAAATCAGCAGCTGCTCCACTGTGAAAACACTTTTGTCAGCAAGTGATACATTAATCCACGTTTACTGAGGAAAAACTGAAAACTGAAAAACTCTTTCAGGCCCACCATTTTATTATGAAAGTTGAAGTGTTGGAATAGATAATGGCTTTAAATGTTAAATTCAAATTAAAGCATGCTTGATGAGGAAATGCAACTTGTCTTCAACCAAAACAGTTTGTGGAGGCATAGAAACATCAGGAAAGGCCTGAGCACATTTTGATTTACTTAATTAAATCAGGAAACAATCTCAGGTGTCTTTTTGTTCTTTTGGAAGGAGGAAATTCAAATTCATAAAAAGCATCAGCAGCCAATTTGACCATGAGGGAACTTGTTTTTTATTAAAGTTTTATTTTATCCCCTTTAAATCTTCCATCTGCTACATTTTCCTCTTCCAAGGTCAGGTACAATAACACACACACAAACACTGCAATGCCTTTTTCAGCTGGACCAGAAACACTTGCCATTCCTTTTCATAATGACTTAGAATTACATGTCAAAGTGGGAATGTACTGAATGCACCAAAGCAAGGAGAGGCGAACACCAATTTTTCTTGCAATATATGAAAGTATAATATTAGTAATGCTCATTAGGTTGTAAATAGGCTGTCAGCCAGATGTGTTTGGAATGCATTCTGATATTACATGACTGCAGTTGGTGTGCATGCTGTAAGGGCACCCATGAGTCTGGGTGTATGTTAATACATAAATAATAAATGCTGTAATTACTTTACAATATACGTATGGGTGATCTGAACAATTCTTGACATCAACATTCAAAATGTTTTCTGTGCATCCGATGTTGCTGTGAATATATGCATCTAATAACAGAAGAAACAGAAAAAAAGAGACAATTTATTTGCATGAATTTTAACGGTTTCGTGTGTGTGTGTGTGTGTGTACATAATGGCATTGGTGTGGGTCTCTGATTCAGACACCTGCATACAGCTACACACACAGAAGTGTCTGATACTGTACCTTTAATGAAGGCCAGTTGGCAGAATACCTCATTAAATGCTCTGTCACAAGTCATCCATCAAAACCTCGCAAGCAGAAGTAATTCAAGTTTTAAACACTTCAATTCCTCTCCCGTCGTTCTGTACCAATAAAATATGCATAGAGTATGGATTGACTCCAATCTGCCTGCTATTTCAAACTCAGCTGTAGAAAATCTTACTGGTCGGAGTAGGAGAGAGAATTAAGTAAACAGAAGAAATTCAACAAAAGAATAAATCTATATGAAAACCTCACCATCATCTGCTGTACTCGGGGGATTGCTGTCCCCATTGATGACATGACGCGTCATTGATCAAGTAACCAATAAAATTATCATGAGGTCGATGGAGGATGTGAGTGATTGGCTTTTGTGCCCCTCCTCATCTGACACATTAACCCTGATTGGCACATAGAGATCAATAGGACAGGAAGCCAGATTGTCATATTTGCCCGTGACCAGTGGTACTATTGTTCCAGCGTTTAGCCTCATTCAATCATTCAGACACTTCAGTTAGTTCTGATTAGAGTCAACAAATCCTGATCATTGTATTTTCCACAATTTCGCCCCTGAAAAAGCCATCTCAGCTAAATATTTGTCCATCTCTCCAATATTTGGTCAAAATTAACGATGCTGAAGCCAACAATGACGACTTAGCTGACTGAAGGGAATGTTTGCTGTTTCTCTTATGGTCAGAAAATATATAATAATAAATATATAATAATAAAATATCTTCTTTTACTGGAGACTTGATAAAAGAGAAATCTCAATTGGGGATTAATAAAGTAAATCAGTTATAGTGAAATATACTATTCTTAAATCCATACAGGCTATGAAAAAACAATAAATGTTGAAATAAAACCAACTATAATCGTATTTTGTGTTATTGTTATTATGTATTATGTTTGCATGTGTCCTGCTCCCAGAGCCTTATGCCTCCAGACCCAATGGACCAATGATAGGAACTGGGACTAGACAAAATAAGCTCAGAATGAGAGGTTTGAAGCAAAGAAATGAAATACTTGAGGATAGGGTGTCACTCATGGTCACTCTATTGTCCTCTTAGAAGAATTAAGAGCTCTGCTTTTACTCTGATGCTCCCAAGCGGCAGCCTCGATGACTGTGAAGTGAAGCCAATGCGGAAATGCCCAAAAATGCAGTTCCCTGAAAAGCCACTTGAGGTTGGCTACAGAACGAGTTAATCTTCATAAGCCTCCATATTAAAATGTCCAACTTCACAGCAGAAATAAACATGTTTACAGCATGGCACAAAAAATACTTTTCTTCATTCAGCCCATCACAGCTCCACCCAGGAGGATTACCCAGGAGGCAGCAGAGACAGGACTGCCAAGATGGCGGTTGCCAGAGCCACCACACTCCACTTCACAATGGCTGTAGGTGACACCACAGATAGGACGTCCATGTTTTATAGTGTTTGCTCCTTGTAAAGTCAGCTGGCAGAATTTGTGGTTAAAATGGTTAGAATTTGAGGTTGTTCACTCTGGGTTAGTATGGACTAACCATGAATCTTAGAGAAAAGACAGGCTATGTGATGTGGCTGTAATCCTTTTTTGTCCGATCTCTGGTGGTCTGCTTTGAGCACACTGCACAGCGGTTCAGAGACCCATCAAGTCCAGGTGTAAGAGAGAAGAGAAAAGAGAACGAACAAAGGGTTTCCTGACCAGGTCGGCGTATCAGGTTACAGATGCAGGAAGCGACTGGAGGAGAGGTTGCGACTGTTTACGTACTGGCTTACGTTTCACAGTAAAAGTTTGGTTTACATCACACCAAATAAAATCATTGCATGTGCGTGTGTGTGTGTTTAAGCCTGTGAAACAACAGAAATTGATATGTCAACAGTGTGTAAAGATGGAATGATAATCTGACTTTAGTATGTGTACTCCAATTACTGATTACCCATTTTCCTATTTCTACTACAATCTCCTTAGACATAAAGCACTACTCTGTAGGATTTCATGGTACCTAGGTAATCATAGTCATATTCTGTAAGTGGAGTCCCTAAATCTAACACACTGGAGCTTTTAAAAGTGTTTTGCTAAGATATAACTCAGTTAATTCACAGTTGGTAGTTAAATTATTGCCGATGTTGGAGATCCATTAAAATTTAGGGCACTTTCTGTGGTCAGGATATCAGTGGTGGAGGCCTGCTGTGCTCTGCCTATCTGAAGGGAAAGAAGGTAATGAGGACTATGTGGACCTGCCGGGACAGCAGGGTTTGCTGCTGTTCCTCTTCAGCCAACAACATAAACAGCTTAGGGCTTCACAGACTGTCAGTTCTTTCTGGTGAACTCTCTGTAACTGTGCCACATTTGATGACATAAACACCTGTGAAATGTGAAGCCAAGACTGCAAACCTTACCCTACAACTCTTGATCATGATCGCTGGCATCACTAAACTGGCACATCTGCGGTCAGCTGTCACCCCCCGGCTTGTGCAGCGAACCAGACTGACTTTGCTACCGGAGGAGGTTCACAGGAGATGCGCTGTTTGTTTTTTGTTTTGTTTTGTTTTTTATTATCAGATGATGCAAGCAGCTAGCTGGTGATGCCATGGCTATTGGGGGATAACACTTACTCCCCTCTACTGATGAAAACATTCGAAAGCAGAGCCTGTAAAGAGGAATGGATTTGCTGTCACACCAGATCTTAGTGTCCCTGTATGTGGTCTTCTCTTATCTGGTATGTTGCATGTTTCAATATACAGTAAACGGTGAGAGGATTATAGGGCTATCTAGTATGAGATCCTCCTGCCTTCCATCTGTCTAGTCTGTCTTTATAGGAATAGAGAATCTTAACTTAAACCTTGGAGCAGGCGTATTCATTGTGGTTCTTGATGTGTTACAATCCCTCCATATTAACTGGTTACTGCCTTTGCTCCGACACTATATTTTCACAATCACGTAGGACAGACAAGTGCTGCTGTGCTGTTGTCTGTTGATTGAAATTTTCAAGCACGTAACTTCACTAAACACCTCCAATCAGCGATTTCCCAGCAGGAGTTCTGCCTGTGACAAACAATAGAAAACTCCTGCTGTGGCACAAGCAATTGCAGTTAGGCCAGAAAATTTCAACCCATAGAGACACCTTACATTATCAAATATGGATTTACCCCTTTGAATGGCTAAATGTGTAATTGCAATGTTTTTATTATATTAAAATTCCTAAAGGAGTCTTTTAGGGCTCTACAACTCTGCAGTGGCTTACTTGTACAAAGCAAGATTAATACTGTGCCTTGGACAAGAATACTACTACATAATTGTTACACTTACTCACTAAGACTTTTCTTGGATAGTGTTTCTTGCAGTGGTACTTTAAGTGCATCATGAGCTTGACTGGTTGTGAAAACTCAAAAATAGTCAGGATGAAGGTTTTTAAAGTGGCTTATTGTAGCTTTAAAATCACACACATACACTCACAACAAGCCTTTTGTGCTTCAAAAAGCACAACGCTGCAGACTTGATTAAATGATGGATGGATTAAAGGGGAACTTAAGCAACAATAATGTATTACCATTAATTGTTCTTTCACTCAAGGACTCCAGGTTTGAATGTGATGAACACGCTAGCATGAAAGCCCAAGACAGTTTTTTTTTTCTTTTGCTGGACGTTTGCCAGAAGTGAACCCAGTCTCACAGAGTGTCTTATACCAGTTCTACAATATTATTAAAATATTCATTTTCATAATTTTAATTAATCCTGCAGGGCTGATTCACTGTTTTTTTCTGTTTGCATCCTATCACCCTAATGTAGGCACCATGAGAGAAACTGAAATGAAAGTATTTTATTTCATTTCCTGGAAGAAAAGAATCATGTCTAGCTTTTATTCCTTAAAACATTTCCTGGAAATTATTTATGATTATGATTTATTTATGATGAACTGATGAATCACTAATTATGAAGAAATGTATTTTCATCATAACATTTTGACAAAACTTAACATCATTGTGCTTTTTAAGAACCGATTCTTGACGATCTACAGACCTCACTCTAACCCGTTTTGGAGACTATTTTCTACCCAAATGTAAACAGCAGTGAAAACAGTTTGTCATGTGTGATGTGTGTTAATTTGATTTGTTGTGATCTGTGCGTGTGTGTGTTGGGTGCATAAATACAAGGATAGATCAAAGAGCTGGGATAGGACTGGTCATTGTCTGCGTGGGGGTGCAGGAAGTCTCCATTGTGACTAATGGGTCTCTGCCACTTATTACAGGACCACACACACACACACAAGGATACACACTAACAGAGTGATATTCAAACACTGCGTTATTTTCCTCTTTACATCTGACGACTGAGACCTTAAAAGGCTTTGTATTGAGGTTTGCCTAAATAGGATGTGAGCAGGGTCTCAATGTATGACAGTTAAACCTACCACTGAGATTAGATTTGTGCTACTTTAAGTATGAATTGCTTGTCCTCTGAGGTAATAACAAGATTATGCCAGGGCCAGTAATTGGCATACAACAGGTGGACATATTAACCCCTTCACTCCCCCAACCAACCTCCAGCTCATTCATGTAAATTCTCATTTCCCCTCTGTCCTTGACCTGTTCCACTGCAAACTCTCCTACAAAGAAGGGCTGTTGTTTTATTGTTCCAGCACTTTTATTTGGCAGTTGCTTACTTGCCTGGGTCACTCTTAAAACGTTGGTTATGTGTGTTTGGTCGTCACCAATACAGTTGTCTGTTAGCTTTCTATATCAGTGCAGTAAACCTGTTTTAAAGGCACATCATGGCTACAGACTCAAAGTCCTAGCTTACAGTGTTCATTCTCTTAATAGTAAATGTAAGTATAACATGTATTCATATTTTTGTAAGCCGGGGCATTGTATAAGTTGAGATATTTTGTGCTTGCCACTTGTTCATTTCGCCCATTTTGTAAAAGGCTGGCTTCCTGCGCGCGCACTCCTGGTGCTCTCTAATTGGTGCGCGCGCTCCTGGGTAAAGGTGGAGGCTCGGCTCGTCGCTGCGCGGCTCAGAAGAAACTTGTGCGCGTGAAACTTTGACAAACCTCGTTAAATGTCTGTCACATAGCTACAAATATTTCAAGTATATGCTGCTCACGAACTCTGTCTCCAATGTCTGACGAGGGAGAGGAAAGCGACAGCGGCGAGAAGGGGCATCTCTCGGAGTCTCCCTCCCCACCTCCGTCCGTCTGTCTTTCCCGAGAATCTCCATCCTCTCCGCGGCCCCTGGACCTCTTCTCCTCTGCCTCGCCGCTGCTGGGGGACACAGATACGCCTTACCTCGCCTCTCCGGAGTGTCTTCACCCGTCTCCAGAGAAACGGGTACCCCGGGGCTCCCCACACCTCACACCGCCAAAGTTCCTCCAGGGCACCGGTGACACCGGTTCTCCGTTTCTTTCGCGGCAAGATGTGGGAATAGAAGCGGTGCACGACCGCAGTGATGAGCCGTTTCCCAAGTGGAGAGGACGAGGCGCGGCGAACACTGAGCGCTTTCAGCACCGCGGACAGAAGCTGCCCCGGGCTGCGGAGCAGCCGGACCAGGGGAACCACTACTCTGAGCACATCGACACAGAGACCAACTCCGAAACCAGGCCACCGTGAGTTATACTCTTTTATCCACAACAACTTTTATCCATCTATCCAGAGGCATGACAAGTTAAGTGACCAGTTCCGTGGCCTGGTGTAGAGTCCAGGTGCTTGTCTATTAACACGAAGCTCTGCAATTTGTAGTTATGCAAAGAGCCTGCTGAGCCGTTCTGGGTTGAGAGAATTTAATCAACAGCAACTAATATCTGCATGTAATCCACCTGGGATGTCAACAAGTAGAGGTCAGTTTTGAAGAGAGTAGAGTAGGGCATCCCTGATTTTCATTAAGCCAGCTCCACTCACCTTTTTGCTGCTTCTGAAACATTTAGAGTTGGTGCATTAAGTCGGTTCAACTTTTTTGTTATTATTTTTACTGACCTTGTCCTGAAATATGGTGTTTTTATCTTAAATACTATTTCCCGAATAGCTGGGATGTCTGAACCTGTTTCCTCTCCTATTACTCTGACTCTGTGTGGCTGTTAGACTGTAATGTGTCCTTGAATACAAGTATATGCAGAATATATACATAAGGAAGCGAAGGGTGTGCAAGTTTGAAATCATTACTGCGTGTTTGGGCTTTTTCACGACAGCCTGTATGTTTTCCTTGCATTCAGAGAGAGCACCTTGATTGTTTCCGGTGCATGAATGCATGCATAAGCAGCAGTCAACAGGGATTCTGAGTTTATGAATCTGTGTGTGTGTGTTTAGAGAGAGACATGTGACACTGATCTGGAGCAATTGGCTTGCATACTACATCCCTACAATGTCACACTCATCACACACACAGAATATGCACAGGCAGGCATAAAACCTCTCTGCCATTTTACAAATGTACTGTCCACTTTCTCTGTATGTACAAGACCGTTTGGCCCATGCAGTCCAATCGCATTCATGCAGAAAACATCCACAGACACAAGGGATATAAACGGTGACACTTAATGGATATTCATGTAGCTCTGCCAGCTTAGATATGACTATCAGATTTTGAGAATGGCAGGCCTCAGTGGTGGCTCTTTGATCTCCCCTGGTCTGCCCCTTTGATACACCAGTGCTCATCTTAAAAGGCCTTGCATGGAAAAGGAGCATGTATGCTCTCAACGATGCCTAACAAGACTAAAGGTTGGACGTCTTTGTGCGTGTGTGTGAGGGTAAGATAGAGGTTAAGAGAGGGTGAACATGCCTGTTTCTCATTACTAGTGAGACGTGGTGAGCAGCTCACGTTTGATCTTAAAAATTGGCAATTTGCTGCTTGAAAGAGTTACTCTTTGTGTACGTGTTTGATGAAGAGAGCGAGAGAGAGAGCTGAGAGTGCAACTCTTCACTGACTCATTAGTCAGTTCTGTAAATGTTCCTGCTGAGTCTAAACTTTTGCTCTCATTATCCTTAAATATAAATTTGATTTCAAACCTGATTCATCTGATATCTTAAACTGAACATAATGAACTTGGTGGTCCAACCTTAGAACATTGAGCTGTAGAAAAGAGGAGATTTCGATCAATTAAAAACTAATTATAAAGACTTTATGACAGAAGAGCTAGAGTAAGATAATTAGATTTTCATTGTATGACGGAGCTTTACTGTAACTTTAGAGCCATTTATATTTCCCATTACATTTTTCAATGCTTTTCAAGTAAGCCTCTTATCACCAATATGTGGATTTTTTCAAAAAGCACGTGTCCATATTCACCGAGTCTCGGTACAGATTACCTTTACTAAATGCTCTGTAGGGTTTTTTTCAATCATTGTTATTGTTGGTTTATGTTTTATTTTATCTTGCTTAACAAGTTTATTTAAGAATTAATTAAATTCTTCCACACATAGCTCCCTTGTATCATTTGTTTGTTTCTATGTATGTTACTTTGTTTTGTGTAGAAAGAGGTGCTCCAAAAAATTACCCCCTGTGGGATTACTGAAGTTATTTGAATTGGATTAAACTGAGCATTGTGTTCTTGGATACCCCAACATCATGGCTCATCATTCCAATTACTTTCCGGCTGTCAGCTAAAATTTGGAGACACATTGTATGATTGTGGTTTATTTATGCATTTTAATAGCAGATAAAAATAACTCTGAAAAGGCACCTAAACTCAAAAAATATAACTCAAACTGAAATATTACATAACTCAAAGTGGAGGGAATTTATTTTTCTTTGAATGGTTATCTATTTCACCAAGGGGCTTACTTTACATTAATAATGCTCTCCGATATAATATAATCCAAACTCAGTGTCAGTGGTATTCAAGAATTACGTGTTGGCTGGATAAGGGAGGATTTCTGCAGTGGTGTGTTGTGATATAGTCGGAATCGTAGCAATACTGCCAAAACAGTTTCTCCCTTTTCTGACACGTTTGTTGTCAATAGGAAAGGGAGCTGCTCGCTTGTGCATAGATACATACATGGATGCAGCCTGAGAATGAGCGCTGTGAGTCCATTACAGCTGAATTGGTGCAGTGTGTGGTTTAGGGATTAAAAACTGCTAACATTTAATCATATTGTGACTTGCTTCAAACAGTCCATTATCCCTAAATCAAATGAAACAAGAAAATGTTGCCAACACTGTTGATCCTACTACAAATAAGGACCTACAACTACAACCCATTGCAACTTGCAGTTCACTATTTTTATTCCACTGCCAGTGAGGTCGAATCCACACTCCCCTTACACGAGCTGACTAAATGTTACATGCTTAGTGTGAAATGGTGGAGAGTGGAAGTAAACAAGTGAAGCCAGTCAACCATCTAGAAAGCTACATATATAATCCAGATATGCTTTCTCAGGTGTTTGTGAAGCAAAGCAGGGATTAAAGGGCAAACATTGAACTTACACTCAACAGGTAGACAGAGAGACAAGAGGGATGGGATGGAGTGTGATCCAGGTGTATTTTGTAATAAATGCTAGTTGGCGCTCTTCTTCCTGTAGCATGACATCATGTTCTGCTACACCCATGCAGGAAATAACATTTAGTGGTCTTGGTTGCCAAGTTGCCAAGTCCTTATAGTCTTAACAATATGATATGATGTACAACTGCAATTGCACACACTTGGTATATAAGCAGACATGAATATACACATTTTTCTTCTTGATCATCTCTCTCTCCCTCCCTCCCTCTCCCCCACACACACTTTCTCTCCATCCATCTGTCTCCATTGTGTCTGCCTCCTCCTATCGTTGTGATTGTAATTCTGCACAGAAATGATGCAGGTAAATTCTATTTTAGATCAGAATCACAAACAGTCGGAGATGGATGGAAAGGAAGATAGAGAGCGATGGAAAATGGCGATTCATTACTTGACTATAAGGTTATCTAAATGGGCAGGCAGCCAGCCCGTCCTCTCATTTGTGAGGAATCCTCATGATGGGAGGGTTAGGGGAGCTATTATGAACAAATTCCTTACAGCATAATGCATTGTAGTAAATCAACAACACGATAAGAAGCAAATACCTTATATTATTATGTGCTGCCCAAAGGCCAGTATTCACTCTAACATATTGATTTATATCACATTTTAAATGCATCTACGTCCTGTATGCAGACTGATGGTGCTGATGTTGCTACATATGTGTTTATCCATGGCTGCACCTTATGTTCACATTTGTTTTCCCGTATATGCGTGGTCCTTTGCAAGATAGATAGCAGCTGTGTGTCTGTGCGTGTGTGTGTCTGGGAGAAAGAGAGAGAGTTTGCCATCCTCAACTGTGCCATTGATTGGCAGCCTAAGGCATACACAGCTGATTGTGTAAATCGAAAATCAAGAGCCTCAGACCTTTTATACCATTTAAACACACACTGACTGTTAGAAGGCTAAAAGAATGTCACATGTCCCAGCATCAGTAGTCGTAGTACACTGTCCCAGCATCAGTAGTCGTAGTATACTACACTCATCCTTTTTCTCTTTTCTTATCATTTTCCTCTTTTCTACTGGAACAGGGACTGCCCCTGTCCAGTCACGTGTCATGTAAACTTACTGTGTGCTATAAATAAAGAAACAAGGAACTGCTCTGCGCCTCTCTGCTCTCTGTAGCTTAGATGTTGCAGTAGCGGGATGCCCTTTGTACAAAGTAAAACCCTCGTGTCTGACTCTCATTTGCTCTGGTCTCTCACAGGTGTCGAGTAAGTTGGTAAACTCTTCACACTGACAAAGGCACTCTCTCTCACTCACACACACACACACACAGACTCTCCCACAGTGATTTGCCTTGGTGAGCTCTCTTCATCTTTTCAGTTCCACACCCTTTGATGTCCCTTGGGAAAGTTTTCCATTTTCACCTTTTCCTTCAATGTCCATCCTTTTTTTGCATACACACACATACCTAAAGACACACACACACACACACACACGCACACACACACACAAAGTCAGGACTTACAATATTCTTGAATTACAAATAACCTCATGCTTTATTTATTCCAGTGGCAGGTCTTATTGTGAGACTATACCCCTTGTTATTTGTGTGGTCACAAATGTTAGCTAGAAGTTGTGATTCCTTTTGGTCCTCTCAAAAAGATTTGTTTAAATTGTGCTCTGAGACATACTATCATTGCAATTTTACAAATTACATCTAAGGTCAAAATTGTTTCTTTCACGCTGGAGAATTAAACTGTTGTGGGTACTAATTTTCCACCAAACTGCCAATTTCCCCCTGCCCATGTTTCATTTCAAAGCTTACCCATATCCAACATCTCTTCCTCCATTCCCACACCGTCACTCCTTCTTCCTCTTTTTTTCCACCTATTGGGGGGCTTTTTTCACAATGTGGGTTACAATGTCAGGCTGTACAGCAGATGTAGTCATCTTGATTCAAAATACGTTTTCAAAATACAGCAGTTGGGGCATAATAGTGCCAGTAAAATGTGTTTTGCAGTAACAGGGGTGATTACCTGGGCTTCTGTGCAAAGCACTACTAGTTATATTTGACAAGTCCCCATTGATGAAGACGATTTTTACCCACTTTGTCCTACAGGGATGTGACAGTGTGTCATTGGAAATAGTGCTCCGTTTAGGAGAAAAAAAAACCAATAAATACACATTGAATAGAGAAGGAGGTACACGTACGTGCCTGGTGCTTACATGTGTTGGTAGATAAAGACAGTCACCACTGGCTGTGTGCCTCATACTGTGAGTTTGTCATACCAGAACCAATTAAAGTGACAGCTTCATTTCTCTCCTGCCAATCGGAGCAGTTGACCTGAGCCTTGACCCTGGTAACGGATCATTGATCTGCTGGGGTACAGATTCGTGGGGGGGCAGATATATCACACATGTCTTGGTGGCATTGAGATCAGGAGATAAATCTGCGTTGAGCACTGCTGATTGTGTTTGACTAGCCCCTGTCCTCCATAGAGAGACAATAATGACTTTGTTTGCCTTGCTACACCACTGTCAGTTTGATCTAACTAATGATGAATGCTGTCTTTTTCTTGCCTCCACCATTTGCTCTCTTGTCGTCCACTTTTCTCCCTCTCACCCTCCATCACTTTATCACTCCCTCACTGTCTGCTCTCCTCTTTACTGTCCCTAGGGTGGAAGCCATGCATCGCAGACACACCACACTAAGAGAGAAGGGGCGTCGGCAGGCAGTGCGGGGCCCGGCATACATGTTCAATGAACGCGGCTCGCCACTTACAGCAGAAGAGGAGCGTTTTATGGATGCTGCTGAATACGGAAACATTCCTGTGGTCCGCAAAATGTTGGAAGAATCCAAAACCCTTAACTTCAACTGTGTGGACTACATGGGCCAGAATGCTTTGCAGCTGGCAGTGGGTAATGAGCACTTGGAAGTCACTGAGCTGCTTCTGAAGAAGGAAGGCTTGGCTAGGATCGGGGATGGTCTGCTTTTGGCTATCTCTAAAGGTTACGTGCGAATCGTTGAAGCAATTCTCGCCCACCCTGCTTTCGGTGGAGGTCTCCGGCTGGCTTTGAGCCCTCTGGAACAAGAGATGCGTGATGATGACTTTTATGCCTATGATGAGGATGGAACACGCTTTTCACATGACGTCACACCCGTCATCCTGGCTGCTCACTGCCAGGAGTACGAGATCGTCCACATCCTCTTGTCAAAGGGGGCCCGTATTGAAAGGCCACATGACTACTTCTGTAAGTGTTCAGAATGTGTAGAGAAACAGAAGCAAGACTCGTTCAGTCACTCGCGCTCCAGGATGAATGCATATAAGGGCCTGGCCAGTGCAGCTTACCTGTCTCTCAGCAGTGAAGACCCTGTCCTGACCGCCCTTGAGCTTAGCAATGAACTGGCAAGACTGGCCAACATCGAGACAGAGTTTAAGGTAAGCTGTTTTTCTTTTTAATGTCCAAACTTAGACAAATACTTTTTCTAGAAGAAGAGTGTAGACTGTGTGAGTGACCGTGTGTGTTGGAGAAAGTGAAGTTACTTGTGTATGGGTTTAAAGTAGTAGTCAACACACATACACATACACATTAATTTTTACTCAGAATCAAACTTACCTATATGTGCTGAGCTTGATTGAATTTGCCCATGGGCACAAAATGCCTACACATTCACTCCATGTGGCAGATATGGACAGTCTTTAAATGCCAGCGTGAGGTGGAGAGGGAGATGATTCCCGCCTACTGGGGCAGCTGGTTCTCCTGTCCCGAATCAGTTATCTTGAATATTAAGGCCAGCACACTAACTGAAAAATGAGAGTCACAGAGCTGGAGATAGACTAACAGCCACATTATAGACATAAACTAAAGTAAACAGTCATGTTTGACCAATAGTGCTGGCTGATACAGTTGGAATCTTTATTACTATTAATAAAGATCTTTCTGTCATCAATATAAAGAAAAATGGTAAGTTGATGTAAAACACAAAGATTAAACTGGGGTCCACTTTGTGTGTGTGTGTGTGTGTGTGTGTGGTTCTGTACACATACAGATTTGCCAACCTTTGCTTTGCTCTGTCCATCTCTCTATAGACTGTAATGAAATAATAATAACAAATAAAGGCAAAATGCCATTTAAAATTAAAACGAAATAAAAATAAACAAACTGATCTTGAAGTCATGCGTTACAAGAACCAAAAAAAAACAAAAAAGTTTTCAATAGCAGCTTGTTTAAAATCATACATACAAGCAAAAACAGGTAGGATCACATCATTGTAACTCAACTCTGAAAGTCAGATGGAAGCTATAATGAATTAGGCCTTTTTCATCAGTCAGCGAAAGCAAGCTTTTGTATCATTGAGTAAACTGATGAACTGTGATTTAGTGACATACATAACAATAACAGCAGAACAATTGATAAACTATATAATTAATAATGCAGTAAATGCAGGAAGGTTGTGTAAAACAGCATTAAAATCATGATTTCCTGTGAATATTGCATCAGAGATGGAACCATGCATACTAGAAAGAGACATTCTGTGTTTCCTTCTCCCTGCCACATGACTCTTGTTGGCTCTTTGATTATTTTAACTGCATAATTTTCGAATGCAGGATGAGGTTGTTAACAGGGTGTTAAAATAAATAATAACAGAAACCTCAGCAGCTTCTTTTTGTTTTCTCCATATTTTTCACTGAGATATAGTCCCAGTGCATATATCTTTTTTAAAAAAAGTTTTCTTACACCAAGAAAGCCTCAAAAAACTTTGGTGACCCCTGGTTGGAATCCTATAGTGGAAAAGCTTAAGGGCTCATGTAGCAAGAAAACCAAGGGTCAACAACTGGAAAAGTATGCACTGTAGTATGCAGTATGTATTTATGTAGTATGCACTGTACTGCACTGTAGTCAGGGACTGAGAAATACACCCCCACACTTTGTCTGTTTTCACTGTGGTGATGATTATATGAAATATCAGGGCAATAGAGTCTCACTTTGTCACTCTGCAAGGGAGACCTGCTAAGAACTTCTGTGTATCATATGCAAAATAATTAGTATAAATAACCCTTCTTTCCCACAACAAATGACATATACACTGTTTTGTACATAGTTTATTTTCTAGTGTGTTTTGTTTTACAATATAGTATACAGTGTACTGTATAGTGTATTATAGGACTATGTTTTCAGATTTATGTATGATACATATGTTATGTATGTTTCACTTTGGAGTGTCTGCACTGCACTAATGTAGAAATCAGAATCATATAACTGAATCATTGACCAATGACATGATAACATTGCGATTTGTGTTCTGCATTTGTTTCCTCAGATCTGTGTTCATTGTGGTCCATCTTTAATCATACATTGCACATTTTTTTTTCTGACCAGCTTTGTGTTTGTCATTTAGCCTTTCTGTTTGTCACTCTGTTTTCCATCTCCAGACAAGTTAATGAGAAGGGCTCACCTGAGGGACCAGAGTTGTGTTGGAGCTCATCTGTCTCATTACCATCTCATTATCACCTTCCCTCTTTATTTGACTTCCTGTCCCTCTTCAGCTCATCCTCTCATTAAGTTAAAATATCAAATAATGTTTAAATGGTGTGCTGCTAGTCTTAGACAGTCTTGTTTCATCAGGAAATCAAACATGGGTAATGGCCTGAAGACATCATTATCGAACTTTAAGTCATTGATGACACTTTTATGACATCTGATCAAACAATATGAGATTTTCAATGCCGCTGCCATATATATTATCAAATTCAAAAGCAGCTGAAACAATATTTCCAACATAACTGCAATGAGAGTGCCACTCTTTCCACTTCATATATTTAACACCGAACAGTCTGACATAATCAATTTGATATTGATTTTCTAACCCTTGATTTTCTAACTATGTGTGTGTGTAATCCTGAATTCCATGGTCTTTATTGTCTTATCAGTTGTTTGAAGAGGTAATCTGAGCTCATGAGTGAAAATGGATTCAGCGTTCAGCAGCTACAACAGTTTTTTGTTTCTTGCTTGAAATGCTTATTGGAAAATGCGTGGTAAATTCATGACGTTTGATGATCTGACAGCCACCACTCAATTTTCAGAATTTGGAGACATTTACGAACATATGAATGAATTGTACAGATTCAGTGACAGAGTTAGGATGTCAATGGTTAACCATTAATCGTTTAACCACTGAGAATATTTGAGGCAGGTTACACGTCATTCTCTAGGTCGATTTGCATACGCTATCTGCCGATAACTTCACTTGCTTGCAGTCTGAGGTAAAAGATGAAATGTGCTAAATGAAGCGCAGCAATCTTATTATGTGATGCCACTAGTTGAGTACAACTGGCTACATCAAGAGCAGTTCTGTTGGAAAACTTTGGAGGGATTGACATTAAACTCGACAGAAAATTCACTGTCCCACAGAAGAAAAACATAATAACATAGAAATGATGAGTTAACTAAATGCATGGAATCAGAACAGGATACAGCTCTTGTCCCTATTTGTGCATTAAAATAAAGATTCATACACATGTAAAGTCAAGTGCAGGCAAACACTTTTTCACGTACTGTCAGTGTGCAGTGATGAGACTGCTGCTAGTGCTTTGTGTTAGATATTTATGTGGGAACTGCTAAAGGCATATCAGGACCTCTCTAACAGCCTAACATTTATCTTCTAACATCTTTCAAGACAGCCTATCAATTTCTCATAAAAGCCTCTGGACATACAGTACACATCCACTCACACCTTCCACACAGCCTTGGGAGAGGCAGAGTATGCGAGTGAAATAAAGCAAGGCGAAGGAGGGTGTAGTTTAATTTTTGAAATCAAATTTTACTCTCTGCTTGTGTCATGCCAATTTTACTTTAATTTAGTTTAAATTAAGACACACAGCCACAGAGAAACGAGTGAAACCAAGAGATAAACTGATGGTGGTGAATGTTCATTGAATTGCAGTAATACAAATGCTCTCTATCCCTCTCTTTTTCTCATCCCTCGATCTTACGTCTTCCTCCCTCCCCCCATGTTTGAAGCTTGGCTCACGTCGCCCTCAGTTCACTCATCTGTAACCATTCTCACTCTGCTTCACACTGCTCTGTCTCCATTTTCAATCTCACAACATTGTTCCCTTTCCTTTATCTCTCCCTTTATTGCCCCGAGGCACAAACCACATACCTTGAATTGTGATTGGATTTTCACATATACTGAATGTGGGTGGTGTCAGAGCTTGTGTGTTCATTGTGTGTCTTAGGATGCAAATACTCTTGATTAAGAAATCATTCTTGTACATGTGCAACCCTGCAGCTTTCCCATAAGTGTAAATGCACATGAAATTTAATTGATTTCTTAGCAGCCTAAAGATAAAACACACCAAATGTTTCCTTTTCCTTCATGTCCCCAAAGGCCCAACAGATGCTTAATGTCCAGAACTTACTCTTTATTTTGCAGATGGTGATGAGCCTTTTGACCAATTGTATCTAGCATTCCACTGACTTTAATATTTTTCTGTCTGATGGGCTGAATTTGGAATTTTCACAACTGAATTTAGCATGAACACACAATCGTTGTAGAAAACCAATTATACCATTTTGTATTCAAGCCAGAAACTGTCCGAGTCATACAAGAAAGAAGCTCCCTTACTAAAAGGGTCAAACTCTGGAGGAATACAAATAATGTCAGTTACTATAGTTGGTAGTAGTAGTCAGTAGGTGCACTAAAATACAGTAATTTATCATTCCTGCTGACAGTAAAGGTGTGGGTTAAAAGAAGGTGAGAAAAGACCTGGCTATTTCCCACCTTAAATAATAATTTTGCTAGGGAGACCTGTGCAAAGGTTGGTGAAAGTGGGCATTTTCAACCCACTGTAATTATGTGTTTGCACACAGAACAAATACAGCAGTGATGCATAATAAAATAAGTCCTTAGAGACTCTAAACCTGCCAGAAGCTCCGATCTGCTAACTGTTCACCTGCTTAGCCAACTGTTGAGTGGCGGGACATGGCAGGCAAGGCAAAAAATGGACTGACTACCCAGGGTCCAAATGGGGAGAGCGGCCTCTAAGAGCCTGGAATAAAAAGTTTGTTTTTGGTGGCATTTTATATTTTTAAAAGAATAATATGTAACAAGTATATCTTAAATCATGGAATTACCATACTTACATCAGAAACTAGAGAAAAATGCTGAATTATAGCATGTTCATCTATTTATCGAGCAGTGAAGTTGCACATTGCAGCCGTCTGAATACCTCCTCACCTCACCTTCCCCTTCCAAGTAGGAAAAACTATGGTGGCCACGAAACTTGTGAAAAACCCAAAAAGCCATCTCTCGCACCAGTGTTTGGTTTGTCCATAAATATCCAATGAAAACAAAGTTATAAGTAAGTAGTGAGTAGAATATTATGGCCATTTCTGCCAACTGCCAACACACTGGGCATTTAAGCACGATACTCTAAGCAAACCTCATTTAATGAAAGTAAAAGCATCAGTAATTATAGGCTACGGTATGTTGAGCAAAGAGGGTTGAAATGTAGTGACATTTAGACTTAAGCACATATCGAATGTGACATGAACAGCTAATCACTGACTTCCCTACTAACCACTGCAGATAAAGTTGTTTGCTCACTTGCTTTCTAAAAGAAGAGACAAGAGAGGAAGGCGACCCACAGAGGTTGCTTATATAGGGCCTAATATTTTGCGTGTAAGAAATAGTGTAACAATAAGGTGAGAAGTGAACTATGGGGGCCACAATACAGACGGACAAAGTGTTGAATCCATGGGAGAACAAGAAGAGAGTTTCTTGAAATGCCTGACAGAACCTGTGAACAGTTATATTCGGCTAGTTCCAGAAGAAAAGCCCAATTAAATTTATGCATTTGTCTGTGGGTACTCACTTTGAGCAATTTCCAACACTTGGATGAGAAAGTATACAGAACCCCATGAGATAATAGTTTTATCTGGTGTCAGCAAGTTGTTATCTTGTGCACACCAGCTAAAAATGTCATCTATCAGGACACTGGGGGCTCCATAGGAATGGACTGAAATTCTCAAAAACTCACATCTCCTTCATAACTTAGGCGGTGCAGTTTCAGTATCATCTGCACTCAACTGAGAATGTCAATCAAAAGTGCAATTAAGTAATAAGAGAGATGTTTCCATTCAACTGATAAAAAGACCTACAGCTATCCTAATGAAGTCATGAAAAAAGGGAATGAAAAACTTCACACTCATTACTCCGATGCATTTATTTGAACTTATAAACAACCAAGGATTGTTTTTTCAAAGTCGATTGAACCGCTCTGATTTGAGCTTGTTGTTTTCTTGATAATGTTGACGTGTTCGACTGGCCTCATGCTGATTGCTTTAATTTGTGAGGCCTGTCCTTGTGCATATAAATGCCAGTCTGATGACTATTATTATGCTGCAGGAAGGTGTATGTTGAAAGTCAATCAAAGTTGACATCGCGGCTATGAGTGTACTGCTTTCCATCATGCTTTTTTCCATTCAGTTGATACTCGTTTATTGAATTTTGAAAGCATCTGCAAAATAATATGCAAATCCGTATTTCCATTTAAAGATTTCCACCTTCAGCTACTATTATGCAAATATTCTAAAGATAGTGCAAGAAGAGTGCAACAGTACCTCTACTGTTACTCTGCTAAATCCATGGTGCTCCTGTGTTTCCTCCCACCTAGGAAGACAATTATGTTCAGGGAATGGATGGATTGGTCCCCTGTGTTTGTACACTCTTCCTCCTCCTCCGTGTTTTTATGGTGTTTGCCTAAGTTGCTCTTTCTTTCTGCAGAAGTGGTTATATTACATTTTTTGGTTTTTATTCAAATTTCAGGCATTGCCATTTATGTGCAAATTCAAGCTGTGCTTAAAATCAGGTAGAGGGGAACATACTGAATGGGCATTATGTCAGCTTTTGAGTGCATTCTGTTGTGCCTCTGACTGTCATTTCTGATAACGCATGACATCTAAGAATGTATCAAAGAAGTAGTTATTTTCCATTGTGACATTACTGTAAATACGGTGACACTGCTGCAGTGTGTGTTTTGTTTTTTGTCAAACTTGAACGACTCTTTCTTTGCTCTGATTAAAACAATTCAAGTGGACTCACTCCTCCAGACAAATCTCATCTGTGAAGATAATTCAGCTTGTTACTTTAGACGTTAAGGTCAAACATATATCCAAATAAAAAAATAAATGTCTCTGTGGGGCTGACATTTTTATAGTCCAAGCTCTAAGGTGAGGACCTAAAGGCAGCCAAAGGCACATTCACCATTCGATGAACCTACCCTCGCATGTTGCTTGCATTTATACATTTGAAGAATGTTGGGTTGTCTGAAACCAGTCGTTAACCAGTTGTTTACATGATCAACTCAAATGATGTTTTAAGTCAATTTTCTCTTGACTAACTTCTCCCTCCATTTTCCCCCCTCGCTCTGTCTCCCCCCTCCCCACTCAACTGTTCTCCTCCACCCATGACAGAATGACTACCGCAAGCTGTCCATGCAGTGTAAGGACTTTGTTGTGGGTGTGTTGGACCTTTGTCGGAACACAGAGGAAGTGGAGGCCATTCTGAATGGTGACGTGGACCAGTGCCCTCCGAGCCCTTACAACCGACCCTGCCTCAGCCGTGTCAAGCTAGCCATCAAGTACGAAGTGAAAAAGGTAAAATGACCAGAGATTAACTGCAGTTGTGTGACATTTTTATAGTGTAGCAAATCATAAAGATGAAGTGGGCTATGGTAGACGATGGTTGTACATCAGTTTTCTGTAACCATGACAATGATCTTGCCTAAACCTAATATTTGAGGGAGACTTGCAAGACAGAGATTAAAAGGAGAATCAGAGGTGAGGATATCCAAACACAACATATAATTTCTTCGAGGGCACTTCCATCCTGATAGAGTCAAACTGCACAATGTTGCTGTATAATGTTTTCAGGGTCAAGGAAGATAATATTGGTGATACTGTACAAGTGTTGGTTTTAAATATGTCCTTTGAAGTAAATTATATAGAACATGTGCCATAGTTTAATAATATATATTGAGGAGGATTAACACTGAAGAACACCAAAGATGTTTTACTGCAGGGTTTTATATGTAACTTGACTTTTATGTAAGCTAGTTTCTGTTAGTCATTTTGTGCACGTGCAGTCATGCACATACAGTATGATTTATTTTCAAG
This sequence comes from Nibea coibor, assembly GCA_023373845.1. Classification (NCBI taxonomy): domain Eukaryota; kingdom Metazoa; phylum Chordata; class Actinopteri; family Sciaenidae; genus Nibea; species Nibea coibor. The sequence goes on along the minus strand of CM041739.1, from coordinate 13,361,492 downwards.
TGTGCAGCCTCAGGGGGCCGTACATAAACAACAAACTGGCCTCTATGCCGTAGAGCTAATCCCTGTTGAACAGGGGTGTTCTTACAAAATGTCAAAGCAAATCCCCCCCCCCCCTTCACCTCTCTCTCTCTCACACACACATACACACACACACATTCCTGTTTGACCTTCATGTGCTGCATGTTTTTCCTAATCAGGTATATCCATGTGTGTGTGTTTACACAGTGGTGCTAGTGCATCTGTTTGTGTGTGTACTGTTGGACAGTACACAGCCTGTTTGAGCTGTGTTTTTATCCTGGACAAGAGAGCGTGACCAATACTCAGTGAGCTAATTACACAGGAGGAAAGTAGAGAGAGGGAGGGGTAGATTGCCATGGAAACCAGGTGGAGCATGATTGCTCTTTGCTGGACGCAGGCAGGGTTCACGACATAGGTCAGTGGGTTGGCTGGTCACGGGACAAGATGGGGAAACTATGTTAACTATGATATAGTGTGCCATGTTTATGATCTTGTGGTTTCCATCTGAATGAAGACATGACTGACTGCATTTATTGTGCGTGTGTGCATTTTGATTAGTGGATGGCATGATCTCAGAGGTTGTCAATTGTCTGCTCAGATAAATGCTTCCTTAATGTGATGACTGACACTGATTGCTAAAGAGGTGGAAATGATTGATGGAGGCAGAAAACAAAGAGAAAGTCAATGGAAGGCAGGTTTGACAACAGATAACCTGTTGCTCAGATCGTAGATGTGAACGAAAAACTATACGCAAACACAGGTTGATTGTTACACTAGCTGTCCCACTGAGCATCGATTGCTCTGTTGTCCACATCCTTCCTCCAGCTGGAACAAAAACATCCATCCTCTTCTTCCTCACCAGACCACTGCTTTCATTTATCACTTCCTTCCTTGGAGTAAAGTCGTCAACAGATGCTGAAATGCCAGACCAAATCTTATCTAATAAAGTGAACATGCTTCAGTAATGAATGTAATCGCTCAGTACTTCTTATTTGCTGCCTGCTTTCTTTTGCATACAGTATTTTAAATTGATTTTCATCAACCTGCTTGTTGACATTTTTTCATTCTAAATGAAACCAAGTGGCAACCATGAACATAAATGTATTGTAAATAAAATATTTGGATGGTAATGAATACATAATAGATGTGCTCAAATAGAAAAGCAGCCTGCACGTCCAGCTACTTAGGAATGTCTTGAATATGAACATAAAAAGAAACACCAGAAGCCCTCTTAATAAGTATTGTACATCTTTTAACCTTTTTATTTATTTGCACTAATATAATTCAAAAACACAATTCATACTGTATATGTCTTCAGGCTTCACTCGTCCTCAGGAAAAGGCAGTAATTAGCATTATATTTTATCCTGTACAGAAATTGAGAAATTAAATCAAATCATTACTCAACATTTAATGTTGAGTAATGAATGAATTGATTGCTGAAAAATGTGTTTTGTTTTTTTTTTTTACCAATTTTTTACTGAGACAGTCTAACTAGTGAAGTGTAGAGTGGAAAGAACTGAGGCCAAATTTACACCTAAGTAAGCTCCAAATGTAATAGCAGCAAAGTGTACTAGTGCAGAATGAGTGTCACATATAGATTTTATGGTACTGGATCATTATTTGTGATGAATGAGCCTGTTTACAGCATCTATTGTTTCGGTGTAAAATATGCAGTTAAAAGGCTCCAGGATAGTTTGCCAGATCATATGCTACATGCCGTTTATCTGCCGTTTTATTTTTGTCAGCTTGTTAAATAAGCCACTTTATTCCTGTTTGCAACTGCTGGGCCATTTCAGTGTTTCTGCCAGCAACGTAACATCATGATGTTTACTCAATATGCTGCTGCTGTAAAGACTTTAGAGACCCCTTAAGGGATCTGTAATATAATCCGAAAAAAAACTATGAAGATAGGGTGTGAAAAACAAATTAGTGCTTTGAAATGTCCTTATAAATGGCTATTATGGCTGCTAATTGCTCCTCTCTCCTCTTCCTCCCTCCTTTTCCCTCCTCTCTAACCTTCTTTGCCCTGTGCCCCCAATTGCCTCTCTCTTATTTTCCATTGATTTATATTTCTTGCCCCCATTTCTCTCTCCAGTTTGTTGCCCATCCCAACTGTCAGCAGCAGCTGCTGACTATCTGGTACGAGAACCTGCCCGGTCTGAGGCAGCAGTCAGTCGGGGTGAAGTGCTGGACAGTGCTGGGGGTCACCATAGGTCTGCCCTTCCTGGCTATCGCCTACTGGATAATGCCATGTAGCAAGGTATGAACACACATTTGTGCAACTCTGCCCTGTCCACTGACCTCATGACACACTGAAAAGTGTGTTTTTTCAAACGTATCTACTCAGGTCTGACCTGAGACCTGTGACCTGGCACGCATAGCGTAGCCTGCTATATTTTGTGTTTTTGCTGTACTACCTTACACATAGGCTACTGTAACTTCTCATAGACACCTGAGACCTATTAATATTTGTAGTTGAAGAAATTTTAGTGGTGCCTCATCAACTTCTCTTGCTGCCAAATTTGACCGTCCCATTCAGGGATGTGTCATCTGGGCTCGCTTTGTAATTCTCATGCTCCAGTTTTAGCACAAAAACTAATCTCTTAGGAGACTGATAGGAATGTTCTCACTCTATGTTATAACATGCCATGACACGCTGTATTATAGCATATGGCTGTGGCAATAATGATGAAAGTCTGTGAACAGATTTAGGCAGCTTAAGGACCCATTATACACCACAAAACAAAATTGTTGGATGAATTGTGCATGAAAAGTCAGTTTCTTTGAGAGTGAGACATGGTCGTGTTACTGGAAACAGAGTTTATACTCTGTATAGAGGGCATTATAGGACATCTTCCTTTTTTCTAAGCTGTATTTAGGCTGGACTGTGCTTTGAGCTGAATGCTAAGATGCTAACACTCCCATTACAGTCCTGTTATAGTGCCATTTCAACATGAGCAATGCTCAAAGTCAAATACACTCACTGTAGAGGTGGCTGTTTAAGTGTAGATTGCTTTTTCATGGGACCACTTTAGAAAGCCTGGATTCACTTGAGTTACAGTAATTACAGTTCTAATGATGAGCCTGTTGATAAACCTGGCAGTTATCCAACTACTACACATTGTATTCCACTCTGTCACTGTGAACTTGTGTCCTCCTCCTGTTTCTCTGGGCTTTTGTTGGCAAATTTAGTGCTAATCCATCCATAGCTGTCAAGATACTGTGGACGAGTTTTTTGTTGAACAGGAAGACAGAATGACTAGCATGGCTAAAAATGTTCAGATTTAAAGAGTGCCGCATAATCACTATCTGATTATAGGGCCCCGGGGCTACATTTTGTTAATACTCCATCAAGCAAATTATAATCTGTAAAGTGACACAATATGACAGAGGTCTCGCACACACACATAAAGACATACACACACCCATACTCACACAGGAGCCGTGAGCAAATCTGCTCATCAAACTGGATAATCCCCTACCTCATCATCAAGTGGTGTGTCTAACTGTGTGTGCGCACGCTATGATAGATTCAGAAAAAGTGTTGAGGACTTGAGTGGTTCATGTCAGGTGTGACTGTTGAATTAGTCATTTGGTAGACTAAGAGAGAGAGACACCAGCTGATCCCAAGTGTGAGAGAGAGCACAGAGAACAGTAACTCTGAGAGTGGCTCACAGAAACACCTGTGTATGTTATGTGCGAGCCTGTATTTGCATGTGCACGTACATGTATGCATGCGCATGCAAATGATTTTGAATCTACCCACCGATAAGCTGGCGTGCCATTTTCAGATTGAGCTGAGAGAGCACGGAAAATGTGGCAGCATAAGCAAACAATAATATAAAAATATATAAATAGTAAGAATAATAATAGACTTTTGAGATGTTGAAAAGGCAGAAGTACAGAGGGTGGGATAATAAAAACAATTAAATCAAACTGATGAGAGACAGAGCGGATGTTTAGACCTACTTAATAACAATTGGACGCAGCTCAACAGAGACAAAAAAATGGACTTTACATGGATTCGGTAATGACAGCACGAATACGAGAAATGCGTCAAGACAGGTGCAGGTTGCAGAGAGAAAGCTTTGATGTGTTTTGGTGGATTGTGTGTAGTGTGCCCTCCCACACCTGGCGTTAATCATGCAATTTTGTTCTCCTCCTCTCATGAATTGCTCATCTCTTATGGCTCATAATATTCTCTGTTTTTATGGCCCTGCAACAAGCCCATTATCAGAACCCCAAATCATATTACATCATGTATCAGCAGGGAGAGATGAAGAAGATATTGATATTTTTGTTGCTTAAAAATAAGTAGTAGGACACCGAAGAGATATGCTGTGGGGGTGATGAAAAACAGATGCGCTTGTGGTATTGAATGTTTCTTATTGATTGAAAGGGGTGATAAATGATGACAACATGCAGAGGATGATGGAACGTGTATCAGTAGGTGCCCACAGGAATACTTTTTGGTCTTAACTGAGTGACAGAAAAGAGATGAAAAATGTTAAGAGCGAGGATAAGCGCTTAGACTTTTACACAGCAGCATACAGCTTCCCTGTCAACTTTTTTTAAAATTTTGTACTGATCTGTTGTAACTGAACAATTTCCCTCCAAGGAAGGGACAAGGAAAGAAAACAAGGAAAATAACAAAGAAAGGAGATATATCTAAGAAACAGAACAAGGACAAAGGGAAAAAAGAAATGAAACAAAGATGAAAGGAATGAAACAAAAGAATAAGAGGAAAGGAAGAAGATTTTGATTATTTTATTCAAAGTTATTTTTCTCTTCCCTTGATCACTATCCTCCTCTTGGTCTTTTTGTGGCTTCCGCTTGTCTCCTGGGAGATTCAAAGCCAGGTCACAACAATAAAAAAGTTCAATCAATCAACACACAGGACAGAACCACAATACATTTATCAAACGATTGGACATCAGTGTACTGCAGTATTTTAACTCTTGTCAATAACAATGTGATGTAAAAATGGCATCACCTACAAAATATTGGACTCAGTAGAAAGGGTTTTTGGTGCAGGGCTGTAATTCTGTCTCCGTAAATAGGTGATTGCAATTTTGATGGCTGAACAATGAATCTATATTTGGACATGGGATGGTGTGTCTGTGTGTGAGTTGCAGAGAGAGGAGTGGAGAGAAGGAACAATGAGAACAGAGACTCAAAAATATACTGAACACATTTGTAGGAATTCCCCATAACCTAATGTCATTTAAACATAAAGTGGACATACATAATCTACAGTAATAAAATAGTAAGTAATATATGTAGTACTATAACAGTATAAGAGAAGGTTTGTGCTCATATATAGATAAGTAATAATTCAGAGTGGATGTCTCTCTGCACACAGTGTACATCAGGTTTGATTCTCCCAGGTGAAAAGATATTAGAGAATAATAAATAACACAGCAGGTCCTTTCTGGCCTTTTGAGATTTCCATTTCGCACAAAATCTCTTTTATTCAGACCGCATGCATCTGCTGCCAGTGGCCAGCATTTCATTCGCGGGAGAGACGATCAGCTCTTGTCACTATTGCGCTGATAAAAAAGAGACCCATGGGGTTTGCAGTCGTCACACAGCAGTAGTCCTGATCTAGGAAGACCATCTCATTTAACTGAAGGGTGAAATGGATCAGCCTTATCAGCACCGCAGATGGGATAAATGAAGGAGGCAGAGCCATCCCAGTAGCGGGAAGAGGGGGGGTTTGCAGGGTTAAGATTTACTATACTCTTCCCACATGGTTTAGTAGTGTTTGTGTGGCATGGGAACAGCTATTGAATCTGATGTGTTAGTGTGCATGCAGAGAGTAGAGGTATCCTGTGGGTAGTTAATATTGAACACAGCAGGTTTAGAGAGTGGCAAATGTTGGGATCTCAATGATGTCTGTATGGGGTGTGAAGTGTGTATGCATGTGCGTCTGTGTGTGTGCGTCAATGCGCATTTGTGTGTCTTGGCATATTTTTATGAAATTATAAAAGGTTCCCTCTGCGTGGTGGCATGTTTAATGCTCCTTGTGCAGAACCACCTTGTATTACATTCTCCCATATGGCGCATTTTCACAAACAATTGTTTAGCATCTAGTTATTCTGTATCATGTTGACGTGAGAGCGAGCAGTGGTTAAGTACATTCACGAATTACAACAGCTGCTGTTTGTATGGATGGTTGTGTTTTTAGATGTTCATCTTTGAAAGCCAAAATCACAGGGACCCTGCAAAAAGAATAAACACTGAATTACCATGGGAAATAAACAGATGTTTTGTCAATTTTACACTTGTAAATATTCTTTTTTCTTTGTAAGTGTTCAGCAAAACAGAACTCAAACATGTGTCTTGAGGCTGATTACCTGAAACAAAAACTGATTTTGCGAGTGTTGGGAAATGGAAGTGAACTCAAGAATTTGACAAATACAACTAGTAAAAATGTTGGATGTAAACAATGATTCAAAATACAAAAATCAGCTTTGGACATGATTTCTAAGAGTATTGAATCCCTGACAGGCAAGTGAGAAGTTTTATCACAATATTTTTCTAAATATGTGTGTGAGATGTTTTACCCAGGTGCAAAAAATGTTTTGCCAGGATAGTTTTTTTTGCTTTTCTTGTAATAATCATCTCCAGCCTGAAGAGGGTGATGTGCACCACTAATAGGACTAAATGTCATCATCATGTGTTTGTTTCTTTTTCCAGGTAATCTTTAATTTCTCATTGGGGTGATTTAGAAAAAACAAAAATGTTCAAATGTGGAAAAGGTTTTTGAATGATAATGAAAAACAAATTAAGGAACTTTTTTCACACGTTTTTTAAAGAAGCAGTGTGTGGGATTTAGTGGCTTCTAGTGGTGTAATTGCAGAACCCTCCCATTTTATCCTCTAATGCAAAACACAAAAAATCCTATCTAGGGAAAAGTTTTTCCATTCTGGGAAACATGGTGGTTTAACATGGTAACCTCCATGGAAAAGGATCCACAGCTTTTCACAGCAATTCTAAAGTAACAAAAATAACGATTCCAATTTGGCAGTTGTACACTAATGAAAACATAGTTATGAATATCAGTCCCATTTCTGTAAAAAGGGTCCTCTAATTTTACACATTGGACCACTGGTTGTTTAAGTCAACCCATGAGAGAAAACAACTGAGATCAGACTGAAAATGGATGACCAAAATGTTTTCTTCTCACTTGTGATCAGGGCTTCCACAGAGAGGCACTCTATTTAAGACATTGTAGTTAGCACTCAATAACACGCGGTGTGTTTTTACAATGAACAGTGGATGCAAATATAACTTTTCTGCATTTACAGGTTATTCTCCACATGATATCTGCAAAGCTGCAATAGTTTTGCTATCTTAACAATGGATCGTATGGAAATGTGTAATATGAAAGGTGACAAACTCACAGAAAACCTGAATGTAATGATTCACTCTGATCAAGCCTTTTTGTGTTTCTAGACAAAAGGCTCCGATAAACTAACTGACAGATAAAGTTAGGAGTTGGTGGAGACCAAAACAGAGCTAAAAGGAGAGTGAATATTATACATAGACAACAACAGTTTGAAAGTATATGTTGCTGTATTTCCTTGAATCTTTAAATAGGATCCAGGATATTCACCAAATCAACATTATATATAACATGATACATCAATACTGTGTTTACAGTTTGTTGAACTGTCCCCCAAATGTACACAAATCTGTAGGTGTTTCTAGATTGAAACAACAAATATACTAATCTCTCTTTAACCTTCAGTAATCTGTCAGTACTTAGTTAATATTCAAAACCAGAATTTTATTATTTTAGAAATTTTATTGGCCAGTATTTTCTAACCACAGATACAAAATTGAACATATATCTTACTATATCCTCCATCTTCTTACTTTCAGATTGGTCAAATCCTGCGAAGCCCCTTCATGAAGTTCGTAGCCCATGCTGTTTCCTTCACCATCTTCTTGGGTCTGCTAGTCATCAATGCCTCTGACCGTTTTGAAGGTGTCAAGAACCTGCCTAATGAGACCATCACAGACCATCCACGACAGGTGTTCAGGGTCAAAACCACCCAGTTCTCCTGGACAGAGATGTTGATCATGAAGTGGGTGTTGGGTGAGTTGCCTTGTCACACATGTGGTGGACACACATTGTGGTGGTGTTTGAAATCCAATTAAAATGTCCATAGATGTTTACTGCTGTAGTTGCTGTCAAGGCAGATTCTCCGTCATGATAAGGAAAAACCTTGATATGGCACATATGAGAATCAAAGCCTTAATAAATTTACTTTTTAATCAGTATGGACTTACTTGCAAGTAAGAAGAGTTCATGGCAATGTTTCCACAAAGGTTTTAAGAGTGTGATCTCGATGCAAACATTTTTTTATTGCGTCCTTGCAACACAAAAACTTTATAAATCAATCTCAACCTCATAAATCAACAAGGATCCTGGAAAGAATCTGTGAACCTTTTTGCCCAGCTTTGATATGAGGCAGAATTAAAGATTAATGCAGCGCCATACCAACCAAGTGGATGAAAGCCAGTGTCATGACAATACAACACTTCATTCTTTTTTATCTTTCAAAGATCAAATTCAGGTTTCCTGGTTGGACGTGACACAGGGCAGACTGTGAAGCAATGGCTGTGCTGTGTCCTAATGAAAAAACGAATAGAATTTGGAGGTTGACCTGAGAGGTGGTGCTGGGAAAATATTAGAGAGAAAAAGAAATGTAAGAAAGATGGGAGCAGTTGAGGGAGACAGTGGAAAGTAAAGGATGGCATACATGGCATACAAGAAGGCAGGGGAGAAGACCGGGTCGACAGAAAGACAAAGACAAACTCAACAGATAAATAGCCCATGGCAATATCTGTCAGACCTCAGCTGCTTCCCATCTGTTGATGTTCTTCCTTTTATCCACACACACTCACACACACACTGATATAATAACATTATGTGAGGGGTTTGTGTATGTGCTTGGTGCACATATGGTTCTGTTTTTATTTGTTTACTTGCAATGGCACCATTCTTTTCCCATCCGTGGTAATTTTTGGCAGCAGGTGCTCGTGTGTGCATGTGTGTGTCTGTGCACTGAGTGGTGGCTTAGGTAGACCAGGGTAATTGTAATTCCAGCAGCATGATTTGAAGGCCCAGTAATTGTTATAGAGATGATCGTGATGAGGGAGCTTTTTCAGTAAACAATTTTCTCCTTGTTTTGAGTCCAAATAGAGACAACTGAATTCCTCCTCCAAAACCACTCTGAGTGTGCACGTGTTTGTGCACCTGAGCTATAAGTGGGGTTGTTTTAGTGGTTGAGTATGAATTATAAGCTTTGTTGTCAACATGAGCTTGTGTGTCCTCCATCTTTCCACAATGTATTCATGTGTTTATTTGTGTGTCCTCCTTACTCAGGTATGATTTGGTCAGAATGTAAGGAGATCTGGAGTGATGGGCCCAGAGAGTACATCATGCATCTGTGGAACGTTCTGGACTTTGGCATGTTGTCCATCTTTGTGGCGTCCTTCACAGCACGCTTCATGGCATTCCTCAAGGCGTCCAAAGCCCAGCAGTATGTGGACATGCACGTACCAGACGAAGACCTCAGCAACGCCTCGCTACCTGACGAAGTCGCCTACTTCACTTATGGTAAGCAGTAGTTCCAAAAATGTGAATATAACTCATGACTGTAATGTAAGCAATATTACATTTAAAGGTTTTAAATATTATATATTTTTTTCTTTATTTTACTTTGCCCAAAGATCAGGGTTAGAGTTATATGATGTTCTTTTCTTTGCGCTACTGTTATTCTCTATTCATGAAAAATATCAAATTTCTCTAAACTTTAGCCTAAAAGTGTTTGTTTTGTAGCGAAATATGTTAAACTGCCTCATATTTTATCTGCAAAACAATTTCCCCCAGGACAGGACAATTTGACAGTTTGACAGTTTTCATGTGGTGCTTGAATCATTGTTGTGCTACATCAGTGACTGATAAGAAGGAGCAAATCAGATGAGTGTTTGTGTAAAAATGTCATGAATAACTAAAAACCTGAACAGGGATACTAGAAGATGAGGATGTATTTGTCATGTAGATAAAATGTCATTCTTATCTCAGTCATATTTATCACTCACTCACTTATTTGTGCACACACTCTCCTATTTATATTCAGTGCCTTCCCATGCACACACATGTGCATATGCACAGGTTTAAGTGAAGTAAACATGCATATATTTACACAGGCAGACATGAACTACAATGATGAGCAACATTTTTTTTTGTAAATCAGAAAACCCAGACAGATTCTTGATACCAGCCTTTTTTTCAGCCGACTGCTTCTACCTTTTTTGGAAAAATTGTGTTATAAGATTAATAAAATAAAATAAAATAACTGAACATATAAAATTTTACTTCACTTCCAGAAATTAGTACATGTTAATATTCCAACATATTAAAACACTGTGGGAGACAGTGGCCCACTGGTCTATACACTTCTTATTGGTCTACTAAGGGAACCTTCATCAGTGCTGTCCTCTGGTGGTCTGACTCTGTCATGACACGTCACTAAATAGATGCTGACATATTCTATTTTACTGCAGTGTCTGTTATTATCTCCATAAACTGTCCTCCATATCTGCACTGAAGAGATAAAGTACTCCTTGTCCTAAAAATTCTAATTCTATTAATTATAACTGCATTATGTTGCTTTCTTTTTCTCTGTTTGTGGTCTTTGTGGCATTTAATTCACCTCTTTTGCATATCATTTTTCCATCTTGTCTGACTGTGCCTCTTTTGCTGCCCCTCATCCTTCTTCTTTCTCTTTGTCTGGACTTCTCCTTGCATACACTGTCCCTTTATCCCTTCTCTTTGTTGTCCACTCGTCTTGTACTCATTGCTTTCCCTCCTCCCTCGCCCTCTTCTCTCCAGCATATCCTCACATAATCCATCTTCTTAGCGTACCTTCTCCTCGATCAAAGTACATGTTCCTAAAAGCCAAGATTATGCTCTTGAGGAATATCTCTTGTAAAATTTAGATTCCGCTATAACAACAGCTTTGCTCTGTACATACCCAGAAAAAAATTATGTGCAGCTGCGTACAACATCTATATCCATCAGTATCCTATTTCACAGTAGGATATAGTGGCACAATAAAAATTCAGCGATATCCTCAAATGCAAAAAGTGATATGATATATGATTCATGATATCTGGTTTGCCACTATTTTAGCTCATTCAGAGGACACATTCATGGTCTTTCTCTTCCTTCTCCTTCAGCAAGGAACAAGTGGCGCCCCTCAGACCCCCAGATCATCTCAGAAGGCCTGTACGCCATCGCGGTGGTGCTGAGTTTCTCACGCATTGCCTACATCCTGCCAGCAAACGAGAGCTTCGGCCCACTGCAGATCTCACTGGGGCGCACAGTCAAAGACATCTTCAAGTTCATGGTCATCTTCATCATGGTGTTTGTGGCGTTCATGATTGGCATGTTCAACCTGTACTCGTACTACCTGGGAGCCAAGTACAATCCTGCCTTCACCACGTGAGTAATGCCTGGCACCGACTGTGTTTTGACAAATGTGTGTGACTGTGTGATCACATTGTGGTTGTGTCTAAACATAAAGTATCTATGTTCTTTCAAAAAGACAAACAGTGTAGCTACATGTTGGCCCTGCTCTGGTCGTTTATCAGAATTGACTGCAAAAAACAAATTGAATTCATGTCAAAAGTATTTGATTTTAGACGGATGTTGGTATAATTTCTAGAACGCGGAAATCCCCAGGACAATATAAATCATCTCATATCCTCGGTGATGAGACTGTTTGCTGGGTTCATTAAATTCATGGTGCTTTATCAGTGGCAGAGATCGAACTTTAATCTTCCCTCAGGCCTGACAATCAAGCTATTTGGTTAAATTTAATAAGCAGAATAAGGAATGGGGTGGCTCACTCACTAAAATCTTTAACAAACACGAGTGAATTGTGGTTTTATCTCACACTTTAACAAAGTTGTAGGTAGTAAATTGAGCTTTTCCCCAGCACCATTTTGTGTTCACATTAAAAGAGTCCACTCTGCTGTATCTCTCCCATAAACACAGGGAATTCTCTGAAAGGTAGACTCTCTCTGAGTTATGGGGAAAATGTACCAATATTGGTATAATTTAGTATTTAATGAAAAAGCAAAATATTCTTGATTTAACACGCAGCAATACAACTTCTATTACAACAACTATCCATTAAAAAAAGACATTAAAATCTATTTTAGATCGATACAGAAACAAGTAATGAGAACAAAAAGAAGCTTTTGGAGATTGTTCAACAGTGCCTGAAAAGTTTTTCATAGCAGTCTAAATGATCTGATAAACTTTCTCTGAGGAACAAGACCTTTCCTATCATTTAATGAAGTACCGGGGTGCAGTCAGTAAATGTTATAAACCAACTCTGATCTGAGGCAGGACTTAACACACCAAGAAAGCTGATGGAGATGATTGTCAGCCATCTGTGTGTAACCAAAGCTAGTATGCAGACTAGAATCCTTCGTGAACATGTTGACATTTTTTCCAAGTCTATCTTCATGTAACAGTCACTTGCAATAGATGACAGACCATGAAGCAATCTCGTCTAGTGCTATTGTTGTAATTGATAACTGAAAATTATCCAACTGAAATACAGAGGTGGTCATAACAGCACTCACACAGTACTCTGAATGCACAGTGCTCAAGTGCTGCATTTAACTTCATCATCAGGGTCATCCATTTCAAATGGTCGAGTGGACATTTTAACTGAAGGGTTAGATTGCACTTAAAGGCTGTGGTGCATAAAACCAAATATACAATGCCTTGAATATGTTTATACTGATGTAGATATGATTTTAAAGACAAGTTGTTGTATCATATATATTATATACCAACCCACATGTATAACAATCAACCCATCCACCAAGTCCTGGAACCCATCAGTCTGAACAAACTGCCTCCTTCCTTCATTTTAGTTTATCCGCGTGTCTGCATGCTCATCCTTTTACATCAGCTGCAGAGTGAAGCCAGGTTTTTTCATTGTCATTGTCTCATATTTGTAGGAAAGTTGTCTATCTTGGGCTGCTGACAGAATCTTTCAGCAAGTCTGTTTGTCATCATTCATGTCAAAATGAAAACTCTCTCTGAGGTCCCTTGCTGTCACACATCATTATTCATTTTCTCAGAGGAAGACGTCTGCAGGTTTAAACAGATGACATTACACCTTTTCTGCTCAATCCAATAGAGCAAAACATGCTTTACAAATGAGTCTGTGAATACCTTGTCATACGCTGTTGTTGTTTGTTACTAACCTTTTGGTACGTTCAGGTTCATGCTTCCTAGTTGCAAGAGAACCTGGACTAAAGAGGTTTCAAGTAACTCTGTCTTCTTGCTCGGTAATCATCCCAACTCGTTAGTGCAAGTTCAAAACCAGTACAGTACCAGTCATAGTGGAGCATGATGTTCTGGTTTATCCTATAAGAATCTATAAGAAAGATCATTTATCTGACTGAGCATTCATATCAGCAAAGAGCATTTTAAAACGTCCAGAGTGTGTCTTGAATTCTTTCCTTCAGTTGATTTTGTATTAGTAGACTTTCCATGATAAACTGCTGCCAGATGTCGACATCTGTCTCCTCATGAGCATAAACCTTGAGCTGTTGGCTTATTTGCCGGTGCTGGTTTGGAGCACTGTCAGTAAAGCACACAGTACTTTGATGCTCCACAGACCTGCCTTTTCAGATACTTTGGTCCAGTTATTTGGCTCGTATTTAAGTTTCCTTTCCCAGAATAGACCCAGAGTAAAGGGTTAAATCTGATAAAGTTAGAATGACGTGGTAGCATTGCCAGCACGTTGATGTTTTTCAGTTGTTTTGGCCAGTTGTACATTCATTTCATTCAGTTTTGCTACTAGACTTTACCCTGCCAGACTGCTTGTCTGTCTGTCTGTTTGCCCATTATCCTTATCTAGTAAAACTGATGTTTGTCCACCTGCCTGCACTTGGTCTATATGCCCAGTTGTTACAGGGGCATTTCTCTGTCTTATGCCTCTTAGCCTATTATCATAGTCCATTTACACACCTTTGTTCAGCATATTACATATTACATACCTACAGCTGATGAAAAGTAGATGGGATCATAAACTAGGTGCACCTAGTAACACCATATATGTTATATCTGTGCACCCTCAGTCATCTGTTTGTAAATTCCTATCACATTTGAAGTATGTGAAGCCTGGGAGCAATTTACAAGTTTATGACTTGCTGAGCATTTACCTTAGATCGAATCACTGATGATAAAAGGTGTGCAATTGGACTTTCCCTTCACCTCTGTGCTGTGCATATACAGAAGCTCTTCTGCAGATCCCCAGCACATGGGTCTTGGAGGCTGTGAGTTCTGCTTGGCTGCCCTCATGGAGCTAAAGGTCTTGGCAACGTGACTAGCAGACAGACAGAGCAAGTGTCCTGTAACGGAATTAACGGTTCATAAAGTCAGATGGACAGATAGAAACAGAGTCTAATGGAGTTGAAATGGCTAGTCAGAGAGATTGTAGTTACAACCAGAGAGTCATAATGAAGACTTCTCCGAAAGCAAAGGACAAGTGTGGAAAAAAAAGATCCCAGGCCCTACAGATGGAAGTACCTCATCATCACCATTGCACACTCATTTCTATGACGAGTGTACAATCCAGCTCTGTTTTTTTAAAAAAAAACAGCATTAACACAGACATGTTAAACATAGAAACTGCTGCTGCATTCCTCTGACTGCATTTCTTTTTTGTGTGTTTTTTTGGCAAGGAATGTCCCTGAATTTCTGCTTTTAAAAAAGTCACAGTAGTGTTCCTCTGACAGTGTTTCAGGTGGTGGTGGGAGCTGCAGTGATGTTTTTAGCATGACAGAAACCCCTTTAAATTCTGCTGTTGTTGTCAGTCTGGCCACCAGGTGTCAGTCTGGGTTTAAATCGCCACCAATCTGTATAATTGTTGACAAGTGCCTGGGCTGATCCGTGCAGAGAGACAGTAATGCATTTATTTTTGCACTGTGTCTAATTTTTGTTGTATCAACCCTTTTGTGCAATTTAAAAAACATATTTTTTAGAATTTGCAATCTGTGCAACGCAATGCATTTTTGTGTTACTTTTGTGTCTGTGCATGTTTATTTCTTGGTCCCACGCAATTTATTTAATAGGTGTGACAGCGATGTGTTTGGTAATAGCCTTGCCTATTCTGCACATAAAGTGTGAACAATCTGTCTTTTCTCACTGTCTTCTAGCAGAGAACATATGCCTGTAAGGATGTATCTGCGCATGTGTGTGGGGGTCTGTGTGACTTATCTGACAGGGCATGTTGGTAGGAGGGCAGAAGAAAAGGCTGGTCTGATAGCTCCGATAAAGGAAGATGAGCAGGGAGCCAGGTGGAGGTAGTAATCATACCCCAGGAGGGGCCACTCGGGAAGTAGGGAGGGATATGAGGAGTCAGGCAGAGGATATCACTGTCTCTCTCACACGTAGATTCTCACTCACACAACTCACATACATATAAAAACACTACTAGAGCTTAATGAAGACTGAGCAGTGATAGCCACATACACCCGCTCCCCAGAGGCACGAAGTGTCAGCTATCTGACTCACGCGCTTTAAAAAAAGCTCTTTGTTGAGTGCCCACATATTAATGTTCTCAAACGTGCAAATACACTTAAGCAGGGACACACACACAAGTGGCATGCACATATGCGCACATTCACACATCCTCACTCTCATTGTTTGCTTTTTTGCATATGCTATAACAGGTGGTTAGTTGGGCAAATAAACAATTATGTACAGATCAATTCACACACACGCTTATCGGGATTCTGATTTGGAGACGCCGGTGGTGCAGTGGACCTGTCTCCATGTTCTAGTCAACCATGCACGATAACATTGTACAGAGAGAGAGAGACAGATGAGAGAAAGGACAGGAGAGGTAAAGACATAATAAAATGATAAAATAGATTTTTTTTTAAATAGTTAGAGGTCAGAGGTGTGCATTTGTTTGGGGCACAGCAAAAGACAAAAACACAGCAGGACAGGCAAGGATGTTGAACAAAAAACAAAACAATGATTATACTGATGCTGAAGTGAAACTGTGGAAATGATGGTGAATAGATGCAGCACAATCATAAGGATGGCTAACAGCAGCGCTGCAAAGTAAAGTAATGAGTTTAAGTCCACTGGGAAGTGCAGGGAATGAGGGATGAGAGGGAGAGATGCAGATGCAGAGGAGGGTCTTTTTGGCTCAGCTGTTTTGTTCAGGCAAAATGTGCTAGACCAGCCAAGTTGTATATAGACAAAGGAGGAAAAGAAGGAAAGAGGGTGAGAGAGAATGAGAGAAGGTCAAACAGGCTGAGCAGCATACATCAACACAGGCGTAGCACAGATTTAGACTGCAGACATTTTCCCAGTAACCATTTGGAAGGGTGGGAAGAAATCATAAAATAACTCAAGTATACAGATTTTGCCAGCTGTTCTTTTTAATGGTTATTACCTGTTCTTTTAGCTGCTGTTCACATGCAATAATGTGCCATTCTATGTTCAGGTCAATTGGAGTCATTAGGTTGCTTTAGCAACATGGCTCTTCTTTTCATCCCAGTCAAACATAATTGAATTGAAAGACATGATGACAGATTATAGCCAAGGACAAAACCATGTAATGTAATACAAATGTAGAGAAGCAGAAATGGGGGGCAAACAGCCATAAAAGAGAAGAGTGCAGTGAATGGAGGATAGCACGTAGAAGTGTAGAGATGGAGATGCTAGCTGGAATATGAAGTTGAAGTGTAAGTAAGAAAAAAAAATGGTGTGAGATTTAGTTTACAGTGACCGATTGAGTTGGAACAAAGTGGCAAGACCGTGATCCTGGTGAAAGAGACAGTCTGAAAAGGAGTACATCAGGTGGCTCAGAGAGCAGAAAGTGAAAGAGATGGTTGAGACAGAGTCAGTGGAAGCAAACTAGACAATTTATTAGCTCTGAAGGCAATGCGGATGTGTCGTTCAGCCTTTACCAGTCAAGCACATCTGAATGTCAAAAAGAGAAGGGACGTACAATTATAATTAAGGCTAGACAGACAGTGAGAACAGACAGACAAATATAAGAGAAAAAGAATGAGTTCATGCATTGCCAGCAGTAAGGGCTTTTAAATACCAATGCTTGGACCTGTAGCTTTAGAGTTCAATCCAGGGTTTTCTGATAAATTCTTCCATTATCATGATAAATGATGTCAAGCATTCAATTTTCCTCTTGATATGATATCTGTCTATTTAAATGCATTCCTTTGTGAAAACTAATAGACTATAGAAACATTAATAATCGGGTGCTCTCTAAACTCTGCACTCCTTAGTACATTTACTCAAGTACTGTACTTAAGTGGTATTTCCACTTTGTTCATCTCTATACATATAAAGATGAAAGATGACATATTTGTACTCAGCTAGAGGAAAATACTGTTTACTGCTCCAAACTTGTCTGATGGATTTCTTTTTGAAATAACCATGGTTACTTAACTTACATATTTGGATAAACAAGACAAACAAATGGTTCAATTCATGCTTAATTCATAAGGTTTCAGAAATTTTTGGTTAATAATGTTTCAGGCGTAGCTCGAGTTTATTTGGTATTTTTGGTTTATAAAAGGCTACAAACACCACCACGCAAACTCACTGCACAGTGCTTCAACATGTGGAGAAATCCAAACGCTTGCATGGTTACAATTACTAAGCTAAGGACGGGTTTGATGAAGAGTCCATTAGAAGTTTAGGTAGTAAATGAAAAAACAAATTCATTACCAAATTCGTCATTTCACTGGCTGATATTACATAATAAATCAGTCTGTGCATAATATGAAAAGATAAAAACAGCATGGGTACCAGAGAGACAGAACAGCCGGGGAGAAAACAGGCAAATTTAAAAAAGAAGTTGAGTGATTTTGAGCTTGATTCACCATCAAAACACTTAATTGCTCGTCTTGTGGTGTTGTACTCCCTCGGTTAATAAGATTTCTCTTACAACTCAGCTGAAGGCACGCAACAAAACCGCTTCCTTTTGTGTTGCTCTCTCTGCATCATTTTTCACCTCGCTGACGGTCCACACAGAGACACACACATCAGTTTCAATTTCTTTTTGTCTCTGTGTCAAACAACACACGCACATGGGCAGGCAGGCATCTCTCGGGAGCGGCATTCATTCATTAAAAGCCGAGGTGGGCAAGGCCCCTGCTGTCACCATGGTGACAGCCCCTTCGGTGCAACGGATAGAAAGTTAAACTCAATTTAATATTTAAAGATGTTTCGTTTATACTAGGCTGTCTGTCTGAATACCTGTCTGTCGAGAGGAGAGGAGAGGAGAGGAGAGGAGAGGAGAGGAGAGGAGAGGAGAGGAGAGGAGATTGGCAAGGAGAAATTTAATATCTTGGTAATGACTGAAGGGCAGACGGAGAGAGACAGAGCAGAAGGCCGGAAGAAGCTGTTCAGAAAGACTACATTAACATTTGCATTCAACCAATGTGAGAGTATTGCTGCAGATCAAGCAAAGAGAAGGGAAAAATAATGAAAAATAAAAAGAAAAGTATAAATCAAACAAATAGATTGAGTGGCATTGAAATAGCTAAAAGCTGTTGGGATGAAAGATTGAAAGAGCACGACAGAGGGAGGGAGGGTGATGCGGAGAACGATATAAAAGCAATGGCAATGGGAATATAATGAGAAAATGGTTGAGGGAGATAGAGAAAATGAGCGAGAGGCAGAGATGATAGCGAGAGAGCAAGAGAGAGAGAGAATAGTTAAAATAACGACACAGACAAACATAAAGCAAGAGAGACGGAGAGAGACCTCAAGCATGTCTCTGGGAGGAAGAGGTTGATTTGGGCCCGTCGGTGATTGGGTTTGGACTGCTCCCGCTGGAGCCGAGGTGACTCACCAGTCTCCCACACACACACACACACACACACACACCATTATGTATGTGGCATGAGTGTGTATGTGTGTGGTAGAGAGAGGGAGAGAGACTGTCAGCGTCCTGCAAGGGTAAGGGTGTGTATGTGCGTGTCCGTGTGTGTGTGCAGTGTGTGTGTGTGTGTGTGTGTGTGTGTGTGTACGTGCAGCCTATTGGGAGCTGCCAATCTTAATAACAGATAATAACACACTGTCTATCTCTTTCTCCAGATGCCCACTGTCCCTGCTGATTCACTGTCTGTTGTACAATGCTGTTATAAAAGGCATACACATACACACACAAACACGCACAAGTTTGATATTGATTAATCTTATTCTTGGCTTGTTAAAAGTCTCCCGTTATCCAGAGCATCGAGCATCTCATTTATCTAACTAACGGGTTATTGCGTAATACACACATGACCTGTACCTAAGCTGACGAGAGCAAAGAACAAATTCAAATTTATCAACGTTGTTGATCTCCAAGGATGCATTTTAGATTTTCAATAATTGCACTTCTTCTCTGAGACACACCTCACAGCGATTTCAGTGAATTAAATAAGCAGAAAACAAGGTGAGAAAAACAAATGATTATGCACAGCAACACTGGCTGCCCACGGGTCAATATTATCTTCTATACGTCTATCCATATTCTATCTATATTGCAGTAGGATATAGAAGTGAGAAGGTGTAATGTATGTAGCTTTGTATATCAGTACATGGTTGTCTTAGATAGTGGTGTAAGGGGGTATTCACTTCCAGCAATGCTGCCAACACATAAATATCAGGCACATGTTTGGAAGTTGCTTTATATTAAACTAACAATCTGCCAAGAACAGATGAACAGTGTATATGAATAGTCTGCTATCCGGTGTGTGTGTCCCTGAGAGTGTCTCGTTTAATGGCACATTAAAGTCGCCTGGAACAAAGCCCTCCATCAGTATCTACACTCGCATCTTAGGAACATGAGAATCTAAATCCAGTGAGCATTTCACACGGGTGGGAAGGCGAGAAGACAGAATAATTTGATTAAAAAGATAATTGGGGTATAACATAATCGTTCCCTGTTTTATTTTGTTTCATATTTCGAAGCTTCGGGAAAGTAGTTTTATCTTGTGAGGCTATTTGGTAAGGCTCTTGAGGAGCCTGATAAGTGATGAGACATTATTTAAAAAGAGAAGGCTCAGAATAACAGGCTTTCAAGGCATGTCTGCCAAAATCACATTCCTCAGCTCTCCTGATTGCACGATAGGCTGGTGGATGTGTGTGACGTGAATAGTAAATGAGAAGATTGTATTGTTGATAACAGCCCTCGGTCACTGCTCGCTGATGCCTAGGCCGTATATTACAGCAACATATGAAAAAAAAAACTACTTGAGAACTATTATTAATGTTTGTGAATGTGTTTCCGTTTCCACACATGCGCCCAGTGCCTGATGTCACTGTAATGTGTTGCCGCTTATAGTGAAATGTGTAATGTAATGTGCATGCCTCTGCGTCCATGTTTACTGTGAGAGTAAAGGTCAAAGTAGTTATGAACAAATGTTTCTATGGTAACATCTTGTCAACATCTTGAAGATTAATATTATGATTATTTATATACAATTCATTATGCTCCCAAAATACTTCCAAACTTCTGAAAGATTGCAGTAGTGTAGCATCGCTCTTACTAAGACACCAGTGAGAAATAACATTTTCAGGCCTTGTAAGTTTGAGAGTGCACCTCTGTGGTTTCGAAATAGTAAATGGGCTGTACTTATATTGCATCTTTCTATTCTTCCAACCACTCAAGGCATTTTTACACTACACTACATATCTCATTCACTCATTCCCGCACATTCATACACTGATGGCACTGGCTGCCAGGTGCCAACTGCTCATCAGTCTTAGGAGCTAACCATTTATACACTTTCACACACCGATGGCGCATCTTTCGGGGGCAATTTGAGGTTCAGTATCCTGCCCAAGGACACTTCAACGCGCAGAATAGTGGAGCACGTACCCAAATTATTGATGTACAGGACAGCAGGGATTCCAGGCATATAATTATAAGGACATCTGTCATCTTAGCAAGCAAGCAGATTGTCAATACATGTTAACATGGAGAAATGGGAGTCTTTTCCTTGTGAGAAAGTCTGTAGGAGAACTCATCTGTTCATCTAAGCTATAAATACATGATATTAATCATATATTAATCTGACCATTAATCATGCCGTTCAGCTAAAGTTCAGAAATGCACAGGGAATAGTGACTGCAGACAAGCCCAGAAGGCCAGTCTGATTAAGGGAGTCATCGAGGAGCGTTTCTAGTGAACATCAACAGATTGTAATTGTAGATGCTAAACATGATGCATGAGACAGTAAAGTGGCTTTTCAATATCTAAGTAATTACAGTCTCAAACTTGTTTCTACGTGGTGAGAGCACTCTGTTTGTATGCACGTGTTTTCCTAGAAAGCATTATATTTTTCAAAGAATTGTGCTAAATGGAGGCAAAGTATATTTATAGATGTTTTGCAGCTGGGTTACAGAGAGCGAGAACACACACAGATCTGGTCTCGAAGGTTAAGAGTATGTTTTACTTTCTTCCTCAAAGGTTAAAGCCGAAGTACCCAGAGGAGTCTCTGTTTTCGTGTGTGTGTGTGTGTGAAAGAGAGAGAGAGAAAGAGAGAAGCGGAGAGTCTGTGTGTGTATTCGTTTTTGATTTGGCTCTGTCTTTTTATGCATGCGAGTGTGTGTTTTTCTCTCTGTGCCTTTGCCTAGCTCTCTGCGTGCCAATGAGACCATGTCTCTTTGAAGGAACTTAGGTTGGAGGACGCCTACAGCTGCAGACCATGGGCCTACTGATCTTTCTTTCCCCACAGCCGCCTTCCACCTCCCGCCCCTCCAGCTATCCAAGCAGGCAGCGCCTGCCCTCCGCCCCCCGATCTCAAGCCCATGCTTGCCACAGAATATTTAATGACAGACCTGTACCTGAATGCCGATGTTAACAAGTCTTGCTGCTTTGTGCTGTCTTCCACACCGGGTCACTGTCAGCGAATAATTCCTTGGGCTGATCAGAGATTTGACTGTGAATGTCAGGAAAAAGCTGTCTGGTGTCTCTACGATAACTAGGAATTTAGTTCACAATGCCATTCAAATGAAACAAAAGAAAGTTAATTTTGCTACCATGAAGTTTTGAAAATGTTCACTTCAGTGTTTTGAATGATTATAATGAACCCTGGGTTGAAATGTTCTTCCAGTATCTTTTCAGATACAGACCAAAAAAATACCACATTCATCCTGTATTGTTGTGTAAACGTCAACGCAGGACAAGGCTACAGACTTAATGAGCTAATTTCTTTAAACCTCTCAAATGATGATCTCTCAGATGCTGAAGTTGAGTCATTTTCTGCTTTGCAGAAGTCAGACATTTTTATGCATCCAGTATGTGTGTAATTGTAGGTGTGTGTGTGTGTGTGTGTGTGTGTGTGTGTGTGAGGGAGAGCGACAGAGAAAGAGAGAGGAAATGGGATAATGTGTTCAAATTGGACATGACTCATCAGGTATTTCATCAGTGCCACCTCATAAATTCCACAACATAAAAATGCATTTTGCGTGTGTTGTATGTGCATGTGTGCGTATGTTTGAGTGAAAGAGCAATTAACTACTAATACGGCAGGCTTTTATGTGTGTTTTCACTGTCATGTACTGTTTTCTCACGGCCCCATTTTCTCTTTCTTTCATTGCAGGGTGGAGGAGAGTTTTAAGACTCTTTTCTGGTCGATCTTTGGGCTGTCTGAAGTGATCTCAGTGGTACTAAAGTACGACCATAAGTTCATAGAGAACATTGGCTACGTGCTGTACGGTGTCTATAATGTCACCATGGTGGTCGTCCTTCTCAACATGCTCATTGCCATGATCAACAGCTCGTACCAGGAGATAGAGGTACATAAAAAGATGTCATCTCTTATAGAAAGGGTATGATATTGTCAACAAGTCAATAAGGATCATTGTCTGATCACCTCAGTGCCTGCACGGGGATTAAAGACTGAGTTGAAAATACCACCAGCCGTAACAGATCAATACAGTGACAAACAAAAACACAGAATACAAAATAAAAGCAGGAGTCATGCTGGAACTGTTGTCACCAAAAGAAAATATAACAATAGCATTATTTCAGAGAATACGGAGACATCTCTGCACATGAGGAGCAAGAGCAAAGACCCCACTGAGCTTTGAACCCTCAGGCTGAATTAAAAACTGACACAATTGTATAAAGGATATTACTACAGGGGTTTAGGAATACAAACAGAGTTTGTCACAACATCTACAAATACAACCTAAGACTTAACCATCCAAGGGGAAAGCCATGTTAAGACAACATCTAATAATGCTTTCGACTTTTGAGTCTGCAGCTCATCTGAGGTGGACTGACAGAGAGTGGAAAGTGTGCGAGTCCACATTTTAAATTGTTTTTGGAAATAATAGACGCACAAGACATCCCAACTTTTTTGGATTGACGATTGTACTTACGTGGCTTAACTTAGTTAGTAGTTAGCAGTTAACCTGCTAATTTGTCCCCCAGTTGTCCAAGAACAAGATCTAAATAAGTAACTATTTTTTCTGAAAGGTGTCTGCAATCTGCTTTATTCAGTTATTAATATTATTTTGTCTTTACAAGTCACTGGCTTAATTCGAATACCCCTTCTTTTTCTGTGTGCAGGAAGATGCCGATGTGGAGTGGAAGTTTGCCCGGGCAAAGTTATGGCTGTCGTACTTTGATGAGGGCCGCACCCTGCCGGCCCCCTTCAACCTGGTTCCCAGCCCAAAGTCCTTCTACTACCTGGTCCTCCGCATCAAGTCCTGTCTGATACGCCTCTGCAAGGCTAACAGCCGTCGCCATAACAACGAGCTCGAGTTGGGCATGCTCAACTCACAGGCCAAGGTCAGTGTCAAGAACTCTCTTAACTCCTCAACTCATGAGAAATTACAAACACAAGCAAAAAAAAGATGATGATTTTAGGAGTTGCTTCTTTTCATCACAGTATTATTTTCTTTTCTAAGCGCTTTAATTCAACTACTTCAAGCTAATTACTGACAACATGCATTTTGTTTTTCTGGCCTCCGATTCAGCATATTATTATCAGACAGGAAAAATGGTATTATGAAGTGACACACATGAGTTGACACAGAAAAAGCAAGTTACAACACAGAAATTTCTAATTCATCTCAAGCGTACTCTCTATCCTTTTGTGCATTTTTTCACAGTATTTTGTTGCAGTGACCCACTAATTACCAGGAGTGTATTTCACATCCATATATTCCTCTTTCACAGGCTTCCCAGCTAAGTGACATTATGCTATCTTTCCCATGTGACTTCAGTTACAGGACTCAGCTATTATAGACTATAGCTCATTAATTGCATCCACACCAATCTACACTGGACTTGCCTTTAGGTCTGGGTCAGCTGTTTGTAGCGTGTGAATTTCTGGATTGTCAGCATGTATAATATGTACAGTGTGTAAATATGATGCTATATATTGTCTTGTTGTGTGTGTTGTGAAAGGCTTGTGGTTAAGACCTAAGAAATACATGATGTTCCATCTGCGATGGAATGCACAATACTTAAGCTTTGTTCATTTTCACGCTTTCTCCCTGCCAAGCATTGACTGTCTAAGTAAAATCACTGTAATGAAAAGAAAATCTTGCGTGACCAAAATAGCATAGGCCATTTAACACAGAATCAATCTTAACGCTAGCCTTATCCACAGGCATTCCTCTCTGATTCCCCAGCTCCAATGGCTCACCTCAGCGTCTCGGCTAAGCTATTAGTCAGGCCATTGGATCTGCCTTCGTCTGCTTAAATGGGCAGGCAGGTTTCGGATGGGTACAAGATGGGTTTCGCCCTGCTGCCTCTGTGAGCTCCTAAAGTTCTCTGCAGCTCTGACAGTTTAACTGCAGAGCCAAGGAGGTGCAGCAAGTGATCGATACATAAGCTCACACTTGACCACAGTGCAGCATCGAGAATGTCAAGTGAGACTGAGAAAACAGCAGTCTTTTTTTTTTTTACCTCTGTCTTTTGGTCCGTGCTTCTCGAGCAATTATTAAAGCTAATAATGTTATTATATATTAAAACAGCATATGTTCAGAAAGATAACCAGTGGTTAGTCAGTGGTTGGTAATAACAGTTTGTATATGATATGTTTAGGAGAAACTGGCTGAGCCTCTGGTAATACAATTTTAAATGAGAATTTGATAAAAAAAAATGTTTGTTTAGTGTGTGCGGGCGCGCGTGTGTATGTTCATGTTTGCTTGCAAGCAATAATTGATGCTCAGGCCCTTTGGTTAACATGTCTTCCATATATTTACAGTAATTAAGGCAATTAATTTCTTGCCTAAAGCAAAAAAAGTGGAATATCAGTTAAATGGATGCAGCAGAGATCAACAAAGCAGGTTATTGATAGGGACTGGATCACAGAGTATACAACAGAGAGAATTCAGCTTTGTCCGTTGATCCTAGGAAGAAGCTCTGCATAAAAGATTCACATGAAACTCAAACAGTAGTTGCCATCTGGTCGTGTGGTTCAATAAAGCAGCGAGATAAAAACATTAATTTGCCTCTCTATAGCAAATCGCTTGTATCTGCAGTAGGTGCTCTCTGTTCTACAAAGGCCTAAAACAATCAGTGTAGATTGTTTTTGCAGAGAACCCTAAGATGAGTTTCAGTGCAAACCACCAACAACAACAAAAAAAAAAACATAATTCAGGAATTTGATTAAAAAAAAATCAATGACAGCACAAATGAATGTAGCCCTGAATGGTCTGTGCTGCAGGTAAATGAAAATCTCATTTCATGAATGACACATTCCACAATAAGGATTTTCTCTTTATACAATGGGTGGTACTATGTGTCGTACATTCACACTATTCAAAACTTCAGCTGCTCCCTGAGAGAAACATTCTTTAACAATGAAATATGCTTTGGCTTTGTCAGAGCTTCATTCATTAAAGCTCATATAAAGTATTATTCATTATTAAACTGTTTTTATTCGGCTATTATTTTGAGATGTTCAGTCCTTTGCAGCTTTTAGTGTGGGCAGCGCCCATTGTCCTGACAGCCCATTATCCTGAAATAGTCCAAAAAATATCACATTTGACCAAAAGCCCATTTCTTCAACAGCCTGTTATCCCGAAGACAAACACACATTGCTTCAAAGGCCCACTGCCCTGAAAAATACCAACCCAGCATCACACTTAAGCGTGTAATAACACGTCGGCCTGCCGAGTACTTTTCAAACACGGGCAAGGCAAAACATGACACAGCATCCTCTAGTGTGGTCAAGGTAGCAATAATAAATATGTTACACTGGATAAACTTTCAAAATAAAGCTTGACCGACATTCCAGGTGACAGTTTCAGTCTGGTTTGGTGTAAGCACTAAAATTACTTGGTTACATGTTTTATATTATTGGTTTTAGAATCAGCCTACATCTAAGGACTCAGGTGACAGAGGTATGGACTAAATGAGGTCAAACTTGTACTGTAAAGAAGTCTAATAAGGGCAAAACTCCGACCAATTTAGCACCATGTACAGGGCTGAAATATAATCATGGCATCCTTTTGTACATACACAAAGAGTAGCAACTGGTTACGCGTGTCCACACTTGGTTAAAGCTCATTTTGGCATTGCAGTGCTGAAAATGACGCACAAGCTACAAAGCAAGGTCATGGAGGTGGATGGCATCTAGAAGTCAGTTAATAGAGATTCACTCTCATCAAGTGACGCTGTCAATTTTCTTTGTGTCCTCTGAAGACATCTGTGGTCACTAGATACAAACACTAAGCCCTGTGTGTTTCATCCTCTAACACCCTTTTCAAATGCTTCCATTATAGAAGATCACTGGACCCTGAAATGTGTCGTTAACACTGGACTGTCTGTATCCCACTGTTACAACAGGATGAGCGCTTCAGGTCTTATCCACGCCCAGGAGAAGAGTTCATCCCCAGAAAATCTAGAAAACACCCAACCAGATACCAGGTAAGGCAGAGAACTAAGGATGGGTGTAAAATAAATAATGAAAAATCAAGGAAAACATTCAGGCTAAGGAATACAGGGCAAAACAAACGTAGAGAGATATAGCACCAGATTTAGCTTCTTGGCAGTGATATGATACAGGATGACAGGTAGAGTGAGAGAAAGAAAAAACGAGGGGTGGAAGAGGTAAAGAGAAACTGATACGAACGACAGCGGTAAGAAAGAGTGAACAAGGTCTGGAGATAAACTGATGACAACAGGCAGGAAAGAATTTAAGAGTTTGAAAGGGCATCAGTTAAAAGGCAAGTGGGAATGAACAAGTGATTCTAAGTGCAAGGGGGAGAGGGGGAATGGCAAAAAGAAAGAGAGCGTCACAGTGAGGCGGAAAACAGCTCTAATGAGGTGTTTGAGGGAGATCGAAAAGCAAACTCTCTGTAAATGAGCTGGAAATATCACACGGGAGCGAAGAGATGCTCTCGTACTTAGTCTGTCCTTCACCTTCGCCCTGCGGGAAATCTTAACTCCCTTCACTGGTCAGCTTTTGTCGACCAGTTTGTGCGTTTGTGTCTTTTTTTTTTCAGGATCCAGCACACAAAACCAAAAGATCACTCACACCAAGTATTTAGATGTCACTGGATGAGACATTTGTATGTGGGCCATATGTGCAGTGACAGGTATTGACCCACACCCAGATTGCCTACATGCAGAGATTGACTGCTTAAGCCTTGGCAGCCGCTGCGGGACTTCCCTTTTGGCTGCAGATCAATACTCAACATTTCACACACAGCGCCGTTCTCTACCACTGTACACTATGCGGTGTCACATCACACTTGTCACCTTCTCTCTATTTAATCTTCTCCTTTCTTCTCCTCGCCATAGAATATCATGAAGCGCCTGATTAAGCGCTATGTCCTGAAGGCTCAAGTGGACAGAGAGAGCGATGAAGTCAATGAAGGTAAAAATTCCCTCTTCATTAAGGCCCTCTCTCATTGTGTCATTATTTGCTCAGGTCATGTGTGTGCGCGAGTGTATGGCTTGTTAGAGAGAGGAAAGAGGTGGGAGCTAGTGTGTGGGCTGTATGTGTGAGATAAAGTCCATAAAAAGCAGCATATACTCACATGTGTCAGCTATATCGCCGTTTTGTGGCATTGTAGATAAGTGCTTACCTACGTACACGTCCGCGTACGCTCACGTTACGTGATTAATGTGCCTGCGTGTGACTGCATTGTAGGTGAGCTGAAGGAGATCAAGCAAGACATTTCCAGTCTCCGTTACGAGCTCCTGGAGGAGAAGTCGCAGGCCGCCGGGGAGCTGGCTCTGCTCATCCAACAACTTGGTGACAAGTTTGGCAAGAACACTATGAGACACTGACAGGACTTGCAAGAAGGAGGAAAAAGGGACGGAAGGAGGAAGATGTGAATGACGGTGACATCAGTAGGAGGTGGGGGCAAAAAGCAGGGTCAGGGTAGGTATTTTTAAGAGTTTGATAGCGGAACGGGGGGGCGTGGGGGCAGGATGTTTGTGAGATAGACAGGGAAGAAAATATTGAGAGGAACAAACTGGGCTTAGAGTGGAGATTCAACGCAAGTGTTTTGTATATGCAATGACCAATTAGAAGGGAATGTAAAAAGAAAATAGCGGCGACTGCATGTGAGCATGAGGTCAAATGGTCAGAGGTGAAGTTAACTCAGTTGGAGGGGGTTTGTGTTGACAGTTGAATTCTAATTAAAGGCTCACATGCTCGGGGGGGGAGGGGCGAAAGGGAAACAAATGAGGAGGAGAACATAAGCACCATGAGATATGAAGAGGCACCACAGGGCAGAAGACTGAGGCAGCACAGCGATGAAAGCCCCCACATCCGCTGCCAAGAGATATCAGTGCATCACCCACTTGGAGTGGAGAGAGAGGGAAACCCAGAGAAGTGATGACACAGAGGGTGGGCTGGAGAGTAGGGGGGCGAGAAAGAAAGATATCTGAAAATAAAACTGCCACTGTTATTCACACCAGAAATGTGGCTTTGCTTCTGTGTCCTCACTTTGTCAGGACAAGTATAGTGATGCTTGCCAAGAAATACTCTACACCCCTTTATACGCCAGGCTATCTAATTAAAGCATTTCCATCCACAGTGCACAACTTGTGATCAGGAGTCAGGTGATTCAGGAAAAGTGGGAAACAAGTCATTAAAGTAAACGTGTAATGTAAAAACATTAATCTCTCATTGTTATGTCAGTCAGATACCTTCATATGTCAACATAAGACACAATGTGTTGCATAGTCATACAGTTGCAGCTCTATGTAGACTCTCCAAGAGATCCTGTGTTATTAGAAATTGACTTTGGCGTTGTTCAGGCTGCAGGCAAATGACATTTGTTTCTCAAATCAGATCTTTGAGACTGTCAATTCACAATGTTATATGGAAGTGACCAGATCAGATTTATGTATCCAGACATCACCAGACTTTCTTCCTGGGTTGCTGTGGTAATGACTTAGCCATAAGTGACTACATATGCTCACAAAAGAAATTTCAAAATCTGATTTGAGCAGCCAGAGCATCCGGAATGAGATGCATCGGTAGAAATCCGATTGGAATTTAAATTCATATTTCACTTGGATCCAATTTCCAAAAATGGCATTTCACACGTTTTTTATGCCAAGATCCTAAATTCAATCTGGAAACAATCTGGATACACCAAAACATAGATTTGAGCTTGCAATAGTGGCAATAACGTTACTCCAGACAACATGTCTTTTACCTCACTTGGAATTATTTAAAATGTAATGTATTAAGCAAACAAGCTGGCAGAAATGTTGTAAGTATGGCTAATCCATGGATAGCAGATACAGATATGATAAACAAAAACAAAAAGTATATGTCTGTATGTGTATGTGCATATTTAACTATGTCCTTTTCATTGTGCCTTTGCAGCACAAAGTGTTTCCATGCGTCCATGTTTTCTATAAATAATAACCAAAAAGCGATATGTCCTCTGATCTCCTGTGTTTGATTACTTCAGGACATCCAGAACAGATTGTAAGATTTTGGACTTTTGGGACAGTGCAATCATTTGGCTATAAAACACTGGGATTGTGCTGCAGAAGCTGTTTGGAGTAATTTTATGGTCTTGTTTTTCTTTGGGAGACTTTGACATACCGCTGTGCGAGCTAACTGGCTGTGTTAGACTTCATCAGTGATTCGAATGAGGATGAGTAGATAATAGTTGAACTGTTGCTTTAACTAGAATAATAGAGAAGATGCGATCTCAGTAATAACAGTCTGCTAATTCTGCCCATTAGAAATTTGTTTTTTTTTTATTATAAATAGAAAACTGTATCTACAATAAACAGTTTATAGATGTAGATACAAATAGGGTGCTGAAGTTTATGTTGACCTGTGGGATCAGCCACAGTATCTGTCTTTTAGTGTAACAGCAGCCTATTTTGGGATTTTTATTAACAAAAAATAGCCACTCGTATTTATATTCTGTTCAAGTGTTAAACCCTGAACACAGTCCAGATTCTGCAATTCAAGGACATCATTATATTACTAGTCAGAATTCTTCAGTAATTTCTAAAACCTTCTTACTTGATGATGATACTTGTATTTTGTTTCCCAGGAGCAGTGGGGAAAACATTCAGTGTTCACATCACCTGATTTTCCTTTATTTCCGTGTTGTCATTTAAAACCGTCATAAAGGAGAGGTTTATAACTCATAAATGAGTTTATAACTACATATAAACGACATTTGACATTTTTAATTTAAGCCACAGATTAAATGGGTTCTGCTGTGGATTCAGATAATTAGAATACATCGCTCAGTCTCTTTTGTCCCTTTCAAATCCAAAGTATTATCAAGCTAAAACATTGTGTGGATTCCATCAAATATCATTAGCCCTATAGATAAGAGTCAGCGGGGGCCAACTGCACCGATTAATACATTTATAGGCTTATATCATCATACATCAAACCATATCAGATCCTGTTCATCTTAACATCATAATCCATTACAGTAAAAATTGCTGTGAGAAGAGTTTTTTCCATAATAAACATCTATATTTCAGTCTTTACAGGTAGTTTTTTAAAACATTGTTAAAGTTCAATGATAAATCTGAGTCTGAGTTTAAATAGAATTGAAAATCTTTTTCTTTTAATCTTTTAGAGATAAGAGGTTTTCATCGTATAGTGGCCAAATTTTGTTTCAGATACACAAATGTGGTTTAGAGTCAGGTTTTCATTTGAATATGTAGTAGAACTTGTGTCTTTATTTATTTGTACTGTATTTGTGTGTGTGTGTGTGTGTCACAGAGTGAAAGAGCAGCTAACTATTTTCTGTGTGCAGAATCAGGCTAATGATACAAATTACAGAAAGGTTTCAAGACTCCCACCTCCTGAAAGACAAAATTACCTGAAATATTATATTTTTAACTTGTACACAAGAAATGTTGAGCAAAATCTTGTACTGTATATTGTCATATTTTTGATCCTTGGATTAAAAAGAGAAAAAGATCTACACTGGTTGTTTAATCATTGGAGTACTCGTATGTTGTGTATGTTTGTGCTGATCAAACTGGTCAAATTTGATCAATCAAATGAGTCTAAATATTCAGTTTGTCCCCATTGGTAGCCCTCAGTCAATGGCAGCGAAGCCAAACGTGGCTGCAGTGTTGTTCTGCAATGGTATGCACAAACACACGCACACCCGCACACACACACACACACAAATGTACACTTTCAGAACAAATGCTCTTTAAACCAACATTTGAGCAGCCGGGAGGACCCAGACTACACTAAATGTACAACGCAGTGCAATCATACACTACCAGAACACAGTAGCACACACCACACACACACATAAACCAGCATTGAAAACCTGGCATATGTCAACCATATTTGTGTTTCCCAATTTACATGATCCAAAACACCTAAATAAACCAGGCTATGAGCAGCTAGCCTCAACCACCTCCCAAAGCAGAAGCATTTCCTTAAACACAATACATTAGCTCCACTTTAAAAGCATTACACGAGATTACGGCAGACTCAACATGCAGTGTGTTTAAGAGTGACATTAACTAAAGAGGATCCTAAAAGCCAAATAACTCCTCTGTGACTGGAGGGAGACTGGATTTTCTATAAATGTGTGCGTATGTGTGCAACCAGCACATGTGTGTATGTTGATCTCACCAACACACTCCGCGTGTCAGAGACATCCTGGAAGCTGCCCCTCTAAAGCAGCACTATAAACACTCCTCCAACGTATGTCCAGATGCTTATCAGGCCTCGGCTACGCCATACCATTCATTCAGCGCTCTCTCTGCATTGTTTCAGGCTGTCACCCAAAGACTTCATTTTATTGTCTGGTCTGCCATTACACCAAAGGCCAAATAACCCTGCCGCTAAAACTTGCCTTACATGGTCATCTTTTAGACTGCATATGACAAGCGTCGACTGATTTTCTGGACTGATCTCGGCTTCGGTGCAATTTCTTTTGGTGACACTTTTATTGAAGCAGCTCTGGTTTATTTAGAAAGTGTCATTTCAGGAGCGGGCATATTTTTGATTAAAAGCTGTTTTTCATTCATAGCGCTTTTTTGATGTTAAAACCACGATAGGCAGGTTCATACACTGATGGCCCGTCATGACAGCTGCCGGTAGGTATTTGCTTTATTGACTTTAATAAGCCAAAACCATGCAATGTGAATATTTGAATTGTACAGACCTTGGCCTTTCTTCTCCTTTGTAAGTGTTTTGGTGCAGGTGGTGAAGAAAATGATCAGCGGTCATCATGAGCTCACGTGTAATGCTGCCGTTCAGTACAAAGTTATGGATTTTGTTTCAGTTTAGAGTCAACAGTGGCCATGCACTCCACCAGAATTTCACGAGTCTATAAACTCATGATTCCGGTTGTAAGACACGTTGGAAGTTATATTTTTCAATAAAATGCTGGCAGGCACAGCTTTAAGTGAAAGCTCTACAATAACCACAATTACAGGCTTGGCTAAACTCAGACAAGCGTTTTACTCATCACATTGTTGAGTCTGGTTTATAACCTTTGTCATATCCTCTCATTCTGTTTCCTCCACTCTTCCTCTCTCTACCCCATCACTCACTGCTGCACTATATATGCAGGCCAATAAAGCAGAAATGCCAAAACATTGTCTCAGAAGAAAGAAGACTTAATTCAACTGTACACACTCACACATGTACACAGCACACTGGATCTTTACTGGACTATCTCCATAGCAACAGGCAGTCCAAGAGAGATGTGCTTTTGGAAGTTCACCGGAAATTCTATTATCTGATTTCCTTGAGTGTTTTGTCCTTGACTTGTGATGTGAGTTTGAACCTTATGGCCTTGACTGAATAACATGCTCCATTGATCTGTATTTTTGGATTTGTGTGTATTGTACAGTACATGTTTGTTTTAATCGCAAGATAGTATTTTCTGGAAGTCAGTCTCATGATCTGTTATGTATGACCTGTGAGGAGACATTAGCCTGTGTGCTTGCGTAAAGAAAAAAAAACCTTTTGTGTGTGTCTGCGTCTGTGTGTGCGCGTGTCTGAGCAACACGGTATAACTGACATCCTTTCTCTGGTGTAATTTGTCCCAGAGGCCCGAGGCATGGAAGTGTTTCCAGCTCTCCCTCCCTCTCCCCGTCTCCTCCTCTTCATTCTCTCTCTCCCTCCATCCCTCTCGCCTCCTCCATCTGTCTTTCTCTGCTTCTGTCTCTCCTGGCAGAGCAGTGAGCGATGTGACCTCCTCCCTCTGAAAGACAGGGATTCCAGGGATTTGGAGAAGAGATTAGACTACCTCTCCAATGTGCCTACTGCCTGGAAGCCCCCTCAGGAGACAAACTTAGTAACAAAAAATATGCTTGCTTGCTTGTATAAACACACACAGACACACACACGGCAGCTTACCCCTCCTTGTATAATATTAGAAACTTGAACACACACACGTAGGTGGGCTCAAACACCCTTCTCTCTGCCGGAAATCTACACACATTTACACACTCACTGAGGCGTGAGTACTCACATATGCGCGCACGCTCACGCACCAGACTCTTTGTCATAAACACTTTAAATATGCTAACTTGTTTGTACACAAACAAACAAAAGCTTACACTCACATATTGACGGAGACATTCATGCAGAAGCAGGCTCGAATTCTAGAGTCTCTCTGTGGTTCCGACCCGCGCAGAGAAGCATGTGCCATTCATCATTTTTGCACACACAACTACAGCTTCCATCTGAGGCATCAATCACCCCCTTGAGCCCTCTCAGTCTCTCATTGCAGTATGTCATTAGAAGATAGCCCTCCGGAGAGGACTTAACCGGGAGAAAATCTTAACCACACTGAAAGACAATTGAGGAGCATAAAACTGTCACAATCCTACAATCATACATAAAAGTGCAACTTTTTTATCATAATCATAAGAACCTAACCTGCTCCCAACCATTTTTTTATTCTTCTGACATGACAGCCTGTAAAAAAAAAAAAAAAAAAATCATAAATCGATGATGCTGCGACTTTTTTAAAGAGTCCCCGTCATTGCTGAAACGCCAATATCTAATTTGTTGAGCAGTCAGTGAGAGGACTGATGGAGTCGAGGAGGAAGGGGCTATAGGGTGCTATCAGGAGAAAAGACTCGTCGAGTGTTTGCCCATTCTTGAAAGCCACAGTGCACTGGATCAAGATGGATGGAGGGATTGATATGACAACTCCCCGACCAGCCCTCCAGGTGGCTCAACCAGCCCTTGAGGCCGGGTTGAGGAATGGGAGTATACGAAGCCATGATTGCACTCGTAATTGCAAGTGGACAGCACGAAACAGGCTAGGTAAGATAAATGTGTCAGGTGTGCATTTATTTCAACGGATGATTTTTTTCAAAAAAAAAAAAAAAAATCATCACTTTCATCATCATCACTGCCACCATTAACTTTCTTGGTCACGTTTCAGTTTATCCCATTTCATTTTCTCAGTAACTTCTATTATATGGAACCATATGTTTTACTGACTAGATGTAACGTGGGGATTTGTTTTTTTTTTTTTAATTGTTGGTGCTTTTGTTTTGTTTATGTACTAAAATGGTTCCAAGTTCCAAATTAATGAAAAACGAAGAAAGAAAATCACAATTAAAAACAACAATAACAACATTGCTGTTTCATGGGGATGATATTGAGAGAGTTTCTATGTGCCCTGAGGTTTAGAACTCAAGTACAAAATTTTATGCATTTGTGGGTTTCAGTCATTTGCAGAGTAATTCACAGGCCCTGATTATTAGGAAGCTTGATGCTTCTTGGTGTACAAGGTAGCTTAATCAAGCATGCAGTCTTTAACCTGTAGTTTAACCTAATCTAAGAGACATTTAAATTTCTCCAATTCCCTGTTTGAATTCCTTTGTGAATATGTCTGCCAAATTTGGGCCAACTCCTGCTTTGACCATCTGAGAGCTGTCTCATGTATCTCAAGGATTTCCTTAGTGGGATTGAGGGTTTATGGTTTATTCCTCTTCTGAAATCTCCTACAGTGTAACACACCTCTCCAGTGGCACTCTTTCCCAGAATAAATCAGGCTTACCGTGAAAAAATGGATGACGAAAAAATCAGCAAGAACATATAAGTACATAAAGACATATGCACGTATCATTCTAACATTCAACATTTCAGAACGCTGGCACAATTCTCATGACAGCAAAGTTTCAAAGAAAACCTAATGACTCCTGTATTCAGAGCCTGGATGTGCATTCAACTCATTTTACTATGAAAGCCAATTTAATGGGCTGAAAAAAATCCACCCAAAACCTCTCCCATTGTACAAATACAGAGAATGTGGCTTGAGGCTTCATCATCATCATCGCCTCATTTCAGCTTTGCCATAGCATTTATCATCTTCATCATCTTTGACATCATCTTCAGTTTAGCAGCATTTGGCTCGGTGCTACAGTCCTATCACCACTACCATCCTTAGTGGTCCTATCACTGTTAAATCTTTATCTCAGGATTACTGACAGCACTGAATAATGGATGTGAAACACAGTGCAAGAACTGCTACAATGTTTCCTGGATTGCAAATATTCCCCCCATTCACTCTCTTAAAGGCACGTGTGAGCACGAAAGCAGAATGAGTGAGACATAGAGAGGAAGTTATGTTTATAACAACCCCAGCACTGCTGCTTGTCATATGCAGCAACATTTCCCCTCAGTGTATTTATGTACCTACAACATAGTTTGCCTTTTATGGGCTAGCCATAGCTGTTAGAGCACGATTCATCTTCTGACTCACTTTGTATTTCTTTCCCTTTGTTCTGCTCTGTGTTCCGTTTTTACCTCCACCCTCCCTCACTCACTCACACTCCTATTTTATTTTTTTAATCTGACGTTTTGTTGGTGTCTGTCTCCAGCAACTATTTTCTTCTTTGGCGCTTTCTGTTCCTCTCTGTCCCATCGCTGTTTTCACCTTCATCTTTTTAGATTTTGTCTGGTGGCTATGACCTTAGTGACCCGGGAAACAGGACAATTCGTTCTTTCTGTCTGTTTCTGTCTCCTCCTCTGCTCATCCAGATTTAGGCTACAAATAGCAGAACTTCACACTACGAATACACACATACTCATAGTGGGACCAGTGATGTCTTATAGGGAACACTGGTTCTATTGATCTATACTATACACCTCCTCCTGCTGTCCCTCCCCATCCATTTCATCATGTTTTGCGTGTCTAGATCTTCTAGGGTTAGTCTACGCTTTATTGCATGGCTACTGGACCAGAGACACTCTACCCACACTCAGACAAGCATCCATTCCTTCACTTCATCCTTCATCCTTCACTTCATCCTTCATCCCTCCCAAAGACTTCCTTCAATGATCCTGATAACAACATCCCCAAATTAGGCACGTTTCAAATGCAAATGGAAGGGAAAATTTGAAAATAGAAGTTAGTAAGCTGCTAGAACTTCTGCATTTAATACATAGAGCTTCAGGACGTATGCTCTTCGCTTGTTTGTTTACTGCCCTCAAGCTCATACTTTAAAATACCCCAGTGGGCTATACTGAGTCTGCTTTGTTTGCTATAGAGCTGAGAGGCCACTTGACCTGTAGTGGGCTCTGAATCTATGCGCATAAATAGTAAATGCAGATTCGATCCTATCTTACAATAAGAGAGAGTAAAAATAAAAATATTCATTGGCAAAATGTGTTGAATGTGCAAATTATGAGAATTTACTTACTCAAGGTGATGATTATACATTAATGTCACTGAAAAACTTGGAAAAATTGTTTGTTTTCATTTCTTTTCTGTGCATTTTTCTGTACTCTCGTACTCTCCACCACTTCAATACATCTGCAGGTTCAAATATATTTTGGTCTCACGAAACATGATTTGAATGGATGTAATCTGCATATTTACTGTATGTATAATTTAACATGCAGTGGTAGTCCCACGTGTATGTTTCAGTGGTTACATGGCAGCTGCTGCTCGTCTCGATTATCCATTTGTCGTTTTTAAGGCGAGGGAAAGTAAATGCCTCCCCTTTTATGCCTGCCTGGGATGAGAGGCAGCATTTGGTGTTCTGTCGAGATAATCAAGTGACTAATTGTAGAGCATCTGATTTCTGCCAGTGGGGGCGTTTGACGCGATGGCAGGGAAAAATCTTATTTTGCCAGCAGTTTTTTCCACAGAGGTTAAAGAGGAGATGGTTAGAAGAAAACGAAGACGATTACAGAAAATGAGAGGGGGAGACGTTTACGTTTGATTTTTTTTTTTTGTTTAAGATCCTTGTTGCAAATCAGTGAGACAGAAAATGGAACTGTATTGACTCAACAGATAAAGGAGGCCAAGCTGCTTGTGTAGCCATTAGTGATCATATTGTCTGTGTTGTGTGGCGTGTGTGTGTGTCAAATCAAATGCTATGTTTTTGTGTGTGTGTGCATCTGTCTTCGCAAACGGAAGGGGATGGTAGCATTTTATATATATATATATATATATATATATATATATATATATATATATATATAGAGAGAGAGAGAGAGAGAGAGAGAGAGAGAGAGAGAGAGAGCATATATAGCATATATATATAGCATATATACATATATATATAGTGATCATTAATAAATTTGGAGCTGTAGTCGCATTGCCAGTGAGCCAGCCTGCCAGTTAGGTAGTGAAAAGCAAAGATGGATAGACTCTATAGACAGCATATTCGGGTGGCTGTTGGACTCCTGCCTGTGCGGTGAATGACTTCACTGAAATGTCGAGCTCATGCTGAGGAAAAGCAGCAAAACAATATTACTCTTTCATGAGGCAAAAATAAACAAAACTCAGTAGACTCCAGCTATTTTGTCTCAAAGGAATTAACGATAATGGCCGAGGAAGGTACTGCTGTGAGTGCAGATTACCGCTGCTTTTGTTAGTTGCTCTTTACTTCACCCTCACTTGACATGTAATAATTTGAGGTGACTCAACCCGGTGTTGTAAAAGAGTAGCAGAAGGATATGAGGAAGGATTTTCAAAACATTGATCCATTCCCTGTTAGAAATAATGGGGGGAAAAAGTAGCAATAAAATAAGAAGACCCAATTTTCTAGTTAGCTGACAGTGCAGAGGAGTGTTTATCATCGTGTGTTTTATCATTGTGTGTGTGTGAATGAGTTCTGTCCTGGTGTATGTTGGCTACACATGTATAATCCATGCTGACTTACATGACATGTCATTTGCTTTGGTTATGTCTCATCAGTGGGAACATTAAGCTTCTTTTTAGCACTTGTCTATCTCTCCTTTTTCTTCTTCTTGTAATACAACATTATTGAACTCAGAAAAGAAATAGTAGAATTTGTAGTTTTCTTGTTTATCTCTTTTGGAGCTCTCAGTGTTTCATGGATGAACCCCTCTCCCCTCCCCCCATTATGGATTAAAAGGATTAAGAAACAGAAAGAGTTGGCGAAAGAGAGGAGAAGGAGACATGACGAGAAGTGAGGGAAACAGACCACACACAGCGGGGAAATGGAAAAGAGACGCGAGGGAATTAGAGTCAAAGACGGGCTGAAAAAATCACGGGGTCTATGTCGAGTCTCGTGTTTGTTTGTGCCTGCATGTAGGACACAGGTAGCACATGTAAACAAACACACACCTCAGTAGGCGAGAGGTCATTGTTGTGCCATTCGTGTGACACGATGCTTGACATTGCCGAGGAGGGTGAAAAGAACTCCTATTGGCTGAGACCCTTAGTAAAGTCTATGCTGGTGGAGAATTACACTTCAACCCTCCTAATCAAAATTCCATTGTCATGGGTTACGGCTAATGAGCAAAGCCTGATAACTTTCACAATTAGTCACAGAGCAAGGCAACAATCACCATATGTGTCATGGTATATCACAGGCTTCTGCGCTCTCTTCTTCCCTTTCTTTCCAAAACCACCTGGTTATACAGTTATGACAAATTGGGCCAGATTTTTCCATTGATTGTATTTGGCTTTGCATTTGTGCCTGCCTTGTAGATGTGTGTATGTGTGAATATGTGTATAGCACAATAATATGAGGATAGCACCAAGCCCCCAGCAAAACAGAGAACAAGCAGCACATCCAAAAACCAATAATAAACAGTAATCTCCTTAGCCGCCACAATTATTGCTATCCTTCCACGTGTGTAAACAAGGCTTTAGGCTGTATTTAGATTTCCTCTGTGTCATACACATTGCACCTAACTCTGGTCTACTATAATCCTCTTTATTGTTGAATACAAAGTTCATGTGGGGCACCAGGTCACTGCTAGGTATTTGTTTTTTTTTTGCAAACCAGTTTGCCTCAGTGTTTTGGGGATGGTTTTACAGTATTTTTGCTACAATGTGTGTGTGTGTTGTGTCCCTCTGTCCTCGCCCTCTATTATGCCTGTCAGATATTTTATTGTGACAGAACAGGTGCAGATGAATATAAAACAGATCAGCACAGCTTTTAGGGTCTCTGGCCCTTTGTGTGCATGTTCATGTCTGAAGCTTCCATTCTCCACCTTCCGTGCCGTCTTTTCGGCGTCTGGCACCAAATTCTGTTTGACAGAGAACATCATGACAAGACATCTGTGTTCTAAAGACGGTGGCCACAGCTGTGTGAGGTGCAAGATGAGTTTTGCTTGCTCTTTAAGTCTTTCCTACAGAAAATGGACTGATGCTGGCACTCTGACATCCCAGCTTTGCTCAGGCACTAAGACTCAGACAATAGAATAGCTGGTAGAGCCTCTCTAAAATTTAATCACCCCTATGAGTTCTTACACACACTCACCAATTTCACACCTTTTCCTGTTCTCTCATTACCCCTGTGTGAGACATTCCCCACACTGGTCCAGAAATGGCTCTGACTCAAGTTGTTAAGTCACCATAGATAGATAGATAGATAGATAGATAGATAGATAGATAGATAGATAGATAGATCTTGTGACTCTCTCTTTACAGTAATAAACATCCCTGTCCAGTGACGTTCCTCCAGCGCCCTCCTTCCTCTCTCCTGATCTGCAACTCTCTCTCTCTCTCTCTCTCTCTCTCTCTCTCCGTCTCCTCTAGCTCTGTCATACACACGCAACCCCAGGACGAAGATGGGCGAAGATGGACGACCCGGTGCGTGGTTGTGTTAATCTCTCCTTTCCTCTCATTTTAGTCGTGAATCGATAATCCCACGAGGGCATACAGTCGGTATCATCTATCCAACACGTCCCTTCACTGGATAAAAGAACAGGCAGAGCTGTGGCCAGTACGCACAGGCAAAAGGCGATCTTGTACTGCGCACCACGACGCACAAGGAGACATGAGTACGCACCAGCGATCGCCGTTGAACTTCCCCACCTCTGACAGACCCTAGAGCCGTTTGGATATCGGTACAGTAGCCTGCGATAACGCATCCTGCGCGTAAGCACACGCGTGGAAGGACTGTTTTGGATTTTAAAAGCCAACAAGTGGAATTGGTAACATGCTCCTTCGCCGGGAGCCTCATTTGCGCTGACACGTTTGATTTGATCGCTTCACTTTAATGTGAAGGAAGACGCCGCGTTCTATCCCACTCGGTGACATATGGTCTGTAGGTGCGGGTTTGAAACTATCGACCCGCCGCGTCTCCACAGCGCGCCCTCGGAAGGGCTGGAGCAGACAGACCCGGGGACGCTGAGGAATGCGGAGTCGGGATTTTGTCTTTTCCAACTCACCTGCGGAATTCTTCGCAGCGCGCAACAAAGTAAGTAACCCCCCCTAACTAAAAGCATGTACTTTGATGTCCCTGTGGGATTACGCAAAGAACAACATCACAGGGTGCTATGCCATTTGTAGGAGATATAGTTTGTGCTTAACAGTGACTCCAGCTTTCTTTATGATGTTTTTATTACCCGTGCAGTGTAGACGATCTGTGTCACTGGATGGAGTTTATCAGTGACCTTGTGAGACATTAAGGTATTTTGGGATTTTTAAATAGCCTGTTGCGATACTGAAAGCGTGTTCCTGAATGTGTCACACAGGAGTCGCTCCTGCTTCTTCGTTTATTTACCGTTGCTGTTGCAACAGAACCCAGACTGAACAAAGCCTGGGTCAGTGGGTAACCTTCCATGTGTCTTTTCATCCCCCAGCCGACCGACGCAGCCGGTGAGCCAGCGGAGCGCCATGCTGAGGCAGATCCTCCTCAACTCCACCAACACCCCAGACTTCGACCTGGTGCTCATGGCCCAGTCCTCCACGCACGCCCCCTCCTCCCTAAACGCCTCCCACGGCGGATCGGTGAGCGTGGCCGCCCTTCTGAGACCCACAACGGGGCGGGGGGGAGGAGGGCTCCGGGAGGGCGAGCTTCACAAACCGGACCTGATCACCTACATAGTCATGTGCCTATTGCTTTTCCTTTTGGTGCTGCTCATTGTGTTTTTCATCAACTGCCAGCTCCGGAACTCTTTCTTTGCCTCCATGCCATATGATAGGTCGCTGAGAGAGGCCCGGACCTCCTACAAGTAGAGACGAGACCCCCCAGGACAAATCTCGGACTCTGGGTCTCTAATGAGACTCCTGTGGGGGGCTTAAAGACTAAATGGTCACCCTTGAACTGCTGCAGCACGTACTGGACACATGAAGTTGTTGCCTTGGACAGACTGGGAAACCCAAATAAGCCGGAATCCCCATCAGAAGTTCACATTATTAGTCATGGCCAGACGTTGCCCACATTTGTCACTTCGAAACCCCCAAAATATAGCACTGG
Organism: Nibea coibor; assembly: GCA_023373845.1. Lineage (NCBI taxonomy): Eukaryota > Metazoa > Chordata > Actinopteri > Sciaenidae > Nibea > Nibea coibor. The sequence goes on along the minus strand of CM041739.1, from coordinate 13,319,296 downwards.
GGGATATTACAGATTTTGAGTGGTGTTGTGGGTCTACAGCAGGTGGAGAGATAAATATAACTCCTGATCAAATTAGTGAGTGACTCATATTTTGTGGTAATTAATGAATGCAATGTGAAACAATCCATTATCCGCTGCACCCCCCCTCTTATGCCCCCCTCCCCGCACAGCACTTTGGAAACAAATTATTTATTCATTTACAGTATAGGCCTACTCCAAAGCTTATATTAGGCTGATAGTTGCTGACAAATTTAACCCCGAGGTATTTCACATCAGTCCTGACAAGATGAATATGTTTTTTTTTTTCATGGAAACGTGACTTATATCAACATAAAAAGAGACTACAGTAGTTTGTATATAAAATATTTTGTATATCTGTAACTTAACTGTCTTGTCTTGTGAAATGACGCACCCAGCACACGATTTCCAGCCTCTGTCCAATGTAAACTGATAATTAAATGACAGACTGTAGGCTTATATCAACATAAAGATATTCAAATGTGCATTAAAGTGGCAGTCTTTTCGTCTATCTACCTGTTCATGAATGGCGACGACGAAGACGATGCTGCAGCTGATGATGTGAAGGGTCAACTGTTAATCATTTAATATGTGCGTAGAGACGTTTTTTTTTTTTATGAGTACCACAGGGCCGCCTGCCTTATCGTGCACATTCACTTTAATTAACCTTTCCCCCACAATTTATAGCGCCAATATTCTGAAGAATGGAGACTTGAGGCTGAAGTTTATGACGAGACCTGTGCGATAAAAAAGCACACTGTTGTCGGTTTCAGTGCCAACGGTGATGCGCAAATCCTCTCCAATCTTGTTGTTGGAAAACATCTCTCACATACCAAGGCAGACAGACGAACCCATCTCTGTAATCCTGACCCCGCGCGTATGTATGCGCGGTGTAATGAGTGCAAATAGGTTTGTGTGCGCCTGAGAGGTAAGAGAAACACTGCATTTCAAGTGGGGTGACTCAAGCCAGGCGAAGTGGAGGCAACGAACTCCTCTGAATATTCATCCAGTGACCCCTGGATGCTCAAGACCCTAATGATGAGACAAACAGCGTGATTATTGTTGTCCATGGTGCGTAATCATAATATCTTCTGGATCCTAGAAGCGCTGAAATTGCAAAGGGGAACAAAGGGACACACCTGCCTGGAGTGCTGTACATACACCGTATTTGGAAGACTTTCTCCTCGGAATTGTGTCGATTTAGTCAGTTTATTAAGAAGAATGGGTGATGTGCCTTCTTGATTCAATAATTTACCGCAAGTGCCATTTCTTTATTACTATTTTTTCCCCCTAAACACCACCCTGCGCCAATTGAATTTGAGTGTAAAGAAATCATTTAAGAGAACAATGTAAAGTTGGCAACTCAACAATTGACACCTATTGGTACATTAACTTTGCTTGACACGTATTAACTCTGATGACGATGCAGAGCCTGTCACCACTTGGTGGCGCCCCAAGTCTGGTTATTTTTTTGCACCATTACAGTACAACATGGCAAAATGCCCAAACCACACGTGTTGAAACGCCGTCTTTACAAAATACAAAACAGCCCCGCAGCAGATGAAGCAGGAAGGAAGGGTGACTAATGATGACCTAGACTACAGAACAATTGAGATCTCTCTTAGCTCCAGAAGGAGAATTCCTTTCCTTTCATATGTGAGATTTGATCATTTATCTGTGTGATATCTAGACGGTGTGCAACCTTAGATGTCTGAGTAGAGGTTCCCTAACTCATCTAACATCTGAACTGAGAGTACAAGTAAAGAAACGGTGTGCCACAGAGAGAAGGAGCCGCAGCAATAGCTGTATGTTATAGCAGTGCGTTATTAACAGGCAATTCTCCCTCTCTCTTACAGAGCTTTTATGGCACACGTAGCCTGATGAATAAAATAATAGTAATAAAAATGAACGTTCTTCCAATCGCTCATAGAAACTCTTCCTCCCTTATTGCTTAACTGTAAAACCCTTTGCAGTGAACCATTAAGCTTCAGCGTATAGAGTGTCTTGGGGGTGTAGGGAGGGTACTCTTACCTTGATTGTTCAGTAGTGGACTGCAATATTTAGGTGAACTGGCCTGTGCTGCCTGCTGCTGGTGGGTTATTCTACTACACTGCTCACCTTACATATGAACTGACCGTGTGTGTGTGTGTGTGTGTGTGTGTGTGTGTGTGGTTTTTGGAGCCTTTCTCCTCTTCTAGACTTCTAGATTATGACACAGTTCATTATTACGTCATTCTCTGTTTAACACACGTCATGAACACAGATGCCATGGAAACACACTACAATGGGAACTAGACAAGTTAGTCAGCAGACAGGCCCCTTATTTTACCTTAAAGCCATGTAAGTCTTCCACGGAGCTGCGTTCATCCCTGCACCGACAGATTACAGATCTGTGCAGTCATGTTTGAAGTGTCAGTTAAATCCACCCAGGTGTAGTTGCACAGAACAGGCTCCTCCCCAACCAGCTCTGACCGGACTGTCAGAAGAACAGGAAGACTTCTCTGTTGCTGAAGACGTAGTCGCTTCCCCGCTGTCATTCAGGGGTTAAAAAGTTAACTAAAGTTATAGCAGTCATGGAAACTAATTTAGGAGAAGCCGTCAGGCCAAGTCATCCGTAACACCGACCCGTCGCCCGTGTTGTGGTCACCGAAACACCTCGTGGAAGTGGGAAGAGTTTTTTTTTTCCTCCACGGAGACTTTACCTACTGTAGCCAGACTAGCAAGCCTAGCTAAAGCTAACGTTAGCGCCGTTAGTACCTCATACTTTCGGGACTTAAAATAGACTTTGTTCAAACTTTGAATTGAAACGGGTTGTGGTACAGGTGGAAACCGGTCGAATAAAGTACTCATTTGTATTTCGTAAAGGCAACAGGCCGTTATCGTACTTTTCGTCCGGAGCACTCGGGGTTGTGCTTTGAATTTCCCTCCTTCTGTGATACAGACAGGCGGCTTAGCGAGGGGTTTGCTCGGTGTGGTTGGCTTTCTACCAAATCGTTAGCAGCACTGTGCTAATTGTGGCTAGTTAGCAAGGGGACTAACCTAGGCCTAAGGAAATAAACAGTTAGCCTTTTCGCATGTTGGGGGACATCTTAAGAGGAAACGTTTGCTGTGTTTAGTTTACCGCCACACGAGTTCATTTTGTCACCTCGACTCAAGGAATTGGATTAATTTACAACTATGGAGCCCAACACGGGGAACTCTGCCTCTGCTGCTGGTCCCAAGAAAGACAAGAAATCAAAGAAGAACTATGAAGATGGAGATGGGAAAAAGAAATTTGTGAGTATCTCTCAGGTTTACCTTGTTGTTTTGGGTTGCGTGCGCTCCAAAGTGTTGCACCTAACAATACAGATGGTTACATTTTCTTCTTCTCGCGTTTCACGTTAAAGCGACGCAGAAAACTTACTATCATACCTGTAATTAGCCCACTTTCACCCCTAAAGCTGTGCACCAGCTGTCACAGAGCAATGTTACCCTCTGGGATGCATGAGGGAGGTCAAAGTGTCAACATACAAGGAAGTAGCTGTCCCTCCAATTCTGAAGACTTAAACTGTGCAATAAACCTGAAGTTATGCATTGCTGATAAACTGCAACGCACATGAAGGTTTTATTATTTGAAACATTTGAAACACAGCACATGAGCCCAGTTATCATTGCTATTCATACACAGAGGACTGTATTCATTTTAAACACTATATAACAAAAACACGTTAATATAATCATGTCAAATGAATGACCTAGTGTACTGTGGTAAGGTGTGGCATGGCACATCGAATTTTCTCGAGGTGACTTTATTCAGAATGACATCATGTGGTGTCTACCTGCCTGTGTCAGCGTGTGTGATTCAGTGTGGCTGTGTCGATGGGAGCAGTAAGAGTCATCGGTGGTGATGCGTATCACCAGCCAGTAAAAACTGTTGCGTAACTTAACCCCTCAGCCATGTCTAGCAACAGGTGAAAACTGATATTGCACGCACGCTGACAAACGGTAACCATAGAGGATGCACAGAAGACACATCTGGTCACCGGGCAAACAATTCCTATACACACACGCACATGCACGCTTACTTTCGGAGAATTTTCAGACCCTTCTGGTCACACTAAGAAGATTGTTGCATCATGATCACAAGTTGCATCATGCTGGCGGGAATGAACTCAGACCATTTTATTTCAAGACGCAGTTTCATACAGAACAGTTTGTGCAGGCTTTTTCGTTGAAAACCTGTTTTATGTAAATAGTACCATCAGGTACTCTCTGCCAAGCAGTAGTGGGAGGAGGTTGTGGTTGGTGAGCATGGTTTTGATGACATCAGTCGGTGCGTTAAAATAGTCAGTCTACACAAGCGTGCAGGCACAGTTAGCAAAGATGTAGAAAGTTGATAATACTGCACTGTAAATGTACGCTGTCCTGCAGAAATGGAGAAAGTATTGTGATGAATTGCATAATATTGGAACAGTGTTAGTGTTCGCACAGGTTTAGGTAGGGCTACAAGTAAACATGAGTCAGACAGAAACCAATTGTGCAATGTTTAGTGATAACACTGCATGAGTCTGTGTTTAAGAGGGAGGGAGTGCATGTCTGTGTGTGCAGCTAGACTGTACCGTAGAGTGAGGTATACTATGTCCTTGACTTCAGTACACCAGCTCTGAAATTTGAGCTCATCCTGGCACAATTTTTATTACACCACAGTCAGAGGTTAGATAGAGGTTAAGGGGTGTAGAGTCGTGTCCTCGTCGATGTCGTCTCTCAGCTATCTTGTCTGCAGCATTAACTTATCTGATTTCATCCCTCTCCACTTTTTGCAGAGAGAAAATACCATCAATGATAACATGAAGCTATATGTGTGACTTGCGTATGTGCGGTCTCTCGTCATCTTGGTATTTGGTGTTTCAGTCCAAAATCATCCCTGTGTGAATGTCTCTCCATTGTGTCGTCTGGGACTAAATGAAGGCGTGTGGGTGGGTTATCCAGTTTTAGTCATCGTCTCTTTTTCCAGAAATGGGCCATTTCCAGAAATGTTTGGAACGATTTTAATACAGTGTGTTGTTAATAATGCAACTGAATTGCCACTTCAACTAGATCTGGCATTCAGACACTATGGTTGTTTTTGCAAATGACATACAGATATTTTTGTCCTTTTTATATTCAGCTCTTTTACCATTTTGTACATCAAATACACCCTAACCCCAATATCACCCCCTCTCATGCCATGTGTGTTTCACCCCACACATTGGCTGTATTTTTGGCATATATAACCTACAGTGATGTCTTACAGGAATATTTAACATGATTTGCTGTGCTTACAGGTACCTCTGTGGCTGAGGATGTATTTTGTTTGAAGCCAGAAGCAGGTAATTTTAGCTGTGCTCCCTGAAGCGCTATCTGTGTTCTTCAGGCTCAGAGAGACAGAACGGATCAGCATCTATGAATGCTGTTGACATAAACAGGCTGGCTCAACTCAGCAGGCAGGCACGGTGTGGATTAGCCAGAGATCACTGGCTTGGACAGTTGTTTGGAATACAAGGAGGGATTGTAGATCAAAAATTCTGGTTCTGGCAGGTTATCTGTTTTCAGTAGAAAGGTTTGCTGAATTTATTCAAACCCTGATAAGGAGTATTAGTTATCAAGGAGACCATTTAATATTTGGAGTGAGTAGTGTAACTTGAACCCCTGGGGATATCCTTGCATTTCTCTAAGAGCTTCATTGGTTATTTACCAGTTGTTGGCATTTCATATTGTCATTTCAATCCATTTGATGATGCCATGGGTTGGATTTTAAACCACATTTGTTTTAGAGAGTTATGTCAGAGGATGGCTTACAGGATATAAAAACTGGAATTGGAAATTGGAAAGAGAACTGCTAATACTGAAAATTATACTTATCGTCATAGAGACATGTACATTGTGAACATTATATTGTGAAGGTTGAGAAAACATCCAGAGATGATGATAATAATAATAATAATAATAATTTTGCAATTGACTGTAGCAGGATTCCCAGTTTTGGTGTCCTGGTACAGAACATATCGTGATATCCTGCCCAGCCATTGACTAAAGTAATGCATTTATGTTGACGCTGAAGAGGAAATCCGCAGTACAGTCAAGCACTACCAGACGGAACAAGAGCAACCAAAAACACTCAATTAAATTATGTGTCACTTGTTTACCTCTGTTTGTCTGATTTGTATTCATGGCTGAATTAGGGGGTTGCTGCCCAAGTTGTTGCCAGTGAGTCACAGTTTGACATGCTGGCGTTCATCATTTAACTTCTGATTAATTGCAAAGATAAGTGCACCTTCCTTCGAGCGTAAAATCTTGTGCCTGCATGTGTCTTTGTGCAGCAGTGCACCTACTTCCTGGGGGAACCACCTCAGCAAATGCTTAATTTAAGATAACGCTGTGAATTATGCCTGTCAGGTCATGACTCTTAAGTCACAGTCTGACTCAAGTGGTCTGAGTCAAGTAGAGTAGTTGAAAATTTGCTTTGGTGCACAGTGGGTCTCTTTTGCCCTTTTCTTTTTTTAATGTGTGGCTGTTCTATTCCCTGAACATATACACCAGGCACACACAGACACACAGTTTCCTGTTCATGTCAGGGGAAGAAGAGCATACTGTGAGCTGAAGAATAGGATGACCGAGTGCCAGCATGAAACTGGAGTGGTTAATGGACTGCTAGTGGCAGGGGCCTCTTGGCTCAGAGTGAACAGGAGTATTTTAGAGAGGAAGGCTGAGCAAGGGAAAGCAAGGGAGCCATCAGTGAGCAAGGACAGGGGGAAACAAAGAGGCACAGACAAACTGACAGTTTGACAGAAAACAAAAGTGTGAGGGGGAAAAAAAAACAAAATAGAGAAATGCAGATAATGAGATTAAGGAAGGCAGAAAATGCACACAAGGTTGGCTGCAGTCGACGATAATAACAAGTTACAGGTGGTGTGATGGGTATGGAAAGCTTAAATTATGGAGTAGACTCGAAGAACACCATTAAAAGGAAGAGATGTGTTGAATCACACAGAGCAGGAAACTGCTTCTGCACCTCTCTATGGTTGAAACTTTGAAGCATGTGCACTTGTGGTCACACCCCAAATCAGTGACAGGTGTTGTATAGTTGTTAAAGATAAAATTCCTGGCGTGACATAACTGATAAGATGTGGACAGAAGTACATGACTGAAGGTTTTAACACACAGGGAGCAGTTCTGCCACCACAATTCAATGTGGGTTATATCCTTTACTCAATGAGACATACGGCAGGTTAACATGCAGACACTTTTTCTTAGATGCAATGAATTTGATTTGTCATTCACTCTGAGACAAATATCCTCAGACATCAGTAATTAGACTGACTAAAGACACTTGTTGGAGTAATCTGCAATGGATAAGTAAGATGATTAACATGCATTGTGTTCTCTGATTGCTTAGTCCTGACTGTACTTTACAGATGAGTAAGGAACAGCTGTTGGCTCAGCTGAGGTCTATGGTTTACTGAAGCCTGTTCTAACTGGATGTGAGAGCTGAGTTGTGTAATAAAAGTACAGGTGACATATTTGTCAGGGCAGGCACACAGAGGAATGCAGAGTCACTACACCACTGAAATAGCATACTTGTAATTGAAGCTCACCTTCACCTGGATGGTTGTTTGATTCACATATGTTTTTCTCTTAGACTCAGATTTCTCAATTGACTTTGTGAACAAGTGTTCCTGCATTCTTACAATGGACTAGCGCTATAGAGGTATTTTTCTATAGAGCTATTGTTCTATATAGGTATTGTGTTATGGCAACTGAATTTTTGGAATCCCAAAACATTGATGTTACATCACAGTGTTTGATTTAGGGCTGTGGTGGTTGGTCAATCAATCTATTTTTGATTGACAGGGAAATAATCACCAACTCTTTTGAAACTTGATTAATTCAAGCAAAAACTGTTTTTAAATTTTTTTTAATGGTGAGAATAAAAACCATTCTGTTACGTAACAAACTGTTCAGGTGGACAAAAGCATCATTGCATCATTAGATCAGCTGCTTGAGCTGATCTAATGATGCAATGATGTGAGTGAGTGATTATCAGCCATGAAGTTGGTAAAAGATGTTGCTTTCCTCTTCCATGCCCCCATGAACATGCAGTTTGTTCAAACCACTGTGGTTTTCTAGCTTTGATCACACTGGTTTAGTGGTCCAGAGAACCAGTTGCATGTGTTGTAAATCATCTCACATGATCCTACTCATTCAGTCAAATCTGTGCCTTCTGCATTATGACTCGAGTCATCTTTTCAGCCCATATCCACACAAATCTGAACTGCCGGAACAGAAAATAAATTATACAGGAGCCCAATGTGGTCAATGCATCAGAGTTAGCATCCATCCATTCCCAGCCCAACAATGTGCTGCAACAAATGATGCCTTTAATATTGTTAAAATATTACAGAATTTTATTTAGTTATTGATTAATACTCTGCTGTACCTAACGCTTCCATATCAGTCATTCTGCATGTGTAAGGAGAAAAGGTGTTTTTTGTTGCAGATATCAGATGTGGTATGTTAAGCCCTACAGTCATAAGGCATGACATTAGAGAGGTGCAGGAATGATGAATGTCTGTTGATGAGGTATTTCAGTCAACAGCCAATTTATAGTCTTGAGGAAAGCTGTTTGTGTTAACTGTATGATGTTCTTAATGTCATGTGGTCTGCGTGAGCTTAGAAGCCTTATGCTACCATGCATGTGTTTTTTAGTGCAACACAGAGAGGCTGTAGAGGAAACCGAGCTTCTCTGCATGTCATTCTTTGTCATTCTTATTTCCCCTTAGTCAGAGATGAGTGTCAACAAATATCTCTGTGCTTATGTTGCCAGGAGCTATTGAGTATTTACCACAGTCAGTTTCACATGCCATGTTTGTCGAAGGTCTTTACTGGGTTTATAATCCAAATGAATAAACCGGCTAGTCCAGACAGCGGTGTTTCACTTGTTTTGTTCCCTTTCTTATCTTTTAACTAAAATAAACTGCAACTCTTTTTGTGCATTTCCAGCATTTGGCTTCACTGGAAAGATTAAAATGTGAGTTTTGTGTTCAAACTGCTATGAGCTTCTGGGTCATCAGTTATTGTTCACACACTTTTCAAACTGCTAAATCTTACTTCTCCTTCTTACTTTGTGTAGTTGTGCATGTGTGTATGCATACTTGCATGGACCCACATACACACACACACTGATATGTCAGTGTTCCACCCTGTTATTATTTCTCAAATTCTAAGGCCTGTGACAGGAAGTTGTGCAAAAATAGCGAACAGGATGCTTCCTTATTCGTCTCCATTATTGCTTACCCATATCTCACTCCTTCCCTCCTTTCCAGCCATTGTGCATGGAGGTACCAATGGTCCAGTAAATATGTTTACACACACCCAACTCGAGGCCTGGATGCTTTAGGGGCCTGGATAATGTTAAAATATAGACCAGGGTTTTATCATTGGAGGCTAATGGACAAGTTTGAAACATTCCAGACTGAGGTTGGACAACACTGAGTAACCGTGTTACCCTGAGTAAATCAGGACATTGTTTCTGCTGTTTGGCTTTTCAAATAGGAAGCAGTGTTGAATGGTCACAGAGTATATTTAAAACCTTCTATTTATAGTGTAGCATTATTTATTAATTTAATCACAATAACATTGCATGTTTAAAATTTTGGATATGAGAAGTAATATTAATTTACAGCTGGTAGGCAACATGTGCAACACATTCCGCCCCCTTTCTTAGAAACACAACTTAAACCATTGCATCCTACCTCGGTTGCTGGGAGCAACTTAAAGCAAACAAATGTAAAGTGTGTTTCACAGGATTACAGTGCAACGGCCTCTTTCTGTGCCTTTCTCACGGTATGACACAAGGAAAGAAAATCAACAGAGCAGACACAGTATGTTTTAAAATATTGCCCAAAAAATCAGGTAGAACATGTGGAAGATGCTTGGTATTACTTGGCATTTTCACATGGTCAACTGTCTTCAAGTGTTTGTGTGAAGACAGTTGACCATGACAAGACAAGCCACCCCATGTACGAAGGCTCAGTCCTTGCTGCGGCAGCCCAGGGTTTGAATCCGAACTGTGGCTCTTTCCCACATGTTCTCCATCTCTCTCTCCCCACATTACTGTCACTCTTCAGCTGTCTCTGTCAAAAATATTGCTTATAAAATATTGCTATAGCTTGAAAAAAAATCTTTAAAAAAAAGGCATGCAGTTACATCAGTTACATTGAAAAAAATCTCACCTCTACCAAAATTACATGTTTTGGTTACGGAGGTCTTGTAGTCATGAATGGATTAGCTGATATGGGTTTATGCTCTTTTTCTATCCATCTTTCTCAGTCAGTCAGCTGGTAGGTGACAGAGGGCAGCGCTGTGAAGAGATGTTTGATTTATGTATGCATTAGTACTTTGCACTAGCATAGCTGGATTGACAGCCCTGTAGACTGATCCTCACACGTATGAAGACTCTTGACTGTATGTAGCACCTGTGTTGTGTATGAGGGGTTTAGTTAGGATTACAGTGTCAGTCCTCTGTGACCCTCCCCCAACCCCCTGTCTCCCTATGTCAGATTACAGCTAATCTCGGACTGCTCTGTGTATCTCAACACCATGACTGTAAACAACGTGGGCCTACGTACCACTTGCACAACTGAGTGTGTGTGTAGGGCAGCAGTCTTTGTGTGTTACTAAGACTGTGGAATAAATCTAGCTGCTGGACGCCCATACACACCCTGCTGTGTCTTGGCGACGAGCGTAGGAAACTAAGCTTAACCTGAAATGTGTGATTAATTCATTTTATAATCACTATGTGTGCTGAAAAGTGGTTTAGCACCTGTAGTCCAGTAACAAGCAGACTGAACTGTGTCAGACCATCAGCAATGGCAGTAATGTTGAAATGTTGGATACAGCAAACAGAAAATACATTGTAGATATTCACATATCTTAATCAGCTATTCTCACAAGCCAGGAGATGTCATGATGTTCATCTTCTGCCTGAGTTTATATTGTGGCAGTCAAAAAAAAAAAAAAAAAAACACACAAAAAGAGAGACGGAAAACGTTCCTGTACTCTCCCTTCTTAGCTTTGTGCAGTTTCTCTTCAGGCAGTTCTCATACTTACAGTTGTTCCTGTGGTGGGCCTCTAAGCTACATAGAAACAGACCCCGTCTCTGTTGATTTAGAAGGCTGGAGTCATCAGTAGGAACAGTCAATGATGCATGCATATCAGCCAAGTCTCTGTGTGCTGTCACAATGGACAGAGTATGTGAGGGTATGATGGAGGTAATGAGACTGCCTGCGTGTCAGTGACACTTAGCAGCTCTTGTGGTAATATGTAGGTGAAAGTTAGAGATTTGTATACAGTAGGGGGATTTGTGTAGGAATGATGCTTCATTCTGCTTGTGAGCAGATGATATGTGTAGGTGGTAAGGGTTTAAATGTGCTGTGTGGCAGCCTCATCCCTTCTAAGACGCTGGGTTTCAGGATGCAACCGTTATTTAAATGACTCTGAAGGCCTGACACCCTGCCACCAGTTTTTTCATCTGTATTGAAATGACTGTTAGTGCAAGTCAAGAGGCGCACAGCCATGAAACAAAAGTGTCTGCACGGGTGATGTTTGTTTGGAGGTGTTTAAGCATCAGAGTAGACGACAGCACTGCCGGGAAGAAATTACACTAGTAGATAATATAAAATAATGATAGCTTCGTCATGTTCTATTTTGCAGTGACGTTTCAGGTGGATGTTTTTAAGTTGCTCTGTTAAACTCTGCTGCAGCAATGTCAGCACATTGCTGTCAGCGATTGTCTTTTCAGTCTGAGAAACACCAACAGAATATGATTTGTGGATATTAAATATGAAGTTATTTAACAACTGTTAACACTGTCTTAATGCTTAAGTGTGACGTCTTGTTGTTGGTGACTTGGGGCACATAACAAACATAAACTTTGCTGTGGGTATTGCAGAGGGAGGTAGAGGGAGATGTAGGTGGTAGCTGGGGGTTGACTGTATTATTTTAGTGTTTCTGTTGTGTTCTCCTTACCCATATGAACAAAGGCACTGCCTAACCCCTCTCTCTCTTGCCTTCTAAGGGCATAATTGAATTGTGTACTTTTAGACTTTGTGATTTCGATCTACTTCCTTTAAATATCTCCATCAGTATTTCTCCGGAACCCGTTAGTAAAATCCCAACTCCTCTCCAAATTCTAGGTTTCTAGGTTTAGTCTTTGCAAGACTTTGTAATTGTAAATGTGAAGTGTATAGTGATATCGAGGTGTGGAAGTTCTGCATCTGTTACTGTATGTCTATGTGTCCATGTTTAGACCTATCAATACAAAACGTGAGAAAGATTGTTGGCTGTCCCATAAAGGTTGTTTTGAATCATCAGTCCAGAAGACCCAGAGTCAATTTACATTTTGTCAGTGAAATCTCTGCACTCCTTTTTAGCTGCATCATTGTACACATAACTTTGCAGGAGCACCAGCATGGCAGGCCGTACACTTTACAAACCCAAACCTCTAAATGACACAAAACTTAACTGAGATGGAAGTAGAGAAGGGTGATCTAAACAGAGGGCAGTGTGACACTGGAAGCAGGTCAGTGCAACTCCAGTCTGTTGGCTGCTCTGTCGCTCTCTGCTCCAGTGATTGTCAGTGAAGTCGGCTGCATCACTTTTGAACCAGACAGTCCACCGTGCCATCTACTGTGATTGACTCTTCCACTGACATTGCTGTCAGCAGCCTGACGGAGAGATGTTTTATTTTGCACTGAGATTTTATAACTGAACTATGAGCAGTAAGCACACTTTTACTTTCTCTGACTGTGTAGAAAACAGGTGACGAGGAAAGGCTTTAAAAGATAAGGTGGGCTTAAAAATGAGACTCATGTAGGCTGATACAATGTAAAAGTTTACTGTGGTGCTCAAGAAAAAAGGAAGAAACAGTCTAGTCTAATTTGATACTGCGGTTATGAGTAAATAGCATGTGAGAAATAAGGACCATTGCACAGACTGTTTTAAACAACTGTATTGACTTAAAATAAAAGTGCACCATGATGCATGCATGAGATGGAGATCTGATAAATTCAGCTAAATCACCTCCAGTGTGGACAAGCCATAACTAGTATCCTGTCCAGGGTGTATGTTGTTGTTTTTTTTTTTTTTTAAAGACACATTGATTCAGATAGTTAATCATTGATGAAATATGTTTGTGGAAGTCTAGTGGAAGAACTGCAGGTTTGATGCCAAAACACTGCACACCATTTTAATTTACTAGCAGACATGATTTTATAACTCTGTAAATTTATCACAATGACATTTCATGGTCTAATTATTTACAAAGAGGTGATATGCAGGTGAAGTGGAGAGGAAGTCAGAAACCCAAAAAGGTGTATTCTAATGAAGGAGTTTTTCAGGCAGAAAACCGTGTGGATGCCAGGAATGTGACTTGCGTGCATACATATAATATGCAGCTTGAATTTGCTAAAATCTATGTATATACTGCATGGATTTTCAGAGATGAGAAGGCATTCAAGTTTTAAATGACAGTGGAAATGCATTGAATTGTGTCATGCAACATCACACCATGGATACTGCGTCAAAGTTTGGTCTCTTAGTTTTAGAACAGACAGACAGGGAGAGTTGCAAAGAGAGAGACATGGGAACAGTGACCTCCCTTGTTTTAAGTGGAGGTGGGTTGGGGGGTCAGTGGGCTTTGTGTCTCCATTAACAATAGTAGTCCAAGGACAAGGAGCAGTCATGCAGCAAACATGCCCCACTTAGACTGATATACAATTATAATCTCTCTCACACAGAGACAGTGCACTCAAATGTACCTTGAGTCAGTACGTCAGTGAGGGTCATTTAAAAGTGCAGGATAAAGAGGATTGGATGTGAAAGAATTGCTGACCTCTGAGGAATAGACCTTGGTAAAAGTGTTGCATCTGATGTTTTGGGGACTCTCTCTTTTTCTTGGCAGCGTTTGTTTCTCTTTTGTTACAGGTTGCTTGGAAGTTGTAACTAACCTGACATGTGTCAACAGCTTCCTTCGAAACAGTGACCACAATTTGTCATACTCGGCCCTACAATTCTCAAAACAGCATATGTGATAGATCATTTCTTTTTTTTCATTTCTTTTTTGCTTTTCAAGGCAAACTCTGGTGAGGGGGAGGGAAGTTTTTTTTTTTTTTTTTTAACTGTGTGCAATACGTCAGGGTTGTTGGTAATTTCCTGCTTAGGCAGTAAGCGTAGGAAACTTTTTAGCTGTCTCTGGGTGTGCCTGCCTCTACGATATCATCAGTATTCTCAGTATGTAGCCATGGAAATCTTGTAAACAGTATTAAATCAGCGTGGTTAACATAGACCACACACCAACCCTATTTTTCTTTAACTTAATGTTCAGTGGTCAGAGGTTTTCAAATATAATCTAGATATTACATCCATTTTTCCTCAGCACAAACAGTAAAAAATGATATGCATGCACTCGCACTTCCATTACCCCATGTCTCCACCCTATTCCCCGTTCTGCCACTTTCACTAAACTTAGCACCTCACCTGTACATATTCATACCAATATACCTCTCTCCCTCACCTATACTTCCCTCCCCCACCCAACTCTGTCTCCTAGCTGTATTCCCACAGTATTAATATCTAGGAATGTTACAACCCCAATACCACATTACGCCTTACACGTCGCACAGAACACAAAGTGAAATATGAGTGCAATAACTCCACATCCATCTTAACAGACAGGTAATTTGTTTCCTTTCTATTTCTATAAATACACAGAAGCTGTGAGAACAAAGTGATTTTTTTATATTTATTTCATGATTTATGTTTGAGTATATGTATATATGTATATATACATATGTATGTATATATGTATATATGTGTGTGTGTATATATACACACATAAAAATCCCTGGCCAGTTCCCACACAGGACTCCTGATTTTATTGTCTACAAGTACCAGACAATGGATGTTTATGTGTGATAGTGAGATCAAATTAAGACCAAGTGAACGTGTAGGCAAGACCGAGACAGAATTTTAACCATCAACATGTGGTACACTAATGGGCACGGCTTGACACTAATTTTTGTCTGGTCATTACTGATGAGTGAAGTGTGCTAGCAAAACAAAAGTATTTGTAAATCCAGTTTATGTTTGACTTTCTTATGTTACCTTTTATGCCAACATAGATATACTAACTACCATTTAAATATTTTCGTTTGATCACTATTAACAAATGACAAATGACGAATTTTGAATGAAAATAAAATAATACAGTATATACGAGTGACATCACACAGTAATGATGGAGTGTTATTCGTTTAATTTGTCAATTAACTCTAAGGCAAGAAATGTCACACCCTTATTAAATTTGCGATATCTGTCAGCACAGTGGTATTTCTCCCCTGTTATTAAACTAGTGTGCATCAATTTTGAATGATCATCTGACAGAACTGTGGATACTTCACTCACTTGCCTGTGAAAGTGGCCACTCTGTTTTCTGTCAGCCTGCATTTACTAACTTTTCATCCTCGCTCTGATTTACATAATCTTTCTCACCACTGTCAGGACCTGCTACTTAAATATGTATGCACTGTGCACAGAGAGGCGCAGGTACACACACATAGAGAAACATCAGCAGCCGTGTGTGACTGGCTCATTATATTGCTGTCACAAGCCAAATGCATCTGCTGAGTTGCGTTCGCCACAGCTGTCTGGTCTCAGAGACAGACAACCAGACAGACAGAGCCTGTTCCCTATGCTCCTTTTTTGCTTCTGCCTTCAAGTCTGTGTAATTACACTCTCTTTGGAACACTTATATGTTCTGTATGTATACGTGTGTGCGGGAAGGGGATGCACTGTAGGGAATTTTTCCTGCACAGAAAATCAAAGCAGCAATTGGGTGCATCAATCTACATTTCTTACCTTTGTAAATATCTCCTCACTTGCAGCTGTGCAGTCTTTACACTCATCTCCATTCTTTAAACATACACTTTTTAGGATCAAGTTAATCCCTAGCTAAAACCTATTTTTTCCATTATTTATGATTGTGCATATGACAACAAATAGAATTTTTGAAAATTTTGCTGCAGCTTTTTGTTGGGTTTTCCAAACTTAATGGCTCTATTATTTAGGCTTCCAATTACCACTTTCATTTTGAAATCCTGAGTAATATTGTACAAATGTGTGGACAATGCAGTGCACTTGAACATACCTTAACACTGAATAATAAAAAAAGATGTTCATTCAGTAATACTCCACCGACTACCATTAAAAGCCTGCTGTTGTCTCAACACACCTATGGGCTCTTTGTAAAAGTTGCTAACCTTGATGAGGTGGTGACTTGATGTTCACTCAAAATGTAGTAAGAGGTCTTGTGACATGTAGCTCACCACTTTATCTAATCAACACATTGTGGCTGATTAGATGAATTAGCTCATTTAGCTGGCATCCTGTGCTCAGGGAGCCTGCTGCATTATAATTGAGGAGTTTGATTTAATTGAGAAAAACTTTCAGACCTATTGTAGATTAATCTGTCAATTCCTTTTTCCAACAATTTCTAATCAATTAGTTTATGAAATAGTAATAATAAAATCCCATCACAATTTCCCAGATGGCAAGTAGATATTTTTCAAAGGACCTGATAGTTGTTACAATGGTATTATACAGCCGATTGTCATATTTGTGAAGCTGGAACTAGCACATGATTGGCTGTTTGGATTTCTAATTGATTTTATCAATTATTGACATAGTTGTGATTATTTTTTATGCACTATTTGATCAATTAAACAAACTCAGGAAATTACTAATCAAGATTAAGAACTTTTATTCTTGTTTTATGACCTGTGTCATTCAGTAACCTGCTCAACAGGCTACTCAGTTCTTTTTGTTTTAATATCAGTTTGTCGTGAGATAATCTTTTGCACAATCTGTGGATTTTATTTCCAGCCAAGAATAAAAAATCATATAGCTCAAAATCACAATTTGCATCTTTAGGCTTCACAAGCTTGCAAGCATTCAACCCTTTCCTAACAGGAAAATAAATGAAGGAATTTTGAAATATGTAAGGAATGAGGATACAGGAGGATATTGAACAACTTCAGGTGTTGTAGAGTGGTACCTAAGCCATACGATCCCAGTTCCACCTGGACGACTAATCTTTTCAGACCACACAAGCACAGAAAAGACAGCACGGCATTTACACAGATAGGAGAGACAGACAAACACACCCAGCATGTATGCAAACTAGGGAGAAAAGAGAGGAAGAAGGGAAGCTTAACTTTCTGTGGGATGATGTTTCAGATTTTAAGGTCAGGAAGAGGCCCCGGAAGGCTTGAGAGAAAGATTCCCAGATGGCTGGTGGTCTAGCAGAGAGGAGAGAGACAAGGACAGAGGGAAGAAGATGGAGAGAAACACAGCTTTTAAGAAACATAGGCAAAAACAAGAGAGATTCATTAAAAAAAAGTTTACAATTTTATCTTTGTTAGCAGGACAAATGTGGACTATAAGAAGAGATGAGAAAGAGATTGAGATGAATCCTCTGGAAGATAATGATATCAGGTGCAAGCCCTGAACTAATCTGTTTGGATTTAAAAGCCTTAATGGAGTCTGATTGTCTGATGCCAGCAGGGAGGTTATTCCACAGGAATGGGGTATGATAGGTAAAGGTCCTGCAACCAGTCACTTCTTTTTGACTTTGGGGACACCCATGCCCGATATTCTGAGAGCAGGGAGCAGGTCATGAGACAGGACATGTGTTTTTATTGGTATTTAACAATTAAGGCTGAAGAATAATTCACTAATAGTTAGTAGTAAATGTCATATAATTGTTTTACAAAACAGTTTAATAATGATTCAGACAAGTCACTGAAGCTTTCATTTTAAAGCATATTGCCTGATCTAAAGCTTAATTATGAAAACAGTGAATTGCACTGAACAGCAATTAGATTATTTGATGCATCATTTTGCAGCCATTGCCACTGACTGTGTATTGAAAGAGTGTTCTCATAGTATTGGGGTATTCAGTTAAATCACAGATATTCAGGCATTAACCTTTTAGTACCTTGGTATTCAGCACTACTGAAAGTGGTTCTGTAGTGGTTTATTGTTGCTTTTATGGTTCTCCTTAGAAAGAGATACAGTCACTCTGTTCCACCCCCTTAAAAATCCTTACTCAGATACTGTGGTGGATAATTTTGTCTACAAGTGCAAATATTCTTAACTGTACTCGTGGGTTGAAAAGAGGAACTACACACTGACAGTTTGTTATATTCAAGAACGGTTTTCGTCTCTTCTTCTCCTATCTATCTCTATTGCTTTCTTCCGGACACACTCATATTCAGTCTCCCATGCGATTACCCAGAATCCACTGTGCCTGCCGTCAGCTGTGTGTTTCCGTTCTGCGGGCTGACTAGCACCACAACATTTGTGTATGTGTTATTTTCTGCCCGTCTGTGTGTGTATGGGTGGAGGATCTTTCATTTGACGGCAGCTGTGTAAGCAGAAACATCCCTCTCTCGCCTGCTCTCCCCATGATCAGAGTGCCTTCTTTCTGTTGTGCAGCTGTGGCACGTGTAGTAAAGGGACAGCCCACCTAATTGTAGATGTACAGACGTCCCTTGACAAGGTCACCGGAAGTGTTAATAGTGGCTTTTGCCTTAGATCAATGAAACAACAAACCAAAACTACTACTGTATATGTAGTCCTAATGCAGTGCAGTGCAATGCCACGTGAAAGCAGCAGGCTGATTCTCTCATGTCTTCTAGGTCGTTGACACTGCACTTGGAGGTGCATCGCACCTTTGCTTTTCTTTATCAAACTAAATGGAAAACAGCTTGCCTTTAAATTTGAATACTAGGGAAATTTGCCATTAAATGCAAATTACTACTACTTCTAATATTCTTCAAAACACTGTTTTTTAGGTTTTCCCCTTCTCTTTAATCCACTAATTTTAGTTGTGATTGTGTTAATTAGAGACATAAGGTTCTTTGCAGGGACCTTGTTGAAGCATATGTTTGTCCAACCTGAAAGTAGCACTGCTGACAATGAGTTTCCTATGGGGACATTAATAGGTATAGCCTGACACCTAGTGGCCCTGACATGCAAATGTTTTATTTTTCTTGTTTGCGTCCCTCTACCTTTGTTTATGACTGCTGTTCTGCTCCTAATACACCACACTTGTAATTATTACTTTTCAGATGTCTTGATTACCTCAATTTAAACTCTATTTTAATTCTTTGGAGAGCTGTATGAATAAGTAGATTTATGTATACTGTTTCCCACTGTCCTGTTGTGAATCACTCATGAATTCAGATGGTTTCCTGAATCTGTTACCCTTCATAAATGATTTCTGTCTAATTGATTCTTTCTCTTTCTCTCCCTCCATCTGCCTCCCTTCTTGTCACGGCCTTTCCCTGCCGTGTGTTTGATTTTTCTTACCCTTCTGCCACTTTCCTCCCCTGCATCCGTTCATCCTTTACAGAAACTCAAACGGCTGATTCCTGACGAGGTAGGTTTGTTACCGCTTTCAACCATCACCTGTGTGCTTGATTCATGCATCTGTCACTGTGGTCTTTGATAAACCAGCTCATCAATATCCATCTGTCATGTCGCCATCCGTCATACAATCCTAATCCACTGTAACACAAGTGTTGTTTGCTATGTTTTGTCCTGTGCTGTACTCATGTTGGATGTGTATGCTTGGAAGATGGACACTAATGGAATGAAATGCTTGGCACATAGGCTAGTGTTGCCCTAATGTGCTTGAAACAGGGGCATGCCAGAGTTATACTTATTAAAATATTTATATTTCATTATTCATTATTATCATTATGGAGGGCCACTATGCCAATATGTGCCAAGGGGTTACATGTATCCTGAAGTTGACGTCTTTTTCATTTGGCTGTTCATTATATAAACACTCAGTGCAAATATTGGCAACTTACCTCACAGTCTTTAATACCAGAGGGACTGAAACTCCCATGTTCTTTGCCTGTCAGCGTTAACTGCATGTTGACTTTGTGTGACAATGTTTGTTGGCAAAAACCTTTGACATCTGTAGTCCCTAATCATCATCTCACTTTGTTTTATGGTTTCTACCAAAATCCAAAAGTTTATCCCAAAACTAAGGGAGAAATTACCCTTAGGTATTTTGTCACTGTTTGATATTTAGCATTGGAATTAAGAGAGTAGGCCGGACTTCAAACTGTGAGTTGATTAGGGATTACTACCTTGTTTTGTGGTCTTACACTGACAGTTACACATTTTCTTTCTGACCTCTTTCTTCTAACCTGTGGCTTACTGTCTGCTAATTCAGTTGGAGCGTTTCACCAGCATGAGGATGAAAAAGGACAAGGAAAAGCCTGGCCATATGCCTGGTCAGCGACACTCTTCAGCTGCCAACTATGAGATAAATCCTCAGAGTGCTATGCTGCATGATCACACTGATGAGTACGTCCTGGAACTCTTCGAACAGATGCTGGTGAGAAAGAAACAGCTATGGAAACTGAGCGGATCTGTAAACATCTAACTGAGGGTTGCTCACTTTATATGCTTTGCCTCCAATTGAGGAGAGACCAGTTGGGATACCTTAATTTGATTCTTCATGTTTCTATTTTAGTATGTATCTCCTGTTTATTATAATCTAATATGTATTTTGTTGCTTGAATCAACAGATTTTTTTCACCATGCAAGCTCCTTTCAAAATACTTTGTGTCTCTTTTGTTTATCTCTCCATCCTTCTTTGTTTTTCATTTCTCCTTCCTCCTGTCTTCCTCCAGGTGGATATGAACCTGAATGAGGAGAAGCAGCAGCCTCTAAGGGCAAAAGACATTATGATCAAACGAGAGATGGTCTCCCAGTACCTCCACACGTCTAAAGCTGTCAGTACCAAAATAAATACTGCTAACACATTGTGCTGAAGGGAATTTGCAGACAGTCCCATGCAAGTCGTTATTTTTTTAATGTTCTGGCTAAAATCAGTTAAGTTACAAACAGTTTGGTCTTTTACATACCAAATCGTCTTGTTAAAAACATAGTGCTACATATGGTTCTGTCATGGAGCCAGACTGAAGAGTTTTCAAGGGTCACCATTATCTGTTATCTCATTGTTATGGTAAATGATCAGACAAAGACCTTGACTGTGTTCAGCTTTGCATACACAGAGTGTTATGTTAAGACTGGATTATTTTATCCATTATACAAAAGGATTAAGTCAGTAAAATATCACCATCATTATCAGGACCATCTTCCCTTCCAGCAGTCGTCGTAGTGGTAAAAATAGTATAATCAAACATGGTGAAAGCAAGAAGCTCAAAGGACTGACATAACCAAGCACAGATGGTAGCTAGCACAGTTCATTTAACGGTGAAATAAGCCTATTAAGAGAAAATCTTACACTCTCTACCCTTTAATTCTAAAAATTAAAATTTCAAATTGGGCTTGACTGTTGCCAACAGAGCCCTGCCGTTGTGCTTTCTTGTGGAAATAATAGAAATTATAATCTGTAAGAAGACAAATCTAAATGCAGAACACAAAATGAATTTGTGTTTGTGTGCCCACTGTGTCTATTTGTGTTTGTTGATTAGGGCCAAGACCAGAAGGAGAGCTCCAAATCAGCCATGATGTATATCCAGGAGTTAAAATCAGACTACCGAGACACACAGCTGCTCAGCTGTCTGGAATCTCTCCGAGTCTCCCTCAATAACAACCCTGTCAGGTAAGAGACACATAGACGTGCATACAGATACATACAGAGCCTATGAAAATAAAACAAGCCAGATAAATTGAGGACTAACTAATCTCCCAGTGTAGAGTCCAGACCTCAATCCAACTGAGCCTATGTTGCAAGACTGTTTTAAAATTACTGCTCTTTCTTGATTACCATTTTATTTGACAGCTTCAGCAATATTGCAAAGAAAAATTGCAGTGACCAGATTTGATCTATTCACACAATTCAACTGTTGCCATAGAAACTTCCATTAAATACTGACTCAGTTTATTGTTCCAGACCAAAAGACTTGACACCCTGACAGTGCATATGTGCAGACTGTTAATTGTAAAAGTTAATTGTAGTTAAGATATCATAAGGTAACAGAAGATAAGATAGACTTTAATGATCCCACACCTGGGACATTTACTTGTCACAGAAGCTTGTATATACAAGGTGGATAAGAACATATGTGGAAAAAAGTCATAAAGTCATGTTGGTGTTAAAATCTGACAGCTGTTGGAATTGAAGGCCCATTCAGTTATCATTTGACCTACAGCATTACAGAAATTGACCTCCAGTTAAAAGATTTCTCAACTCAGCTATCATAATTGAAAACATAGTCGTGTTACTCCTTCATTGCAAATGTTACAGCGCTAGAAAACTTGTCTTGTTTTCTTTTCAGTTGGGTGCAGAACTTTGGAGATGAGGGGTTGGCCCTGCTGCTGAATCTGCTTAGAAGACTTCAGGAGGAAAAAGACGAATACCCGTAAGACACTTAAACAACAGCACCACAATAGGAAATTGTTTTCTCTAGCCATGTATGTTTTATAATGTATGCTAATCTCTGTTTTCCTTCTTACCCACCAACTAGAATGATGGGGGTGAAATGTCAACATGAGATAATTCGCTGTCTAAAAGCCTTTATGAACAACAAGGTAAGGAGATTAACTGCTTTTTTTACTTGCATCCAAATACATACTCCTTTCTTTGATATGGTAGCACAGTAGTTGGTGCATGTAAGTAAAACAATATATATGTATAATATAAAATGAAACTAGTTAAAGAATAATCTTTATCACCTTTTCTGCCCTTGTTGTAGTGTAGCAATTCTTCCTCTAGATGGCATCATGAAGTCGTTGTGACAAAGTTTGGTCAATTTATTACAATGACTGCAATCACTGATAAGAATGCTGTTCATAATAATCATTCTAAATATCTCCAAATATTACATTTAATAATTACACATTAATAATCATGTATTAATGATGTGATGCCTACAAGAGACAAAATCCTGCATTACTCTTTATATCCTAAAGTAATACAAAGGTCTGATTAGCTAAGCTAAAAACCTAAACAGATAAACATGATTTTGAAGCAGTAAAATAAAACAATGCGTCTGTTAATAAATTTTGCACAAAGCACTTAATGTACTTAATGTCCACGATAACAGCCTATAGAATAGCTTCGTAAGCAATAATGAACCCATTATCGCGTGCAACCTGAGCTCTCTTGTAGGGGTTATAAAGTGTTAGCTCTTGTCAGACTGATAAACCACTTTGCTTTTATCAATAGAAAATAAATTGTGTAATTTCCAAAGTTGTAGCAGTCCGTGTACATTTTATCTGGACTGATCCTTCTGGTGTAAACACTATAATTTGAACAATAAAAGTCCTGTCTCTGTCCCTGCAGCAGAAAAGAAACCATGAAAAGCTTTACCTCATTCTGCTTTCTCTCTTCATACTTCCTTTCTTCCCTTTTAGTATGGTCTGAAATCCATGCTGGAGTCAGATGAGGGAATTCCTCTGCTGGTCAGAGCCATCAATCCAAGGGTACCTCATATGATGGTGGATGCTGTAAAGCTGCTCTCTGCTATCTCAATTTTGGAACATCCTGAGAACCTGTAAGCATGAATTAAATGTTGACATTTAATTTGAAAACAAAAAAATTACAATCCTGGTCACCTAGATGTTGGTCCTTCTTTCCCAGTCTGATTGGATTAGCATAAAGTCTGGAGCACAGGTCCAATATGCAGTGTTATGCAAAGTTACCATCTTGAATTGCTGGATTTGCAATGACTTGCAACATAACACTGACATCAGTGGGTCTTGGGTTTCAGTAAAAGCTGTTTTTTTCATGGCAGACTTTGTATTTATGAATTGTTAGTCAATGTAAGTATATGTAGCAACATTTTATGCATTTTATGTGATGTTTTTTGCAGGCATGAGCGTGTTTTGGAGGCCATTACAGAGGAGGCAGAGAAACAGGACATTGAGAGGTTTCAGCCTCTCCTTGCTGGCATGCACAATCATAACATTGCTCTCAAGGTACACACATATGCACACAAATACTTAAATAATTGTTATTATTCCCCATATGTTTTTTTTGTTGGACAAATGACAGTTGCATTTGATAAATAGTCAAATGTAAAAGACTTGGTCTCTTATATGTATATGTAACTGTATTAGTTACATTGTGAAGCTGACTTTATGATGTGTTTTTGGCAGGGTGGCTGTATGCAGCTGATCAATGCCTTGATCAGCCGGGGAGAGGAGTTGGACTTCAGGATCCATATTCGCTCTGAACTACTAAGACTGGGTCTCCGAGAACAGCTGACGGTACAGAAAACACTCTCTTTTGATCTTATCTCAAAGCGACTCTCCAACAACACACATTTGCACAGCCTCACTCTCCATGTCCCCCTCACTCTTGATGCCTATGTCTAGCTGTCTGTCTGACAGACTCGCACTGTAAAAAACTTTCTCTCAACTGTCCAAACTCAATTTTGTTTGTCACACTCTTTTTTGCCATTCTCCCCCTTGCCTTTTCATCTCCCATCGCTCTCTCTGCAGGAGGTGCGGAAGATAGAAAACGAAGAGCTGAGGGTGCAACTCACCGTGTTTGATGAGCAGGCTGAAGATGACTCTGAGGACCTCAAAGCACGTCTTGATGACATCCGCATTGAGATGGAATATCCTTCCACTGGGGAAAATTTTCCCTCTAGTAGAAATTGTCAGGGTCTAGATGTATACCTAGTTCTAACATAACTTTGTGTACCTGAGGTTTTGCGTTTACATTACTTTGCTAGTTTGATGAGTGATAGAAATAACCTTGCTTAAATGCATATATTACCTGCATTATTATGAATCAGCATCATCATCTACACAACCTCAGATTGCTCTTTTGTCCCACTTACTTTTTTTTCCTAGACAGATGCAACATGAATATTTTCATATTAATAGGAATAGTCTTTCAGGCTCTTGGGATATTGTAACTCTGCCTAGACTTTTTTACATTCAAAATTCGTCTTTGCCAATTAGGATGCCACAGGCACTAGCTACTCATCTGCAGTGCTGTAAAGACCAGCAAAACATCAGCTGGTGGGCTCATTACTTTAATGCAACTAAATTTAATGCAATAAATTATGTAGTTTTGTTATACAGATATAAGTCAGTCTTATGCACACAACAGCAATATGAACTACTTAGTTAAGTACTAATTCTTATTGTTGTTATATGTGGACTTGTATGGTTCATGCTACGACACTTAGATATCAGTGTGAACACATGCATATCTGATCACTTTGTGAAAAGAGCGGGATGACTGGACCTGGGATGAGTCCTTTAATAGCTTCATTCTGTGCAGATATGGTCTATCACTATAGAAACTGTCTCTAAAGATTTTTCCCTGCTTTGACAAAGATACATATTTCAATGGAAGGATGCAATGGGTGTTGTTTTATCTGTATTACACACTGATTACACATCCATCCGGAAAAAGTCATCCTTACTATAACAGAGTACCTTAAATGGCTAAAAAAAGGACCAAAACTAACTGCTGCTATTGCTTCTTGCTGCTTTTGACATGCAGTTATGATTTTCAACACCAGGTGTCTCCCAGTGACCCAGAGCAGTGTAGTCATAGTCTGCCTTCCTCACTGCAACAACAGAGATAATGTAACAGAGCTTGTCATAACAATTCTGAAAACATAAACATATTTGTGGGATAGGACAGATTGCGGTAGTTCTGCAGGATATGTTGAGAAAGCGATGAAATCACTCTTTCATGAACTGCAGGTCTGGTCTTGACTTGTGTGCAGTGTGTCGGCAGTGCACAGCTGTATTTGGTTCAAGGCTATTCAGTCACTGATTGTTAAAGATGTTTTATATTTTGTTTTTTAGGTTTGAGTTCCCCCATTCATTCTGTTAATTGAACCTTAATTCTTGCTTCAATGATGTGAGGGAAATATTTGAGATCCTAGTCAACACCGTGAAGGACTCCAAAGCCGAGAACCACTTCCTGTCACTGATGCAACACCTGCTGCTGATCCGTAATGATTATTTGGCCAGGTAGCACATGAACAAATACACAATCACACATGTTGATACTGTGCCACATGTGCTCCTGATCATACGTTCACATTTAAGAGCTGAGAGTAGAGAGAGAGTAGATATTGCCATGTGAGATTTACTTACTGCTGTTATATTACTGTCATACATACATTGTCATTGTCATGGGTAATAAAAACTAGAATTAAGGCTAATTAATGCAGAATAGGTTTCCAGAGTTACACTTGAGTGGCAGCAGAGAAAATGCTGCATTACTAATTAGAATTGTACAATTGTGTAACATCCATTGTATCGTCCCATGATATTCTCACTTTTTTGAAATATTGAGGTTTATCTCCTGTAGTAATGCTGATTGGTTCCAAGTCATACAGCCATATAGTATGGGAAGGTCCTTATCAAACTATCAGTGGCAATGTCTTTTTCAATACCCATGCAGTCTTAAAAAAAGAACCATTACAAAAAGAGAACTTGAGAAGAAGTTTCACCCTTTTCTTAAATTCCCTCTCTTCATCCTCCTCTCAGCACTTCCCCTCTGTTTCCTGTTTGTTTTCTAGAACACCATTCAAGGGCTGAGAAATTAATACATGCAAAGAAGTCCAATTTCATTTAAATAGAAATGAGTGGCATCACCTCTTATCACTGGAAATATGCTAATGTATCTCCCTGTGTTTTCCAAAGCCCTTGGGCATTAACTATGGAAAGAGGAGAGAGGAAGAATGAATGATTGAATGACAAGACTAGAATAAGATTAAGAACAAGTCAAGTAGTGAATGGCATAGTATATTCACATTTACATATGCATGTCCACACAATGGGAGGAATGCTTTGCTTTACTTAATATCACAAAAAAAGCCCACACAAAACAGACACAGACGCGCAAGCACGCACACATTTGAGTTGAGTTAGATGTGTTGTTGGCCCGATGTTGCCTTGATGTTATCAGACAGACAGGAAATAGTTTATTTTTAACACTGTTTGGGGAATAAATTGTGAGGTTGGAAAATGGAGGTAGGCCCAAATAGATAGTCCCAGCTGAAATCTTTTTACCTTCCCTCTCTCCCTCCGTCTTTCCTACCGTGCTTTTTCCATCCAGGTGTTCCAGTGTTCCAACACAATAGAGGTGGTCTGTAATGTACTCCACAAAGAGACAGGAAGTGAGGGTGGGAGTTAGAGCTGTAGAGTGGGAGAAAATACAGCTTGATAATTACCGAGATGAAAAGAGAAGGGAGATGGAGGGCGAGACAGTAATGAAAAAGAAATCGAGAGTTGAGGTAAATTGCTAGGTGAGATGTTAAGAGGATTTTAAGTATTTAGCATTTGAATGGAAATTAATGGAATCGGTGCCTGTTGCTTTGTTCTTTTTCATTCTTGGTCTCACTGTGTTTCACTCTCCGGAGATGAAACAATAACATACACAAATGCATTCATATGAATGGTCATACACAGACTATATGATGAGTATTAACATAGTTGAAAAGATGCAGTGGCATTTCTATATTAATTTGAAGATATATCAGCAACCACATTTTTCTTATACACATAATATCTAAATTCAGGCTCATGAAAAATGCTGGATGTAAGATGTAGCCAAAGACAACTCTATTTCTCTTCGAATCAGTTTTTCAGAAGAACACTAGATGTCTCTCTCGCTCCACGGATAAATCTGAGCTGTAGAAAAAAAAAACGATTAAAGTATAGTGAAGGAGCGGAATAAGTGTTAGACAAAGGCAGAGTGACTAAGAGAGACAGGGGAGGAGGGAGGGAGACAGAATAAATAAAGTATTGAGTTTGTGACTCTGGCAGCATATAATGGGGTCAGGGAATAAGACACCTCCAAAATTGAGTGTCTGTGTGAAGCTGGCTCGATCAGACATGGAGCGCTGGACATACACCAACACATTTTCACGAACACAGTTGCACACAATCAATCTTTGTGACAAGAAACTCAAACCGTCATGCTCACACAGACAGCCAATCTCAGTTGCAGACAAAGTGACAAAGCATGCGTGTTCACACATTTGTCTGAACAAATGAACCTGCTCGCTCTTCGTCAATCCCACCCTCTGCTCACATGATGTGCCATATTTCTTGTTCATACAGACTAGACTGGTATTGAAAAAGACATAGATTTGTTATAATTGTCAATGTGGACACAACATGCAAATTATGTTTTTTTCTCCAGCACCACATATAAACTCTTCGCTCCATTGTTACCCTCCTCCTCAATCCTTTTCATCTTATGTTTCTCCTGCCTTTCCATTTTCTTCTTTCTACTAATCCATCTCTCTGTAAATCTGTCACTCCCTCCCTCCTGCAGGCCTCAGTACTACAAGTTGATCGACGAGTGTATCGCTCAGATCGTGCTTCACAGGAATGGAGCAGACCCTGACTTCAAGTGCCGCAACCTAAACCTCAACATTGAGGGGTTGATAGGTGAGTTATTTGACCAGAACACACATATGATCGAGTCCTTTCTTTTTAACGGTGCCTTGCACATCACCAAAAACCCTTCACTTCACTTGACAGGCGATGAAGATCAAAACAACACAAAATGCACATGGAGCAGAAAAATGAAACCTGCTGTTACACAGTACCGCATTGATTAAAACTTTCAACCATTTTACTTTAGGCGTACCCCACTCCAATCACTGACAAAATTGCTGTGTTGCTGTCAATGGCAGTATATTTGTGTTATGCCATTGTTGACATATGTGTAGTAGCTCAAAAACACCACAGGGTGGAGCCAGAGAGGGACTGTGTAACTGTGTGAAATGAATGAAATCCACAGTCCTCCGTCTGCAAAATTATATGAGAATTTGGCAGTCTGCGTTAGACAAATGAAGTGAGTACTTTCCCAAAGTTAAGTCCTTTCAGCACAAAGTTCCCCCTTCGTATTGCTGTGCCTTCACTGCAACTCAGCAAGAAAACAGTGTCTGGGGAAACGGAAAGAGGGAATTCTAAAAAGACAAACTTTTACTCACTTGATTTGATTAACTCAGACTCCTAACGTCAGTTACTAACTTCAGGTAAAGTTATAATACATACATCTTTGCAGAGAACAGTGACTGTACATTTTGTCCCCCATCCTTCCACTGGAAGCTCATGAGAAAAGGATCTTTTAATTGCCAGTTTGAAAAGTGTTATGGAATTCTCTGTCCTTAAGTTACACAGGGTCACGTGTGGGCCTTGAGGTCCTCGGCAGTAGTAGTTGTTTGGCTTTGCTTGAGAACAGTAGGTGCCAGCCTATCTCACCACTGTGGTGGCCAGAACTGAAGGAACTGAATGTTACCTTCCTAGACATAATAGATAGCTTGCTGTTGATGTTCCATTAACATAAACAGACAGTATTTCCAGACAAGAATGTGCTGACAGTAACACACACATGGGTAAAGACATTCTCTTGGACTAATTCTGGGCGTATAGTATTTGTGCTGTTATCTGTAGGGGTTTAAAGTCTGACCACCACCATGAGTTCAGCAGAATGTGAGACCAACTCAGGCACGTCTGATGTACTTTGAGAGTGTCTCTAATTCTCCTTGGCCAAGTGTCAATAAATTTAACAGCATAAGACATCAGAGGCTTTTGAACACTTTCTTCCCTCCTGACCTCACCATTGCCCACTGGTTTCAGCAATTTCTCCACAACAAAAAAGGGAGGAATTATTAAAGCAAGCAAAAACTGCTTATTTATTATTATTTAACTTTAAACCTATCCTATAAGTGCCATTGAGGAATACGCAGTACAGCTACAGTGGTAACTTTTTTTATGGAGGTGAAGAAAGTGAAGTTATGATGACCACTGAAATGACTGATGTCATTTCCTGTTAAAGCTTGAAATGCTAAATTTTGCTGAAATGTATGCACCTCAGTGACAGCGCCAAATGTTGACAAGAAAACACCTGGTGACAATAGTAAACTAAACCAGAGCAGAATGGAGGTGCAGGTTATGTCTCAAGAGTTCAATACTCCTTTATGGCAGGTCTCCGTTGCTCACCGCAGGAGGCTCTAATTGCACTGCTTCTAAATGCGTCCTGACACACACACACACACAGGCTGGCTGGCCTCCTTTAAGGCTGCCAGAGTTATTATCGGTGGAAAGCAGCCCAATTCTGCCCTGCATGCATTATTTAGTGTTTTTCTTTGAACTCTGAAATTCAGCACAGTTTCCCCCCATATTCTGGCTCCCTTAGTGCTCTCTATTCGAAGTTTGTCCCATTTAGCCTAGCCACCATGACAGAAGTACACCCCCCCAGCCCCCACCCCATTACACATCCAATAACTATGTAAACTCATACACAAATGCACACTCTGAAATTGTATGTGGGTTGGCATATTATTGTGAGGTTCTTTTCATCCAGCCAAAACCCTTTTTCATGAATTTCATTTTTCATTTTTCTCTCTTTCTCACGGGTTTATCAAAATATAACGAATCTTACATTGATTCAGCTTCTTTTTCCACTGGACATATAATAATCTGCATAATTTAGCTGCTTTAAGTTCATGTAATATCTTCGTTTTCTATTTTAGCTTTTCACAGCTCTTCTATCTGTGCTATCTATCTGTTTGATCCCTCTCCTGGGCATCATGATTAGCTGTCTTTGATCCAGTGACTTTGTGGCATTCATCTTCATGTTAATTAGCTCTTTTATTGCACATGCTCGGCAAGCCCTTGGGCACTAAACCACCTGTAGACCCTGCAATTATTCTGTAAAAGTACCCTGATGGTTAGCCTGTGTCCTTCTCACCCTGTCCCCTGCCAGGCACAACCTCTGATAATGGATTACTCCCTGAGTGTTATATGCTCTTTCTTTTATTTTTGCACAGTTTGTCAGAAACAGGAGGGGGGAGTATAAGAATTTGAAATAAAGTGGTGTGAGATGTATTTTGCATGGAGGGGAATTAGTGCCTCCCACTGCTCTAGCAAATATGCACACAGTCAGACAAAGATATATGTATTGGAGACTTAAAAGGTAATGTTGTGTAGAAGCAGCATGCAACAGATAGTATCCTCTTGTAATGAGATGCCTCCATAATCGTCGCGGATCTTGACTAGTGTGATAAGAGAAAAACCAGGCGACCCATAGAACGCTTGCTGTGTGTGTACACGTCTGTGTATAAATCTATGTGTGCACCCACAGCATGTGCCAGACTGAAGGGTGCAACGTTTTCACAGCCACAGACACGTGCAGGTCCATTGTCTGAAACACTTATCTTATCCACAACCTTTTTTTCCTCTCTCTTCTGTCCTCTGTTTGTCCACAGACAACATGGTGGACCAAACCAAAGTGGAAACCAGTCAGGCCAAGGCAAATGAGCTGGAGAAGAAGGTAATTAGTGGATTAGTTGACAGAAATGCACATGCAAATTAATTCACATTGAATGTCGTTAATGTGTGCGCAATTATAACATGCCATCATATTTCCACTTCAACCCAGAAGCTATTACAATCACGCAGGCACTAAAGAAAATCATACATTGTAAAAGTCTAGCATTTCCTCCTCAGACAGACACATTTGGATTATAATGAAATTCTATGCGACCAGCGTCTGGCTGACATGAGATGACAGATGAGAAAAAGGGAGGAACAGAGGGTGACTAAGAGAATGAGCATACACATGTCTGACAGCCACCTGACAGACAAATATTCTTACAGGCTAGCAAAAAACACATGCAACACACACATCCACACAAGGGGGTAAATGCCTTGATTGCGGTGTGCTGCTACCCTGATGTTTCTGTCCCAGTGACAGGATAATTGCGAAGAGGGAGCTGAAACTAGCCTTCATTTAGGCACTCAAAAAGACACACACTCTCACATGGCCTCATATCAATTGAAGGCATGCACATCCACACAAGCACACATTACATGAAGGCACTTGGATTAATTTTCGTTGACCACGCGTGCACACACCATAGTGGTGGTTGTGCGTGATGGGGTAATTGCAGGCAGTCTCTGGCAGGAATTAGGGATGAGACTGTCAGGACGCTGACAGCGAGAGTAACGGATCTGCTGTCTGCAAATTAAACAGCCATGTGTGTCTATGTGTTTATGGATTCATCTGTTTAAATACTCTTATCCTGTTTGTCAAGTGTCCTAGCAGAAAAATCCTTGAACACTTTTGAAAGTGAGAGAATTAGAATGAAGGGTAAAATATTTTTTCTTTTTTTTATGGATGTGAAGGTTTTAAAATGAAAGTGAGAAGTGAATTCATACAAGTGCACTGAAGCATCCTAACTCAATAATTGACACTAATTCGCAGTGTAATTTATACAACGAAACTAAAAGCACTATACTGCAGCAAATGGCTTCTACAGGTCTTTGAGATATGGAAACTGCTGCAGCTTCAAGAGGGTGGCTAAAAGCCCGTGCACACAAACATACTTGCTCTGATATTTCTTTGGAGAACCCTGGAGTTTTGGGAGCTTCAGGGTGGATATTTATACTTGGTGTATTTTAAAACCTAAGTCATCTGTTAAATGAAAGTATTTATAAAAATGTTAGGCCTTTGACAACTTCTCACCCAAATCGAATCCTGAGCAGAAAAACCTGTTTTGTCACTCAGTTTTGTTGTCTAATGTTATGCCTGATAGCTGCAAGAGAATATTTTTAAATGTTCCTATAATGTTTCATGACATTATTAATATTCAATATTTAATTAACATTTTAAAATCATTATTGTTATTTTTTCTGACATGGTTAGTATAATAATCCTGTGCACTCTGTGGAAAAGATTTGTTTGCCAGCCGTGGCAGTGCTGAAAGCAAAAGTTGCACATGATTAGCTGAATATTAATTACAAGAGCATATCAGGAACACCATTTTCATAACCGCGGCACAGTATCTGTGCAGTCCCGCCCTGGTACTAATGGGATTTTTCTGTTTCTGCCTGAAATCTGACAAAACATTGTTTACTGTTCCTAAAGTGATGACTGTTGAACTTTAGCACAACACAAAAATTGTAAAGTTAACAAAAAGTTACCCCCTTTTTTTTCTTAGGAAACTAACTGAGTCTGTCCCTGTCTATGACCCTTTATGTGTATTAGCTGGATGCAGAGTTGACAGCACGCCACGAGTTGCAGGTGGAGCTGAAGAAACTGGAGGGTGACTATGAGCACAAGCTGCAAGACTTGAGTCAAGAAAAGGAACAGCTGTCGTCTTCTAAGCTCGAGCAAGAAAAGGAGAACCAGGGACTACAACAACAGCTAAGCACTCTGCAACAGCAGGTACTCACAAACACATACACACACCAGTCCATGTGGGGATCAATGCTGTTTTTAATTCATACAAATAAGTAGAAGCTCTTTACAGTTTGGAGTATTTTTTTTCTTTTTACTGTGGAGTATTGAGCCAAAAACTAAATGTGACAAATATTAAGATTTCACTATGTAAATTTGTCTTAAAGTAAATGCCCCAATTCACTGAATTAAAAGTAACTTGACCAGCTCAAGAAAACTTCATATAGCATTTCTTTTTCATTATTTCATGCCATTGTTAGTAAGAACTAAACATTTAGACAGAATCGATAAATATTGAATCAGATAAAAGAAAGGGTCTTCTTTAGCGGAAATACACACCGAAACTTCTGCTAAAGTTGCAAGAAGTAAAATATAAGACTTACAGAAAATGCAATATTGCAGAACTCTAAGCACCAAAAAAGTTGTCCAACATTTACGCACACCCACACAAACACAGAAGCCCCCTGGCCTTAAATGATTTAGCCAGCTGCTAGCATGGCATGAAAAGAAGGGGAAAAAACTAAAAGGATATTGTGGGAAGAAGCCAAATCCTTTAGAGATTAAGAAACTCAATAAAAACATGGAAAGTGGGGGAATGTCAGAATAAAGAGTGACTAAAGCGAGAAGAAAGAAGAAGAAAGGGAAAGGATGGAGATGGGACAAACAGAATTTTTAAGGCCAAGATACACGCACAGGGATTGTGTGTTTGTGTGAGTGTGTGTGTGCTGGTGTGTGTACACTCATACAGTAGGGAGGCAAAGATGAGGATTGTTTAGCTGTCAGTGTCCTGCTGCCACACCAGCTGGACTCTGCCTCACAGTGACACCCAAACTCACAAACACACCAAGTGACCCAGAACAGTCTGCCTCTGTGCATGTGTGCTCATAACCACATGAAGACATCCGTGTGTGTGTGTGTCTGTGTGTCTGTCTGTCTGTCAGTAAGAGGACTACACAGCTTCCAAAATGAGCCTCATCCAAAGTGGCTGATGCCAGCAGAGTCATCTTCTCACCACACAAAAGCCCAAACACACACACACACACTCATATGCATATGCACCCACAGTTGTCCATCAACAGCATCACCAGCCAGGCATCTAACAAGCTTCTCATACTAAGATGGCTCATTTTCTCTGTGTTTGAAGCACTGCCCATCGAAGATTTCTTCACATGTAGAGATCTCTCACTGTCCGTCTGTGTGATGCTGTGCCCAACTCTTCATCTCCCGCCTCACTAAGAAAGCTTGCCTCAGAGGCCCTTTATGTCTGTTACTGTCTTTTTTTTTTTTTTTTCAAAGTCAGAGGAGGAAACAACACAAACAATTTGTTACGCCACATAGAAACACTCTTTCACACACAAACATGTCCTCTGTTTACACATTACACACCCAAGTATACATACAGTAAATAAATGTATCGGTACTTGTATTCTTTAAATTACATAGAGTACATTCTCATTCAAACTCCAGTCTCTTGTATGCCAGTATTAACTGGCTAACTTTATTGACTTGAACGGTGTTCTCAAGAATTGGCACCTCACTGATGTAAACACTGAAATTAGTATTTCAGTGTTGAAATAAAAAATTGATTTCACCCTCACTTCTAATTTAGAAGTTTGTCCTGTTCTTTAAAACTTTTTTCTTTTGAATTCCTCTGTGGACTTAATTCCCCTCTGCTATGTTTTTCTGTCTGCGCCTTGCACTCCATTCTCTCCCCATCGCTCCCAAAACTCAATCCTGCCTAGGCTTTAATCCCTTTCTATGTCACTCTTCCCCCTCTTTTGTTCTGCCTTTTGTCTCAAATCTAATCACTCTGTTGGCATGGCTGTTCATTGGAAATGATGGAACTTGGCAAATAAAAACAAAATAAATGTAAATTAGAGAAATGTGCAGCAAACAATATGCAGACAAGATATACTAAATTGCTGTATATGGTTTGACATCGTATGTCTGATAGTAAATCGATCAATATTAATATTGATATTAATCGATATTTGTGATAACATACTCTATCCTTATCCACAGATTGAAAAGCTGTCTAAAGATCTGGAGGAAGCCAAGACTAAAGTTGTCACAGTTACTGTTCCTGTGCCAACACCCGGTTTGCCCCCTCCACCACCTCCCCCTCCTCTCCCTGGCCAAAATGCAGGTATGCCCCCTCCACCTCCTCCCCCACCCCTACCGGGCCATGCAGCCATTCCTTTTCCCCCACCGCCCCCTCCTTTGCCAGGCATGCCAGGACCGCCACCACCTCCACCTCTTCCTGGCATGCCAGGACCGCCACCACCACCACCTCTTCCTGGCATGCCCGGGCCTCCACCACCTCCACCACTTCCAGGCATGCCAGGACCTCCGCCACCTCCGCCGCTCCCTGGTATGTCAGGACCGCCGCCCCCTCCACCCTTGCCTGGGATGGGCCCTCCACCACCACCGCCACCGCCAGGCATGGGCATACCTCCGCCACCATCATTTGGCATGGGGGGCTGGGGTGCCCCAGCACCACCTACACTGCCTTATGGGCTCCAGGCTAAGAAGGAGTACAAGCCTGAGGTCCAGCTGAAGAGAGCAAACTGGAGCAAGGTCAGTCCTTGGATAGATGGTTCAATATATTATCAATATTTAAAGAGTGAATGCAAAATTGTCAATTAATTTTTCATCTGGTGATGTAAAAATATTGGAAATTCATATTAATATCTACCTTCATTGATTTATACTTTGATATAACTAACACTTTGCTCCTTTGGAGGATCACATATGTAGTTACTTAGCTTGAATGCTTAATAATTTAATTTCGCAATCAGTTAGTAATAGCTAAGGGTGAAACTGTCTTTTTTTAAGATTATTTGTTTGGCCTTTTAAAGCTTTATTTTTGATAGAGACAGCTGAAGAGTGACAGGAATGTGGGGAGAGAGAGAGAGAGATGGGGAATGACATGCAGGGAAGAGCCACAGGTTGGATTTAAACCCTGGGCTTCTGCACGAAGGACTGATTCTTCGCACACGGGGCGGCTGCTCTACCAACTGAGCTAAACGCCGCCCCTGTCAGATAGGGCTTTAGCAGTGAGATTCTGACCTAAAGTGACTTGCATGCATACGTGTATCTCATGACTATGTGCCTCATGTTCTTCCCCTCCCTCTCATCTGTGATGGTTAAAACATCAAAACAGCTCTCAGTCTTTCTTTAGCCTAAAGCTACTGTTTAATGGCTTCAGCAGACTTCATCAGCATTTAGCCTCTCTCTCTCTCTCTCTCTCTCTCTCTCTCTCTCTCTCTCTCTCTCTCTCTCTCTCTCTCTCTCTCTCCCTCTCTCTCTCCCTTTCTCCTGGGCTGGTGAGAGTGTTTGACGAGGATGTCACAGAAATTGCTTTTTAATAAGCCTTCTTCTTTTAACTGCGCCACTGAAAGATAATTAAATTGCTGCTAGAAAGGACAGTATTCTTTTGTAATTTAAATTAACTTTTTTTCTGGCTTGGTCTCATCCTCCTTTTTGCTCTCTTGCTTTCTTTCTTGCTCCTTCAGCTCATCCCCATATCACATTTCCGTTCCCTACTCTCTGTCTTTTCCGTCCTACTCCCCCATCCCTGAGGCTTTGTCCATAATGAAAGGACTGATATCTGTAAATTTACTGCCACTGCTTTCTCACTCTCTCTCTCTGTTTCACTTTCCCGCTTTCTCTTTCCCTTTGATGAGAACACTTGGAAAGTGAAGGAAAAACATACAAAGTTAATTGTGACTTGTGACCAGAATAGAGAGAGAGCAATACTAAGACAAAGAGAGGGATACAGAGTGAGCTCCTAAGTGTGAAGAAAGGAAAAACTAAGGGTGAGGAAAAAAGTAGAACCCTCTGTATTTCTTTGCCTTTCTTTGTGTGAAGCCGAAGACGCTTTGTGGTAGAGACAGTGTGTGAAGATTAGAGAAAATGACTACTTGTTTCCTCCTCTCTCTTTCCTCTTTGTGCCTGCCTTCCTTCCTTCCTTCACCCTTCTCCCCTCCCTCTACTATCATACCCCTGCCTCTTCCTTTTATAGCCCTGCTGTTTCTTTTGTTCTCTCGACTTCTTTATCTGCTCATTTCATTGTTTGCCAGGTGCACAGATGACCATTTTTGGAAAATTGAGTCAATTTGATGATATGGTTATCTAACGTATACAATACATCTGTCTCCCCTTCATTTTGTCTCCCCCTGTGTCCCTCTTTCTCTCTCTGTCTCATATTTGGCATTTTGTTCTCTTAGATTGGACCTGAGGACCTCTCTGAGAACAGTTTCTGGACCAAGGCAAAAGAGGAGAAATTTGAAAACAATGAGCTCTTTGCCAAACTCACCTTAGCCTTCTCCTCGCAGACAAAGTGTGAGTGTGCGGCTTGTGTGTTTTTATTTTCTTTTTACCACTGCTGTTATCATGTTGTGTCCCACAGTAATGAGCAATGTCTTTTTTCTCACCCCTCTCACATCCCACCCCTCTCTCCCCAACTCACTGCCTATTTCAATTCTCTTGCTCTGCTTCCATCAGCCACTAAAGGTAAGAAAATCACGCACACACTTCCATTTAGCTGTTTTTTTTTTCCACACATCTTCTCCAGCCTTTTTCACCCTTCCCTTCCTCTGCTTGGAGGACACACTGCACATTTACATTATTCAACAACGCAGTGTCAAAACAGCATCTCACACAAGTTCATGAATAAACCACCCGCACCTGTGTTTGAGTGTGTGTTCATCTTCTCAATGTGCCCATGACTTGTTGTGTGGAGACAGAGCGCTCACTACCAGG
This sequence comes from Nibea coibor, assembly GCA_023373845.1. Classification (NCBI taxonomy): domain Eukaryota; kingdom Metazoa; phylum Chordata; class Actinopteri; family Sciaenidae; genus Nibea; species Nibea coibor. Next base: position 13,281,216 of record CM041739.1, on the reverse strand, counting down.
TGAGATGAATTGGGACTTGGGGACAGAGGGAGAGATGGACAAAGGGAGGAGGGTAGAGGGAGGGATAAGGAGAAGGTCACTGATGTCCTTTGACTAGCCACCTGCTGTCCTGGCACAAAGCACTGACACACGGACGTACGCTCACACACGCACACCTGTCCGCTCCTATCACCTTGTCCCAGTGTCACTGAGCCTTCTGCTCTAACTCCTCCATATTCATTCAATAACCAGGACACGAGGAAATCACATACAGACAGTGTGGGTGTGTATATAATTCCATCTGACCTTCAGATTCAGTCTCGGTACACACACACAGACACACATACACACTTACAGACACACCTCTAATGTCATATACATAAACAAAAGTGCACATGCACACATGGCTGATGCTAGCTGTTGATGTCAGTTAAATGTCAGTGTTGGCAGCTGTCCCATCTGCCTTCACCTGTATGGCAAAGCCTAACGTCTGCCTGTCACTACTTGATTTGACCCCCCTCAACACCCCCCACCCTACCCCACTCACACACACACGCACACACACACACCCTTCTGGCCTATACACCCATGCCTCCACTTTTTATTGGCCGAGACAGCCGCCTATTCCGGTTGATGTCTAATAACCTTTTCTGAGAGCTGACTATGAAGACACCGTGGCCTTTTCATAGCCCCACACCTGTCTGTATGTCTGCCTGTGTGAGTGTACTGTGTGTGTGTGTGTGTTGGTGTACTTTGTGTGTGTGTGTATGTACTGTGTGTGAGAGAGACAGATAGAAAGAGAGAGGCCAGGTGTGTTTCTTATTTATTTATTATTGTTTGTTGTGTTGTTGATTTCATCTGTGTCTTTTGAATCTGTTGAGGTTTGATAGTTGTTGATAGTTGCGCGCATGTGTGGTTTAATCCACACTATGTTATGTTACGGTTATGCAAATTGACCCTTGACCCCTCATCCTGCCTTCTCTTGCTTAAACATACAGTACCGCTGAAGGCCTAATACATTCTTCCTGACCTCCATATCCCTCTCTTTATCCCTCACCTCTGGGAGCTTGGCTTCACTCTTCCACATCCTCCTGTTCCTCACCTCCTCCTCCTCTTGCGCCTCCCGTTCCTTGTTACCCAGCAAAAGCGAGCTGAGCCACCACACCGAGCCACCACTGACCTTTTCTGACCCTTCTTCCTCCTCTCTGTCAGCAGCCCAGCAGCGCAGCTGGGTTTACACGCACACACCCACACAGAAAACAGACATGCAGGGGGGTAGTGTGCTCGGGGCAGGGTCAGGGGTGACCTCTGAGGCTTGGTGGAAGAGCAGAGAGCTGATAGTGGGAGACACGCCCTCTGGCTGTACATGGCTGTATCTTTTGCTTTTTATCTATGTAGTTATTTATATTTTCAATCTGTATAACTCTAGCGGATCTCTCCAGATCCCGAGTAGTCAGAATTAAACAAAAAAAATGTGGTCTGAAATGTGTTCATGTCCGTTTAATGATTGTTGTAATTGTGCAGTGTTGGTTGGTTTCATGTTTATCTGATCTCATTCAATTCAATTTCACACACACTGGCCTTTCCTTTCTGTGTTATAAAACTGTATTTCAGCATTGAGCTAACTTGGCTACATATTTTCAACAGTGGTTCTGAGGTCAGGCAAGAACATAACATGTCCAGACTACTATTGGAGAAAAGTTCCACCTCACTTGATTTATTCTAGTCTTGCCTTCTTTACCTCAAGACTTTTCACCCCTCTCCTCTCAAACTACTTAACTTGCCTTGCGAACAACCATTGCAACCAAGGCCACCTGTTAGCAGTCCTGTGCTGCTGAACATCTTATTCACCTGAATGGACATTCAAAACTAAGCTGTCAGCATGGGAAAAAGAAAACTACATTTCATAGTCTGCCAATAAATTGAGCAAGGCCTTATAGGGGATGCAAACATTCAGAAGCGACACCACCTCTGGGAGCTGATTGGGTATATTCTTCCAGACTTGCTTGTCGGCTACCTGTTGGCTTTCACTCGGTGGCCCAGTGTATCAGTATGTGCCATGTTAATTAAGAATGTTTTCCTTATTGACACATATTGGGTTTGAAGGTACATTTTTAGGGGAGAAAATATGTGATGATACATTCTTAATAAGACTGCATGCTGCATTTTATGTTACTGAACTTTTGAATTTGATTGATTGCCCAGTCTGAGGTAATGGCAAGCTGTTAGATTGTAAATCTGTAGTACAGCCTGGTGTGATATCAAATCCTATTTTAAGCATCCAAAGCATTCACAAAAATGAATTAGTATGCAACTAATCAAGGGCTTATACTTACATTTGTGAGTGTAAGGGCTTATAATCAGAAACCTGATATGACTATTTACAATTGTAAACAGCCAAGTTGTTTAGATGAGCAAGTGTGTGTCAGGCCTCTCTCTTCTCCCTTCCCACATTCTCCCTTAAGCCACTGTTTTTATATCCACACTTTGCACTTTTTTCTGTTTTCTACTATTTGTTTTATTCTATCTTTCTTTTAATTCTATATTAACATAATAATAACAATAGTAATAGTAATAATAGTAATATAATAATAATATAATTAACGATAGGTTAACAGTATCCAAACACAGGTCATTGTTATGCATACTTAGCCAATTTTTGGGGTGTAGGAGGACAGACTAGGACAAGGCTAGAATTTGTACGCTGTTCGTGTAATATGGGTATATATATTCCGAACTGTCCTTTTCTCACTTTTTCATCTGTGCTTGATAGCAGGTGCCTTTTGAAGTTGGCACCTCAGATAGCCCAATTAGTAAAAGAATGAGAGGGAGGCCGAGAGATGGAGAAAGAAGAAGGAGGCGGAAGGCGGATGAAGGGGAAAAAAAAGTGAGCAGAGGGAAAGGCTGGGCTAGGGGGAGCGGTGGTGATTAATTTGATTCGGGAGAGAAAAGGGCCAGGAGCATATATGATTATTAATCCTCATAATGTGAGGATCATTTTCATATCCCAATTCTCCAGTCGCAAGACTCCTCCCTCTTCTGTGTCTCTATTGCTGTGTTTCTGTGGTCTGTTGTAATATGCCGACCTCATTTCTCTTTTTTGGTGGAGACACCTCCCTACCTCCCCACCCCACCACCGCCACCCCCCCCCCAAGAAGTCACTTTGTGATGCCATCCACCCTGTATATCGTTGCAAAACACACCTACACAAAGAACAGCACCTTCTTCTATCACAACTTTATTGCAGATGGATGCATGTTTGTCAGTGAAGGGGTATCTGTATGCCGGTGCATGTACTTGAGAGAGTGGGTGGGTGAGCTCAGCCACATTTACAAACCAATTATAATAAGCCTTTTGATCTCCCTGTGTTCTGAAGAAATCAATTTTCTTCAGTGTGTGTATGTGTGTGGCTGTGTATGTGTCTGTGTACACATGTATTTGTGTTGCTGAGTTCCCTCTCTGTTCCATTCACTTTTGTTAAGCCACCATTCAGCATTCTTGCCTGCCTGGTGCATTTCTCAGGTTGTCAGTCAATCAGTTAAAGGGATGAGATGAGATATATAATATAATATTAGAAATAAAAGATCAAGAGGCACAGAGAGTGTTGTTGATTGTGGTAGGTCATTGCATCTTCTGCTAAACAAAGTTCACACCATTTAGTGACTTGTTTTTTGTACACTGGCTCAAGGTCATAGTCAGTTAAAATAATGATGCTAGAAACCTCCTGATTACAGAGCTGTTACAAAACTCCCAGCTATGTGATGTATTGCACCTGTAGATTTACCCTTTAGTCATTCCTAAGGCACAGTTCATAGATGATACATCATGTAAAAAAAATAATGCAGTTTAATGTCTCCAGATTTGACCGGCCTGATAAATTAGTTGCAAGTTTTTGTTGGAAATGACCACAGGTGAGAAAAGGGAAGACTGCTTTTCACTTCAATGGGGAGATCCATCCTTTCTTATCTGCCCACATCTCCTCCTCCTCCATCCCAGTTTCATAATCCCCTCCACAACCCACTTTGAGAAGATGTTTGTTTTTCCACTGTTGGATCATTTGCGAGTTGTGTGTGTTTGTGTGTATGATTGTGTATAATTAGGGAGAGTTTTAGATAACAGTTTAGGGGATATGTAGACTCAGAGCTGCAGTCTCCTGAGACTCTTTAAAATATGTACTAATAAAGCACTTAGATGACTAAATGAGGAATGGGCCCTCTGTATTAAGCCATAACAGTGTTTGTGTGCGCTTGTGCGATTGTGCTAAATTAGTATTGGCTTTGAAAAGCTTGTGTATAATGTGTTTTAAGTTCTCTGTGAGTGTGTGTGTGTGTGTGTGTAGTTCTCTGTGTGTATGTTTGTACTTGTGTAGCCCACAGTAGCAGGCCTTGTTAATAAATCATGCAGTGTTCAGGCTGGGGCTGCAGAAAGAGAAGCGGGTTAATGCAAGGGTCACTAATGCTGTAGAAAGTGATCACACTATTCTTTCCTTCCACTCTCTCTTATTCACTCTATTTCTGGATGCAGCCATTTCTGCACTTATTTGTGTAATCCCTGTTTTCTCTCCCCACCCTTTTGCCAACAACAAATGACCAAACGATTGGATAACTATCAGTCTGTACAGTGGAGTCTGTGAGACACATAAATCTAGTCAGCATCTATAGCCGTGTATGCCATATACAGACTCCCTTTTCAATATGCAGGTATAACCTGTAAATGAAAAGATTTGATGTTTATAGGTTGTGTTTGGTGTGTACCAGTGCTTAAGTTTAAATCCCAACTATACCTCTTAAGCCTTCAACAGTAGCGGTGCATTAGGCTGGCTTTGCTCACTCTGTAAGCCTCGATGTGTATTCTCAGTGCGGCAATAGCAAGCTTTCCCTCATTCACCATCTCTTTATGGTTGAGGAACAGCCGCAAAACGCTGCTCATTCATCAGGCCTTATCAGGTTCAAACACATCTGTGTATGCTCACATTGGCTCCCACTGCCAACCGCAATAGCTCACTCACATGCATAAGCAGAAGCATAGACTTGTACATACACATGTAAGTGCACTCTCTCTCTCTCTCACACACACACACACAAACACACACATGCTTTTGTCCCACTCATTCTCTTCATTTCATCCCACCCTCCATCCCTCCCTCGTTATATCTCTCTCCTCTGTTTTACATGCAAATGAGCTAAGTGTACTCATGCCTGAGCATTACCGCTGTCTGTGTGTGCCTAATCTCCTTGCTGCCTTTTCTCTTTTCTGGAGATTATCCTGTTTCTAAACGGAATAGGCCTTCGTCGCTTCACTCGGCTCCTCTCCCAACCAGCCAGCCAGCCAGTCGGTCAGCCAGCCAGCCAGTTTTCCAATCTCTCATTCCAACACCATTACCATTTAAATGTTCCCAGTGATATGACAGCTGAGCAGGGACTGAGAGAACCTTTGTGCGTATGTGTGTCCGTGTGTTTGTGAGTTTGTATGTGTGTTTAATCGAAGGATTGGCTGATAAGCTCAAAAGCCTGTTACAGATGCTAAGTATCCCCAGTGTTCCTGATTCTGCCTCTTTTCACCCAGGCTAAGAGGGGGGAAATGAACAGAGATGGAAGGATGTTGGAGGGAAGGGATCTATGATATATGTATGCACACCTACACTCCTTCCACCCACTCTTCTTTCCTGTTTTGCTCCTCTTGGTCACAGCGGCATACTCTTTTTTTTTTTTTTTTTTCCTTTCCCTCCCCCTCTGTTTTTCTTATATGTAGATGTGTACGTGCATACTTACACGTGTGCCTGCGTCTCTGAGGTGTCAAAGTGTTCTTGAAGGTAGAGGTGCTTTAATTTTGGTATTGATGGGTTGGGGAGGAAGGGAAATCATACTGAAGCCATGTCTATGATTAGAAAGCATGGTAATCATGAAAAAATGGAGAGATACAGAGGAGAAGAATCAAAGTGTGGTGCAACTAAAAGTGCAGACTGGCTGTGGCTGATGGCTCTGCCACATGGCAGCAACTACCTCTGTTTATTTTTTGCAATATTAGCTACCTATCCCTGAGGGCAGTGGCACAAACACAGACACACACACATAGACACACACAGGAGACTTAGCCCACTTTGATGTTGCTGATAGCATACATAAAAAAAATGGAGCGGTAAAGAGCAACAACTTCAAAGATGGAGTTGACAAGATAGGAGCATTAACCCCCATCTCCCTTCCTCCTTTTCCTCTTTACTCTCCTGATTTCCTCATCCCTTTCCTCTTATCTCTGCCTGATAAAGGGGTTCTTATGAAAAGAGGCGATGAACAAGGGACGGAAGCAGAAAAATGACGAAAGACTGGTGGGGGGTGAAGATAAAGCAAGCTGTAAAATGAGAAAAGGCAAGATAGATGGCAGCAACACAGGCATTTGAAAGTGTCCTTTAAAGTCCAAAGCTCCTATCTCAGTCGAATTGTTTAACAGTAGCCTTAAGCTGCTGCTGATGCTGTGTTAGCTAGCTAGTGAGTTATTAGGGTGCTATTAGACTATCTTCCTCATTATGCTGATGGCTCAGACAATGTCTTCAGGCTTCTCACACAATCACACATATTAAAACTATCAATTTCACCCAAACTTTGCACACACTTGTACCAACTTTCTTATGGTGCAGATTATCTTGTTTACTTTAATATTTGTGTTCTTATCCCGAGTGTTTGTGATCTGTGTGTGTGTGTTGTAACCTGCTCAGCTTTTTTTTTTTTTGCTGCTGTTGTAATATGGACCCTGGTCTCTAGCTATGGAGGCCATGTGTAATATGGATAACCCAGTGGCATTTACACCAGAAGCGATGGTATTTACAAAGCTTGGTGGACCGGGCCACGCTCCACTTCTTGACCTTAATCTGTTACCAGTGACTGTGTGTGTTTGTATGTGTGTATTTATGGACTTCTGTGTGTTTATGTCTCATAGATATGTTGGGAAAAGAACTTAGACATGCATAGTGTATGTGAGTATAATAATGCTGCGTGCATATGCCATTTGGTCAGGTCAGCCACAGTTGTTTTCCTCCCATGTCTTTTTGCTCATAGCAGCATGTTTGTGTTTGCATGTTGAAGCCGTTTCTCCATTACTCAGTATCTGAATGTGTCGTGTTCTGTGAGACACGGGTTCTGCTTCGCCCTGCAGGCACCTTAATTTTTCACCATGCTGTGTGCTACACTACACTCCATGAAAGTGTATGTCTACACCCTCTCCTGCTCGATATCTCGCTTCATCTACCTCCCCCGTACCCATACTCTCCCACCACCACAACCACCACCACCCACCCTTCGCCACACGCACGTGCGCCTAATCAAAGCAAGGAGCTTTCTAGATTAGCACTTGAGAAAACTCCCTAAAGACATTCTTTCGTTTTGACCATTTTCAGGTACCCTGCCAACCCCTCCCACTCTTCACACACACGCACACACACACACACCTCCCCCCTCCTAGCTTTGAATTTTTAACCTCCCCACTGAATAAGAGATGTGGCCATCCTCGTGGGGAAACGAAAGTTGGAGGGAGGGCAAGTAATGAAGGAAGGAAGAAGGAGAAGGAGGCGGAGTAGAAGGGAAAAGGTTGTCCCTAAACATGCTTTCACATTTATCCCCTAAAAACTCCACTCTGTATGCTCAATAATGCATGGCCATCGCTCACTCCCCATCCCATCCCCCACCCAAACCATCCTCCTCCTCTCATTCCCCTCTTCCTTCATCTCCTTCATCTTCTCCTTGTCGGTTCCCCAAGCACTCATCACTCCACCCAGCAGATTAACTGCAGGGTGAAACTGAGACTGGCAAGGCAGGGTGATGGTAGCAGGGCGTCAGGGACTAAAAAGAGAAAAGGAAAGACAGAGACAGCAGATGAGTAATTTGTCATTGTGTGAATGGAGCTACTACTTTAAGTATTGATCTGAGTGAGTGGGCTTTGGAGTTGTACCATTTCAAGTACAGCTTGACTGGGCCTGAAAATTGGAGTCTTACTTCCTCCAAAACCTCAAAAATTCAATCTTAGCTGGAGTGACTAAAACCCTACTGAATTCTCTAATCATTTCTCAGCTTGTTCTGACCACTTCTCAAGACAAAACCATCCCAGCATAACCCCTGATTCATGCAGAAAGTTTCAAGTATCACTGTGGATATAGTATACACAGTAGTCAGAAGGAATTAAAGCAGTGCCACATTAAGTGAAATTTAATTTCACCACCCATAACAAGCCATGGTACATGATAACTAATGGGAGTCACATGTTTTGCATGTGTCTTGTTTCTGTCTTTTGTTTTGTATGTATTGTACATAGAAGTGCTTTGTCTGCTAGATCTGTTACACTATAGAGGTGCAGCAAGCAGAGCGAACCTTTCAGGACTTGTTGTGCATGCATGTGGCATCACCAGCAACTCCTGTCTGTTTGGGTGAATGGAGAGGTACGCCAGAGACTTCTAAAGCTCTCTCCAAGAATGTTTTTTTTTTTTCTCTTAAATCTGTTCTGGAAAGTTTTTGAAGAACCCAGAGAGTTTTTGCTTTCAAAGTTTCATGTTGATTTTTGCTCTGAAGGTTTTCCCATCTCACTGGTTTCTTTGTTTCCAGCCTCAAAGAAAATAGTGGTTTAATACTGCAAGAGCAACAGACCATAAGAGAATGTGAAATAATACTAATAATGATAAAATAGAAATAAAACAAGTACTGTCAGATCTTGAAAACAAATCTCAAATCATTAAAGTGATGTATTCTCTGTATAAACACTGATTTTTTTCAGTTGAATGTCTTTAATCAAAATATATCATTATACAGTCTTATTGGCAGTTAAGTTTTAAGTATATTCAGCGCTGTAAAGCTTTCTGCATAAGACTACAAACATGCTGCTTTCTCTTTCTTCCCTACTCTGAAAAATGTGGGTAGCACTTGCAGCACTGCAGATTTTATGGGAGAAAGTTACTAAAAACATATTTTTCATTTGTTGGCTCATAAGGTAGTTGGCTAACACAAGAAAGACAAAAGCTTGCCGCCACAATGGGAAAGTGCAAATTTTGGGTGTGTGATTGATAATAAAAAAAAATGTGCTGCTTGATTGAAGCAAGATGAAGGAAACAAACAATGCTGCTACATTGTTTTTCAGGCAAAACCAAAATTTAACATACCATGGCAGATTAGTGGGTTTACACCTGTGTTCTAAAGCTCAGGACTGCCCAATAAGTCATATTTGTCAGTAAATTTCCAGATTAAGGTTTTCATCTTTTTCTCCCTCTTCCTCTCTCAAGTTTATTCCAGGTACATTAATATGACTTTGAAAACCTGCAGCTACTATTTAGGAAAAAAAGAGGAGAGATTATTGTCAAAGATACAGATGGATGGAGACTAATCTTGGTTCGGTAGACGAGAAGACGGATGGCGTTATTGAGGCTAGAGTGAAGGAGAGAGGCGCAGAATGAATGAGGCTCAGGGAAGGACGAATGGAGGCAGGAGTGATCTGTGTACGATTGAAGAGAGCACTGAGTGAGCGAATGAAGGAATGACAAATGATCAAAAGGTGGAGAGACAGGAAGCAACGACGGTGATTGAGGAGTTGGATATTGAGGTGAGGTAAAATGAGGAAACCGAGTTAAGTTAACAGTGAGAGCATGTGAGTGAGCAAAGGTGAAGTGAAAGAGCTGGACACGGAGTTCAGGTTGGTCATAGTGACGTATTACATTGCTGGCTGCTTGCTGTTGTGATAGCTGCAGGAGAGATGACACTGCTGCTCTTAACAAAATATGAGTTGTTCAACATGTGTGCCCTGCTACTTTCTCGCTGTAAGAGAACAGACATGATGGACAAAGAACTTTATCTGCCTTTTAATATTTCCCTTCTCTGTGCCTTTTTTTTCTTTGCACTTTTCCTCTGAGGAGTCGAACACATCACAGGAAACATTTTAATGGCTCACTCTTCTGACAATGTTTGGCTCTCCACTTCCCTTCTCTTTCTGTTTTCCAAATAGGTTATTTAGGGCTTGGTACTTAACTGTATGCAGTTAGCGGTCAGTCAGCAAGCCCCCCCCCCCCTCTCTCACACACACACACACACAGATATACACACACTATGCCACAGGGACTCCTTAGAGATTGTGTGCTTAATACTGCATAGCACTTAGAGGCATCAACAGACTCTGTGGTGCTCCACTGAGGTGTAGAACGCATGAAAGCATGCTAATTTCCCCCAACTCACTCCATTCCATCCATCCCTTTGTGACCCCCTCCATCCCTTCACCCATTACAATGCTTCCCCTTTCTTCCCCCCTTCTATTGCCAGCATGGATTAATGAGCACAGAGAACACAAGACTGTACACGCAGTAACAAGAAATACAATATGTAACACATTATTAATTTATACCGTGGTCCAAATGTAGCTGGCTTTTCTCGACTCTTCCACTTTGAACTGGCACTCTCTGTAGGCTATTGTGTGTGTCGGCTGTAGGTGCTCAGGTTCATCAGCATTGTTTTTTTTTTAAACCAACAGTGATATTAATAGGCGATTGTGGAGAACAATGGGAAGCGTGAGGAGAGAGGGAGTGGTGTGCGACAACAGTCCTTTGCCAGTGTCAGACTCCACAACAATGTTCTGATTATTTGGAATGTGGTGTTACATCAAAACATTATCCTGAGTTCATGACCTATGTTGTGTGTCGTACATGCTGTTTATGCGTCATCCTGAAATCGGCATTCACTTTGGTATCAAATGCCAGAAAATGGGGAATATATACTAAATGTTTTTTTTTTTTCCTTTTTAGTCTGGTTTTGTTTTTGACTATTTAGTGTAAGCTTAATAAATGGAAGCTTTTTGCCGTCTCTGGTCATCAGGTGCAACAGAACTTTAAATGAATTAGTTTTGATGTCTGTAGAGCCCTCTGGTTTTTATTCCAGACAGCAGTGTAATTCAAAATACATCACATGGGATAGTTTATGTGACAGTTCTTAAACCAGGACACGTGTGTGTGTGTCAGGGGACCTGTGCCTGTTATGTGAGTAAGCATGTATCCCCCATGAGTCCTCACTTAAAATGTGTAAAGTAATGTTTAGAGTTCTTGCCACTCACCACAATAATTCATAAGTGTTTTTGAGACCTGTGGTCTGGGGACTCCTTGTCTACGTCGTGTGTGAGAGACATTGGATGTGTGTGAGAGTGTAAGTGAATGAGTGAATGTGTATGTGTGTGTTTGTGTCATAGGGGACCACAGACACTGTCAGCTTCATTTCCTAGCATCATGTAACCGAGGACAGACCGGCCTTATGGGACCTCGAGTTGAAAAACAGTAAAGTGACATTACACACACACACACACACACACACACACACACAAAGAGTCATCAGAGCGAAAGGGTGGAATCCTGGCCTTGTCATGCACTGCGCCATAATCCAGTTTAGAAGGATTAATTAGGAATTAAGGAGTGTAATGTTATCAGTGCGTGATCCGTTCACATGTGTGCATATACACATATCTCCCTCTGTATGAGTGTGTATTTAGAGCAAGGATTATTCAGAACTAAGGAAGAAAAGTAAAGTATATTTTTTAGGATTTCTCTGACTTTATTACTTTCTCATTCAGTTTTTCTCGCTTTTCACTTCTCTCTGCCCTCTCCTTCCTTCTCTGAGTGCCTTACTTATTATCCTTCTTGTTACTTATTACCTCTCTCCTACTCTTCATCCATCCTCAAACCCTGTTTCATTGAACTTCCTACCCTTCATATGTTCTCGGAACATCCATAATATGACCTTTTCTCTTCTTCTCACTCTTGTTTCTGTTACTCCTTTCCACTTTCTGTGCCACCATTATCTTGTCTTTTAAGGTCCTGTGTAGGCTTTCATTCAGTGCTTTCATCCTTCCAGCCGAGCTTTGTCAAAGAGAGTAAGAGTGTGAGAGAGATTTCTCTAGCTTTGTTACTCTTTCAGGAAGGCTACAGCATTCAGCTGTGCCTATCTGGATGTCCATTTTGTATCTGGCTTCCCATTTTTCATAGTTTTTCTTTATTTCTGTGGTGAATGGCGTGACTGGGGAGCTGCACTACTTACAATTGCTTGACTCAAGTCTCAGCCCCTTTGCTGTATGAAGCAGCTCTGCTTTCAGTCAAGAGTTGAGTGGCTTGCTTTTGTCCTTGAGAGATGCTTTCAGTCTTCTTGCTTTTTTGCTTCTCCAACCATGTAGCCGCTCAGTTGTAGACATGTCGTATGGCCGTACTCTGTGCTTAATGTTACACAATGATTTTAAAGGTAGATTGATCGATGAAAGCAAAGCTGGAGCTGGAGGATGAAGAGGAGGGGATTGTAAATGAAGTAAAAACAGAAAAGATGCAATGAGTGATGAGGTTGTTTATGTCTACGGAGTTTCCCTCACTGTAATAATGTGTGTGTGTGTGTGTATGTGTGTGCCTGCCTGCCAGATTCAGTGAGGTGTGTGTTGATACTTCCTTAGGCAGACAGTAATGATATTGTTTTTATTAATGCCTGATTAAAGTTTTATCCTGTGGCTGCCGGAGCGCTTAGTGATTTTATAACACAGTGCCTGTGTATCAGTCTTTTGAACACACAAATACAAAATGCTGCCTCTTTAACGTTCCATCTGTCAGTTTTTCCCATAATGAGCAGCAAGCATTCAAATCGAAAGAGAAATCATCTGACCACTGTGCTCACCATTATCCATCTATCTCTCTTTTCATGCCTCTGGTTTACGCTCTCTGTCTTTGTCTTCCTTTCTTTAGCTGTCTTCTGCTCCCTCCTTCCCCCTTTTCTTTCTCACTGTCTGCCGCCCTCCCTCTCTCTCGTTCCCTCTGGCACTATTGGCAGCACTCTGTCTCTGTCAGGTGTGTGTGAGATAGCCTTCACGCCATTGACTTGGAGGAGATAGGCTTTTGGATGCCTCAGCCCCTATTCGACTGGTAACTTAACTCTTTCCTTCCCAACCGATAAGAAGATAGTCACTCTCTGTAGATTTGATTGAAGGTTAATGGACATTTAATAGGTCATAGTGACTGCACTTCATGCTTTAGCTCATGTACCATAAATTGACACTATCCATTTTAAATCCTTTTTTTTATTACCTCCTGGACATCCATTTGTGTAGGTACGACATACACACACAACTTGTAAAGACTGGACGATATAATCCATCAGTAAACTTTTTATTTTTGCCAGAGCTGTCTTTGTGTAGTAGTGTTAGTAAAAGGATGGTTTGAAAGTTGGCAGCTAAACACTCATATATTTATGACATATCAGAGGTTGTCAGAAAATCAACACTTGGAGACAAACAATAGGATAAGCATAATGTAAGGATAATTTGAGTTCATGTGAGTTAGATAGCTTCTCTCCAGGCCATAAATGCATCACACTTGGAGTTTCACAGCAGTTTCACTAATGACAGAAACGTAACTTTGTCAGACAGGAGGGAGAAAAGCAGACATAGAGTGAGCTGTGATGGATTATGTACCTCAAGCGAGTTTCAAGTATTAGCAAGTTGACTTTCATCCTGTGCTGAATCAGAAAAGTTTCCAGCTTGGTATACTGTCAGCTTATCAAAATCTTATAGTGAATGTGTTGCCAAGCAGTTGCATATTTTACACATGTAGCAAACACAGCAGAACATGGGGATTTCATTGGAGTATTTCCAGCTGCCTGACTACATGTGTATATGTTCAAAATGGACTGGAGAAATATTTGGTCTTTTTATTTGTTTATTTTTTGGTTTGTTTGTTTGGCTCATTTACTTTACTTTTCTACTGAACACATACAACTTCCCTTTCTGTGTTTGCAATACAAAAGAGCTACTCCCTTTCAGATGGGGAGCTGTTTTAAATGCATTGTTTTTCACATTAGTTATTCTCAAAACAATTGGATATTCATTCTAAATATTTTAGCATTTTAACCGTTTCCATGTGTTAGTCATATCATTATGATCCGAGGTTCAAAATGCTCAGCTTGTTACAGCAGCCGTGGCTCTGTTTGGTTTAAATTTGAGATTGTGTGTCTGTTTGTGTCTGAGAGAGAGGAAAAAAAGGGAGAGTAACAAGGCCAGCTCTGCCTCCAGGCTGTTTGGCCCCAAACTCTCATCAGCCTGCTGGTGCTGAAACAGAGAACCTTCTGCCCCTTGCCACTGTGCAACCACACACACAAACACACACACAACACGGAGCGCTACAAACACGTAAAGAAACCCATGTGCATTCATAACACACACAATCAAAGTTTGTGACTAAATCCTCTTCCCCATCTCTCGCTATCAACCTTACTTGTTTTATCAGTGCATCCCATCTTCTTTTATCCACCTCCCTAATCTGTCTGTGCCTCTATCAGACACTTTCTATTCCCATATCTTGCCTCTGAGACGAGCTCTCTTTTCTAACTCTTCCACTCCCTTCATCCTTATCTTGTTTCCTCGCACCCCCATACATCCACTAGCTTTAGATTACTTTGAGAATGTTTCTTGTCCTCTCTCTCTCTCTCTCTGTCTCTCTCTCTCTCTCTCTCTCTCTCTCTCTCTTTCTGTGTCTGCGAGTCTCCATTCTCTCCTCTCTACCACCCCCACCCCCCCCCCCACCCCCCCCCCCCCCCCCCTTCTCATCTTTTTCCTCTCCTTTCCATTTCTCCCTCTCTTCTCAGCAGTGGTTTTAATGCATTATGAAAATGGACTGGGGCTATGAAAGCGAAACAGGACAAGTTTGGCTGTTTAATGTGACTCCTTTCACTCCTCATCTGCCTCATTGGCAGCCAGCTTTTGCGTGTGTGTGTTCATGCCGCTGTGCGAAGTTGTGCTTTTTGCGTGCATGTTGGTAGGCGTGCGCGTGCACACACGCATACACATCGTTCTTAACACTGAAAGCTCAGTGTGACCAACACATCAGCTGGTCGTTCTCAGACATGTAGTGACACATTACTGCTCCTTAACATGAACTTCCAACACACGTAACGCGCACATGCATACACTTTGGGCAAGCATTAAACTGCATGAATAATAGAATAGACAGAGGCAGACAGCGTGGAACACATGTTTCTCCAAGACGCATGTTAATGGAAAAGAGTGTTAGGGCATGGATAGAAGGATGAAGGAACCCGGGGAAGGGGTGTTTATGAGGCAGAGCATTTCTATCCTACAGGGTGGTCTGACCTGGATGCAAGTCTCCTCATTTCCATCTCTCTCATTCCTTCTCTCTCACATTTGTACCAACCTCTCCTTCACACCCTCCATTATATTCCCTCTTTGTTAATTTGTGTGAAGTTACAGCTCTTCATCTCTGGAGAGAGGGTGATCATCCTGTGGAGAGAAGGAGCCAGATGAACTGATTATATGGATAAAGATGAACTGATGGTGCAGTCGATGCAGAGTGGGAGGAATACAACTGATAACAGAGGGGAAGAATTAATGTCATATGAATATTGAAACCGATACCAACTGGTAACAATAAAGCGACTGTTGGTTGGCTGGTGTTTGACGATTAGATTAAGATGGAGAATGTGTAGCGGTGAAGAGGTCATGGAGCCATCTCATACCTTAATGTCAACTTACAGTATTTAAATAGATTTTATGGAGCTTATTGTGTTTGAGCTAGAAGTTTAATGAACTTTCACTGTGCTACTTGAGAGAACAGTAGCATTGATTTAAAATAGCCTCAGTCTTTTCTTGTCATTTCTCTTTTTTTTTCCTTCCCAGCCTCCCCCCTTTCTGCCTCTCTGCCACCTCCTCTGTTGCTTGCTCTTTCTCTCTGATGTTGCAGAGTGAGTGTATGTGTGTGTGGCTGGCGGTGGATATTCTAAGCGCAGGCGGTGTATGTGTGTGTATCAGGGTTTAATTGCGGTGTGCATAGAAACGAGTGTAATTAGCCAGCGCTCGCTTCCCTGCCGCCCGGCTAACAACCAGCATCCCCTCTGTGCTTGCTCTTTCTCTCTCTGCCTTTCTTCTTTGTCTCCCTCCCTCTCTCTCTCTTGTCTCATGCCTGTTGCCACAACGACAAGCCCCACTCCGCCATTGTTCCCCGCTGTTCTCCAAGAACAAAGGAGGAGGCTATTAGCTCCCTGAGAGAGGAGTGGTGGAAATGGAGGAGAGGGATAGAGAAAAAGAGAAAGGATTGCTGTGAGGGTGGGATGATGAGAGTGTGTGAGGGAGAGAGAGAGAGAGAATTTGCGAACAAGTGAGGGAAGGCAAAAGACAGGCATGGAAGAAGTGAACAAGGAGACAAAGAGATGAGTAAGAGAACAAGAGTTTGGGAGATTTACACCGAGGAGGAGAGAGAAGGGAAGGATAGAGAAAGAACACGTGAACAAGACTTAAAGAGAATTAGAAGAGGAGAGGCAGATTAGAGGAGGAGAAAGACTTGTGGGGCAGCAGAGTGAGGAAAAAGTGAGGTTGAACAAGTTATTTAATTTAATTCAGAGAAACATGTTTAGCCTCTCTGCAGAGTTTCATCCCATTTATCGTTTCTCTCTCTAAGCTCTCTCTGTTTAACCTTGTCCTTCCCCTTTTTGCCCTTTCTCGGTCCATTACAACTAGAATATGAGTCTTTGGGTGTTGTGTGCACATGCAATTGCACACGTATACTCTTTGTACTTTCTTATAGAGTTATAAGCCTGTGTGTCCTTCCTCTCCTTGCTTGTGAGAGTGTGTATGTGTGCACTGTGTGAGGGTCATTAGTAGTGAGTGTAGGCGGGTAATGCGCTGTCTGCAATGCTGGCCATCTGAATGTTAACAGATTGTAACACAGGACAGAAAGTGAATTTGGTTTCCCAAGGAAAATGGAGCAAATTACACTTTTATAGCTCTCTGCCACTATCCTTTGCTCCCGCCATTACTCACTGGGTGTAGAGAGAGAGGGAGAGAGAGAGAGCGATGAGGGGAGGGAGAGAAAGAGAGAACAAGTGATTGGGAAGATGTCCTTACTGAGGAGGACGGTTGAGGTGTGATGGTGAAACGGTGGTTTATGGGGGAAATGCAGGGACAGCTTTTTATGTAGTTGATAACCTCTATCTCATTTTGACCTTCTTATAGAGATATAGCCCAGGGATGAATGCCTGCTATTATCCCAGGGGAAGTTTAGATAATTGTCAAGATTTCCATCCCCAGCTGAAATTCACAATACCAAACACATTTAATCCTTGAAGTATAATCCAGTTGTGACCATGGCCTGTGTAGTAATTGCTTTGGAATTGAGATATATATGTATTCCTCCTATTTATAGTTCATTTTAAATCAAGGTAGGTTACATAGTACATCAGTAGACTTACATGAGAACATGAGTGCTATGGTTCTTCATACATTTCAGTTACTAATTTTGATACATGGCTAGCAATGCCACATTAATTTCATTTTGACTTATACATTAAAAAGACTTACAGTGATGTGTACAACAGCAGATGTACTGCTTAGTCAGAGCTTTGATGTTAAAGGAAAACATTTCACCCTAGTTAACTTCTCAACACTTAGACAAAAACATTTCCCGGGAATTGTCTTTCTGTATCCTTAAATTTCATTTTGTTTCCTCTTAGAATCCCCAATAATTTATTTGCCGTTATCTGTTTAATTGCTGATTTTTGTTTATCTCTCCACGATGTGTGAAAAACAAAATTAGTTTCATTATTTATTTTTTTAAATAGCAACAATACTTGGTGTTTATTTGTCCCCCTGGAATACATTGTTTTTTTTTTTTTCTAAAGACAAAATGGAATGCAATTTCAATAATTAATCATATGCATGCAAAACTGATAAGAAGTACCAATTTTCAGATTTACTCATTTACATCCCAAAATTTTGGAATAAATAGTAATTTTTTAACCTTTTAAGTTACAGTAATGTGTCCTCCTGCAACTTGGAAAACAAATGAATTCATTATAAAATCTTAATATATGTTAATGTGTGTAAAAGTGTCACATGTCTGATCCTGGATTTGAATGAAATTGTTATACTGTACTATGATTGTCGTTTTGATGGTCATAAGGTTTGTTCTAAGCTATTGCTGACTAGTGAAACTAGCTCTTGGGTGAAAATGCTAAAAACTGTTAAAGTTACCGTTTAAATATCATCATGACATTTAAAATTTTCTTTGTGACAACTACTTATGACTGACAACCAGTGAATGTTAATGACATGTCATAAATTGTAGCAGATGGCGCTAATGTTAGCGTCATAGTCTGACAGGGCAAGCTGCTACACAGCTTGAAATGTTATGTTACATGTATGGTTAATACTGAGAGTCTGGCTGTTTATTATCTGCCACCTGTTGGTCATGTCCACTTGACTGTTATCTAAATAGTTTCTATCTGTTCTGAATCTCTATATGACACTCACTTTGGCTGCCAAGTATGAGCACAAACACACAAGAGCTGCACATACATGGCAAAAGACAAAAATTTAAATAAATAGATTTAACTGGTATAACCCTCCTGCAAGAGTTGGTATAGCAGTTAATTATATAACTGCAATACCAATATAGCAAACGATAATACATGGCCAGTGTGGGAATTATAACAGCACACAACACAGCCAATGAGACACCCGAGCTAAAACTTCATATTGTACAGAGCTGTAGTCAAATCTGTGATTTTTGGTTTTGAATAACCCTGGCTCTACCCCATTGACCTTAGGTTAACTTAAAAGTACTGTTTAACTCATTAAAGTTTGATTTCCTTTTAAGATTCACATTGCTCATGTTCACCTTAACAGAATGCATATATTATCTAATACACTGCTGACTTTTGCCTGGCTCTTTGACACTGGTGAGTGTTAAAATTTTAAAAACTGTGGCCAAAGTTCATTTACTTAGATATGGGGGAATAGAATTGTATCTTAGAAACTGTTCATTTCCGTCTTAATGGTTGGTTAATATTCTGGTTCTTAGAATTTACTTACTGTTCTCAAATATTATTGGATTTGAACTCCTGTTCCTGGCAATGACTGTTAGTTAAATAAGCAGAACATGATATAATTTGTGTTCTTGTTAATGTATCAAACTGTCGATATTTTGAGATATTTGTTACATCCATGATCCTTCTCCCTTTTGAGATCTCTAGCATCTCTGCATGTATTCCTGCTGAGCAGCTAAAGAGAAAAGCTACAAGAGGATTGTGAGAGACAGTCAGGTTCCTGTCTCACCATAGAGTCGTGATGAAGCAACATGAGAGAGAGAAAAGGATGGATTTTGATTTGGGAATTAAAGCAAAGCTTAGCTCAAGTGAAGCAGCAGTCAAGGTTGCCTCAAGGGCAACATTTCCCAGCCAGGCAGTGAATGTGTTTGTGTACAAGCACACACATTTACGCACACACGTATACACCATCATATGAGGATTCACCCTCCTGACCTGGCAGCTCTGTTTCCCTCCAGTGGGAGATGGGGAATATCTTTCCTGGCGATGTGTTGCTTCTTAGCATCAGAAAGATTGTATTCCTTCTTCCTGAAGGGAGTAGTGATGGTGTTTCCATCACTTCAGTCCCACCTGTCTCCTTCTGGGTGTTTCTTTTCTCCTCTTTTACTCTCCTCGCTCTTCCCTTCTTCCTCCCTGTGTGTATGTTTCTCTTTCTCCTTCCATCTGCTACCCTTCCTGCACTGACATTTGCTGTCAGGCAGCCTTATTATTTTGTTCTTCAGACTTCTGATTAGGGTTCTGTCGTTCCCTCACTTTCTCTCCATCTTCTCTCCTTCCTCTGGCCATCCCCACAAACACCTCAGTCCAGTAATGTCTCCTTTCCTACTCGTTCTCTCACTTTTTTTGTTCTTTCTTTGCCGCATTCAATTGAGCATAATCTAATTCAGTCTATCTCCCAGTATCCCATCTTCCATTACACCTCTCTCATCTCTCACTGTTTCTCTCTAACTCACTCTGTGTTTTTAAAGGTCAGTTTTCTCTTTTTTTCCCCCTTCTCCCCATAAAGTTCTTGCTGCAGTCGCTCCCAAGGACTCTCTGTCTCTGGCTTTTAATTATACTCTGTGGGCCCTCTACCCTGTCCCTGTAGACACATGCACACGTGCAGGTTTAGGCACCCACCCACGCACGGACGTGGAGCAGACGTGTGCAGAGTAAACAAAGTAAGCTCGAGCATGATTGTCCAGCTGTTAATTCCCAAAGGTTGCATATTCACCGTGTTGGTCGTTCAAACACAATTTGTAATTAGTTATTAAAAATGTGTTTGAACTTGTTACCACTAATTATTTATTCGCAGATTGATTTTCAGACTAAAAGTGAGTGGATATTTTGTCCATGCTGAGGTCCACTGAAGTAGCAGGAGTTCATCATGCACCTGGACAGCAAAGGAGACAGGAGTGGGTTGTCATGGTGATAAGAATCCCTTGAGGGTATATTTTCCCCCCATATTCTCTCCACAAGTCTGCATCCTGTCTACTTGCTATATTTTTCTTTTTCTCTCTTGCTCTCTTTCTCTCATTGCATCTTTTTGTCTTTGTCTTCCTGTCCCTCTTCTTTCTCTCCCTGTCACTCTGTTTGTTTCTTTGTCTCCACGTCTCTCTCAGGCTTTTTCTCTTAATGTCTTCTTTTGTTCACATCTTTCTTTCTAGTTTCTCTTCCTCTCTCTCCTTTCTTCCGTCCCTGTGGTCCTCACCTCTTGTCCAGCCGTCGAGGGAGGGAGAAGCAGAGGAGGGAAAGGAATGCTAATTTTATCACCACAGCGACGGAGTGCAGAGGAGAGAGAGAGAGAGAGAGAAAGAGAGAGAAAATGTCACTCGTCTGAGGAAATGAGATGGTCATTGCTCTGTGTATGTGTGTGTCTCTGTGCGTCTCTTCAGAAAAGATCAGGGTGACAGTCTGAATGACATTTCATGTATTTTTCCTCCGCTTTGCCTTGCTCCCCTGCTGAGTAAATGATATATATGTATATATAGGCGTGTATTTTTCTGTGCAGGGAGCAAATGCTAATGTACAGTATGTACATGTGTGTCTACGCATTGTTTTTTTTTTCTATCCAGTGCAATAGCTGTTTTCTACCCTCTCTTTGTTTTTCAAGTCAATCATCTGTCTCTCTTACTTTTTCTTCATTCCACTGCTCGCTCTCTTCACCCCTCACTCATGTCGGAAATGTAATCACGTTCGGGGGCTGCGGTGAGGGAAAGAGGGGGATCACGGTTGAAGGAAAAGAGGGGGGAGAAGAGAGAGACTTTGAAGAGAACGTGGGGAAAAGGAAGAAAAAGGCATTTGTATGTGTACCCAATTACCACTCCAGCCAGCCCAAAGTCACCTTCGAAGAGAACGGACGCACGCGCTCTCAAAATAGCTACTTCCATCCCGCCTCCTCTGTGTGTGTGCGTGTCTGTGTGTGTGTGTGTGTTGGTTACAGTGGTGATGAGGTAGACTGAATAATGTGATGGCCTTCCTCTCGTTCATGAGCTCAGGGCTTATTATGTGTGTGTTGTCCCTGTGTGTAATTGTAGCTCTGTGTGTGTGTGTCCTGTGTCTGATTGCACTAGCTGATTGAGTCCTAGCCCCGCAGATTTCAACCCAGGTCCTCAGCTTCTGATTAGCTGTTGTGATGTGTGAAAGAAGAGGGAATCATGAGTGTATGTGTGTGTGTGTGTGTGAGAGAGAGAGAGACAGAGAGACCGTAGCACAATGGTCTTTAACATAGTCTGCTACTCTGTTACTTTGTGAGCATCTACTGGGTGCTTGTTTGTGTGTGTGTGTACTCTTATGCTTCTATCTTTGTGAGGCAGAATTTTAGCTTTACACCATAGACGTGAAGAAGGTAAAGTGAGACTGTGTCTCTTTCTTAGGTTTTTGTGCAAATGAAGTTTTCAGCCTTGGATTTAAGGTATGAATCAGTAATCGGTCAGTTTCAGAGCGTATAGGCTCGGGTCAGGCATGTGGTACTGATGATTAACGTTAGCATTGGGCCTGTAGATAATGCAGGTCCTTACAAGTAAAGCAATGCAAATGTCTGTGTGTGTGTGTCCTTGTTAACTGTGGCCTCGTTCCGCCTTGCTTCTTAATTAAGAGACCATAGGCCTCCCAGCACTGCCTGCTATCCCACACTCCACTGGGGCAGAAAAGGACAGGAACAGACAGACAGAGAGAGAGAGGAGGGACAGGGAAATGAAAAAGCTATGCGTCAAAAAATATTGAATAGAAAGAGTGATGGATTCAGAAAAGAGTAGGCAGAGCTGATGAGGGAGAAAGTAATAGAAAGTGTAGAAATGTGGATTTAGAGAGAGGGATAGTGTAGATTGATAGGACATAAGGCACATACACGTTCTCCATTTCCCCTGCTGAATTGATGCCACTCATTTCCACAGCCGTCTATGCATCAGGTGTGTGTGTACGTGTGTGGTTTTCAAGTGGTAATCTGTTCCATCTTATTCTTTACTTTCTATCCGTATGGGATCTTTCGCTCCGTCGCTCCCCGTCCTTCGCTATCACATCTAACTCACTCCTTGTGTGTGTGTGTCTGTGCGCATATCTGTGGTTAGATACATGCCTGTATATCCTTGTATGCCTGCCTGGCTATCTCTCTCCCTCTTTTGTTAGTGCGTGGTGAGTGGCGAGATAGTGGGTTAAATTTTAATGGTGCTGCCATCTCTCAGTAGCTTCTGAGAGAGGACCAATGCAGACTGACACACTCAGTGAGCCGTGAGAAGGGACAAGAAAGAGAGAGGGGTAATCTCTCGCTAGACATACACACACACACACACGCAGAGTAGGTCACAGGTCCATAGTACAAACAACAGGTAGAATAAAGAAGATACCAGACAGTCTTGTGTTAGAATATTTTAGGGTACATTCTACTGTCTTATTTTCAGACCTTGAAGACAAATTCTGATATTTTACATCTAGTTTTATTGTCATTGTCAATATATTTAAAACATCATGCCATTACACTAAGTGCTCTGCTCTCCTATTGTTTAAATTTAAATTGAAAAAAAAAATAACAACCAGATCAGCCTGTATGCTGAACTTGGAAGTAGCTCTGCCATGCAAAGTATGATCCTTACATCATCACTGCGTTTTTATCCAAAGATATGTGCACAGCATGTATAAGTAGTGAATCCTAATTCTTTTCCTGAATGTGCCACTCTTACAATCAATCCCTTTTAGTTACAGAAGACCCAGAAAGTGTCTCTGCACACAGTCTCTCTAGGAAATGCATCGAGCGAGCACAGAAGCTGGTCTTCAGTTGGCATTATGCGTGTACGAATCTGTGAACTTGATCACACAAGCACAGACATGCACACTCTGTCACTCACACAAACACATGCCAGTCGTATAGCCATATTGTGTGTTGTTCCTTGATTGTTTTCATTCACCCAGCGTCACATAGCTGTCTGATTGGCAACACGTCCCCTGATGGCTCACTAAGCACATGGTGGGATTAGGTGTGTACTTCTGTGAAATTGTGTTTTTGTTTGTGTGCATGCATGCGGATTTTTGTCTAGCCTCAACTACAGCCAATTCCAGCGAGAGGCCAGCAGACAGATGTTCTAGGAGAGGATTTGCACGTCTGTCTCTCTGTTTAAATATCCATTTTTCTTGTTTAGTTTATTCTGGGGGTTGTGGGATTTTTTTTTTTTTTTTTTTTTTTTTTTTTAGAGAAAAGAGGTAAATTTGTTTTCACACACTGGAAACCCTGCAGCACCCCAATGGATGTTCTGATGAGAGAGACTTTTCCCCTGGTTCTCACACAGAGGCAGAGGTTGCCAGATCATGGTTGCCATCCCCCTGCAGGTACTTAGTTTGACTATGATCCAGCGTTATTGATGTATTTCAAACACCTGCAGTAGTTTTCCCAAAGCATTTGCAACAAAGAGAAAGGTTCGCATACACAAATGCAAAGAAGTGTTCAGCATGTTCTCAGCAGTATGGATTGCAGGATCTATACACTTGCTGGTTTAACATTCAAAGCTGTAAACAAAATAGACAAAATTCAAATGAACTGAATGAGTGAATTCAAAGGCGGAGCTTTGGGTTTGTATGTACGTAGAGATGAGTGTTCATCTGCCTAGAGTTTTAGTCATCATAATTGAGACAAAAGTCTTTCTGCAATTGGGGTCATTCACACGGTCTTTCTCCTTATCACCTCCTTATTGCTCATCCTTTTTGCTCCATAGTGTCCCTACAATACTGCCTCTCACAATTCTGCCACTTTGTTACTCATCCCCTTTATCTCTCCTCAAGCATTGCCCTCAACATCTCTGTTTTCCTTCCCCTTACTAGTTTCCTTGGCCTGGTCGTATTAACATGTTGGCTGAAAAAAAGACTCCGTAGTGACGAGCTCCAGAAAACAGCCCGATATTTTTGCCTCCAGTCAGACACACTTTTTCATGTGTATGTGTATGTCCTGCGAGCGATGGCTGACATTAGAAGAGGCAAAACTCCCTCCTCTCCAGCCCCCTCATTGTCCGTGGGCCTTCCTCAAGGGGTAATTAGACCTAGCAAAACTTGCCCTTGTCCTCCTCCTTGCCATGTACGTCTGTATGCGTATACATATGTGTGTGTACATATTCCCGTGTGTGTTTGTGCGTGCGTGCCAATCTTTCCACCATGCGGTCAAGTCACAATTGCTAATCAGGCCTGCAAGCCTTGCCTGAAGAGACCAAGAGAAGGAAAAAGGAGGGGAATAGGGAACTGGGGAGGGAGGGAGCAAATGAGTGAGTGCTTTCCTTTGTCCTCATCACTGAAGCAGAGATAAAGATGAGTGAAGGGATGGATGGTTGGAGACAAGAGGACAGAAACTGAGGGATTAACAGTGGATGAGTGTGTGCTCCAGCCCTGCGACGAGCTTTTAACTGTCCTCCATGGCATGACACCATGTAGACCTCCATTTTTCTCTGTCCTCCTTTCATCTATTGTGCTTTGCATAAGTCAGAACTACTTGTATTCATAAAGTGCCTCTCTATCACTTACTCTCTCTTTTTTTTTTTTTGTCTTTGCTCCCACTCACTCTCTGTCTGCTATCTTTCCATAAGGTAATAATGAATATTTGAGGGCTGGCAAGAGCGCAGCACCTAATCCTTTTTGCCCAGGGCAAAATGTGCCTCATGGGGTATATGTGTGTTACAGTTCATCTAACTTTTTAATTGAGATAGAAACCCAATTTAGAAGTTTTCATTTCTACCTCTGTGCTCATGTAAATGAGACTTTCTGCATGGTTGTGCATATGTCATAGAAGCGGTCAGGATGGACAGTGCAGTTCACAAGCAGGGAAATGTCAGTACATTTGGCAGGCAACTCGCAGCATATAGTGTGAGTAACATTCAGCTGCACAGCTTGAGTCCAAGCATCTGACAGGATGAAGTGCCCATGAGGAAGAATCTGTAAACCCCCACTGTTGAGTGGAGTTAGATGGGGCTACGAACTGTATTTCCCTGATGGGAATGATAAGGAATGAAGTTATTAGCAGTTCTTAATTGCTACCCGTACAGCCTGTATTGAAATATGAGAGACTGTCAGACCTTAGTCTAAGTATGTAAGTGTCTGCAAATGTCATCGCATGCCTTCCATACTACTAGGAGCAAGGATCAGGGTTGATTGATACCCGGCATAACAGTGAGCAAGCCTGTTCAATGATGTAATTCACTCTCCTCCCCATAGAGGGAGCACTGTGCTGTGAAGGCCAGTGCAGCGTCAAGGACATTCACACTGTGAATAACAAACACCAAAGCACCACGTAGACTGCCAGAGTACCACAGAAAAACTACTTACATATACTCAGTGAGTCACTCAGTTAGTCAGTCAGACACACACACACACACACACACACACACACACACACGGTTTGTGAGTTTTAACATTGAAGCATTGTGTTTTTTCTGTCCCCTTGTACCCCATTCAAGGCTCAGGTGTTGTGACTGGCCCAAGGTCACATCCTCCTTTAAACCAACTTCTCTATCTCTCCCTTTTATTTGCTCGCACATCGTCTCAGTTTTCACTCCTTCATTTGCTCTTGCTCCTTTTGATTTGATTTCCTTCTCTCCTTTATACTCTGTAGCTCTCCCTCACTCCCTCTATCTCTCCTCCTTGTAATTAGCCAGTGTAATTGCTGTAGTAAATCTTTTCTGCTGTCCCAAGGAGACTGGCTGATATAGGACTGATTTAATAAGCACACCATAGCAGCTCACCTCTCCTTGTGTGTGTATGTGGACGTGTGGCGGGGGGGTCTGTCTGTGTCCTCTGTTATTTGCTATAGGGATTTATGGGCTGTTTGTGTGGTTTCAGCAAGTGCGAATTCGAGTTCAAGGTAGTGCTGTGTCGGTGTGTCGACTGTAATGCACCTTATCAGCAATGCAGGCAGCATACTCTGTGTGTGTGTGTGTGTGTGTCTCATCAGTGATGCCGTTACATGCCGTGTGTGCGTCATCGCTGAAGACCTTCATGGCCAGAAGAGCAGAGAGAGGTCAGAATGGCCCTGAGAGAACAACACTGGCACACACACACAGATCCACTGTTTCCAAGCGCCAACCACTTATACACACTCTTTCCACCTCTGTCTCCCTCCTTTTGTCCCCCCTGCACATACACATACTCAATTAGTGTGTTATTTCTTTAAGGTTTTTCACTTCTTTCTCTCGCACGCACACACCTTGAATGGCGAGTGAGATGAAGTGCGAAGGTAATAAACGGTGTATCCAGGTGCAGGGGGTTGCCTGCCTTATGCCATCTAACAGCAGTACACCACATTTACCAATGGAGGGCACTGTGACTCCATACATAAACAGTAACCTCAATGAAGAAACCCACACTTTATGCCTCCTGTAGGTAATACATTTAAATAAAGAATGCAACTCTATACACACTACAATACTTTAATAGACAATAATGTAAAACATATCCTCAAGTGTGATTTTTAGATTTTCTTTATCTATTTCAAGACAAATATAGAACATCTTTTTGAAGGTCTTTGGTGGATAATTATAAGAGTTATTTGAATTTAAAGTATTTTGAACATGCTAGTCATTCAAATATACAAACAAAAATAGTATAATAAATAGTATAATAAAAAATACTCAGTTCAGAATGCAAGTGTGGTCTAATATTTTTGTGTTATTATATTTCAACTTTTTATTTCTAAGAGCACCTATATTTATGTTAAAACTGATTTTTATAAAAATTTGGCATATTTAGTCCTAAACTGGAGATTAATCAATCTCAATTTGAAACCTCTTTAAAATAACTTTTCATAAGTGTGGTGTATGGAAGAATTTAGTCTTTGTTTAAAGTGTTTTAGTTAGAGTTAGGAGGCCAAGTCTAATCAGCAGATGATAAAATTGAAAAAGTCAGATTCTCTAGATGTTTTAGCCATAAATACTGCCTATTTTTATGTTTCTAAAATAAATTTAGTCATATAATATCCAACTTCAGTTCAGGGCAGACAATTTAACCTGTAGTTACACTGTTCATACACCAGGGGTGCGCAAGTGAGCACAGCCTTAGCCCCTCCCATAAGCCCTCCCCCTGCACCCTGGCCCTCCCACATCCTGCCCCCGTCCCCCCTCCTCACTGCCCCACCCTGCCATCTGGTCCTTTTCACACAATCACGCGCGCGCACACACACACACACAGTCAGGAATTCTTTTTTTTTTTTTCTCCCCATTTCCTTTCACAGTGAAAAACAGGATGAAGGGGCTCTTTCAGACTCCATGTTACCGTGGAAACCCCCTTATTCTTCTTCTGTCAAACTTGGTTTCATTGTAACACACGGGCACACACACACACACAGCTATATAGAGAGTGACAGAATGTTGGACATTTAAAGTTTAAAGGGACCAAGGCAACAGCTGTCCTTCTGTCAGCCATAGTTTTAGCCTTCTGTTTACTTTAGACAAAGAACTCCAGACCCTTTCTCTTTCTTTTACTTTTTTAGTTTCATGTACAAATACCTCAGCATTCATAAAGTACACTTTCAAAAAAACTATAAACAGAAAATGTTCTTATTAAGTTTGCCTGAAATGTATTTAGTCTTTGACTTTAAAAGTTGGCAAAAGATTTGTTTGTGTCTCTGTGTGGTTCTTTCTGTTGGGCAACCTCAGCAGCTTTTTCCAAAGAACTGCTCACCCCATAGATGTTGATGTTGAAACTAAAAACCCTCTCCTCTGTTCCAGTTTAGACAATCCTTAGCCCTGGAATGCTGAATGGAAAAAAACTTAGTTTGAAGTTACATAAAGTTAGTGTTATGCTTTTCTCCTATCTTACCACCAGAGGGCCCATGAAAAACACATGTGGGGGCACAGATACACAATGGGGCACATCATCTGAAAGCTTTTAGTGGGTTAAAAATAAACTGCAGTCGTCCACAAGCAGGGAGTGGTGATGCGAGGATGAATGGACCACATGAAAGAACAAAGAAATGATAGAAAAGAAAAGAGGCTATGCCTCTGTGAAAGGTCTTAAACTATTCTTTGAGTTGAGGCTGTAGTCCAGAGATGTCTGGGATTGAAAATGTGCTATACATATTTTTTCCTCTCTCTTTGTGTTCTTTTTTTCTTTCTTTCCATCTGTCTTTTTTTTCCATGTTCTTCTTTCTGCAAGCCTGGCTACCCATCACCTTCTCCACCACACATTTTCTCCTTTTAAGGAGTGAGGGAACGAAAGAGGAAGGGAATAGGAAAGAGGTGGGGGGGTGAAGGACACACTCAGGTCTGCTGACTGATAAACAGACTCCTCTTTGTGCAGACAGAGACAGTCAGACACACACACACACTTAGTTACATATTGACAGAGACCTCTGCATGACTTGGCTCCTGATTCTGTGCCCCCCTACTTCGCCTCCTCTCCATCGCTCTGTTTTTTTCCCTTCTTTCCACTTAATTAAAACCAGAAGTCAGAGATGGAAGAATTTAGGTTTTTCTTTCATGACATACACATGCGTGTCTGCATGCACAAGCTCATGCGCACGCACACACACACACACATAAGGCCCCCCCTTTCTCATCATCTCTCAATGCCAAGCAGCTGTTGGTTAGACGAGGGGGAGGTGTTCCAGGAAAAGAGATGGTGTGTGTGAATGTGTGTGCGTGTGTGCTAGTTAGAATGAGTGGTAGTGATTTGTTTCCACAAAAGGAGCCTTCTTTGTGTTACGGTATAACAAAAAGACAGCTGGGATGATAAAACATGTGGATGTTAAGCTGTCAGCACTCCACCAATGTGTTCATATGTGCTTGTGTCTATGTTTGTGTGTGTGTGTGCGTGTTTGTTTGCGTGTGTGTGTCCAGTCACACATGCGTTCTGCCTCTGTCATCTCCTCTCCTCCCCCACAATGACTAAGTGTAACATGGTGCTGTGCTTCATAACCACCACTAGAGGTGCCATTGGCTCATAAATGAAAGGAGTCAGCTCTGCATGTGGAAACCACAGAGCAGCCATTTTACAATCTGCACACCAGACCCCATTTTATGAATCAGCCATGATGACATAGCTATGCCTGTTTTCATTGGTTCAACCTCAGCTAGCACTGTAGCTATTATAGTACGGATGCACACACACACACACACACACAAGTGCATGTTCCCTGACCGAGTCTCCATCTCTCTGAGATACACACACACACAGGCACACACTGACCTACTGACATGATGTCGTAACTAGTCTTGTCCCAGACTAACTGGATAATCACTCCTTGAGATTATATACTCTCCAGATTAGACTTTCTTTTGCACTGTAACATTTGTACTTTGTACAAGGCTGTATGTGCCTATTTGTACGTGTGTTAATGGTTTTAATCTTTTACTGATTTAATCATAATCATATCTTAGATGTCTTTTTATCTCACTATTCTCTTTTAGAGGTATATTTCCCCAGTTTAGGCTGCCACTGTCTTGAAGAAATGGATTGTTTTAGATCATTGTCAGACTCCCTGTTTTTGTGTCTGCCTTAAGATGTTTATTTGTAGATTCTTGTCACTTCCTTTGAGTTTCTTCCTAACCTCCCAGCTGTGACTAACTGTGTTTATGTGTTTGTGCTGAGATATTTATGTTGTTTCCTCTCAGATATCCTGACGGATTTTCCTACCGTGTGTGTGTAATGGTTGACTTCCTGCTATGGTTTCCTGCTCTCAGCAGGCGACGTTGGCTGTAGCATTGGACACACAATAGTGTTATTGATTCATGATAGTGATACACATGGCTGATTATATTTAAATAATGCAAATGGTAGAAGTACTAAGTTCAGTTTGAGTCAAACCTTAGACACAAATTGATGCTGGTTCTGAGAGAGGAGTTTCATAAAGCTAGAGCTGACTGAGTGAAACAATGGGACTTA
This sequence comes from Nibea coibor, assembly GCA_023373845.1. NCBI lineage: Eukaryota > Metazoa > Chordata > Actinopteri > Sciaenidae > Nibea > Nibea coibor. The sequence goes on along the minus strand of CM041739.1, from coordinate 13,251,034 downwards.
TTGAGGCCATCGTCCACTGACTGACTGTTTTGTGTGTGTGTGTGTGTGTTATAAATGGAGAGATGGAGGCGCTCATTAAGAGGCCTGGATTTGTTACCACACTGTCAGACTGAATGGCCTCTCACATCAAAGCACCGTTTGACTGGACATATGGAAGGATGGACTGATGGATGAATGAGTTGTTATGCTGTAGTGGCTCTCTCTGAGTCTGAGTGGAGAATACTTAGAGTGCTGCTGTTTGAAGGAGAAGAACAGTTGAATGTGGACAGATTGTGGAAAATATGGTGGAATGAGTTTGAAGAAGTGATGAAATAAGAACCTGTCTTACAATTAATAGTAAATATTAGTAACACTGGTATGGTTGGTAACACTGGTTCAGCAGCATTAAGTATAAGTAAGTCTGTCTCCACTTCATCTAGTCATTATTTTACAGTGGCCAGAGTAGTTTCAGTCCAGCCTTGTCTGTTGTGGTGAAATACTTAATTTAGGTCCTGATGTCATTACATGAGGTCATCACTGGGCAGTGTAAGCTGCAGGGGTGTATTGTTTGTCTCAGTGCTTCAGACAGAAAGTGTTAGACAGCACACTCATACTGTACGTGCTGCACTAGCACTCATCCTGGCTGTTTTCCAGACAGTGATTCTTGTTTCCTGTCTGGTCTTTACAAAGATAAAACACACAGAGAATTGTGCAAAACCTAAAGAGAGACTGAAATGTTTTGAGTGGGTAGTAGAGATGCAAACTTAAAGCTACACAGCAAAAGGGTGGGGGTTATTTGTGCCCACTAAGTCTCATTAGGTTTTTAATATTTGATGAACAAGAATAATTGTGGTTTTGAGACTTGAGAAATACTCCTATGTCTTTTCCAAGATTTGTTCCAATAGACTCCCAACTAACAATTGTTTTAATTATTAGAATAATATTCCGAATTCATTATTTTGTATACAACATGCCAGAAAACACATTTGAAAAGGCATTTCATTCCTCACATTAGAGAAACTGTAACCAAAAAATGTTTGGCATATAAACTTGTTAAATGACTCAACAGTTAATTATCAGTTTTGTAAGTGGCAAATATGATGGCATACAGTATTTGTGCTGCACTTTCAGATGAATGTTAAATTTAGTATGAGTGGTTAGTTAATTCTGGCAGGAAGAAGGGAACAGCTGTGACATCCAGCACTCTGACATGACCTTAGATTTACAGCGGGCTGTTATGTGGTCAAACCCATTTGCTTGTTCATCTTTCACTCCTAATTCTCATCCAGTGCACATTCACCCACTCACTGACACATCCTTACGGTCATAATCCTGACCTTGCCAGACCACATTAATGTGAAGTGTTTCTCTTAAATGTGTGTGTGTGATAGAATGTGCTGTGTGTGCATGTGTGTAAGCTGATTGCAAACTTTACGCCTTAGAGCTAAACAAACATTCAACCATTTTTACCAGCCCCACAAACACAAGGGACATCTCTGCCCCAGTGTTACAGCCATTACATAGTACTTCTATCCTCCTCAAGGCCACTGATAACATAATCATAACACCACCATGACACCATACAGCTGGGAGAGAGTGAAAAAGTGAAAGCTGTGCCACGTCTGTCAGTTTTTATAGCTATCACATAGGCCCTATATCCACGCCTCATATCCACATCTCTCTCCATTACAGAACCTTGATTTTACTGCTGTCTCTTTTGTCAACATCATTTCTATGAATGTGTTTTCTAACAAAATGTCCTCTTACTTCTTTCCATCTCTGAATATTACTACCACCCTCCCCGTCTCTTTATCCATCTCTCCAGCCAAAAAAGAACAGGATGGCGGAGATGAAAAGAAGCAGGCGCAAAAGAAGAAGGTGAAGGAGCTGAAGGTTCTTGACTCCAAGAGCTCACAGAACCTTTGTAAGTCCACACACGGCCACATTTTCATGCCCATAACATTGCTCTTTAAATGAAATTAGTGAACACTTTCTTTGAAATACCAGCAATGAAATGTGATCAACTGAATTTAATTGTGTTTGCTCATACAGCCATTTTCCTGGGATCGTTCCGTGTGCCTTATGAAGAGATCAAGAATGCAGTGCTGGAAGTTAATGAGAAGATCCTCACAGAGTCCATGGTTTCGGTATTTGCAACTTTTTTGATCTGTTCATATATTTACTGAGGTCATCATATACTCTTGTGATAGTAAGACTCCACCTTTTTGATGTGATCTTGAGCAGGACATTTTTTAAATTGTATTTTATTTAACATTATATATTTATGACCTTTATTAAACAGGAGGTCTCTTGAGATACATTATCTCTTAATAGCGAGCTTTGGCAAAAACAACAGTGTAGATGGGTATCTCATGGTTACAAAAGAACACACTATTTTCAAGATTCATCACACAGTAAATGTATTATTAGAGTTTGTAAGTTGATCCCTCTTTAAAATTGAATATTGTTCTTGCTTTATGTGCATTTTCCTCTTATTGCTGCATAGAATCTGATCAAACAATTGCCAGCACCAGAGCAGATGAGCGTCCTGGCAGAGATGAAGGATGAGTATGATGACCTGGCTGAGTCTGAGCAGTTTGGAGTAGTGGTGAGAAAACACACATACAGTATACATACATAAAAACAAGAACAGAATTTTACTGTTGTGAAATCAGTATAGTTTCACTTGCCAGCTGACTTGGACATGACTAACCACAAACATAGCAGGGAAATCAGTGTAATTGTAAATGAGGCATTGAAAAATGTTCAGTACTGAGATAGTCATACTGTTGTCAATATGTTAGGCACGGAAAATCCTCATGCTGGTGAACACAGTCTGCTTTGTTCAACTGTGGATGAGGAGTGTAAAAGAAGAAATCCCCTTCACTACCCCTCACTGCACACTCACACACGTAATCTATGTGGCAAAAAACTACTACTAGGAATGGGTTTCAAATTCCTAAAATCCACCCTCTTGTCTCTCTCCAGATGTCCAGTGTGAAGCGGCTGATGCCCCGACTTCAGGCCATCCTGTTCAAGCTGCAGTTTGAGGAGCAGCTGAACAACATCAAGCCAGATGTGGTGTCTGTGACAGCAGCCTGCGAGGAGCTCAGGAAAAGCGAGGCCTTCTCCAAACTGCTAGAGATCATCCTGCTCGTCGGCAACTATATGAATTCTGGCTCCCGCAATGGAAAGGCATTTGGCTTCTCCATATCATACCTGTGCAAGGTAAAATAAGGTGTAGACAGTAAACATATACAATTAAAATGCAACTAGGCCCAATAACAGTAAATCTTAACCAGCAGTGTAATCACAGTCACAGAAAACACAAAATCAAATCATACACATATGTTGTAATATGTTAAGTGCAGTTCTTAGTGCAGGAAGTACAAAAAAATGTAGTATAAAACATTCTATATATCTATCTTATATTGTGGAATAGGAAATAGACAGGAAAGGGCAAAACATTGACAACTCCTGCAGACATTAAAAAAACCTTCCACTGATTGCCCTTTCAGTGTGCCCTTTTTAAATCGAGCCTTTTTCCAATCAGCTGCGGGACACCAAGTCAGCTGATCTGAAGCAGACGCTGCTCCATTTCCTTGCCGATGTGTGCCAGGAGCAGTATCCTGACGTCATGGGCTTTGCAGACGAGCTCATCCATGTTGAAAAGGCCAGCAGAGGTACATGGGACATCTAACTGAGCTTTTTACATCTCCATTCCTACATGATGTCATCCATTACAACCTCTGGCTCCGCATTACTTTACACATTAATCTTATTGATACAGTGTGCTCTCATTACAGTCATATAAAAAAAAAAAACAAGTTATTATAATGTGTGTACAGTATGAGGTGTTCTACATAATTAATGGTTCTCCTTTGTCCCCTGCAGTTTCTGCAGAGACACTTCAGAAGGCACTTGAGCTCATGGGTCGTCAGATCAAGAACATGGAGAAAGATCTAGAAACCTTCCCTCCTCCGCAAAGCGACAAGGACTTGTTTGTGGAGAAGATGTCCATATCCTCTTCATTCAGTCACATGTTTAATAGAATTATTCAGCAATTACCTAAAACGGCTTTAGCACTTGCTAAGAATATTCAAACTATAGATATTGTCATCATAAATGATCATTTTTATGCCTTGTTAAAACACAGGGATATTGTTTCTATGTTCCTTAACACCGTGTGTCCACAGTTTTGTGTCTAGCGCCCGTGAGCAGCATGAGAAGCTGGATCTATTGCATAAGAATATGGAGAAACAATATGCCGACCTGGGAGAGTACTTTGTCTTTAATCCAAGAAAACTATCTGCAGAGGAATTTTTTGGTGACCTCAACACCTTCAAAAACATGTTCCAGGTGTGTTTTTGTGCGTGGGAATCAAATGATCTCTTTCAAAAGGACTTGGGTGTGGTTTTCAGCCTTTTAATGACTAGCCACAAATCAAATTTGCACACAAACAGTACAAAGACATACACACAAATGGAGATGGGGAAAATAATTAGTTGATGAAAGAGAGAAAGGTGAAAAACAAATGTCAAACCAGGAGGAGAAGAACGGGCTGTGCACCTGTTTGTATTGACATAATAATGAATGAGAGTGACTCCATTATATTATCAGTTTATACATCAACTGTAAATGTGCTGTTAGGGAGGGCTCCTGTAAGAGGTAACTTGTTTTTCCAGTTACCGTGGATAACCGGCATCCACTGGTTTTGGTTCAGATCCATTGTACACGCGTCTTCTTCATTTGTTATCTAAGAATCTCCTTTTCAAACAAAGTTATCCACACCAAACCCTCAAATTCAATGTGCATACACGCATTTTCTCATATGTTCTCTTTTTTCCTCTTTCTTCCCACACTAGCAAGCAGTAAAGGAGAATCAGAAAAGGAAGGAGTCTGAAGAGAAGATCAAGAGGGCCAAGCTGGCCAGAGAAAAGGCAGAGAAGGAAAAGGAGGAGAAACTCAAGAAGAACCAGCTTCTCGACATCAACGCAGGTCACAATTGCTAATCATATCTGTTCACCTGTGTGCGACTGAAACAGAGAGAAACACTCTGTGTATCAGTTTGTATTTCCCTCAGATTCCAGTTGGGGGCAGTCAGAGTCCACGCTTCTGTGGAATATTTGCGTGTGTGTGTTTGTGTCTTTGTGTGTCTGTGTGTGTGAAAGAACAAACCTTCAGTATTTATAGACCGGAGTTAATCTAATGTTGATGACCTGTGTTTTGAACTAAACAAGTACACATAAGCTCCATACAAAGTGAGGACAAGGCGGGATGTATACAAGAAACCACTTGACCTCTTTTCTCTCCTCCAGTGAACCACGGGGATTTGCTTCCATAAAAAAAGAACTGAACGAACGTTTAAATCTCTTTATCACCAAAAACATGTTTCCACTCTTCTGTGAGATGCTATTATACTTTGAAAACTGCTGCATAGCAGCAGCATGTCCTGTGTAACACACACACATTCTCACTCTCATCCTCATATACACACAGTTAACACTCAGATCCTGCCTTGTAGACACATATATGCATAGGCACTTTTTTCCCCCTTCTCTCAGACTGTGACCTAGTTTCAGTACATTCCTCCTCTCGCTGTCTCCAGTCGGGTTCTCCTGGGACTCTACGGTTCCACAGTCAAAATTTGCTACAGCCTCGGTGCACTCTATTTGTCTGTGTGTTACAAAATTACTGTGTCTCGTCCTTGTGAATGTTATGCTTTTGGCCATGTGTGGTAGAAACCTTGTTTTGGCCGAAGTGTTTCTGCTCTGTGTGTGTAGGAATGTGTATCTGTGTGAGTTTGGTGAACCTCATTTACAAAAAGTCTTTAGAGCCTTTCTTCTAGCGCTCCATGTTCCAGCTGGCTTCTCCTCTCCTCTCTTTTTTTTGCTTTTGTTCCATTACTCCCTCTTTTTCTTTTTTCTTCCCCCTTTCCCTCCCCCTGTGTCTGCCGTTCATTTAAAGTGGCATTTAAAGACACAGAAAGCACTGAAGCTTGAGTAAGAATATTTTGTCCTCTGTGTTAAAAGTACAGGGCGGACATTTGTGGCAGAAAGTAAGGTAGTCAAATTTCATGTTCAGTCTCTAGAGGCATGCGTGACTTGAACATAATAGTGCTTCAAAGATGTGTGTGTGTGTGTGTGCGCGCGTATGTACGTTAGTGGGGTGGGGAGATCATTTACATACAGGTGGCATATTTGACTACCCCTGTAGCCTGGAGTCATCCAACACCCCCTATTTAAATAAAACTACACACAAACATGGCATACACACACCTGGTCTTTGTACCATATTTGTTTATAACCCCCATACTGGATAGCTATTATACAAAGGTTGTGTTTAACGGCTACACTTTTATATGCTCTCATTTCCCTTTTTTTCTTTGGCATCTGACACTCTCATAGGGTATTTGCACTCTCTGAGTGTTCCTCTTTCTCATGAATTCTTTGAATGTTCCTCTTTCTCACTATCTGTCTCTCTGTAAACATAATATCTCAGTTGTTGGTTAAACCCGGGGAAGGTCAGGGTGTGTTTGCAGTTTGTGGCCTTGTCATCCCTGTGAGCCAGACAGACAGACAGGCGCGCACACACTAGAGCCTTACAATGTGCAAAAGCATGTGATGGTAGAGTAACTAGTTTTGTTAGATTGTTTTTGAGATTGTTACTTGATAACCGAATCATAAAGTGCTTTACTTGGTTTAATTTGGCTCTTGTGAAACAGTGAAGTTTATGATTCATGGCACCAGATTGGTAAAGTACTTGGATGCCACACCCAAAAGTCCGCAATCATTGCTTTAATTTTATCTGATCAATATTATCTGAATGAAACTCATCCCTGGCTGTCATACACTTATCTTTGGACATATGCCAGACTACTTAGAAATGGACTTCTTCTTATTTCTACAGCTAGGTGTCAGTACTGTCTGTAAAAGGCTGTGTGAGACTGTGTACTTTTTATGTATGCGGCCAAGGGTGTGTGCATGTGTGGTTTACACACCCACATGGGTGCTACTATGGGAACAGCCACTAGGAGTGCCCGTGCTCTACACAGAGACCAAGTGAGGGAGCAGGGTGGGGGAGGGAGAGCGAATGAGGAGAGTAGGGCAGCAGATGCTGTCCTGGGGATTAGACTGTGTTGTTGTCTCCTAGAAAAGAGGGTAAGAGGACAAGAGGAGGAGAGCATTGAGTGAGAGGGGGGATGAGATGGGATAAGCTGCAGTAGCCTGATGTCTCACCTCAGTTAACTGTGAAATAGGGGCAAGATCATAGTACATTAGAAAAACAGAAATTCTGTAATCAACCCTGTCTTTTCTTTCTCTTTCTTTTTCTATTTTCTCTGTTTTTCTTTCATATTTTGTTGAGAAAATGCCCTCTTTTTCTTTTCATGCCCTTGTCTGTTATTGTGTGAACATCCATTAGGGGTGCTATTGCTCCACACAAGATACTATCCACCCTCTGTGTGTGGGTGGGGGTGTGTGTGTGTGTGTCAGAGAGAGAGAAAGATCAGATCAGATCCAAAGAGACCTCTTTAAAAGCTCATGATCTAATGCTATTACACTAATTAATCTGTCTTATGTTCTTACCTGCTTAAGGCAATACTGCTTGTGTCATGCACTGTAGTATGTTTGGAGTGTGTGTTCCTGCTTGTGTTTAGCCTCACTTTGCCAACACAGCTTTTGAGGCCAGTTCAATATTGATTTTGTATTGATTGCCAATAATAACACCATTAACTAGTTACCCCGTCCAGAAAATCATGTGCATTAACATGACCACATGATTATCAACAAGTGACTTAATCCAACAAGTATTATTAAAGATTCCCTTTAATAAAGAAACCTCACATACGGCTTCATCAGATAGCGTTGCCCTTGGCCACACTCACACAAAAAACGCTATAGAGCTATCTGTATAATGCTGTACAGTGCAACGGCCCTAGGATGTTCTAGATTTAGATTTAGATCACTCGGTCAACAATAAGCCCGATTTATATACAGTCAGGTCATTGTGTGGTCCTCTACTGCCTCCAGTACATATTCACAAATAGGTCTGTGTGCTTCCACCAGTGGTTTTAGCCAACCATGTGATTAGTGTGAGTGGAAATGTGTCAGATGTGTTTCCCCGGAAGGAGAAAAACATGGCCTACATCATTTTGATCTATCTATGCAGTTCCAGGACATGGACATTGAGGGGTGTATGTGAGCTGTGGAAGGCTTGGGAAGTGTTGAGAGAGACTTTCTCTGAAGCGACAGGCGAGACCACAGGCCATCTGCTTCATGGCTTTACTGCAGGATTAAATGTGTGTGTGTGTGTGTGTGTGTGTGTTTGGGGGTTGGGGAGGTGACGACATAAACCTTTAACCCCCAACCTCACTGCCCCTTTTCCAGACCTCTCTGTCTTTATTCAGGTTCAAATAGAAATAATTAAAACCATCTGCCTGAGCAGTAAACTGTGCCACTGAATCCTGCCCACGAAACAATCACTCACACACTTGTACACACAGCAGCATGACATTGAATAGTCCCCCTCCGCCCCGCCCATGTCTTGGTTTAGCCCCCCTTCCACGATTTAAGGTCCCCAGACACAGAGTCTCTGCAGACAATGTGGATGTAAACAAACGAGACCACCCATATAAACTGTACAGTACTGTACCTGTACACATACACAGATACAAGGTTCCTTTCCTGCCAGTCCCCTTTTAAGTCCCCCGTCCACAATTACTCATTAATTCTGCACAATTTTAATGTTTGTGAGGAGGCTCAGTCTCACTGGGTGTGTCTTTCTAATAAGGCTGTGGTTGTCAAAGGTTATATCCCTGAAAGTCCACCGTGTAGCCCCTAGCAGCGAGAGTAGATAAACTAGGTCACTGCCTATATGGGTTAATGTAACTAACTTACCAACGTGGCCTCGTGTCTGGTAAATAACCCGTCTGCCCATGTGTGTTGGCGTGTCTGTGAGAAACAGCGATAGGTAGAGGGTGCGGAAAAGCCACTAATCACTCCCCTGTTGGTGGGAAAGAAAATGAGCGTGTATGTCAGGGTTGTATTGATTTAAAATTACATGGTTCTGATAATGGAGTAGTCTGTGTGACATAAATAAAAATTAAAATGTGACTCCACATATTATTTTATCCAATCCAGTTAATGTCATGTTTTGATGCTGTATTTTCAGAGGGTGATGAGACTGGTATCATGGATGGCCTGTTGGAGGCGCTGCAGTCTGGCGCTGCTTTCAGGAGAAAGAGAGGACCACGGCAAGCAGGTACTCACACACTAGCAGAACAGTAAATCTTCACAAAACAGGTTTAAAAGTGTCATGTCTCACTTGATACAGATGTATGTTTCCTTTCACACATATTTGTGGTATGCATGTGGTATATTTGTGGTATACTACGTATACTGAAACACGTTACATGTGAGGCGAATGCTGTTCTCTTTGCTCTCTCTTTGTCTCTGTCTTTATGTTTCTATCTACATACAGCAGCAGAATTGTTTGTGTTCCATCTGTTCAGAGGCTGTGGCTTGTCGTGATTTTCTGTCCATGGTTACAGGGCGGCAAAGCCAATTCCACCAATGGGTGGCAAAACAACAGAAGAAGAGAGAGGGTGCCAAGGGTGGGTGTGGGCAGCAGAATACTTAAGAGAGTAACAACTGGTGAGGGTGTGGTTGTGGAACTGGAAAATATAAGAGGAATCTGAATGTAGAGCCAAGGAGGATAAACCAGAGTGTGGGTAGAAAGTTTAAGGATGTGGGATCAGTGAGTGGGCAATAGGCAAAACATACGTGAACAACTAGCAAAAGTATAAACGCAATATCATTCAAGTCCCCTTCCCCAACTCAAAAATGTATTTTGCATATTGTTACCTAGAAGTTTGATCTCCATTGCGCAGATGTTTTACACCACATCTATCTGCTAAAGAGAGAAAGTTTCTGTGTTCACCATCTGAGTATGGTTTATACATTAGAAGCCAGTGACTGGTTCAATATGCAACTTGCACATATCCTGAGAATGGAAGCAGTAGACACATGTTTCTCAAGGTTTTATTGTAGGTTTTGAAACCCCTGCTCTCTGTAAATGTCCACAGGGAATTAGGTCATAAAATCTATAGTATCAGAATCATTCAACTCGAAAGCTTTTTCCTGTTTTATCTTGGAACTAAAACACATTGAACTGCTGTTTTTGCCATTCCTTGGCAAGCCAGGAGTTAATGTCCTGTATGAGAGCACATACTCACCTACTCACCTAACTCCAGTTTGTATTGATTTTCATTCAGGGCATGTTGTTCAGTCTGTAAGCTCATAGAGACAGGCCAGTAATCTGGTTACCTACTTAGTCTGTCCCACTGTCCAGTCCACTTACATTCACCTATTGGAGTATTTTTCTCCCTCCTTTTTTGTTTGTTTGTTTTTTTTTCTTTTCTTTTTTTAAACTTGTAGATGTAGCACATGTTGTGGATAATATGACCTCGTAAGACCATGCAAATAAAAATGAGGCTACTTGAGCTCTTAGGATAGTAACTTTGTAACATTATACCCGGTGGTAGGAAACTCGTGTGTGACCATGTGAGTGGGAAAGTGTCCAGAGCCCATTAACTGAGAGAGCCTGTGTGTGTGTATGTGTGTGAGCGAGCATGTGTGTGTCTGTGTGTGTGTTTGTTCATATGCACTCGTGTGGGTTGAGTATTCACACATAAGAGAGACTGGGGGAGAGTGTGTGCAACCCAATCCCTCCTACAATAGAAGCCAGATGTGAAGCAGTGCTCTAGAGTGAAATAACTCAGAGGCAGAGGGTAGACTGCACTGTCTCCCTCTTTCCTTCCTTCTGTCTTTCTTTTAATCACTAAATGCGTTTTAAAGCCTCCTATCTGTAATTGTGCATAGCACTTTAATAGGAATTGTGAGAAGTGGTCCTCAGTGGTCCAAGTGGCCCAAGTCATACTGTGAAAATCTCTTAAGTGCAGCAAACTCTCTCTAATCACAAACAGCTCAGGCTCATCACCACTAAACCGAGGGAGACAACAGTGAAAGGAGGAAATGGAGGGAGAAGCAAGAGCACTGTATGAGGGGAAAAATGGGGCCCACTTGAGGGCTCAGTCGGTCTCCCATAATACTGTTTGGCCACCTCACACTCCTAACAGGAAATACCTTAACATGTGTGTTCTAGAGAGAAAGAGAGTCCTCACACAAGTACGCACACTTGTCTGTGGTAGGAAAGAGAAGGAAAATATGTGGCTGCGTATGTCGCTTCTCTGCTCAGTGCCTCCTCCCTGTCTCCCTATTTTTTTCGTCTTGTCACTCGTTCAGGGTTTTCCACGACTGATGTGGAGAGGGTGTGAAGCCTTGCTGTGGTTTTTAGGCAATCTCAGCAATGTTAGGAGTTTATGTTTTCTTTACTTATGTTTAAAGACTGCTCTTTTCTAGTTGGGCCCAAAGGTCTTCACCCACACAATAGGAGCACATCTCCATGTTTTTGTGTGTGTGCATGCACATGTTTAACTGGTAGGGTGAGTCAGAGTTCTTAATTTAGTGGAGCTGGAGTAGGAGGAGACACATCCTGACTCCAGCTCAAATGATAACCGGCACCACTGGGGCCGCAGGCAGCTTCTATGAGCAGACTAAAAACACTCCTCTATCCAGCTCATGTATGCAGAAAGAGTATTTTTAGTGTTAACACCATAATCTGTAATAGATAAATTACAGAGTTACACAGATACACACAGATAAATTTGATCCATATAGGGCAGAAAAGTGGTTGAAAAGATTTTGATTTGAGGAAAAATCTGACTTAATTTGTTGTATAGTAACACATACATTAAAACAAAAGTTTCAGCCACTTGGTGTTTTTTTTATACATAAAAAGATATGGATGAAATTAGATTAGATTAGATCTGTATTTAAGGTAATACTGAAGTATTACTCAAGAATAATGTCATAGCCAAGATGCTTCTGTTCACATATGAAAATGTATCCGGTCTATACAGTAAATGTTAAATTTGATTAAAAAAAAAAAAAGTAAATAAGATTCTCGAAATGTGAAAAAATATCTGCTTACCCTCATGTAAGTGAAAACACCAGTGAAGCTTGTACTGTACAGTTTGTCCATATGTAATACACAATGAGTTATATTTCACTGTCAACCATCTGCCACACTCAAGTGGCAACAAACAACTTATTCTCAGAAATGTAAAAATATGCATGAACCCATACAGGTTGTGCTGCATCAGTGCTTATCACCCAGACTTTCTGCCATATTTTTGACCTGATAGAAGAATCGTATGTTGCACATAACTTCCTAATTGTCAGTTGAAAGTCCTATGGCATGCTAACGTCTCTTAGAAATAACAAATACAAAAATAAGAAGAACACAGAGCTGAGCTTTGATGGCTGACTTGACTGATCTGTCAGTCAAACTTTTTTCAGTTGCCATTCTAAGGAAATGTCTTCAGACACTTAGACAGACACTTTGCTGTTGTGTGCTGTGTAATTCATACAGTTACAAAACAGTTACAAAAATATTTTTGATTACTTCAGGTTAAATTGTGTTACTTATTCCTTAAAGGTTCAGAGAGATAGTTTAAATAGAATGCTAATTTATGCATTAAGCTACTGCAGCATGTAACATCTAATCAAATCAACTAATAAATAAAGGTCGAAGCCCAGACGTTGTTTCCTCAGAGGGCATCTCACATTACCATCTGTACCACCATACGTAATGTCCCACAGTCAACTGCTCACACTAAAAGATCTTTGAAGAAATGATCAAGCATGTATGCTAACAATCAGCATGTCCCAAATGAAGTCAGCACAGTGGTGGATGAAAACGAATTTTGTGTGATTGCGAAGTTACTGTTTTTCTTCATGTTGTAATAAAATATTGTAATAGTGGTTAAACAAAACATTCAGAGACGAGTTACACAGAGCTGCAGGGCAAACTTAGGCTGCATGATAAAGACACTGAAACTCTTCACAACTTTGTATGACCACCTTTAAAGTCATGGTGATAGGATGTTTTGAGTGTGTATCCTTTAAATATATCTACCATATGCTATATAAAATAGCACTGTCAAATATTATTTTATTATCTTTTTTGTTTTGGAGTGTGTGATGCGTTACGTGACGTGTGTCCCTCCTTTCCCTTCTTCTTTGTTTTCACCCTGGGCAGATGTGGTGACTGCAGACGTCACCAATTTGCTACTAAAGGACTAGTGAGAGCCTATTGAGTGTGTTGTCATACTCATTGTGTCACAGCAGAGTGACTGAATGGAAAGCCACGAGGCTGCGGAGGCTATATACCCCCTCACCTTTGACCTGTACCTCAGCTCACTGTGTGTGTTTGTGCTGGTTGTTTAGAATGAGCAGCTACAGCTGTCTACCCTCCGCCTGTCTACCCCCCCTTAAACACATACAGACAAAGCACAGACACCAGATGCTTGCATACCAATACAAAGACACGCAGAGATGTTTGCATACCAATACATGCACCCAAACACACACACCTCGTTCCAGAGAACAGAAAGCCTTGCGTTCTTCTTCAAACACTATCACACTCTGGCTCTCTGCTTTGGATAGTAAGTCAGGGTCTGTCAGTGTCCTTTTGTGTGTACAGACTCTCAGTCAGTCTCAGTCAGCTTGACTTCATTGGGCTAATTTGTGTGCGTACGTGTTTAAAGCAATTTGAAGGCATTCGTGTGTGGAGGAATGACGCATCCAAACACTCACTATAGACCCATCTGCTGGGTCATGACCCTTTCCTGAGCAGCCAATAGCAGTAGCAACTAGTTGACAAAGCACCAATCACAACAGAGAGATGGAGATAATAGGGATAGCAACAATAGGCACACGCTGGCTCTGCAGACGGTCCGCTCCAACAAAAAACAGAAAAAAGACCCCTACTAAGATCTGTGCTTTCACAGATGTTCACACACACACACAAAGACAGACAGACACTGGAGAGATAATTCAGACCAATAGGAGAGAACTCATCAATCAAGCCATTACTAATGCAGTGGTGATGTCACATGCATACTTAACACCCACTAGGACAATGCAGGCCAGCAAGCCCCACACATGCACCAGTTGAGTGCATCCAGTGTCCAAAAATGTGTATTGCACATCAATACTAACCTACAGACACAAGCCAGTAGTGGTGCTAGATGACGTCACTGTTTCCCACAGTGCTCCAATGCAGAGAAGCAATGTGTTACACAGTCTGGCCTGAGGAGGGTGATATAAGTCCCTGCTAAGATGGAGACACTGACGGAGGTCCAACCTACATCTGCAAACACACCATCATGCTAGTCGTGGCACTGTAGCCATGCTGTCATGTGATGGTGGCTTTGCTGCAGCTGCTATAAAGACAATGAACTAAGGACATAAAGATGGCCGCTTCCTTATCAACCACTGTCACCACCACATGCAGAATTTAAGTTCATGTAGAGGAGGCATAATCTGTGATGAGAAAAGTCCCTCTGTACACCTTAACGAGGCTCCTCAGCTACTTCTTGTTACCTTCTCACCTCAAACTGCTCTACATTTGCATATCTGCCAATTTGCTTCTCATTCTTCTTCTTGTTGCTGTATTTCCCGTCATAAGGGCAGCACACACACATACTGTACAACAAAGCGTTCTTTCCTTCAACAGGCAGTCATTATTGAGTCTCCCGGAGTGTAATGTGTTACAGATGATCTTTTCACTACACTCTTTGTGCCACCGATTGCCCCTCAGTGTGTAAACACACTCATTCAGTCTTAACTCCCACCAGTAAACACACCTAAAAACAGTCTTTGTTGTGAGTCCCGACGTCTCATTTCCTACTGCTGCACACACCAGGCTTCATGCCAAGGTGCATGGATCATTTAGTCAACATCATAGCGAGTTTCTGGACACACATGCTGAGCATTTCCCATGTTTGTAGTGCCACGTGTTAAAGGGCTATTCCATCTATTCTTTTTATGAATACAATGTTATGAGGTTTGCAAGAGATAGATTCAAAGAGCGGTCAAAATTGAAAGAACAGAAGCTGAGATATCCTGACTTTTAGTCCCAAGTGTGGCTCAGGTTTCAAAAATACATTGCCTACGTTTCATCATCAGGGTTGTTTTCTCAAGCTTTAGACCGCTCCTTCCAGACTCACATAAGACATTTAACAACTGTTAAAACTGAACTTCATGTGCAAAATCGATAAGGTGCCCCAAGGACAATATTATTTTTTATTGTGGAAGGGGCCGTTCTGTTTTTTCAGTTGTAGTTAACCTTGATGTATCGCAAAGTCTGGTCATATTCTACACTTTTCTTATTTGTTTTCAAGAAAGTTTTGAGAGATGGACTAACACAGTGTTGGCTTTGGTTTTGGATTTGTTGACAGTAACAAACATACAGAATAGTCCTATCCATCCTTTGAACCGTTTTTAGCTTTTGGTGTGACATTATGCAATGTGGTAATTGAAACTGACTTCATACGGTCATGTAAACCTGGATCAGGTTGAACGTATTTCCTCCTGAGGCTGTTTGAGTTCACATATTTGAACTATATTTAAATATCAAGAAAATTTCAACTTCTCTGAGAATGTTCCTCTCATTACTTAAATCTGCAGGTTCCTGCCTATATTCGTGTTTTTCCCATGCTGCTTCCAATTCAACAAGCCTCTGATCCTGACTTTTATCCTCCTCTCTCTTCCTCCTCACTGTCTTCTCTCTCAAGAGGGAGTGGAGGAGGATGAGAGACGAGAGGAGCCTGGCTGACAGCCTTTGAAGAGCTTTTCTCTGCGGGTTGGATTTTTTTTTTTTTTAGGACAAACTCATCGCAGTACACACACTCGAACACCCACACTGACGTACGCTCTTTCTCTCGGTTTCTAGGTCATTTGCATAATTTCTAATTAGTAAGTTTATGAGTGAGGGAGAGGTTTGTCGAGAGACAAAAATAGATATGGAGGACGGATTTGAGAGAAGACTAGGAAAATGATAATTGTATTGGAGTTTTGAACATTAAGAGTGATCTGTGTCCACCTGAGGCTCACCTGTAAAGAAGACAAATCAACTGTGAACATGACATTGAAATCTCCAAATCTTCCTTCTTCTCTTTTTCCCCAGACTCAATTGTGTCTTTGTCACAGCTAGTTCTGGAGACCTGTTCGGTAACTTGTGTTTTTGTGTGTGTGTGTGTGTGTTTGTTTGTTTTTTTGCTCCATCAGAACCATGTGTCAACTCTTGGTTTGTTTGTTACCGTGGTTCATTTGCATGTGTATTTCTAATGGTTTGTATCATGACGTTTTTTTCCTCTCATCAGTAGCACAGGAACACATTGCATCAGTGTGTGTGTGTGTTCATGATAACAAATGTGTCCTGTACTGATGTTAACGTTCATATTCGTAGCCTCTTTTGCTTGAGGAGTGAAGAGTCGTGAACATACACCAGGCATAAAATAACAGCAAACACACAAACACAATCTCCCACTGACCTATATAATTCAAAATGGCCGCTGCTGCACAGCTGTCCTCCCACGCAGCAGAATGAAGAGTGTTAAAGCATATAGAGGACGGAAAGAGAGATAAAGGAAGGCTGCTGCTGCTCTGTGTGTGTGTCTGTGCATGTGTGTGTGTGTGTGTGTGTGTGTGTGTGTGCATGTGTGGGAGCAACAGGAGAGGAGGAGGAGAGGAAATAACAGAGTAAGCAGGTAGAAGAATAAAAACAACAGGATCCTCAGGGTACAATCTGTCAAGCTCGTTCTGTTTCTCTGTCCGTCCCTGCACATTTCTTATCTTTTCCTCACCGCATCCACTATTTGTCTGTCGTATATATTTTACTACTTGCTTCTGTCATTCCTTACATTCCTCCTCTTACTCTCTCCGTCCATGTTCCTCTTATTTTCATTCCTTCCTGCCTTTAATCTTCTCAAAACATGTATCATCAGACTCTTCATGGCGTCTCACCCCTTCTTTCCCTCCTCTTTTTTATACGTCCACCATCCCCATTCCTTCATTTCATCAGTCCCACTTCTTATTCCTCTAAATGTCTCTATTTTTTTCTTTAGGATCATGGTGAGTCTAAGCTTACATTAGCAGTGAGCTGCTCCAGATGTCATACTAATCCACACACGTACACACAGCCACACCATTAAATGTGTCATGGTAATGCATGTGTGTGTATGTTGGGAAGAAATGGAGCATTCGGTTTGTGTGTGATCATTCAAGACACAAGCCTGTAATGTTCTTGAGACACACCTGTGACTGTGTGTTCAGCCCAGTAGTCAGTGTGATAACTTGTTGAACCAGTTGCTTCTAATAATTTGCAGTGAAAACTGTTATGTATGTGGCTGCTGATGTGGTGTTGTTACTTTTATGTCTTTCTTTTTTTTTGTCACTTCAAGGAATGCATGGACTTACCTGCATGAACTGATCATGATCTAAACATGACATCTAATTTATCTCTTTATTTGTATATGTCAAGTGGTAAAGCATATGCTTCTTTCTCTTTTCAGCCAACCACCGACGAGCTGGTCATGCAGTGACCAACATCTTGGCCAAAGAGCTGATGCAGGAGGACACGCCTTCGTCCAGCAAAGTGCCCATTAAGAAGAAAAAGACGGATGAAAAGGAGGAGCCTAAAGTAGAAGGAGCGGAGTCATTAGAGGAGTTACTGGACGCTGCTTCCTCTCGGTCCAATTAGGCAGGCAATTTTAGTCCGTCACATCCAAACACGGACGTATTTCATAGCCATTCCAGGGGCCAATGTCCATCTGAGATTAGCATACTGAAAGAAAAGGCCTGTTTTTCTCCAAGCTTTGTCTTAACAGAACCGTCTTTTAGGTGTCTTCAGGGAGGACAGGGAGACACAGAGGATGAGGGCAAGGCTCTCACCTTAGTAACAACCCCTGGACCCCTCATCAACCTTTGGATCTTTGCCATTGTCGTAAAATTAAAATTTCTTTCTTCAGCATGTGCACATATCTGTTCATGTATTCTTGTCTGTTTCTCTGTATTTTCACATCACTTTATTTTCACCTGTCATTTATCAAAGGACATCTTGAGCGATTCCAAAGACTTACTCAGGAGGGATCCACAGTTTTTTCGCGGTTATTTCCAAATCCCAAATTTAGACTGGGAATGTCTAGAAGTTGACACATCCTGCAGGTGCTTCATAGAGTTTTCTCTGGATGTCCCAGGCCAAGACCACTTTGCGCTTTTTCACATTCTTCTTTTTTATTACCTATGAAACATATTGCTTTGGAATTGTCTGATATACTGTATGTTACTGTTTGTAAATGTTAATCATTTGCTGTATTATTGAAAAAAAGTGCCAACCAATAGAAATTCAGTCTTGTCATTTCACTCCCAGTTTGTCCACTCACAGTTTGCACTGGACCAGTGTGGACCAGTCCAACAACAGTCATCACCTGGGTGTATGTTTCAGTGTGTGTTTATTTTGATTTTTTGTTTTTACTGAGAAGGGATTTAGTTCACTGGTGTGCATGCATGAGTAAGATTTCACATAAAATCTGGGAATAATTTACATAAACCTTTCTGAGCTTTGTTACCACATGTGCCCACAACAGTTATATGAAGAAAACCTGCTTACATCCATGAACATGAAGATTCCCATAAATCCATGAGGGAGGTAGTTTGGAGGAGAAAGTTCCTCCACCGACAAACCAAAAAAAAAAAAACACTGTTTAAAAGGGTGTTTCCATACAAAACCTAGTCTGAGCAGTTTACATGCCTGTGTGTTTATGTGTATGAGAATATCTTGAGTGTGTGAAGTAAGCTGCCTATATTTAGTTATGTGTGCACTTTCGACTTTATGTGTGCACTTTTTTCCTGTGTGTGTGTGCGGATGTAGGTTTGTGTGTGTGTGTGTGTGTGTGTATGTGTGTGTGTGTGCGTGTGTGTTGCCATCTGTAATTACTGTACGGTACCGACCATGCTGTCATAAATGCTAGGTTTCATAAACAGCATTGTGGTCTTTCTGCCGAGGAAAAGCACACTGGAAAACTGCCCAAAAAACTGCTGAGACAAGTATGTGTGTGTTTGTGTGTGTGTGTGTGTGTGTGTGTGTGTGTGTGTTGCTCACCCACTTTCCCTCCCACTGAACTGCAACAGTAGTTGCTGAATGTCTGGCTTTGCTCTTATTTGTATTCAGTAGCCATCAGCATACATGTTGCCATGATGTTGTGGTGTAATATCTGACAGGAATCCTGCAAGGTGATGTCAGCTGCTCCATGCGATATTTATTCCTATGCAAACACAACATTGTAGCCAGCCTCAGGATGTAAAAGAAACTGGATTCACCTGTGTATTAACCTACTGATTCAAGATCAGTGGTTCATATTGCTGGTGACTGAGAAAAAAATCTTTACGGCTCCAAACAGCATATCAATAATCAAAGAAATAGTTTTCTGTCCTCAACAGCACCAGCATTTATATGACCTTTTCTATAAAATCTTATTGTCATTGGGCATAGAGGAGCTGGCCCTTAACATAAAGAACAATGAGGTACAGTAGGTGTAGAAATCCTTGTTCTGATTGAGTGCCAGTGCTTCATTGCAATCCACTAACACTGAGAATAACTAGGTGTGAAGACTGCACCGCCTGCTCTCCAGCACAAAATAGATCAGAAACAGAGTTTTACATTTGGGATATCCTGTCCATCTCTTCAGGTGGATAGTGCCAGGTGTGTACCAGATGCTGAAAAGACTGTTCAACATAGAGGAGAGAAAGATTTTTAGAAAATAAAGAGGTCATTAGAACATCACTGGAATATTTCTTTTCTAATTTGATTCATTCCTTTTGTTGATTTTTTTTTTTTTATTGTTTTCTATGTGAATTTTTACGGTTGATTATTTTAATGTATTTGAACGGAGACAAGATTTTTTTTTCCAGAGATTGCTCTATGTATACAGAATAATGCACAGTCATTCTGTCTGCTACACAGAACTATTAAAAATGTCTTAAGTAATTTAACGGCGTGACTGTGTCATTCTTTTTTATGTACCTTTTTAAAAACATGCTCAAAGTATATATCTTACATGTCATCTATTGAAGTTAAATTGTGATGAGATTTCCAACTAAGCTGCATTCCTGTAGTTTTGCCAGTTCCTTGTGAAGCACATTTCTCCATACTTCTCACCCCCTCCCCCCTCCCTCATGTAAACCCATCGTGCAGTAAAATAGCAGATAGTTTCATCATTTTATTGCCAAGCGACACAAGAATGAATAAACATTCGAAGTAGTTATGTTTACAGATAAATTCCAGGATTTTCCAAGGCTCCAGGGTTTCCAGAGACATTTTCCAACGTTGATTGCCAGTGTTCAACATGATCCCTCACATTAAACTGTGTGTTTGTGTGTCTGTATGCGAGAGAGAGAGAGAAAAACAGTTGATGCCATTTAATGTTTTTTCATAATTTGTGTCCCCTTTCCATTTCTGTTCCAGTTGATACTTGATACTCTATGACCTTCTCCTCGTTTGCGCTAGTATTTATTCAAATCCATCACTAACATCTAAACTGGCATAAACATATGGCCTCTTCGGGGGGTTATTCCTTAGGTTGATGCTTGTTTCCTCAACCTAATCTTCAGTCAGCCTAAAGAATAAAAGCGGTAACTGAGGACAGAGCATTGAGATTTCTTTAAAGCTGTTTACACACTTTGGATTTTATGACATTAGCAGAGCACACCTGTCTTCCATCAGACAATCGCAAAGACGATCAGCTCCTATCTCCATCTCCTCCCCCGGACAGCAGAATTGTCCCCAAAAAATGTTTCCTAACATAAACTGTCATGGCTTCTGCTCATCTCCTCCCTGTAGCTGTCATCTTACCCACCACTGGCCTGTTCTGGGAATGCCAAGCTGTGTCATTCCAGTTCCGCAAAACAGCTGGTGAAGTTCCCCTGGTTGTAGCTTTGTTCTGTTAGGTGAGTCGATTCCTTCCACATCTCCTAAATCTTTCACAGTTCTTGGCAGGATATTTTCACTCCTGTTGCAGCTTGTCCAGACTGAATCCTTTGCATCTGCTTTTTATTTAAAATGGAAAGAAAAGGCATCAGTTATGTTCCTTTATTGTCTGGTGGTACGGCTAAGTCAAATTCACCTGAAAAATGGACTCATTTTTACGCTATTGATCTGTGTAGAGGTCAGTCGATATTGAAGATAATAAACTTCAGCTACAGTTAAGAGTCAAGAAAGCTGTTCACTCTCCAGGAAAAGCTGAATGGAAATTCTCTGTAAAGGAATAGTTTTGAAGGTTTTATTTCACTTTCTTTTTACCTGATTTACTGCTCTTTGTGTAGTAATAAAATATTAAATGTGAGCATTTTCTAATTTGGACAATAACGCACAGTTTTATTTTTATCCTAGCAATAATTTAAACTAGGTGTCATATTATTATTCCAGCATGCTTTCTGTACAAGAGTTGTGCTCCCTCCTCATGTTAAATGGAGCATTCAGTGTTATCTAATCTCTGACATCACAGAGAGTTTGAGAAAATAATGAGTTCTGTTTTTGGAAGTCATTTCACCTCAAAAACCTGGAGAATAAGGAATCCATTTCCCACCAGCTCTCCTGTGAACGCAGGCCTCTGCCCTTTAGTGAACCTGAGCTGAGAGTGCCGACTTTCACCTCATTAACTTGCCTGTTAATTTAACCCTGGCTTCCTTTCATCATTTACGATCACTGTTGCCTACACACATGTAGGCCATGGGGCAGTAATGACTTTGATTCAACGCCGGAGAAGATGGTGAATCAAAATGTCTGTGCATCATTTCTTTGTATCCGCGTGTGTGTGTGCCACTCTTCCTGTCTCTTTGAAGCTAGAAATAGGCAGCTATTCTCCAGCATCTGGTCCTAATCAACGTCTAACGATAACGGGGCCGGTAACTCTTTGCTTTTCACTGGTATTTGTGTGCATGTGTGTTCCTTATGGCATCCACACAAGGGTGGCTGAAGTGATTTGTGTCTCTCTCTGTGGTAGAACTGCACTGAGGGTGTCCGTGTTACTCATGTTGTGGAATGGAGAAAGTTTGTCCTTCTGTTTGGTATTGCAACTGCGCGAGAGTTAGCATTATACCAAAAAGTCATTAAATCTTTACAGAAGAAACTTTTAAATGACATTTTTTCAAATGCTGAGACATATTTTGATATATTCACACACCCTTTTTTCACGATTTGAAACATCTGCTACGACAAAGTAGAAATATACCTTTAAATGCACTTAAAATTAAGTTGTACCCCCTAATGGTTAACATCAGGGCAGACTAAGGAGCGTGGCACATATTTCTTTTAAACTTAAAAGGTTGAATTATGTTTGAAGTTAAACAAATTAATGCTTTTGACATGTTGGCTGCACTAGTACTGTTTTTTTTTTTTTTTTGTGAGTGCAAAGTGTGAGTGAGTACAAAACATCCCTTGACATTTTAAAATAAGACATAAGATGGCATCCTTGAAATGGTGTTTTATTTATTATGAAATTTATATATAAACTATAGAAAATAGAGGCTGTAGACGATGATGACACCAGTAAAGAGAATACAGTGATACTTTAAGCAGTAATTTCATTTTAGTCTTTTCATTCTCAACTGTACGGCTGCTTTCTTTTAAAGGGACTCACTTAAGTTGCAGCATAGCTCTTTATTTCAGCCACTGTTAAATAAATGTAGTAATGATCTCCAAGAAACAGTTTTAACATCCATTATGCCGGTTCAGACATTTTTTAACCTCTTGGCATAATTGTTTGTAGTTTAGAGTCACTTATCATTTTTCTTTTCTTTTTCTTCAGGAACTTAAATTCAAAAGCTTTGTGTTTGTCTCCCGACATAATTTATGTCCACTGTGAGTTCCTTTGCTTCTAAATGAAAGCAATCATGTGTGTGACTGAAGGAAATGCCAGAATAAGAGGGAGGGAGCTTTTAAAAGCAGTCCTTCACCAAACAGATGATTTACACAGTAAAAAGGAAACAGTGTCTTAAAGAGGTCTCCTTAATTCTGAAGAAGAGAGGTGGAGTAACTACAAGAGTTTGGAGAAAGTGAGAGTATCAATTAAAACGGTGGGGATGTTTGAGAATGAATGAAGTGAACATATAGTAGAGCAGATGAGAGAGGATGGGGGGATTGAAACGGAGAGTTGGATGGGAGGGAATGCTGGCTGTGATGAAGTGATTAGCTGACAAACAAAAGAGGTCTCTGGATTTAAAAGCTGTGTGTACTGTGTTCACACCAGCAGCACTGTGGGAGCGGCTATGTGCCTGATCTGGATCCACGCCTGCAGTGTGTGCATCCTCTTTGCGTAGCTTTGTCTGGAACATTTGTATCCTTGTGTAGATGCAGCCTATAGGTGTGTTCCTATACGGGTGTGTCTGAATGTGCTTTTTATATTCTGCTACACGCACGCTGGTGACTGTTTACACACCACGTGTGACTGTGTCAACATGTGAGCACATCCTGGTCATACTAGCCACGGGCAACTGTAAGAAGACAAACAGCAAACTTCAGTTTGAGGAGAGTAGACCTCAGAGTGTAAAACCAAACTAAATATCTATTAAAGACCACACGCTCCATATGCTAAAGTAAGACAGTAAGCATTATATGTGCTGGACGTCTCTATGTTAGCATTGCTATCGCAACCATGTTAACATGCTGACATTAGCATTTAGTATAGCCTCAAAAAGCATAGCCCTATATGAACTTTCTTGCTAAATGTTGCAGTTCACAAATCAGTATGGTTGCACAGAAACCTCCTGGGCTACATGTAGAAGAATTATTTTTATATATATATCACATTTACAGTTATGTTTAGAGGAAGCATTAAAAATCTATGTTTTAGTTCAGCTGAACAGTCAAGGAAATGAGTTTGATTGTGATCTATAATGATGCCTCATTACTATGAGTTTCAGGTCCTCTGATTCCCAGACTCCCTCCGTCTCTTGTTGTGACATTCTGGGGAGTCAAGGGAGATTTGTATGTGTGTGTGTATGTGTGTGTCTATGCCCTTATTTGCGTGAAGGGGGTCTGCTGGAGGAAAAAAAAAAAAAAAAGGTCTGAACAAAGAAAGGGGGCAGTATAATTGGCTTCAGCACTGCCAGACGACACAATGACACGGCCATTGATAGTGGAATGAGTTCCCGGGAGTGGGGGACCAATGGATGAGCAGGAGTCTGTTTTTCACAGCCTCTGATTGGTTGGCCGAGAGAGGCTGTCGGTCTCCAGGTAGCAAAGTGAAAATGAGCATATCTGCCACCCCTCCGCCTCCTGGAGGAGACAGGGAGGGAGTGTTAGATATGGAAGAGGAGATGTGACCTCAGCTGTGGAGAGAAGATAACAATGGATCTACATGCACACAACATATTATCTTTTATATTCTCCTTCTCTCT
The DNA here is from genome assembly GCA_023373845.1 of Nibea coibor. Classification (NCBI taxonomy): domain Eukaryota; kingdom Metazoa; phylum Chordata; class Actinopteri; family Sciaenidae; genus Nibea; species Nibea coibor. The sequence goes on along the minus strand of CM041739.1, from coordinate 13,226,693 downwards.
CAGTTTCCTCATCCCTTCTACGTCAGACTCTCTCTTTTCTTTTGCTCTAACCCAGACATTTTGTTTTCGTGTGTGTGTGTGTGTGTGTGTGTGTGTGTATTTCTCTGGCTGCTACTGGCTTCGACATTGCCAGGGCTCTGAAATAAATTTGTTTCATTTGTCTTTTACTTGGCTGTACACTCCACAGCTTCTCTCTCTTTCTCCCAGTCTTCATTTCTGAGAACTGTGGATTAAAGCCTAACTTCATTTGTTTAGATTGGCCATTTCTCAACTTTCCTGCTGTTTCAGGAAAGAAGTACACACTACTGTTACATTCAAACTGCAGAGAAACAGGGTTTGAGTGACTGCTGAGGAATCTAAAAAAGAGAGCTTGACTGATGTTTTTGAATTATCGTACTGCGTATTGTGCTGAATATGTGCTTATTTGCATCATTTTGCCTTTGCCTGAAAGTGAGTAACTGAGTAACCTCACACGTCGGCACGTCAGGGTGCAAATGTGTCTCTGTCTGCTTAATTCAGTCTTCCTGCATCGGCCATCATATCTTGATAATATCCCCTTGATCAAATTACTCGGCTGCTTGTATAACATTCTACATGTGACACACAATTAGCAGACAATTAACATGGGCCAGTGAGTGTCAACCGATTGGCTGTGCCATCACACCGCTGAGTGACATCTCCATCATTACAGCGCTGCCCTGCATCACCCTGAAGCAGCAGGGTGCAAACACTGTCTGCCTGTCTCATGCAGAAATCTGTCTCAGTCTGTTTCTGTCTCCATCTGCATTCCTAGCTGTCCAGTTACGTCTATATGCCATTTGATCTGTTTCTCCTTATATGTCCACGCATTCCTTACTGCTTAAACATTTTGTTTTTCTTCCTCTCTCATCTCTTTATTTCTGATTACCTCTCCATCCCGTATCTGCCTGCCATCTGATTTCTCATTTTTTTGTTCATCTGGAAGTGAAGCATGTTTTGTACTAAATCAATACGACGTGTCCTGCACATCAGCACGAAACGATGCGACGGGCACCATTTTATGAAAAGGACTTTGATGAGTATGTTGCAGTGTGCGTCAGATCAGAAGACGTCCAATATGGAGGCAACTTAAGCATTAAATCCCATTAAAGAGCAGATGGGACATTTTGTAAAGAGAATTGTGTGTTATCTGAAACCGGCCTGTGTGTGGCTTTCTGAGTAAATGTTGACAAGATTTACAGCAGTTCATGTATTGACAGGAGAGGCTGAAGAATTTTGGCCCGGTCTCATTTTCTGCCTCTTTCTCATCACCTTTCCTCCTCCTGTTTGACTCATCATGTCTAGCCTTGTTTCTCTCGTCATCATTTTTAGCAGTTGCAAAAAAGCTAATGAGCGTTTTCCTCTGCACTCGACCGAGATGATGAAACTGACAAATGCAACACGTATTTATGCACCAACGGACTTATTCGTGTCCATTTTCTCGCAGCAATTCCCTCTAAGATATTTAAAGCATGCTGATATTCCTCTGCACAAATTCACTATGAACCCCACAATCCCTAAACCACTTCAACATACATAAATACACATGAAACCTGCCACCACACACAATTTAAATTCTTGAGCTTTTTCTTCCCTTAATCTGCAATGTTATGGCTCACCCCAGAGAGCTTTAGAGTAGAGGGTCTGTCTGCTCTGCAGCCTGTGGTGAAGGCTGATGCCAACAGAATATCAATAAGCATCAGGGGTCACACAGCCACATGCATAACCATAGGACTCCCCCCCCCCAACCCTAACCCCCTTATTTTTTTTCTCTTTCACATAACCACAAATAGGAATGCTTAACATGTGTAGTAAACAATACAATAGAGGCACGAGGAGCTTGTGCAGAGGTGTCTATCAGTAGCGGCACAGGCAGCGTGGACACAAACCTTTCACACCACACGTAGCTTATAGTGACAAGTTGACACCCTGTAGCCATGTTTGGTGTCATAATCGTACACTACAGTGTGGGCCTGTGTGTGTCATGGCTCCTAATGTTGTTGATGGTTGTGACAGTGTGTTCATGTTACCCCAGCCAACGGAAGAGGAGTGTGTCTGTGTGTCAGAACATAGCATGCGAATGTAAGAGTGCAGGACCCAAGACATGCAGTCGAGTCAATCTGTCTCCATTAATATTACCAACTGTCTGTCAGTGCAGCTTCATTAAAGCTTTTTATCAGGATGTAAAATAGAACTAAAAAAAACTGTTATGCAAAATAGTTGGAACAACAGAGATGTTCTGTGGCTGATACTGAATGTTTGTGGCTTTTAAAAGACAGTAATGATTCTGTCTGTACACACACTGATAAAATAAGTACTGTTCATAATGCTGCCCTGTTCATGGGCTTCATCACTGTTCCTTAAGGTGCTTTGTTGTGTTGGGGAAACCACATATTCTCTCAGGGTTGATGTAATACTGATTTATGTGTTTTTATCTTAGATTTTTGATTTAAAAAGTCTAGACTTCAGCAGGAGGTGGGGTGTAGCGGTGCTGTAGATGGTGATTGATAACACGGATGTGAAGAACTTGAAGTGATGCTATTATAACATGGACCCCTCGAGGCTGTTGTGTCTGCCTTGACTAGTCAGGCTGAAATCACGGGTCTGAGCTTCGATGAGGATGATGATGAGATCATTCTGTATGTTTACGTTGTTTTTGTACATGGTGCACTTTGTCGGTGGTTATATTTTCGTGTCCTTGTGGAACGAAGGGCAGATCTTGGGAGAGCTTGTTTTTGTCTGTGTCTGCCCATCCCTCCTGCTCTCTATCTGTCCATACACATTGGTGGAGGTAGGGCAGTTGTCAGTCAGCTGACCTATATGAGCTGAGCCTGCAGCAGTGAGATTTCCTCCGGGGGTAGTACAGTTCTGGGTGTGGTCTATATGTGTGTGTGTGTGTGTGTGTGTGTATGAGGTTGTGCGTGCAAGCATGTCTACATTTGTGTGTGTTTGTGGGCATGCACGTGTCCTATATAATTTATAACCCCATCTCAGGAGGGTGAATATGGGGTGAAGATAACAAGTCTACATCCACAGTGACATTTAGAGGTTAAGCAGATTCTAACAGAGACAGACATTCAAACCTCACAAAATGCTTTTGGCTACATTCCTAAAGATGGAGACGAGCCTTAACGTTGATCAATTGTGTTATTGGTAGTCTCTGACTTGCTGATTATTGTGTAGAAATTGCTGTAGATCTTTGTGATTGACATGAAAACATCTTTCTTAGGTTTCAGTGCTAAAATAAGCAAATTAATCCGCATAAAACTATAGCAAGACTTTCAATACTGGATAAATCTAGATTGACAGTCATCTACCCTTTAAAAATGTCAAACGTTTTCAGTTCCCTGCCTCTCACATTTGAGGTTTTGCTGCTTTTTTACGTTCTGTGGTGAAACGTTTTGACTTTGGATAATTAAAAACAACATATGATTTTTCATTATTTGCGAAGATTTAATAATGCTAAGATAATGCTGAGAAAATAAACTGATAATAACAATAATTCATAGGTGCAGACCTAATTAATATTAGGGCAGATGTTACGCCTTTATCATGTTTTCTGTAAGAAACAAGTGGAGACAATTCAGAAAAGAGATTTAGGGGAAGGTAATAATGAAGTTGGCACACAAAAGGAATGTCTGGTTCCATGCCAGTGCGCATCTTTTATTATCTGTAAAAGTTATATTTAAAAAGACTCAAAATTCCCAAATACACAAACCCATTTACAGGATAGTCTCATTTTCTCCTGATGTGCAACAATAAACTGCTGAGGGTGAAGAATAGACTCAGACTGCCAACCCCCCAAAAATACCCCAATCATGCCAAGCACCTATTAGAGGCAATGACATCATTCCTTTGCCTGGTAACCATGGTTACACTCACCTCCTGCTAGCAAAAATCAGCACCCATACCCACTTTTCTTGATTTTTCTTTTTTTCCTCTCTGCCTGTCTCGTCTGCTTCCCCCAGCTCTCTCTGCTCGACTCACTTTGTTTCCTCTTTCATGTCTCTTTCTCGTCTCTCATCTTTTCCCCCTTTTTATTTTCTACTTCTTTAACTCCACTCCTCTATGCATCCCCCTCCTCTCTCTTTCATATCCTCCCCATCTCTTCCCTACGGCTTGTTCTCCCTCACAGCACGCTGGGCTTAATGCATTTTAGCTTTATATGTTTATGGTTTTTACGCTAAAATGGAGGCTGGGGTGACGTTACCAGAGTAAAGAGAAGAGTGAAAACAAAGACAAATGCAAAGATAAGGATGACCTACATAGACAAAAGAAACACAGATGTGAACATACATAGCTGCAGCTGAAAAGGCAGTGCATTTTAAACAGAGGGTGTTAACCGTGCATGTTACTCAGTCAGGCATAAAACAGAGATTGCAGCAGAGGCGATGAGAAGAGAAGATCAGCCCTGTAAACAAAGACTGAGGTTGGTGGACGTTTACAGCTGGACCGTGCAGGCAGTACGAGCCACCGCTCTATACCGATAACATAAAGGACAGATGGGTCAAGTGTTGCATTAAAGTCTATTCCAGAGTCATAGTTTGGAAGAAAAGAAAGCTAAACCTTGTGACTTCATGTTCAGAAAAGCTACATCCCAGAAGCACCAAGTGTGAATAAGTACATGAGGATAGGGGGCACTGCACTGCATTACAATCCATTTTTCAGACAGGCAGGGTGGGTGGGGGGGTAAGAGGAGTATTAAGCGGCATTGTGTAGCTGTATTATAGTAAGCAGCTTAAAGTCCCGATGCCGGGCTGAAAGGACAAAGAGGCGTCACAGAGGAAGAGACCAGAAGATGTTAGAGCTGGCAGGGAGGGCAGGAGGATGGGGAGACTGGTATTTTGTTTGTTTGTTTGTTTGTTTTTTGTCTTTTCTTTCAACGTTTCAAACCTTTTTCTTTCCCTTTGTCTTCTGCTTCTCTCTAATCACCATCAATTATTTGTAGGTTTTTCTTTTATCTCTCCCTCTTCACTTCACTCCCTCACCTCCTAGTGATCTACTCTGTGTGATGCTAACATGTCTTCCCCCTTTTGCTACATGTTGCCAGGGAGGTAATCACCGTCGCCACCGTCCCTCTGTATCACCTAACTGAGTCAGAGAGAGAAGGGGAGGGGGGAAACGGATGGTGGAGGTTGCCATGGAAACTGAGAGTCTGTTGCCGACCGACATCATCTGTTGTTGCGCGGCATAGAGCGGGCACATGAATATTTGAGGTTCATAGACACAGATAGATGAATGACACAAACCGCTCCCTGGACCTGCACTGCCTCCTCAGATGGAGATACAGAGAGGTCACTAAAGGTGGAGACTAGGGAAGGGATGGCTGGTGGAAAGGCAGGGTCACAAAGAGAGACTGACAGACCTCCATTTTATCTAAGGCAGAGTGTTTCTTGTTATAGAAAGGGGTTATGAAAAGGAAGACAAATAAATGAATGCAAGCACATTAATAGAAAGTAATGGGAGGATTACGATTTTGACCACTTAAACGAGTATTGTGTGCTGTGAGAAATTCAGAGTAGGTGATGGAAGCAGGAGAACAAAGGCAGAGATGGAGGGAGGGGGGGTGACGTGCCATGAGAGCAGTAAATTAGGGCACTGGAGCTTGTTTTTCCCTCTCTCTTCCCTCCTCGTTTTGTCTCCTCATTTCTCAGAACGACCTGCAGTATTTTCTAATTTGCTGCTTCCTCTGCCTGCTGTTGAAAGACACACACACATTCATGCAAGCAAAGTAGCCATGATTCATGCAGATTTCCAAATGAGATGCTGCATTGAATTGGGAAGTTTAATTGTGCACACTGACTGCACTGCGTCAAAAAGCACAAAACTGGAACAAACATGGCTCGTGTTTCTATCCTTTCCAGCTACAGCTGTGTCACAAGGCTTCTTATGGATTTTCTTGATCTCTTACAATGCTGATGCTAGAATGGTCTTTATGCAGCACTGTAGGCTGCAGGTCTGTATCTCTACTTCTACAACTTATTTTGTTGTAACAATAACGTAAATCCTCTCGTGTGTCTTGTCTTTGAGTGTTTCCCATGGTCCAAGAATAACTTACCAGCTCAGAGTGTCCTGCTGATGGGTTTAACACCTGTCCCAGAGGTCATGGTGTGCAATGGAGTCCCTTGTATCCCACCAACGCTGTTGACATTCAGACCACTGTCAGAATATGAGATATTGCTCTTAAACAATTCCCATGGTCCCCCTTGTTGATTTAAAATGAGTGTGGGTCAGTTTGTGATTCCCTAGTGTTTCACAAATATGCAATTTCCCAGTTGCGTTTGTGTGTGTGTTCTGCCTGGGATCATTACTGCTTGATTCTGTTTTTCCTAAATTTTAGACTTGATGTCAGTCTTGATTGTGTACTTTCTAATGACGATGAACACAAGAGCTAATATAAATGGCTTGATGTTACAGAGCAAGAAATGCTTACACATTTATGTCTTGCTCCCAAAGCTTCTTTAACTGCAGATGGGCATAGAAAAGTTGTGACTGCACAAATGAACTCTCTTTCATTGTTATGACCATATAGAATTAAAGGAGAATTGAGAGTGAGATTTGTTCATGAGATCTTTTATCCTGGTGATTGATTCACTTTAAAAGAAAATGGCTTCTTACTGTAAACAAGGAGGTCCTACATGAACACATATTCTGCCAAAAATAGAACAATACTTATTTCACATGAGACATTTCTGAACTTGTTTTCTATCTGTGCTCTTTCACTTGTTCTGGGTGGGCTTGGTCCTGCTGGAAAATACTTTAGTAGTTCATCATTTTGGGAAATTTGCGTATTTGCTCATTGACATAAGGTCAATGAGAAGATACCATCAAGGAGGCGATTGGCTTAACTTACCTTCGCGAAAAAGTAGTTACAGCACCTAAAATCACAACATGTAGTTTGTACATTTATGTATGTGTTTGGATTAAGTCAACAAGATATAAAGTGTTAAGAAGTGAGCTTTAGAGGGGAGTTTTGAACTTTGGACAGATTCATGCTATTGCAGCTCACTGGCTCCAGCTTCATACTTAAGCAGACATTATGGGAATACTGACCTTTATACTTAACTTTGAAACAAATGAAATGTGTATATCTGAAATGTAAAACAATTTAAGATATTCAATTAGGCGATTAAAAGATCTGTCAGTTGCATAGTCTGAAACTTTTGTATCTGTGTTTTCTTTTCATGACAGCAATTACTTGGTCAGAGTGGCTGAAAATTCTTCATCTCAACCTCTGCATCTTGTTCTTTTATCAAACAGCAGGCTTAATATGTAATATTGTTTAAGATGGACTCCCCTCATAGTTTGCGTTCCAGCCTCCAGTATAAAGCAGGGGTGTGTTAGTTCAGGGAATAGAGTGGGGAGGGGAGCATAGAGGAGCTTGCTAGTGCATGCTTATTAGCCTGAAATATCCATGCAGCAGCTGCACCATTTCCGCGGCAACACCTGTCGCCATGGCGCTGAGCTGTCGACATGCCTCTGTGTCAGTGTCTGCATGTCTGTGGTGCTGCAAATTCACAGCGTATCTGACCTCTGATAACACACACACACACACAGCATACATTTACTTCCCCCATTAATGCGCTGGCATGTACAAAATCTCATACATGCATCTCAACATCCTTTATATGCATTGTGTATCCATGCACACACACACAACCCTCCATGGCAGCTGTGTTGAAGAAGCAGTTATAATGTAAGAAAGCAGAAAAATGTTCTAGCTTGCAGGCTTCTTTGATGCATCATTACATATTTAATTCTCTGCTTTCCTCCCTGTTCCCTCCTCGCTCTATTCCTTCTCTCGTCACTCAAGATGGGGAATTTTGCGTTTCCATGACAACCACAGTGGTGGAGGAAATGGATTAGATACTCTGCACTGTCTATTCTGGGGGGTGTGGTGGCTGCTGGATGGGGGAAGGTTATAGGCTTATGGGGCGCATGGCTTGTAAAGAGGGATCGGGGTTATGGGTAACTGTAACTTGCCTGTGTATGTGTGTTTGGGAGAGACAGGGTGGGGGTGCCCTCAAGCCACATTGCACCAGATGGAAGCTTTTGATCCCCCTCAAAGCACTCATTGTTCTATCTTGTCGAGTAGACAGAATCCAAGTTGAAGTCAATTAGATCTCGGTCTTTATTTTATCTTTCTTTTCTGTCCATTACCCGTGATCACATGACTTTAATGCTGTGTTTTGCACACTTGACCTTTTGACTTGTAACCTAGTGAAGTGACACCTGATGCAAGCGTGAGGAGATGCTTCTTCCTCTCATCTTCTCTCGTGTAGCCCGCTGTAGTGAAATCATAACGAGGCAATTAACCCTGCTTCTGTCACCCGAAATTCAACTCTCACTACCCCTACCTCGGTCTGTCTTTCTCCCTTCATTCCCCGTCTCCCCTCTGTCTGATTTCCATCCTCCCAGCTGAGAAAACAGGCGCGAGAGCTCTTGGCAGAGGAGATGAGGCGAGAAAGGGAGCGGGAGAGAGAGTAGAGAGGGGGCTTTTCAGATGAAGAGAAAAGGGGTTTGCTGCTTTGAAAGGGAGCATTGTGTTCTTCTTCCACATTGCTACAGCTCCATCTCTGTGATTTAGTTGAGCCAGCAGCCAGCACATTACTGTGTCTCTTTAAATCAGGGCGCTGTTAGCCTTAGCAACGTTCAGGCTCCAGTGCTCCATTGCTCCTGCTCAATGGCTGCCTCCTGCTCTTCAAGACCACTGAACTTAACTCCTGCCTGATGGGTACATTCCTCTCAGCTGACATGATAAATAAAAACAGGCTTTTGGAAATCTTCTGAGAAATATGGTGTGTTTAGCAAAGCATAGAGAGTGTGGTTTAAGCAACCAATCAGCCGATATTACTTGATGTTTGGTGTCGTGCAGGACAGTCGGGGTGTATTTTTGGAACTGACTGAGTGTGCCAAAAGAAAAAAAATATTCCATTCCTTTCTCTCCCTGTTAATTTTTTATAAGGAACATCCATCCAAAAACAGTGGAGTGTCTTTCTCTCTGTCTCTGCATGAGAAGAAACCACATTAACCCACTGCTGTCTGTTTTCTGGCTCTCTGAAACTTTCATATTTAATCCCCATTAAGTGTGTCGTTTGGATTTAGGCCATGCTTAACTCGGCTGTGGAACTGTGAATGTATATGTTTCATCCCAGAGTCATTCCCTGGTAAAGTCCAGATTAAGCTGGTCTTTATCCCTGCTGTGTTTCCACAGAGCAGTGCTCTGTCCTCCAACATGTGGTGACCCAACATACTGCAGAGACAGCTGCAGGATGGGAGGAAGGAGGGCGAGGAGTGGGGAGGGCAGGGAAGGAAGAGGAGAGGAAGTCAGACGGGAGGATGAAGGAGGGGGGTTGGGGTCCTTCCTTCTTTTGCCAGACTAATTAGGGAGGGGGGAGTAAAAGAGGCGCGTAAACTCACTTCCTGTCCCCGCCACAAGCAGTCGTTACATCATGTCCTGTGTTTTTTCCTCATATGGATCAGATTTGATCCTCCTCAGCCTGAAATAAGATCCTTGTTTTCTCTCTCTGGAGCTTCCTAGCAGCTCACACACCACGAGAGAGGCTCTGCTCTACTTTCGGCTCCAATCTAGACGAATTAGAGCAAATTTGATTACTTGGCTATTCGAGAAATTTACTTTTGCACACTTGTGTTTGAAGGTCTGACTTCTTCACTGACTCAATGACTGACCACAGTGAATAAGTATGTCTGTGGGCTGCCTGCTTACATGTACATGTGTCACATGCAGGATGTGATGATGCCTGTTATTCTCTCTTGTGTCCAAGCTGTCTGACTAATTCTATTACCATACACAGGCAGTCCATTGTCAACTTCCAGTCTGCTATGACTTCCCCTCCTTGGTGAACGCTGTACATCACTGGCTTTAAGTTTTTTTTGCCTGTGTGTGTATGTGGCTGTGTGTGTCACTATTGTGTATATGACCATGTGTGTATAATCAGTAGGAATGTGCTTAATTAAGCGAGATAGTGTGGGGGACCCAAATGGGGCAATAAAAGAACAATCTCCCCATTCTGCTGGGTCTCCCCTCCGGGAAATGGATGACACATGGGGACAGAGTGGCCAACGGGAGTCTCTGAGTAACAGGATGACAAACATCAGCTGACATAGTGACTCTAAAGCTACTTTAAAGCCTAATATTAGGCTATATGCACAGTATATTGTACCCACATGAATAATACCTCAGTTTCCTTTGATTGTTAGCCAAAATTAGAATAGCTATCAAATGGAAGTCATACTGTAGATCTCCAGTGAATCAAACTGGGACAAACCCACATTGCGTTATTACCTCTGACTCATCCGCTTGTGTCCGTGTGTGGGATATCCTCCTCTCCGCTCTGCCATGTTTCCATGCATATGTCTCTGTCAGAGTTGCCAGGTTTGACTAATGGCTGAATATGTTTGTCTTCCTGCAGGTCATTCAGCTCAGGCAGGCCCTGAGCAGAGCCAATATTGGCCATTGCATAGATCTGTAATGAAGATGTGGAGAACAGAGGAAAGCATCCAGCCGCTGGGGCTGACAGTTACCGTGGCAACCACATAACACAATGAGAGAAGGGTGAGTGGAGTCGGCCATTTTGGGTATGTGAATCTGCAGGGTTTGATGTGGGAATGCTGCAGTGTGAACAACCAGGCTGGCGAGTTAAACATTCCTTGGTCTACACCAGAATGGTATTTAGAAATGAAAATAAGAGACAATTTTTCATATATTCTTTTTAATGTCTCAGAGCTATTTGTCTGGTGTAATATTCAAGTAGTAACTGAGAAAAATTCCATTAGCTGGCATTAGAATGGACGTCATGCCTGATTCATAAACAACACTCGCATCACCATCCCTCCAGCTCTCTCCTTCCATCCCCCAACATCTGCAGCAGAGCCTGCTCCTTTTGTTTTGCTTAGTGACGTCCCATGGGCTATTTATAGGCATGTATGTTATTGTGTAAGACCTTGTGAAAGGCACAAAGAACCTGAGCAGGCTACCCTGTTCCCTGTAGGGGCCCCAGGATTTCTGAGAGAAAAGTTCAAGAACATGTGGCTCTGGTATGATAAACTAGAAGAGTTTACATAGAATGAGCTGTATGAATATAGATGTGTTTTTACTCTGATTTTTTTTCTTCAATGTCTTGTTACCATTATATCTATATCCTGTATTCAGACATCACACAATATGTAGTCATTAGTCATCGTTATTGATACAAGGTTGATTTACAGTCATTGTTAAATCGTGTCATTCTAAGAGGACTAATAGGCAGACATGTTGCAAGTAAAGTGAGGGGATCACCTTTTAGGTCTTATTATATAAAATATCACATTATGAAATTGTCCTTTTTCCTGCTCAGGGTAATACTTTGATTGATATTTTATTGACATTTTGCTTCAGATACTTTTAAAGTATAGTTGAGTAGATTTAATTGATATATCTGTAAATCATTTTATCACTAAAAGTAACATGGCAATAAAGTGTCCCAGTTTATTTTTCATACTGATCATGAGAAGAAGGAACAGGAAATAATATTTTACAGCCTCATTTTGTTTTTCTTTTTATGGCCCTTTAATCTGCTGCAAAGAACACCTGAAATGGACGAGGAATACAGCAAAGCTTCAGAATAAGGAGTGCTGCAGTCTTGCTTTATGTGGGTCACGCAGACAAAAAGCACACTCCATCTTACAACATTAAATGCTTTTCACATATGAGTCTCAGCATTAACAAAGAAACAAAGTTAACTCAAACTGCAGTTTGCATGAAAATTACGTTAGTATAAAATAAATGAGACGCACAAGCATGTTTTTAAATGATTTCAGAATCTTTTTATTTGAAATGTCAGTGTTCAAGAGAAAATAAAACAGCAATATAAATATTAGCATAAAAATAAGAGTAACACAGGGGTATAGCGTGGGGGCTAAGCATTTGATAAGAAAGATAATACAGCAGGATAGAGTAGTATTAATTCAGCAGCGGACGGACTTACACATATATAATATTTATAATCATTTGTTCATATGGACAGAAAGAGAATGAGAGGCATTCTTTCACAAATGCACAAGATAAAATCACCGCAAAAGAACATTGAGAGGTTACAGAAGGATAGAAACATTTCCATATTTTTTTGTTTTGCTTCTTTTTACAGGGTGATAAAAGAGAGAAAATGAACACAAAAATATGCGCAACACATATCACAAGTTAACTAGTCTACGTGTGTCACTTTGTTTACTTATCTAAAGTCATCTTTAATTCATTTATTTACATTGAAGAGTTAGTTGGCTTCCATGGTGCTTAGTTACTACATTGCAACACAAACTGTTGAACATCTCAGATTTTTATTCATTATTGATATTTTTTTTTAAACTGTGGTTTTCTTATTTTTCTTGAAAAACAAAATGCAACACATTCCAGTAGTAAGCCACGTCTTGTGGAGAGGGACTTTTATTTTGAAAATGTTGGATGTGGTCCCTACTATACAAACAACTGGCTCATACCATCGACAGGACTTGTGTTTATTTACAGTGGGAGAAGAGCCTCACAGGACCGGGGAGTGGAGGGGAGAGGTGAGTGGTAGAGAGACTAAGGTTTTCCATTGATTTCAATGGAGGAGGAATATTTAAATGGACTCTAGAGTGGTATTTCCTCACCAACAGGGACAGCTGTGCTTGGCTCTGTTGACCTCTACCTGGGTCAGTGCATTAGAGAAAGTTTAAGGGGTGGGCAGGTCAACAGTGGTTCCTCTGTACATTCAGTGGGTAGAGCCAAGGTTGTTTTCCCACCCCCTGGTTGTTGTAATGGTGCCACCTCAGTCTGTGAACCCCTCACCACATGCCATCCACTCCCCCTGACCCAGCCTGCAAACTGCCTTTTCTCATGCAGTTGTATCTGGCCAAGAGGCCTGACAGACAGATGGACGGCAACGTAAAGACTTCATATCTTATACAAACAGTTCCTCTATGCTATTGAATCATTATCTCCCAAAGAAAAAACATGTTACTGTGTCACATCAAGAAGTTTCTTCAGCACTTCATAGATAGTGAGGGGAAATACTCTAGCGGCTTGCAAAGTGTCTAGAAACTCCTAAGCACTTAAGTTTACCACATCTACGTGTTTCCCTAAAGACAGAAGTGATTACTATCCCTACATCATCTCATCAGAATATAAACAGTGCATTTCTCCTTGTTTGGCTCTCATCGTGGGGGTAGTGAGTGAGGGGAGGACACTAGCCGAGTGTGAAGAGGGGAGGGTAGAGGGTGCAGGGCAGCATGACATGTTTTGCCCATCTGGAGGTGTTTTGCAAGAAGCCAGACCCTGCTGCTATACCACCTGCATGGACAGCATGGCTTGTGACTTCATGACACAATGCCACGCCACCCTCTGCCAGCCCGTCCTCTGGGTGCATGCTCAGGTCATAAAAATATCAGGGATTAAAATCCTTTTTTTTTTAAACTATGATTACAAAAGTAATTTTCATTTTGTGTCAAGTAAATGCTACATGTGCATTATATTGACCTGCGATTGGAGGGAGGATAACAGATTCAGGATGTCCTCCTTTTTGCTTTTGCAATGCATAGTTTGCAACTCTAAACTAGTATATGTGGTTTGAACCTTAAAGAGCATGCAGAAGAGTTTGTAATACCTGTCAAACAACAGCCTTATATCCACAGGACTTATGCTTTAAGACCCTGCAAGGCTGACCCTATATAGGAATCTAATGGATGGCAACTAGCGTACTTTACAATAGCTGACTTTCCCCATCAGGGGAAGAGCACAATAAATCCAACATGAAAGACACTAACAATTCATCTCTGAATACATCACTGCGTATAGCCTTGTCATCCCAGCAAGGTTTCTTACACTGAATCTTTGTCCAAGTTCATTTGATTTTGCCAAAAGAAAACAAACAAACATAAAAATCACTACAACCCCCCATACCCTGCCAAAATTATCCACTGATAAAGATTACATGAGCAATACTCGATCTTTAGCACAACACAGGTTATCAACACCAATAACAGCCATCAGCACATTCAGACTCTTCAAGACACTCTTTCAAAGACCCATCACCATCGTCCATGTGGTCAAAAGTGAGTTGCTGTCATTATTTAGACCGTGGCTAGCATGAGTGACAGCGGCACAGTAAGATATCTTATGGGAAGGATATGGGGGGTTGAATTTCTCATCAGATCAGGCCGGGTTTATCATTCCTTCACCTCTCTTCGTCCAACTCTACTTCTTCTCCTTCTTGGTGGACTTCTTCTTGGAGGCAGGGGTCTGGGCGGCCTTGGGAGGCTCAGGCTGAGCTGAGGTCTGGGGCGGGGGCAGTGCCTGCTGGGTGGCTTGCTGAGCCGTGGCCTGTTGCTGCTGGGGATTGGAGGTGAGTGTGGCCGTGCTGCCGGGGATGTAGACATTCTGGCGATAGTCGGGCACGTGCTGCAGGGTGAACTGGGGGCTGTAGCGGGTACTCAGGCCCATGGTGCCGGGTCCCAGGGTGGCTGTAGCCTCGCTCACTTCTGGGGAGAAGAGAGACAGAGTGGGGGAATGAAGGGTGAGGAGGGAATGGAGAGAGGGATGAAACTTGTTAGACAACAAGAATTTGAAGGTTTAGTATGACAATGCCGTATAATAGTAGTGAAATGAGATTAAACCAATTGCTTTCAAAGCTTCTATAAGAGATACAGTGCTTGACTGAAATGACATACTACTGTGTGAAAACACAAGGTTGCAGTGAGCTACACTAAAAACTAAGGGCAGGAGTAGTAAAAATATGAACAAAAAAGTGTTAAAAATGGTTGATTGAATGCAGATGTTTGTTTTTTTTTAATAGGAATGATGAAATGATGAAAAGCTCTCCCCAGCATAGTCCTGTGTTTCTGGTTTTGTATCAGGCCTGCCCTGCGTGTGCTTGCGCATGACGTAGCTGCTCAGCTCATAATTCTCCCACAGCCCCTGCATTGCAGAGCCAGAGACACAAACGTTCCCTCCCCCATCCTGTAGCTCCTCTCAGCCTATATAAACAAACGTATGGACACGAAAACTGTCATAATAACCGCTCTGGTTTCCAGTGAGCCAAAGCAGTGACTGAAAACATACATTTTAGATGATCTTACTGCTCTCAGACAGTGCTTTATTAATTCATTTCTCCTGCACTGTGCTTATCAACACAGTCACATTAAGTACAGAGGAGAGATGACCTTCAGTATTACACGCACTGTTTGTTCGTTGCTTTCTGGTGGCACTAACCGTTCAAACTTTGTGCTGACATACAGGTTACCACTATGCCAAAGACAAAGCCTTTTCTCTGTCCGTCTCTGTTCGATCCAGTGGAAAAATTTCACACAATGTCCGGTGCAGTGTCCAAGAAGGGGGGAGGGTGTGGGTGGGTAGGGGGAGGGAGCTGTGATGTGTCAATAAAACAGTGGAAACAGTGACTTGAGCCTATGTGGAAATAAATCTTTGGTCCCCTCATCATTTCTGAGTATTTTGTGTTTGATTGCGTTATATTCGGTGTTGCTCAGCCGAGCAAGACACGCTTTTAAGGGCAATGTTATGTGTATTTTTCAAGGTTATTACTAAGGCCAAAGATGAATAACTGTGTGTGTGTGTCCAGTGCTGGTTAGGGCAGTTACTGCAGGAACAGAGAAATGGGACAGTAGATATGTTTTGGAATATTGGAACTTTTGGTTATGCATGAGCCTGCAGGTTATATGTTGCATAACTGTTCATGTGGCTCCATGGCCTTCTGCTTATAATAAAACACTGCACATGTGATGAGTGTGTACAGTGAAAACCTGCAACTCTGTCATGTTATTGAATTCAACACATCAATTGTGCTGTTGATCCGAGGACCTGCAGGTAGCTATGTGCGCTGTCTGGATATGATCTGAGACTTCCACTGGATGCTTAGCAGGACACAGTCACTACGTGGAAACATCACCGTGGATACAGAAAGCTTTATTAATGAGCGAGTCTGGCTAGTTACCCTTCAGCCAAACAGGAACCTAAATGAACCACTCCTGCCCACGCACACCCTCACTAAGCTTATGAAGAGAAAGAAACTGATTCGGAAAAGGATGAATTGATAGAAGGAGGAAGACGAGGAGGTATAGAACTCACCGTTTGCTGCAGCCATCAGGGCTTGGAGCTGCTCAGCCTCAGTTGGGGGCTGTGGCCAAGGGCCAGTTCCCATGGCAACCTCAGGTCCTCCAGTTGCCCTGTGACGAAAAGGAGGAAAGAACAACTGTAAATAGCTGGTGGTTCATCCACTCCAGTGTGTACGTGTGTGTTTATTTAGCTCAGTGGTTTGACAGTTGGTGGTTTGTGATGTAAAGGCAAAGCAGCTGACGGCGAAGTACACAGCCTGAGGAGACCTCAGCAAAAGATAACAAGGAGGATGTATAGTTTACAAAACAGGGTGTGTCGCAAACAAACTAGCACTCTTATACACACTCTTGTTAAGGCATTTACAAATTGGGTCTGCACACAGTAGCAAGCGTGTTTGCGCACTCACACACAGTAAACATTGTATAGCATCCACTCGCTCTCTCTGGGATGACCATGAGCACTGTGCCATCGAGTAAATCTGATTAAATATTTAATGATCGCAGCTTTAAGGAAATAGCTGTCTGCATAGCCACACATGCAGCGCTCACTGAGCACTGAACATTTCCATCTGGGCAAACTACACCTTCAAAGGCTTGTTTACCCAAAGCCTGCAATTTGCATGTGGGGGCAACAGAGGAGAAAGCAGATCTGTGATCTATTATGCTCACCTACTTATTTCCATACGCACACTTGTGACACACCAACACAAGCTCTACAACTGACAGGTCACAATGCTTTAATCCCAGCTCTGCTCCTGTTCCCAAAGTACTAATAAACCTTCGTGTTTGGATGTTTAACAGTATTGCAGAATGTCATCTTCATGCTACTGGTATGTCAGAAATAAACTAAGAATGCCACTTCACTTCATTAGAAGACCAGCAGAATTCACAAAAAAAAAACATTATAGATGCTCCTTCTAGAGTTGTTACAGGGCAAAAACACTATATGGATTTAACTACTCTTTCAACCTCCAGAAGAGTTTGTCTGCAGTGCATTTGCATGTTTTGGCAATAGCAAACTGCCTGAAGGCATTTGGTGGAGGATCATTGGCTCACCAGGACATGGGTTAAAAGTTCTATCAGAGCATACAACTTCAAAGAGTTTTCAGGTCCTATTTTCTGAGTAATACAGGCTGAAATAATAAATGAGGGAAGCAGGACAGTATGCATACAAATAGTGTGTTAAATACATGGGATATACAGAGGAACACTCTCTTTTCTATTTAAAACTAACTAGAAAACCGAATTGATCTGCTCCTGGGACTTAAGAGAAAGGACATAAAGAAGGAAAAAGTGAAAAAGGAATTCGAACATAAAAACAGGGATTTGTTTAAGAGCAGGTTGCCAGATCTCACTGCCAAAACTCTGAAGTGGTTTTTAGTTCAGTGCCAGAGAGAGACTGAGGGAGAGAAACATGTACGTCCTGTGCCAGGCAGCCAATAAGAAACAGACTCAGTAAGAGCTCGGCCAGTGAAGCCAGGGCAGCCATTTTGTGCCTCTTCACATCACTTAAGATTAAAGGGAATGCTTCATTTGTGCTAAATTAGCATCTTTCTGTACTTATCATATCCTGTGGTTGTGTTAAGCGCTTCCTGTGGTCAGGATTATCACTTCCTTTGGGCAGGCTTGTGAACTGTGGTCCAGAGGGTTGTCCTTGATTGGCCAAACAAGGCTATCGGTTTTCCTCTGCAACCTTACATGACATGTAAGGTTGCAGAGGATCTCCTTGTTGTTTTGCAGAGAGCCTTCTAGACATTAACTGGAGCCCAATCAGCTAGTCACATGGTGTACATGCTGACATCTGTCTTAACTGCATGTTGACCACAGGAGTTTTATGTGGAGAGCAGTTTAGTTCACTGAGAAACCTTTAAACCTCTGAGGCATTTAAAAAAAATCAAACATGGGACAGCTGTCCGCACTGTCCCTTTTTCTGTTGTCTTCAGTGGATAAATCACATGAAAAAGCCACACGTGGTGATGTTGAGCTACAACCATCACAGACATACATGAAAGGCAACACTGTATGGTAAGCCTTCTAGAAGGAAAGAAAACAAGAGCTCTCACACTTTAATGACTATATGAATAGCACACATACAAGGCAAACAAATCTACAAAACACTGCACGCAAACTCAAAAGTGTCACAATCCTTTCTACGCCACAGCAGGCATTGTGGCCTATGCACATCGATCAACGAACCCCATCAAACCTTTAGGGAGACTAACAGAAGCTATGGGTTAGGTACATCTACACACAGCACAGCACTCAACTGCAGTGCACTATCTAAACGATTTTAGCCACTCTCTGCCCTTATCAGCTGATTTGTGATCAGGTCCCTCATCCACGGAACGGTGAGCGGACAAAATTGAACAGCAGTCAGCTTCTAAGGACAGAAAGTGAACATACAGTGTCTACGTCTAAATTAGTACCTTGTCCCACTCTTCGGCGTCCATCTTATGTGTGTACCGTACGGCATGTGGGGACTAAAAACACAACAAGTTATACAGTCTGAAAGCATCAACTTGTATTGTACTGAAAGTTGATGTACGAAAAATGAAAATGTGGCGATTTTGTGCTCTAGATGTCAGTGGAAAATATGTTAAGTCTGTCAAATCCATTTAAAATACCAGAGATGGAGGGGATAGTTTTCTTTTCCTCCACCACTAACATGAAATAGGTCCAATGTATCCAAAATCCCAGTGGTATGCTATAAAGACAGTGGCGTGTGCTTGTGTCTGTCTAACATTTTCCTGACTTGGCTCAGCGCTGCTTTCTGCCCCAGCTGGTATGTTTCAGGGAGAAGCCTTGACTCACAGAATGTGTTGTGCAATCATTGTTGTGAAAACTGTTACTGCACACGCTCCATTTTAGCTCACACAATATGGACAAAAAGCAATCATCACCCATCAACACAAAAGCTCCCTAAAACACACAACTGAAATAAAGAAGAACACATTTCATCTATTGTCATTTAAAGCCAAGTCTTGTATTTCAAGTCAACAGTCAGTGCGACCTCTCAGATTGCAGAAAATGAAGGGAGAGTAAGAAGGATATATACGCTGTCCCATCCCCCCACTAGCTCTGGTCACCGTCCCTCATCAGTAGTACTGAGTGATGGCGCACAGGCTCAGAGAGCGCAGAGAGGAGAGGAACAGAAGGGGGAGGGAAGGGGAAGGGGAGGGGGAGTGGAAGCAGCGGCAGCCATTTTATAAAGCAGCCTAGACCCAGGCAGAGATGCTCAGTCAGGAGTGTAAATTAAAAATCTGTGTTCACTGAGCAGAATCACGCCGCAGAATGCAACCATGACTTACATCGTCACGACAATGTAACTCAAGGTCAGATTCAGATTGCGACTTACTTACTGCATACTGCAGACAGCCGGTTCTTATGGTTACTGCACTCACCACCCCCCTCATTTTTTTACCTCATTCTTCATCACACCTTCTGTCATCACGCTCATTACAACAAGCTCGCCTTGTGCAGCGCTACAACATGTACCTCGCCGTATGGAAATGTTATCAATGTGCGTGTGTGTCTCAATGTACTCACCCGCTTGGTCCAGGTCTCTGTCCCTGTGTGAAGCGCCAGTCATTGTTGGGGGGCTTTTGCTGTGAAGAGAACAGAAGATGCAGCATGAATCGTATGTTCCATTGCAGCAACATCATGACGTTTCTGAGGTGTAACTTCAGGTTCAAAAGGTGTGGCTTTGTGGTTGACGCATCTGTGTGTAATGGTGTGTGTTTGTGACTCAGAAAGCCTCTGCAGTGATGCTTAACAAAGGGATACAGATGGTAACAAATATCTTTATGCTCAGGCATCCATGTTGTTCCAAAAGTTGTGGAGCATAAAATGATGCAACACACACACACACACACAAAACGAACATTTTATTTCAAAACCAAAATGCCATCGAGACAAGGCTACAGCAGTGGCTCTGCCGTGATAAAAGCCTCTCTCATCTCTATGTGTCCTTGCTACTCTATTAATGTCTTCAAGCCTATTGCACTCTTGTCCATCTCTACCTCACTGGCCATGCCACCATGCCTTTTCCATCTCTCTAGCTCTTTTCCTCTCTCTCAGGCTCTCTTGTTGTGCAGTGATGCGGTGAATAGACCTCTTGGCTTGGCTCCAGATTCTGCCGCCTAATCGACACAAGAGCTCCCTAGAGAGAGAGGCCAGCAGGATGATGTGCTGCATTATTAAAAGAGCTGTTCTACCCGAGGGAATGATGGAGAGAAACGGGATAGCAAGAGGGAAAACAGAAAGAGAAGCTCCCTAAAAACATACCGACACAAAAAAGTATTGTAGGATAAACAGGAGCATCTATCAGCATACAGGTAAATAATGAATGAATGCATCAGTGACTTAATAGATGCACACACACAAAAAAACTAATAATATGGGAAATAATGGTCATGAAAAGTACATTGCACAGAAATCAATGCAGCTTAAGCTGGGGAGTAAAAGTAGGAACTGTGTAGGTATATTGTCTGGTCTACTAAGGACCTGTGAAGGACACAGTACAAACGTTCAGAAGAACTGTTAATAGAAACAAAGTGATGGAGTTGTATAGCAATTATTCATTCAACTATACAACGCAATCATTGAACAAGCCCATAATACAGTAGTGATGAGTGGAAATTTTTGTTAGTGGATTAAATTTCAGTGTCATCTACAAAAGAGTTGCCCTGGAGGTGACTCAGCATAATGAGTTGAGTCTTCAACAAGTCGGGAAAAAGAACATGGACAGATAAAAAGAAGAAAAATCTACTTGGTTATGTCTTCTTACCAAACTGTAATGCCAGGACTCACAAATTGTCATTACTACAACATAAAAACAGAGCATATCTGAGCTCTTATCCTCCTTCAGAGTAGAGCTTGGTCGATGTTTATCTAAAAATGGACTCAGAGATGAGTATATGTGCGTGGGCACACAAGTCTGTCTGAGCTTTGGTAGAGAGTGAAAAAGATCAGCACAGAGTGGAGGGAAATATCCACAGAGAGGCCCAGCATTCCAGCTGTGTGACTCGCTCTCACCACACAAACACTCATGGACACATACTCGTCATTTCCAAGGTCAGATCCCACTGCAGGCATGTGGAATTAAGGATAACATACTGGGCTGCACTGCTAACACCTAATGTGCTGTTACCCTGTATGCAGACGGGTAATAAAGTTTTGCTCAAGAATGGTTTCATCGTTTCAAGTGAGCCACAAACTGTTAAGAGTCAATGCGTTCTTAAGTTCAGATGGTTTAGACAACAGAAGTTGCTAGGGAAAACAAAACCCAAGCCAGGTTGGACGGCATGCATGCAGGGATCAAAGGGAGGGGTTTAATTGAATTTATCTCCAATTATCTGAGGATCTTTAGATATGCTTGTTTGAAGATACTCGAAATGCACAAGATTTTTTTCAGCGTGCAAGTTAAATTTAAAGGCAGGAGCTAGAGAGAAGGTCAACTTGAATACTCAGACTAGACCAGGCCAATGGAGAGACATGAAGGGATTACAATTCTGTGGGCATGAATTCTCATCCAATAAAAAGACTCTCATATCAGCATGGAGGCTTTAAACACCGTCAGCCTGCCTCACATACATCTGTAAGTTGAACCAAAGCTCTTTAAGGGCTCGTAACGTGAATGAGTTAGGTCCTGCAGCACTGTGTTTCAGTTGGAGTACTTAAGAGATAAGACAGATGTTCAGATGTTCATTATGTGAACACTGGATTCATCCTAGGGTATAAGCTAGACTGATCAGCACCCGGGCACATCTGGTCCTCACCCTGCATGTTTGAAAACATATGAATGTGAACTTTGCTCAAAATTCTGGTTTACTGCTTAACCACTTATCTATCATGATACACAAATGTTTATCCAGGTGTACAAAAGGAAATCAATGCAATCACACCCCTTTCTCCCTCTCTCTGACAGCGGTGGGAAAACTATATATGCAAACACTTCCTGCACACATACAGATCCATCTGGTCCTCTTTGTGGAAGATTCAGTTTCCTAACACGCACACACAAATTGTATTAGTGTTAAAAGAACTATGGCCGCACTGCACCTGGTGCTCTGTTTGAAAAGAGGAAGTCATGTCTGTTTGTTGCTCTGATAACCTTCAGTGTAGACACACATACACAGCACACCACATAGCCTTCAATACACAGCCATACTTTCACACCCTCACTTCTGCTATGTCCTTTAATGCTAAGCTGTGATTAGAAGCCTGAAATAAGATGCATAACCACTAAAATGCTGGATCATTACGCTGTTAAATCATATTAAAGGCAGGAGCTGAGCACTGAGACAAAGCACAAAGTGTGCTGCTTGCTTTTCATATTTAAACAAACATCATGACCCATTTGACAAAACCCCTAAAGGACAGTTTTCCTGAACCGCATAAGCCAGTTTGTCGCACGTGCAGCTTTGTCATCCATAAAAAGTATATTTACAAAACACTGGGCCTAACTTAGTCCACGTGCCAACCTTCACAGAATCTGCACAGAAAAGTGAAACACTAACTACAGTCATGGAAATATTCATATCCTAATATAACTTTCTGATTTTACAAATATAAAGAGGGAGATAACTGCAGGGGAAGGGAAAAGACAAGTGATAACTTAGTGAGTCAAATCATGACATCAGGATTACATGGCATGTTTCTCTGGACATTAAAGCAGAGTGTCCTGTTCATCATGGGGATCATTTCATGCAAAGCTTTACATGAGTCAGGCCAATTTGCCACAAGTAAACCTTGTATAATTTAGTTGCTAATGTTTCATGTTGCAAAACACTTCAATATAATGAAATATTTGCCAAACTTTCTGTGTTAACACCCAGTTAAATCAAGTGTGCCAAAACAGCACACTGCAAATGAATAGAGGGTACAAAGACGGGGAGTGGGACGTGTCAGACAATCAGGCACTAATGCCCCAGGGTCCTGCTAAAATTACACACTGCTGGAGGCTCCTCGTGCCTGGGGCTTTGTATGCACAATCCTACATGCAAGCACATAAACACCCACAGTGATGGCCACTGCTCTTAAGCTATTCTAGCCTGTGCAGTCTGCCACTATGGAACACGTGCGTGAAGCCATCCTTCCTTTCCCTTTGTCTATCCCTCTATCTCTTTTCCCCCTGTTGTCCTCATTGCACACGTGTCACTAGAGCAGGGAGACAGATGGTACCCTGCTGACCTCAGGGACAACCTAATTCAGCACAGGGATAGTGGATACGTAATACAGACTCATGAGAAACCAGAGAATCTTTTGGATATTAAATAGACACTAGGGTAAAGACCCTGTTGTGTGGAGAAGAAATATTTAACACCAATCACCAATCAACAGGTCTACATTAAACATGACATGATGGAGAAAGAACCTGGAGGATGACTGGATTTGAGTCATCCTCAAGACTCTCTTTTTTAAATTCCCCTAAAATGAATCATCCTGGTGAAAGAACCGACAGCCATTTTCTATTCCTGACAGTGCTACCATGGCATCAAAACACTAAATGGGTTGTCTGTGTCTCATGCATGTAATTATTCTATGGTTAGCCTTCCTTCACACCCCACTCTGAACACATGGAAAAAAGTGGCATTTCTGATCTGATCTGATCTAAGAATGGAAATAAGAAGTGTCTGTACAACTGACATAGCCAGAACAGCCTCACTCATGTGATGCTGAGTCCTGGAACCAATCACCAAAGGTTCAGAGGACAACAGGAAGTCAGGGGTCAGGCTACACCATGACCCCATGAATTCCTGTTTTTCAGCTACTGCTTTATTCTTTGACTCTTTCCTCCCCACCCCTCGTACCATTTTCTTCCATGGGCCTTTTCCTTTCCTTCACCCCCGCCCCCCCCATCTCTCCCTCTGTCATCCTGTTTCCTTCTGTCTCCCAGCCATTCCACCGAGCCAACACTGTAGGACATATTTTCATCTATTTGTCTCCTCCTCTCCATCTGTTAGGAGCACTTGTTTCTCCCTTTCCCCTATCTTTGCCATTACTTCGGCCAACTCAAATACCTACTATCTGCCTGGTTTTCTCTTTAACTCTACCTTTCCCATCCATTAAGAACAGATCCTCTCTGCTACTAGAAGTCAAATATCGTAAAACATTTCCTATCCTGAGGTCAGATTAAATATTGAGCTAAAACCTGTCTAGTAGGTCTTTTTCACCATGCTGCTTGGTTTTAACCCATTCATTCTGTATACCACCACAATATCAAAACTGCATGTGAAGGACATTTCTCAAACTTGCATTTCTCAAACTTGTCATAGACACTGAAACAGCTGTATTGATCTTAGGAACCATGGCATAACCCACCAATGCCATGCTTGCTCGCCCATTTAATCCCTCACCTCACTGACTGAGTTCATAAGGTGCTTCCTGCTGAGTGTCATGTTGAGTGTGTTGTTGTGACTCAGCATGGGTTGCTTCATAAATACAAAGTCACTCCGGCTGGATATGGTGGAGTAGCAGGGCCTGTAGGTGCGTGTGTGTGGCTCCTGGGGGCCTCCCACAACCTCCATATAGCGTATGGGTCCATCAGTATTCAGCTGCAGGTGCAGGTCTTTGCTGGGCCTCTGATGGTAGCGGCTGGATCTGTGACGACCATAGCAGCAGCAGTCAGAGTCTCCCAGCCCTGGGCCACGGTGCCTTAGGCAGCGTACCATGAGGACAACAAAGGTGATGAAGGACACAGCTGATACACAGGCTAGAGAGATGATGAGGTACAGGGTGATGTCCGACATGCCAGTAGGATGGTAGAATGGTTTGTGGCGAGGGCTTGCTGGAGCATCATTGGGTGTGTCCTTCTCATCCACAGTTACTGTAATGTTCACAGAACTGGACTTTGGTGGTTCACCTTTGTCCTGAATGATGATCATGATGTCATAAGTTGAGCCGGCTTCCTCCTCTGCCCACTTCCGGGCTGTGCGGAGCTCACCAGTGTGTAGTCCGATACGGAACATGCCAGCATTCAGTCCAGGGGCGATGGAGTAAAACAACCATGCATTGTGCCCACTGTCTGCATCTATTCCTACAAATTTATTTATGAAGTACCCTGGGCCTGCAGATGGGGGCACGGTGAGCTGTAATCTTTTGTCTTTTGGGTAGGAAGGGTGTACAAGCACTGGTGCATTGTCATTCACATCCACCACAAACACATGCACAGTGACGTTGGCTGTTCGTGGGGGCACCCCTGCATCCCGGGCCTGCACCTCAATACGGAAAGCGTTAAGCTGTTCATGATCCAGGGAGCGCATACTATAGATGTGACCGCTCTCAGGGTTAATGTAGACATAAGAAGAGATGGGTGAGCCCTGTACCATGCTGGGAATGATGGAGTAGGATATGCGAGCATTGTCACCAAGGTCTGGATCAGTGGCTGAAACAGTGGCGATGGGGGCACTGGGAGCATTGTTCTCTGGGATGTCCACAGAGTATGAAGGCTGAGAGAAGATGGGGGCATTGTCATTTACATCAGAGAGCTTCACCACAAATGTGGTTTGTGATGAAAGGGGAGGAGAACCAGCATCACTGGCCCTAATGACCACCGTGTACTCCGGGACAGTCTCACGGTCCAGGTTTCCAGCAGTGATGAGGCTGTAATGCATGCCAAATGCTGAATTAAGTTTAAATGGCAAACCTGGTTGGACAGTTAAAGTAACTTTCCCATTCATACCAGAGTCCAAGTCCCGTGCACTTATAAGTGCTATCACAGTCTCTGGTGCCGAGTCCTCTCTGATAGGACTGGTCACTGACGTCAGTGTCACCTCTGGTGCGTTGTCATTCACATCAATGATTTCCACTATGACGTTACAGGAACCCTCCATAGCAGGAGAGCCACCATCTCTGGCCTGCGCTGTGATGTGATACGTAGAGCCTTTCTCATAATCAACGTCGCCCTTCACACGGATCTCCCCGCTTTTAGAATCCACGCTGAAGAGGTTGAGAACACGTTCCGGTGTGTATTTATCAAACAGGAAAGATATATCTCCATTTTTACCTGAATCCACATCAGTCGCGTTCAGTTTCGTTACTAAAGTGCCCGGTGCGACATTTTCTAATAGCTTAACTTTCTTTGACGGTTCGTCAAAGACGGGTGAATTGTCATTTACATCCAGAATTTTAATGAGCAGAAGTGTTGAGCCAGATTTCTCCGGCTGACCTCCATCTACAGCAGTGAGCAACAGGCGAAACGAGGCCTGCGTCTCCCTGTCCAAAGCTTTGTCCACCACCAGCTCTGGAAACTTGCTGCCGTCACTTTTAGTTTCCACATTCAAAGTAAAGAAGTCATTTGCTGCGAGATGGTAAGTGCGTAACGAGTTGGTCCCCATGTCTGGATCTTGTGCGCTCTCCAAACGGAACCTTGTGCCCGGCGCGGCCGCCTCTGATATCTCCAGAGAAATGTTGCTGGTTGAAAACTGCGGCGCATTGTCATTCACATCCAAAATGTCCACCACGACACGGTGAATGGCTAAAGGATTCTCCAGAAGTATTTGAAGGTGTAGAGAACATGCTGAACTTAATTCGCACAATTGCTCCCTATCAATTTTTTGTTTAATAACCAAGTCCCCAGTCGTCTGCTTTACCTCAAAATACTGCGTTGTGGATTCCGAGACCACCCGCAACCTCCTCTGAACAATCTTATCACCGGTGAGAACCAAATCTTTCGCGATATTCCCAACGATAGAGCCCGGGCTTAATTCCTCCGATACAGAATAGCTGAGCTGCGCGGACGCACCGGAGAGGCAGGCTAGATAAAAACAGAGCCTCCACAGCCTCCCTCCTCCGGAGCGCTTTCTCTGTCCGGAGTCCATTGTGCTGCGCTCCGAGGATCGGAGAATGGGAAAGTTTTTAACTTCTTCTCTCACCGTACCGTATCCATAGTTGTGTTAAAACGAGGCTGCCAGGCTCGATGGTAAGCATTTCCGCTTTAAAAATAGATCGATAGGAAGTTTTGATGTGATCATGTCTGCCGACTTTTAAGACAAAACGAGGAGGAAAATCAAGGTATTTTCTGCCTTCAGTGAAACTCTCTGCTCTGTCTCCTCCGCTTCACTCCCCTCGTGGGCGGGGAGAGGCCACGGAGGCCTTCGCTCTCATTGGAAGACAGGGCTGGACCAGCGCTGTCCCACAGCTCACACACACACACACACACACAAAACTTTGTGACTCACTTCTACTGACAGGAAAGGATCAACTTAATTTTCTTTGCAATGGTTTGACATAGCAGTGAAAGTAGAACAGAGGAGGAGTAGAAGGAGGATGTGTTACGACTGTGGAAAATACAGTTTTACAACACAGGATAGGAGTTATCTTATTGATACACCATTGGAAATTTCAGTCACGTGCTCTCATGGACTCCTCATAGTCAAATCAAGCAGCTGATATTTATAGCAGTGCTATTTGTATCCGCAGGGGGGCATAGTTTCCAAACTTCCCTTCCTGAAGTCAAAGGAAAGTTTAAATGGGGTTTCATGATAAAGTTAAGCCGTTATACAAAATATTTTAAAAGTTTATGGAAACTGAAATGATATGCAGCAGAAAATGTAAACACACAGGCCACGAAGGCCAAAATAAAATGAGTATTTATTACATTCTGGTTAAAACTCGGTTGGACAGAAATTAATTAAAAAATTAATGATACCATGAACTATTTTAACCAACATTTTGAAACTGGAGATGGACATTATTTTAATATGAAGAAATGCATCGTGAAATTGATTGTTTTAGCTCACGTGTTTATATATGAGCTATATATATATATATATATATATATATATATATATATATATATATATATATATATATAAATCACATCATCTTATAATTAGGAATACATATACTATTACGTTTAATCTGTAGGTGAATTAAAATGAGAATTATATTGCAAAAATTCTCTGTCACCCCACTTAGAAGAAGGAATTACCCCCGTACTGACCCTAGGCTAGCCATAAAACTTCAGTTTTTACCTAGTTTGTCTGATTTAGTTTCACACCCTTCCAACACCCAATGAAGAAAAATATAGAAAACCAACACGCTTTAGTCCTGGATATATGACGTATAGAATAGATTTAAAACAAAACAGAATCAGGGGGATTCTGTTTTTCCCAGATATGAATACAATATCACACTATTATATATTGCCACGTGGTTTTCTGCTCACCTGCTGGCTCTCAAAGGTCCAGGTGCTGTCGGGTAAAGACGCATCGAGAACACTGATCACCTCCTTAAAGTCAGTGGTGCTGCTGGGTTTTATCAAAGTGAAATCACTGTACTCTGACATCGGAGACATACACGACCTGAAGGACTGACTCTGAGACAACATGTCTCCTCCCAGGACCTCCACATACTTTATCGGTCCGTCAGTGTTGAGCTGAATCTGCAGGTTTCTGTTGGGGTTCTTGTAATCATCATAGTCGGTCCGTCTCGTGCAGCAACTACCGCTGCTTCTGCTGTTCCTCATGCATTTAACCGCTAAGACGAGAAAAGTCACCAGAGACAGCACGGACACCGAGGCCAGAGAGAGAATCAAATAAAGGGTGATTCTCCCATTTTTCTTGCTGGGCTCAGCTGCTTTGTGTCGGAGGTCTAAGACGGGCTCATGGAGGCCGTCCTCCAGCAGGATGGACACCGTAGCAGTGGCGGACTGAACCGGTTCCCCGTCGTCCTTGACCTCTATAAGCAGCCTCTGAGAGGAGTCGTCCTGCTCGGTAACAGCGCGTTTAGTCCTCACCTCGCCTGTGTACAGATTGACAGTGAACAGAGAGGCGTCTGTGGCCTCCGCCAGTTTGTAGGAGATCCAGGCGTTATGGCCCGAGTCAGCGTCCACGGCCGTCACCTTGGTAACCAGGTGACCCGCTTTAGCGGAGCGGGGCATCCTCTGATGAGAGAGGGAGCCCGGGGCAGCGGAGGAGGGGTAAATAACAGCGGGCGCATTGTCGTTCTGGTCCAGGATAAAAACATGGACAGTGGCGTTGCTGCTGAGAGACGGAGAGCCCTGATCCTTTGCCTGAACCTGAATCTGAAACACCTTCAGTTTCTCATAGTCAAACGAGTGCATGCTGTAGATGCTGCCGTTATCTGAGTTGATGTAAACATAAGATGAGACAGAAACGTCCTGCACTTTAGAGTCCAGTATAGAGTAAGAGATTTTAGCGTTTTCACCGAAATCCAGGTCAGATGCTGATACTGAGTACAGTATAGAACCTGCTACTCCATTCTCTTTTAAATATACATTATAGGAGGGCTGAGTGAATATAGGAGGGTTGTCATTCACATCAGTGATGCTGACAGGTATAATTTTCTTACTGGACAGAGGAGGAGAGCCTGAATCAGTGGCTGTTATCTCAATATTATACTCTGAGACATTTTCTCGATCTAAAGGACCACTGGTAACCAGTGCGTAGTTATTAGAAAAGGAGGGTTTCAGATTGAATGGAGAGCCTTTGGTGACTTGTAAGGTTACTTTACCATTATCACCAGAGTCAAGGTCTCGTGCAGTTATTAAAGCAACTACGGTGCCACTTGGTGCGTCCTCGCGCACTGGCTTTGGCTGAGAGGTGAGAACAATTTCTGGAGCATTATCATTGAAATCAGTTACATCAACCTGCACACGACAGTGGCCCTCCATTTCAGGGCTGCCTTTATCTTTTGCAGTTACATCAATGTCATATGACTTAGTAGTTTCATAGTCTAACGCCCCTTTAAGACTGATTTCACCTGTTAAAGGGTTGATATCGAACACTGACAACACAGAATCTGGTGTCCTAGAGCCAAATGAGAACTCAATCTCACCATTTAAACCTTCATCTGCATCTGTTGCTTTGGGCTTTATAACAATAGCCCCCTCTATACTTTTTTCACCCAGTGTCACTTTGTAAAGGTTTTTTTCAAACACAGGAAAGTTATCATTTATGTCAAGCACATTTATGGTGATTTGTGAGGTTCCAGATCTGACTGGATTCCCACCGTCTAACGCTGTTAATAATATTTTGTGAACAGCTTTTTTCTCTCGATCTAGAGGCTTTTCTAAAACAAGTTCAGGAACAGTCTTGCCACCCTCTATCTCTTTTATCTTAAGAGAACAACACTCGTTTTTACTGAGAGTATATGATTTAAGTGAATTGCTTCCAACGTCGGGGTCATGTGCGCTCTCCAAAGGAAAGCGAGTGCCGACTAATGCTAATTCGGCTATTTTTAAAGATAACTCATTTGAAAGGAAGCTTGGAGAATTGTCATTGATATCTCTGATTTCAACCTCAATTCGGTGTAACTGTAGCGGGTCCTCAATGACCACTTGCAGAGGTAGAACACAGCTGGCGCTTTGTCCGCATAAAGCCTCTCTGTCTATTCTGTCATTCACCACCAGCTCGCCTTTCCCCGCATCCACACTGAAATACTGCTCACCAGCCTCAGAGGCGACACGCAATTTACGGTCAAAAATTTCTGATAGTCCCAAACCCAGATCTTTGGCTAGATTTCCTACCACAGAGCCCTGTTTCAGCTCCTCCGGGATGCTGTAGCGAGTCTGTCCGTCTATTACACTCCACAAAAGAAAGAAATGATGCCACCAAAGCGCCTGCCATCTCCAGTCTCGGTATCCCATTGTCTTTGTCATCCCAGAATCAGTAAAATACATCATCTCCAATCCACAAGAATATACGATATAGAGTCAAAATCCATATTCCGAGAGCATGACATATTCCGTTAAAAAGATGCCTGTTCATTGTCCAAAATAAAATTAACATAAAACCTTATACTTCAAATATATGGACCTTTTCCCCCACTCTCCTCCCACTATGAGCATTGTGGTTTTGGTGCTGAAGCTGCATGGGGGAGGGAGTAGATCTCTTTGTACAGTTCTGAATGCTATTGGTGCGCAGCATCCAGCTCTAACATCCAATGAGAGGAAAACTGAGCAGCATCGTTAAAGACACACTAACACTTTTACACTGTCGTTAGAGAGCAAGGGAAGCATCACCAGGAGATGCCTAATAACATATCAACAGCGTATATAAATGCAAAATAAATAAATGTATCAAAATCAAAGTATGTATAAAAAGGATAATTGGTCTTAACACTCGATTTGTCTGAGACCAAATACATTTTCCTCAGCTTTGATTTGTAATGTGTGAAAGTCATCATCTTCAGCGTTTATGTAAATCAATAAATGTAGTAAATGTAATAGGTAAAAGTAATTAAGTGTGTTATTAAATATTTATGTATTTTCGTTACCCCTTGAGTAAATGTCATCAACATGTTATTGTGCCCTCTGTACGCCTCATGGGTCAGAGTCGCTGTCCATTCCTGTGGTGCTGAAACACTGAGCTCGACAAGCAATTAAAATCCATCACCGTCTTGAAATGAATCATCAACAAACAAACCCCCAAAAGTTTTCATTGTTAACTAGATAAATAAAAAAATAATAATGTGGATAAATATAATATTTTATTGTGGGTATTATGATTTCTTCTTGTGAAGACAAGAGGTGTGCTTTCTTTGTTGCTTAAGGTGTTTAAGCACAAGTCTTACAAAACTGTATATGTCATTGTTCTACTTTGCTCACCTGCTGGCTCTCAAAGGTCCAGGTGCTGTCGGGTAAAGACGCATCGAGAACACTGATCACCTCCTTAAAGTCAGTGGTGCTGCTGGGTTTTATCAAAGTGAAATCACTGTACTCTGACATCGGAGACATACACGACCTGAAGGACTGACTCTGAGACAACATGTCTCCTCCCAGGACCTCCACATACTTTATCGGTCCGTCAGTGTTGAGCTGAATCTGCAGGTTTCTGTTGGGGTTCTTGTAATCATCATAGTCGGTCCGTCTCGTGCAGCAACTACCGCTGCTTCTGCTGTTCCTCATGCATTTAACCGCTAAGACGAGAAAAGTCACCAGAGACAGCACGGACACCGAGGCCAGAGAGAGAATCAAATAAAGGGTGATTCTCCCATTTTTCTTGCTGGGCTCAGCTGCTTTGTGTCGGAGGTCTAAGACGGGCTCATGGAGGCCGTCCTCCAGCAGGATGGACACCGTAGCAGTGGCGGACTGAACCGGTTCCCCGTCGTCCTTGACCTCTATAAGCAGCCTCTGAGAGGAGTCGTCCTGCTCGGTAACAGCGCGTTTAGTCCTCACCTCGCCTGTGTACAGATTGACAGTGAACAGAGAGGCGTCTGTGGCCTCCGCCAGTTTGTAGGAGATCCAGGCGTTATGGCCCGAGTCAGCGTCCACGGCCGTCACCTTGGTAACCAGGTGACCCGCTTTAGCGGAGCGGGGCATCCTCTGATGAGAGAGGGAGCCCGGGGCAGCGGAGGAGGGGTAAATAACAGCGGGGGCATTGTCGTTCTGGTCCAGGATAAAAACATGGACAGTGGCGTTGCTGCTGAGAGACGGAGAGCCCTGATCCTTTGCCTGAACCTGAATCTGAAACACCTTCAGTTTCTCATAGTCAAACGAGTGCATGCTGTAGATGCTGCCGTTATCTGAGTTGATGTAAACATAAGATGAGACAGAAACGTCCTGCACTTTAGAGTCCAGTATAGAGTAAGAGATTTTAGCGTTTTCGCCAAAATCCAGGTCAGATGCTGATACTGAGTACAGTATAGAACCTGCTACTCCATTCTCTTTTAAATATACATTATAGGAGGGCTGAGTGAATATAGGGGGGTTGTCATTCACATCAGTGATGCTGACAGGTATAATTTTCTTACTGGACAGAGGAGGAGAGCCTGAATCAGTGGCTGTTATCTCAATATTATACTCTGAGAAACTCTCTCGGTCTAAAGGACCACTGGTAACTAGTGCGTAGTTGTTAGAAAAAGAGGATTTCAAATTGAAGGGTGAGCCCTTTGCGAGGTTTAACATCACTTTACCGTTATTACCAGAGTCAAGGTCCTGTGCACTGATTAAAGCTACAACTGTGCCTCTGGGTGCGTCTTCACGCACTGGACTTGGGTTTGAAGTGAGAACTATTTCTGGAGCATTGTCATTGACGTCTATTACCATTATCTGCACACGACAGTGGCCCTCCATCTCAGGAACTCCTTTATCTTTTGCAGTAATATCTATTTCATGCATTGCACTGCTTTCATAATCTAATTGCCCTGCCAAGGAAATTTCACCTGTACCTGAATCCAAGTGAAAAATAGATAACAGTGATTGGGGTGTATGCTCAGCAAATGCGTATTCAATCTCTCCATTAACTCCCTCGTCTGCGTCTGTTGCTTCAACCTTTACGAGAACAGAACCAGCGACACTATTTTCATGTACAGTTACATTGTATGACGGCCTTTTGAAAACAGGGACATTGTCGTTATTGTCGAGTACGGTAACTGTGATTTTTGTGGTTCCGGTTTTGACTGGATTGCCTCCATCTAATGCTGTCAGTAACAACTGATGGACACTTTGTTTCTCTCTGTCAAGTGATTTTTCTAGTACTAGTTCTGGAACCTTTCTATTACCAGACAGCTCTTTGATCCTTAAACTAAAACACTCATCTTTACTCAGAGTATAAGATTTTACCGAATTACTACCAACATCCTGATCCTGTGCAGTTTCTAAAGGGAAGCGTATGCCTGTGGCAGTCGATTCTGCTATCTTTAATGATCGCTCCTCTGTTGAAAAAATCGGAGAATTGTCATTTATGTCCCTTATTTCTATTTCTATACGGTGAAGCTGTAGTGGATTCTCCGTCACAACCTGTAAAGGCAGCACACAGCTGGCGCTTTGTCCGCATAAAGCCTCTCTGTCTATTCTGTCATTCACCACCAGCTCGCCTTTCCCCGCATCCACACTGAAATACTGCTTACCGGCCTCAGAGGCGACACGCAATTTACGGTCAAAAATGTCTGATAGTCCTAAACCCAGATCTTTGGCTAGATTTCCAACCACAGAGCCCTGTTTCAGCTCCTCCGGGATGCTGTAACGAGTCTGTCCGTCTATTGTAGTCCACAAAAGAAAGAAATGATGCCACCAAAGCGCCTGCCATCTCCAGTCTCGGTATCCCATTCTCTTTGTCATCCCCGGTCCGCTAGAAGACGTTATTTTCCATCTAGGTATTCATCAGCACAACTCCACATTCAAATCCATCGCGAGAATGGACGCTCCAATCTAAATAAATCCTTAAATATTTGGTAATAAAATGTATATTCCGGACGCCTTCGAATAATTGCATCTCCTCTCCTGCACTGTGCACTGTGAGGGTTGCAGTGGTGAGACTGAATGGGGGATGGAGTAGATCTCTTTGTACAGTTCAGCATGCTATTGGTTCACAGCATCCATCTCTGCTGTCCAATCACAAAGCGCTAACAAAGCCCATGAAGCTACTGCACCCCCTCAAGGTGGCATTGCATTTTGACAAATGTAATATGAGGAATGTTCACATTTCTGTAATAGCTGTCTCTGTAGAATATTTAATAAAAATTCAGCTGATGAAAAATAAAATTATTTTAATTCCAAATCCACTGGCACCCTGTTTTAAAATGATTACTGCCAACTAAACATGAGTATCAATGTATTAAACAGGTTAACACATTGATTTGGAAGATATAACTGTCTGATCACAAATGGAAATAAATGCGTCGTGAACGGTTTTCGAAAATGTCATTTAGGCATCTTACTGTTTGCTGTTTTAAGGGATCAATATAATGTCAAAATCATCACATTTCACAACGTGTATGAAACATAGACACACAACACAGTTTTGTCTTTGGAAGAAAGCGCAGAATGAACAACAGAATTCATTAATGGTTAGGTTGGTCATATTTCAAATTAGTTCAGATTAGCTGTTTTTATTTTCACTTTCAGGCTGTACAAAAAATATGTAATCCAAGAATGAATGATGATATGTATAGTGAGACTAGTCTTTTCTGCTCACCTGCTGGCTCTCAAAGGTCCAGGTGCTGTCGGGTAAAGACGCATCGAGAACACTGATCACCTCCTTAAAGTCAGTGGTGCTGCTGGGTTTTATCAAAGTGAAATCACTGTACTCTGACATCGGAGACATACACGACCTGAAGGACTGACTCTGAGACAACATGTCTCCTCCCAGGACCTCCACATACTTTATGGGTCCGTCAGTGTTGAGCTGAATCTGCAGGTTTCTGTTGGGGTTCTTGTAATCATCATAGTCGGTCCGTCTCGTGCAGCAACTACCGCTGCTTCTGCTGTTCCTCATGCATTTAACCGCTAAGACGAGAAAAGTCACCAGAGACAGCACGGACACCGAGGCCAGAGAGAGAATCAAATAAAGGGTGATTCTCCCATTTTTCTTGCTGGGCTCAGCTGCTTTGTGTCGGAGGTCTAAGACGGGCTCATGGAGGCCGTCCTCCAGCAGGATGGACACCGTAGC
This sequence comes from Nibea coibor, assembly GCA_023373845.1. Lineage (NCBI taxonomy): Eukaryota > Metazoa > Chordata > Actinopteri > Sciaenidae > Nibea > Nibea coibor. The sequence continues at coordinate 13,191,216 of CM041739.1, read as the reverse complement.
AGTGGCGGACTGAACCGGTTCCCCGTCGTCCTTGACCTCTATAAGCAGCCTCTGAGAGGAGTCGTCCTGCTCGGTAACAGCGCGTTTAGTCCTCACCTCGCCTGTGTACAGATTGACAGTGAACAGAGAGGCGTCTGTGGCCTCCGCCAGTTTGTAGGAGATCCAGGCGTTATGGCCCGAGTCAGCGTCCACGGCCGTCACCTTGGTAACCAGGTGACCCGCTTTAGCTGAGCGGGGCATCCTCTGATGAGAGAGGGAGCCCGGGGCAGCGGAGGAGGGGTAAATAACAGCGGGGGCATTGTCGTTCTGGTCCAGGATAAAAACATGGACAGTGGCGTTGCTGCTGAGAGACGGAGAGCCCTGATCCTTTGCCTGAACCTGAATCTGAAACACCTTCAGTTTCTCATAGTCAAACGAGTGCATGCTGTAGATGCTGCCGTTATCTGAGTTGATGTAAACATAAGATGAAACAGAAACGTCCTGCACTTTAGAGTCCAGTATAGAGTAAGAGATTTTAGCGTTTTCACCAAAATCCAGGTCAGATGCTGATACTGAGTACAGTATAGAACCTGCTACTCCATTCTCTTTTAAATATACATTATAGGAGGGCTGAGTGAATATAGGAGGGTTGTCATTCACATCAGTGATGCTGACAGGTATAATTTTCTTACTGGACAGAGGAGGAGAGCCTGAATCAGTGGCTGTTATCTCAATATTATACTCTGAGAAACTCTCTCGGTCTAAAGGACCACTGGTGACCAGTGCATAGTTATTAGAAAATGAGGGTTTCAGATTAAACGGAGAACCCTTGGGGAGCTGTAATGTTACTTTACCATTGTCGCCAGAGTCAAGGTCTCGGGCACTGATCAAAGCTACAACCGTACCACTTGGTGCATCCTCAGGCACAGAATTTGGTTGGGAGGTCAGAAATATATTTGGAGAATTATCGTTGACATCTAACACTTCAATATGGACAGTACAATGCCCCTCCATTCTCGGAGTTCCTTTGTCTCTTGCGCAAATATCCATTTCGTAATTTGCATTTGTTTCGAAATCTAAGTTCCCTTTAAGACTTATTTCTCCGGTTACCGAATCAATATCAAATACAGATAGGACAGTGTCTGGTGTGTGGGTTCCAAATGAATACTCGACCTCTCCATTAGGACCTTCATCAACATCTTTTGCTGTCAGTTTTACGATAGATGCACCTTGTACACTGTTTTCGTTTATAGAAACTTTGTAAATATTTTTCTCAAATACAGGAAAATTGTCGTTATTATCAAGCACATTTATGGTTATCTGTGAGGTCCCAGATTTCACTGGATTTCCTCCGTCTATTGCTGTTAGCTGAAGCTGATGTGCAGGCTTTTTTTCTCTGTCGAGAGATTTAGACAAGACCAATTCTGGGATTTTTCTCCCACCGGATACATCTTTTATCTTTAAACTAAAAAAGTCGTCTTTACTCAAGGTATAGGACCTTACAGAATTCACTCCGACATCAAGATCTTGCGCGATCTCCAAAGGAAAACGAGCACCTGCCGCTGTCGACTCTGCTATTTGTAATATTATATCTTGCGAAGGGAATCTTGGGGAATTGTCATTGATATCTTGTATTTCAACCTCAACTCTGTGCAGTTGTAACGGTTTATCAATGACTACTTGCAGAGTCAACACACAGCTGGCGCTTTGTCCGCATAGAGCCTCTCTGTCTATTCTGTCATTCACCACCAGCTCGCCCTTCCCCGCATCCACACTGAAATACTGCTTACCAGCCTCAGAGGCGACACGCAGCTTACGGTCAAAAATCTCTGATAGTCCCAAACCAAGATCTTTGGCTAGATTTCCTACCACAGAGCCTTGTTTCAATTCCTCCGGGATGCTGTAACGAGTCTGTCCGTTTATTGTAGTCCACAAGAGAAAGAAATGATGCCACCAAAGAGCAAGCCATCTCCAGCCTCGGTATCCTATTGTCTTTGTCATCCCCGGTCCGTTATAATAATTTCCCATTGAGGTAATAGCAAAGCAGGCGGTTACCATCCATTGCCATAAAGTATTAACCCAAAACAAAGATCCAAAATCGCTTCATGCCAAAAGAAAAATTAGATTTTTCTATTTTAAATTCCGATAAGAGCATCACTCCCTCTCATCCAGCTCCATGCAATCAAAATGTGTGCGGTGCTTTAGGCTGCATGGGGGAGGGAGTAGATCTCTTTGTACAGTTCTACGTTTCATTGGTGCAAAATATCCATCTCTAACCTCCAATAAGAAAGGGGCGGGGGGTGCTTTTAAAGAGACAGTCGCCCTTAAAGAAATCAGGCTCTAAGTATTGAGAGTGTGGAAGAAGAACTGAGTAGATGCCAGCTATTACATGTCGCCAATAAATGCAAATTAAATATGATTACAGGTTTAAAAATACTGTCCATGCCCTGATTATTGGAACTTTTAATAAAACAAACCCTTTCTTTGTAGTTATGTTCAATCAAGGTGATAGTATTGTGCAGTTTGGTCACTGAAAGCAGTTGTTAAAGCCTTGTTAGCAAACCCATTCAGGGTGTCGCTGTCCATCTTTGTGGTGCTGAAACAGGCTGCCATTCATTCAATTACAAAGGGAGCATTCCTGTATCCTAAAATACAGTAAAAGGGTTGAATGCAAAATCTGAACTTAATGTAGGCTATTGTAGTAGAAACAAATAATATTTTCAAACAAAAAGGAGCGAGCAACAGAGGTCCTAGATGTAATAGTTTTGATGTGCTAACGTAGACGATTATGTTATGACATCATTGTTGAACTGACAATAACGATTGGACTGATAACATGACAGGATGTGAACACTGCCAAAAAAGAGAATGAGAGAGTAAAAAAGGCTTGTGACTGATTACTTGCAACATACATTGTATAAGCAATACGGAAAAAAAAACATGTTGGCAGTGTGCAGTTAAATATATGCACGTTACAAAAACTTCATACAGAAATATCAAATTACAAAATGGGTTTACTATTGGTTTTCTGCTCACCTGCTGGCTCTCAAAGGTCCAGGTGCTGTCGGGTAAAGACGCATCGAGAACACTGATCACCTCCTTAAAGTCAGTGGTGCTGCTGGGTTTTATCAAAGTGAAATCACTGTACTCTGACATCGGAGACATACACGACCTGAAGGACTGACTCTGAGACAACATGTCTCCTCCCAGGACCTCCACATACTTTATCGGTCCGTCAGTGTTGAGCTGAATCTGCAGGTTTCTGTTGGGGTTCTTGTAATCATCATAGTCGGTCCGTCTCGTGCAGCAACTACCGCTGCTTCTGCTGTTCCTCATGCATTTAACCGCTAAGACGAGAAAAGTCACCAGAGACAGCACGGACACCGAGGCCAGAGAGAGAATCAAATAAAGGGTGATTCTCCCATTTTTCTTGCTGGGCTCAGCTGCTTTGTGTCGGAGGTCTAAGACGGGCTCATGGAGGCCGTCCTCCAGCAGGATGGACACCGTAGCAGTGGCGGACTGAACCGGTTCCCCGTCGTCCTTGACCTCTATAAGCAGCCTCTGAGAGGAGTCGTCCTGCTCGGTAACAGCGCGTTTAGTCCTCACCTCGCCTGTGTACAGATTGACAGTGAACAGAGAGGCGTCTGTGGCCTCCGCCAGTTTGTAGGAGATCCAGGCGTTATGGCCCGAGTCAGCGTCCACGGCCGTCACCTTGGTAACCAGGTGACCCGCTTTAGCGGAGCGGGGCATCCTCTGATGAGAGAGGGAGCCCGGGGCAGCGGAGGAGGGGTAAATAACAGCGGGGGCATTGTCGTTCTGGTCCAGGATAAAAACATGGACAGTGGCGTTGCTGCTGAGAGACGGAGAGCCCTGATCCTTTGCCTGAACCTGAATCTGAAACACCTTCAGTTTCTCATAGTCAAACGAGTGCATGCTGTAGATGCTGCCGTTATCTGAGTTGATGTAAACATAAGATGAGACAGAAACGTCCTGCACTTTAGAGTCCAGTATAGAGTAAGAGATTTTAGCGTTTTCGCCAAAATCCAGGTCAGATGCTGATACTGAGTACAGTATAGAACCTGCTACTCCATTCTCTTTTAAATATACATTATAGGAGGGCTGAGTGAATGTAGGGGGGTTATCATTCACATCAGTGACGCTGACAGGTATAATTTTCTTACTGGACAGAGGAGGAGAGCCTGAATCAGTGGCTGTTATCTCAATATTATACTCTGAGAAACTCTCTCGGTCTAAAGGACCACTGGTGACCAGTGCGTAGTTATTTGAAAAGGAGGGTTTCAGGGTGAAGGGAGAACGTTGTAGTTGTAGAGTCACTTTACCGTTATCACCCGAATCAAGGTCACGGACGCTGAGTAAAGCCACCACTGTCCCACTGCGAGAGTCTTCAGGCACGGACATTGGTTTGGAAGTGAGCACAATTTCTGGGGCGTTATCGTTCACATCTAAGACATCCACCTGCACACTGCAGTGACCCTCCATTTTAGGCAGGCCTTTATCTTTTGCACTTATGTCTATTCGATATGAGGCTTGAGTTTCGTAGTCTAGCTGGTTTTTCAAAGATATATCTCCCGTCACAGCGTCTATATGAAATAATGCCAGCACTGATGGCGGTGTGTGTATACCAAGCGAGTATTCAATTTCTCCATTTGGACCTTCATCTATGTCGGTTGCTTTTGTTGTGATGACAAAAGAGCCGTTTGCACTGTTTTCCTGAACAGCAACCTTATAGAAAGCATTTTCGAATAACGGTACATTGTCGTTATTATCAAGCACATTTACAGTTATCTTTGCAGTTCCAGACTTGACTGGATTGCCTCCATCCATAGCAGTAAGAAATAAATTGTGAGTGGCTTTTTTCTCGCGATCTAGTGATTTATTTAATACCAGTTCGGGTATTTTTCGTCCATTTTCAAGTTCTTTAACTTTTAAAGTGAAGCAATCATCTTTGCTGAGAGTATACGTCTTCAATCCATTACTCCCAACATCGGGATCCTCTGCACTCTCTAAGGGAAAACGCACACCTACAACGGTGGATTCAGCTATTTCTATTATATGGTCGCTTTTGAGAAAACTAGGAGCATTATCATTTACGTCTCTTATTTCCACTTCGATCCGGTGTAACTGTAGTGGGTTCTCTATTACAACCTGCAGAGGTAGAACACAGCTGGTGCTTTGTCCACATAAAGCCTCTCTGTCTATTCTGTCATTCACCACCAGCTCGCCCTTCCCCGCATCCACACTGAAATACTGCTTACCAGCCTCAGAGGCGACACGCAGCTTACGGTCAAAAATATCTGATAGTCCTAAACCCAGATCTTTGGCTAGATTTCCAACCGTAGAGCCCATTTCTAGCTCCTCCGGGATGCTGTAACGAGTCTGTCCGTCTATTGTAGTCCACAAGAGAAAGAAATGATGCCACCAAAGCGCCTGCCATCTCCAGTCTCGGTATCCCTTTCTCTTTGTCATCCCTGGTCCGTTAGAATATGTTATTCCCCATCGAAATATTGTTCACAACAAGGAGGCCAACGTGAAAATCCACCAACGATGAACTTGCTGTACTCCAAAAATGCCCATATTTGTGCACCAAAAGATACAAATTCACATGTATTTTATTTATTCTCAGTGCTTAAGCGCATCGTCCTCTCATCTCGGGCTCTAAGCAATGTACTGCCTACAGTGGCGAGGAGGATGGGGGAGGGAGTAGATCTCTTTGTATAACTCCTAATGCTATTGGTGCACAGCATCTACCCTGCACCCAATCAAATCGAAACAGCAATGTAGCCCAGACCTGCACTGCAACTCAGAAATATATGGAATGACACTAGGGCGCTTATTTCGATGAGTAATCACATGCACTTGGACAAGTTTATTATAGTTTTGACCAACGTGGTCTCTTCATTTTGATTTTATTTTTTAAGAACAATTATTGCAAATACTATTCATACTTCAGTACTTAGTACTACTTTCACATTAATGCTGTGGGGTATATAAAAATGAAATCCAAATTTAAATAAATTAAACTAAAGGCATCATTAGATTTCCAGAATGTGGCAAGAGTCAATTAAAAACGATAAGTATTTAACATCCCTGTTTGAATCAGACAATCATTCAGTCATGCAACAGACGCTCAGCAACTAAAAAATCAATGTAATTCAACAAGTTAAATATGCTGAAGCAACAGGCTACAGTTGGTATTATGAGTATGCTGAACTCAAAATGCTCACTTATTTTCCTGAGATAAAACACTCAGGAAAATAAGTGAAAATTTTTACCTTTTTTTTAAATTTTTTGTTTAATATCTTTACTTTTCCTTGGAAAATATATGTTAGTGTCAAGTCACAAAGTTGAGTCACACGTATGTAGAAATAATAATGCTATGACACAAACCATGTGATTAAAAGCCACACTGGTCAATTATAACAACTAAAAAAATCATTTGATCATAAAAACCCCAAACCACGTAAAATTCCGGAGAACAAACAAACAAAAAATGAAAAACATAGAAAATTATTTTACACTCTGCTCACCTGCTGGCTCTCAAAGGTCCAGGTGCTGTCGGGTAAAGACGCATCGAGAACACTGATCACCTCCTTAAAGTCAGTGGTGCTGCTGGGTTTTATCAAAGTGAAATCACTGTACTCTGACATCGGAGACATACACGACCTGAAGGACTGACTCTGAGACAACATGTCTCCTCCCAGGACCTCCACATACTTTATAGGTCCGTCAGTGTTGAGCTGAATCTGCAGGTTTCTGTTGGGGTTCTTGTAATCATCATAGTCGGTCCGTCTCGTGCAGCAACTACCGCTGCTTCTGCTGTTCCTCATGCATTTAACCGCTAAGACGAGAAAAGTCACCAGAGACAGCACGGACACCGAGGCCAGAGAGAGAATCAAATAAAGGGTGATTCTCCCATTTTTCTTGCTGGGCTCAGCTGCTTTGTGTCGGAGGTCTAAGACGGGCTCATGGAGGCCGTCCTCCAGCAGGATGGACACCGTAGCAGTGGCGGACTGAACCGGTTCCCCGTCGTCCTTGACCTCTATAAGCAGCCTCTGAGAGGAGTCGTCCTGCTCGGTAACAGCGCGTTTAGTCCTCACCTCGCCTGTGTACAGATTGACAGTGAACAGAGAGGCGTCTGTGGCCTCCGCCAGTTTGTAGGAGATCCAGGCGTTATGGCCCGAGTCAGCGTCCACGGCCGTCACCTTGGTAACCAGGTGACCCGCTTTAGCTGAGCGGGGCATCCTCTGATGAGAGAGGGAGCCCGGGGCAGCGGAGGAGGGGTAAATAACAGCGGGGGCATTGTCGTTCTGGTCCAGGATAAAAACATGGACAGTGGCGTTGCTGCTGAGAGACGGAGAGCCCTGATCCTTTGCCTGAACCTGAATCTGAAACACCTTCAGTTTCTCATAGTCAAACGAGTGCATGCTGTAGATGCTGCCGTTATCTGAGTTGATGTAAACATAAGATGAGACAGAAACGTCCTGCACTTTAGAGTCCAGTATAGAGTAAGAGATTTTAGCGTTTTCACCAAAATCCAGGTCAGATGCTGATACTGAGTACAGTATAGAACCTGCTACTCCATTCTCTTTTAAATATACATTATAGGAGGGCTGAGTGAATTTAGGGGGGTTGTCATTTACATCAGTGATGCTGACAGGTATAATTTTCTTACTGGACAGAGGAGGAGAGCCTGAATCAGTGGCTGTTATCTCAATATTATATTCTAAGAAACTTTCTCTGTCTAAAGGACCACTGGTGACCAATTCATAATCATTAGAAAACGATGGTTTCAGGGTGAAAGGAGAACCTTTGGAAAGCCGTAGAGTCACTTTACCATTGTCACCGGAGTCAAGGTCTCGTGCACTGATCAAAGCCACGACTGTGCCACTTGGTGCGTCCTCGCGCACAGGACTGGGTTTTGAAGTGAGCACTATTTCTGGAGCATTGTCATTTATGTCCTCTACGTCCAACTGTACACGACAGTGACCCTCCATTTCTGGGATGCCTTTATCTTTAGCAATTGTGTCGATGATATATGATCTAGAACTTTCATAATCTAATGCTCCTTTTAATACGATTTCTCCTGTTCTATCATTGATGTCAAATGTTGATAACACGAAGTCTGGAGTGCGGGACCCGAAAGAATATTTAACTTCACCATTAAGACCATCGTCTGCATCTGTAGCTGTAAGCTTGATTACAAACGTTCCTTTTGTGCTGTTCTCCTTTAAAGACACTTTGTACTCATTCTCAGTGAATATTGGAAAATTGTCGTTATTATCTAGAACAGTAATGATAATTGTACACGTCCCTGTTTTGATCGGGTTTCCTCCATCTAACGCTGTCAAAAGCAGCTGATGGAGAGCATCCCTTTCTCGGTCTAATGGCTTTTCTAACACTAATTCGGGCACAGCTTTACCATTTTTGGTGTCTTTAAATTTGAGTGAAAAATGATCATTTTTGCTTAGAGAGTAGGTTTTCAAAGAATTGCTTCCTACATCGGGGTCTTCTGCACTCTCCAAAGGAAAACGTCTGCCAATCGCCACTGATTCTGGAATTTTAAGATTAATCTCCTGTGTAGGAAAACTCGGAGAATTATCGTTTGTGTCTCGTATTTCCACTTCAATTCGATGAGATTGCAAAGGGTTTTCAACAACAACTCGCAGAGGTAGAACACAGCTGGCGCTTTGTCCACATAAAGCCTCTCTGTCTATTCTGTCATTCACCACCAGCTCGCCCTTCCCCGCATCCACACTGAAATACTGCTCACCAGCCTCAGAGGCGACACGCATTTTACGGTCAAAAATGTCTGATAGTCCCAAACCAAGATCTTTGGCTAGATTTCCTACCACAGAGCCCTGTTTCAGCTCCTCCGGGATGCTGTAACGAGTCTGCCCCTCTGTTGTAGTCCACAAGAGAAAGAAATGATGCCACCAAAGCGCCTGCCATCTCCAGTCTCGGTATCCTATTCTCTTTGTCATCCTTGGTCCGTTATAATACATTCATTCCATTCGAGATCCTGTTTATAACAACACTGGAATCCATGATAATAGAAAATACTTCCAAGAAATAAAATCCACGATGTTGAAACATGGCTGTAAGCTAAAACACATGTTTAAATTCTAAAAAAAAATACGAGCTCATCGCCGTCTTTCCTCGAGCTCTTTGCATTCGGTGTTAGAGCGCTAAGGCTGCATGGGGGCAGGGAAGAGATTGCTTTGTACAGTTCTGAATCCTATTGGTGCACAGCATCCATTTCCAACATCCAATGAGAGCGACACTGATCTACACTCTTAAAGACGCAGCGTCTCTTCACTTTATGACTTTTCATCTGGGATGATTTGGACTAATATCACTGAATATCAAATGATGTACATTAAACTAATTGAAAGGATAAAAATAAATTTCGCATCACACAAACTGTGAAGTCATAAAAAAGTAACGGTGGGAACAGATTGTCTATTGTCATTATATTTGCGCAGAGACTGTTTCGACATTACATGGCCGTGGCTGATTCGCTGTCCGCTCTCATGGTGCTGAAATGTTCAGTTGTGTACGCGTAACACTAAATTGATGCCCGTCTTCAACAAAACAATTTTAAACATCACTAAATACGTTTGGTGCACTTTTAACAAAGCAAAGATAACACAGTCAATTGCGAAAACGTGTGATGACAGCACTGTATATTGGAGTGAACAGAATGAAAGAAAGACAAGCATACCAACCGACATATGGCTGTCTGTTGACAGGCAGACAGACCAAACAGCCAGTCAGACAGATGGATAGAAATTTAGATACATGTTCCTTATTTGCACAGTTGACTTTCAAAAAATACAATTTAGCATTTTCTGCCAAATGGTAGTCTTACTTTTTTCTCTGTTATTAAAGCGTATGGTTGTTTTTGCTCACCTGCTGGCTCTCAAAGGTCCAGGTGCTGTCGGGTAAAGACGCATCGAGAACACTGATCACCTCCTTAAAGTCAGTGGTGCTGCTGGGTTTTATCAAAGTGAAATCACTGTACTCTGACATCGGAGACATACACGACCTGAAGGACTGACTCTGAGACAACATGTCTCCTCCCAGGACCTCCACATACTTTATGGGTCCGTCAGTGTTGAGCTGAATCTGCAGGTTTCTGTTGGGGTTCTTGTAATCATCATAGTCGGTCCGTCTCGTGCAGCAACTACCGCTGCTTCTGCTGTTCCTCATGCATTTAACCGCTAAGACGAGAAAAGTCACCAGAGACAGCACGGACACCGAGGCCAGAGAGAGAATCAAATAAAGGGTGATTCTCCCATTTTTCTTGCTGGGCTCAGCTGCTTTGTGTCGGAGGTCTAAGACGGGCTCATGGAGGCCGTCCTCCAGCAGGATGGACACCGTAGCAGTGGCGGACTGAACCGGTTCCCCGTCGTCCTTGACCTCTATAAGCAGCCTCTGAGAGGAGTCGTCCTGCTCGGTAACAGCGCGTTTAGTCCTCACCTCGCCTGTGTACAGATTGACAGTGAACAGAGAGGCGTCTGTGGCCTCCGCCAGTTTGTAGGAGATCCAGGCGTTATGGCCCGAGTCAGCGTCCACGGCCGTCACCTTGGTAACCAGGTGACCCGCTTTAGCGGAGCGGGGCATCCTCTGATGAGAGAGGGAGCCCGGGGCAGCGGAGGAGGGGTAAATAACAGCGGGGGCATTGTCGTTCTGGTCCAGGATAAAAACATGGACAGTGGCGTTGCTGCTGAGAGACGGAGAGCCCTGATCCTTTGCCTGAACCTGAATCTGAAACACCTTCAGTTTCTCATAGTCAAACGAGTGCATGCTGTAGATGCTGCCGTTATCTGAGTTGATGTAAACATAAGATGAGACAGACACGTCCTGCACTTTAGAGTCCAGTATAGAGTAAGAGATTTTAGCGTTTTCACCAAAATCCAGGTCAGATGCTGATACTGAGTACAGTATAGAACCTGCTACTCCATTCTCTTTTAAATATACATTATAGGAGGGCTGAGTGAATATAGGAGGGTTGTCATTCACATCAGTGATGCTGACAGGTATAATTTTCTTACTGGACAGAGGAGGAGAGCCTGAATCAGTGGCTGTTATCTCAATATTATACTCTGAGACATTTTCTCGATCTAAAGGACCACTGGTGACCAGTGCGTAGTTATCAGAAAACGACGGTTTTAGTGTAAATTTTGATTTTTTCGGGAGCTGTAATGTTACTTTAGCGTTATCGCCGGAGTCAAGGTCTTGGGCACTGATTAAAGCTACAACGGTGCCACTCGGCGAGTCTTCTCGCACTGGCTTTGGATGAGAGGTAAGTATGATTTCTGGAGCATTATCGTTAACATCTAAAACTTCAACATGCACAGTACAATGGCCCTCCATTCTCGGACTGCCTTTGTCTTTTGCAATTATGTCTAATTCATAATTTGCAGTTGCTTCGAAATCTAGTTTTCCCTTAAGAAATATATTACCCGATATATTATCAATACTAAAAACAGAGAGAACAGTATCTGATGTGTGAGCACCAAATGAATATTCTATCTCTCCGTTTTGACCATCGTCCATATCTGTCGCTTTTGTTTGCACTATCAATGCACCTTCTACAGCATTTTCACTGATAGATACTTTATACATGTTTTTTTCAAAAGCTGGAACGTTATCGTTATTGTCAAGGACTCTAATACTTAACTGAGCAGTACCTGATCTCACTGGATTGCCTCCATCTAGAGCTGTCAATAAAAGCGTATGAACAGCTTTTTTCTCTCTGTCTAAAGCTTTTGCTAAAATCAATTCAGGAACTTTTCTTCCACCGGCAACTTCTTTAACTCGGATATTAAAACAATCATCTTTACTGAGAGTGTATGACTTCAATGAATTACTGCCAACATCTGGGTCTATGGCGCTCTCTAAAGGAAAACGAACCCCTAAGCCCATCGATTCTGCAACCTCCAATGTGATTTCATTTGATGGGAATCTCGGCGCATTGTCATTAACGTCTTGTATTTCTACTTCTACACGAAAAAGTTGTAATGGGTCTTCAATTACAACCTGCAGAGGCAGCACACAGCTGGCGCTTTGTCCACATAAAGCCTCTCTGTCTATTCTGTCATTCACCACCAGCTCGCCCTTCCCCGCATCCACACTGAAATACTGCTCACCAGCCTGAGAGGCGACACGCAGCTTACGGTCAAAAATTTCTGATAGTCCCAAACCAAGATCTTTGGCTAGATTTCCTACCACAGAGCCCTGTTTCAATTCCTCCGGGATGCTGTAACGAGTCTGTCCGTTTATTGTAGTCCACAAGAGAATGAAATGATGCCACCAAAGCGCCTGCCATCTCCAGTCTCGATATCCTATTCTCTTTGTCATCCTTGCTCAGCTATAACACATTAAATCCAATCGACATGTTGTATAGAACAATGCTGAAATCCACCATCGCAGATGTTATTCCAAAAGAAAAAATCCCACAGTTAACGAGCATGTCTGTACGCCAAAATATAAAATGTTCATATTATAAAATAGATGCTCATTGTGTCTCTCCCCAACCTCTTTGCATTCTACGCGTTACAGCACTGGGGCTGAATGGGGGCAGGGACAAGATTGCTTTGTACAGTTCTGAATGCTATTGGTTCACAGCACCCACCTCTACCAGCCAATGAGAGGGGAACTGATCGACGCTCTTAAAGTCGTAACATCTATTCTGTTTATTCTCCTTCACTTTAACCAGTGGCAATTATTTTAAGGCTTATTGGTCGCCAAGGACTGTAAATGTAAAAGTTCAGTATCAAATACGTTTGAAAGAAAGAAAGAAAGAAAGAAAGAAAGAAAGAAAGAAAGAAAGAAAGAAAGGATGCCTGGCCAATTCAATTATATGCATTCACTTTTAAATAAATCTATTCAGATAGATAGATAGATAGATAGATAGATAGATAGATAGATAGATAGATAGACATTTGAAAATAAAATCTGCACAAAAATCTGCATTTTATTTTGCTCACCTGCTGACTCTCAAAGGTCCAGGTGCTGTCGGGTAAAGACGCATCGAGAACACTGATCACCTCCTTAAAGTCAGTGGTGCTGCTGGGTTTTATCAAAGTGAAATCACTGTACTCTGACATCGGAGACATACACGACCTGAAGGACTGACTCTGAGACAACATGTCTCCTCCCAGGACCTCCACATACTTTATCGGTCCGTCAGTGTTGAGCTGAATCTGCAGGTTTCTGTTGGGGTTCTTGTAATCATCATAGTCGGTCCGTCTCGTGCAGCAACTACCGCTGCTTCTGCTGTTCCTCATGCATTTAACCGCTAAGACGAGAAAAGTCACCAGAGACAGCACGGACACCGAGGCCAGAGAGAGAATCAAATAAAGGGTGATTCTCCCATTTTTCTTGCTGGGCTCAGCTGCTTTGTGTCGGAGGTCTAAGACGGGCTCATGGAGGCCGTCCTCCAGCAGGATGGACACCGTAGCAGTGGCGGACTGAACCGGTTCCCCGTCGTCCTTGACCTCTATAAGCAGCCTCTGAGAGGAGTCGTCCTGCTCGGTAACAGCGCGTTTAGTCCTCACCTCGCCTGTGTACAGATTGACAGTGAACAGAGAGGCGTCTGTGGCCTCCGCCAGTTTGTAGGAGATCCAGGCGTTATGGCCCGAGTCAGCGTCCACGGCCGTCACCTTGGTAACCAGGTGACCCGCTTTAGCGGAGCGGGGCATCCTCTGATGAGAGAGGGAGCCCGGGGCAGCGGAGGAGGGGTAAATAACAGCGGGGGCATTGTCGTTCTGGTCCAGGATAAAAACATGGACAGTGGCGTTGCTGCTGAGAGACGGAGAGCCCTGATCCTTTGCCTGAACCTGAATCTGAAACACCTTCAGTTTCTCATAGTCAAACGAGTGCATGCTGTAGATGCTGCCGTTATCTGAGTTGATGTAAACATAAGATGAGACAGAAACGTCCTGCACTTTAGAGTCCAGTATAGAGTAAGAGATTTTGGCGTTTTCACCTGAATCAGGATCAGTTGCTGATACCGAGCACAGAAGTTTCCCAGGAGGATTGTTTTCTTTCACATAAATGACATAAGAAGGTTCGGAGAAAACTGGTGGGTTGTCATTTACATCTAACAATTCAACTAGTATTACTTTTTCACTGGTTAATGGGGGCTTTCCAGAATCAGTAGCACTTATCTTGACACTATACTGGCCATTCTTTTCACGGTCAAGTGGCCCATTTGTCACTAAAGAGTAATGGTTAGAGACCGATGGATTTAACTTGAAGGGGGACTTGGAAGACACCTTCAATGTGACTTTGCCATTGTCACCTGAATCTGGATCTTTTGCACTTATCAGTGCAATAACTGTTCCGATCGCAGAATCTTCTGGAACAGGTGTTGTTAAAGATGTCACAATTATTTCAGGAATGTTATCGTTGATATCAGCTACTTTAATTTCGACTGTACAATGCCCATCCATCTCAGGATTACCTTTGTCTTTAGCAATAATGTCAAATCTATGTAAGGAGTTCGCTTCATGGTCTAAAATTCCTTTGACAACAATAGCTCCAGAAGATGGCTCAATGTCAAATAATGATAAAATCAAATCCGCAGTTTGCTCTGCAAAAAAATATTCAATTTCTCCATTGAGGCCTTCGTCTGCATCTGTAGCTTTAACCTGCAATATTTCAGTTCCAGGCGTTGCCTTCTCGCTGACATTAGCTTCATATACCTGTTTCTCAAATTGTGGTGCATTATCATTGTTGTCAAGTACGATAACTGTAATTTCAGATGTGCCGGAACGAACCGGGTCTCCGCCATCAACAGCGGTGAGGATGAGATTGTGCAACGGCAGCTTTTCTCTATCAAGTGGTTTTTCGAGAACCAGTTCGGGGATTTTTCTCCCGTCTTTGTGCGTTTTAACAGTCAATTTGAAATTATCATTTTTGCTTATGAGGTAAGAGCGTACAGAATTGGTACCGACATCAGGATCCTGTGCACTTTCTAACGGAAATCTCGCGCCTGGATTTACCAACTCTGCGATTTTTACCACCTTCTCTTTCGTCAGAAAACTAGGTGAATTATCATTTGTATCCTGGATTTCAATCTCGACTCTATGCAGCTGTAGGGGGTTATCTATTACTAGCTCCAAAGGCAACAAACATGACGGTCTTTGTCCACACAGTTCCTCCCTGTCTATCCTATCAATCACCACCAGTTCTCCCTTCCCCAAGTCCACATTAAAATACTGCTTACCAGCCTCCGAGGTTATCCGCAATTTACGTCGATACAGTTCAGATACAACCAAACCCAGATCTTTGGCTAAATTTCCTACCACAGAACCCTGTTTCAGTTCCTCCGGGATGCTGTAGCGAGTCTGTCCGTCTATTGTACTCCACAAAAGAAAGAAGTGATGCCACCACAAAAACACCTGCCATGCTGGCAATTTTTTCCACATTATTCCTCGTTCAATAAATCCCATATCTTTTCACTCCAGTCCCAACTTCTTAAGTGATTAAGTAAAGATGGTCTATAATCCAATGCAGATGCGTCCTCATATATAACAGTCATGCTTTGTGTCTGCATATGCATCCCTCTCCCCCCGTACAGAACATAGTGATGGTTACGACGCTGAAGCTACTCGACGAGAGGGAGTAGATCTCTTTGTACAGCTCTGAATCTCATTGGTGGACAGAGTATACCCAGTTCCACCAATCCTAGCATCAGTAAACGTCTACATAACAGTGACGTAGTATGAAGTATAAGCCATAGAGAAATCATCCTTGTGATTGTGACTGTATCATATGAAGATAGTCCCCCCCATAAAGGTTCTTAAATGTGTACTCGTTTTTAAATGTGTATGTGTGTGTGTGTGTGTGTATATATATATATATATATATATATATATATATATATATATAAGAAAAGAGGGTCTTATAAATAACTGAATGATCATTATATGATCACTCATATGGCGCTTTGTGTTAATCAGCCTCCTCTCGGCTGTATGCACCTGCATGTATGCACATCCCTTTGTGGCTGAAAAGGCTCTTCGTTGCCTTCCTGTGGCCAGAGAAAGCCAATGCAGCCTGCGTATGTGCGTCATTACGTCTTAGCAGCTCCCAGCTGGCGTCAGAGAAATAATTCTGTCATCAGCCAACGTAAAATACCCGTATGGAGGTCTGTAGAGCAAATGAAAAGGGAGGGGGGCGCAGATGGTGTGGGAAGGCGTTTACTCCTATTCTCTCTCTCTCTCTGTCACTCACACACACAGTGTTACACGTAGGTACACGTAAGTACTTCATAGTTTGGTGAGGGTCGCGTACAATCAGACTTATGAAGACTCTTTCAGACTTAGACTCATATTTAGCGCCATATTTATGCAATATCCCGCTACATGCAACAAACATCATAAGCTGACACAATAAAGCTCTAAACGCGTAAATTCGATGGTGCAAATGGTAATAATAATAATCCATGACAAAACATGTAAATTAACATAAAATAAAATATCGAAATTATTCAGTAGTCATCTGCTCCAAATGTAGGTGGGCGACAGAGGGAGACGTGGAGAGACAGTGTGAGAGGCAGCGAGAGGGAGGGGGAGAGCGCTAGAGCTGCTTTCAGCACCACATGTGTGGACAGCGCCACACAGGCGGCCATGTGCTGCTGCTGCATGCTGCTGGAGAGGCAGACTGCCTCACTGAAGACCACACCATTTCTTACTGAATACAGCAATAAATACAGGAGTAGCCAGAAGCACAGCTAATTAAATTTTAATGGACACACACAACACAGGGTATTGGTGGTGAATAAATAAAATAAAATAAAAAAATAAAATAATATATTCCCAGGCATAGAATATTAAAGGTTGGATACAGATTAAATATATTATGTTCACGTTATACTTCTGTTTTATCAGAGGAAGGAAAAGCAACATTCAGATATTAGACAGCAGCATAATTTGAGGTTAAATTATGAAGTAATATTTTTATTGCTATTTTGATATTTGTACTTGTCCTGTTATTTCTAGGGTTGAAATTTTTCATGATTCACACAAATTTAATGTTGAACCACATATTGCATATTTTGACTCTCAGTTATTGTACTATAGTACAAAGTGCTGAAGATGCATATAGATGGCTTTCTGTTTTACCAAGGATCACTGACAGTTTCCTTTATTTATCTATCCATCCATATATTTTCCATACTGTCTTCTCCTGTGTACCCTGGAGCCTATCCTGCTGCACACAGGACAGATCACCAGTTTTTCACAGGGCAAACACACAACACACAAATTTACACCAACATAGACAGGCATACCTCACAAAAAGCTATCTAGTAGACTTGAACCAGTGAGGTGACAGTTCTAATCACAGTGACAAAGCCAATTTTCATACAGTCATTGCTCAACATGAAAATGACAGTTGATACATGTTTTTAGGTTGTAGCCTAGCCTGTATCAGATAGACTAACCAACATACAATATGTTTAGGTTTTGACTATGTTAGATGTTTGTGTGCTAAGTTGTATGGTATGTTTTAAAGCTGAAGTGTTGTTATGATGTCAGTCTGCATTACAAGTTATTTTTAGTCTTACCTCAGTTACACTTACACTTCATCGGGTCATCTTAGCTAAGACTAACACAGTTACAATAGTACTTACTTATTACATACTGTAATACATTCTAGGTTATAATATACAAAACTGTTTTAGAGAGGTTCTGATTGAACTGTAAGGTCATTTTGGAGTCTGCAGTTTGGGATGCTAATGAACTGTATTGTGTTATATTGACAGGTGTTTCTATTATGTTGTCCACCCTATTTATATCGGTGAGGGTAGGCTGTAATTATCATACAGTTGGATTAACACTTCTCTAAAACAGTTTCAACAAAACATCATAACCTTCTTGACAGTAGGATTGAATTGCACCTAATAAACTGGCAATAGTGTATATGAAAACTATGGTGTAAGTATGGTATTTAATTGTTTAACAGTTTCCTCTGATATGTTAGAATATTGTAGGTAGGTAGGCCTATAATGTCCTCTTACCATGCTATTATTGTGTCACGTAGCTTGCATTTCATGCATGGTATTTTCATGTACTGTTACTTGTGATGTACTTTCTTTACCTAATTGGTAAACTTTAAACAATTTAAAATCCAAGATACAGTGCTGGACAGTATAATCACTGCAACTTCATTCGGACTCAAGATACTTTACCAGCTGTTATTCCCCACTAATACTTTCCTTAAGCCACACAAGCCTGTTAGTTAGGAGAGCTGTCCAACTTATTAAATGTCTTGTTCAAATGTACATTCACTGATTAAGAGCATATGTACAAAGGAGATTAGTCTAAAAATATAACTCATAATTTAATATCCAGACTAACTAATTAACATTTAATTTTCCACCATCTAAATTATAGATTGAGCAGTATAGCCAGTATAAAAAAAAAACTCATCTCATCAAATTTTGAGCACTAAGCCACTCACGTTGTCACACATGATGTGCTGTCAACAAAATGTCTTTTCATCAATGCCTGATTGAAGCAAGTGATGATAGTTGTTTTGTGAGGTGTGTGAACAGATGTGTCGCTTGTGGAAAATCTGATTAACCGTTTGACTTAGTGCCACTGCATGCTGTTTAGACACTGTGAATGATCACTGTTATGTGTGTGCTTGATTTCTGTTATTGTGTGGTGATGAAGTATGTTGATCAGTTTGCATCTGTAATCTGTGATGTGATATGAATGAAAACTGTTTCTTACCTTATTTGGTGAGCCAGGATTTAACAAGAGTCAGGAAGGAAAGAGGAAAAGCACCAGGCAACAAGGGGGGCACATGAAAGAGAAAAACAAGAGAAAAGGGATGTCAGTTAGACTGGTGGTCAGCATACAGATCGCAGCTTTGGGAAGTACAACACGCAACATACTTACCATGTGGCTCACAACAAATGCAGTTGTGATTTTGTGAGGTGATTCATAGAGTTTGAATTTATGTTTATTGATAATAAATTCTCTCATGATTAGACAAAAACAAAACCATGCTGTGTGGCCAATTTAATAATGTGGAAACAGTTATGTGTTGTTTAATCTTTATCTGTGTCAGCCAAAATATAAATAATAGTGTGTGTGTGTGTGAGAGAGTGTGTGTGAGAGAGAGAGAGAGAGAGAGAGAGAAACTTCAGGAAAACATTATTTTAGCATCACTGTACTTGAGGGATGTACAATGAGGGATGAGAGTCATCACAAGAAAGAAAGAAAGAAAGAAAGAAAGAAAGAAAGAAAGAAAGAAAGAAAGAAAGAAAGAAAGAAAGAAAGAGGTAGTAGTTTCTCAGTAGTACCTCAGTTGATTTAACATAAATATATACAGCCATGTGATCATTAATCATTTTTAGCAGCAGGATTGTATGTTATACAACAGAAAGTGGATTCAACTATCAACTCCCAAACAGAAGCATATATAACATTGTAAGTACAACCACTACAGCCTGAACCAAAACACAGCTGAGGGAAATGAAGACTTGGGGATCCCTGCTAACACCAATCACAACCAAAATACTGCACTGCACCACTACCCTCATAGCAACAGCAGGGGGCCTCAAGGCGATGCCCCGAGACAAATCTATGCCTTATTAATGACAGTCTTTGCTCTGTGACCCTCTGTTTCTCACAGCTGATGTTTGTCTTTGTGAGAGTGAACTGAAGCTCACTAGACAAAGCAGAGCAGCAACTGCTTTTTAAAAAACAAAACAATGCATTGTGATTTAAATTATATCATTTAGGTATATATTATATACCTATATAGTATATATTCTTTGTTTGTGTACCTGAATAGATCTAAAACTAGTAACAAAAATCACAGTGTTTATTCACAAGCCACATTAATTCAAAATAAACAGGTCAACCAGGAAAACAAGCAACAAGAAAATGAAAAAAAAGGCATCAAAAGACTGTTCCTTTTGATATCACAGAAACAAAGAATTTAATGGTAAATTGATTCATCTAAGCCTATATATTAGTCAATATACAAATCATGGACCCAGGTTTGCTGAAATAGGGG
Source organism: Nibea coibor (assembly GCA_023373845.1). Taxonomy (NCBI): domain Eukaryota; kingdom Metazoa; phylum Chordata; class Actinopteri; family Sciaenidae; genus Nibea; species Nibea coibor. The sequence continues at coordinate 13,171,173 of CM041739.1, read as the reverse complement.
AAGGCATAACAAACAGGGCAGTGTCGATGAAAGCTTATATATAAAAGCAGCCATGATCACACTCTCCCCCTCCTCTTTCTTCATCATCAGCCACCCCAGGTCTGAGGATGAACTACTTTCTCAAAACAGGGGTGTTTCCTGTCCTGCCAATAACAACAAAAGCACACAGCCATTGCAGCACAGTGGCTGCATCTGCCACGGACCCCCAGTGGCTCAATGGAAAATGGCACAGCCCTGCCAGTGAGTCAGCTTGTTGCTATGGTAACACATCCTACCTTCCTTGCATCCCACCCTGCTGCCTGTGAGCTGGCAATGGTGGCAAGAGAAAAAAAATGGAGCTAAAAAAAAAAACAAACAAGACAAAACTGGGCGATAAATGAGGTCACAGGAAAGAAAAGACATGATGGTCACACAGACACACAATTCCACATCAATGATATGTTGTTCAAAACAGAGCATGTGTTTATGGACTGCTGGGAAACAAAGAATCTCTTGATACATGGCTCAAACGTGACAGAAAGGAAATGTTTCTTCGTGTCATGTACATGATGACCTATACAGGGACAAAATGACACTGTATGGAGTATAATGACTTTAAATAGACTGCACAAAATGTCCTTCACTGAGCGATCTCCCTCTCCCTTTCTCACAGTCTCTTTCTCTCTCTGCAGCAGAGTGGTGCAGCTGGAGAGGGGGAGGGGAGGGATGCAGAAAATGAGATCAGGAGGAAAAAGGAAGACTGTTGGAAAGCAAGAAAGGCTGCTAAAGAGTGGCAATCCAGTTTTGGTTACAATTTGACACAATGTTAACTGCAGTGATTTAGTAAACAATTATTTTAATAACCACAGTATTGCAGTTATAATGCAGAACATCTTAACTCCCTTAGAAGGCAAGGCCGTATCGTTCTTCCAAATCACAATTAAAGGATTAAGACTAGAAACTTGATATGATTTGATTGAGACTGTGTATGTGTGATAAGGCCAATCCAACACATACAATCATTCCCAACACTGACATGAAAAACTGAGGGATTTAATCTTTCAGAATATAATTTAGAAAAACCTATGTGGGTGTGTTTCTAGGTCTTTGTGTGCTTGACACAACTTTGCCATTGCCCCATATTACAGTATACGAGGTAATCCCTGTTGTAATCCTTCCCAGAGAATCAGCCAGTGCAGAACTCCACATTTCCACTTCTGTGACACCAACATGCATGTAAAGACACCATCTTTTGTATGTTCATGGAAATACATGTCTAATTTACCTGACTTAACGTAAAGGTACAACTATTTCACTCAAAGCTCAGCGCAGAACACAGTAAAATTGGGATTTGCAGAATAATCAATACATTTGCCACCTCTACATGTGTGACAACATATCAATGAGTGTTACCTGCAAAATATGTGCTTTACTAATAATGCCTGTACAGGCTTTAAGGTCATTCTAAAATAAAATCTACTTTTTTTACTGCCCCAAAGTCAGGGTTGGATACAGAATAGTTTTGTGTTCCTGACATTTAGGCCAAGCAGTGCGGATACTTGCTGGAGAGGAACTGTAAGTTTGAGTTTCAGAATGCTGTCTAATTGTTTGGCCTTATCCTATATGAGCTTAAAGACTCCCTTTTTGTAAAGCAACAACAGTCCCAGAGGGACAGGAAGCAGCAGTCATCAATTAGAGTACAATGCACTAAAGGTATGTACATCATCTGTATTTTTTCTCTTGATATCTTGCTCAGTGTATTAAAAGTATGTCTGCCCTGTAGGAATTAAAGTCTCTGACATCTTAGATATCTAGGATATCTTGTAAACAAAAACACAATGAGGGGTTATAGTACAAACAGTAACCACATCCCCAAACACACACAGTGCACAGTGTGCTGATGAGCCCCACCGGCATACACATGGGCACACAGCTGCTCACCAGACAGCTTGACTAGGAAGGCGGGACACTTAAACAAAAGCTTGGGCCTGTGGGAACCAAAAGCTCCTGTATGTGATTATAGCTTTGTGGTCAGTAACACGTTTAGCAAATAGATGATTGAGACTTTGTGTAGGAACCAAAATGAACAGTAACAGCACCATGGTAGGCTTCTTGAGCAAGAGAAGGATAGAACAACAACATGCTGGAGGGATACAGGGTGCAAAACAGACAGAACCATTTAGCTGCTTGCAGTTACGTTTCTGTGACCCCTATGGAGACACTTCCAAAAAGAATTTATGGTACTCCGTAAAATCTGTGCCATTAACCAACTTGAGAAAATGAGACATTGTGGTTTAAACACAGTTGAAACAGGTAAACCAGACACAGATGTGGGCTGATAATAATATCCAGCGGATATGGGGGTTAACACAGTTAACCTTGGTATTCCTTGTAGTTTCTATTTTCTCATGCACACACCCTGAACATCATGCAGATTTTATTGCTAAAACACATTTATCACCCAGGGCGAACAAACCAGACACACTAGTTGATCTAAGGCTTCCGCTGATGCTGGAGAAAACTGAGCAAACATAACTACAAACAGACAATCCTCAGCCACATCACACAAGCCATTTAGTCATCACTCATACATCAAGCTGGATCTTTAAATGAAGCTTGATGGGCCCCTTTCATCTAAAGACACATTATTTTCTCTTAATACATAACAGATATTAAACACACATGGCTTTATTTTTTCCACCCCACACATCATTATTAATAACACAATTATTTGTACCGAGCTTACATACAGCTTTCATATTCAGCATGTAATGTCAGCCCTTGAAAACTCATACAGCAGGTACCGAATGTAATCTGTTACTGTGTAACTTTCATAAGCAACTTCATGCTGATTAAAATCATCATTTCACACACTTTGTGACAGCTACACTATAATACATTCTAGGTCAGTATTCCTGTCATTAAATGTTTCCGTTTCAACACATCCTCTGTCCTTATTTCTGACATCCTCTTGTCATTTGTTATATAACGAATGCTCTCTCTCTATCTCTCCCTCTCTCTTTATTTTTTATCCAAAAAAAAAAACATCTCACACTGCCTGTGTCCTTTATCTGACACACACAACTGTTTCACACATAAGACTTCCCCCTGTCCCTATCTCAGCAGACAAAGAGGGCTGCACACATCAAAATGGCTGCCGTGCATCACTAACACGAATGCTGCACAGGGATGGTGTGGAGACTGTGCCGGTTTACCACGTGCCTCTTCCCCTCCCCCACTGCCTCTCTTTTCCTCTCCATCACGCTGCTTTCCTGCCTCCTTCTCAGTCTCTCCAGCATCAAGAGTGACTTCCCTCTTCCCCTCTACCACATTTTAAACCTCTTGATCAATACTATTGTGTCAATCCTTTTTGATTTGCATCTACAACATCCTTTATACTATATAGCCTCCATTATAGTTTGCCTGCATCCATCCCTGCTTTTCTCCATGTGTAGCCCTATGCCTATGGCTGCACTGTGTTATGAAGAGATCTAGGTCACTGAAAAAGTAGTACACTGCGTGGTTGTGCGTCTCTATGTGGGAGCAATCTGTAGCAATACTTAAGCAGGGATGAAGGCCAGAATATTTTTCTTTCATTGTAGCTTCTGTCTCTTCTCTCTCATACACAGCACAATATAATAAGCTAGTTTGTGGAAAGGCATCTAAACAAAGGTGACTAAACATATTTTAGTAAATGTGTCTGACACATAAAATCATGTTTCACTGCAAGATGGATGCATATAATTGCCAGCACTTCATGATAAACAAATCAATATATCAAACAACAGAATTAAGGTGAAAATGAAGTACAAACTATGTCAGGATGCTATGTATGTGACACAGTTTACCTTACAAAAAACACAACGTGCATAGATTCAGGTACAGCCTCTGTATAAAGCATGTGAGAGACCAACAACAGTGTTTGACTGTGTGCAGTAAGTACAGAGAACAGCACCAGCCTTGCATAATATTTTAGTGATATTTCTGAGTAGGTGATAAAGTTGGGCCAGTACAAAGTCCTATTATTGCTGATACTACTTTTAATACTTATACCCATGTATAACTATTTATAACCTTAAAAGTGTTGACTATTTTAGGCACTATAAGGACAGCATCAGACTGGGAATACCTTTCAGTGAATACCAGAGCAAAACAGAACTAAAGTACTGATGAAAACAGACAAACACCGTGGAAACAACAGTTTTAAAGAAGCATGGAAGAGGCTGATCTCACCTCTGTGAGCATATTCTCTGACTCTGCTTTATGTCGTGGCACTGTCCTGGTGGCATTATGGTCAACACTTAGAGTGCTCTGACTGAAGGGACGGGAGCACTTTATATCACTCTTCCGGGAGTCAGTAGTTCCGTACACCTCATAACTGAATCCCTGCTTCAAGGTACCGGTACCTCCCACGTCTGCGTAAAGGGGCGGGTAATATGGAATAACAGGAAGATTTCCACTGGATTTGTAAAACAGGCGCTCACGTCTCCATCTGTAGATTTTCACTGATATAATAACCACTAAACACGTGACGAACAGGAAGGAAACTACAGCCAAAGCCAACACTAAGTAAAAAGTCAGGTTGTCATTGTACTCCTTGTCGTGTGTAAAGTCAGTGAACTCCGACAGCACTTCAGGGAAGCTGTCCGCCACCGCCACGTTAACAATGACTGTAGCTGAACGAGAGGGCTGCCCGTTGTCCTCCACGATAACAGTCAGTCTTTGTTTCACAGCATCTTTATCAGTCACTTGGCGGATAGTTCTTATTTCTCCATTCTGTAAGCCCACTTCAAACAGCGCCCTGTCTGTGGCTTTCTGCAGTTTATAGGAGAGCCAGGCATTCTGTCCAGAGTCCACATCAACAGCCACCACTTTAGTCACCAGATAGCCCACATCTGCTGAACGAGGCACCATTTCATCCACCAGAGAGCCACCAGTCTGGACTGGGTACAGAACCTGAGGAGGGTTGTCGTTCTGGTCCTGAACCATCACTTTCACAGTCACATTACTACTGAGTGGAGGAGAGCCTCCATCCTGCGCTTTGACGCGAATATGGAACTCTTTTCTTTGCTCATAGTCAAAGGACCGCACAGCAAGTATCTCCCCACTCTCTGCATTCACTGAAAAATAGGCTGAGGTTGGCATCCCATTCATTTGGCTATCTTCAAGGAAATAAGAAATGCGGGCATTATTCCCAGAGTCTTTGTCACTGGCTTTGACAGAGAGGAGTGACACGCCAGGTGAATTATTTTCAGTGATGAAAGCGGTCAAAAATGGTTGTGGGAATATTGGGGCGTGGTCATTTACATCCGATAGCCTTAAATTAATAGTCTTGTTAGTAGAATGACGAGGGGAGCCCTCGTCCATTGCTGTTATTGTTATGTTGTATTCCGGAATTGATTCACGGTCCAACACATCGTCAGACATCAGGCTATAAAAATTAGTTGATGACGACTTGATTTTGAAAGGCAAATCTGGACTAATAAAACACTTGACTTGGCCATTTTTACCAGAGTCCAAATCTTTGATGTTGAGCATTGCTATCACGGTATCTGGAGCCGAATCCTCTGGTATTGGATTGGAGACTGAAATTATGCTTATGACAGGGGCGTTATCATTTAGGTCGGTCACCTCAATTAGGACTTTACTTGTGTCTGTCAACCCCCCTTTGTCTTTAGCCTCGACATCTATTTCATAATGTTTAGCTTTTTCGTAATCTAATACACCAATTACTGCGATGTCTCCAGTCTGAGGATCCATATTAAAAAGGGATGACGCACTATCGGTGTGTTGGGAGAACGAATAGACCACCTCTTCGTTTGCTCCTTTATCATTATCAGTGGCACTGACTTTTAAAATAACAGTTCCCCGAGACGCGTTTTCAGGAACTGTTACTCTGTAAACGGACTGACTGAACACTGGTGCATTGTCATTTGCATCCAAAACAATGATATTTATTTTGACAGAACCCGATTTCTGAGGATTACCCCCGTCAAAGGCTGTCAGAGTTAATTTATGCTCCTCTTGTTTTTCTCTGTCCAGAGATGTGTGAAGAACCATTTCAATATATTTTGTTCCGTCAGGCCGAGAGACAACATTCAATTTGAAATTATCTGTAGGGTTGAGTTTGTATGTTTGAATGCTGTTTTGTGCTACATCGGGGTCTCTGGCACTCTCAAGGGAATAGCGAGCCCCGGGTGAAGCAGATTCAATAACCTCGAAAGTGTATTCTTTTTTCGAAAAAAACGGAGCATTATCATTAATATCTGTAATTTCTACATCAATTCGATGTAACTCCATTGGATTTTCTACGATGATTTGGAAATGAAGAGAGCATGGAGACACTTGCTTGCACAATTCCTCTCTGTCTATCCTTCTAGCCACTACCAAAGTTCCCTTTTCTGCATTTAGACCAATGTACTCACTACCGTCCTCGGTAAATATCCTCGCCCGCCCAGATTTCAGCCGCTTAACATCCAAGCCTAGGTCCTGTATGATATTCCCGACAACGGAGCCTGTCGCCATCTCCTCTGGTATAGAATAGCGGACCTGTCCGAGAGCCATGTCTGCGACACAAATGCAAAGAAGCAGCGGCAACCATGAGCCGGATTTTTTTCCAGCTACACAACAAAGAACACCCGTCATGTTGAGAGCCTTCGCAAAGTTCAAAGGGAAAAACAAAAACACTGTCTCAAAATCCGAGCAAATATTTGATCACGAGCTCATTTCAGTGTGCTGGGCGGCTGGTTTTGTCAGGCTACATTTCCGATTAAATAAAGGTCCAATAACGCAGACAGAGGAGGGAGGACTTCACTCAGGAAAATGGTCTTATTTTCCTCACACTAACCAACAGCGGCACTTAGAGACGAAAAAAGAAATAGCACCAATAGCGATGTATTGTAAACAATGAATGACATGATAGATAGATAGATAGATAGATAGATAGATAGATAGATAGATAGATAGATAGATAGATAGATAGGTGCTGTATATTCTGTGTCTCTGTCCATGGTACTGAATATTAGAAGTAACTGGTTTGCGTCCACAATTCTAACCTCTAGAGGAGAGTCTGGTTCATCCAGGATGCTCTTCTCACTCTGTATCCGCTGCATCGTGCCTGTAGAACTGGGGTCCATTATCAGCACGTTCTGACTACCAGCTCTGCCGAACTTACAGTCACTCTTTCTGGAGTCAGTCGTCCTGCACACCTCGTAGTTGTACACGTGTGGGAGAGTCCCTGTCCCCAAAGTGTCTGAGTAACGTGGTGGATAATATGGAATCACAGGGAGGTTGGAGTGATACAGGATGCGAGACTGTCTCCATCTGTAGATTTTCACTGATATAATAACCACTAAACACGTGATGAAGAGGAAGGAAACTACAGCCAAAGCCAACACTAAGTAAAAAGTCAGGTTGTCATTGTACTCCTTGTCGTGTGTAAAGTCAGTGAACTCCGACAGCACTTCAGGGAAGCTGTCCGCCACCGCCACGTTAACAATGACTGTAGCTGAACGAGAGGGCTGCCCGTTGTCCTCCACGATAACAGTCAGTCTTTGTTTCACAGCATCTTTATCAGTCACTTGGCGGATAGTTCTTATTTCTCCATTCTGTAAGCCCACTTCAAACAGCGCCCTGTCTGTGGCTTTCTGCAGTTTATAGGAGAGCCAGGCATTCTGTCCAGAGTCCACATCAACAGCCACCACTTTAGTGACCAGATAGCCCACATCTGCTGAACGAGGCACCATTTCATCCACCAGAGAGCCACCAGTCTGGACTGGGTACAGAACCTGAGGAGGGTTGTCGTTCTGGTCCTGGATCAGGATTTTCACAGTCACATTACTACTGAGTGGAGGAGAGCCTCCATCTTGTGCTTTGACCCGGAACTGGAAATCTTTGATCTGCTCGTAGTCAAAAGAGCGCACTGCATGGATGACTCCACTATCAGCACTAACGGACACATATGAGGAGACTGGCACTCCGTTAACAGAGGAGTCCTCCAGTATGTAAGAAACACGCGCATTCTGGTTCCAGTCAGCGTCTCTGGCTTTCACTGTGAATATAGAGAGACCTGGTGTGTTGTTTTCTACAATGTAGGCCTCATATGAGCTCCTCTCAAAGACAGGCGCGTTGTCATTTACATCAGAGATCTGTAAGGTGAGAGTGACGCTGCTGGAGAGGGAGGGCACTCCCTCATCAGAGCAAGTTACAGTCATATTATACACAGAGGCAGTTTCTCTGTCTAATTCATTGTCTGTCATTAAATTATAGAAATTATTGGTTGTAGACTTCATCACAAAAGGAATATTATCATTTATACTGCACTGGATCTTGCCGTTTTCACCTGAGTCTGCGTCCTCAATATTTATCATTGTCACAACAGTACCTGGTTTAGCATCCTCTGATATCACGTTTGATTTTGACATTATATGGATATCAGGTTTATTGTCATTCATGTCAATGACGTCTATCACCACCTTACAAGAGTCAACTAGTCCTCCATCATCACTTGCACGGATGTTTATTTGAAATGTTCGAGCCTTTTCGTAGTCAACATTTCCTTTGAGTCTAATTTCGCCACTTTCTTCAGTCACTTCAAATAACCCACGGGCATGATCTAACATACTTGAAATTGAATAAGTTATTCTACCATAAGATCCATGATCAGCATCTGTCGCAGTAACTGTCACTACAACTGTTCCTACTGGTGCATTTTCGTTTATAGAGGCTTTATAAACAGGTTGCGTAAAGACAGGAGCATTGTCATTGGCGTCTAAAACAGTGATTAGAATCTGCATTGTTCCTGACATCTGCGGCTCTCCTCCATCCACCGCTGTCAAAACTAAGGAAAGGTGTTCATTTTTTTCTCTGTCAAGAGGTTTCTCTAAGACCATTTCGACGTTTTTTGTCCCATCTGCTTGATCATGTAATTTAACAACAAAATTATCTGTCGGTTCGAGTTTATATGTTTGCAATCCATTTGAGCCTACATCAGGATCAACTGCCCGGTCTAATATGAATTTAGCCCCGCTAACAGCAGATTCGCTAATCTTAAATTTGACGTCGCTCTTTTCGAAGGATGGAGGGTTATCATTAATATCCGTGATCTCAATGGTCACACTGTAAAATTCCATCGGATTCTCTAAAATAATCTGAAAATGCAAAGCGCAAGGCGTCGTTTGCCCACAGAGCGCCTCTCTGTCTATCCTGTCTTTGATGAGGAGGACTCCTCGTTCCTTATTCAACTCAATATATTCGTCACTGTCTCGAGTGAAAATACGAGCTTTACCAGATTTTAGTCTTTTTACATCTAAGCCAAAATCTCTTGCCATGTTGCCAACGAGAGAACCTTTCGGCATTTCTTCAGGAATGGAGTAGCTGACCTGTCCGAGCACCGAGCGAAGAGAGAGAACCGAGAAAAACAACAGTACTTGCCGCCTCATTGTTCTGTCCGACGTTACGCCAGTATAAACCAAGTGTGGCTTTTGGATTTTTGCTCTCAATTTTTTTCCAGTCAGCGCCGATTTTTTAAATATATTCCCAACGTGAAAGAAACGTTTCTGTTCTGTATCTCCGATAAATTCCAGACGGCGTGGTTCGCTTCTCTCTCTTTCTCTGTCTAAAATAAAGACATGATGGGAGGTACAATGAGTCTGCGGTAAATCTAATACAAACTGGCCAACAGCGGCACTCTGAGTTCATGTAGTAACATTGCATGTGAAACGTGTAACACCCATTGATATGCGTAAATTAAGAATAAAAAAAAAACAGAAAATCAAAACACTTGGTCTGTGAGTGGGCAGTACTGCTTGATACTACAACTACAGAAACAGATTAATACAATGACGCCTAACATGAGATGCAAATGTTGTGAAACGTTAGTTGCCAAGTTAAAGAGACACGGTAAGTGGAAATAATTTACGGTATTGGAATATGTAACTTTGCCGCTGTCCAGGGTCCTGAAAATGAGAGGTATGTGGTTTAAAGCGTGACTTCAGAGTAGGAACAGATAGCTAATACAATCTAACCTCTAGAGGAGAGTCTGGTTCATCCAGGATGCTCTTCTCACTCTGTATCCGCTGCATCGTGCCTGTAGAACTGGGGTCCATTATCAGCACGTTCTGACTACCAGCTCTGCCGAACTTACAGTCACTCTTTCTGGAGTCAGTCGTCCTGCACACCTCGTAGTTGTACACGTGTGGGAGAGTCCCTGTCCCCAAAGTGTCTGAGTAACGTGGTGGATAATATGGAATCACAGGGAGGTTGGAGTGATACAGGATGCGAGACTGTCTCCATCTGTAGATTTTCACTGATATAATAACCACTAAACACGTGATGAAGAGGAAGGAAACTACAGCCAAAGCCAACACTAAGTAAAAAGTCAGGTTGTCATTATACTCCTTGTCGTGTGTAAAGTCAGTGAACTCCGACAGCACTTCAGGGAAGCTGTCCGCCACCGCCACGTTAACAATGACTGTAGCTGAACGAGAGGGCTGCCCGTTGTCCTCCACGATAACAGTCAGTCTTTGTTTCACAGCATCTTTATCAGTGACTTGGCGGATAGTTCTTATTTCTCCATTCTGTAAGCCCACTTCAAACAGCGCCCTGTCTGTGGCTTTCTGCAGTTTATAGGAGAGCCAGGCATTCTGTCCAGAGTCCACATCAACAGCCACCACTTTAGTGACCAGATAGCCCACATCTGCTGAACGAGGCACCATTTCATCCACCAGAGAGCCACCAGTCTGGACTGGATACAGAACCTGAGGAGGGTTGTCGTTCTGGTCCTGGATCAGTATTTTCACAGTCACATTACTACTGAGTGGAGGAGAGCCTCCATCTTGAGCTTTGACTCGGAACTGGAAATCTTTGATCTGCTCGTAGTCAAAAGAGCGCACTGCATGGATGACTCCACTATCAGCACTAACGGACACATATGAGGAGACTGGCACTCCGTTAACAGAGGAGTCCTCCAGTATGTAAGAAACACGCGCATTCTGGTTCCAGTCAGCGTCTCTGGCTTTCACTGTGAATATAGAGAGACCTGGTGTGTTGTTTTCTACAATGTAGGCATCATATGAGCTCCTCTCAAAGACAGGCGCGTTGTCATTCACGTCAGAGATCTGTAAGGTGAGAGTGACGCTGCTGGAGAGGGAGGGCACTCCCTCATCAGAGCAGGTCACTGTGATATTATATTGAGAGGCTCTCTCTCTGTCCAGGTCACTGTCTGTCACTAAACTATAGAAATTATTTGATGTTGATTTCAATACGAAAGGAATATTCTCAGTTATAAAACACTGAACTTTTCCATTCTCACCTGAGTCTGGATCTTGAATGTTAATCATTGTAACGACTGTGTTGGGGTTTGCACTCTCTGATATAACAGCTGATTTAGACATTATTTTAATCGTTGGCTCATTGTCATTTATATCGACAACATCGACAATCACTTTACAAGAATCCGCTAGCCCACCATTATCCCTTGCACGTACATTGATCTGAAAATTTCTCTTTTTTTCAAAATCCAAACGTCCTATCAACCTAACCTCGCCATTCTCCTCATTTACCTCAAACATATGTCTGACGTCATCCAAAGTATTTGTGATTGAATATGTTATTTTTCCGTTTAAACCATGATCTGCATCTGACGCACTGACAGTAGCCACGATCGTTCCTTGTACAGCATTTTCAGCTACAGAGCCTTTATACATCGGCTGTGTAAAAACGGGTGCATTGTCATTTACATCCAACACTGTGATTAGAATCTGCATTGTTCCCGACATCTGTGGCTCTCCTCCATCTAAAGCCGTCAAAGCCAAAGAAATGAATTCATTTTTCTCTCTGTCCAGGGGCGTCTGTAAGATCATTTCAACATTCTTTGTACCATCAGGTTGGTTGTGAAGTTTAAGTAAAAAATGATTACTCGGCTTCAGCAGGTAGCTTTGGAGACTATTTGTACCTACGTCTAGATCCACAGCTCTTTCTAAATCAAATTTGGCCCCAACAACTGCAGACTCACTAATCGTGAATTTAATTTCATGTTTTTCAAATGTTGGTGCATTATCATTGATATCTGTAATTTCAACTGTTACACTATAAAATTCCATTGGATTCTCTAGTACAATCTGAAAATGCACCGCACATGGTGTCGTATCACCGCACAACGCCTCTCTGTCTATTCTCTCTTTGATAAGGAGGACTCCTCTTTCGCTGTTCAGCTCGATGTATTCTCTGCTATCACCAGAATAAACACGAGCCTTCCCCAACTTCAGTCTTTTGACGTCTAAACCTAAATCCTGAGCTATATTACCGACCAGAGAGCCTTTCGCCATTTCCTCCGGTATAGAGTAGCTGACCTGTCCATAGACTGAACTAAGAGAGAGGATCGAAATAAACAACAGTACTTGCCGTTTCATTGTTTGGAATTGTCTCGACAAAAAGACACAACAAACTCGTAAAGATCCGTCAGAACGACCGACAGGCATACAAACAAAATACGAAGAGAAAAGTCCTCGATTTTTTCAGCGAAAAAATGACGGTTGTGCGGCGTCGTACATACTGGTTTCTCTACCGAAGACAATGCGGTCTGCGCTCGCCTTTTTCTCTAATACATGAAACGAAGAGGCGGTACTGCTGAAAATATACTACAACTGCAAAAGACTAGGCAACAGCGGCCCATTGAGTTCAGACAGTAAAACTGCAGAAAAATGTGTTATGAGAGGTGAGAAAGATGAAAATAAAGTGACGTATGAAGAATGTAATGAAATTGCAACTCGGTGTAGATCTCGATAAAAAACAAACCACTTACATTATAATCAAAGGGTATAGAAAAATAGTTTAAAAGATTTCAACGACATTCAAAGCATGGCTTGAACAATGACATCATTTGTCACAGTGAATAACACACTTGTATAAATTCTCAGTGTTGCTCTCCAAGGTGCTGAAAACGGAAATGTAAAACGAAATGGCGTACTTGATTCAATCTTTTAGTAATGGCAAGTAATAAGAAACAGCGTGTGTGGTGCAACACCTTTCTAACCTCTAGAGGAGAGTCTGGTTCATCCAGGATGCTCTTCTCACTCTGTATCCGCTGCATCGTGCCTGTAGAACTGGGGTCCATTATCAGCACGTTCTGACTACCAGCTCTGCCGAACTTACAGTCACTCTTTCTGGAGTCAGTCGTCCTGCACACCTCGTAGTTGTACACGTGTGGGAGAGTCCCTGTCCCCAAAGTGTCTGAGTAACGTGGTGGATAATATGGAATCACAGGGAGGTTGGAGTGATACAGGATGCGAGACTGTCTCCATCTGTAGATTTTCACTGATATAATAACCACTAAACACGTGATGAAGAGGAAGGAAACTACAGCCAAAGCCAACACCAAGTAAAAAGTCAGGTTGTCATTGTACTCCTTGTCGTGTGTAAAGTCAGTGAACTCCGACAGCACTTCAGGGAAGCTGTCCGCCACCGCCACGTTAACAATGACTGTAGCTGAACGAGAGGGCTGCCCGTTGTCCTCCACGATAACAGTCAGTCTTTGTTTCACAGCATCTTTATCAGTGACTTGGCGGATAGTTCTTATTTCTCCATTCTGTAAGCCCACTTCAAACAGCGCCCTGTCTGTGGCTTTCTGCAGTTTATAGGAGAGCCAGGCATTCTGTCCAGAGTCCACATCAACAGCCACAACTTTAGTGACCAGATAGCCCACATCTGCTGAACGAGGCACCATTTCATCCACCAGAGAGCCACCAGTTTGGACTGGGTACAGAACCTGAGGAGGGTTGTCGTTCTGGTCCTGGATCAGGATTTTCACAGTCACATTACTACTGAGTGGAGGAGAGCCTCCATCTTGTGCTTTGACGCGGAACTGGAAATCTTTGATCTGCTCGTAGTCAAAAGAGCGCACTGCATGGATGACTCCACTATCAGCACTAACGGATACATATGAGGAGACTGGCACTCCGTTAACAGAGGAGTCCTCCAGTATGTAAGAAACACGCGCATTCTGGTTCCAGTCAGCGTCTCTGGCTTTCACTGTGAATATAGAGAGACCTGGTGTGTTGTTTTCTACAATGTAGGCCTCATATGAGCTCCTCTCAAAGACAGGCGCGTTGTCATTCACGTCAGAGATCTGTAAGGTGAGAGTGACGCTGCTGGAGAGGGAGGGCACTCCCTCATCAGAGCAGGTCACTGTGATGTTATACTCAGAGGCTCTCTCTCTGTCCAGGTCACTGTCTGTCACTAAACTATAGAAATTATTTGATGTTGATTTCAATACGAAAGGAATATTCTCAGTTATAAAACACTGAACTTTTCCATTCTCACCTGAGTCTGGATCTTGAATGTTAATCATTGTAACGACTGTGTTGGGGTTTGCACTCTCTGATATAACAGCTGATTTAGACATGATTTTAATCGTTGGCTCATTGTCATTTATATCGACGACATCGACAATGACTTTACAAGAGGCAGTTAGCCCTCCGTTATCCCTTGCACGTACATTGATCTGAAAATTTCTCTTTTTTTCAAAATCCAAACGTCCTATCAACCTAACCTCTCCATTCTCCTCATTTACTTCAAACATATGTCTGACGTCATCCAAAGTATTTGTGATTGAATATGTTATTTTTCCGTTTAAACCATGATCTGCATCTGACGCACTGACAGTAGCCACGATCGTTCCTTGTACAGCATTTTCAGCTACAGAGCCTTTATACATCGGCTGTGTAAAAACGGGTGCATTGTCATTTACATCTAACACTGTGATTAGAATCTGCATTGTTCCCGACATCTGTGGCTCTCCTCCATCTAAAGCCGTCAAAGCCAAAGAAATGAATTCATTTTTCTCTCTGTCCAGGGGCGTCTGTAAGATCATTTCCACATTCTTTGTACCATCAGGTTGGTTGTGAAGTTTAAGTAAAAAATGATTACTCGGCTTCAGCAGGTAGCTTTGGAGACTATTTGTACCTACGTCTAGATCCACAGCTCTTTCTAAATCAAAACTAGCCCCAACAACTGCAGACTCACTAATCGTGAATTTAATTTCATTTTTTTCAAATGTTGGTGCATTATCATTGATATCTGTAATTTCAACTGTTACACTATAAAATTCCATTGGATTCTCTAATACAATCTGAAAATGCACCGCACATGGTGTCGTATCACCGCACAACGCCTCTCTGTCTATTCTCTCTTTGATAAGGAGGACTCCTCTTTCGCTGTTCAGCTCGATGTATTCTCTGCTATCACCAGAATAAACACGAGCCTTCCCCAACTTCAGTCGTTTGACGTCTAAACCTAAATCCTGAGCTATATTACCGACCAGAGAGCCTTTCGCCATTTCCTCCGGTATAGAGTAGCTGACCTGTCCATAGACTGAACTAAGAGAGAGGATCGAAATAAACAACAGTACTTGCCGTTTCATTGTTTGGAATTGTCTCGACAAAAAGACACAACAAACTCGTAAAGATCCGTCAGAACGACCGACAAGAATACAAACAAAATACGAAGAGAAAAGTCCTCGATTTTTTCAGCGAAAAAATGACGGTTGTGCGGCGTCGTACATACTGGTTTCCCTACCGAAGACAATGCGGTCTGCGCTCGCCTTTTTCTCTAATACATGGAACGAAGAGGCGGTACTGCTGAAAATATACTACAACTGCAAAAGACTAGGCAACAGCGGCCCATTGAGTTCAGACAGTAAAACTGCAGAAAAATGTGTTATGAGAGGTGAGAAAGATGAAAATAAAGTGACGTATGAAGAATGTAATGAAATTGCAACTCGGTGTAGATCTCGATAAAAAAACAATCCACTTACATTATAATCCAAAGGTATAAAAAATTGTTTAAAAGATTTCAACGACATTCAAAGTATGGCTTGAACAATGACATCATTTGTCACAGTGAATAACACGCTTGTATAAATTCTCAGTGTTGCTCTCCAAGGTGCTGAAAACGGAAATGCAAAACGAAATGGCGTACTTGATTCAATCTTTTAGTAATGGAAAGCAATAAGAAACAGCGTGTGTGGTGCAACACCTTTCTAACCTCTAGAGGAGAGTCTGGTTCATCCAGGATGCTCTTCTCACTCTGTATCCGCTGCATCGTGCCTGTAGAACTGGGATCCATTATCAGCACGTTCTGACTACCAGCTCTGCCGAACTTACAGTCACTCTTTCTGGAGTCAGTCGTCCTGCACACCTCGTAGTTGTACACGTGTGGGAGAGTCCCTGTCCCCAAAGTGTCTGAGTAACGTGGTGGATAATATGGAATCACAGGGAGGTTGGAGTGATACAGGATGCGAGACTGTCTCCATCTGTAGATTTTCACTGATATAATAACCACTAAACACGTGATGAAGAGGAAGGAAACTACAGCCAAAGCCAACACTAAGTAAAAAGTCAGGTTGTCATTGTACTCCTTGTCGTGTGTAAAGTCAGTGAACTCCGACAGCACTTCAGGGAAGCTGTCCGCCACCGCCACGTTAACAATGACTGTAGCTGAACGAGAGGGCTGCCCGTTGTCCTCCACGATAACAGTCAGTCTTTGTTTCACAGCATCTTTATCAGTCACTTGGCGGATAGTTCTTATTTCTCCATTCTGTAAGCCCACTTCAAACAGCGCCCTGTCTGTGGCTTTCTGCAGTTTATAGGAGAGCCAGGCATTCTGTCCAGAGTCCACATCAACAGCCACCACTTTAGTGACCAGATAGCCCACATCTGCTGAACGAGGCACCATTTCATCCACCAGAGAGCCACCAGTCTGGACTGGGTACAGAACCTGAGGAGGGTTGTCGTTCTGGTCCTGGATCAGGATTTTCACAGTCACATTACTACTGAGTGGAGGAGAGCCTCCATCTTGAGCTTTGACCCGGAACTGGAAATCTTTGATCTGCTCGTAGTCAAAAGAGCGCACTGCATGGATGACTCCACTATCAGCACTAACGGACACATATGAGGAGACTGGCACTCCGTTAACAGAGGAGTCCTCCAGTATGTAAGAAACACGCGCATTCTGGTTCCAGTCAGCGTCTCTGGCTTTCACTGTGAATATAGAGAGACCTGGTGTGTTGTTTTCTACAATGTAGGCCTCATATGAGCTCCTCTCAAAGACAGGCGCGTTGTCATTTACATCAGAGATCTGTAAGGTGAGAGTGACGCTGCTGGAGAGGGAGGGCACTCCCTCATCAGAGCAGGTCACTGTGATGTTATATTGAGAGGCTCTCTCTCTGTCCAGATCACTGTCTGTCACTAAACTATAGAAATTATTTGATGTAAATTTAATTTCAAATGGAATATGTTCATTTATCATACATTGGACTTTCCCATTGGTTTCGGAATCAGGGTCATTAACACTCATCAAAGCTATGACTGTTTTGTGGGCTGAATCCTCTGGTACTGATCCTGATGTTGAAATCATATTCACAATAGGACTATTGTCATTCACATCAATCACATCAAGTATTATCTTACTGGAATCTGAGAGTCCACCTAGATCAATTGCCTCGATATCGATGTGGTAACTTTTTTCCATTTCATAGTCTATTTGACCATCCAATATCACATCTCCCTCACTATTAATGCGAAATAACTTTGAAACCGTGTCCATGCTATTGCCAATGACGTAGGTCACTTCGCCATTTGAGCCTTTGTCTGCATCAGAAGCACTGACCTTAGTAACAACTGTTCCTTTTACGGAGTTTTCTGTTATGCTTGCTTTGTAAACGACTTTACTAAAAACAGGAGCATTGTCGTTTGCATCTAGCACAGTAACATGAATCTGCATTGTTCCGCTCATTTGTGGCTCTCCTCCATCCTCTGCTGTCAAAACTAGAGATATGTGTTCTTCTTTCTCTCGGTCCAACGGCTTTTGTAAAATCATTTCTACTTTTTTGCTTCCATCAGACTGACTATGCAGTTTAAGCACAAAATTGTCACTCGGTTTGAGAGTGTAACTCTGAAGACCGTTCAGCCCGATGTCAGAGTCAATCGCTTTCTCTAGCATGAACTTAGAGCCGATGACTGCAGTCTCGCTTATTTCAAACCTTTTCTCCTCCTTTTGAAATCCCGGAGCGTTGTCATTAATATCTGTGATCTCGACAGTAACTGGAAATAATTCGAGCGGGTTTTCTAACGTAATTTGAAAATGTACAGCGCAAGGCGTTGTCTGCCTGCAAAGCGCTTCGCGGTCTATTTTTTCTTTAATAAGGAGGACTCCCCTTTCTCTGTTCAGCTCGATATACTGAGCACTGTCTCCCGTATAAATACGAGCTTTACCTGATTTAAGCCGTTTTACATCTAACCCTAAATCTTGTGCTATGTTACCGACCAAAGAGCCTTTTGCCATTTCCTCTGGAATCGAGTAGCTGACCTGCCCGATCACAGAAGCGAGACAGGAGATGGAGATGAACAACAGTACTTGCCGTTTCATTGTTCTGTCCGATACCTCTGTCGCACCAAAGCTACCGTGTCTTATTCGGTTTTACGCGGAAGAATCACAATTTGAAGAGAAACACGTTGTTAATCCAACAATCAAAAAATATAATTCCAGTTTGAGATGTCCGTGGTTAGTATGGTCTGATCTTCGAAGCGTACGTATGTGTCTGTGCCACAGTGATACGCCAGAACGACGACTGTGTAGAATCTGTTGCCAAAGCAATTCACAGCTGCAACATATTGAGCAACAGCGGCCCGATGAGTTCGAATGGTGAAAGTACATAAGGAAGACAGTAAGAATACCATGGAAGTTAATTTACTATATTCAGTAAATTATAAGAAAATAAAAAGGAGCTAGACCAGGTCACCAGAATAAATTCTGAAATAAAATTTCCATATTAGGAATCACTCAAATTAGATGGGAATTATAATAATGTAATCAATTATTAAAATCTGTACTACTCTTCACGTTAGAGGGAGAGAGGGGGTCGGGGGAGGGACACAGAAGAAACAATGAGGAACAGCGCTCTCATCGTCACTGTCCGAGGTGCTGAAATTTTGCCTGAGAGATGCCTTATAATCTTTCTCATACAGCGTGCCAACACTTCAAATTGAAATTAACTCGATATGACCAACCTCTAGAGGAGAGTCTGGTTCATCCAGGATGCTCTTCTCACTCTGTATCCGCTGCATCGTGCCTGTAGAACTGGGATCCATTATCAGCACGTTCTGACTACCAGCTCTGCCGAACTTACAGTCACTCTTTCTGGAGTCAGTCGTCCTGCACACCTCGTAGTTGTACACGTGTGGGAGAGTCCCTGTCCCCAAAGTGTCTGAGTAACGTGGTGGATAATATGGAATCACAGGGAGGTTGGAGTGATACAGGATGCGAGACTGTCTCCATCTGTAGATTTTCACTGATATAATAACCACTAAACACGTGATGAAGAGGAAGGAAACTACAGCCAAAGCCAACACTAAGTAAAAAGTCAGGTTGTCATTGTACTCCTTGTCGTGTGTAAAGTCAGTGAACTCCGACAGCACTTCAGGGAAGCTGTCCGCCACCGCCACGTTAACAATGACTGTAGCTGAACGAGAGGGCTGCCCGTTGTCCTCCACGATAACAGTCAGTCTTTGTTTCACAGCATCTTTATCGGTCACTTGGCGGATAGTTCTTATTTCTCCATTCTGTAAGCCCACTTCAAACAGCGCCCTGTCTGTGGCTTTCTGCAGTTTATAGGAGAGCCAGGCATTCTGTCCAGAGTCCACATCAACAGCCACCACTTTAGTGACCAGATAGCCCACATCTGCTGAACGAGGCACCATTTCATCCACCAGAGAGCCACCAGTCTGGACTGGGTACAGAACCTGAGGAGGGTTGTCGTTCTGGTCCTGGATCAGGATTTTCACAGTCACATTACTACTGAGTGGAGGAGAGCCTCCATCTTGAGCTTTGACTCGGAACTGGAAATCTTTGATCTGCTCGTAGTCAAAAGAGCGCACTGCATGGATGACTCCACTATCAGCACTAACGGACACATATGAGGAGACTGGCACTCCGTTAACAGAGGAGTCCTCCAGTATGTAAGAAACACGCGCATTCTGGTTCCAGTCAGCGTCTCTGGCTTTCACTGTGAATATAGAGAGACCTGGTGTGTTGTTTTCTACAATGTAGGCCTCATATGAGCTCCTCTCAAAGACAGGCGCGTTGTCATTTACATCAGAGATCTGTAAGGTGAGAGTGACGCTGCTGGAGAGGGAGGGCACTCCCTCATCAGAGCAGGTCACTGTAATATTATATTGGGATGCGATCTCTCTATCTAAAGCTACCTCTGTAACTAAACTATAAAATCCATTCATGGTGTTTTGTATTTTGAAAGGAATATCATCATCAATATTACACTTCACCTCTCCATTCCTTTCAGAGTCAGGGTCATTCACGCTTAGCATAACAATGACAGTATTCTCAGGAGAGTCTTCTAAAATGCTGTCTGATTTAGATAGTACTTTTAATTGAGGGCTGTTGTCATTGACATCAGTGATATCAATTAGGATTTTACTGGAATCAGAGAGTCCTCCATTATCTATAGCCTCGATATCAATTTGGAAGAGCTTTGCTTTTTCGTAATCTATTTCACCAATCAAGATAACCTGCCCCGTCTTTCTGTCGATCTGAAATAAGTCAGATAATCGACGCTTGCTATTTGAAATTGCGTATGATATTTCTCCGTTAGAGCCTCCATCTTTGTCAGACGCTCTAACAGTTATAACGCTGGTTCCCCTCGGTGAATTCTCGGTTATTGTCGCTTTATACACTGACTGAGTGAAAACTGGTGCATTGTCGTTTACATCTAAGACATTAACCGTTATCTGCATTGTACCGGACATACGCGGCTGTCCGCCATCGAGAGCAGTTAATAACAGTGATATCTGTTCCTGGTGCTCTCGATCCAGAGGCTTCTGAAGAACCATTTCTACCTTTTTACTACCATCAGCTTGATTTTCTAGTTTCAGTGCAAAATTGTTTGTTGGATTAAGCGAATAGCTTTGCAGATCATTTGTACCAATGTCAGCATCGATTGCTTTCTCCAACACAAATTTAGATCCAATGACGGCTGATTCGCTGATTTCAAAGCGTTTTTCGGTCGAGGCAAAGCTGGGAGCGTTGTCATTTATGTCTGTGATTTCTATTGTGATGCGAAACAGTTCCATCGGGTTTTCCAAAATCATCTGTAAATGTAACGCACAGGGCGTCGTTTCCCCACACAACGTTTCTCTGTCTATCCTCTCTTTGATAAGGAGGACTCCCCTCTCTCTATTCAGCTCGATATATTCTGCACTGTCTCCCGAATGAATACGAGCTCTTCCCGATTTCAGCCTTTTGAAATCTAAACCTAAATCCTGAGCTAGATTACAGACTAATGAACCTTTCTCCATTTCCTCAGGAATGGAGTAGCTGACCTGCCCGAACACCGACGCGAGGGAGAGGACAAAGATGAACAACAGTACTTGCCGTCTCATTGTTTTATCGCTGTTCTCCACTGTCGTTTTACGAAAACTGTAATCCACATGAATATAGTCAAAATTTCCAACCGCGTATCAACGAAATGTCCAGCAAAAATAACAACATTCAGTGTCCGTGAGCAGCTTTCCATTTACACGAGGGCAGACGGTTAATGCCTGTTTTATTGTCTACCATGCCACAATCTAAGGGGGAGGTACAGTTGCAAGCCAGAGCGAAGACTGCCACACTCTATCCAACAGCGGCCCTTTCTGTTCAATACACCAAACAGCAAATGATAAAGATAAGGCGAAGGGTGAATGAGAAAAGTGGTTGGTACTGGAAAAACAAACCTCGTTATTATTATTATTATTATTATTATTATTATTATTGTTGTTGTTGTTGTTGTTGTTGTTGTTGTTGTTGTTGTTGTTGTTGTTGTATACAAGAACGGTATTTGGATAGTTCAGTCTCTGTACGATCTCAAAGTAAACA
The DNA here is from genome assembly GCA_023373845.1 of Nibea coibor. Classification (NCBI taxonomy): domain Eukaryota; kingdom Metazoa; phylum Chordata; class Actinopteri; family Sciaenidae; genus Nibea; species Nibea coibor. The sequence continues at coordinate 13,149,270 of CM041739.1, read as the reverse complement.
TTACATTTTTTATGAATTACACATATATACAATTTTATCAGAATAGAAACAAACAGGAACAGAAGATATTAGTCACTTGACAAACAGACAAAGATGTCAGAATTTCACAATTTCTCAATCAAAGTTTAAATAATCAATGCAAGCATGACAGTCTGACCTCTAGGGGAGAGTCTGGTTCATCCAGGATGCTCCCGAGAGACGCCTTATAATCTTTCTCAAACAGCGTGCCAACACTTCAAATTGAAATTAACTCGATATGACCAACCTCTAGAGGAGAGTCTGGTTCATCCAGGATGCTCTTCTCACTCTGTATCCGCTGCATCGTGCCTGTAGAACTGGGGTCCATTATCAGCACGTTCTGACTACCAGCTCTGCCGAACTTACAGTCACTCTTTCTGGAGTCAGTCGTCCTGCACACCTCGTAGTTGTACACGTGTGGGAGAGTCCCTGTCCCCAAAGTGTCTGAGTAACGTGGTGGATAATATGGAATCACAGGGAGGTTGGAGTGATACAGGATGCGAGACTGTCTCCATCTGTAGATTTTCACTGATATAATAACCACTAAACACGTGATGAAGAGGAAGGAAACTACAGCCAAAGCCAACACTAAGTAAAAAGTCAGGTTGTCATTGTACTCCTTGTCGTGTGTAAAGTCAGTGAACTCCGACAGCACTTCAGGGAAGCTGTCCGCCACCGCCACGTTAACAATGACTGTAGCTGAACGAGAGGGCTGCCCGTTGTCCTCCACGATAACAGTCAGTCTTTGTTTCACGGCATCTTTATCAGTCACTTGGCGGATAGTTCTTATTTCTCCATTCTGTAAGCCCACTTCAAACAGCGCCCTGTCTGTGGCTTTCTGCAGTTTATAGGAGAGCCAGGCATTCTGTCCAGAGTCCACATCAACAGCCACCACTTTAGTCACCAGATAGCCCACATCTGCTGAACGAGGCACCATTTCATCCACCAGAGAGCCACCAGTCTGGACTGGATACAGAACCTGAGGAGGGTTGTCGTTCTGGTCCTGGATCAGTATTTTCACAGTCACATTACTACTGAGTGGAGGAGAGCCTCCATCTTGAGCTTTGACTCGGAACTGGAAATCTTTGATCTGCTCGTAGTCAAAAGAGCGCACTGCATGGATGACTCCACTATCAGCACTAACGGACACATATGAGGAGACTGGCACTCCGTTAACAGAGGAGTCCTCCAGTATGTAAGAAACACGCGCATTCTGGTTCCAGTCAGCGTCTCTGGCTTTCACTGTGAATATAGAGAGACCTGGTGTGTTGTTTTCTACAATGTAGGCCTCATATGAGCTCCTCTCAAAGACAGGCGCGTTGTCATTCACATCAGAGATCTGTAAGGTGAGAGTGACGCTGCTGGAGAGGGAGGGCACTCCCTCATCAGAGCAGGTCACTGTGATATTATATTGAGAGTCTCTCTCTCTGTCCAGGTCACTGTCTGTCACTAAACTATAGAAACTATTTGATGCGGACTTTATGGTCAACGGGGTGTTATCGTTGATAAAACAGTGAACTTTACCGTTTTCATTTGAATCTGGGTCTTGAACATTCATCATTGCGACAACAGTGTTTATTTTAGAGTGTTCAGATATCATGCTTGATTTCGACATGATATTAATCGTTGGTTTGTTGTCGTTCATATCCACCACGTCAACTATGACCTTACATGAGTCTGTAAGTCCACCATCATCACTTGCACGTATGTTAATATGGTAATTTCGTGCATTTTCAAAATCTATATTTCCAATCAACCTAATTTCGCCACTGTCTTCGTTTATCTGAAACAGTGCGTGGGCTTGATCTAAACTGTTTGTAATTGAATATTTTATTCTACCATTCATTCCATCATCTGCATCCGACGCAGTAACGCTAGTGACAACCGTTCCAACTGGGGCATTTTCAAAGACAGTGGCTGTGTAGGTGGACTGTGTGAAAACAGGAGCATTATCATTGACATCTAACACGGTGATGAAAATCCGAATTGTTCCTGACATTTGCGGGTCTCCTCCATCAAAAGCTGTTAGTACTAAAGAAATAATCTCTTCCTTTTCTCTGTCGAGAGGTTTCTGTAAAACCATCTCAGCCTTTCCTGTTCCATCACTTTGACTGTCCCGTTTCAATACAAAATTATGAGTAGGTTTTAGGTCGTATTTTTGAAGACCATTTTTACCGACGTCGAGATCTATCGCTCTGTCTAATACAAATTTCGCTCCAATTACAGCAGATTCGCTGATTTTTAAACTAACTTCATCTTTCTCAAAGGTGGGGGGATTGTCATTTATATCGGTAATCTCGACTGTGATACTGTAGAACTCCATGGGGTTCTCCAAAATGATCTGAAAATGCAAAGCACAAGGCGTAGTCTGTCTGCAGATGGCTTCCCTGTCTATTCTGTCTTTGACACTCAGGACTCCTCGTTCTTTATTTAGCTCAATGAAGCCCGCACTGTCCCCGGTATAAACGCGTGCTTTACCTGATTTCAGTCGTTGTATGTCTAAACCCAAATCTTGAGCAATATTACCGACTACAGAGCCACTCGGCATTTCCTCCGGGATGGAGTAGGTGATTTGGCCAAGCACTGAACTGAGATGAAGCAGCAAGGAAAACAACAGTACTTGCCGTCTCATTGTTCTGCCCGAAATTTTCCTCGCGGAATTTTATAGGACGAATAATGTTCCACAATGAACGGGAATTTATAGTCCACGAGATTCAATGAAAAACCAGAAAGTATCCATAATAGTCCACATCGGTACAAAAAGGAGCGTTTGGACTGTCGTCGTTTAAGTGTACGCCAGCGTTGTAACCCTGTGTCTGTTTTTCTCTCTCTCTGATATCATCACAATGGCTGATGGGGGAGGTTTCTCTTCAAATGTACCGTTCGACATCAACACACTGGCCAACAGCGGCCCTAAGAGTACACAGTAATGAACTACAGAAAATACAAGGAACAAGTAAAACACTAATAATAATACCTGTACATGAATTAAATGCATTTCTATGTGTACCAGGACAAAAGGCCAAACAAATAGTTCATAAAAGAAGAACTGGAAAATGGACGGCATACGGCATAGATAGATAGATAGATAGATAGATAGATAGATAGATAGATAGATAGATAGATAGATAGATAGATAGATAGATAGATAGATAGATAGATACTTCAAAATATATAAAAATATATCTAAAAAAAACGATATGGACAGACCAGGGCAGCAAGAGTGCCTCTGTCCATGGTGCTGATCGTAAACGATTTATAAATGGTGTTCATGCAGGAATGTCTCAGTATAATAGAACATAGCAACAGGTTGCAACAAAAGATATTAACCTGTATGACCAACCTCAAGAGGAGAGTCTGGTTCATCCAGGATGCTCTTCTCACTCTGTATCCGCTGCATCGTGCCTGTAGAACTGGGGTCCATTATCAGCACGTTCTGACTACCAGCTCTGCCGAACTTACAGTCACTCTTTCTGGAGTCAGTCGTCCTGCACACCTCATAGTTGTACACGTGTGGGAGAGTCCCTGTCCCCAAAGTGTCTGAGTAACGTGGTGGATAATATGGAATCACAGGGAGGTTGGAGTGATACAGGATGCGAGACTGTCTCCATCTGTAGATTTTCACTGATATAATAACCACTAAACACGTGATGAAGAGGAAGGAAACTACAGCCAAAGCCAACACTAAGTAAAAAGTCAGGTTGTCATTGTACTCCTTGTCGTGTGTAAAGTCAGTGAACTCCGACAGCACTTCAGGGAAGCTGTCCGCCACCGCCACGTTAACAATGACTGTAGCTGAACGAGAGGGCTGCCCGTTGTCCTCCACGATAACAGTCAGTCTTTGTTTCACAGCATCTTTATCAGTCACTTGGCGGATAGTTCTTATTTCTCCATTCTGTAAGCCCACTTCAAACAGCGCCCTGTCTGTGGCTTTCTGCAGTTTATAGGAGAGCCAGGCATTCTGTCCAGAGTCCACATCAACAGCCACCACTTTAGTGACCAGATAGCCCACATCTGCTGAACGAGGCACCATTTCATCCACCAGAGAGCCACCAGTCTGGACTGGATACAGAACCTGAGGAGGGTTGTCGTTCTGGTCCTGGATCAGGATTTTCACAGTCACATTACTACTGAGTGGAGGAGAGCCTCCATCTTGAGCTTTGACTCGGAACTGGAAATCTTTGATCTGCTCGTAGTCAAAAGAGCGCACTGCATGGATGACTCCACTATCAGCACTAACGGACACATATGAGGAGACTGGCACTCCGTTAACAGAGGAGTCCTCCAGTATGTAAGAAACACGCGCATTCTGGTTCCAGTCAGCGTCTCTGGCTTTCACTGTGAATATAGAGAGACCTGGTGTGTTGTTTTCTACAATGTAGGCCTCATATGAGCTCCTCTCAAAGACAGGCGCGTTGTCATTCACGTCAGAGATCTGTAAGGTGAGAGTGACGCTGCTGGAGAGGGAGGGCACTCCCTCATCAGAGCAGGTCACTGTGATGTTATATTGTGAGTCGATTTCTCTGTCCAAAGCTACCTCTGTAACTAAAGTGTAAAATCCATTTAATGTAGTTTGTATTTTAAAGGGGATGTTACCATCAATCTTACACTCCACCTGTCCATTATTCTCGGAATCTGGATCATTTACACTTAACATAGCTATAACAGTGTTTGGAGGGGAGTCCTCTCGTATGGATTCTGACTTAGAAACAATTTTTATGTGAGGATTATTGTCGTTTATATCATTAACATCAACTATTACTTTAGTGGAATCAGAGAGGCCCCCACTGTCTACAGCTTCAACATCGATTTCATATATCTTCGCTTTTTCATAATCTATTTCACCTAATAGGGCAATTTCGCCAGTTTTGGGATTAATTTTGAACAGATCAGATAAAAGACGTTCGCTAGTAGATATCAGATATGATACTTCGCCATACGAACCGATATCTTTATCAGATGCACTTACAGTCGTTAGGATGGTGCCTTTTGGAGAATTTTCCTGTATTTTTGTTCTATATAGTGGTTTAGCAAATACAGGTGCGTTGTCATTCGCATCTAATACATTGATAAATATCTGCATTGTCCCTGACATCTGCGGCTCTCCTCCGTCTACAGCAGTCAACAACAATGAAATAAATTCCTGCTTTTCTCGATCTAAAGGCTTCTGTAGAACCATCTCTACCTTTTTGCTTCCGTCCGCTTGATTTCCGGGTTTTAATACGAAATTATCAGTCGGAGTAAGCAAGTATTTTTGTAAGCCATTCATCCCAATGTCAGAATCAATAGCTTTCTCTAATATGAATTTCGACCCTATAACAGCGGACTCGCTAATTTCAAAGCGTTTTTCTGCATTTGTAAAACTGGGAGTGTTGTCGTTTATGTCGGTGATCTCCACTGTTACACGAAACAATTCCATTGGATTTTCCAGAATTAACTGGAAATGTAAAGCACAAGGCGTCGTCTCTCCACATAAAGCCTCTCTGTCGATCCTCTCTTGGATATGGAGCACTCCCCGTTCTCTGTTCAACCCGATGTATTCTACACCGTCTCCCGTATAGACACGAGCTTTTCCTGATTTCAGCCTTTTAAGATCTAAACCTAAATCATGCGCTACGTTCCCAACAACTGATCCTTTGGTCATTTCTTCAGGAATTGAATAGCTGACCTGGCCAAGCACGTAGCTGATGTAGAGGACCGAGAGAAACAACAGTACTTGCCGTCTCATTGTTCTGATGAAGTCGTTTCCCGCACCGTTAAAACAAAAGCTTTCCCAATACAGTCAGCGCGATGGAAGATAACAATAATATCGTCCAGACTCCAAGTATAAGAATAAAGAAAAAAACAAACAAACAGTGTATCCAGTTATAGTATTCCTCGCAGAGATCCTTACGAGTTGAGACCGTGTATTCTGTCTTTCTCCGATTATGTGCAACGCATCGACACGAAGGGGAAGGACACAGACAGAAAAAAAATAGCAACGTCTAGTTAAATCGCAACACGCTTGGCAACAGCGACCCTTTGAGTTAAAAATACAAATTACAACTAGGAATATCAGAGACACCAAATTTACTCCAAAGTTACAGTAGGAATCAAGATGAAGTAAAACCTGTTTAATGTATCCATTAAAAGATCACACTGATACTATATTAAATACAAACTTCAATAACGTTTTGCTCAAGAGGGTACGTCACATACTTGACGACAGTGATTACAAAAGCAGTGCTCTTGACTTAGAGAACGGGTAGAGGGTTTGAAAGACGAAACAGAAAATATCAACTCTTCACAACAATACTATGATAGCGGGACAAAGTGTCTCTGTCCATGGTTCTGAATGTTAACATTGTATGGTTAGTTAAACTTATTAAGTGTCTATAAATGTTCTCTGTCAGGGACTTGATTAAACCAACAGCCCCATGCAGTGAATCCATCTGTATCATGAGTATAATTTGCATATAAAGGAAAGATTGTGATTGTTACAGTTTTCTGACCTCTAGAGGAGAGTCTGGTTCATCCAGGATGCTCTTCTCACTCTGTATCCGCTGCATCGTGCCTGTAGAACTGGGGTCCATTATCAGCACGTTCTGACTACCAGCTCTGCCGAACTTACAGTCACTCTTTCTGGAGTCAGTCGTCCTGCACACCTCGTAGTTGTACACGTGTGGGAGAGTCCCTGTCCCCAAAGTGTCTGAGTAACGTGGTGGATAATATGGAATCACAGGGAGGTTGGAGTGATACAGGATGCGAGACTGTCTCCATCTGTAGATTTTCACTGATATAATAACCACTAAACACGTGATGAAGAGGAAGGAAACTACAGCCAAAGCCAACACTAAGTAAAAAGTCAGGTTGTCATTGTACTCCTTGTCGTGTGTAAAGTCAGTGAACTCCGACAGCACTTCAGGGAAGCTGTCCGCCACCGCCACGTTAACAATGACTGTAGCTGAACGAGAGGGCTGCCCGTTGTCCTCCACGATAACAGTCAGTCTTTGTTTCACAGCATCTTTATCAGTCACTTGGCGGATAGTTCTTATTTCTCCATTCTGTAAGCCCACTTCAAACAGCGCCCTGTCTGTGGCTTTCTGCAGTTTATAGGAGAGCCAGGCATTCTGTCCAGAGTCCACATCAACAGCCACCACTTTAGTGACCAGATAGCCCACATCTGCTGAACGAGGCACCATTTCATCCACCAGAGAGCCACCAGTCTGGACTGGGTACAGAACCTGAGGAGGGTTGTCGTTCTGGTCCTGAACCATCACTTTCACAGTCACATTACTACTGAGTGGAGGAGAGCCTCCATCTTGAGCTTTGACTCGGAACTGGAAATCTTTGATCTGCTCGTAGTCAAAAGAGAGCACTGCATGGATGACTCCACTATCAGCACTAACGGACACATATGAGGAGACTGGCACTCCGTTAACAGAGGAGTCCTCCAGTATGTAAGAAACACGCGCGTTCTGGTTCCAGTCAGCGTCTCTGGCTTTCACTGTGAATATAGAGAGACCTGGTGTGTTGTTTTCTACAATGTAGGCCTCGTATGAGCTCCTCTCAAAGACAGGCGCGTTGTCATTCACATCAGAGATCTGTAAGGTGAGAGTGACGCTGCTGGAGAGGGAGGGCACTCCCTCATCAGAGCAGGTTACAGTGATATTATATTGAGACGCGATCTCTCTGTCCAAAGCTACCTCTGTAACTAAAGTGTAAAATCCATTTAATGTAGTTTGTATTTTAAAGGGGATGTTACCATCAATCTTACACTCTACTTGTCCATTATTCTCGGAATCTGGATCATCCACACTTAACATAGCTATAACAGTGTTTGGAGGTGAGTCCTCTCGTATGGATTCTGATTTCGAAACGACATTTATATTAGGATTATTGTCATTTATATCTAGAACATCAACTATTACTTTAGTGGAATCAGAGAGGCCCCCACTGTCTACAGCTTCAACGTCGATTTCATATATCTTCGCTTTTTCATAATCTATTTCACCTAATAGGGCAATTTCGCCAGTTCTGGGATTGATTTTGAACAGATCAGATAAAAGACGTTCGCTAGTAGATATCAGATATGATACTTCTCCGTTTGAACCGATATCTTTATCAGATGCACTTACAGTCGTTAGGATGGTGCCTTTGGGAGAATTTTCCTGTATTTTTGTTCTGTACAGTGGTTTAGCAAATACAGGTGCGTTGTCATTCACATCTAATACACTGATAAATATCTGCATTGTCCCTGACATCTGCGGCTCTCCTCCGTCTACAGCAGTCAACAACAATGAAATAAATTCCTGCTTCTCTCGATCTAAAGGCTTCTGTAGAACCATCTCTACCTTTTTGCTTCCGTCCGCTTGATTTCCGGGTTTTAATACGAAATTATCAGTCGGAGTAAGCAAGTATTTTTGTAAGCCATTCATCCCAATGTCAGAATCAATAGCTTTCTCTAATATGAATTTCGACCCTATAACAGCGGACTCGCTAATTTCAAAGCGTTTTTCTGCATTTGTAAAACTGGGAGTGTTGTCGTTTATGTCGGTGATCTCCACTGTTACACGAAACAATTCCATTGGATTTTCCAGAATTAACTGGAAATGTAAAGCACAAGGCGTCGTCTCTCCACATAAAGCCTCTCTGTCGATCCTCTCTTGGATATGGAGCACTCCCCGTTCTCTGTTCAACCCGATGTATTCTACACTCGCTCCCGTATAGACACGAGCTTTTCCTGATTTCAGCCTTTTAAGATCTAAACCTAAATCATGCGCTACGTTCCCAACAACTGATCCTTTGGTCATTTCTTCAGGAATTGAATAGCTGACCTGGCCAAGCACGTAGCTGATGTAGAGGACCGAGAGAAACAACAGTACTTGCCGTCTCATTGTTCTGATGAAGTCGTTTCCCGCACCGTTAAAACAAAAGCTTTCCCAATACAGTCAGCGCGATGGAAGATAACAATAATATCGTCCAGACTCCAAGTATAAGAAGAAATAAAAAAAGAAACAGTGTATCCAGTTATAGTATTCCTCGCAGAGATCCTTACGAGCTGAGACCGTGTATTCTGTCTTTCTCCGATTATGTGCAACGCATCGACACGGAGGGGAAGGACACAGACAGAAAAAATAGCAACGTCTAGTTAAATCGCAACACGCTTGGCAACAGCGACCCTTTGAGTTAAAAATACAAATTACAACTAGGAATATCAGAGACAACAAGTTTACTCCAAAGTCACAGTAGGAATCAAGATGAAGTAAAACCTGTTTAATGTATCCATTAAAAGATCACACTGATACTATATTAAATGCAAACTCCAATAACGTTTTGCTCAAGCGGGTACGTCACATACTTGACGACAGTGATTACAAAAGCAGTGCTCTTGACTTAGAGAACGGGTAGAGGGTTTGAAAGACGAAACAGAAAATATCAACTCTTCACAACAATACTATGATAGCGGGACAAAGTGTCTCTGTCCATGGTGCTGAATGTTAACATTGTATGGTTAGGTAAACTTATTAAGTGTCTATAAATGTTCTGTGTCAGGGACTTGATGAAATCAACAGCCCCATGCAGTGAAACCATCTGTATCATGAGTATGATTTGCATATAAAGGAAAGATTGTGATTGTTACAGTTTTCTGACCTCTAGAGGAGAGTCTGGTTCATCCAGGATGCTCTTCTCACTCTGTATCCGCTGCATTGTGCCTGTAGAACTGGGGTCCATTATCAGCACGTTCTGACTACCAGCTCTGCCGAACTTACAGTCACTCTTTCTGGAGTCAGTCGTCCTGCACACCTCGTAGTTGTACACGTGTGGGAGAGTCCCTGTCCCCAAAGTGTCTGAGTAACGTGGTGGATAATATGGAATCACAGGGAGGTTGGAGTGATACAGGATGCGAGACTGTCTCCATCTGTAGATTTTCACTGATATAATAACCACTAAACACGTGATGAAGAGGAAGGAAACTACAGCCAAAGCCAACACTAAGTAAAAAGTCAGGTTGTCATTGTACTCCTTGTCGTGTGTAAAGTCAGTGAACTCCGACAGCACTTCAGGGAAGCTGTCCGCCACCGCCACGTTAACAATGACTGTAGCTGAACGAGAGGGCTGCCCGTTGTCCTCCACGATAACAGTCAGTCTTTGTTTCACAGCATCTTTATCGGTCACTTGGCGGATAGTTCTTATTTCTCCATTCTGTAAGCCCACTTCAAACAGCGCCCTGTCTGTGGCTTTCTGCAGTTTATAGGAGAGCCAGGCATTCTGTCCAGAGTCCACATCAACAGCCACCACTTTAGTGACCAGATAGCCCACATCTGCTGAACGAGGCACCATTTCATCCACCAGAGAGCCACCAGTCTGGACTGGATACAGAACCTGAGGAGGGTTGTCATTCTGGTCCTGGATCAGGATTTTCACAGTCACATTACTACTGAGTGGAGGAGAGCCTCCATCTTGAGCTTTGACCCGGAACTGGAAATCTTTGATCTGCTCGTAGTCAAAAGAGCGCACTGCATGGATGACTCCACTATCAGCACTAACGGACACATATGAGGAGACTGGCACTCCGTTAACAGAGGAGTCCTCCAGTATGTAAGAAACACGCGCGTTCTGGTTCCAGTCAGCGTCTCTGGCTTTCACTGTGAATATAGAGAGACCTGGTGTGTTGTTTTCTACAATGTAGGCCTCATATGAGCTCCTCTCAAAGACAGGCGCGTTGTCATTTACATCAGAGATCTGTAAGGTGAGAGTGACGCTGCTGGAGAGGGAGGGCACTCCCTCATCAGAGCAGGTCACTGTAATATTATATTGGGATGCGATCTCTCTGTCCAAAGCTACCTCTGTAACTAAAGTGTAAAATCCATTTAATGTGGTTTGTATTTTAAAGGGGATGTTACCATCAATCTTACACTCCACCTGTCCATTATTCTCGGAATCTGGATCATTTACACTTAACATAGCTATAACTGTGTTTGGAGGTGAGTCCTCTCGTATGGATTCTGACTTAGAAACGACATTTATATTAGGATTATTGTCATTTATATCTAGAACATCAACTATTACTTTAGTGGAATCAGAGAGTCCACCGCTGTCTACAGCTTCAATATCCATTTGATAACTCTTTGCCTTTTCATAATCTATTTCGCCGACGACGATTATTTCACCAGTTTTCGAATTTATCTTAAACAGTTCCGAAAAAACCCGTTTTCTGTTTGATATCAGATATGATACTTCTCCGTTTGACCGGGTGTCTTTATCGGAGGCACTCACAGTCGTTATGCTGGTGCCTCTTGGAGAATTTTCCTGTATTTTTGTTCTATACAGTGGTTTAGCAAATACAGGTGCGTTGTCATTCGCATCTAATACATTGATAAATATCTGCATTGTCCCTGACATCTGCGGCTCTCCTCCGTCTACAGCAGTCAACAACAATGAAATAAATTCTTGCTTTTCTCGATCTAAAGGCTTCTGTAGAACCATCTCTACCTTTTTGCTTCCGTCTGCCTGATTTTCGAGCTTTAATATGAAATTATCAGTCGGAGTAAGCAAGTATTTTTGTAAGCCATTCATCCCAATGTCAGAATCAATAGCTTTCTCTAATATGAATTTTGATCCTATCACAGCGGACTCGCTAATTTCAAAGTGTTTTTCTGAATCTGTGAAACTGGGAGTGTTGTCGTTAATGTCGGTGATCTCCACTGTTACACGAAACAATTCCATTGGATTTTCCAGAATTAACTGGAAATGTAAAGCACAAGGCGTCGTCTCTCCGCATAAAGCCTCTCTGTCGATCCTCTCTTGGATATGGAGCACTCCCCGTTCTCTGTTCAACCCGATGTATTCTACACTCGCTCCCGTATAGACCCGAGCTTTTCCTGATTTCAGCCTTTTAAGATCTAAACCTAAATCATGCGCTACGTTCCCAACTACAGATCCTTTGGTCATTTCTTCTGGAATTGAATAGCTGACCTGTCCATGCACGTAGCTGATGTAGAGGATCGAGAGAAACAACAGTACTTGCCGTCTCATTGTTCTGATGAAGTCGTTTCCCGCACCGTTAAAACAAAAGCTTTCCCAATACAGTCAGCGCGATGGAAGATAACAATAATATCGTCCAGACTCCAAGTATAAGAAGAAATAAAAAAAGAAACAGTGTATCCAGTAATAGTATTCCTCGCAGAGATCCTTACGAGCTGAGACCGTGTATTATGCCTTTCTCTGATCATGTGCAACGCGTAGACACGAAGGGGAAGGACACAGACAGAAAAAATAGTAACGTCTAGTTAAATCGCAACACGCTTGGCAACAGCGACCCTTTGAGTTAAAAATACAAATTACAAGGAGAAATATCACAGAGAACCAGTTTGAGACAAATACGCACTGGGAATCAAGATGAAGTAAAACCTGAGACCTGTGTCCATCAGGGGATCGTACTGATTATATATAAACTACATACTTACAACATTCTGCTCAAGTGGTTCGGTCACATACTTCCATGCTATAATTACAAAAGCAGTGCTTTTGAACTGTAGAATGAATAGAAGGTTTGAAGCACAGAAAAATAAGAACTCAACTCTTAACAACACTGATGTTATAACAGCGTCAATTGTCTCTGTCCATGGTTCTGAAAGGGGACGTTTTAAGATTAGTTAAAGTCATTAAGCATATAAATATATATCTTCTGTTTCATGCAACGGCTGATACCAACAGCATTATGACGTGAATACACCGAGACCATGACTTTGATTTGCATACAAATTAAACACTGTGATTATTACAGTTCTCTGACCTCTAGAGGAGAGTCTGGTTCATCCAGGATGCTCTTCTCACTCTGTATCCGTTGCATCGTGCCTGTAGAACTGGGGTCCATTATCAGCACGTTCTGACTACCAGCTCTGCCGAACTTACAGTCACTCTTTCTGGAGTCAGTCGTCCTGCACACCTCGTAGTTGTACACGTGTGGGAGAGTCCCTGTCCCCAAAGTGTCTGAGTAACGTGGTGGATAATATGGAATCACAGGGAGGTTGGAGTGATACAGGATGCGAGACTGTCTCCATCTGTAGATTTTCACTGATATAATAACCACTAAACACGTGATGAAGAGGAAGGAAACTACAGCCAAAGCCAACACTAAGTAAAAAGTCAGGTTGTCATTGTACTCCTTGTCGTGTGTAAAGTCAGTGAACTCCGACAGCACTTCAGGGAAGCTGTCCGCCACCGCCACGTTAACAATGACTGTAGCTGAACGAGAGGGCTGCCCGTTGTCCTCCACGATAACAGTCAGTCTTTGTTTCACAGCATCTTTATCAGTCACTTGGCGGATAGTTCTTATTTCTCCATTCTGTAAGCCCACTTCAAACAGCGCCCTGTCTGTGGCTTTCTGCAGTTTATAGGAGAGCCAGGCATTCTGTCCAGAGTCCACATCAACAGCGACCACTTTAGTCACCAGATAGCCCACATCTGCTGAACGAGGCACCATTTCATCCACCAGAGAGCCACCAGTCTGGACTGGGTACAGAACCTGAGGAGGGTTGTCGTTCTGGTCCTGGATCAGGATTTTCACAGTCACATTACTACTGAGTGGAGGAGATCCTCCATCTTGAGCTTTGACTCGGAACTGGAAATCTTTGATCTGCTCGTAGTCAAAAGAGCGCACTGCATGGATGACTCCACTATCAGCACTAACGGACACATATGAGGAGACTGGCACTCCGTTAACAGTGGAGTCCTCCAGTATGTAAGAAACACGCGCATTCTGGTTCCAGTCAGCGTCTCTGGCTTTCACTGTGAATATAGAGAGACCTGGTGTGTTGTTTTCTACAATGTAGGCCTCATATGAGCTCCTCTCAAAGACAGGCGCGTTGTCATTCACGTCAGAGATCTGTAAGGTGAGAGTGACGCTGCTGGAGAGGGAGGGCACTCCCTCATCAGAGCAGGTCACTGTAATGTTATACTCAGAAGCACGCTCTCTGTCTAATTCACTGTCGGTTACCAAGCTAAAGAATTTTTTCGACGTTGTTTTCATCAGAAATGGCATGTGTTCATCGATATTACACGTGACTTTGCCATTTTCTCCAGAGTCGGGATCTTGAACATTAAATATAGTTACTACAGTTCCAGATTTAGAATTTTCAGATATCGAGTTAGTCTTAGACATAATATTAATAGAAGGGTGATTATCGTTCGTATCGGTCACCTCAACAATAATCTTACACGAATCTGTTAGTCCTCCATCATCACTAGCCTGTACGTGTATTTCATAGTGCTGTGCCTTTTCATAATCCAGATTTCCAGATAAAGCAACAACACCATTTTCTTCGTCGATTTGAAAAATAAGAGGGACATCGTCCAACGTGTTTGTTATTGAATATGACACCTTTCCATTTGAACCTTGATCTGCATCTACAGCTCTAACGGTGGTCAAAACTGTTCCCTTCGGCGCAGTCTCCATTATTGTAACCTTATATACTTCTTGCGTAAATACAGGAGCATTGTCATTAGCGTCAAGCACTGAAATTTCTACTCGCATTGTTCCCGACAGATGAGGATCACCACCATCAATAGCTGTGAGAGTTAAAGAGAGGTGGTCTTGCGCCTCTCGGTCTAAATGTTTTTGCAAAATCATCTCCACCTTTTTACTTCCGTCTTGTTGATTTTGGAGTTTAAGATGAAAGTTGTCTGTAGGCTTTAACGAATAACTCTGCAGTCCGTTAACACCCACATCGAGATCCATAGCTCTTTCTAGCACAAATTTTGCTCCAATCACAGCCGACTCACTAATCCTAAATTTCATTTCATCCTTTTTGAAGCTTGGTGCATTATCGTTAATGTCATTAATTTCGACTGTAACTGTAAAGAATTCAATTGGATCTTCGAGAGTAATTTGAAGATGTAAAGCGCAAGGTGTCGTCTGTCCACAGAGCGCCTCTCTGTCGATCCTCTCTTTCACAAGTAGGGCTCCTCTGTCTTTATTCAGCTCGATGTATTCTGCATTGTCCTCTGTATATATTCGAGCTTTACCCGACTTCAGTCTTTTCACGTCTAATCCTAAATCCTGCGCTATGTTACCAACCAGAGAACCTTTTGACATTTCCTCGGGAATGGAGTATGTGACTTGCCCGAACACTGAGCTGAGGGAAAAAATCGAGATAAACAACAGTACTTGCCGTCTCATTGTTCTGCCCGACATTTTATCGTCGACAAACGCTGTAGATATAAAGAGAGATATTCCAAAGCGTCAATGTCCTCTTTTACAACGTGATCCAGAGAAATGTGGTTTGTGTTCCTTGAATCCGAAAAAATGTAGCGCGGCGCGGATATCTCCCGGTTTCTGCAACGACGCTTGTGTGGTGTATGTGTGTCTCTTTCTCTATTTAATGTAACAAATGATGAGGGGAAAGTCTCTACATTGGCCAACAGCGGCCCCGAGAGTCCAAACACTTGCACTTCAGAAAAGGCAGAATGTTCAAAATAAAGTTCAGTACGAAGAAATGACAACGACTTTCAGTCAGTACAAAATTGATAAGACAATTTCTTTGATGAAATTAAACAATATGTAATTAATATGCCATTTCAATGACAATGACACTGGGGGTCAGTTATTGCAAAAAAAAAAAAAAGTGGATTTTGTGGCAGTGATCAGTAACAGTTAAGTCCGAAAATATTATCCCTCACATGAATTTTAACTTAATTTTAATTTGACACTTGACAACATATTTTAACTGAAGATAGAGATCAAAGTGTTTACTGAAGATATTATTCTCTCACAAGAAGTGACAGAAAACAATAGACCACTGGGAAGAAACATTCTACAGACTATCCTCCATCATCTCATGAAATCTGATTTCCAGTGGGAACTCTTTCTTGCTAATTTAATGTCATAATCGATAAAAAATAATAGTAATGATGCTGATGATGAATAATGCTGCTAAAATGCTGTGTCATTTGCATCTGATAGGCAGGACACATGGTTTTGAAGGATTTGAGAATGTAGCTGTATTGCAATGTTGCAAATAACCAGATACATGTTAATAATAATCATAAATCATAATCATAAATTATTTCCAATCTTTGCGTTTACCAAACGTTAACTGAAATGTATATTAAGGGTGTCTATATGAAAATATTCAGGATGGTAGGTGGTGAGAAGGAGGAAATGACGAAAGAAGAAAGTGTAAGTGCATTACATTATGATTCCAAGCGTTCATATCGCCCAAAGTTAAGTGAGCAATATACTAAAGAGATACAACAAAAAGTGTAATACAACACTTTGTGTATTCCATGAGACTAATCTCAAGAGGAGAGAAAAACAAAGTGAATGAAAAAGTAACCAGGTTGCATGAAAAACTGTCACAAATCTATTCTAATCATCTATTAAAATGGTATGCTCCCATCTCTCTACATGAAATACCATTACATCATGAATATTTTATATAAAAGAGTTAACTGAAACAGCTTTAAGTCATTCTAACCTCTAGAGGAGAGTCTGGTTCATCCAGGATGCTCTTCTCACTCTGTATCCGCTGCATCGTGCCTGTAGAACTGGGGTCCATTATCAGCACGTTCTGACTACCAGCTCTGCCGAACTTACAGTCACTCTTTCTGGAGTCAGTCGTCCTGCACACCTCGTAGTTGTACACGTGTGGGAGAGTCCCTGTCCCCAAAGTGTCTGAGTAACGTGGTGGATAATATGGAATCACAGGGAGGTTGGAGTGATACAGGATGCGAGACTGTCTCCATCTGTAGATTTTCACTGATATAATAACCACTAAACACGTGATGAAGAGGAAGGAAACTACAGCCAAAGCCAACACTAAGTAAAAAGTCAGGTTGTCATTGTACTCCTTGTCGTGTGTAAAGTCAGTGAACTCCGACAGCACTTCAGGGAAGCTGTCCGCCACCGCCACGTTAACAATGACTGTAGCTGATCGAGAGGGCTGCCCGTTGTCCTCCACGATAACAGTCAGTCTTTGTTTCACAGCATCTTTATCAGTCACTTGGCGGATAGTTCTTATTTCTCCATTCTGTAAGCCCACTTCAAACAGCGCCCTGTCTGTGGCTTTCTGCAGTTTATAGGAGAGCCAGGCATTCTGTCCAGAGTCCACATCAACAGCCACCACTTTAGTGACCAGATAGCCCACATCTGCTGAACGAGGCACCATTTCATCCACCAGAGAGCCACCAGTCTGGACTGGGTACAGAACCTGAGGAGGGTTGTCGTTCTGGTCCTGGATCAGGATTTTCACAGTCACATTACTACTGAGTGGAGGAGAGCCTCCATCTTGAGCTTTGACGCGGAACTGGAAATCTTTGATCTGCTCGTAGTCAAAAGAGCGCACTGCATGGATGACTCCACTATCAGCACTAACGGACACATATGAGGAGACTGGCACTCCGTTAACAGAGGAGTCCTCCAGTATGTAAGAAACACGCGCATTCTGGTTCCAGTCAGCGTCTCTGGCTTTCACTGTGAATATAGAGAGACCTGGTGTGTTGTTTTCTACAATGTAGGCCTCATATGAGCTCCTCTCAAAGACAGGCGCGTTGTCATTCACGTCAGAGATCTGTAAGGTGAGAGTGACACTGCTGGAGAGGGAGGGCACTCCCTCATCAGAGCAGGTCACTGTGATATTATATTGAGAGGCTCTCTCTCTGTCCAGATCACTGTCTGTCACTAAACTATAGAAATCATTTGATGACGTTGTGATAGTAAATGGTATGTTGCCATTCATCCTGCAGTTCACTTGACCATTGTTACTTGAATCTGGGTCAAGGACACTGAACATAACAATAACTGTATTTTGGGGAGAATTTTCTGGGATTGAATCAGATTTGGAAAGTACACTGATTGCAGGCTTGTTATCATTGATATCAATAACATCAACTATAATCTTACTAGAATCGGAGAGACCACCACTGTCTTTAGCCTCGATATCAATTTGATAATACTTGGCTTTTTCAAAGTCAACTTCCCCTACCAATATAACTTCACCGTTTTCATTGATTGTAAATATGTCTGATACACTGTCCATAGTGGAGGACACTGAGTAAGAAACGTCCCCATTTGATCCTTTATCTGCATCAGTAGCACTCACTGTTGTCAATGTGGTCCCTTTTGGAGAATTTTCCGCAATGGCTGCCTTGTAAACCGACTGTATAAAAACAGGAGCATTGTCGTTTGCATCAAGCACGGTCACGTAAATCTTTACCGTACCAGACATCTGAGGTTCCCCTCCATCTACAGCTGTTAACAACAATGATATTTGCTCCTCTTTCTCTCGATCTAACGGCTTGTTCAGGACCATTTCCACCTTTTTATTTCCATCTGCATGGCTTTGTATTTTCAATCCAAAATTATCTGTAGGTTTCAAGCTGTAGTTTTTCAGGCCATTTACACTGATGTCTGCATCAACAGCTCTTTCTAACACAAATTTAGATCCTATGATCGCAGATTCGCTGATTTCAAAACGTTTCTCATCGTTTTTAAAACTGGGACTGTTGTCGTTGATGTCGGTAATCTCAACCGTTATTCGAAAAAGCTCCATGGGGTTTTCAAGAATAATCTGCAAATGTAAAGCACAAGGCGTCGTCTGTCTGCAGAGCGTCTCTCTGTCGATTCTCTCTTTCACGAGGAGGACCCCTCTATCTCTACTAAGCTCAATGTATTCTGCACTGTCTCCCGTAAATATACGGGCTTTACCCGACTTTAGTCTTTTCACATCTAAACCCAAATCCCGTGCTATGTTACCCACAACAGAGCCCTTTGCCATTTCCTCCGGAATGGAGTAACTGACTTGGCCGAGAACTGGAGCGAGAGAGAAGAGCGAGATGAGGACCAGTACTTGCCGTCTCATTGTTCTATCCACAGTTTACGCTGCGCCACAAAATGTGTTGAAATCGGCTTCAGAATGAATATAACTTCACGAGAAAAAAAGATGAAGGAATATCGATACAATCCGCAAAGTGTGAAGATAGTCCGTCAACTCAATATATCCATGTAAGAGGTAATCTGTCCGTGAACAGCGCTTTCTCCCCTTTTCTTTCTCTGAAATAACGACGTGACGTGGGTGGATCTGCTTCAAATCCTGTCTACATCTGCAACACGTTGACCAACAGCGGCCCATTGAGTTCACAGAGGGATATTGCAAGTAGGGTCAACCTAATATCAGTTGAAATTGTTCAGGCATATCTATTACATGCATTACTGAAAATATATATACAATAAATAAAGAGGGCGCAGTTCATTCAAATATCACATAATTGGTATGTATACTCAAATGGGGAAAAAAACAAGGATGAGGATGAGAAGGAGGAGTAGAAGAAAGAAATTAAGTCAGAACACCGACAAAACTGAAACCATTTTTTACAACTGTATGACAAGAGACAATAGAGAAAATGGAGGCAGGTCACTGCCTCTGTCCGAGGTGCTGAAATTATGTTATAAACAGACGAATACTTGATAAGACAGGTTTGACATGACTAAAATTGAATATTTCTAACCTCTAGGGGAGAGTCTGGTTCATCCAGGATGCTCTTCTCACTCTGTATCCGCTGCATCGTGCCTGTAGAACTGGGGTCCATTATCAGCACGTTCTGACTACCAGCTCTGCCGAACTTACAGTCACTCTTTCTGGAGTCAGTCGTCCTGCACACCTCGTAGTTGTACACGTGTGGGAGAGTCCCTGTCCCCAAAGTGTCTGAGTAACGTGGTGGATAATATGGAATCACAGGGAGGTTGGAGTGATACAGGATGCGAGACTGTCTCCATCTGTAGATTTTCACTGATATAATAACCACCAAACACGTGATGAAGAGGAAGGAAACTACAGCCAAAGCCAACACTAAGTAAAAAGTCAGGTTGTCATTGTACTCCTTGTCGTGTGTAAAGTCAGTGAACTCCGACAGCACTTCAGGGAAGCTGTCCGCCACCGCCACGTTAACAATGACTGTAGCTGAACGAGAGGGCTGCCCGTTGTCCTCCACGATAACAGTCAGTCTTTGTTTCACAGCATCTTTATCAGTCACTTGGCGGATAGTTCTTATTTCTCCATTCTGTAAGCCCACTTCAAACAGCGCCCTGTCTGTGGCTTTCTGCAGTTTATAGGAGAGCCAGGCATTCTGTCCAGAGTCCACATCAACAGCCACCACTTTAGTGACCAGATAGCCCACATCTGCTGAACGAGGCACCATTTCATCCACCAGAGAGCCACCAGTCTGGACTGGGTACAGAACCTGAGGAGGGTTGTCGTTCTGGTCCTGAACCATCACTTTCACAGTCACATTACTACTGAGTGGAGGAGAGCCTCCATCTTGAGCTTTGACTCGGAACTGGAAATCTTTGATCTGCTCGTAGTCAAAAGAGCGCACTGCATGGATGACTCCACTATCAGCACTAACGGACACATATGAGGAGACTGGCACTCCGTTAACAGAGGAGTCCTCCAGTATGTAAGAAACACGCGCATTCTGGTTCCAGTCAGCGTCTCTGGCTTTCACTGTGAATATAGAGAGACCTGGTGTGTTGTTTTCTACAATGTAGGCCTCATATGAGCTCCTCTCAAAGACAGGCGCGTTGTCATTCACGTCAGAGATCTGTAAGGTGAGAGTGACGCTGCTGGAGAGGGAGGGCACTCCCTCATCAGAGCAGGTCACTGTGATGTTATATTGAGAGGCGCTCTCTCTGTCCAGATCATTATTTGTTAGAATGCTATAGAAACCATTCGATGTATTTTCAATGATAAAAGGCACACCGTCTCTCAAAAAACATTTAACCACTCCGTTAATATCTGCATCTGCATCATGCACGTTCATAACAGCAACCACTGTTTGAAACGTGGAATCTTCAGGTATGGATTGTGTAGTTGACATCAAATCTATTGTCGGAGTATTGTCATTCACATCAATTATGTCAAATATTACTTTGCAAGAGTCCGTGAGCCCACCTTGGTCTCTTGCTTTGACATTTAATTGATAATGTTTTGATGTTTCATAATCGATTTTTCCAATCAACCGCACCTCTCCACTTGCCCCGTGTATTTCAAATAAATCCAAAATTCCCTCAGTGTTACTGGAAATAGAGTACGTTACTAAACCATTCGCGCCTTGATCTATATCTGTGGCTGTTACGGTCATTAATGAAGTGCCCTGCTGGGAGTTTTCCATTAGAGTTGCTTTGTATGTTGACTGCGTAAACACTGGAGCATTGTCATTCGCATCTAATACAGTTACATGAATTTGCACTGTCCCAGAGAGCTGAGGGTCACCCCCATCGACTGCTGTTAACGTAAGAGTTAATTGTTCGTGTTTCTCACGATCGAGAGGTTTCTCCAAGACCATCTCGACCTCTTTGTCTCCATCTGCGTTTTCGTTGACTTTTAAAACGAAATTATCCGTGGGGTTAAGGAAGTAGCTTTTCAGCCCGTTTATACCGACGTCATAATCTAATGCTTTCTCTAACACAAATCTGGCTCCCCTGACAGCAGATTCGCTGATGTCAAATAACATATCATTCATTTTGAATATAGGGGAATTGTCGTTTATATCCGTTATTTCGACCGTAACACGATAGAATTCGATGGGATTTTCCAAAATTATTTGAAAATGTAAAGCACAGGGAGTCGTTTGTTTGCACAACGCCTCTCTGTCTATTCTCTCCTTGATGAGAAGGAGTCCTTTTTCTTTATTCAGCTCAATGTATTCAGCACTGTTTCCGACATGCAAGCGAGGTTTTCCGGTTTTCAGCCGTTTTAAATCTAAACCTAAATCCTGTGCTATGTTGCCGACCAACGACCCTTTGGTCATTTCCTCCGGAATAGAATAACTAATGTGCCCAAGCACGGAACAGAGAGAGAGCACGGAGGAAAACAATAGTACTTGCCGCCTCATTGTTTCGTTCAACGGTTGTCTGTGATCACAGGGAATCAGAGAAAAATCCACAAATAAACCAGTCGTATTCCGCACTTCAGATGACTAAAATGAAGAAGCATCAGCACAAATGTCCATCGAATTATTTCCAACTCTTTTGCCCGTACGATGTGCTCTTTGTAACTCGGACTGTGCGTTATGTCGATCTTGCTTTCCACAAATCGAAATGATCTGGGAGGTGCTGCTTAAATCTGCAGTGAAACTACCACACACTGTCCAACAGCGTCCCTAAGAGTATGGAACACGAAACTGCAAAGAGTGGGACAATAAGGAGGAAAAACACGGGACTGGTAAGAAGTTCTCGGTCAAATTACTTAAAACAAGCAGACTTCTCAGCACGATGTTGTATTACCAGACTCATCTGAATAAATTATGGAAGGACAGTGACTTAAACGTCAAAACAGAGGAGAAAACGCCCAAATAAGACAACTGCTTGCTGTCCTACAGTAGCTGCTGCTAGCAGGGCATTTTACTGTAAATCATAGAGCACGAAACACAGACTCACACAGACACACATAAAGGCATACGCATACACAGCTTTACACATACGCGCACGTACGTACACGTGCGCACGTGCACAGTATAGTGCAACTTGTGTGAATGCCAAAGAAAATACAGCATCAGCGAGCTGCTGTAGACATTTCTACATTAACATGTAGTATGATTCGTGGCGCTGTCCGTGGTGCTGAAAGGCATACATTACAGCATACTAAAGACACCAGCTGAAAACACCTAATTGTAATCTTCTTTTGTCTTTATTGCTAAAACTATATATTTATAAAACAACTACTTTGTAACGGAAGACCTCACCTCTAGAGGAGAGTCTGGTTCATCCAGGATGCTCTTCTCACTTTGTATCCGCTGCATCGTGCCTGTAGAACTGGGGTCCATTATCAGCACGTTCTGACTACCAGCTCTGCCGAACTTACAGTCACTCTTTCTGGAGTCAGTCGTCCTGCACACCTCGTAGTTGTACACGTGTGGGAGAGTCCCTGTCCCCAAAGTGTCTGAGTAACGTGGTGGATAATATGGAATCACAGGGAGGTTGGAGTGATACAGGATGCGAGACTGTCTCCATCTGTAGATTTTCACTGATATAATAACCACTAAACACGTGATGAAGAGGAAGGAAACTACAGCCAAAGCCAACACTAAGTAAAAAGTCAGGTTGTCATTGTACTCCTTGTCGTGTGTAAAGTCAGTGAACTCCGACAGCACTTCAGGGAAGCTGTCCGCCACCGCCACGTTAACAATGACTGTAGCTGAACGAGAGGGCTGCCCGTTGTCCTCCACGATAACAGTCAGTCTTTGTTTCACAGCATCTTTATCAGTCACTTGGCGGATAGTTCTTATTTCTCCATTCTGTAAGCCCACTTCAAACAGCGCCCTGTCTGTGGCTTTCTGCAGTTTATAGGAGAGCCAGGCATTCTGTCCAGAGTCCACATCAACAGCCACCACTTTAGTGACCAGATAGCCCACATCTGCTGAACGAGGCACCATTTCATCCACCAGAGAGCCACCAGTCTGGACTGGGTACAGAACCTGAGGGGGGTTGTCGTTCTGGTCCTGGATCATTAATTTCACAGTCACATTACTACTGAGTGGAGGAGAGCCTCCATCTTGAGCTTTGACTCGGAACTGGAAATCTTTGGTCTGCTCGTAGTCAAAAGAGCGCACTGCATGGATGACTCCACTATCAGCACTAACGGACACATATGAGGAGACTGGCACTCCGTTAACAGAGGAGTCCTCCAGTATGTAAGAAACACGCGCATTCTGGTTCCAGTCAGCGTCTCTGGCTTTCACTGTGAATATAGAGAGACCTGGTGTGTTGTTTTCTACAATGTAGGCCTCATATGAGCTCCTCTCAAAGACAGGCGCGTTGTCATTCACGTCAGAGATCTGTAAGGTGAGAGTGACGCTGCTGGAGAGGGAGGGCACTCCCTCATCAGAGCAGGTCACTGTGATGTTATATTGAGAGGCTCTCTCTCTGTCCAGGTCACTGTCTGTCACTAAACTATAGAAATTATTGGTTGATGTTTTTAATATAAATGGCACATGTTCGCTAATAAAACATTGCACTTTTCCGTTTTCTGCAGTGTCCTTGTCCTCAATGTTTATCATTGTAACGACAGTATTGGGTTCAGCATCCTCTGATATCACGTTTGACTTCGACATTATGTTGATTTCAGGCTGGTTGTCATTTACATCTTGTACATCAATAATTAGTTTACCAGAATCTGTGAGTCCCCCCTCATCACTAGCAAGTAAATTTATTTGAAAATGTCGCGATTTTTCGAAGTCAATATTTCCAATTAAGGAAACTTCGCCGTTGTCCTTGTTCACATCAAATATTTTCCTGACATTTCCTGTATTCGTGATTGAATATGTTATTTTGCCGTACGAGCCTTCATCTGCATCTGAGGCTGTCACAGTGGCAACGACTGTACCTTTAAGTGAATTCTCAGTAACTGTCGCTTTGTATGTAGACTGTGTAAAAATCGGGGCATTATCATTAGCGTCTAAAACTGTGATGACGATCAGCATTGTTCCTGACATCTGCGGCTCTCCTCCATCTACCGCCGTTAACACAAGAGATATCTGCTCTTGTTTCTCTCTATCTAACGGTTTCTGTAGCACCATCTCTAAGTTTTTATTTCCATCGGCGTTATTGTGCAGTTTCAGAGCAAAATTATCTGTTGGTTTTAATTCATAGTTTCGAACACCATTAATTCCAACATCAAGATCCTCAGCTCTTTCCAGGACAATTTTTGCCCCGATCATCGCGGACTCACTTATTTTAAAATTGATTTCTCTTTTTTCAAAGGTCGGTGCATTATCATTAATATCTGTGATCTGGACTGTAACACTGTAAAACTCCATAGGATTCTCCAATATAATCTGAAAATGTAAGGCACAAAGCGCAGTCTCCGTGCACAGCACCTCTCTGTCGATTCTCTCTTTGACGAGGAGGACTCCTCTTTCTCTGTTCAGCTCGATGTACTCGTCGTTGTTCCTTGTATAGATCTTAGCTTTACCTGAAATCAAACGTTTTATTTCTAAACCCAAATCCTGTGCTATATTACCAACTAATGAGCCTTTCGCCATTTCTTCCGGGATAGAGTAGCTGACCTGCGCGCATACTGAGTCCAGGAAAAGGAGAGAGATGAACAACAGTACTTGCCGATTCATTGTTCTATCGCCCTTTTTCCCCAGTCAGTGTCCACGGTCTCTTTATATTCCAGAAAAGATAGATTCCCCGAAATTCCGCCCTCCAGTCTTAAAATGATAGCTGCACAACCCAGTGAACAAAGTAAAATCTCTTATAGGTCGGAATATTTCCACCGATTAAAAACACACACACAGCCAGGAATGTCCGTTCTTCGCCCGTCGTGATCTCTCTGTACTGTGTCGATGTTACATGGGAGGTGCTGTAAAAAATCCTCCTCTCATTCATCGACACACTGGTCAACAGCGGCCCTAAGAGTTCATATTATAAAACTGCAGAAGCACCAACGAAAATTCAACTCTGGAGAACTCAATGTAAAACCTCTGGGTATTTAGTCACAATGCGTCTACATTAGCAATATATTGGACTTCCAAACGACTACAAAGGGAAGACATGATAAAAATGATGTATTTAAAGAGAATGGAAGGTCAATTAAAGATACGGTGTATCCGACGATTCAGGCATCGAGGAGGATATGGAGTCCTACTAAAAGTCTGCATAGGGACAAGTATCTCTGAAAACAAAGTTTTCTCTGAATCATGACGACAATGAGCAAATAATGACGAGGACGGAGAAAGATGCCGATATTTCAACTGTGGAGCAGCTGACGAACATGCTAAACAAGTGACTGAAGCATTCATGTCGCTGTCCATAGATCTGAAGTGAAATCAACTGAATGAGATCTAAAACTCAGAGAATACAAACAGTATTCAAAAACAAAAGTGATGCCAGATAGCGCTGAAATATCTTTATTCTCGTAAAGAAAGATTTGCCGCAAGAAAGTGATGTACCCGCTATTACTACTCCTACTACGAGTAGTACAGCTACACTGCCAATGATATAACTACTAATATTAAATTATTATGAGAAAAGCAGTTCATCGTACCTTTCAAGACGAGCGATTGTTGTTAAAACTAATTCAAAATTCAGTTCTGACGTACCAAGTGACGTAAGCACAAAATATCTGAAAAAGTAACGAGTTTACATGAAAACCTGTCCCCTAAAACTAAAGTATGCAGCAAATGGCACGTCTCCCATTCTGTACGTCAGGGGGAAAAAAAACAACTTTGTGTCACTTAGATAGAAGAATATACTGAAACAGTTTTAAAACAGTCTAACCTCTAGAGGAGAGTCTGGTTCATCCAAGATGCTCTTCTCACTCTGTATCCGCTGCATCGTGCCTGTAGAACTGGGGTCCATTATCAGCACGTTCTGACTACCAGCTCTGCCGAACTTACAGTCACTCTTTCTGGAGTCAGTCGTCCTGCACACCTCGTAGTTGTACACGTGTGGGAGAGTCCCTGTCCCCAAAGTGTCTGAGTAACGTGGTGGATAATATGGAATCACAGGGAGGTTGGAGTGATACAGGATGCGAGACTGTCTCCATCTGTAGATTTTCACTGATATAATAACCACTAAACACGTGATGAAGAGGAAGGAAACTACAGCCAAAGCCAACACTAAGTAAAAAGTCAGGTTGTCATTGTACTCCTTGTCGTGTGTAAAGTCAGTGAACTCCGACAGCACTTCAGGGAAGCTGTCCGCCACCGCCACGTTAACAATGACTGTAGCTGAACGAGAGGGCTGCCCGTTGTCCTCCACGATAACAGTCAGTCTTTGTTTCACAGCATCTTTATCAGTCACTTGGCGGATAGTTCTTATTTCTCCATTCTGTAAGCCCACTTCAAACAGCGCCCTGTCTGTGGCTTTCTGCAGTTTATAGGAGAGCCAGGCATTCTGTCCAGAGTCCACATCAACAGCCACCACTTTAGTGACCAGATAGCCCACATCTGCTGAACGAGGCACCATTTCATCCACCAGAGAGCCACCAGTCTGGACTGGATACAGAACCTGAGGAGGGTTGTCGTTCTGGTCCTGGATCATTAATTTCACAGTCACATTACTACTGAGTGGAGGAGAGCCTCCATCTTGAGCTTTGACCCGGAACTGGAAATCTTTGATCTGCTCGTAGTCAAAAGAGCGCACTGCATGGATGACTCCACTATCAGCACTAACGGACACATATGAGGAGACTGGCACTCCGTTAACAGAGGAGTCCTCCAGTATGTAAGAAACACGCGCATTCTGGTTCCAGTCAGCGTCTCTGGCTTTCACTGTGAATATAGAGAGACCTGGTGTGTTGTTTTCTACAATGTAGGCCTCATATGAGCTCCTCTCAAAGACAGGCGCGTTGTCATTCACATCAGAGATCTGTAAGGTGAGAGTGACGCTGCTGGAGAGGGGGGGCACTCCCTCATCAGAGCAGGTCACTGTGATGTTATATTGAGAGGCTCTCTCTCTGTCCAGGTCACTGTCTGTCACTAAACTATAGAAATTATTGGTTGATGTTTTTAATATAAATGGCACATGTTCGCTAATAAAACATTGCACCTTTCCGTTTTCTGCAGTGTCCTTGTCCTCAATGTTTATCATTGTAACGACAGTATTGGGTTCAGCATCCTCTGATATCACGTTTGACTTCGACATTATGTTGATTTCAGGCTGGTTGTCATTTACATCTTGTACATCAACAATCAACTTACAAGAGTCTGTGAGTCCCCCCTCGTCACTAGCACGAACATTTATTTGAAAATTTCGCGACTCCTCGAAATCAAGATTTCCAATTAAGGAAACTTCCCCGTTTTCTTTGTTTATTCTAAACACTTTTCTGACATCATCTAATGTATTTGTGATTGAATATGTTATTTTACTGTTAGAGCCTTCATCTGCATCTGAGGCTGTCACAGTGGCAACAACTGTGCCTTTAGGTGAATTCTCAGTAACTGTCGCTTTGTATGTAGACTGTGTAAAAATCGGGGCATTATCATTAGCGTCTAAAACTGTGATGACGATCAGCATTGTTCCTGACATCTGCGGCTCTCCTCCATCTACAGCCGTTAACACGAGAGATATCTGCTCTTGTTTCTCTCTATCTAAAGGCTTCTTTAGCACCATCTCTACGTTTTTATTCCCATCGGCGTTATTGTGCAGTTTCAGAGCAAAATTATCTGTTGGTTTTAATTCATACCTTTGAAGATCATTCATCCCAACATCAAGATCCACCGCCCTTTCTAGCACAAATTTTGCACCGGTGATCGCGGACTCACTTATTTTGAATCTGATTTCTCCCTCTTCAAACGTTGGCGCATTATCATTGATGTCAGTAATCTGCACTGTAACACTGTAAAATTCCATTGGATTCTCTAAAATAATCTGAAAATGTAAAGCGCATGGCGTCGTCTGTCTGCAGAGCGCCTCTCGGTCGATTCTCTTCTTAACAAGGAGGACTCCTCTCTCTCTGTTCAGCTCGACGTATTCGTCGCTGTCTCGGGTATAAATTCGGGCTTTACCAGAAGTCAAACGTTTGGTTTCTAAACCTAAATCTTGCGCTATATTACCGACCAAAGAGCCTTTCGCCATTTCCTCCGGTATTGTGTAGCTGACTTGCCCAGTTACTGAGCCAAGTGAAAGAATAGAGATAAACAGCAGCGCCTGCTCCTTCATTGTTCTGTCAGAGTATTTTATCTGCTAGGGTCCAAAATCCAGGTATATATTCCATAAACTGAAATCCAGTCCAGTGTAAAATATCAAATTCAAAGCCTTATAATCCACACTGCCTATAAAACAGTCCCGGAGCTCGTCGTGTTTGTTACGAGATATTCTACAGATCCCGAATGTCCGTTCTTTCCCGTCGTGTTCTCTTTTCATGACGGTGATGTTACATGGGAGGTGCTGCTACAATCCTACTCTCAGCCTTGCACACTCTGGTCAACAGCGGCCCTAAGAGTTCATAACATAAAACTGCAGAAAACCAACATGAATTAATCTGTCCAGAAGACTCAATGTTCGGAAACTGTAACTTGAAATAAGGTAATTAAGGTATGGATGACATTAACCTGTTCATGTGTCACAAATCAAAACAGTTCATGGTTGCAAATTCTCACTTTTCTGTCTATCTTTAGTCACAATAACGTGGACGAAAACATAGTGTATCTGATTAATAGAATAAAGGGACAAATATATCTGAAAAGAATGATAAATCCTAAAATTCACTAGGATGAATACTAACACATTAAACTAATCACAAAATGAGACAAGCAGAGGGGAAAGCTCAGTCTACTAAAGTAGCTGTCCGAAGTGCTGAAATGACAATAGCCTTAAAAACGGCCAACACGACTGATCTTGAAAAGTGTTTTCAAAGCAGACAAAATCATTACAGGCAACATTTAAAAAAAAAAAAAAAAAAAAAAAAAAAATCAAAGATTCAATACTGTTTGATATCCAATCCCAGCATACGTTTTCACTCTAAAAATAGAGTACTAACTAAAAAAGTCTGTTGGTTGATAAAGAACCAAGGAAAAACACATTAAAATTTAAAATGTATGCGACATAAGTGTGAAGTAAATCAGGCAGAGAGTTTTTAAGTGATGACAATTCCCATAAGCTCATCATTTACCAGTAAAAGCCATCTAATATGTACTAAGAAAACGGTTTGTATATTACAAAAAAAAAACAAAACAAGAAGTACAATCACAAGGGGAGTTCTCAGTCAGTTTTAACACGTCATGCACCAAAGTCGAAGCAACTTTCAAGTAATAGAACCGTCATCGTTAAGATCATTGATCGAGGGTGTCGATAAAGTGATGCTGATGCTCTTCATAGTAGAAAATGGCGGGAAAAGTGGGCGATAGTCCACGATTTATTCAGGTAAACAGTTAAAAGGAGATGAAGCCTTAGAGAAAAAAACACATTATTTAACTGACCTCTAGAGGAGAGTCTGGTTCATCCAGGATGCTCTTCTCACTCTGTATCCGCTGCATCGTGCCTGTAGAACTGGGGTCCATTATCAGCACGTTCTGACTACCAGCTCTGCCGAACTTACAGTCACTCTTTCTGGAGTCAGTCGTCCTGCACACCTCGTAGTTGTACACGTGTGGGAGAGTCCCTGTCCCCAAAGTGTCTGAGTAACGTGGTGGATAATATGGAATCACAGGGAGGTTGGAGTGATACAGGATGCGAGACTGTCTCCATCTGTAGATTTTCACTGATATAATAACCACTAAACACGTGATGAAGAGGAAGGAAACTACAGCCAAAGCCAACACTAAGTAAAAAGTCAGGTTGTCATTGTACTCCTTGTCGTGTGTAAAGTCAGTGAACTCCGACAGCACTTCAGGGAAGCTGTCCGCCACCGCCACGTTAACAATGACTGTAGCTGAACGAGAGGGCTGCCCGTTGTCCTCCACGATAACAGTCAGTCTTTGTTTCACAGCATCTTTATCAGTGACTTGGCGGATAGTTCTTATTTCTCCATTCTGTAAGCCCACTTCAAACAGCGCCCTGTCTGTGGCTTTCTGCAGTTTATAGGAGAGCCAGGCATTCTGTCCAGAGTCCACATCAACAGCCACCACTTTAGTGACCAGATAACCCACATCTGCTGAACGAGGCACCATTTCATCCACCAGAGAGCCACCAGTCTGAACTGGATACAGAACCTGAGGAGGGTTGTCGTTCTGGTCCTGGATCAGTATTTTCACAGTCACATTACTACTGAGTGGAGGAGAGCCTCCATCTTGAGCTTTGACACGGAACTGGAAATCTTTGATTTGCTCGTAGTCAAAAGAGCGCACTGCATGGATGACTCCACTATCAGCACTAACGGACACATATGAGGAGACTGGCACTCCGTTAACAGAGGAGTCCTCCAGTATGTAAGAAACACGCGCATTCTGGTTCCAGTCAGCGTCTCTGGCTTTCACTGTGAATATAGAGAGACCTGGTGTGTTGTTTTCTACAATATAGGCCTCATATGAGCTCCTCTCAAAGACAGGCGCGTTGTCATTCACATCAGAGATCTGTAAGGTGAGAGTGACGCTGCTGGAGAGGGAGGGTACTCCCTCATCAGAGCAGGTCACTGTGATGTTATATTGAGAGGCGCTCTCTCTGTCCAGGTCACTGTCTGTCACTAAACTATAGAAATTATTTGACGACGTTTTTAATATAAAAGGTACATTTTCATTAATAAAACATTTCACGTTACCATTTTCTCCTGAATCTAGGTCCTCAATGTTTATCATTGTAACGACAGTATTGAGTTCAGCGTCCTCTGATATCACGTTTGACTTCGACATTATGTTGATTTCAGGTCGGTTGTCATTTACATCTCGCACATCAACAATCAACTTACAAGAATCTGTGAGTCCTCCCTCGTCACTTGCAAGTAAATTTATTTGAAAATGTCGCGATTTTTCGAAGTCAATGTCGCCAATTAATGAAACTTCACCGTTTTCTTTGTTTATTCTAAACACTTTTCTGACATTGTCTAATGTATTCGTGATTGAATATGATATTTTACTGTTAGAGCCTTCATCTGCATCTGAGGCTGTCACGGTGGCAACGACTGTACCCTTAGGTGAATTCTCAGTAACTGTTGCCTTGTATGTAGACTGTGTAAAAACTGGGGCATTATCATTAACGTCTAAAACTGTGATGACGATCAGCATTGTTCCTGACATCTGCGGCTCTCCTCCATCTACAGCCGTTAACACGAGAGATATCTGCTCTTGTTTCTCTCTATCTAACGGTTTCTGTAGCACCATCTCTACGTTTTTATTCCCATCGGCGTTATTGTGTAGTTTCAGAGCAAAATTATTTGTTGGTTTTAATTCATATCTTTGAAGATCATTCATCCCAACATCAAGATCCACCGCCCTTTCTAGCACAAATTTTGCACCGGTGATCGCGGACTCACTTATTTTAAATTTCATCTCGCTTTTTTCAAAGGTCGGTGCATTATCATTAATATCTGTGATCTGGACTGTAACACTGTAAAATTCCATAGGATTCTCCAATATAATCTGAAAATGTAAGGCACAAAGCGCAGTCTCTGTGCACAGCACCTCTCTGTCGATTCTCTCTTTGACGAGGAGGACTCCTATTTCTCTGTTCAGCTCGATGTACTCGTCGTTGTTCCTTGTATAGATCTTAGCTTTACCTGAAATCAAACGTTTTATTTCTAAACCCAAATCCTGTGCTATATTACCAACTAAAGAGCCTTTCGCCATTTCTTCCGGGATAGAGTAGCTGACCTGCGCGCATACTGAGTCCAGGAAAAGGAGAGAGATGAACAACAGTACTTGCCGATTCATTGTTCTATTGCCCATTTTTCTCAGTCAGTGTCCGCAGTCTCTTTATATTCCAGATAAGATAGATTCCCTGAAATTCCGATCTCCAGTCTTAAAATGATAGCCTCATAACCCAGTCAACAAAATAACATTTCTTGCAGGTCGAAATATCTCCTCCAATTAAAAAAAAAACGCAGTCAATAATGTCCGTTCTTCGCCCGTCGTGATCTCTCTGTACTGTTTCGATGTTACATGGGAGGTGCTGTAAAAGTCCTCCTCTCATTCATCGACGCACTGGTCAACAGCGGCCCTAAGAGTTCATATTATAAAACTGCAGAAGCACCAACGAAAATTCAACTCTGGAGAACTCACTGTAAAACCTCTGGGTATTTAGTCACAATGCGTCTACATTAGCAATATATTGGACTTCCAAACGACTACAAAGGGAAGACATGATTAAAATGAACCATGTTTACTCTGTAGGTCATTGTGATGTATTTAAAGAGAATGGAAGGTCAATTAAAGATACGGCGTGTATGCGACGTTTCAGGTATCGAGGAGGCTATGGAGTCCGACTAAAAGTCTGCATAGGGACAAGTATCTCTGAAAACAAAGTTTTCTCTGAATAATGACGACAAAGAGCAAATAATGAAGAGGACAGAGAAAGATACCGATATTTTAACTGGAGAGCAGCTGACGAACATGCTGAACAAGCGACTGAAGCATTCATGTCGCTGTCCATAGTTCTGAAGTGAAATCAACTGAATAAGATCCAAAAGTCAGAGAATACAAACACTATTCAAATAAATTGAGGCCAGATAGCGCTGGAATGTCTGGACACTATTTTAAAACATTTCTATTTAAAAATAAATGGTTTAGAGTCAAACTTATTGTCCTGAACAAAGAATTTGTTTTCACAGTCAGTAGAACACAGCAATGTAAAGTCATTCGTCTAATTCCTTAATCACCGCTATTACTACTCCTACTAACAGTAGTACAGCTATACTGCTAATGATATAACTACTAATATTAAAGTATTATGACAAAAAACAGTTAATCGTACCTTAAACAAATAAAATTACTTTGTGACGCAAGCACAAAATGTATGAAAAAGTAACGAGTTCACATGAAAGCCTGTCCCATAAAACTAAAGCATGCAGCAAATGGCACGTCTCCCATTCTGTTCGTCAGGGGGAAAAAAACTTAGGCAAAAGAATTAACTGTTTTAAATCAGAGCATCAATCGCAGCCATCGTTGCGCTGTCCGTGGTGCTGAATAATAAAATATACTACTCAAAGCAATAGCTCCTGAAACTGAAAGAAACACACGATTCGATTCGTAAACATACCGTACTTGAATCTCACTGTGTTGAAGAATTATAGTAGTCTTCTGTAAAACTAACCTCTAGAGGAGAGTCTGGTTCATCCAGGATGCTCTTCTCACTCTGTATCCGCTGCATCGTGCCTGTAGAACTGGGGTCCATTATCAGCACGTTCTGACTACCAGCTCTGCCGAACTTACAGTCACTCTTTCTGGAGTCAGTCGTCCTGCACACCTCGTAGTTGTACACGTGTGGGAGAGTCCCTGTCCCCAAAGTGTCTGAGTAACGTGGTGGATAATATGGAATCACAGGGAGGTTGGAGTGATACAGGATGCGAGACTGTCTCCATCTGTAGATTTTCACTGATATAATAACCACTAAACACGTGATGAAGAGGAAGGAAACTACAGCCAAAGCCAACACTAAGTAAAAAGTCAGGTTGTCATTGTACTCCTTGTCGTGTGTAAAGTCAGTGAACTCCGACAGCACTTCAGGGAAGCTGTCCGCCACCGCCACGTTAACAATGACTGTAGCTGAACGAGAGGGCTGCCCGTTGTCCTCCACGATAACAGTCAGTCTTTGTTTCACAGCATCTTTATCAGTCACTTGGCGGATAGTTCTTATTTCTCCATTCTGTAAGCCCACTTCAAACAGCGCCCTGTCTGTGGCTTTCTGCAGTTTATAGGAGAGCCAGGCGTTCTGTCCAGAGTCCACATCAACAGCCACCACTTTAGTGACCAGATAGCCCACATCTGCTGAACGAGGCACCATTTCATCCACCAGAGAGCCACCAGTCTGGACTGGGTACAGAACCTGAGGAGGGTTGTCGTTCTGGTCCTGGATCATTAATTTCACAGTCACATTACTACTGAGTGGAGGAGAGCCTCCATCTTGAGCTTTGACTCGAAACTGGAAATCTTTGATCTGCTCGTAGTCAAAAGAGCGCACTGCATGGATGACTCCACTATCAGCACTAACGGACACATATGAGGAGACTGGCACTCCGTTAACAGAGGAGTCCTCCAGTATGTAAGAAACACGCGCATTCTGGTTCCAGTCAGCGTCTCTGGCTTTCACTGTGAATATAGAGAGACCTGGTGTGTTGTTTTCTACAATGTAGGCCTCATATGAGCTCCTCTCAAAGACAGGCGCGTTGTCATTCACATCAGAGATCTGTAAGGTGAGAGTGACGCTGCTGGAGAGGGAGGGCACTCCCTCATCAGAGCAGGTCACTGTGACGTTATATTGAGGGTCTCTCTCTCTGTCTAGATCACTGTCTGTTACAACGGTAAAGAAATTATTTGTTGTTGATTTGATGGCAAATGGAATATTTTCGTTTAATGTACAAATGACTTTGCCGTTAATACTGGAGTCAGGATCTTGTATATTAAGCATTGTTACAACCGTTCCTGGTTTCATGTTCTCGGATACTGTGTTTGAGTTAGACATGATGTTAATGGTCGGAGGGTTATCATTTGTATCGGTTACGTCCACAATTACTTTACATGCATCGGACAATCCCCCCTGATCTGACACCTGAACATCAATCTCATAAAGTCTCCTCTTTTCATAATCTACATTTCCAGTTAAGGTCAATAGCCCATTATTGGCGTCAATTTTAAAGAGACCTCCTGCTCCGGATTTTGAAATCATGTATGTTATTTTTCCGTTATTACCTTTATCGACATCTGTAGCCTTTACGGTGGTTATTACAGTCCCAATTGGAGCGTTCTCTGTAACACTCGCTTTATATTCGGCTTTTGAACAAACGGGTGGGTTGTCATTGACGTCTAACACAGTTATAATAATCTGCATTGTCCCCGAAAGCTGTGGTTCACCGCCATCCAGAGCGGTCAGTATTAATGAGATATGCTCTTGATTCTCTCGGTCTAATGGTTTCTGTAAAACCATCTCAACATGTTTAGACCCATCTCCGCGGCTGACGGTTTTCAGTACGAAATTATCACTGGGTTTTAGGGCGTAGTTGCTCAATCCGTTTACACCAACATCATCGTCTATAGCTTTCTCTAAGACGAATCGAGCTCCGGTAAGAGCTGATTCACTAATTTCAAATTTCATCTCTCCTCTTTCAAATGTGGGAGGATTGTCATTTATATCAGTAATTTCGACGGTAACCGTGAAAAACTCCATTGGGTTTTCCAGGATCATTTGAAAATGGAGTGCGCAAGGCATTGTTTGGCCGCATAGAGATTCTCTGTCTATTCTATCTTTAATGAGGAGGACTCCTCGGTCTCGCATTAGCTCAATATATTCCTCGGTGTTACCAGTATAAATGCGAGCTTTACCGGACTTTAGTCTTTGCACACTTAACCCTAAATCCTGAGCTATATTGCCTATTAGAGCACCCTTTGTCATTTCCTCGGGAATGGAGTAGCTGACCTGCCCGTACACGACACTGAGAGAGAGCACCGAGATAAACAACAGCACTTGCCAACCCATCGTTCCCGTCGACATGTCTGTGAAGGAAATCAGTAAATCCTCTGTTTTTTTCGTCCCAGTTTCAGATTTTGCCCGGCAGATACACGTATATGGTCCCAAAGACGGAACTTAGCCTCGGTGGTGGAACAAAGAAATCCAATATGCGCCCTGGCTCACGCTGTCCATGGCAATGCCGACTGTTAACTCTGCCTGTCTCTATTTTTCAGTGCAATATGTTGAGGTGTAGGGGAGGTACTGCAACAAATGCATTCTCAGCAACTCGATGGCCAACAGCGTCCCTCTCTGTTCAACTGACTGAACTACACGGCCTAAAACAGAGGCAACTACTATGAATTCATTTTTTTTAATGATAACAAATTGACTGATTGAGAAATATTTTGTTCAACTGAAAACTCACATAAACGCTGAAAAAATACCCCCCAAATGACTTAAAAATAAGATAATAATATAAAATAAAATTTAAAGCAATAATACAACCACAAAGAACAAAATAGACAAGAGGGCAAAAAGTGACGCAGTGACGTCGCGCTGTCCGTGGTGCTGAATAATAAAAATATATTATTCAAAGCAGTGACTCCTGAAACTGGTAGAAACACAGAGGCGAGAGAGAAAGAGAAAGAAAGAGAGATAGAGAGAGAGAGAGAGAGAGAGAGAGAGAGAGAGAGAGAGAGAGAGAGAGAGAGAGAGAATTTATCCCCAACAAGGTAAACTCATTTAGATTCGATCCGTAAACATACCGCATTTGAATCTCACTGTGTTGAAGAATGATAGTAGTAGTGGATGGAACGACTATGTGTCCTTTGGAAAACTAACCTCTAAAGGAGAGTCTGGTTCATCCAGGATGCTCTTCTCACTCTGTATCCGCTGCATCGTGCCTGTAGAACTGGGGTCCATTATCAGCACGTTCTGACTACCAGCTCTGCCGAACTTACAGTCACTCTTTCTGGAGTCAGTCGTCCTGCACACCTCGTAGTTGTACACGTGTGGGAGAGTCGCTGTCCCCAAAGTGTCTGAGTAACGTGGTGGATAATATGGAATCACAGGGAGGTTGGAGTGATACAGGATGCGAGACTGTCTCCATCTGTAGATTTTCACTGATATAATAACCACTAAACACGTGATGAAGAGGAAGGAAACTACAGCCAAAGCCAACACTAAGTAAAAAGTCAGGTTGTCATTGTACTCCTTGTCGTGTGTAAAGTCAGTGAACTCCGACAGCACTTCAGGGAAGCTGTCTGCCACCGCCACGTTAACAATGACTGTAGCTGAACGAGAGGGCTGCCCGTTGTCCTCCACGATAACAGTCAGTCTTTGTTTCACAGCATCTTTATCAGTGACTTGGCGGATAGTTCTTATTTCTCCATTCTGTAAGCCCACTTCAAACAGCGCCCTGTCTGTGGCTTTCTGCAGTTTATAGGAGAGCCAGGCATTCTGTCCAGAGTCCACATCAACAGCCACCACTTTAGTGACCAGATAGCCCACATCTGCTGAACGAGGCACCATTTCATCCACCAGAGAGCCACCAGTCTGGACTGGGTACAGAACCTGAGGAGGGTTGTCGTTCTGGTCCTGGATCAGGATTTTCACAGTCACATTACTACTGAGTGGAGGAGAGCCTCCATCTTGAGCTTTGACTCGGAACTGGAAATCTTTGATCTGCTCGTAGTCAAAAGAGCGCACCGCATGGATGACTCCACTATCAGCACTAACGGACACATATGAGGAGACTGGCACTCCGTTAACAGAGGAGTCCTCCAGTATGTAAGAAACACGCGCATTCTGGTTCCAGTCAGCGTCTCTGGCTTTCACTGTGAATATAGAGAGACCTGGTGTGTTGTTTTCTACAATGTAGGCCTCATATGAGCTCCTCTCAAAGACAGGCGCGTTGTCATTCACGTCAGAGATCTGTAAGGTGAGAGTGACGCTGCTGGAGAGGGAGGGCACTCCCTCATCAGAGCAGGTCACTGTGATGTTATACTCAGAGGCCCTCTCTCTGTCCAGATCACTGTCTGTTGTTAAACTGAAGAAATTGCTGGACGTGGACAAAATTGTGAATGGAATGTTCTCATTAATATAACATTGAACTTTTCCATTTTCACCCGAGTCTGGATCTTGAATATTTATCATCGTCACAACAGTGCCCGGCTGAATGTCCTCTTTTATTGCACTGGACTTTGACATAACATTTATAGCAGGTATATTGTCATTTGTGTCTGTTATTTCTACTATAATTTTACATGAGTCGGTTAATCCTCCTTCATCACTGGCTTGGACATGAATTTGATACTGTCGCTTTTTTTCAAAGTCTATGCTGCCCGTTAGTGTAACCTCGCCGGTCTCTCTGTTTATCTCAAATAATTCGGAAAGTACATTTTGTATAGCATAAGATATTTTTCCATTAGACCCTTCATCTGAGTCAGAAGCACTAACAATCACGACTTGTGTCCCTGAAGGCGAATTTTCTCTTATGGTGGACTTATAGATTTTCTGCGTAAAAACTGGAGCATTATCATTAATATCTAGCACAGTGATGTGTATCTGAACGGTCCCCGAGAGCTGTGGCTCACCGCCGTCTACTGCAGTCAGTACAAGCGATAAACGATCTTCCTTTTCCCGATCTAAAGGTTTTTGTAAAACCATTTCCACCATCTTGCTTCCATCCGCCTGATTTTGCAGCCTCAAAGCAAAGTTATCGGTTGGTTTTAACAAATAACTCTGAAGGTTATTCACGCCTACATCCAGATCTACTGCTTGTTGCAACAAGAACACTGCTCCTGTGCTAGCGGACTCACTTATTCTGAATTTCATTTCGCCTCTTTCAAAAATCGGGGCGTTGTCATTAATGTCTGTAACCTCGACGGTGATGCTGTAAAACTCCATTGGATTCTCTAAAATAACCTGGAAATGCAAAGCGCAGGGCGCCGTTTGTGCGCAGATCATCTCTCTGTCTATTCTGTCTTTGACGAGGAGGACTCCTCTCTCTTTATTCAACTCGATGTACTCTGCACTGTCTCCCGTATAAATACGAGCCTTTCCTGATTTTAATCGTTTCACATCCAAACCCAAATCTTGCGCAACATCACCCACGAAAGAGCCTTTCGGCATTTCCTCTGGTATGGAGTAGCTGACCTGCCCAATCACTGAACTGAAAGAGAGAAACGAGATAAACAGCAGCACTTGCCATCTCATTGTTCTGTCCGTCATACTCCTGTAAAATTAACCGCGCAGTATTCCTGTAAAAACGAATATTTTCCTCAGAGAAAGTCCTTTTATGTCCTCTTGTAGTATGTAATCACCAGTTAGATCAGAAATTACAAAAGTTAAATAACATTATCCGTCCAGCTGACCGACCAGAGCTCTGATTTTCCTTTTCTGTACTATTCCGTGTGTCTTTCTCTCGTTGTGTATCTGAAATGATGGGGGAGGTACTGCTGATTTCTTCTCCTTAGCTAACACAGGCTGGCCAACAGCGGCCCTAAGAGTCCATCATGCTGAACTACAGAATACTGTGGAAGATTGAGAATGATCAATGTTTTCGATATAGTGTACTTACATTCAGGTTACTGTCTATTTCACGATGAATATTGATACGAACAAATATTATTTTAACTTTTGTTTGGGAAAAGATAACAGGGTCTGGAAGATTAACTGCATAAAATGAAAGAATGACCGAAAAATAACAACTAGGCCTTTGTTATTTAAGTATACAAGTGAAATCATGTTTCCATGACACACACACAAACACACACACACACACACGCACACACACACACACACACACACACACACACAAAAGCTCCTGCAACTCATTGTCCATAGCCTATCCTCACAAGTTCATAATTTAAAACCCTCAGAAATCCAAATGATCAAGATCATTCTTTAAATGTATCACTCAATAATTTATCAATGACCAGTAAGCCTCAAATATACAGCTCTTGGTAAA
Organism: Nibea coibor; assembly: GCA_023373845.1. NCBI lineage: Eukaryota > Metazoa > Chordata > Actinopteri > Sciaenidae > Nibea > Nibea coibor. The sequence goes on along the minus strand of CM041739.1, from coordinate 13,109,263 downwards.
TGCTGCACAGAATAACAGATGCCATAACAACTAAATATGAAAAAGTACAGTGCGTTTTAATGCTCCTACAAACAAGAAAATTAACATAAACAAAGTGAGTAACAATGAATCACTGGCCACAAAGTGTTCTCAAGTCAATGCATTGCATCTAGATGTACATGTATACAGGCCAACCATCCACATTATTGCTCCTTAACATGAAGCAAACAGATGTCAAAGAAAACATAAAAATACATTTAAAAGTAAAGAAAACATCATACGTTCTATGAACAATTCAATATGATGTGTGCCTGCACAGCCATAAAAACCTTTGATATTTAAAGGGCACTGGAAAAAAGGTAAGCAAAACATGGCGCTGTCCATGGTCATGAACTGAATGAAAACGTGCTGAATGTTTTTGGTAAGTCAGTTGTTTGAACGAAAACATATCCTATGTTTTTGGAATAAAAGTCCATAAAAACAAATCAGCAGGGACAAGCACAAGTGTCCAGAAATTTACTGATTGATATTCAAAAAAAAAAAAAAAATACCATGATCAATGTTCAAGAAGTACCAACACAATTAACTAAAGGGGAAGACAGATAAAAGCTTTCCAATTCAACTAAACTGCACGCAAAAATGCAAGTTTACACAGAGTATGACAAGGACATTTGCTGTAAGGAACCACTGCTGAATACCAAAGACAATACTGTGGAAATGTATCGTACATAGATATGCCATTAGGTAAATAATTTTGTTGGAAACAAGTTATGAGAGTGAATACAGAAGCAAGTAGTGCAAAGTGAAATGCTGTCCATGGTTGTGAAAATTAAGATATGGAGCATAAGAGGTCACTCTCTATATAACTAAAGCACATAAGAAAAATGACAGCACAGAGAGGAAGCTACCTTATTGAACTAACCTCAAGAGGAGAGTCTGGTTCATCCAGGATGCTCTTCTCACTCTGTATCCGCTGCATCGTGCCTGTAGAACTGGGGTCCATTATCAACACGTTCTGACTACCAGCTCTGCCGAACTTACAGTCACTCTTTCTGGAGTCGGTCGTCCTGCACACCTCGTAGTTGTACACGTGTGGGAGAGTCCCTGTCCCCAAAGTGTCTGAGTAACGTGGTGGATAATATGGAATCACAGGGAGGTTGGAGTGATACAGGATGCGAGACTGTCTCCATCTGTAGATTTTCACTGATATAATAACCACTAAACACGTGATGAAGAGGAAGGAAACTACAGCCAAAGCCAACACTAAGTAAAAAGTCAGGTTGTCATTGTACTCCTTGTCGTGTGTAAAGTCAGTGAACTCCGACAGCACTTCAGGGAAGCTGTCCGCCACCGCCACGTTAACAATGACTGTAGCTGAACGAGAGGGCTGCCCGTTGTCCTCCACGATAACAGTCAGTCTTTGTTTCACTGCATCTTTATCAGTCACTTGGCGGATAGTTCTTATTTCTCCATTCTGTAAGCCCACTTCAAACAGCGCCCTGTCTGTGGCTTTCTGTAGTTTATAGGAGAGCCAGGCATTCTGTCCAGAGTCCACATCAACAGCCACCACTTTAGTGACCAGATAGCCCACATCTGCTGAACGAGGCACCATTTCATCCACCAGAGAGCCACCAGTCTGGACTGGGTACAGAACCTGAGGAGGGTTGTCGTTCTGGTCCTGGATCAGGATTTTCACAGTCACATTACTACTGAGTGGAGGAGAGCCTCCATCTTGTGCTTTGACTCGGAACTGGAAATCTTTGATCTGCTCGTAGTCAAAAGAGCGCACTGCATGGATGACTCCACTATCAGCACTAACGGACACATATGAGGAGACTGGCACTCCGTTAACAGAGGAGTCCTCCAGTATGTAAGAAACACGCGCATTCTGGTTCCAGTCAGCGTCTCTGGCTTTCACTGTGAATATAGAGAGACCTGGTGTGTTGTTTTCTACAATGTAGGCCTCATATGAGCTCCTCTCAAAGACAGGCGCGTTGTCATTCACATCAGAGATCTGTAAGGTGAGAGTGACGCTGCTGGAGAGGGAGGGCACTCCCTCATCAGAGCAGGTCACTGTGATATTATACCGAGATGCTACCTCTCTGTCTAATTCACCTTCTGTAACTAACGTAAAGAAATTATTTGATGTTGATGTAATTGTAAAATGAATATTTTCATCTAAAACGCAGTGAACTTTGCCATTTTCATCTGAATCTGGATCCTGAACGTTCATCATTGTCAAAACAGTGCCTGGTTTAACATCCTCAGATATACTGGATGACGTCGACATAATATTGATCGCTGGTGGGTTATCGTTTGTGTCCAGCACCTGGATTATAACTTTACACACGTCTGAGTTACCACCTTCGTCTGATGCTTGAACATCTATTTCATAATGCCGAAATTTCTCATAATCGAGTTTTCCCACTAACGTAAATATCCCGTTCTCTTTATCTATATCAAATAATTCTAATGCCCCCCTTGGAGCATTAGAAATCGAGTATTGTATGCGCCCATGCGGGCCTTCATCTGCATCAGATGCGCTCACGGTGGTTAGAACAGCTCCTTTCAATGAATCTTCCTTCACATTAACCTTATACTCTGTCTGAGTACAAACAGGTGCATTATCGTTAGCGTCCAATACAGTTATCAGAATTAGTATAGTTCCAGAGAGCTGCGGGTCGCCGCCATCTAAAGCAGTCAATACTAAAGACAACCGCTCCTCTTTTTCTCGGTCAAGATGCTTCTTTAAAACCATCTCAACATTTCTACTGCTGCCAATTCTGTAAGGGTTTAAAGTGAATTTGTCACTTGAACTCAGTGAATAGCCTTGGAGACCATTAATACCCACATCGTCGTCAACCGCTTTTTCTAACACATATTTCGATCCAATTTGTGCTGTCTCACTGATGTCAAATTTCATTTCCTTGTTTTTAAAACCGGGAGAGTTATCGTTTATGTCAGTTATCTCGACAGTTATGCTGTAAAATTGCATAGGGTTCTCCAATATTATTTGAAAATCAAGAGCACAGGGCGTCGTCTGTCCACAGAGCGATTCTCTGTCTATCCGCTCTTTGATTATAAGAACTCCCCTTTCTTTATTCAGCTCGATGTATTCTGTGCCTTCTCCGGTAAATATGCGAGCTTTCCCTGATTTCAGTCGTTTAACATCTAAACCTAAGTCCTGAGCTATGTTACCGACCAAAGAGCCTTTCGCCATTTCTTCGGGAATAGAATAACTGACCTGGCCCAAAACCGAGCCGAGAGAAACAACCGACATGAACAGCAGTACTCGCCGTGTCATTGTTCTGTTCGCCATTCTCCAGTCCACAAAAAACGTATCAAATCCGTTATACGGTAAAAGGATTTCAGATACAAAGGTCAGAAAAGTAATCAAGAATCCAAACTCCTATGAACGTTGAAAATTCCCCTGGTATCTCCGCGTTCAAGCATCTCCCTCTTCCAAAACGTGCCTTTTAATTCTTTTTTTCCCTCTTCCTCCGTAGCATTTCAAGCTGATGGGGGAGGTACAGCTGCAACGAGCTATGAGATATCAGCAGACTGGTCAACAGCGTCCCTGTGAGTTGGATGGGCTGAACTACACACTGCCCGATTAATTCACTATATCTGTTCAAAAATGCGTTAATCAAACCACAACAAAGCGTCATGAATCTTGCGCTATCCATGGTGCTGACAGAAGCAAGACAGCCCATATAACTCTCCCAGTGTAAACCTATGTCTGTGACCAAAATTTAGACTTACTGCGAATTTATTCATACAATAACATGAGAAGTCAATAATGGAGATAAAAGACAAGGACATAATACCTGATTCTGCCACATTCGGCAATAAACAGATTGCTATGAACTATTTATATTAAATGTTGTAAAAGTTGTTTATTTTCAAATATCTGTAACACTTTAGTTGTATTGTTGATGTTGCTGCTGCCAACGTCTTATTTAAAATGTCACTTGTTCGTAAAATGATCATATAATTATTATTAATGATGAAATAATCATCAACTAATTCATTACAGTAATCAAGGCAAATTACTTGGGTAGACACCAAATAGTTCATATCAAGAAAACATGTGGAATTGCATATTCATAGAACTTCATAAAAAGACAAAGCCAACCTCTAGAGGGGAGTCTGGTTCATCCAGGATGCTCTTCTCACTCTGTATCCGCTGCATCGTGCCTGTAGAACTGGGGTCCATTATCAGCACGTTCTGACTACCAGCTCTGCCGAACTTACAGTCACTCTTTCTGGAGTCAGTCGTCCTGCACACCTCATAGTTGTACACGTGTGGGAGAGTCCCTGTCCCCAAAGTGTCTGAGTAACGTGGTGGATAATATGGAATCACAGGGAGGTTGGAGTGATACAGGATGCGAGACTGTCTCCATCTGTAGATTTTCACTGATATAATAACCACTAAACACGTGATGAAGAGGAAGGAAACTACAGCCAAAGCCAACACTAAGTAAAAAGTCAGGTTGTCATTGTACTCCTTGTCGTGTGTAAAGTCAGTGAACTCCGACAGCACTTCAGGGAAGCTGTCCGCCACCGCCACGTTAACAATGACTGTAGCTGAACGAGAGGGCTGCCCGTTGTCCTCCACAATAACAGTCAGTCTTTGTTTCACAGCATCTTTATCAGTCACTTGGCGGATAGTTCTTATTTCTCCATTCTGTAAGCCCACTTCAAACAGCGCCCTGTCTGTGGCTTTCTGCAGTTTATAGGAGAGCCAGGCATTCTGTCCAGAGTCCACATCAACAGCCACCACTTTAGTGACCAGATAGCCCACATCTGCTGAACGAGGCACCATTTCATCCACCAGAGAGCCACCAGTCTGGACTGGGTACAGAACCTGAGGAGGGTTGTCGTTCTGGTCCTGGATCAGGATTTTCACAGTCACATTACTACTGAGTGGAGGAGAGCCTCCATCTTGAGCTTTGACACTAAATACAAGCTGTTTGATTTGTTCATAATCAAATGAACGCACTGCATGTAGAACTCCACTTTCAGAGTTAATGGACACATAGGAAGAAACTGGGCTGCCACTGACGTGCGCGTCCTCTAGAAAGTATGAGATCCTTGCGTTTTGATTCCAGTCTAAATCGCGCGCACTAACCGTAAATATTGACATGCCAGGAGCATTATTTTCAATTATATAGGCAGAATACGTCGGTTTAGTAAAGAGCGGAGCATTATCGTTTACATCAGAAATTCTTAGATGTAAAGTTGTATTAGTAGAGAGTGTAGGTGACCCTGAATCGGTTGCAGTTATGGTTATGTTGTATTCTGCTTTTGTTTCACGGTCAAAGGGTACATCTGAAAGCAAGCTGTAATAATTAGTCAAAGAGGATTGGATTTTAAAAGGAAGACTAGAATCTATTGAGCATTTTATCTGTCCATTTCTTTCAGAGTCAGCATCTTTAACATTAAAAACAGCTATAGTTGTTCCCGGAGGGACATCCTCTGAAATCAGGGTGGAGAAGGACATTATATTTATAACTGGTGCATTATCATTTATGTCAGTGACCTCAATGACAACTTTGGTTGCGTCACTTAGGCCACCCTGGTCTTTGGCAATAACTCTTATTTCATATTTTTTGTCCTTTTCGAAATCAATGTTATCAGTAACGGTAATTTTGCCAGATAAACTGTCAATCTGAAAATTTTCGCCAGAGTTTCCCTTTACATTAGAAAACGTATATGTGACAAACCCATTAGATCCACTGTCGGCATCTGAAGCATTCACAGTGGTTATATAGGTGCCTAGAGGCGCATTTTCTGCCACGGTAGCAGTGTACAATGTCTGATTAAATACAGGAGGATTATCATTGGCATCGAGTACAGTAACCTCTACATTTACTGTACCAGATCGTGGGGGAGTTCCTCCGTCTACTGCTATCAGTTTTAAAGACATGTGTGGCTGAGACTCCCTGTCTAATGGCTTCTGTAAAATCATTACCGCAAACTTGACTCCATCGGCGTTTGAGTGTTGCTTTAGAACGAAATTATCATTCGGGGATAAAACATATTTTTGCAAGGTGTGAATCCCAGCATCGGGGTCATATGCGCTCTCCAAGTCGAAATGCGATCCTGTCGTTGCAGACTCACTAATCTCTAAATTAATTACGTTATTTTTGAAAGTTGGCGCATGGTCATTGACGTCTAATATTTCTACTGTCACCCTGTGCAGTTCTATTGGATTTTCTAAAATAATTTCGAAGCTGAAGCTGCATGGCGTTACATCCCTACAAAGCTCTTCCCTGTCGATTCTCTCATTCACGACTAGAATCCCTTTGTCTGTTTTCAGCTCAGTGTACTGATTGTTTTCTCCGGTCACGATACGGGCCCGACCAGATCGGAGCCTATTGAGATCCAAACCAAGGTCTTGTGCTACATTACCGATAAAAGAGCCCTTCTTCATCTCCTCCGGTATTGAATAACGGATTTGGCCGTTGATGGTGGAAATCACGAAGGCGAAAATGAACAGTTGCCATGTAAGTGTCCAACACATCAGCCATTTTCCGCATCGATGCTGGCGTATCCCCATGTCGGAAAGAATACAATTCCAAATGCAGGCGCAAATTGTGTCCCACGGCCACACACGTAGACACACGCTATATTCCACTTCAATAGTGCTCCATTACTGTCGAGCAAAACTAAGCGAATATTGCCAAACAAACAACTGCAGTTTAAAGGAGAGTGTATTTCCGCCGAACGCCTCCTTATATGAAGACGGTGTTTCTCCCTCTTCTCTTTCTCTCTCTCTCTCTCTCCACTGTCACAGCCTTAATAACACTAGACTCTGTTTTACTGATCAACAGCGTCCCTTAGAGTCCAAACAGAGGAAATAACCAGGACAACTGGAGGTATTAAGTTAGATAAAAACGTCCATTTCTATGCAATCTACTTTGGTAACTGGGGAATACTAGAATCTATTAGAATAATAAAAGATTACTGTGGAATATCTGAAAGCATGTAGTATACAATTACACATGTCACACATAATCAAGCTACAGACATAAAAACAACGATTTAGAGTAGCATTGCCAGATCAATATCATTGTGTCAAACGGTTCAACACTGTAGAAATAGAAATGCTGAATAGAAAAATATTAAAATATGCCCATAGTGACGAAGTAGTGAATTGAGATTTGAACTGAGAGGAATAGTACATATACGAGAAAATGAGTAAATTATACTGAACACACACGCAAGTCAGAAAGGGTGCAGTTTGGATCAATGTTTGATCAGTTTTGTCCGTTTTAAGTACATTTATATTTTTGCAAACAAAAGGCAATTGTCAGTTCATTCCAGTACACAATGCAATTAGGTAACAGTGATGTATCTGTAAAATAACGCGGTATATCACTCTTTGATAATGTAGTCAATATCTTTTAAAAGCTCTGAATGTGAACACAGAAGCAAATGGTGCACAGTGAGACGCTGTCCATGGTGCTGAAAATTAAGATATAGAGCAAAAAAAAAAATCACTGTCAATGTAACTACAACACGGCTGGAGAAATAACTACATACAGACGAAGCTAGATTACGAAACTAACCTCTAGAGGAGAGTCTGGTTCGTCCAGGATGCTCTTCTCACTCTGTATCCGCTGCATCGTGCCTGTAGAACTGGGGTCCATTATCAGCACGTTCTGACTACCAGCTCTGCCGAACTTACAGTCACTCTTTCTGGAGTCAGTCGTCCTGCACACCTCGTAGTTGTACACGTGTGGGAGAGTCCCTGTCCCCAAAGTGTCTGAGTAACGTGGTGGATAATATGGAATCACAGGGAGGTTGGAGTGATACAGGATGCGAGACTGCCTCCATCTGTAGATTTTCACTGATATAATAACCACTAAACACGTGATGAAGAGGAAGGAAACTACAGCCAAAGCCAACACTAAGTAAAAAGTCAGGTTGTCATTGTACTCCTTGTCGTGTGTAAAGTCAGTGAACTCCGACAGCACTTCAGGGAAGCTGTCCGCCACCGCCACGTTAACAATGACTGTAGCTGAACGAGAGGGCTGCCCGTTGTCCTCCACGATAACAGTCAGTCTTTGTTTCACAGCATCTTTATCAGTCACTTGGCGGATAGTTCTTATTTCTCCATTCTGTAAGCCCACTTCAAACAGCGCCCTGTCTGTGGCTTTCTGCAGTTTATAGGAGAGCCAGGCATTCTGTCCAGAGTCCACATCAACAGCCACCACTTTAGTGACCAGATAGCCCACATCTGCTGAACGAGGCACCATTTCATCCACCAGAGAGCCACCAGTCTGGACTGGGTACAGAACCTGAGGAGGATTGTCGTTCTGGTCCTGAATCATCACTTTCACAGTCACATTACTACTGAGTGGAGGAGAGCCTCCATCCTGCGCCTTTACTATGAGCTGAAGTTGTTTAATTTGTTCATAGTCAAACGAACGCACTGCATGGATAGTTCCAGTTTCACTGTTTATGGAAACGTAAGACGAAGTTGGACTACCATTAATCTGTGTTTCCTCGAGAAAGTATGAAATTCTAGCGTTTTGATTCCAGTCAATGTCGCGTGCTTTCACGGAAAATATGGACAATCCAGGAGAATTGTTTTCTGTAACGTGAGAAACGTAGCTACTTTTGTCAAATAATGGAGCATTGTCATTAACATCAGAGATTCTCAAGCGCAATATTGTTGTGCTTGATAAGGATGGTGATCCCGAGTCGGTTGCTCTTACAGTTATATTATATTCCGGTACAACTTCTCTGTCAAAAGCCGCGTCTGTTAGTAATGCATAGTAATTAGTTAACGTCGATTTTATTTTAAACGGAAGGCTACTGTCTGATGTACAAATAACTTGACCATTTTGCTCTGAGTCTACGTCAATTACATTAATTATTGCCACCGTGGTACCCGAGGGAGAATCCTCCGGCACTGGGCTGGAGAATGACATCACATTTATGACAGGAGCATTATCGTTGACGTCAACAATCTCAATTAATACCTTACTTGAATCTGTAAGACGTCCTTGATCCATAGCCTCAATCATGATTTCATATTTCTTGTCTTTTTCATAATCCACTTGTCCAACAAGAGTTATGACTCCCGTTATTTCGTCTAAATGAAATACATCAGCCAGTTGCTTTTTAATGTTTGAAAATCTATATGTGACAAGACCATTTGATCCGCTGTCCGCATCACTCGCATTCACTGTCGTAATGTAGGTGCCTTTCAGTGCATTTTCCGGCACAGAAGCCCTGTAGAGGGTCTGGTTAAAAATGGGAGGATTATCATTAGCATCGAGCACTGTGATATCTATATTTACTGTACCAGATCTGGGTGGAGTTCCACCGTCAGCAGCGATGAGCTTTAATGATATTCTTGGCTCGGTTTCTCTGTCTAATGGTTTTTGTAAAATCATCTCGACATATTTTCGACCATCTGGATTTGAGTGTTGCTTCAAACTAAAAATACCATCCGTAGTTAGTATGTATTTCTGGAGACCATTAATGCCTACATCTGCATCTTCGGCGCTAGGTAACAAAAAGCGTGATCCAAGTGTGGCAGATTCGCTTATTTCAAATTGATTTTCATCATTTCTGAATGTCGGAGAATTGTCATTTATGTCAGTAATTTCCACTGTTACACGGTGTAATTCCATAGGGTTTTCTAAAATTACCTCAAAGCTGAAGCTGCACGGTGTAACGTCTCCGCAAAGCTGCTCTCGGTCTATTCTCTCGTTCACAACTAAAATGCCTTTGTCTGTTTTCAGCTCGGTGTACTGGATGCTCTGTCTGGTCACGATACGGGCACGGCCAGAACGAAGCCTTTGCACATCCAAACCAAGATCTTGAGCAACGTTACCAATAAGAGACCCCCTTTTCAGCTCTTCCGGAATTGTATATCTGATTTGACCAGATACGACGTGACTGAGACACCAAAGGAACAGCAGAAGTGGCATTAGTGGCCTGCCACACAAACGCCATTTTCCGCATGAAGCAGGAGATTTTTCAAACGCCATGACACAAATAAAAAGAGGTGATACCAACAGCCTGATGTATACAATCCACAGAGAAAAGACAGTTTCATCAAGTAATCCTTGGATTATAAAGTCCTCGCTCCGAATGAAATTGTGACCGCTGTCCTGTTGTTAATGAAGCCCGCAGTGTGTTTCTCCCCTCACTAAAGGGAAAAATGAGGGTTCTGCCTCCTCTAAATGAACTATCAACCTTGTTTCGCTGACCAACAGCGTCCCTTACTGTCCAAAGCTTGAATATCATGAACACAGGCATAAAATAAAAAGTAATTTGCCAACCACTGGTGGAGAAGAACCAGTATCAATTTGCATTAATATAAAGCAAAAAAAAAAAAAAGTCCTGTTTTATGACAAGTTTGTGTTAGATATTTTTGAATTTTGGCTTTAGTCTCCCTGGACGTGTATTTGAAACAGCATGGAACAGGATACAAACCATAAATATATAACAATTCGGATGAACGATGACATCCAATAATGACACGTTAATACACAAAAAGGCACCTGCCCCACGTGAATTAGGCAGCATTTCTCCAATGAAATTTAACCTACACTGAGTGTACAGCTGTCCATGAGCTGTGGTTCTGAAAATGCCTCATGGGCTACCAGCCACATGCCAGCCCAAAGGACACCCACTGTTCAGTGAGACCTCTGTAAAAGCACAAATCTCATTATAAGTGAAATTTAATGCCAAAGACCTCACCTCTAGAGGAGAGTCTGGTTCATCCAGGATGCTCTTCTCACTCTGTATCCGCTGCATCGTGCCTGTAGAATTGGGGTCCATTATCAGCACGTTCTGACTACCAGCTCTGCCGAACTTACAGTCACTCTTTCTGGAGTCAGTCGTCCTGCACACCTCGTAGTTGTACACGTGTGGGAGAGTCCCTGTCCCCAAAGTGTCTGAGTAACGTGGTGGATAATATGGAATCACAGGGAGGTTGGAGTGATACAGGATGCGAGACTGTCTCCATCTGTAGATTTTCACTGATATAATAACCACTAAACACGTGATGAAGAGGAAGGAAACTACAGCCAAAGCCAACACTAAGTAAAAAGTCAGATTGTCATTGTACTCCTTGTCGTGTGTAAAGTCAGTGAACTCCGACAGCACTTCAGGGAAGCTGTCCGCCACCGCCACGTTAACAATGACTGTAGCTGAACGAGAGGGCTGCCCGTTGTCCTCCACGATAACAGTCAGTCTTTGTTTCACAGCATCTTTATCAGTCACTTGGCGGATAGTTCTTATTTCTCCATTCTGTAAGCCCACTTCAAACAGCGCCCTGTCTGTGGCTTTCTGCAGTTTATAGGAGAGCCAGGCATTCTGTCCAGAGTCCACATCAACAGCCACCACTTTAGTGACCAGATAGCCCACATCTGCTGAACGAGGCACCATTTCATCCACCAGAGAGCCACCAGTCTGGACTGGATAGAGAACTTGAGGAGGATTGTCGTTCTGGTCCTGAATATTTAATTTAACCGTGGTGTTGCTGCATAAAGGTGGGGATCCCCCATCCTGTCCTTTTACAAAAATATTTAGACTTTTAATTTGCTCATAGTCAAATGATCGGAGCGCCTGTATAGTTCCACTTTCTGCATTAACAGATATGTAAGTGGATATGGGGTTACCATTTACCTGTGTATCAATAAGCAGGTAAGATACACGTGCGTTCTGCCCTGAATCAGAGTCATGCGCTTTCACAGAAAACACAGATAAACCTGGGGAGTTATTCTCCATGATATTAGCTTCATAGTAACTCTGTTCAAATACTGGGGCATTATCATTGACATCCGATACTCGAAGTGTTATCGTCTTGTTACTCGAAAGTGGTGGGCTGCCTTCATCCACAGCTGTGAAAGTAATATCATAATCAGGATTGCGTTCCCTGTCTAGGCCACCATTCGTCACCAGGGTATAATAGTTCTTTAGAGATGAGTGGATTGCAAACGGGATGTTGCCCTTAATTGAACAGTCTACCTTGCCATTTTTACCTGCATCTAAATCTTTAACGTTTATGATAGCCACAGTAGTACCACTAGGAGAATCCTCAGCGATGGCGTTAGAAAACGACGTTAGTGTTATTACAGGTGCATTGTCGTTAACATCGGTCACCTCAATTATTACTTTTGTTGATGTGCTTTGTCCGCCTTGATCCTTTGCCTGCACGCCAATTTCATATATTTTATTCTCTTCATAATCAATCACGCCGTTCACAGTTAAATCGCCACTATTTTCATCCAGATGAAACAGTTCAGCAACATTACTAGACATACGATTAAAGTGGTATGTAACACGGCCATTCATCCCTTCATCTGCATCTGTCGCGCTCACGCTCAACACTAAGGTTCCTTTCGGAACGTTTTCTTTCACAGACGCCTTGAAATTTGATTGCGTGAAAACCGGAGCATTGTCATTTGTGTCTCGTACAGTCACGTGTATTTTCAGTGTCCCTGATCTCTGTGGTTCACCGCCGTCCACAGCAGTTAGCATTAGAAGCAGCTTTTCTTCTTTCTCGCGGTCCAAGGCATTAGAAAGATACAACTGTGCATATTTATGACCATTTGGGCTGGACAAGACTTTAATATTAAAATGTGTTGTTGGGTGTAACGTATATCCGTGTAAAGCGTTGATGCCAACATCAGGGTCAGTGGCACTCTCCTGTAATATTTCTGTTCCTGGAAGAGCAGATTCTACTATTTCTACATGCACTTCTTTCTCATGAAACACGGGCGCATTATCATTAACATCCAACACTTCCACCACGACACTGTGTAGTTGCATTGGATTCATCATAATCATCTCGAAATTCAAGCTACAGGGCGATGTCTGCCCGCACAGCTGCTCTCTGTCTATTCTTTCTCCCACCACAAGAATCCCTTTGTCTGCATCAAGCCTGATATACTCGCTGCTATCACCGCTAACTATTCGGGCACCGCCTGATTTCAGTCTTTTAGCATCGATACCTAAATCTTCGGCCACATTTCCCACAAAGGAGCCCTTTCTCATCTCCTCTGGGACAGAGTAACGGATCTGACAGACTGCCGCGTCAATGAGAAAAACAAGGATGAAGGCCCGTACTTGCCATTTAACCGTGGGTATGCTGTTGATAAAAGACATATTCCCGAAGCAATCCACCCAACTCCACAGAAGAGTACGATTCAAAAAGTCGACCTAATATCCTGTGTCGTCCTCCTGTTAGTGTGTTTATAATCCACAGTGCAACAACGAATACACTGGCTTCGAAATCTCGAATGAAAATGAACACCGAACGTTCTGCTGTCCGTGGAACACTAAGAGAAATACAGGAGGTGTAGCTGCATTTCAAAAGGTTTACATGTGCTTTGAAGATCAACAGCGGCCCTTAGAGTCCGATCTGAAAATAACAAGCGATGTCAAGAAATTAAAGGGAGGGGAGAGTCATCTTCGAGTACCAGTTTAGAGTGTGTACGTCGCATGAATCTAAAGGTCAGGTGTAATATATTCTGTGGAGGCATACGGTCAACTGAAGATGAATAAGATCTAACTTACTATGTTTAAGTGGCAGAAATGGAGCAAGCAGTAGAGCAGAACGCAGTACAGATATGTATATGATTGAAAAGCTACTAATCTACTACTATTATATTTGCTTTACAGCGTTACAACTTAGTAGCATAACAGCCTCAGAGTATGCCTTTTATTATGTACATCTTTTTGCTGACGTTCCTCAGTTAATGGCTCAATTCTGACAGGAGCTGTCCATCACTGGTGGTACTAAAATGTCCCATAAGAAGGAGGTGAAACACTGCATATAACAAGGTCCGTGTGTGTAATCTAGTACCCTAAAATTAATACATTGCCAGTTTATGAACGATGATCAAAAACCCACCTCTAGAGGAGAGTCTGGTTCATCCAGGATGCTCTTCTCACTCTGTATCCGCTGCATCGTGCCTGTAGAACTGGGGTCCATTATCAGCACGTTCTGACTACCAGCTCTGCCGAACTTACAGTCACTCTTTCTGGAGTCAGTCGTCCTGCACACCTCGTAGTTGTACACGTGTGGGAGAGTCCCTGTCGCCAAAGTGTCTGAGTAACGTGGTGGATAATATGGAATCACAGGGAGGTTGGAGTGATACAGGATGCGAGACTGTCTCCATCTGTAGATTTTCACTGATATAATAACCACTAAACACGTGATGAAGAGGAAGGAAACTACAGCCAAAGCCAACACTAAGTAAAAAGTCAGGTTGTCATTGTACTCCTTGTCGTGTGTAAAGTCAGTGAACTCCGACAGCACTTCAGGGAAGCTGTCCGCCACCGCCACGTTAACAATGACTGTAGCTGAACGAGAGGGCTGCCCGTTGTCCTCCACGATAACAGTCAGTCTTTGTTTCACAGCATCTTTATCAGTCACTTGGCGGATAGTTCTTATTTCTCCATTCTGTAAGCCCACTTCAAACAGCGCCCTGTCTGTGGCTTTCTGCAGTTTATAGGAGAGCCAGGCATTCTGTCCAGAGTCCACATCAACAGCCACCACTTTAGTGACCAGATAGCCCACATCTGCTGAACGAGGCACCATTTCATCCACCAGAGAGCCACCAGTCTGGACTGGATACAGAACCTGGGGAGGGTTGTCATTCTGGTCCTGAACTATTATTTTAACTGTAGCCACGGAACTCAGAGGAGGGGATCCAGCATCACGAGCAGTTACGTTAAATTCAAACCACTTAATCTGCTCATAATCAAACGACCTCGCTGCATGAATGACACCGTTTTCTGAATTTACTGACACTAAGGAAGACACAGCTACTCCATTAATCTCTTTCTCCTGCAGAAAGTAAGAGACCCGAGCGTTTTGGCCCCAGTCTGCATCACGAGCACTGAGAGTAAAAACTGAGTATCCAGGAGAGTTGTTCTCTGGAACAGTCTTACTATATTCTGACTGATCAAATTCAGGTGGGCTGTCATTGACATCAGACACTTTTACACTGATGTTCTTACTGCTAGACAAAGGCGGGGAGCCTTGGTCAGAGACCGTTATTGTGATATTATACTCAGGAATACTTTCTCTGTCTAAGAGGTTGTCTGTCACTATAGTATAATATCCTGTTAATGAAGACTCGATTTTGAAAGGTACGTCAGAGTTAATGGAGCACTTGACCACACCATTACCATCAGAGTCTTCATCATCAACGTTAACAACAGCTATAGTTGTACCAGGGGGAGAATCCTCTGATATCGAGTTAGAAAATGACATCAGCTGTAGTGTAGGGACGTTGTCATTCTCGTCAATTATCTGAATGACAACTTTGCACGTATCTGTATATCCACCGTGGTCACTAGCCTGAACATTTAATTGATGAGTTTTAGATTTTTCAAAGTCTAGTTTACCTGCAACTTTAATCTCTCCAGTTTTAACATTTACATCAAAAAGCTGCTTCGCTTCTCTGGCAACATACGGGATGGAATAACTTACTTCACCGTAATGTCCTTTATCTGCGTCATTTGCACTGACAGTGGTTACCACTGTTCCTTCAGGAGAATTCTCCTTGACATCTGCTTTGTAAACAGGCTGGCTACACACTGGTGCGTTATCGTTAGCATCTAGCACAGTGACATGAATACGCACTGTCCCCGATCTATGTGGCTCCCCTCCATCTGAAGCAAGCAGCACGAGTGTGTGAGTCTCCTCTTTCTCTCGGTCTAACGGGTTCTGTAAAACCATTTCGATGGATTTTCCTCCATCAGGCTGGCTCTGTACTTCGAGTTTGAAATGATTTGCGGGTTTCAGTGTATATTTCTGAATATCATTAATACCAACATCAGGATCATTAGCACTCACTAAGGAGAAACGAGTCCCTGATGCAACACTTTCGACAATTTTCAAATTAATTTCATCTTTCGGGAACGATGGGCTGTTATCGTTTATGTCTATTACCTCCACTGTTACCCGATAAAGCTGGATTGGATTTTCTAAAATGACCTCGAAACTGAAGCTACAGGGCGTCGTCTTTCCACACAGTTCTTCTCGGTCGATTCGCTCTTTAATAACAAGCGTGCCTTTGTCTCGGTTTAAATCAACATACTGTCGGCTTCCTTTTGTAATAATACGAGCTTTACCTGACATGAGTCTCGCTACATCCAATCCTAAATCTCGAGCAATGTTTCCGACAAAAGAGCCTTCTGCCTGCTCCTCCGGTACAGAGTACCGAGCCTGTCCAGCCACTGAGCTCAGCATGAAGAGACAAAGAATGACAAACACTGCTTGCCATCGGCCTCTGAGAGCGGCTATCCTCAAACAATCCATCATAAATCCAAAACTGCAGACGTCGTAATCACTTTCAATGCAAACTCAATCCAATTGCATCCAATAATCGAAAAGGTAATGGTAGTTCAGCAGAGAAATTCCACAGGAAATGCTAGACTTTAAATGTTGACGGTTCGAAGCGTCTTCCTTCCAGGCAGTAAAACACTGAAATGAAATAAAGGGGTGGATCGCTGCACTGCTGATATGAAATGTTTAGTCAGTGATGTATCAACAGCGGCGCTCAGAGCCCATCCACGGTAGTGTACGTGGGGTGGTACAAACCTATTGATAGGTTTTGTTCACATATCAGAACTGATTACAGCTTTACAAAGGGGCAGCATAAATTAAGCCTAATGTACACTGACTACGTCCTGCCAACCAGAAGCATCTTAAGTTTAAGATAACGAAATAGCGAAATCACGTTCGTTAACTTCAACTGATGAAGTGAAGGGAAGGGACATAAATAATGACCAACAGAATAAATAAATGAAATAACCAAACGGTGATATTAAAAATAAGGAAGAAGCGTTTTTTCCAGAGCGTGTTGTATTCATTTGCATAATACTTTTATTATTTTTGTCGACATATTTCATCGTTTTTATATTGAAATATGACTTAGTTTTGCTGAGATAGATAATATTAATTTAATCGTTTAGAGAAACAAATCTTGTAAAATGGTGGAAGTGATAACAATTAAGTATGTAACTGGTGAGCCGATCGTCATACAAATGCAAACTTCTGCCTAAATAAAGTTATTGGATATTGTGATTATGTGGTTAATCGGCATGTTCTGGTATTTAATTAGGCAATGATAATATTAAAAGTTGGCTGAAAGTTACATCGAAATGAATGAATTGGCGATTCCAGCACCATGGACAGTGCCACCATGGTCAGACACTACACTGCCTTACCACTTATGGAAAAACACACAAAACATAGTTACAAAGATAACGAGCAAAGAGCAAAATATTCAACATATCACTCACCAAAGTTGACATTTGAGAACAGTTGCCCGACAGTTGCTTTTCCAGCTGTGGCGCATCAGCTCCAATTCCATCCACACTTACTAAACTTTGACTCATCGGTTGCATATATTTCACGTCACTCTTTCTGGAGTCAGTCGTCCTGCACACCTCGTAGTTGTACACGTGTGGGAGAGTCCCTGTCCCCAAAGTGTCTGAGTAACGTGGTGGATAATATGGAATCACAGGGAGGTTGGAGTGATACAGGATGCGAGACTGTCTCCATCTGTAGATTTTCACTGATATAATAACCACTAAACACGTGATGAAGAGGAAGGAAACTACAGCCAAAGCCAACACTAAGTAAAAAGTCAGATTGTCATTGTACTCCTTGTCGTGTGTAAAGTCAGTGAACTCCGACAGCACTTCAGGGAAGCTGTCCGCCACCGCCACGTTAACAATGACTGTAGCTGAACGAGAGGGCTGCCCGTTGTCCTCCACGATAACAGTCAGTCTTTGTTTCACAGCATCTTTATCAGTCACTTGGCGGATAGTTCTTATTTCTCCATTCTGTAAGCCCACTTCAAACAGCGCCCTGTCTGTGGCTTTCTGCAGTTTATAGGAGAGCCAGGCATTCTGTCCAGAGTCCACATCAACAGCCACCACTTTAGTGACCAGATAGCCCACATCTGCTGAACGAGGCACCATTTCATCCACCAGAGAGCCACCAGTCTGGACTGGATACAGAACCTGAGGAGGGTTGTCATTCTGGTCCTGGATCAGGATTTTCACAGTCACATTACTACTGAGTGGAGGAGAGCCTCCATCTTGAGCTTTGACCACTAACTCAAGCTGTTTAATTTGTTCATAATCAAACGAACGTACCGCATGTAAAACCCCAGTTTCAGAGTTTATGGACACAAAGGTGGAAACTGGATTACCGCTGATTTGTGTGTCCTCCAGGAAATAAGAAATTCTCGCGTTTTGATTCCAGTCAGAGTCTCGCGCGCTCACCGTGGTGATGGGCATTCCAGGGGAATTGTTCTCCGTGACGTAGGCAGAATACGTCTTCTTGTCAAACAATGGGGCGTTATCGTTTACGTCAGCGATTCGAAGCTCCAATGTGACTGAACTAGAAAGAGGAGGGGACCCTGAGTCAGTCGCTATTATTGTTATGTCATACTCAGAAGACGTCTCTCGATCAAAATGCTGATCTGCCACCAAATTATAGTAATTAGTTAATGAGGATTGGATTTTAAACGGAAGCTTGTTGTCGATTGTACATTTTATCTGTCCGTTTTTCTCTGAATCAGCATCTTTCACATTGATAACAGCTATTGTTGTGCCGAGAGGGGCATCTTCTGATATAGTATTAGAAAATGACATGATATTGATGACTGGAGCATTATCATTGACGTCACTAACATCAATTATAACTTTACTGGTCCCAGTCAAACCTCCTCGATCCCTTGCCTCTAATCTGAGTTCATATTTTTTCTCTTTTTCAAAGTCTATAAGTCCAGCAACTGATATGACACCTGTGTACTCATCGATACTAAACATATCTACCGTACTGCCTTTTATTTTCGAAAAACTGAATATTATTTCACCGTTAATGCCGATGTCTGAATCACTCGCGTTAACTGTTGTGATATAGGTGCCTTTAGGTGCATTTTCGACGACGGCGGCCCTGTAAACTGACTGGTTGAATATTGGTGCATTATCGTTTACATCTAAAACAGATATCTTTATATCCACCGTGCCAGACCTCTGTGGGTTTCCACCGTCGACAGCTATTAATTTTAGAAAGAGACTGGGGTGTTCTTCTCTATCTAATTGCTTCTGGAGCACCAGTTCAGCGTGTTTACTGCCGTCTGGATTTGCATGTTGTTTGAGAATGAAATAATTATTTGGTGCGATAATGTAATTTTGTAATGCGTTTAGTCCAACGTCGGGATCAACTGCGCTTTCAACGGGGAATTTTGATCCGACTGTAGCAGATTCGCTCATCTCAAAATGGATGTCTTTATTTGGAAAGAAAGGGGTGTTGTCGTTTATATCTAAAATTTCAACAGTGACACGATGGAGTTCGATTGGATTTTCCAAAATGATTTCGAAGCTGAGGCTGCACGGTGTCACGTCTCCACAAAGCTGCTCTCGGTCTATTCTCTCATTCACGACTAGAATCCCTTTGTCTGTCTTCAGCTCGGTGTACTGGATGTCTTCTCCATTCACAATACGAGCACGGCCAGAGCGCAGCCTTTTCGGATCCAGACCAAGGTCTTGTGCTATGTTGCCAATGATGGAGCCCTTTTTCATCTCTTCTGGAATAGAGTAACGGATCTGTCCAGCTACTCGATGACCCATAAATGCAAGCAAAATTAGAAACCCTACTTGATATCGTAATATAACAGAATATCGCCATCTTACGCTTGTAGGGTAGGGCTGGCCTCGGTTCGCCATATCAGCAACAATAGACCTTGATGAATAATTCGTCGTCACTTGAAGAAAATAAACACGAACGTGTAGTCCAACTTGAATATGCTGCTTTTAGATACAACGTGCTCCTTGTATATTCCACAGAGAAATGTCTGAAGAAAATCGCCCATTCACTCTCTATCTCTCTGCGAAAGACAGGATCTCCGCAATCATGTTAAAGTACGGTTGTGAGGGAGGGGAACAGAAGGACTGTTAACACTGGAATCGTTTCGCTGGCCAACAGCGTCACTTAGAGTCCAAAGCCTGAATTTTTTTTCACTGGGACTTAAAAACCATACAGTTATCGCCTGTTACTATACAGAGCTATTATTCAGATGTGTTCTATTACTACATTTGCCATTTGCTTCATGTTGAGAAGTCATATTAATTCGAAAATTGAAAGAACAGCAGGAAATACTACAGAAACTGCAATGACACGATACCCAATGATTTAAAATTAGAAATATCTCATCACATGCAAGTGGCAATAGGTGACTGCAATGTATTAAGAATAGAAATGTCGCTGTCTGTGGTCCTGAAACAAGCAGTACAAAGTATGCGGTAAATGGAGAACTGGAGACAGAATGAAGGTGTACGAAATTGAACTTGATCATAAAATTATATTTACTGTAAGATACAAATGTTAAGTCATCAGTTATTAAATTCAGAATCATCAAACAGTACGGCAGCAATGACCATGTTGTTGCACCCTAATTTATTTGAAAGATTTTATCCCAGCTATCTAGTGGAGTATTTCAAGTTTCAAACCACTGGATTGTTGTCTAAATGCATACAATAAGCAGTGAACAGGGAGGAAATTGCAGGATTTGTGGGGTAACATGTCACGGCTTGTATCTTTGTGCCAGGTGATAAAAATGAACTAACCTCTAGAGGAGAGTCTGGTTCATCCAAGATGCTCTTTTCACTCTGTATCCGCTGCATCGTGCCTGTAGAACTGGGGTCCATTATCAGCACGTTCTGACTACCAGCTCCGCCGAACTTACAGTCACTCTTTCTGGAGTCAGTCGTCCTGCACACCTCGTAGTTGTACACGTGTGGGAGAGTCCCTGTCCCCAAAGTGTCTGAGTAACGTGGTGGATAATATGGAATCACAGGGAGGTTGGAGTGATACAGGATGCGAGACTGTCTCCATCTGTAGATTTTCACTGATATAATAACCACTAAACACGTGATGAAGAGGAAGGAAACTACAGCCAAAGCCAACACTAAGTAAAAAGTCAGATTGTCATTGTACTCCTTGTCGTGTGTAAAGTCAGTGAACTCCGACAGCACTTCAGGGAAGCTGTCCGCCACCGCCACGTTAACAATGACTGTAGCTGAACGAGAGGGCTGCCCGTTGTCCTCCACGATAACAGTCAGTCTTTGTTTCACAGCATCTTTATCAGTCACTTGGCGGATAGTTCTTATTTCTCCATTCTGTAAGCCCACTTCAAACAGCGCCCTGTCTGTGGCTTTCTGCAGTTTATAGGAGAGCCAGGCATTCTGTCCAGAGTCCACATCAACAGCCACCACTTTAGTGACCAGATAGCCCACATCTGCTGAACGAGGCACCATTTCATCCACCAGAGAGCCACCAGTCTGGACTGGATACAGAACCTGGGGAGGGTTGTCATTCTGGTCCTGAACTATTATTTTAACTGTAGCCACCGAACTCAGAGGAGGGGATCCAGCATCACGAGCAGTTACGTTAAATTCAAACCACTTAATCTGCTCATAATCAAAAGACCTCGCTGCATGAATGACACCGTTTTCTGAATTGACTGACACTAACGAAGACACAGCTACTCCATTAATCTCTTTCTCCTGCAGAAAGTAAGAAACCCGAGCGTTTTGGCCCCAGTCTGCATCACGAGCACTGAGAGTAAAAACTGAGTATCCAGGAGAGTTGTTCTCTGGAACAGTCTTACTATATTCTGACTGATCAAATTCAGGTGGGCTGTCATTGACATCAGACACTTTTACATTGATATTCTTACTGCTAGACAAAGGCGGAGAGCCTTGGTCAGAGACCGTTATTGTGATATTATACTCAGGAATACTTTCTCTGTCCAAGAGGTTGTCTGTCACTATAGTATAATATCCTGTTAATGAAGACTCGATTTTGAAAGGTACGTCAGAGTTAATAGAGCACTTGACAACACCATTTCCATCAGAGTCTTCATCATCAACGTTAACAACAGCTATAGTTGTACCAGGGGGAGAATCCTCTGATATCGAGTTAGAAAATGACATCAGCTGTATTGTAGGGACGTTGTCATTCTCGTCAATTATCTGAATGACAACTTTGCACGTATCTGTATATCCACCGTGGTCACGAGCCTGAACATTTAATTGATAAGTTTTAGATTTTTCAAAGTCTAATTTACCTGCAACTTTAATCTCTCCAGTTTTAACATTTACATCAAAAAGCTGCTTCGCTTCTCTGGCGACATGAGATATAGAATAACTTACTTCACCATAATGTCCTTTATCTGCGTCATTTGCACTGACAGTGGTTACCACTGTTCCTTCAGGAGAATTCTCCTTGACATCTGCTTTGTAAACAGGCTGGCTACACACTGGTGCGTTATCGTTAGCATCTAGCACAGTGACATGAATGCGCACTGTCCCCGATCTATGTGGCTCCCCTCCATCTGAAGCAAGCAGCACGAGTGTGTGAGTCTCCTCTTTCTCTCGGTCTAACGGGTTCTGTAAAACCATTTCGACGGATTTTCCTCCATCAGGCTGGCTCTGTACTTCTAATTTGAAATGATTTGAGGGTTTCAGTGTATATTTCTGAATATCATTAATACCAACATCAGGGTCATCGGCACTCTCGAGTGAGAAACGAGTTCCTGAAGCAACGCTTTCGACAATTTCCAAATGAATTTCATCTTTCGGGAACGATGGGCTGTTATCGTTTATGTCTATTACCTCCACTGTTACTCGATAAAGCTGGATTGGATTTTCTAAAATGACCTCGAAACTGAAGCTACAGGGCGTCGTCTTTCCACACAGTTCTTCTCGGTCAATTCTCTCTTTAATAACAAGCGTGCCTTTGTCTCGGTTTAAATCAACATACTGTCGGCTTCCTTTCGTAATAATACGAGCTTTACCTGACATGAGTCTCGCTACATCCAATCCCAAATCTCGAGCAATGTTTCCGACAAAAGAGCCTTCTGCCTGCTCCTCCGGTACAGAATACCGAGCCTGTCCAGCCACTGAGCTCAGCATGAAGAGACAAAGAATGACAAACACTGCTTGCCATCGGCCTCTGTGAGCGGTTATCCTCAAACAATCCATTATAAATCCAAAAGTACAGACGTAGTAATCACTTTCAATGCAAACCCGATCCAATTGCATCCAATAATCGAAAAGGTAATGGTAGTTCAGCAGAGAAATGAGACTAAATGACGGTTCGAAGCGTCTTCCTTCCATGCAGTAAAACACTGAAATGAAATAAAGGGGTGGATCGCTGCACTGCTGATTTGAAATGTTTAGTCAGTGATGTATCAACAGCGGCGCTCAGAGCCCATCCACGGTAGTGTTCATGGGGTGGCACAAACCCATAGATAGTTTTTTATTCATATATACCAACTAATTACAGCTTTATAGGGAGCAGTATAAATTAAGCCCAATGTACACACGTTCACAACTGCGATCTTCTGCTTCAAACAATTTGTTGGATATTGCGATTCTGTGTTTAATCGTCTTATTATGTTATTTAATTAAGGGATTTGATAAGAATACCAATAGCCTGGATTGCGCTGAAAGTGACATCAAAATGAATCAAATGGCGGTTCCAGCATCATGGACAGTGCCACCATGGTCAGACACTACAGTGCCTTACCACTTAAAGAAAAACAAACCAAAAAAATATACATAGATAACGAGCAAAAAGCAAAATAATTAGTGTATCACTCACCAAAGTTGACATTTGAGAACAATTGCCCGACAGTTGCTTTTCCAGCTGTGATGTGTCAGCTCCAACGCCATCCACACTTATTAAACTTTGACTGACCGGTTGCATATATTTCACGTCACTCTTTCTGGAGTCAGTCGTCCTGCACACCTCGTAGTTGTACACGTGTGGGAGAGTCCCTGTCCCCAAAGTGTCTGAGTAACGTGGTGGATAATATGGAATCACAGGGAGGTTGGAGTGATACAGGATGCGAGACTGTCTCCATCTGTAGATTTTCACTGATATAATAACCACTAAACACGTGATGAAGAGGAAGGAAACTACGGCCAAAGCCAACACTAAGTAAAAAGTCAGGTTGTCATTGTACTCCTTGTCGTGTGTAAAGTCAGTGAACTCCGACAGCACTTCAGGGAAGCTGTCCGCCACCGCCACGTTAACAATGACTGTAGCTGAACGAGAGGGCTGCCCGTTGTCCTCCACGATAACAGTCAGTCTTTGTTTCACAGCATCTTTATCAGTCACTTGGCGGATAGTTCTTATTTCTCCATTCTGTAAGCCCACTTCAAACAGCGCCCTGTCTGTGGCTTTCTGCAGTTTATAGGAGAGCCAGGCGTTCTGTCCAGAGTCCACATCAACAGCCACTACTTTAGTGACCAGATAGCCCACATCTGCTGAACGAGGCACCATTTCATCCACCAGAGAGCCACCAGTCTGGACTGGATACAGAACCTGGGGAGGGTTGTCATTCTGGTCCTGGATCAGGATTTTCACAGTCACATTACTACTGAGTGGAGGAGAGCCTCCATCTTGCGCTTTCACGATGAAGGTCAGCTGTTTGATTTGTTCATAATCAAATGAGCGCACTGCATGGATCACTCCGCTTTCTGCGTTTATAGAAACATATTCACTAACTGGAGACAGGCCGATTTTAGTATCTTCCAAAATATAAGATACACGGGCGTTTTGGTTTTCATCGGGATCTTTAGCCCAAACAGTCAAAAGAGAAAGGCCTGGAGAGTTATTCTCTGTGATGAACGCACTGTAAACACTTTGTGAAAATACTGGAGCATTGTCGTTCACATCAGAGACCTTTAAATGAAAGGTTTTCTTTGTTGAAAGAGAAGGAATCCCCGCATCTGTCGCAACTATAGTGATATTATATTCCGAAACACTTTCACGGTCTAATACAGTATCTGTTACCAAAGTATAGTAATTCCTTAAATTAGATTTAATCTTGAAAGGTGCATTTTGTTCTATTCTGCATACTACCTGTCCGTTTTCACTAGAGTCGAGGTCTTTTATATTTATAATGCCGATAGTTGTACCAGGTGGGGAATCTTCTGACACAGGACTAGTGAATGACATGACGCTTATTATAGGGGCGTTGTCATTTACATCAGTAACTTCAATTATCACTTTACTTGAATCTGTTAAGCCCCCCTGATCTTTTGCATCAATTCTGAGCTCGATCTTTTTATCCTTTTCAAAATCTATTGGACCGGAAACAAATAATGTACCAGAGACTTGGTCTATTGACAACAAATCAGCTATGTTGCTCTTTACGTTTGAAATGGAATATGTAATGTCACCATTCGATCCGCTATCTGCATCTGTAGCATTAACAGTCACGATGTTAGTGCCCTTTGCTGCATTCTCGATCACCGTGGCTTTATAGACCGACTGGTTAAAAACAGGCGCATTGTCATTGACATCTAAAACTATTATATTTATATTCACTGTGCCAGATCTCTGTGGATTCCCACCATCTAATGCTATAAGCTTTAAAGACAGACGAGGAGCCTTTTCTCTGTCTAATTGCTTCTGAAGCACCATCTCTGCATATTTACTCCCGTCTGGATTGACATGCTGCTTCAAAACGAAATTGTCGTTTGAAGTTAAAACATAATTCTGCAGGCCATTGACGCCAACATCGGGATCCTCTGCACTATCTAGCACAAATCGGGCTCCGAGGTTAGCTGACTCGCTTATGTCTAACATGATGTCTGACTTCTTGAATACAGGAGGATGATCATTCACATCTAAAACTTCAATTATTATGTGATGTAACTCCATGGGATTTTCTAATATGATCTCAAAGCTGAAACTGCACGGTGTAACGTCTCCACAAAGCTGCTCCCGGTCTATTCTCTCATTCACGACTAGAATCCCTTTGTCTGTCTTCAGCTCGGTGTACTGGATGTTTTCTCCGGTGACGATACGGGCACGACCAGAACGGAGCCTTTTCAGATCCAAACCAAGATCTTGCGCTACATTGCCAATAAGAGAACCCTTCTTCATCTCCTCTGGTATAGAGTAGCGGATCTGACCATCGACGATATTACAGAAGTAAAACAACAAAAGAAACATTACCCGCTGACGTCCGAAATGTAAACGCCATCTGCAGAGTGATTGCTGATACGCCATGTTAAAAAGAGACGTTTTCGGGGAGAAAAACGAGGTCCTTCGATTTGAATTCAATAACAACCACTCGCCAAGATGTGCTCTATTGATATATTATAAAACAGAAGCAAAGCCGCTATACTTCCAGAAAAAATGTCTTGTCCGAGATTCCTGATGCTCTCCCTAGGCTGACATCATTGTGATCTCACAAAAACGCCCCTGAACTGCAAGAGACATTATGGGCAAGAATTGTATTCTTGTTCAACAGCGTCACTTAGAGTCCAGAACGTGAACACCAAACAGTTAGAATGAAATAGTAATGCAAGTGTCCAAAGTAAAGGAAAGAAAGAAAATAATAAAAACATATATATACTGATCTGTGTAACATAACGGCTTCTGACTTGTAAATAGTAACACAAATAACAACACAAACGATATCTTTCTTATTATGGATGTATTATCTTTAAGTATTAGTATTACTTATAGTGGGTACCATTTCTAATTGAGATGATGAGGGACGTCGAAAGATTTCAGGACAGAAAGCAGTTTTAGTTAAAAATGAGCCATCTGTACTGCCGGTGGTAAAAAAAAAAAAACATGTGCATTTGTTTTCACTTAAACTGCAATCAACTTCATATTGAACTTTAATTTCAAATCAAAGATTCAATAACTGCAGGACAGAATAATTAGCATAATGAGCCCCACCTCTAGAGGAGAGTCTGGTTCATCCAGGATGCTCTTCTCACTCTGTATCCGCTGCATCGTTCCTGTAGAACTGGGGTCCATTATCAGCACGTTCTGACTACCAGCTCTGCCGAACTTACAGTCACTCTTTCTGGAGTCAGTCGTCCTGCACACCTCGTAGTTGTACACGTGTGGGAGAGTCCCTGTCCCCAAAGTGTCTGAGTAACGTGGTGGATAATATGGAATCACAGGGAGGTTGGAGTGATACAGGATGCGAGACTGTCTCCATCTGTAGATTTTCACTGATATAATAACCACTAAACACGTGATGAACAGGAAGGAAACTACAGCCAAAGCCAACACTAAGTAAAAAGTCAGGTTGTCATTGTACTCCTTGTCGTGTGTAAAGTCAGTGAACTCCGACAGCACTTCAGGGAAGCTGTCCGCCACCGCCACGTTAACAATGACTGTAGCTGAACGAGAGGGCTGCCCGTTGTCCTCCACGATAACAGTCAGTCTTTGTTTCACAGCATCTTTATCAGTCACTTGGCGGATAGTTCTTATTTCTCCATTCTGTAAGCCCACTTCAAACAGCGCCCTGTCTGTGGCTTTCTGCAGTTTATAGGAGAGCCAGGCATTCTGTCCAGAGTCCACATCAACAGCCACCACTTTAGTGACCAGATAGCCCACATCTGCTGAACGAGGCACCATTTCATCCACCAGAGAGCCACCAGTCTGGACTGGATACAGAACCTGGGGAGGGTTGTCGTTCTGGTCCTGAACTATTATTTTAACTGTAGCCACCGAACTCAGAGGAGGGGATCCAGCATCACGAGCAGTTACGTTAAATTCAAACCACTTAATCTGCTCATAATCAAAAGACCTTGCTGCATGAATGACACCGTTTTCTGAATTGACTGACACTAAGGAAGACACAGCTACTCCATTAATCTCTTTCTCCTGCAGAAAGTAAGAGACCCGAGCGTTTTGGCCCCAGTCTGCATCACGAGCACTGAGAGTAAAAACCGAGTATCCAGGAGAGTTGTTCTCTGGAACAGTCTTACTATATTCTGACTGATCAAATTCAGGTGGGCTGTCATTGACGTCAGATACTTTTACATTGATGTTCTTACTGCTAGACAAAGGCGGAGAGCCTTGGTCAGAGACCGTTATTGTGATATTATACTCAGGAATACTTTCTCTGTCCAAGAGGTTGTCTGTCACTATAGTATAATATCCTGTTAATGAAGACTCGATTTTGAAAGGTACGTCAGAGTTAATAGAGCATTTAACAACACCATTTCCATCAGAGTCTTCATCATCAACGTTAACAACAGCTATAGTTGTACCAGGGGGAGAATCCTCTGATATCGAGTTAGAAAATGACATCAGCTGTATTGTAGGGACGTTGTCATTCTCGTCAATTATCTGAATGACAACTTTGCACGTATCTGTATATCCACCGTGGTCACGAGCCTGAACATTTAACTGATAAGTTTTAGATTTTTCAAAGTCTAGTTTACCTGCAACTTTAATCTCTCCAGTTTTAACATTTACATCAAAAAGCTGCTTCGCTTCTCTGGCGACATAAGGGATGGAATAACTTACTTCACCATTGATTCCTTTATCTGCGTCATTTGCACTGACAGTGGTTACCACTGTTCCTTCAGGAGAATTCTCCTTGACATCTGCTTTGTAAACAGGCTGGCTACACACTGGTGCGTTATCGTTAGCATCTAGCACAGTGACATGAATGCGCACTGTCCCCGATCTATGTGGCTCCCCTCCATCTGAAGCAAGCAGCACGAGTGTGTGAGTCTCCTCTTTCTCTCGGTCTAACGGGTTCTGTAAAACCATTTCGATGGATTTTCCTCCATCAGGCTGGCTCTGTACTTCGAGTTTGAAATGATTTGAGGGTTTCAGTGTATATTTCTGAATATCATTAATACCAACATCAGGGTCGTCTGCACTCACTAAAGA
Organism: Nibea coibor; assembly: GCA_023373845.1. NCBI lineage: Eukaryota > Metazoa > Chordata > Actinopteri > Sciaenidae > Nibea > Nibea coibor. The sequence continues at coordinate 13,080,555 of CM041739.1, read as the reverse complement.
GAAACGAGTCCCTGATGCAACACTTTCGACAATTTCCAAATGAATTTCATCTTTTGGGAACGATGGGCTGTTATCGTTTATGTCTATTACCTCCACTGTTACTCGATAAAGCTGGATTGGATTTTCTAAAATGACCTCGAAACTGAAGCTACAGGGCGTCGTCTTTCCACACAGCTCTTCTCGGTCGATTCGCTCTTTAATAACAAGCGTGCCTTTGTCTCGGTTTAAATCAACATACTGTCGGCTTCCTTTTGTAATAATACGAGCTTTACCTGACATGAGTCTCGCTACATCCAATCCTAAATCTCGAGCAATGTTTCCGACAAAAGAGCCTTCTGCCTGCTCCTCCGGTACAGAATACCGAGCCTGTCCAGCCACTGAGCTCAGCATGAAGAGACAAAGAATGACAAACACTGCTTGCCATCGGCCTCTGCGAACGGTTATCCTCAAACAATCCATCATAAATCCAAAACTGCAGACGTAGTAATCACTTTCAATGCAAACCCGATCCAATTGCATCCAATAATCGAAAAGGTAATGGTAGTTCAGCAGAGAAATTCCACAGGAAATGCTAGACTTTAAATGTTGACGGTTCGAAGCGTCTTCCTTCCAGGCAGTAAAACACTGAAATGAAATAAAGGGGTGGATCGCTGCACTGCTGATTTGAAATGTTTAGTCAGTGATGTATCAACAGCGGCGCTCAGAGCCCATCCACGGTAGTGTTCATGGGGTGGCACAAACCCATTGATAGGTTTTATTCACATATAAGAGTGGATTACAGCTTCATAAGGAGACGTATAAATTAAGCCCAATGTTCACACGTTAACAAATGCGAACTTCTGCTTGAAACATTGCGATTCTGTGTTTAATTGTATTATTCTGTCATTTGATTAGGGAATTTGATAAGTGTATCAATAGCCTGGACTACGCTGAAACTTACGTCAACATGAATCATTTGGCGATTCCAGCACCATGGACAGTGCCACCATAGACAGACACTACAATGCCACTGACAGTGCCTTACCACTTAAGGGAAAAGAGGGTATACATAAATCAGGAATATAGAATAAAATATTTCATTTATCACTCACCAGAGTTGACATTTGAGAACAGTTCCCAGACAGTTGCTTTTCCAGCTGTGATGTGTCAGCTCCAACGCCATCCACACTTACTAAACTTTGACTCATCGGTTGCATATATTTCACATCACTCTTTCTGGAGTCAGTCGTCCTGCACACCTCGTAGTTGTACACGTGTGGGAGAGTCGCTGTCCCCAAAGTGTCTGAGTAACGTGGTGGATAATATGGAATCACAGGGAGGTTGGAGTGATACAGGATGCGAGACTGTCTCCATCTGTAGATTTTCACTGATATAATAACTACTAAACACGTGATGAAGAGGAAGGAAACTACAGCCAAAGCCAACACTAAGTAAAAAGTCAGGTTGTCATTGTACTCCTTGTCGTGTGTAAAGTCAGTGAACTCCGACAGCACTTCAGGGAAGCTGTCCGCCACCGCCACGTTAACAATGACTGTAGCTGAACGAGAGGGCTGCCCGTTGTCCTCCACGATAACAGTCAGTCTTTGTTTCACGGCATCTTTATCAGTCACTTGGCGGATAGTTCTTATTTCTCCATTCTGTAAGCCCACTTCAAACAGCGCCCTGTCTGTGGCTTTCTGCAGTTTATAGGAGAGCCAGGCATTCTGCCCAGAGTCCACATCAACAGCCACCACTTTAGTGACCAGATAGCCCACATCTGCTGAACGAGGCACCATTTCATCCACCAGTGAGCCACCAGTCTGGACTGGGTACAGAACCTGAGGAGGGTTGTCGTTCTGGTCCTGGATCATTAATTTCACAGTCACATTACTACTCAGTGGAGGAGAGCCTCCATCTTGAGCTTTCACGACGAAGGTCAGCTGTTTGATTTGTTCATAATCAAATGAACGCACTGCATGGATCACACCGCTTTCTGCGTTTATAGAAACATATTCACTAACTGGAGACAGGCCGATTTTAGTATCTTCCAGAATATACGTTATACGGGAGTTTTGGTTTTCATCGGGGTCTTTAGTGCTGAGCTTGAGGACAGACACACCTGGAGAGTTATTCTCTGTGATGAACGCATTGTAAACACTTTGTGAAAACACTGGAGCATTGTCGTTCACATCAGAGACCTTTAAATGAAAGGTTCTTTTTGTTGACAGAGGAGGCATCCCCGCATCTGTCGCAACTACAGTGATGTTATATTCCGAAACACTTTCACGGTCTAATACAGTATCTGTTACCAAAGTATAGTAATTCCTTAAATTAGATTTAATCTTGAAAGGTGCATTTTGTTCAATTCTACAATTCACTTGTCCATTGTCTCCTGAATCAACATCTTTTACATTTATAATGCCGATAGTTGTACCAGGTGGGGAATCTTCAGACACAGGGTTAGTGAATGACATGACGCTTATTATAGGGGCGTTGTCATTTACATCACTTACTTCAATTATCACTTTACTTGAATCTGTCAAACCTCCTTGATCCTTTGCATCGATTCTAAGTTCGTATTTTTTGTCTTTTTCATAATCAACAGAACCTGTCACTAAAATGACGCCAGTTTTTTCATCAATCATGAACAAATCAGCGAGGCCACTGTCGAGGTCTGAAAAACAATATGTTACAATACTATTTGATCCGAAGTCTGCGTCACTGGCATTAACAGTCGTAACGTAAGTATCTCTGGGAGAGTTTTCCATCACTGTGGCTTTGTACACAGATTGATTAAATACAGGCGCATTATCATTGGCATCAAGGACAGTGATTTCTATATTTATTGTACCAGATCTCTGCGGAGTCCCACCGTCTACCGCTATTAGCTTCAGAGACAGGCTGGGATTGGTCTCTCTGTCTAATGGCTTCTGTAACACCATCTCTGCATATTTCTTTCCATCTGCATTGGAGTTTTGTTTAAGAACAAAATTGTCATTCTCCGTCAAAATATATTCTCTGAGTCCATTAACACCCACATCTGTATCTTCTGCACTCGTCAATGAAAAACGAGAACCGGTATTAGCGATTTCACTTATTTCAAAATGGATTTTGTCTCGTTTAAACGTCGGCGAATGATCATTTATGTCTGTTATTTCCACTGTAATCTGATGTAGCTCCATAGGGTTTTCCAAAATCACCTCAAAGCTGAAACTACAAGGCGTCACGTCTCCACAAAGTTGCTCTCGGTCTATTCTCTCTTTTACGACAAGAATCCCTTTGTCTGTCTTCAGCTCGGTGTACTGGATGCTCTCTCCGGTCACGATACGGGCCCGGCCAGAGCGAAGCCGTTTCAGATCCAAACCAAGATCCTGTGCGACATTACCGATTAAGGAACCTTGCTTCATCTCCTCTGGGATTGAATAACGGATATGTCCGCTGGCCAGTTGATTGAGATAAAAAAGGAATAAAACAAGATGCAAAATCTGTCCGCAGCCAAATCGCCATTTCACGCACCGGGAGTAGGATGGTATTCCGCATGCCATAGCAAAAGAAAAAAATGCTCTTCGGCAATCGAAGCACGATACTTGAGCTAGAAAAACACTGAATGTACCTCTAAAGAGGACTAATGTTGTATTTCGAGTTTACCGCAGATATCTGAACGGAGACATCGTTCAACGTGAGTCTGTTTCCTCTAATGTCAGCCTACATAATACCTCCTTTTTTCTCTCATAGTCCACGATCATAAGGGAGGAGACTGTGTGGTGATATTATAGAGATTTTGTTGGATTGATCAACAGCGTCGCTTAGAGTCGAAAATGAGTAACATCATGCAAAATTAAACTGCATATTGAAATCTTGAGTTGTTGATCAAACTGATTGGTGGACAAACAACATTTAAACGCACTGTTTGGAAAATAAAAAACACCTCAGCGTAATTTCACATTGGCCTTTTGGATAATGGTGTTCGTATATACTTTATTCTAAAATGTATGCAACTATGTGAATAAAACGGGGTACATACACGTGACATACATTGAGAAAAATACAACTACTTTGCATCAGTGTTTCCTGCCGACCTGTTAGGGAAATGCTAAGAGTTGGTGAAGCGAGTGGTTGTTTAATAAGAACAGTGATGGGAGCATTTTAGACTTTCAGCATAATAATTAAGGACGAATGCAAACAGTTTGTTCCCAACAATCGTGAATATGTGAATTATCGCTGTGCAAAGATGTTTAGAAACTATCCAGTAATCGTACGCGAATCAGAACAAAATCAACTATATAAAAGACATGCGACTGCAAAAGAATAAAATATTCCACTGACTGTGAATGAAGATCAATGAAAATATCAAAGTATGAAGTATGAATAGAGAAAGGATCGTCATATCAAGTTAAACACAGTAAAATGCTGTCCATGGTGCTGAAACTGACAGTATGAGCGGAAGCGGTTAACTCGGTGTAACTAAACACAAAGTAAAATGAAGGCATAAAGGCGAAGCTACATTACTGAACTAACCTCTAAGGGAGAGTCTGGTTCATCCAGGATGCTCTTCTCACTCTGTATCCGCTGCATCGTGCCTGTAGAACTGGGGTCCATTATCAGCACGTTCTGACTACCAGCTCTGCCGAACTTACAGTCACTCTTTCTGGAGTCAGTCGTCCTGCACACCTCGTAGTTGTACACGTGTGGGAGAGTCCCTGTCCCCAAAGTGTCTGAGTAACGTGGTGGATAATATGGAATCACAGGGAGGTTGGAGTGATACAGGATGCGAGACTGTCTCCATCTGTAGATTTTCACTGATATAATAACCACTAAACACGTGATGAAGAGGAAGGAAACTACAGCCAAAGCCAACACTAAGTAAAAAGTCAGGTTGTCATTGTACTCCTTGTCGTGTGTAAAGTCAGTGAACTCCGACAGCACTTCAGGGAAGCTGTCCGCCACCGCCACGTTAACAATGACTGTAGCTGAACGAGAGGGCTGCCCGTTGTCCTCCACGATAACAGTCAGTCTTTGTTTCACAGCATCTTTATCAGTCACTTGGCGGATAGTTCTTATTTCTCCATTCTGTAAGCCCACTTCAAACAGCGCCCTGTCTGTGGCTTTCTGCAGTTTATAGGAGAGCCAGGCATTCTGTCCAGAGTCCACATCAACAGCCACCACTTTAGTGACCAGATAGCCCACATCTGCTGAACGAGGCACCATTTCATCCACCAGAGAGCCACCAGTCTGAATTGGGTACAGAACCTGGGGAGGATTGTCGTTCTGGTCCTGAACCATCACTTTCACAGTCACATTACTACTGAGTGGAGGAGAGCCTCCATCTTGCGCTTTCACGACGAAGGTCAGCTGTTTGATTTGTTCATAATCAAATGAACGCACTGCATGGATCACTCCGCTTTCTGCGTTTATGGAAACATATTCACTAACTGGAGACAGGCCGATTTTAGTATCTTCCAGAATATACGTTATACGGGAGTTTTGGTTTTCATCAGGATCTTTAGTGCTGAGCTTGAGGACAGACACACCTGGAGAGTTATTCTCTGTGATGAACGCATTGTAAACACTTTGTGAAAACACTGGAGCATTGTCGTTCACATCAGAGACCTTTAAATGAAAGGTTCTTTTTGTTGACAGAGGAGGCATCCCCGCATCTGTCGCAACTACAGTGATGTTATATTCCGAAACACTTTCACGGTCTAATACAGTATCTGTCACCAATGTATAGTAATTCCTTAAATTAGATTTAATCTTGAAAGGTGCATTTTGTTCAATTCTACAATTCACTTGACCATTGTCTCCTGAATCAACATCTTTTATATTTATAATGCCGATAGTTGTACCAGGTGGGGAATCTTCAGACACAGGGCTAGTGAATGACATGACGCTAACAATAGGGGCGTTGTCATTTACATCACTTACTTCAATTATCACTTTACTTGAATCTATCAAACCTCCTTGATCCTTTGCCTCGATTCTAAGTTCGTATTTTTTGTCTTTTTCATAATCAACAGAACCGGTCACTAAAATGACGCCAGTTTGTTCATCAATCCTAAACAAATCACTGAGGCCAGTGTTGTGGTCTGAAAAATAATATGTCACAATACTATTTGATCCGAAGTCTGCGTCACTGGCATTAACAGTCGTAACGTAAGTATCTCTGGGAGAGTTTTCCATCACTGTGGCTTTGTACACAGATTGATTAAATACAGGCGCATTATCATTGGCATCAAGAACAGTGATTTCTATATTTACTGTACCAGATCTCTGCGGAGTCCCACCGTCTACCGCTATTAGCTTTAGAGACAGGCTGGGATTGGTCTCTCTGTCTAATGGCTTCTGTAACACCATCTCTGCATATTTCTTCCCATCTGCATCGGAGTTTTGTTTAAGAACAAAATTGTCATTCTCCGTCAAAATATATTCTCTGAGGCCATTGACACCCACATCTGTGTCTTCTGCACTCGTCAATGGAAAACGAGCACCAATATTAGCCGATTCACTGATTTCAAAATAGATTTTGTCTCGTTTAAACGTCGGCGAATGATCATTTATGTCTGTTATTTCCACTGTAATCTGATGTAGCTCCATAGGGTTTTCCAAAATCACCTCAAAGCTGAAACTACAGGGCGTCACGTCTCCACAAAGCTGCTCTCGGTCTATTCTCTCTTTTACGACAAGAATCCCTTTGTCTGTCTTCAGCTCGGTGTACTGGATGCTCTCTCCGGTCACGATACGGGCCCGGCCAGAGCGAAGCCGTTTCAGATCCAAACCAAGATCCTGTGCGACATTACCGATTAAGGAACCTTGCTTCATCTCCTCTGGGACTGAATAACGGATATGTCCGCTGGCCAGTTGATTGAGATAAAAAAGGAATAAAACAAGATGCAAAATCTGTCCGCAGCCAAATCGCCATTTCACGCACCGGGAGTAGGATGGTATTCCGCATGCCATAGCAAAAGAAAAAAAATGCTCTTCGGCAATCGAAGCACGATACTTGAGCTAGAAAAACACTGAATGTACCTCTAAAGAGGACTAATGTTGTATTTCGAGTTTACCGCAGATATCTGAACGGAGACATCGTTCAACGTGAGTCTGTTTCCTCTAATGTCAGCCTACATAATACCTCCTTTTTTCTCTCATAGTCATACGATCATAAGGGAGGAGACTGTGTGGTGATATTATAGAGATTTTGTTGGATTGATCAACAGCGTCGCTTAGAGTCGAAAATGAGTAAAATCATGCAAAATTAAACTGCACCTTGAAATCTTGAGTTGTTGATCAAACTGATTGGTGGACAAACAACATTTCAACGCACTGTTTGGAAAATAAAAACCACCTCAACGTAATTTCACCTTGGCCTTTAGTATAATGGTGTTCGTATATACTTTATTCTAAAATGTATGCAACTATGTGAAAAAAAACGGGGTACATACACGTGACATACATTGAGAAAAATACAACTACTTTGCATCAGTGTTTCCTGCTGACCTATTAAGGAAATGCTAAGAGTTGGTGAAGCGAGTGGTTGTTTAATGAGAACAGTGATAGGAACATTTCAGACTTTCAGCATAATAATTAAGGACAAGTGCAAACCATTTGTTCCCAACAATCGGGAATGTGTGAATTATTAAGAGATCGCGCTGAGCAAAGATGTTTAGAAACTATCCAGTAATCGTACGCGAATCAGAACAAAATCAACTATATGAAAGACATGCGACTGCGAAACAATACAATATTCCACTGACTGTGAATGAAGGTCAATGAAAATATCAAAGTATGAACTATGAATACAGAAAGGGTAGTCATATCAAGTTACACAGAGTGAAATGCTATCCGTGGTGCTGAAAAGGACGGTATGAGCGGAAGCGGTTAACTCAGTGTAACTAAACACAAAGTAAAATGAAGGCATAAAAACGAAGCTACATTACTGAACTAACCTCTAGAGGAGAGTCTGGTTCATCCAGGATGCTCTTCTCACTCTGTATCCGCTGCATCGTGCCTGTAGAACTGGGGTCCATTATCAGCACGTTCTGACTACCAGCTCTGCCGAACTTACAGTCACTCTTTCTGGAGTCAGTCGTCCTGCACACCTCGTAGTTGTACACGTGTGGGAGAGTCCCTGTCCCCAAAGTGTCTGAGTAACGTGGTGGATAATATGGAATCACAGGGAGGTTGGAGTGATACAGGATGCGAGACTGTCTCCATCTGTAGATTTTCACTGATATAATAACCACTAAACACGTGATGAAGAGGAAGGAAACTACAGCCAAAGCCAACACTAAGTAAAAAGTCAGGTTGTCATTGTACTCCTTGTCGTGTGTAAAGTCAGTGAACTCCGACAGCACTTCAGGGAAGCTGTCCGCCACCGCCACGTTAACAATGACTGTAGCTGAACGAGAGGGCTGCCCGTTGTCCTCCACGATAACAGTCAGTCTTTGTTTCACAGCATCTTTATCAGTCACTTGGCGGATAGTTCTTATTTCTCCATTCTGTAAGCCCACTTCAAACAGCGCCCTGTCTGTGGCTTTCTGCAGTTTATAGGAGAGCCAGGCATTCTGTCCAGAGTCCACATCAACAGCGACCACTTTAGTGACCAGATAGCCCACATCTGCTGAACGAGGCACCATTTCATCAACCAGAGAGCCACCAGTCTGGACTGGGTACAGAACCTGAGGAGGGTTGTCATTCTGGTCCTGGATCAGTATTTTCACAGTCACGTTACTACTGAGTGGAGGAGAGCCTCCATCTTGTGCTTTCACTACTAGCTGAACTTGTTTAATTTGCTCATAATCGAAGGAACGAACCGCGCTAATTACTCCAGTTTCAGAGTTTAAAGACACATAAGTAGAAACTGGACTGCCACTGACTTGTGTGTCTTCTAAAAGATACGATATTCTCGCATTTTGACTCCAATCAGAGTCTCGCGCGCTGACAGCAAATATGGAAACTCCAGGTGAGTTATTCTCTGTGACGTAAGCAGAATAACTACTTTTATCAAATACTGGTGCGTTGTCATTTACGTCAGAGATTTTAAGATGCAATTTCGTTGAACTTGAAAGAGGGGGGGATCCCAAATCAGTGGCTCTAATAGTTATGTTATATTCTGAGACGGATTCTCTATCAAAGTGTTGATCTGAGATCAGATTGTAATAATTTGTTAGAGATGATTCCATTTTAAAGGGAAGTTTTCCATCTAGAGAACATGTTATTTGCCCATTTTTCTCGGAATCCGCGTCTTGTATGTTTAAAATTGCAATCGTTGTCCCAGGACGCGCATCCTCAGATACAGGGCTGGAAAATGACATAATGTTTATAACTGGAGCATTGTCGTTAACATCAAGGACATCAAATATAACTTTACTTGTTCCGATTAAACCACCCTGATCCCTTGCCTCTACCCTCACTTCGTATTTTTTGTCTTTTTCATAATCTATCTGACCAGACACAGAAATTGTGCCCGTGATTTGATCAATACTGAATATATCTGCTGCACTTCCTTTCATTTTAGACAGACTGTAAGTAATGACTGCATTTGAACCGCTGTCAGCGTCTGTGGCATTTACTGTAATAATACTCGTGCCTTTGATCACATTTTCCTTCACAGATGCTTTATAGACTGATTGGTTAAAAATCGGAATGTTGTCGTTAGCATCTAACACAGTGACTTCTATATTTACTGTACCAGACCTCTGTGGTGTTCCTCCATCCACTGCAATTAGTTTCAAAGACAAATGAGGATGTTGTTCTCTGTCTAAAGGCTTCTGGAGAACAATTTCACAATTTTTACTTCCGTCTGGATTTGCATGCTGCTTCAATATAAAATTTTCGTTTGGTGATAAAATATAATCCTGCAACGCATTTTGTCCAACATCCAGATCATCTGCACTCTGCAATGGAAACTGCACCCCAACTGCAGCTGTTTCGCTTATTTCAAAACGGATGGGCTTATCTTCATATGGGAAGACGGGAGCGTGATCATTTATATCCAAAACTTCAACAGTTATTCTGTGCAGTTCCATTGGATTTTCTAAAATCATCTCGAAGCTGAAGCTGCACGGCGTTACGTCTCCACAAAGCTGCTCGCGGTCTATTCTCTCATTCACGACGAGAATCCCTTTGTCTGTCTTCAGCTCGGTGTACTGGATGTTTCCTCCGGTCACGATACGGGCCCGCCCTGAACGGAGCCTTTTCAGATCTAAACCAAGATCTTGCGCTACGTTACCAATAACAGAGCCTTTCTTCATCTCCTCTGGTATAGAATAACGAATCTGACCACCTACCATGTTAACCACATGAAGCAGTAAAACAAGTAGTATCATTTGCCGTCGAAATCCATAAAACAATCGCCATCTTGCGGATATGTAGCTGACAGATCCTCCGTTTGCCATTATGGCAACAAATCGGAAAAAAAGTGTTCAAAACCCAACTGATATCACAACAATACAGGTCTCAAAAATCCATTGGCCGGTTACATATAACTGCGTCTACAACGTTTAAACACAAGTCTGTGAGACCATGTTCTCTCTAAAGTGTCTCAAACCTCGATAAGACACAGAGAGCCTTCTTCACTGTGAAGTCAGTCAGGGATGGACTAAATGACGACACAACACAGAAAATATTTGACTAACCAACAGCGTCCCTTAGAGTCTAAAAAGGGAACATCAGATGAGGCCACATCAGAATACAGAACTAACTCTCTGAAACTGAGAGAAACGAGCCGAGTCTATTCATATTGTAGAAATTACAATATTTGAAAATTAAAAATAAAATTTAACAATTCATGTTTAGTTTTGCATTCAGTAAAAAATCAACAACGAAGGGTAAAAACGAACTCTAGAAGAAAAGAGAACGAATCTTCATTCTAAAGAATATGCTTACATTGTGAAGTTATCAAATTAAGTAATACACCCAAAATTATGTATGTTCACTATATGCATTCGGCTGAAATGTGTATTTCAGTAAATTGCAGTAAAACATTAGTATGTAGAGGACAGGGTAATGGATGGGTCTATGTATTGTCTTAACATCGGCCGTGGAGGGTTCATGTTGTGTCTTTTGGGATTGTCAGCCAGTGCTTCAAGCCTCATTGATTTACGTCAGTGACAAATCTTCAGCAACATTTAGAAAGTGACTTCAGCTGCTGAACTAAAACATGTTAATTCAGTGTAAGAAACGATTTGGCAGATATGTTTCCACTGGTGAAGCTGCAAAGATTTGCCAGAAGCAAAATTGCGATCAACTGACACAAACTGACTGAGATGCTGTCCAAGGTGCTGAAAGTGAGAGCCGTCAATCCAACTACAAAACACAGACAGAAAAGACAAAGCGAAATTATTTAACTGACCTCAAGAGGAGAGTCTGGTTCATCCAGGATGCTCTTCTCACTCTGTATCCGCTGCATCGTGCCTGTAGAACTGGGGTCCATTATCAGCACGTTCTGACTACCAGCTCTGCCGAACTTACAGTCACTCTTTCTGGAGTCAGTCGTCCTGCACACCTCGTAGTTGTACACGTGTGGGAGAGTCCCTGTCCCCAAAGTGTCTGAGTAACGTGGTGGATAATATGGAATCACAGGGAGGTTGGAGTGATACAGGATGCGAGACTGTCTCCATCTGTAGATTTTCACTGATATAATAACCACTAAACAGGTGATGAAGAGGAAGGAAACTACAGCCAAAGCCAACACTAAGTAAAAAGTCAGGTTGTCATTGTACTCCTTGTCGTGTGTAAAGTCAGTGAACTCCGACAGCACTTCAGGGAAGCTGTCCGCCACCGCCACGTTAACAATGACTGTAGCTGAACGAGAGGGCTGCCCGTTGTCCTCCACGATAACAGTCAGTCTTTGTTTCACAGCATCTTTATCAGTCACTTGGCGGATAGTTCTTATTTCTCCATTCTGTAAGCCCACTTCAAACAGCGCCCTGTCTGTGGCTTTCTGCAGTTTATAGGAGAGCCAGGCATTCTGTCCAGAGTCCACATCAACAGCCACCACTTTAGTGACCAGATAGCCCACATCTGCTGAACGAGGCACCATTTCATCCACCAGAGAGCCACCGGTCTGGACTGGGTACAAAACCTGAGGAGGGTTGTCGTTCTGGTCCTGGATCAGTATTTTCACAGTCACATTACTACTGAGTGGAGGAGAGCCTCCATCTTGTGCTTTCACTACTAGCTGAACTTGTTTAATTTGCTCATAATCGAAGGAACGAACCGCGCTAATTACTCCAGTTTCAGAGTTTAAAGACACATAAGTAGAAACTGGACTGCCACTGACTTGTGTGTCTTCTAAAAGATACGAGATTCTCGCATTTTGACTCCAATCAGAGTCTCGCGCGCTGACAGCAAATATGGAAACTCCAGGTGAGTTATTCTCTGTGACATAAGCAGAATAACCGTTTTCATCAAATGCCGGTGCGTTGTCATTTACGTCAGAGATTTTAAGATGCAATTTCGTTGAACTTGAAAGAGGGGGGGATCCCAAATCAGTGGCTCTAATAGTTATGTTATATTCTGAGACGGATTCTCTATCAAAGTGTTGATCCGAGATCAGATTGTAATAATTAGTTAGAGATGACTCAATCTGAAAGGGAAGTTTTCCATCTAGAGAACATGTTATTTGCCCATTTTTCTCAGAATCCGCATCTTTTATGTTTAAAATTGCAATCGTTGTCCCAGGACGCGCATCCTCAGACACAGGGCTGGAAAATGACATAATGTTTATAACTGGAGCATTGTCATTAACATCAAGGACATCAAATATAACTTTACTTGTCCCTGTCAGGCCACCCTGATCCCTTGCCTCTACCCTTACTTCGTATTTTTTGTCTTTTTCATAATCTATCTGACCAGACACAGAAATTGTGCCGGTGATTTGATCAATACTGAATATATCTGCTGCACTTCCTTTCATTTTAGACAGACTGTAAGTAATGACTGCATTTGAACCGCTGTCAGCGTCTGTGGCATTCACTATAATGATACCAGTGCCTTTCATCGTATTTTCCATAACAGACGTTTTATACACTGATTGGTTAAACACTGGGGCATTATCGTTAACATCTAACACAGTGACTTCTATATTTACTGTACCAGATCTCTGTGGTGTTCCACCGTCCACCGCGATTAGTTTCAAAGACAAATGAGGATGTTGTTCTCTGTCTAAAGGCTTCTGGAGCACCATTTCAACATATTTACTTCCGTCTGGATTTGCATGCTGCTTCAATATAAAATTATCGTTTGGTGATAGAATATAATTTTGCAACGCATTTTGTCCCACATCCAGATCATCTGCACTCTGTAATGGAAACTGCACCCCAACTACAGCTGATTCGCTTATTTCTAGGCGAATGGGCTCATCTTTATTTGAGAAGACGGGAGCGTGATCATTTATATCCAAAACTTCAACAGTTATTCTGTGCAGTTCCATTGGATTTTCTAAAATCATCTCGAAGCTGAAGCTGCACGGCGTTACGTCTCCACAAAGCTGCTCCCGGTCTATTCTCTCATTCACGACGAGAATTCCTTTGTCTGTCTTCAGCTCGGTGTACTGGATGTTTCCTCCGGTCACGATACGGGCCCGCCCTGAACGGAGCCTTTTCAGATCTAAACCAAGATCTTGCGCTACGTTACCAATAACAGAGCCTTTCTTCATCTCCTCTGGTATAGAATAACGAATCTGACCACCTACCATGTTAACCATATGAAGCAGTAAAACAAGTAGTATCATTTGCCGTCGAAATCCATAAAACAATCGCCATCTTGCAGATACGTAGCTGACAGATCCTCCGTTTGCCATCATGGCGATAAACCGAAATAAAAATGGTTAAAACCCAACTGATATCACAACAATCCAGGTCTCATAAATCCATTGGCTGGATACATATAACTGCGTCTACAACGTTTAAACACAAGTCTGTGAGACCATGTTCTCTCTAAGGTTTCTCGAAGCTCGATAAGACACAGAGAGCCTTCTTCACTGTGAAGTCAGTCAGGGATGGACTAAATGACGACACAACACAGCAAATATTTGACTAACCAACAGCGTCCCTTAGAGTCTAAAAAGGGAACATCAGATGAGGCCACATCAGAACACAAGAACTAACTATCTGAAACTGAGAGAACCGAGCCGAGTCTATTTATATTGTAGAAATTACAATATTTGAAAATTAAAACAAACTTTAACAACCCACGTTAAATTTTACATTCACTTGGGATTATCAGTCAGTGCGTCCAGCCTGATTAATGTCAGCGACAAATCTTGAACTAAAAAATGTTAATTCAGTGTAAGAGACGATTTGGCAGATATGTTTCCACTGGTGAAGCTGCAAAGAGTTTGGCAGAAGCAAAATTGCGATCAACTGAGACAAACTGAGATGCTGTCCAAGGTGCTGAAAGTGAGCGCCATCAATACAACTACAAAACACAGACAGCAAAGACAAAGTGAAATTATCTAACTAACCTCTAGAGGAGAGTCTGGTTCATCCAGGATGCTCTTCTCACTCTGTATCCGCTGCATCGTGCCTGTAGAACTGGGGTCCATTATCAGCACGTTCTGACTACCAGCTCTGCCGAACTTACAGTCACTCTTTCTGGAGTCAGTCGTCCTGCACACCTCGTAGTTGTACACGTGTGGGAGAGTCCCTGTCCCCAAAGTGTCTGAGTAGCGTGGTGGATAATATGGAATCACAGGGAGGTTGGAGTGATACAGGATGCGAGACTGTCTCCATCTGTAGATTTTCACTGATATAATAACCACTAAACACGTGATGAAGAGGAAGGAAACTACAGCCAAAGCCAACACTAAGTAAAAAGTCAGGTTGTCATTGTACTCCTTGTCGTGTGTAAAGTCAGTGAACTCCGACAGCACTTCAGGGAAGCTGTCCGCCACCGCCACGTTAACAATGACTGTAGCTGAACGAGAGGGCTGCCCGTTGTCCTCCACGATAACAGTCAGTCTTTGTTTCACAGCATCTTTATCAGTCACTTGGCGGATAGTTCTTATTTCTCCATTCTGTAAGCCCACTTCAAACAGCGCCCTGTCTGTGGCTTTCTGCAGTTTATAGGAGAGCCAGGCATTCTGTCCAGAGTCCACATCAACAGCCACCACTTTAGTGACCAGATAGCCCACATCTGCTGAACGAGGCACCATTTCATCCACCAGAGAGCCACCAGTCTGGACTGGGTACAGAACCTGAGGAGGGTTGTCGTTCTGGTCCTGAACCATCACTTTCACAGTCACATTACTACTGAGTGGAGGAGAGCCTCCATCCTGCGCTTTCACGACGAAGGTCAGCTGTTTGATTTGTTCATAATCAAATGAGCGCACTGCATAAATTACTCCACTTTCGGCATTCACAGAAACATATGCAGAAACTGGAGATCCGCCGATCTCACAGTCTTCTAAAATATAGGAAACACGTGAGTTTTGGTTTTCGTCTGGATCTTTAGCATTAACACGTAGTACAGACACACTTGGAGAGTTATTCTCTGCGATGAATGCACTGTAAATCCCTTGTGGAAACACTGGAGCATTATCATTGACATCAGAAATCTTCAGATAAAAACTTCTTTTAGTTGAGAGTGGAGGCGATCCTGCGTCTGAGGCAATAACAGTGATGTTGCATTCTGACAGAGTTTCACGATCTAACGCAGCATCAGTCATCAATGCATAATAATTTCTCAAATTGGATTTGATTTTAAAAGGAACATTGCCTTCGATCGAACACCTTACCTGCCCGTTTTCACCCGAATCAACATCTTTAACATTAATTATGCCAATGGTGGTACCAACAGGGGAGTCTTCTGACACAGGACTGGTGAATGACATGACATTAATGACGGGAGCATTATCATTTACATCGATAACATCAATTTCTACTTTGCTAGAATCTGTCAGTCCTCCTTGATCTTTAGCCTCGACCCTGAATTCAATTTTTTTGTCTTTCTCAAAATCAATTTCCTTTGCCACATATATTTTTCCAGTGGTTTCATCTATATCGAACAAATCAGCTATTCCTGCTTTAGATTTTGAAAAGGAATACGTCACCTTTCCGTTTGAGCCACTGTCTATGTCGCTGGCATTTACAGTAATAATGTGAGTACCTTTTGGTGAATTTTCAATCACAGTGGCTTTATATACAGATTGATTAAATATAGGAGCGTTATCATTAGCATCTAGAATATTTACATCTATATTTACTGTACCAGATCTTTGTGGATTTCCGCCGTCGACAGCCAACAGTTTTAGAGACAGGCGTGGTTGTGCTTCTCTGTCTAAGGGTTTCTGAAGGACCATTTCGGCATATTTACTGCCGTCCGGATAAACATGTTGTTTCAAAATGAAATTGTCGTTTGGAGTTAAAATGTAGTTTTGTAGACCGTTTGCCCCGACATCAGCATCGTCTGCACTCTCTAAAACAAAACGGGAACCAAGCGCAGTTGATTCGCTTATTTCAAATTCCAAGTGGCTGTTTTGGAAAGTAGGAGCGTTGTCGTTTACATCCAATACTTCTATTGTTACAGGGTGTAACTCCATCGGTTTTTCCAATAAAATCTCAAAGGTAAAGCTACACGGTGTCACGTCTCCACAAAGCTGCTCTCGGTCTATTCTCTCATTCACGACCAAAGTCCCTTTGTCTGCCTTCAGCTCGGTGTACTGGATGTTCTCTCCGGTCACGATACGGGCCCGGCCAGAACGGAGCCTTTTCAGATCTAAACCAAGATCTTGTGCGACGTTTCCAACAAGGGATCCTTTCTTCATCTCCTCTGGGACTGAATATCGAATCTGTGCCTCCGCTTGATTAAGAAAAAGAAACTGAAAAAGAAACAGACACACTGGCCCTCGAAATCGCCATCTTAGAGCTCTGTCTCGATGTTGTTCTTTAGATGCCATGTGAAAACAGGGTCTTTTAAGCAAACCGAACAGTAAAGTGAATATTTCAACTCAGTCTGGAAAACACTAATATTCCAGGTTAAATTTTTGAATAGCGATAAAAGTGCCAACCAACTGTGTGTATCCGATGAGCTCCAGCTTGTATGAAACACAGATCATCCCCTCCTGTAAAACGCAGTAAGAAAGGAGGGGACAGCATTGCCTCACAATGCACAGCAGAATTTGTTTTCCAGGCAACAGCGTCACTTAGAGGATAAAATATGAAACTTAAACAACAACTGGATATTCTCTGTTAAGTCATATTTGTCACGAAATTGCGTCCATGCTCGCTGATTCTGATCCCACAAATTTCAAAGAAATTCATCAATATCGAGAACTACATGGAAACATATGCCTAGAATTTTTTCTTTCCTGCTGGTGAACTGATGAATTGGTGAGACCATCAACCTTTTCCTGGTTAAAGAGAAAGTGAGAGATAATACAAAATGAACACGGGTGTGTCGTATGTTTTTTTGATAATTCATCTGATTTAAATATACTGTAGATCCTCGCAAAATCACTTCGAAATGAACGCGTCGTTTGTCTCTCAGAAAAGGGTGTCACAATCAGTCACCGAATTGTGAAATTAAATCCAACAAGGTAACCAGAAGACCTCAAATAAGTAGTGTCTCAGTGCAGAGCAGAACTTCAGCACCATGGACAGTGAATGAGCTGCAAACACGATCCTGCCTGTGCAACTTGATTTGTTTTTTTTTTGTTGCGTATGTTTGTTCAAAATTCGACCTACAATTAATGATCACAAAAATGTGAACGTGAACGTCAACGTTCACAGATGTCAGAACAGATTGGTGCTACGGGAAAACTTACCAGAGTAGATATGCGAGACATCGTCGATGACTGCTCTCCATTCAGCAGAGTTTCGACTCCAGCATCATCCACACTAACCAAACTTTGACTCATCGGTTGAGCATACTTGACGTCACTCTTTCTGGAGTCAGTCGTCCTGCACACCTCGTAGTTGTACACGTGTGGGAGAGTCCCTGTCCCCAAAGTGTCTGAGTAACGTGGTGGATAATATGGAATCACAGGGAGGTTGGAGTGATACAGGATGCGAGACTGTCTCCATCTGTAGATTTTCACTGATATAATAACCACTAAACACGTGATGAAGAGGAAGGAAACTACAGCCAAAGCCAACACTAAGTAAAAAGTCAGGTTGTCATTGTACTCCTTGTCGTGTGTAAAGTCAGTGAACTCCGACAGCACTTCAGGGAAGCTGTCCGCCACCGCCACGTTAACAATGACTGTAGCTGAACGAGAGGGCTGCCCGTTGTCCTCCACGATAACAGTCAGTCTTTGTTTCACAGCATCTTTATCAGTCACTTGGCGGATAGTTCTTATTTCTCCATTCTGTAAGCCCACTTCAAACAGCGCCCTGTCTGTGGCTTTCTGCAGTTTATAGGAGAGCCAGGCATTCTGTCCAGAGTCCACATCAACAGCCACCACTTTAGTGACCAGATAGCCCACATCTGCTGAACGAGGCACCATTTCATCCACCAGAGAGCCACCAGTCTGAATTGGGTACAGAACCTGGGGAGGGTTGTCGTTCTGATCCTGAACACACACAATAACTGTCGCATTACTACTGAGTGGTGGCGACCCTCCATCTTGCGCTTTAACTCGTAGCTTGTACTCTTTGACTTGCTCATAGTCAAGCGAACGCAACAACTGAATGACCCCACTCTCTGTATTAATGGAAAAATACGTGGACACTGAATTTCCACTAATCTCGCCATCAATTAGAAAATATGATATTCGTGCATTTGGGCCCTGGTCTGGATCCGTGGCTTGTATCTGCAACAGAGTGACACCGGGGGAATTGTTTTCCATTACCTGAGTTCTGTAAACACTTTGGCTGAAAGCTGGTGCATTGTCATTAACGTCAGTGACGTCTAAAGCGATAGTTTTCTTGCTTGATAAGGCAGGCAAGCCCTCATCTGTGGCAGTGAGAGTGATAGTGTACCTCGAACGCTTTTCTCGGTCGAGATTTTGCTCCGTGACTAATGTATAATAGTTTCTGAGAGACGATTTAATTTTGAACGGTAGGTTTTCATCTATGTTTAACTGAACTTGACCATTTTTGCCAGAATCTTTATCTTGGACACTAATCAAGGCCACAACGGTACCAGGAGAAGAATCCTCTGAAATTTTACCTGAATATGAAGCCATTGTGATCAATGGACTATTGTCATTCACATCTCCAATTTCAATTATTAATTTGCTGACACCCACTACCCCCCATGGATCTTTTGCTTGAAGGTTTATTTCGTAATTTGGAAACACCTCGTAATCGATATCACCGGTGAGTTTAACCTCCCCCGTGTACGAATTTATTTCAAAAGGAAAAGAGGAATCTTCCTCTAAGTGGGTGAAAGCGTATGTGACGTTGCCATTGTAACCTTGGTCCGCATCCTCAGCACTGACTCGAATAATAACAGTGTCTCGCAAAACGTTTTCCAAGACCGATGCTTTGTATAAAGACTGCGTAAACACGGGTGCATTATCGTTGGCGTCCAAAACAGACACGTGTATCTTTACTGTCCCAGACCTCTGCGGTTCCCCACCATCAACAGCAGTTAATATGAGCGTATGTTTGCTTTGTTTCTCGCGGTCCAAACCACTCTGAAGCATCATTTCAGCATATTTACTCCCGTCTGTTCGAGTGTGTTGTTTGAGAACAAAATGATCGTTCGTCTTTAAAGAATAACTTTGCAGTGCATTTATTCCTACGTCAGGATCAGCTGCGTTATCAAGCAAGAACACAGTCCCTGTGGGCGTCGATTCGCTTATTTCCAAATTTATTTCTTTTTTAGGGAAAGCAGGAGAATGGTCGTTTACATCCTGAATTTCGATGGTAATGGAAAACAATTCAAGTGGATCTTCGAGGACAATTTCTAGACTAAAGCTACAGGGTGATTTCTTGGCGCATAATTTTTCCCTGTCAATTCTTTCATTGACAACGATATGTCCTTTGTTCTGGTTCAGCGCGACATATTGGTTATCACTATCTACAACAAGTCGAGCCCGACCAGAAACCAACCTTCTGATATCCAAGCCCAGGTCTTTTGCAACGTCTCCGACAAACAGCCCTTTTCTCATCTCTTCTGGGATAGAATAACGAATTTGTCCGCTCACCGCAGCAACGACACAGAAAAGCAAAATGGAGAATCTCCAATCCAATGAGGTGACCGTTCTCTTTAGAGTATCCATTTCTTCCCATCAGATGGACATATACACAGTTATCCGTATAGGGGAGAGACCTCGTATTTCGCTCACAATATGGACTGTATTGTCTTCACTTAAATCGACATAATGCTATCATCCACGGTAGAGCCTGAGAATATGCACACAACCATCGCCTCATTCTTTCTTAGACGGGCGGTGACTTGTGAAAAGCGGACACATAGTTTGCTTAGGCAACAGCACCACCAACAGTAACTGTGAAATAACTTCATGTGTGGACCAAAGCTCAAACTGCCTGGTCTGTAATATATTTGCTTTATGAGCCCTTCCTGTCTAACCTTCAATGTTTTTAATCCACAACATCAAAATCCATACAAGTATGAAACTGAGAGAGAGAGAGAGAGAGAGAGAGAGAGAGAGAGAGAGAGAGAGAGAGAGAGAGAGATAGATAGATAGATAGATAGATAGATAGATAGATAGATAGATAGATAGATAGATAGATAGATAGATAGATAGATAGATAGATAGATAGATAGATAGATAGATAGATAATCTCTTCTTTCCTGATGCAATCTGACTGATGAATCCAGTGACCTATATTTGAGTGGATTGACATCTAGTATGAAACTGTGGCAATACTCATCCTACTCGTATACCAACACATTTCGCAGCAGTATTATCTTTGCGGCTAAAACATGATGTCTGCACAGGTAGGCGTGCCTGTTTTTTTTTTTTTTTAAATGGGTCACCATACTGCCTGTTCATACATTCTGCACATCATGAATGTGCATTAGTCAGGCAGTGACTGCAGAGCAAAGCTAGATTATTAATATTCATATGCCTAGGGACTCACAAAGCATACACAAACAAGAGTAATGCAGCTGCTGCAGCTGTGTTATAAGACTGTTACCTACAATTACGGTCTTCCATGAATATTATTTTCAAAGCTGCATTTGGGGATATTTGTGTCAAACATTTGTAGTCAGTTTCAATACAGTTTGTTTATGATGAAAAAGAGGTGAAGAGGAAAAGAGAGACAGCAAAGGATAGACATAGAAACTCATTCTGGGTCAACTGTGTTCCATATTGATTTGAGTTGAGTATGTTGTTGATGAGGCTGTAATACTAAAAACAACAGAGTAAAAAAAAAAAAAAGTGTGGGCTTGTGGGAAAACCAAAAATGATCTTACCTGCTGCATTGACATGGATGTTTCATTCAAGGAGTGCACCGAGAAAAGAAAGGAGAATAAAGAAAACAGTTAGTATTAATGCTTCAAAAATTAATTAATCACATGTTGTCACATACTTATATGTTACATTCATATGCATTATTTACATCTCAGTGGTGGAATAATGGATAATATAATGGTGGATAAAATTTATATAATGGAGACACAGTAATGTTTTGTAAATGCCCTAGGGAAGTCACCACAAACAAAGTGCTATAGCAAAATTGTCTGGGGCTGCTTTGACTTTAAGACAGGCACAAACAATGTTGTAGGTCTAACAAATAAAGCTCCATTCCCTACTCAATGTAGAACATTGTTAGCATAACCAAAGCCATGTTGTCAGTCAGCAGCAGGTATCTGAGCTGTGATGGGTTGTTGCCATGAAAAGACAGCTCTCATCTTTGACCCGAAGCTACATTTTAGGCAGTTTTTAGGCTTCAAGTCTGTTTCTGAGCATTTAACTTACATTATCCTATGCATCTGAACTTTACAACCCTGATCCAGTGATTTCATTATTTTCAACAGTGTCATGAATGAATAATCAACTTATTGGAAATCACATTTAAATTAAATTCAGTGACATATATATATATATATATATATATATATATATATATATATATATATATATATATATATATATATATATATATATATATATATATATATATATATATATTGGAACCAAAGTAGAGTGAACAATAATAATCTAACAACATGTACCATGGAATATATAACATATCAAGTGCTACGTGCTAAGAACAAGAAACTGACAAGAGGCAAGCTGTATCTATACTACTCTCAAAAATACTGAAGTCTGTGATGTTTGTGTTACCAAAAACTAACCATGTAAAAGTGACTCACTTATCTCTTATTCATGGTTTTTTAATTACAAAAACACAACTTTTTCCCCATTCCTTTCGAAAATGAAATTATGATTAGCCTGCAGCTATAACACGAACAGGAACACACACAAATTCACATTGTTGTACATTAGCTGATGACAAAACCTGCTGCTTCACTACCATGACAGTCAGTTGTAGGCAGGTACTACACACACAAACACAAACACAGGCACACACACACATTATTCATAAATACTTGTTTTTCTGTTGTTTGTGTCACTTAAAAAGTACTGCTTGTTCAGCTGGACAATTATATATAAGTCAAATTTGAATTTCAACTGTTGTTGTTTGTTGTCTGTGTGTAATTATCTATACATGCTCTGTTGCAGGCCAAAGCAGAGAAGAAAGAGGATGTAGGGGAGGTTTATTTAGCTGCATTTGGCCTAATATCAATTTAAAGCAGGTGAAAATACCCATTTTGTGTTGTAATCGTCCTTTACAAGAATTCCAAGCTGTCCTGTGAGCTCAGATCTTTATAATATGAAGCTCTAGAATCAGATCAAGTCATATTTGGGCAGAAATCACCCTTCAGGAACTGCATTTGGCCTTCAATCAATTTATGGCAGGTGGAAATGCCCATTTTGTGCTGTAATGGTCCTTTACAAGAATTACAAGCTGTCCTGTGAGCTCAGATCTTTATACTATGAAGCTCTAGAATCAGATCAAGTCATATTTAGGAAGAAATCACCTTTCATAAACTGCATTTGGCCTTCAATCAATTTATGGCAGGTGAAAATGCCTTTAATCAATTTTTGGCAGGTGGAAATGCCCGTTTTGTGTTGTAACGGTCCTTTACAAGAATTCCAAGCTATCCTGTGAGCTCAGATCTTTATATTATGAAGCTCTAGAATCAGATCAAGTCATATTTAGGCAGAAATCACCTTTCATTAACTGCATTTGGCCTTCAATCAATTTATGGCAGGTGGAAATGCCCATTTTCAGCAGGTGAAAATGCCCATTTTGTGTTGTAATGGTCCTTTACAAGAATTCCAAGCTATCCTGTGAGCTCAGATCTTTATATTATGAAGCTCTAGAATCAGATCAAGTCATATTTAGGCAGAAATCACCCTTCAGGAACTGCATTTGGCCTTCAATCAATTTATGGCAGGTGAAAATGCCTTTAATCAATTTTTGGCAGGTGAAAATGCCCATTTTGTGTTGTAATGGTCCTTTACAAGAATTCCAAGCTGTCCTGTGAGCTCAGATCTTTATAATATGAAGCTCTAGAATCAGATCAAGTCATATTTGGGCAGAAATCACCGTTCAGGAACTGCATTTGGCCTTCAATCAATTTATGGCAGGTGGAAATGCCCATTTTCAGCAGGTGAAAATGCCCATTTTATGTTGTAATGGTCCTTTACAAGAATTCCAAGCTATCCTGTGAGCTCAGATCTTTATATTATGAAGCTCTAGAATCAGATCAAGTCATATTTAGGCAGAAATCACCCTTCAGGAACTGCATTTGGCCTTCAATCAATTTATGGCAGGTGAAAATGCCTTTAATCAATTTTTGGCAGGTGAAAATGCCCATTTTGTGTTGTAATGGTCCTTTACAAGAATTCCAAGCTGTCCTGTGAGCTCAGATCTTTATAATATGAAGCTCTAGAATCAGATCCAGTCATATTTAGGCAGAAATCACCTTTCATTAACTGCATTTGGCCTTCAATCAATTTATGGCAGGTGGAAATGCCCATTTTGTGCTGTAATGGTCCTTTACAAGAATTACAAGCTGTCCTGTGAGCTCAGATCTTTATACTATGAAGCTCTAGAATCAGATCAAGTCATATTTAGGCAGAAATCACCCTTCAGGAACTGCATTTGGCCTTCAATCAATTTATGGCAGGTGAAAATGCCTTTAATCAATTTTTGGCAGGTGAAAATGCCCGTTTTGTGTTGTAACGGTCCTTTACAAGAATTCCAAGCTATCCTGTGAGCTCAGATCTTTATATTATGAAGCTCTAGAATCAGATCAAGTCATATTTTGGCAGAAATCACATTTCATTAACTGCATTTGGCCATCAATCAATTTATGGCAGGTGGAAATGCCCATTTTCAGCAGGTGAAAATGCCCATTTTGTGTTGTAATGGTCCTTTACAACAATTCCAAGCTATCCTGTGAGCTCAGATCTTTATATTATGAAGCTCTAGAATCAGATCAAGTCATATTTAGGCAGAAATCACCCTTCAGGAACTGCATTTGGCCTTCAATCAATTTATGGCAGGTGGAAATGCCCATTTTGTGCTGTAATGGTCCTTTACAAGAATTACAAGCTGTCCTGTGAGCTCAGATCTTTATACTATGAAGCTCTAGAATCAGATCAAGTCATATTTAGGCAGAAATCACCCTTCAGGAACTGCATTTGGCCTTCAATCAATTTATGGCAGGTGAAAATGCCTTTAATCAATTTTTGGCAGGTGAAAATGCCCGTTTTGTGTTGTAACGGTCCTTTACAAGAATTCCAGGCTATCCTGTGAGCTCAGATCTTTATATTATGAAGCTCTAGAATCAGATCAAGTCATATTTAGGCAGAAATCACCTTTCATTAACTGCATTTGGCCTTCAATCAATTTATGGCAGGTGGAAATGCCCATTTTCAGCAGGTGAAAATGCCCATTTTGTGTTGTAATGGTCCTTTACAAGAATTCCAAGCTATCCTGTGAGCTCAGATCTTTATATTATGAAGCTCTAGAATCAGATCAAGTCATATTTAGGAAAAAATCACCCTTCAGGAACTGCATTTGGCCTTCAATCAATTTATGGCAGGTGAAAATGCCTTTAATCAATTTTTGGCAGGTGAAAATGCCCATTTTGTGTTGTAATGGTCCTTTACATGAATTCGAAGCTGTCCTGTGAGCTCAGATCTTTATAATATGAAGCTCTAGAATCAGATCCAGTCATATTTAGGCAGAAATCACCTTTCATTAACTGCATTTGGCCTTCAATCAATTTATGGCAGGTGGAAATGCCCATTTTCAGCAGGTGAAAATGCCCATTTTGTCTTGTAATGGTCCTTTACAAGAATTCCAAGCTATCCTGTGAGCTCAGATCTTTATATTATGAAGCTCTAGAATCAGATCAAGTCATATTTAGGCAGAAATCACCCTTCAGGAACTGCATTTGGCCTTCAATCAATTTATGGCAGGTGAAAATGCCTTTAATCAATTTTTGGCAGGTGAAAATGCCCATTTTGTGTTGTAATGGTCCTTTACAAGAATTCCAAGCTGTCCTGTGAGCTCAGATCTTTATAATATGAAGCTCTAGAATCAAATCAAGTCATATTTAGGCAGAAATCACCTTTCATTAACTGCATTTGGCCTTCAATCAATTTATGGCAGGTGGAAATGCCCATTTTCAGCAGGTGAAAATGCCCATTTTGTGTTGTAATGGTCCTTTACAAGAATTCCAAGCTATCCTGTGAGCTCAGATCTTTATATTATGAAGCTCTAGAATCAGATCAAGTCATATTTAGGCAGAAATCACCGTTCAGGAACTGCATTTGGCCTTCAATCAATTTATGGCAGGTGAAAATGCCTTTAATCAATTTTTGGCAGGTGAAAATGGCCATTTTGTGTTGTAATGGTCCTTTACAAGAATTCCAAGCTGTCCTGTGAGCTCAGATCTTTATAATATGAAGCTCTAGAATCAAATCAAGTCATATTTAGGCAGAAATCACCTTTCATTAACTGCATTTGGCCTTCAATCAATTTATGGCAGGTGAAAATGCCTTTAATCAATTTTTGGCAGGTGAAAATGCCCATTTTGTGTTGTAATGGCCCTTTACAAGAATTCCAAGCTGTCCTGTGAGCTCAGATCTTTATATTATGAAGCTCTAGAATCAGATCAAGTCATATTTAGGCAGAGATCGCCTTTCATTAACTGCATTTGGCCTTCAATCAATTTATGGCATGTGGAAATGCCCATTTTGTGTTGTAATGGTCCTTTACAAGAATTCCAAGCTGTCCTGTGAGCTCAGATCTTTATATTATGAAGCTCTAGAATCAGATCAAGTCATATTTAGGAAGAAATCATCTTTCATTAACTGCAGTTGGCCTTCAATCAATTTATGGCAGGTGGAAATGCCCATTTTGTGTTGTAATGGTCCTTTAAATCACCTTTCCTTAACCTTCCTCTTGTGTTAGGGTTGCACCGACCCGTTTTAGTTTTTAAATGCAGAAAAGAATCATTTAAACTTTGTTTATGGCATCAAGGATTCTTGACTTTGTCAGGAACCTTGATTTCAACAAAATTAACCAAAAAAAAAAAAAAACTCACTACATTATAAAATGCTCTGGTTGAAACTTTGTCATCTATGGTGTTAGAGTCGGTTTCGACTCGGTTATAAAAATAAGATTATAAAACAATAATTAGAGACAAAATTGAAATCAAACTGTCAGCCTACACACTGACACCACCTCCTCTCCCAATCATATGAGCTTCAGGGGATGCACCAACCCAACCCAAACACCAACCCAAAGAGGCAAAGCCACAACCCCAGTGAATCTAAAAGAAAGAGGTGTCAGGTCTGCCCAAGCAGTAAAGACAGAAAGACAAATGTAATGTGCTTCCAATGCAAGAAACATCTCTGCAAAGAACACACAAAAAGTGCCACACATGCTTCTGAACACACACACACACACACACACACGGACGCATACAGGCACACACACGCACACACAAGCATGTTCTTGCACACAGAGACTTTTACTCTGATTTAGCTTTATAATAGTTTTGGAAGTAGTAATTGATTTCTATTGGTTTGATTTATTTGATTGGTTGTTGTTTATTGTTTGAACTTGCAAATCAACATTTTGTGTTATGACCTGTTCTGTGTTTCAATGTGTTTATATTGAAGTTCTATTGCTGACAAAAATATATATTGCATTTTCTTGAAGAAAATATATGACCATGACACCATAGAGGTTACTGTAGTGATTAATTTTAAAATGAACAAATAAATTAAAAAAGGCCCAAAGACCCACACCAAAAATATTAAACACAATATTTTCATGGATAAGGAAGTCTAACAAGGTAACCAAGAGATGAGAAAAAAATTGGATGATGTTATTAGTGTTTTAGTGCTGATTTTTTCGACCCGCTAACACCGGGGTGGTGACAGAAAGCTAACACAGGAGGTTAAATGGTTAAGTTTTATTTATTACTATGACAACAAATATGTGTTGCTCTGCACAGACATGAATGTTTTTAAGTTTGCTTGCAAGTTGTGTTTTCCATGTTAATTACAGATGTCTTGAGTTATTATGATGGCCATCAGTTTGGGTTCATGTTGTTACGTAAATGTCCTTTGCTTGTGTGCTTTACCAGACCAGTGGAGAAGTAAAACACAATCTTCTCTTCTTGATGTTTATTTTGTCGTTAGTATACAGTCATAGTCTGTTCACATATGGTTCACTTACATAGCATTAAGTGCAAAGCTTTTGTTATGCCTGTCTCACAAAAATCAAGTGTTATTGCTTGAAATCACAACATAGCATTATCAAGACGTCGCTACATCAAAAAATGGACAATGAGGCCATTTTAGACAAAAAAATAAACATCGGAACAGACAAATATACCAGAGCAAAATGAAGGATACAGTCCTACATCGTGTTTCCTCAGCTTCAGTACTATCAGAAGTAACAGTGAAGTTACAGTAATTTCAAATGATACGCATTAGCCTAAATTAAATCTATTAAATAGCTATATCCCTCTCACAGAGGCATACCGTTTGTGACAAACTTTCTTAGCCTTTGATAAAACAATGTCAAACAAAACTTATCTAGACAGAATAATTACTTTATTTATGCCACAATGATACTATATACTATGTTACTATCTACAAGGTTTGTCCTGGTTCAGGTTTTGGTTATTGGGGGATGAGGTTGCAAATTAACAAGTATCCATGCAAAAGTATTCCCGTTGGAAAATGTTCACATTATAAACATACGCAACCACAATATGTCTTCCCCTAGAAATGTTATACAACCATGATAAAAACGTATTGTAACTATAACATATTTGCAAGTCTATAGGTCACAGTCTCATTTGACCACGTAACAAGGATGCGGCGCACCTGCCCTCACCTTCAAAGTAGCTCTGTCTGTACTAGCTCGCCTTAGGGTGTTTTTTTGATAGGCTGCACTTCTTTTCTTAAGTGTGTCAGTGTCTGTGTTTGAGGCGAAACGAAAATCACCTCTCCACGACCCAGTGGTCAAGAATGAATCATATCGCTCATCTTTGAGCAGGGTCCCACAGCGGCTTAAATCTGTAAAATTAGGGGTACAGTAGGCCGTGGGGAAAACAGGGAGACTAGCTGCGGTTGAACGGTAAACATAACCACGCCGACAGAGTTTGAAATAAAACACTCCACTGATTAAAAGGATGAAAAGAGAGGAAACGGCTGCCAGGGCGACAATCAAATAGAGAGTTAAGTTATCGCTCTCCCGTGGTTCATCTGCAAATTCAAAGAGTTCGTTTAAAACAGGCAGTCCGTCTCCAATGACGATGCTGACTGTAATAGTAGCAGAGAGAGATTCTGGTCCGTTATCCGTCACTGAAACTAAAACAGTTTGTTTCGGTTCATCATCCTCCACGAATGCTCGCACAGTTCTGATTTCTCCTGTATGTAGACCGACCATAAACAAATCGGGCCGCGTTGCTTTGATTATTCTGTAGGAAAGCCAGGCATTATGGCCAGAGTCGGCGTCCACAGCTACCACCTTTGTAACCAGGTAACCTTTGGGCGCTTCAGCTGGTACCATATCCTCAGCAATGAAGCCGGTGGTTTGGACTGGATATAGGACAACGGGTGCATTGTCATTTTGGTCCTTGATAAAAACGTTTACGGTGCAGGTGCTGGAGAGTGGAGGATCGCCTCCATCTCGAGCTGTCGCCTTAATTTGGAAGTGAACTGACAGTTCGTAATCAAAGAGGCGTGATGTGAAGAGCTCTCCTGTTTCTGTGTTGATGGTGAGGAAGGAGGACACTTCTGAGTTTGTGTCCCTTGATATTTGGTAGAATATTTTAGCATTAGATCCGTCGTCAATGTCCTCTGCTGTAACTTTTATCACAAACGTGCCAATGGGTTGGTTTTCCAAGATGTTGGCAACGTACTCGCTTTGCGTAAACGTTGGAGGATTATCATTTATATCATGAACCACGATCGTTATAACTTTTACACCAGAGAGTGAGGGAGAGCCCGCATCAGTGGCAGTAACTGTGATGTTGTACTCTGGCTGAAATTCTCTGTCTAGTATTCCGTCGGTCACCAACATGTAATAGTTTTTGACCTCTGACACAAGTTTAAATGGAACATTGTCTGAGATTGTGCACGTGACACGCCCACTGCTCCCAGTGTCCAGATCATAAACATTAATGAGAGCAACCATAGTTCCCGGTTTAGAGTCTTCAGCCACGTTAGCAGAGGCTGACTTTATCTCTATCACAGGTTTATTGTCATTTAGATCAATGATGTCAATTATAAGTTTAGAGTGAGAGGCCTGGCCACCACCGTCTTTAGCCTGAACGTCCAGTTCGTGCGTACTAGCCTCTTCATAGTCAATAAGACCTGCCACACGAACCTCTCCACTCAGGGGGTTAATTTCAACAACTCCCCCCATCTTGTCTGACATATGACTGAAAGAATACGTTATCTCTCCATAAACACCTTCATCCAAGTCCGTGGCATTCAACATTGCTATGACAGTCCCGATGGCCGAGTTCTCTGGCACAGAGGCTTTGTAAACTCGTTGGCTGAAAACTGGGACATTATCGTTGGCGTCCAAAACACGGATATGAATGGAAGCAGTTCCTGATCTGACTGGATTCCCCCCGTCAATTCCATTGATTTTCAGTACATGTTCAGCTTGTGCCTCTCGGTCCAATGGGTTTTTAAGAACAAGTTCCGGATACGCATTGCCGTTTATTTGGGCACTCATTTCCAAGGCAAAGTGATCATTCGGGCTCAGTTTATATTCGCGGACAGAGTTGCTTCCCAAATCGGGGTCATGCGCGCTCTCCAAGGGGAAGCGTCTCCCCAGAACAGTAGATTCGACTAAATCTAGTTTAATCTCCGCAGCAGCGAACACCGGGCTGTTGTCATTTATATCGGTAATATCCAAAACTAAGCTGTATGCTTGAAGAGGGTCTTCGAGTAAGAGCTGATATTGTAAGATGCAGACACTGGCTTGCGCGCAGAGCTCCTCTCGGTCTATCCGTTGGCTGATCAAAAGGTTGCCTGACGCAGTCTCTAGTTCACACAGCTGGCGTGTTCCTTCTGCAACAACACGGGCTCGACGAGCATTAAGATCGGTCACTTCAAGCCCCAGGTCCCGCGCAACATTGCCGATAATCGACCCCCGCTGCATCTCCTCTGGAAGGACGTAACGGACTTCTCCGAACGAAAAACCAAAAACGAGGTTAAACAGTAAAAAACGCAGCGACCATTTTAATTTTATTCGTTGATCCATTATTAAACGTGCTTTCATAAAACGATCTACTGTCAGCATCATAGTTCAATCCTAAAAATAAAAAATATAGACTGAAAATGCTGCTGTAATCCGACGGTTCCCTGCTTCTCTGGCCGAGTTAATCATGCTCTATTAAGAAAGCTGTCAGCTTGGATTCCTCTCTCTCCCCATTTTACCACCTCTCTCTCTCTCTCTCTCTCTCGCTCTCTCTCTGAGCGCCAACTCTAACTGACACACATACATACACACACTCTCTCTCCTTCTCCTCACACAGACAAACGCGACCACGCATGCCTACACACCTCTCGGCTCTGACCCAATAATCCAGTTCCACTGGCATAGAGAGGGGGAGACGCGACATAGCATCCATGAGTCAGACATGAAAAAAGAGCGCCATCAAGAGAGTGGGATGATAATTACAACAGTGTACAGTATTCTATTAGACACATGTACTCTATTTGTTAACGTTTTTAGAAAAGACCAGGCTAGAATCAGATTTTGGAGATCAGGATGAAAATTCACGTTTGAAGCAACAGTGGATGCAGTAAAATCAACACCAATCCTATGCAAAACTTGTAATTAAGATTGCCTGAATGTTATGGTGTTTATTTTTTGCTAGATATGTTCATTAATGTGACACAATGATTTAACTTTTCAGACTATTGTTTTGCATCGTATTATACTGCATTGGAACAGAACACACTAGCTGTGGGGATGACATTGAACTTCAAGGGAAGCCTAACACAGATACACAGAGACACAGTCTCTACCGAGGTAGGTCTCTGAACCTTAATCACATTTTGGTCTCTGTCCAAACAGGACAGAAGTAGGCTACCAAACTCCCAGTGTCCAGAGACTGTACTTCAGAGAAAATCACTGCAGGCAGGACAATACTAAGTCAAATAAAATAAGTTCTTCATGCTACATTAGAACAACCAACAGAGGAACAGTTTATTTCTACCATTAAATCAGCAATGTGAGATCTACAAACGTTTGTGTGTGTGTGTGTGTGTGTGTGTGTGTGTGTGATAACACTAGAAATAGTATTAGTAGTAGGGTTGTGTGAATATACTATAGATTGTCACTGACATGTAAATAAAATAAACTGTGAATGAAAAGTTACACATCATTCAAATAATAGGAGCAGTAAGTGTTTCTCTTCCTGTACACATCTGAAGGAATGTTTACAATTGCAAAAGCTCTAGATGTCTGGAGAAGCTTGATGTGGACTGATAAGGAGCTTGTTATGCCAATTTGATATACAAGAGCTTTGTAATGCATCAAATTGTACTAATCATAACCAACAGTTTTACTGAATTTCCAAATCGTATTTTAACAAGTATAAATGACGAAACAGCAATGACTGACCATCTTCTGACAATGTCAGTAAAAACAAACAAACAAAAAAGCGAAAACATACTATTAGAGGTCACGCGAACTGAAAATCGGTGTTCAGCACCAAGGACAGAGGAACATAATACCAAGCGCTCTCTCTCTCCCTCTCTCTCTCTCTCTCTGTGTGTGTGTGTGTGTGTGTGTGTGTGTGTGTGTGTGTGTGTGTGTGTGTGTGTGTGCGTGTGTGTGCGTGTGTGTGTGTGAGAGAGAGAGAGAGAGAGAGAGAGAGACGAAATAAATACGTTTTACACGTCTGGGACATGTGGTATGAGGATTAATAAATTTAGACAACATGGTTACTTATTAACAACTGTCGGGTCCATTAAAAATGGACGCGACAGTTGTGTAACCGCGAAATTGTTCATATGAATTCTAGTTATGTATGTAAAAGTTATGTAACCGCGAAAGAAATGGACAACTAAAAAGGGTTATAGCCGAAGACAACATCTGATTCTTCAAAATGTGAGTTCAGTTAAGCGAAATGCGCTCCTACCTCGGGAGAACCATTGCATTCTCCAAAGGCATCCGCAAAGTCAGATGGACTTTTCCTCAGAGTCTGGTCAGCAGGAAGTGTGTTGTCATTGTAAGATGTCACGAACTTAAAGTCACTGGTTCTAGAACCTGTTGTCAGGTATGCGTCATAGTTGTAAGCGCTGCGTAAAGTTCCTGTGCCGTCAACATCTGCGTAATTTGGAGGGAGATAAGCGCTGGGGATGGCCACTGCTCCATCAAACAACAGTCTGGGCTTTCTCCTGCGACAAAACCTCACACCCAGGATGATGATAATGAAGGTCAGAAAAAAGGTGGACACAGACACCAGCGCGATGATCAGATAAGAGGTCAGTTTGGAATTCTTCTCATCATAAGAAATATCCTTCAGTTCTGGCACCTCAGCCAAGTTATCAGAAATAAGTAAATACATGGAACACGTGGCAGAGAGAGAGGGCTGTCCGTTATCTTTCACTGCCACAATGAGGTTCTGTTTCATGCTGTCAGATTCAGAAATGTCCCGCTGTGTCCTGATCTCTCCGCTGTGGAGACCAATAGTGAAAAGTCCCGGATCAGTGGATTTCACTATATGATAGAACAGCCAGGCGTTCTGTCCGGAGTCCGCGTCCACCGCTATCACTTTGGACACCAGAGAGCCTCCGTGTGCAGCTTTGGGGACCAGCTCGGTCATGAACGAGTTGCCCTCCGGGGCGGGGTACAGTATCTGAGGAGAGTTGTCATTCACATCCGATATGAAGACACTGACGGTCACGTTGCTGCTGAGCGGAGGAGAACCGTTGTCTCTGGCCATCACGTGCACTTTGAAACTCCTGAACTGTTCATAATCAAACGACCTCACAGCGTGGATCACCCCCGTGTCTCCGTTAACAGATACATAGGAGGACACCGGGGCACCGTTCACCTCACCGGATAACAGAGAATAAATCACTGTACCGTTTTGTCTCCAGTCGGGGTCTCGAGCACTAACGGAACATAAAGTGGAGCCAGGTTTGTTATTTTCAGTCACATATGCGCTGTACGATTGTTCCTCAAACACAGGTGGATTGTCGTTGATGTCTGCTACAGATAACTGAACAGTTTTAGAGGAGGACAGAGGTGGAGAGCCCTCGTCAGTGGCACTGATTGTAATGTTGTAATCAGACACTAGTTCACGGTCCAGTTGTCCTGTGGTCACCAGAGAATAATAATTTTTAATAGAAGGAACCAACTTAAAAGGGACGTTTTGCTGAATGGAGCAGCGGACCTGTCGATTATTCTCAGAGTCTCTATCCTGCACGTTAATGATGCCCACCTCTGTACCAGGTGGGATGTCCTCTGGAATAGGATTAGTCAGTGATTTCAAATTAACTACAGGGGCGTTGTCATTCACATCAGTGATAGAGATGATTGCCTTAGCATAAGATGATAGACCTAATCCATCTTTTGCCTTAACACGTATTTCAAATGATGTTGTAGCTTCATAGTCAACTGTGCCAATTACTCGTATCTCACCTAATTTACGATCAATACTAAAAATCTTCTTCACATCTTCATTAACATGACCGAAGTCATAAGTCACATCTCCATTGATTCCCTCGTCTGCATCAGTAGCGCTCACTGTGACCACTACAGTATCTACAGGAGAGTTTTCAGGCAGACTGGCTTTATAAACGGCCTGGCTAAACACTGGGGCGTTATCATTAGCATCCAGTACAGTGACGTGTATGACTACTGTACCTGATCTCTGAGGAGAGCCACCATCTAGAGCTGTAAGGAGCAAATTGATCTCTTGTTGTTTTTCACGATCAAGCTCTTTATCAAGAACAAGCTCTATTGTGTTTCCATTAGCAGCCAAGATGAAATTATCATTCTTTTTAAGGCTGTACTGCTGAACTGAATTTTGTCCGACATCCGCATCGTGAGCCTCCTCGATCACAAAACGAGCTCCTCTGTCTGCTGATTCTTGAATTTCTATGTTGATCAATTCTTCGTTAAATTGTGGCGAGTTATCATTAATATCTTGGATGTGTAGACTAATACGATGGAGCTCGAGAGGATTCTCCAGCACAAGCTCGTGTTTTAGGATGCACGAAGCCTTTTCTCCACAAAGCCCCTCTCGGTCAATCCTGTCGGCCACAATCAGTTCTCCGTTGTTCAGGTTTATGTCACAGTAACGTTTGTCAGTCCCATCCGTGTCAATACGAGCTCTCCTGTTAGAGAAAGCGCCCTTCTCCAGCCCGAGATCCTTGGCTATATTTCCAATTACTGATCCCCGTTTCATCTCCTCTGGAAAAGAATAGCTCATGTCTCCATATGCGGCATGCAAAAAAAGAAGGACAAAAAACCCGCACATCCGAAACCAGATTATTGTCGAATCCATCATCAACGATAAGATCACAACAGGATGAAGAATAAAGCGAACAAAAAGAGTTCAACCATATAACACGAAGAGCGACTGAGGCTCCAGGGCAAGTGTCCCTACCTAGACACAAGAGCGCAAGGATGTGTGTCTACACTAAACGACAGAGGAATTCAAACATCCTAACGCTGGTGTATAGCGCCACCGTGAGTTAAGTGAAACAAAAACACACAAATAAATATTGCTGTATGATTGTGAACAACTAGAACATAAAAAGATTTGAATTGATATTCTTTGTTGACTATTTAATAATTCTATGAGCTTGGACAATTTCTTCTGCTTTTAAAAGTGCTAATTGGCTGTAATCACTTCAATAATGATTTGTACATGTGCTGGTTCATCGAAGTTTGGTAATATTGAGCACCTGAATCCGTAGATAAATTTCAAAGAGAAGTAGATGCATGCAATATTTAAATTGCGACATTAAATCATGTAGTTACAATGTGACAAAAAAGTTTAGACAGCTAAGTATTTACTCATAAGTTCACAGATTTTACCTACAGTTAAATTTATCATTCTTAATGAATGCATTGAAAGCAACAAATATTTAGACTTTCTTTCTTCTAATTGCTTTAAGTAATTGTATATCAGAAGAAAACATATGTATTAGCTGTGTGGATCTGATGAAACTGTGGGAAAAATTAAACTAAATGCTGCTGAAAAGATATCAGTTTCCAGACCATTTATTCTTCAAGTGTGGAATAATCCACCCACCATAGAATTATAGTAGAATCTCCTCACAGCAGAGCCCTGTTTAGATACACACACTTAGCAGTAACTATTAGACTTCTGGTTGGAGTTTCTTAACTGGTTACAGTCGTATGACATAGCTATATATATACTTTACAAAGTTTCTTTTGTAAACTGCATGCATGTATGTTAATTCACGTCTTGCCGATGTTGCTAATTTCATAAAGGAACTCAGAAAGAGGAAGAGATATTCAACTTTTGTCACTACTTGTTCTGATTCCTTTAATATGTCACGAGAAAATGACTTGCATATAAAATAACCCAGATATTTTGCAAATACAATGCAATAACAAGCTCTGCGTTATGTAATAAAGGCATTTTCTGCATGCTGCTTAGACAGTCTGAGAGGGGGACAAAATAATAATTTGATGTGGAGATTCAATAAATGTCTTGAATGCAAGAGCAGAGTGAGGGAGTCTAGTTTTTTCAAGAAATTAGATGTTTTCAAGTATTAGATGTATGCAGACACATTCAGTTGTGTTTTGTCTCTGATTTAAGTAAAAAAGTCACAACCTTTAAGACCGCTTAAACTAAATATACTACTACAAACTTTTATAACACTGCAGATACAAATACCATAGTGATTTCATGTGGATACAAAATCAAAACACACTCTTGTAAAACTTGGACTGAAAAAATAAACCCCTTCCTTCAGTCACAGAACAGAGAAAAAAGATTCATTTTGTCACTGAATTCTAACAAGCCAATGCAAATGGAGTAGAACCACGACTTAACGACATATTAAAACAACCGGACCTGGCAACATAGCCGAGACACAAGTAACCAAACCCTTTGAACCCAGACAGTCAACAGAAAAAAGTCAGGCTGAAAATCTGTTACCAAACTCATATAATTGTTATCTGAGTTGCCTGAAAGGGAAAATAACTACATCTGTCAGCATGATCTGTATGAAACTCAGAGTGCGTTTTGGTGATTAAGGTGACTGATATTCTGTCAAGTCACCTTAGACAAGTGCTTAATTGGCTGCAACACAAGGCCAAGGCCGGATCTTTCCAATGAAAATACAGACTGAATAAAAATCACATATGTTTCAGAATGTCTTGAATAAAATAAACATCATTCAGTCAGAGCATATCACTGAGTCACCACAGTCACTGTAAAAATGCCCATACGACAGAACAAACAAACACACCTGTTAAAAAAGCATAGTATGCTGCATGGGAAAGTCTTCTATCACCATCATGGCAATTCCCTGAGTTTAAGTGTCTGCCAAAGAACAAACCTTTAGCATATAGGTCACATACTGAAAATGATGTGTAATGACATAGACACAGATGTTTCCTCTGCAGCAATGATCATGATTGTGTGGACGGTGTGCTTTAGCATTAAGAGAAATGTTATGGCACATACATACTGTGTCAAAGGTCATCAATGAAACTCAGTCATATTGCAGCCTTTATGTCCCAGCTGATCATTGCTTTAGAGGCTCAGTTCAGTAAAATATGGTGGAATAATTTGATTGACACTTACATGTGATGTCTTTCAGATGTCATTTTCCATCAGTAACAAAAATGAAAACTTGGGGTTTGATGATATAAAAATTAATGTCAATAATTCAAGAATTCATATAAACAATAACCTTACTTTATGCAGACCAAACATCAACATCAACTCAAGCAAAGTAATGAAAATAACTTGATATGGATAAAAGTATGAGAAGCATGAAATTAAAAGGCAATGTGGCAATTACCCACAGCAACCATCACTATGCACAAAGTAAGTGTGAAGCAATACTCTAAGTTTGGACTATTTTTGGCACTCAACTATGCATACAATTCAAATGTACTTGTTTAAAACTAAAATATGTTTGATTCGACTGTTTTTGACAAGTAAAATAATGCAACACTAACATTTAAAAAAAGTAAATTTGATCAAATGAGCACTACTTAACAAGAAATATTTTTAAAAAGTATCCCTCAGAAGCAATGTACTCAAATATAGCACGTACTAATTTTTCTAGGATTAATGATGCACAGGTCACATCTTCAGAACCTGAATCAAGTGGATAGCGCGATGGAAGAGAGCATTCAGGAAGTATGTTATTTAAAAAAACAGCAGGGTGCTCAGTTTGGGAATTTTTAGAATAGTTCACACTACTGTGCTGAAAAAATATTCAAACAGAAAATTAACTACAAACTCATTTGAAACCACATACAGACAAAATAAAAAAAAATGAAAACATGACAATCTCAATAAAAAACTATTTATTTTCAACGTCATTCGTATGAATGCAATTCAATGTTGATATTCATACCTCTGGGGACCCCTCCAACTCTCCAAAAACCTCAGCAAAGTCAGATGGACTTTTCTTCAGAGTCTGATCAGCAGGAAGTGTGTTGTCATTGTAAGATGTCACAAACTTAAAGTCACTGGTTCTAGAACCTGTTGTCAGGTATGCGTCATAGTTGTAAGCGCTGCGTAAAGTTCCTGTGCCGTCAACATCTGCGTAATTTGGAGGGAGATAAGCGCTGGGGATGGCCACTGCTCCATCAAACAACAGTCTGGGCTTTCTCCTGCGACAAAACCTCACACCCAGGATGATGATAATGAAGGTCAGAAAAAAGGTGGACACAGACACCAGCGCGATGATCAGATAAGAAGTCAGTTTGGAATTCTTCTCATCATAAGAAATATCCTTCAGTTCTGGCACCTCAGCCAAGTTATCAGAAATAAGTAAATACATGGAACACGTGGCAGAGAGAGAGGGCTGTCCATTATCTTTCACTGCCACAATGAGGTTCTGTTTCATGCTGTCAGATTCAGAAATGTCCCGCTGCGTCCTGATCTCTCCGCTGTGGAGACCAATAGTGAAAAGTCCCGGATCAGTGGATTTCACTATATGATAGGACAGCCAGGCGTTCTGTCCGGAGTCCGCGTCCACCGCTATCACTTTGGACACCAGAGAGCCTCCGTGTGCAGCTTTGGGGACCAGCTCGGTCATGAACGAGTTGCCCTCCGGGGCGGGGTACAGTATCTGAGGAGAGTTGTCATTCACATCCGATATGAAGACACTGACGGTCACGTTGCTGCTGAGTGGAGGAGAACCGTTGTCTCTGGCCATCACGTGGACTTTAAAACTCCTGAACTGTTCATAATCAAACGACCTCACAGCGTGGATCACCCCCGTGTCTCCGTTAACAGATACATAGGAGGACACCGGGGCACCGTTCACCTCACCGGATAACAGAGAATAAATCACTGTACCGTTTTGTCTCCAGTCGGGGTCTCGAGCACTAACGGAACATAAAGTGGAGCCAGGTTTGTTATTTTCAGTCACATATGCGCTGTACGACTGTTCCTCAAACACAGGTGGGTTGTCGTTGATGTCTGCTACAGATAACTGAACAGTTTTAGAGGAGGACAGAGGAGGAGAGCCCTCGTCAGTGGCACTGATTGTAATGTTGTAATCAGACACTAGTTCACGGTCCAGTTGTCCTGTGGTCACCAGAGAATAATAGTTTTTAATAGAAGGAACCAACTTAAAAGGGACGTTTTGCTGAATGGAGCAGCGCACCTGTCGATTATTCTCAGAGTCTCTATCCTGCACGTTAATGATGCCCACCTCTGTACCAGGTGGGATGCCCTCTGGAATAGGATTAGTCAGTGATTTCAAATTAACTACAGGGGCGTTGTCATTCACATCAGTGATAGAGATGATTGCCTTAGCATGAGATGATAGACCTAATCCATCTTTTGCCTTAACACGTATTTCAAATGATGTTGTAGTTTCATAGTCAACAGTGCCAATTACTCGTATCTCACCTAATTTACGATCAATACTAAATATCTTCTTCACATCTTCAGTAACATGACCGAAGTCATAAGTCACATCTCCATTGATTCCCTCGTCTGCATCAGTAGCGCTCACTGTGACCACTACAGTATCTACAGGAGAGTTTTCAGGCAGACTGGCTTTATAAACGGCCTGGCTAAACACTGGGGCGTTATCATTAGCATCCAGTACAGTGACGTGTATGACTACTGTACCTGATCTCTGAGGAGAGCCACCATCTAGAGCTGTAAGGAGCAAATTGATCTCTTGTTGTTTTTCACGATCAAGCTCTTTATCAAGAACAAGCTCTATTGTGTTTCCATTAGCAGCCAAGATGAAATTATCATTCTTTTTAAGGCTGTACTGCTGAACTGAATTTTGTCCGACATCCGCATCGTGAGCCTCCTCGATCACAAAACGAGCTCCTCTGACTGCTGATTCTTGAATTTCTATGATGATCAAGTCTTCGTCAAATTGTGGCGAGTTATCATTAATATCTTGGATGTGTAGACTAATACGATGGAGCTCGAGAGGATTCTCCAGCACAAGCTCGTGTTTTAGGATGCACGAAGCCTTTTCTCCACAAAGCCCCTCTCGGTCAATCCTGTCGGCCACAATCAGTTCTCCGTTGTTCAGGTTTATGTCACAGTAACGTTTGTCAGTCCCATCCGTGTCAATACGAGCTCTCCTGTTAGAGAAAGCGCCCGTCTCCAGCCCAAGATCCTTGGCTATATTTCCAATTACTGATCCCCGTTTCATCTCCTCTGGAAAAGAATAGCTCAT
Organism: Nibea coibor; assembly: GCA_023373845.1. Taxonomy (NCBI): domain Eukaryota; kingdom Metazoa; phylum Chordata; class Actinopteri; family Sciaenidae; genus Nibea; species Nibea coibor. Next base: position 13,040,207 of record CM041739.1, on the reverse strand, counting down.
GTCTCCATATGCGGCATGCAAAAAAAGAAGCAGGAAATAGAAGCTGTACGGCTGAAAGGCGAACATTTTTAAATCCATCGGCAAGCAGCAGTTCCTCACACGTCAAAGTATCGATACAACCAACACGGTTAAACCACTCAACACGAATAACAGTACCAATTCACCACGACTGTCTCGATATCTAGACCACGCGACGAGTGTACAAGACTGTCTGTCCACAAAGGACAGAGGAATCAAACCGTCTAATGGTTGGTGTATAGCGACACCGTGAGTTAAGTTCAACAATAACACTGATTATAAAAATCAAACGGAGCACTGTTAAAAGTTGTAGGAGCCCTCTGCATAAAACAAAGCATAAATTTATTTCGATCTTTATAACATTTGAAACAATAGTCAGTCCAAATCAGGACATCAGCACCAACAAGTACGACTATGCATTTAGTCCAGAGCATGAAAGACAAGGTCATATCAAGGTCTGATGACAACCTGCAAGTATAAGTAACAAGTAATATATAAGAAGTATATGGAAAATAATCTTTGTCAGATACAAGCTCATTGAGTTCCCTGTCTATTTTTAACTGTATCCAAGTTGTAAATACACATCACTTCATAGCCCTCTAAGAGGTAGAACTGATGTTTATTGTTCCCTTTCACCACGACATTTCAGCACCAGGCTAGAGTCCATCTTCACTGTGTGTGTTCTGCTAAAATGTTTAAAATTGAAATGCTGTTGTCATTATAACCATGTGTACATCAGAAAGTGTGGGGCACTGGACTTTGAGCACTTTGTCTACATTGCTCAGAATCTTGTTGTGTTGGACTGAGGTATTATTTTGACACATAGACATGTAGGTGTATTATTGATGCACTGTCTTTAAAGTAAGTTAGGAGTCTAAATGGACTGTTGCAGAGGCATGACTGCAGTGAGCTTGTAAGTGTAGTATGAAAACAGCCATGAATATTTTTGCAATTTGAATTAAAGGTCATACAATACCTTTGTACAACTTTGTTATCATGAACAATATTGTCTACAGTATGATTACTAAGTACCTGCCCATAGAAGAGTCGTGCCTTTATTGTGTCACGTTAGTGGGATTGTCAGATTGTTGTTTTGATTCATTTATTGGTGGCAGCTTTATCTCGAGGTACAGCCATAGTTTAACATGATGGATCAAAACAAAGCATTTGTCTGACTATACCTGTGAAGTGAATTCCTACATTTAAGTTTGTAGGTTTGAGAAATGTTGACATCACAAAGTTTGTAACTAGATCCAGTAGCAAGGTGAACTGTCTTTGACCCATCATTGGTCTGACATCCTACAAACAGTCTGAACTTGCACTCAGCAAAGTTTCACTTTTAAAGCTCCTGAAGGAATAGGAGACATGCATCAACATTATACACAGAAAAATTTGACTCAGAAAAGTCAGACCAAGAAAAAAAATGATATTATCACTGTATCTCAAAATAAAGAACTGCCAACAGTCAAGAGAAAACTTGCCGCAAAAATCAAAAAGTCTTAAAACTTGCTGTGGCTACGCACTGTGAGACAGTCTATTAACATTAGCAGTGACACTCCAGCGCAGTAAAGACAAGGTCCCCTGATATTTCACTAAACAGTAAAACTACTCTTCATAAAGTTACAATAGAGACCCAGGATACAGTCTGACATTGTGAATCCTCTCAAAAACATAACAGACAGTCAGAAAAAGATCTTCACAGCACAATCAGAGGTTTCTCATAGAACTAAGTCAGCCCAAACAATGATGACATCGCCACAGAACACCCCCTTCTATTAAAAAGATGGCAAGATAAATTTATCAAAAACAACCCATTCATTTTTTCATCACTGACTTCAATCTTAAGCTGTGTTAATATCAGGCAGGAATCAAATACAACAAGAGTGGTCATTTTAGCAAATCTGTTAAAAAAGGGGGACTGGATAAGCTTTAGATGTAAAGACCTACAGGCAGTGAGTTCCACCTATGATATGTAGTATGCCGCTGTCACACAACAATGACAAGTCTGAATGGTTATTCAGTCATCCAATTTATGTCATACATATAGCAGTTTTCCAAACACTATGACATATTTCCATCGACTATAGAGAAACACCAGTGCTTGCCAGAAGCATTTGTCAAGAAAGTCAACTGTCAGTTGAAAATGAGATACGGTGCCGAATATGGCCACAGAGACAATTTCTTCTGAAACAATGACAATGTGATTGTGAGAGAAACATCATTCAATATTGACAGTCTATATACTGAAGCTACGAAGACACGGTTACACTACACTCCTGTATGTTGCTTTCAAGCTGATGAGTGAAATGAATATTTTTTTGAATTGCTATTAAAACCTATGTTTCCATTGAGATTTGAGAGCGCTACAGGCAGACAAATTTCACATAAGAACTAAAGTTTACATACAAACAACAATGTAGGAAAGGACACCTCAAAAAAGGGAAGTCACAATGTGATCATTTATGTATGCCAAACAATGTCAACAACAACATATGAATAATGAGTGATCAACCTAATAGAATGTTTGACTAATCTATAAGTTTGAAAATGTACCACATCAAGGAACAGAAAAGGCGGAGGGAACAATCCATCACTTATACTTCAATAAAGTTAATTTGGAAAAAATGTATGTACTATACACAAGTGACAGAAAATAGCCTTACTCAGAAATCCCCGATTTATTTGAATAACCAGCAAACACCAGCATGACTTTTTCCAGAACAAATGGTCTTCAGAGTCTGAATGAAGTGCATATAGTTTTTGTACACAGCAGCAACTGATTGACTATAAAATGCATTCAGTAAGTTTGTTATTAACAAATAAACCAGGATGACGATGAGAAACATCAGTTTGGAGAACTATGATGTGTGAAAATGAATGTTCAATGATAAAATCAACTATGACCAATATTGTCAGGAAGCACAGACAGAGAAAATGACAAATAAAAATGAATCAAAATAAAACATAAAAAAAATAACACTGACTTGAGTCTTATGAAAATATCTCTAATTTTATTTGAATAGAATTCCATGTCATTAGGGTATTCATACCTCTGGGGACCCCTCCAACTCTCCAAAAACCTCAGCAAAGTCAGAGGGACTTTTCTTCAGAGTCTGGTCAGCAGGAAGTGTGTTGTCATTGTAAGATGTCACGAACTTAAAGTCACTGGTTCTAGAACCTGTTGTCAGGTATGCGTCATAGTTGTAGGCGCTGCGTAAAGTTCCTGTGCCGTCAACATCTGCGTAATTAGGAGGGAGATAAGCGCTGGGGATGGCCACTGCTCCATCAAACAACAGTCTGGGCTTTCTCCTGCGACAAAACCTCACACCCAGGATGATGGTAATGAAGGTCAGAAAAAAGGTGGATACAGACACCAGCGCAATGATCAGATAAGAGGTCAGTTTGGAATTCTTCTCATCATAAGAAATATCCTTCAGTTCTGGCACCTCAGCCAAGTTATCAGAAATAAGTAAATACATGGAACACGTGGCAGAGAGAGAGGGCTGTCCGTTATCTTTCACTGCCACAATAAGGTTCTGTTTCATGCTGTCAGATTCAGAAATGTCCCGCTGTGTCCTGATCTCTCCGCTGTGGAGACCAATAGTGAAAAGTCCCGGATCAGTGGATTTCACTATATGATAAGACAGCCAGGCGTTCTGTCCGGAGTCCGCGTCCACTGCTATCACTTTGGACACCAGAGAGCCTCCGTGTGCAGCTTTGGGGACCAGCTCGGTCATGAACGAGTTGCCCTCCGGGGCGGGGTACAGTATCTGAGGAGAGTTGTCATTCACATCCGATATGAAGACACTGACGGTCACGTTGCTGCTGAGCGGAGGTGAACCGTTGTCTCTGGCCATCAGGTGCACTTTAAAACTCCTGAACTGTTCATAATCAAACGACCTCACAGCGTGGATCACCCCCGTGTCTCCGTTAACAGATACATAGGAGGACACCGGGGCACCGTTCACCTCACCGGATAACAGAGAATAAATCACTGTACCGTTTTGTCTCCAGTCGGGGTCTCGAGCACTAACGGAACATAAAGTGGAGCCAGGTTTGTTATTTTCAGTCACATATGCGCTGTACGACTGTTCCTCAAACACAGGTGGGTTGTCGTTGATGTCTGCTACAGATAACTGAACAGTTTTAGAGGAGGACAGAGGTGGAGAGCCCTCGTCAGTGGCACTGATTGTAATGTTGTAATCAGACACTAGTTCACGGTCCAGTCGTCCTGTGGTCACCAGAGAATAATAGTTTTTAATAGAAGGAACCAACTTAAAAGGGACGTTTTGCTGAATGGAGCAGCGGACCTGTCGATTATTCTCAGAGTCTCTATCCTGCACGTTAATGATGCCCACCTCTGTACCAGGTGGGATGTCCTCTGGAATAGGATTAGTCAGTGATTTCAAATTAACTACAGGGGCGTTGTCATTCACATCAGTGATAGAGATGATTGCCTTAGCATATGATGATAGACCTAATCCATCTTTTGCCTTAACACGAATTTCAAATGATGTTGTAGCTTCATAGTCAACTGTGCCAATTACTCGTATCTCACCTAATTTACTGTCAATACCAAATATCTTCTTCACATCTTCAGTAACATGTCCAAATTCATACGTCACATCTCCATTGATTCCCTCGTCTGCATCAGTAGCGCTCACTGTGACCACTACAGTATCTACAGGAGAGTTTTCAGGCAGACTGGCTTTATAAACGGCCTGGCTAAACACTGGGGCGTTATCATTAGCATCCAGTACAGTGACGTGTATGACTACTGTACCTGATCTCTGAGGAGAGCCACCATCTAGAGCTGTAAGGAGCAAATTGATCTCTTGTTGTTTTTCACGATCAAGCTCTTTATCAAGAACAAGCTCTATTGTGTTTCCATTAGCAGCCAAGATGAAATTATCATTCTTTTTAAGGCTGTACTGCTGAACTGCATTTTGTCCGACATCCGCATCGTGAGCCTCCTCGATCACAAAACGAGCTCCCCTGACTGCTAACTCGTGAATTTCTATATTTATAATTTCTTCCTTAAATTGTGGCGAATTATCATTAATATCTTGGATGTGTAGACTAATACGATGGAGCTCGAGAGGATTCTCCAGCACAAGCTCGTGTTTTAGGATGCACGAAGCCTTTTCTCCACAAAGCCCCTCTCGGTCAATCCTGTCGGCCACAATCAGTTCTCCGTTGTTCAGGTTTATGTCACAGTAACGTTTGTCAGTCCCATCCGTGTCAATACGAGCTCTCCTGTTAGAGAAAGCGCCCGTCTCCAGACCAAGATCCTTGGCTATATTTCCAATGACTGATCCCCGTTTCATCTCCTCTGGAAAAGAATAGCTCACGTCTCCATATGCGGCATGCAAAAAAAGAAGCAGGAAATAGAAGCTGTACGGCTGAAAGGCGAACATTTTTAAATCCATCGACAAGCAGCAGTTCCTCACACGTCAAAGTATCGATACAACCAACACGGTTAAACCACTCAACACGAATAACAGTACCAATTCACCACGACTGTCTCGATATCTAGACCACGCGACGAGTGTACAAGACTGTCTGTCCACAAAGGACAGAGGAATCAAACCGTCTAATGGTTGGTGTATAGCGACACCGTGAGTTAAGTTCAACAATAACACTGATTATAAAAATCAAATGGAGCACTGTTAAAAGTTGTAGGAGCCCTCTGCATAAAACAAAGCATAAATTTATTTCGATCTTCATAACATTTGAAACAATAGTCAGTCCAAATCAGGACATCAGCACCAACAAGTGCAACTATGCATTTAGTCCAGAGCATGAAAGACAAGGTCATATCAAGGTCTGATGACGACCTGCAAGTATAAGTAACAACTATTATATAAGAAGTATATGGAAAATAATCTTTGTCAGATACAAGCTCATTGAGTTCCCTGTCTATTTTTAACTGTATCCAAGTTGTAAATACACATCACTTCATAGCCCTCTAAGAGCTAGAACTGATGTTTATTGTTGCCTTTTCACCATGACATTTCAGCACCAGGCTTGAGTCCATCTTCACTGTGTGTGTTCTGCTAAAATGTTTCAAATTGAAATGCTGTTGTCATTATAACCATGTGTACATCAGAAAGTGTGGGGCACTGGACTTTGAACACTTTGTCTACATTGCTCAGAATTTCGTTGTGTCGGACTGAGGTATTATTTTGACACATAGACATGTAGGTGTATTATTGATGCACTGTCTTTAAAGTAAGTTTGGTGTCTAAATGGACTGTTGCAGAGGCATGACTGCAGTGAGCTTCTAAGTCTAGTATGAAAACAGCCATGAATATGTTTGCAATTTAAATTAAAAGTCAGACAATACCTTTGTACAACTTTGTTATCATAACCAATATTGTCTACAGTATAATTAATAAGTACCTGCCCATAGAAGAGTCGTGCCTTTATTGTGTCACACTAGTGTGATTGTCAGATTGTTGTTTTGTTTCATTTATTGGTGGCAGCTTTATCTTGAGGTACAGCCATAGTTTAACATGATGGATCATAACAAAGCATTTGTCTGACTATACCTGTGAAGTGAATTCCTACATTTAAGTTTGTAGGTTTGAGAAATGTTGACATCACAAAGTTTGTAACTAGATCCAGTAGCAAGGTGAACTGTCTTTGACCCATCATTGGTCTGACATCCTACAAACAGTCTGAACTTGCGCTCAGCAAAGTTTCACTTTTAAAGCTCCTGAAGGAATAGGAGACATGCATCAACTTTATACACAGAAACATTTGACTCAGAAAAGTCAGACCAAGAAAAAAAATGATATTATCACTGTATCTCAAAATAAAAAAACTGCCAACAGTCAAGAGAAAACTTGCCGGAAAAATCAAAAAGTCTTAAAACTTGCTGTGGCTACACACAATGAGACAGGCTATTAAGATTAACATTGACACTCCAGCGCAGTAAAGACAAGATCCCCTGACATTTCACTGAACAGTAAAACTACCCTTCAGAAAGTTACAATAGAGATCCAGGATACAGTCTGACATTGTGAATCCTCTCAAAAACACAACAAACAGACAGTCAGAAAGGCTTTCTCATAGAACTAAGTCAGCCCAAACAATGATGACATCGCCACAGAACACCCCCTTCTATTAAAAAGATGGCAAGATAAATTTATCAAAAACAACCCACTAATTTTTTCATCACTGACTTCAATCTTAAGCTGTGTTAATATCAGGCAGGAATCAAATACAACAAGAGTGGTCATTTTAGCAAATCTGTTAAAAAAAGGGGGGGCTGGATAAACTTTAGATGTAAAGACCTAAAGGCAGTGAGTTCCACCTATGATATGTAGTATGCCGCTGTCACACAACAATAGCATGTCTGGATGGGTTTTCAGTCATCCAACTTATGTCATACATATAGCAGTTTGCAAAACACCATGACATGTTTCCATCGACTATAGAGAAACACCAGTGCTTGCCAGAAACATTTGTCAAGAAAGTCAACTGTCAGTTGAAAATGAGATACGGTGCCGAATATGGCCACAGAGACAATTTCTTCTGAAACAATGACAATATGACATCATTCAGTATTGACAGTCTATATATTGAAGCTACGAAGACACGGTTACACTACACTCCTGTATGTTGCTTTCAAGCTGATGAGTGAAATGAATATTTTTTTTGAATTGCTATTGAAACCAATGTTTCCATTGAGATTTGAGAGCGCTACAGGCAGACAAATTTCACATAAGAACTAAAGTTTACATACAAACAACAATGTAGGAAAGGACACCTCAAAAAAGGGAAGTCACAATGTGATCATTTATGTATGCCAAACAATGTCAACAACAACATATGAATAATGAGGGATCACCCTAATAGAATGTTTGACTAATCTATAAGTTTGAAAATGTACCACATCAAGGAACAGAAATGGCAGAGGGAACAATGCATCACTTACACTTCAATAAAGTTAATTTGGAAAAAATGTATGTACTATACACAAGTGACAGAAAATAGCCTTACTCAGAAATCCCTGATTTATTTGAATAACCAGCAAACACCAGCATGACTTTTTCCAGAACAAATGGTCTTCAGAGTCTGAATGAAGTGCATATAGTTTTTGTACACAGCAGCAACTGATTGACTATAAAATGCATTCAGTATGTTTGTTATTAACAAATAAACCAGGATGACGATGAGAAATATCAGTTTGGAGAACTATGATGTGTGAAAATGAATGTTCAATGATAAAATCAACTATGACCAATATTGTCAGGAAGCACAGACAGAGAAAATGACAAATAAAAATCTATCAAAATAAAACATAAAAAAAATAACACTGACTTGAATCTTATGAAAATATCTCTAATTCTATTTGAACAGAATTCCATGTCATTAGGGTATTCATACCTCTGGGGACCCCTCCAACTCTCCAAAAACCTCAGCAAAGTCAGACGGACTTTTCTTCAGAGTCTGGTCAGCAGGAAGTGTGTTGTCATTGTAAGATGTCACGAACTTAAAGTCACTGGTTCTAGAACCTGTTGTCAGGTATGCGTCATAGTTGTAAGCGCTGCGTAAAGTTCCTGTGCCGTCAACATCTGCGTAATTAGGAGGGAGATAAGCGCTGGGGATGGCCACTGCTCCATCAAACAACAGTCTGGGCTTTCTCCTGCGACAAAACCTCACACCCAGGATGATGATAATGAAGGTCAGAAAAAAGGTGGACACAGACACCAGCGCGATGATCAGATAAGAAGTCAGTTTGGAATTCTTCTCATCATAAGAAATATCCTTCAGTTCTGGCACCTCAGCCAAGTTATCAGAAATAAGTAAATACATGGAACACGTGGCAGAGAGAGGGGGCTGTCCGTTATCTTTCACTGCCACAATAAGGTTCTGTTTCATGCTGTCAGATTCAGAAATGTCCCGCTGTGTCCTGATCTCTCCGCTGTGGAGACCAATAGTGAAAAGTCCCGGATCAGTGGATTTCACTATATGATAGGACAGCCAGGCGTTCTGTCCGGAGTCCGCGTCCACCGCTATCACTTTGGACACCAGAGAGCCTCCGTGTGCAGCTTTGGGGACCAGCTCGGTCATGAACGAGTTGCCCTCCGGGGCGGGGTACAGTATCTGAGGAGAGTTGTCATTCACATCCGATATGAAGACACTGACGGTCACGTTGCTGCTGAGTGGAGGAGAACCGTTGTCTCTGGCCATCACGTGCACTTTAAAACTCCTGAACTGTTCATAATCAAACGACCTCACAGCGTGGATCACCCCCGTGTCTCCGTTAACAGATACATAGGAGGACACCGGGGCGCCGTTCACCTCACCGGATAACAGAGAATAAATCACTGTACCGTTTTGTCTCCAGTCGGGGTCTCGAGCAGTAACGGAACATAAAGTGGAGCCAGGTTTGTTATTTTCAGTCACATATGCGCTGTACGACTGTTCCTCAAACACAGGTGGGTTGTCATTGATGTCTGCTACAGATAACTGAACAGTTTTAGAGGAGGACAGAGGTGGAGAGCCCTCGTCAGTGGCACTGATTGTAATGTTGTAATCAGACACTAGTTCACGGTCCAGTTGTCCTGTGGTCACCAGAGAATAATAGTTTTTAATAGAAGGAACCAACTTAAAAGGGACGTTTTGCTGAATGGAGCAGCGGACCTGTCGATTATTCTCAGAGTCTCTATCCTGCACGTTAATGATGCCCACCTCTGTACCAGGTGGGATGTCCTCTGGAATAGGATTAGTCAGTGATTTCAAATTGACTACAGGGGCGTTGTCATTCACATCAGTGATAGAGATGATTGCCTTAGCATGAGATGATAGACCTAATCCATCTTTTGCCTTAACACGTATTTCAAATGATGTTGTAGCTTCATAGTCAACTGTGCCAATTACTCGTATCTCACCTAATTTACGATCAATACTAAACATCCTTTTCAAATCTTCATTAACATGACCGAAGTCATAAGTCACATCTCCATTGATTCCCTCGTCTGCATCAGTAGCGCTCACTGTGACCACTACAGTATCTACAGGAGAGTTTTCAGGCAGACTGGCTTTATAAACGGCCTGGCTAAACACTGGGGCGTTATCATTAGCATCCAGTACAGTGACGTGTATGACTACTGTACCTGATCTCTGAGGAGAGCCACCATCTAGAGCTGTAAGGAGCAAATTGATCTCTTGTTGTTTTTCACGATCAAGCTCTTTATCAAGAACAAGCTCTATTGTGTTTCCATTAGCAGCCAAGATGAAATTATCATTCTTTTTAAGGCTGTACTGCTGAACTGAATTTTGTCCGACATCCGCATCGTGAGCCTCCTCGATCACAAAACGAGCTCCTCTGTCTGCTAACTCGTGAATTTCTATGTTGATCAATTCTTCGTCAAACTGTGGCGAGTTATCATTAATATCTTGAATGTGTAGACTAATACGATGGAGCTCGAGAGGATTCTCCAGCACAAGCTCGTGTTTTAGGATGCACGAAGCCTTTTCTCCACAAAGCCCCTCTCGGTCAATCCTGTCGGCCACAATCAGTTCTCCGTTGTTCAGGTTTATGTCACAGTAACGTTTGTCAGTCCCATCCGTGTCAATACGAGCTCTCCTGTTAGAGAAAGCGCCCGTCTCCAGCCCGAGATCCTTGGCTATATTTCCAATTACTGATCCCCGTTTCATCTCCTCTGGAAAAGAATAGCTCATGTCTCCATATGCGGCATGCAAAAAAAGAAGCAGGAAATAGAAGCTGTACGGCTGAAAGGCGAACATTTTTAAATCCATCGACAAGCAGCAGTTCCTCACACGTCAAAGTATCGATACAACCAACACGTTTAAACCACTCAACACGAATAACAGTACCAATTCACCGCGACTGTCTCGATATCTAGACCACGCAATGAGTGTACAAGACTGTCTGTCCACAAAGGACAGAGGAATCAAACCGTGTAATGGTTGGTGTATAGCGACACCGTGAGTTAAGTTCAACAATAACACTGATTATAAAAATCAAACGGAGCACTGTTAAAAGTTGTAGGAGCCCTCTGCATAAAACAAAACATAAATTTATTTCGATCTTTATAACATTTGGAACAATAGTCAGTCCAAATCAGGACATCAGCACCAACAAGTACGACTATGCATTTAGTCCAGAGCATGAAAGACAAGGTCATATCAAGGTCTGACGACAACCTGCAAGTATAAGTAACAAGTAATATATAAGAAGTATATGTAAAATAATCTTTGTCAGATACAAGCTCATTGAGTTCCCTGTCTATTTTTAGCTGTATCCAAGTTGTAAATGCACATCACTTCATAGCCCTCTAAGAGCTAGAACTGATGTTTATTGTTCCCTTTCACCACGACATTTCAGCACCAGGCTTGAGTCCATCTTCACTGTGTGTGTTCTGCTAAAATGTTTAAAATTGAAATGCTGTTGTCACTATAACTATGTGTACATCAGAAAGTGTGGGGCAATGGACTTTGAACACTTTGTCTACATTGCTCAGAATCTTGTTGTGTTGGACTGAGGTATTATTTTGACACATAGACATGTAGGTGTATTATTGATGCACTGTCTTTAAAGTAAGTTAGGAGTCTAAATGGACTGTTGCAGAGGCATGACTGCAGTGAGCTTCTAAGTGTAGTATGAAAACAGCCATGAATATTTTTGCAATTTAAATTAAAAGTCAGACAATACCTTTGTACAACTTTGTTATCATAACCAATATTGTCTACAGTATAATTAATAAGTACCTGCCCATAGAAGAGTCGTGCCTTTATTGTGTCACACTAGTGTGATTGTCAGATTGTTGTTTTGTTTCATTTATTGGTGGCAGCTTTATCTTGAGGTACAGCCATAGTTTAACATGATGGATCATAACAAAGCATTTGTCTGACTATACCTGTGAAGTGAATTCCTACATTTAAGTTTGTAGGTTTGAGAAATGTTGACATCACAAAGTTTGTAACTAGATCCAGTAGCAAGGTGAACTGTCTTTGACCCATCATTGGTCTGACATCCTACAAACAGTCTGAACTTGCGCTCAGCAAAGTTTCACTTTTAAAGCTCCTGAAGGAATAGGAGACATGCATCAACTTTATACACAGAAACATTTGACTCAGAAAAGTCAGACCAAGAAAAAAAATGATATTATCACTGTATCTCAAAATAAAAAAACTGCCAACAGTCAAGAGAAAACTTGCCGGAAAAATCAAAAAGTCTTAAAACTTGCTGTGGCTACACACAATGAGACAGGCTATTAAGATTAACATTGACACTCCAGCGCAGTAAAGACAAGATCCCCTGACATTTGTCTGAACAGTAAAACTACCCTTCAGAAAGTTACAATAGAGATCCAGGATACAGTCTGACAATGTGAATCCTCTCAAAAACACAAAAATCAGACAGTCAGAAAAAGATCTTCACAGCACAATCAGAGGTTTCTCATAGAACTAACTCAGCCCAAACAATGATGACATCACCACAGAACACCCCCTTCTATTAAAAAGATGGCAAGATAAATTTATCAAAAACAACCCATTAATTGTTTCATCACTGACTTCAATCTTAAGCTGTGTTAATATCAGGCAGGAATAAAATACAACAAGAGTGGTCATTTTAGCAAATCTGTTAAAAAAGGGGGACTGGATAAGCTTTAGATGTAAAGACCTACAGGCAGTGAGTTCCACCTATGATATGTAGTATGCCGCTGTCACACAACAATAACAAGTCTGAATGGTTATTCAGTCATCCAATTTATGTCATACATACAGCAGTTTTCCAAACACCATGACATATTTCCATCGACTATAGAGAAACACCAGTGCTTGCCAGAAACATTTGTCAAGAAAGTCAACTGTCAGTTGAAAATGAGATACGGTGCCGAATATGGCCACAGAGACAATTTCTTCTGAAACAATGACAATATGACATCATTCAGTATTGACAGTCTATATATTGAAGCTACGAAGACACGGTTACACTACACTCCTGTATGTTGCTTTCAAGCTGATGAGTGAAATGAATATTTTTTTGAATTGCTATTAAAACCTATGTTTCCATTGAGATTTGAGAGCGCTACAGGCAGACAAATTTCACATAAGAACTAAAGTTTACATACAAACAACAATGTAGGAAAGGACACCTCAAAAAAGGGAAGTCACAATGTGATCATTTATGTATGCCAAACAATGTCAACAACAACATATGAATAATGAGTGATCACCCTAATAGAATGTTTGACTAATCTATAAGTTTGAAAATGTACCACATCAAGGAACAGAAAAGGCGGCGGGAACAATGCATCACTTACACTTCAATAAAGTTAATTTGGAAAAAATGTATGTACTATACACAAGTGACAGAAAATAGCCTTACTCAGAAATCCCTGATTTCAGTTTGGAGAACTATGATGTGTGAAAATGAATGTTCAATGATAAAATCAACTATGACCAATATTGTCAGAAAGCACAGACAGAGAAAATCACAAATAAAAATCAATCAAAATAAAACATAAAAAAATAACACTGACTTGAATCTTATGAAAATATCTCTAATTCTATTTGAATAGAATTCCATGTCATTAGGGTATTCATACCTCTGGGGACCCCTCCAACTCTCCAAAAACCTCAGCAAAGTCTGATGGACTTTTCTTCAGAGTCTGGTCAGCAGGAAGTGTGTTGTCATTGTAAGAAGTCACGAACTTAAAGTCACTGGTTCTAGAACCTGTTGTCAGGTATGCGTCATAGTTGTAAGCGCTGCGTAAAGTTCCTGTGCCGTCAACATCTGCGTAATTAGGAGGGAGATAAGCGCTGGGGATGGCCACTGCTCCATCAAACAACAGTCTGGGCTTTCTCCTGCGACAAAACCTCACACCCAGGATGATGATAATGAAAGTCAGAAAAAAGGTGGACACAGACACCAGCGCGATGATCAGATAAGAAGTCAGTTTGGAATTCTTCTCATCATAAGAAATATCCTTCAGTTCTGGCACCTCAGCCAAGTTATCAGAAATAAGTAAATACATGGAACACGTGGCAGAGAGAGAGGGCTGTCCGTTATCTTTCACTGCCACAATAAGGTTCTGTTTCATGCTGTCAGATTCAGAAATGTCCCGCTGTGTCCTGATCTCTCCGCTGTGGAGACCAATAGTGAAAAGTCCCGGATCAGTGGATTTCACTATATGATAGGACAGCCAGGCGTTCTGTCCGGAGTCCGCGTCCACCGCTATCACTTTGGACACCAGAGAGCCTCCGTGTGCAGCTTTGGGGACCAGCTCGGTCATGAACGAGTTGCCCTCCGGGGCGGGGTACAGTATCTGAGGAGAGTTGTCATTCACATCCGATATGAAGACACTGACGGTCACGTTGCTGCTGAGTGGAGGAGAACCGTTGTCTCTGGCCATCACGTGCACTTTAAAACTCCTGAACTGTTCATAATCAAACGACCTCACAGCGTGGATCACCCCCGTGTCTCCGTTAACAGATACATAGGAGGACACCGGGGCGCCGTTCACCTCACCGGATAACAGAGAATAAATCACTGTACCGTTTTGTCTCCAGTCGGGGTCTCGAGCAGTAACGGAACATAAAGTGGAGCCAGGTTTGTTATTTTCAGTCACATATGCGCTGTACGACTGTTCCTCAAACACAGGTGGGTTGTCGTTGATGTCTGCTACAGATAACTGAACAGTTTTAGAGGAGGACAGAGGTGGAGAGCCCTCGTCAGTGGCACTGATTGTAATGTTGTAATCAGACACTAGTTCACGGTCCAGTTGTCCTGTGGCCACCAGAGAATAATAGTTTTTAATAGAAGGAACCAACTTAAAAGGGACGTTTTGCTGAATAGAGCAGCGGACCCGCTGGTTATTCTCAGAGTCTGCATCCTGCACGTTAATGATGCCCACCTCTGTACCAGGTGACACGTTCTCAGGTATTGGGTTAGCCACAGATTTCACATAGATTACAGGTATGTTGTCATTGACATCGGTGACATCAATGGTTACCTTTGTGTATGATGATAATCCTAAACCATCTTTTGCTTTAATGCGCAAATCATATGTTGCAACAGCTTCAAAGTCAATCGCACCATTGACCTTTATTTTGCCGTTTTTACGGTCAATACTAAAAATCTTCTTCACATCTTCAGTAACATGACCGAAGTCATAAGTCACATCTCCATTGATTCCCTCGTCTGCATCAGTAGCGCTCACTGTGACCACTACAGTATCTACAGGAGAGTTTTCAGGCAGACTGGCTTTATAAACGGCCTGGCTAAACACTGGGGCGTTATCATTAGCATCCAGTACAGTGACGTGTATGACTACTGTACCGGATCTCTGAGGAGAGCCACCATCTAGAGCTGTAAGGAGCAAATTGATCTCTTGTTGTTTTTCACGATCAAGCTCTTTATCAAGAACAAGCTCTATTGTGTTTCCATTAGCAGCCAAGATGAAATTATCATTCTTTTTAAGGCTGTACTGCTGAACTGAATTCTGGCCTACATCCGCATCGTGAGCCTCTTCGATCACAAAACGAGCTCCCCTGTCTGCTGATTCTTGAATTTCTACATTGATCGATTCTTCGTTAAACTGTGGCGAGTTATCATTAATATCTTGAATGTGTAGACTAAAAGGATGTAGTTCTAGAGGATTCTCCAGGACAAGATCGCGTTTTATTACACACGACAGCTTTTCACCACAAAGCCCTTCCCGGTCAATCCTGTCGGCAACAATTAAATCCCCGGTACTGAGACTGATGTCACAATAACGTTTGCGATTCCCTGCGGCGTCAACACGGGCATTTCGAGCAGACAGTTTACTGTAGTCCAGGTTAAGATCCTTCGCTATATTCCCAATGACAGATCCGCGCTTCATTTCCTCTTGAAAAGAATAGCTGACGTCCCCATTCACGGCTTGCCACATGAGAAAGAAAACAAAGCAGCTCAATTTAAGCGCCATCATGGCAATGTTTGATACGGAAAACGGCCCTCTTTTATATTACAAATTCAATACCGCTTGCAGAGCTCAGTCTCAAGAAAATCGACAGCACTCCTCAGTTCTTGCTTCACCCTCGAACCGACAGCAACTGAAAATTACCCTTTTATTGGTCCATACTTAAGAGGGTGGAGTGGATATGTTTCAGGTAGACTGGTGAATAGCGACACCATGAGTAGAATGAAGAAATGACAGACAGTATAAAATAAAAATCGTAATAGGCATAATAATAATAGTGCTTGTTATTATATTATAATTAGTAGTATTAGTATTATTATCGTTGTTGTTGGTAGCAGGACTATATTCATGCTACTATTACTACTAGTAGTGAAATTTTAAATGGTAAAAAATATATAAATCGGTTTAGCATGATATTCACCATCTTAACATACAAAAGGCTCGGCAGCAGATATATCATCGTTATTACTGTCATTATAGATGTGTTACACTCAAAAAATTAAATCTTAAAGCTTATTCTTAATATAATGCAACACATATTTATGTCTGACTGAAATCAAAACGCCAGGTTCCTAAATGAAATCTAATAATGCAGCTCTTATCAAGAATGTCTTTGACATATCTATTATTTGATATAACTGCGCAAAGGACGGCCACATGATTTATTCCTCTGCGTAATTATATCATATGCATTCTGATAATTTATCAAGATGGAAAAACAGAGACTGAGAAGTCCAAACAAATCATAACTGTTGAAAACCGTAGAAACAGAATACTTTTAAGACTCACGTGGTCCAATTCAGGAGACCGCCTTACACTTTGACATTTTAGAACACTGTATGTTAGACGTTTCTGTTAAATAGATATCAGTTTCTCATTCAGAACAGAGTAAAAGTAGGAAATATGACGAGAATAAATATGGAAATTCATGCCATTGTCATCAGCAATGACTGATGACAAACTACTGATTAAGTAATAGCAACCTATCTAAGAGGAATCACACTGTCCCTCATTGTTCCAAAGAGGAAGTTAGAGCAGACGGCAGACGACTTATGAAAGATTTATTAAATGGGCATAAAAGGGTAGGTAAAAGACAGACATCTTAATGACTTGGATCATCTAATTCATTTAGGACAATGTATGCGCAAATACAGTGGAAAAAATGCAGTAAAGGGGGGGATGGCAAAAACATGAAACAGAGAGGTAAAGTATCCCGAAAATGCGAAATCAATAGAGATTCAGCACCATGGACAGAGAAATAAAGACACATAATACGAAACGCTTTGACTCAAAGGGGCATGACAGGGAGCAATGATAAGACCAGCTGTATTCGAATCGACTTCAAAATAATGACTTTACCGACAACGACTGTAATGAAACTTAGGGAAGCATCTCGACTTTTATGCAAGACAGATACTCATAACAGTACACTGAAAATAACACCAGAGTAGAGCAACGACGGGATGACATGTAAACATTTAGCCCTCATTAGTTCAGGACAATATATTTGCAAAAACTAAACGCAGCAAAGGGGGGAATGAAAACGATCCGAAAATACAGAGGTAGACTATCTCCGAAAATGGTACAGGACATCAATCGGGGTTCAGCACCATGGACAGAGAAACAAGGAACCCAATACTAAAAAATTTGCCCCACTGGAATAAAAGAAAATTAGCCAGCGAGATGGACTCCAATAAACTTGAATACAACGACTGTATGGTGAAAAAGCTCAAGGTTAGACTCGCAGAAAGTCTCACGTCGTTTGAACAACACTAAGGAAGATGGATTAATGAGCACAACAGGACAAATCTCAAGACAGTAAAAGTAAAACACACAAAGATCTAAATGATGTTGATCACGGGATCAGAGTTATGAAATATGTCCCTACCTCAGGAGAACTATCACAATCTCCAAACGCTTCAGCAAAGTCTGATGGACTTTTCTTCAGAGTCTGGTCAGCAGGAAGTGTGTTGTCATTGTAAGAAGTCACGAACTTAAAGTCACTGGTTCTAGAACCTGTTGTCAGGTATGCGTCATAGTTGTAAGCGCTGCGTAAAGTTCCTGTGCCGTCAACATCTGCGTAATTTGGAGGGAGATAAGCGCTGGGAATGGCCACTGCTCCATCAAACAACAGTCTGGGCTTTCTCCTGCGACAAAACCTCACACCCAGGATGATGATAATGAAGGTCAGAAAAAAGGTGGACACAGACACCAGCGCGATGATCAGATAAGAAGTCAGTTTGGAATTCTTCTCATCATAAGAAATATCCTTCAGTTCTGGCACCTCAGCCAAGTTATCAGAAATAAGTAAATACATGGAACACGTGGCAGAGAGAGAGGGCTGTCCGTTATCTTTCACTGCCACAATGAGGTTCTGTTTCATGCTGTCAGATTCAGAAATGTCCCGCTGTGTCCTGATCTCTCCGCTGTGGAGACCAATAGTGAAAAGTCCCGGATCAGTGGATTTCACTATATGATAGGACAGCCAGGCGTTCTGCCCGGAGTCCGCGTCCACCGCTATCACTTTGGACACCAGAGAGCCTCCGTGTGCAGCTTTGGGGACCAGCTCGGTCATGAACGAGTTGCCCTCCGGGGCGGGGTACAGTATCTGAGGAGAGTTGTCATTCACATCCGATATGAAGACACTGACGGTCACGTTGCTGCTGAGCGGAGGAGAACCGTTGTCTCTGGCCATCACGTGCACTTTAAAACTCCTGAACTGTTCATAATCAAACGACCTCACAGCGTGGATCACCCCCGTGTCTCCGTTAACAGATACATAGGAGGACACCGGGGCACCGTTCACCTCACCGGATAACAGAGAATAAATCACTGTACCGTTTTGTCTCCAGTCGGGGTCTCGAGCAGTAACGGAACATAAAGTGGAGCCAGGTTTGTTATTTTCAGTCACATATGCGCTGTACGACTGTTCCTCAAACACAGGTGGGTTGTCGTTGATGTCTGCTACAGATAACTGAACAGTTTTAGAGGAGGACAGAGGTGGAGAGCCCTCGTCAGTGGCACTGATTGTAATGTTGTAATCAGACACTAGTTCACGGTCCAGTTGTCCTGTGGTCACCAGAGAATAATAGTTTTTAATAGAAGGAACCAACTTAAAAGGGACGTTTTGCTGAATGGAGCAGCGGACCTGTCGATTATTCTCAGAGTCTCTATCCTGCACGTTAATGATGCCCACCTCTGTACCAGGTGACACGTTCTCAGGTATGGGGTTAGACAGTGATTTCAAATATATAACTGGGGCGTTGTCATTTACATCACTGATATCAATAATCACCTTTGCTTCTGAAGAAAGACCATAACCATCTTTGGCCTCAACAAACACTTCATATTTGGGTCCCTCTTCATAATCTATGTCACCTGTCACACTGATTTCGCCAGTTTTTTCATTAAGTGAAAAAAGTTTTTGTGATTTATCAGAGATTCGGCTAAATTCATATGTAACCTCTCCGTTGACACCTTCGTCTGCATCTGATGCAGTTACAGTGATTACTGGGGTATTAATGGGTGAGTTTTCCGGTAACGTGGCTGTATATACGGCCTCGGTAAACACTGGGGCGTTATCATTAGCATCGAGTACAATGACATGTATGACTACAGTCCCTGATCTCTGAGGAGAGCCACCATCCACAGCTGTGAGCATTATTTTCATTTCCTGCTGCTCCTCTCGGTCTAACTCTTTATCTAAAACCAACTCACCATATTTACGGCCTGCACTTGTTGTCTGAATACTAAACACAAAGTGAGGGTTTGGCTGCAAAATGTAGCTTTCGACGGAGTTCTTGCCTATGTCTGCATCTTGTGCCGCATTAACACGATACCTTGCTCCTTTGTCAGCTGATTCTCTAATTTCAAGCTTTATAATATCCTTCGGGAAAATTGGTGCATTGTCGTTCACGTCTTGAACCTGCATGGACAACCGGTGTAACTCCAATGGATTCTCTAACAGCAACTCGAATTTAAGAACACACGAAGGTTTTTCTCCACAGTGCTCCTCTCTGTCAATTCTTTCCGCGACGACTAAATCCCCGCTTCGAAGGTTAATCCCGCAATATTGTCTGTCGTTTCCTTCCATGTCAACACGAGCTTTGCGAGCAGACAATTTGCTCACCTCCAGTCCGAGATCGTTGGCGATATTTCCAATAACAGACCCGCGCTTGAGCTCCTCCTGTACAGAATAGCTCAGGTCTCCGTGTGCATAATGCACCACCACAAAGAAAAAGATGAAGCCAAAGCTTTGAAAAACGCACCGTCTATGCATCATTCTTCGTCAGTAGACTACCACACCAGTTAATTTGCGGTACTTTCAAGTAGTAAAAATACGTTATTCGATCAACATCGCCGTCTAAGCTTCTTCGCCTTTGTTGAACGCTGAAAGGAACACAAGGATGGTCGATACAAATAATGGGTGGTGTGCAGAGCAGAATGAACATGTGACTTCTAAGCTGGTCTATAGTGACACCGTGAGTACAAGTGAAATATAACAGTTTAACAAAACTGTTAGTTTTCTTAATACGTCGTTTGACCTTACTGTCTGAATAAAACCGCCTTATAGTGAGGTAATAAAAAGTACAATGAGGTGATGTTAAGCTTTGTTTTATTGGCAAATATGTTTCCTCCTAAAGTAACCAATATAAATAATTGGATAGTGATATTAGAAAGACAACATTCCCCAAGTATCAAACAATGTTTTACCAGGTGTAGTCCTTCAGTGTTGATCGGTAAATACTGAGAATTCGCTTAGAATTAAATCTTTGACTCCAGCGTACTCCAAAGACAAATTGATTTATACACTAAACTCTCGTAAAGTAAACATGATTAATTAAAACATAAAGCAATGGTATGACATTGTGCCTTTGTGTTGCACTGGTGGAATAAATGTTTATATGTACTTCAATTTTTCTTCGAGATTTATAACAACAGGGGAGCAATGCTACTTTCTGAATAGAAAAAGAAAATAGATGACAGAAAAGTGAAGTAATTAGTAAATGAGATGCACTGTAAAACATGAAATCTTACTCGCTGACTGATATTTTCACTTATTCCAGTGATGTGTTTTGTTTTGTTTTGTTTTTTTCATTTCTTTTCTGGTCATTTAGTTCAGAAAAGTATGTGTAAAACACACCTGAACGTTGATTACAAAATGCGACACTGATCAAGAAAACAAATGTTTAGGTCAAACGATTGAGACGTGAAAATGATAAGACAGGAGTTAGTTGGTCAGGACACTGCACACGACAGCAAACAGCGTCGTTCAGCACCAAGGACAGAGACACATAAAAAAAACATGTTGCTCCACTGAAAACAGACATAAGTAGCTGTAATAATGACCACAGACTGCGATATCATGCTGTGTGTAGACACAAAAATCTAAATGATGGTGATCACGGGATCAGAGTTATGAAATATGTCCCTACCTCAGGAGAACTATCACAATCTCCAAACGCTTCAGCAAAGTCTGATGGACTTTTCTTCAGAGTCTGGTCAGCAGGAAGTGTGTTGTCATTGTAAGATGTCACGAACTTAAAGTCACTGGTTCTAGAACCTGTTGTCAGGTATGCGTCATAGTTGTAAGCGCTGCGTAAAGTTCCTGTGCCGTCAACATCTGCGTAATTAGGAGGGAGATAAGCGCTGGGGATGGCCACTGCTCCATCAAACAACAGTCTGGGCTTTCTCCTGCGACAAAATCTCACACCCAGGATGATGATAATGAAGGTCAGAAAAAAGGTGGACACAGACACCAGCGCGATGATCAGATAAGAAGTCAGTTTGGAATTCTTCTCATCATAAGAAATATCCTTCAGTTCTGGCACCTCAGCCAAGTTATCAGAAATAAGTAAATACATGGAACACGTGACAGAGAGAGAGGGCTGTCCGTTATCTTTCACTGCCACAATAAGGTTCTGTTTCATGCTGTCAGATTCAGAAATGTCCCGCTGTGTCCTGATCTCTCCGCTGTGGAGACCAATAGTGAAAAGTCCCGGATCAGTGGATTTCACTATATGATAGGACAGCCAGGCGTTCTGTCCGGAGTCCGCGTCCACCGCTATCACTTTGGACACCAGAGAGCCTCCGTGTGCAGCTTTGGGGACCAGCTCGGTCATGAACGAGTTGCCCTCCGGGGCGGGGTACAGTATCTGAGGAGAGTTGTCATTCACATCCGATATGAAGACACTGACGGTCACGTTGCTGCTGAGCGGAGGTGAACCGTTGTCTCTGGCCATCACGTGAACTTTAAAACTCCTGAACTGTTCATAATCAAACGACCTCACAGCGTGGATCACCCCCGTGTCTCCGTTAACAGATACATAGGAGGACACCGGGGCACCGTTCACCTCACCGGATAACAGAGAATAAATCACTGTACCGTTTTGTCTCCAGTCGGGGTCTCGAGCAGTAACGGAACATAAAGTGGAGCCAGGTTTGTTATTTTCAGTCACATATGCGCTGTACGACTGTTCCTCAAACACAGGTGGGTTGTCGTTGATGTCTGCTACAGATAACTGAACAGTTTTAGAGGAGGACAGAGGTGGAGAGCCCTCGTCAGTGGCACTGATTGTAATGTTGTAATCAGACACTAGTTCACGGTCCAGTTGTCCTGTGCTCACCAGAGAATAATAGTTTTTAATAGAAGGAACCAACTTAAAAGGGACGTTTTGCTGAATGGAGCAGCGGACCTGTCGATTATTCTCAGAGTCTCTGTCCTGCACGTTAATGATGCCCACCTCTGTACCAGGTGACACGTTCTCGGGTATGGGGTTGGTTAGTGATTTTAGATATACAACAGGGACGTTATCATTTACATCCGTGATTTCAATCATTAATGTTGCATAAGAAACTAATCCCAGACCATCTTTTGCACTTATTTGCATTTCATAAGATGACACTTTCTCATAATCAATAGCTCCAGCTACTCTCACGTCTCCATTTTTTGAGTCTAAGGAAAATACATCGTCATTTTCATCTGAAACATGATCAAATCCATATGTAATTTCGCTATTTAAACCTTCATCTGCATCAGTTGCACTCACTGTGATCACCAGTGTATCCAGAGGAGAGTTTTCAGGCAGACTGGCTTTATAGACTGTTTGGCTAAACACTGGTACATTATCGTTAGCATCCAGTACACTGACATGTATGAGTACAGTGCCTGATCTCTGAGGAGAGCCTCCATCGAATGCGGTAAGCAATAACATCATCTCTTTTTTGTCCTCTCTGTCTAATTCTTTGTCTAAGACTAATTCACCATATTTTCGCCCACCTGCTTTTGTGTTTACATTTAATTTGAAATGATCGTTCTGCTGAAGTGAGTAGCCCTGAACAGCATTTTCCCCTATGTCTCCGTCGTGTGCTTCCCCAAGAAGAAAACGTGCTCCCTTAATCGCTGATTCCTGAATCTCAATTTTAAGTGAATCCTCTTTAAACTGCGGTGAATTGTCGTTGATATCTTGAACGCGTATACTAATACGGTGCAGCTCTAATGGATTTTCCAGCACGAGTTCCTGTTTTAGAACACATGATGCCTTTTTCGCACAAAGCCCTTCTCTGTCAATCCTTTCCTGGACGATCAAGTCTCCGGTACTCAGGTTAATGCCGCAGTACTGGACGTTGTTGTCTTCACTATCGATACGGGCCTTGCGAGCAGAGAGTCTGCCCAAATCAAGTCCCAGATCTTTGGCGATATTTCCAATTATAGATCCACGTTTCATCTCCTCTGGGATAGAGTAGCTCACATCTCCATAAGCGGGGTGCAGGACAAGGAAAACAAAAGCAAGGCCGCACAACAGCGTAAATCTGTTGTGTCCCATTGTTACTGCGAGAAAGACCTCATAAAGATTAAAAACGAAAAAATAGAAGGTCAAAAGACGTCAGCGATGCTTTCGTGATTTCATCCAACAAACAAAAAATCTCACATTATATTCCTACACGAAGGGAGTTATGTCAGCTGCGGTCCAAAAGCAGAGTCAGGCTTCAAAATCGTTGAGCCAGAAGGGTGGAGAATGACCGTGTCTCCTCGTTTACTGGTACACACTGACACCATGAGTATTTCTTGAGGTATAACAAGGGCTGCAGGTTTCTTTTATTTACAAACTGAAATCATAGTGCGATTCAGTGAACCTTATTTATAAAACAAATAAGTAAATGTTAAATCAGATTGACAAGAACAAACAGGTGTTGTAACGGCCGAAGAAAGAAAGGAAATAAAGCTGAAATATTTTTTTTCTGAGTCATAGAAATTGAAAACAATCAAAAGGAGCACTATGAAACTTTCAGGATAAAACTACTATTCCTACGTCACGTGGGCTGCTCTATCAAAACATGTATGCAACTACTTGCAATTGATATACATCTATGTACTGTTGCAAACAGTTGGAAATAGTGTCGTTTATCATGGACAACAATCTATGGTATGTCTCAAAGAAATGCTTTCATGTGCAAAAATAAATTAAAGTGAGGATATATTTTTCACTCATGCTCACATCAGTCATTTACACAGTGAGGCAACTTAAGAAAGTGAGACTCCACGTGCAAATTAGAATAAACACGGTACCTCTATTTTCTGTTTCTCCGTATTGCTCTCCGCGCCCCATGATTCGTTAATAGTGCTACACTTGTAATGCGTTTCGGTAGCGAGTAGACAATGGCACCAGTGAAGAGCAACGACAGATTCACATGGAAACATTAAACCAAGACTAAACGGATAATTTTTGGGCAGTGAAACAAAATTCAGCAAATGCGGAAATGACAGCAGGACTGAACATAGAGGTAAACTGTCTGAAAATGCCACCACACCGAGAGTTCAGTACCATGGACAGAGAAATTAAGTAACACAGTGTGAAACGTTTTTCATCACTAGAACGCAAAAAGGAGCAAACATAGGACCGGATAGATTTCAAAATAAGGAATACTTTCAAGGACATATTTACCAGCATCTTGACTTCTAAACAACCCTGAGATCCATTAAAGGTGCATTTCACAGGACGGGAACGAATAATCTTAAAATAGTCAAAACAGAGCAAAAGACACACAGAAATATTGGTGGTGTTATTCACGAAATCAGTAATATGAACTAGGTTCCTACCTCAGGGGAACTATCACAATCTCCAAAGGCATCAGCAAAGTCTGATGGACTTTTCTTCAGAGTCTGGTCAGCAGGAAGTGTGTTGTCATTGTAAGATGTCACGAACTTAAAGTCACTGGTTCTAGAACCTGTTGTCAGGTATGCGTCATAGTTGTAAGCGCTGCGTAAAGTTCCTGTGCCGTCAACATCTGCGTAATTAGGAGAGAGATAAGCGCTGGGGATGGCCACTGCTCCATCAAACAACAGTCTGGGCTTTCTCCTGCGACAAAACCTCACACCCAGGATGATGATAATGAAGGTCAGAAAAAAGGTGGACACAGACACCAGCGCGATGATCAGATAAGAAGTCAGTTTGGAATTCTTCTCATCATAAGAAATATCCTTCAGTTCTGGCACCTCAGCCAAGTTATCAGAAATAAGTAAATACATGGAACACGTGGCAGAGAGAGAGGGCTGTCCGTTATCTTTCACTGCCACAATGAGGTTCTGTTTCATGCTGTCAGATTCAGAAATGTCCCGCTGTGTCCTGATCTCTCCGCTGTGGAGACCAATAGTGAAAAGTCCCGGATCAGTGGATTTCACTATATGATAGGACAGCCAGGCGTTCTGTCCGGAGTCCGCGTCCACCGCTATCACTTTGGACACCAGAGAGCTTCCGTGTGCAGCTTTGGGGACCAGCTCGGTCATGAACGAGTTGCCCTCCGGGGCGGGGTACAGTATCTGAGGAGAGTTGTCATTCACATCCGATATGAAGACACTGACGGTCACGTTGCTGCTGAGCGGAGGTGAACCGTTGTCTCTGGCCATCACGTGGACTTTAAAACTCCTGAACTGTTCATAATCAAACGACCTCACAGCGTGGATCACCCCCGTGTCTCCGTTAACAGATACATAGGAGGACACCGGGTCACCGTTCACCTCGCCGGATAACAGAGAATAAATCACTGTACCGTTTTGTCTCCAGTCAGGGTCTCGAGCAGTAACGGAACATAAAGTGGAGCCAGGTTTGTTATTTTCAGTCACATATGCGCTGTACGACTGTTCCTCAAACACAGGTGGGTTGTCGTTGATGTCTGCTACAGATAACTGAACAGTTTTAGAGGAGGACAGAGGTGGAGAGCCCTCGTCAGTGGCACTGATTGTAATGTTGTAATCAGACACTAGTTCACGGTCCAGTTGTCCTGTGGTCACCAGAGAATAATAGTTTTTAATAGAAGGAACCAACTTAAAAGGGACGTTTTGCTGAATGGAGCAGCGGACCTGTCGATTATTCTCAGAGTCTCTGTCCTGCACGTTAATGATGCCCACCTCTGTACCAGGTGACACGTTCTCGGGTATGGGGTTGGTTAGTGATTTTAGATATACAACAGGGACGTTATCATTTACATCCGTGATTTCAATCATTAACGTTGCATAAGAAACTAATCCCAGACCATCTTTTGCACTTATTTGCATTTCATAAGATGACACTTTCTCATAATCAATAGCTCCAGCTACTCTCACGTCTCCATTTTTTGAGTCTAAGGAAAATACATCGTCATTTTCATCTGAAACATGATCAAATCCATATGTAATTTCGCTATTTAAACCTTCATCTGCATCAGTTGCACTCACTGTGATCACCAGTGTATCCAGAGGAGAGTTTTCAGGCAGACTGGCTTTATACACTGTTTGGCTAAACACTGGTACATTATCGTTAGCATCCAGTACACTGACATGTATGAGTACAGTGCCTGATCTCTGAGGAGAGCCTCCATCGAATGCGGTAAGCAATAACATCATCTCTTTTTTGTCCTCTCTGTCTAATTCTTTGTCTAAGACTAATTCACCATATTTTCGCCCACCTGCTTTTGTGTTTACATTTAATTTGAAATGATCGTTCTGCTGAAGTGAGTAGCCCTGAACAGCATTTTCTCCTATGTCACCATCGTGTGCTTCCCCAAGAAGAAAACGTGCTCCCTTGTCCGCTGATTCCCGAATCTCAATTTTAAGTGAATCTTCTTTAAATTGCGGTGAATTGTCGTTGATATCTTGAACGCGGATACTAATACGGTGCAGCTCTAATGGATTTTCTAGCACGAGTTCCTGTTTTAGAACACACGATGCCTTTTTCGCACAAAGCCCTTCTCTGTCAATCCTTTCCTGCACGATCAAGTCTCCGGTACTCAGGTTAATGCCGCAGTACTGGACGTTGTTGTCTTCGGTATCGATACGGGCCTTGCGAGCAGACAGTCTGCCCAAATCAAGTCCCAGATCTTTGGCGATATTTCCAATTATAGATCCACGTTTCATCTCCTCCGGGATAGAGTAGCTCACATCTCCATAAGCGGGGTGCAGGATAAGGAAAACAAAAGCAAGGCTGCAGAACAGCGTAAAGCTTCTGTATCCCATTGTTACTGTGAGAAAGACCTCATACAAGCGAACAAAACAACGAGTAGCCCAGATGACAGCAACGATGTATTCGTTATTTCTTCCGATAGAAAAATGTCGCATCCAGCTAGTACATAAAGCAGGTTTTCTCAACCGTCGTCCAACTGAAGAATCAGACTTCAAATTCGTTGACATAGGAGGGTGGAGAATGACCGCGTCTTCTCGTTTACTGGTACACACTGACACCATGAGTATCTATTTAGGTATAACAAGTTGTTCTTTTTTCTTTAGCTTGAAAAATTAGATCCATTCAGTTTCCCCGAATTATCAGTAAACCTCAACATAGTTAAAAGAGCACAAATCTTACATAATTTTTTATGTGACTGAACGTCCTGCACAGAGCAATAAAACTATTTTCCAACCTATTAGCATCGGTAAGACAGGTCTTATTTTCAGATACGTTTAAGTCCTACACTTCTATTATATATTACTTAACTATGAAGTTTGTCTCATATTAAATCAGGTTTACAATGATGAGAAGTTGTAGCTAGAGTAAAAGAAATAGGACTGGTATTAATTTCTTAAGTTCTAATAGTACAAAAGCATCACATACAACCCTATAGATCTTTCAGGATGAAACTGCTCGGTCTGCGAGGCTGTTGGTCAAAACCTGGTTAATATTGTGGGCTACTATTGAAAACAATGTATAGCATCTATCGAAGAAGCAAATGCAAGACAAAATCGCAGTGGGAAAAAAAAATCTGAATATCATCTCCTATTTTGTCAAAAACATACATGTTTAATGAAAGACTCCATGCCAGATTAATTGATGTGAGGAAGCGAATATTTCACGGCTGCTTAAACCAGATATTTTACACATAAGTGGCAACATAGGGAAGTGAGACTCCACTAGCAAAATAGAATACAAAAACAGAGTATTCATTTTCCAATCTATATAGTACTCTAGTACTACGTCCTATTATGTATTAATTCTGATAACATTCGAATTTACTATCAAGTCCGAAGTGGGACTGAAAATTAAGAAATATTACAAAAATGACATATTCACATGAAAATGTTACTGAACAACAACCAACAAAAGGAAAAAAATAGAAATAGCACAAAACACTGAGGTAAACCATCTACAAATTTGCACCAGGATGTCAAACAGAGTTCAGCACCAAGGACAGAGACACATGAAAGGGAGATGGAAAAGCTTTTTCTTCACAAGAATATCAAAAAGAGCAAGAATGGGACCAAACAGAGTATGTCTCAAAGACATGTTCAGCCCTACAATGAAGTGACAATAATAATAACACTAAACAATAGTACGATCGCCTGTGCAGTGTGTGATAGGCGGGTCTAAAAAAGTTGGTTTGTGTTCGGCTTCAGTAAGTGGATCCTGGATAAAACCAGGGGAAGAAGAGTAAAGGTTGTGATCCTAAAATAGCAACGGTTTGCGTGGGATTAGATCACAAACAACTACAAAAAGCAAACCTGGGGTTTAACAAATGTAGGCAACGTGGTTAGATATTAACAACTATTGAGCCCATTAAAAGTGTAATTAAACACGAAAGCAATGGACAACAAAAAATGGTTAAAGTGGAAGACAAGATTTGATTCTTCAAAATGTAGAACGGGGATTCAGTGATATGAAATATGTTCCTACCTCAGGAGAACTATCACAATCTCCAAACGCTTCAGCAAAGTCTGATGGACTTTTCTTCAGAGTCTGGTCAGCAGGAAGTGTGTTGTCATTGTAAGACGTCACAAACTTAAAGTCACTGGTTCTAGAACCTGTTGTCAGGTATGCGTCATAGTTGTAAGCGCTGCGTAAAGTTCCTGTGCCGTCAACATCTGCGTAATTAGGAGGGAGATAAGCGCTGGGGATGGCCACTGCTCCATCAAACAACAGTCTGGGCTTTCTCCTGCGACAAAACCTCACACCCAGGATGATGATAATGAAGGTCAGAAAAAAGGTGGACACAGACACAAGCGCGATGATCAGATAAGAAGTCAGTTTGGAATTCTTCTCATCATAAGAAATATCCTTCAGTTCTGGCACCTCAGCCAAGTTATCAGAAATAAGTAAATACATGGAACACGTGGCAGAGAGAGGGGGCTGTCCGTTATCTTTCACTGCTACAATAAGGTTCTGTTTCATGCTGTCAGATTCGGATATGTCCCGCTGTGTCCTGATCTCTCCGCTGTGGAGACCAATAGTGAAAAGTCCCGGATCAGTGGATTTCACTATATGATAGGACAGCCAGGCGTTCTGTCCGGAGTCCGCGTCCACTGCTATCACTTTGGACACCAGAGAGCCTCCGTGTGCAGCTTTGGGGACCAGCTCAGTCATGAACGAGTTGCCCTCAGGGGCGGGGTACAGTATCTGAGGAGAGTTGTCATTCACATCCGATATGAAGACACTGACGGTCACGTTGCTGCTGAGTGGAGGTGAACCGTTGTCTCTGGCCATCACGTGCACTTTAAAACTCCTGAACTGTTCATAATCAAACGACCTCACAGCATGGATCACCCCCGTGTCTCCGTTAACAGATACATAGGAGGACACCGGGGCACCGTTCACCTCACCGGATAACAGAGAATAAATCACTGTACCGTTTTGTCTCCAGTCGGGGTCTCGAGCAGTAACGGAACATAAAGTGGAGCCAGGTTTGTTATTTTCAGTCACATATGCGCTGTACGACTGTTCCTCAAACACAGGTGGGTTGTCGTTGATGTCTGCTACAGATAACTGAACAGTTTTAGAGGAGGACAGAGGTGGAGAGCCCTCGTCAGTGGCACTGATTGTAATGTTGTAATCAGACACTAGTTCACGGTCCAGTTGTCCTGTGGTCACCAGAGAATAATAGTTTTTAATAGAAGGAACCAACTTAAAAGGGACGTTTTGCTGAATGGAGCAGCGGACCTGTCGATTATTCTCAGAGTCTCTATCCTGCACGTTAATGATGCCCACCTCTGTACCAGGTGACACGTTCTCAGGTATGGGGTTAGACAGTGATTTCAGATATACAACTGGGGCGTTGTCATTTACATCACTGATATCAATAATCACCTTTGCTTCTGAAGAAAGACCATAACCATCTTTGGCCTCAACAAACACTTCATATTTGGGTCCCTCTTCATAATCTATGTCACCTGTCACACTGATTTCGCCAGTTTTTTCATTAAGTGAAAACAGTTTTTGTGATTTATCAGAGATTCGGCTAAATTCATATGTAACCTCTCCGTTGACACCTTCGTCTGCATCTGATGCAGTTACAGTGATTACTGGGGTATCAATGGGTGAGTTTTCCGGTAACGTGGCTGTATATACGGCCTCAGTAAACACTGGGGCGTTATCATTAGCATCGAGTACAATGACATGTATGACTACAGTCCCTGATCTCTGAGGAGAGCCACCATCCACAGCTGTGAGCATTAATTTCATTTCCTGCTGCTCCTCTCGGTCTAACTCTTTATCTAAAACCAACTCACCATATTTACGGCCTGCACTTGTTGTCTGAATACTAAACACAAAGTGAGGGTTTGGCTGCAAAATGTAGCTTTCGACGGAGTTCTTGCCTATGTCTGCATCTTGTGCAGCATTAACACGATACCTTGCTCCTTTAACAGCCGATTCTCCAATTTCAAGCTTTATAATATCCTTCGGAAAAATTGGTGCATTGTCGTTCACGTCTTGAACCTGCAGGGACAACCGATGTAACTCCAATGGATTCTCTAATAGCAACTCGAATTTCAGAACACACGAAGGTTTTTCTCCACAGTGCTCCTCTCTGTCAATTCTTTCCGCGACGACTAAATCCCCGCTTCGAAGGTTAATCCCGCAATATTGTCTGTCGTTTCCTTCCATGTCAACACGAGCTTTGCGAGCAGACAGTTTGCTCACCTCCAGTCCGAGATCTTTGGCGATATTTCCAATAACAGACCCGCGCTTGAGCTCCTCCTGTACAGAATAGCTCAGGTCTCCGTGTGCATAATGCACCACCACAAAGAAAAAGATAAAGCCAAAGCTTTGAAAAACGCACCGTCTATGCATCATTCTTCGTCAGTAGACTACCACACCAGTTAATTTGCGGTACTTTCAAGTAGTAAAAATACGTTATTCGATCAACATCGCCGTCTAAGCCTTTTCGCCTTTGTTGAAAGCTGAAAGGAACACAAGGATGGTCGATACAAATAATGGGTGGTGTGCAGAGCAGAATGAACATGTGACTCCTAAGCTGGTCTATAGTGACACCGTGAGTACAAGTGAAATATAACAGTTTAACAAAACTGTTAGTTTTCTTAATACGTCGTTTGACCTTACTGTCTGAATAAAACCGCCTTATAGTGAGGCAATGAAAAGTACAATGAGGTGATATTCAGCTTGTTGATGTCATGTATGGTTGTTATATTGGCAAATATGTTTCCTCCTAAAGTAACCAATATAAATAATTGGATAGTGATATTAGAAAGACAACATTCCCCAAGTATCAAACAATGTTTTACCAGGTGTAGTCCTTGAGTGTTGATTGGTAAATACTGAGAATTCGCTTAGAATTAAATCTTTGACTCCAGCGTACTCCAAAGACAAATTGATTTATACACTAAACTCTCGTAAAGTAAACATGATTAATTAAAACATAAAGCAATGGTATGACATTGTGCCTTTGTGTTGCACTGGTGGAATAAATGTTTATATGTACTTCAATTTTTCTTCGAGATTTATAACAACAGGGGAGCAATGCTACTTTATAAATAGAAAAAGAAAATAGATGACAGAAAAGTGAAGTAATTAGTAAATGAGATGTATTGTTAAACATGAAATCTTACTCACTGACTGATATTTTCACTTATTCCAGTGATGTGTTTTGTTTTGTTTTTCGTTTTTTTTTTCATTTCTTTTCTGGTCATTTAGTTCAGAAAAGTATGTGTAAAACACACCTGAACGTTGATTACAAAATGCGACACTGATGTGTCAAGAAAACAAATGTTTAGGTCAAACGATTGAGACGTGAAAATGATAAGACAGGAGTTAGTTGGTCAGGACACTGCACACGAGAGCAAACAGCGTCGTTCAGCACCAAGGACAGAGACACATAAAAAAACATGTTGCTCCACTGAAAACAGACATAAGTAGCTGTAATAATGACCACAGACTGCGATATCATGCTGTGTGTAGACACAAAAATCTAAACGATGGCGATCACGGGATCAGAGTTATGAAATATGTCCCTACCTCAGGAGAACTATCACAATCTCCAAACGCATCGGCAAAGTCTGATGGACTTTTCTTCAGAGTCTGGTCAGCAGGAAGTGTGTTGTCATTGTAAGAAGTCACGAACTTAAAGTCACTGGTTCTAGAACCTGTTGTCAGGTATGCGTCATAGTTGTAAGCGCTGCGTAAAGTTCCTGTGCCGTCAACATCTGCGTAATTAGGAGGGAGATAAGCGCTGGGGATGGCCACTGCTCCATCAAACAACAGTCTGGGCTTTCTCCTGCGACAAAACCTCACACCCAGGATGATGATAATGAAGGTCAGAAAAAAGGTGGACACAGACACCAGCGCGATGATCAGATAAGAAGTCAGTTTGGAATTCTTCTCATCATAAGAAATATCCTTCAGTTCTGGCACCTCAGCCAAGTTATCAGAAATAAGTAAATACATGGAACACGTGACAGAGAGAGAGGGCTGTCCGTTATCTTTCACTGCCACAATGAGGTTCTGTTTCATGCTGTCAGATTCAGAAATGTCCCGCTGTGTCCTGATCTCTCCGCTGTGGAGACCAATAGTGAAAAGTCCCGGATCAGTGGATTTCACTATATGATAGGACAGCCAGGCGTTCTGTCCGGAGTCCGCGTCCACAGCTATCACTTTGGACACCAGAGAGCCTCCGTGTGCAGCTTTGGGGACCAGCTCGGTCATGAACGAGTTGCCCTCCGGGGCGGGGTACAGTATCTGAGGAGAGTTGTCATTCACATCCGATATGAAGACACTGACGGTCACGTTGCTGCTGAGTGGAGGTGAACCGTTGTCTCTGGCCATCACGTGCACTTTAAAACTCCTGAACTGTTCATAATCAAACGACCTCACAGCGTGGATCACCCCCGTGTCTCCGTTAACAGATACATAGGAGGACACCGGGGCACCGTTCATCTCACTGGATAACAGAGAATAAATCACTGTACCGTTTTGTCTCCAGTCGGGGTCTCGAGCAGTAACGGAACATAAAGTGGAGCCAGGTTTGTTATTTTCAGTCACATATGCGCTGTACGACTGTTCCTCAAACACAGGTGGGTTGTCGTTGATGTCTGCTACAGATAACTGAACAGTTTTAGAGGAGGACAGAGGTGGAGAGCCCTCGTCAGTGGCACTGATTGTAATGTTGTAATCAGACACTAGTTCACGGTCCAGTTGTCCTGTGGTCACCAGAGAATAATAGTTTTTAATAGAAGGAACCAACTTAAAAGGGACGTTTTGCTGAATGGAGCAGCGGACCTGTCGATTATTCTCAGAGTCTCTATCCTGCACGTTAATGATGCCCACCTCTGTACTAGGTGACACGTTCTCAGATATGGGGTTGGTGAGCGATTTCAGATATATAACCGGAGCGTTGTCGTTCACATCAGTAATTTCAATTATTAAAGTTGCATATGATGCCAGTCCCAGGCCGTCTTTGGCGCTAATCTGCATTTCATATGACGAGTCTTTTTCATAATCAATTGATCCAGCTACTTTAACTTCTCCTGTTTTAGAGTCTAGAAAGAAAATTTGGTTTTCATCTGAAACATGATCAAACCCATAAGTAACTTCACCATACATTCCCTCGTCTGCATCAGTTGCACTGACTGTGATCACCAGTGTATCCAGAGGAGAGTTTTCAGGCAGACTGGCTTTATAGACTGTTTGGCTAAACACTGGTACATTATCGTTAGCATCCAGTACACTGACATGTATGAGTACAGTGCCTGATCTCTGAGGAGAGCCTCCATCGAATGCGGTAAGCAATAACATCATCTCTTTTTTGTCCTCTCTATCTAATTCTTTGTCTAAGACTAATTCGCCATATTTTCGCCCACCTGCTTTTGTGTTTACGTTTAATTTGAAATGATCGTTCTGCTGAAGTGAGTAGCCCTGAACAGCATTTTCTCCTATGTCACCGTCGTGTGCCTCATCCAAGAGGAAACGTGCACCCTTGTCCGCTGATTCGTGAATTTCAATTTTAAGTGAATCTTCTTTAAATTGCGGTGAATTGTCGTTGATATCTTGAACGCGGATACTAATACGGTGCAGCTCTAATGGATTTTCCAGCACGAGTTCCTGTTTTAGAACACACGATGCCTTTTTCGCACAAAGCCCTTCTCTGTCAATCCTTTCCTGCACGATCAAGTCTCCGGTACTCAGGTTAATGCCGCAGTACTGGACGTTGTTGTCTTCAGTATCGATACGGGCCTTGCGAGCGGACAGTCTGCCCAAATCAAGTCCCAGATCTTTGGCGATATTTCCAATTATAGATCCACGTTTCATCTCCTCTGGGATAGAGTAGCTCACATCTCCATAAGCGGGGTGCAGGATAAGGAAAACAAAAGCAAGGCCGCACAACAGCGTAAATCTGTTGTGTCCCATTGTTACTGCGAGAAAGACCTCATACAGATTAAAAACGAAAAAATAGAAGGTCAAAAGACGTCAGCGATGCTTTCGTGATTTCATCCAAGAAACAAAAAATCTCACATTATATTCCTACACGAAGGGAGTTATGTCAGCTGCGGTCCAATAGCAGAGTCAGGCTTCAAAATCGTTGAGACAGAAGGGTGGAGAATGACCGTGTCTTCTCGTTTACTGGTACACACTGACACCATGAGTATTTCTTGAGGTATAACAAGGGCTGCAGGTTTCTTTTATTTACAAACTGAAATCATAGTGCGATTCAGTGAACCTTATTTATAAAACAAATAAGTAAATGTTAAATCAGATTGACAAGAACAAACAGGTGTTGTAACGGCCGAAGAAAGACAGGAAATAAAGCTGAAATATTTTTTTCTGAGTCATAGAAATTGAAAACAATCAAAAGGAGCACTATGAAACTTTCCGGATAAAACTACTATTCCTGCGTCACGTGGGCTGCTCTATCAAAACATATATGCAACTACTTGCATTTGATATACATCTATGTACTGTTGCAAACAGTTGGAAATAGTGTCGTTTATCATGGACAACAATCTATGGTATGTCTCAAAGAAATGCTTTCATGTGCAAAAATAAATTAAAGTGAGGATATATTTTTCACTCATGCTCACATCAGTCATTTACACAGTGAGGCAACTTAAGAAAGTGAGACTCCGCGTGCAAATTAGAATAAACACGGTACCTCCATTTTCTGTTTCTCCGTATTGCTCTCCGCGCCCCATGATTCGTTAATAGTGCTACACTTGTAATGCGTGTCGGTAGCGAGTAGACAATGGCACCAGTGAAGAGCAACGACAGATTCACATGGAAACATTAAACCAAGACTAAACGGATAATTTTTGGGCAGTGAAACAAAATTCAGCAAATGCAGAAATGACAGCAGGACTGAACATAGAGGTAAACTGTCTGAAAATGCCACCACACCGAGAGTTCAGTACCATGGACAGAGAAATTAAGGAATACAATGTGAAACGTTTTTCCTCACTGGAACGCAAAAAGGAGCAAACATAGGACCGGATAGACTTCAAAATAAGGAATACTTTCAAGGACATATTTACCAGCATCTTGACTTCTAAACAACCCTGAGATCCATTAAAGGTGCATTTCACAGGACGGGAACGAATAATCTTAAAATAGTCAAAGCAGAGCAAAAGACACACAGAAATATTGGTGGTGTTATTCACGAAATCAGTAATATGAACTAGGTTCCTACCTCAGGGGAACTATCACAATCTCCAAAGGCATCAGCAAAGTCAGACGGACTTTTCTTCAGAGTCTGGTCAGCAGGAAGTGTGTTGTCATTGTAAGATGTCACAAACTTAAAGTCACTGGTTCTAGAACCTGTTGTCAGGTATGCGTCATAGTTGTACGCGCTGCGTAAAGTTCCTGTGCCGTCAACATCTGCGTAA
The DNA here is from genome assembly GCA_023373845.1 of Nibea coibor. NCBI lineage: Eukaryota > Metazoa > Chordata > Actinopteri > Sciaenidae > Nibea > Nibea coibor. The sequence continues at coordinate 13,003,676 of CM041739.1, read as the reverse complement.
TTAGGAGGGAGATAAGCGCTGGGGATGGCCACTGCTCCATCAAACAACAGTCTGGGCTTTCTCCTGCGACAAAACCTCACACCCATGATGATGATAATGAAGGTCAGAAAAAAGGTGGACACAGACACCAGCGCGATGATCAGATAAGAAGTCAGTTTGGAATTCTTCTCATCATAAGAAATATCCTTCAGTTCTGGCACCTCAGCCAAGTTATCAGAAATAAGTAAATACATGGAACACGTGGCAGAGAGAGAGGGCTGTCCGTTATCTTTCACTGCCACAATAAGGTTCTGTTTCATGCTGTCAGATTCAGAAATGTCCCGCTGTGTCCTGATCTCTCCGCTGTGGAGACCAATAGTGAAAAGTCCCGGATCAGTGGATTTCACTATATGATAGGACAGCCAGGCGTTCTGTCCGGAGTCCGCGTCCACCGCTATCACTTTGGACACCAGAGAGCCTCCGTGTGCAGCTTTGGGGACCAGCTCGGTCATGAACGAGTTGCCCTCCGGGGCGGGGTACAGTATCTGAGGAGAGTTGTCATTCACATCCGATATGAAGACACTGACGGTCACGTTGCTGCTGAGCGGAGGAGAACCGTTGTCTCTGGCCATCACGTGCACTTTAAAACTCCTGAACTGTTCATAATCAAACGACCTCACAGCGTGGATCACCCCCGTGTCTCCGTTAACAGATACATAGGAGGACACCGGGGCACCGTTCACCTCACCGGATAACAGAGAATAAATCACTGTACCGTTTTGTCTCCAGTCGGGGTCTCGAGCACTAACGGAACATAAAGTGGAGCCAGGTTTGTTATTTTCAGTCACATATGCGCTGTACGACTGTTCCTCAAACACAGGTGGGTTGTCGTTGATGTCTGCTACAGATAACTGAACAGTCTTAGAGGAGGACAGAGGTGGAGAGCCCTCGTCAGTGGCACTGATTGTAATGTTGTAATCAGACACTAGTTCACGGTCCAGTTGTCCTGTGGTCACCAGAGAATAATAGTTTTTAATAGAAGGAACCAACTTAAAAGGGACGTTTTGCTGAATGGAGCAGCGGACCTGTCGATTATTCTCAGAGTCTCTGTCCTGCACGTTAATGATGCCCACCTCTGTACCAGGTGACACGTTCTCAGGTATGGGGTTGGTGAGTGATTTTAGATATACAACAGGGACGTTATCGTTTACATCCGTGATTTCAATCATTAACGTTGCATAAGAAACTAATCCCAGACCATCTTTTGCACTTATTTGCAGTTCATAAGATGACACTTTCTCATAATCAATAGCTCCAGCTACTCTCACTTCTCCAGTTTTCGAGTCTAAGGTAAATACATCGTCATTTTCATCTGAAACATGATCAAATCCATATGTAATTTCGCTGTTTAAACCTTCATCTGCATCAGTTGCACTCACTGTGATCACCAGTGTATCCAGAGGAGAGTTTTCAGACAGACTGGCTTTATAGACTGTTTGGCTAAACACTGGTACATTATCGTTAGCATCCAGTACACTGACATGTATGAGTACAGTGCCTGATCTCTGAGGAGAGCCTCCATCGAATGCGGTAAGCAATAACATCATCTCTTTTTTGTCCTCTCTGTCTAATTCTTTGTCTAAGACTAATTCACTATATTTTCGCCCACCTGCTTTTGTGTTTACATTTAATTTGAAATGATCGTTCTGCTGAAGTGAGTAGCCCTGAACAGCATTTTCTCCTATGTCACCGTCGTGTGCTTCTCCAAGGGGAAAACGTGTATTTTTGTCAGCCAATTCATGGATTTCAATTTTAAGCGAATCCTCTTTAAACTGCGGTGAATTGTCGTTGATATCTTGAACGCGGATACTAATACGGTGCAGCTCTAATGGATTTTCCAGCACGAGTTCCTGTTTTAGAACACACGATGCCTTTTTCGCACAAAGCCCTTCTCTGTCAATCCTTTCCTGCACGATCAAGTCTCCGGTACTCAGGTTAATGCCGCAGTACTGGACGTTGTTGTCTTCAGTATCGATACGGGCCTTGCGAGCAGACAGTCTGCCCAAATCAAGTCCCAGATCTTTGGCGATATTTCCAATTATAGATCCACGTTTCATCTCCTCTGGGATGGAGTAGCTGACGTCTCCGTAAACGGGGTGCAGGATAAGGAAAACAAAAGCAAGGCCGCATAACAGCGTAAATCTGCTGTATCCCATTGTTACTGCGAGAAAGACCTCATAGAGATTAAAAACGAAAAAATAGAAGGTCAAAAGACGTCAGCGATGCTTTCGTGATTTCATCCAACAAACAAAAAATCTCACGTTATATTCCTACACGAAGGGGGTTTTGTCAACTGCGGTCCAATAGCAGAGTCAGGCTTCAAAATCGTTGAGACAGAAGGGTGGAGAATGACCGTGTCTCCTCGTTTACTGGTACACACTGACACCATGAGTATTTTTTGAGGTATAACAAGAGCTGCAGGTTTCCTTTATTTACAAACTGAAATCATAGTGCGATTCAGTGAACCTTATTTATAAAACAAATAAGTAAACGTTAAATCAGATTGACAAGGACAAACAGGTGTTGTAACGGCCGAAGAAAGAAAGGAAATAAAGATGAAATATTTTTTCTGAGTCATAGAAATTGAAAACAATCAAACGGAACTCTATGAAACTTTCAGGATAAAACTACTATTCCTACGTCACGTGGGCTGCTCTATCAAAACATGTATGCAACTACTTGCATTTGATATACATCTATGTACTGTTGCAAACAGTTGGAAATAGTGTCGTTTATCATGGACAACAATGTATGGTATGTCTCAAAGAAATGCTTTCATGTGCAAAAATAAATTAAAGTGAGGATATATTTTCACTCATGCTCACATCAGTCATTTACACAGTGAGGCAACTTAAGAAAGTGACACTCCACGTGCAGAATAGAATAAACACGGTACCTCTATTTTCTGTTTCTCCGAATTGCTCTCATACCGCGCCCCATGATTTGTTAATAGTGCTACACTTGTAATGCGTATCGGTAGCGGGTAGACAATGGCACCAGTGAAGAGCAACGACAGATTCACATGGAAACATTAAACCAAGACTAAACGGATAATTTTTGGACAGACTTAATGATCACAAACATACTGAAACAAAATTCAGCAAATGCGGAAATGACAGCAAGACTGAACATAGAGGTAAACTGTCTGAAAATGCCACCGCACCGAGAGTTCAGTACCATGGACAGAGAAATTAAGGAATACAATGTGAAACGTTTTTCATCACTGGAACGCAAAAAGGAGCAAACATAGGACCGGATAGACTTCAAAATAAGGAATAGTTTCAAGGACATATTTACCAGCATTTCGACTTCTAAACAACGCCAAGGCCCATTAAAGGTGTATTTCACAGGACGGGAACGAATAATCTTAAAATACTCAAAACAGAGCAAAAGACACACAGAAATATTGGTGATGTTATTCACGAAATCAGTAATGTGAACTAGGTTCCTACCTCAGGGGAACTATCACAATCTCCAAAGGCATCAGCAAAGTCCGTGGGACTTTTCTTCAGAGTCTGATCAGCAGGAAGTGTGTTGTCATTGTAAGATGTCACAAACTTAAAGTCACTGGTTCTAGAACCTGTTGTCAGGTATGCGTCATAGTTGTAAGCGCTGCGTAAAGTTCCTGTGCCGTCAACATCCGCATAATTAGGAGGGAGATAAGCGCTGGGGATGGCCACTGCTCCATCAAACACCAGTCTGGGCTTTCTCCTGCGACAAAACCTCACACCCAGGATGATGATAATGAAGGTCAGAAAAAAGGTGGACACAGACACCAGCGCGATGATCAGATAAGAAGTCAGTTTGGAATTCTTCTCATCATAAGAAATATCCTTCAGTTCTGGCACCTCAGCCAAGTTATCAGAAATAAGTAAATATATGGAACACGTGGCAGAGAGAGAGGGCTGTCCGTTATCTTTCACTGCCACAATAAGGTTCTGTTTCATGCTGTCAGATTCAGAAATGTCCCGCTGTGTCCTGATCTCTCCGCTGTGGAGACCAATAGTGAAAAGTCCCGGATCAGTCGACTTCACTATATGATAGGACAGCCAGGCGTTCTGTCCGGAGTCCGCGTCCACCGCTATCACTTTGGACACCAGAGAGCCTCCGTGTGCAGCTTTGGGGACCAGCTCGGTCATGAACGAGTTGCCCTCCGGGGCGGGGTACAGTATCTGAGGGGAGTTGTCATTCACGTCCGATATGAAGACACTGACGGTCACGTTGCTGCTGAGTGGAGGTGAACCGTTGTCTCTGGCCATCACGTGCACTTTAAAACTCCTGAACTGTTCATAATCAAACGACCTCACAGCGTGGATCACCCCCGTGTCTCCGTTAACAGATACATAGGAGGACACCGGGGCACCGTTCACCTCGCCGGATAACAGAGAATAAATCACTGTACCGTTTTGTCTCCAGTCGGGGTCTCGAGCAGTAACGGAACATAAAGCGGAGCCAGGTTTGTTATTTTCAGTCACATATGCGCTGTACGACTGTTCCTCAAACACAGGTGGGTTGTCGTTGATGTCTGCTACAGATAACTGAACAGTTTTAGAGGAGGACAGAGGTGGAGAGCCCTCGTCAGTGGCACTGATTGTAATGTTGTAATCAGACACTAGTTCACGGTCCAGTCGTCCTGTGGTCACCAGAGAATAATAGTTTTTAATAGAAGGAACCAACTTAAAAGGGACGTTTTGCTGAATGGAGCAGCGGACCTGTCTGTTATTCTCGGAGTCTCTATCCTGCACGTTAATGATGCCCACCTCTGTACCAGGTGACACGTTCTCAGGTATGGGATTAGTCAGTGATTTCAAACTGATAGCAGGTGGATTGTCATTGACATCTGTTACATCTAAAAGTACTGTGCAATAGGAAGTCAGACCTGGGCCGTCTTTTGCTCTTACTCGAATTTCAATGGATCGCTCACTCTCATAATCGAGAGAACCGATAACTCGAATCTCTCCTGTCTTATGATCAAGTGAGAACAAAGAGACATGGTCATCAGATATATGATCAAAATTGTAGGTAATATCTCCATTGGCTCCTGCATCTGCATCAGTAGCGCTCACTCTAACAACTGGTGTATCTACAGGAGAGTTTTCAGGCAGACTGGTCTTGTAAACGGCCTGACTAAACAGTGGTGCGTTATCATTAGCATCCAGCACAGTGACGTGAATGATCGCAGTGCCTGATCTCTGTGGAGAACCACCATCTAGAGCTGTGAGCAGTAATTTCAGTTCGTTCTCTTGCTCTCGGTCCAACTCTTTTACCAAAACCAATTCACAGTGTTTCCGTCCGCTGCCCTCTGTAGCCACATTGATGGTAAAATGCTCATTATTCTGTAAACTGTAGCGCTGAACCGTATTTGTACCAATATCTGCATCATGGGCTTCTGTGAGTAAGAATCTAGCTCCTTTTACTGCTGATTCTGTTATTTCAAATGAAATCAAGTCTTCACTAAACTGTGGGGCGTTGTCGTTTATATCTTGCACATGGATGCTGATACGATGGAGCTCTAAAGGATTTTCCAAAACAAGTTCCTCTTTTAAAATGCACGTCGCCTTCTTACCACAAAGACTTTCCCTGTCGATCCTCTCAGTAACAATCAAATCTCCGGTGTTCAGATTAATATCACAATATCGCTTGTCATTCCCGTCGGTGTCAACTCGAGCTTTACGCGAGGAAAGTGTGGCGATCCCGAGGCCGAGATCTTTGCCTATATTTCCAATCACAGAACCGCGTTTCATCTCCTCCGCAACAGAGTAGTTCACATCTCCAAATGCGAAACGCAGGCCGAGACAGAGGAAAAAAACACAAAAGCGATTCAGAGAAAATCTTCTGAGCACTGCATTCCCCATAGTCGATCAAACATGAATCCTTTCCTTGGAAATTATTTCGAGATGATCAAAACCGTTTGTATTTCTCGTTGTAATTAACTATCCGAATATGATCACAATGTAGGCCTTTTGTATAGTCCTTAACCGACAGACACACCGCACCACAATAACGATGTGCAATGGTGGTAAAGAATGGATGAAGCAGTGAACATGCTCGGCCTTTGTTGGTGCACAGTGACACCAAGAGTTAGAGTCGGTTATAGCACTGCAAATTGAAACAAGTAACAACTTCACCGCTACAATCATATGAACCGTACTGTTACTCTGCCATTATTTGGTGATTATAATGGCATTATCATCTATAGTCTACGAACATTTTGTACTAAACTAACACACAAATGTGACAGCACTGGTGCTATTCATTGACCCGCAATTTTTGATTTCTAAATGATAGTCATACTGTGTCTCACTGACAGTTGAGGCCATTTTTCACGAATCAATGTTATTTGCCAACAGAAAATATAGAATATTGCAACAAGTGTCTCCTAAATTGTATAACCCTACAGATTTCTATAAGTTTTACGTTAAGATCAAGTTCGAAACCACCTTCTGCAGTTTCTTAAAGTTCACCAAATTATGAGATGAGACGATCGAAGCAGGGAAAGGCTCTAAAATACACTCAGGCCATTATCACTCCATTATCCGAAGCACAAGAAAGATAGAAAAAAATGAAAATGTATTGATAAATGTTGCGCTGTTTCATGATTAACTGTCTGCTGCATAATTATATCCTTAAATGTGAGTCCTCAGATGATTAGAAAATATAACTGACGCATCTTAATGTAATGAAATAGAGACAAACTATTTCATAAAACTATGCTTGTGTAGTTCACCTTTCCTTCTAAGCCATTATGGACACAAACACACACTTGAAAGAAAGAAGAAAGTGTCAACCCTGCAATTATTTCATGATGCTGTGCAAATATTTGTTTTCTCTTTTTCAACATAGTTGCAAAGCATCATCAGCAAATTAAAAAAGCACGTTCTTCATAAATTAGTCAATCAACACAAAAAAGTAATTGGCAAGACCTAACACAACATCAACAAGCACTGATTATGAAGTTAGGTAGTACCAATCCAATCATCACACACTCAGGCCTCAACTTTTGAGCAAATGCAGTCAGAACGGTACAATTCAAGGCTTGGATAATCATCAAATGTCAAATTATCCAATAAATGTATATATCTTCAAAGCATTTGAGAATGCAGGGGGCAGTCTGTCCTCATAATGGGTGGTGTGTAGAGCAGAGTGAACATTTGATTCCTCAGCTGGTCTATACTGACACCATGAGTAAAAATGAAATATAACAGTTTTGAAGAAATAATTTAAACTGACCATGTACTTTATTGTTGCTCAGTAAAGACTACGTGTTCCCTAAGAAACTCTCTCTCCCTAAATAGGGAGAAATAGATAAATAGATTTCAGAGTGGTGTTTCACTACAGCCATATGGTCTTTCATTGAAGGTGTATTGGTCATTCTTAACATTTCAAATATCAAGCTTCCTCCAAAAAACACTTGATCTAAGTAAAGGTACATGATGAAATACAGTAACAACTTAAACTTCATAGAAAGATTTAAAACCAAAGGGTGATAAGAATGCCTCCTGCATAGTAAAAGAAGAATAATAAACATAAACATGTGAGATTTGTTTATTAAGTTATATATATGCAGTGTAAGTCACTGAACAAAAACAACTTTCAGTTCTCAATTTTCACTTTCCGTTATGTTTTACCTGATAGAAAGGGTCAATCTAAAGCAGACTTAGAAAATCTGCTTTAGAGTTCTAAAGCAGTCGTATCTATAGTTCTAAGGCACATAGATACAGATGTGCCTGAAAAACAACTTGACTGAAATTATAATCTAAACACTTCAAAGATGAAGGAATAAAAGTCAGAGGTAAGTTACTCCTGAGCATGAGAGCAATAGTGATGTTCAGCACCAAGGACAGAGACACAAAAAACAAGCTACAACTCGATTCAAAAGACCGACAGAGACGACGATGATGCAACAGCTTTTATAAAGAAGAGACAAGAAATAATAAACAGTCTCTCGTGCAATGACCACTGAATTTGAAAAAAAAAACACATGGAACAACTTTTCGCCAAATTCTGATGCGTTATCATTATCAATGTGATTCAAAATAAATAAAACCGGAAGTAACTTCAACTCACGTAAATACATTAAGACACGTGTGTCACACATACCTCAGGCGAGTCATCACAGTCTCCAAACGCATCAGCAAAGTCTGATGGACTTTTCTTCAGAGTCTGGTCAGCAGGAAGTGTGTTGTCATTGTAAGAAGTCACGAACTTAAAGTCACTGGTTCTAGAACCTGTTGTCAGGTATGCGTCATAGTTGTAAGCGCTGCGTAAAGTTCCTGTGCCGTCAACATCTGCGTAATTAGGAGGGAGATAAGCGCTGGGGATGGCCACTGCTCCATCAAACAACAGTCTGGGCTTTCTCCTGCGACAAAACCTCACACCCAGGATGATGATAATGAAAGTCAGAAAAAAGGTGGACACAGACACCAGCGCGATGATCAGATAAGAAGTCAGTTTGGAATTCTTCTCATCATAAGAAATATCCTTCAGTTCTGGCACCTCAGCCAAGTTATCAGAAATAAGTAAATACATGGAACACGTGGCAGAGAGAGAGGGCTGTCCGTTATCTTTCACTGCCACAATAAGGTTCTGTTTCATGCTGTCAGATTCAGAAATGTCCCGCTGTGTCCTGATCTCTCCGCTGTGGAGACCAATAGTGAAAAGTCCCGGATCAGTGGATTTCACTATATGATAGGACAGCCAGGCGTTCTGTCCGGAGTCCGCGTCCACCGCTATCACTTTGGACACCAGAGAGCCTCCGTGTGCAGCTTTGGGGACCAGCTCGGTCATGAACGAGTTGCCCTCCGGGGCGGGGTACAGTATCTGAGGAGAGTTGTCATTCACATCCGATATGAAGACACTGACGGTCACGTTGCTGCTGAGCGGAGGAGAACCGTTGTCTCTGGCCATCACGTGCACTTTAAAACTCCTGAACTGTTCATAATCAAACGACCTCACAGCGTGGATCACCCCCGTGTCTCCGTTAACAGATACATAGGAGGACACCGGGGCACCGTTCACCTCGCCGGATAACAGAGAATAAATCACTGTACCGTTTTGTCTCCAGTCGGGGTCTCGAGCAGTAACGGAACATAAAGTGGAGCCAGGTTTGTTATTTTCAGTCACATATGCGCTGTACGACTGTTCCTCAAACACAGGTGGGTTGTCGTTGATGTCTGCTACAGATAACTGAACAGTTTTAGAGGAGGACAGAGGTGGCGAGCCCTCGTCAGTGGCACTGATTGTAATGTTGTAATCAGACACTAGTTCACGGTCCAGTTGTCCTGTGGTCACCAGAGAATAATAGTTTTTAATAGAAGGAACCAACTTGAAAGGGACGTTTTGCTGAATGGAGCAGCGGACCTGTCCGTTACTCTCAGAGTCTCTATCCTGCACGTTAATGATGCCCACCTCTGTACCAGGTGACACGTTCTCAGGTACTGGATTAGTCAGTGACTTAATGAACGTAAGAGGAGCGTTGTCATTTATATCTGTGATATCAATTATTAATGTAGAAGATGACACTAATCCAAGACCATCCTTGGCTGTAATTTGCATTTCATAGGCGGACAACTCCTCATAATCTATTGCTCCACTGACTTTCACTTCACCAGTGGTCTGATCGAGAGAAAATACGTTGTTGCTTTCATCTGAAATGTGATCAAATTCATAAGTCACCTCTCCATTGATTCCCTCGTCTGCATCAGTAGCGCTCACTGTGACCACTACAGTATCTACAGGAGAGTTTTCAGGCAGACTGGCTTTATAAACGGCCTGGCTAAACACTGGGGCGTTATCATTAGCATCCAGTACAGTGATATGTATGACTACTGTACCTGATCTCTGAGGAGAGCCTCCGTCTGTTGCCACAAGCACAATCGTTAGCTCCTGTTGTTGTTCCCTGTCCAGCTCCTTCTCTAAAACTAACTCGCTGTATTTCCCTCCACCGCTTTTTGCAATAACATTCAACCTGAAGTTTTCGTTTGCCTCGATACTATAGCCCTGGATGGCGTTTTGTCCAATATCTGCATCGTGGGCCTCATCTAAACGATAGCGGCTTCCTTTCATTGCCGATTCCCTAATTTCAAATTTTATTGTATTCTTTTTAAACTGTGGGGAATTATCGTTGATATCCTGAATGTGAACACTGATGCGGTGCAGCTCTAATGGGTTCTCTAAAACAAGTTCCTGTTTCACAATGCAAGATGCTTTTTTGCCACAGAGCCCCTCTCGGTCAATCCTATCGGCAACAATGACATCGCCAGTACTCAGATTAATGTCACAATACCGTTTGCTGTTTCCGTCTGCATCAATACGAGCTTTTCGAGCTGTCAGTTTGCCCATCTCAAGTCCGAGATCTTTCGCTATATTTCCAACAATTGAGCCGCGTTTCATCTCCTCTGGAAAAGAATAAGACACATCTCCACTGACGGTTTCCAGCGCGAGAAGAAATATGCCCAACGCAGTAACCAGGCCGCGTGCTGAAAATGCTTTGTGCTTCATTTTCCTGCAAGACCAGTGTCGAATCCACCACAACAAAGACTTGTCCAATCCAAAAATACAACCAATACGTAATCCTCTTCAGATAACAATTTCACGTTCGATTACAAATGTTGCGACTTCACTGCTTTAACCACCACACAATCTATCACGGATTGGAAATGTGCGAGCTCGTAGAGTAACACAATGTAACCCCTCACGTAAAGCTAGTGGACAGCGACACTGTGAGCAAATTGTAGGTATTACAAAATACTTCAACAATTGAGTACTCTGATGAGAAAGACAAAAACATTATATTCAGGGCTGCAATTCGATCCAAGCCTAAATGACTGACCAATATAAATGTAAAGTAGCGTTTTACGCTGTAAAGGCTAGTGTGAAGTTGCCTTCAGGAAACTGCAGTAATGACAATGGGAATCTGTCGGGATTTACTTGGTTTCAGCACCATGGATAGATACGCAGCCTCATGTAACGCATAACAAATACCAGAGCCCATATTCAGCATAAGTTTCAGAGGATGAAACACGCTGCAAAACGAAAGTGATAACAAAACTGTTGACTTATTTGTGAACATAATACAATCATTTCTATCATAAAGGGAGTACTATTCAACGGGACTTTTAAACAAACAATAGGCTATTATGGCTAACGATGATATGACCAACAGGGAGATGAGGAATATGATGTATCTATGAAAAACCATACAGACTCGCATAGCCTTTTCATGGCATATTACTTCCTTGTTTAGTTTCGCACCACTAGGCAGGGGGTTTGGGGAACATGCGGTATTTACTCAAATTACTGGTGTCAAGAAAATTTATCGGCGCAGACTCCTCTTCATTTAAATTCATTCTGTGTACCTAATTCCATACCACAACAGCAGGCTAAAATACCAGCCATGTCTTGTACTTGATACGTGTATCAAAAAATTCTGACATGTACTAATTTACATTTACATGAGTAGTTCAGTGAAAATACAGGAAGCAGTGTGATGTTCATATACAATTTAAAAAAAAGAAACAGTAAAGCATTTCGATGATTGGTATTGGGAAATACTGAAAATGTATGACTGCAAGAGTTTGGAACAAAATGACACACACGTTTTAGATATTTCTTTCATGCACTGGACAAGTATGGAGGCTGATGTAAACGTAGACTTCAACCAATAATTACAGAATACACGTGTTGTGAAAGGGCATTTTCAAACGCTGATTATTTTTAAATAAAGACAGAAATCCGTAGGCATTTTTGCGTGAAAGACAAAATATCCGTATGCCCAATCACTCACTGAAGTCTACCCCATTAGCTACAACCGACTAGATGATTAAGATGGTGTTCAAGTCATGAAAGCTGTAAACTGTAAACTGAAAAAGGACGGAAATGACAACTTGTGATCCAAGGGATTAAGCTGGATTATGAGGATGCAAATTGATCAACCGTTCCTACCTCAGGCGAGTCATCACAGTCTCCAAAGGCATCGGCAAAGTCTGATGGACTTTTCTTCAGAGTCTGGTCAGCAGGAAGTGTGTTGTCATTGTAAGATGTCACGAACTTAAAGTCACTGGTTCTAGAACCTGTTGTCAGGTATGCGTCATAGTTGTAAGCGCTGCGTAAAGTTCCTGTGCCGTCAACATCGGCGTAATTTGGAGGGAGATAAGCACTGGGGATGGCCACTGCTCCATCAAACAACAGTCTGGGCTTTCTCCTGCGACAAAACCTCACACCCAGGATGATGATAATGAAGGTCAGAAAAAAGGTGGACACAGACACCAGCGCGATGATCAGATAAGAGGTCAGTTTGGAATTCTTCTCATCATAAGAAATATCCTTCAGTTCTGGCACCTCAGCCAAGTTATCAGAAATAAGTAAATACATGGAACACGTGGCAGAGAGAGAGAGCTGTCCGTTATCTTTCACTGCCACAATAAGGTTCTGTTTCATGCTGTCAGATTCAGAAATGTCCCGCTGTGTCCTGATCTCTCCGCTGTGGAGACCAATAGTGAAAAGTCCCGGATCAGTGGATTTCACTATATGATAGGACAGCCAGGCGTTCTGTCCGGAGTCCGCGTCCACCGCTATCACTTTGGACACCAGAGAGCCTCCGTGTGCAGCTTTGGGGACCAGCTCGGTCATGAACGAGTTGCCCTCCGGGGCGGGGTACAGTATCTGAGGAGAGTTGTCATTCACATCCGATATGAAGACACTGACGGTCACGTTGCTGCTGAGCGGAGGAGAACCGTTGTCTCTGGCCATCACGTGCACTTTAAAACTCCTGAACTGTTCGTAATCAAACGACCTCACAGCGTGGATCACCCCCGTGTCTCCGTTAACAGATACATAGGAGGACACCGGGGCACCGTTCACCTCACCGGATAACAGAGAATAAATCACTGTACCGTTTTGTCTCCAGTCGGGGTCTCGAGCAGTAACGGAACATAAAGTGGAGCCAGGTTTGTTATTTTCAGTCACATATGCGCTGTACGACTGTTCCTCAAACACAGGTGGGTTGTCGTTGATGTCTGCTACAGATAACTGAACAGTCTTAGAGGAGGACAGAGGTGGAGAGCCCTCGTCAGTGGCACTAATTGTAATGTTGTAATCAGACACTAGTTCACGGTCCAGTTGTCCTGTGGTCACCAGAGAATAATAGTTTTTAATAGAAGGAACCAACTTAAAAGGGACGTTTTGCAGAATGGAGCAGCGGACCTGCTGGTTACTCTCAGAATCTGCATCTTGCACGTTAATGATGCCCACCTCTGTACCAGGTGACACGTTCTCAGGTATGGGATTAGTCAGTGATTTCAAACTGATAACAGGTGGATTGTCATTGACATCTGTTACATCTATAAGTACTGTGCAAAAGGAGGTCAGACCTGGGCCGTCTTTTGCTCTTATTTGCAGTTCAATGGAGGTCTCACTCTCATAATCGAGAGAACCGATAACTCGAATCTCTCCTGTCTTATGATCAAGTGAAAACAAAGAGACATGGTCATCAGATATGTGATCAAAATTGTAGGTAATATCTCCATTGGCTCCTGCATCTGCATCAGTAGCGGTCACTGTAACAACTGGTGTATCTACAGGAGAGTTTTCAGGCAGACTGGTCTTATAAACGGCCTGACTAAACACTGGTGCGTTATCATTAGCATCCAGCACAGTGACGTGAATGATCGCAGTGCCTGATCTCTGTGGAGAACCACCATCTAGAGCTGTGAGCAGTAATTTCAGTTCGTTCTCTTGCTCTCGGTCCAACTCTTTTACCAAAACCAGTTCACAGTGTTTCCGTCCGCTGCCCTCTGTAGCCACATTGATGGTAAAATGCTCATTATTCTCTAAACTGTAGCGCTGAACCGTATTTGTACCAATATCTGCATCATGGGCTTCTGTGAGTAAGAATCTAGCTCCTTTGTCTGCTGATTCTCTTATTTCAAATGAAATCAAGTCTTCACTAAACTGTGGGGCGTTGTCGTTTATATCTTGCACATGGATGCTGATACGATGGAGCTCTAAAGGATTTTCCAAAACAAGTTCCTCTTTTAAAATGCAGGTCGCCTTCTTACCACAAAGACTTTCCCTGTCGATCCTCTCAGTAACAAACAAATCTCCGGTGTTCAGATTAATATCACAATATCGCTTATTATTCCTGTCGGTGTCGACTCGAGCTTTACGTGAGGAAAGTGTGGCGATCCCGAGGCCGAGATCTTTGCCTATATTTCCAATCACAGAGCCGCGTTTCATCTCCTCCGCAACAGAGTAGCTCACATCTCCAAACGCGAAGCGCAGGCCGAGGAAAAGGAAAAAAACACAAAAGCGATTCATAGAAAATCTTCTGTGCACTGCATTCCCCATAATCGGCTACCCGTAACTCCTTTGCTTGCCAGTTATTTCGAGATGATCAAAAACGGTTGTATTCCTCGTTGTAATTAACTATCTGAATATCATCACAATGTAGGCCTTTTGTGCCGTCCTTAACCGTCAGACACACCGCAACACAATAACGATGTGCAATGGTGGTAAAGAATGGATGAAGCAGTGAACATGTTCGGCCTTTGTTGGTGCACAGTGACACCAAGAGTTAGAGTCGGTTATAGCACAAATGAAACAAGTAACAACTTCAGTGCTATATCAAAAGAAAGCGCGCCGGTAATTTGTCTGTTATAACATGTCATCTAAGTTGTATAATAAGTATATTCACGACTATCAATGACCATGTACTGTGATTGCCTTATATATCATTTGATATTAGGGACCTGCATGATTCAATATAGAATCACAGGCAAGGATAAAGAAGTAACAAGATAGTTATGGAGCTAGATAGCCCCAATATTTATGTGTGGAAATGTTTTTGAAAGTGGTCACATACTCGGTATACACTGATTACACCTGAAGTTTGATTAAGGATGCAGTATGCTTGTGAAGCTATCCAAATATACCAAAGTCTGATATTATATACACTGTAAAAAAAAATCGTAATTTTAGAGTAAATCACTCTAAATTTTTACCATAGTTTTACCGTTTTTTTGAAATAGTGTAAAAAAACAGTAAAATTACAGACATTATCTGTAAATTAACAACCTGCCTGTTATTTTATGTGTTATGCCAATAATGACAAACTACAGTTATTTCCCATTGTTTTACAGAAGAATTACCATAATAATTATACAGTAGTTTTACTGTTTTCTTAAATTATGTGCAAATGTATGTAAAATTATGATAATTGCCTGTTATTTTATGTTTTTCTTGTTATATAAAGGCTTATCTCCATATTGACAATTTAAGATTTTATTCTGCCATTTTAAGGTAAATCTTACTCTTAAATCTTAATTAATTGTATGAGGTTTTACATTATAGGGAAGCAAGCAATACTGATAACGATGCTTTCATATATATATATATATATATATATATATATATATATATATATATATGTGTGTGTGTGTGTGTGTGTGTGTGTGTGTGTGTATGTGTACGTGTATACGTGTACGTGTATACGTGTACATATATGTGTACGTATATGTATACATGTATACAATTGCTATTGGCTGTTTGAGTATGCTTTGATGCTTTGAGTATGATTGGTCAGTGTGGCTGTCATCCAGGAAACTGTCCAATGACTGCTGAGCGCGGTTTTATTTGAAAGTACGTCGGTTTGAATGCTGCAGGACTTCACCGCTTCTCTGTCGGTCCCTTCGTAATTAATTAGGTGGATCATTGCCTGGATTATTTTACATCTGCACGCCAAATTCTTATTTTAGTGAATTTAAATTATGGGATTTTTACGGAGAACATAACAACAAAACAAAAACGTGAATATGGACACAGGAGAGTCCACAAGAGTCCAGATCTGTGCGGTCTGCTAACATGAACTTCACGTTCTAACTGTTATCCTGACGATATCAGGTAAGAAAACATTTCCCTGTTATTTTTAAGTTAGTAACCTAACGTAATGCTTGTGTTCATATTCATAGTTTAGACTGTAACGTTGTCAGTAATGAACTGATGTTACAGATAACGTTACGTGTTACGTTAGCGAGCTTGCTAAGCTCGACATGATTCATGTCAGTAAAACACAACGTTAACACTGAGTGTGCTACAGGCAGCAGATCTTTGTCATACCATTAACGTTATGTCACTAAAGTTACAGACACGTGTTGCTCAGCTCAGTAATAACGTTACATTGTTATAACATAACTGTACTTGCTTGTGTAATATCTGTGGCGGTTGAGTGGTAACTGCCTTCTGAAAATATCAATTTAAAAGTTATAATGTAATCTAACTTCTGGTCACAACGTGTGTGTTGGGAGGACAGTTTAAGTTTCAGTGAATCAAAATGTTTGTTAAGTTCCATGTATGTGTTTATGTAATACATAAATTCACTGATATTCTTTTAATTCCAGAGACACCCTTATCAAGGCGAGGTGATGACTGCCAGAGGGAAATGTAAGTTAAAAAATATATAGCCTATACTACAAAATATTTTTAGGGAAGAGGTATTTCCATAAATCATACTATTTGCCCAATTCAACAATCCTGATCGGTGACAGAATGACACTGAATGCTTATCATAGCAACCATTCTTATCTCTCATCTGGTGTTCCTTATCCAGTTGAGAACTTAGTAGAACAAGGACATTTGATAAACATGGCCTGAACTGTCTCTGTCCTGGCAGGTTTTGCAAAAGGCCAAATGCAGAATTTGCTGAGACTGGCAGTTCGATTCTTGGCTCCTGTTCACCTGTTGGGCAAGACACTTAACCCCAAGTTGCCATGGATGCTGTGCATCAGCGTGTGAATGTGTGTGTAAATAATTAGGGCTCCCTCATCCCTCATCAGTGTGCGAATGAGTGAATAAATGTATTGCAGTTCTTTAAGTGGTTGATAATACTAGAAAAGCACTTTAAATGAAAGAACAATCCATTTACTGTAGTGTTCACTGTGTCCCTGTATTTCACACAGCAAAGAACCCATAGATGTGCATCACCTGTGTGGTCATGAGAAGGCTGAAGAACCAGGAGTGACATGACATCACCGACTGCTGGGGTGCAAACTCAGGAACAGGTAGGCAAAACATACAGAGAATGGATTTGTTTTATGGAACCAAGTTCACACCAGTCATAATATGAATATTATGTAAGAATAAATGTATGTGTGAGGCTGCTGAGGAATATTTTGCATGTCTATGTCTCCAACGGAAAGCTGGCTAATATTGTTTGTTTGTCTGTGTTTTTTCCCCTCATCATCCAGACAACATGGAAATAAAAAGTATCCTGCCACAAGGTCTTCGGAGCCAGTGAGTATTCATGTTATCCTGACATAAAGACTGTGAATGTGCATGAATCCAGTGGTGAAATATGAAATATGTACACAGTGCCTCAAATGAATCCCTGTTTTCTATGACTTTTCCATCATGCTGGCCAGTAATATCTGTAATACAATTGGGTTGCACAGTAAGGTAAGTTGGGTGGTTACTCCCCAAAGTTCTCCAGCTCTGCAGTCCAATGGCCACTTTAACATCCTTTCTGGGTAAAAACCTTGAACTATAATGTCTCATAGAAAATTTAAATGAAGTTTGTTTGAAAGACTAGTTCACTTTAAATTAAAGGAGCAGCTTACACACTGCTCCTTTAATTGCTGTTCGCCAGATTCTGTAATTTCCGATTGTGCTTGAAAACTTGCAGCATCCTCCCAAACAACTGTAGTCAACAGCAGCATGCCAGGTTGACCTGAAAAGTCATAATTTGCACCATGTCTTTAGCTTCACTGTAGCTTCTTAGTTGGAAGCTGCGTTGATCTGTAGGTGTGGGTTTGTTTGACCGCATTGAAGAGCTAAGAGCATGAGGATTCTTCAGTTATTTTTTGCATTTAAAATGTAGTCACTATTTACTGCAGTTGTTTGGGAAAATGCTACAACACTGGTTTCCTGTGGAACTTCAGTCTTTTGTGGACCAAAAAACTTCACCTGACCTTTCATTGACGCAAGAGTGAGTAGATAATGACTGAAATTTCAGTGTGAACAATAAATGAAATCCTACCTTTTACAGTAAAGATCTTTCAGTGGTAACTTCTCTCTGTCTGTGTCCCCTCCAGGATCACCAGAGATCCAGACGATTACTGGCAATTTGGAGGGGGATTCAGATCTTTCTGCTTTTTCTGCTGTGTTGCACCTGTGTTACCGATTCATTGATCTTTTGTGGTATGGTTCCATTTGACTTAATACACTGTATAGTTAGGATTCTTAATTAAAACACTGTAATGCTTGTCCACAAATGTTATCAGAACTACCTTGCACAGAGCCCCCAAGGGTTAGGAGAATATTGTAGTAACAATATAAAACTTAAAGGGAAAATTCAGTTTCTTTTAACCTGGTGTAACTTGGAGTGCTTCGGACACTATTTAGATCATTGGAGATCTGCATATATCCATATAACAGGAGTGAACCGGGCAAGGACTGCAGCATCTAAATAAGGCATTATCTGCCATGAAACTCCTTCGTTTCACCAATACTTCAAGACGAATGAATGAACGAATGAGTACTATTGCCCTGTAAGTACAGAGTTGTTGTTATCAGGGGCTTTCACACACGCCTACTGACGTCAGACACGCGCTGCCGCAGCACAGCTCTTTCACTTCATGCTCTGTGATGGTCGGCCATCTTTACATGGAATTTGCTATGAGCTGTGCTGCAGCGGGGCGCATCGTCCCATGTGACCCGTGTGTAGAAAGTCCCTGATAACAACAACAGGGTGACGCTGAACTCAGGGCAATAGTACTCGTTCGTTCATTCATTCGTCTTAAAGTATTGGTGAAATATCATGGCAGATAATGCCTTATTTAGAGGCTGCATTTTCCCAGCCCCATTTACTCCCGTTATATGGATATACGCGGATCTCGAATGATCTAAACAGGACTCCAAGTTACACCAAAATGTTATTGGTGAGTAAATGCACATATGTTTTGCTAACTAACTTTCCCTTTAAATGAACCACCTTCCCTTTAAGACCACAACCCCCTCAGCTCAACAGCACTATTTGTTGCTTTCTCTATCCATTTCAAAAGTGACCTAATTTTGATAGAAATGCTAATAGAAACACGTAACACACATGGAGAAATACCATTTTTAGTTTTTCAGTTCCTCCTTGGGGTCTCTAAAGAGCTGTTTGTGAATAATTGGTTAACATTGTAAATTTACATCTGAATACATTAAATAAAATGGTTTTAGAATCAATAGTGGTGTGTACTGTATTTGTAATTCATTTCCCACAATATTTAGCATTGTCCCTTTATTGAAGGTGATTGATCATAATTATTTGGTAAAAATCTGTAAAATAACGGTATTTTCCTGCAGAACTTTTAGGATTGTCCCTTTATTGAAGGTGATTGATCATAATTATTTGGTAAAAATCTGTAAAATAACGGTATTTTCCTGCAGAACTTTTAGGATTGTCCCTTTATTGAAGGTGATTGATCATAATTATTTGGTAAAAATCTGTAAAATAACGGTATTTTCCTGCAGATCTTTTAGGATTCTCCCTTTATTGAAAGTGATTGATCATAATTATTTGGTAAAAATCTGTAAAATAACGGTATTTTCCTGCAGAACTTTTAGGATTGTCCCTTTATTGAAGGTGATTGATCATAATTATTTGGTAAAAATCTGTAAAATAATGGTATTTTCCTGCAGAACTTTTAGGATTGTCCCTTTATTGAAGGTGATTGATCATAATTATTTGGTAAAAATCTGTAAAATAACGGTATTTTCCTGCAGAACTTTTAGGATTCTCCCTTTATTGAAGGTGATTGATCATAATTATTTGGGGGAAAACAGTAAAATAACAGTATTTTTCTGTAAAAAATGTAATGAAATTTTCTGTAAATTTAATGTTTTTGCATATTTTTTGAATTACAGTATTTTACTTTAATTTTAAGGTTTTTGTTTGGCAGCCATAGCTGCCAGTCATTGACCGTTTTTTTACGGGTTTTTTTCTTACAGTGTAGCTAAAATCCCTTGTGCAGTATTTTGGGGGTAAAATTATTAGAAGAATGATTTTTTTTTATTGTTTCTTTTGTCCAATAACTAACCTAAAAAAAACAGAGAACACAGCAAAACATTATCCATTATCAGACTCAATATCCATCTAACAACTATGTAATATCCTATGCAAGGTTCAATACAATGTTGCTGTAAAGTTAATTCATTAAATTCTCCTAAATAGATGAAATATTGGTAACTTCATAGTCTGCAAACATGTTGCTCTAAACCTAGACATTAATGTGCACTTTCTATTTCTAAATGACAGTCATACTGCCCCCACAGACAACCATGGCAACAGCTTGTTTAACATGATTCAATGTTGTTTACCAACAGAGAATCAAATGTATTGAAACAAGTGTCTCCACTAAATCTAGTAATCCAAAAGATTTCCATTAATATATGTTTTGATTAAGTTTTGAACAGCATCTGAAGTTTCTTAATGTTCGTCCAATGACCAGATGAGACAATCAGAGGAAGGAAAGACTTTAAAATGGACTCGGGCCATCATTATGCCACTTGCTTGAAGCACACAAATGAAAAAAAATGCATTGATGAATGCTGGCCAGTCTCACTGCAGCATAATTATATCCTTTAAGTTATGTGCTGGAATAATTAGAAACCATAATTAATCTTCTTTTTTCTTACGTAGAAGAAGCAAACTATTCCATTCAAACTACAAGTGTAGTTTGCATTTCCTTCTAAGCCTTGAAAGAAAAGAAAAAGTGTCTGGCTAAGCCACTGTGTAAATATTTACTCTTTCTTCATCAATATAGTTGTACTGTTAAAAAAAAAAGGAAAAAAAAGGAAAGTCATGATTAGTGTGATCATAAACCTCAATTTATGTGCAACTACTGTCACAAAGCTTTAGTCAGTATAAAGTATGTGTCTATGGGTGGTGGCAAAGCAGACTAAACATTTGATTCCTTAGCTGGTCTACAGTGACACCGTGAGTAAAAAATGAAATATAACAGTCTAATAGAACTGACATAAACAGAGCATGTCCATTACAGTTACTGGGGCGATACTCAATATGTGTCCACTAAGAAACTCTCCCTGCCTCAGATTGAATAGATTCACAGTGGTGTTTCAAAACAGCTATTTGGTCATTCATTTAACAGGCCATTGTTATCACTGGAAATATCTGCTTCAAGGTTCCTTCGAAAAAAAACAACATGTGAATTACACAGCGAGATACTATTGAAGACACACTGCACAAATACAAAAGCAAAATGTTTCTGACTTTAATTCTCCGGAGAGATTTAAAACTAAAGTAAAATAAAAAGCAGAGGTGTTCCTGAACATGAAGGAAGATATCAGTGAGGTTCAGCACCAAGGACAGAGGCACAAAGAACAAGGTGCAGCTCGACTCAAGAGACAGACAGAGACAAAAATGATGTCTGGACAGGTTTTAGGAAAAAGATATGGAGAACAATGATCAGCAGCCTTTCCTCCAATGACAACATAATTTGAAATATCTAGAGAATACAATGAAAGAACTGACATTGTTATTATTTATGAGTAATCCTGTTCCATGTTGAATTTTGATTGATTTTTAAATTACAAATTTTGATCACAAAAGATTTAGCTGGATTATGAGGATGCGAACTGATCAACCATTCCTACCTCAGGGGAGTCATCACAATCTCCAAATGCATCGGCAAAGTCTGATGGACTTTTCTTCAGAGTCTGGTCAGCAGGAAGTGTGTTGTCATTGTAAGAAGTCACGAACTTAAAGTCACTGGTTCTAGAACCTGTTGTCAGGTATGCGTCATAGTTGTAAGCGCTGCGTAAAGTTCCTGTGCCGTCAACATCTGCGTAATTAGGAGGGAGATAAGCGCTGGGGATGGCCACTGCTCCATCAAACAACAGTCTGGGCTTTCTCCTGCGACAAAACCTCACACCCAGGATGATGATAATGAAGGTCAGAAAAAAGGTGGACACAGACACCAGCGCGATGATCAGATAAGAGGTCAGTTTGGAATTCTTCTCATCATAAGAAATATCCTTCAGTTCTGGCACCTCAGCCAAGTTATCAGAAATAAGTAAATACATGGAACACGTGGCAGAGAGAGAGGGCTGTCCGTTATCTTTCACTGCCACAATAAGGTTCTGTTTCATGCTGTCAGATTCAGAAATGTCCCGCTGTGTCCTGATCTCTCCGCTGTGGAGACCAATAGTGAAAAGTCCCGGATCAGTGGATTTCACTATATGATAGGACAGCCAGGCGTTCTGTCCGGAGTCCGCGTCCACCGCTATCACTTTGGACACCAGAGAGCCTCCGTGTGCAGCTTTGGGGACCAGCTCGGTCATGAACGAGTTGCCCTCCGGGGCGGGGTACAGTATCTGAGGAGAGTTGTCATTCACATCCGATATGAAGACACTGACGGTCACGTTGCTGCTCAGTGGAGGTGAACCGTTGTCTCTGGCTATCACGTGGACTTTAAAACTCCTGAACTGTTCATAATCAAACGACCTCACAGCGTGGATCACCCCCGTGTCTCCGTTAACAGATACATAGGAGGACACCGGGGCACCGTTCACCTCGCCGGATAACAGAGAATAAATCACTGTACCGTTTTGTCTCCAGTCGGGGTCTCGAGCAGTAACGGAACATAAAGTGGAGCCAGGTTTGTTATTTTCAGTCACATATGCGCTGTACGACTGTTCCTCAAACACAGGTGGGTTGTCGTTGATGTCTGCTACAGATAACTGAACAGTTTTAGAGGAGGACAGAGGTGGAGAGCCCTCGTCAGTGGCACTGACTGTAATGTTGTAATCAGACACTAGTTCACGGTCCAGTTGTCCTGTGGTCACCAGAGAATAATAGTTTTTAATAGAAGGAACCAACTTAAAAGGGACGTTTTGCTGAATGGAGCAGCGGACCTGTCGATTGTTCTCAGAGTCTCTATCCTGCACGTTAATGATGCCCACCTCTGTACCAGGTGACACGTTCTCGGGTATGGGGTTAGTCACAGATTTTAAATATATTATAGGGGCGTTATCATTTACATCAGTTAGATCTATATACACTTTAGCATAGGAGCTTAATCCCAATCCATCCTTTGCCATTACTCGTAGTTCAAATGATTTTTTCTTCTCAAAGTCCGTGGTACCAATGACTCTTATTTCTCCAGTTTTACTGTCAATAGAAAACAGTTTTTCATCCGCCTCTGAAACATGACCAAAGTCATACGTCACGTGACCATTCATCCCATAATCTGCATCCGTAGCGCTTACTGTAACCACGATTGTGTGAAGGGGAGAGTTTTCAGGCAAACTGGCTTTGTAAACGGTCTGACTAAACACTGGGGCGTTATCATTAGCATCCAGTACAGTGACATGTATCATTACTGTACCTGATCTCTGTGGAGTACCACCATCAGCGGCTATTAGAGGCAAATCAATTTCTTGTTGAGTCTCTCTGTCAAGTTTATTCTCCAGAACAAGTTCAACTTTGTTAGCATCGGTCATTAGGACAAAATTTTCATTCTTTTGTAGGCTGTACCTCTGAACAGAATTTTGACCAATATCCGCGTCATGTGCTTCTTCTATTAAGAAACGAGTACCCTTTTCCGCGGACTCACTTATCTCCATTCTGATTAAATCTCTTGTGAATTGCGGAGAGTTGTCATTTATATCTTGGACATGCAGACTTATACGATGTAATTCTAAGGGATTCTCCAGTACAAGTTCCAGGCCCAAAATGCAAGATGGTTTAGTGCCACAAAGACCCTCTCGGTCAAGCCGCTCAGCAACGCTTAGATCTCCGGTTTTCAAATTGATAACACAGAATCGTTCGTTATTCTCTTCGGAATCAATGCGCGCCTTCCGACTTGACAGTGTACTTATATCCAGGCCAAGATCTTTGGCTATATTTCCAATGACTGTTCCTGCTTTCATCTCCTCTGGGATAGAATAGCTCACCTCGGCACATACGGATTGCAGCCCGAGTAGACAGACGACGAAACTGGTAACCAGGCCAGGCTTTGAAAATCCTTTGCGCTTCATTATTCAAAATGGCAAATATCCGGAACAAGGAAAGACTATTAAAAAAAAAATCAGTTTGCCTCGCGAAAACGAGTGAGACGTATTGAATAGACAAATCCAAAGACAGGAATAAGCAACACGATCTTACGGCTCGTTCTGCAGCAACACGAAAGGAAGCACAAAGCACTGGAATAATAGGTGGCGACGCTGGACAGAGTACTGCAATATTTCCAAGTAAACTGGTAGACAGCGACACAATGTGTTCATTTGAGATAGAGCATGATGTAATAAAATGATTGGTACCTTCACAAGTGAATGGCATCATATCAACATTTCCCAATACAATATAGGGCAGAAGATGACAAATTAGCAGGTTAAAGGGTATGTGTATAATTAAAACAAATTACCGATATATATCGCCACGATTTGATGTCAAGATTAAACAGGGTGTAGATTATTTTATGCATCAAAAAACGTAAAACAAAGACATAACAGTAAATGCTGCAACCATGTTGCATTGATTGCCACACATGTAAACATTTAATTTAAAAAAGGACCGCATGTTTCAAAATCAACTTGATTTTTTCTGTACTCGCGACGTTTCAAATGTGCGTTAGAAAATTACTAAATGATATCTGTTGTATCTTATACAGACATGGCTTCAAAGTTCCTTGCTTTCTTGTACCAACCGTTCATGTTTTCAGCACCATGGACAGGGCATATTCGCCAACACAAGGAGAACCGTAAACGTCTTTAAAAACGGTTTCAGGGGGAAAAAATGTCACGTCTGGCTTCTAAAAGGGGAGTTGGTGCATGGACAAAGACCTACAACAAAATGCCATATCATGTCCAATCAAACACAGGAAAAGAGGATGAACTCAATCACGTTACTGGTGCTGGGAGAGAATTAAACTCCTGAGAAACAGACCGGTGTTGCTCGCTGTAGAGATCCAATTTTAGCAGATTGTTAAGCAGAAATCAAGCAACTCTTGAGATAGCACAAAGCTACTGTGTACGACAGTATCACTTAAAGTCACCGTAAAGTCATAATATGGCTACTAATGAGTCGCAGCACATCGCATACATCGTGTTGCTGATTTCCAGGTCGTATTTATTTATATTTATATTTATATAAGGGGTTAAGTGTAGCATCTGCCCACAAAAGAAAGTGGAGGACTGAACCTCCGGAATTCTTACCTCAGGGGAGTTGTCAGAGTCGCCAAAAGCCTCAAGGAAGTCTGTTGGACTTTTCTTCAGAGTCTGGTCAGCAGGAAGTGTGTTGTCATTGTAAGATGTCACAAACTTAAAGTCACTGGTTCTAGAACCTGTTGTCAGGTATGCGTCATAGTTGTAAGCGCTGCGTAAAGTTCCTGTGCCGTCAACATCTGCGTAATTAGGAGGGAGATAAGCGCTGGGGATGGCCACTGCTCCATCAAACAACAGTCTGGGCTTTCTCCTGCGACAAAACCTCACACCCAGGATGATGATAATGAAGGTCAGAAAAAAGGTGGACACAGACACCAGCGCGATGATCAGATAAGAGGTCAGTTTGGAATTCTTCTCATCATAAGAAATATCCTTCAGTTCTGGCACCTCAGCCAAGTTATCAGAAATAAGTAAATACATGGAACACGTGGCAGAGAGAGAGGGCTGTCCGTTATCTTTCACTGCCACAATAAGGTTCTGTTTCATGCTGTCAGATTCAGAAATGTCCCGCTGTGTCCTGATCTCTCCGCTGTGGAGACCAATAGTGAAAAGTCCCGGATCAGTGGATTTCACTATATGATAGGACAGCCAGGCGTTCTGTCCGGAGTCCGCGTCCACCGCTATCACTTTGGACACCAGAGAGCCTCCGTGTGCAGCTTTGGGGACCAGCTCGGTCATGAACGAGTTGCCCTCCGGGGCGGGGTACAGTATCTGAGGAGAGTTGTCATTCACGTCCGATATGAAGACACTGACGGTCACGTTGCTGCTGAGTGGAGGAGAACCGTTGTCTCTGGCCATCACGTGCACTTTAAAACTCCTGAACTGTTCATAATCAAACGACCTCACAGCGTGGATCACCCCCGTGTCTCCGTTAACAGATACATAGGAGGACACCGGGGCACCGTTCACCTCACCGGATAACAGAGAATAAATCACTGTACCGTTTTGTCTCCAGTCGGGGTCTCGAGCAGTAACGGAACATAAAGTGGAGCCAGGTTTGTTATTTTCAGTCACATATGCGCTGTACGACTGTTCCTCAAACACAGGTGGGTTGTCGTTGACGTCTGCTACAGATAACTGAACAGTTTTAGAGGAGGACAGAGGTGGAGAGCCCTCGTCAGTGGCACTGATTGTAATGTTGTAATCAGACACTAGTTCACGGTCCAGTTGTCCTGTGGTCACCAGAGAATAATAGTTTTTAATAGAAGGAACCAACTTAAAAGGGACGTTTTGCTGAATGGAGCAGCGGACCTGTCGGTTATTCTCAGAGTCTCTATCCTGCACGTTAATGATGCCCACCTCTGTACCAGGTGACACGTTCTCGGGTATGGGGTTAGTCAGGGACTTTAAATATATAACTGGTGCGTTGTCATTTATATCAGTAACATCTATGATGACTTTGGCATACGAGGTTAGTCCTAAACCATCTTTTGCTGTGACACGCAGTTCAAACGATGACGCCGTTTCAAAATCCACCGTGGTCTTTAATTTTATGTTGCCTGTCTTAGGATCTATCGTAAACATCGACTTCACATCATCTGAAATGTGCCCAAAATGATATGTAACGTCTCCATTTAGTCCTTCATCTGCATCAGTAGCACTCACAGTTAGCACGACAGTATCTAATGGGGAGTTTTCTGGTACACTGACCTTATAAACAGTCTGGCTGAACACTGGCACATTATCATTAGCATCCAGCACAGTGATGTGAATGACTACGGTACCTGACCTTTGAGGAGAGCCACCATCCAGAGCTGTGAGGACTAGACTGATTTCTTTTAAATTCTCGCGGTCAAGCTCTTTGTTCAGGACAAGTTCCACAGAATCAGCTCCAACGCCCAAAATAAAATGATCATTCCTCTGAAGGTTGTATGTCTGAACTGAGTATTTACCTATATCCGCATCATGTGCTTCTTCAATTGGAAAACGAGCACCCTTAATCGCGGATTCACGAATATCTATATGGATCGATTCATTATTAAATTGGGGAGAGTTATCATTTATATCCTGGACGTGTAGACTAATTCGATGCAATTCTAATGGACTCTCTAACATAAGCTCTTGTTTCAAAACGCAGGAAGCTTTGTCTCCACAAAGGCCTTCTCTGTCAATCCTCTCGGCAACAGTCAGATCCCCGTTACGGAGGTTTAAGTCACAATAACGTTTATCGCTTCCATCGGTGTCAATCCGGGCCTTTCGAGCGGACAGTCTGCTTGTTTCAAGACCCAAGTCTTTGGCGACATTTCCGATCACAGATCCGCGTTTCATCTCCTCTGGAAAAGAATAGCTGATATCTCCTTTGACAAAACGGTACGAAAAAAGGAGTAAAGCAACCAAAGAGCTTCGTAATGTGAGTCCGGTGGTGGCCATCATGACGCCAGTCTGAAACAGTAAACGTTTCCTAGTCGGCGTACAGCAGCACGGCCAGAAAAATTAAGAAATATACCCGAATCAAACAAAGTACAAGACCGAATCGCTGCCTTTCTGGACAATCAACTGCAGCACCTTCAGTCACATTATGCGTCGACAACAGTGGGTGGATTGTGACATATAATCTAATTCAGTTGGTGGACAGCGACATCGTGAGTCTCCTCTAAAAACTGCAAACTTCTACTGGCAGCAAGACTGTACAATCCGTACAACTACGAACACAGCATATATTGATATTATATTGATTTACAAAGGAAAGTAAGTACCGTAATACATTAAAAGATGTTAAGAACATCTAAAATAGAGGGTAACTCCTGAAGCAAGAGCATTATTTGACCAGGGGCCCTGATCTTGAGCACGGCGTTTTTAGTGTGAAAAAATAGACATTTGAATTTGTCTGAGAATTATATCCATATCTTAAAATAAAACATATGAAAGGTTTCGTGTTAACTGAATACACCCATCTGCTTAAATACTTTTTGAAATGATGTGATAGATATCCAAACAACTGCTTCGGTCACAAATTATGATTGTATACGGTGAGCAAGAAGACGAAAGTTATGACTATTTGTATGTACTATTACTATGTAGTATTTGTACTATAAACTGAAATAGTCAAAGAAGTGCAGGATTCTAATAACGTTGCTCAACACCATTAAAGTCTGACACGTGTTCAGGATTGACAGACTTCACAACTTGGGAAGATATACGAGACTATAGTGGACTTTACTGTAGCTACCAACAGATAGTGAAAACAAATTTATATCCAAATAAACAATAGAAAAGGAACGAGCAGGTAGATGAATAGAAAACAGTTTGCATTTTATCTGGGACCGTAAATACTATTAATAATATAGAAACAATCAAGGATTTTTAAGACGTGAAGACTCATTGAATTAGAATAACATGTAAATGTACCATAGAAGAAGGGAAAAAATGCATACCATGAAGGATAAGTGACAAAACAGAACATTAAAAGTACAGACTATTGTATGCTTTTGGGGATATGAGAAGTTTCCTATGAAAAGGGAGGAAAGAGTAAGTCTGAACAATTGTACCCACAACATGCATGGAAAACAAGATAAAATATTCCTCTGGAGTTTTTGAAATCTCAAAGAGAGAATTTCCGTGTGTCTGATGAAATAAAAATTGATCAAATATCTGATGCCCTTACCTCAGGAGAATCATCACAATCTCCAAAGGCATCAGCAAAGTCTGATGGACTTTTCTTCAGAGTCTGGTCAGCAGGAAGTGTGTTGTCATTGTAAGACGTCACGAACTTAAAGTCACTGGTTCTAGAACCTGTTGTCAGGTATGCGTCATAGTTGTAAGCGCTGCGTAAAGTTCCTGTGCCGTCAACATCTGCGTAATTAGGAGGGAGATAAGCGCTGGGGATGGCCACTGCTCCATCAAACAACAGTCTGGGCTTTCTCCTGCGACAAAACCTCACACCCAGGATGATGATAATGAAGGTCAGAAAAAAGGTGGACACAGACACCAGCGCGATGATCAGATAAGAGGTCAGTTTGGAATTCTTCTCATCATAAGAAATATCCTTCAGTTCTGGCACCTCAGCCAAGTTATCAGAAATAAGTAAATACATGGAACACGTGGCAGAGAGAGAGGGCTGTCCGTTATCTTTCACTGCCACAATAAGGTTCTGTTTCATACTGTCAGATTCAGAAATGTCCCGCTGTGTCCTGATCTCTCCGCTGTGGAGACCAATAGTGAAAAGTCCCGGATCAGTGGATTTCACTATATGATAGGACAGCCAGGCGTTCTGTCCGGAGTCCGCGTCCACCGCTATCACTTTGGACACCAGAGAGCCTCCGTGTGCAGCTTTGGGGACCAGCTCGGTCATGAACGAGTTGCCCTCCGGGGCGGGGTACAGTATCTGAGGAGAGTTGTCATTCACATCCGATATGAAGACACTGACGGTCACGTTGCTGCTGAGCGGAGGAGAACCGTTGTCTCTGGCCATCACGTGCACTTTGAAACTCCTGAACTGTTCATAATCAAACGACCTCACAGCGTGGATCACCCCCGTGTCTCCGTTAACAGATACATAGGAGGACACCGGGGCACCGTTCACCTCACCGGATAACAGAGAATAAATCACTGTACCGTTTTGTCTCCAGTCTGGGTCTCGAGCAGTAACGGAACATAAAGTGGAGCCAGGTTTGTTATTTTCAGTCACATATGCGCTGTACGACTGTTCCTCAAACACAGGTGGGTTGTCGTTGATGTCTGCTACAGATAACTGAACAGTTTTAGAGGAGGACAGAGGTGGAGAGCCCTCGTCAGTGGCACTGATTGTAATGTTGTAATCAGACACTAGTTCACGGTCCAGTTGTCCTGTCGTCACCAGAGAATAATAGTTTTTAATAGAAGGAACCAACTTAAAAGGGACGTTTTGCTGAATGGAGCAGCGGACCTGTCGATTATTCTCAGAGTCTCTATCCTGCACGTTAATGATGCCCACCTCTGTACCAGGTGACACGTTCTCAGGTATGGGGTTAGACAGTGATTTCAGATATATAACTGGGGCGTTGTCATTTACATCACTGATATCAATAATCACTTTTGCTTCTGAAGAAAGACCATAACCATCTTTGGCCTCAACAAACACTTCATATTTGGGTCCCTCTTCATAATCTATGTCACCTGTCACACTGATTTCGCCAGTTTTTTCATTTAGTGAAAACATGTTTCGTGATTTATCAGAGATTCGGCTAAATTCATATGTAACCTCTCCGTTGACACCTTCGTCTGCATCAGATGCAGTTACAGTGATTATTGGGGTATTAATGGGTGAGTTTTCCGGTAACGTGGCTGTATATACGGCCTCGGTAAACACTGGGGCGTTATCATTAGCATCGAGTACAATTACATGTATGACTACAGTCCCTGATCTCTGAGGAGAGCCACCATCCACAGCTGTGAGCATTAATTTCATTTCCTGCTGCTCCTCTCGGTCTAACTCTTTATCTAAAACCAACTCACCATATTTACTGCCAGCACTTGTTGTCTGAATACTGAACACAAAGTGAGGGTTTGGTTGCAGAATGTAGCTTTTAACGGCATTCTGGCCTACATCAGCATCGTGTGCGGCATTAATGCGATACCTTGCTCCTTTGCCAGCTGATTCTGTTATTTCAAGCTTTATAATATCCTTCGGAAAAATCGGTGCATTGTCGTTCACGTCTTGAACCTGCAGGGACAACCGATGTAACTCCAGTGGATTCTCCAATAGCAACTCGAATTTAAGAACACATGAAGGTTTTTCTCCACAGTGCTCCTCTCTGTCTATTCTTTCCGCTACCACTAAATCCCCGCTTCGAAGGTTAATCCCGCAATATTGTCTGTCGTTTCCTTCCATGTCAACGCGAGCTTTGCGAACAGATAGTCTGCCCACATCCAGTCCGAGATCTTTGGCGATATTTCCAATAATAGATCCGCGCTTGAGTTCCTCCTGTACAGAATAGCTCAGGTCTCCGTGAGCATAATGCAGCACAACAAAGAAAAAGGCAAAGCTTTCCAGGACGCGCTGTCTGTGCATCGTTCTTGGTCAGTAGGCTACCACACAAATTAAGATACGCTAGCTGCAAATAGTGAAAGTACTTTATTCTATCGATATAATTGCCGTCTATGCTTTTTCGTCTTTGTTGAAGGCTGAAGGGAACACAGGGATGGTCGTTACAAAAACTGGGGTGGTGTGCAGAGCAGAATGATCATTTGACTCCTTAGATGGTCTATAGTGACACCATGAGTACAAGTGAAATATAGCAATTTATTTTGAAACCTACTGCCTGGTCTTTTGGCATTATTTTTTTGATTTAGAATTAATTTAAAGAGGAATCAAACTGTAATTAGGAATTTGCGCATATTTTTAAGTGACATGTTTGTTCTTAGTGTTATAAAAAACAAGCAACGGAATCGAATGGGGAAAAAACATGCGCGGTTTTGTCCAAGATATCGAATTCATGCCAACCGCTTCCGGAAAAT
Organism: Nibea coibor; assembly: GCA_023373845.1. NCBI lineage: Eukaryota > Metazoa > Chordata > Actinopteri > Sciaenidae > Nibea > Nibea coibor. The sequence goes on along the minus strand of CM041739.1, from coordinate 12,971,981 downwards.
AACTTATTTCTTAAGTAAAAACCATAATGCTTATTCGTTACAGAACATGAGCTACAGATCAGTGGAGTTTTAAAATAGATAAAGGTCATAAAAATCCGGAAGCAATTAAATGCAGAAAACTTTTCTCACTGACTAGACAAATATTTTCCACTTCATGTGATGTGATTTCTTTTCCTCGTGTAACACAACTTAGAGACACAGTGTTAATGAAAAGAAGGACAATAATAATTCTGGATATATGAAAAGCTACACTGTAAATCATCAAATGACATGTTCAGATTCTTAAAAGATGAAAAATAAAGAACAAAGCAACAGCGAGATTCAGCACCACGGACAGAGACACAATGAAAAAAAAGATGTGGGTCTAACGCTGGAATATATGAATAAACAAAGGGACAAATTCAAGTTGGAAGTCTTCAATTGTGAAAAAAACGTGTGTTACCAATCTAACATTCAGAAAACAAATGTTACAAAAGGGATATTTCCTACCTCAGGAGAGCCATCAGAATCTACAAATGGATCAACAAAGTCTGATGGACTTTTCTTCAGAGTCTGGTCAGCAGGAAGTGTGTTGTCATTGTAAGATGTCACGAACTTAAAGTCACTGGTTCTAGAACCTGTTGTCAGGTATGCGTCATAGTTGTAAGCGCTGCGTAAAGTTCCTGTGCCGTCAACATCTGCGTAATTAGGAGGGAGATAAGCGCTGGGGATGGCCACTGCTCCATCAAACAACAGTCTGGGCTTTCTCCTGCGACAAAACCTCACACCCAGGATGATGATAATGAAGGTCAGAAAAAAGGTGGACACAGACACCAGCGCGATGATCAGATAAGAAGTCAGTTTGGAATTCTTCTCATCATAAGAAATATCCTTCAGTTCTGGCACCTCAGCCAAGTTATCAGAAATAAGTAAATACATGGAACACGTGGCAGAGAGAGAGGGCTGTCCGTTATCTTTCACTGCCACAATAAGGTTCTGTTTCATGCTGTCAGATTCAGAAATGTCCCGCTGTGTCCTGATCTCTCCGCTGTGGAGACCAATAGTGAAAAGTCCCGGATCAGTGGATTTCACTATATGATAGGACAGCCAGGCGTTCTGTCCGGAGTCCGCGTCCACCGCTATCACTTTGGACACCAGAGAGCCTCCGTGTGCAGCTTTGGGGACCAGCTCGGTCATGAACGAGTTGCCCTCCGGGGCGGGGTACAGTATCTGAGGAGAGTTGTCATTCACATCCGATATGAAGACACTGACGGTCACGTTGCTGCTGAGCGGAGGAGAACCGTTGTCTCTGGCCATCACGTGCACTTTGAAACTCCTGAACTGTTCATAATCAAACGACCTCACAGCGTGGATCACCCCCGTGTCTCCGTTAACAGATACATAGGAGGACACCGGGGCACCGTTCACCTCACCGGATAACAGAGAATAAATCACTGTACCGTTTTGTCTCCAGTCGGGGTCTCGAGCAGTAACGGAACATAAAGTGGAGCCAGGTTTGTTATTTTCAGTCACATATGCGCTGTACGACTGTTCCTCAAACACAGGTGGGTTGTCGTTGATGTCTGCTACAGATAACTGAACAGTTTTAGAGGAGGACAGAGGTGGAGAGCCCTCGTCAGTGGCACTGATTGTAATGTTGTAATCAGACACTAGTTCACGGTCCAGTTGTCCTGTGGTCACCAGAGAATAATAGTTTTTAATAGAAGGAACCAACTTAAAAGGGACGTTTTGCTGAATGGAGCAGCGGACCTGTCGGTTATTCTCAGAGTCTCTGTCCTGCACGTTAATGATGCCCACCTCTGTACCAGGTGACACGTTCTCGGGTATGGGGTTAGTCAGGGACTTTAAATATATAACCGGTGCGTTGTCATTTATATCAGTAACATCTATGATGATTTTGGCATACGAGGTTAGTCCTAAACCATCTTTTGCTGTGACACGCAGTTCAAACGATGACGCCGTTTCAAAATCCACCGTGGTCTTTAATTTTATGTTACCTGTCTTAGGATCTATCGTAAACATTGACTTCACATCATCTGAAATATGCCCAAAATCATATGTAACGTCTCCATTTAGTCCTTCATCTGCATCAGTAGCACTAACAGTCAACACAACAGTATCTAATGGGGAGTTTTCTGGTACACTGGCCTTATAAACAGTCTGGCTGAACACTGGCACATTATCATTAGCATCCAGCACAGTGATGTGAATGACTACGGTACCTGACCTTTGAGGAGAGCCACCATCCAGAGCTGTGAGGACTAGACTGATTTCTTTTAAATTCTCGCGGTCAAGCTCTTTGTTCAGGACAAGTTCCACAGAATCAGCTCCAACGCCCAAAATAAAATGATCATTCCTCTGAAGGTTGTATGTCTGAACTGAGTATTTACCTATATCCGCATCATGTGCTTCTTCAATTGGAAAACGAGCACCTTTGTCCGCGGATTCACTTATATCTATATGGATCGATTCTTTATTAAATTGAGGAGAGTTATCATTTATATCCTGGACGTGTAGACTAATTCGATGCAATTCTAATGGACTCTCTAACATAAGCTCTTGTTTCAAAACGCAGGAAGCTTTGTCTCCACAAAGGCCTTCTCTGTCAATCCTCTCGGCAACAGTCAGATCCCCGTTACGGAGGTTTAAGTCACAATAACGTTTGTCGCTTCCATCGGTGTCAATCCGGGCCTTTCGAGCGGACAGTCTGCTTGTTTCAAGACCCAAGTCTTTGGCGACATTTCCGATCACAGATCCGCGTTTCATCTCCTCTGGAAAAGAATAGCTGATATCTCCTTTGGCAAAACGGAACGAAAAGAGCAGTAAAGCAACGGCACAGCTTCGTAATGCGAGGGGGATAGTGGCCATCATGACGCCAATTTCAAATGTCGGTGTACACGAACACAGCAAACAATGGAGACTTTAACCCCAAATAAACACAATACAAGACCGATTCCCCGCTATTCCGGACGACCAACTGCAGCACCTTCAGTCACATTAGGCGTAGACAACAGTGGGTGGATTTCGACACGCAATCTAGTTCACTTGGTGCATAGCGACCTCGTGAGTTTCCTCTAGAAACTGCAAAGGTCTACCGGAAGAAAGTCTGTACAAACCGTACAACTATGAAAACAGTATAAACTGAGAGGACATAAATTTACGGTAATAATTATGTATTGGAATATCTTGAGGGATGCCAAGAGGATCAAAGATAGATGCCAACTCCTGAAACAAGAACATCGTTTCAGCAGGGCAACTCATATTAAGCAATGTTATTTTTATTCAATGTTATTTTTATTCAATTTTATTTTACTTAAATTAATTTTATTTTTCGGAGGGGGAACAGATTCAAACTGTCTGAACATGAACCTCCTTTTCACAAAAAAAAAAAAAATAATAAAATCGTCTATAAGATTTTTGCGTTTACTAAATGCAAACGTGTCCTTAAATGCGTCTTGAAATGCTGTTCACTTATCAAAAACAACTGCTTTGGTCAAAAAGTATATACTATGTTTGTAAACATTAATGAAAAAAACAGCATATGACAAATCCTCTTAAACACTGAAACAACTGAATAAATGATCAACAAAATCGCTGAAGTACTGGAAACAATTAGTTAAGCAATCTGACAAGTTATTCTGAACTAACACTTCCTTAATATGTAGAGAGAAACAACAAGGCAAAATTAAAATTAAGTTATTAAGAACACCAGGTGAAAAAAAATCTGATTTCATCACAGCATTCTCATTACTTTGCTCAACACAATTCATGCCATGTATTTATACTGCCAAGGGTACCGAGTATTTCCAACATTTCCACCAGTTGGCCAAACAGTGGAAAATGCAACTAATATCTGAGAAAATTAATTCAAACCAGGAGATGAATTACTAGGGACAAATAAGAAATATGTAGAATATTATCTGCAACTGTAAATAAGTAAATTCTCTTAACATATTTTGAAAGTTTAAGGATTCCTTAAACTAGAAAACTTCTCAAATCTAAAGGTAATATCTTGGTCCCACAAAAGAAGGAAGATGTACAACATGAATGGCAAACAACAAACCAGACCAGAAAAAGTGTGGGCCAAGTGAATTTTTTTTCTCAAGTCAAATGACCTGTGCATATTGCGGACTCATTGTTTTGTAATTTTGAAAGAGGGAATACCCTTTTTTTCTGAAAAGAAAATGAATGTCTCATGTTCTTACCTCGGGAGAAGCATCACAATCTCCAAAGGCATCGGTAAAGTCTGATGGACTTTTCTTCAGAGTCTGGTCAGCAGGAAGTGTGTTGTCGTTGTAAGATGTCACAAACTTAAAGTCACTGGTTCTAGAACCTGTTGTCAGGTATGCGTCATAGTTGTAAGCGCTGCGTAAAGTTCCTGTGCCGTCAACATCTGCGTAATTTGGAGGGAGATAAGCGCTGGGGATGGCCACTGCTCCATCAAACAACAGTCTGGGCTTTCTCCTGCGACAAAACCTCACACCCAGGATGATGATAATGAAGGTCAGAAAAAAGGTGGACACAGACACCAGCGCGATGATCAGATAAGAAGTCAGTTTGGAATTCTTCTCATCATAAGAAATATCCTTCAGTTCTGGCACCTCAGCCAAGTTATCAGAAATAAGTAAATACATGGAACATGTGGCAGAGAGAGAGGGCTGTCCGTTATCTTTCACTGCCACAATAAGGTTCTGTTTCATGCTGTCAGATTCAGAAATGTCCCGCTGTGTCCTGATCTCTCCGCTGTGGAGACCAATAGTGAAAAGTCCCGGATCAGTGGATTTCACTATATGATAGGACAGCCAGGCGTTCTGTCCGGAGTCCGCGTCCACCGCTATCACTTTGGACACCAGAGAGCCTCCGTGTGCAGCTTTGGGGACCAGCTCGGTCATGAACGAGTTGCCCTCCGGGGCGGGGTACAGTATCTGAGGAGAGTTGTCATTCACATCCGATATGAAGACACTGACGGTCACGTTGCTGCTGAGCGGAGGTGAACCGTTGTCTCTGGCCATCACGTGGACTTTAAAACTCCTGAACTGTTCATAATCAAACGACCTCACAGCGTGGATCACCCCCGTGTCTCCGTTAACAGATACATAGGAGGACACCGGGGCACCGTTCACCTCACCGGATAACAGAGAATAAATCACTGTACCGTTTTGTCTCCAGTCGGGGTCTCGAGCAGTAACGGAACATAAAGTGGAGCCAGGTTTGTTATTTTCAGTCACATATGCGCTGTACGACTGTTCCTCAAACACAGGTGGGTTGTCGTTGATGTCTGCTACAGATAACTGAACAGTTTTAGAGGAGGACAGAGGTGGAGAGCCCTCGTCAGTGGCACTGATTGTAATGTTGTAATCAGACACTAGTTCACGGTCCAGTTGTCCTGTGGTCACCAGAGAATAATAGTTTTTAATAGAAGGAACCAACTTAAAAGGGACGTTTTGCTGAATGGAGCAGCGGACCTGTCCGTTACTCTCAGAGTCTCTATCCTGCACGTTAATGATGCCCACCTCTGTACCAGGTGACACGTTCTCAGGTACTGGATTAGTCAGTGATTTCAAATATATTACTGGAGCATTGTCATTTACATCCGTGATATCAATCATTACTTTGGAATCAGTTGAAAGTCCGTAACCATCCTTGGCGTCTATGCGCATTTCATATTTAGAATTACTCTCAAAATCAAGAGGTCCTATGACTTTGATCTCTCCAGTTTTACTGTTCAGAGAAAACGCTTTTTTAGCCCTGTCTGAAATCCGACTAAATTCATATATCACTTCCCCATTGACGCCATCATCTGCATCAGTGGCACTTACTGTGACGACTACAGTATCAATGGCAGAGTTTTCAGGCAGGCTGGCTTTGTAAAGGGCTTGGTCAAACACTGGAGCGTTATCATTAGCATCCAGCACAGTCACATGTATATTGACAGTTCCCGATCGTTGTGGATTACCACCATCAACCGCACTAAGCACGAAATTTAAATCGTGTTTTTTTTCACGGTCGAGCTCGTTGTTTAACACAAACTCGACGTTCTTAGATCCATCAGCATCATCTCGAACAGACAAAACAAAATGTTCATTCGTTTCTAAACTGTATTGTTTAACAGTATTCTGTCCGATATCAGCGTCATGTGCTTCGTTCACGCGATATCGAGCTCCTTTCAAGGCCAATTCGCTTATTTCCAGTTTAATTGTATCCTTTGGAAAAACGGGTGAATTGTCGTTTACATCCTGAATGAGCAGTGAAATGCGGTGTAGCTCCAAAGGGCTCTCTAGGACTAACTCGAATTTAAGCATACACGAGGCCTTCTCTCCACACAGCTCCTCTCTGTCAATCCTTTCCCTGATGACAAAATTTCCTGTTTTTACATCAATATCAAAGTAGTGCTGATAGCTTTCCTCAGTATCAACACGGGCTTTACGAGAGAACAATTTCCCTACTTCCAGTCCGAGGTCTTTGGCGATATTTCCAACAATGGATCCGGGTCTCATCTCCTCCGGAATAGTATAGCTGAGGTCTGCAGTGGTTATGTGGACGAAGAAAACAAAAAAATACGCAACACTCAGGAACGATTTCATCTTTTCATCCACTGTATCTTCCTGAGACGATCCGACCACCACACTTTTCCTGGTCGCTGCTAAAATGTAGTCGTAATGGTAAAATTAAGATACGCCGTTACTCCAACAATGGCAGCTCCTATTCTGATGCCACATTTACTCCTTTAGCAGTGGGTGGAGAAATGAACCTCATATCCGAAAGCGAGCAGCGACGCCGTGAGTTCATTTGGAATATTACAAATAACCAACTACGAGGATATAATACATCTGTTTTTGTCATTCTCAATACTGCAATGCCAGAGTTCAAGTAAAGCTACAAAGTGAAATTACTTCACGTTCACTGGGATGTTTTAAAGTTTGTTCAACAAGCGCGTATACAAAATCCATTCAGCACCATGGACAGCGTTTGAAAAGCAAGTACCGAACCAAAATATTTCTCTCATTTAATAATATTACATTCAAGTAACAGAAGATCTGTTAGAACGTATATGAATTGAAAATGAACAAAACTTCCTCCAATTTTAAAAACAACGAGGCCCCCAACATCCTTGGATCTAATTTCCACATTCATTCAAGGTATAAGAGGCTGTTTTTTTGCATTTGTGAATTATTTGGTGCTTTGCATCCATTGAGGGAATCTGTGAGATCAAACAGACAGATGTGATAGGCAATGTCTGAGGGAAGGATCATTCCTTTCAATAAAGCAATCAAAAAACAAATCAAATCTGACAGTGTACTACACATTAGTTCCAATCACTGGAAACGCAAAAGAATATCTGGTTCAACCGTTTCTTTGTCTTAACCAAGCATGTTTAGTCTGCTTGTGTTTCAAAACAGTACAGGGTTACACATGCAAAACAGACTTTGATTTCAGCGACTTTGAACGCTAAATCGAAACTTTGAAGAGATAAATGGGACACTGACACAGTGTGCATACTGACAAATATATTCCTAAGGAAACCTGAAGTGCATTGTGATTGAATAGAAAGTCACAATTAATGATAAAAGTGATAGATAGAAACACATGGCCTACCTCTGGAGACTCATCAGGTTGACCAAAAACATCAGCAAAGTCTGATGGACTTTTCTTCAGAGTCTGGTCAGCAGGAAGTGTGTTGTCATTGTAAGATGTCACGAACTTAAAGTCACTGGTTCTAGAACCTGTTGTCAGGTATGCGTCATAATTGTAAGCGCTACGTAAAGTTCCTGTGCCGTCAACATCTGCGTAATTAGGAGGGAGATAAGCGCTGGGGATGGCCACTGCTCCATCAAACAACAGTCTGGGCTTTCTCCTGCGACAAAACCTCACACCCAGGATGATGATAATGAAGGTCAGAAAAAAGGTGGACACAGACACCAGCGCGATGATCAGATAAGAAGTCAGTTTGGAATTCTTCTCATCATAAGAAATATCCTTCAGTTCTGGCACCTCAGCCAAGTTATCAGAAATAAGTAAATACATGGAACACGTGGCAGAGAGAGAGGGCTGTCCGTTATCTTTCACTGCCACAATAAGGTTCTGTTTCATGCTGTCAGATTCAGAAATGTCCCGCTGTGTCCTGATCTCTCCGCTGTGGAGACCAATAGTGAAAAGTCCCGGATCAGTGGATTTCACTATATGATAGGACAGCCAGGCGTTCTGTCCGGAGTCCGCGTCCACCGCTATCACTTTGGACACCAGAGAGCCTCCGTGTGCAGCTTTGGGGACCAGCTCGGTCATGAACGAGTTGCCCTCCGGGGCGGGGTACAGTATCTGAGGAGAGTTGTCATTCACATCCGATATGAAGACACTGACGGTCACGTTGCTGCTGAGCGGAGGAGAACCGTTGTCTCTGGCCATCACGTGAACTTTAAAACTCCTGAACTGTTCATAATCAAACGACCTCACAGCGTGGATCACCCCCGTGTCTCCGTTAACAGATACATAGGAGGACACCGGGGCACCGTTCACCTCACCGGATAACAGAGAATAAATCACTGTACCGTTTTGTCTCCAGTCGGGGTCTCGAGCAGTAACGGAACATAAAGTGGAGCCAGGTTTGTTATTTTCAGTCACATATGCGCTGTACGACTGTTCCTCAAACACAGGTGGGTTGTCGTTGATGTCTGCTACAGATAACTGAACAGTTTTAGAGGAGGACAGAGGTGGAGAGCCCTCGTCAGTGGCACTGATTGTAATGTTGTAATCAGACACTAGTTCACGGTCCAGTTGTCCTGTGGTCACCAGAGAATAATAGTTTTTAATAGAAGGAACCAACTTAAAAGGGACGTTTTGCTGAATGGAGCAGCGGACCTGTCGGTTATTCTCAGAGTCTCTATCCTGCACGTTAATGATGCCCACCTCTGTACCAGGTGACACGTTCTCGGGTATGGGATTAACAAGAGATTTTAAATGTATTTCAGGTGGGTTGTCATTAACATCTGAAATTTCAATTATTACTTTAGAATCGGAGGTAAGGCCGTAACCATCTTTGGCGTCCACACGCATTTCATACATTGACTCTTTCTCAAAATCCAAAGGCCCTATTACTTTAATTTCTCCTGTGATGTGATTTAAAGCAAATACTCTTCTACCTGTTTCTGAAATACGACTTAATTCATAAGTCACCTCACCATTTTGACCTTCATCTGCATCGGTCGCAGTCACTGTGACCACTACAGTATCCAGAGGAGAATTTTCAGGCAGCGTTGCTTTATACACGGTCTGACTAAACACCGGGGCGTTATCATTTGCGTCCAGGACAGTCACATGTACAGTTGCAGTGCCAGTCATTTGAGGACTGCCTCCATCTTGTGCTGTAAGCAGTAATTTCAATTCCTGCTGCTCCTCGCGGTCTAATTCCCTTTTCAACACTAGCTCTGCAAATTTACCCCCATCTGATTTTGACTGAATGTTTAACACTAAATAATCGTTCGCCTGTAATTCATATATTTGAACAGCGTTTTGTCCAATATCTATATCATGTGCCTCCAAAACACGGAAGCGAGATCCTTTAACAGCCAGTTCACTGATCTCTATTTTGATTTCATCTTTAGCAAAAACAGGCGGATTGTCGTTGATATCGTGTATTTGCAGTGAAATGCGGTGCAACTCCAGAGGCGCCTCTAGGACCAACTCAAATGTAAGGATACATGATGCCTTTTCGCCGCAAAGCGCCTCTCTGTCGATTTTTTCCGCTACAACCAAATCCCCGGTGTTAAGGTTTATGTCACAGTACCGTTCACGGTTCAGCTCGCTGTCAATGCGGGCCTTCCGAGCAGATAATTTCCCCACGTTCAACCCGAGGTCCTTTGCTATATTCCCTATGACAGATCCGGGTTTCATTTCCTCGGGAATAGAAAAGCTCACGTCTGCGTTACCGGGGTGAAGCACACGAAGAAAGAAAGCAAAGCAAAGCAGGCCTGCGGCTGAATATCCAGTGTATGCCATGCTGGGACAAATCAATGGAAAACAGCTCAAAAACGCTGAAAGGTGTTGTTTTTCCTCGTGTGAAAATCTGTACGGTCCACTTTAATATAACAAAACAGCTTTACTTTGTATTTATGGCCAAGCACTGAGCATCCAAGAGTGTAACTGAACACGGAGAAAATCAAGCTTCGAGTAACAAAGCACGAGCAAGGGGTGGAGGTTTGTTTCCTCCCCTGGTAAACAGCGACACTATGAGTTCACATTCTTCTCTGCATGTGAAAGATCAACAAGAAAGGCTGATTCTGTAACTGATTTAGTGTTCTTTTAATTACCAGTACGCGCATAAATGGAACAGGCTGTGAATATCTAATCCAAGAATAGGCATTTGAGTTTTATTATCTCTAATAAACAAATAATTTGTATGAAATAATGATAGAAAATTTGTTATCGTAAAGCCATGAGCACCTTAAAGGCGAGTGCAGTAGTGCAGAGTGGCGTAGTGCAGTAATCAATTTACCACGCAAACAGACAATTTGGAGTCGATATGCAACCGTATTTTGTCTGGCCAAAACTATTTTAGCTCTTGCTACAGAAGAAATATATTACTCCAGTCCAATAAGGATTTCATAGACAGAAGTCACAATCTTAGAATGGAGTGCAGTAATGTTGAACATTGAAGGTTTAATTTCATGGGGATGACATTAACAACCTTTGATTTTTATGAAGAATTACTTAATAATAAAAAAAGTTCCATTGAAAGAAATCAGTCTTGAGCCTTAGTGCACTACATGAATGTTTCATCTTGCTTTATCCAAGACAAAGGCATATTTACAGAGGGAGAAGCAAGTCTTTATGGAAGAAGTATTATTTGAGGTTCCACTGAGAAGGCATACAGCTGAATACTACATGAACATGGATCATGGATCAGGTCTTAAATGGGATGAGTATGAGAATGGGCTGTCTCCTCTCCATTGAACAGAACGCAGTGTAAAGAGCTGGCTGGCTTGTTGACTATGTTTTATGCTTCTAGGATGATATTATTATATGTTTCTCATTCATTTTCTACAAAGGTAAATGTACGAACTTGCATACTTGACTTTGTAAAATTATGAAATAATTCTTCTGGTTCACCAGTCCATAATTAAAGTGTTCCTTTTCTCTTTCTTGTTCCCTTCAAGATGACTATGACTCTATGAAATAGAGTTAATAGTAATAAAATTAGCACAAAACTTTGAAACAGATAGTGGTGAGACAATTTCATGCTTAATTATAATATGTCAAAATGAAACCATCATGGTGCTAGTTTTAGGTTGTAATTTATGTGATTATTATACTGTATTTTCAAGGGTACAGTTACTGTTTAAAGCTTCAAAGTTGTGGAATAATTTCTTAGCATAGAGACATAAGAATCATCAAACAACTAGGTCGACATTAATTTGTCTGTTTTTCTGATCAAACAAGGGGGAAGAAATGATAACTGCTGCATTACAAATCATGGATTACATGAAAACAACCTTGAGCATGAACACCTAAATTTAAAATTAATGTCTATGAGAAAATTCTTCTGTCTGTGAAGACACAGGTAACGATATTCCCACGAAAACCTGTCAAACAAGAAAAGTGACAAAGTGGCCAAATTAAAAACTGTCCTACCTCTGGAGATCCATCTGACTCTCCAAATAGGTCAGCGAATTTTGTTGGACTTTTTTTTGTTGGAGCAGGCAGGCAGACAGCAAAATGACTCAAAAAAGGAACAAAAGTTAACTGTGTACAGTGGAATACTTTGAATGAGTCCTACCTCTACAGACGGCTCTAAATCTTCGAACGGATCAGCAAAGTCAGATGGACTTTTCTTCAGAGTCTGGTCAGCAGGAAGTGTGTTGTCATTGTAAGATGTCACGAACTTAAAGTCACTGGTTCTAGAACCTGTTGTCAGGTATGCGTCATAGTTGTAAGCGCTACGTAAAGTTCCTGTGCCGTCAACATCTGCGTAATTTGGAGGGAGATAAGCGCTGGGGATGGCCACTGCTCCATCAAACAACAGTCTGGGCTTTCTCCTGCGACAAAACCTCACACCCAGGATGATGATAATGAAGGTCAGAAAAAAGGTGGACACAGACACCAGCGCAATGATCAGATAAGAGGTCAGTTTGGAATTCTTCTCATCATAAGAAATATCCTTCAGTTCTGGCACCTCAGCCAAGTTATCAGAAATAAGTAAATACATGGAACACGTGGCAGAGAGAGAGGGCTGTCCGTTATCTTTCACTGCCACAATAAGGTTCTGTTTCATGCTGTCAGATTCAGAAATGTCCCGCTGTGTCCTGATCTCTCCGCTGTGGAGACCAATAGTGAAAAGTCCCGGATCAGTGGATTTCACTATATGATAGGACAGCCAGGCGTTCTGTCCGGAGTCCGCGTCCACCGCTATCACTTTGGACACCAGAGAGCCTCCGTGTGCAGCTTTGGGGACCAGCTCGGTCATGAACGAGTTGCCCTCCGGGGCGGGGTACAGTATCTGAGGAGAGTTGTCATTCACATCCGATATGAAGACACTGACGGTCACGTTGCTGCTGAGCGGAGGAGAACCGTTGTCTCTTGCCATCACGTGGACTTTAAAACTCCTGAACTGTTCATAATCAAACGACCTCACAGCGTGGATCACCCCCGTGTCTCCGTTAACAGATACATAGGAGGACACCGGGGCACCGTTCACCTCACCGGATAACAGAGAATAAATCACTGTACCGTTTTGTCTCCAGTCGGGGTCTCGAGCAGTAACGGAACATAAAGTGGAGCCAGGTTTGTTATTTTCAGTCACATATGCGCTGTACGACTGTTCCTCAAACACAGGTGGGTTGTCGTTGATGTCTGCTACAGATAACTGAACAGTTTTAGAGGAGGACAGAGGTGGAGAGCCCTCGTCAGTGGCACTGATTGTAATGTTGTAATCAGACACTAGTTCACGGTCCAGTTGTCCTGTGGTCACCAGAGAATAATAGTTTTTAATAGAAGGAACCAACTTAAAAGGGACGTTTTGCTGAATGGAGCAGCGGACCTGTCGATTATTCTCAGAGTCTCTGTCCTGCACGTTAATGATGCCAACCTCTGTACCAGGTGACACGTTCTCAGGTATGGGGTTAGTCAGTGATTTCAGATATATCACTGGAGCATTGTCATTCTTATCGGTAATATCTATTAAAACTTTGGCGTAAGATGTTAAACCTAAACCATCTTTAGCTTTCACCCGCATTTCAAAAGAACTACTTTCTTCAAAGTCAATAACACCAGTAACTCTAATTTCTCCAGTTTTAGAATCAATTGAGAAGACATTTACATCGTCATCAGATACGTGGCCAAAATCATATGTCACATCTCCATTCACTCCTTCATCTGCGTCAGTAGCACTAACACGAAGCACTACTGTATCTGGAGGAGAGTTTTCAGGCAGACTGGCTTTATAAACGGCCTGGCTAAACACTGGGGCGTTATCATTAGCATCCAGTACAGTGATATGTATGACTACTGTACCTGATCTCTGAGGAGAGCCACCATCTAGAGCTGTGAGAAGCAAATTTATGTCTTTTTGTTTCTCTCGATCAAGTTTATTTTCTAGTACGAGTTCAACCTTGTTGCTGTCAACAGCGAGAATAAAGTTGTCATTCTTTTGAAGGCTGTACCTTTGAACAGCATTCTGGCCTATGTCTGCGTCATGGGCCTCCTCGATAGAGAAGCGGTTACCCTTTTCAGCTGACTCCGTTATTTCCATTTCAAGCAAATTGTCGTTGAATTGCGGCGAGTTGTCGTTTATATCTTGAATATGAAGACTTAGTCGATGAAGCTCCAAAGGATTTTCTAACACCAGATCTACTTTCACAACACACGAGGGTTTCTTGCCACAAAGGGTTTCTCTGTCAATTCTCTCCGATGTCACCAAATCTCCGGTACTCAGATTAATGTCACAGTAACGCTTCCGAGTTCCCTCAAAATCAAGACGGGCATTTCTTGAAGAAAATGTCCTAAGATCAAGACCGAGGTCTTTGGCTATATTTCCGATAACAGAATCGCGTTTCATCTCTTCGGGGATAGAATAACTCAGGTCTCCATTAACGAGGTGCAGCGTTATAATAAAGGAGGCGAAGTAGAAGATCGGATGAAGCACGGAAAATCCTTTGTCTCCCATCCTGACGCAAAACAGGCTCCCTAGCTTGGACTATGTATATTTCCTAGTGCTAAAAAATGAAAACTTTACAAAAAGACAAAATAAAACAACACGTCACAGCGACGTACACGAAAAAATATGCTCGGGAATGTACCAGTTTCTCCGTAAAATCTGCATCTGATCTCTATGTAGTAGTTGTGGGTGGGTGGGTAGTGTCTTTTATCCATCAGCCAACAGCGACACCATGAGTCTTTTGTATCTTCGCACAGTACAATATCCTACTCAAAGTCTCAGGCCATATTAACACATTATTCACTTGTGTTAAAATGAACTGTGCATTTTTTCTAAATCGTTAATATTCTCCACAAGACTCACGCCGTGTATTCATTGCATTTATCTCAGACCTGGAGGTGTTAATGAACAGAGAAAAGATGAGCTCAGAGACTTGTTTTAAAACCTATAACGTTTTCTTTACCTTTAAAAAAAATCTATTCGGAGGTAATCTGTAATAAACACATGCAATTGTTTGAGCCACCAAATCTTGGAGTACAGCACTGTGATATGTTGTAGTAATGCAAAACTGTGACGAACAGTCCGTATTGAAACAATAAGTTAAGGCAACCACATACGTTAGAACAATCGTAAATTTTCTGTATCTATGATGTACATTAAAGGATTGTTATGATCATTATTAAGATGCAGAGGGCATGGCTTAAGTGAAAAAGATATATGAATATGCGTTTGTGCCTGAGCGCCTGAGGAATGTTTCAGCACCATGGACAGATAACCTGAGATTTGACAGAGTTGATGGCACAAAGTTGGACGCCGTGTGGTCTTTGCGTGTTCTTATACTGCACTAATGGGAGTTGTGTACTTCTTTTTGAACATAAACCACTAGCTTCCTATCATTTGACAGACTTAGAAATCAGAGTTATGTCTGCATCATTTGTTCCTATATGATGATGAAGGACTATGATGCCAAAACATGTTTTACAGCAAGATATGTAAATGATTAAGACCCAAGGAAACCTGCGCTTAACACATAATACAAAAACTTAAAATTATGTGACAGGTTCACTCATGAACATACTTTGAGTAGAAAAAACATTTTGCAACTATTACCTTATCTGTATCATATCAATCATATACGAAAGGGGTTCAATTAAAGAGTATAATATACATTTTGAACAGTGAAGTGCTATAAAATGGGTCCTACCTCTACAGACGTCTCAAAATCTTCGAACGGATCAGCAAAGTCTGACGGACTTTTCTTCAGAGTCTGGTCAGCAGGAAGTGTGTTGTCATTGTAAGAAGTCACGAACTTAAAGTCACTGGTTCTAGAACCTGTTGTCAGGTATGCGTCATAGTTGTAAGCGCTGCGTAAAGTTCCTGTGCCGTCAACATCTGCGTAATTAGGAGGGAGATAAGCGCTGGGGATGGCCACTGCTCCATCAAACAACAGTCTGGGCTTTCTCCTGCGACAAAACCTCACACCCAGGATGATGATAATGAAGGTCAGAAAAAAGGTGGACACAGACACCAGCGCGATGATCAGATAAGAAGTCAGTTTGGAATTCTTCTCATCATAAGAAATATCCTTCAGTTCTGGCACCTCAGCCAAGTTATCAGAAATAAGTAAATACATGGAACACGTGGCAGAGAGAGAGGGCTGTCCGTTATCTTTCACTGCCACAATGAGGTTCTGTTTCATGCTGTCAGATTCAGAAATGTCCCGCTGTGTCCTGATCTCTCCGCTGTGGAGACCAATAGTGAAAAGTCCCGGATCAGTGGATTTCACTATATGATAGGACAGCCAGGCATTCTGTCCGGAGTCCGCGTCCACCGCTATCACTTTGGACACCAGAGAGCCTCCGTGTGCAGCTTTGGGGACCAGCTCGGTCATGAACGAGTTGCCCTCCGGGGCGGGGTACAGTATCTGAGGAGAGTTGTCATTCACATCAGATATGAAGACACTGACGGTCACGTTGCTGCTGAGCGGAGGTGAACCGTTGTCTCTTGCCATCACGTGGACTTTAAAACTCCTGAACTGTTCATAATCAAACGACCTCACAGCGTGGATCACCCCCGTGTCTCCGTTAACAGATACATAGGAGGACACCGGGGCACCGTTCACCTCGCCGGATAACAGAGAATAAATCACTGTACCGTTTTGTCTCCAGTCGGGGTCTCGAGCAGTAACAGAACATAAAGTGGAGCCAGGTTTGTTATTTTCAGTCACATATGCGCTGTACGACTGTTCCTCAAACACAGGTGGGTTGTCGTTGATGTCTGCTACAGATAACTGAACAGTTTTAGAGGAGGACAGAGGTGGAGAGCCCTCGTCAGTGGCACTGATTGTAATGTTGTAATCAGACACTAGTTCACGGTCCAGTTGTCCTGTGGTCACCAGAGAATAATAGTTTTTAATAGAAGGAACCAACTTAAAAGGGACGTTTTGCTGAATGGAGCAGCGGACCTGTCCGTTACTCTCAGAGTCTCTATCCTGCACGTTAATGATGCCCACCTCTGTACCAGGTGACACGTTTTCAGGTATGGGGTTAGACAGTGATTTCAGATATATCACTGGAGCATTGTCATTCCTATCAGTAACATCAATTATCACTTTGGCGTAAGATGTTAAACCTAAACCATCTTTAGCTTGTATTCTCATTTCAAAAGAACTACTTTCTTCAAAGTCAATCACACCAGTTACTCTAATTTCCCCAGTTTTAGGATCAATTGAGAAAACATTTACATCGTCATCAGATACGTGGCCAAAGTGATATGTTACATCTCCATTCACTCCTTCATCTGCATCAGTAGCACTAACATGAAGCACTACTGTATCTGGTAGAGAGTTTTCAGGCAGACTGGCTTTATAAACGGCCTGGCTAAACACTGGGGCGTTATCATTAGCATCCAGTACAGTGATATGTATGACTACTGTACCTGATCTCTGAGGAGAGCCACCATCTAGAGCTGTGAGACGCAAATTTATGTCTTTCTGTTTCTCACGATCAAGTGTATTCTCCAGCACGAGTTCAACTTTGTTGCTGTCAACAGCGAGAATAAAGTTGTCATTCTTTTGAAGGCTGTACCTTTGAACAGCATTTTGGCCTATGTCTGCGTCATGGGCCTCCTCGATAGAGAAGCGGTTACCCTTATCTGCCGACTCCCTTATTTCCATTTCAATCAAATGTTCTCTAAATTTTGGCGAATTATCGTTCATATCTTGAACATGAAGACTTAGTCGATGAAGCTCCAAAGGATTTTCTAACACCAGATCTACTTTCACAACACACGAGGGTTTCTTGCCACAAAGGTTTTCTCTGTCAATTCTCTCCGATGTCACCAAATCTCCGGTACTCAGATTAATGTCACAGTAACGCTTCCGAGTTCCCTCAAAATCAAGACGGGTATTTCTTGAAGAAAAGGTCCTAAGATCAAGGCCGAGGTCTTTAGCTATATTTCCAATAACAGAATCGCGTTTCATCTCTTCGGGAATAGAATAACTCAGGTCTCCATTAACGAGGTGCAGCGTTACAATAAAGGAGGCGAAGCAGAAGATCGGCCGAAGCACGGAAAATCCTTTGTCTCCCATCTTGACACAAGAATGCTCCTTGGCTTGAACAATATATATTCTCCGGTGCAAAAAGATAAAAGCTAACCAAAAAGACAAAATAATCCAACACTTCACAGAAACGTACACGATAAATATGGACGAAAATGCAAATGTTTCTCCGGATAGTCTGCAGCTGATATCTGTGTACTAGTAGTGGGTGGAGTGCGGATTGTCTTTTATCCATCAGCCAACAGCGACACCATGAGACATGTTTATTATTACATTCACAAAATAAACTGTCATTCTCAAAGTCTCAGACCATATTGACATAATGTTCACTCGCGGTGTACTGAACCCTGCATGTGTTTCAAATCGTTTTCTTCAAGAGACTCAAGTTGCCTATTTGTTGTCAGATCGTCAGATCTGGAGCTGTTTAGCACAGTGAACATGACCTCGAAGGGACTTGTCTTGGAATATCTTACATTTGCTTTAGCTTTCTCAAACGTGCCACATACAGGACGTCTGGAAGTACACGTAGTAATACAAAATTGTGGATTAGTACCTTATATTAAGAAAATAACGTGAAGCAATCACTTAAATTACAACAATCTTAAGTCTTCACTACACATACTGGACATTAAATGACTGCAATTTTTATCATTAAAATACAAGCGAGATGACTCAAGGGAAGGACCTAAACTATTAGCTTCCGATCATTAGCCTGACTTAGAAATCGGAGCTATGTTTTAATCACGTGCTGACAAGTGACGTTCAGTGACGCATGTTGATGCCTAAAACGTTTTACAGCAACTATTGTGAAAATTAAGAATCATATGAGCCCCATGAACAGACTCTGGTGGTAAAAATGTTCTTGCACCTCTAAAGATTTTCACGAGGAAGGTTTTCTTCTGGGAAAAATCGGGTTGAAGACATTTCGTCTTCAAGACAGGCTGCAGTATTTTTGAAAGCTGACCAATCCCAGTTAAAATAATCCCCAAAAAAGCAACAATATGAAACCAACGACCACCGAACTCACAAACGTATCAAGACGAGCAATTTAGTAAACAAAATACTGAAAGTTTTTATCTATCTGCGATAATCACTGGAGAAAAATCCACCAAACGAGTGTATGTGTAGACACGAGGTTAAAAATAGGAAGAGATGAGTGAAGACCACATGGTTTTCACCACAAAAAAGAAAGAAAAACATAACCTTGCAATTATGTACTTAAGTAATTTACGATCAAAGAGGTAACCAATAAGGAAATGTACCCTCCTTTACTCAATCATTTAAGAGAAACACAATAATTTTAACATGCCAATGACGAGCAAACGTTTCAGGAAGACAGACAGCAAAATGACTCAAAAAAGGAACAAAACTTAACTGTGCACAGTGGAATACTTTGAACGGGTCCTACCTCTACAGACGGCTCTAAATCTTCGAACGGATCAGCAAAGTCTGATGGACTTTTCTTCAGAGTCTGGTCAGCAGGAAGTGTGTTGTCATTGTAAGAAGTCACGAACTTAAAGTCACTGGTTCTAGAACCTGTTGTCAGGTATGCATCATAGTTGTAAGCGCTGCGTAAAGTTCCTGTGCCGTCAACATCTGCGTAATTAGGAGGGAGATAAGCGCTGGGGATGGCCACTGCTCCATCAAACAACAGTCTGGGCTTTCTCCTGCGACAAAACCTCACACCCAGGATGATGATGATGAAGGTCAGAAAAAAGGTGGACACAGACACCAGCGCGATGATCAGATAAGAAGTCAGTTTGGAATTCTTCTCATCATAAGAAATATCCTTCAGTTCTGGCACCTCAGCCAAGTTATCAGAAATAAGTAAATACATGGAACACGTGGCAGAGAGAGAGGGCTGTCCGTTATCTTTCACTGCCACAATAAGGTTCTGTTTCATGCTGTCAGATTCAGAAATGTCCCGCTGTGTCCTGATCTCTCCGCTGTGGAGACCAATAGTGAAAAGTCCCGGATCAGTGGATTTCACTATATGATAGGACAGCCAGGCGTTCTGTCCGGAGTCCGCGTCCACCGCTATCACTTTGGACACCAGAGAGCCTCCGTGTGCAGCTTTGGGGACCAGCTCGGTCATGAACGAGTTGCCCTCCGGGGCGGGGTACAGTATCTGAGGAGAGTTGTCATTCACATCCGATATGAAGACACTGACGGTCACGTTGCTGCTGAGCGGAGGAGAACCGTTGTCTCTTGCCATCACGTGGACTTTAAAACTCCTGAACTGTTCATAATCAAACGACCTCACAGCGTGGATCACCCCCGTGTCTCCGTTAACAGATACATAGGAGGACACCGGGGCACCGTTCACCTCACCGGATAACAGAGAATAAATCACTGTACCGTTTTGTCTCCAGTCGGGGTCTCGAGCAGTAACGGAACATAAAGTGGAGCCAGGTTTGTTATTTTCAGTCACATATGCGCTGTACGACTGTTCCTCAAACACAGGTGGGTTGTCGTTGATGTCTGCTACAGATAACTGAACAGTTTTAGAGGAGGACAGAGGTGGAGAGCCCTCGTCAGTGGCACTGACTGTAATGTTGTAATCAGACACTAGTTCACGGTCCAGTTGTCCTGTGGTCACCAGAGAATAATAGTTTTTAATAGAAGGAACCAACTTAAAAGGGACGTTTTGCTGAATGGAGCAGCGGACCTGTCCGTTATTCTCAGAGTCTCTATCCTGCACGTTAATGATGCCCACCTCTGTACCAGGTGACACGTTCTCAGGTATGGGGTTAGTCAGTGATTTCAGATATATCACTGGAGCATTGTCATTCTTATCAGTAACGTCTATTAAAACTTTGGCGTAAGAGGTTAAACCTAAACCATCTTTAGCTTGTATTCTCATTTCGAAAGAACTACTTTCTTCAAAGTCAATAACACCAGTAACTCTAATTTCTCCAGTTTTAGGGTCAATTGAGAAGACATTTACATCGTCATCAGATACGTGGCCAAAGTCGTATGTCACATCTCCATTCACTCCTTCATCTGCGTCAGTAGCACTAACACGAAGCACTACTGTATCTGGTGGGGAGTTTTCAGGCAGACTGGCTTTATAAACGGCCTGGCTAAACACTGGGGCGTTATCATTAGCATCCAGTACAGTGATATGTATGACTACTGTACCTGATCTCTGAGGAGAGCCACCATCTAGAGCTGTGAGAAGCAAATTCAGCTCTTTCTGTTTCTCGCGATCAAGTTTATTTTCCAGTACGAGCTCAACCTTGTTGCTGTCAACAGCGAGAATAAAGTTGTCATTCTTTTGAAGGCTGTACCTTTGAACAGCATTTTGGCCTATGTCTGCGTCATGGGCCTCCTCGATAGAGAAGCGGTTACCCTTTTCAGCTGACTCCGTTATTTCCATTTCAATCAAATGTTCTCTAAATTTTGGCGAATTGTCGTTTACATCTTGAATATGAAGACTTAGTCGATGAAGCTCCAAAGGATTTTCTAACACCAGATCTACTTTCACAACACACGAGGGTTTCTTGCCACAAAGGTTTTCTCTGTCAATTCTCTCCGATGTCACCAGATCTCCGGTACTCAGATTAATGTCACAGTAACGCTTCCGAGTTCCCTCAAAATCAAGACGGGCATTTCTTGAAGAAAATGTCCTAAGATCAAGGCCGAGGTCTTTGGCTATATTTCCAATAACATAATCGCGTTTCATCTCTTCGGGAATAGAATAACTCAGGTCTCCATTAACGAGGTGCAGCGTTACAATAAAGGAGGCGAAGCAGAAGATCGGCCGAAGCACTGAAAATCCTTTGTCTCCCATCTTGACACAAGAATGCTCCTTAGCTTAAACAATATGTATTTTCCAGTACGAAAATATAAAAGCTAACCAAAAAGACAAAATAATCCAACACTTCACAGAAACGTACACGATAAATATGGACGAAAATGCAACTGTTTCTCCGGATAATCTGCAGCTGGTATCTGTGTACTAGTAGTGGGTGGAGTGGGAATTGTCTTTTATCCATCAGCCAACAGCGACACCATGAGACTGTTTATTATTACATTCACAAAATAAAATGTCCTTCTCAAAGTCTCAGACCATATTGACATAATGTTCACTCGCAGTGTACTGAACCCTGCATGTGTTTCAAATCGTTTTATTCAAGAGACTCGTTGCCTATTTGTTGGCAGATCGTCAGATCTGGAGCTGCTTAGCACAGTGAACATGACCTCGAAGGGACTTGTTTTGGAATATCTTAGCTATCTTTAGCTTTCTCAAACGTCCCACATACAGGACGTCTGGAAATACATGTAGTAATACACCATTGTGAATTAGTACCTTATATTAAGAAAATGACGTGAAGCAATCACTTAAGTTACAACAATCTTAAGTCTTCACTACACATACTGGACATTAAATGACTGCAATTTTCATCATTTAAATAAAACGAGATGACTCACGAGAAAAAACACTTCTCCACTTGCGTTTGCGGCTGTATGCATGAGGACTGTTTAAGCACCATGGACAGATACCTTCAGCTTCGATAAGACTGATGGCACAAAGATGAACGCTGTGTTGGTCTGAACTAATACGAGTTAGACGTAATCCCATACAGATAAACAGTGACTTATACATGGACCTAAACTATTAGCTTCCGATCATTAGACTGACTTAGAAATCGGAGCTATGTTTTAATCACGTGCTGACAAGTGACGTTCAGTGACGCATGCTGATGCCTAAAACGTTTTACAGCAACTATTGAGAAAATTAAGATTCACGGGAGCCCCATGAACAGACTGGTAGTAAAAATGTCCTTGCATCTATAAAGTTTTTCATAAGGAAGGTTTTCTTCTGGAAAACATGAGGTTGAAGCAATTTCGTCTTCAAGACAGACTGCAGTATTTTTGAAAGCTGATCAATCCCAGTTAAAATAATCCCCAAAAAAGCAACAATATGAAACCAAGGACCAACGAACTCACAAATGTATCAAGACGAGGCATTTAGTAAACAACATACTTAAAATTGTATCTATCTGCGATAATCACTGGAGAAAAATCCACCAAAGGAGTGTATGTGTAGACATGAGGTTAAACATAGAAAGACATGAGTGTAGACCACAAAGTTTTCACCCCAAAACAGAAAGAAAAACATAACCTTGCAATGATGTACGTCAGTAATTTACAATCAAAGAGGTAACCAATAAGGAAATGTACCCTCCTTTACTCAATCATTTAACAGAAACACAATAATTTTAACATGCCAATGACGAGCAAACGTTTCAGGAAGACAGACAGCAAAATGACTCAAAAAAGGAACAAAACTTAACTGTGCACAGTGGAATACTTTGAACGGGTCCTACCTCTACAGACGGCTCTAAATCTTCGAACGGATCAGCAAAGTCTGATGGACTTTTCTTCAGAGTCTGGTCAGCAGGAAGTGTGTTGTCATTGTAAGAAGTCACGAACTTAAAGTCACTGGTTCTAGAACCTGTTGTCAGGTATGCGTCATAGTTGTAAGCGCTGCGTAAAGTTCCTGTGCCGTCAACATCTGCGTAATTAGGAGGGAGATAAGCGCTGGGGATGGCCACTGCTCCATCAAACAACAGTCTGGGCTTTCTCCTGCGACAAAACCTCACACCCAGGATGATGATGATGAAGGTCAGAAAAAAGGTGGACACAGACACCAGCGCGATGATCAGATAAGAAGTCAGTTTGGAATTCTTCTCATCATAAGAAATATCCTTCAGTTCTGGCACCTCAGCCAAGTTATCAGAAATAAGTAAATACATGGAACACGTGGCAGAGAGAGAGGGCTGTCCGTTATCTTTCACTGCCACAATAAGGTTCTGTTTCATGCTGTCAGATTCAGAAATGTCCCGCTGTGTCCTGATCTCTCCGCTGTGGAGACCAATAGTGAAAAGTCCCGGATCAGTGGATTTCACTATATGATAGGACAGCCAGGCGTTCTGTCCGGAGTCCGCGTCCACCGCTATCACTTTGGACACCAGAGAGCCTCCGTGTGCACCTTTGGGGACCAGCTCGGTCATGAACGAGTTGCCCTCCGGGGCGGGGTACAGTATCTGAGGAGAGTTGTCATTCACATCCGATATGAAGACACTGACGGTCACGTTGCTGCTGAGTGGAGGAGAACCGTTGTCTCTGGCCATCACGTGCACTTTAAAACTCCTGAACTGTTCATAATCAAACGACCTCACAGCGTGGATCACCCCCGTGTCTCCGTTAACAGATACATAGGAGGACACCGGGGCACCGTTCACCTCACCGGATAACAGAGAATAAATCACTGTACCGTTTTGTCTCCAGTCGGGGTCTCGAGCACTAACGGAACATAAAGTGGAGCCAGGATTGTTATTTTCAGTCACATATGCGCTGTACGACTGTTCCTCAAACACAGGTGGGTTGTCGTTGATGTCTGCTACAGATAACTGAACAGTTTTAGAGGAGGACAGAGGTGGAGAGCCCTCGTCAGTGGCACTGATTGTAATGTTGTAATCAGACACTAGTTCACGGTCCAGTTGTCCTGTGGTCACCAGAGAATAATAGTTTTTAATAGAAGGAACCAACTTAAAAGGGACGTTTTGCTGAATGGAGCAGCGGACCTGTCCGTTTCTCTCAGAGTCTCTATCCTGCACGTTAATGATGCCCACCTCTGTACCAGGTGACACGTTCTCAGGTATGGGGTTAGACAGTGATTTCAAATATATCACTGGAGCATTGTCATTCTTATCAGTAATATCTATTAAAACTTTGGCGTAAGAGGTTAAACCTAAACCATCTTTAGCTTCCACCCGCATTTCAAAAGAACTACTTTCTTCAAAGTCAATCACACCACTAACTTTAATTTCTCCAGTTTTAGGATCAATAGAGAAAACATTTACATCGTCATCAGATACGTGGCCAAAGTCGTATATTACATCTCCATTCACTCCTTTATCTGCGTCAGTAGCACTAACATGAAGCACTACTGTATCTACAGGAGAGTTTTCAGGCAGACTGGCTTTATAAACGGCCTGGCTAAACACTGGGGCGTTATCATTAGCATCCAGTACAGTGATATGTATGACTACTGTACCTGATCTCTGAGGAGAGCCACCATCTAGAGCTGTGAGAAGCAAACTTATGTCTTTTTGTTTCTCACGATCAAGTTGATTTTCCAGTACGAGTTCAACCTTGTTGCTGTCAACAGCGAGAATAAAGTTGTCATTCTTTTGAAGGCTGTACCTTTGAACAGCATTTTGGCCTATGTCTGCGTCATGGGCCTCCTCGATAGAGAAGCGGTTACCCTTATCTGCTGACTCCCCTATTTCCATTTCAATCAAATTTTTTTTGAATTTTGGGGAGTTGTCGTTTACGTCTTGAATATGAAGACTCAGTCGATGAAGCTCCAAAGGATTTTCTAACACCAGATCTACTTTCACAACACACGAGGGTTTCTTGCCACAAAGGTTTTCTCTGTCAATTCTCTCCGATGTCACCAGATCTCCGGTACTCAGATTAATGTCACAGTAACGCTTCCGAGTTCCCTCAAAATCAAGACGGGCCTTTCTTGAAGAAAATGTCCTAAGATCAAGGCCGAGGTCTTTGGCTATATTTCCAATAACAGAATCGCGTTTCATCTCTTCGGGAATAGAATAACTCAGGTCTCCATTAACGAGGTGCAGCGTTACAATAAAGAAGCAGAAGATCGGACGAAGCACGGAAAATCCTTTGTCTCCCATGTTCGGGAAAAACAAATCACGTCCACGGCTTTTACAAGTCGATTTTTGGAGAAAAGATTTTATTCTGAAATTGAGTCAATAATCCACCATTTTAGATAGTGAATCCACTGAAAAATAGACGTGGAACGAAGGAGCTCTTTAGATAAATTACAACGGATTATAATGCAGTAACAGTGGGTGGAGATGTCTGCGCTACTGTTGTGCTGGCCTACAGCGGCACCATGAGTCGCTTTTCACTTTTTGCACCTGAATGCAGTCTTCACGACAAAGCCTAAACTTACTTTTTCTTACACCGTGTGTGACATACAAAATATAAACGTTAAAATCTATTGTATAATGTTCAAGCATAAATAAGATTAAAGGAGACAATTTATTTTATTTTTTTAGATTTGCATTAAGCATGATACAACATGCACCTTTCACCATCGTGGATAAACTACAGAGGGTGCTAAATGCATACAAATCTGAATTATTATTTATATCACTACACAATATTAATAATATGACATATATATGGCAGGGACCATGTACAACAAACAGTAATCTCATACAAAGAGAAGAGATGTATTGTTTAAGTACAAGTTTAATTGTCATGTATATAATCATATAGGTATAGTCATCATGGAATGTATTCACATAATAATTTGTTCAATAAAAAAAAGTGTGAAATAGAATTGTAATGAAAAACAGAAAACTTAATAATGGTTCCTATGGAAGAAACAAGAATAAATAATTAAGTAAAATGACTATTAACAGTAATGCAAGAGGGTGGGCGTGATTCTTCAACCTTGATCATTTCCTCTGAGCAAAGTTGTACAATGCTTTTCTGTGATTGCGGTGCAGCATTAGGAGTTATTTTAAACAACAAATTTCTGAATACAAAACAAAGCTCTCAGTTAAACTTGTTATTTGTATTCAATATATCAAAATGACTATTGTGATTTCCTACTCAAAACTTTCTTTCCAATAGTAAGAAAGCACATAGTGTACAGTAGTGAAAAGCTTTCTGATCTTGTTACTCATGAACTATGGAGTAATTTATGGATGACACCACATCAAAAAAGATGTCTAAAAATTGTGTTGCTAAATATTGTGGTTGATTTATAATATATGCTACACACATGCTTGTTGGTATAGCTCATTTGAAGCTCTACTTTTGTTAAAAATATTTATTATGTTGAATCTAGTGGCATCTAGCGGCGTAGTTGGGGATTGTGAGGCCCTGTGCCCTCCCATTCCAAGTGTGAGTAAAACTACATTGCCCACAAAAGCACACCACAGCGTACCTAGAGTCAGTGTTTAGTTTGTCCATGCTGGGTCCAGTATGAATATGGCAGTGCAACATGGCAGACACAGTGGAATAGGATCGGTGTTATCCGTAGATATAAAAGGTTCTAAGGCAACAAAAACATAACAATTCTTATTTTCAGGTGATGATACACTAATAAAAACATAGTAATTGTTATCATTATGAGCAGTAGTAGCAGTAGCAGTAGTTTATATGTCACAAATTCACAAAATATTGCAAAAATGGAAAAAGAAGTTTCCAGTTGTACTATTTGTTTCAGGACCATGGACAGTGACAATAGGATGATCACATGGCATGGGAGCGTTTGTTCTACAAAAATAGACTTAGAAGGCTTTTTATTCTGCGTTACCATTTTGTCTCCAGTCACAAGCAGTCACTTATTGCTAATGGTATCAGATTTGTTATGATTAATAATTTATACTTAATAATCGTACTTAACATAACCATCTTCCACATGCCAAGCCATGTTTGTGCTATAACAACAGGAATATGATGTGAGGCCAAAAACGTAAAAGACACACTGACAGTAGGCAGTAAGACAGCCAGAACAACCAGACAAAACTGTCAGTAAAAGACAGACATAAACCCTTTCCTTACCACTCAGCACACATACAAATATTATTGCCTTCTTGGTCTTTTCTAGTCATCAACATCAGTAACTACAATAAAGCTGTAGTCTACAGCTGCAACCGATGCTAAGTCAAGGAAATTCACTTGGAGAAACAAAAGGTTCAATAAAACATTTTTCACATGACAAGTAGTAATCTGCAAGCCTTAAGGAACACGTTGATGCAATGAGCTCCACGAGACACATTATCACACATAAGACAGACTGCAGGCAACAATGAAATTTTGATGCTGTGCATTTTTCTAGTGTCTTCATACAATGAGCTTTAGATATACTGAATCATCCAGTTTCCCTGTATAAGTTGCTTGTAAATTTCTTCTATGTCAAAAAAATTCATTTCATTCATTCATTTTTTGCTATCTACACTCCACACAGTTGTTGGTATTTGTTATTGTAATAGCTAACAAATTTGCTACTAGACTACATGGTTCTGGAAACTATGGCCTAAAACTGGACATGAATCTACCTTTAAGATTGCTTGATAGCATTAAGCCTCCAAGGTATCATAAAAACACCAGCTGCATTGACTTTCAGCTATTCCTTGCTTGATATTATAGCTTTAGTATAAACAACTGGCCAGCAGCCTGACCATCTCTTCATGAAAATGTGTTTTCTCAGGTGAATCCCTCAGGTCAAACAAAAACTGAAAGCTGAATTGAAATTCTGTGCTCCACACTCAGTGCCATAGTCAGTAATTTCTCCACATTGTTGCTTCAAATGTAAACAATATATCTATATCTTCAATCTAAATATCAGCTCATGGAACAATTCAACTATGTACTGCAGTAAATCAATTTCTCAATTCTCTCCTCTTCAATTCTCTCCCAAAGCGACTTACAGAGAAGGAAAGAAATCAAGGCACAATGCGATAAGAAAGTGTTGAGACTTAAAAGGGGTAGATTTAGCATGTACATTTGTTGGTAGTGCTAATAGAGGAAGTGCGCTCTGAAGAGCTGGGTGTTCAGGAGTTTTTGAACACCCAGCTCTGGTAGGAACTGGTAGTGCGTTCCACCAACGGGGAACAACAGACGAGGAGAGTCTGGATTGCCTTGACCAAACGGGTGTCAGAGTCAGGCAAAGTTAATTGGATTAATGCGACGGTCATGAAGTAACAAATGCCTGTATAAGGGCATTCAAGTAGGTAGGTCCATTACCTACAACTTTCTAGGCAAGCAATTTAATGTGGGCTGCAACAGATAGCCAGTGGAGCTCGATGAGGAGCAGGGTAACGTGACCTTTTGGGTTGGTTGAAGACCAGGCGCGCCACCACATTCTGGATCATCTGCACAGTGAAGGGGTTTCACTGCGCAGGCTGGGAGGCCCGCCAGGAGGGCATTACAGTAATTTAATCTTGAGATGGCCACTGCTTGTGTCAGGAGTTGGGTATGGGTCAAGATTTGATTGTCATGAGTATGTTAGTGTTACCTTTCTTCTGTCGCTTAAAGAAGAATTCAACTTAATTTACTCACCAGTACAGCAGTGTTGAAAGATGAGCAGGAAATGGTGATTTTCTTGTATGTCCCACATTTTCTACAAGCATAGGTTTTCCCTCAGGAAGCAGACAAACCTAAGAAAAGAAGAAAAATATATTGATATAAAATGTTGTGTCATATACTCTACTGTCTACTGATGTGCAGCTCATAAAATAACCCTTGCATTTCAAAACAAGATTTTCAAATGAACAAGTTTATATTTGGTTTATATACACATTTTCAGACATACATGTGCTGAGTTAGTTTAAGGCGTGTGCGGAAAAGGTCTAATACAATACAAGACAACAACTTTTCATTGTGAGTTAAGATGCTGTCAGGATAACATATGGGTTTTTAACGCACCTCTCCGTCGCTGATACAGTTTCAAAGCCACTGACAAAAGCTGCTCCTGTGCAGATGAAGAAAAGAAATATGGAGGGCACACTGATTCAATGTTAACAGAGCAAAGTTCACATATGCATATACAACGAGTGCATCTGCCCCAAACAAACGTTTGACAGTGCTACCTGGATTGCATGAGCACCACTTGCTTTAAAACATGACGTCCCTATGGGGAGTTTTTGGCGGCACTGCTCTTATTAAACTAGCTAATGAGTGCTGGGTTAGACGAGGGTTCCCCATGTCCTGTGTCCTGTTGTACTGCCTTTGTTTTATGTCAGTACAACTGTAACAACTTTGAACGCAAACGACGACATTTCAAGTCAAGTTACTTACCAGGTAGCGTGGTTGAATCCTAGTAACTTAACTAGCTAGTTAACATTTGTTAAACGGGACTATGTACTATTAAGCTAGCATTAACTTTGGCCACTTTTGTTGCCGTGTTGGTTGTATAGGTGAAGACGTTAATGATTAATACATTTCGTTAATGTGTTGCTGCCAAGTCCTGCACTTAGACATTTTACATTGAAACCACAATGGAGACAGAGTGGAGTAGAAGAGCACAACCATGGGGATTCTTTAGTCTGACGGACCGGAGCTTAACCTTAATTACTTCCATGTCAGTTTGAATATTTAAATATCTATTTAAATACGTAATGAATTAGTTTACCAATTGTCACATTCATATTATTATTATCAGGATTTAAATTGCTTATTTTATGCAAGATTTAGATTAAACATTTAAAATAATATGATTACGATTCTCAACTAGTGGTTTATTTATCTTAACTGCAGATGACTTTATTTGAAGCAGGATTTCAGATTCCTTCTGTGAGCTTTATATATCTGCTTATATTCTAGTATGAAGGCTCCTTTTCTGATCTGCTCTCATTTGCCCTGTCCTTGTTATTATTTATTATTTATTTTATTTTTTTGTCAATACTGATGTTAATAAAACTCCACGCTTCCTGTATTCATTTCAAATTAAAAGCCTACTGGCATTTCAGTGACCTGCACGGTTCCCATAGGTACTCGGATGTACCTTTTTCCATCTTTTGTAGTGACACTTTTATGTCACTGCAAGTTTGGCCGGATTATGAATACCAATGCATTAAATAGCTGTCAGCGTGCTTGTGCGTGTGTGTGGTTTTGTGTCTGTTACAGTCTATTATGCTGAAAGGACTCTTATTTTGAAAGACTTTTGTCTTGGTCTCTGTCTGTGTGTCTGTGCATCTGTCTGTCTGTGAGAGGAGCCAGGTGGAGCCCACCAATCAGAGCCCTTTATGGTTTTATATGAAATAGACTATATTACTTTACTACTCTATATTAATATGGGAATTTTACGGAGGTGTAGTTGTAGTTCAATCTGAAAAAAACATCACATGCCCATACTCTTTATATTTTATTCAACCCACAGACAGCTTTAGTCCACCACTGGCTGCAGGGATCCATTTTAAGCTCATAATTATATCCTTTTTATAACTGTGTTGTTTTTTCCATATGAATGTCAGATCTATCTCTATGTGGACAAGACTAATTTAGTCTATTTCTGATTCTAATTCTGATTCTGTTTAAATCTAATTCTGATTTAAACACAGAAAAAGATTGTTTGGTAATTCATGCTTCTTTTAATCATCATTTTTTTTTAAAATTAGTTAGTTAGAAAACATAACTGAGCCGTCATTCCAAGGTTATAAGGTTACACTTGATGGCAATTTGGGAAAATATTCAAATAGTAATTTTAAAAAATCAATTGACAGTCTAATGATGTTGTTTCATTACAATTTCTTCTTCTCTACAACCTCCCTGTTTAAATGACTGATTATTCATTGAAGTTCAAATAGGAAATAATAAACTCTCTTCTAATAAAACCTTTTCTGGTTAGTTGCACTCTGGCCAAATGTGCTGTGATACTGTCACCAGAAGATGGCGCCTCTGGCTTAACACTACTGCAGATGCATCAAGTCAAAGAGATAAGAATGAATGGAAAATGCTCTGTGCTGCCATCATGTAGTATTTTCAGGCAGTAAGGTTTTATAATGTGAACCTTAGCTTAACAGTTTCGGGGAAATCTCAATGAAAAAGCACTAACATCTACATCAATTGTTTGTTGCATTTAATGATGGGGCCTCTCGGGAAGTGACCGAAGTCATACGCCATGCACGCGTTGCATCATGGTAAATTAACAACATAAATTAATTCAGTTACACTCTCAAACACAGAGCACAGCCACTGGAACAGTAGCTATGACCTCTGTACGGTGACTCCAATTTTTCTACCGAAAGCAGACATTATCATAGTGGACAATTTATTCCTTGGGCTCATCTATCCTTGCTTTTCAGCGGCCATCATACTTAATGCAAAAGACTGCAGCTTGCTGTAGCAGCCTTTGATCGATAGATTAGATAGATTTAGCTGAAAGCTATCGAAACGAAAACACTAGAAAGACTGATCAAGACCATAATTGCTAAGTTCCAAATTTATTAGAGTTAACTAAAACTAAACTAAAATCTAAAATTAGGTCATGAAAATATTTAATACTAAAGAAATACTGAAATGATATGGTTCACGAACCAAAACAAAATAAAAATGTCTTTGCCAACAGTCATTAGAGGCATTGGTGCATATGAAACTGAGATGTCTTCGTGACTCAGTTAGTTTCTTGACATTTTCTTGATACTCTCTGCCCTATTCCATTAACTCCTTTTCACTTTCTCACACATACTGCGTTTCTACAGTGTAATGTGTTGTGCTGTTATTGCTAAAATTATTTCACATTAATCTCTGCATCTTCATTGTCATTGCATCCAAGTCACTTAGTTTCCCTTTCTCAGCAGGATGATGGTTTTGCTGAGTCACTGCAGCTGGCAACATCACCAGCCAGCACCCACAAAGGCAAACACATGCACTCTTTAGGTTCACCTTAATCTGTCTTATCATGTGTTTAAAGACTATGTGCACTTCATTAAACCAGTTTAGATGTTAATAATTCACAATTTGACCTTTCTCTTCTGGTTAGTTCTATCTGTATTGAATACATGATGGTACATTTATGTACTGTATCATATAATAATGTTCATTTTGTGTTGAAAATGGTTTAGATTTATCTACAATATGTGGACTGGACAGCTTATAAAGAAAGTGAGCACAGTGGCCCAGTGCTCTGCATGCATGGCTCTGTTCACTCTGCCATAATCTGTATCCATATTCATTAGCCTGAGATTCATTGCTCTGCAGACCAAACACTGCAGGCTATATTTTTTATGCATACTGAGCTGGTTTGCTTGTTTGTTAATTTGTTTGTATAACTCAAATGAGCCAAAATTCAGACCAGACCAGAGCACACTTAAGAATGCTCATGGGAATATGTAACTGTAGGCATTTTTAATGTGTGGGTGTTAGTGGTTTTTATTAAACTGGTGTTTTTCTATGGATCTGCTGTTATTAACAGTGAGGTGTCAGAGACACCATTTGTTTTATTGTTGCATCATCAAATCAATGGTCAGCTGTGTTGACTGTGACATATTAAAGGACGCACCCCACACACACACCTTCACCTCATCCTGGGCACCCCACTGTTTCAACCCAGTGTTTGCTAAGCATATAAGGCTGTTGCTATAGAGACAATTCCCAAAATACCTGTAACCATAGAAACTACCTTTGTCTGTCTCCTGCAGAGAATGAAGAAAAGAATGGGATGTAGCATTTTCGCAAGCTATTTTTTAAACATGAACTATTGAACTTCTGTTACTGCCATCTTTGGTTGCAAGATGAAAGCCAAGAGTGGAGAGAGGGAGACTTTATTGACCGTATATATATTGCAAGAGCAGCATCAATTTATACACAATAATGCACAAATGCATCTATTTAACATTCACCTATGATTAAGATTTGTTTATTTCAGACAGAGAAAATAAGAAATCTGTTCCTTGAGCTCCAGCTGGCTGCTGGAGTAGGTCACAAGCAAAAGTGAAAAGTGTTGATTATGAGTGTTGCATTTTATCTAGGCCAACATGACTGATGTGTCTCTATTGTGATATTTTTCTACAAACTGACCCACTGGGATATAATAAATCTACTTAGCCACTCTATTAAATTATGTTGCTTCTGGAAGCTTCCTTTCACAAGGGACTGTTTGAACCATCTGTGACCATGGCTTTCAAACAAGGACAAATGAGGCATCAGTGCTGGGCAGGTCATTCTGCCAGTGTCTCACATCTGAGTGCTTGTGAGTGCAGAGTAAGAAGTGGGATGTGAGTCTATGTGATAGAAGAGAAGAGCCTAGTTTATCACTTGTGCTCTCCTGGATGGGAAGAGATGTATTCTTTTATCATTGTTACTGATTCAGTGTTTCCCTGTCTTCTAGAGTGTTGCATTGACCCTATTTGTAATTCTCCTGAGATTAAAAAAAAAGTGCTTTTGATTATTCATTTTTAATTAAGGCTTTCATTCCAAAAGGCCATATTTTAATTTAAAATGGTCTCAAAATAATCTGTATTTTTTAATAAAAAGCTATAATCATAGTCTGTATTTTATCCATCTGAAGCAGTCAATTGAATTGTAATCCATAACAAATCCAATATAATACATACATAATACACACACACACCAAAGACAATAAATCCACATTGATTTTTAAGAAAGAAAACTTTATTAGTGATTTATAAACAAAACACATTACCACTGTATCCATTTAGGTAAAATAAAAAAAGTCAGAAAATAAATGAAATCAATGAAATTCACTACTTCACTGTCACAGTTGATGAGTGGGTGTACAAAAAAAGGTTTTACAACAGATCTGAGCTAGTCCATTTAGGACAGCACAATGCCACCATAGTTCACCACCATACATTGGGAAAGAATGACAGCATGAACGCTCACTAAACACAAGCATACACTACATATACTTTTTTTACACAGGAATATTTTTTTCAGTAATTTTCTGTTTTTTAGAGTGAAAGGGAAGTGATAGCTCATCATAGGATCATACATATTT
This sequence comes from Nibea coibor, assembly GCA_023373845.1. Lineage (NCBI taxonomy): Eukaryota > Metazoa > Chordata > Actinopteri > Sciaenidae > Nibea > Nibea coibor. The sequence goes on along the minus strand of CM041739.1, from coordinate 12,937,760 downwards.
CAGTTACAATATTACAGTGTTAGTTAGATCGTCATGTCAAAGCTGGACACAGAAAGTGTTTTTTTTTTTTTCTTTTTTCTTGCTTTGCTTGTTTTCAAAATCAAAAATCATAGTTGGTAAAATAAAAATAATAAACTTGCGTTGAAAGGTATCACACTATAGCATTTACAAATATCTAAAGAGGTTTAGTGGATGCCATACAACATCTGTGGAGCGTGAAGATTGTAGTACATAGATGTTTGGCAGACAGAAGTACATACAAATATCTCCTGTGCAAGTAATGAAGAAAAATGATAATACAAAATAATAAAATCATAGCCATCTATCTATTTATATATATATTTCTCTATATAGTATGTGTTTCCTTAGAGCAGTACATGCAGCAGCCACTTAATGGAGTGACGTCATACTGAGCCGCAAAACTTTGGGGACGTGGCAACAAGTTACAGGCAGGGGAGGGGAACCAACAGAAGCAGGTCTTGAGGCATGTGTGCGCCTCTTTTTCAAAACCTCCTGAGAGAGGATTGGTGGGATAGAGCTGCAGGATGAGTATCCTTAGATGCCCGTACTTTTAGCAAGTTTCATTTACTCATTTACTAATGTAGAGACAATCTATGAAAAGTCTACGCTACATTTACAGCGTACATAAAAGCTAATATGTGACTCAACAATCCTAAACAATCAATTAGGAGAAAAACGTTCTCTTGTACATGGAAGGGGAGGGCCAGCCCACGGCATCTGTCACCTCACTTTATCCTAGTCCTCCACCCCTGTAATCTGCTTCATCCCACCTGGTCCCCTCTCATCAGTGGCTACAAACAGGAAATGAACAGCGTACTGCAGTACTCAACTTAAAAGCACTGAACCGTTGTGCACTTACAGTAGAGAGACATCTTACAAGAGTTCAGGGCATAAACCCCCAGCTGGGTTTCCCCGGGCCTCATCCACATTACTCCATGCTGTTCTCAGCACACCACAATGTTCAGAGCAGGCCATTCCCAGGATTGATCCTGAGCAGGGGGTCAGACCGGGTTTAGGTGTAGTGACACGCAAAAAGCAGTTAAAGCGATGAAGGAGAAAAGAAAAATTCCAGAGTATGTAATAATGAATCTCTTTTGAGAATAAATGAAAACAGAACAAGTTCACAGACTTCATCATCACATGAAGAGGCAGTCATTGGGATGTGTAACTATGGGGAAGAATGCATTTGGGGGAGGAGAGGATGGCTCGTGGCAGCTTAGGGCAAGTACAAGCAGGTGGGCAGTTGTAAACTCAAGGTATCAGGTAAGGACTGGTTGCTACCAAACATTCAAAGCAAAAAGCATTAGGCTTTTGCTGCAGCAGTGGGAGAAGAGAAGGTGTTATCAAAATCTCAAGATTCTCCTAATATTCTGTAAGGTTTCATCGGAGTCCACTGACTAAAAGCAGAGTCACAAGCCAGCTCAGCTGGACTCTCCCCTCTGGGATCCTCAGCAGAATGTGAGGTATCCTCTCATCTCTCCAGGTTTATGGTGCTTTCTGCATTCCTCAGATGGGGTTCTGGTTGGAGATGAAGCTCTCTTTGTCCTTCAAATGCAGTGAGCAAATACAGAATCATTGTAATGGATACTGCTTCCATCCTGAGAGAGTTGATGTACACATGCGCACTGCATTGGCAACTGTGCAGGTCAAAAAGCTTGCAGTGTCTAGTTTTAAGCACATTTCTTTGATGCCAGTTGATTTTCTCTTCTTTTTTATTCCTCTCCTTCTCTCTAGGTGCTTTCCGTGTCTACTTGTTATGGTAAGTGTATGTATGCTTTTGCATGTTTAAATGTGTGAGCATGCGTGTGTGCATGTGGTTTCTTTGAGATCTCAGGAAACACTGTCGGTAATTACCAAAAGACTCTGCAGCAGTGTCATGTTAGCCTTAGTTTCAGTGACTCTCTCCTGTGCTATTTACAAGTAGTGAGTGTCCAGCTCCAGATGGCATACATGTGTGTCAATCTTCTTTGCCTTTCTTCTTTTCCTCAGCTGGCACAGCTTTTTGTTGTTCCTGTACAAAGTATTTGTCTTCTCTCAGAGAGAATGGTTTACACATCTTAATTGGGGAAGGGGTAAGACAGAGGTGCCAACGTGCCCAGTGGGTTAAAGGGCAAAAAACTGAAGACAAGGGCAAAGAGTGGTCCTTCCTTTTTGGGAAAAAAAGACTGATTGAGTTGACTCAGGGTGTATAGGCACATAGGGGCGTGGAGCAAAATCAATCATTTTATTGTTTATCAAGGCAAGATTAATAATTTTACCTCAGTAAGGGACTGAAGGTAAAATAAATCTTGGTAAGGCCAGGTTTAAAACAGAAAAGAGATTTAATATATTCTCACTGAAAATAGATAATAAAATTAGATTGGAAAATCTGTACGTAATTTTCACATTTTATTTTTGCCCAGTGGACTTTGGTTGGTACCTCTGTTTTAACAACACCCTTGTCTTCTTTGCTTCTCTCTTCTGCTCCTCTATTCATCTCCATCATCTTTCCCCTTATCCTTCTTGTCTTTCTTCTCCTTCTTCTTCTTCTTTTTCTTCTTGGCCTCCTCTTTCTTTCCAAAGGTGATAAAATCACTCTTGTCGTCCTCTCCTCCCTGGTTCTGTCTGATGGATATTATGGCAGGGGAGCCAGGGATGATGAAGGCTTCTGGGGGAACCTCACCAGGTTTCAGGTGTTGTGGGGGTGCTCCAGGACCTCCAGGGCCATAGCGAAAGTGCCAGCTGTTGCTGTCTACACCAGCACCCATTGGGGGGGACACCTCACCTCCTTCAGCATCTGAAAGAAACAGAGATGTGGATGTTGGATTATTATTTGCTATATATTTTTTCAAACAGATGTGGTTATTAAAATTACCAAATGTTTCGATATTTCGTACTCATAGATGATCATGAGTATTATATTCTTCAGACACTGTGTGAGATTTACTATGCCTGTTGTACCTCTATGTGATCCATTCTGCACCTAAATGTTATTATGAAGTTCAATTTAGGAAACAGACCAACTTGGTAGCCCAATTTGCCTGCATCTGAGGTACAGGTTGTGTCTATCCTAAATGCATAAAAAAATATGGGGGGATTGAATAAATAACCAGAGGAGATTTTTTGAGGGAGGTTCAAAGAACATATTCCACTGGAAGATTCTCCTGATTTAGAGGGTCAGCTTTGTGTGGTCAGCATTCTGTTTCTGAAGAGCAGGTGTGAGTATGAGATGGTCTGTATAGTAAAGTGGCAATCATAATGGTTCCATTACTTGTTTTACCTACTGTGTGAAAATTCTGACTGCGGACATAGTTCACTGATACCCACAGAAGCTACTGTAAAAATCTAATCGATAAATAATGTGTGGCATTCCACCAGGAAAAGCCATGACATGCTATAAAAGGTGGAAGTGTCAGAATTTAATGGGATGTTTCCAAGAAGAGACTGCAAAGTAGGCAATGAATCAAAGGGTCTCTCCTGGCCAAAAGTAACATCCATGGTACTGTTTGATGAAACATTCAACCATTCATTATTATGTTGAAAGCTAAGAAAGATAATAAAGTAAAGATGTGGCACTTAAGTGGAATTTAACTGAGCTGTCACAAAATTTTACTTTTATCGAATACTGTATTTTCTGCCCTGAACAAAAAAGTCTTGTGTGTCGGATATTTGTGTTTGGTAAACTTTAATGTTTGAGGAGCTAAACCAGTAAACTGTCTCCCAAGGTGACTGGGTAGCTAGCTGAGTAACCTAATAGCCTCCTGTAGTTATTGGACACATGTCATCATTGCCACAGCTTTTAGGATTTCTATTGATCCACATAGAAATATCACTGACATGTACATAAGCAATTCTTTATTGAAAAGCACACTGGTAAGAAAAGTTGATACATAGTATTACTCAGTAATTGTCCAGTGTAAATATATTTAAGAGGGCATCAACAACCAACCTGACCATGGATCAGGGAGTGATCACACCCTTATTTAATTGTATGGGTATGCATTGTTACATTAACATCTATGTGTAGTATATAACACAACTAAGCACAGTTTACCAGAAAAAGACCCAGTCACTTCCTCACAGCAATGACCTACTTGCTACACTTGCCTCACATATTCCTTTTATTTCTCTGACTCCTTTCCTGAGTTCTTTCTAAAGGGGAGATTAACTGAGCAGAGCTCCATCCAACCAGAAGGAACAGTGTCTGGAAGAAGAAGCCTGATCTCATGCAGTACCCAGGGCAGAGAATACCAGCTTACAACCTTAACGTACCCAGCCAAAATATACACAATATGTTTGGTTTCAGTTTTCTTTCCTTCTGTTGCATCTCTTACAGAAAATGAATTGGTAAATAACTCCTAAATGTATTGGCACAGAGAATGGGAATGTAATTTTGATTGAACTATGGAATGTAATGTTGGGCGAAAGCTGAATTTTATCCCGTTATGATGGATGTACGAAAGATCGTAGTTGAAGTGACCATAGAGAGGAACAGCTATAACTGAATTATCAGTTACATCACTGAGACAGAACATTTTCAACAGTTTCACATACACTTTATGTTTTTGTGTTTGGTTGTTACAATGCTATAGTGCTATAATGCATTGTTATACAGATGCAGGATAATGAATATAAAAAGTAGTTCAGCCATAAGTCACTAGCATTAATAATAATAATAATAATAATAATAATAACTTTTTAATTATAATGTGCTCCAATATTATTCCCTCTTCATTTTGTATCCCTGAATTTGTCTTTTGCTCACTACACATACATATATTTTTTCACTTCCGTATTCTACCATTTTCAATTACCAACTCTCAGTGAGATCTGCTCACAGTAAAGGATTTATGGAGTAAATCCATGGCAAACATGACGTCTCCTGCTTGGCACATTATAATGCAGTGCTGCAGGGAAACTGCCCAGGTTGAAGCAGACAATAGTATTCATTTTTTGTATGAACTTAAACACACAGAGAATCTAGTCTGAATGGGAGCTGAGGTGAAAATTACTCTGCACCCATTTTAGTAATCAGTTCACTGTTCAAACATTCTCAGCCTAGCTTCTCCAATGTGAACATCTGACTTAAATGCTGTTAAATGAATAGCTTTGGGTTTTGGTCTGTTATTGGACAAATGTGATGAGCAATTTTTCACCATTTTCTTACATTTTATATACTAAGCTATTAGTCAAGTAATAGGGAAAATAACTGGCAGACTGTTCAATAATAAAAAATATGTTTTTGTTGTAGCCCTTTTCATTTTTCGGATATCATATTTAATTCCCTTTAAAGAAACAGAAGAAAGAAAACAGCCTCACACCACCTTACTTGAATTAAGTGGGTCACGCCTTTGAATTGTCTAACATCACTATGCCCCAAAATGATCTCATACTTTCACTGACCCCAACAACACAGCTGTGAGATGGACAAGACAGAATGACAGAATGACACAAAAAGACTGAGAATATTAGGACAGGACGGACTAGATCCAGCCACTGCTTCCTCCACATGTAGACACAGAGACAGCTAAAGTCACATTCATTCACAAGGCAAGAGTCTTCCGCCGGTTAATATGAGCAGAAACAGGACCCTGATTCTATGACCTCAAAAGGAAGGCAGAAACTGAGAAAAACAAGCACAAAAATAGCAAATGACAAATGTACAACACTTGTGTGCTCGTAATGCTTTGCTCTAAAGTGTTTACTTCCTTTTGCCTTTAAGAAATTACCTGTCTAATGTGGGAACTTGATGAGAGTCCAGTGCCACCATGCAAACTTACATTCACAAACAAAATAACACCCTAGAGTGTGATGAGTCATGCTGAGAGCAGGCAGATAGAAAGGGTAAGGCAGGGTAACTCTCTTGGAATGGTCAGTGTCTTATCCTGGATAAAAAAGAAATAGTGTAGACTGGCTATATTTACCTCTGGTGCAATTGAAAATGTCATATAATAGCTTTTGGGAGAATTCCTACATTTCTAACTGCATATGTAATGATGTTTCATACAAAATGAACAATATATATTGATCTGTGATGCCAAATACACATCTATCTATACCTCTATTTTAACCCATTTTATCAGCCTCCTTATACTGCGTCTTCTCCCACTCATTGCTCTTCGCTGTGTCTCCTCTTTCACAATATTGTCAACAGACTCACCTTGCCCAACAATGATCTCCACACAGCCATTGCTTCAATCTGATTTGTTGATGCCTGTTGCAGAGTAAAACATCCTCTCTTCTCTCCTCCCTCTTTGTCTTGCACAACCTTCCTCCTTCTCTTTCCCCTGACCTTTCAACTAATCTTGTGTGAAAACTCAGCCAGCACCCATCCCTCCCTGTTATTGACTAAAGTCTTAATCATGCCTATCAGTGTTTATGGTAACATTAATGAGATTGGGTAATAAACAGCTTGTCTATCAATGATAGCTTCCAGGCACATTAGAAACAAGGATGGTTTATTTATTTCATGGTAATACTGTTGCCCCAAGCTATTACTCTCTCTATATAACTGTAACTTGCACAGTTTTAAACCCTCTTCATTCAAGCCACCGTAATCAATAATTTTGCATTACATACTATGATTTTCTCCATATCCCCTGTCTGAGTTTGATCTCTGGGGTCTTCGATCCAACATCTTTCCATGTGTCACTTCACTCCCCTGTGCCACCAAAGGTTTTCACAGACACTTAAATCACCCAAGTTCCATTTTGCCACATCTACTTTATTCATTCCCTTGTTTCACCCTATCATCGGCCAGTTGGGCAGAAGCGCAGTGGAGCGCAGTGCAGCGTTACATAACAAGCTGAGGAGGAAGAGGAGGAGGAGGAGGAGGAGGAGGAGGAGGAGGGGGAGGAGGAGGAGGACAGAAAAGAGGGGCCAGGAAGTGCAAGGATGCAGATATGAAACACGATGCTCGCCACAAAAAGGGAGGGTGGGAGGAGGGGAAAAAGTGGATCAAAACATTCTGATGGTGCGTTTCTGTTGTATTTCCACACACTGCAGTGGCAGAGAAATCTATGATTGTCACGAAAGGAAACAGTCAGTTGGGACCACACCCTTGCTCAAGGCATGTATTAGTCTTCTGTACAGCGTGTGCCCATTTTGCTAAAAACAAAAAGCAATGTAGCTGTCTATTCTTCTTATTTATGCATCTGTGTTTTCACTGATCTGTCTGGTGATGGATGAATATATTTTTGTGCATGCACATATTACCATATAGTCCCCTATCTGCTAATAGAAAATTAAATAAAGAAAGAATCGTTGTGAGTAATAATACAATAATGACGGCTGATTGCTGGTTTGTAAGAGCAATTAGGCGTGTGTGTGGGCGTGTGTGTGTGCGTGCGTGTGTGTGTGTGTGTGTGTGTGTGTGTGTGTGTGTGTGTGTGTGTGTCTGTTTGGGTTTCATGCGAGGCTGAGCACCTTACTGTCTGCTCCCAGCTGGATCATGTGGCAGATGGTGGACACAAGCAAGCCTAAGTGACAGGACTTAACACAATAAAAATAACACTGAATGTAGGTGTATGTGTGGGAGTTTGAGTTGCAACCCATGTGTCTGTGTGTTTATATGTTATATGTGTAGAAATTAAACAGAGAAGTACAAATTGATTTGTTTTCCAGAGAGAAAGAGAGACAGAGAGAGAGATGACAAGATATCTAAAGACTCAGCGAGTGCAGGATGGGAACAAAAACAAGTGTCAATAAAAGAAAGCAAATCATGAAGCTGGAAACAGGGAGCAGATGGGGCAGAGGGATTGAGAAACAGTGAAAAGTCCCTGACAGCTTCCAGATTTTTCTACTTTGCCTTTCTGATTGTGTCATCAATCAATCAATCAAACACATCTTAACTAAAAGAATGCAGGTCTAAAGTATGATATATAGCCTTGGATTGAATCACCTGTTTATTCACCTGTTGTACTTTTCTTTTCTTTACTTCTCATTCTGTGCTTATTGAAACTCACACCATTCAAGAGACTGACAAAGATACAGTAAATGTAAATGGAGTCCTAAATTCGTCATAGCAGATCATATAGTTAGGCCCTGAGGCACTGAAGGAGAATGAAGGATAAATAGAGTAGAGTCTCCTCTTGACCACCTTTTTTTCCATCATCTTGCTACACTTTCTCCTCCTCACTTGGCCCTTTGACCCTACCATTGAACCTATTTTTGCCTTGACAGGTGCCTGCTTCAGTTGATTACTGTTAACTCTAATCAAATCTGTCTTTCTCTGCTCCTCTGTGAATATGTTTCAGTGTGTGTGTGCAATCTGGGCTGATATAGAAAACAGTAAACCTGCATCCACCTCTGCAGTAAACCAACGCCCCAGTAAATGTAGGTCACTTTCCTTCTGTTACTTCCTCCTCTGCTCTCTCCTTTACTTTACACTTCTTACCCCCTACTCTCACTTTCCAAACATATCGCTCCCTTCTTTAACTCCAACCTCCATTTTGTTTTATATTTTGCTCATGTACCTGAATTTCAGTCAACACCTCCCCTTGTCTTGTCCTTCACCTCCTGATGCCACAGTCTAATTTTTCTTCCCTCCTTCAGCACCTTTTGTCCCACGCCATATGTTTGCACTCCCCTCTATATAACAGCCCTCCCTTCCTCTTTCTCCTGCCAATATTAGGGGCCATGAATGGTTGCCATGGAAACTGCATCCTCCAGTGAGGCAGTAGGACATTGGTAGGAGTTGTGGTGACAGTGCTTGTGCTGATGGAGAATAATGCTGCAAGCTCTCTCTCCCCCTCTCCCTCTCTTTCTGTCTAGTCTAACCACTCTCCCCTAGCAACAGCAGCCTCATACAGCATCCTCTTTTTCCTCTGCTACAGTCAATCACTATGATTTAGTCATTGTCACTCCCTCCCCAACAGTTTATGTCCATATCTTCTCTACCTTCCTATCCACCTTCCAACCTTTGTTGCTCATTCCCTTCTTCCTTTTTAATCCCTCGTTTTGTAACCCACCCATCTCCCTCCTGTCTCTCTGCCCCATGTCTCCAGGGGATGGTGACAATTCTGCACAGTTCTCTCTGAATCCCTAATGTGCCCTTGGTTTAGAGACAAAGATGTGACAGAGAGGGAGTGATAAAGGAGGAAGGCATAAAGGGAGTGAAGAACAGACAGGGAGAGAGACAGCAAGCAGAACCCTGATTTCATTAATGTGGGTCTGTTAATCTGGGCGTGGGCTGCACTCCATCTGTCACAGCAGGAGCAGCACACAAAGCAGGCAGCCAAAACACACTTAGAAACACAGCCAAGCACACAGGCACGTACATACAAAAAGCACCAAAGAAGATGCGATGACACAGACTTACAAATGGACACCAACACACACACACACACACACACACACACACACACACACACACACACACACACATGCATGGGCTCTTTTGAGTGGAAGAAACAGGGGCGTTGCCGGCTGTACCTCCATGTCGCACATCAAAGCAAAAAATAGACTGAGGCTAAACGGCACCCTGTACATTCAGCACCCAGACTGAAACAATTCCCTCAACAAACTCTTCCCCACCTAAGGACCACAGCCTGCCTAACAAACAAGAAAATCTAGTTATATATAGCACAGACGATGACTCATAGTGATGTGACAGACCACATTAAATCAATATCCCCATTTCCTGCATTTCTGAGACATGATGAACTTGAAAGAAACAGAAAGTCAGAATACAAACCTTTATCAATCTTGTCCTCTAGTCAGGGAGCGGAAACATAAACACTTTTCAGATTTTCTGACACTCTTAACCCAGAACTATCCTTGATCCAACCCTAAATATTAGCCTGAGGCTAATATAGCCCACAGCTGATATTTCCATTCTTAATCTGACTAAAAATGAGACAAATAAGGGACATTAAGCCCTTAGGTAAAGCAAAGTTAGTGTATACACAATGTGTTGTTCTTGAACTGCCACAACTTAATTAGACCACCTTAAGTCCTCACCAGCTGCTCCTGTTACCACTGACCCACCCTGAGGACGTTATTACTGACTCCTCTGTTCTCTCTCTCTGTCCATCTCTCTATCTCTCTGTCGGTCATGTTTTGAAGTGCCTGCAGGCTGCAAATCTTCAGCCAAGGCAAGAAATCAATAGCAGAGTGGAGGAGGCTATGTGTGTGTGGATAGGAAGGGACAGTATTTAATGTGTGGGTAGTTTGTCTGCCTGCCCATTCCACCGCCTCCTGTCTATAAAAGACACCAGGCCAGGCCATCTCTACATCCTTAATTACAACAAATTACCTCTTTAGTTAAACTTAATTGCACTGTCGTACTTGCTCCAGTCCTCTCATCGGACATACCTCTGTCTCATCTGTCTCATCCTTCATTTTTCTCTACCAGCCCACTGTTTCTTCCATTTCATTCTTTTTTCTGACCCCACTTCCCTGTTATTATGAGAAGAGTCAAGGGTTGACATCTGAAATCTTCTCAAAGCATGGAGGGCACTGGCATTGTGTATACGGGGCATCTTTGGTCATAAATCTTGGTTAGGGGCAAGGAGTAGGGCATCATATGCAACAACATTCACATTACAATGTGTATGAAATGTCATCTTGAATTGAGTATGCTGTCATTTTGCATTGACATAGGATGTAAGCCTGAGCCACCCTTGCTACATTTCTGAATATCTAACAACAACAATGTGAAAAAAGGTGTAAAATGTTAAATTTAGACTTAATGGTTATCAGGAAACAAGTTAGTTGACACTTCCATGTGCGTCACACGCCTGCAGCTGCTTCACAACAAAAGTGCTGCCAATAATTGCGGCTCTGTCTTGAATAACATTCAAATGTGCAATTTTATAGACTGTCTTGTAACTGAAATGCCTGCTGGCTTAAATTTATTAAAGGATTATTTTCCGCTCAAGAGCAATGTTAAGCACTATTACTAACATTTAGCATTCAGCTGCTTGTTGAGTGTAAAGAACATTTATGTAATGTACAGATGCATAATTTTAAATGTCCCTATGTACAACTATTAAAAGCTTACAGATATAATTTAAATAAAGAAATTTAATACTATTTCTTGCCGACATCACCCTCCACTAATCTTGCTCTTTGTGTGCGTATAAAAGAGCTAGAGAATGAGATCTACATTAAGTGGAGAGGGAATGTAATTGTGTTTTATTATTCTTCTCTAATGTGTTCTCTAATGTTTGCCCTCTGTGGCTCAGTAGCTTATGCCTCTGTAAACATCTTCCTGATAATCCAATCAAGTACTGACTCTCTCACTCCCTCTTTTTCTCTGTATTGTCTCCCTTCCTGGTGCAGAGAGTAGAGATTCATCTGCGCCTACGTAGCATGTGTCATTTCCTCTCCCTGCAGCAGAGGGAAGTGGTGGGAGTGAGCTGGGGCGATCTCGTAGCCGATATCTCCGTTTTCCTCATTTTTTTACTCTCTTGCAGTTTGATGAGCTGTTTAGGAATGTACAGTTATTGCTATAATATGGTATTAGCTATATTTCTTTAAATGTGTGTCATGGAATGTGTTGTATCTGTTAAACTAAATTGTAGATTGTTGTCACTATTTTAGACATTTAGGAAAAGACTAGGTGCGTGTGTCAGACCAATTTATTGATTTAAGTATCTCTTTTAATGTAATTAAGCCAGAGTTTAGCTGGGACTGGTTTACGAGAGAGTGGCATGACAGATTCTTACCAGCAGCGCTGGATGCAGTGGGCCAGTTCTGAACCAGGACACCTTGGGCTCCCTGCATTACTGAGGACTCTTCCATGTGCACTGAGCTGGAACACAAAAAAAAACATGCAGATATTAGACAATTTTCCTAGCATTTATTAAATTTTCCTAACATTTATTTACAAAACATTTTCCTAACATTCTCTGGATTATGGATTACTGATGGCAGTTCACACATTTTTACACTCGCTCTGCAGGATTTCAGCACCCTCCCCTCTACTGAAAAACACCACACTCTCTGTAGTGTGGAACAGCAACAGAAATGCTGCTAAAAACATACAATTCTGTCCCACTGCCTCAACCTTATCTTTAAAAAGGGAAGGATTATATATTTTCTAGCTCTGACAACAAAGTTTAGCCATGAATACCCAGGGGAAACCAGGTGAATCCTGTGAATCTTTACAAAGGGTGACTGCTTTATGATTTGATCCAAGGAAGGAGGACAAATCTCAGGATACAGATGGTAATATAAAATCATTTTTCTGTGTTTTTTCTTCACCATCCATATAATAGTAACTTTCAAGATGCTGGAAATTGGTTCAGAGCAAAGCCTCTCTTAATCCAGACTTTGTCAAGCGAAAGAGATAATTCAAATAAAGAAAGATAAATATCTACCTAAACTGTTATTCCTAAACCACTACTCTAACTGACTTTAAATCTCTGCCTGCTGCTGTTCCACATTAATCTACCTGCCCACTCTTCTCCCCACTCTCCCTGAATGTAAAATTAGGTCTCTAGATTTGAAAACATCTATTCAGGTCTGAGTGAGCTGGTCTTTTTTTGCTAGTAATTTGTGTTTTCTGAGGCTTGAGTAATTGTGTTCTCATAAACAAGAAGCTTTCTGTCTTGGGAAATGGGGAGTGTTAAAATCTAATTTTGTAAAACACAGTACAAATCTGCAGTTTAATAATGCTAAAGACAGCTAAAGTATGTATGAACCTAGGTCTCTGTGTACAGTGATTCTGTGAAGAGCACAGAAGTGATTTGGAGATGGAGGCCATTTTAAGTGCTGCTAAGCAACGGCTTTATCAAGGTGCACTGATAAAATATTAATGGAAAACACTGGACTGATAATACACTTTTCAGCTAATGTCACTCCTGTTTTTTCCATTCCGCATATTCTCCAGTGGTCTGTAAGCACGTTTCCTCATCATTTTCCAGCATTAATGCCTTTTAATGAGGCCAAATTTATTTGTACACTGATCACAAAATGAACTCTGAAATGTTATGCATGCCATCAGAAATTACATTGAAAGAAATAGGTCAGTGCTAGTACATGGTGTTTGGGTGTGGTTTTGATTGGTAATGGAACACGGAGGATAGTCAACTTAAAATGTATCAGAGGTTGTGAGTCACAAGACAGATTTAATATGTTAGACTGGTTCACATAAGCACATTAACTATCATTAATCCCTGTTGTCTGAGGTAATCTGTGCATGATTAATGACACAAGATGGTGCACAATTATTAATCTGACATGGACATCAGAGTGTATACATGAATATATACATACAGCATCTGTAGCTATAGTATATGGATAACGTATAATCTGAACTACATTACATGACTCCGGGTTTGGTAGGCGCTGAGACAGAGACATCAGGCACTACGTTACATATGCAAACTGGACAGTAGCACGGAGGTATGAATAAAGACTGTATGCGTATCACATGCTATGACATGCACAACACATACATATACATTTAGGCCTCAGGAAACCCTAGTCTATGAACAGCAAAAGAGGAATGCTATTTATTGACAATGGGAATATTTTATTTGTGACTGACTCATTTAGCCTGTGACTTTGTGTAATTATGGTGCCATCTCATTAGCATGACCCTTGATTTGGTCCGGTCCATCTGATCTCACAGCAGGTAACAGCCCAATGTCTTATGGGTAATGTGGATCACTGGTGTGGTCATGCAGCAATCTCCATGTCCCTGATAGGCCTTCTTTCCACCTGACTACCTGCCCTTCACCCATCACTGACCTGCCTCTCTGCTTACCCTTCCCTCCTGTCAGTTCTCCATCTGTCCATGGAAATATTGAGAAAGCTGCATTTCTCCTCCTGTCGCATCTTTGATATTTCACATTCAATTTTTTTCAACTCAACTATCCATCTATATATCATATTTAATAGAGACTTTATACATTAAGACATGCAAATCTTATAAAATAAGATGGTAATTATTATGAAATAGTAATAATTACATAATTATTGAATTTAATATTTCCTTTAGCACTAAACACAGCTGAGCAACAGCTGGCAGCAAACATGATCTTTACTGGAATACATACATTAATTAACCTAAATGCCTCACTTGGCTCTGTAGATGGGCAGTGCTTTGAATACACGTATAGATACCATTTTCATGTTGATGCTGTTTATTCCATTCCAACAAAATAAAATTAATTTAGTGAAATGTCAAGAGATGATCAAACTGTGCAGTGGACCTCTATGTCAGTTCAAATGGACACAACACCAAGAAGTCTTTTTCAAAGTGACAGTATTATCTGACTATATATGCTCTCTATTAAGTCATTAAAATATTTACCAGCCTGTCCCTGCAGAGCAAGGTAGTGGACTTTAGTGGATTTAAACCAAAAACTATCCATCAACTCCAGCAATAACCAACTTAGAAGGAACTAAAAGGGTGCTGTTGTCAGATATGTAAGGTAATATTTTAAAACAAATGACAGCATTTAGTTATTTGGTTAAATCTCATCAAGCGGTACATTGTCTTTTGGTTTTCAACAATATCTGTTGAAAGTGACTGGTGAGGGATGATGAGATCCTTACTGCAAAGTGTCAGAAAAGAATGTGACGCTTACCTCTGCATTACACCTCCTGCTCTCAGGGAGGCTGAATATCTCCAGTCTGCACTCGGCACTTTGGGCTGCAAGAGAGAGTGAGAGGAATTGAGTCTTAAGTACAGACGAAAGCCAATACCATCTCATTAATAAGTCATGGCGAGCTGCTAGTGCATATGCGTCACGTACACACATAAACACATAATCTCAGTCACACACACAACCGTAGCAGTGGCAGCTTGGCTTTCCAAAGTCCCCCTGCCTTTGGGGAGAAGTGAGTGATGAATTGAAGCTTGTAGGTGCACTCATCTCCTCCCATCTCTCCTTACTTGCATCCATGTCCTTTGACAAAAAAATGCCTTTGAGAGATTTCACTACACACCACTGACCCTAGCACTGCGATACATAGGCCCTAAGGCTACATGTCCAAGTGTGCTGGTTGTGGTACACTCTATTACCATGGAAACATTGCAGAACTCTCAGATAGCAGTATGTGGTGAGGGCAGACTCAATTCAAAGCTGCAGCTGTCTACTGAATACTCTCCATCCTGTTCTCTCCATTGTCTATTAAAACACGTGAAAATCAGTCCTCAGAAAAATTACTGATATCTTAAGAAGCTTACCAGCAATGCTAGATCATGCTTTTTGAATGGTCTTTTTGAAGTTGTATTTTTTAGTTGGCACCACACCCTTCCTTTCTCTACTCTGCCTCTGTGTATTCACCATCCCCTTTCATTTGCTGATTAGTTCTTTCTTCCTATGTAGCCTCTTTACACTGATCAAAACCTTGAGTTTCACTGACACACTGTCTGCCTGAGTCAATCTGACAGATCTGATGGTAACTGTGCAGAACCCAGTCTACATTCTACCCTGCATCCACCACCCTCTGTCATTTTACTCCTGTCAAGGTCACAGGTGGAGAAAGGAGGGGGGCTGGGAGGGCAGATATCAGATTAACCCCCTCAGCCCTCATCACACATGCACACAGATACAACATCTTAAAACCTGACTAAATGTGATTAGAGTATTAAAAATCAAGCTCAAAGTGCAGCAAAATGGACCGTTCACCTGACCAAATAACACAGATGAGATTGTGTATTTTCTAATCTCAACCTAAAGCACTGATAGAGCTAAACCAGTCTGAGTGAGAACACTAAATTCTCCCTGCTTGGCCATGCAGTTCATAAGAGACCCATTTGCAATCCCATTTCCTTTCAAATATGACAGATGTTCACTTGCTGCTGATGCTGCATTGACCTCTATGAGTCTGCAGTGGACATTCATCACCCTTGAAATCCAATATTTGGTCTTAATGAGAGAAGCCTGGTATTCCTCCTGGAGTCAATCAACTGAGCAGAATGTGTACAGGGATACAGACCACTGCTGCACCATACTGGAAATTGAGGGTGTGCTTGATTATTTGAAGACAATTGCTCCTGAAAAAGCAGTCAGTAGCTGGATAGATCAGATTGATATTGAACGTAAAAATTTTTTAGTATGGTATTCAAAACACCATTAAATAAGCTTGACAGACTGTCCACAAATGGGACCAAATGGCTTTGCTAAATGTTTGTCCTGTTGCAGCATACCAGTGGCTGAAGGGGAGAGAATTCATATGGGTAAATAAAAACACAAAAAACTAGCACATACACACATTAGATACAAGCATCTAGAATCTAAACATGTAAGCAATCTAACATACTATAAAGGAAGACATTCACACAAAACTAGAATGTTACCAGTCATTAGACAGCAAATGTAGACAGAAACAGACAAACAAAACAAACAATCTGGCTTGTACTGAGGAGGAGAAATCAATGAACAGTGTTTCTTCATTTAAAAAAGGGAAAAAATAAAGTGGAAAAAGAAAAGCAAATCCTATTGTTCTTTCATTTTTCTTTTTCTTCTCTGGCTGCATATTGTAAATCAGGGAATAAAGAATGCTTTTTGTTTGGCCGTTCAACTCTTTTCTCGCCTTTTCCTCTATTCTTCCCTCTTCCTCAGAGTGAACACTCCTAGCATGGATACAGAGCTCACACCTCTGCCATCAACACTTTGTCCAATCACCTTTCATCCCCCGCCTCATCTGTGCAGAGCCAGCCAATCCACGCATAGTACAGAGAAACACATTGCTGCCAGTTAATTACATAGCAAGAGCAAACATGACTGGCATTAAATGAGGAACATGTCAAGTGATAACAGAACAATTACATTGAACATTTCTTTATTCCTCCTTTTATCATTTTTTTAAATATTAATTTCTGTATAGACAGGACCATGGAGGCCCTGGGTGCAAATACTATTAGGAAGAAAACAAATAGTTTGTATTATCCTAATAATACGGTTTGTTTTACTACAATCAGAAATTAAGCAACCAGTTGTATATGCTGTTTTACATGAGACAAAATGCCACAAAACCATGAAATTAAGCTATAATTTAAATGAAACTCTGCCTCATTCCTGGTTCTTTTCTTCATTTCTAAACTCTGGTTTACTGCTCAGTACCAGAGAGGTACGTGACCAGAAGAGGATATTTTGGTGCAGTGGGACTTGTGGCTGTCGTAGCTGGCAAAGGCTGCACTATTTCCCAGACTCTCCCTCTCTATAGAGATGACCACAGAATGCCCTCTGGACTTGAATATTGTGGCACACAGCCACAGTGTGGGTTCACAGGTGAACAAGCTACAGAGTTTACTACCAGTTTGTTTTGAAAGGAGAATGAGTAATAGGGGACAGAGAAAGAGAATGAAATGAATGTTCTTGAGAAATATTTTGATTACAACTTCCTGCAGAACTGTGGACGACAAGCACACTTTAACATGTTATACTCTGAATCACTGGTTCGGCATGTGTGGAACACACAAGAAGACACTATCTAGCACAACCAGCAAAGCAGAGTTCACCCACCTACCCACTCAAATAAACACACAACTCAGAGAAGCTACCCCCATGCTGGGTATGTCAATTTAAGATGCAGACCTTAAGATAAAAGGCACATGATGTATCCATGAACAAAATGATGGTATCTCTTCATCTTGAATTTGTTTAAGAGAAAATAAAGAAATAATCAGATCCTGGGAGTGACACATTGTTTTGTTTTCCTTTGTACCTATAAATTGTTCATATGCTACTTTGTGCTAGAAAAACAGCTCAAGAGCCATAAATGTCAACTGCAATCCTACTGCAAGAACACCGCCCTAGAGCAAAGCCTGAACCATAAATCTCTGAGAATTTTCCTTTTAATGGCTCGTGCCTTGTGTGTATTTACTGTTGTGTGGCAATCTAAAATAACAGACACAAACATCACACCAGACACACACCTGAATGGCAGTTGCATCTGGCATACTGAGACGCCGTACAAATATCTGGCTCTGTCCGCTGTGGCTGGTGACATAGCCCGAGCCCCAGGTGCCACTGTGTGGCCGTCCCGTGTTGTAGAACATAAAAGTGTCACTTCCTGATGTGGCAGTCAGGCATGTCTTGTAACAGTATGTTTTGGTCAAAGACCCATTTCCCCGCACTTCAATATAATGTGGCTCCACTTTGAGGTCACGGCGTAGGGCCACATTGTTGCTGGGTTGCCCTGCACCTCCTCCTCCACCTCCTCCTCCTGCCCCACCTGCTGCTCTTGCTCCACCCCCACCGCCACCGCCACTGGCCGGAGCACTACCCTCTGGAGCACTCTTCGTGGATACACAGCACGGGGAGCAGGAGCCAGGTTGCGTACAGTAGGCATGGCAACGCACAATGGCCAGCACAAACACGGTGACCAGGAACACAAAGGTTGTAGCACTCAGGGCAATGATGAGGTAGAGGGTAACATTGGAAAACATTAGAGGGCTGTTGGGCCTGATGATGCGCTTGGGGTCAGGGGTCAACTTCGGTGGCAACTCCATCACGTGTACATGAATGGTGGCAGTGGATGAGAGTGGTGGTAAGCCATTGTCACGCACCAGCACTGTCAAAACGAAGGAGGTGGAGTTGTCCTCAATAACACGTCTTGTGGTGCGGATCTCACCAGTGTACTCATGCACCTTAAACAGATCCAGATCTGTGTTTGTCTGTGCCAGGGTATAGAGCAGCCAAGCATTTTGGCCTGCATCACCATCCCATGCGGTCACCTTGCTAACTAGCACTCCTGCTTCAGTGTTTTTCATCAATGTCTCTATGGTGCGGCTCCCGTTGGCAGGTGGGTAGACTATCCTGGGCACATGGTCATTCTGGTCCATAATGTAAACATACACTGTGGCTACACGGCTGAGGGGAGGTACACCATTGTCCTGGGCTTTAATCTGAAAGTGAAACTCTCTCAGCTTCTCAAAGTCAAAGGCCCGCAGAGCATAGGCCTCACCTGTATTAGGTTTGATGCTGACATAGCTGGCTACAGAGATGCCATGGTTGTTGTCATTGAGGACAGTATAGGTAATGCGTGCATTTTCTGCAGCATCAGCATCCGTAGCCTTAACAACACACAGAGATGCACCAGGTGCATTGTTCTCTGTAATATAAACAGTATATGATGTCTGTTCAAAACGAGGTGGATTATCATTCACGTCTGCAACATCCACCTTAAATGTCATTTGAGATGATAGAGGTGGGGTGCCTCCATCCATAGCATTGACGGTGACATTGTAGGAGGAAATGGTTTCCCGGTCCAAGAAAGCAGATGTGACGATGGTATAGTGGTTCCGGAAGGACTTGATCTTAAAAGGCAAATGGGGCATGATCTCCAGAGTAACTTGTTTATTTGGTCCAGAATCACGGTCATTCACACTGATCAATGCTACAACCGTGTCAGCCCGGGCATCCTCACGTACAGGGCTGGAGAGTGAAGACAGCACAATCTCAGGAATATTGTCATTGACATCCAAAACTTCTACAACTACTTTACAGTGTACTGCCACAGGAGCTGGGCCCTTGTCCATAGCCTGAATGTACATTTCATATGAGTTTGTCTCCTCATAGTCTATATTGTTTTTCACACGAATTTCACCTGTGTCTGTGTCCATGGAAAACATCTCTCTGACTCTTTCTGGTGTGTAACTGCTGAAAGAGTAAAAAACTTCCCCATTTGAGCCCTCATCAGGATCTGTTGCATTTAACTTGATGACAAGTGCACCCTTTGGAGAGTTTTCAGAAAGTTTCACTTTGTACACAGAGCTGTCAAACGCAGGCACGTTGTCATTGGCGTCAAGGATACGCACATTGATCTTGGCCGTGCCAGTTCGTGATGGGGTACCTCCATCCATTGCTGTCAGGATTAGCTGATGAGAGGGCATCAGCTCGCGGTCAAAGGGCTTTTTGAGAATGAGCTCGATGTGCTTATTATTGGAAAGAGGCTTAATAGAGTCCAGGGTGAGGTGGTCGTTGGGGCTGAGGCGGTACTGCTTCACAGAGTTGGAGCCATCATCTGCATCCTGAGCACCCTCAATGTGGAACCGCGACCCGGTGAGAGCGGACTCTGAAACCTCGAGCTGATATTCATCTCGAGGGAATTGTGGTGCGTTATCGTTCACGTCCAAAATCTCCACCTCCACGTTGTGGACCTCCAGTGGATTCTCTAATACCACCTCCAGGTTGCGTGAACAGGTGCCACTAAATTCACAAAGTGTCTCTCGGTCAATGCGGTCACTTACCACCAGCTTCCCAGTTTTGTGATTTATAGTGAAATATCTGCGGCCGCTGTCCGATGTGATTCTGATTCGTCGAGTGGAAAGTTTTCTCAGATCCAGACCCAAATCTCGGACAATGTCACCGACCAATGCTCCGTTTTCCAGCTCCTCCGGAATGGAGTATCGAATCTGTGCGTTTGTAAGGCCACTGAGTACGAAAATAACCAAATATAAGGAAAAAGGCACATTCTCCTTTACACTGTAACAGCATCGCGCCGTCACAGCCATCGCAGGCAGGCAGAATTTGCAGACGGGTTTGAGAAATCTTTCCGCCTTTTCAGCTTGCTGTGCGTCCCCACCCGCCTCATTAAAAACGAGGGAATAGTCCGTACATAGGTCCGACTACGTGTAGGACGACCACCGCATCCTCTCTGGTGGCTGTTTAAAGGGAATTTTCCCCTGTGCATCCATATTTTCCTTTGTCTGTCTGGGTGCTGTTTTTAAATTTCTCTATCCTCCGAGAGAGGCTGACTTTCACTGGTGGTGCTTATTGCTCTCTCTCTCTCCCTCTCCCTCTCTCTCCCTCCCTCCCTCTCTCTCTCTTTCCCTGCGATATGGTGATGGTGTCTGTGGGCAATAGGGGAGGGGGAGCATCTCGCTCAAACGAAGCTGGCTGCATTTCAGCACCTCCGATAAAATGATCGAGCATCATCTAATAAACATAAAAACCTAAAAGACGAAAAGACTTTTAGAGTTTTACCTATCTACAGATCGAGACCTCGCACACGGAGCGTCCGATGGCGTTTGCGCACTGATTTCCGAAAATGAATTCGACACAATCGTGTTCCCTCTTTTTGTCAGTGCCACCGCCCTTTTCATTGTGCGCTGGTAAACTGATTTATGAACCAGCCTGGCGATTAGACGTTCTTACTGATGAAAACACACAATTGCCCACGAGCCATCTAGGCACACAGAGATGCAGATTTCAGATAGACGCATACATTTAAATAACTTATATAAAAGAAGACTGATACCGTAAATGATCAGATTTTTCAAGCACCAAACGAATTGTTATCAGTGACCAGTAATGTCAGTGATGTTCATTGTTATGACTAAAGATTAGACAAGACCATGGAGGCTTAAAGAATAGGTTTATCATATTCGATTTTTCCAGTGGGGAGGTGAATTAAGTGTTTGAGGGAGTTCTCTCTGTTTTCAACCACACAGACCAATAATGTGGATCTGGCTCTCACCCTGTGTCTGCTCAGGAATTGAGCGCTGGGGACTTCTGTCAGCACAAAAACATTTTCTCTTCCTTCATATCACTTTTCCTCACAGTGACAGCTGACAATGCGTAGTTCTTATCAGCGTTATTGGACGTGGGTGTTGCAGTGCCCTTTCCAGCACAGGTTCATTCGTGATGATAATGAGGTTGTGATGACTGGTGACGATACTAAGCACAGACAATATGCTCCAGATGTGACCCCTTCCCACATCTGCACAAACTACAAAACTGGCCTTTCCTGACGGCCACTAATGACTACGCACACAAACTGCGCAGGCACTAACTTAAAAGCCACAAAAATGTAAGAAAAACATATCACGAGGCTATTTGTTATAGGCTTACAAACAGCAACACATTGGAATGATATTTACAGACTGCTTCCCTTTATATTAATACACACAAGTTTACACCAAATTGAAACAGTGACGTTTCTGGTGATAAGGCGTCCATTATGATAATGCACGTTTCCATCCAAAGGCATTTCTGACGCTGTAACCTTCAGAAAGGTATGAAAAGCGCATGCGTAGTGAAGCAGGTGCAAATCATCCTTCTCCGCCTGTACTCCAATTAGAAACCCATATACCTCAATTAAATCCAGATTTAAATTGGAGTCATGTTAACTGGATGTGACTTTAACTCTAATACAGTCAACATGAAAGAGATTTGATTTTTTGATACTGTCCCATTTATCTAAGATGTGGAGACAAAATCAAGTTCAATGTTAAGCCACCACAAGTATAAATACAAATTACTCTCAGGAACAGCAATGATGCATCCTAGATTGTATACCAACATTGAAACTGCACTCATGTGATCCATTGCCACTCTTTATTCAAGTTATATATGCTGGGAAGTAGTGGCCTTGTGAGACCCTGAATCTTCTTGATTCACCCCAGCCACTGGGCTAAGATGAGCATCCACCTCCCACATAATCTTTTTTTTTTCTCCCTCTCCTGGTACGCTGCCACTCTCACCCACGCCTGGTCTGCCCACGGCGATGACAAGTCCTTGGCATCTCGAGAGACAACGAGAAGACAGTGACTCACTCGGATGCTGAAAGTGGATGATGGGTAGATAGAGAGCAACTCTTCACACTCCTAGGCGACGAGGAGGAGAAGGTGGCAAAATGTGGAGTTACAGAAACAGCCAAATGTCTGTTTAAAGAAGACAAATTCTGAGCTATACACAAAAGTCCCTTTGACTCACAGTACACAATTTATAAAGGACTCCATTTGTGGAATAGTTAATCTCAGACAGTATGAGCACACTTTGTTTCTGTTGTACTCACACTAAAAAATATGTGTAGACCTATTTCAAATTGCCTATGTCATAAGGACATTTATTTTATCTGTATTTGCAGAATTATTTAAAAGACTTTCTATATTTGGCATGGATTTCTCTCTCTCTGCATTATTATGCTGCTGAGCAGCTGTGATAACAGAATCTGCTTTCAGATGGGGCAAACAGTCTCTGATGGTCTGCATGTGTGGTCTGCCACGCTATCCCTGACATTTAGCAGATCTTCCCGGTGGGATGTGTGGACCTCCGTGTTTGGCAATGACACAAAAAATGAAAACATGCAACATTTATCTCGTCAATAACAAACAGAGAGCAAGGTTTACACCTGACCTTTAGACCTGTCTCTCTCATTCCCCTCTTCCCTTTGCTCTACTCCTCTACTCCTCTGATGTGTTTGATATGTTACAGCTCTCTCATACCTGTTCACGCCCATCTATTTCAGTGTTAATTGCATGGCGCTGAGCTGTGGATTATTTCATGTTTCTCTCAAGGGTGCTGCAGATAAAGTTATCACAATGATTCCATCAGCATACAGACACCTGTTATGCATCAACAAACACTGATTTCAAAGCACTGGTTAGCTCATTTGAGTTTATTTTTACAGAATCTCAAAAAAGGTCTGTATATCTCGTCACTTCATCTGCCTGACCTTGAAATTTGTTGCAGCCTCCATCCCTTCCAACCCCTCCATATTCTCACTTTCCCCAATCTTCTCTCACCACTTTAGAATGTCTCCAGCTGCACCTCTGACATATATCTGCTGTTCTAGCAGAGGGCTGGCTGAGGGGCATGCAGTGGTCTTAAGTAGAAACACCAGAGTCCATCATTTCTGCAGACTGATAGGAGGAAAAAAGTGACAAAAAACTGTGGCTTATTCCAGGTAGCCAAAAGAGATAATTCAGATTTTAAAAATTGAGTCTCTTTCTTTGTTCATTCTTTCTGTCAGAATATTATCATCCCCCATTCCATCAATTATGCAAGGCGGCCACCATATTAATAATATTCTCTTCACTAAGACTCAACCTCATTAATACTGTAAGCGGCCACTCTAAAAGCCATTCATATTACTTCCCCTAAGAGTCTCTTATCTGGAATCCCCCATTCTTAATGAGTCACATGACAGAGATCCACAGAGGACTGGGTCACAGCTGGGCTATCATGAACCAAGACTCCTTGCATCACTCCCTCCATCAGCACAAAGTAAACAAACAGAGGCAGTCATGCAAACTTCAAGGCCATTTGTAATTGTAGGCATGTACACTCACATACACTAAGGAAGTGTACACATCTACAAATACACAAATGCTAGCCACAGACAAAATTATTCCGTCTGAATGTATATCAGATGATATTTTCCTGCTGCCTCCCTGCACTCTGAACTGGTAGTGAATAGCGATCAAGAGCTCTGATAAACAGATGCACTGACTGCAGGGAATGGGAGCATGCAGGCTAGTAAAGGTTATACTGACTACACCTACTGGTGCACAGGTGATGACCATTATGTGCCTCATTTAATTATTATTATTCATATCCATAATAAAATACTGCTGAGCCAAAATATTTAGCAAACACCTAAAATACAAAATATTTGGTTTAATTTCACTTTATTCATGGGACAGCAGTTATATTGTACACAAATTCTATTGTCATTTCTCCCCATGCTAGTAAATAGAAAAGAAGGAAGGAATGTAGAGGAGAAATATTAAGGAATGTCTGCAGGCTGCTGTGTAGGTGGGCAGCAGTGTCCAGCAGTGGTGTCAGGCAATGCGCTTTCAATTTAGCTAATTAACAAATATGCCCTGAAAGGCAGCCATTTTCTTAGGTTAGAAAGCATCCTAAATAAATGTTTACAAAAGTGAGTATTTTAAAGATTAAGGCTTGGAGGGTGTGGTCATAAAACCAAAACACAGCTGAAGAAATATTTTAGCAACTAATATTAGCAATTCAATGAATACATCATTTGGATCTGTTTGTGTTGTTTGATTACCTCTTCTGCTGAATCCAAAATATGTATGGAAACAGAAGAGTATCTCCAGCATAACAATCAGAAATATTTTATATTAGTTATGCCTTTGTAAAAAAAAAATGCCAATAGTACTGCATATTTAAACCTGCAGTACTATATGTGAGGGAGATGGCAGCTGAGCAAGAGGGAACAGAGGTGGGAGACAGTGAAATTGGTCCCTCTGTTGGATTAAATCGGTAGTACAAGGGACACGTGATCATCACCCCACTGCCCATCCACCCAGGCTTTCTCATTAAGCCAAAGCACTAAAACATAATCCCAGCCATGAGTGCGTGTGTTTGAGAAAGAGATGGGAGGGGGGGCACAGAGAAGGGCACAGACGTCAGACTGCAGTGGCAGTCATTTTCACTCTCATTTCCAATACACTGACCCCAATAGATAAAGCAAGACGTAAGGCAAGGCACCCTCCAGAGGTGAGATGAGAAAGAGCAGTTTCAAGCATGCTAAAGCTAGTGCAAGTCATGTGTATTTCTCAACAGTAGCGATAAATTTGATACATATCACACGCACTTAAAAAGAGGCTTGTACTGCATAATACTGTATAGGACAAAGCCTGCCTGCTGAGCATTTTGTCTCTAAGGCTGTTGCTTAACCAAAAAAGGAAATAAACAACCATCTGTCACAAAGTACTGCATGCTCCAGTTGCTGTCACTCACTTTACCAGCATCACTCTTTCAAGTGAAAAGAAAAATGAGTAGGGAAAATCCTACACAGCTCAAGACAGGTTAAGTGTATCATTTAATAAATAGATTTATAAACACAGTGACAAAACTGTGTTTCTAATACTCATCATTCTTTTCTCAATGAAAAAAAACATTCCCATTTTTAAATCTCCAAAACAAAAGTCCCAGGGTAACTTCAATCCTTTTACTCAGGTGGACACAGTAAGTGGGAGGAGGAGGCATTCTCTGGGTATGTTTGTTTGCACTGATCTCTTGTGTACCTAGCTTTCAAAAATAAAGGGCACGAAAGAACAAAAAGCAGCACAAATCCCCACCTCCCTCTAGGGCCCAGCAAGGGTTAAAGAGTTCCTTAATTGTCCTGCTTCAGTCTGTGCGTCAAACAGATTCTTGTTGTGGCACTGAACAAAGCTATCAGGAAATGCAGACAGGCTTTGGATACTTCCCTCTTAGGATGCCCTGGCTTTGTATCCTTGCCGGATGAGAGAGGATGGTACCCGTGGTTCTGAGCATGACAAAGCTAATCTAATGAGTGCAACAACATCCTGATGCCACTAAGAAGGAGCATGGATGGAGGATGGTTTGGTGGAAGTGGGGGAGAAGGAGAGGGGTGGTGATAAGTGCTTCCTTTTATCTGTGACCAATTGTAAGCCTGTGATGTTCTCACTCAACTGCAAGGCATGTATTTAATGTGTTTTTTGGCCATCTCATCCTTGGAAGCCCCAGTTTTCTCACTATCTCATGCTCAAGGCTGGAGTCTGCGTTGCTGCATTTGTGACTTCCTATAAAACCCTCTCCCTTTTTAGAACCCATTCTCTAATCTCATGCACTTCTCCCTTGCTTGCTCACTTCCTTTATCCCTCGTCTGACTTGACATTTCTACAAGATGTTTCACATCTTGGGTTGGCATCTTTTTCTTTGTCTCTTTCTCCTATCTCTCCTGCCTCCCATTGTGTCCACCCTTTTTCCTTCCTGTTTGCATCTACACAGCACATGGTGGGATGAATGTGGGTGGGGGCGGGTACATACTGGCAGCTCCCTGGAAACAGACTAGTTCATCATTTCATTACGGCTCAGAACAGTCTCCATGGTAACCACAGATAGCAGCACTAACCTCACTCACACAAAGGACACACCTTTTTTGAAGGAGAAAAAACAGGAAGTGGTGCATAAGACATGTATGTGACAGACGGAGATGAATGAAGGGAAAAAATGCATTTTATTTTTTTTTCTGCTCTACTGTTTTGTCACCTTGTATTAAAACTGGTAAGGTATGGACATTTTTACATGATGCTTTTGGTATTCTGAACCCACCCACCAAAATGACTGACATGAATGCCTCTACTGTAGGGCTGAAATCTATGAGCTGTGCACCACTTAGCGTTCTGACTCAACAAGGATAATGTACTGTAGAATCAATAATTTAATGCATTTTGCAGCACCAGGGAGGCAGAGTTAGAAGCTTTTATCACATACACACTCTAAACCCTAAGTCATCATCCTATGGATACTGCTAAAAACTATAGCTCTCATTAGTTCTTCACATTGTGTATATATTATTATTATCTCGGTTATACAAAACACCCACAGCAGTCAATTTCAGGCAGTGTGCTATATGCAAACAATTCTTGCGGCTCCATTCAAGTACACTCTGACCACACAGTGACAGAGACACGATGTTGTGATGGCTGCATGGATAAAAGCCTCTCCTCCTCATCCGCCCTGGCCCTTTGCCCCGCCCAACTGGTTTCGCTGTGATTGACACTAGGTGTTGTCGGCACCGCCCAGCCGCAGAGCAAAGCAGGAGGGAGAGGGGGGCTGATACCTCGATCGGTACTGGAGCTCCCTGCTGCAGTAGCAGCGAGAAGCGGAAAATTACCTGCCCCTCCCCCTCTCTCCCTCACTCATAGTCACAGAGAGCTGCAGCATACAGAACACATACTGAACCACTTTTACGCAGAGAAAGCTTCGGGCATTGTTTCAGGAAGCACAGTATGGAGAGCGTGCGCATGCAGCACAGACTATATCGGAGAAACAACGAGGCGACTACTAAACACAGGTCCAGTCAGATGGCGCATGTTGCGCACTGCCATCTTTGAATAACACGCTGACCCACTTATATGATTCTTATAACCAATGCCCATCGCCTGCACTACGAGTCTATTTGAGAGCGCAGAAAGCCCCATTTCATTCACATTAAACCAACGCAGTTACGATAAATCTGGCCATGCTTGTTTGTGCTGTACCACTCCCTGAAATGAGGTCACATCGTCTGAGTGTCTCAAAGCATTATAGATTCACCACAACACAATGCACAGTGAGCTTCACCTACAATATCTGAACACATTCCACCAGTCAGGAGCAATAATAGTATTATTAAATACAAATTAATGCCACACGAATGTACATAAAAGCTAGACTAAATTTTACATAGAATATTCGATCTGAACAGAATACACGAGGTGCCTCTGTCCACTTGTCATCAGCGGATCTGGGTTGCATCTACACTGCACACACATTAGGGATGTTAATGAAAATATATTAAATCATGTTTACAGTGCTCTATCGCTGATAGCGCACATGTCTGCAGAGATGAACGTTAATTCCCTGTTAGTTCTCTCAGCTGCTCCCCTTCTCAGGGAGTGCTGGTGAAAGAGAGGGGGAGGGGAAGGAGGTCTGGCAGCATGGTGGAA
Organism: Nibea coibor; assembly: GCA_023373845.1. NCBI lineage: Eukaryota > Metazoa > Chordata > Actinopteri > Sciaenidae > Nibea > Nibea coibor. Next base: position 12,909,646 of record CM041739.1, on the reverse strand, counting down.
AAGGAAGAGAAAAAGGAACAGGCGTGAAACGAATAATATCATGATGCACAGAGCTATGCCTAGATATTGCAGAGCAAAAGAAATGGGGACATAGACACATTAGCCGGAACATAAATAAATAAATAAATAAAAGGAATTAAGACCTAGAGTGCATCTAATTTCACAATACAGTATTTGGATGATGTAAACTGAAAAATTCTAAGCAGTTTCCTATGGGGGAGAATAAACATCATTTCCAAGGCTCACTAGACCCCTTCTCAGGGTGTTGTCTGTTTTTAGAAATAAACTATAACACACTACCCTATATAAGTGTATCTGTATTTCACACTGGCATTCAGAAATGCAGTTCCTTAGAGCTGTAATATTAACGCAAGGGGGCATATAATGGCGGATAACAGGAGGGATGTGTGATGCAGAGAAGTTGACTAAAATATCTCAGGATTAACATATTCATGAGCAGAGCAATATCAGAGACAAAATATCTTACTCCAAATGAGAGAATATTTCAAAAGCCAAGAAACAATTAAAGGCCCTACACACCCTTGGTCAACACACAGGTGTTTTCATTTTGTGTACTTTGTTAATACATTCCATACAGCGTGGGCATGTTCAAACAGTGCTTGATCAACATCTCCATCATGTCCCTGTTGAACTTGATGAAGTGGGACAAATTACACCTTTATCATACTGATAGGCGTTTTTTCCATAGAGGATATTTTGACATGAACAAAGTAGGAAAAGCAGATGTGTAATACATTTCATAACAGCTGAATTCCATTTAGCTGCTTCAGTTTCAGGATTGGGGTATTGTGCATACCCAGCTCACAATCATATATATCATAGGGCCATTTGAACATAACGTAATCATCATGAATGTGATTAGTAACATCTGTGTTTTCCTACTATGATAAGTCAAAATGTGAAATGTGAAAAAGGCCTATGGGTGCAGCGATGAGTTTAGTGACCTCATGTAAAAACTCTGATAACTATGAAAGCAGAATAACTCCAAAAAACACCTGACATGTGTATGGCCTTTGACACCGACATCTGAGCAAATCAGGCACAGCATTACACTACTTTTCATCATATCTCACTGCTAGAAGCTCCACTGTCTATATTAGAGACTGTGTAGCTGTGTCTTGTGGCACAAGTCCTCACAAGATCAAAATGATGGCCTCTTACCCTCTTGGGTCAAATATGCTAATTTTGCTGCCTGTCCCACACACCTGCGTTAAGACCCATAATGACTGACCTTTTAAAGGGCAGCTGAAGACCTGTTCAGACAGGTGTTTGAGTAACCTGTATGCACCTTGTATTTTTTATTGTGTGTTGTAATAATATTACTTATATTATGCTTATCAACATTGTACCATGGCCTTGTAAAGCACCCAGTGACTTTGTTAAAAGAGCTTATAAATCAACTTTTACTGATATTTACTTGTAGTTTAAATGCAAAACTAGGACACATAGACTTGATCAACCAGACTATAGCCAAACCGTCCCTATCAAGTTTAATTTCACATAAAGGAATTGAATTACAAAACTTATAAACGTCAGGCTCTACTTACTGATTTCACAAAGCATGGAAAGAACATAGGTCACCATCGTCATCTTCCTCTGTTTACTTCTAGTTCTTACAACCTAAGCATGAGCTCGATCACGTGAAAGCAGCAGGGTGTTTAATTAGCCAAACTTTAATCACAGGTAATCTCAACGGACCAAGGGTGGCTTATTTAATATAAGACAAGAAGAAAGTGTTGATAGAAAGATGATGTAAGGCGCTTGTGAAGTAATAAAACCAAGACTCACTCGCATGTGAAGGAAATACAACTCACGGTAAGTCCACAATGTCCTCCATGGCTGAAGGTTCACGTTAAACTATCAACAACATGCCTGCAATACCGCGTCGAGCCACCAGTGACGGCACTGAGTATCGCGCAGTGCAGACCAACAGCCGGTAAGCGAAGAAGACGTGCCATCTTGGATTTTAATAGTAGCTCACACTGTGGGAATGTTTGAGCCTCACCTAAACAAAGTTGTGTTTCTGTTAAATTAACCCTCGCTTGGGCCTTGACTCGTTGTTAGTTTGACCTGTGTTCAAAACGTTCAGCTTATCTTTGGTGAGTTTTCAACATTCAACTGTTAACTTTATGGTCCATACATGTCGTGGACATGAAGTGCGCCACAGTTCTTAGTATATAAACTCCTCAAAACCACTTCAGCAATAAATTCAATGTATGAAATGTTCGCCGAGTCTGTTCCAAACAGTCTCCGCTTTGCTAGGAGCTAAAACACCCTTTTAAAGAAGCTTTTTTCGGCGAGTTTTTGTGCTATATGACAACGCGGAAGTATTGTCTTAAGCTATGTTGTGGAGAAAATACGTCAGTACTTGTCGGTGAATACTTTTGCGCCTTTTTTTGCAGTGACGTTGGCGCCATTTTTATCCAACTGCTAACTGCAGTGAATCAAAGTAGATGAACTAACCGACAATTACTGTCATCAGAGAAGGAGTAAGGCACAATCTACTGACGGTAAGAAGTGCTACTCAAAACATTACATTACTGTTTACACATTTGGTAAATTCCTTCTTTAGTCTTAAGCTGGCTAACTTAACCGATATTTCAAAATATAGACCTATGTGTACAGTATGCCTCTAGTCTCTCTCTCTCTCTCTCTCTCTCTCTCTCTCTCTCTCTCTCTCTGCTCTTCGTAACGTTGCTTTCGGTCAGTGCATCACTGCACCGCGTTAACCCTGAGCAGACAACAGCAACAGAGTCTGATGTTATGTTGTGCCATAATTGCATGTCGTCATTCGTTTAACCTTTACAATGAAAGGTTGTGTAAACAGAGCCGTTTACTGCCAGCAGTCCTTGACTGTTGCGTTTCATGACCTGACTCACAAGCTCCGTTTTACTCAAAACGTTGTTTTAATGACAACTTTTGCTTCATCACATGTTGATATAACGTGACAGTGCGTCTTTTTAGTTCTAGCTTCGGCAGTTTTGTGCTGTGTCCTGTGGGCCGGTTCTGGGGTAAACTGTAGTGACAAAGATGCGGCAACAAGCCTCTGCGGTTTCAGTACCATGGACAGCGCCAAAAGAAGGCAGCAAAGGTCTGAATAGTAAACTGCTCAAACCAACAACAGGAGACTCTCCACACAGCCCAGCAGAGCTACTAATGTATACACATGTTGTGTGGCTTCGAGATTAACGCGTTGGGTGGGATAACATCTTACCTTTTCTTTATTAGGTAAAGTCTGAGTCCGTGTAAAAGTGTCTCCTCCGTTAATACTGATGAGCTCAGCATCTACAGGTGGAAACGGCGCGGGGAAAACCACTACGTCACTCTTCAGCGTGTCTGAACTGAAACACACGTCATACTGCTGAGTAGCTTTAGAGTAAGACCAGCTCCCATCAGGGTGTGTGGTGATCATGGGGGCGCTGTACCTGCTGAAATCGCTGTCTGTCCTGTGGCATTTGACAGCTATTAAACTGATGAGGCTCAGCAGAAAGATCACTGACACCGACACAATGGCGATCAGCAGATACAGGTTCAAATCAGAGAAGCTCTCCTCCTTTATGGGCACATGTCTGAACTGAGTCTGGATGTCAGCTGTGCTTTCAACCACCATCACATCAATAGACACAGTAGCTGACAGGGAGGGTTCTCCACTATCAGAAACCAAGACCACCAAGGGGTGAGCTTTCAGGTCATTGTCACTCATTCTCCTCTTAGTCCTGATTTCTCCGGTGCTGGTTCCGATCCGGAAGAGGTTGTTTCCTTTGGGCTCGGACAGGTGGTAAGAAAGCAGCGCATTGTATCCAGAGTCTGCGTCTACAGCCCTGATCTTTGCCACAAAGTATCCTGCTTCAGCAGAATAGGGGATGCTCTCACTGTTAACGGAGCCGTGTTCAGAATAAGGCGCGAGAATTGTTGGATTATTGTCATTTTCATCCAGAATTAAAACGTTGACAGTCACGTTGCTGCTGAGCGGAGGAACACCAGAGTCTGTGGCCTGAACTTTAAACTGAAACGTTTTTAACTCCTCGTAGTTAAAAGACTGCAGGCTGACTATATCTCCAGTCTCTGTGTTGACGTTTATAGCTGACCCTATTACATTGTTTTTAGGATTATTATTAATCACTGAAAACGTTACCTTTGCATTTTCATCTACGTCCGGATCATCTGCACTCAAAGTATAGATAACAGCGCCTACGGGACTATTCTCTTTGACGAAAATGTTTATCACAGGCTCTTTAAAACGGGGTGCGTTGTCATTGACGTCAGAAACGTGGACAGTAACAACGCTTGTGCCGGAAAGAGGCGGCACCCCTTCATCTGTCGCTGTTATTGTTACATTATATTGAGAAGCTCGTTCTCTGTCTAGAGTTCCGTCTACGACCAATGAATAATGGTTCTTATATGTGTTCTTAATTTTAAACGGCACTGAATTGATAATTTTAACCTGAACGACACCGTTTTTATCTGCATCATTATCTTTCACAGTTATAAGTCCCACCATCGTGTCGAGGGGTGCGTCTTCCCTCACTACGTTGACTAAAGATGTTACTGAGATTTCTGGTGGATTGTCGTTAACATCCGTGATTTCAACGAGTATTTTACAGTGAGATGCTCTTGGATTCGACCCTTTGTCTTTCGCCTGTACCCGGATTTCAACAGCATTGCCTTTTTCGTGATCCAGTTCACCCTTTACCGTGATCTCTCCCGTCATGGGATTAATAGCAAATTTATCAACATCATTATCACTATCGTGATTAATGAAAGAATACAGTACTTCTCCATTAAGACCCTCATCTAAATCTTGAGCATGCACAGCAATTACGGTTGTACCTTGCGGCGTGTTCTCGGGCACGGTTGCTTTATACAGCGATTTGTCAAAAACTGGAATATTATCGTTTGCATCTTGTACATTAACGGTGACGTGTAACGTGCCTGATTTAGGAGGTTTTCCTCCATCTATAGCTGTCAGTGTTAGTTTGATAATAGGCTGTTTCTCACGGTCTAAGGCTTTCTGCAGAACCATTTCAGCGGACATTGTCGGCTCTCCACCATTCTGCACATCCAGGGTGAAATGTTCATTTTGACTCAGCTTGTAGCTCTTAACCGAATAACTGCCAACATCTGCATCAAAGGCCTTTGCTAGAGTGAATCTTTCGCCAGGAAAAGCTGACTCGGAAACGTTCAGAATGATTCCCGGTATCCGAAAAGAGGGTGCGTTGTCGTTTATATCCACAATTTTAACCTCAAAACGATAGAGATTCAGCGGGGAGTTCACAATGGCTTCCACTTCCAGAGAGCACTTCACATTACGAGAGCAGAGCTCCTCTCGGTCTATTCTGTCTTTCACTAAAAGTGTTCCAGTCTTAACATCTGCTTCAAAATACCTCGTGTTAGGTCCTGATATCTGAAAACCTCGACTTCCCAATTCTTGCACGTCTAAGTGTAAGTCCTTCGCCAAATTCCCCACACTGGTACCTGGACTCGACTCCTCCGTAACAGAATACACAATCTGTGCTGCAGCGAGACTCCCTACGTGAGATAGATGGAACAAAAAATAAATCCAATGCCGGAAAATATTCCCTTGGTTCATTTTGTCCACAGTCTCCTCAACAAACCGGTTCGAAAAAATCACTCCAGCGGTAACATTGCTCAGTAATGATACATCCAGCCACGAGCCCCTTAACACAGTGAGGATGTTTTGTACTGCGATACGACGAACAAAGAATTACTAACCTGTCACTTAGACGAAAAGGGAGGAGCGTCGCACAGAAAATAAGCATTTCAGCTCTGTGAGCTGATAGCGACATCTTGTGGTAAGGTTGAGGTTAGGCAATTAAAGGTTATGAAATGATTAAAGCATAAGAATTTTGGTAAAATTCTGTAACTCAAAACTGAAAAATTGATTTGCCATCAACTAAAAAGTAGCAAACACAACCAGCTGGCTTTCTCGTGAGAATGGCCTGAATAGACCGATTTAAAGACTAAATGTGCAAGAAGCTAAATATCAACAAGTTGTTAGAAAGTCCAAAAGTGTTGCCATTACAATAATGCCACAGATAAGTAAACAGGCATCATGAGACGAACATCACACACAATTACATGATTGTTAAGGACAACATAATGAAGTCTAAGACTTATTTCCTGTGTGGTTAATTATTGGCAGCCTTGTGCTTTATACATTGTCACCCTTACCTTTTCTTTATTAGGTAAAGTTTGTGTTCTGGTGAAAGTGTCTCCTCCGTTAATACTGATGAGCTCAGCATCTACAGGTGGAAACGGTGCGGGGAAAACCACTACGTCACTCTTGAGCGTGTCTGAGCTGAAACACACGTCATACTGCTGAGTAGCTTTAGAGTAAGACCAGCTCCCGTCAGGGTGGGTGGTGATCATGGGGGCGCTGTACCTGCTGAAATCGCCGTCTGTCCTGTGGCATTTGACAGCTATTAAACTGATGAGGCTCAGCAGAAAGATCACTGACACCGACACAATGGCGATCAGCAGATACAGGTTTAAATCAGAGAAGCTCTCCTCCTTTATGGGCACATGTCTGAACTGAGTCTGGATGTCAGCTGTGCTTTCAACCACCATCACATCAATAGACACAGTAGCTGACAGGGAGGGTTCTCCACTATCAGAAACCAAGACCACCAAGGGGTGAGCTTTCAGGTCATTGTCACTCATTCTCCTCTTAGTCCTGATTTCTCCGGTGCTGGTTCCGATCCGGAAGAGGTTGTTTCCTTTGGGCTCAGACAGGTGATAAGAAAGCAGCGCATTGTATCCAGAGTCTGCGTCTACAGCCCTGATCTTTGCCACAAAGTATCCCGCTTCAGCAGAATAGGGGATGCTCTCACTGTTAACGGAGCCGTGTTCAGAATAAGGCGCGAGAATTGTTGGATTATTGTCATTTTCATCCAGAATTAAAACGTTGACAGTCACGTTGCTGCTGAGCGGAGGAACACCAGAGTCTGTGGCCTGAACTTTAAACTGAAACGTTTTTAACTCCTCGTAGTTAAAGGACTGCAGGCTGATTATGTCTCCAGTCTCTGAGTTGATGTTCACAACAGATGTTATTGGAAGACTTTTTGAGATACTATCTAATGATGAATATGTTACTTTTGCATTGTCCTCTATATCACGATCAACTGCAGTTATAGTGAAGATGGTAGCTCCCACTGCACTATTCTCTTTCACATATACATTAATCACAGGCTCTGAGAATAGAGGGGCATTATCATTCACATCAGAAATGTGAACAGGAATAATACTGGTGCTGGAGAGAGGTGGAATGCCTTCATCAGTTGCTATGATTGTAACATTATACTGAGAAACACTCTCTCTGTCTAGAGGCCCATCAACTGTTAATGAATAATAATTTTTATAATTTATCTTGAGTTTAAAAGGCACCAATCCAAGAGTTTTAGCAGTGGTGAGACCATTTTTACCCCCATCTTTGTCAGTTACTGTCACCAAGGCCACCACTGTACCTATCTCAGCATCCTCTTTAACTGGGCTCATAAGAGATGTAATAGTGATTTCAGGTGTATTGTCATTAACATCAATCACTTCCACTAACACTTTACCATGCACACTTCGAGAAGGAGTACCTTTATCTCTTGCCTGTACCCGGATATCATATGCTGTATTCTCTTCATAGTCTACATTCCCCGTAACAGTTATTTCCCCTGTGTCTTGGTTAATGGAGAACACAGATGCAGGATTGAAATTCCCCCTCTCAATAAATGAATACACAATCTCACCATTCACTCCCTCATCTAAATCTGTAGCAGTTACACTCAGTATGGATGTCTGAAATTGAGCGTTTTCAGTGACCTGGGTCTTATACAAAGGTTGACTAAATACTGGAACATTGTCATTTATATCAGTAACATGAACAACTATTTTTAATGTCCCTGAACGAGCAGGTTTTCCTCCGTCCAGAGCAGTTAATGTAAGGCGGATAACAGACTGCTTTTCCCTGTCTAAAGGTTTCTGGAGCACTAACTCAGCAGACTCACTGTGCTGTCCGCCGCTTTGTACGTCCAGTGAGAAATAATCATTTGGACTGAGCTTGTAGCTTTTTACCGAGTTACTGCCTGTGTCTGCGTCGTTTGCCATTGGGAGCAGATACCTCTCGCCGGTAAAAGAAGATTCCGAAATATTGAAAATCTTCTCCTTTTCACGAAAAGATGGTGCGTTGTCATTAATGTCGATAATTTGTACCTCTATGCGATGCAGGTGCATCGGGTGACTCAGAATGGCTTCTATATTCAGGGAACACTTTACCGTATTTGGACAGAGCTCTTCACGATCAATCCTATCGCAAACATATAGTACGCCAGTTTTTAAATCCACGTCGAAATATTTCTTAGAATTCCCGGATACAACTCTTAAATCCCGTTTTTCCAATTCGTGAACGTTAATTTGTAAATCCTTTGCGAGATTTCCTACGACCGTTCCTTTGTCAACCTCCTCCGTGACGGAGAACGAGAGCTGCGCTGTAGCCCCATCACACAAACAAAGCAAGGCTATTACATGTATCCAAATCGTGACTGTTAGTCCGGCACGTCTCATCGTTCCCACAGAATGAAAGCAAGAATCATTTTCCAACATGTCCACGCTTTAGGTGAACACCACACGAATCCCTCTCTGTCCTGTGACTGTTTGTGTATTTTCTGACAAAGCACTGTTGGACTACGGATGTTTCGCACGGAGAGGAGGAGTCTCGGAAAAAAAGGGAGCCACACAAATAGTATGGTCTCCAGCGACACCAGCTGTTATTTTGGTGCTAATGTAGCCTATGAAGCCATAAATGTTTTATAGTTAATACAAACTATATTTGTGCAAAAGGTTAAAGCGGTAAAAATTCCATGACACATTACATAAAACTTTACTACAAAACGTAATGTTATCAGTACAAAAATACGTCAACATAGGGATATTAATGATAATATAAAAGCGAGAAACGGGAAAAACCACATCCAGCGTTCAGCACCATGGACAGAGTCCTTGCTGGTCAACAGTGTATGAGCTCCAACTTGACCAAATTAAAATACTATTACTTAACTATTTCGACACATATTACACAAAGATGAATAGATTTTCTGCTAAAGAACAAAAAACAAACTTGATTTGCATTTATATGTTCCAAAGTACCACTTTGTCAATCCAAACGATGTTCTAGCTGGTCTTTGAGAAACAAAATGGCATAATCATCAAGAGGACCCCCAATTTAGCCATAGTTCACAAACAACTCACCTTTTCTTTATTCGGTAAAGTCTGAGTCCGTGTAAAAGTGTCTCCTCCGTTAATACTGATGAGCTCAGCATCTACAGGTGGAAACGGTGCGGGGAAAACCACTACGTCACTCTTGAGCGTGTCTGAGCTGAAACACACGTCATACTGCTGAGTAGCTTTAGAGTAAGACCAGCTCCCGTCAGGGTGGGTGGTGATCATGGGGGCGCTGTACCTGCTGAAGTCACCGTCTGACCTGTGGCATTTGACAGCTATTAAACTGATGAGACTCAGCAGAAAGATCACTGACACCGACACAATGGCGATCAGCAGATACAGGTTCAAATCAGAGAAGCTCTCCTCCTTTATGGGCACATGTCTGAACGGAGTCTGGATGTCAGCTGTGCTTTCAACCACCATCACATCAATAGACACAGTAGCTGACAGGGAGGGTTCTCCACTATCAGAAACCAAGACCACCAAGGGGTGAGCTTTCAGGTCATTGTCACTCATTCTCCTCTTAGTCCTGATTTCTCCGGTGCTGGTTCCGATCCGGAAGAGGTTGTTTCCTTTGGGCTCAGACAGGTGATAAGAAAGCAGCGCATTGTATCCAGAGTCTGCGTCTACAGCCCTGATCTTTGCCACAAAGTATCCCGCTTCAGCAGAATAGGGGATGCTCTCACTGTTGACGGAGCCGTGTTCAGAATAAGGCGCGAGAATTGTTGGATTATTGTCATTTTCATCCAGAATTAAAACGTTGACAGTCACGTTGCTGCTGAGCGGAGGGACACCAGAGTCTGTGGCCTGAACTTTAAACTGAAACGTCTTTAACTCCTCGTAGTTAAAAGACTGCAGACTGATTATATCTCCAGTCTCTGAGTTGATGTTTACAACAGAATTTACAGGAACACTCTTCGAAAGGCCATCTAATGAGTATGTCACTCTAGCGTTTTCATTTATATCAGGATCGACAGCAGTTATCGTGAAGATACGAGCTCCAACGGGGCTGTTTTCTTTTACATAAACATTAATCTCCGGTTCTAGGAAAACAGGCGCGTTATCATTGACGTCAGAAACCTGGACAGTAATGACGCCGGTGCTTGAAAGAGGCGGAGTCCCTTCATCAACAGCCGTAATCGTGACATTGTAAAAAGAGCATGCTTCTCTATCAAGAGCTCCATCTACGACTAAAGAGTAATAGTTTTTGTAATTGGAGTTTAGTTTAAAGGGTGCGGCTCCAATAAGCTTACAGCTCGTCTGACCGTTTTTGCCTCCATCTTTATCAGTCACTGTCACTAAAGCAACAACGCTTCCGATGACCGCATCTTCTTTAACGGGATTCATGAGTGACGTCACCACAATTTCTGGGGCATTGTCGTTCACATCAACAACCTCCACCAGCAGCTTTCCATTCGCACTCCGTGGCAAAGCCCCTTGGTCTGTTGCTTGAACATGAATTTCATATGCTGGCTGTGCTTCGTAATCTAACTTTCCTTTTACTGTGATCTCCCCGCTTTGTGCGTTAATTAAAAACACATCTGCAGGATTGAAGTTTCCACGTTTGACAAATGAGTAAGTCACCCTCCCGTTGTCCCCTTCGTCCAAATCTGTAGCGCTGAGTTGAATAACGAACGATCCAGCTGGCGCATTTTCATTTACCCGTGCTTTGTAAAGTGTTTTACTAAATGACGGAGTGTTATCATTGACATCCAGAACATTTACATTTATGTGTAAGCTCCCGGTGTTAGGAGGCTTTCCTCCATCTACAGCTGTCAGCGTTAGTTTAATAACCGCTTGTTTTTCACGATCCAAAGCTTTCAACAACACTAATTCGGCAGATAAACTGTGTTCTCCACCGCTCTGCACATCTAGAGAAAAATATTCATTTGGATTCAGCCTGTAAGTCTTTACCGAGTTGCTTCCGGTATCTGCATCGATGGCCAGGGGGAGCAAGAAGCGTTCGCCCGTAGGTGACAATTCAGATATGTTTAGTGAATATGACTTCTCTATGAAGGTAGGTGCATTGTCATTTAAATCAACAATCAACACCTCAATACGGTGGAGTACCATAGGATCACTAAGTATGGCCTCTAAGTTTAGCGTGCATTTGATCGTGTTTGGACAAAGGTCCTCGCGGTCTATTCGCTCATTAACATAAAGCTCTCCCGTTTTAAAATTTGCCTCGAAGTATTTCTTACTGTACCCAGACACGAGATTCAGATTCCTCGTTTGCAGCTCTCGAACATTGACGTTTAGGTTCTTTGCGAGATTTCCAACCACAGTCCCTTTGTCCACCTCCTCGGAAACAGAAAATGATATCTGAGCAGCAGCCCACTCCGATAAAAACAAGATGAACAGCCAACAGACAATTTCGTTATTCCTTCCATCGCCCATTGCTGCTTTCAAAGAAACTGACGAGATACAAAACATATTCATCCATAAAACGCCACTCGATCGGCCATCATTTTAATCCCATTTACTCCAGTCCTCTCCTTTTCATCGCCATTCGCGTTTCTCTCACAAAGCACTCGCAGTCTGCTGACGCTTCACAGGGAGGAGGAGACTGAAAACGTTGAGCTCACAAAATGATGTGGTCATCAGCGACCCCACGCGTTACAACTGAGATAAGAAAATATTTTCAAAAAACGAGTAGCACACTCTAGATCATATATTACAACACGCTGAAAAACTCTTTCTTTTTAAAGAGTTTAAACTGTTTAAAATCAAGATGCACAACGAATTTAGGAATTGACTGCCCGAGCAATGAAAAAAGAGAATAATAGCATGTTATTTGGATTGTGAGTCCAAAAGTACAAAGAACCAGTTCATTTTCAGCACTACGGAGAGCGCCACACAAACCAGTTTAGATGAATTGAAACAGCAAAAGTTTATCTTAATGGCATTTTCGCAAATACGAGGCTTTAAACAACTCACCTTTTCTTTATTAGGTAAAGTCTGAGTCCGTGTAAAAGTGTCTCCTCCGTTAATACTGATGAGCTCAGCATCTACAGGTGGAAACGGTGCGGGGAAAACCACTACATCACTCTTCAGTGTGTCTGAACTGAAACACACGTCATACTGCTGAGTAGCTTTAGAGTAAGACCAGCTCCCGTCAGGGTGGGTGGTGATCATGGGGGCGCTGTACCTGCTGAAATCGCCGTCTGTCCTGTGGCATTTGACAGCTATTAAACTGATGAGGCTCAGCAGAAAGATCACTGACACCGACACGATGGCGATCAGCAGATACAGGTTCAAATCAGAGAAGCTCTCCTCCTTTATGGGCACATGTCTGAACTGAGTCTGGATGTCAGCTGTGCTTTCAACCACCATCACATCAATAGACACAGTAGCTGACAGGGAGGGTTCTCCACTATCAGAAACCAAGACCACCAAGGGGTGAGCTTTCAGGTCATTGTCACTCATTCTCCTCTTAGTCCTGATTTCTCCGGTGCTGGTTCCGATCCGGAAGAGGTTGTTTCCTTTGGGCTCAGACAGGTGATAAGAAAGCAGCGCATTGTATCCAGAGTCTGCGTCTACAGCCCTGATCTTTGCCACAAAGTATCCCGCTTCAGCAGAATAGGGGATGCTCTCACTGTTAACGGAGCCGTGTTCAGAATAAGGCGCGAGAATTGTTGGATTATTGTCATTTTCATCCAGAATTAAAACGTTGACAGTCACGTTGCTGCTGAGCGGAGGAACACCAGAGTCTGTGGCCTGGACTTTAAACTGAAACGTTTTTAACTCCTCGTAGTTAAAAGACTGCAGGCTGATTATGTCTCCAGTCTCTGAGTTGATGTTCACCATTGATGAAATCTGAATATTTTTTGGAGAACTATCCAGCAATGTGTAAGTCAGTTTTGCATTATTGTCCAAATCAGGATCAAATGCATTTACTGTATACATAACGGAACCTACTGGACTGTTTTCTTTCACATACACATGAATCACAGGCTCCATAAATCGAGGTGGATTATCATTGACATCAGAAACATGAACAGTAATGACCCTGCTACTGGACAGAGGTGGACTTCCTTCGTCTGTGGCTGCAATGGTGACATTGTAAAGAGAAGTGTTTTCTCTGTCCAGTGGTCCATCTACTACTAATGAATAATCATTTTTGTAGTTGGACTTTAGTTTGAAGGGAACAGAGCCAACTACCTTACAGTTAGTTACACCATTGTTTCCTCCATCTTTGTCACTCACTGTAACCAAAGCCACGATCGTCCCCAGTTCTGCGTCTTCTTTGACGGGCGTCATGAGTGACGTCACAGATATTTCTGGGGCATTGTCATTGACATCAATTATCTCTATTAGCAGTTTAGCATGTGCGCTACGAGGAGAGGTGCCTTGATCCATTGCTTGAACTCTAACTTCATAAGCAGGCGTCTCTTCATAATCTAATGTTCCCTTCACGGTGACTTCTCCTGTTTCTGAATTTAGATCAAAAATATTTGACGGATCAATATTTCCTCTTTTGATAAACGAATACAGGATCTTACTGTTCATGCCCTCGTCTAAATCCGTTGCATTTAATTTAATTACCACTGTTCCGCGTGCAGCATTTTCACTCACACGTACTTTATAAAGCGATTTGCTAAAAGTGGGTACATTATCATTGGCATCCAATACATTAACATGTATTTGTAATGTTCCTGATCTAGCAGGTTTGCCTCCATCTATAGCCGTCAAGAGAAGTGTTATCACCGACTGTTTCTCTCGGTCTAAAGCTTTCTGCAGCACTAACTCAGCAGACACACCGTGGTCTCCACCGCTCTGTAAATCTAGTGAGAAATATTCATTTTGGCTCAGCTTGTAGGTTTTTACTGAGTAGGTGCCTATGTCCGCGTCTTCTGCTATTGGTAGAAGATGTCGTTCTTCTGTTAAAGATGATTCGGAAATATTCAAAGAATACGTTTTTTCACTAAAAGAAGGTGAATTGTCGTTTATATCTAACACGTTAATCTCGACGCGGTGTGCAGTCATTGGATTGTTTAGAAGAGCTTGAATTCTTAACGAGCATTTTACTACATTCGGACAAAGCTCCTCTCTGTCTATTCGTTCATTAACAAACAGGTTTCCCGTCCGCAAATTCACGTCAAAATATTTCTTACTGTAACTCGAAACAATGCGTAGATCTCTGGTCTCTAAATCCTGTACATTGAGGTTTAAATCCTTTGCGATATTCCCCACTACGGTGCCTTTGTTCACCTCCTCGGAAATCGAGTAGGATAGCTGCGAAGCAGACCAGTCACAAAGACAAAGAAACACAACAATGTGAATCCAGACGTATTCCTTCTGTCGTCGAACAACCATCGTTGATGCAACAAAAGAACTGAAACCAAACGATCATTTATCCTCAGTACAGATATGTCCGTCCAAATAAATGTTATCGTGGGGAAGCTTTTGGCCTTCTCGTCCCAGCACCTTCCGTGAGTGTACTGATGGGCGATGACGATTTGGTTTATTCACATGCAGGGAGGAGGAGTTTTGGATATATAAACACAGTCAAGGCTATGGTCTCGTGCGACATCATGTGGTCAATTATAGGCAAGAAAATACAAGCCAGCATATCGCATGCCCAGATAATTTCACATATGATAAATGATAAAAAAATATTACGTTGACATATATGTTTTAGTATTTAGAGGGAGGCTACCCTGAATGATGGAAACGCTATATACTGCATGTTATTTGCCAGCGGACGCATTGTAAAGGACAAAGATTAAAATGTTTCCAGAAAAGCAACAACTATGAGCAATTTCTGAACGTGATTGTCATATTTTAGAGGTTTACGTTGAGAATGAATCCTAAATTACATAAATGAGTTTGATTCACAGCAGGATGGTGCAGAAACCGCATATTACAGCACAAAGTCCAGCACCATGGACAGTGCCTTTTCATTACATACAATTTCAGGAGGCACTGGCAATGTTAGATCACAGCAGAATGATACCAGCTACATACAGACTAAGTTACAAACACAGCACCTATGTGACCACTGTTTTGATTCAAGTAATGACCACATTTGATCATTGTAATCATCAATGAAATGCTTTTAACACACATAAAAGCAGCAGTGTTTTCAGTAGAAGGGTATAAAAATGGATTTCGACACCACACAGTGATCTATCGAGACACAAGCAACAAACTCGATTGTTTGTTTCACTACAACATCAGCTGAGGTTTTGTGTTTTGGCACAGACCACTACAGTGGAAGAACATATGGAACAAATTGTGAAAGGGCTAGATGTTATGTTACAGCTTGGAGTTAAGGAACTCACCATCAACAAATACTAATGTCCAGTCAGACAATGTTAAAGTTAATGTTCGTTGCTGTTTCAACATAGAGTGATAAATTCAGAGTTAGTCTTACTATTCCACTGCCATACTTAGGACTTTCTATGACTTTCTTTTATATATCAAAGTACTATAGGTGAAATGTTGATACTCATGAGCAGTCAAGAAAAAAATATTGGATTTTTATCATATCACTGTTTGGTCTTAGAAGCATTCAGCAAAAGTGCCCTACCTTTTCTTTGCTGGGTAAAGTCTGAGTCCGTGTAAAAGTGTCTCCTCCGTTAATACTGATGAGCTCAGCATCTACAGGTGGAAACGGTGCGGGGAAAACCACTACATCACTCTTCAGTGTGTCTGAACTGAAACACACGTCATACTGCTGAGTAGCTTTAGAGTAAGACCAGCTCCCGTCAGGGTGGGTGGTGATCATGGGGGCGCTGTACCTGCTGAAATCGCCGTCTGTCCTGTGGCATTTGACAGCTATTAAACTGATGAGGCTCAGCAGAAAGATCACTGACACCGACACAATGGCGATCAGCAGATACAGGTTTAAATCAGAGAAGCTCTCCTCCTTTATGGGCACATGTCTGAACGGAGTCTGGATGTCAGCTGTGCTTTCAACCACCATCACATCAATAGACACAGTAGCTGACAGGGAGGGTTCTCCACTATCAGAAACCAAGACCACCAAGGGGTGAGCTTTCAGGTCATTGTCACTCATTCTCCTCTTAGTCCTGATTTCTCCGGTGCTGGTTCCGATCCGGAAGAGGTTGTTTCCTTTGGGCTCAGACAGGTGATAAGAAAGCAGGGCATTGTATCCAGAGTCTGCGTCTACAGCCCTGATCTTTGCCACAAAGTATCCTGCTTCAGCAGAATAGGGGATGCTCTCACTGTTAACGGAGCCATGTTCAGAATAAGGCGCGAGAATTGTTGGATTATTGTCATTTTCATCCAGAATTAAAACATTGACAGTCACGTTGCTGCTGAGCGGAGGAACACCAGAGTCTGTGGCCTGGACTTTAAACTGAAACGTCTTTAACTCCTCGTAGTTAAAAGACTGCAGGCTGATTATGTCTCCAGTCTCTGAGTTGATGTTCACCATTGATGAAATCTGAATATTTTTTGGAGAACTATCCAGCAATGTGTAAGTCAGTTTTGCATTATTGTCCAAATCAGGATCAAATGCGTTTACTGTATAAATAACAGAGCCTACTGGACTGTTTTCTTTCACATACACATGAATCACAGGCTCCATAAATCGAGGTGGATTATCATTGACATCAGAAACATGAACAGTAATGACCCTGCTACTGGACAGAGGTGGACTTCCTTCGTCTGTGGCTGCAATGGTGACATTGTAAAGAGAAGTGTTTTCTCTGTCCAGTGGTCCATCTACTACTAATGAATAATCATTTTTGTAGTTGGACTTTAGTTTGAAGGGAACAGAGCCAACTACCTTACAGTTAGTTACACCATTGTTTCCTCCATCATTGTCACTCACTGTAACCAAAGCCACGATCGTCCCCAGTTCTGCGTCCTCTTTGACGGGCGTCATGAGTGACGTCACAGATATTTCTGGGGCATTGTCATTGACATCAATTATCTCTATTAGCAGTTTAGCATGTGCGCTACGAGGAGATGTGCCTTGATCCATTGCTTGAACTCTAACTTCATAAGCAGGCGTCTCTTCATAATCTAATGTTCCCTTCACGGTGATTTCTCCTGTTTCTGAATTTAGATCGAAAATATTTGACGGATCAATATTTCCTCTTTTGATAAACGAATACAGGATCTTACTGTTCATGCCCTCGTCTAAATCCGTTGCATTTAACTTAATTACGAGTGTTCCGGGACTCGCATTTTCTTTAATACGCACTTTATAAAGAGATTTACTGAAAGTGGGCGTATTGTCATTAACATCTAGAACACTTACAGTTAACTGTAACGTCCCTGATCTAGCAGGTTTTCCTCCATCTACAGCCGTCAGGAGCAGCGTAATAACTGGCTGTTTTTCTCGGTCTAATGCTTTCTGCAGCACTAACTCAGCAGACACACCGTGATCTCCACCGCTCTGCACATCAAGAGAGAAATATTCATTTTGGGTCAGTTTATAGGTCTTTACTGAGTTGCTGTTTATGTCCGCGTCTTCTGCTATTGGGAGAAGATATCGTTCTCCCGGGGACAGTAATTCGGAGATGTTTAACAAATGCGCTTGTTCAATGAACGAAGGCGAGTTATCATTTATATCAAGTATATTGACTTCGATGCGGTGTACATTCATTGGATTATTTAAAGCGGCTTGTACTTTGATGGAGCATTTTAGCATATGAGGGCACAGATCCTCTCTGTCTATTCGTTCATTAACAAACAGGTTTCCCGTCCGCAAATTCACGTCAAAATATTTCTTACTGTAACTCGAAACAATACGTAGATCTCTGGTCTCTAAATCCTGTACATTGAGGTTTAAATCCTTTGCGATATTCCCCACTACGGTGCCTTTGTTCACCTCCTCGGAAATCGAGTAGGTTAGCTGCGAAGCAGACCAGTCACAAAGACAAAGAAACACAACAATGTGAATCCAGACGTATTCCTTCTGTCGTTGAACAACCATCGTTGATGCAACAAAAGAACTGAAACCAAACGATCATTTATCCTCAGTACAGATATGTCCGTCCAAATAAATGTTATCGTGGGGAAGCTTTTGGCCTTCTCGTCCCAGCACCTTCCGTGGGTGTACTGATGGGCGATGACGATTTCGTTTATTCACATGCAGGGAGGAGGAGTTTTGGATATATAAACACAGTCAAGGCTATGGTCTCGTGCGACATCATGTGGTGAATTATAGGCAAGAAAATACAAGGCAGCATATCGCATGCCCAGATAATTTCACATATGATAAATGATAAAAAAATATTACGTTGACATATATGTTTTAGTATTTAGAGGGAGGCTACGCTGAATGATGGAAAAGCTATATACTGCATGTTATTTGCCAGCGGACGCATTGTAAAGGACAAAGATTAAAATGTTTCCAGAAAAGCAACAACTATGAGCAATTTCTGAACGTGATTGTCATATTTTAGAGGTTTACGTTGAGAATGAATCCTAAATTACATAAATGAGTTTGATTCACAGCAGGATGGTGCAGAAACCGCATATTACAGCACAAAGTCCAGCACCATGGACAGCGCCTTTTCATTACATACAATTTCAGGAGGCATTGGCAATGTTAGATCACAGCAGAATGATACCAGCTACATACAGTCAAAGTTAGAAACTCAGCACCTATGCGACCACTGTTTTAATTCAAGTAATGACCACATTTGATCATTGTAATCATCAATGAAATGCTTTTAACACACATAAAAGCAGCAGTGTTTTCAGTAGAAGGGTATAAAAATGGATTTCGACACCACACAGTGATCTATCGAGACACAAGCAACAAACTAGATTGTTTGTTTCACTATAACATCAGCTACGGTTTTGTGTTTTTGCACAGACCACTACAGTGGAAGAACATATGGAACAAACTGTGAAAGGGCTAGATGTTATGTTACAGCTTGGAGTTAAGGAACTCACCATCAACAAATACTAATGTCCAGTCAGACAATGTTAAAGTTAATGTTTGTTGCTGTTTCAACATAGTGATAAATTGAGAGTTACTATTACTATTGGTACTATTCCATTGCCATATTTATGACTTTCTACGTAGGTTTTTATATATCAAAGTATTATAGGTGAAATGTTGATACTCATGATTAGTCAGGAAAAAAACATATCACTGTTAGGCCTTAGAAGCATTCAGCACAAGTGCCCTACCTTTTCTTTGTTGGGTAAAGTCTGAGTCCGTGTAAAAGTGTCTCCTCCGTTAATACTGATGAGCTCAGCATCTACAGGCGGAAACGGGGCGGGGAAAACCACTACGTCACTCTTCAGCGTGTCTGAGCTGAAACACACGTCATACTGCTGAGTAGCTTTAGAGTAAGACCAGCTCCCGTCAGGGTGGGTGGTGATCATGGGGGCGCTGTACCTGCTGAAATCGCCGTCTGTCCTGTGGCATTTGACAGCTATTAAACTGATGAGGCTCAGCAGAAAGATCACTGACACCGACACAATGGCGATCAGCAGATACAGGTTCAAATCAGAGAAGCTCTCCTCCTTTATGGGCACAGGTCTGAACGGAGTCGGGATGTCAGCTGTGCTTTCAACCACCATCACATCAATAGACACAGTAGCTGACAGGGAGGGTTCTCCACTATCAGAAACCAAGACCACCAAGGGGTGAGCTTTCAGGTCATTGTCACTCATTCTCCTCTTAGTCCTGATTTCTCCGGTGCTGGTTCCGATCCGGAAGAGGTTGTTTCCTTTGGGCTCAGACAGGTGATAAGAAAGCAGCGCATTGTATCCAGAGTCTGCGTCTACAGCCCTGATCTTTGCCACAAAGTATCCTGCTTCAGCAGAATAGGGGATGCTCTCACTGTTAACGGAGCCATGTTCAGAATAAGGCGCGAGAATTGTTGGATTATTGTCATTTTCATCCAGAATTAAAACGTTGACAGTCACGTTGCTGCTGAGCGGAGGAACACCAGAGTCTGTGGCCTGGACTTTAAACTGAAACGTCTTTAACTCCTCGTAGTTAAAAGACTGCAGGCTGACTATGTCTCCAGTCTCTGAGTTGATGTTCACCATTGATGAAATCTGAATATTTTTTGGAGAACTATCCAGCAATGTGTAAGTCAGTTTTGCATTATTGTCCAAATCAGGATCAAATGCGTTTACTGTACAAATAACAGAGCCTACTGGACTGTTTTCTTTCACATACACATGAATCACAGGCTCCATAAATCGAGGTGGATTATCATTGACATCAGAAACATGAACAGTAATGACCCTGCTACTGGACAGAGGTGGACTTCCTTCGTCTGTGGCTGCAATGGTGACATTGTAAAGAGAAGTGTTTTCTCTGTCCAGTGGTCCATCTACTACTAATGAATAATCATTTTTGTAGTTGGACTTTAGTTTGAAGGGAACAGAGCCAACTACCTTACAGTTAGTTACACCATTGTTTCCTCCATCTTTGTCACTCACTGTAACCAAAGCCACGATCGTCCCCAGTTCTGCGTCTTCTTTGACGGGCGTCATGAGTGACGTCACAGATATTTCTGGGGCATTGTCATTGACATCAATTATCTCTATTAGCAGTTTAGCATGTGCGCTACGAGGAGAGATGCCTTGATCCATTGCTTGAACTCTAACTTCATAAGCAGGCGTCTCTTCATAATCTAATGTTCCCTTCACGGTGATTTCTCCTGTTTCTGAATTTAGATCGAAAATATTTGACGGATCAATATTTCCTCTTTTGATGAACGAATACAGGATCTTACTGTTCATGCCCTCGTCTAAATCCGTTGCATTTAATTTAATTACCATTGTACCGTGTGCAGCATTTTCACTCACACGTATCTTGTAAAGCGATTTGCTGAAAACCGGTGTATTATCATTTGCATCTATTACATTTACACGAATCTGCAATGTGCCCGATCTGGCAGGTTTTCCTCCATCTATAGCCGTGAGAACAAGTTTAAGAACTGGCTGTTTTTCTCGGTCTAAAGCTTTTTGCAGCACTAACTCAGCAGACACACCGTGATCTCCACCGCTCTGTACATCAAGCGAGAAATATTCATTTTGGCTCAGCTTGTAGGTCTTTACTGAGTTGCTGCCTGTGTCCGCGTCTTCTGCTATTGGGAGAAGATATCGCTCCCCTGGAGACATTGATTCGGAGATGTTTAACGAATACAATTGTTCAATGAATTCTGGGGAGTTGTCATTTATATCTAAAACACTGACCTCAATGCGGTGTACGTTCATTGGATTGCTTAAAACAGCCTGTATTCTTAGGGAACATTGCGCCGTGTTTGGACAAAGCTCTTCTCTGTTTATCCTCTCGTAAACAAAGAGATCACCAGTCCGCAAATTCACGTCAAAATAGTTCTTACTGTAACCCGAAACAATCCGCAGATCTCTGGTTTCTAGCTCCTGTACATTCAAGTTTAAATCCTTTGCGATATTCCCAACCACTGTGCCTTTGTTCACCTCCTCGGAAATGGAGTAAGACAATTGCGAAGCAGACCAGTCACAAAGACTCAGCAGGGCAACGACATGAATCCAGGCATACTCCTCGTTCCCCATCGTTGTTCAATAGATACCGAATCCCGCTAATCATTTATTTTCAGTAAATGTATATTTCCGTCATAAACACGATTATCCAGCAGCAGCAGCAGCAACACAGTACAGTCCGAGTGTCTATGGCGAAAGGAGGTTTATGGTTTCTCGTGCAGGGAGGAGTTACTACACATATTATAACAATCATATCTGTGGTCTCGTGCGACATCATGTGGTAAATGACAGATACGGCAGCGTAAATATGAGTAACATTTAGCCGAGGGATTTACAGTGACGTAACATATGTTATTTAAATCCTTTCTGCGTGAATTAGTTACAGTGCGCTACATATGGAATTTCACATTTGATATTTAATTATCTAATCATGGCCGTTTCTAAATGCAAACCAAAAAAATAAAGGGAGCCAAATTGAGGATACATAAGTCACAGTGTTTTAGTGTATCCAGAAAAAAATCGGGTTGATTCTAATTCTTTTCGTAAAGTAACTGAACAATTACGTAGTCACTCAACCATCTAATCATACTTAAAATGTTTTTACGAAAGAAATATGTGATTTGACAATGGAAGGATCCAAAGAGCTTACAGATCACACAGGGATCATTTCAGGACCAAGGAGAGCTCTATGCACTCAGGCTGTAAACAGCACGTGTTCAGTGTACTGATGTGCTTTTTAGAGCTGACACTATTAAATAATCCTGCTATCAAAAAGCGACATTTCAGGACAGCATCACTGGTGATATTTTCTATTACTTCATTTCCCAACTACAACATGAGCTCAGGTGAACAGTGGAACTTGCTATGATAACTGGGGCGTTTATAACTCTGATTTCAGGATCTTACTTCCGTTGACTGGTGTATGGATCGTGACAACGCATGCTAATAGCAAAAATGTGTTTAAAAAAAAGAAAAGGAAAAAAGGCAATTCTGAACTGAAATCGTTTAATTGAAACTGAATCTTACCTTTTCTTTATTAGGTAAAGTTTGTGTTCTGGTGAAAGTGTCTCCTCCGTTAATACTGATGAGCTCAGCATCTACAGGTGGAAACGGTGCGGGGAAAACCACTACGTCACTCTTGAGCGTGTCTGAGCTGAAACACACGTCATACTGCTGAGTAGCTTTAGAGTAAGACCAGCTCCCGTCAGGGTGGGTGGTGATCATGGGGGCGCTGTACCTGCTGAAATCGCCGTCTGTCCTGTGGCATTTGACAGCTATTAAACTGATGAGGCTCAGCAGAAAGATCACTGACACCGACACAATGGCGATCAGCAGATACAGGTTCAAATCAGAGAAGCTCTCCTCCTTTATGGGCACATGTCTGAACTGAGTCTGGATGTCAGCTGTACTTTCAACCACCATCACATCAATAGACACAGTAGCTGACAGGGAGGGTTCTCCACTATCAGAAACCAAGACCACCAAGGGGTGAGCTTTCAGGTCATTGTCACTCATTCTCCTCTTAGTCCTGATTTCTCCGGTGCTGGTTCCGATCCGGAAGAGGTTGTTTCCTTTAGGTTCGGACAGGTGATAAGAAAGCAGCGCATTGTATCCAGAGTCTGCGTCTACAGCCCTGATCTTTGCCACAAAGTATCCTGCTTCAGCAGAATAGGGGATGCTCTCACTGTTAACGGAGCCGTGTTCAGAATAAGGCGCGAGAATTGTTGGATTATTGTCATTTTCATCCAGAATTAAAACGTTGACAGTCACGTTGCTGCTGAGCGGAGGAACACCAGAGTCTGTGGCCTGGACTTTAAACTGAAACGTTTTTAACTCCTCGTAGTTAAAAGACTGCAGGCTGATTATGTCTCCAGTCTCTGAGTTGATATTTACAACTGTTGAAACAGGAAAATCTTTGGGATAATTAGTAATTAATGAATAAGTCAGTTTAGCATTTTCATCTGCGTCTGCATCCTGTGCAGTTGTCCTTGTGATAATATCACCCACTTTGCTGTTCTCTTTCACGTAAACATTTATATTAGCATCTGGGAAATGGGGCGCGTTGTCATTAATGTCGGAAACGTGCACGGTGATTACAGCTGTGCTCGAAAGAGGCGGGCTACCTTCGTCAGTAGCAGTAATGGTGACGTTATACTGTGAAACAAACTCTCTATCAAGGAGGCCGTCAACTATCAAGGAGTAATAGTTTTTATAATTTGACGTTAACGTAAAGGGGACTGGGTCTTTAATTTTACACGTGAGCAGGCCGTTTTGTCCTCCATCTTTATCAGTCACAGTCACTAATGCAACGACTGTTCCAGTTTCAGCACTTTCCTTTACGGGACTCATTAGTGAAGTTATGGAGATTTCTGGTGCATTGTCATTGACATCGACCACCTCTACCAGCACTTTAGAATAGCCACTGCGAGGAGAAGCGCCTTGGTCTGTAGCTTGTACTCTCAGTTCATATGCATTGCTTTCCTCGTAATCCAAATTAGCCTTTACGATGATTTCGCCGCTTTCGGGAACGATACTGAATTTTTCAGCAGAGTTTACGTTTCCTCTTTTCATCAAAGAATATCTGATGTCTGAATGTGGGCCTTCGTCTAAATCGGTTGCATTTAGTTTCAATATCGTTGTACTTACGGGTACATTTTCGCTCACCCTTACTTTGTAAAGCGACTTGCTAAATGAGGGCGTGTTGTCGTTAACATCTATGACATTCACGAGAATCTGCATCGTACCCGATCGTGCAGGCTTTCCTCCGTCAACAGCGGTTAATGTTAGTTTAATAACAGCCTGTTTCTCTCTGTCTAACGCTTTCGACAGCACTAACTCAGCAGACGTACTGTCTCCTCCGCTACTCACATCTATGGAGAAATGCTCGTTGGGACTTAACTTATAGCTTTTCACTGAATTACTCCCAGTGTCTGCATCTTGAGCTATCGGAAGCGGGTACCTCTCTCCCGATGAAGAAGACTCGGAGATATTAAACACATGGGTTTGCTCGAGGAATGATGGTGCGTTATCATTTATGTCAATAACGATGACCTCAATGCGATAAATATTCATAGGATTACTCATCAGACCTTCAATATTTAAGGAACATTTAGGCAAATTCGGACAAAGCTCTTCACGGTCTATCCTTTCGTTGACAAACAAAGCGCCTGTTCTTAAATTTGCCTCGAAATATTTCTTACTGTAGCCCGATACAATCCGAAATCCCCGTTCCTCCAGTTGCTGTGGTTGAATGTTTAAATCCTTAGCGAGATTCCCCACCACTGTGCCTTTGTCCACCTCCTCCGAGACGGAGTAGGAAATCTGAGCTGCAGACCAGTCAAATAAACAAAGAAGAATGGCGCACAACATCCATTCGGTCTGTCTATGCCGTTGACGACTCATCCTTCTTTGTTTAAATAGGGAGTTCAGGCAAACAAACGTCATTCATCCGCAAAATAGTAAAATATCCGAAAGACAGCCAAGCTCTCCTCATTTAGGGCCCATCTTTGACGACGAAGTGATTCACTAAACCAGCTCCTACGAAACGTACGGGGTGTTTCTTATTTCACCGACGGTGGCGGAGGAGGAGTTTTAGGTTATGATTGAACACAGTTAAATGCGTGGTCTCGGGCGACATCTTGTGTTCCTGTGACAGACCACAGTGGAATGATGAGCACTGAAGACAGACGTCTTTATGTATTTAGTTACTATTATTCCAGTTTATATTGTTAATCATAGAGACCAGTAGATTTTTTTAATTGCCCTTTTACATAAAAAAAAATAGTTTTTTGTCTTTTCAACCCATGACTTGCAGACCCGTACACAAACTATGGCACATGTAATCCGCCTTGACCATAAAAGCAAGCATGTACCGATGAGTGAGGACCACAGACACATTAGTACCATGGACAGCACCTTTCTCGTTTGGCAGTGTAGGCAGAGTATAAACCAATGGATACGCGAAACCTATCAGACTTTTTTATGTTTCCAGACAGTTCATGCTAATTGGATACTATCTGTAATGAAGGGAACCACACTAGAAACACCAAGAAGTAACTGGGGTATACTTTATGCACTGATTGATTGATTGTTTATGCATCTTACCTTTTCTTTATTCGGTAAAGTTTGTGTTCTGGTGAAAGTGTCTCCTCCGTTAATACTGATGAGCTCAGCGTCTACAGGCGGAAATGGTGCGGGAAAAACCACTACGTCACTCTTGAGCGTGTCTGAGCTGAAACACACGTCATACTGCTGAGTAGCTTTAGAGTAAGACCAGCTCCCGTCAGGGTGGGTGGTGATCATGGGGGCGCTATACCTGCTGAAATCGCCGTCTGTCCTGTGGCATTTGACAGCTATTAAACTGATGAGGCTCAGCAGAAAGATCACTGACACCGACACAATGGCGATCAGCAGATACAGGTTCAAATCAGAGAAGCTCTCCTCCTTTATGGGCACATGTCTGAACGGAGTCTGGATGTCAGCTGTGCTTTCAACCACCATCACATCAATAGACACAGTAGCTGAC
Source organism: Nibea coibor (assembly GCA_023373845.1). Lineage (NCBI taxonomy): Eukaryota > Metazoa > Chordata > Actinopteri > Sciaenidae > Nibea > Nibea coibor. The sequence goes on along the minus strand of CM041739.1, from coordinate 12,883,455 downwards.
AGGGAGGGTTCTCCACTATCAGAAACCAAGACCACCAAGGGGTGAGCTTTCAGGTCATTGTCACTCATTCTCCTCTTAGTCCTGATTTCTCCGGTGCTGGTTCCGATCCGGAAGAGGTTGTTTCCTTTGGGCTCAGACAGGTGATAAGAAAGCAGCGCATTGTATCCAGAGTCTGCGTCTACAGCCCTGATCTTTGCCACAAAGTATCCTGCTTCAGCAGAATAGGGGATGCTCTCACTGTTAACGGAGCCGTGTTCAGAATAAGGCGCGAGAATTGTTGGATTATTGTCATTTTCATCCAGAATTAAAACGTTGACAGTCACATTGCTGCTGAGCGGAGGAACACCAGAGTCTGTGGCCTGAACTTTAAACTGAAACGTTTTTAACTCCTCGTAGTTAAAAGACTGCAGGCTGATTATATCTCCAGTCTCTGAGTTGATGTTCACCATTGTGGGCACGGACACCGAGTTACTTTGACTGTCTAAAAATGAGTATCTCACCTGACCATTCAGGTCAATGTCAGCATCAGATGCAGAAACTGTTTCAATAACTGCCCCAACTTTACTGTTTTCTTTCACGTAAACATTAATTACACTCCCTGGAAAACGAGGCGGATTGTCGTTTACATCAGAAACGTGAATAGTAATAACGCTAATGTTAGAAAGGGGAGGAGTCCCCTCATCAGTAGCTAATATGGTGACGTTGTAGCTGGAGGTATTTTCTCTGTCAAGAGCCCCGTCAACAACTAACGAGTAATAATTTTTGTAGTTTGTCTCTAGTTTAAATGGAACCCGGTTTAAGATTTTACATTGCACTTCACCATTTCTACCACCATCATTGTCTAAAACGGATACAAGTGCAATAGCTGTGCCAACATCAGCGTCTTCCTTTACGCTATTGAAGAGTGACGTCACAGTAATCTCAGGAGGATTGTCATTTACATCAATTACCTCGACCAGCACTTTACAGTGAGCAGACATCGGAGGCTGAGCTTTATCATTTGCTTCGGCTCGGATCTCGAACGCTGTATATTCTTCATAATCGACTTTCGCCTTGACCATGATTGCACCCGTTATGGGATCAATATCAAAAATCTCTAAGATACGATCTTGCCCTTTACTTCTTAAGGAATACACTATTTCTCCATTAGTCCCTTCGTCTGCGTCGGTTGCATTGAGCGTAATCACGGTTGCACCGATTGGTGTATTTTCAGATATACGAGTTTTGTACAAGGGACTACTAAACACTGGAGGGTTATCGTTTATGTCTAAAACGTGAATAATGACCTGTGACGTGCCAGATCTCGGCGGAGTGCCTCCATCTATTGCAGTCACAGTGAGGTGTATCACAGGCTGTTTCTCTCGATCCAGTGTTTTCTGTAAAACCAATTCGGCAGAAACACTTTCTCCTCCTTTGATTGTAGCAAGAGTAAAATATTCATTCGGCGTTAATTTAAACGCATTCACTGTGTTTTTACCTACATCTGCATCGATAGCCTCTGACAAAGCGAGCTTCATTCCAGGAAGAGTATTCTCCGCTATGTCTACAATTTGAGACTTTTCCGTGAATAACGGGTCGTTGTCGTTAACATCTAATATGTTTATTTCTAAGCGATACAGCTTCAGAGGATTGTTTATCACGGCTTCTACACTGACTGTACATTTTGGTGCCTTCGCACAGAGCTCCTCTCTGTCTATTCTCTCATTAACGTAGAGAACTCCAGTCTTTACATTTACCTCGAAATATTTTCTCTTTGATCCAGTAACAATCTGAAACATGCGGGATTCCAAATCTTGAAGGTTGAGGTTTAGATCCTTAGCGATATTTCCTACAGAAGTCCCCGGATTTACTTCCTCTGACACGGAATAGGAGAGCTGCCCAGACTCCGCTTTCCAACAACACTCCAGTAGCACAAGCACCAAATAGGAAACAATAGACGTCCTCATTGGTACAGACATTATTCCATATGGCGATTAAAATACACATCCAATGCAAGGAAACCCTATCACGAATTTCGCAAGTATCAAAGCATACGACTTTAGACTGCGTCAAATATATATTTTGCTCATAGAAAAAACAGATCTTCCATCTGTCCGCTGTCCGTTCATTCTTCCTTTGTGACAAAGCCCAGAGAAGCCAAATCGTCATCTAAAACTGGGAGGAGCGTGAAACTATTAAAAAGGAACTCTCAATGTTATGGTCTTTAGTGTCACCACGTGGAGATCTGCCACAACTGCATGAATATAATTTTGTGAAGAAGCAGGTGGTATTTTTAAGAGAAGCTAGTTTTTAATACTCTTTTTTCTATTGGTAAAAAACAACTTAAACGTTATGAAAGCAAAGCATGTCAATACATTTTTTACCCTTCATTGATATTTACAACACGGCTTTTTTGGCCTTTACCGAATACTGAAAATATTCCTGTCACCACCGGATCCAGACTATTTCTGTTCCCAGAAAACCATTGTTTTCAAAATTTAAAGAAACGAGCAAAAAGCCACAAACTAAAATCAAACCAATCAAACAATTAATTAATGAGTACTACTACGGCAAGAATACTAAGATTAAATCGTTGCGTTTTTCTTACCTTTTCTTTATTCGGTAAAGTCTGAGTTCTGGTAAACGTGTCTCCTCCGTTAATACTGATGAGCTCAGCATCTACAGGTGGAAATGGTGCGGGGAAAACCACTACGTCACTCTTCAGCGTGTCTGAGCTGAAACACACGTCATACTGCTGAGTAGCTTTAGAGTAAGACCAGCTCCCGTCAGGGTGGGTGGTGATCATGGGGGCGCTGTACCTGCTGAAATCGCCGTCTGTCCTGTGGCATTTGACAGCTATTAAACTGATGAGGCTCAGCAGAAAGATCACTGACACCGACACAATGGCGATCAGCAGATACAGGTTTAAATCAGAGAAGCTCTCCTCCTTTATGGGCACATGTCTGAACTGAGTCTGGATGTCAGCTGTGCTTTCAACCACCATCACATCAATAGACACAGTAGCTGACAGGGAGGGTTCTCCACTATCAGAAACCAAGACCACCAAGGGGTGAGCTTTCAGGTCATTGTCACTCATTCTCCTCTTAGTCCTGATTTCTCCGGTGCTGGTTCCGATCCGGAAGAGGTTGTTTCCTTTGGGCTCAGACAGGTGATAAGAAAGCAGCGCATTGTATCCAGAGTCTGCGTCTACAGCCCTGATCTTTGCCACAAAGTATCCTGCTTCAGCAGAATAGGGGATGCTCTCACTGTTAACGGAGCCGTGTTCAGAATAAGGCGCGAGAATTGTTGGATTATTGTCATTTTCATCCAGAATTAAAACGTTGACAGTCACGTTGCTGCTGAGCGGAGGAACACCAGAGTCTGTGGCCTGAACTTTAAACTGAAACGTTTTTAACTCCTCGTAGTTAAAAGACTGCAGGCTGACTATATCTCCAGTCTCTGAGTTGATGTTTACCATTGAAGCTATCTTGGTGGTCTTCTGAGAACTGCTCATTAACTGGTACGTTGCTTTTGCGTTTTCATTCAAATCTGAATCTACCGTCGTGAGTGTATAAATAGTCGTTCCTATTGGGCTGTTCTCTTTCACATAAATATTAATTAGTGGTTCCATGAATCGAGGAGAATTGTCATTTACATCAGAAATTTGAACAGCAATGACGTTTGTGCTCGACAGAGAGGGAGTTCCTTCATCTGAAGCTGTAATTGATACATTATAATGGGGAACACTCTCTCTGTCGAGGGGTCCATCAACCAACAAAGAATAGTAGTTTTTATAATTAGACTGTAATTTAAATGGCACGGAACCCGAAATTTTACAGTTCGTCAGACCATTTTTGCCTCCGTCTTTATCAGTGATAGTCACCATGGCAACAGCTGTTCCTATCTCAGCGTCCTCTTTCACGGGACTCATGAGTGATGACACCAAGATTTCTGGAGCATTGTCATTGACATCAATAACTTCGACTAAAACCTTGCTGCGTGTACTGCGAGGAGGAGTACCTTTATCTCGTGCTTGAACACGAATCTCGTATGCTTGATTTTCCTCATAATCAATATTACCTTTTACAGTAATTTCTCCAGTATTATCATTGAGAGAAAATTTGTCATCAGGATTAACACGTCCCTGTTCTGTGAAAGAGTATACTATTTCACCATTAACACCGTCATCCAAATCAGTCGCTGTCAGTGTTAATAACGTTGTGCCAATATTCGCGTTTTCAACAACTTGGACCTTGTAAAGAGATTTACTGAACAAGGGTGAATTGTCATTTACATCCAGCACATTAACTTTTATCTGTAACGTCCCCATTTTGGGAGGTTTTCCTCCATCTATCGCTGTCAGTGTGAGTTCAATAACAGCCTGTTTTTCTCGATCTAATGCTTTTTGCAGCACTAACTCAGCAGACACGCTCTGGTCATTATTGCTCTGTATATCCAAAGAGAAATGATCATTCGGGTTTAATTTGTAAGTCTTTACCGAATTAGTACCTACATCTGCGTCATGAGCTATCGGAAGTGGATGCCTTTCTCCAACATATGAAGACTCATACATATCAACTGTACTTATTTCTTCCATAAAAGACGGGGCATTGTCATTAATATCAGTAATCACCACTTCAATTCGATGAAGGCTGCGTGGATTACTCAATATGGCCTCTATATTTAAAGAGCACTTTACCGTATTCGGACAAAGCTCCTCCCGGTCTATCCTCTCGCTCACGAAAAGTACTCCAGATTCATAATTTACGTCAAAATACCGTTTTTTATATCCAGAGGTAATTTGAAGACCGGCTGAATGCAGTTGCTGCACATTGAGATTTAAATCTTTAGCCAGATTTCCCACCGCTGTCCCTTTGTCCACCTCCTCTGAGATGGAGTAGGATATCTGAGCTACGGACCAGTCGCAGAGACAAAGCAGAGTGAAAAACAGACGCACAAGATTATCCCATTGTTCCCGAGTAGCCATCGCTGACAAGGCAAACACAACCAATCCTCGCTTCTGCCTCGCGCAGTACATCCAAAAAAATGAAAAATAGTGTTTTTACGTATCCATTCTCGGACAGAGTCCTCTCTCGTCAGAGCGTCACTCGGCTGTACACTATTCTTCACAAAGCACTGCCAGATGATGACGTTTTCTTTTTTGTCATGCATAGAGGAGGAGTTTGTAAACGTTAAATACAAGATTTTTGCGTGGTCTCTGGCGACATCTTGTGACACTTTTGTATACAGAAAGACGGCACCAAACCGAAGAGGATATGTTGATTATGAGGCACACTAAATGTAAAGGAGAACAATCCATGCCGAAGGAACTACTCGCATCAATAACTTAATATTGGTAGACTTGTGCTCAACTGGTAGGCTGTTCAAAGAAGAATTATTATCTGTTAAATATGTAGTTTAATTCATGACTTTGTCTCACTATTCATGAATATATTGTTGATGATGTGTTTATGTCATGGCCGCTTTACAACATCAGCACCAAGGACAACACCCGAGTCTCAAGACAAGAGAAGTTGTTTTCAGAACAATGGACAGCGCCCCAATACAGTTTTAAATGATTGCTGTAGTGACAACAGAGACCTGTATCCAAGACACCGTGAAGCTCTGAAACTATTTGGACCCATTTGTATTGAAGTTGTTCTTGAATCACAGAAACACAGTTAATAGTTACCAGCGTTCTAGTACACACCAAAGCGCCATGAAACAAAAGATACACACATTGTGCTACTTTAAAACGGGAAAAGATTCACTTCCTTAGATGAATAAAATTAGGTATAGCTTACCTTTTCTTTATTTGGTAAAGTCTGAGTTCTGGTAAACGTGTCTCCTCCGTTAATGCTGATGAGCTCAGCATCTACAGGTGGAAACGGTGCGGGGAAAACCACTACATCACTCTTCAGTGTGTCTGAACTGAAACACACGTCATACTGCTGAGTAGCTTTAGAGTAAGACCAGCTCCCGTCAGGGTGGGTGGTGATCATGGGGGCGCTGTACCTGCTGAAATCGCCGTCTGTCCTGTGGCATTTGACAGCTATTAAACTGATGAGGCTCAGCAGAAAGATCACTGACACCGACACAATGGCGATCAGCAGATACAGGTTTAAATCAGAGAAGCTCTCCTCCTTTATGGGCACATGTCTGAACGGAGTCTGGATGTCAGCTGTGCTTTCAACCACCATCACATCAATAGACACAGTAGCTGACAGGGAGGGTTCTCCACTATCAGAAACCAAGACCACCAAGGGGTGAGCTTTCAGGTCATTGTCACTCATTCTCCTCTTAGTCCTGATTTCTCCGGTGCTGGTTCCGATCCGGAAGAGGTTGTTTCCTTTGGGCTCAGACAGGTGATAAGAAAGCAGCGCATTGTATCCAGAGTCTGCGTCTACAGCCCTGATCTTTGCCACAAAGTATCCCGCTTCAGCAGAATAGGGGATGCTCTCACTGTTAACGGAGCCGTGTTCAGAATAAGGCGCGAGAATTGTTGGATTATTGTCATTTTCATCCAGAATTAAAACGTTGACAGTCACGTTGCTGCTGAGCGGAGGAACACCAGAGTCTGTGGCCTGAACTTTAAACTGAAACGTTTTTAACTCCTCGTAGTTAAAAGACTGCAGGCTGATTATGTCTCCAGTCTCTGAGTTGATGTTTACCATTGAAGCTATTTTGGTGGTCTTCTGAGAACTGCTCATTAACTGGTACGTTGCTTTTGCGTTTTCATTCAAATCTGAATCTACCGTTGTGAGTGTATAAATAGTCGTTCCTATTGGGCTGTTCTCTTTCACATAAATATTAATTAGTGGTTCCATGAATCGAGGAGAATTGTCATTTACATCAGAAATTTGAATAGCAATGACGTTTGTGCTCGACAGAGAGGGAGTTCCTTCATCTGAAGCTGTAATTGATACATTATAATGGGGAACACTCTCTCTGTCGAGGGGTCCATCAACCAACAAAGAATAGTAGTTTTTATAATTAGATTGTAATTTAAATGGCACGGAACCCGAAATTTTACAGTTCGTCAGACCATTTTTGCCTCCGTCTTTATCAGTGATAGTCACCATGGCAACAGCTGTTCCTATCTCAGCGTCCTCTTTCACGGGACTCATGAGTGATGACACCAAGATTTCTGGAGCATTGTCATTGACATCAATAACTTCGACTAAAACCTTGCTAAGTGCACTGCGAGGAGGAGTGCCTTTATCTCGTGCTTGAACACGAATCTCGTATGCTTGGTTTTCCTCATAATCAATATTACCTTTTACAGTAATTTCTCCAGTATTATCATTGAGAGAAAATTTGTCATCAGGATTAACACGTCCCCGTTCTGTGAAAGAGTATACTATTTCACCATTAAAACCGTCATCCAAATCAGTCGCTGTCAGTGTTAATAACGCTGTGCCAATATTCGTGTTTTCAGCAACTTGGACCTTGTAAAGAGATTTACTGAACAAGGGTGAATTATCATTTACATCCAGCACATTAACTTTAATCTGTAACGTCCCCATTTTGGGAGGTTTTCCTCCATCTATCGCTGTCAGTGTGAGTTCAATAACAGCCTGTTTTTCTCGATCTAATGTTTTCTGTAGGACTAACTCAGCAGACACGCTCTGGTCATTATTGCTCTGTATATCCAAAGAGAAATGATCATTCGGGTTTAATTTGTAAGTCTTTACCGAATTAGTACCTACATCTGCGTCATGAGCTATCGGAAGTGCATGCCTTTCTCCAACATATGAAGATTCAGACATGTCTATTGTGGTTATTTCTTCCATAAAAGACGGGGCATTGTCATTAATATCAGTAATCACCACTTCAATTCGATGAAGGCTGCGTGGATTACTCAATATGGCCTCTATATTTAAAGAGCACTTTACCGTATTCGGACAAAGCTCCTCCCGATCTATCCTCTCGCTCACGAAAAGTACTCCAGATTCATAATTTACGTCAAAATACCGTTTTTTATATCCAGAGGTAATTTGAAGACCGGCTGAATGCAGTTGCTGCACATTGAGATTTAAATCTTTAGCCAGATTTCCCACCGCTGTCCCTTTGTCCACCTCCTCTGAGATGGAGTAGGATATCTGAGCTACGGACCAGTCGCAGAGACAAAGCAGAGTGAAAAACAGACGCACAAGATTATCCCATTGTTCCCGAGTAGCCATTGCTGACCAGGCAAACACAACCAACCCTGGCTTCTGCCTCGCGCAGTACATCCAAAAAAATGAAAAATAGTGTTTTTACGTATCCATTCTCGGACAGAGTCCTCTCTCGTCAGAGCGTCACTCGGCTGTACACTATTTTCACAAAGCACTGAGAGATGATGACGTTTTCTTTTTTGTCATGCATAGAGGAGGAGTTTGTAAACGTTAAATACAAGATTTTTGCGTGGTCTCTGGCGACATCTTGTGACACTTTTGTATACAGAAAGACGGCACCAAACCGAAGAGGATATGTTGATTATGAGGCACACTAAATGTAAAGGAGAACAATCCATGCCGAAGGAACTACTCGCATCAATAACTTAATATTGGTAGACTTGTGCTCAACTGGTAGGCTGTTCAAAGAAGAATCTTTGTCTGTTAAATATGCAGTTTAATTAATGACTTTGTCTCACTATTCATGAATATATTGTTGATTATGTGTGTTTATGTCATGGCCGCTTTACAACATCAGCACCAAGGACAACACCCGAGTCTCAAGACAAGAGAAGTTGTTTTCAGAACAATGGACAGCGCCCCAATACAGTTTTAAATGATTGCTGTAGTGACAACAGAGACCTGTATCCAAGACACCGTGAAGCTCTGAAACTATTTGGACCCATTTGTATTGAAGTTGTTCTTGAATCACAGAAACACAGTTAATAGTTACCAGCGTTCTAGTACACACCAAAGCGCCATGAAACAAAAGATACACACATTGTGCTACTTTAAAACGGGAAAAGATTCACTTCCTTAGATGAATAAAATTAGGTATAGCTTACCTTTTCTTTATTTGGTAAAGTCTGAGTTCTGGTAAACGTGTCTCCTCCGTTAATACTGATGAGCTCAGCATCTACAGGTGGAAACGGTGCGGGGAAAACCACTACGTCACTCTTCAGCGTGTCTGAACTGAAACACACGTCATACTGCTGAGTAGCTTTAGAGTAAGACCAGCTCCCGTCAGGGTGGGTGGTGATCATGGGGGCGCTGTACCTGCTGAAATCGCCGTCTGTCCTGTGGCATTTGACAGCTATTAAACTGATGAGGCTCAGCAGAAAGATCACTGACACCGACACAATGGCGATCAGCAGATACAGGTTTAAATCAGAGAAGCTCTCCTCCTTTATGGGCACATGTCTGAACGGAGTCTGGATGTCAGCTGTGCTTTCAACCACCATCACATCAATAGACACAGTAGCTGACAGGGAGGGTTCTCCACTATCAGAAACCAAGACCACCAAGGGGTGAGCTTTCAGGTCATTGTCACTCATTCTCCTCTTAGTCCTGATTTCTCCGGTGCTGGTTCCGATCCGGAAGAGGTTGTTTCCTTTAGGTTCGGATAGGTGATAAGAAAGCAGCGCATTGTATCCAGAGTCTGCGTCTACAGCCCTGATCTTTGCCACAAAGTATCCCGCTTCAGCAGAATAGGGGATGCTCTCACTGTTAACGGAGCCGTGTTCAGAATAAGGCGCGAGAATTGTTGGATTATTGTCATTTTCATCCAGAATTAAAACGTTGACAGTCACGTTGCTGCTGAGCGGAGGAACACCAGAGTCTGTGGCCTGAACTTTAAACTGAAACGTTTTTAACTCCTCGTAGTTAAAAGACTGCAGGCTGATTATGTCTCCAGTCTCTGAGTTGATGTTCACCATTGTGGGGAGGGAAAGAGATTTACTGTTACGATCTAAAAATGAATAGGTCACCTGTCCGTTGTTGCTTACGTCGGCATCAATTGCAGTCACTGTTTTAATAACTGTTCCTACTTTGCTGTTTTCTTTCACATAAACGTTTATTAAATGTTCTGGGAAATACGGCGCATTGTCATTAACATCAGAAACTTGAACAGTAATAACACTGGTGTTCGAAAGAGAAGGACTGCCTTCATCGGTTGCTGAAATTGTTACATTGTACTGAGGAGTTGCCTCTCTGTCCAGATGTCCGTCAACCACTAAAGAGTAATAATTTTTGTAATTTGTCTCCAATTTGAACGGGACCGAATTCAAGATCTCACATTTTACCTCACCATTTTTACCACTGTCCCTGTCGAGAATAGAAACAAGTGCAATAGCGGTACCGACAGCAGCGTCCTCGTTCACTGCACTGAGCAGTGACGTCACACTGATTTCAGGAGCGTTGTCATTTACGTCAATTACTTCTACCAGCACTTTACTATGAGCAGCCATAGGAGGCTGGCCTTTGTCCCGAGCCTCTGCTCGAATCTCAAAAGCCTTTCGTTCCTCATAGTCGATTTTGCCTTTCACTGAAATGACCCCCGTTTCAGGGTCAATTTTGAAAATGTCTAGAATATGGTCCTGATCCTTGTTACGAAGAGAATATACGATTTCACTGTTTGTGCCTTCATCAGCATCAGTGGCATTTAAGGTGAACACTGTCGTACCAATCGGGACATTTTCAAACGTTTGAACTTTGTAAAGACTGCTACTGAACACCGGTGCGTTATCATTAGTATCTAATACATTTATTTCAATTTCTGATGTCCCTGAATGTGGTGGTGTTCCTCCGTCTACAGCGGTTAACATGAGCTGCATATGTGCCCTTTTCTCACGGTCTAGGGCTTTTTGGAGCACTAACTCTGGAGATATGCTGTCACCTCTTTTGTGTGTCGCAAGAGTGAAGTATTCGTTTGGACTGAGCTTATAAGCGCTAACAGCATTTTTACCCACATCAGCATCGCTCGCCTCCGACAACGCGAATCTAAATCCAGGCAAGGTGTTCTCTGCTATGTCCAGTATTTGTGATTTCGTGCTAAAAGACGGAAAATGGTCATTGACATCTCGTATTTCTATCTCTACGCGGTAAAGCTTCAACGGATTGTTTATCACAGCCTCTACGCTAACAGTGCATCTGGGCTCCCCCACACAAAGCTCCTCTCGGTCTATTCTCTCATTGACATACAGAAATCCAGTCTTTAGATTTACCTCAAAGTATTTTCTCTTGTTTCCTGTGACAACCTGAAACAAACGGGACTCCAGATCCTGCACATTAAGGTTTAGATCCTTTGCGATATTTCCGACATTAGTTCCCGGGTTTACCTCCTCTGAGACGGAGTAGGAGAGCTGTCCATACGCCGCATCCCAGCAACAATCCAACAGCACCAGCACAAGATATGTAACAATAGACCTTCTGCTGCTCGGTAAAGACATAATTCCGCGGAAAAAAGCAAATCATATATCCACAATCGTGTTTGAAGGTAGAATTACGAGATGCAACAAAATATTAGCCTACACTATTTCGATTTTCTTCTTGTTATAGAGTAAGACTCCATTATGCCCTCCCTTCTCTTCCCGTGTCTCTTTGTGATGAAAACCACAGTCATCCTCTTTTTACTTTGGGAGGAGCCCCGACATTTCTGTGTTATGGTCTATAGCGTCACCGCGTGGTAACTTTCAATAACTGCACATATTATAAACGACAATTAAATACCCAATCTTCATTCAGAAACGGTGATTTAAAACACATTGTATTTCAAAATATATGGAAGTTCTGACACTTATTACAGGACTGTGGAATGTGGAGTAGAAGTCATTTTGGTTTGCAGTAAAATACTTGCAGATGGTAATGGCTGAATTTCTTGGGTTAGATAATTGTTAATTACTCTGCAACAGATATAATATGAAAAGGAAACATACTGCACACTCCACACAAACAATAAAAACCTATGTCTTAGAATATGGCATGTCATGTCTTCATGTCATGGCTGGGTTCAGCACCATGGACAGCAACATACAAATTCAGAGATTGGAACCAGTGGTGAGATTACAACAACATGTTGCGTATGCCTCAACATAAATTAGGAGCAATAATTGCAACAATGTTCTTACCTTTTCTTTATTTGGTAAAGTCTGAGTCCTTGTAAAAGTGTCTCCTTCATTAATGCTGATGAGCTCAGCATCTACAGGCGGAAACGGTGCGGGGAAAACCACTACGTCACTCTTCAGCGTGTCTGAGCTGAAACACACGTCATACTGCTGAGTAGCTTTAGAGTAAGACCAGCTCCCGTCAGGGTGGGTGGTGATCATGGGGGCGCTGTACCTGCTGAAATCGCCGTCTGTCCTGTGGCATTTGACAGCTATTAAACTGATGAGGCTCAGCAGAAAGATCACTGACACCGACACAATGGCGATCAACAGATACAGGTTCAAATCAGAGAAGCTCTCCTCCTTTATGGGCACATGTCTGAACGGAGTCTGGATGTCAGCTGTGCTTTCAACCACCATCACATCAATAGACACAGTAGCTGACAGGGAGGGTTCTCCACTATCAGAAACCAACACCACCAAGGGGTGAGCTTTCAGGTCATTGTCACTCATTCTCCTCTTAGTCCTGATTTCTCCGGTGCTGGTTCCGATCCGGAAGAGGTTGCTTCCTTTGGGCTCAGACAGGTGATAAGAAAGCAGCGCATTGTATCCAGAGTCTGCATCTACGGCCCTGATCTTTGCCACAAAGTATCCTGCTTCAGCAGAATAGGGGATGCTCTCACTGTTAACAGAGCCGTGCTCAGAATAAGGCGCGAGAATTGTTGGATTATTGTCATTTTCATCCAAGATGAAAACATTTACAGTCACGTTGCTGCTGAGCGGAGGAACACCAGAGTCTGTGGCCTGAACTTTAAACTGAAACGTTTTTAACTCCTCGTAATTAAAAGACTGCAAGCTGATTATGTCTCCAGTCTCTGAGTTGATGTTTACCATTGTAGATAACGGTAATAAGTTATTATCACTGACTAATGAATAGCTCACTTGACCATTTTCTCTAATGTCAGCATCTGTTGCAGTTAATGCTTTCAAAACTTTTCCCACTGGACTATTTTCTTCCACATACATATTAACTACACTCTCTGAAAACCGAGGTGTGTTGTCATTTACATCAGAAACCTGAACAATAACCACACTGGTATTAGAAAGAGGGGGCCTGCCTTCGTCTGTAGCTTTAATGGTGATGTTGTAGTGGGAAATTAATTCCCTGTCTAGAGCTCCACCAATAACTAAAGAATAATAATTTTTATAATTTGTCTCTAATTTAAATGGAACCGAATTTAATATCTCACATTTGACCTCACCGTTCTTTCCCCCATCTTTGTCAAGAACAGAAACAAGAGCAATGGCAGTACCAATTTCAGCGTCTTCCTTTACTGTACTGAGCAGTGACGTTACCGTGATGTCAGGCGCATTGTCATTCAGATCCACCACCTCCACTAATACTTTACACTGAGCTGTTAATGGAGGCTGGCCTTTGTCGGCAGCTTGCACGCGAATTTCAAAGGCAGGATTTGTTTCGAAGTCAATTTTTCCTTTAACTGTTATGATTCCTGTTTCTGAATCAATTTCAAAAATATCCAAGACATGGTCCTGATCCTTCGAATTTAGAAAGTATGCAATGTCTTTGTTTGTCCCCTCATCAGCGTCAGTTGCAGTCACTGTTACTACTGTGCTGCCAAGCGGTGCATTTTCTGTAATACTTGTCTTGTACAATGATTTGGTAAAAGTCGGTATATTATCGTTTATATCCAAGACATTAATGATTATTTCTGACGTACCTGATTTTGGTGGTGTTCCACCATCTACAGCGGTCAGAATTAGTTTAATTAACGCCTGTTTCTCTCGGTCTAATGCTTTCTGAAGAACTAACTCGGCTGATACACTCTCTCCTTCGTGCACCGCCAAGGAGAAATATTCAGTGGGACTTAACTTATAGGTGTTAATGTCATTTTTCCCTACATCGGCATCGTAGGCTGATAGCACGGGGAATGTAGCTCCTGGCAATATGCTCTCTGCTATATCGAGAGTTTGTGATTTGGCACTGAAAGATGGAGGATTATCATTCACGTCAAGAATATTAACTTCAATGCGGTAAAGTTTCAGTGGATTATTAATAACAGCTTCTACATTTAGTGTGCATTTTGCAGCTTTCGAGCATAGCTCTTCTCTGTCTATTCTTTCACTCACATAGAGAAAACCTGACTTCAAATTTATATCGAAATACTTTCTCTTAGATCCAGTAACGATCTGAAACATACGTGACTCCAAATCCTGTACATTCAGACTTAGATCCTTGGCGAGATTTCCAACAGAAGTCCCCAGGTTTGCCTCTTCTGAGACGGAATAGGAGAGCTGCCCCAACACCGCTCCCCAGTTATATTCCAAGACAGCAAGCACCAGATATATCCCAAACGAGGGCTTTCTTCCTGGCCAATGCATCATTCCATACAACAAGGACAAAGCATATATCCTTATGTCGAAGCGCCTTTTGATTATTAAGACGAAAAGCTCGGTTCAATGACCAAATGATATATCAACGCATTTTCTACGTCCGTTCCCCTTCGTCTCCCGTCTCTTTCTAACAAAGCACTGACAAAATGATGACGCTTTTAATATGGGAGGGGCTTCTACGCATCAGCGACCTGCTGTCAGTGTTACGGTCTATAGCGTCGCCTCATGGTCATTTGAAATCACTACAGTTCTTTGGAAATGAACACAGCCATTATTATGATTTTACTCCAAATCTGTAGAATTAAAATGATTCATGCCAGTGAAGGGCGACAAAAATAACATCCTTCATTCTTACACACTTACATTATAGCGTAATGTAATCACCAAATATTTCAGAACCATGGAGAGGGCGACATGATGCTGATGCAGAGCTATGTTTCCTCAAGGTAAACAACATGAATGTCACAAACGTTAATCAAAACGTTTTTTGAAATTTGCCTCTGAAGTGGGCCCTCCTCACTTTAGTCACTCTAATCACGAAGCTAACCATTTATGTAGGTTATTTTTTCTATTTAAACGTGGTAAGACTTTATGTGAAGAAAACGTTCTCATTGCACATTTTAAGCAACGCACTTAAATTCGTATTTCTTATGTTGTTGTAAAGGTTTGTCTGAATCTGAATACTTAAACAGGAAGACAGTTTGTTAGGTAGAATTAAAAAGAAAATATAGTGGCGTATTGGAAAACCACTGTGAAAAACATGCGAACGTATACATGCCCAGCAGTGAAACATGGACAGATGAAAAATCATCTTTTTTGAGTTGGAATGTTACAGCTTACATTAAGACTCAACTAAATTAAACAACTGAGTTTGTGAATCTTACCTTTTCTTTATTGGGTAAAGTCTGAGTCCGTGTAAAAGTGTCTCCTCCGTTAATACTGATGAGCTCAGCATCTACAGGTGGAAACGGTGCGGGGAAAACCACTACGTCACTCTTCAGCGTGTCTGAACTGAAACACACGTCATACTGCTGAGTAGCTTTAGAGTAAGACCAGCTCCCGTCAGGGTGGGTGGTGATCATGGGGGCGCTGTACCTGCTGAAATCGCCATCTGTCCTGTGGCATTTGACAGCTATTAAACTGATGAGGCTCAGCAGAAAGATCACTGACACCGACACAATGGCGATCAGCAGATACAAGTTTAAATCAGAGAAGCTCTCCTCCTTTATGGGCACATGTCTGAACGGAGTCTGGATGTCAGCTGTGCTTTCAACCACCATCACATCAATAGACACAGTAGCTGACAGGGAGGGTTCTCCACTATCAGAAACCAAGACCACCAAGGGGTGAGCTTTCAGGTCATTGTCACTCATTCTCCTCTTAGTCCTGATTTCTCCGGTGCTGGTTCCGATCCGGAAGAGGTTGTTTCCTTTGGGCTCAGACAGGTGATAAGAAAGCAGCGCATTGTATCCAGAGTCTGCATCTACAGCCCTGATCTTTGCCACAAAGTATCCTGCTTCAGCAGAATAGGGGATGCTCTCACTGTTAACGGAGCCGTGTTCAGAATAAGGCGCGAGAATTGTTGGATTATTGTCATTTTCATCCAGAATTAAAACGTTGACAGTCACGTTGCTGCCGAGCAGAGGAACACCAGAGTCTGTGGCCTGAACTTTAAACTGAAACGTTTTTAACTCCTCGTAGTTAAAAGACTGCAGGCTGATTATGTCTCCAGTCTCTGAGTTGATGTTCACCATTGTAGATAACGGTAATGAGTTAGCATCACTGTTTAAAAATGAATAGCTCACGTGACCATTTTGATCGACGTCAGCATCAATCGCTGAAACCGTTTTTATAACTGCCCCTACTGGACTGTTTTCTTTCACATACACATTGATAATGTTTTCTGTGAATAGAGGTTTGTTATCATTCACATCTGAGACGTGAACATTAATAACGCTCGTGCTGGAGAGAGGTGGGCTGCCCTCATCAGTAGCAGTGATGCTGACGTTGTATTGAGGTGCGCTCTCTCTGTCAAGAGGGCCGTCCACCACCAACGAATAGTAATTTTTATAGTTTGTCTCTAATTTAAAAGGAGCGTTGTTAGAAATTTTACAGTTCACCATCCCGTTTTTCCCTCCGTCCTTATCCAATACTGACACAAGTGCAATGGCGGTGCCAATGGACGCGTCCTCTTTCACTGTGTTTAACAGTAAAGTAACTGTAATTTCAGGGGCATTGTCATTAACATCTAAAACTTCAATCAATAATTTGGCGTTTGAAGTCATCGGAGAAGAAGCTCCGTCACTGGCTTGTACTCGAATCTCAAAAGCATTATTTTCCTCAAAGTCAATGTTCTTTTTATTTGTGACAGTTCCAGTTTTTTCATCAATAGCAAACAGATCAGTTTGTTTCCCCTGATCTAGTTCAATGAAGGAATACGATATTTGTCCGTTTTGACCAGCATCTAAATCAGTAGCATTTAGTGTTATTATTGATGTACCTACATCAGCGTTCTCATACACAGTGGCTTTATACAGCGTTTGATTAAAAACAGGAGAATTGTCATTAATGTCCATCACATTAATTATTATAATCATACTGCCTGATTTAGCAGGCGTTCCTCCATCAATGGCAGTCAGTATTAATCGGATCACAGACTGCTTTTCTCTGTCTAAAACTTTCTGAAGCAGTAATTCTGGAGATACACTCTCTCCTTTATGTGTAGCGAGAGCGAAGTGTTCATTTGGGCTCAGCTTGTAGGTATTTACAGCATTTTTACCGACGTCTGCATCGTGAGCTCGTTTCAATAAAAATTTAGCCCCTGCTGCTGTGTTCTCACTAATATTCACTACCTGTGAACTGCTTAGAAATGATGGGGAGTTATCATTTACATCCAAGACTAGAATTTCAATGCGATACAATTTCAACGGATTATTAATCACTGCTTCTACGATGAGGGAACATTTTGGTTCATTGCCGCAGAGTTCCTCACGATCTATTCTCTCATTGACGTACAGGACCCCAGTCTTTAGGTTTACCTCGAAATATTTTCTCTTTGATCCAGCAACGATCTGAAACATGCGGGACTCCAAATCCTGGACATTGATGTTCAGATCTTTTGCGACATTGCCGACAACAGTCCCCAGATTAACCTCCTCTGAGACGGAGTAAGAGAGCTGCCCAGACACCGCTTCCCAGTAACAATCCAGCACCACGACAAAGAGATATATCCACAGAGAGCTCGTTCTGCCCGGAAAATTCATTATTCCATACATCGAGCGAAGTCATACAGGCCTGTTTGTTCAGTAACGTTACACAAGTAAAGAACTGAAGATTAATAGAGGACTGCATGAAACGGATATGTACTGCCACACGAAATTAGTCTTCGCACTGTCCTCTCTCGTCCTCTCTCTCTTTGTTTCAATCGTCCGAAAAACATCATCCTCTGAATCTGGGAGGAGCCCGAGCCAACAAAGAGGAAGTTCAAATGCGATGGTCTACAATGTCCTCATGTGGACACTTTTAGGAACTGCATTCTACACCATACACGTAATATTACAGCGACCTCAACATTAATGTCTCCCGAAATAGTCAGCTACATCCGAATGAAGTATTCGATCAATCTGTCCCAGCATTTTTTTCCCCAAAATTCATAATTTTTCAGTGATTGCCTTTTCTTTCGAAACTAACTTCCAGTTAAAATACACGTTTGAAGTTTTCTTCAAAGAGTCAAATGTTTTGGGAAAATAGAAATAAATAAATAAAGGAATATACAACAAAACGTTATTTGAATTTAAAATCCGTAAATACAAAGCTGGTCTATACAACTTAACGTGGCACAACGCCCACAGTACTTTCTGCTCCAGTCTTGTCTTTATTGAAATCTCAGTCCAGGTAAATACCCACCGGTTTTAAAATGCGGAGCTTATTGACAACAAATATTTTATCTTCATAGACACGTCGAATGCGATCTTTGATATACTGTAATATTTAGTGATGCATAGTGTATGTGTAAATGTACTTCTAAATATGATGTGCTTAAAAAACTGCACTTCTTTGAATTTCATGAACCGAGGATTGCAAGCAACACACAATCCAACCCTTACCAACAACACTAAGCACAGTGAACGGCACATCAAAAGAACGAATGAATAGTGAGATGAAAAACCACCAATAAATACACAGCAGGTAAGCCTTCTCAAGTTATAATTGACATAATCACAGTCCTCACTCAAACGTCGTTGTAACTTTCTTGTCAGCTACAGGCCACGAAAAATGTCAAATGAAACAAATGCAACTGTAAAATTTTGCCTCGAATTCTCAACATAGAAACAGTGCAGTAATTAGAATGTCATCTTCTTACCTTTTCTTTATTAGGTAAAGTCTGAGTCCGTGTAAAAGTGTCTCCTCCGTTAATGCTGATGAGCTCAGCATCTACAGGTGGAAACGGTGCGGGGAAAACCACTACGTCACTCTTCAGCGTGTCTGAGCTGAAACACACGTCATACTGCTGAGTAGCTTTAGAATAAGACCAGCTCCCGTCAGGGTGGGTGGTGATCATGGGGGCGCTGTACCTGCTGAAATCGCCATCTGTCCTGTGGCATTTGACAGCTATTAAACTGATGAGGCTCAGCAGAAAGATCACTGACACCGACACGATGGCGATCAGCAGATACAGGTTCAAATCAGAGAAGCTCTCCTCCTTTATGGGCACATGTCTGAACTGAGTCTGGATGTCAGCTGTGCTTTCAACCACCATCACATCAATAGACACAGTAGCTGACAGGGAGGGTTCTCCACTATCAGAAACCAAGACCACCAAGGGGTGAGCTTTCAGGTCATTGTCACTCATTCTCCTCTTAGTCCTGATTTCTCCGGTGCTGGTTCCGATCCGGAAGAGGTTGTTTCCTTTAGGTTCAGACAGGTGATAAGAAAGCAGCGCATTGTATCCAGAGTCTGCGTCTACAGCCCTGATCTTTGCCACAAAGTATCCTGCTTCAGCAGAATAGGGGATGCTCTCACTGTTAACGGAGCCGTGTTCAGAATAAGGCGCGAGAATTGTTGGATTATTGTCATTTTCATCCAGAATTAAAACGTTGACAGTCACGTTGCTGCTGAGCGGAGGAACACCAGAGTCTGTGGCCTGAACTTTAAACTGAAACGTTTTTAACTCCTCGTAGTTAAAAGACTGCAGGCTGATTATGTCTCCAGTCTCTGAGTTGATGTTCACCATTGTAGATAACGGTAATGAGTTAGCATCACTGTTTAAAAATGAATAGCTCACGTGACCATTTTGATCGACGTCAGCATCAATTGCTGAAACCGTTTTTATAACTGCCCCTACTGGACTGTTTTCTTTCACATAGACATTGATGATGTTTTCTGTGAATAGAGGTTTGTTATCATTCACATCTGAGACGTGAACATTAATAACGCTCGTGCTGGAGAGAGGTGGGCTGCCCTCATCAGTAGCAGTGATGCTGACGTTGTATTGAGGTGCGCTTTCTCTGTCAAGAGGGCCGTCCACCACCAACGAATAGTAATTTTTATAGTTTGACTCTAATTTAAAAGGAACATTATTAGAAATTTTACAGTTCACCATCCCGTTTTTCCCTCCGTCCTTATCCAATACTGAAACAAGTGCAATGGCGGTGCCAATGGACGCGTCCTCTTTCACTGTGTTTAACAGTGATGTAATTGAAATTTCAGGGGCATTGTCATTAACATCTAAAACTTCAATCAATAATTTGGCATGTGAAGTCATTGGAAAAACTGCCCCGTCACTGGCTTGTACTCGAATCTCGAAGGCATTATTTGCTTCAAAGTCAATGTTCTTTTTATTTGTAACAGTCCCCGTTTTTTCATCAATAGCAAACACATCAGTTTTGGTCACGCGATCAATTTTACTAACCGAGTAAAATATTTGTCCATTTACGCCTGCATCTAAATCAGTAGCATTTAGTGTTATTATTGATGTCCCAATCTTAGTGTTCTCAAACACAGTGGCTTTATACAGAGTTTGACTGAATACAGGAGGATTATCATTAATATCCAACACATTGACTATTATTGTCATACTGCCTGATTTAGCAGGTGTTCCTCCATCAATTGCAGTCAGTATTAATCGGATCACAGACTGCTTTTCTCTGTCTAAAACCTTCTGAAGCAGCAATTCAACGGTTGCACTCTCTCCTTTGTGTGTAGCGAGAGAGAAGTATTCATTTTGGCTCAGCTTGTAGATGTTTACAGCATTTTTACCAACGTCTGCATCGTGAGCTCGTTGCAAGGGGAATTTTGCACCCGCTGCTGTGTTCTCCGTAATGTTAATTAACTGTGGCGTGGTTAAAAATGATGGGGAATTATCATTTACGTCTAACACTATAATTTCAATTCGGTACAGTTTTAATGGATTATTAATCACTGCTTCTACACTAAGGGAACATTTGGGCTGTTCGCCGCAGAGTTCCTCACGATCTATTCTCTCATTGACGTACAGGACACCAGTCTTTAGGTTTACCTCGAAATATTTTCTCTTTGATCCAGCAACGATCTGAAACATGCGGGACTCTAAATCCTGGACATTGATGTTCAGATCTTTAGCGATATTTCCGACAACAGTCCCCAGATTAACCTCCTCTGAGACGGAGTAAGAGAGCTGCCCAGACACCGCTTCCCAGTAACAATCCAGCACCACGACAAAGAGATAGATCCACACGGAGCTCGTTCTGCCCGGAAAATGCATTATCCCATGCATCGAGAAGGAGCTTGCATTCAAGTCCGGGTAATACGTTCCAACAACCGCGAGATTAAAATCAAGGAAGAAAAATTCCACCCAAATATTTCAACATTTTCACGACCAAACAAGACTGCCGTCTTTGTCGTCCGACCTCTCTTTGTAACAAAGCCCAGAGATACATCATAAGCTGAATCTGGGAGGAGCCGCGAACAATTAAAGATAACGTTTAGATGTGGTGGTCTACAGTGTCCCCATGTGGACAAAACTCATAAATACATCTTACATAAAACAGTAGGAAACATTCTCAATTTCCCCTATACAATAATTAATTACACGTATGAAAATGACAAAATCGAAGTAGGAACTTCAGCTCACGAATTACTAAATGTCACATGATGTGTTTAATGTTTGTTTCATTTATAACCTGTTTTCGAAATTAAAACAGGTTTCAAGCAAAGCGTTATGAATGACAATTTATTGGCTTGGACATACATTCATACATACTGACTTTTTTTCTGAAAAGCAAGTCGAACCTTATAATAATCAAAAGTAATCTTGTTCAAGTTTAGATATTCTTCAAAATGTCTTCACCTGGTATTGTCACGTATATATGGGAAACTATTTAAAACAGCTTACAACTCAACCATGATTTATTTTGCAACATCTTCAGGATGTTTCAAGCAAGTTTAAAACGCTGATTTCAGCACCGTGGATAGCGACCATGCTAAGACAAAATGACTGAAGAAATGAACAGCAAGCTACAGTTTACAATGTCTAACTACAAAGTCAGACGAGTTAAATTATTTTACAAGATATTCTTTCCACGTTAAATTAAATGGTGAGTAAACAAATACAATGATGGCCTAAATTCAAAGCTATTTAATGACGTAAATAAAGCCGCACATCATAGTAACTAATTGTATTCTGAGAAATAGTGCTTCAAATACGTGTTAGAACTATTATCTTACCTTTTCTTTGTTTGGCAATGTCTGAGTCCGTGTAAACGTGTCTCCTCCGTTAATGCTGATGAGCTCAGCATCTACAGGTGGAAACGGTGCGGGGAAAACCACTACGTCACTCTTCAGCGTGTCTGAACTGAAACACACGTCATACTGCTGAGTAGCTTTAGAGTAAGACCAGCTCCCGTCAGGGTGGGTGGTGATCATGGGGGCGCTGTACCTGCTGAAATCGCCGTCTGTCCTGTGGCATTTGACAGCTATTAAACTGATGAGGCTCAGCAGAAAGATCACTGACACCGACACAATGGCGATCAGCAGATACAGGTTCAAATCAGAGAAGCTCTCCTCCTTTATGGGCACATGTCTGAACGGAGTCTGGATGTCAGCTGTGCTTTCAACCACCATCACATCAATAGACACAGTAGCTGACAGGGAGGGTTCTCCACTATCAGAAACCAAGACCACCAAGGGGTGAGCTTTCAGGTCATTGTCACTCATTCTCCTCTTAGTCCTGATTTCTCCGGTGCTGGTTCCGATCCGGAAGAGGTTGTTTCCTTTGGGCTCAGACAGGTGATAAGAAAGCAGTGCATTGTATCCAGAGTCTGCGTCTACAGCCCTGATCTTTGCCACAAAGTATCCTGCTTCAGCAGAATAGGGGATGCTCTCACTGTTAACGGAGCCGTGTTCAGAATAAGGCGCAAGAATTGTTGGATTATTGTCATTTTCATCCAGAATTAAAACGTTGACAGTCACATTGCTGCTGAGCGGAGGAACACCAGAGTCTGTGGCCTGAACTTTAAACTGAAACGTTTTTAACTCCTCGTAGTTAAAAGACTGCAGGCTGATTATGTCTCCAGTCTCTGAGTTGATGTTCACCATTGTAGATAACGGTAATGAGTTAGCATCACTGTTTAAAAATGAATAGCTCACGTGACCATTTTGATCGACGTCAGCATCAATCGCTGAAACCGTTTTTATAACTGCCCCTACTGGACTGTTTTCTTTCACATAGACATTGATGGTGTTTTCTGTGAATAGAGGTTTGTTATCATTCACATCTGAGACGTGAACATTAATAACGCTCGTGCTGGAGAGAGGTGGGCTGCCCTCATCAGTAGCAGTGATGCTGACGTTGTATTGAGGTGCGCTCTCTCTGTCAAGAGGGCCGTCCACCACCAACGAATAGTAATTTTTATAGTTTGACTCTAATTTAAAAGGGACATTATTAGAAATTTTACAGTTCACCATCCCGTTTTTCCCTCCGTCCTTATCCAATACTGAAACAAGTGCAATGGCGGTGCCAATGGACGCGTCCTCTTTCACTGTGCTTAACAGTAAAGTAACTGTAATTTCAGGGGCATTGTCATTAACATCTAAAACTTCAATCAATAATTTGGCATGTGAAGTCATTGGAAAAACTGCCCCATCACTAGCTTGTACTCGAATCTCAAAGGCATTATTTGCCTCAAAGTCAATGTTCCTTTTATTTGTAACAGTTCCAGTTTTTTCATCAATAGCGAACAGATCAGTTTGTTTCCCTCGGCCTACTTCACTGAATGAATAGGAAACTTGTCCATTTGCGTCTGCGTCTAAATCCGTAGCATTCAATATTATTATTGATGTACCTATCTTAGCGTTCTCATAAACAGTGGCTTTGTACAGAGTTTGACTGAAAATTGGAGAATTATCATTAATATCAAATACATTGACTATTATAGTCATACTACCTGATTTAGCAGGTGTTCCTCCATCAATAGCAGTCAGTATCAGTCTGATAACAGACTGTTTTTCTCTGTCTAAAACTTTCTGAAGCAGTAATTCCACAGTTACAGTCTCTCCTTTATGTGTATCGAGAGAGAAGTATTCATTTTGGCTAAGTTTGTAGGTATTTACAGCATTTTTACCGACGTCTGCATCATGAGCAGGATGCAGCGGAAATTTTGCTCCTGCTGCTGTGTTCTCAGTAATGTTTAGTACCTGTGACGTGCTCAAAAATGAGGGGGAATTATCATTCACATCTAAAATGTTAATTTCAATTCGGTACAGTTTTAATGGATTATTAATCACTGCTTCTACACTAAGGGAACATTTGGGCTCGTCGCCGCAGAGTTCCTCTCGATTTATTCTCTCATTGACGTACAGGACACCAGTCTTTAGGTTTACCTCGAAATATGTTCTCTTTGATCCAGCAACGATCTGAAACATGCGGGACTCCAAATCCTGGACATTGATGTTCAGATCTTTAGCGATATTTCCGACAACAGTCCCCAGATTAACTTCCTCTGAGACGGAGTAAGAGAGCTGCCCAGACACAGCTTCCCAGTAACAACCCAGCAGCACGACCAAGAGATAGATCCATACAGAGCTCGTTCTGCTCGGTAAATGCATTATCCCATGCATCGAGAAGGAGCTTGCGCTCAAGTCCGGGTAATACGTTCCAACAACCGCTAGATTAACATCAAGGAAGAAAAATTCCAACCAAATATTTCAACATTTTCACGACCGAAGAAGACTGCCGTCTTTGTCGTCCGACCTCTCTTTGTAACAAAGCCCAGAGATACATCATGCGCTGAATCTGGGAGGAGCCGCGAGCAATCAAAGATAACGTTTCGATGTGATGGTCTGCAGTGTCCCCATGTGGACAAAACTCATAAATACATCTTACATCAAACATAAGAGGAAACATTCTAAATTTCCCCTATACATTAATTAATTGCACATATGAAAATGTCAAAATCGAAGCATGAACTTCAGCTCACGAATTACTAAATGTCACATGATGTGTTTAGTGTTTGTTTAATTTATAGCCTGTTTTCGAAATTAAAACAGGTTTCAAGCAAAGCATTATGAGTGACAGTTTCTTGGCATACTTGACATACATTCACACTGACTTTTTCTGAAAAGCAAGTCGAACCTTATAACAAAATCAAACGTAATCTTGTTCAAGTATAGATATTCCTCAAAATGTCTTCACTTGGCATTGCCACGTATATATGGGAAACTATTTAAAACAGCTTACACCTCAA
Source organism: Nibea coibor (assembly GCA_023373845.1). Classification (NCBI taxonomy): domain Eukaryota; kingdom Metazoa; phylum Chordata; class Actinopteri; family Sciaenidae; genus Nibea; species Nibea coibor. The sequence continues at coordinate 12,858,306 of CM041739.1, read as the reverse complement.
CCATGATTTATTTTGCCACACCTTCAGGATGTTTCAATCAAGTCTAAAACGCTGAGTTCAGCACCACGGATAGCGACCCTGGTAGGACAAAAAAATGACAAAAAAGAACAGCAAGCTACAGTTTACAATGTCTAACTACAAAGTCAGACGGGTTAAATCATTTCACATGATATTCTTTCCACGTTAAATGAAATTGTGAGTAACCAAATGCAATGACCGCCTAAACGCAAAGCTGTTTAATGACGTAAATAAAGCCGCACATTATGGTAACTAATTGTATTCCGAGAAATAGTGCCACAAATACGTGTTAGAACTATTATCTTACCTTTTCTTTGTTTGGCAAAGTCTGAGTCCGTGTAAAAGTGTCTCCTCCGTTAATGCTGATGAGCTCAGCATCTACAGGTGGAAACGGGGCGGGGAAAACCACTACGTCACTCTTCAGTGTGTCTGAACTGAAACACACGTCATACTGCTGAGTAGCTTTAGAGTAAGACCAGCTCCCGTCAGGGTGGGTGGTGATCATGGGGGCGCCGTACCTGCTGAAATCGCCGTCTGTCCTGTGGCATTTGACAGCTATTAAACTGATGAGGCTCAGCAGAAAGATCACTGACACCGACACAATGGCGATCAGCAGATACAGGTTCAAATCAGAGAAGCTCTCCTCCTTTATGGGCACACGTCTGAACGGAGTCTGGATGTCAGCTGTGCTTTCAACCACCATCACATCAATAGACACAGTAGCTGACAGGGAGGGTTCTCCACTATCAGAAACCAAGACCACCAAGGGGTGAGCTTTCAGGTCATTGTCACTCATTCTCCTCTTAGTCCTGATTTCTCCGGTGCTGGTTCCGATCCGGAAGAGGTTGTTTCCTTTAGGTTCGGATAGGTGATAAGAAAGCAGCGCATTGTATCCAGAGTCTGCGTCTACAGCCCTGATCTTTGCCACAAAGTATCCTGCTTCAGCAGAATAGGGGATGCTCTCACTGTTAACGGAGCCGTGTTCAGAATAAGGCGCGAGAATTGTTGGATTATTGTCATTTTCATCCAGAATTAAAACGTTGACAGTCACGTTGCTGCTGAGCGGAGGAACACCAGAGTCTGTGGCCTGAACTTTAAACTGAAACGTCTTTAACTCCTCGTAGTTAAAAGACTGCAGGCTGATTATATCTCCAGTCTCTGAGTTTATATTCAGCATTGTAGATAGCGGGACTGAGTTAGTGTTTCTTTCTAAAAAAGAATAACTCACCTGGCCATTTTCATTTGCGTCAGCATCTGTTGCGGATACTCTCTTGATAACCGTTCCTACTGGGCTGTTCTCTTTTACATAAATGTTAATGTCTGGCGATGAGAAACGTGGTGCATTGTCATTTACATCGGAAACGTGAATAGTAATAATATTGGTGCTGGAGAGAGAAGGGCTGCCTCCATCACTTGCTATTATAGTGACATTATAGTGAGAGATGGTTTCTCGGTCTAGGGACCCATCAACCACTAACGAATAATAGTTTTTGTAGTTTGTGTCCAATTTAAATGGACTCTTATCATCTATCGTACAATGTACTTCGCCATTCTTTCCTCCGTCTCTGTCTAACACAGAGACAAGTGCTATAGCAGTACCTACTTTAGCGTCCTCCTTCACTGTGTTCAGTAGTGACGTCACAGTGATCTCAGGAGCGTTGTCGTTCAGGTCCACCACTTCTACCAGCACCTTACAATGAGCAGACATCGGAGGCTGGCCTTTATCACTGGCCTGTGCACGTATCTCAAACGCAGGGTGTTCTTCAAAATCCACATCTCCTTCAACTGTCAGTGTGCCCGTGTTTGGGTCGATTCTAAAAATCTGCAATATGTGATCCTGCTCCTTTGTGCTTAATGTGTATACGATTTCTTTGTTCGTTCCTTCGTCTGCGTCTGTAGCATTTAAGGTCAATAGAGTGGTGCCGATTGGCACGTTTTCAAACACACGAGTTTTGTATAAAGACTTTGCGAACACTGGCGTGTTATCATTATTGTCTAAAACGTTAATTATAATATCTGAAGTCCCAGACTTTGGTGGACTTCCACCATCTAACGCTGTCAAAGTAAGCGTGATCAGAGACTCTTTCTCTCTGTCTAACGCTTTTTGTAACACTAACTCTGTAGAAATACTCTCTCCCGCTTTGCTTACAGCTAATGAGAAGTGTTCATTGGAGCTGAGCTTGTATGTGTTTATGCCATTCTTCCCTACATCTGCATCGTAGGCTTGCAATAGAGGAAATTTTATCCCGGGTAACGTGCTTTCTGCTATGTCTATGCTCTGTGACTTTGCAATGAAATACGGAAAATTATCGTTGACATCGAGAATATTAATTTCTATTCGGTAGAGCTTTAGGGGCTCGTTTATAACAGCCTCGACGTTAACAATACATTTTACTGCTTTCGCGCAGAGCTCCTCTCTGTCTATTCTCTCACTAACGTGGAGGATACCAGTCTTCGTATTTACCTCGAAATACTTTTTCTTTGATCCAGCAACAATCCTGAACATACGGGACTCCAAATCCTGCACGTTTAAGTGTAAGTCCTTCGCGATATTTCCAACAAACGTCCCCGAATTCACCTCCTCTGAGACGGAGTAAGAGAGCTGCCCAGACGCTGCATCCAAGAAATAATCCAGTACCAGAAGCATTAAATGTATCCAGACAGAACACTTACTACTCGGTAAAGACATAATTCCTTCCGTCGGAGACAATGCAAATATTCAAAGCTGCCGGTGGTTATAGTACAATCGCGACAAAGACGGTGTATTTTTAATCTGTTATTTCTTTTCAGTCGAGACCAGAAAGGCGGCTGTCTCACTGTACCCTCTCCTCTTCTGTCTCTTTGTTACAAAGCCCCGTGAACTGTCTCTGGGAGGGGCGTTAAATACGAAAACAGAAGTCTTCATGTTATGGTCTACACTGTCGCCTTGTGGTCATTTGAAATATCTACAGCTCTGACTAAAACGACTTCAGCCATAGTACTCTGTCATTGTATATTTGATCCAAAGTGCCCGTAAACTGTCTTTAAAGCAAAAGAAAACATCAAAGGCTACAGTTTATTACAGGGTCATGTAAGTAAGTGGTCTTCATTTCAGGACCATGGACAGCATCACAAGCCATCAGGCTTGGTTTGTGGTTGAAGCAAAATAACTGAACAGAATAAATGCTCAGTAATATACACTGACATTAAAATATTGTAGACTGAAGCTTTGATGTACTAATAGTACTAGTAGTAATAGTCATGTCAAGTCAAATGTTTGTAGTCAAAATATTATTTATGTACATGTTTTGAGTATTGAAGAAACTGTTACGGCTGACTCACAACAGCAATGTTTTATCTTAAAGGATAGATGCAGTGCACATAACACAACTTAGATATTTGTTTGCAGTCATAAAGAGACAAGGCCATTCACATCTGAGTTACTTTTTTGCCCCTAAACACTTGTAAATAGAGGTTTGTGGTATGAACCTGATAACCTCATAATAGTGTAGAAGGGATTGGAAGAAACTTTTTTGGACTTACCTTTTCTTTATTAGGTAAAGTCTGAGTCCGTGTAAAAGTGTCTCCTCCGTTAATACTGATGAGCTCAGCATCTACAGGTGGAAACGGCGCGGGGAAAACCACTACGTCACTCTTCAGCGTGTCTGAACTGAAACACACGTCATACTGCTGAGTAGCTTTAGAGTAAGACCAGCTCCCGTCAGGGTGGGTGGTGATCATGGGGGCACTGTACCTGCTGAAATCGCCGTCTGTCCTGTGGCATTTGACAGCTATTAAACTGATGAAGCTCAGCAGAAAGATCACTGACACCGACACAATGGCGATCAGCAGATACAGGTTCAAATCAGAGAAGCTCTCCTCCTTTATGGGCACACGTCTGAACGGAGTCTGGATGTCAGCTGTGCTTTCAACCACCATCACATCAATAGACACAGTAGCTGACAGGGAGGGTTCTCCACTATCAGAAACCAAGACCACCAAGGGGTGAGCTTTCAGGTCATTGTCACTCATTCTCCTCTTAGTCCTGATTTCTCCGGTGCTGGTTCCGATCCGGAAGAGGTTGTTTCCTTTTGGCTCGGACAGGTGATAAGAAAGCAGCGCATTGTATCCAGAGTCTGCGTCTACAGCCCTGATCTTTGCCACAAAGTATCCTGCTTCAGCAGAATAGGGGATGCTCTCACTGTTAACAGAGCCGTGTTCAGAATAAGGAGAAAGAATCATGGGATTATTGTCATTTTCATCCAGAATTAAAACGTTGACAGTCACGTTGCTGCTGAGCGGAGGAACACCAGAGTCTGTGGCCTGAACTTTAAACTGAAATGTTTTTAACTCCTCATAGTTAAAAGACTGCAGGCTGACTATATCCCCGGTCTCTGAGTTGATGTTTACCATAGTGGACAATAGCAGTAAATTACTGTTACTTTCGATAATTGAATAGCTCACCTGGGCATTTTGATCAATGTCTGCATCTGTTGCAGATACTGTTTTGAGAACAGCTCCAACTGGGCTGTTCTCTTTCAAATAAACATTGACCAAAGTCTCTGAAAAGTGAGGCGGGTTGTCATTGACATCAGATATATAAACAGTAATTTTGCTGGTACTCGTGAGAGCTGGGATTCCCTCATCTGTAGCAGTGATGGTGACATTATAATGTGAAGCTTTCTCCCTGTCTAGCTCTCCATCTACTACCAAAGAATAATAGTTTTTATAATTTGTTTCCAGTTTAAACGGGCTGTCATTTTTAATGTCACAGTGAACAGCTCCATTTTTACCTCCATCTCTGTCCAGAACTGACACAAGTGCAACAGCAGTACCTGTTTTTGCATCCTCTTTAACGCTGTGAATTAATGATGTTACAGATATTTCAGGAGTATTGTCATTTAAATCCACCACCTCTATTAGTACTTTACACTGTGCTGCCATTGGAGGATAGCCTTTGTCAATAGCTTGCACACGTATCTCAAAGGCTGGATGCTCTTCAAAGTCAATCTTTCCCTTAACCATTAGTAATCCTGAATGTTCATCAATTTGAAATATTTGTAAAACATGGTCCTGATCTTTGCTGCCTAGTGAATATGAAATCTCTCCGTTTGGTCCATCATCAGCGTCCGTCGCTGCTACAGTTATTACTGATGTACCAAACGGTACATTTTCAGTGATACTGGTTTTATACAATGGTTTGGTAAATATTGGAACGTTATCATTGACGTCTAAGACATTGATAATTATCTGTGATGTTCCGGATTTCGGAGGTGTCCCTCCATCTACAGCAGTCAGTGTTAGTTTAATGACAGGTTGTTTTTCTCGGTCTAAAGGTTTCTGGAGGACGAGCTCAGCAGACACACTGTCCCCTTTGTTGACCGACAATGAAAAATGGTCATTTTGACTTAGCTTGTACGTACTGATGCCATTTTTTCCTACATCGGCATCATAAGCTGAGAGCACAAGAAATTTAGTCCCAGGTTGTCTATTTTCGGCTATTTCAATACTCTGCGAATTCGTACTGAAAGACGGATAGTTATCATTAACATCTAGAATATTTATGTCTAAACGATAAAGCTTAAGTGGAGCATTTATGACAGCCTCTACACTTACTGTGCATTGCGTTGCCTTCGCGCAGAGCCCTTCTCTGTCTATCCTCTCACTGACAAAGAGAACACCCGTCTTTAAATTTACCTCGAAATACCGTTTCTTTGACCCGGTAACAATCTGAAACATACGAGACTCCAGCTCATCGACACTGAGGTTTAGATCCTTGGCTATATTTCCTACAGAGGTCCCCGCATTCACCTCTTCTGAAATGGAGTAGGATAGCTGTCCAGACACCGCTTCCCAGTAACAATCCAGCAGAACAAATAAAACGTATGCCACCACAGGACTCCGATTAACAGACGACATAATCCACCCCGACGTGAATTCAGCATAGAAGAAATCCAATAGGTGTCAAGTATTGACGGAAACAGTGTTCGTGTTTCTTCTAATTTGTCACAGTACTATTCATGCCCCAGCGCTCTCTCCGTGCTTCTGCGGCTCTTTGTGTCAAAGCCCAACCAGACATCATCATCACGCTCTTAGTCTGGGAGGGGCATCTGGATTTAAACAATCTCTTCTCTATGTTTTATGGTCTACACTGCCCCCTTACGGCCATGTGGACTAATTACATTACAAACCAAAGGAAAAACCGAATACTATGACACAAACCATTTCTGTTTAATGTTCACACAAAATTGTATTTATAATTTCAAACAAACTAAATGCCAAGAGTTGCCAGGTTTCTTGCTTCGGAAAATATTGAATTCACTAGTTTTGTTATCTGGTAATATACATTGCATTGCATATATAAAAATAAGGGCCAACACAGCTGTTTGTGAATGTTATGTTTTTTCGGCCCTTCGCTCAAAGGCAGTCGAAGTAACCAGTCCTGTACAAGTTGATGTACCTCAAATGATGTGGGCGTAAACGCACAAACTCTCAAAGGCTCATTGTTGTTACGGACACACAAAAGGCATAAAAATAGTAATAGAAAGTAATTTAAATATTAGTGTCTTCTATGTCAACAAAATAATGTACTGTGCATGTAACACAGCATTGCGCGAATGATATAAAAAGGTATTAATACTAACGTTACTTCCGTTACTTAACTTTAAGTACTATGAACTTAATCTTACGTATAAAACCATTGCAATTGCTCTAATCTTACTAGTTTTGGTCTCGAGGACTATGGACAGCGACGATTGCATTTGATCAGAAGAAACAAATTGTAGACGACAACAGGTTCAAAACGTCACAAAATTATTCTACAGGAGAGAATCCGTTTCCATAGCAACACGTTTTACACGTGTAAAGACTTACACAGTTTAGAAGAGCTTTGAATGAAGTAGGAACTAATAAACGACTAAATACTTGGAGCAAGTAAGTCCAGCGTTTAGTCACACGCAATATTGTTTACATTTGTAGGACATTACATAACTGCTGCTCTTACCTTTTCTTTGTTGGGTAAAGTCTGAGTCCGTGTAAAAGTGTCTCCTCCGTTAATACTGATGAGCTCAGCATCTACAGGTGGAAACGGTGCGGGGAAAACCACTACGTCACTCTTGAGCGTGTCTGAGCTGAAACACACGTCATACTGCTGAGTAGCTTTAGAGTAAGACCAGCTCCCGTCAGGGTGGGTGGTGATCATGGGGGCGCTGTACCTGCTGAAATCGCCGTCTGTCCTGTGGCATTTGACAGCTATTAAACTGATGAGGCTCAGCAGAAAGATCACTGACACCGACACAATGGCGATCAGCAGATACAGGTTCAAATCAGAGAAGCTCTCCTCCTTTATGGGCACATGTCTGAACGGAGTCTGGATGTCAGCTGTGCTTTCAACCACCATCACATCAATAGACACAGTAGCTGACAGGGAGGGTTCTCCACTATCAGAAACCAAGACCACCAAGGGGTGAGCTTTCAGGTCATTGTCACTCATTCTCCTCTTAGTCCTGATTTCTCCGGTGCTGGTTCCGATCCGGAAGAGGTTGTTTCCTTTAGGTTCGGACAGGTGATAAGAAAGCAGCGCATTGTATCCAGAGTCTGCGTCTACAGCCCTGATCTTTGCCACAAAGTATCCTGCTTCAGCAGAATAGGGGATGCTCTCACTGTTAACGGAGCCGTGTTCAGAATAAGGCGCGAGAATTGTTGGATTATTGTCATTTTCATCCAGAATTAAAACGTTGACAGTCACGTTGCTGCTGAGCGGAGGAACACCAGAGTCTGTGGCCTGAACTTTAAACTGAAACGTTTTTAACTCCTCGTAGTTAAAAGACTGCAGGCTGATTATGTCTCCAGTCTCTGAGTTGATGTTCACCATTGTAGATAACGGTAATGAGTTAGCACCACTGTTTAAAAATGAATAGCTCACGTGACCATTTTGATCGACGTCAGCATCAATTGCTGAAACCGTTTTTATAACTGCCCCTACTGGACTGTTTTCTTTCACATAGACATTGATGATGTTTTCTGTGAATAGAGGTTTGTTATCATTCACATCTGAGACGTGAACATTAATAACGCTCGTGCTGGAGAGAGGTGGGCTGCCCTCATCAGTAGCAGTGATGCTGACGTTGTATTGAGGTGCGCTTTCTCTGTCAAGAGGGCCGTCCACCACCAACGAATAGTAATTTTTATAGTTTGACTCTAATTTAAAAGGAACATTATTAGAAATTTTACAGTTCACCATCCCGTTTTTCCCTCCGTCCTTATCCAATACTGAGACAAGTGCAATGGCGGTGCCAATGGACGCGTCCTCTTTCACTGTGTTTAACAGTGACGTCATTGAAATTTCAGGGGCATTGTCATTATCATCTAAAACTTCAATCAATAATTTGGCATTTGAGGTGAGAGGAGAAGAAGCTCCGTCACTGGCCTGTACTCGAATCTCAAAAGCATTGTTTTCCTCAAAGTCAATGTTCTTTTTGTTTGTGACAGTTCCAGTTTTTTCATCAATAGCAAACAGATCAGTTTGTTTCCCTCGGCCTACTTCACTGAATGAATACGACACTCGTCCATTTGCCCCTGCATCTAAATCCGTAGCATTCAATGTTATTATTGATGTACCTATCTTAGTGTTCTCATAAACAGTGGCTTTATATAGCGTTTGACTGAAAACTGGAGAATTATCATTAATATCCAACACATTGACTATTATAGTCATACTGCCTGATTTAGCAGGCGTTCCTCCATCAATAGCAGTCAGTATCAGTCTGATAACAGACTGTTTTTCTCGGTCTAAAACTTTCTGAAGCAGTAATTCGACGGTTACTGTCTCTCCTTTATGTGTATCGAGAGAGAAGTATTCATTTTGGCTCAGCTTGTAGGTATTTACAGCATTTTTACCGACGTCTGCATCATGAGCAGGATGCAGAGGAAATTTAGTTCCTGCTGCTGTGATTTCAGTAATGTTCATTAACTGTAACGTTCTTAAAAATGACGGCGAATTATCATTCACATCTAAGATTTCAATTTCAATCCGGTACAACTTTAATGGATTATTAATTACGGCTTCTACACTAAGGGAACATTTGGGCTCGTCACCGCAGAGTTCCTCTCGATCTATTCTCTCATTGACGTACAGGACACCAGTCTTTAGGTTTACCTCGAAATATTTTCTCTTTGATCCGACAACGATCTGAAACATGCGGGACTCCAAATCCTGGACATTGATGTTCAGATCTTTAGCGATATTTCCGACAACAGTCCCCAGTTTCACCTCCTCTGAGACGGAGTAAGAGAGCTGCCCAGACACAGCTTCCCAGTAACAATCCAGCAGCGCGAACAGGAGATATATCCACACGGAGCTCGTTCTGCTCGGAAAATGCATTATTCCATACATCGAGAAAAGGCATAGAAACAGAATCGGTCAAGATTGTCACTAAAATCAACAAATTACACAAAACAACGTTGATTTTTCGGCATATTTGTGATACGATAACAAGATAGTCGTTGCACCGTTGTCTTTCGTCCTCGTTGTCTCTTTGTTTCACTCGCCCGACAAACACCATCATCCTCTGAATCTGGGAGGAGCCGCGAGCCACCAAATATGAAGATTAAATGTAATGGTCTATAGTGTCCTCATGCGGACAAGTAGAAGAACTACGTTCATTATCAAGGCATTGCAAAATTTGCCAGTCCATTACATTCTTCATTTCTACTTGTACATTCAGCCAAGTATTTTCATATTTTCAGGAAGAGTCATAACTGCCAATATAATTATTTTTATTCTTTAAATCAACATGTCGTATCTCGTAATATGACCTATTTTAGAAACAGAGTCAAAACATGACGCTGCTGTAGTCACAGAATAAGCTACTGGAGATAATCTATAGCCAAGGATGATTGTTTAATTCACTGAGTATACAAACACTTTCCATACTAGCCCGGCATACACTACACAGACACACAAGAAAATATTGACCTAAGAAACAAAGCATAACCAAAGAAAAAACAGAAACTTTGTCTTCAGGTCCACAATTGTTCTCAAACAACTATTGACAAGGAAATGGATTTGTATATGAAAGTTCATCTTAGAAACGCCGTCCCACGAGGGTACAAATAATATACAGTCGCACAAAGTATCTTTTCTTATTAATTGGCACATTTTGTCTCTGTTCTGTCGTTTAAAAACAACACGCCGCCAGAAGAGTGCATTCAGGACCACGGATAGCGACCTACACGTTGAAAAGCAAATCAGCAAAACTCAGTCCGCCAATTAAAAAAAAAACAAAAACAAAAAAAACAGGCTTACATCAGCATGCACGCGAATTCTGAACAGTCGAGACTAAGAAGAAAGAAGAAGAAAAGTCGATCTATCATTTAGTATATAAGTACATGGCACAAAGCTCTTTGAAAACTACTCAAAGTACTGAATTAATTCCTACGTGATTATCGACATGACAATGACGTGTCTAATGCCATCTTACCTTTTCTTTGTTGGGTAAAGTCTGAGTCCGTGTAAAAGTGTCTCCTCCGTTAATACTGATGAGTTCAGCATCTACAGGTGGAAACGGTGCGGGGAAAACCACTACGTCACTCTTCAGTGTGTCTGAACTGAAACACACGTCATACTGCTGAGTAGCTTTAGAGTAAGACCAGCTCCCGTCAGGGTGGGTGGTGATCATGGGGGCGCTGTACCTGCTGAAATCGCCGTCTGTCCTGTGGCATTTGACAGCTATTAAACTGATGAGGCTCAGCAGAAAGATCACTGACACCGACACAATGGCGATCAGCAGATACAGGTTCAAATCAGAGAAGCTCTCCTCCTTTATGGGCACATGTCTGAACGGAGTCTGGATGTCAGCTGTGCTTTCAACCACCATCACATCAATAGACACAGTAGCTGACAGGGAGGGTTCTCCACTATCAGAAACCAAGACCACCAAGGGGTGAGCTTTCAGGTCATTGTCACTCATTCTCCTCTTAGTCCTGATTTCTCCGGTGCTGGTTCCGATCCGGAAGAGGTTGTTTCCTTTGGGCTCAGACAGGTGATAAGAAAGCAGCGCATTGTATCCAGAGTCTGCGTCTACAGCCCTGATCTTTGCCACAAAGTATCCCGCTTCAGCAGAATAGGGGATGCTCTCACTGTTAACGGAGCCGTGCTCAGAATAAGGCGCGAGAATTGTTGGATTATTGTCATTTTCATCCAGAATTAAAACGTTGACAGTCACGTTGCTGCTGAGCGGAGGAACACCAGAGTCTGTGGCCTGAACTTTAAACTGAAACGTTTTTAACTCCTCGTAGTTAAAAGACTGCAGGCTGATTATGTCTCCAGTCTCTGAGTTGATGTTCACCATTGTAGACAACGGTAATGAGTTAGCATCACTGTTTAAAAATGAATAGCTCACGTGACCATTTTGATCGATATCGGCATCATCTGCAGTCACTGTTTTAATAACTGCTCCTACCGGACTGTTCTCCTTTACGTAAATGTTAACTAGCTGCTCCGAGAATCGAGGTGGATTGTCATTGACATCAGAAACATGAACAGTCACGACGCTGGTGCTGGAGAGAGGTGGAGTCCCTTCATCGCTTGCTATAATAGTGACATTGTACTGGGCCGTAGTTTCTCGGTCAAGCAGACCATTAACTACTAACGAATAATAGTTTTTGTAATTCGTGTCTAGTTTAAATGGGACATCATTTGCAATTACAGCTTTAACTACACCGTTTTTCCCACCGTCTCTGTCCAGTACAGAGACGAGTGCTATAGCAGTACCTACTTCAGCGTCCTCCTTCACTGTGTTCAGTAGTGACGTCACAGTGATCTCAGGAGCGTTGTCGTTCAGGTCCACCACTTCTACCAGCACCTTACAATGAGCAGACATCGGAGGCTGGCCTTTGTCACTGGCCTGTGCGTGAATCTCAAACGCAGGATTTTCTTCATAGTCGATCTTACCTTTGACTAAAATTGCCCCTGTTTTGGAGTCAATTTCAAATAAATCTAAAACTCGATCCTGACCTTTTTTTCTTAATGAATATTCGATTTCACTGTTTAAACCATCATCCGCGTCTGTTGCATTGAGCATGATCACCGTAGATCCTGTCGGTACGTTTTCAAAAATTTGAATTTTGTATAAAGATCTACTGAAAACGGGATGGTTGTCGTTACTATCCAGAACGTTTATAATGATTTGTGACGTTCCCGACTTGGATGGATTTCCTCCATCTATTGCAGTCAGTGTGAGTTTTATAACAGAGTCATGCTCGCGATCTAAAGACTTTTTCAGCACTAACTCGGCAGACACGCTGTCTCCCCCTTTGTGAATTTCTAAAGAAAAATAGTCATTGTTACTGAGCTTATATGTATTCACACCGTTCTTTCCAACATCTAAATCCGACGCCTCTATCAGTCCAAATTTCACTCCCGGTAGTGTATTTTCTGCAATATCAAGTGACTGCAATTGTTCAGAGAAAATGGGTGCGTTGTCATTTATATCTATTACACTGATCTCTAAACGGTAAAGCTTCAGTGGATTGTTTATCACGGCCTCTACATTGACGGTACATTTTGTAGCCTTCGTACAAAGCTCTTCCCGGTCTATTCTTTCATTGACATAAAGAACACCAGTTTTCAGATTTACATCGAAATATTTTCTATTTGAGCCACTCACAATCTGAAACATACGAGACTCTAATTCTTGGACATTTAAATTCAGATCCTTAGCGATATTTCCAACAGAAGTCCCAGGGTTTACCTCCTCTGGTACGGAATACGAGAGCTGTGCAGACACCGCTTCCCAGCAGTAATTCAGCGACACGGCCATAAGATATATCCGAAAAAGGTTCGTTCCGCTTGACAAATGCATAATTATATCCAACCCGATAACTGCATAGATCCCAGTCCAACCACGTCCGTCAAACAGTATTATTGAATGTCAAGTACACTATTCCAGTTTCTTGCATTTTCATCAGCCAGCTGAAAAATATTTTTCAGCCTTTTCTCTCTCGCCCTGCGTCCCTTTGTAACAAAGCCCAGAGAAGCATTATCATCGTCCTCTATTTCTGGGAGGAGTTTCGAGCCTCTTGAAATAACGTCCAGATGCCATGGTCTATAGTGTCCCCATGTGGTGAAGTTAAATAACTGCATTCAACCTCTCACAACAACCAATGCAATAGACTAACTTCCGCTGAAGAGAGCCATTTCCTAACAACAAACATAAATGTGTTCAACTCAGAAGGTCATAGTTAACGAAATTCTCTGTCATTTTTCACCCCCCATCTCTCTTTCTGTTTTCTGTTGTTAACAATGCCAATAGGCTGTCATTGATATACCGACTAGAAAAACTAAAAACTAAACTTACAAAACCGAAACTATAGCACGTAAAATTACATTATTTTCCTATATTTTCTAAAAAAAAAAATAGCGTTATGTATTTCATCAATACATAAATGTAGTTGCGCTCAAGTCCAAATATATATGGACGAAAACGCCCTGTTTCCCACTGAAAATTATTTTGAGTTGCACTCTTCGGCCCATACACAAGAGACCGTGGTGCTGATTTCAGCACCATGGACAAGGACATACACTGTCTGACAAATACTGTCAACACTTGCTTATTTGTAACTATCTATTTGGACACAAAGTCATAAATACATTTATGAAGACATTTTGTAAAGTTGCCACGAAGTAATTGAACTTATTATACTAAGAACAAAAATCGAGGCCGTTGTTTTTAGCCTTAGTTCTTGGCTCGGACAGTTCACATTTCTCTTACCTTTTCTTTGTTCGGCAAAGTCTGAGTCCGTGTAAAAGTGTCTCCTCCGTTAATACTGATGAGCTCAGCGTCTACAGGTGGAAACGGTGCGGGGAAAACCACTACGTCACTCTTCAGCGTGTCTGAGCTGAAACACACGTCATACTGCTGAGTAGCTTTAGAGTAAGACCAGCTCCCGTCAGGGTGGGTGGTGATCATGGGGGCGCTGTACCTGCTGAAATCGCCGTCTGTCCTGTGGCATTTGACAGCTATTAAACTGATGAGGCTCAGCAGAAAGATCACTGACACCGACACAATGGCGATCAGCAGATACAGGTTCAAATCAGAGAAGCTCTCCTCCTTTATGGGCACATGTCTGAACTGAGTCTGGATGTCAGCTGTGCTTTCAACCACCATCACATCAATAGACACAGTAGCTGACAGGGAGGGTTCTCCACTATCAGAAACCAAGACCACCAAGGGGTGAGCTTTCAGGTCATTGTCACTCATTCTCCTCTTAGTCCTGATTTCTCCGGTGCTGGTTCCGATCCGGAAGAGGTTGTTTCCTTTGGGCTCAGACAGGTGATAAGAAAGCAGCGCATTGTATCCAGAGTCTGCGTCTACAGCCCTGATCTTTGCCACAAAGTATCCTGCTTCAGCAGAATAGGGGATGCTCTCACTGTTAACGGAGCCGTGTTCAGAATAAGGCGCGAGAATTGTTGGATTATTGTCATTTTCATCCAGAATTAAAACATTTACAGTCACGTTGCTGCTGAGCGGAGGAACACCAGAGTCTGTGGCCTGAACTTTAAACTGAAACGTTTTTAACTCCTCGTAGTTAAAAGACTGCAGGCTGATTATATCTCCAGTCTCTGAGTTGATGTTCACCATTGTAGATAACGGTAATGAGTTAGCATCACTTTGTAAAAATGAATAGCTCACCTGACCATTTTGATCGATATCGGCATCATCTGCAGTCACTGTTTTAATAACTGCTCCTACCGGACTGTTCTCCTTTACGTAAATGTTAACTAGCTGCTCCGAGAATCGAGGTGGATTGTCATTGACATCAGAAACATGAACAGTCACGACGCTGGTGCTGGAGAGAGGTGGAGTCCCTTCATCGCTTGCTATAATAGTGACATTGTACTGGGTCGTAGTTTCTCTATCAAGCAGACCATTAACGACTAACGAATAATAGTTTTTGTAGTTCGTGTCTAGTTTAAATAGGACATCATTTGCAATTACAGCTTTAACTACACCGTTTTTCCCACCGTCTCTGTCCAGTACAGAGACGAGTGCTATAGCAGTACCTACTTCAGCGTCCTCCTTCACCGTGTTCAGTAGTGACGTCACAGTGATCTCAGGAGCGTTGTCGTTCAGGTCCACCACTTCTACCAGCACCTTACAATCGACGGACATCGGAGGCTGGCCTTTGTCACTGGCCTGTGCGTGAATCTCAAACGCAGGATTTTCTTCATAGTCGATCTTACCTTTGACTAAAATTGCCCCTGTTTTGGAGTCAATTTCAAATAAATCTATCACGTGATCCTGGCCTTTACTTCTCAATGAATACTCTATCTCAGCGTTTAAACCTTCATCTGCGTCTGTTGCATTCAGAACTATTACAGTTTTACCTATTGATAAGTTCTCAGAAATGCGTGCCTTGTATAAAGAACTGCTGAAAATCGGAGCGTTGTCATTAATGTCCAAAACATTTATTATGATTTGTGATGTCCCTGATTTAGGTGGATTTCCGCCGTCGACAGCAGTCACCGTGAGCTTTAAAACATGTTGTTTTTCTCGGTCTAAAGCTTTTTGAAGCACGAGTTGCGCAGACACACTCTCTCCCCCTTTGTGAAGCTCTAAAGAAAAATAGTCGTTTGGACTTAGCTTGTATGTATTAACACTATTCTTACCAACATCGAGGTCTGACGCTCCGATAAATCCAAATTTCCCTCCTGGCACAGTACTTTCAGCAATGTTAAGAGACTGCAAATTCTCCGGAAAATATGGTGCATTATCATTTATGTCGAGAATATTAATCTCTAAACGGTAAAGCTTCAGTGGATTGTTGATCACAGCCTCTACATTGACGGTACATTTAGTAGCCTTCGCGCAAAGCTCTTCACGGTCTATTCTTTCATTGACATAAAGAACGCCAGTTTTCAGATTTACATCGAAATATTTCCTCTTTGATCCGCTAACGATCTGAAACATACGTGACTCTAAGTCTTGGACATTTAAATTTAGATCCTTCGCGATATTTCCAACAGAAGTCCCCGGGTTTACCTCCTCGGACACAGAGTAGGAGAGCTGCCCAGACACAGCTTCCCAGCAGCAATCCAGAAGAACAACGACTATACAAATCCCAAAAGGGCTCCGTATCCTCCGCGTCGACATATTTTTAACAAGTGTGAACAAAGCATATGGATGATATTGCCCAGAATCCCGTCTAATAATTTTAGATGAAGGCCAAGTCCAAAAATCCACCGTCCTTGCTTTTACACGATAACAAAATAGCATAAAATGCTGTCCACACAATCCAATCTTGCACTGCGCCTCTTTGTAACAAAGCCCCGAGAAGCATCCTCCTCTGAATCTGGGAGGAGTCTGAGCAACCAAGAGGAGCATCAAAATGTTATGGTCTACAATGTCCCCATGTGGTCATTTGAAATAACTGCATTCACCATACAGAACAGATACATCACCTACATTCTCGTGAACATTCAAACCCGTAAACAGCGAACAAGAAGTCACAAAATACTGCGGCCCATATTTCAGCACCATGGACAACGACATGCACAGTCCTGTCTGAAGAATTCATGAGAGGTTTCACTGTATGTTAACTGCAGTACTGTCAACATTTTAATTTACAAATAATTATATTTATGAGACAAGGAAATAGCCACCAAAAGAATACATTACAACAAACATGTTGTTTTTTTCAAAGTTTTCTTACCTTTTCTTTATTTGGTAAAGTCTGAGTTCTGGTAAAAGTGTCTCCTCCGTTAATACTGATGAGCTCACCATCTACAGGTGGAAACGGTGCGGGGAAAACCACTACGTCACTCTTCAGCGTGTCTGAGCTGAAACACACGTCATACTGCTGAGTAGCTTTAGAGTAAGACCAGCTCCCGTCAGGGTGGGTGGTGATCATGGGGGCGCTGTACCTGCTGAAATCGCCGTCTGTCCTGTGGCATTTGACAGCTATTAAACTGATGAGGCTCAGCAGAAAGATCACTGACACCGACACAATGGCGATCAGCAGATACAGGTTCAAATCAGAGAAGCTCTCCTCCTTTATGGGCACATGTCTGAACTGAGTCTGGATGTCAGCTGTGCTTTCAACCACCATCACATCAATAGACACAGTAGCTGACAGGGAGGGTTCTCCACTATCAGAAACCAAGACCACCAAGGGGTGAGCTTTCAGGTCATTGTCACTCATTCTCCTCTTAGTCCTGATTTCTCCGGTGCTGGTTCCGATCCGGAAGAGGTTGTTTCCTTTGGGCTCAGACAGGTGATAAGAAAGCAGCGCATTGTATCCAGAGTCTGCGTCTACAGCCCTGATCTTTGCCACAAAGTATCCTGCTTCAGCAGAATAGGGGATGCTCTCACTGTTAACGGAGCCGTGTTCAGAATAAGGCGCGAGAATTGTTGGATTATTGTCATTTTCATCCAGGATAAAAACGTTGACAGTCACGTTGCTGCTGAGCGGAGGAACACCAGAGTCTGTGGCCTGAACTTTAAACTGAAACGTTTTTAACTCCTCGTAGTTAAAAGACTGCAGGCTGATTATGTCTCCAGTCTCTGAGTTGATGTTCACCATTGTAGATAACGTGTTGCTGTTACTTTGTAAAAATGAATAGCTCACCTGGCTGTTTTGGTCAACGTCAGCATCTGTTGCTGTCACTGTTTTGATAACTGCTCCCACTGGACTGTTCTCTTTGACGTATACATTTATTAGGTGTTCTGGAAATAGGGGCGCATTATCATTAACGTCAGAAACGTGTATGGAAAGCACACTGGTGCTGGACAGTGACGGGTTTCCTTTATCTGTGGCCACTAGGGTGACGTTGTAGTTAGAGACACTTTCTCTGTCCAGCGGCCCATCAACTAACAAAGAATAATAATTTTTGTAGTTTGTTTCCAGTTTGAGGGGAACTTCATTCTTGATTTGAATGTTTACCTCACCGTTTTTTCCACCATCCTTATCGAGGATGGACACTAGAGCCACTACGGTGCCTACACTAGCGTCCTCTTTCACTGTGGTATGCAGTGACGTCACAGTGATCTCTGGAGCGTTATCATTTATGTCCACCACTTCTACCAGCACCTTACAGTGAGCAGACATCGGGGGCTGGCCTTTATCGCGGGCCTCTACACGTATCTCAAATGCTTTTTTATCTTCAAAGTCTATATTTCCCTTTACCTTAATGACACCTGTTTGTCTTTCAATTTCAAAGATATCGAGTACATGATCTTGATCTTTGCTTCTCAGTGAATAGACAATCTCACTGTTCAGGCCCTCGTCTGCATCGGTGGCGTTCACAGCCATTACTATTGTACCAACTGGCGTGTTTTCGGGAATTTTTGTCTTATACAACGCTTCGCTGAATATCGGAATGTTATCATTAATGTCTAAAACAGTGACAACGAGCTGCGAGTTTCCTGATTTCGGAGGACTTCCTCCATCTAAAGCGGTCAGTGTCATCGTGATCACAGGCTGTTTCTCTCGGTCTAAAGCTTTCTGCAACACCAACTCAGCAGACACGCTGTCACCTGCTTTGTGCACTGCCAGAGAAAAATGCTCATTTTGGCTTAATTTGTAAGTACTGACTCCGTTTCTTCCCACATCTGCATCAGTTGCTTCAGATAATGCAAATTTCACGCCGGGTAAAGTACTCTCTGCGATATACAAATTTTGCACCTTAGTAGTAAACGATGGAATATTGTCATTTACATCTAAAATGTCTACATCAATACGGTAAAGCTTCAAAGGGTTATTTATCACCGCTTCTACACTCACTGAGCATTTAACTTCCTCTGCGCAAAGCTCCTCTCTATCTATCCTTTCACTGACATACAGAACGCCAGTTTTTAGATTTACCTCGAAGAATTTTCTCTTTGATCCAGTAACAATTTGAAACATACGGAGTTCCAAGTCCTGTGAATTAAGGTTTAGGTCCTTCGCGATATTTCCAACATGAGTCCCCGGGTTTACCTCCTCCGAGACCGAATAGGAGAGCTGCCCAGACACCGTCTCCCAGTATGAATCCAGTAGAAAAAGCCCTAGATATATCCAGAAATAGCTCCATCGACAAGGTGAAGACATATTTGTGCCCTATATGAACACAGCATACATATGGCCTCCAAGCACGGTCAAATATTGGAAGATATCAGCCGAAGCGAGCTTTGAAGATGATCGAGAAATTCTGTTTGTTCCTCTCTTTATAACAAAGACGGTTGAAACGCCTGGGAGGGGCCTAGTAGTATGAAGTGGTAGAGCTGTCTCGGATGGATCAACAGCGGCGCCATGTGGGGACATTAACAGTTTGCAGTCAGCAGTGAAAATGTAATGTTGCCTCCTCTTAAGCAACCATTGCTTAACACCAACATCACTGATATTATATGTGCTGCTAAACAGCCTAACTCAGCAAAGAGAGCTTGAAGTGGCATTTCAGGACCAAGGACAGCACGACAAAACATGTAATGTAATGTAAAGTCTGTCCTGATGTGCGTCTCACTCTCGCTCATGGTTTTCATCTTCCATTTATGTTTTTTCTATTATGCTATCAAAATACCACATTCACTTTCATAAATGATGGTTTCAGTCATAATAAACTTAATAAGCACAAAAGAATGCTGTACGTTGGCCAAATTACAAATTAATAATACATTTTCCTCTCACTGTTCCCATATCACTCCATTCTCCGTTTGATTCTATATTATCTCATCCTTTCCCTTTTTTTCTGTCAGCCTTGAGGGCAGTGAATAAATAAAGGGGATCCTGCACATCACACAGAGGGGGCATCCATGTGCTGTGGTATATTTCGGTGTATTTGAGTTTTTCTCTACATTTCTACAAAGACTGTAGCGCGATTGTAGTGTAGTCATAAGCTTATGAACATTCCCTCGTTTGTAATCCCAGGATTAAGCCATGGATTCAGAAACTCCTGTCCTATTTCCATTCCATGGGAAACATGATTTGAAAATATTAATAACCATCGCACACTGAGCCAACCCCAAAATGCAATAATAATAATAATAATAACAGCTCACAAAGGATGACCTGTGTGCTCAATTTCCATAATGTATGGAGTGAACTATACACAAGGACACTGAAGTGAATGCAAGCGTAGATTATTTACATGCATACAATCACACTCACTCACTCACACACACACACACACACACACACACACACACACACACACACACACAGATGTACAGACACACAAAGGCCGCCTGGCCCATCAGACCCAGACAGCCCATGATGAAATTCAATGATTCATAGTTTATTTGTAGGTCAGTGTTTATACTGTGCAGACCTTAGAGGACTTCAGTCTGGATTATCTCTTTCATAAAATCACCATGAGACACGTGGGGCACTGATACACTCAGCACTGTAAAGAGAATTCATCTTTTAAAAAGTACACATTTTACCTACTAACACTGTGACCTTATTTTTTAGGTTAAATAAAAAGTTTAAATGTGTAATACCTGTATTACTACCAGTTATACCATTAATAATACACAAGGTGAACCTAGTGCTGCACCCCACATACAGTACATGAAATATATCAGAATCTGAATACTGAATCCAACCTAGCCTGTTACTGAGCATGCTCACTACGCCATGTGGAGGAAACCCTGATAGGAAAGATGTTGAACACACGTCACCTCCTCTTTCTATTTCAGATACCACTCCTGTGGGAAGCATCAGCAGAGGGGTCAATTAATCCACTAATAGCTCTGTATCCAGAAACCGTTATCACACAGAGACAATTAAGTTTTAACTGTCTAAATCCAGTATTTTATTTTATTTTATGCATTGATTAAAGTCAAATTTCCTAAGGATATGATAATTGAATTTGCTGAATAATTAATCATGAATAAATAAATGGTTAAGAAAAATACACAGTATTTGCTCCCTCCCACAGGGAGCCTTGCATAATAAATCTAGTGGTTAAATACATGTGCTCCTGTTAACCTGACTGTCTGTGTGAGGTTTACCTATCACGTGATAAAGTTAAAGGAGAAACGGTAAGGAAGCACCAAGAGCAGTGTAATCAAAGGGGAACAGGGAGTGGTGGGTGAGGGGAGGGGGAAGCATGGGCGGAAGTCGTAAAGAGTAGTGTTCTAGGCGTAGTCACTGCATTATTAAAGGGCTACCACCAGATATAGTCGCCAAATTAGCTTCTGTATTCACTTCATACTCGTGATTTCATAGCAGCTCTTTGTATAGCCATCAGCTGTGTGTGTGCTTGTGAATGGTTGTGTGTTACAAGGGTGTGTACTGTACTGTTCATCAGTGTGTGAGTAGATGGGGGAAGGGTGCTAACCGAACAGTTCTCCAAGTCCCCCACTGCCAACCACCCCCCCTTGCTCTCTCCTTCTGCACAGCTCTCGTCTCCATAGCAACGACATCTCAGGCACAGACATGATGCATGTGTGCACAAGCACACACCCCCTCACTAATATAAAAGCCTAGGGGTTTATTTTACAAAAGGCATGGTATAATATAAAACGTAAGACATAATACCCACTTCCACATTTTAACTGTTAAATGTTCAGTTTCACAAATAAGATCACATCATTGTGTCAAGTGCAAAACACACACCGAGCAAACTCAAGCCACACTCCAGTGCATACCATACAAGCCTGTCCACAGTTGCAGTTGGGCTGCTCATGCATTGGTAATGCAGCACTGCAGTGGCATATTCACTATGACACATCCACTTAAGCAGCAGCGCTTGCTTGTCTTTCCACCCCCACAGCCCCACCGAGAGCCTGACCTTTGCATTCAGCCATGCCCAACCCACTATACTCTTCCTGGACCAAGGCTCTGGGGACCACCCCCACTCCTGCAGTCTGCACACTACATCCTGCTACATATGACGAGATACTGATGTCATTGTACTGGTTTTGTGTAGAACAGAGCTCATCACGGCACAAGGGGGCACCCTGCTCCCTTTGCATCTTTCCTTTTTTGCTCAGTACCTATCCTCTAACACTATATCATGCTTATTGTTCAGATCTATTCCTTTTGCCTTTGGGTGCTGAGATGCTGAACCTACTTCACAGGTCCAAATTCTGCGATGATTCTCGCTGTGATTCAGAAACCATGTGACTAGAACCACACCCAACTGCAGCAGTACACTAGACTTAGATTCTCTGATAAAGAATGGGGGTGAAATGAAGATAAAGAGATAACAAGACTTGCATAATGTAATAGAAACAGAACATAGAGAAGGGTAATTGCAGAATAGGAACGCAAATGAAGTCAAAATGGCACTTGAAAGATAAAGAAGTCTAAAAATAGAAGGGATGTACTTGGGAGAATCACCTCCCGAGTAACCTAAAATTGTATCTTAAATCAGTATCCTCAGCCATGCAGTAAAGAAATTGAATTTGTTCATTATTACAACTAGACTCACATTTGTATGCTCCTAAACAGGTACACATTACACAGTTACACAAATATGTCATCCATAACATCGTAATAGATTGATAAATGGATAGATAGAGGCGGGGGTGAAATGAAACACTCCTAGTATTTAATCCAATTACCACTTAATCATTTATTTCCAAATCTGCACTCGCCTTGACTGGTTTCTAGTGTAAGTAGGACAGGGGCGTGTTCAGGGAAACCTGAGCCGGAGCAAGATGAAAATCACAACGCGGCAATATGGAGGATGCCCAACCACATGAATGCAAATACTGAGATAGAGACACACCAACACAGTAATCACTCATTTGGAGAGTAATGGCACAATGCCCAAAATACTAATACTCACTCTACTGTAAAACAACAGGCATACTATTGTTGCCTAAGTGAAGCTGAAGTGTTTGATCCGAAATGTCCTCATTATAATAAAGTTGTGCTATCAAAATTTCAGCCATTACATAAAGTCAAAAGGCACAGGGTTTGTTACTGAAGCTGCTATGAAAATAGTGAGCATCACTTGCAGTGTCTCTGTATGGAGTTTAACTGAAGGAGGGAATGCTCAGGATTTGTTTGGTTTGCATATGTTTGTATGTGTAAGGGAGGTGTGAGTGAGAAAAAGATGGTGAGAGAGACAAACAGAAAATCTGTGCATGAATTTCATTCATTGTAGTTCAGTGAGATTAATGAAAATAATAATAATTTAAATATTTATTTAAACTAAAAACAATAAGTGTGTGTATGTATGTATGTATGTATGTATGTATGTATGTATGTATATATATATATATATATATATATATATATACATATATACATATATATATATATATATATATATATATATATATATATATATATATATATATATATATATATATATACATACACACACACACACACATATATATATATATATATATATATATATATATATATATATATATATATATATATATGTATATATATATATATATATACGTACACACACACACACACACACACACAAATAACATTCAGTCCAGCTATCAGGCTGTGACAAGAGGTTGTGAGAGGTACTTTGATGCTTTACTTTGCAAAAACAGACCATTAATCAAAACTGCCAATAAAACAGGATGTACAGCAAGCTTTGGCAGCAGCAAAGGTAGCATGGAAATCTGATTGGTTAGCTAGAATCAATGTGACTGCAATGAACACTCTGATTGGCTCAGCATTGTGCCTGGAGACAAAGGCAGGGCCCTGCTTTTGCAGGGAGCACCCATAATTGATTCACTATATCCCCTCTTGTATCCATGGTGACGCAGATGCAGCACCTGCCAGTGCTCCTCCCTGCACCCCCTGCCTCCACACCCCTCTTTATGAGCACCCGGTACATCTGCGAAGGACATGACATTTATTTTTCTCTAATCACAACCGTACAAAGTCAAATATATGAGTTACATTCAGCTCAAATGCATATGCATAAATCTGTCTGTCTGTCTGTCTGTCTGTCTCTTGACTCAGTAGGTCTTGTTTTTAGCTTTCTTTATGTGTTATTATAATTATGTTATGATGTCTAGGTACTATGTTGTTTTGTATGATCCAAGAAAAAAATGTATTGTATCTGAAAACCTACTTGGCAATAAACTAAAGTCTGATTCCAATTTTGATTCACCTAATTTATATAATCATTTAATACAATAGAGGACACACATGCTCCCTCTACACTCTAACACAGAAACAGCCTAAGCCAAACAGTTTTTGTGGCATCAGGAATAAATCTAGCTGTATAGTGAGGCATGGCTAACCCAGATTTGTCAATCAAACAGTTCACTGGGAAAAGAGCATGGACTGTGTTTGGCTTTAATCAAAATGTAAAATGGGACAGGATCCACTGTCCAGTGTGGATCAATACTGACACAGTAACTCAATAACAATAGCAGTCAATACACTACCACATACATAATGGCAACATGGTAAATAATTGAATGTACTGACAAACAGACTGTCATGTGGAAACAAAAGAAGAGGCAAGTAATGTCTGTTTTTTGCCACAAGGGGGAGCTTTTTCACCCTTTCCTTTGTTCTCTAAAGTAGTGTCCACATGCACAGATAGACACACACTGATGTCAGAAGCAGGCAAAGCTATAAAATATTGTATCAGATGAGCATGTATACCCACTCCAAAAAATGTACCAGTGGTACAGATACACTAGGAGCCTTGATGTCTGCCACACATTTCCTCTGCCTGCGGAAATTAAAATGTCAGGTCTCCCAGATGGGAAAGGAGATGTGTCTGTATCTAACAGTACCTGCATATTCACCATTCTACCTTGATACATATCAAATCAAAGAGGGAAAGACAGAGCGATATCATCAGCCTGTATCCATTACAGAACACTTGCATATATTGTAATTTACAAAGACACATATGGACAGCTGTAAAACATAGTTTATCCACACTTGTGTGTTTCATTTATATTTTCCTTACATCAGCAAAACCTGTATTTATCAGTGTAGCATTTTGTAATATCTATTTTTACTTTATTAGTCATGCAGTACTGAATATGCAGCAGGCAGTGCTGCATGGGAAGTGCATTGCAGGTGCAGGCCTGCTGCGCTAGGACTTGGCCCATTTCTTTAAATATGAAAAAAAGGTCTGAATAATAGAGGAGAGTGGTGGCATGCAGAGAATCCAATGTTGGAAATGGCTGGAATGGTTTTGTGAGGTTGCTCCACTTTCCACAGAAAATGAAGATGACTATTTATAAAATAATGACGTACCTAGCAATCATTTAAGCATGGGCTCTGTTGCTGCCACTCTCCAAGAATAGCAAACACCATATTCCACTCCCATCAGCATCAAAACTTAAACATCTACATGGACACCAGCAGCATGTATAGCAACAGAAGCCACTAACAAAGTGATGAGGATCTTAAAGATATAAGTGCAACATGAGTGTGCATTTTAGCATTAGCATTTAGTTGTTCAGTGTGTGTAAAGAGAAAGGTGGAGGGAGTACACACTTGATTGCTAGTTCATGTGGTACACCTGGCTTTGACTAATGCAAACTGATGCAATAGCCTTGCAATAAATCCTGCCTTCATAATGGCCATAATCAGTTTATGTTTACTATTTTAGAAAAGTGTTGCAACTTATTGGTCTTTTAAGGGCTTCGGTGGAGGATGCTTTTGGACTGTATAGTTATTCTGAAGGATTTCTAATAGTCTGTTCACTTGATTTAGTGGTGAGAGTAAATATTAGAAACACCTCTCAGTATAACACAATACAGTTTAATAGCAACAAAACTACAAACTACAAAACTACATCACTGAGAAAAAAAATCATACTGCCAATGCAAGGATCAGATAGATGAAGGGAATGGGGATTAATAATCATCTCTGATTTTAACAACATGATCACAGACACGGCCAAAGCAAATGCATGACAACAATAACAGAATGCAAAGTTAAAAAAACAACAGGAAAAAAAAAACAGCCGGTACATTAGTCTGAAATTTAAGGGTTGCATCTTGGTTTGCTTTCTGTGCTGTGGTTGCCCTTTCAAAGCTACTTTTCATGGCATCGTTAAGATGATTCCACCTAATCGCATTAGAGAGGCAACATAGTAGAATTATCACTTTACAGAAGCCTTAATCCAGGACAACTGGGGATATTGACAGCAGTAGCAGAATGGAAAGAATGTGCTGAGAATAATGACCTATTTAAAACACCTGTTTTGTGATTTTTTTTAATGCATTTAGTTCAACAAATAATTACTTTCCATACACTTTTCATATAGTAGTTCAGGGAGAACTAACATATTTGATGACACAAAGGTAATATTTACTGCATGGTTACATTGTACAGGGGTTACTCGTTTGTGCCATATGAAGCACCATCACCACAATTTAGTACTCCAGTTGTCATGTCAGAGGACAAAGTAAAGCGAATTAGGATTAAGACGATCTTTAGGGAGTTGAACAAGGGTTTACAGAACATTTGTACTCCAGTCCACTCCAGTATCGCAAAGACCCTATTTACAGTAGTCTATAAACAAGCAGACCAAACTCTGTTCATTTGGAATTATGCTTTTAACTTATTTGTTGTCTCTGCTCAGTTTTGCTCCTCTATTCAAATTAAGCAGACTCTCACTTCATTATCTGTAATGTGATGCATAGATTATCAGTGTCTGCAGTGGATGATTTTGTTTTGGTGTGCATAAAAAATGTACTTTCTCTATTCATGTGAAAGCCATGTCAGTTCAAGAACAATTAGCTGAAATAGTCACCATCCTATTAAGTGACCTGTACATGAACCCAGAGTAACAGAGTTTCATATTCTTTTGTATTTGGCTCCATGGCTGAGGCTGTGAAGAATCACACTAAGGTTTGGTAGCACATCCCACCTCGCAACTTTTGCTGTACTCATAAGGATGAGAGAAAGAGAAAGGAGAGTGTCTGTGTGGTCAGAAAGGGAGAGGAGAAAGGTGGATGCATAGTGCAATAAGATCTAAAAAGCTATGTATTCCAGCAGTTAGCAACCAAAATAAGAGTAGCAAACTTAAATGAGAAAATGAGTGAGGACGAAAAAGGGAGAGAACTCAGGAGTACAGAAATTGTCAGCCATTTTCTCCCAGCTTGCAATTACATGAAGGAACAGGAGGGGGCATAAGCAAGAGTAGCAGCCAGAGGAAATTAGGATGCGTAGGAGGAGGACAGGGAGGAAGAAAATCAGAGAGAGAAAAAAAGATTCTTTGTGTAAGAATGAGAATGAAGAGATATCAAAACAAAGAGATGGGGTGAAGAAATAAGCTAGCAAAGGAAAAGAAACCTGTAAAAGATAAAAAAAAAAAAAAAATGAGAAGGAAAGCACATGAGGCTGGAGAAAAGTGGGGTAGTGATCAGGAGAACAAAGGCACAGGAAAATGGAAAGAGAGCCAGTCGGTGGGAGGAGAGAGTAGGTTGTGAGTCAGGCTTACAGCATTAACACTCATCTTCCACACCCATGTCTCATTGCTGTATTTATACACTACACCCACTAGATAAGATGGCGGGAAACATAGAAGGGCATTTAGAGATGGACACACGTGTAAACACACAGACAACTCAAGTGTATAGATATGTATGTATGTGTGTATGTATGTGTGTAGCTGCAGGATATTGCATGACCAAATCTCCCTAATAAAATCATAAAATAACACTAGCACTAACCCTAAATGCTCAAGTTACTGATTTAATTTATTTTTTGACAGATGGTTCACCTAAAAATAAACACAGCAGACCAACTTCACAAAATGAAAAGCTACATGTGGGATGAGATGACTCACCCACTGTACAGAACAGCCCGGTGGTTCACACTCAAAAAATGACTAGAAGGAGCAACATGATGTTCAGGCCATTTTAAAAATAGAAAGAAAACTGAGAAGATTTCTTAGGCTGTAGCTTTAATCAGTGATAAAAACAGGAATTTACTCCATATCTACACAACCATATCTTTGTCATGTGATCACATACCTAGACACACACAAACACTTGAAATCAGCACTGTCACTCCATTTGCAGTGGTGAAAGGCCTCAAATCGATGAATTACATTTCTATAAATACATAAGCTCAATACAAACTGACCACATGTTCCTATTTCTTTTAATAGAAAAGGCTGTTTTGTTGTAAAATAATCTATCACTGATCATGACAGGTGAAACCTTACACCTTTTAACAAACTACTTCCTTTTAAACTATAAGGAAATATAAAAAGAAAAAAAAGGTTGACAACCAGACTGGTCTGAGTTGATCTCATTTCTTTTTAAATACCTTTCAGTTCAAGAGACCATTTTCTTAAAGGGTCATACAGTGTAAGAACTAAAGTTAAAAAAATAAATAAATAAAAATACGGTTTGACTAATGAAGCATACACAAATGTCAAGTCATTTTTCGATCAGTATTTAGACAAATCTTTGTTCTAATCATACAACTGAACGGACAAAATAAGTGATTGTTAATCTAACTAGTCTCATATCTCCAGACAAAATAGAAAATGGCCTGCAACTGTCACTCTGTACTCCAAACCATGTATGAAAGTACTAAAAGTCAACAATGCTGTATTGAGGCTACAACAAAAACATCATTAAAACGGATATGCTTATTAGAGCATTAATGTTGTAAATACTCAAACAGGCAATATTAAGAATGTATGTGCTAAAAACAAAGGAAAACAATTCCCCCATAATCAACAGGCGGGAACTAGTAGCTACGGGGACAAGAGGAACCCTGCAGCTAGAGACTCGATCCCTCTAACAGCCAGCATCTGATCCCATCCATGCGTGGCCAGAGACAAATACAGCATATGGTATTAATCGGACATGTGTATAGCAATTGTGGCTGTATACCCCATCTACCCCACATTGAGCAGTGCAAAGATAGTGGTCTAAGAAGGCAATCCTCTTACCAAGGCCGCATCCGAAGTCTAAACAGCTGAGACTCTAGATTTCCCTCATTCATTTATACATTCTTTCAATCAGAGATCACAACCCTGTCCCATATGTATAAATCTCACGTTAGCAGCAGTATGAAGTTTAAGTGGATTTTCAACCAACTGTGTCTCCATTAGTTTTCCACTTAACAACTGGCTGTCTTTCATGCAGCCTTGTCCTGACCCCTCAGTCAGTTCAATCCAGCAGGCATGCAGTAATGACCTAAGTATAGCAGCAGATGTTGTGGCTGTATGAGCACCGATGCCAAACAAGAGCAGTGCAGACCTACATCTGTTCTGATCTGTTGATTCAAATGAATGAAATAAACACACCACCATGCTAGTTGTACAAAGCTTTTACAGCTATTGTATTAATATTATTATTGCTGGTAAATTAAGACTGATTGTTAGATTGAACTGGTAATATTGATGTGATTATTATTGTTTATTTTTTTCAAAATAAAGCAAGACAACATAATAGCATAATGCAGTATACATATAGATGCAGTATGTGCACACATTGTTTCATCATTCCATGTTCTTAGTGGTTATAGAAGTAGACCCAGTTAACAACCTGGAGCAAGGCCTCAGTGCCTTGACTGAGATGCAGTGAAGTGATTCTAAAATGAGAGTTTCCAGGTCCAACTTATAGGACTCATCTACACAGACATGAGTCAATGGACTGAGATGTAATGAAACTGAGGGCTTATATAACCAAGTGGTGGAGAGTAGAAAGGGTCAGACCTACTCACACAACACCAGGAATCAAAGATAGAGTTGGCAGGAGAAGAGTGAGACAAAAAAATGTTTAGATTATCAAAAAAATATATGCACTCTATCTTTGCTCTTTACTATGATACAAAGGCAACCAGACCAGATTTTTGTAGCACAAGATCAGAAGTAAAACTGTCATATCTATAAACATGGTAGAACCAAGTTTGAGCCATTTAATTAAGACTAATGACAAGCCACATGCAACACTGAATCAGTCTGGTCATGTTGTAGGACAAATGAGAAGAACCAAAGGAGCTGTGCCAGGGAATCTTGGCCCATAGTTGTGATTGCAGCCCACAATGATATGTTTGGCCCAATGACTCAGATTAAGCCGTCTTAATGCAGAGGCAAAAACGTAGTACATCTGCATGTTGTATTTTTAATAGTAAATTTAATCTCATTTAAAAAATGTTTTCTGTGCTGAATGAGCATAATGAAGTTGTGTGGGCTAAAGTCCTAAAGAAAATGTAAATGCTACAATACTGAGAAATAATATTTAACAATCAGTCTAACTTGATAAAAAGGAGAAATGTCACTTCTTCATGCAACTGCAACCTTTTTCTGGCACTTCACTTTCAAAGTGTAGCGTCACAGAGAAATTTACAAACAGCTTATTGACCAAAAACTCTGTAAGCTGCACTGCAGCAGTGTCTGTGCTTGCTGACATTCACTATAACAACCTCCTGATTCACCAATACCAAATAACCTGAAAGATCCGCACAGAGGAAAAGCTGATACAGACATACACTCACCAGGCACAAACACAAAGCAGACATCTAATATCAGCACTTAATTAAGTATTCAGAAGCATCTGGATTGGTTATATGAACACACATAAGGAATTTGACTCTGGTAACACGTATTTGTGTTCTGACTATTCACTATGATGACCATCAGACATAAGCTGCTGTTCACCTGTTCAAGTTTCACTGGAAAAAAATAACGTCAAGATGCATCACACAGAGAGGCAAGCAGAGGAACAGAGTAGGAAAAAGTTTGCAAAGAACAGCAGTGGATAGAGGCGCACAGATTGTATACATACATTTAAAGTAACATGGAACAACCATCCATTATTTTGCAGTATACTAAGCAAGAGGGGAGTACTAAGATTAAACCTCATTGAACAGCTGTTTTATTTCTGTAATTACACACTCAGTGAGCCCTGGTCAAATTTGAATATTTGAGAGCTTGTCTGAAGCAGTTTCAGCTTTGAGGTGAATGTTTGGTCTAGGATCAAAGGTGAAATGAGAAGGAAGCTCATGGCTACAGTCTCCCTGTTTATAAAGCTGGTAGCATAAAACAAGTTACTCAGAAGAAAGTCAAATATTTGAAAAAAGACACATCCTTAAGGTATTCTATTTTCAGTCAATACAGGAGAACTGATCTTTGGAATGGGGCTTTGATTGATAAAATAAAAATGGACAAGTCTTCCTTTCCCAGTGTGAGTCATTACATAAGGGACATGCTCCCCTTATACTGTTTTCTCATTCTCTGCATGGCCCTACCTCTTTCTGCTGTGACAGTGCCTCACATTAATGTGGATTAGCCATGTGACAGTGTGTGTGATGTGTTGTATGCGTCTGTGTCTGCGAGCACAAGCATGTGTGTGAAGCGTGAACGTAAAGATAGTAGCTGTTTTCGCTGTACCCTACTGTGTGTGTAAATTAGATTATCATCACTGCTGCTGACCTCAATGTGAGTGGCGCAATCCTCCAGCAAAGCTGGAGCAATAAGGGAGAATGTGCCCCACTGACACACAACATCACATGCAGCATCCACAGCCACAACCCTAAAGGCATTAAGCACAACAATTTGGAGCTGAAGAGCATGTGGCAGAACCAGAGACAGAAAGAAAGACAGAAAATGATAGTCAGACAGAAAAGGGTGGTAAACGAAGGACAGAGACATAAAAGCGGGAAAAAGGAGGCCAAGAGTGGGATGGGGGAGGGGAAAACTGAGAGTGATATCAATATGGAGGGTAAAGAGGGAGGAGAGGAATAGTGGTGAGAAAAGCAGGCCACTGCATGAAACAAAACTGAATGCAGGCAGAATAGAACAGGGAGTTCTACAAAGAATATTATCTGATAAATTAACATCCACATTGCAAAATCTGTTAAAAAGATCGGGTATACAGTTTACAAGGTAAGTCAGACACTGAAAGGAGATACAGCATGACACATTTTCAAATATGAATAAAGGGTGGGGGGTAGTGGATGCAGATATAGTTAGAAAGCAAAAGCAAGAGGGGAACACAGATAGCAGTGTTTGCTTGGAAGAAAGAAATTCCCTCAAGCTGCTGAACAGTAGATACATTCTTTATGTACAGTAACAGCTGTGTCTCCTCTGCGTGTGTGTCTATCTCTGACATTTATCGTGTCCTCTTACCCTCTGTCTCTATGACACTGAATACAGTTTAATGAGGAAAAAGCTCTTACCCACTTAACAACAGCAACATACACAGAAAAATAAAACACAAGGGTCATTGCACTGTGAATGGGTTTTCAGTGCAGACACTCAACACGCAAACACAATTGCACTGATCTGCTGAGCCAGCCAAGCAGACAGACAAAGCCACTGGAGCAAGCAGCCACACCCCCACCAAGAGAGCATACAGAATGAAAATATCCTATGACAGACATGCTGTATACAGAGTACAATGTCCTCCTGCACAGTAATATTTTAAATCAAACAATATCACTTGGTCACAAACAATGTCATTTTAATGTTTAGTTGCTACCTTAAAACATAATGTTGTGTTTCTCCAGTGGAGCAAGCCACATTCCATGTGCCTGCTTTCTAAATTCAGCTCATGTCCCTACTTGCAATTCATCCACTCCTCTTGTCTCATCTGTTTTTTTCTCACTGCCAAAGTAACAAAAGTGCTGTGATATACAATTCTGTAACAGACAACTCTTTCTCACAAAAAACAGTTCACAGTGAAACAGGAGAACAAATGTGATCCAGTGACGCCACCTTGCACTTTTTAGTTTTAATGAGAGGCACTGACTTTTGATCATATCTAAATATTTACAGGCCATTTGCTGTCCAGGCACAGCTTAGTACTTCTGCTGCATTGCAAAACATGTGATACCTCACACACTTTTATCTCACACACAAACATGTGCCCATAAAATATGCATGCACACATACACAGAGAGGGGCAGTCATTGCTATCTGGTAGATCATTGAAGAAAACTACACGAGAGAGCTGCAGAGAAAGTGTGTTCTGCCTCTCCTTCATGAACCTCAGCCAATGCTTTACTCTGAATCTGAACTGATCCTTTCTCTAGCTCCACGTTGGGTTACTGCTCTATTTCACAAAATGCTCTGTGAATCAAAAATATGCCATCAGCTTTTTAACAAAGACACATTTAATGGCGGTTTAAAATGCCTGTTTTTTCTGACAATCATTCTAGGTAGGAAAATTAAGGTTGACCCAGTTGTTTGAGAGAAAAGATTAACTCCATAATATAAAATATCTAATTAGAAGCTCAACTATTCCCGCCGTCACTATTGTTTCTATATCCGCACCATCTGTTGCCAGATTTACTGTGTAGATTCAACTGGTATAATCCAGTTGTGTGTTCAGTCATGTGTTCCTATCTAAATAAATCCATTTCCATTAAATATTGTGAGGTGTCTATATACGAGCCATACAAAAGCTGCTTCCCCTCCCCCCTCCTCTTCTGCTCTCTTCCTCCCTCCCTCCTTCATCCTTTTTCGATGCTGTTGCTAAGACCACTGAGTGCACACTAGTCTGTGAAACCAGTAGACTCAGAGAGGTGGATCTCCTCGTGTGTTGCTATGGGCAACACAATGTTCGACAGAGAGTCAGCCCAGAAGCCTAGCATGCAGACTTGAACACATGTGATAAAATATGACCTATTTTTTGTCAGTCAAAAGGGATAATCTGCACAGAAGCTTGTGTGTATGTATGAATTATACACTCTTTCACATCACTGCCTGGTACTTTTCAAGCAAAAGAAGCCAATCAAATAAAATACAGTACAAATATATTGCTTGCTGCTTTGCAATCCCACAATGAATGAAGATCCCTGCCTCAACCACACCTGACTGCTGTACAATGTGAGTCACTGCACACCAGCCGCAGGCTCTCCCTCTCTGCCTAGGCTGCAGTCATTCATGGCCCACTGAATCACCTCAACTACATCAGTAAACAGAGGCCTCAAGTCAGTTGCTCTCTTTACCCACATATAACAACAAAATACAAAGACCACAATAGCTGTATTCTCTGAACCTTAACCTTTCCTTATCTTGCAGGATTTGAACCACAATCAGCTTAAAAACGTGCATTGTGTTTCAGAGCCAGTTTGACCTACAATGAGACAACAAAGGCATTCATTTTCATAAAGATTTTGCTTGAAAATATTCTCTTATTCTGTAAAGCATTGTCGAGAGAAAGAAAACTAGTTTGATCAGTATTTTACAACAAGCTACAACATGCATGTTTGAAGCAATAGCCAACACAAAGTTAATATATGTAATATGGTTGTCATTTCTTGTGATGAATTTCATTTCGCAGCAACACAGCATTAAGGGAACACAAACTGCATACTAACTGGAGTCTAAAGTGTTGTTTACAAATCACTTAACACTGGGCTTTGTGAGAACCAACCATGCAACCACCTGTAAACCAACAACTTAAATTAACAGTTTTATAACAACACACACCCTCCTCATTTCCCTGTGATGAATATTGTCTTTGTAGTCCATTTCTAACTAACTAACAGCTACTCTGATTAGGTGGGTTGTTTCAGTACTTTTGGCACACTTGTGATGTGCTTCCGATCTGTCACACACATTCATACCAGACCTACCTTGAAATATAATAATCTTGCTTACCTCTTCAGAAGTACGCCTCCTGTCAGGGAGCACTAGTGTATTTGCATGGCTACCCGGAACTATAGTAGATCCTATACTCATTCTGGGTCCAACTAGCATGTACCGTTTGTCTCCAGACCTGTACTGGATGCTGTGACACAGTGTCCCGTCATAATTAGTCTCTTGTAGATATTTAGAAGTATAGTCTGTGGATTTTGAACACTGCATTGCAATCAGCACGATGATACTGATGAGGAAAAGTACAGAAACTGATCCCAAAGTTATCATCAGGTAAAAAGTCACATTGTCTTCCTCGTCAACTTTAGCTGCACTTTTGACATCAGAAGCAGCAAAAGCCTCTTTGGGCTCCACAACTTTGACAATCACAGTAGCTGTTGCTGAGAGTGAAACGTTCCCATTGTCTTTCACCAGTATGACCAGTTTATGTTCAGCCTCGTCTGTCTCTGTGAATGAGCGAAGTGTTCTGATCTGTCCTGTATAGCGGTCCAAAGCAAACAGACTGTGGTCAGTGACCTCCTGCAGTGAAAACAGTAACCAGCCGTTATATCCTATATCAGCGTCATAGGCTCTGACTTTAGTCACCAAGTGTCCTGCGTTCACATTGCGGGGAATCTCCTCCACACCTTCAGCAGAACCGTTTGAGCTGACTGGATATAGGATGACTGGAGGGTTGTCGTTCTGATCCAGAATGAACACGTTCACTGTGACGTTGCCGCTTAATGACGGAGTTCCAGAATCTGTGGCAACAACTTGGAACTGGAACGTTTTCAGAGTTTCAAAATCAAAACTTTTTAATGCCAAAATATCTCCATTTTCAGCGTTTATGTTTAAGAATGATGCCATTTTTTGTTGTTCATCCCCATTTCTCACAAGGTTATATGATATAAGAGCATTATCGCCCTCATCACAATCATGAGCACTCACTGAAAATAAAGAGGCTCCTGCAACATTGTTCTCAATAACATAAAGAGTATATGGACTTGTTGAAAACTCTGGACTGTTATCGTTGACATCTGACACAGTTACACTTATTGTTCTATGAGATGACAAAGCTTGCTCACCAGCATCTTTAGCAATTATTGTTACATCATATTTGGACTGATACTCTCTATCCAGTAGAGATTTGGTAACTATAGAGTACATATTTTCTTGTAAAGACGGTGTTAATGTGAAAGGTACATCCTCACTGATATAACATATTACTTTCCCATTTACACCTGAATCATTATCATTCACACTGATCAGTGCTACTGTCGTTCCAGGTTTCGAATCCTCAGGAATTGCTCTTGAAAAGGATGTCACCTCAATCTCAGGTATGTTGTCATTGAGATCCACTATAGTTATTTTAACACTTTTTTCTGTTTCTAAGGGGACTGGTCCTTTATCAGATGCTTTAATATCAATTTCATATTTGTCTTTTGTTTCAAAATCTATCAGCCCTTTCACAATAATTGCACCAGTATCAGCATCAACTTCAAAAAGTTTCCGTAATTTATTATTTACATTATTACCGAACGAATAAACTACCTGGCCGTTTAAACCATCATCTAAATCTGTAGCATTTACCTGGATAATGGTTGTGCCAATAGGTGCGTTTTCATTAAGCACTGCAGTATATGAGTCTTTGGCAAAAACTGGCATATTATCATTTACATCCAAAACATTAACGATAATTTCCAGGGTTCCTGACCTAGCAGGCTTTCCTCCATCAACGGCTGTCAGCAGTAGTCTATGACTTCTTGTAGTTTCTTTGTCTAGCGGTTTATGCAAGTACAAAACAGGAATTTTCCCATCTTCTCCTCTATCTTTAACCTCCAGGCGAAAATGCTCATTTTGACTGAGCCTATAGAGATGAATGGAATACATGTCACTGTCTGGATCACGAGCGCCTTGTAATTGAAATCTTGCACCAGGTAAAGCAGATTCTGAAATCTCTAAGAGCGTCTGGTTCTCGGAGAAGGTGGGAGAGTGATCATTTACATCCAAAATTTCAATAGCGACGTAATGCACCTCTAACGGGCTCTCCAGTACAGTCTTTATGTTGATAATACAAGTACTGATCCGTTCGCACACCTCCTCTCTGTCTATTTTTCGGTGAACATGTAAGATGCCATTATTGTTTAGTTGAAACATGGGTTCGGTCGATCCAGAAACGATGCGAAATCCTCTAGCATTCAAAGCACTGATATCCAGCCCTAAATCTTTAGCGATATTCCCAACAACAGCACCGACCGTAAGCTCCTCAGGAATAGAGTATCGTAGCTGTGCCGAAGCAAAATCAAAAGTCAGATTCAAACAAACAATGAGAACGACCAGGCAGTCCAGGCGTGCTCTGCATCCCCGTCGTGCCATATTGAATTCCAAAAAACAAAACAGGACAAGTAGAAAGATTAGGAGTTGAGATGTGAGTCTATACGGGAACACGCATTTTGAACCAGAAACAACAGCTGTCCAATTTCAGAAAATTGTTGGTAATCGCGTCAAATATTCGAAGCCATCGCACCGTGTGCACCCGTTCGCGAAAGAGCACCCAACTACTGACGTAGAGGACGTTTAAGAGAGTCGTACACTTTTACCAGCAGTGACACCATGCGAGCTGACGACACAATGCAGATACATTTTAAATAGCAAAATCGTTTTATGTGACGTTCACAGTTCTCTGCTGAGGATGCACGCATTAATGGAAGACAAAAATTAAGTGAATTCCCTTGTCAGAATTAACCAAACCAAGCAGACAATATACTATAATTAGGCGTGATCTTGATTGTATAATATAATAAACAACAATAATGGTAATAACTTTTATAAATCCTTTTATTGTTTTAGCAATTGTATTACCTGTTCAAATGAATAGAAAATGAGACCTGGCAGCAAATCCTTTCAGCACCATGGACAGTGAATAAAGCCAGCTATAACTCACTCAGGCTCTATGTGTGACAATGTATTGTAGTCCTGGAAGGCTCAAATAACTTTTTGGCGCAAGTGAACGTGCAAAATCTTTGTGACTTTGCAAAATGTTCTTAAAGCGCACCTGTGTCGACTATGAACTACAACATAAAAGCCCAGAAAGTGTTATTAAGCTGAAGCTGAAATGCTTCAGCTGTTACGCAAATAATTAAAGGCTCAGGAGCTCTTTTTGACTGAATGTAGAGTCTAAACTCACTTTGCATCTGCGTCTTGTTTAAATGCATACACACTTATAGCCCATTTTCTAGAGTCAAACTGTTGATCTTACCTCTTCAGACGTCCGTCTCCTGTCAGGGAGCACAAGAGTATTTGCATGGCTGCCAGGGACTATAGTTGATCCTATACTCATTCTAGGTCCAACCAACATGTACCGTTTGTCTCCAGATCTGTACTGGATGCTGTGACACAGTGTCCCATCATAATTGGTCTCTTGTAGATACTTAGAAGTATAGTCGGTGGATTTTGAACACTGCATTGCAATCAGCACGATGATACTGATGAGGAAAAGTACAGAAACTGAGCCCAGAGTTATCATCAGATAAAAAGTCACATCATTCCCCTCCT
Source organism: Nibea coibor (assembly GCA_023373845.1). Lineage (NCBI taxonomy): Eukaryota > Metazoa > Chordata > Actinopteri > Sciaenidae > Nibea > Nibea coibor. Next base: position 12,820,268 of record CM041739.1, on the reverse strand, counting down.
CGTCTTTTGATGAACTTTTAACATCAGAAGCAGCAAAAGCCTCTTTGGGCTCCACAACTTTGACAATCACAGTAGCTGTTGCTGAGAGTGAAACGTTCCCATTGTCTTTCACCAGTATGACCAGTTTATGCTCAGCCTCGTCTGTCTCTGTGAATGAGCGAAGTGTTCTGATCTGTCCTGTATAGCGGTCCAAAGCAAACAGACTGTGGTCAGTAACTTCCTGCAGTGAAAACAGTAACCAGCCGTTATATCCTATATCAGCGTCATAGGCTCTGACTTTAGTCACCAAGTGTCCTGCGTTCACATTGCGGGGAATCTCCTCCACACCTTCAGCAGAACCGTTTGAGCTGACTGGATACAGGATGACGGGAGGGTTGTCGTTCTGATCCAGAATGAACACGTTCACTGTGACGTTGCTGCTTAGTGACGGAGTTCCAGAATCTGTGGCAACAACTTGGAACTGGAATGTTTTCAGACTTTCAAAGTCAAAACGTTTTAACGCCGAAATGTCTCCATTTTCAGAGTTAATATTAAGAAATGGTGCTAATTTATTCCCTTCCCTTTCATCTCTGAAAATATGATACGATATGAGTGCATTGTCGTTCTCATCACAATCAAAAGCTTTAACAGAGAAGACAGAGGCACCTGGTTTATTATCCTCAGTGACATAGAAAGTATAGGGACTCAGGGAAAACTCTGGACTGTTGTCATTCACATCTGAAACTAGAACGCTTATTGTCTTTTCAGAGGACAATGACGGCTGGCCAGCATCTTTTGCAACTACAGTTACAATATATTGTGACCTTTTCTCTCTGTCCAGTGTTGATTTGGTGACTAATGAATACATTTTGTCTTGTAGAGATGGTGATAACGCGAAAGGTGCATCCTCATTTATAGAACAAATGACTTTTCCATTGAGACCAGAGTCCAAATCATTCACACTGATAAGAGCAACTGTAGTTCCAGGTCTGGAATCTTCAGGGATGGAGCTTGAAAATGAAGTAACTTCAATCTCAGGTTCATTATCATTCATGTCAATTATCTTGATAATGACACTTTTTTGTGTAGCCAGTGGAGCAAGACCTTTATCAGATGCTTGAATTTCAATTTCATACTTGTCCTTCTCCTCATAATCTATTAATCCTTTCACGATTATGTTTCCTGTGGATGGGTCTATATCAAATAGTGTTAATAATCTATGACTAACACTGTTGCTGAAGGAATAAACCACTTCTCCGTTCTGGCCGTCATCTAAATCAGTTGCATTTACTTGTATGACAGTTGTGCCCACTGGAGCATTTTCATCGAGCATCACAGAGTAAACATTTTGAGAGAAAACAGGCGCGTTATCATTAACATCTAAAACATTTACTACAATATTCATTTCGCCAGATTTCGGAGGTTTTCCCCCATCCAATGCCGTCAGCACCAACGAGTGGCTTCCTGCTGCCTCCCTGTCCAAAGATTTCTGCACAACTAATATCGGTATTTTTCCGTCTTCTCCTTTGTCCTTAACTTCCAAACGAAAGTGGTCGTTGGGGCTGAGTTTATACTGCTGAACAGAGAAAAGACCACCGTCTGGATCTCTTGAAGGTTTTAGCGGAACACGTACTCCAGGTAACACAGACTCGGAAATCTCCAACGTTTTCTCTTTCTCCGGAAAACTGGGAGAATGGTCATTTATATCCAGAACTTCCACTCCTACGTAGTGCACCTCCAGGGGGTTTTCTAGCACTGTTTTCAAATTTATTAAACAGGTACTGCTTCGTTCGCATATCTCTTCTCTGTCAATTTTCCGGCTTACGTAGAGGATGCCGTCATTCTGATCTACATGAAAAAGAGGCTCGACAGCACTAGAAACAATCCGATATTTCCTGTCTTTCAACGTGCTCTTATCTAAGCCCAAATCCTTTGCTATATTTCCGATCACAGTCCCTTCATTAACTTCCTCTGAGATGGAATACCTTAAATGCGCCGAAGCCACTGTCCACAAAAGCATAGCAACCACGCAGGCGATCCACTGACTCCTCGCCCTTCTTTTCTCGCATCCCCTTTGTTCCATGATTTAAAACAAAACCGTTATCGTTTAGTCACGAGATTAGTAAACGCATTGTAAGAAATTAATCGAACACATCCAAGTATCCAAATGATCACTCCGTTAAAAAGCAACTGCAACTGCAAAAATGTTAAAAACACGGGACATCAGCAGCAACGGCAGCAGCAAACCGCAAATCGAGTCTGCCAGTACCGAACTTGGAAGGCTACAAGGAGGCGGACCCAAAATCCGATGATGATGACCTAAAGACGTTATTTCCCGAACACACTGACACCATGCGATCTTACTGCTCACTACAAGAAAATCTAAATTTCTACGACTATTTCATAACAGACTTGCAATGGTTTATGTATATTTACGTTGGCTCTGTGCGTAATGGTTGTGGGGTGACAATACATCAGCTGAGGACATGCTGATACAAGTCCACAAAAAAGGAAAACTTAAATTCCATTGAATGGAGATGAAAACGTCAAATCCTCCTAACATGATAGTTTCTGCCATATAATAACTTTGGATTGAATTCGTTTGATATTTATAAACATCAATTTACAAGGTCATTTCTCCAGCTATAACTAAAGCTATGTAACAGTACACATGGAGTGTATGCAGTGAATTGTTTTTTTTTTTTTTTTTTAATTTTTATTTATTTTTAATAATCTTACCTCTCCAGATGTCCTCCTCCTGTCGGGGAGCACTAGTGTATTCGCATGGCTGCCAGGGACTATAGTAGATCCTATACTCATTCTAGGTCCAACCAACATGTACCGTTTGTCTCCAGATCTGTACTGGATGCTGTGACACAGTGTTCCGTCATAATTAGTCTCTTGTAGATATTTAGAAGTATAGTCTGTGGATTTTGAACACTGCATTGCAATCAGCACGATGATACTGATGAGGAAAAGTACAGAAACTGATCCCAATGTTATCATCAGATAAAAAGTCACATCATTCCCCTCCTCGTCTTTTGATGAACTTTTGACATCAGAAGCAGCAAAAGCCTCTTTGGGCTCCACGACTTTGACAATCACAGTAGCTGTTGCTGAGAGTGAAACGTTCCCATTGTCTTTCACCAGTATGACCAGTTTATGTTCAGCCTCGTCTGTCTCTGTGAATGAGCGAAGTGTTCTGATCTGTCCTGTATAGCGGTCCAAAGCAAACAGACTGTGGTCAGTAACTTCCTGCAGTGAAAACAGTAACCAGCCATTATATCCTATATCAGCGTCATAGGCTCTGACTTTAGTCACCAAGTGTCCTGCGTTCACATTGCGGGGAATCTCCTCCACACCTTCAGCAGAACCGTTCGAGCTGACTGGATACAGGATGACTGGAGGGTTGTCGTTCTGATCCAGAATGAACACGTTCACTGTGACGTTGCTGCTTAGTGACGGAGTTCCAGAATCTGTAGCAACAACTTGGAACTGGAACGTTTTCAGAGTTTCAAAGTCAAAACTTTTTAGTGCCAAAATGTCTCCATTTTCAGAGTTTATGTTTAAAAACAGACCCGTATTATGGCCACTGGTCTCCCTCAGAATGTGATATGAAATATGCGCATTATCGCTATCATCAAGGTCAGATGCCTTAACTGAAAAAACTGGTGACACTAAATCATTGTTTTCGGTAATATAAAACGTATAAGGAGTTAGGGAAAATTGAGGTGTGTTATCGTTCACGTCTGATACCACCACAGTTATTTTCTTTTCAGATGAGAGTGATGGCTCACCAGTGTCCTTCGCAACAATTGTAAGTTCATAAAAAGACTCATTTTCTCTGTCCAGTCTTGATTTCGTCACTATAGCGTACATATTATCTTGCAAGGATGGGGATATAGTGAAAGGAACATCCTCACGAATGAAGCAGTTAACTTTCCCATTAGGGCCTGAATCCAAATCATTAACGCTGATCAAAACTACCGTTGTTCCAATTCTGGAATCCTCGGGAACTGATTTGGAAAATGACGTAACTTCAATCTGTGGAGGATTATCGTTAAGATCGATTACCTTTATTATCACCGTCTTGTCCGTGGAATAGGTCACAATGCCCTTATCTGAAGCTTGTATATCAATTTCAAAGCTTTCATTTTCTTCAAAATCAATTTCCCCGGTCACTTTAATTTCGCCCGTCTTTGGGTCTATGTTAAACATTTTTTGCAAATGTTCATCCACTTCTTTACCAAATGAGTAAACAATTTCGCTGTTTGCGCCCTCATCCAAATCAGTTGCATTAACTTGAATAACTAATGTGCCAGGTGCTGCGTTTTCATTCAGACTGGCAGAATATACATCTTTTGTAAAAACTGGTGAATTGTCATTAACATCAAGCACCTCAATTTTTATTTCTATTGTTCCAGACCTCGGTGGCCTCCCACCGTCAATAGCTGTAAGCATTAGCTTGTGTTCTCTCGTAGCCTCTCTGTCTAACTGCTTCTGTAAAATCAGAAAGGGCATCTTACGGTCCTCGCCTCTCTCCTTAACTTCCAAACGAAAGTGGTCATTGTGACTCAGTCTATACTGCTGAACACTGAACTGACCACCATCGGGGTCGCGTGCAGGTTGAAGCTGGAACCTTGCTCCCGGTAATGTGGATTCAAATATCTCCAGTCGTTTCTCTTTCTCTGGAAAGACGGGGGAATGGTCGTTTATATCCAGCACCTCTATAGCTACATAATGGATTTCCAAAGGATTTTCAAGCACGGTTTTAAGGTTGATTATACACGCGTTGCTTCGTTCACAGATCTCTTCCCTGTCCACTTTCCTACTGACATACAGGATACCGTCGTCCATATTCAAACGAAAAGGGGGTTCTGATGTGCTGCCAACAATGCGAAACTCTCTTTCTTTTAGTGTAGCCTTATCGATTCCTAAGTCTTTCGCAACATTTCCAACCACACTTCCTTCTTTCACCTCTTCGGAGATGGAATATCTGATCTGAGCAGAGGCATCGCTGCAAAACGCAACCAAAGTCACAATGTAGACGACGTATTTCCATCGAGCTATCCACGCCTGGCGTCCGCTTTGTTCCATTGTGTACAGCAAAAAATAAATGTAAAGAATAAAAATCCCGTGATCTATAATTGTACAGTCAAGAAAAAAATAATCTCCATCGTTCCTTTGTAAACTGCGCTCCGTCACAAACAGCCCTGAGAATTGTGCCGTTACTGTTCAAACCATTTGCACATACTGCCAAAATACGGGGATGGACCTAAGGGCGATGACGAAACATTCTAGAGACACTATTTGTTATTATACCGACACCATATGATCCAGACCGTTATTGCAGCGCATGTCGAAAAAAAAAATCATTCAACAGGAAAACAATGGGCAAATGACTCAAACAGCCTGTTAATATATTAAGAAATATTTGTGATAACACAATTTTTTTCAGAAGCTACACTCAGTCATAATCGGTTCCCTGTTTCGAAGAATTTAGACATCTTGAAGTCCTTATTTCCGTGGAATTTCGAAACGACTGCTGAGTTTAACCAAATACTTTCAGCACCATGGAGAGCAACACTTCTTACCGCACTCAGATACGTCGGCATAGGTTACAGTATGTGCTTGGTGACACAATGGCTCGTGCCTTAATGGTATGGAAACCTACATGAAAATATGCTCTATACCTGCAACTATCTAACAAGAAGAAGACGAAAGAAAATAGAAGTGTTATAAATGGGGCAAAACAAGTTGATGTTAGTTAGACAAGATAAGACACGGCTTATGGCCTGCAAGAAGTGTTAGTGTTAGTGCTCAATTCAAAACTGTGTATGAGAAGTCAGAATGCTGATAGGTCTTTCCAAATTTGTGACAAAATGCATAAATAAGAAATTACTATTAAATGCCTGATCACTGTTAACAGAATTGTGTCCAACTTGACCCATACAGAAGAAATCTGCAGTTAGAATAACAAATAATCACACCTGTAGTATAAAGTCAAACAGCAACAGACAGCCGACAGATTAAACAACATACATAAATGGAAAAATAAACACCGCCCGATGAAGGTAAACACGTTACTATATGTGTCATAACCAAACAAACAAATAAAATAGTCACTAAACAACCACAGTTCTCATAAAACCCTTAGATTTCTACAGATGTCCTGTAGGTAATGAAACATGATGATGAATGAAATATGGATTTACATTTACTGACAGGAGTTAGTTCCAATGGTTCCCTAATCTCAACAGAATACTTGTATTATTTACCAATAAACTAATTAGCCCTTAAAGGTTTACTTTCCACTTGACAGCAAACCACTGGCTGTGAAATTTACAGATATTGTTTGCTTGTTTAAATGTGTCTTACCTCTCCAGATGTCCTCCTCCTGTCAGGGAGCACGAGAGTATTTGCATGGCTGCCCGGTACAATAGTAGATCCTATACTCATTCTGGGTCCAACTAACATGTACCGTTTGTCTCCAGATCTGTACTGGATGCTGTGACACAGTGTCCCGTCATAATTAGTCTCTTGTAGATATTTAGAAGTATAGTCGGTGGATTTTGAACACTGCATTGCAATCAGCACGATGATACTGATGAGGAAAAGTACTGAAACTGATCCCAATGTTATCATCAGATAAAAAGTCACATCATTCCCTTCCTCATCCTTTGATGAACTTTTAACATCAGAAGCAGCAAAAGCCTCTTTGGGCTCCACAACTTTGACAATCACAGTAGCTGTTGCTGAGAGTGAAACGTTCCCATTGTCTTTCACCAGTATGACCAGTTTATGCTCAGCCTCGTCTGTCTCTGTGAATGAGCGAAGTGTTCTGATCTGTCCTGTATAGCGGTCCAAAGCAAACAGACTGTGGTCAGTAACTTCCTGCAGTGAAAACAGTAACCAGCCGTTATATCCTATATCAGCGTCATAGGCTCTGACTTTAGTCACCAAGTGTCCTGCGTTCACATTGCGGGGAATCTCCTCCACACCTTCAGCAGAACCGTTCGAGCTGACTGGATACAGGATGACTGGAGGGTTGTCGTTCTGATCCAGAATGAACACGTTCACTGTGACGTTGCTGCTTAGTGACGGAGTTCCAGAATCTGTGGCAACAACTTGGAACTGGAACGTTTTCAGAGTTTCAAAGTCAAAACTTTTTAGCGCCAAAATATCTCCATTTTCAGAGTTTATGTTTAGAAATGAAGCCAAATTATTTCCTTCACCTCCATCTCTGAGAATATGGTAGGATATGAGTGCATTATCATTCTCATCACGATCAAAAGCTTTAACAGAAAAAACAGAGGCACCTGGATCATTGCCCTCTGTGACATAGAAAGTATAGGGACTCAGTAAAAATTCTGGGCTGTTGTCATTTACATCAGACACATCAACACTTATTGTCTTTTTAGATGATAATGAGGGTTGACCAGTGTCTTTTGCTGTTATTGTTAGATCATAATGTGACCGTTTCTCTCTGTCCAGAGGCAATTTGGTTACTAAGGAATACATTTTTTCTTTCACTGACGGTGATAAAGCAAATGGAACACCCTCACCTATAGAACAAATAACTTTTCCATTGAGACCAGAGTCTAAATCATTCACACTGATAAGAGCAACTGTAGTTCCAGGTCTGGAATCTTCAGGGATGGAGCTTGAAAAGGAGGTAACTTCGATCTCAGGTGCATTATCATTTACATCAACTATTTTGATAATAACACTTTTTTCTGTCGTGAGAGGAGCAAGACCTTTATCTGATGCTTCAATTTCAATTTCATACTTGTCCTTTTGCTCATAGTCTATAAGACCCTTGACAATTATCTCGCCTGTTGATGGATTAATATCAAAAAGCTTAAATAAATTATTACTCACACTGTTACCAAATGAGTAATATACCTCTCCATTCTGGCCTTCATCCAAATCAGTTGCATTCACTTGTACGATAGTGGTACCTATTGGAGTATTTTCAAACAGTGAAACGGAGTAAATATCTTTAGAGAAAACAGGCGTGTTATCATTTACATCCAAAACATTGACGATAATATTCATTTCGCCAGATTTCGGAGGTTTACCTCCATCCAGCGCCGTCAGGACTAATGAGTGACTTCCCCGTGCTTCCCTGTCCAAAGATTTTTGCAAAACCAATATTGGTATTTTACCATCTTCTCCTTTATCCCGAATCTCCAGACGAAAGTGATCGTTTTGGCTGAGTTTATATTGCTGCACAGAGAAGTGTCCAATGTCTATATCCCGTGCAGGTTTGAGCTGAAATCGTGCTCCGGGTAACACGGATTCAGAAATTTCTAGCCGTTTTTCTTTCTCTGGGAAATTTGGAGAATTGTCATTTATATCCAGCACCTCCACTTCAACATAATGGACCTCCAGTGGATTTTCTAACACTGTTTTCAGGTGTATTACACACGTATTGCTCTGTGCGCACACCTCTTCTCTGTCAGTCTTCCGGCTTACATACAGGAGGCCATCGTTTTGATTCACATGGAAAAGAGGATCCGCAGTACTAGAAACAACCCGATACTTTCTGTCTTTCAGAGTGCTTTTATCTAATCCCAGGTCTTTTGCTATATTTCCAACCGCTGTTCCTTCATTAACTTCATCGGAGACGGAATATCTTATTTGCGCCGAGACCACGCTCCACAAAAGCACAGCAATCACGCAGGCGACCAAATATCCTCGCGCCCCTTGTCCGTCGTATCTTCTTTGTTTCATGATTAACCTCGATGTCATCAGTTATCTCATGAGAACAAAAAATGCATTACAAAGATAGAATACGACACATCCAGGTATGAAACTATTAATCCCCTTCTTACAAGACAGCAGGGTAAAAGAGTATATCCAATGAGAGCAGTAATCTCAGGAACGACTGTGTTAACATCGAGCTGACGAAGCTATGAAGAGGTGGAACCAAAATGTTCTGACGACAAGCTCTTGTAATACTGACTTTTCCCTGTTACACTGACACCATGCGACCTCGATTCTCACTGCAGAAAATCAAAAGCAAATATCACTTTAGCCCAGTGGTAGATTCCGTGTATGTGATTCAGTGTTATTTATATTGAAATGGTACCAAAATACATATTGTGTGCAATGTCAATCGATGAGGAGGTTGCTCACTTTTAACATTTTCATAAGTAGCCTAACCCCGTTTACTTCATATGATTACGGTATATGAAGTAAAACACAGAGATGAAGTCCCTGTGGTTTGATATTATTTATGTACACATAGTGGTAATTGAGAGCGAACAATTAGAGCTCCAGTCTGATTAGCAGTTTATATCAAAGTAGTTCATGTCGCTTCTGTAAAAACAAATATGTTCAGAAACAAGAATTGAACTTGCCAAGGAGAACTAAATGGTTGCCAGTAGATCCAAAATTATGCTTTTTCAAAACTATTGCAAGGTCCCAGGCAAGGATATAGTGCAGTATCAAATATGTGCAGTAAATAATAAAGTCATAATAAAATAATAAATAAATAAAATAATTAAATGGTCTCCAGACATGCCACAACTTTTATAAATATCAGAAATTATGTTAAAAAGAAATCTGAAATGTGAATTTACATTCACCTTTAAGTCATCACAACTTTTTTCTGGGCTCACCAAGATCATAATATTCCCACTATCTTAATTGAAACTGGTTTGTCTGAATTACTAGTCCATACAATGATGCTATACTTCCTGCATTCATGTAATATAAGTTAGACAGTGAAACAAAAAACAAACTATGTGTCAGATACCATCAACTATAAATTCTGAAGTTATTTATTGAATATAAAAGGTTTTGCTGTATGTATTCATTGAAAACAAGTTGGCTTCCCCAAAACATAGATGCTTGTGCCCAGTGTTTTAATATGAATGTAATGTTTTTTCTGGAAAAAATGTCTTACCTCTCCAGATGTCCTCCTTCTGTCAGGGAGCACCAGTGTATTTGCATGGCTACCCGGAACTATAGTAGATCCTATACTCATTCTGGGTCCAACTAGCATGTACCGTTTGTCTCCAGATCTGTACTGAATGCTGTGACACAGTGTCCCATCATAATTAGTCTCCTGTAGATATTTAGAAGTATAGTCGGTGGATTTTGAACACTGCATTGCAATCAGCACGATGATACTGATGAGGAAAAGTACTGAAACTGATCCCAAAGTTATCATCAGGTAAAAAGTCACATTGTCTTCCTCGTCAACTTTAGCTGCACTTTTAACATCAGAAGCAGCAAAAGCCTCTTTGGGCTCCACAACTTTGACAATCACAGTAGCTGTTGCTGAGAGTGAAACGTTCCCATTGTCTTTCACCAGTATGACCAGTTTATGCTCAGCCTCGTCTGTCTCTGTGAATGAGCGAAGTGTTCTGATCTGTCCTGTATAGCGGTCCAAAGCAAACAGACTGTGGTCAGTAACTTCCTGCAGTGAAAACAGTAACCAGCCGTTATATCCTATATCAGCGTCATAGGCTCTGACTTTAGTCACCAAGTGTCCTGCGTTCACATTGCGGGGAATCTCCTCCACACCTTCAGCAGAACCGTTCGAGCTGACTGGATACAGGATGACTGGAGGGTTGTCGTTCTGATCCAGAATGAACACGTTCACTGTGACGTTGCTGCTTAGTGACGGAGTTCCAGAATCTGTAGCAACAACTTGGAACTGGAACGTTTTCAGAGTTTCAAAGTCAAAACTTTTGAGCGCCGAAATGTCTCCAGTTTCACTGTTCACATTAAGAAAGGAGGCTAGCAAATGTTCTCCCCCTCTATCCCTCAGTATATGATATGAAATTAGTTTATTACTACCTTCGTCATCATCACGGGCTGTCACTGATAATATAGATGCTCCTGGATTGTTATTTTCGGTAATGTAGAAGGTATATGGGTTCTGTGAAAACAATGGGCTGTTATCGTTCACATCTGAAACAACAATGTTTATAGTTTTATCCGACGTTAAGGATGGTTCACCTGCATCTCTAGCAACTATTGTTACACTATATTGTGATTGCTGCTCTCGATCCAAAAGCATTTTGGTGACCAGAGAATACATGTTATTTTGTAAAGATGGAGTAATTGTAAAAGGAAGGTCTCTGTTTATGTCACACAGAATTTTCCCGTTGAGACCAGAGTCTGAATCTTTAACACTAATCAATGCCACTGTCGTTCCAGGTTTTGAATCTTCTGGAAGAGCATGTGAAAAAGATGTCACTTCAATCTCTGGTGCGTTGTCGTTTACGTCAACAATATGTATAATGACGCTCTTATCTGTAGCTAGGCTAGCCGCAGTTTTGTCAGATGCCTGGATATCAAGTTCATATCTGTTGCATTCTTCAAAATCTATAGTTCCTGCCACAGTAATTACTCCAGTCACCGAATTTAAATCAAAACGTGTAGTTGCCTGTGCATCCACGTCATTGCCAAATGAATATACAACCTCACCATTTGAACCGTCATCCAAATCTGTTGCAGTAACTTGAATGACAGTTGTACCAAGAGGAGAATTTTCTTTTAGCTGCACAGTATATGAATCCTGAGTGAAAACTGGGGGATTATCGTTGACATCAGAAACATCAACAATGATTGTCATGTTACCGGATCGCGGAGGTTTGCCTCCATCAATGGCCGTCAAAAGTAACACATGTGTTTTGACGGACTCTCTATCAAGTGGTTTTTGCAGAATTAAACTGGGAGTCTTGCGATCTTCGCCACGATCTTTCACTTCCAAACGAAAATGTTCATTGTGGCTCAACTTATACTGCTGAACGGAAAATGAACCACTGTCAGCATCACGCGCACCTTTTAGCTGAAATCTTGCCCCGGGTAATGCAGATTCGGAAATTTCTAATATCGTCTCATTTTCAGGAAAGTTTGGTGCATGGTCGTTTATATCCAGAATCTCCACTGCTACATAGTGGACCTCCAGCGGGTTTTCTAATACCGTTTTTAAGTCAATTACACAAACCTTGCTTCGGTCGCACACTTCCTCTCTGTCGATATTTCGGTTCACATACAAGATACCATCGTCCTTATTCACTCGAAAAGGAGGGTCTGTTGTGCCGTACACAATACGGTATCCTCGCTCGTTCAGTGTGGACTTATCAATACCCAAATCCTTTGCAATATTTCCAACAGCGGTTCCTTCTTTCATTTCCTCGGAAATAGAATATCGGACTTGTCCTGAAGCTCTGCTCGAAAACGTAACCAAAACCATCATGTAGACAGCCCACTTCGTCCGCTCTCTCCATGTCTCGCAGCGTCTTTGTTCCATGATGTGAAGATGACACATTTAAACAAAAACAGATTTCAAAGAGCTATCCTCATATAGTGAAATAAAATCACTCCGTCATATTCCTTGCCATAATCCAACCTTTCTCGCACAAACCATGAGGGTTTCTTGAAGAATAAAATTCAGTCAGCACGGAATAGGTTCTGTCTATGACGGTTTAAAGGAAGGGGATGGGTCTAGTGGCTATGACAAGGGCGTGGAATTTGTTTCAGTCATTATACTGACACCAAGTGATCAAGAAACGCACTACACTACTTTGTTTGTACTATAATGGACTTAACATGAGAGATAAAGCTATTTTGAGAATAAAGAAAAACGGTCATGCCCCCACTTATAAAGCACAAATGAGGGACCAACAAACAACCATACCTTACCTTACATTATATTACAAATTATTACCATGTTTAACGTGTCGAGAGTGTCGCGTTTTGCCTGTTGAAAAGGACTTTATATATATTTCAGCACCACGGACAGCAACTGCTAAACCACCAGCGCATGTTTCAAGACTCACATTGCATGAAGATGGAAAAAAATCACTGTTGTAAAAAATAATTATTCTGATGCAAATAAAATTATTTGATTCAGCAGAGAGACTTAGGTGTAGAGATTGATAGAGTCCAGCCCTCCATCCTACGAGTGGGAATCAGACTGTGATGCAACTAATTTAAATGCATACATACTTATAACCCATTTTTAGAGAGAACTATTGGTCTTACCTCTTCAGACGTACGTCTTCTGTCAGGGAGCACTAGTGTATTTGCATGGCTGCCTGGAACTATAGTAGATCCTATACTCATTCTGGGTCCAACTAGCATGTACCGTTTGTCTCCAGATCTGTACTGAATGCTGTGACACAGTGTTCCATCATAATTAGTCTCTTGCAGATATTTAGAAGTATAGTCTATGGATTTTGAACACTGCATTGCAATCAGCACGATGATACTGATGAGGAAAAGTACTGAAACTGATCCCAAAGTTATCATCAGATAAAAAGTCACATCATTTCCCTCCTCGTCTTTTGATGAACTTTTAACATCAGAAGCTGCAAAAGCCTCTTTGGGCTCCACAACTTTGACAATCACAGTAGCTGTTGCTGAGAGTGAAACGTTCCCATTGTCTTTCACCAGTATGACCAGTTTATGCTCAGCCTCGTCTGTCTCAGTGAATGAGCGAAGTGTTCTGATCTGTCCTGTATAGCGGTCCAAAGCAAACAGACTGTGGTCAGTAACTTCCTGCAGTGAAAACAGTAACCAGCCGTTATATCCTATATCAGCGTCATAGGCTCTGACTTTAGTCACCAAGTGTCCTGCGTTCACATTGCGGGGAATCTCCTCCACACCTTCAGCAGAACCGTTCGAGCTGACTGGATACAGGATGACTGGAGGGTTGTCGTTCTGATCCAGAATGAACACGTTCACTGTGACGTTGCTGCTTAGTGACGGAGTTCCAGAGTCTGTGGCAACAACTTGGAACTGGAACGTTTTCAGAGTTTCAAAATCAAAACTTTTGAGCGCCAAAATGTCCCCATTTTCAGAGTTGACGTTAAGAAATGAAGTCACTGTATTTTCATGACCTACGTTCCTGAAAATATTATACGAAATAAGCGCATTCTGTCCTTCGTCACCATCAGATGCTGTTACAGAGAACACAGAGGCTCCGGGGGGGTTATTTTCGATTAGGTAGAAAGTATAGGGGCTCACTGAAAACGTCGGACTGTTATCATTCGTGTCTGACACAAACACGTTTATAGTCTTTTTAGTTGTTAACGCTGGTTCACCTGCGTCTTTAGCGATTATTGTAATATCATATCTGGATTGCTGTTCCCTGTCAAGCTGTGACTTAGTGACAACTGCAAACATGTTATCTTGTATTGATTGAGTTAATGTAAAAGGACTATCTTCAGCGACATAGCTGATTACTTTGCCATTATTTCCAGAGTCTAAATCAGTAATGCTGATAAGCGCTACGGTGGTCCCTGGTCTTGAATCCTCTGAAACAGCATTTGACAACGATGCCACTTCTATCTCAGGGGGGTTATCGTTCATATCTCCAATTTTAATTATAACACTTTTATCTGTTCTGAATGGAATGGTTCCTTTATCAGAGGCCTGTATATCAATGTCAAAGCTGTCTTGTTCTTCAAAGTCTACACGACCTTTTACAATTATCTCTCCAGTGTCTGAGTTTATATCAAACAACTCTCGAATTTTACTTTTTACATCACTGCCAAATGAATAAACAACTTCGCCATTAGAACCGTCGTCCATATCGGTTGCGTTAACTTGAATGACTGTTGTGCCAATTGCGGCGTTCTCTTGTAACAAAGCTGAGTATGTGTCTTTGGTGAACACTGGCATATTATCATTAACATCTAGAACATCTATGTATATATCAACTGTGCCTGTCTTGGGGGGATTTCCGCCGTCTATTGCCGTTAACTTCAATTTATGGCTACGTTTAGTCTCTCTATCAAGCTGTCTCTGTAATTGTAATATTGGAGTTTTGCCATCTCTCCCACGATCTTTAATCTCTAAACGAAAATACTCGTTCTGACTGATTTTATACTGTTGGACGGAATTTGTGCCACCATCCGGGTCGTATGCATTTTGCAACTGATATCGCGCTCCTGGCAATGCAGACTCTGAGATCTCAAGCCTCTTTGTTTTCTCTGGAAACGTGGGAGAGTGGTCGTTCAAATCTGTTATCTCCACTGTGACATAATGTACTTCTAGTGGGTTTTCGAGAACGGTTTTAAGGTTAATTACACATACGCTGTTCTCCTTGCATACTTCCTCTCGGTCTATTCGATGGTTCGCATAAAGGACCCCGTCATTGTCATTTACCTTGAAAAGCGGTTCAGTCGAGCTGGACATAATACGAAACCCCCTCTGCTTCATCAAATTCAGGTCTATTCCCAAATCTTTTGCAATATTCCCAACCAAACTTCCCTCTTTGACCTCTTCGGATATAGTGTATCTCAGTTGTCCCGAGGAAGCTCTGAAAAATAGAAACAAAACCAAAACGGCGAGCAAATGTGGTCGTTGTCGCCATGTCTCCCATCCTCCTCGGTGTTTCATGTTTTGAGATAAAAGTGCAAGTCCAAACGTGTCCATCAATGTCCGCTTCTCACGATTAGTATCTCAATCAAAGCATGAAATATATATTTCTATTTGGAATGTATTCCACAAAACCAGTCACCGCGCGCATATATATGCAAGTCTGTCGGCTAAATGTTCAACCAGACTGAACGTAGCAGCGGGTCATGTGTACCCTGTGCAGATATTAGGCGTTATACTGATAAGGTACTGCCACCCTGTGAATGTGTTTGATAATGCATTTTATTACTTTAAAGTGTGGACTAAAGGACACTGTGTAAAAAGGAGTATTTTCAATCAGAAAGTTTATCATCAAGAAGATAACGACAAAATAGATGTAGCAAATCTAAATATTTACTCACCTCCCCAGATGTCCTCCTCCTGTCAGGGAGCACCAGAGTATTTGCATGGCTGCCAGGAACTATAGTAGATCCTATACTCATTCTGGGTCCAACTAACATGTACCGTTTGTCTCCAGATCTGTACTGGATGCTGTGACACAGTGTCCCATCATAATTAGTCTCCTGTAGATACTTAGAAGTATAGTCTGTGGATTTTGAGCACTGCATTGCAATCAGCACGATGATACTGATGAGGAAAAGTACAGAAACTGAGCCCAATGTTATCATCAGATAAAAAGTCACACTGTCGTCCTCGTCAACTTTAGCTGGACTTTTGACATCAGAAGCAGCAAAAGCCTCTTTGGGCTCCACAACTTTGACAATCACAGTAGCTGTTGCTGAGAGTGAAACGTTCCCATTGTCTTTCACCATTATGACCAGTTTATGCTCAGCCTCGTCTGTCTCAGTGAATGAGCGAAGTGTTCTGATCTGTCCTGTATAGCGGTCCAAAGCAAACAGACTGTGGTCAGTAACTTCCTGCAGTGAAAACAGTAACCAGCCGTTATATCCTATATCAGCGTCATAGGCTCTGACTTTAGTCACCAAGTGTCCTGCGTTCACATTGCGGGGAATCTCCTCCACACCTTCAGCAGAACCGTTCGAGCTGACTGGATACAGGATGACTGGAGGGTTGTCGTTCTGATCCAGAATGAACACGTTCACTGTGACGTTGCTGCTTAGTGACGGAGTTCCAGAATCTGTGGCAACAACTTGGAACTGGAACGTTTTCAGAGTTTCAAAGTCAAAACTTTTGAGCGCCGAAATGTGACCGTTATCTGAATTTACATTCAGGAAAGATGTTACGTCATTTCCTCTAGCAATATGATACGTAATAGCTGCATTGTCATTCACATCGTTGTCCGTTGCGCTCACAGAGAATATTTTCGCCCCAGCAGCATTATTTTCTACCAGATAAAATTGTAATGGATTTTGGGGGAATTGTGGGCTGTTGTCATTTACATCTGATATATGAATGCTAAGAGTTTTAAATGTAGATAATGGAGGTTCACCACAATCACTGACTTTTATTGTTATTTCATAATGTGACACCTCCTCTCGATCCAAAAAACCTTTTGTTACAATTGAATATGTGTTTTCCTTATAAGAAGGTTTTAATTCAAACGGTACGTCATTAGTTATGCTTGAAATCATTTTGCCATTTACACCAGAGTCTTTATCGGTCACACTAATAAGTGAGATAATTGTCCCAGGTTTCGAGTCTTCTGACACTGTATTAGACAGTGATGTGACTTCTATTTCTGGTGCATTATCGTTGACGTCTCTGATTTTTACAATTACTCTACAGCGACTTGTTAATGGAGGTGTTCCTTTGTCTGATGCCTGAACATCTAGTTTATAAATTTCCGATTCCTCAAAGTCTAGCACTCCTTTCAGTTTAATGTGTCCAGTTAAACTATCCAGTTCAAATATGTCGTAGGCTTTGCGTGCTAATGTTTTACTCAGGCTATACTCAATTTCCCCATTAGTCCCTTCATCTGGATCGGTTGCATTCACTCTCGTAACAGTAGTACCAACTGGAACGTTTTCGTATATTTCTATTTGATAAGTATCCTGACTAAACACTGGACGATTATCGTTAATATCAAGAACAATAATAGAAACATTTAGCGTCCCTGATCTTTGAGGTTTACCTCCATCAACTGCTGTAACAAACAGTATGTGTTTATTCTTCTGTTCTCTGTCTAATGACTTCCTTAGAACTAAAAATGGTATTTTATCTTCATCGCTTTGACTAACCTCTATTTCAAAGTGATCGTTTGACGTTAATGTATATGTGCGGATGGAGTTCATGCCAGCATCAGGATCACGGGCCGCATGCAACTCGAATCGAGTTCCCGGAGATGTATGCTCTGCTATTTCAAATTGCTGTTCCTTTTCAGAAAAACTGGGCGAGTGATCATTTACATCAGTAATTTCCACAACTACGTAGTGAATTTCCAGAGGATTTTCAACAAGGATTTTTAGCTCCATTAAGCATGCACCATTCCCCTGACACAGCTCCTCCCTGTCAATTTTCTTACGGATCTGTAAGGCACCATTGTCCGGGTTAACCTCGAAGAAAGCATCCTTAGATCCAGACACAACACGGAACCGTCGATCAGTCAAAGAGGCTTTTTCCAGACCAAGATCCTTAGCAACATTTCCAACAACAGTTCCTTCTTTCATCTCCTCTGGAATAGAGTACCTTAATTCTGCTAAAGCCTGTTTTCCGAAAAATAGCAGTAAGAAAAAATGAAAAGCAAACCAACAACCACATCGTCTTTCGCTCCCCATCTTTATCCAGCAACAAAAAACAAAAAGTAGATTATTTCTTCTGCAAATAAAATATAATATATCCAACCCGTTTACTATCGCATGTTTACAAAACGCACCACACGTTTTCGTTCGGCTCGCGTGCTGTATGTATCATCTGCTGTGAGGTATCAAACAAAAGCTTTCTTCGGGGTGGGACTGAGCATCCTTTCTGGTCTTATTTGATGTAACGGTGACACCAAGAGGACACCATTTTAGACGATTTCAAGTCATCAAGGTTGCATAGCAGTGTATTTAATTTGACAAAAAGGAAAAAAAAACTTATCATCATAAAAGTTGAGTTGAATACTGGCATTTGTGAAAAACCAGCATGATAACAAAGTCGTAATACTATAGATAGGGATCCCACGTTCATGGGGCTCTGTGCTTTGGGGCTCTATCGTTGTAACTGCTTCAAATTGGCGAAAACAAACCGCATAAAGCAGTGTAATGCTCTGCTCAGCAACAACCCATACAGTTATTACTTCCGAGTGGCAATGTGATTTTAGTGTAACAGAAAAACACACATTTGAAGTAAAGTCAGTGCGTTTCAGCACCATGGAGAGCGACTCCAACCAGCCTGAAAGCCTTTTCTGTCTGAACCAGGTTATTTGTCTCCTGAATTATTGTTAATTATTTCCACATTGATAGTATATAGAGCAAGCTGAAATTACTAATCGGTTTTGCTAGGGACTGTTTAGAATGTTATTACAATCATAGATGCTAGGTAGCAGAGCCCTATCCACATGTTGCCAAAAGAAGGCTACACTTAAGTAAGGTGTTTTTTTTTTTTTCTGTTATCTTACTGAGAGAGAAGGCGCATTTGTCTCACTAAATAGACAGAAAATTGTAAGTATAACAAGGTGGAGAGTGTATAGGTGCAGAGGTCTCTGATTATAAACATATACACGTTAAGTGTGTATGTATCAGAGAGTCAAGAAATGAGAGAAGTCAAGATAAAATTGTGGATCAGACAGTAGCTCTTGAAAAACAGAAAGTTGAGCTCATCATCATATTAAACTGACAAATTTACATCTGTTTGTGTGACAAGTAAAGACACAATAGCAGCCGTCTCAGACATCTAAGTATAAAACACCAAACTTTCCACATGATAAAGTCTTACCTCTCCAGATGTCCTCCTCCTGTCGGGGAGCACCAGTGTATTTGCATGACTGCCTGGAACTATAGTAGATCCTATACTCATTCTGGGTCCAACTAACATGTACCGTTTGTCTCCAGATCTGTACTGGATGCTGTGACACAGTGTCCCATCATAATTAGTCTCTTGTAGATATTTAGAAGTATAGTCTGTGGATTTTGAACACTGCATTGCAATCAGCACGATGATACTGATGAGGAAAAGTACAGAAACTGAGCCCAATGTTATCATCAGGTAAAAAGTCACACTGTCGTCCTCGTCAACTTTAGCTGGACTTTTGACATCAGAAGCAGCAAAAGCCTCTTTGGGCTCCACAACTTTGACAATCACAGTAGCTGTTGCTGAGAGTGAAACGTTCCCATTGTCTTTCACCAGTATGACCAGTTTATGCTCAGCCTCGTCTGTCTCTGTGAATGAGCGAAGTGTTCTGATCTGTCCTGTATAGCGGTCCAAAGCAAACAGACTGTGGTCAGTAACTTCCTGCAGTGAAAACAGTAACCAGCCGTTATATCCTATATCAGCGTCATAGGCTCTGACTTTAGTCACCAAGTGTCCTGCGTTCACATTGCGGGGAATCTCCTCCACACCTTCAGCAGAACCGTTCGAGCTGACTGGATACAGGATGACTGGAGGGTTGTCGTTCTGATCCAGAATGAACACGTTCACTGTGACGTTGCTGCTTAGTGACGGAGTTCCAGAATCTGTGGCAACAACTTGGAACTGGAACGTTTTCAGAGTTTCAAAGTCAAAACTTTTTAATGCTGAAATGTGACCGTTATCTGAGTTTACATTCAGGAAAGACATTATATCATTTTGATTCCCGTCTCTCAAAATGTGATACGAAATAGCTGCATTGTCATTCACATCTTTGTCCGTTGCGCTCACAGAGAATATTTTTGCCCCAGCCGCATTATTTTCTACCAGATAAAATTGTAATGGATTTTTGGGAAATTGTGGACTGTTGTCATTTACATCTGCTATCTGAATGTTGACAGTTTTAAACGTAGATAATGGAGGTTCACCACAATCAGTGGCTTTTATTGTTATTTCATAATGTGACACCTCCTCTCGATCCAAAAAACCTTTTGTTACAATTGAATACGTGTTTTCCTTATAAGAAGGTTTTAATTCAAACGGCACGTCATTAGTTATGCTTGAAATCATTTTGCCATTTACACCAGAGTCTTTATCGGTCACACTAATAAGTGAGATAATTGTCCCAGGTTTTGAGTCTTCTGACACTGTATTAGACAGTGATGTGACTTCTATTTCTGGTGCATTGTCGTTGACGTCTACTATCCTTAAAATGACCCTGCATCCTCCTGTTAAAGGAGGTGTTCCTTTGTCGGACGCCTCCACATCTAGTTTATAAATCTCTGTTTCTTCGAAATCTAACGTTCCTTTCAGTTTAATGTGTCCAGTTAAACTATCTAGTTCAAATATGTCGTAGGCTTTACGTGCTAATGTTTTACTCAGGCTATACTCTATTTCCCCATTAGTCCCTTCATCTGGATCTGTTGCATTCACTCTTGTAACAATAGTATCAACTGGAACGTTTTCGTATATTTCTATTTGATAAGTATCCTGACTAAACACTGGACGATTATCATTACTATCAAGAACAATAATAGAAACATTTAGCGTCCCTGATCTTTGAGGTTTACCTCCATCAACTGCTGTAACAAACAGTATGTGTTTATTCTTCTGTTCTCTGTCTAATGACTTCCTTAGAACTAAAAATGGTATTTTATCTTCATCGCTTTGACTAACCTCTATTTCAAAGTGATCGTTTGACGTTAATGTATATGTGCGGATGGAGTTCATGCCAGCATCAGGATCACGGGCCGCATGCAGTTGGAATCGCGTACCCGGAGATGCATGTTCTGCTATTTGAAATGTCTGTTCCTTTTCAGGAAAACTGGGCGAGTGATCATTTACATCAGTAATTTCCACAACTACGTAGTGAATTTCCAGAGGATTTTCAACAAGGATTTTTAGCTCTATTAAGCATGCACCCTTCCCCTGACACAGCTCCTCCCTGTCAATTTTCTTACGGATCTGTAAGACACCATTGTCCGGGTTAACTTCGAAAAAAGCATCCTTAGATCCAGACACAACACGGAACCGTCGATCAGTCAAAGAGGCTTTTTCCAGACCAAGATCCTTAGCAACATTTCCAACAACAGTTCCTTCTTTCATCTCCTCTGGAATAGAGTACCTTAATTCAGCTAAAGCCTGTTTTCCGAAAAATAGCAGTAAGAAAAAATTAAAAGCAAACCAACGATAACTTGATCCATATCGTATTTTGTTCCCCATCGTTATCCAGCAATACAAACCACAAATTAGCCTGTTTCTGTTGCAAATAAATTGTTTATGTCCGACTACCACAGGGTCTCATCCGATTCCCGTTCTTACATCAAATGTATCCTCTGCTGTGAGCGACCAAACAAAAGATTTGTTAGGGGAGGGACACAGTCCTATATGGCTTTGTTGATGTTACACTGACACCAGGAGGACCAACATTTGATAACACTGAAGACTGAATAAAGGCCTACATATTTTCTTAGCAAATCTACCTGCAAGACAAGACAAAGTATAGAAAGCGCTCTCTCAGAAACACCTGCAGCCGAATGAAAGTAACGCTCATTGCGTTCATTACCATGGACAGCGATCACTGTAACCGATATCCTTTGACTAACAGTTACAGTTACAGTTACAAGATGCTGGGACAAATGCGTCCATAACGCAGGTAGGGGATGGTTTACGTGGCAGAGCCATGTCAAAAACTGTTTGCCATACACTGTCAAAATAGAAGCTACAGTTATGCTTCCTCAACTTTATTTCTGTTAATTTCTTTATTCTTTAATAAGTGATGACATACTGTTTCACCGATCAGAGCAGTTTGTGTCACACAGTCCACATGTTTTAATGTTCAATGTTCCATTTAAACATGCCTTACCTCTGAAGTCGCAGATCTCCTGTCAGGGAGCACTAGAGTATTCGCATGGCTGCCTGGAACTATAGTAGATCCTATACTCATTCTGGGTCCAACCAACATGTACCGTTTGTCTCCAGATCTGTACTGGATGCTGTGACACAGTGTCCCGTCATAATTAGTCTCTTGCAGATATTTAGAAGTATAGTCTGTGGATTTTGAACACTGCATTGCAATCAGCACGATGATACTGATGAGGAAAAGTACAGAAACTGAGCCCAAAGTTATCATCAGGTAAAAAGTTACATCATTCCCCTCCTCATCCTTTGATGCACTTTTGACATCAGAAGCAGCAAAAGCCTCTTTGGGCTCCACAACTTTGACAATCACAGTAGCTGTTGCTGAGAGTGAAACGTTCCCATTGTCTTTCACCAGTATGACCAGTTTATGTTCAGCCTCGTCTGTCTCTGTGAATGAACGAAGTGTTCTGATCTGTCCTGTATAGCGGTCCAAAGCAAACAGACTGTGGTCAGTAACTTCCTGCAGTGAAAACAGTAACCAGCCGTTATATCCTATATCAGCGTCATAGGCTCTGACTTTGGTCACCAAGTGTCCTGCGTTCACATTGCGGGGAATCTCCTCCACACCTTCAGCAGAACCGTTCGAGCTGAGTGGATACAGGATGACTGGAGGGTTGTCGTTCTGATCCAGAATGAACACGTTCACTGTGACGTTGCTGCTTAGTGACGGAGTTCCAGAATCTGTAGCAACAACTTGGAACTGGAACGTTTTCAGAGTTTCAAAGTCAAAACTTTTTAGCGCCGAAATATGACCGTTGTCAGAATTAATGTTAAGAAATGATGTCACTTTATTTTCATAACTGGCATCTCTGAGAATACTGTACGAAATAAGAGCATTGTCTCCTTCGTCACGATCAGACGCGACTAAAGAAAACACCGACGCTCCTGGGGGGTTATTCTCAGTGACATAAAAATTATAACTCCTCATTGAAAACTCTGGGCTGTTATCGTTTACGTCCGACACAACGACTCTTAAGGTGTTTTCGGATGTTAGGGCAGGCTCACCTGTATCTTTCGCGATTACTGTCACGTCATAAATTGATCTGTTTTCCCTGTCAAGCTGTGACTTTGTTACTACGGCGTACATGTTGTCCTGTATTGAAGGCGTTAGTGTGAAAGGGACATCGCCTTTAACAAAGCTGATAACTTTCCCGTTCATTCCAGAGTCCAGATCTGTAATGCTGATTAATGCTACAGTCGTTCCTGGTCTAGAGTCCTCTGAAATTTTGTTAGACAGTGACGTTACCTCAATTACAGGTGCATTGTCATTTATGTCCTTAATCTTTACAGTTACGCTTTTATCTGTTCTAAATGGAATAGCACCGCTGTCAGATGCTTGGATGTCTATCTCGTAACTGTCATCCACCTCGTAGTCTAATTGTCCTTTCACAATAATTTTACCTGTGCTCGAGTCGACATCAAACAGCTCGCGCACCTTACTGTTTACATTACCAAAAGAATAGCTAACATTTCCATTTAAACCATCGTCCATATCTGTGGCATTTACTTGTATGACTATTGTTCCAATCGGCGAATTCTCATTTATCTCTGTAGAATATACGTCTTTAGTGAAAACTGGGGCGTTATCATTCACATCCAAAACATCAATGAATATTTGCATAGTCCCTGTTTTTGGAGGCTTACCCCCATCCAGGGCTGTGAGCAGTAGTGTATGGCTGCTAGAGGCCTCTCTGTCTAATGGGCTTTGTAGTTGTAAAATAGGTACTTTGCCATCTTTCCCACGATCTTTCACTTCTAGCCGAAAATTATTATTCGAACTCAGTTTATACAGCTGAACAGAATTCATGCCACCATCTGGATCGTGAGCAGCATGCAACTGAAATCTGGTTCCCGGTAAAGTGGACTCTGAAATCTCCAGCCTTTTGTTATTGTCCGGGAAAGAAGGCGAATGATCATTCACGTCTAACACTTCAACTGCGACATAATGGATCTCCAGTGGGTTCTCGAGCACGGTTTTAAGGTTTATCAAACATGCACTGGTCCGCTGGCATATTTCCTCTCGGTCAATATTACGATTCACGTATAAAATCCCGTCATTTTCGTTTACCTGAAACAGAGGTTCAGTGGAGCCAGAAACAATTCGAAATCCCCTTGCTTTTAATACATTTGGGTCGATTCCGAGATCTTTTGCTATATTCCCGACAGCACTGCCTTCTTTGATTTCTTCCGATATAGAATATCTTATCTGTCCCGATGCCTTGCCTAAAATCAAACCCAAAGCCAGGGCGATGGCGAACAATTTCCTTCCTTGTCGCCAGGAGTACTTTCCGCTTTGTTCCATTGTGTGGTACCAATTGGTGAATCCAGAAAATACCGAGTAATGTACAGACTGTTTACATATCCATCAGATGAAGAAAGAAAGCAATCCACGTCTTACAATGCGCTCGGTTCATATGGACTGGGAAACGTTAAAATAAAATCACATTCGGGTGATGATGGTCTGCCCTCTTGAATGCTTCAGAGGCAGTCTCATAGACTTACGTATGGTAAAGTGATGTGATGCGTATTTCTGGTTGTTTAGTGCCACCATGCGATTCTTTCACAAAACATTTTCACATCAACTTCCACTCACAATATAATCCGACACCATGTAAACACTACACGAAGAGGCGATTCAATGGCCAGATCACATGAATTCAATATTACTCACAGTTAATAAAGGATTAATAACCATAAAAAATGTTGTTTTTATTTCAGTTTAACCCTCATAGCATAATCTACTAGAGGAAGTTGTGTTCTATTGCATAAATAGAAAAATAGATCTAAATAAAAGGATTATCTGAAATTAACACCCATTGCTGAAACAATGTTAAATAGACAAAATATTATTGTATTTGTAATGATTTAGAAAGTTTTAGTGTCACTAAGATGTCCGGTCAGTTATACTTTTTTGAATGTGATTTTTGCAACACAGTCTGAAAAGCAACATTTAAGTTTGTCTTACCTCTGAAGTCGCAGATCTCCTATCAGGGAGCACCAGAGTATTTGCATGGCTGCCAGGGACTATAGTAGATCCTATACTCATTCTGGGTCCAACCAACATGTACCGTTTGTCTCCAGATCTGTACTGGATGCTGTGACACAGTGTCCCGTCATAATTAGTCTCTTGTAGATACTTAGAAGTATAGTCTGTGGATTTTGAACACTGCATTGCAATCAGCACGATGATACTGATGAGGAAAAGTACTGAAACTGAGCCCAAAGTTATCATCAGGTAAAAAGTTACATCATTCCCCTCCTCATCCTTTGATGCACTTTTGACATCAGAAGCAGCAAAAGCCTCTTTGGGCTCCACAACTTTGACAATCACAGTAGCTGTTGCTGAGAGTGAAACGTTCCCATTGTCTTTCACCAGTATGACCAGTTTATGTTCAGCCTCGTCTGTCTCTGTGAATGAGCGAAGTGTTCTGATCTGTCCTGTATAGCGGTCCAAAGCAAACAGACTGTGGTCAGTAACTTCCTGCAGTGAAAACAGTAACCAGCCGTTATATCCTATATCAGCGTCATAGGCTCTGACTTTAGTCACCAAGTGTCCTGCATTCACATTGCGGGGAATCTCCTCCACACCTTCAGCAGAACCGTTCGAGCTGACTGGATACAGGATGACTGGAGGGTTGTCGTTCTGATCCAGAATGAACACGTTCACTGTGACGTTGCTGCTTAGTGGCGGAGTTCCAGAATCTGTGGCAACAACTTGGAACTGGAACGTTTTCAGAGTTTCAAAGTCAAAACGTTTGAGCGCCGAAATGTGACCGCTATCTGAATTTATATTCAGAAAAGATGTCATGTCATTATGACCACCTTCTCCTCTCATTATACGATAGGACACTGCAGCATTGTCATTTAAGTCTTTATCGAATGCACTCACAGCAAATATTGATGTACCGGGAGCATTGTTCTCCGTCAAATATAATTCCAGGGGGCTGTGTAAGAACTCTGGGATGTTGTCATTCACATCTGACACCTGAATACTCAAAATCTTGAATGTGGAACGTGGAGGCTCACCATAGTCGGTAGCTGTAATTGGAATGTCATAATGTGACACACTTTCCCTATCCAATGTTTCTTTTGTCACTAATGAATACATGTTTTCTTTAAATGACGTTTTCAATTCAAATGGTACACTCCCTGTCACACTGCACAAAACCTTGCCATTCAGGCCAGAATCAATGTCTGTCACACTAATCAGAGAGATCACGGTGCCAGGTTTTGAATCCTCGGGGATCATACTAGATATTGACGTCACTCCTATTTCTGGTTCATTGTCATTGACATCTTGTATCTTTATTATAACTCTACAGTCTGTTGTCATTGGAGGCTGACCCTTGTCAGAGGCTTGGATGTCTAACTTAAAAACATCAGCTGTCTCATAGTCAATTTGACCTTTAACTCTTACTTCGCCGGTATTTCTGTCTAGACTAAATAGTTCCAGCACGTTGGAATTAATGTCACCCCCAAATGCATACTCGACATCTCCGTTAGTGCCCTCGTCTACATCAGTGGCTTGGACTTTTATGACAACAGTATCTAAAGCTGCGTTTTCTTGTAATGTCACAGAATAAACCTCTTTGGAGAAAGAAGGTCTGTTGTCATTTATATCGAGAACCTTTATGGTAAGATTAAGATTTGCTGATTTTGGCGGTGTCCCTCCATCCATAGCAGATAAAATCAAGCTATGGTTTGCTCTCTGTTCTCTGTCCAAATGCCTCTGCAGAACTAAAAAGGGGATTTTATCTTCGTCCCTGTCTCGAATTTCAAGTTGAAAATTTTCGTTTTGACTGAGTTTATAGCGCTGAACGGAATTTATTCCGACATCGGGATCACGAGCACCTGGCAATTGAAATCGTGCTCCTGGTAAAGTATTTTCTGCTATTTCTATTACCCTTTCTTTCTCAACAAATATCGGTACATGGTCGTTAACATCTGTTATTTCCACCGTGACATAATGGATTTCAAGTGGATTTTCAACAACGATTTTCACATCTATTAAACAAGCACCGTTTCTATCGCACAGTTGTTCCCGGTCGAGATTCTTGTGAACATACAAAACCCCATTGTTTGGGTTTACCTCAAACAACGCGTCCTGAGCTCCTGACACAATACGAAAACGCCTGTTCGTCAAGGCATTGACATCAAGGCCCAGATCCTTGGCAACATTTCCAACGATAGCTCCCAGTTTTACTTCCTCTGGAGTCGAGTATTTTATCTGAGCTAAAATCAGCTCACCGAAGCAAAACAGCAGAGAGAAAAGCAGAGGACGCGACCAAGACATCATTCTGCGTCTTTGTCTTTTGTCTTCTTTGGTGTAAACATTTGAAATGACATCCACAAATATCTTCTCCTTAAAACAACTCCAGTTGTCTCGAGATTAAATATCAGAAAAGCTCGTTCGTGTAGAAAATGTGCAGATTAAAATCCGAAACGGTGGCAGTCTTTGTGGTCGAACTGAAAAATACACTTGAGAGGGGCAGAGTCTATTTTGACTGAAGCCTAAGCATTTACCTATTGTAACACTGACACCAAGTGGATTGTCCATTACTTTCATATACTATTAAGGAAAAAACGAACAAGTGATTTAACTGAATAGACATCTCCCCCAAATGACAGTTGGTCTCATGAAATACTCCATCAGCTGGGAGAGCATGTCACTAGGCCACCAACAGTAAATAAAACACAGTTTGTAATATGTTCCACAGGAGTTCGTCGACTGTCACCGGCTAATGACGTATTTTTACTGCTACCCTGGACTATGGTTGGACCGAAGACCTTTGAAACAAACGGTGAGCACCATGGACAGCGCAATAACCTCAGCGTTGCTCTCATCTCTCCTGAATGATTAAAAACCCGACTTGTACATCTCCAGAACGAGACCAAAATGACCACAACTAGATATCGCTGTCATAAACAAAGGTACAAAATAATTTATGTTGTTAACAGTGGTGGAATAAATTACCAAAATGCAGTTTACAATTTCAAGACTTGGTAAATATTGAATATTGCTAAAACTTTCAGAGCACACTTCACAGCAATTCAGCCCTTTCACAAATGACAAACATCTAGTTTAAAAGGAAAGGAACTAATTGCCTGATTAATTTTACAGGAAATATAATTAAGCCAAGATAAGTTACTGAAAAGTGATACATTAGCTGTTAGCATATATCTGGCTTACCTCTTGAGATGGACGTCTCCTGTCAGGAAGCACAAGTGTATTCGCATGGCTGCCCGGAACTATAGTAGATCCTATACTCATTCTGGGTCCAACCAACATGTAACGTTTGTCTCCAGATCTGTACTGGATGCTGTGACACAGCGTCCCGTCATAATTAGTCTCTTGTAGATATTTAGATGTATAGTCTGTTGATTTTGAACACTGCATTGCAATCAGCACGATGATACTGATGAGGAAAAGTACAGAAACTGATCCCAAAGTTATCATCAGATAAAAAGTCACATTGTCCTCCTCGTCAACTTTAGCTGCACTTTTGACATCAGAAGCAGCAAAAGCCTCTTTGGGCTCCACAACTTTGACAATCACAGTAGCTGTTGCTGAGAGTGAAACGTTCCCATTGTCTTTCACCAGTATGACCAGTTTATGCTCAGCCTCGTCTGTCTCTGTGAATGAGCGAAGTGTTCTGATCTGTCCTGTATAGCGGTCCAAAGCAAACAGACTGTGGTCAGTAACTTCCTGCAGTGAAAACAGTAACCAGCCGTTATATCCTATATCAGCGTCATAGGCTCTGACTTTAGTCACCAAGTGTCCTGCGTTCACATTGCGGGGAATCTCCTCCACACCTTCAGCAGAACCGTTCGAGCTGACTGGATACAGGATGACTGGAGGGTTGTCGTTCTGATCCAGAATGAACACGTTCACTGTGACGTTGCTGCTTAGTGACGGAGTTCCAGAATCTGTGGCAACAACTTGGAACTGGAACGTTTTCAGAGTTTCAAAGTCAAAACTTTTTAGCGCCGAAATGTGACCGTTATCTGAATTTACATTCAGAAAAGATGCCATGTCATTTCGATTCCCGTCTCTCACAATATGATATGAAATAGCAGCATTGTCATTTAAATCTATGTCCGTTGCGCTCACAGAGAATATTGATTTTCCAGCATCGTTATTTTCTACGAGATAAAACTGTAACGGATTTTGTTCGAAATGTGGACTGTTGTCATTTACATCTGATATCTGAATATTTAGAGTTTTAACAGTAGATAATGGAGGTTCACCACAATCAGTTGCTTTTATTGTTATTTCATAATGTGACACCTCCTCTCGATCCAAAAGAACCTTTGTGACAACAGAATATATGTTCTCCTTATACGAGGGCTTTAATTCAAATGGCACGTCTGAGGTTATGCTTGATATTATTTTCCCATTTACACCTGAATCTTTATCCCTCATACTTATGAGAGAAATCATTGTGCCAGGTTTCGAGTCTTCAGACACTGTATTAGACAGTGATGTGACTTCTATTTCTGGTGGGTTGTCGTTGACGTCAATGATCTTTATAATGACTCTACACTCACCTGTCAGTGGAGGTGTACCTTTATCTGATGCCTCAACATCGAGTTTATAAACATCGTTTTCTTCGTAGTCTACAACTCCCTTTACTCTGATCTCTCCAGTTAATTTGTCTAATTCAAAAATGTCATAGACTTTTTTCTTCAGAGTTTTTCCAAGGCTGTATTCAATTTCGCTATTAATACCTTCATCGGGATCAGTCGCATTCATTCTAAATATTGAAGTACCAACCGGAACATTTTCTTGTATTGTTATTTGATAAATCTCCTGACTGAACACTGGACGATTATCATTACTATCAAGAACAATAATAGAAACATTTAGTGTCCCTGATCTTGGAGGTTTACCTCCATCAACTGCTGTAACCAGTAGAAAGTATTTGTCCTTTTTTTCTCTGTCTAATGACTTCTTCAAGACCAAAAATGGTATTTTCTCCTCATCGCTTTGACGAATATCTATTTCAAAATGTTCATTTGACGTCAGTGTGTATGTACGAATAGCGTTAACTCCAGCATCGGGATCTCGAGCCGTGTGCAGTTGAAAACGCCTTCCTGGTAATGTTTGTTCTCCTATTTCAAATCTCTGCTCTTTTTCGGGAAAACTAGGAGAGTGATCATTTACATCAGTAATCTCAACCACAACGTAGTGTATCTCTAAAGGATTTTCGACTATGACTTTCAGCTCCATCAGACAAGCACCGCTGCCTTGACAAAGCTCCTCTCTGTCGATTTTCTTCTGGACAAAGAGAGCCCCATTGTGTTGGTTTACCTCAAAAAATGTGTCCTTTGATTCGGATACAACACGGAACCGTCGGTCAGCCAAGGAGGCGACGTCAAGACCAAGATCCTTCGCAACATTTCCAACAATAGTTCCATCTGTCACCTCCTCTGGAATGGTGTATCTTATTTCTCCCAAAGCCCGTTTTCCGACAAATGACAGTAAAGCCAAATGAAAAGCAAACCAGGACCAGACCCTTCTTCTAGTTTGTGTTTCGAGTCCCATCGTTATCCAACAACAGATTAATACACCGAATCCCGTTACCGCAATAAACGTCTGTATGAAACCAGGTTTCTGTTGAAAATTTACAAATGGAACAGTATAATTCCATCGGGGGGCGAGCTGATTCTAATGCCTTGTCTGCTTTTTTCAGGGGCTAAACAAAAGCATTGTGAAGGGGAGGGACAAAGTTTGCTCTGGTTTCCCAATGTTATACTGACATCTGGAGGTTACTGAGAAATGACAAGGCTATATACACGTATTTAAGAATATATCAGGAAGCCTTTATGCAGCATTACGATTTCAGCGTTTAAACTAGTGATCTAATTGTTCACTTTGTGTGACCAAAAATATGCGTAGTATGACTCGAGATAACGTGGAAATACTTGTTAGTTGGCGCTGTAAAGAAATATCAGAATTGATGGGCTCTGTTTATTTAAACTTTTGTGTGCACCATGTTTTGCGTGAACTAAAGACGCATTTGCGTTTCAGCACCATGGACAGAGATCTGAACTACGCGTTTTGTTTGTGTTTTTCTCAACATAGCAGTCCAGCCTCATGCTCAGTGCTGACACAAATCAAATGAAACACCACCAACGCCAATCCTTGCTGTTGTATTTTTGGATTTCAGTTCGTCTTATACAAATATCACATATATAGTTTGCAATTTCTATGTGCTTGTATATTTGGGAGGACAAAACCACATTTCTATACTATATGTGATAGTCATAATCAGGCAAAAGCTGTGTTCTATGAAAAGGATGACAAAAATCTTTTTAAATGTTTGGGATTCATTGGCTTGCATACGTTTGAAAATAATTTTGCGACACAACAAAGCAGCGAAACTGAGCTGCACTGATGTCTATACCGTCATCTCCTCCTATAGAAACAACAAATACTGTCGGGTGAATACAGAATTTTTCTATATGGTCAGGTGAACCGGTAAGGACAAAATAATAAGCATCAGTGTATATAACTTTTATCAGGTTCTTACCTCTCCAGATGTCCTCCTCCTGTCAGGAAGCACGAGTGTATTTGCATGGCTGCCAGGAACTATAGTAGATCCTATACTCATTCTGGGTCCAACTAACATGTACCGTTTGTCTCCAGATCTGTACTGGATGCTGTGACACAGTGTCCCATCATAATTAGTCTCTTGCAGATATTTAGAGGTATAGTCTGTGGATTTTGAACACTGCATTGCAATCAGCACGATGATACTGATGAGGAAAAGTACAGAAACTGAGCCCAAAGTTATCATCAGATAAAAAGTCACATCATTCCCGTCATCATCCTGTGATGCACTTTTAACATCAGAAGCAGCAAAAGCCTCTTTGGGCTCCACAACTTTGACAATCACAGTAGCTGTTGCTGAGAGTGAAACGTTCCCATTGTCTTTCACCAGTATGACCAGTTTATGCTCAGCCTCGTCTGTCTCTGTGAATGAGCGAAGTGTTCTGATCTGTCCTGTATAGCGGTCCAAAGCAAACAGACTGTGGTCAGTGACTTCCTGCAGTGAAAACAGTAACCAGCCGTTATATCCTATATCAGCGTCATAGGCTCTGACTTTAGTCACCAAGTGTCCTGCGTTCACATTTCGGGGAATCTCCTCCACACCTTCAGCAGAACCGTTCGAGCTGACTGGATACAGGATGACTGGAGGGTTGTCGTTCTGATCCAGAATGAACACGTTCACTGTGACGTTGCTGCTTAGTGACGGAGTTCCAGAATCTGTGGCAACAACTTGGAACTGGAACGTTTTCAGAGTTTCAAAGTCAAAACTTTTGAGCGCGGAAATGTGACCGTTATCTGAATTCACATTCAGGAAAGATGTCATGTCATTTTGACGCCCGTCTCTCACAATATGATATGAAATAGCTGCATTGTCATTTAAATCTTTGTCCGTTGCGCTCACAGAGAATATTGATTTTCTAGCATCGTTATTTTCTACGAGATAAAACTGTAACGGATTTTGTTCGAAATGTGGACTGTTGTCATTTACATCTGATATCTGAATATTTAGAGTTTTAACAGTAGATAAGGGAGGTTCACCACAATCAGTTGCTTTTATTGTTATTTCATATTTTGAAATCGCCTCACGATCCAAAACTTCCTTAGTGACAATTGAATATATGTTCTCCTTATATGAAGGCTTTAACTCAAAAGGCACATCTGAGGTTAAACTCGATATTATTTTTCCATTGACGCCAGAGTCTTTATCTGTCACGCTAAGTAGTGAAATTACCGTTCCAGGTTTTGAGTCTTCAGACACTGTATTAGACAGTGATGTGACTTCTATTTCTGGTGGGTTATCGTTGGCGTCAATGATCTTTATAATGACTCTACACTCACCTGTCAGTGGAGGTGTACCTTTATCTGATGCCTCAACATCGAGTTTATAAACGTCGGTTTCTTCATAGTCCACAACTCCCTTTACTCTAATCTCTCCAGTTAATTTGTCTAATTCAAAAATGTCGTAGACTTTTTTCTTCAAAGTTTTTCCAAGGCTGTATTCAATTTCGCTATTGCTGCCTTCGTCGAGATCTGTCGCATTGATTCTAAATATTGAAGTGCCGAAAAGAACATTTTCTTTTAATGCAATTTGATAAGTATCCTGACTAAATGCTGGGCGATTATCATTAATATCAAGAACAATAATAGAAACATTTAGTGTCCCTGATCTTGGTGGTTTACCTCCATCAACTGCTGTAACCAGTAGCGTGTGTTTCTTCTTTTGTTCTCTGTCTAACGATTTCTTCAACACTAAAAATGGTATTTTGTCCTCATCGCTTTGACGGATATTTACTTCAAAATGTTCATTTGACGTCAGTGTGTATGTACGAATAGCGTTAACTCCAGCATCGGGATCTCGAGCCGTGTGCAGTTGAAATCGCCTGCCTGGTAATGTATGCTCAGCTATCTCAAATGTCTGCTCTCTTTCTGGAAAATTAGGAGAGTGATCATTTACATCAGTAATTTCTACAATTACATAGTGCATTTCCAAAGGGGTTTCAACGAGGATTTTTAGCTCCATTAAGCAAGCACCATTTCCCTGACAGAGCTCCTCTCTGTCGATTTTCTTACGCACATACAGAGAGCCATTGTCTTGGTTTACCTCAAAAAATGTCTCTTTAGATCCAGACACAACACGAAACCGTCGGTCAATTAAAGAGGTGATGTCTAGGCCAAGGTCCTTCGCAACATTCCCAACAGCGGTTCCTTCTTTCACCTCCTCTGGAATTGAGTATCTTATCTGAGCAAAGGCCTGCTTCCCGAAACACAGCAGAAGACCCAAATGAAACGCAAACAAATAGCACTCCCTTTTTCGACTCTGTCTGTCGGTCCCCATCATTATACTTCAAATTACTAGAAGCACAAAAAAGGTTGTTACTGTGACAACAAATTATCTAGGTCCAAACCGTTGTGTATCACATACTTGTGATACACTTACATATTGGATCCATCGGCTGGCGTGCTTGATTCAAATGCCTGCCCTGCTCGAGAGGACAAACAAAAGCTTTTTTTCAGGGGAGGGACAAAGTCGCTCATCGTTTCGCAATGTTACACTGACACCCGGAGGTCATCACAGGGAAGTAATAGACTACAGTACAGTATATATTTTAAAATATACAAATTTTGAGTAGTTCTGTAGTAAAAAATAGTATGTGGTCTCTACAACAGTATCATACAAATGGACAAACAGAATACTGAACATTAACAACAATTTAAGGATTCTACAGTAATTTCTGGATGGCATGCTTATTTCTAACAAGGTTCTTATAAACATATAGGGAATGTGTTACAGTAATCCTGTAGCTCAGTATTGAAACAAATAAAGCCCATAGAAAATGCTCGTATGACTGGAACAGCACCAATTTCATACATCCTAATCAGTGATAGGTTACTTTTTTTGACTGTTTATAGACGCCACTGTCAAAATCACAGTGCCCAAGTATTCCATGAGAAAGGCATGATTTGACATCAGTCTCTTTTGCATTTCAGTACCATAGATGGAGGTCAACCAAAAAATAGCTTAATTTTGTGGCAATGCCTTCAAGCTCTTACCTCTATAGATGGACGTCTCCTGTCAGGAAGCACGAGTGTATTTGCATGGCTGCCAGGAACTATAGTAGATCCTATACTCATTCTGGGTCCAACTAGCATGTACCGTTTGTCTCCAGATCTGTACTGGATGCTGTGACACAGTGTCCCGTCATAATTAGTCTCTTGTAGATACTTAGAAGTATAGTCTGTGGATTTGGAGCACTGCATTGCAAGAAGCACGATGATGCTGATGAGGAAAAGTACTGAAACTGATCCCAGAGTTATCATCAGATAAAAAGTCACATTGTCCTCCTCGTCAACTTTAGCTGCACTTTTGACATCAGAAGCAGCAAAAGCCTCTTTGGGCTCCACAACTTTGACAATCACAGTAGCTGTTGCTGAGAGTGAAACGTTCCCATTGTCTTTCACCAGTATGACCAGTTTATGCTCAGCCTCGTCTGTCTCTGTGAATGAGCGAAGTGTTCTGATCTGTCCTGTATAGCGGTCCAAAGCAAACAGACTGTGGTCAGTAACTTCCTGCAGTGAAAACAGTAACCAGCCGTTATATCCTATATCAGCGTCATAGGCTCTGACTTTAGTCACCAAGTGTCCTGCGTTCACATTTCGGGGAATCTCCTCCACACCTTCAGCAGAACCGTTCGAGCTGACTGGATACAGGATGACTGGAGGGTTGTCGTTCTGATCCAGAATGAACACGTTCACTGTGACGTTGCTGCTTAGTGACGGAGTTCCAGAATCTGTGGCAACAACTTGGAACTGGAACGTTTTCAGAGTTTCAAAGTCAAAACTTTTTAGAGCCGAAATGTGACCGTTATCTGAATTCACATTCAGGAAAGACGTCATATCACCCTGCAGGCCATCACCTCTCACTATGTGATATGCTATTGCTGCATTTTCATTAAGATCATTATCAGTAGCACTTACAGAGAATATTGATGCTCCCGGGGCATTGTTTTCCACTAAATACAGTTCAAATGGATTCTGGCTGAAATTTGGTCTGTTGTCATTCACATCAGACACCTGAACACTCAAGGTTTTTACAGTGGAAAGTGGAGGTTCACCACAGTCTGTAGCTGTTATTGTGATGTCATAATGGGACAGAGTCTCTCGGTCCAAACGCCCCTTTGTGACAAGAGAGTACATGTTTTCCTCAATGGAAGGCGTCAAATCAAAGGGAACATTACCTGAGATTTTACAAATAACTTTCCCATTCACGCCCGAATCTTTGTCAGTAACACTAATGAGAGAGATAACCGTGCCAGGCTTTGAATCTTCTGGGACTACGTTAGACAGTGATGTTACTTCAATATCTGGCTTATTGTCGTTTACATCTTTTATTTTTATCACAACTCTACTTTCGGATGTCCACGGTAGCTGGCCTTTGTCTGAAGCCTGCAAATCTAGTCTATAAACCTCCGTGTCCTCAAAGTCCACATTTCCTTTCACTCGAATCTCTCCAGTGACGCTGTCTAATTCAAATGTGTCATGCACTTTTTTCTTTTGCGTTTTTCCAAACGTGTATTCAATTTCACTGTTCAAACCTTCATCTAGATCTGTCGCGTTTATTTGTATTACAAGAGTTCCAATTGGGGCATTTTCATCTAATGACACAGTATATATATCTTTGCTGAACACGGGGCGATTATCATTTGCATCCAGCACAGTAATGGTTAAATTCAGGCCCCCAGATTTCGGCGGACTGCCCCCATCAAGAGCTGTTAACACGAAATGGTGTTCTGCCTTTTGCTCCCTATCCAACGCCTTTTTCAGCACTAAAAACGGTATTTTGTCTTCCTCGCTGTCTCTGATTTCAATGTCAAAAAATTCATTTGGGCTCAGTTTATATAATCGGACCGACTGTGTGCCGACATCGGGGTCTCTAGCCGCATGAATTTGGAAACGAGTACCTGGAGGAGAGTGCTCCGCTATTTCCAGCCGCTGCTCGCGTTCTGGGAAAGTGGGTGAATGGTCATTAACGTCCGTTATTTCAACACCAACGTAATGTATTTCCAACGGGCTTTCAACAACAATTTTCAGGTTTATCAAACAGACCTTGTTTCCTCCACAGAGCTCCTCCCGATCCATGATTTGTCCAACATACAACACGCCATTGTTTTGATTTAACTGAAACAGAGCGTGATTGGGCCCCGAAACAATGCGAAACCGCCTGTCTTTCAAAGTACTAATGTCAAGCCCTAAATCCTTTGCAACATTTCCAACAGGTGATCCCACTTGTATTTCTTCTGGAACAGAGTATCTTAGCTGAGCCAAAATCCGCTCCACAAAACAGAGCAACAAAATCCCGACAAGCCACCACCAGTTCACTCGGCGCCTTTGTCCTCGTTCTCCCATTGTGAAGCCAAAAAATGAAAGATTTCTTTGTAGGCAAATGCAGTGATCCAGTTGTTCATCGATCCAGTCTAATTTGATCCATTGCTCGACTCTCAAGCAGAAGTTTTCACACACATTTTAACCGCTATTTGTATTACTTAATACGAAGCCTACGATGTGTACTCCGTTAGCATACCACCTCCACCAAATATGATCCAGAGATGGGCAGGGCCTGTATAGAATGAGTGCTACAACCATTAGCTCACACTGACACCATGTGGACAGTGGGTTACAATACTATATTTCAAGTGTTCTACTTCACTACCAACTCCTCTATTCCAATCGACTGCTATATGCTGATCCAGTGTTAAACGGCCACATGATGAGCTGATGAGGTAAAACGCCCTCATGCCGCACTCTTTGGAGATGCTAGTGTTAACAAGTCAACTGCATGCTTGCTTTCTCAGTAACACCCAATCAGTTTGCAACTCAGGTGTGTGTTTGGATAATTGACAGGACAAACAATAGCACCTGAAATTAGATACATTGTGAAATTAGATGTAATCATCATTTTGTGTCGGATTTATGAAAGAGAGTCACATAGTAATTCTGCTTTACGGCTTGATTTTCTTCAATACACTATCGATGCACTTTAATTAATGGAAACACGTGGCTAGAGCTAGGAATATGAACTGAATGGGGAAAACAAATGTTATTCAGAAGGCCAGAACTCCAAGGACAATATCCCATTAAATGTATTCCCAAATTGATAACGACAATATCCCTAAAACAAAATTTCAGCCCCATGGACAGCACAATTTCAAAAGGCCAGAACAACACATGAAAGTAAAATGTATATGGACAATAATTTAATAGTGTTGTACCAAAGCATTCTGTAAATAACTGAAAGCAAATAATCGTATCCGTTTTTCAGGAAGTATAGGTAATCCAGAATGTGTTACAATATAAAGCTGCTGGCAGTTTAGTTTCAAATGTGTGCTAATAGACTTTTCACAATACAAATGATTATAAGTCAGTAGATTCAACAGTGTACAAGATAGACCCAGATTTCTAAAATACAATAGTGTAGTAATGAAAAAAGCAATTGCTTCTTGTACGTTGGCTAAAATACAAACTACAAGTTTGGCTATTAAAGTCAACAAATGCAATTCCTTAAGTTTTAAAACGAAACCTACATTCCTTATTTTGAAAGCCCACGATAGGACGCAGTGACTGTCAGCACCATGGACAGCGCTGCGAAATGTCTCCTGAATGTCTTCCTTAAAAAATCATGCCAACTGAAACTTCAGTCCCAACTTCAATCTAAGACCAATGAAGTTAGCTTAAACACGTTTGACCGTGGTGGTATATAAAAAATGGATAATGCCGTAACATACGGTGTCTTGTTAGTAATCTGAACACATTTTCTAATTTCTATAGAGACAGAAAGGGACACTGACAAAACTTCAACGTAAACGGATGAAACATTTTATATAAATTTAATATTACAAACATTACTTGCTATATGGTTTGGTGTGTTCCTGAAGGAAATCGTGTCAGTTCAGAAGAAATTATCTTAATGTTCATGAAAATGATGTATGAGTGCATGAAAAATTGCTTCAATTAAATCCGGAACGTGGGCTTACCTCTATAGACGGACGTCTCCTGTCAGGAAGCACTAGTGTATTTGCATGGCTGCCAGGGACTATAGTAGATCCTATACTCATTCTGGGTCCAACTAACATGTACCGTTTGTCTCCAGATCTGTACTGGATGCTGTGACACAGTGTCCCATCATAATTAGGCTCCTGTAGATACTTAGAAGTATAGTCTGTGGATTTGGAGCACTGCATTGCAATCAGCACGATGATACTGATGAGGAAAAGTACAGAAACTGAGCCCAAAGTTATCATCAGATAAAAAGTCACATTGTCGTCGTCGTCAACTTTAGCTGCACTTTTGACATCAGAAGCAGCAAAAGCCTCTTTGGGCTCCACAACTTTGACAATCACAGTAGCTGTTGCTGAGAGTGAAACGTTCCCATTGTCTTTCACCAGTATGACCAGTTTATGTTCAGCCTCGTCTGTCTCTGTGAATGAGCGAAGTGTTCTGATCTGTCCTGTATAGCGGTCCAAAGCAAACAGACTGTGGTCAGTAACTTCCTGCAGTGAAAACAGTAACCAGCCGTTATATCCTATATCAGCGTCATAGGCTCTGACTTTAGTCACCAAGTGTCCTGCGTTCACATTGCGGGGAATCTCCTCCACACCTTCAGCAGAACCGTTCGAGCTGACTGGATACAGGATGACTGGAGGGTTGTCGTTCTGATCCAGAATGAACACGTTCACTGTGACGTTGCTGCTTAGTGACGGAGTTCCAGAATCTGTGGCAACAACTTGGAACTGGAACGTTTTCAGAGTTTCAAAGTCAAAACTTTTTAGAGCCGAAACGTGACCGTTATCTGAATTCACATTCAGGAAAGACGTCATATCACCCTGCAGGCCATCACCTCTCACTATGTGATATGCTATTGCTGCATTTTCATTAAGATCATTATCAGTAGCACTTACAGAGAATATTGATGCTCCCGGGGCATTGTTTTCCACTAAATACAGTTCAAATGGATTCTGGCTGAAATTTGGTCTGTTGTCATTCACATCAGACACCTGAACACTCAAGGTTTTTACAGTGGAAAGTGGAGGTTCACCACAGTCTGTAGCTGTTATTGTGATGTCATAATGGGACAGAGTCTCTCGGTCCAAACGCCCCTTCGTGACAAGAGAGTACATGTTTTCCTCAATGGAAGGCGTCAAATCAAAGGGAACATTACCTGAAATTTTACAAATAACTTTCCCATTCACGCCCGAATCTTTGTCAGTAACACTAATGAGAGAGATAACCGTGCCAGGCTTCGAATCTTCTGAGACTACGTTAGACAGTGATGTTACTTCAATATCTGGCTTATTGTCGTTTACATCTTTTATTTTTATCACAACTCTACTTTCAGCGGTCCAAGGTGGCTGACCTTTATCTGAAGCCTGCAAATCTAGTCTATAAACCTCCGTGTCCTCAAAGTCCACGTTTCCTTTCACTCGAATCTCTCCAGTGACGCTGTCTAATTCAAATGTGTCATGCATTTTTTTCTTTTGCGTTTTTATAAACGCGTATTCAATTTCACTGTTCAAACCTTCATCTAGATCTGTAGCGTTTATTTGTATTACAAGAGTTCCAATCGGGACATTTTCATCTAATGACACAGTATAT
Organism: Nibea coibor; assembly: GCA_023373845.1. Taxonomy (NCBI): domain Eukaryota; kingdom Metazoa; phylum Chordata; class Actinopteri; family Sciaenidae; genus Nibea; species Nibea coibor. The sequence goes on along the minus strand of CM041739.1, from coordinate 12,779,815 downwards.
ATATCTTTGCTGAACACGGGGCGATTATCATTTGTATCCAGCACAGTAATGGTTAAATTCAGGCCCCCAGATTTCGGCGGACTGCCCCCATCAAGAGCTGTTAACACGAAATTGTGCTCTGCCTTTTGCTCCCTATCCAATGCCTTTTTCAGCACTAAAAACGGTATTTTGTCTTCCTCGCTGTCTCTGATTTCAACATCAAAAAACTGATTTGGGGTTAATTTATATAATCGGACCGACTGTGTACCGGCATCGGGGTCTCTAGCCGCTTGAATTTGGAAACGAGTACCTGGAGGAGAGTGCTCCGCTATTTCCAGCCGCTGCTCGCGTTCGTGGAAAGTGGGTGAATGGTCATTAACGTCCGTTATTTCAACACCAACGTAATGTATTTCCAGCGGACTTTCAACAACAATTTTCAGGTTTATCAAACAGACCTTGGTCTCTTCACAGAGCTCCTCCCGATCCATGATTTGTCCAACATACAACACGCCATTGTTTTGATTTAACTGAAACAGAGCGTGATTGGGACCCGAAACAATGCGAAACCGCCTGTCTTTCAAAGTACTAATGTCAAGCCCTAAATCCTTTGCAACATTTCCAACAGGTGATCCCACTTGTATTTCTTCTGGAACAGAGTATCTTAGCTGAGCCAAAATCCGCTCCACAAAACACAGCAACAAAATCCCTGCAAGCCACCACCAGTTCATTCGGCGCCTTTGTCCTCGTTCTCCCATTGTGAAGCCAAAAATGAAGGATTTCTTTGTAGGCAAATGCAGTGATCCAATTACTCATCAAACAAGTCCAGTTGGACCCATTGTACGACTCTCCGGTAGAAACTTTGACACAAATTTTTAACCGTTATTGTTATTATTCAATACGAAGCCTACGATGTGTACTCCATCAGCATACCACCTCCATCAGATATGATCCAGAGATGGGCAGGGCCTCTATAGAATGAGCATCTCAACCATTAGGTCACACTGACACCATGTGGACAGTGGGTTACAATGCCATATCACAAGTGACTTCAGTACTATCTCCTCTATTCCAATCGACTGGTATATGGTGATCCAGGCCACATGCTGAGCTGATGAGCTAAAACGCCCCCATATCCCACTCTGTGAATGATGCTGATGTTTTCCTCCTCCAGCACGTCTACTACATGTTTGGTATTTTCTCAGCAACCCCCAGCAGCTTTTGACTCGGGATTGTGTTTTTGGATAATTGATAAAGCAAATAATAGCACCTGTAATTAGATGCACTATTAAATAACTTGTAACCCTCAAATTCTGTCCATACTATAATAAAGCAAGGATGGGATAGTGTATTTAACAAACAAATCTGCTTCACAGTTTTGTTTGTTAAATACACTATGGATGCACCTTGATTAATACAAACACTTAGCTGTACGTCGGAATACGACCTGAAGGGGGACAACAAACTTTCATCAGAACTGCAATTCAGAACACAAAGGCCTATCTGCCATTAATTTTATAATGAAAACAACAACGACAATATCTTGAAAATAGAATTTCAGTACCATGGACAGAACGATTTCTAACCAGCAGTATCAAAACAACAGATGAAAGTAAAATGTACATGGACAATAATTTAATAGTGTTGCACCAAAGCATTCTGTAAATAATTAAAAGCAAATAATCTTATCCGTTTTGCAGGAAGTATAGGTAATCCAGAATGTGTTACAATATAAAACTGATGACAATTAAGTTTCAAAGGTGTGCTAATAGACTTTTCATAATACATATGAATAGAAATCAGGGGATTCAACAGTGTACACTATACACCCAGATTTCTAAAATACAATGGTGTAGTAATGAAAAAAGTAATTGCTTGTTGTGCGTTGGTTAAAATAAAAAAAACACAAGTTTGGCAATTAAAGTCAACAAATGCAATTCATTGAGTTCTAAAACGAACCATACATTCCTTATTTAAAAAGACAACGATAGGACGCAGTGACTGTCAGCACCATGGACAGCGCTACGAAATGTGCCATTATGTTGGTAGATCATTCCTCGTGATGGGTCCTGAATGTTTTCGTTTAAAAGTCAACTTCAGTCTATGACCAGTAGAGTTAACTTAAATCCATTTGACAGTACTCGAATATATATTTTTAAAAATGGATAATGCCGTAATATACGGTGTCTTGTTAGTAACCTGAACACATTTTCTAATTTCTACAGAGACAGAAAGGGACGCTGACAAATCTTCAAAGTGACCAGAAGAAAAGATTTCATATAATATACTAATACAAACATTACTTGCTATGTGGTTTGGTGTATTTCTGAAGGAAATCGTGTCATTTCAGAAGAAATTATCTTAATGTTCATGAAAATGGTGTATGAGTGCATGAAAAATTGCTTCAATTAAGTCCGGAACATGGGCTTACCTCTATAGACGGACGTCTCCTGTCAGGAAGCACGAGTGTATTTGCATGGCTGCCAGGGACTATAGTTGATCCTATACTCATTCTGGGTCCAACTAACATGTACCGTTTGTCTCCAGATCTGTACTGGATGCTGTGACACAGTGTCCCATCATAATTAGGCTCCTGTAGATACTTAGAAGTATAGTCTGTGGATTTGGAGCACTGCATTGCAATCAGCACGATGATACTGATGAGGAAAAGTACAGAAACTGAGCCCAAAGTTATCATCAGATAAAAAGTCACATCATTCCCGTCATCATCCTTTGTTGCACTCTTTACATCAGAAGCTGCAAAGGCCTCTTTGGGCTCCACAACTTTGACAATCACAGTAGCTGTTGCTGAGAGTGAAAAGTTCCCATTGTCTTTCACCAGTATGACCAGTTTATGCTCAGCCTCGTCTGTCTCTGTGAATGAGCGAAGTGTTCTGATCTGTCCTGTATAGCGGTCCAAAGCAAACAGACTGTGGTCAGTAACTTCCTGCAGTGAAAACAGTAACCAGCCGTTATATCCTATATCAGCGTCATAGGCTCTGACTTTAGTCACCAAGTGTCCTGCGTTCACATTGCGGGGAATCTCCTCCACACCTTCAGCAGAACCGTTCGAGCTGACTGGATACAGGATGACTGGAGGGTTGTCGTTCTGATCCAGAATGAACACGTTCACTGTGACGTTGCTGCTTAGTGACGGAGTTCCAGAATCTGTGGCAACAACTTGGAACTGGAACGTTTTCAGAGTTTCAAAGTCAAAACTTTTTAGAGCCGAAATGTGACCGTTATCTGAATTCACATTCAGGAAAGACGTCATATCACCCTGCAGGCCATCACCTCTCACTATGTGATATGCTATTGCTGCATTTTCATTAAGATCATTATCAGTAGCACTTACAGAGAATATTGATGCTCCCGGGGCATTGTTTTCCACTAAATACAGTTCAAATGGATTCTGGCTGAAATTTGGTCTGTTGTCATTCACATCAGACACCTGAACACTCAAGGTTTTTACAGTGGAAAGTGGAGGTTCACCACAGTCTGTAGCTGTTATTATGATGTCATAATGGGACAGAGTCTCTCGGTCCAAACGCCCCTTTGTGACAAGAGAGTACATGTTTTCCTCAATGGAAGGCGTCAAATCAAAGGGAACATTACCTGAAATTTTACAAATAACTTTCCCATTCACGCCCGAATCTTTGTCAGTAACACTAATGAGAGAGATAACCGTGCCAGGCTTTGAATCTTCTGGGACTACGTTAGACAGTGATGTTACTTCAATATCTGGCTTATTGTCGTTCACGTCTTTTATTTTTATCACAACTCTACTTTCGGCCGTCCCAGGTGGCTGACCTTTATCTGAAGCCTGCAAATCTAGTCTATAAACCTCCGTGTCCTCAAAGTCCACATTTCCTTTCACTCGAATCTCTCCAGTGACGCTGTCTAATTCAAATGTGTCATGCACTTTTTTCTTTTGTGTTTTTCCGAAGATGTATACAATTTCACTGTTCGAACCTTCATCTAAATCTGTCGCGTTTATTTGTATAACAAGAGTTCCAATTGGGGCATTTTCATCTAATGACACAGTATATATATCTTTGCTGAACACGGGGCGATTATCATTTGCATCCAGCACAGTAATGGTTAAATTCAGGCCCCCAGATTTCGGCGGACTGCCCCCATCAAGAGCTGTTAACATGAAATGGTGTTCTGCCTTTTGCTCCCTATCCAACGCCTTTTTCAGCACTAAAAACGGTATTTTGTCTTCCTCACTGTCTCTGATTTCAATGTCAAAAAATTCATTTGGGCTCAATTTATATGATCGGACCGACTGTGTACCGATATCAGGGTCTCTCGCCGCATGAATTTGGAAACGAGTACCTGGAGGAGTGTGCTCCGCTATTTCCAGCCGCTGCTCGCGTTCTGGGAAAGTGGGTGAATGGTCATTAACGTCCGTTATTTCAACACCAACGTAATGTATTTCCAACGGGCTTTCAACAACAATTTTCAGGTTTATCAAACAGACCTTGGTCTCTTCACAGAGCTCCTCCCGATCCATGATTTGTCCAACATACAACACGCCATTGTTTTGATTTAACTGAAACAGAGCGTGATTGGGCCCCGAAACAATGCGAAACCGCCTGTCTTTCAAAGTACTAATGTCAAGCCCTAAATCCTTTGCAACATTTCCAACAGGTGATCCCACTTGTATTTCTTCTGGAACAGAGTATCTTAGCTGAGCCAAAATCCGCTCCACAAAACACTGCAACAAAATCCCTGCAAGCCACCACCAGTTCACTCGGCGCCTTTGTCCTCGTTTTCCCATTGTGAAGCCAAAAATGAAGGATTTCTTTGTAGGCAAATGCAGTGATCCAATTACTCATCAAACAAGTCCAGTTGGACCCATTGTACGACTCTCCGGTAGAAACTTTGACACAATTTTTTAACCGTTATTGTTATTATTCAATACGAAGCCTACGATGTGTACTCCGTCAGCATACCACCTCCATCAGATATGATCCAGAGATGGGCAGGGCCTCTATAGAATGAGCATCTCAACCATTAGGTCACACTGACACCTTGTGGTCAGTGGGCTACAATACTATAAGTGTTTTGGTAACACTTTATATTAGGAAAAACATATTCGCCATTAACCACGTGTTCCCTCATATAAAGTGTTACCAGTGTTTTACTTAACTAAAACTCTGGTAATTTTAGCTATTTCTCTATAACCCCCAGTCAGCATGCAACTCGGGTGTGTGTTCAGGTGTGTGTTTATAGATATTTTATAGGACAAATAATGACACATGCACTTATACAATACGCATTGTCAAATGATATTTAAAAGAGACCCAATCTGAATCTTCTCCTCAGCAATGTCTGTTCGATACACGATGGACTTGTTTTGATATCACGTGGCCGTACGTAAGAATAGTAACTGCTTGGGGAATGGAAACTTTACTCAAAACAAAATTATATCGACCGATTTTTTTCATGTAGGTCTACCTGCCAGGGAGTGTATTCCAAAATATCAACAAAGTTTCAGCACCATGGACAGCACAAAGCAGCATGGACAGCATTGACAGCATTGTTCAAAAGCACGATTTAAAAAAATCTGTATACGTATAGAATTTTGTGGACTGTTTAGAGAAGCAGCAAACAACAAACAGGTTTAGATATTTGTAAAGCATTTTAGCATTTTGTTTAATTTTGGTGTTTAATTTAAAGTCTTACCTCTCCAGAGGTCCTCCTCCTGTCAGGAAGCACGAGTGTATTCGCATGGCTGCCAGGAACTATAGTAGATCCTATACTCATTCTGGGTCCAACTAACATGTACCGTTTGTCTCCAGATCTGTACTGGATGCTGTGACACAGTGTCCCGTCATAATTAGGCTCCTGTAGATATTTAGAGGTATAGTCTGTGGATTTTGAACACTGCATTGCAATCAGCACGATGATACTGATGAGGAAAAGTACAGAAACTGATCCCAAAGTTATCATCAGATAAAAAGTCACATTGTCGTCCTCGTCAACTTTAGCTGCACTTTTAACATCAGAAGCAGCAAAAGCCTCTTTGGGCTCCACAACTTTGACAATCACAGTAGCTGTTGCTGAGAGTGAAAAGTTCCCATTGTCTTTCACCAGTATGACCAGTTTATGCTCAGCCTCGTCTGTCTCTGTGAATGAGCGAAGTGTTCTGATCTGTCCTGTATAGCGGTCCAAAGCAAACAGACTGTGGTCAGTAACTTCCTGCAGTGAAAACAGTAACCAGCCGTTATATCCTATATCAGCGTCATAGGCTCTGACTTTAGTCACCAAGTGTCCTGCGTTCACATTGCGGGGAATCTCCTCCACACCTTCAGCAGAACCGTTCGAGCTGACTGGATACAGGATGACTGGAGGGTTGTCGTTCTGATCCAGAATGAACACGTTCACTGTGACGTTGCTGCTTAGTGACGGAGTTCCAGAATCTGTGGCAACAACTTGGAACTGGAACGTTTTCAGAGTTTCAAAGTCAAAACTTTTTAGAGCCGAAATGTGACCGTTATCTGAATTCACATTCAGGAAAGACGTCATATCACCCTGCAGGCCATCACCTCTCACTATGTGATATGCTATTGCTGCATTTTCATTAAGATCATTATCAGTAGCACTTACAGAGAATATTGATGCTCCCGGGGCATTGTTTTCCACTAAATACAGTTCAAATGGATTCTGGCTGAAATTTGGTCTGTTGTCATTCACATCAGACACCTGAACACTCAAGGTTTTTACAGTGGAAAGTGGAGGTTCACCACAGTCTGTAGCTGTTATTATGATGTCATAATGGGACAGAGTCTCTCGGTCCAAACGCCCCTTTGTGACAAGAGAGTACATGTTTTCCTCAATGGAAGGCGTCAAATCAAAGGGAACATTACCTGAAATTTTACAAATAACTTTCCCATTCACGCCCGAATCTTTGTCAGTAACACTAATGAGAGAGATAACCGTGCCAGGCTTTGAATCTTCTGGGACTACGTTAGACAGTGATGTTACTTCAATATCTGGCTTATTGTCGTTCACGTCTTTTATTTTTATCACAACTCTACTTTCGGCCGTCCCAGGTGGCTGACCTTTATCTGAAGCCTGCAAATCTAGTCTATAAACCTCCGTGTCCTCAAAGTCCACATTTCCTTTCACTCGAATCTCTCCAGTGACGCTGTCTAATTCAAATGTGTCATGCACTTTTTTCTTTTGTGTTTTTCCGAAGATGTATACAATTTCACTGTTCGAACCTTCATCTAAATCTGTCGCGTTTATTTGTATAACAAGAGTTCCAATTGGGGCATTTTCATCTAATGACACAGTATATATATCTTTGCTGAACACGGGGCGATTATCATTTGCATCCAGCACAGTAATGGTTAAATTCAGGCCCCCAGATTTCGGCGGACTGCCCCCATCAAGAGCTGTTAACATGAAATGGTGTTCTGCCTTTTGCTCCCTATCCAACGCCTTTTTCAGCACTAAAAACGGTATTTTGTCTTCCTCACTGTCTCTGATTTCAATGTCAAAAAATTCATTTGGGCTCAATTTATATGATCGGACCGACTGTGTACCGATATCAGGGTCTCTCGCCGCATGAATTTGGAAACGAGTACCTGGAGGAGTGTGCTCCGCTATTTCCAGCCGCTGCTCGCGTTCTGGGAAAGTGGGTGAATGGTCATTAACGTCCGTTATTTCAACACCAACGTAATGTATTTCCAACGGGCTTTCAACAACAATTTTCAGGTTTATCAAACAGACCTTGGTCTCTTCACAGAGCTCCTCCCGATCCATGATTTGTCCAACATACAACACGCCATTGTTTTGATTTAACTGAAACAGAGCGTGATTGGGCCCCGAAACAATGCGAAACCGCCTGTCTTTCAAAGTACTAATGTCAAGCCCTAAATCCTTTGCAACATTTCCAACAGGTGATCCCACTTGTATTTCTTCTGGAACAGAGTATCTTAGCTGAGCCAAAATCCGCTCCACAAAACACTGCAACAAAATCCCTGCAAGCCACCACCAGTTCACTCGGCGCCTTTGTCCTCGTTTTCCCATTGTGAAGCCAAAAATGAAGGATTTCTTTGTAGGCAAATGCAGTGATCCAATTACTCATCAAACAAGTCCAGTTGGACCCATTGTACGACTCTCCGGTAGAAACTTTGACACAATTTTTTAACCGTTATTGTTATTATTCAATACGAAGCCTACGATGTGTACTCCGTCAGCATACCACCTCCATCAGATATGATCCAGAGATGGGCAGGGCCTCTATAGAATGAGCATCTCAACCATTAGGTCACACTGACACCTTGTGGTCAGTGGGCTACAATACTATAAGTGTTTTGGTAACACTTTATATTAGGAAAAACATATTCGCCATTAACCACGTGTTCCCTCATATAAAGTGTTACCAGTGTTTTACTTAACTAAAACTCTGGTAATTTTAGCTATTTCTCTATAACCCCCAGTCAGCATGCAACTCGGGTGTGTGTTCAGGTGTGTGTTTATAGATATTTTATAGGACAAATAATGACACATGCACTTATACAATACGCATTGTCAAATGATATTTAAAAGAGACCCAATCTGAATCTTCTCCTCAGCAATGTCTGTTCGATACACGATGGACTTGTTTTGATATCACGTGGCCGTACGTAAGAATAGTAACTGCTTGGGGAATGGAAACTTTACTCAAAACAAAATTATATCGACCGATTTTTTTCATGTAGGTCTACCTGCCAGGGAGTGTATTCCAAAATATCAACAAAGTTTCAGCACCATGGACAGCACAAAGCAGCATGGACAGCATTGACAGCATTGTTCAAAAGCACGATTTAAAAAAATCTGTATACGTATAGAATTTTGTGGACTGTTTAGAGAAGCAGCAAACAACAAACAGGTTTAGATATTTGTAAAGCATTTTAGCATTTTGTTTAATTTTGGTGTTTAATTTAAAGTCTTACCTCTCCAGAGGTCCTCCTCCTGTCAGGAAGCACGAGTGTATTCGCATGGCTGCCAGGAACTATAGTAGATCCTATACTCATTCTGGGTCCAACTAACATGTACCGTTTGTCTCCAGATCTGTACTGGATGCTGTGACACAGTGTCCCGTCATAATTAGGCTCCTGTAGATATTTAGAGGTATAGTCTGTGGATTTTGAACACTGCATTGCAATCAGCACGATGATACTGATGAGGAAAAGTACAGAAACTGATCCCAAAGTTATCATCAGATAAAAAGTCACATTGTCGTCCTCGTCAACTTTAGCTGCACTTTTAACATCAGAAGCAGCAAAAGCCTCTTTGGGCTCCACAACTTTGACAATCACAGTAGCTGTTGCTGAGAGTGAAACGTTCCCATTGTCTTTCACCAGTATGACCAGTTTATGCTCAGCCTCGTCTGTCTCTGTGAATGAACGAAGTGTTCTGATCTGTCCTGTATAGCGGTCCAAAGCAAACAGACTGTGATCAGTAACTTCCTGCAGTGAAAACAGTAACCAGCCGTTATATCCTATATCAGCGTCATAGGCTCTGACTTTAGTCACCAAGTGTCCTGCGTTCACATTGCGGGGAATCTCCTCCACACCTTCAGCAGAACCGTTCGAGCTGACTGGATACAGGATGACTGGAGGGTTGTCGTTCTGATCCAGAATGAACACGTTCACTGTGACGTTGCTGCTTAGTGACGGAGTTCCAGAATCTGTGGCAACAACTTGGAACTGGAACGTTTTCAGAGTTTCAAAGTCAAAACTTTTTAAGGCTGAAATGGTACCATTGGCTTCATTTATATTTAAAAATGAGGTTACACTGGGTTCTGGACTCTTACGGTTGAGCGAATATATGACTGCCGCATTTTCACCTCCATCAGCATCTGTCGCGCTCACTGAGAAAATTGACATCCCAGCCTTGTTGTTTTCAGGCACATAAAAAGTGTATGGACTTTCAGTGAACAAAGGACTGTTATCGTTGACGTCAAGCACATCTACCTGTATCACCTTCGTCGATGACAGTGCGGGGCTCCCTAAATCCTTAGCTGTTATTGTAATATCATATATTTGTATTGTTTCCTTGTCTAGGTAGTCCTTGGTGACCAAAGAATATGAATGCCCGTCAGGGGATGGCTTTAAATCAAAAGGTAGATGACCGGGCACACTGCAGACCACCTGTCCGTTCACACCTGAGTCAAGGTCTGTCACACCCATCAACGCCACCACCGTGCCAGGAGGTGCATCTTCTGGTATGCGACTTGAAAGGGATGTGATTTCTATTTCTGGTTGATTATCGTTCACGTCTTCCACTCTAACAACCACGTTGCAGTGTGTGGAGAGAGACACGGCACCTCTGTCCGCAGCCAGCACCTTGATCTCATAAACTTGTTTTTCCTCGTAATCAAGACCACCTTTCACTGTTAGTTTGCCAGTTCTACTATCCAACTCAAAAGGCTCAGATGAGAGTCCTCTGAGCTTACTCCGTAAAGAATATTCGATCTCACTGTTAACCCCCTCATCCGAGTCAGATGCATTTACTGTGAGCAAAAATGTTCCTGCAGGTGCGTTTTCCTTTATTGTAATAGTGTACTTCTGTTTATCACACACTGGCGGGTTGTCGTTTACATCAGATACAATAACAGTGATATTAATAGTGCCAGATTTTGAGGGTTTTCCTCCGTCAGTAGCTGTTAAGAGCAACCCGTGTTGAGCGACTTGTTCTCTATCCAAAGGTCGCTGTAATATGAGGAAGGGAACCTTTCCTTCCTCTCCAAATTCTTCGGTCTCCAGGCGAAAATACTGGTTATGGTTTAGCCTATAAGATTGTAAGGAATTCAAACCAACATCCAAGTCGTGTGCTCCTTCCATCTGAAATCGAGATCCAACTATGGCGGACTCCAGCACCTCTAATGTGTAGTTTTCGTCAGGAAATTTAGGCGAATTGTCGTTTACATCGAGTATTTCAACTATTATTTGATGCATCTCGAGAGGGTTTTCAACAACTGCTTTTAGATTTGTGATGCACGGAACAGTTTTTGCACACAGCTCCTCCCTGTCTACTCTCTGGTTTACTAACAAAAGTCCATCTTTCGGGTTTACCTTAAACAGACCCTGCTTTGTTCCTGACACCACGCGAAGATTCCTGTCCGCCAATCTTCCTAGATCTAATCCCAGGTCTTTGGCTACATTTCCAACCGCCGTGCCTAATTTTAATTCCTCCTGAAGGGAATATCGAATTTGAGCCGAGATTCCTTGAAAATGAGACACAACCAGTAGAGTCAGACAAAAAGAAATCCACACATCCAGCCATTGTCCTCTGATGTCCGTTATCGCCATTGTAAAACCTTTAATCAACGATCTTAATTCCGTCAACAAAATTCTCCTGGAATTATTAGTTTCCTCGTCCGAGTAATAAACAACACAGGTCTGCGGGAACCATCATCCTGACCGACGAGTGAAAGCTGTTTAGTCCGTTCTTTCAACCGTCTCTTTACTGAATGCACATGTAAAAAGGATAACCGCTCACACACAACCACTGTGGTCATACATAGTGTAACAGCACCACCCATTGTCAGTGAAAGGATGGTGTGGTGACGGTAATACTTTTCTCTCAGTTTGCCCTATGGTGGATTTCATTCTGCTGAAATACTGCTAATATCAATTTATGCTGCCAATTTTATTTATTTTTTATTTTCGTCCTTCGTTGTATTACGATGTAATAATAATACAGTTTTCTGGAAAAGGCTACACTAATTTGTTTTTGTAATCATTTATTTGATTATGTTTCCAAATAGTTGTAATTAAATAATTGAAATCAACTTCAATTATTACTGGCTCCATTGCTTCTAGATTTATAACCACATAGTTCTTTGCAGGAAACGTCTTCAGATCTATTAGTAAATTATTCAAAAATGGCTTGCTGTAGAATGTAGTGTTACCTATTTCATCATTATCTATGAAACACTATTGGCATTCACATTCTGTCTGTTTACATTCTGTGTGGTTTACTCAGCACACTCCCACAATCTTTCTCTTATTCCTGAGGTGGGCAGCGACATCTCATGGATTAAACCTGACAGTGCAGCTTTGATGAGTTCATGCTTTGTTTGCTCTTTATTGATATTGAGGCACTGCCAGGTGCCTCACGCAGAAACCTTACCACTTGCAGAAGAGCATGAAGGCGGTATAAATTATGACATAAAAGGGAAAAACATAACGATCACATCATTAGCTACTTGGAAATAAAGTGACCTACATTGTAAAAAATCTACGACCCCTCCCACGTGCTACGGCTACGTATTGATTCTAGAACTAGGTCACGCATATACGTGCGCGTGCGCGAGCGCTGCCGCATTCTGCAACGCCTTCTCCCGTTCCCGTCTCCATCGTGTCCCACATGCTGCATCAATGCCACCAGATCATTTAACCTAATTTTAACCTAATAATTTTAATTATTACCAGCCCTCGGTAGGCGGAAGCGGTGATGATATTTCACAAACAAAGCTCATCTGATGTATGCAGTCTGCGGATGCTGCACTGTGAAGTGAAGGGAGAGGGAGGGGGTGTCTGAATATTAAATTACTGGCAGCTTCAGAGCACACTGCGCGCTCTCGCACAGTGCGTCGTCATAGCAACGCAGCTCCGGCAGGCAGGTCACTGTCCATGGTGCTGAAAGCAAGCAGCGCTCGTGAAGAGAGAGGGGGAGGGATGCAGGAGCTTTGATTGCTGCAGACAAAGAAAGCTAGCTGTATCCACATGCCCTGGTGCTGCTAATTTCCTAAAACATCTGAGATACATCTTCCTCTTCACACTCATATCCCTTTTCCAAGATTAATTTTTTGTAATAAATGTATCAGGGGGAAGCATTTATTTAGTTCTTGTAGATAAATGATAATCCACAGAAAACATGGGGCACATGTGTTAGCGTACTAGTGCCAGCTGGTGGTTGTTCTAGTGTTTTGTTCCACATTGGTGCATTGTTGTGTCATGTGTACCGGTGGACCTGGTCAGCAGACAACAGGGTTACAGTCTCCTCTCAGGGTCAAGTAGTGATCAGAAAAGACACGTTTGTAATCTCACTTTGCTCCAAACAAAGACAAAAGTATCAACACTTGACCCCACAGAAATGCTTTTATTCATGTTTTATTCAAAAGGCATCACAAAGACCCATACTTCTTCAGCGCTACAGATCGACTAATATATTTTGCGGCATAGGGCATATTAAAATGAATGTCAGACTCTCCTGCTCGCACATGACTTCATCTCTCTGGGGAGATGAGGTCATGTGTGAGCGCAGACAAAAGCAGAGACAGATGCACTGCAAAAAAAAAAAAAAAAACATCTGAAAAACAAATATGCATTGTCTGTAAAAAAAAAAGTGTCAACACAAACCCACTGATAAGTTTTTGAGTTTTTGTATTACGTTGTCATAAATGACATTTCAGTGTGCTATCTGTACACTCATTCAGCTAATTAACTTGTGAATATTCATACAGTTTATTAGACTGTTGAGACATAATGCAGTTGGTCTTATCCTAGAAATGTTACTTATTTTCAACAGGATAAAGATGGTCATGATGCCATCACACATGCTGGATGTGCTGAGTGTGATCATTGAAGACCCCAGAAGGGGCACTTAGCTGGAACCAGTCTCCACTGCCATTATACATTAAAGTTATTGTCCTGCCTGTGGAAATTACCCTTTACCAGATTGTAAATTACCAGAAATTACCAGATTGTGCCTAGACTAGAACTCTTAGCTATTTCATAGTGATCTGGAACCTTTAGTGATCGCATGAATGAAAGAATTGGACTCTTTAAAGAGCAAAAAAGGTTTGAAAATGTTCAAATGATGTGTTCATGCGGCTGTTGAGTGGATTTATCACACTAAATATTTTGCGGCAGAAAAGCACTGTTGCGCTGTTTAAAGTTAAAGTCTGGTGCATTAATTATTATTATTATTTAGATATTTGGGCCTTTTTGAGCTTTTTTTTTTTGACAGAGACAGCTTGAAGAGTGACAGGAATGTGGGGAGAGAGAGAGGAAATGACCTGAGGGAAATAGCCACAGGTCTGACTCGAATGGAGCGGATGCTTTACCAACTGAGCTAAATGACACCCTACTGCATATTATTCTATAGATCTGTCTTTATGTCCTATAGAACTCAGATATGATAAACACTGTATATTTCATTTGACTCAATACTTACATTTCAGTGGCTGGAAGTTCAGAGGGGCGATATGTCTGCTTGAAAGAGTGTGGCTGTAGATGTAGTGTGGTCCGGATTTGTTACCATACATGGTGAGATAAAAATAGAAACCACACCTCTGAGCATGGAGGGAGGTCTACTTTCTGGATTAATAATAGTCATTTGTGGATTGCAATGGCGTAACAGTGAGCTTCAATTGTAAATGAATAACATAGACAGGATGATCTAACAGGTTGCATTGTCTGTCCATAAAGATTCCACTCTATGTGTCCGGTGTAATAATCTCCCTGATAGACGATCAGCCCTGAGAACATGTCAGACAGTGACTGAGCAAGAAGAGTGAGAGGGCAAAATAAAAATGTTGTCAGACATAGATTATAATTTTAAGATTACTCTAATAGGGTGAATACTACTGTACCAGCTGAGAACTGACACATAAAAGAAACATACAACACTGCCTGTTCAGATCTTGCAAGATAATAATAATAATTTTCAGACCTCAAATAAAAATACTGTATATTTCATACAGCAAGTAAGGATCTACATACCCAACATATAATTGTACAGTATAGCATAATACCTGGATCTTTTGGTATTTGAATGCTTTTATAGTCATGACACATTGGCCTATTTCTGAGCTATGCTAAGAATATACTATACTAAGAATGAGAATGGTCCACATTAAAGTAAAATTGCATGCTCTTAATATCTAGAAAATCTTTGTGCATCTGTGCCACTGGAAAGTCTTGCAGTACAGCTATCTCTGTCCTTTCAAAGGGCTGCTCAAAGGAAAGGTCATGAATCAGCAAAATCAATAAAACTGCAACATTGCCATTTCCATAAACTGTAATAGTGCAGACTCTGACTGATTCTTTTCTAAGCTCAACAGTACCTATTATTTGCTTTAGAAATTAGCTTAATGTTTTTCAGACTGGCATGTTTAGTGAAGTGAAACCTAATCATGTTCATTAACTTGCTGACAAGGGCAGGAAAGGCACTGTAATAAAGTAAAGTCGGCCTTTAATTTAGTAACTCTGTCACCACAAATGCAGTTTGACATGATCCTTTGACTGTATCAATTAGGATGTCAACACAAACTTTCTTTGATAGTAAATTCTTTTAAACTAAACCAGAATTAAAATTCATTTTACAATGATGTGATTGCCCCAAAGAGACATGCTGCCTTTTGATGCAAAACTCAACAGATTCAGAAGTCCACCCTCTAGTTTGCTCTTCGATTTTGCTTTTGTATTTAATAGTTCATACAGACCACACCATAGCACAGAGTAAGTTCACAAAGTTACTACATATTGCACCATGAAAAGTACCATTGTACAAAAGCACTTGCTGTATATGTTTGCCTGTAATACATTACAATTTTATACAAGTAATGCAATGTGAGCTGTGCTAAAGAGCTTGACTACATGATGTCTTTATTATTATGTATATATGATTATTTGAATGTTTCACATACTAGTTGGCCCATAAAACTGCTGGCACAGGATCACTGTTTTTGTTCACCTTAAAAAGTTCAGCATTTGTATTTTAAAAGAAAGGCATATTCATAGATACAGACATATTATATATGTCACTCATATCTGTATCCATATTCATGTGTTGCATATGCAGATACATATGGTAGTCATTAATACACATGAGCACAGCTTTCATTGGATGAAATCAGCCACAGCTATGTTGTTTCAGTAATGTAAAGTAAACATAAACTCTTTGTGTTACACTTCAAAAGACATTAAAACTGAAAAACATCCAGAGTTTGGCTTTAAAAATAAAAAAGTGAAAATACAAGGTCATGTTTGTGATATATCTACAGTTTCTTAAAGACTCACTGTCTACTTGTGTTCAGTCAATCCCATACTCTCCAGTAACACCTAACATTCAAGCACTGTACACTGTTCATTAACTTTGTGAAGCCACTGAAATGTCCCACAGCTGACAGCCATTTTCCTCTTGCCTAGAAACTAGGAAAAAGAATGAGATTACAGATCTGTTCACCCTCTCTGAAGATCTTATGATTTATGATGAATAAGTATCACGCTGTTGTACTTCTTCATTATGGTCCCTTTAAAATGTAATCTCCCATCTTGTTTTTAAAAATACCAAACAGTGAGGCATAACCACAGAAAATGAATTCCTCAGTATGTTAAAATATCTAAAGCTATCAAAGTACTTTGATTGATCCATGCATATAGAACTAAAAGGTACATGTAGATACATAATAGCTAAAGAGCTCACTTTTATCTGTTTGATGTACTGGTTGTTACTTGGCACTAATTTCTTAGCACTCATTCATATGCTTAGGCATAGCTCACATATAAAGCACACAGTCAAGTACAAAACATAAAACTACTAAAAGCTACCACAAAATACTGATTCCCTTTTGTTTCATTCTTTAAAATCGTAGGTTGATGCTTTTCTGACATTTAGTTAATTGTGCTGTTTCGCTTCTTAAATAACTTGTATATTATACATCAATGCTGTTATGGAGCAAGACAAATCACAGAGGTTAAAAATGTAATATCTAACATGTTTCATTTTTAGAGAGGGAAAACAGTCTCTTAAAGGCATTTCAACATTCCCATGTCCACTCTAATAGTCCTTGTCGAGGCTTCTTTGAATATCCATAGGTGAAATGTCCTCCCCGAATTCCTTTTTTGTATGGAGGTCTTGGAGTGTGGTTGAAGCCATGCAGTCTTATCATGCATGTTGAATGGACGGAGAGACATTGTTGATTGGCTTTTCATGTGCTTAAAGAAAGAGAGGGGGAGGGTTGTGTCATTGACTAGCCACCATAGTCCATTTGGTGTCATAGCATGACAGCTACACGTTGTGAGGAATAAAGGTCAGAGCGTATCGGGTTTATGGGCAGGGGTTTCTTCTTTCCTCTGTGAAGCTTTCTGGTCAGGGTCAATCCAGTACACAGCTGAAGGCGAGGCCTTATGTGGAACTGCTGCTGCTGGTTGTGGATGCCTGCGAATGAGACAAGAGAATTAGGTAGATCTGGAAAAGAACCACAGCACTGACAGCCCTGTGACTGTCCAAACTGACATATCTCATGCAGCCGACGTCTGTCACTCAGACAGGGGCTTCAGGCAGAGTGGGTAAAGGGGATCCTTGAACATGTAGTGGTGAGGTGGCGGGTCTATCAATGAATACCATGCTCCAAGATTATGTGAAGGAGAGCGGTTGCTAGGTAACTGGTTTCACTTTGCACCTCTCCTGCACAAAGAATTAGGTCATAATTCACACTACAGCAGACAGGAAATTCAAAGGTGTTATTCTGTGTCTGTGTGAAGTCTGTAACACTAGAATTAGGATTATAACCAACCCCATCATACAAAACAGCACAGACCATTCCCACTTACGAACATTCAAAATAGGATATATTCCTAGTTAGTGATGGGTCAGTAGGGGATGAACACAAATTAATTTGCATGCACAGGATCCTTTTGAGAACATAGTGATTCAGGCATATCAATATTTTCTTGACGTGTGCCAGATTGTGAAAAATGCAAAGCCCGCAAATAGCAGCAATGTTATTTGAATTGATTTTTTTTTTTAGAAATGTGATCAATGAACTTCAGGCAGAAAAGCATGTTGATGTTAATATTTAAGGGTTAATATTCTATGAGCCTAGGAGACAAGTGTCTGGCTCAAGGACTGACTAATTGACTCTCACTTTGTTCAACAAAAGTAATGACTAGGAAAGGAATACTTTTGCAATACTACTCCATCTGGATCACCCATTTTGCTTCTGTGCAGAAATAAACACAGATTATCAGACCCAGTGTTATCCATGATAATTATTATGGTCTAATGTCTTTGCCCCCCTTATATTTTTATATTATGTCATATTTTTAGGCTCTGCCAAACTGTACAAAAACTGTAGGAAACAGGACATAATCCTGACAAAAGTAGTGTTAATTGCTCTGGGAGTTAGATTGCATAGATGTATTTTAGTAGCTGTTTAGCATGAGACTGTAATATGAGTAACAGTAACCAAAATGAAGTCATGAAGAGGTTCACACAAGATTTAGCAAACTGCGTGTGATGTCCCTTTGCAATAAGAAATGTCCTCCAAGAGAAATTAAACAAGACAAAACCATTAAAAAAAATCCACTGGAACAAAAGAAACACAAGACAATTCAAACACTAAATTCTGTAACATCATTCATTAAAAGGGCATCCGGGGCGGGGGAGTGAGACTCCTGCATACCTCCAGCTGCAGAGTGGACTTCCTTCATTTAGGGTACTTTAGTGGGGAGAAAAAAACAAACAAGCAATTCAATGGTCAGGTCATTGCAAGCACAAAAAAGGATTATTAGCGTACGTATCCTATGATCACAGAGTCGATGTTGAGACACTATAAATAAAATGTTATCTTGGAAGAATACCACAGACTATGCATTGTTAGTGAGAGCCTTCACAACAGATAACACAATCACAATCAGTCCTATAAAAATAAGTTAAAACATTTCTAATATACAATTGTTCTTTGCGTTCTTCACCAATTCCTCACCAGCATTCTTACCATGATAGACAGACAGACAGATAGACAGATAGATAGACAGATAGATAGATAGATAGATAGATAGATAGATAGATAGATAGATAGATAGATAGACAGATAGACAGATAGATAGATAGATAGATAGATAGATAGATAGATAGATAGATAGATAGCATCATGTCAATGTGATGATATCATCTAACATGAAATAATAAACAATCAACTGACCCTTGATTATTCACACAAGGCAAAAAAAAAACT
Source organism: Nibea coibor (assembly GCA_023373845.1). NCBI lineage: Eukaryota > Metazoa > Chordata > Actinopteri > Sciaenidae > Nibea > Nibea coibor. The sequence goes on along the minus strand of CM041739.1, from coordinate 12,760,866 downwards.
TTGGACAGTGGATTCAGCAGTCTGCAATGCAAAACGGTGCCCACGCACCTATTGACTCTTCAATGCTGCAGACTCTGAGCTCCATATTAAACTGCTCACAGTGACAGGAGACTGGAACGTTTTTTTTTTTTTTTTTAAACACAGGTAGCGGGTCATTCACGACAAGAAAATGATCAGATTTTTCAAAGTGGAAAAACCATATTTACTCACAGACTTTCTTTATGTGAAGAACATCATATAAGAGAGCTCCTGTTTCTGCCTTGCTTAAGATTAAGTGAGTGATAAAACAATGAAGGCACAACCATATCACTGATTATATAGGCCACAAACTCAAGTCACTCTAAAACGTCTCTGAAGTTCCAAAGTTATAATTGATAAGCCTTTATGGACAGTGCTGGGAGAGGTGTGATTTTCAATCCTTTCTTTAAGTTGGTTGCTTTATACTGTTTGATATTTACTTAAGTAATACATATAATGTCTTATTTTTCTTACATTTTCTTTTGAACTTTTTTAACAGCAAAGTCAGCAAAAACATGGGTTAGCCACTAGTTGAATATTAAGTGTAATATTAGAAAATTTAATCTTGATTTGGGTATTTTAGCTGCTGAATGGGAGAGGAAAGACATATAGTATAAAGCTTTGTTAAAATCGTTATTAAACTATTTAATAGTGAAGCACACATGCAAAAATTGAAACCAGTGAGCATTTTGAGCTCAAAACACAAATACAACGCCAAAGATACGGCAAATATCACGTATGGTTTTTGGTTTTTGATGAACTAACCCAACTCTGATACTGCTGTAGTGGTTTGTTTGTTTTTCATAAATGTATTTTGTTTGATGCAATAAATACAGTCATGAATTTAGAATTAAGTTTCTTATTTAAGCTGCAAAACGTATGATCATCATTTTTTTTCCACATTTCCTTACTTACTTACTGTATGAAAACAATTAGAAATGCAGCCTGTAGGAATCACGATTCACACAAACTGAACTGAAGTGAGCAGTCAAAGTACCTGCAGAGTGGAAGCTGCTGAGTCACTAGTGTCTGTCAGTCCTGTGCCTCTTGGTATACTGGACACGATGTATCTGGAGCCCTTTGGCACAGGCTGTCTGACCACCAGCTTTCCTTTCCTGGTCTCTGCTAGAAACAGACTGTACCAGTAGGCATCGTTGGAGACCAGAGTGGAATCTGCGATGGTGGAGTTCCTCTCACTGATCACACTGTTCCTGCAGGGAGGAGCCGCTTTGCTGGGCTTTGGTTTCTGACACTTGAGCACGATGGTGACCAGTATGGTGATCAGCAGGAGAAATGACACCGAGCTCAGACCGATGACCAAATACAGGTTTAGGTCTGAAAAGATGTCGTATTCTAGAGGCACCTCAGTCATGTCAGAGTAGGCCTTAACTGCAGTCTCCACTGTGGACAGCTTGATGGTGACTGTAGCAGAGAGAGCTGGCTCCCCGTTGTCCTTGGCAACAACAACCAGTCTCTGGTGGCGTGGATCTCTGTAACTGAACATCCTCATAGTCCGGATCTCTCCGTTGTATTGGTCCAGACTGAACAAGGTGGCATCAGTCACCTGTAGAAACTGGTAGGTAATCCGAGAGTTGTGCACCGAGTCAGTGTCTAAGGCTATCACCTTGGCAACCAGAGAGCCTTTATCAGTGGATCTGGGGATCTTTTCCTCCACCACTGAGCCGTGTGCACGCCATGGAGACACAATAACTGGAGCGTTGTCGTTCTGGTCCACAATGATGATGTGGACGGTCACGTTACTGCTGAGTGGAGGAGAGCCAGAGTCTCTGGCCTCGATGTGGAAAAGAAACTCCTTCTCAATCTCATAGTCAAAAGTTTTCAGTGCGTAAAGATTTCCGTTCTCTGGATTGATGGAGAACAGCATGGACATGGAGGTGTTGGCTATCTCCTTCTCCAGGATGAAATAAACTAGATACTGGTTTTCATGGAGGTCAGGGTCAAACGCAGTCAGTGAACTGAGCAAGGCACCAGGTGCGTTATTCTCTGTTACACGTATAGTATAAAATGACTGAGGGAACTGTGGAACATTGTCATTAACATCCAGCAGTTCTAACGTCATAGTTTCATTGTCAGATAAAGGAGGAGAACCTCTGTCTGTCACAGTGAAAGTGATGTCATATTCTGGAACCTTCTCACGGTCTAACGGCTCTGACACTACTAATTCATAATAGTTATCAGAGGATTCCCTCAGTTTGAAAGGCATATTATCTGGAATATGAAGATCAACCACTCCATTGTCACCTGAGTCTTTATCACTGACACTAACTACAGCTATCACTGTGTCTAACGGTTCGTTTTCTTTGATCGGACTTTGAAATGATTTGATGGATATTTCTGGATGATTGTCATTCATGTCTGTCACCTGTATTGTCAGTTTACACTGTCCTGATAAGGAGTTAGGCCCCTTATCACTGGCAATAACTTCCATTTCATAGAGCTTAAAATCTTCATAATTTATCATCTCTTTCACTCTGATTTCACCATTTTCTGGATTCAAGTTAAACACCTGTTGTGTTCTCTCTGATGTATATAAACTATATGAATAAACAATATCAGAATTTGATCCTTCGTCTAAATCAGTGGCGTTTAATTTGATCACTAGACTACCAATCGGGGAGTTTTCCATCACATCTACGACGTATTTGTCTTTGTCAAATGAAGGGGCGTTGTCGTTCACATCGAGCACGCGAACAATGATGCTGGCTGTACCTGTGCGCGTGGGAACTCCACCGTCCACAGCAGTCAGTATCAGATTATGAACAGCCTGCTGCTCTCGATCTAAAGCTTTTTTCAGAATCAAATCTGCAAACTTTGATCCATCTCTTCCGGTCTGAATTTCGAGTGCAAAATGTTCACTTGAGCTCAGGTGGTAATCTTTCACAGAATTCGTTCCAACATCTGGGTCCGCAGCGTTATTCAGTGAGAATCTCTCTCCAACTGGGCTTGATTCAGAGATGTCCAAATGCATCGTTCCTCGTCGAAAATGAGGAGCGTTGTCGTTAATATCTATTATTTCCACCTCAATATTAAACATTCGTATTGGATTTTCAATCGTAGCGTCCAATTTAAGAAAGCAGTATGTAGTTGTCTTCGAAGGGCATAAAAACTCTCTGTCAATCCTTTCTAAAATGAACAGCTCCCCGGTGTCCTTGTTGATGTCAAGATATTTTTTATTGGCTACAACATCTATGCGCATTTTTCTTTCATGAAGTGTCTTCACATCCAACCTCAGATCAGTGGCTAAATTAGCAACGACTGATCCTTCCTCCATTTCTTCGGGAACAGAATAATGGGTGACGGTTAATACCGTGGTCATGATGGCAGAAAGAAAGATAAATACGGAAACGTACCCTCCACCGAAACACAGTCCCACACGCGCCATCGTGCAGATTCCGTAGTTATAACTTTGAAAAGAGCTGAAACGCGGACAATCCGTCTTCTTGTTGAATTGACAAACGAAACGCGGATCTAAAAAGAAAATGTTTCTCCACGCTTAGACCAAGAGTGACGTTCATCTAACAGAATGTCAGACTGTCCAGCCCCGAATAAACTCTCGCGAGAGTGGTGACCTCATCAGTGAGTTGTTTTCATGGGGAGCAGCGACGAAAGTAGTTTGTCTGAACCTTTGCAACTTTTTAAAACAGAAAATGTGTTTTATTTTAAAGTAAGATAGATTGGGGGAGTTAATCACAATTTAAGAAGCGGGAAATAAATCGTTTGGTGACGCTTTCAGTTCTGATTACTAAACTTGTATTCCCGGGTTGGGAGGTTGAACTCTGAAAATCTTATGAAGTAATGTTTACTTTCTGTATAAAACATATTTGCATTTTTTCAGAAACGTTTTAGTCATATGTTTTGTCACCTTTCAAGGTATGGAGTATTAATCACAAGTTCTTACTCTTATTTTTGCTCTGCTACTTTTACGCACGGCTGTCCGTACGTAAAAACAGTGGCAAACATGATGTAATCAAACGTATCCGTGGGTGATCCATAATTCCTGCTGACATTTAGTTTTTGTTTGGTATGACGTCAATGTGCTCCATATTTGGCCACGTTTCTTCACCCGATATCTAATATTTGCAAAAATATCTATACTTAAATAATGAGAAAATAATCTATTAAAGAAAGGGGAGAAATAGATTTTTTGTCAAATTAGTTATGAAAGTTCATAAAACTGTATCAAGATCTGAGAATAAATTGAATACCAGCATTGGTATGAAGATGTATCTAACATGTACATGATTACATCTTTACTTGTGGTGTATGATTTATATTAGGCAGTTGTTAACTTTTTATGCATAATGCTTTAAAATTAGTGAAGAGGAGAGTACAAATTTTCAATTCCTGACATGACAGGAGTACCATGCCTACCGGATTTACTCTGGAGTGAACTTGCATCTGTGTATAAAACATGCTATGTTTCCCATACCTGCAGAGTGGAAGCTGCTGAGTCACTAGTATCTGTCAGCCCTGTGCCTCTTGGTATACTGGACACGATGTATCTGGAGCCCTTTGGCACAGGCTGTCTGACCACCAGCTTTCCTTTCCTGGTCTCTGCTAGAAACAGACTGTACCAGTAGGCATCGTTGGAGACCAGAGTGGAATCTGCGATGGTGGAGTTCCTCTCACTGATCACACTGTTCCTGCAGGGAGGAGCCGCTTTGCTGGGCTTTGGTTTCTGACACTTGAGCACGATGGTGACCAGTATGGTGATCAGCAGGAGAAATGACACCGAGCCCAGACCGATGACCAAATACAGGTTCAGGTCTGAAAAGATGTCGTATTCTAGAGGCACCTCAGTCATGTCAGAGTAGGCCTTAACTGCAGTCTCCACTGTGGACAGCTTGATGGTGACTGTAGCAGAGAGAGCTGGCTCCCCGTTGTCCTTGGCAACAACAACCAGTCTCTGGTGGCGTGGATCTCTGTAACTGAACATCCTCATAGTCCGGATCTCTCCGTTGTATTGGTCCAGACTGAACAAGGTGGCATCAGTCACCTGTAGAAACTGGTAGGTAATCCGAGAGTTGTGCACTGAGTCTGTGTCTAAGGCTATCACCTTGGCAACCAGAGAACCTTTATCAGTGGATCTGGGGATCTTTTCCTCCACCACTGAGCCGTGTGCACGCCATGGAGACACAATAACTGGAGCGTTGTCGTTCTGGTCCACAATGATGATGTGGACAGTCACGTTACTGCTGAGTGGAGGAGAGCCAGAGTCTCTGGCCTCGATGTGGAAAAGAAACTCCTTCTCGATCTCATAGTCAAAAGTTTTCAGTGCGTAAAGATTTCCGTTCTCTGGATTGATGGAGAACAGCATGGACATGGAGGTGTTGGCTATCTCCTTCTCCAGGATGAAATAAACTAGATACTGGTTTTCATGGAGGTCAGGGTCAAACGCAGTCAGTGAACTGAGCAAGGCACCAGGTGCGTTATTCTCTGTTACACGTATAGTATAAAATGACTGAGGGAACTGTGGAACATTGTCATTAACATCCAGCAGTTCTAACGTCATAGTTTCATTGTCAGATAAAGGAGGAGAACCTCTGTCTGTCACAGTGAAAGTGATGTCATATTCTGGAACCTTCTCACGGTCTAACGGCTCTGACACTACTAATTCATAATAGTTATCAGAGGATTCCCTCAGTTTGAAAGGCATATTATCTGGAATATGAAGATCAACCACTCCATTGTCACCTGAGTCTTTATCACTGACACTAACTACAGCTATCACTGTGTCTAACGGTTCGTTTTCTTTGATCGGACTTTGAAATGATTTGATGGATATTTCTGGATGATTGTCATTCATGTCTGTCACCTGTATTGTCAGTTTACACTGTCCTGATAAGGAGTTAGGCCCCTTATCACTGGCAATAACTTCCATTTCATAGAGCTTAAAATCTTCATAATTTATCATCTCTTTCACTCTGATTTCACCATTTTCTGGATTCAAGTTAAACACCTGTTGTGTTCTCTCTGATGTATATAAACTATATGAATAAACAATATCAGAATTTGATCCTTCGTCTAAATCAGTGGCGTTTAATTTGATCACTAGACTACCAATCGGGGAGTTTTCCATCACATCTACGACGTATTTGTCTTTGTCAAATGAAGGGGCGTTGTCGTTCACATCGAGCACGCGAACAATGATGCTGGCTGTACCTGTGCGCGTGGGAACTCCACCGTCCACAGCAGTCAGTATCAGATTATGAACAGCCTGCTGCTCTCGATCTAAAGCTTTTTTCAGAATCAAATCAGCAAACTTTGTCCCATCTCTCCCGGTCTGAATTTCAATGGAGAAGTGTTCACTTGAGCTCAGGTGGTAATCTTTCACAGAATTCGTTCCAACATCTGGGTCCGCAGCGTTATTCAGTGAGAATCTCTCTCCAACGGGGCTTGATTCAGAGATGTCCAGATGCATCGTTCCTCGTCGAAAATGAGGAGCGTTATCATTAATATCCATAATTTCCACCTCAATATTAAACATTCGTATTGGATTTTCAATTGTAGCGTCTAATCGGAGGAAGCATGACGTTGTTGTCTTCAGTGGGCATAAAAGCTCTCTGTCAATCCTTTCTGAAATAAACAGCTCTCCGGTGTCTTTGTTGATGTCAAGATATTTTTTATTACCTACAACGTCAACGCGCATTTTTCTTTTATTCAAAGTCTTCACGTCTAGTCCCAGATCAGTTCCTAAATTAGCAACGACTGATCCTTCCTCCATTTCTTCGGGAACAGAATAATGGGTGACGGCAGATGCTATATTCATGATGGCAGAAAGAAAGATAAATACGGAAACGTACCCACTCGGGGAATACGGACGAATATCACGAGCCATCGAAGAAAATCCGTATTTAAAATATTGAGATGTGATATTGGAGAGAGGACCACAGTCCTTTTGTATTCAATGATGAAAGTCAACGAGGGTCTTGAAGAAAAATGTTGCTGTTATCAGCAGACGTTTGCGTGTAATATGTCTGCCCGCCCAGCCACCAATGAGCAACCGGGAGAACGATGACTGAATCTGCGAGTACGTTTTTGTGGAGAGCAGCGACGTGAACAGTCCTTTGTGAGCCTTCGCACTGCCTAAAATATTCTGGATGTCAAGGTGTCGTTAAAAGAAAATATATTGTGTGAATTTTTAATTCTAGTTCAAATAAAAACTGAATTACATATTTAACTTCCTTATCCCTGTTTTTTTAAACTTGATTTTCCCCAGGGTGTGGGTCAACAACCACAAGTTGTTTTGACTTTTGTGCAATTGTTTTTATAAAGTATTTATATGTAATGATATTTTCTTAAATTTGAATTACACACATGCAACATAATATTCCATCAGTCTAAATATCTGATGTAGTAACCATTGCTTTCTTGACTTTTACGCACCGATCTGTGTGCGTAAAAACATTGCAGTGCGGTTAAATACGTTTCTTTTAACACGTACCTAGTTTCTGTTTCTATTGATTTTCTAACGCCGTCGTTGAATATTTTTGTTGTTGAAGTGATGTTGCCATAAGCAACACAAACACCTGCCCCGTGCAGTAGCAAAGGAGCAAAGACTGAAAATATGCGTTCACTTTTCTAATTTTAAAATAATTTAAAGATCGAGTTTCAATAATATCTCGGTGTAAAATGTTATTATATGAAGACTATATAGTGAGTAAGTATTCATTTATATAACACAATGTGCATATTGAGAGTCTCACATTTAATTGGAGTACGTACTTGATCTTCATTACTGCAAGTACCAAACAATACTTGTTTTACACTGTAATGGTTCCTGTATTCATTTAAAGTGTTATTGATAGACATGCTCAGAGAATGCCTGTGGCAATGAGATGTTTAAATGATGTTGTCCCATACCTGCAGAGTGGAAGCTGCTGAGTCACTAGTGTCTGTCAGCCCTGTACCTCTTGGTATACTGGACACGATGTATCTGGAGCCCTTTGGCACAGGCTGTCTGACCACCAGCTTTCCTTTCCTGGTCTCTGCTAGAAACAGACTGTACCAGTAGGCATCGTTGGAGACCAGAGTGGAATCTGCGATGGTGGAGTTCCTCTCACTGATCACACTGTTCCTGCAGGGAGGAGCCGCTTTGCTGGGCTTTGGTTTCTGACACTTGAGCACGATGGTGACCAGTATGGTGATCAGCAGGAGAAATGACACCGAGCCCAGACCGATGACCAAATACAGGTTTAGGTCAGAAAAGATGTCGTATTCTAGAGGCACCTCAGTCATGTCAGAGTAGGCCTTAACTGCAGTCTCCACTGTGGACAGCTTGATGGTGACTGTAGCAGAGAGAGCAGGCTCCCCGTTGTCCTTGGCAACAACAACCAGTCTCTGGTGGCGTGGATCTCTGTAACTGAACATCCTCATAGTCCGGATCTCTCCGTTGTATTGGTCCAGACTGAACAAGGTGGCATCAGTCACCTGTAGAAACTGGTAGGTAATCCGAGAGTTGTGCACCGAGTCGGTGTCTAAGGCTATCACCTTGGCAACCAGAGAGCCTTTATCAGTGGATCTGGGGATCTTTTCCTCCACCACTGAGCCATGTGCGCGCCATGGAGATACAATAACTGGAGCGTTGTCGTTCTGGTCCACAATGATGATGTAGACGGTCACGTTACTGCTGAGTGGAGGAGAGCCAGAGTCTCTGGCCTCGATGTGGAAAAGAAACTCCTTCTCGATCTCATAGTCAAAAGTTTTCAGTGCGTAAAGATTTCCGTTCTCTGGATTGATGGAGAACAGCATGGACATGGAGGTGTTGGCTATCTCCTTCTCCAGGATGAAATAAACTAGATACTGGTTTTCATGGAGGTCAGGGTCAAACGCAGTCAGTGAACTGAGCAAGGCACCAGGTGCGTTATTCTCTGTTACACGTATAGTATAAAATGACTGAGGGAACTGTGGAACATTGTCATTAACATCCAGCAGTTCTAACGTCATAGTTTCATTGTCAGATAAAGGAGGAGAACCTCTGTCTGTCACAGTGAAAGTGATGTCATATTCTGGAACCTTCTCACGGTCTAACGGCTCTGACACTACTAATTCATAATAGTTATCGGAGGATTCCCTCAGTTTGAAAGGCATATTATCTGGAATATGGAGATCAACCACTCCATTGTCACCTGAGTCTTTATCACTGACACTAACTACAGCTATCACTGTGTCTAATTCTATGTTTTCATTGACTGGACTCTGAAATGATTTGATGGATATTTCTGGGTGATTGTCATTCATGTCTTTAACAAGAATTTTTAGTTTACATTGTCCTGACAAACTATTTGCTCCTTTATCAGTTGCTATAACTTCCATATCATAAATCTTAAAGTCTTCATAATTTAACATTCCTTTAACAGTAATTTCACCAGTGTTTGGGTTTAAATTAAAAGTTTCTTGAGTTTTCTCTGATGTATATAAACTATATGAGTATATTAAATCAGAATTTGATCCTTCATCCAAATCTGTGGCATTTAAATGAATAACAAGACTTCCAATGGGAGAATTTTCCATCACACTGACGTGGTAGCTCTCTTCCGCAAATGCAGGGGCGTTGTCGTTTGTGTCTAATACATGAACAATAATGCTGGCAGTACCAGAACGAGAAGGCATACCGCCATCTACAGCTGTGAGTATTAAATTATGAACAGCCTGTTTCTCTCGGTCCAAAGTCTTTTTCAGGATTAAATCAGCAAATTTTGATCCATCTCTTCCAGTTTGAATGTCTATTGTAAAATAATCGCTTTCGCTCAAGTGATACGTTTTCACAGAGTTTGAACCAACGTCTGGATCAACTGCATTGCTCACAGAAAAGCGTTCACCAGCCTGCGTAGCCTCTGAAATATCTAAATCTATTGTGTCTCTTCTAAAATGAGGTGCGTTGTCATTTATGTCCATTATCTCCAATTCGATATAGAATATTCTTTTGGGGTTTTCAATTATTGCTTCCATTTTGAGATAACATGATGTCTTTGCGGGACAGAGTGTCTCCCTGTCGATCCGTTCAACGATGTACAGCTCTCCCGTTTCTTTGTTCACGTCCAGGTATTTGCGATTGGTTATGGTCTCGATGCGCATTTTCCGTTCGACTAAGGTTTTCACTTCTAGTCCTAAATCTCCAGCTAAATTTGCGACTACAGAGCCTTCTTCGAGTTCCTCTGGGACAGAATAGTGTGTCACAGCTGACACGGAATTTAAGGTGACGATGAAAAGAAGAATTGTCGGCACATACCTTTTCCAGTTTTCAGAACAGATAAAAACTCCCATTGTTACCACAGATCGTTGTTTTCGATAGCGTAGTCTAAACCATTCCGCGTCGGATTTAGTAATAATCTAAAGATTCAGCCAAATTCCCAAATGAAGAACAGACACTGAGATATGCTACAAATCAAAGCAACAGTAGTAGTCCATTCGCCGCTCTCTCGGTATCAGTGAAATGATAAATGTCATGGCGACCGTGATGTCAAAAAAGTATATATGGCTGGGAAACAGCGACGCTGCGCGTAAGAAACAGACCCTGGCATCGATGTTTTAATTTGAAAAAAAAAAACATGAATTACTGTTGTGTATCACAAGTATTAATCATGGCATCTAGCTGTCTTAGAGACTGGTTTGATTTTTTGGGGGGGTTTTGTTTGTTTGCTTCTTTGTTATGTTTTACCTTTTCTGTTCTCTTTTGGGTTGGTTCTTTGTCCTAATACTTATCAAAGTATGTTCTTCTGACTGAAAAGCTAAGTGAAAAAAAGACACTTTTCAAAAAGAAAGTTTACAAAGCTGAATTTCCTCTCTATATATTTGAAAAGTGTCTGTTAATGAATTGTTCATCTTGCATGTGGTATGACAGTGTTACAACACTTGCAAATCTTGGATCAACAAAGGAGTCTCACCTGCAGAGTGGAAGCTGCTGAGTCACTAGTGTCTGTCAGTCCTGTGCCTCTTGGTATACTGGACACGATGTATCTGGAGCCCTTTGGCACAGGCTGTCTGACCACCAGCTTTCCTTTCCTGGTCTCTGCTAGAAACAGACTGTACCAGTAGGCATCGTTGGAGACCAGAGTGGAATCTGCGATGGTGGAGTTCCTCTCACTGATCACACTGTTCCTGCAGGGAGGAGCCGCTTTGCTGGGCTTTGGTTTCTGACACTTGAGCACGATGGTGACCAGTATGGTGATCAGCAGGAGAAATGACACCGAGCCCAGACCGATGACCAAATACAGGTTTAGGTCAGAAAAGATGTCGTATTCTAGAGGCACCTCAGTCATGTCAGAGTAGGCCTTAACTGCAGTCTCCACTGTGGACAGCTTGATGGTGACTGTAGCAGAGAGAGCAGGCTCCCCGTTGTCCTTGGCAACAACAACCAGTCTCTGGTGGCGTGGATCTCTGTAACTGAACATCCTCATAGTCCGGATCTCTCCGTTGTATTGGTCCAGACTGAACAAGGTGGCATCAGTCACCTGTAGAAACTGGTAGGTAATCCGAGAGTTGTGCACCGAGTCGGTGTCTAAGGCTATCACCTTGGCAACCAGAGAGCCTTTATCAGTGGATCTGGGGATCTTTTCCTCCACCACTGAGCCGTGTGCACGCCATGGAGACACAATAACTGGAGCGTTGTCGTTCTGGTCCACAATGATGATGTGGACGGTCACGTTACTGCTGAGTGGAGGCGAGCCAGAGTCTCTGGCCTCGATGTGGAAAAGAAACTCCTTCTCGATCTCATAGTCAAAAGTTTTCAGTGCGTAAAGATTTCCGTTCTCTGGATTGATGGAGAACAGCATGGACATGGAGGTGTTGGCTATCTCCTTCTCCAGGATGAAATAAACTAGATACTGGTTTTCATGGAGGTCAGGGTCAAACGCAGTCAGTGAACTGAGCAAGGCACCAGGTGCGTTATTCTCTGTTACACGTATAGTATAAAATGACTGAGGGAACTGTGGAACATTGTCATTAACATCCAGCAGTTCTAACGTCATAGTTTCATTGTCAGATAAAGGAGGAGAACCTCTGTCTGTAACAGTGAAAGTGATGTCATATTCTGGAACCTTCTCACGGTCTAACGGCTCTGACACTACTAATTCATAATAGTTATCAGAGGATTCCCTCAGTTTGAAAGGCATATTATCTGGAATATGAAGATCAACCACTCCATTGTCACCTGAGTCTTTATCACTGACACTAACTACAGCTATCACTGTGTCTAATTCTATGTTTTCATTGACTGGACTCTGAAATGATTTAATAGATATTTCTGGGTGATTGTCATTCATGTCTTCAACCAAAATCTTTATAGTACATTGTCCCGACAAACTATTTGCTCCTTTATCAGTTGCTATAACTTCCATATCATAAATCTTAAAGTCTTCGTAATTTAACATTCCTTTAACAGTAATTTCACCAGTGGAAGGATTCAGATTAAATGTTTCTTGTTTTTTTTCTGATGTATATAAACTGTATGAGTATGTTAAATCAGAATTTGATCCTTCATCTAAATCTGTTGCATTGAGATGAATAACAAGGCTTCCAATGGGAGAATTTTCCATTACTTTTATATGATAACTCGCTTTGTCAAATGTAGGAGCGTTATCATTTGTGTCCAAAACACGAACAATAACACTTGCTGTGCCAGAACGAGCAGGTGTGCCTCCATCTACAGCTGTGAGTATTAAATTATGAACAGCTTGCTGCTCTCGATCTAAATTCTTTTTCAAAATCAAATCAGCAAATTTAGACCCATCTCTTCCAGTCTGAACCTCAATGTTAAAATATTCACTTTCACTCAGACGATACGTTTTAACTGAATTACTACCAACATCAGGATCAACTGCATTGCTGAGAGAGAATCTCTCTCCTTTTGGCGTCGCCTCAGATATGTCTAAGTGTATGGCATCTCTTCGAAACTGTGGGGCGTTGTCGTTCATGTCCAAAATTTCTACTTCTATGTTAAAAATTCGTAGTGGATTTTCTAGTATTACTTCCATTTTCAAGTAGCACGATGTCAGCATTTTTGTGCAAAGATATTCCCTGTCTATTTTCTCTACAACATAAAGTTCACCAGTCTCTTTGTTCACGTCCAGATATTTCTTGTTTGCAATGATGTCGAGACGCATCTTCCTCTGATTCAGTGTTTTAACATCCAGGCTGAGATCGTTAGCAAGGTTTGCGACAACTGATCCTTCTTTCATTTCCTCCGGTATGGAGTAATGAGTCACTGAAGCAGTTACATTATGAACCCAAAAAATAAAAACAAACGCGACATACCTTTTTCGTGACTGCATTGTTACGTCAGACCGAATTATTGTTCTTCTATTCGCGGCTATTAAAACGTGAGTCCATATAAAGCATTGTATCCACTCATTTGAAATCTTTTCCTTAAGGTCTCCGTCCAACGCTGTTGATGGAAATTTTAATCCGTGAATATGTTGACCCCTATAAAAGCAATGTCGCCTTTCTCGCCTTTAATGTATGTTTCAGCATCACGGAGCTCTCGGCTCTTTGTGACTGCACCGTTTTTACATTTCCTGTCATGGCGAACGTCGGTGAGTAATTTTATTGAGTGAACAGCGCCACTCTTTGTAAACTGTAAGAAACTCTTTGAAATTAGTTTGCTTCAAAAAGCAACGACGTTTTAAAATTTGTACGTGAGATTTGTGTGACTGCTTCAGATATTGATGAAAGTATTTATGTTGGATTGTTTTTTTTCCCAACCATTTAGGGACGTTATGTCTTAATGCTATACGTACAGAGGCTGCAAGTTAAAATATGGCAAGCGGGAAGATGTACAGGAGAAAATTTAAATATACTCATACCTGCAGAGTAGAAGCTGCTGAGTCACTAGTATCTGTCAGTCCTGTGCCTCTTGGTATACTGGACACGATGTATCTGGAGCCCTTTGGCACAGGCTGTCTGACCACCAGCTTTCCTTTCCTGGTCTCTGCTAGAAACAGACTGTACCAGTAGGCATCGTTGGAGACCAGAGTGGAATCTGCGATGGTGGAGTTCCTCTCACTGATCACACTGTTCCTGCAGGGAGGAGCCGCTTTGCTGGGCTTTGGTTTCTGACACTTGAGCACGATGGTGACCAGTATGGTGATCAGCAGGAGAAATGACACCGAGCCCAGACCGATGACCAAATACAGGTTTAGGTCAGAAAAGATGTCGTATTCTAGAGGCACCTCAGTCATGTCAGAGTAGGCCTTAACTGCAGTCTCCACTGTGGACAGCTTGATGGTGACTGTAGCAGAGAGAGCAGGCTCTCCGTTGTCCTTGGCAACAACAACCAGTCTCTGGTGGCGTGGATCTCTGTAACTGAACATCCTCATAGTCCGGATCTCTCCGTTGTATTGGTCCAGACTGAACAAGGTGGCATCAGTCACCTGTAGAAACTGGTAGGTAATCCGAGAGTTGTGCACAGAGTCGGTGTCTAAGGCTATCACCTTGGTAACCAGAGAGCCTTTATCAGTGGATCTGGGGATCTTTTCCTCCACCACTGAGCCGTGTGCACGCCATGGAGACACAATAACTGGAGCGTTGTCGTTCTGGTCCACAATGATGATGTGGACGGTCACGTTACTGCTGAGTGGAGGAGAGCCAGAGTCTCTGGCCTCGATGTGGAAAAGAAACTCCTTCTCAATCTCATAGTCAAAAGTTTTCAGTGCGTAAAGATTTCCGTTCTCTGGATTGATGGAGAACAGCATGGACATGGAGGTGTTGGCTATCTCCTTCTCCAGGATGAAATAAACTAGATACTGGTTTTCATGGAGGTCAGGGTCAAACGCAGTCAGTGAACTGAGCAAGGCACCAGGTGCGTTATTCTCTGTTACACGTATAGTATAAAATGACTGAGGGAACTGTGGAATATTGTCATTAACATCCAGCAGTTCTAACGTCATAGTTTCATTGTCAGATAAAGGAGGAGAACCTCTGTCTGTGACAGTGAAAGTGATGTCATATTCTGGAACCTTCTCACGGTCTAACGGCTCTGACACTACTAATTCATAATAGTTATCAGAGGATTCCCTCAGTTTGAAAGGCATATTATCTGGAATATGAAGATCAACCACTCCATTGTCACCTGAGTCTTTATCACTGACACTAACTACAGCTATCACTGTGTCTAATTCTATGTTTTCATTGACTGGACTCTGAAATGATTTAATAGATATTTCTGGGTGATTGTCATTCATGTCTTCAACCAGAATCTTTATAGTACATTGTCCTGACAAACTATTGGCTCCTTTATCAGTTGCTATAACTTCCATATCATAAATCTTAAAGTCTTCATAATTTAACATTCCTTTAACAGTAATTTCACCAGTGGAAGGATTCAGATTAAATGTTTCTTGTGTTTTTTCTGATGTATATAAACTGTATGAGTATGTTAAATCAGAATTTGAACCTTCATCTAAATCTGTTGCATTGAGATGAATAACAAGGCTTCCAATGGGAGAATTTTCCATTACTTTTATATGATAACTCGCTTTGTCAAATGTAGGAGCGTTATCATTTGTGTCCAAAACACGAACAATAACACTTGCAGTGCCAGAACGAGCAGGTGTGCCTCCATCTACAGCTGTGAGTATTAAATTATGGACAGCTTGCTGCTCTCGATCTAAATTCTTTTTCAAAATCAAATCGGCAAACTTAGACCCATCTCTTCCGGTCTGAACCTCAATGTTAAAATATTCGCTTTCACTCAGATGATACGTTTTAACTGAATTACTACCAACATCAGGATCAACTGCATTGCTGAGAGAGAATCTTTCTCCTTTTGGTGTCGCCTCAGATATATCTAAATGTATGACGTCTCTTCGAAATTGAGGGGCGTTGTCGTTCATGTCCAAAACTTCAACTTCTATATTAAAAATTCGTACTGGGTTCTCTAATATTACTTCCATTTTCAAATAGCACAATGTGAGTGTTTTTGTACAAAGATATTCTCTGTCTATCTTCTCAGCAATATACAGTTCACCAGTCTCTTTGTTCACGTCCAGATATTTCTTATTTGCAATGATGTCGAGACGCATCTTCCTCTGATTCAGTGTTTTAACATCCAGGCTGAGATCGTTAGCAAGGTTTGCGACAACTGATCCTTCTTTCATTTCCTCCGGTATGGAGTAATGAGTCACTGAAGCAGTTACATGATGAACGAAAAAAATAAAAACAAACGCGACATACCTTTTTCGTGACTGCATTGTTACGTCAGACCGCATTATTGTTCTTCTATTCGCGGCTATTAAAACGTGAGTCCATATAAAGCATTGTATCCACTCATTTGAAATCTTTTCCTTAAGGTCTCCGTCCAACGCTGTTGATGGAAATTTTAATCCGTGAATATGTTGACCCCTATAAAAGCAATGTCGCCTTTCTCGCCTTTAATGTATGTTTCAGCATCACGGAGCTCTCGGCTCTTTGTGGCTGCACCGTTTTTACATTTCCTGTCATGGCGAACGTGGGTGAGTAATTTTATTGAGTGAACAGCGCCACTCTTTGTAAACTGTAAGAAACTCTTTGAAATTAGTTTGCTTCAAAAGGCAACGACGATTTAAAATTTGAACGTGAGATTTGTGTGACTGCTTCAGATATTGATGAAAGTATTTATGTTGGATTGTTTTTTTTCCCTAACCATTTAGGGACGTTATGTCTTAAAGCTATACGTACGGAGGCTGCAAGTTAAAATATGGCAAGCGGGAAGATGTACAGGAGAAAATTTAAATATACTCATACCTGCAGAGTGGAAGCTGCTGAGTCACTAGTGTCTGTCAGTCCTGTGCCTCTTGGTATACTGGACACGATGTATCTGGAGCCCTTTGGCACAGGCTGTCTGACCACCAGCTTTCCTTTCCTGGTCTCTGCTAGAAACAGACTGTACCAGTAGGCATCGTTGGAGACCAGAGTGGAATCTGCGATGGTGGAGTTCCTCTCACTGATCACACTGTTCCTGCAGGGAGGAGCCGCTTTGCTGGGCTTTGGTTTCTGACACTTGAGCACGATGGTGACCAGTATGGTGATCAGCAGGAGAAATGACACCGAGCCCAGACCGATGACCAAATACAGGTTTAGGTCAGAAAAGATGTCGTATTCTAGAGGCACCTCAGTCATGTCAGAGTAGGCCTTAACTGCAGTCTCCACTGTGGACAGCTTGATGGTGACTGTAGCAGAGAGAGCAGGCTCCCCGTTGTCCTTGGCAACAACAACCAGTCTCTGGTGGCGTGGATCTCTGTAACTGAACATCCTCATAGTCCGGATCTCTCCGTTGTATTGGTCCAGACTGAACAAGGTGGCATCAGTCACTTGTAGAAACTGGTAGGTAATCCGAGAGTTGTGCACAGAGTCGGTGTCTAAGGCTATCACCTTGGCAACCAGAGAGCCTTTATCAGTGGATCTGGGGATCTTTTCCTCCACCACTGAGCCGTGTGCACGCCATGGAGACACAATAACTGGAGCGTTGTCGTTCTGGTCCACAATGATGATGTGGACGGTCACGTTACTGCTGAGTGGAGGAGAGCCAGAGTCTCTGGCCTCGATGTGGAAAAGAAACTCCTTCTCGATCTCATAGTCAAAAGTTTTCAGTGCGTAAAGATTTCCGTTCTCTGGATTGATGGAGAACAGCATGGACATGGAGGTGTTGGCTATCTCCTTCTCCAGGATGAAATAAACTAGATACTGGTTTTCATGGAGGTCAGGGTCAAACGCAGTCAGTGAGCTGAGCAAGGCACCAGGTGCGTTATTCTCTGTTACACGTATAGTATAAAATGACTGAGGGAACTGTGGAACATTGTCATTAACATCCAGCAGTTCTAACGTCATAGTTTCATTGTCAGATAAAGGAGGAGAACCTCTGTCTGTAACAGTGAAAGTGATGTCATATTCTGGAACCTTCTCACGGTCTAACGGCTCTGACACTACTAATTCATAATAGTTATCAGAGGATTCCCTCAGTTTGAAAGGCATATTATCTGGAATATGAAGATCAACCACTCCATTGTCACCTGAGTCTTTATCGCTGACACTAACTACAGCTATCACTGTGTCTAACGGTTCGTTTTCTTTGATCGGACTTTGAAATGATTTGATGGATATTTCTGGATGATTGTCATTCATATCTGCTACAGAAATTTTTAATTTGCACTGACCTGATAAACTGTTGGGTCCTTTATCCATCGCTATGATTTCCATTTCATAATTACGAATATTTTCATAATTCAGCATTCCCTTAACTGTTATTTCACCAGTGGATGGATTCAAGTTAAATGTCTCTTGCGTTTTTTCTGATGTGTACAAACTATACGTGTATTCGATCTGCGCATTTGATCCCTCATCTAAATCTGTAGCATTCAGTTTTATGACAAGACTTCCAACTGGAGAGTTTTCCGTAATATTAACGTCATAATGATCTTTTTCGAAAGTTGGGGCGTTGTCATTAGTATCTAGCACACGGACAACGATACTGGCTGTGCCAGTGCGAGTGGGGACTCCGCCATCCACAGCAGTAAGTATTAAATTGTGTACTGCTTGCTTTTCTCGGTCTAAACCCTTCTTTAATATTAAATCAGCAAATTTGGATCCATCTCTTCCGGTTTGAATTTCTATGTCGAAGTGCTCACTTTCGCTCAGAAGGTATGTTTTAACTGAATTTGATCCAAGATCGGGGTCGACAGCATTATTAACAGAGAATCTCTCACCAGCCGAGGTTGATTCCATAATATCCAAGTTTATAGTGTCTCGTCGAAAGTGAGGAGCGTTGTCATTGATATCCGTAATTTCAATTTCGATATAAAATATTCTTTGCGGGTTCTCCACAATAGCTTCCATTTTTAAGAAACATGTCGTTGTCTTTATTGCACAGAGGTACTCTCTGTCAATCCTCTCAACGATGTACAGTTCCCCGGTTTCTTTGTTCACGTCCAGGTATCTTTTGCTGGATATGATGTCTAACCGCATCTTCCGCTTACTCAGAGTCTTCACGTCTAAATCTAAATCGGAGGCTAAATTGGCTACAACCGACCCTTCCTCCAATTCTTCGGGAATAGAATAATGAGTCACGGCAAGAACCGTGTTTACAAACGTACCGACGAACAAAAGCACGGACGCATACCTCCTCCAAGAATTTGCAGTGTTCTGCCTGTTCATTGTTAGACCGCTGAATGAATGTTCTTTTTTCAGTGATCAGTTCAAATGCAGCAAAGAAAATGGCAACGATCGTATACTTTGAAGACGCCTTTCATTAAAAAAGGTGAGTAAGAGTAAGGAATACGTGATAAATCCTTTCTACCCGTTCAGCACCAGGAGCTGTCCACCCTCTTTTTGCCGCTGCTCGGCCTGTCTCCTTTTGAGACACTGTCATGGCGTCTCGAAAGTCGCCGATTATGATGTTAAACTGGAGAACAGCGACACTTAAGTGCCAGAAAACACGTATGTGCAACATCACAGGTTTGCGGGGAGGTTATTACAATGCGGAATTAATACAAAAAACATAAACAAAGTTTGAACTGTTATGCATGATACTAATTCTGCAAGAAGATATTTTGTAGTGTAGATTTGTAACCTACTAAACTTAACACGCATGTCTGAATACCAAATGTTTAATGTTAATGTTTCTTCTATTTTTTTTTTGTTTGTTTGTTTTTTACGATGTCTGGACCAAGGGAGACACGTGGAAATAATGACTGAATGAGGTTTTCATTAAGTTTTTTTAGAAAAAACCTAATTATTATATTTAATTGAAAATTAGTTAATTTACCTGCAGAGTAGAAGCTGCTGAGTCACTAGTGTCTGTCAGTCCTGTGCCTCTTGGTATACTGGACACGATGTATCTGGAGCCCTTTGGCACAGGCTGTCTGACCACCAGCTTTCCTTTCCTGGTCTCTGCTAGAAACAGACTGTACCAGTAGGCATCGTTGGAGACCAGAGTGGAATCTGCGATGGTGGAGTTCCTCTCACTGATCACACTGTTCCTGCAGGGAGGAGCCGCTTTGCTGGGCTTTGGTTTCTGACACTTGAGCACGATGGTGACCAGTATGGTGATCAGCAGGAGAAATGACACCGAGCCCAGACCGATGACCAAATACAGGTTTAGGTCTGAAAAGATGTCGTATTCTAGAGGCACCTCAGTCATGTCAGAGTAGGCCTTAACTGCAGTCTCCACTGTGGACAGCTTGATGGTGACTGTAGCAGAGAGAGCAGGCTCCCCGTTGTCCTTGGCAACAACAACCAGTCTCTGGTGGCGTGGATCTCTGTAACTGAACATCCTCATAGTCCGGATCTCTCCGTTGTATTGGTCCAGACTGAACAAGGTGGCATCAGTCACCTGTAGAAACTGGTAGGTAATCCGAGAGTTGTGCACCGAGTCAGTGTCTAAGGCTATCACCTTGGCAACCAGAGAGCCTTTATCAGTGGATCTGGGGATCTTTTCCTCCACCAGCGAGCCGTGTGCACGCCATGGAGACACAATAACTGGAGCGTTGTCGTTCTGGTCCACAATGATGATGTGGACGGTCACGTTACTGCTGAGTGGAGGCGAGCCAGAGTCTCTGGCCTCGATGTGGAAAAGAAACTCCTTCTCAATCTCATAGTCAAAAGTTTTCAGTGCGTAAAGATTTCCGTTCTCTGGATTGATGGAGAACAGCATGGACATGGAGGTGTTGGCTATCTCCTTTTCCAGGATGAAATAAACTAGATACTGGTTTTCATGGAGGTCAGGGTCAAACGCAGTCAGTGAACTGAGCAAGGCTCCAGGTGCGTTATTCTCTGTTACACGTATAGTATAAAATGACTGAGGGAACTGTGGAACATTGTCATTAACATCCAGCAGTTCTAATGTCATAGTTTCATTGTCAGATAAAGGAGGAGAACCTCTGTCTGTGACAGTGAAAGTGATGTCATATTCTGGAACCTTCTCACGGTCTAACGGCTCTGACACTACTAATTCATAATAGTTATCAGAGGATTCCCTCAGTTTGAAAGGCATATTATCTGGAATATGAAGATCAACCACTCCATTGTCACCCGAGTCTTTATCACTGACACTAACTACAGCTATCACTGTGTCTAATTCTATGTTTTCATTGACTGGACTCTGAAATGATTTAATAGATATTTCTGGGTGATTGTCATTCATGTCTTCAACCAAAATCTTTATAGTACATTGTCCTGACAAACTATTTGCTCCTTTATCAGTTGCTATAACTTCCATATCATAAATCTTAAAGTCTTCATAATTTAACATTCCTTTAACAGTAATTTCACCAGTGGAAGGATTCAGATTAAATGTTTCTTGTGTTTTTTCTGATGTATATAAACTGTATGAGTATGTTAAATCAGAATTTGATCCTTCATCTAAATCTGTTGCATTGAGATGAATAACAAGGCTTCCAATGGGAGAATTTTCCATTACTTTTATATCGTAACTCGCTTTGTCAAATGTAGGAGCGTTATCATTTGTGTCTGAAACATGAACAATAATGCTGACCGTGCCAGAACGAGCAGGTGTGCCTCCATCTACAGCTGTGAGTATTAAATTATGATCAGCTTGCTGCTCTCGATCTAAATTCTTTGTTAAGATCAAATCGGTGAACTTTGACCCTTCTCTTCCAGTCTGAACTTCAATGTTAAAATATTCACTTTCACTCAGATGATACGTTTTAACTGAATTACTTCCAACATCAGGATCAACTGCATTACTGAGAGAGAATCTATCTCCTTTTGACGTTGCTTCAGATATGTCTAAATGTATGGCGTCTCTTCGAAATTGTGGGGCGTTGTCGTTCATGTCCAAAATTTCAAGTTCTATGTTAAAAATTCTTAATGGATTTTCTAAGATTACTTCTAGCCTAAGATAGCAAGACGACTTTGCAGGACAAATGTGTTCTCTGTCTATCTTCTCAACAATATACAGTTCTCCAGTCTCTTTGTTCACGTCCAAATATTTCTTGTTTGCAATGATGTCGAGACGCATCTTCCTCTGATTCAGTGTTTTAACATCCAGGCTAAGATCGTTAGCAAGGTTTGCGACAACTGATCCTTCTTTCATTTCCTCCGGTATGGAGTAATGAGTCACTGAAGCCGAAATGTTACGAATCAACGAAAGAAGAAAAACGAGCACGACATACCTTTTGCAAGACCGCGTTGTCACAAAGGAACCCATTGTTGTGTCTGAGTTCAGCGCAGCTTATCCAATAAAATGTATATTCCCAGTGTTATTAGGATTTTTGCTGACTGCCCTGATCTCAAAAATATTGTTTCAATTTCTGATGATTTTAATCCCGCGGTATGTGGATGCTGAAATGGGCGATTGCGTTGTCGGCATGGCGTTTCAGCACCACGGAGCTGCTCGGTTGCTCTAATTGGCATAACAACGATTGACTGTCATGACGTTTACTGCCGTTTGTTTGTTAAGACAACAGCGCCACCTTTTGCATTTTGAAACACTGCGTTTCACATGAAGCACATTACAATATATACTTTAAATGTAGGTTTGAATTATTTGTTATTTGCAGATATTGATGAAAATCTTCATTATACTCACTGATATTTTGTGATCTCATATTTTATGAAGGGAAATGACAAGTCACTCAATATTGACACGTCTTATATATGAAAACAGAATTGTTCACCGGACTCTTACCTGCAGAGTGGAAGCTGCTGAGTCACTAGTGTCTGTCAGTCCTGTTCCTCTTGGTATACTGGACACGATGTATCTGGAGCCCTTTGGCACAGGCTGTCTGACCACCAGCTTTCCTTTCCTGGTCTCTGCTAGAAACAGACTGTACCAGTAGGCATCGTTGGAGACCAGAGTGGAATCTGCGATGGTGGAGTTCCTCTCACTGATCACACTGTTCCTGCAGGGAGGAGCCGCTTTGCTGGGCTTTGGTTTCTGACACTTGAGCACGATGGTGACCAGTATGGTGATCAGCAGGAGAAATGACACCGAGCCCAGACCGATGACCAAATACAGGTTCAGGTCTGAAAAGATGTCGTATTCTAGAGGCACCTCAGTCATGTCAGAGTAGGCCTTAACTGCAGTCTCCACTGTGGACAGCTTGATGGTGACTGTAGCAGAGAGAGCAGGCTCCCCGTTGTCCTTGGCAACAACAACCAGTCTCTGGTGGCGTGGATCTCTGTAACTGAACATCCTCATAGTCCGGATCTCTCCGTTGTATTGGTCCAGACTAAACAAGGTGGCATCAGTCACCTGTAGAAACTGGTAGGTAATCCGAGAGTTGTGCACAGAGTCGGTGTCTAAGGCTATCACCTTGGCAACCAGAGAGCCTTTATCAGTGGATCTGGGGATCTTTTCCTCCACCACTGAGCCATGTGCGCGCCATGGAGACACAATAACTGGAGCGTTGTCGTTCTGGTCCACAATGATGATGTGGACAGTCACGTTACTGCTGAGTGGAGGAGAGCCAGAGTCTCTGGCCTCGATGTGGAAAAGAAACTCCTTCTCGATCTCATAGTCAAAAGTTTTCAGTGCGTAAAGATTTCCGTTCTCTGGATTGATGGAGAACAGCATGGACATGGAGGTGTTGGCTATCTCCTTCTCCAGGATGAAATAAACTAGATACTGGTTTTCATGGAGGTCAGGGTCAAACGCAGTCAGTGAACTGAGCAAGGCACCAGGTGCGTTATTCTCCGTTACACGTATTGTATAAAATGACTGAGGGAACTGTGGAACATTGTCATTAATATCCAACAGTTCCAACGTCATAGTTTCATTGTCAGATAAAGGAGGAGAACCTCTGTCTGTGACAGTGAAAGTGATGTCATATTCTGGAACCTTCTCACGGTCTAACGGCTCTGACACTACTAATTCATAATAGTTATCAGAGGATTCCCTCAGTTTGAAAGGCATATTATCTGGAATATGAAGATCAACCACTCCATTGTCACCCGAGTCTTTATCACTGACACTAACTACAGCTATCACTGTGTCTAATTCTACGTTTTCATTGACTGGACTCTGAAATGATTTAATAGATATTTCTGGGTGATTGTCATTCATGTCCTCAACCAGAATCTTTATAGTACATTGTCCTGACAAACTATTTGCTCCTTTATCAGTTGCTATAACTTCCATATCATAAATCTTAAAGTCTTCATAATTTAACATTCCTTTAACAGTAATTTCACCAGTGGAAGGATTCAGATTAAATGTTTCTTGTGTTTTTTCTGATGTATATAAACTGTATGAGTATGTTAAATCAGAATTTGAACCTTCATCTAAATCTGTTGCATTGAGATGAATAACAAGGCTTCCAATGGGAGAATTTTCCATCACATTTATATGATAACTCGCTTTGTCAAATGTAGGAGCGTTATCATTTGTGTCTGAAACATGAACAATAATGCTGACCGTGCCAGAACGAGCAGGTGTGCCTCCATCTACAGCTGTGAGTATTAAATTATGAACAGCTTGCTGCTCTCGATTTAAAGTCTTTGTTAAGATCAAATCAGCAAACTTCGACCCATCTCTTCCGGTCTGAACTTCAATATTAAAATGTTCACTTTCACTCAAATGATACGTTTTCACTGAATTACTTCCAACATCAGGATCAACTGCATTGCTGAGAGAGAATCTCTCTCCTTTTGGTGTCGCCTCAGATATGTCTAAATGTATGGCGTCTCTTCGAAACTGTGGGGCGTTGTCGTTTATGTCCAAAATTTCTACTTCTATGTTAAAAATTCGTAGTGGGTTTTCTAAAATTACTTCCATTTTCAAATAGCACAATGTGAGTGTTTTTGTACAAAGATATTCTCTGTCAATCTTCTCAACAATATACAGCTCACCCGTCGCTTTGTTCACGTCCAGATATTTCTTATTTGCAATGATGTCGAGACGCATCTTCCTCTGATTCAGTGTTTTAACATCCAGGCTGAGATCGGTAGCAAGATTGGAGACGACTGATCCTTCTTTCATTTCTTCGGGTATTGAATAATGAGTCACTGAAGTTGAAATGTAACGAACGAAAAAAATAAGAAAAACGAGCGCCGCGTACCTTTTGTGTGACTGCATTGTTAAAACGGACTTCGCGTGTTTTTTCACCGGTCGAGGCTGGTTAGCCGATATAATGCATGTTTTCGTTGGTCTAGAAAATGTCTGTCCAGACTTTGATGCAAATGAAATCTGTCCACTTCAAATCCTAAAATTGTTTCGTCCCAATCACCAGCTAAATGGTCCAGTTTGACGTTGTACCGAGTTTCAGCACCGACGAGCTGTCCGTTTCATTCAGGTCTGCTTCACTGACTATTATTCTCTGTCATGGCGTCCATGGCCTGTGATATTTTCTAAGAAAACAGCGCCACTTATTGCACATTACCAGATCATACAGTAATGATATAATAACCTAAACCAACCGACAAAGCAATGTTTAGTGTGAGTTTCTAATCAGCTGCCGAATTTGTTTGAATTGCGCAGACTGTTTATTAATTTACAAGGTGACAAAACCTTGATACGATAAATGTTTTATGAACGGAAATAGAATGAGAATAACATCAGCTCCAATGCACTGTATGAGTATGCAGGTAAGTAGACTCTTACCTGCAGAGTGGAAGCTGCTGAGTCACTAGTATCTGTCAGCCCTGTGCCTCTTGGTATACTGGACACGATGTATCTGGAGCCCTTTGGCACAGGCTGTCTGACCACCAGCTTTCCTTTCCTGGTCTCTGCTAGAAACAGACTGTACCAGTAGGCATCGTTGGAGACCAGAGTGGAATCTGCGATGGTGGAGTTCCTCTCACTGATCACACTGTTCCTGCAGGGAGGAGCCGCTTTGCTGGGCTTTGGTTTCTGACACTTGAGCACGATGGTGACCAGTATGGTGATCAGCAGGAGAAATGACACCGAGCCCAGACCGATGACCAAATACAGGTTCAGGTCTGAAAAGATGTCGTATTCTAGAGGCACCTCAGTCATGTCAGAGTAGGCCTTAACTGCAGTCTCCACTGTGGACAGCTTGATGGTGACTGTAGCAGAGAGAGCAGGCTCCCCGTTGTCCTTGGCAACAACAACCAGTCTCTGGTGGCGTGGATCTCTGTAACTGAACATCCTCATAGTCCGGATCTCTCCGTTGTATTGGTCCAGACTGAACAAGGTGGCATCAGTCACCTGTAGAAACTGGTAGGTAATCCGAGAGTTGTGCACTGAGTCTGTGTCTAAGGCTATCACCTTGGCAACCAGAGAGCCTTTATCAGTGGATCTGGGGATCTTTTCCTCCACCACTGAGCCGTGTGCACGCCATGGAGACACAATAACTGGAGCGTTGTCATTCTGGTCCACAATGATGATGTGGACAGTCACGTTACTGCTGAGTGGAGGAGAGCCAGAGTCTCTGGCCTCGATGTGGAAAAGAAACTCCTTCTCGATCTCATAGTCAAAAGTTTTCAGTGCGTAAAGATTTCCGTTCTCTGGATTGATGGAGAACAGCATGGACATGGAGGTGTTGGCTATCTCCTTCTCCAGGATGAAATAAACTAGATACTGGTTTTCATGGAGGTCAGGGTCAAATGCAGTCAGTGAACTGAGCAAGGCACCAGGTGCGTTATTCTCTGTTACACGTATAGTATAAAATGACTGAGGGAACTGTGGAACATTGTCATTAACATCCAGCAGTTCTAACGTCATAGTTTCATTGTCAGATAAAGGAGGAGAACCTCTGTCTGTCACAGTGAAAGTGATGTCATATTCTGGAACCTTCTCACGGTCTAACGGCTCTGACACTACTAATTCATAATAGTTATCAGAGGATTCCCTCAGTTTGAAAGGCATATTATCTGGAATATGAAGATCAACCACTCCATTGTCACCCGAGTCTTTATCACTGACACTAACTACAGCTATCACTGTGTCTAATTCTATGTTTTCATTGACTGGACTCTGAAATGATTTAATAGATATTTCTGGGTGATTGTCATTCATGTCCTCAACCAGAATCTTTATAGTACATTGTCCTGACAAACTATTTGCTCCTTTATCAGTTGCTATAACTTCCATATCATAAATCTTAAAGTCTTCATAATTTAACATTCCTTTAACAGTAATTTCACCAGTGGAAGGATTCAGATTAAATGTTTCTTGCGTTTTTTCTGATGTATATAAACTGTATGAGTATGTTAAATCAGAATTTGATCCTTCATCTAAATCTGTTGCATTGAGATGAATAACAAGGCTTCCAATGGGAGAATTTTCCATTACTTTTATATGATAACTCGCTTTGTCAAATGTAGGAGCGTTATCATTTGTGTCCAAAACACGAACAATAACACTTGCTGTGCCAGAACGAGCAGGTGTGCCTCCATCTACAGCTGTGAGTATTAAATTATGAACAGCTTGCTGCTCTCGATTTAAAGTCTTTGTTAAGATTAATTCGGCAAACTTTGACCCATCTCTTCCGGTCTGGACTTCAATATTAAAGTTTTCACTGTCGCTCAGATGATAGGTTTTTACTGAATTACTTCCAACATCAGGATCAACTGCATTGCTGAGAGAGAATCTTTCCCCAGTAGGCGTTGACTCAGATATATCTAAATGTATGACGTCTCTTCGAAATTGTGGGGCGTTGTCGTTCATGTCCAAAATTTCTACTTCTATATTAAAAATACGTACTGGGTTTTCCAATATTACTTCCAGTTTTAGATAACATGAAGTTGACGACTTTGTGGGACAAAGATATTCTCTGTCTATCTTCTCAACAATATACAGTTCTCCGGTCTCTTTGTTCACATCCAGATATTTCTTATTTGCAATGATGTCGAGACGCATCTTCCTCTGATTCAGTGTTTTAACATCCAGGCTGAGATCGTTAGCAAGGTTTGCGACAACTGATCCTTCTTTCATTTCCTCCGGTATGGAGTAATGAGTCACTGAAGCCGAAATGTTACGAATCAACGAAAGAAGAAAAACGAGCACGACATACCTTTTGCAAGACCGCATTGTCACAAAGGACCCCATTGTTGTGTCTGAGTTCACCGCAGCTTATCCAATAAAATGTATATCCCCAGTGTTATAAAGAGCTTTGCTGACGGCCCTGATCTTAAACATATTGTTTCAGTTTCTAATGATTTTGATCCCGAGGTATGTCGATGCTGAAAAAGGGTGATAGCGACTTCGTCATGGCGTTTTAAGAACCACGGAGCGGTCCGGTTACTCCAATCGGCATGACAACGATAGATTGTCATGACGTTCACTGCCGTTTGTTAGTTGAGACAACAGCGCCACCTTTTGCATTTTGAAAGACTTTTTGTTCAATAGGGAGAACATTACAATATATCTGGATGGATTAAATCTGGATTTTAAATTATTTCTTATTTTCAGTTATTGCTGAAAAATATTCTTTTCTGGTCTCATTTTTTATGAAAGGAAATAACAAGTCACTCAATACTGACATGTCTAAAATATGAAAACAGAATTGTTCAACGGACTCTTACCTGCAGAGTGGAAGCTGCTGAGTCACTAGTATCTGTCAGTCCTGTGCCTCTTGGTATACTGGACACGATGTATCTGGAGCCCTTTGGCACAGGCTGTCTGACCACCAGCTTTCCTTTCCTGGTCTCTGCTAGAAACAGACTGTACCAGTAGGCATCGTTGGAGACCAGAGTGGAATCTGCGATGGTGGAGTTCCTCTCACTGATCACACTGTTCCTGCAGGGAGGAGCCGCTTTGCTGGGCTTTGGTTTCTGACACTTGAGCACGATGGTGACCAGTATGGTGATCAGCAGGAGAAATGACACCGAGCCCAGACCGATGACCAAATACAGGTTCAGGTCTGAAAAGATGTCGTATTCTAGAGGCACCTCAGTCATGTCAGAGTAGGCCTTAACTGCAGTCTCCACTGTGGACAGCTTGATGGTGACTGTAGCAGAGAGAGCAGGCTCCCCGTTGTCCTTGGCAACAACAACCAGTCTCTGGTGGCGTGGATCTCTGTAACTGAACATCCTCATAGTCCGGATCTCTCCGTTGTATTGGTCCAGACTGAACAAGGTGGCATCAGTCACCTGTAGAAACTGGTAGGTAATCCGAGAGTTGTGGACAGAGTCGGTGTCTAAGGCTATCACCTTGGCAACCAGAGAGCCTTTATCAGTGGATCTGGGGATCTTTTCCTCCACCACTGAGCCATGTGCGCGCCATGGAGACACAATAACTGGAGCGTTGTCGTTCTGGTCCACAATGATGATGTGGACAGTCACGTTACTGCTGAGTGGAGGAGAGCCAGAGTCTCTGGCCTCGATGTGGAAAAGAAACTCCTTCTCGATCTCATAGTCAAAAGTTTTCAGTGCGTAAAGATTTCCGTTCTCTGGATTGATGGAGAACAGCATGGACATGGAGGTGTTGGCTATCTCCTTCTCCAGGATGAAATAAACTAGATACTGGTTTTCATGGAGGTCAGGGTCAAACGCAGTCAGTGAACTGAGCAAGGCACCAGGTGCGTTATTCTCTGTTACACGTATAGTATAAAATGACTGAGGGAACTGTGGAACATTGTCATTAACATCCAGCAGTTCTAACGTCATAGTTTCATTGTCAGATAAAGGAGGAGAACCTCTGTCTGTCACAGTGAAAGTGATGTCATATTCTGGAACCTTCTCACGGTCTAACGGCTCTGACACTACTAATTCATAATAGTTATCAGAGGATTCCCTCAGTTTGAAAGGCATATTATCTGGAATATGAAGATCAACCACTCCATTGTCACCTGAGTCTTTATCACTGACACTAACTACAGCTATCACTGTGTCTAATTCTATGTTTTCATTGACTGGACTCTGAAATGATTTAATAGATATTTCTGGGTGATTGTCATTCATGTCTTCAACCAAAATCTTTATAGTACATTGTCCTGACAAACTATTTGCTCCTTTATCAGTTGCTATAACTTCCATATCATAAATCTTAAAGTCTTCATAATTTAACATTCCTTTAACAGTAATTTCACCAGTGGAAGGATTCAGATTAAATGTTTCTTGTGTTTTTTCTGATGTATATAAACTGTATGAGTATGTTAAATCAGAATTTGATCCTTCATCTAAATCTGTTGCATTGAGATGAATAACAAGGCTTCCAATGGGAGAATTTTCCATTACTTTTATATTGTAACTCGCTTTATCAAATGTCGGAGCGTTATCATTTGTGTCCAAAACACGAACAATAACACTGGCAGTACCAGAACGAGCAGGTGTGCCTCCATCTACAGCTGTGAGTATTAAATTATGAACAGCTTGCTGCTCTCGATCTAAAGTCTTTGTTAAGATCAGATCAGCAAGCTTCGTCCCTTCCCTTCCAGTCTGAACTTCAATATTAAAATGTTCGCTCTCACTCAGATGATACGTTTTCACTGAATTACTTCCAACATCAGGATCAACTGCATTGCTGAGAGAGAATCTCTCTCCTTTTGGCGTCGCCTCAGATATGTCTAAGTGTATGGCGTCTCTTCGAAATTGTGGGGCGTTGTCGTTTATGTCCAAAATTTCGAGTTCTATGTTAAAAATTCGGAGTGGATTTTCCAAAATTACTTCCAGTCTGAGATAGCATGACGTTGACGATTTTGTGGGACAAATGTATTCTCTGTCAATCTTCTCGACAATATACAGCTCTCCAGTCTCTTTGTTCACGTCCAGATATTTCTTATTTGCAATGATGTCGAGACGCATCTTCCTCTGATTCAGTGTTTTAATATCCAGGCTGAGATCGGTAGCAAGGTTTGCGACAACTGATCCTTCTTTCATTTCCTCCGGTATTGAGTAATGAGTCACTGAAGCCGAAATGTTACGAACGAAAGAAAGGAGTAAAATGAGCGACACGTACCTTTTGTATGAATGCATTGTTAAAACGGAGCTCGCCAAGTGTTGGTTTGACTGGTCGGGGTTGTTTAGCCGATATAATGCATGTTCCCGCTATTGTGGAACATATATATTTATGTATATTTGTCTAATTCAAATCCAAAAAATGATTCCGTCCCAATCACCAGCTAAATAGTCCGGTTTGACGTTGGAGCGAGTTTCAGCACCACGAAGCTGTCCGTTTCATTCATCCTCTGCCTCACTATTATTCTCTGTCATGGCGTCCATGGCCTGTGATATTTTCTCGGAAAACAGCGCCACTTATTGCGCATTACCAGATCATACAGTAAGGATATAGTAGCTAAAAACTACAAATCAGAAGTTTATAAGGTGCAGTATCGATTTATTTAACAAAGTGACAAACCTGTGTTATCATATGTTAAGTTCTAATATTATATATTAATAATAAATTTTATTTTACAAAGGACAGTTACAAATGTCAGTTGTAGTGTAGAAAGATATGAGTAGAAATGCACGGATTCTTACCTGCAGAGTGGAAGCTGCTGAGTCACTAGTGTCTGTCAGTCCTGTGCCTCTTGGTATACTGGACACGATGTATCTGGAGCCCTTTGGCACAGGCTGTCTGACCACCAGCTTTCCTTTCCTGGTCTCTGCTAGAAACAGACTGTACCAGTAGGCATCGTTGGAGACCAGAGTGGAATCTGCGATGGTGGAGTTCCTCTCACTGATCACACTGTTCCTGCAGGGAGGAGCCGCTTTGCTGGGCTTTGGTTTCTGACACTTGAGCACGATGGTGACCAGTATGGTGATCAGCAGGAGAAATGACACCGAGCCCAGACCGATGACCAAATACAGGTTTAGG
Source organism: Nibea coibor (assembly GCA_023373845.1). Lineage (NCBI taxonomy): Eukaryota > Metazoa > Chordata > Actinopteri > Sciaenidae > Nibea > Nibea coibor. Next base: position 12,729,179 of record CM041739.1, on the reverse strand, counting down.
TCAGAAAAGATGTCGTATTCTAGAGACACCTCAGTCATGTCAGAGTAGGCCTTAACTGCAGTCTCCACTGTGGACAGCTTGATGGTGACTGTAGCAGAGAGAGCAGGCTCCCCGTTGTCCTTGGCAACAACAACCAGTCTCTGGTGGCGTGGATCTCTGTAACTGAACATCCTCATAGTCCGGATCTCTCCGTTGTATTGGTCCAGACTGAACAAGGTGGCATCAGTCACCTGTAGAAACTGGTAGGTAATCCGAGAGTTGTGCACCGAGTCGGTGTCTAAGGCTATCACCTTGGCAACCAGAGAGCCTTTATCAGTGGATCTGGGGATCTTTTCCTCCACCACTGAGCCGTGTGCACGCCATGGAGACACAATAACTGGAGCGTTGTCGTTCTGGTCCACAATGATGATGTGGACGGTCACGTTACTGCTGAGTGGAGGAGAGCCAGAGTCTCTGGCCTCGATGTGGAAAAGAAACTCCTTCTCGATCTCATAGTCAAAAGTTTTCAGTGCGTAAAGATTTCCGTTCTCTGGATTGATGGAGAACAGCATGGACATGGAGGTGTTGGCTGTCTCTTTTTCGAGGATGAAATAAACTAGATACTGGTTTTCATGGAGGTCGGGGTCAAACGCAGTCAGTGAACTGAGCAAGGCACCAGGTGCGTTATTCTCCGGTACACGTATAGTATAAAATGACTGAGGGAACTTTGGCGCGTTGTCATTAACATCCAATAGATGCAAATGTACTGTTTCATTATCAGATAAAGGCGGTGTTCCTGCATCTGTAACTATCAACGTGATGTCATATTCGGGCACTGATTCACGATCCAAGGGTTCAGATACTATGAGCTTGTAATGCACGGGTCTATCTGATGACTTGTTTAGAATAAATGGCAGGTTCTGATTTATGGATAAGCTCACTTTTCCATTTTCACCTGTGTCTCTGTCACTTATTCCGACCACAGCAATGACACTTCCTACTGGGATGTTCTCGTCCACTGTGTTTTGAACAGACTGTATGGTAATTTCCGGATAATTGTCATTCATATCCGTCACGTGGACGATTACTTTACACTGGCCCAGTAAGGGATGCGTCCCTTTGTCTCTCGCCTCAACGTGCATCTCATAAACTTTCATATCTTCATAGTCAATGGTACCCTTCACAGTAATCTCCCCTGTGTTGGGATTCAGTGCAAAGACGTCTTGTGTTTTTTCTGACGTGTAAAGAGTGAATGAGTACACTATCTCTGAGTTCAGACCCTCATCAAGATCGGTGGCGTTAAGCTTCGTCACTAAGGTCCCGATGGGGGAATTTTCTGTCATGTTAATTGTGTAAATTGGCTTGTCAAATCGAGGAGGATTGTCGTTTGTATCTTGCACTCTAACAATAATATTAGCAGTGCCAGAGCGCACGGGGACCCCACCGTCCACAGCAGTCAGTATTAAATTATGAACCGCGTTCTCCTCTCTGTCTAAAGATTTGGTCAACACCAAATCAACATATTGAGTTCCATCACTGCCCGTTTGAATTTCGATGGTAAAATGTTCACTGACACTGAGTTTGTATGTTTTAATTGTATTTATGCCAACATCTGGATCCACTGCATTAGGGAGGGAGAATCTCTCTCCTGGTGTGGCCGATTCTGAAACGTCCAGCTCTACCCTGTCTCGTCGAAAATGTGGAGCGTTATCATTTATGTCCGTTATTCCAAGTTCAATGTTGAAGATGCGTAAGGGGCTTTCTATGATAACGTCAAGCTTCAGAAAACAGGAGCTTATTTTCGGACAAAGATATTCCCTGTCCATCTTTTCCACGATATACAACTCCCCTGTCTTTTTATTCACATCGAGATATTTTTTGTTATGGAAAATATCAAGTTTTACCTCTCGTTGCGCCAAACCTCCAAGCTCAAGTCCCAAATCCGCAGCCAGATTCGCAACAACAGAACCCCTTTCCATCTCCTCGGCTATGGAGTACCGTGTCACAGACAAAGCGCTGGGCCATACAGCACACAAGACAAAGACAGTGGCCCAAAAATTCATCCTTTCGTCTACAGGAAACAATACTCCAGAGCCCAGAAACATTTGTGGTGGATTTTAAAGTTCTTACTAAATATCTCAGGGCGTGTCTTCGGGTCGTGTGGTTAATTTAAAAATAAAAAAGCATATCTTTGCGGAAGCTGTGTCCTACACCCTTTATAAATGGGTGTGTCATGACTTGAGGAGAGAGATGTATTATGCGTTAGTGGTCAACAGTGACACCGTGTGACAGAGACAGCACATAACTGCTTTAGAATCAGCTCTGTTTAAAGGTATGTGAAAATGACATAGGCTTCATAATCACAACGCAATTTAAGTTAAATATACACACCCAGCTACAAATACCCAGATTCAAATATTAGAAGAAACATGCACACACACACACACACACACACACACACACACAGAGAGATTATGTGTAAAACATACAGTATCTAAAGGTTTTATCATAAGTCTCTATGAGTAGAATATTTTCCCCAGAAAATGTGTATAACGGGGTTGTTGACACTTGAGATTGCAGTGTGTGTCAGTTAAATGAAGCTCACTTAGACAGGTGCACTTCACTTGTGTAGCATATTTAAATATACTGGGAAAAGTATTGGCCAAAGAACATACTATACTTGACTTTATTCAGCTACATGACAGAAGTTATATAACAGTCAATCTGCAATATGTAGTGTGTGTCTTTTTTAAGAGAGGATTCTCTTTACAACCTGGAGATGCTTTATTTGCTGTCCAGATCATCTTCCCTGCTTATTGATGCCTTCATCTTGTCTGGACACTGAGGTTTGGATGTTAAAGTGGTGGTAGGAAGCAAATAGGAAATAAGGAAGGAAGGAAATAAATTAAGGAGAATTAAATTTCCAATAAATAGCTTTGACTGACAACTTTAAATAAACATTCAAAACAAAGAAACTCAATGAAATCTAAAACTAATATCCTTAAAGAAAAGGAGATGGAGAGTGCACCTTGTACTGAGACTTGAACATTTTCTCTATTAAACCTTCATTTCTAAATAATGTATGTATTTATTTGGTTGTTCATTTTTTTGTTTCTAATATTGTGATTTTTTTTCTTTCTTTCTGTTAGACATGTTATAGACTGCAACAGATCCCTGTCTCTTGTCCATTGCACTCCGGTAAAACATAAAAGAAACAATGAAATTGAAAAGTTGAATGTTTGTCATTTTTTTCAATATTTGCATTTAACTGAATCTTGCTTGATGTTGTTGTGTGTGAAAACAGGGTTGGAGATATAAGTTACAATTTAACACTGTTTGAATGCATTCCTCTAGCTTAGGATATTCGCTGCTTCTGAGTGTACACATTTACAACAAACGGAGGAGCCGTTGGTTAATGGCTACTGGCAAATTGTTGCTTTTAACCCTGCTGGCACCAACTTAGGTTGCAAAAACAAAGAAAGTCCTTACAATAAAAAAAGATATTCAGACTGAAATAAAGTGTCAGGGTTTTTTTTCCCACCACATATTTGACCTGTTCATCAGAACCCAAATTAAGGTCAGCCTTGATCAGTGTGAGAAAAATCAGTATTTCAGCCTAGAAAAAAATATATATAGTAAATATACTGGTCTATGGCTCTGACCACATTATTCATAGGGACCAACAGCCCTCTTTATTATTCACAAATGTAACCATTGGTGAAACATAGGTGCAGTAACAACACTCCTGATACACAGTTTTGCCAAGTTGAAGTTGCTGCTTATTATTTTTAATAAGCAGCAAGTAAGATTCTCTTACTTGTTTTTGCCCAGGCTAATAATATTTTTTGCCACATCTAGTTTCCTCTTGTTTGTTGTTTTGTTCTCTAAAACATGCTTCTTGGTTATTTTCCTGAAACCAACTCCAGAAGGTTCTAGTTTGTTAATTATAAGTCAGTGGTCTGGCTTAGACAGAGCTCCCTTTACTGTTGCAACATGTAAAGAGCCTAAAGTAAATAAGTTTTTTGTCTCAAATGTCTTCTGCATGAAATGAAATGAAATAGAATTTAATTTTTTACTGTATAAAATAGTACAGTGAGAAAGTATCAGTATTTAAGAGAAGACAACTTTACTGAAATCTTTTTTGAAATCTCTTTTCAGTGAAGCACATTTAAATATCACTGATCTCTTTGTAAATTTGCCTTGTGGTTAAAGATATGTCAAAATGATATATCTTTAACCACCCTGGACCACTGTCAGCTATTATCACTGTCAGCTAAAATCTGCATATTCATATGCATTTAAAGTAAATTTTTGTTCTATTAAAAAAGTGAGATCAGAAATGATGATTATTAACAGCCAATACTACTAAAGCTATGCTCTATGTGTATATTTACATGTATCTCATTAAAAAAAAACTGCATTGTTATGCCATTGTAACCCCGAGCCCTCACACTCCCAAAGAAAAGAGATTTTACCCTCTCTTTTAGGGAGACTTTTTCGTGTTTAAAGATTCTTACTCAATGATGCCCTCTGCTGGAAAAATCTGTTGCCAAGCCAGTATCAGAAGATGGTGCAAATGCTCGCCATAGACTTACACAGTATGTTGTGATAAGTCAGGCATGCACACTTATTCACGCAGTATTTGATTACCATACAAGAAAATAAAAAATCCGAGTACGTTGTTTGAATGCACTTTATAACCCTAACCATGTACATCTACTCACATAACAAGAGTATTTATTCTCTAATCAGCCTGGCCTCACAAAGTAGTGCAATGTGGAACAAAGTATACTTAAGTATTTTAAGTATTATATTCAAATACAAGTTTTGAGGTATTTTACTTGACTATCTCCATTTAGGACCACAGTAGAATTATATTCCATTTCATAGTGAAATATTTTAATCCACTACATTTATTTGGCAGCTATAGTTACTAGTTACTTTGCAGATTAGGAATACTTTTATGAATACTTTTTCCATCACTGCCCTTAATGAAAAATAAACAACCAGAAGATATACTCTTTTATACTTATATGCATACTTATTATGTAAGCATGTATGCCTCTCTCAGTTCACCTCATTGTTTTGTTTCCTACCACTGTTTTGCAATTAAATACAAAGACATGTGGGTTATAAAGGTGTTTGTGTGTTTAAGAATAGTGTGTGTCTGTGTCTGCGTGTTTGTGTCGTAGAGAGGAAGATGTGGTTCTTCCAAGATATTAAATCTGACATCCTCAATGCAGCAGTTTTCATTGAGTCGAGTCAGATGTGCCCTCTGGTGGACAACTGAAGAAATTGGCTGGAGAAGAACCGCTGGTCAAAAACAATTTCAGCACCATGGCCATGGACAGCTCCCGGTGCAGATGACCAACATACTTGATGGATGTGGAGTGAGTGACACGAGCTGCCCTGTGTGGAGTGTCATACTGTTTTAACGGAACACACAAACAGATTGTATATATTTTACGACCATAATTTCTCTGAATACAATATTATAATTTCACTGCAATTCTATCAAACTTTGAATCTGAAATTTCTCTGAAGCAGTCTCGGCTGCACTCCAGTTTGAGACACATGGATTTGATGTTTCTGAATATGTTTTCTCTGTGAATTCTTTAATAACTTCGTATCTTCTCTTCACTCTTGTAGCAGAGAGTAAGAATAAACCCACATCTCTATATTAGGAAGAGAGTTTCATTCCTCACTCATCTGAAAGTAAGCCAAGCTGACCTAAAAACGGCTGCCCCTTCAGCCGTCCCTATGGATCACCTTACCGCAGAGAAGGTTAACCTCCTCCCCTCCATGCTCTCTACGGACACCCGTTTCCTTATTAACGGAATTATTTTCAATCTGAGCCATATGACGACCTAATTACCCTGCTCATTTCTGGCCAATGGCCAGCTCTCATATGTTGATGGTAGGAACTAATTCCCTGGGAAGTAAGATGTAAAAGGGCACAGAGAGAGAAGTCACAGGCCCCCTAGCTCACATCCAGGTGTGCCATTTGGAGCTGAGCCCCCCCTTCCCCAGACACTTGTATTCGTGCTTGTGGTCTTAATTAAAGTGATATTTCGAGAGAGGAGGTTCTGTTTGTTCAGTTAATGAACCCCACTATTCTCTGCGGGCAAATGGAAATGCAAGCACTCCAATTAGCATATGTTAGCATTTTACTATGTTTATTCCTCACCGTGGAAAACAGCTTACCGAGGCAAAAAGCTTTCCATCCTTGTAAGAGTAACTGTGGAACTTTTTCACCCCCAAAATAATTGACTCAAGCGAATTAAACATAAATCTGGGGAACTTACATCTAAATGCTCCATGCATGTAGATGAACCAAACCTGTTTGTGTGAGAGTGTGTGCGTATCCGTGCATGTTGGTTGGATTAGGCCTTGAATTTTTATGAATTACAACAGGCCTCACATGCATGTTTAAGGGACATAAGAAAGACCATATGAAAAAAATACTTTATTTCATAAATGTATACAGTACATGTGTGGAGGAAATCCCCCGTCTTTACAGTATTCTGCATCATGTTGCAGCTTGCATATACATTATCACACTATTGGTCATATTCACACAAGCTCTGTTAGCAAACAAACATATAAAAAGAAAACACTTTTCATAAGACCAAAAATATAAATTCATGGATGTGCAAAATTATTGTCCACTGATGCTTTCTCAAAACATTTTGGATGTAATTGCTGCTCCAGTTTGATTGTCTAAATAATAATAATAATAATAATAATAATAATAATAATAATAATAATAATAATAGGCAGACGGATACATTGGCCATGTTACAGTGGCATGTCACATAAATACCCATCAGACATCATTTCACCATTTTAGCTCAGTGAACTGTGCATCCTCTGCTTTTTTGATACCACTTGTAAATCATTCATTGATAAGTCAGTCATTGTACAGGTCATTATTTATAATCGCAGCCTCCCCCTGGGGGGACATCTGAAGACGTCGCTTCTTGCCAAAGGTGGAGAAAGAATTATGGACGTCCAGCTCACTTCGCTGTGCTGCGGGCCTCAGGGTGCAAAAGCCTGATGGTGTGCCGGGGATGTACACATTGTGGTGGTAGTCAGGTGGCGGGTGTGGGTGAGGGTGAGGGTGGGGGTGCGGGGGGATTGATGGCTGCTGCTGTTGGGGAGGAGGTGTACACCGAGGAGTCCAGGGGCGCGAGGGGATGCCACTGGTTGAAGGAGACATCTTATAGTCTGTAGTGTGACATAGAGAAGGAGGAAAGAGAGGAGAGACAACTATTTAATTCTACAACATTGACTTACTACTGTCGTTTTATTAGTGTAGCTTTTACTCTTTTTCTCTAAATCAGGTCAGTAACCAATGACATGCAACAAAAAGGAGATCAGCAACAAAAATAATGATGAACATGAGGATGGGATATGAATGTAACCCTGCTTTTGTTAGTGGTTGTGGAGATGAGGCAAGACTCTGCCAACAAACCAATTAAGGGAACAAAAAGGAAAGCAGAATGGCGTTACATAAAAGCATGGACGTGTTCTGTGTTGTATAAAATAGGCCTGCTTATATTGGGGGATGCATAAATATAACTCTTGATGTGTGTTGTTTTACTGCTTGTGTTTGATCTCTCTTACCTTTCATGCCTCTCATATGAGTACCCCAGGTCCAGTATTGTCCAGGTGCCATGGAGCTGACATAATTTTCTGGATCTGCATGCATGGCCTTACGCATTAGAGTGCCATCCATGTTGATAGAGTTATAACTGCAAACAAAAAAAAAAAAGTCTGTAATGACAACATGCTTCACTCGAAGGTGAATTCAATATATCATTTTAACCCTGAGTGATCTGGATACAGGCTTCAGCTCATTGTGTGAGCAACTTGCACACAATGTAATATTGAGACAAATGTAAGGTTGCCTTATATTAGGTTGACAAAGAGCAAAGATCAAATATCAAAAATGGTACCTTTTAATGGATGAGTTCTGATTCTTTGTGAGAGTCCAGTCTGTGTTTGGCTGCTTCAGCTGCAGAAAGAAGCAGAAAAAAAAAACACATTCATTGCATCTTCGTTGAACAAACCCACGCATGTAAGGGCATATAGTATTACAATGTCACCGTGCAGGTCTATTTCGAGAAATGTCTCTCTTCAAAATAAGTTTCAATCAAACCGGACTGTTCACCCTATCCTCTTGAATCAGCAGAGGTCGGTGATAATTGTCATGAGGAGCAGTCTATCTTTGTGTTCGTCCTGAAATGGAGACATGACTTCTTCTCTTTTTTTTCACTTGGATCGTGACTGCCGCCCTGTGGATGCTTGGTAGAACAGACATTTGAAGAGCGGAGGTACTGTTGCCTTCAGCTACCACTCGCCTGTCACTTAGTTTTGCTTTTATCCTGTGTGCAGCGGGAGGGGTAAAAGAGAGCACACGAGTGATATTTATTCCGGGTCTGAGTATGGATTCCACGCTCTATTAATTCACTTAAAGTTGTTAACAAGGAGAATGCGACGTAAGCATATTATTAGAATCGGTATTCAAAATACACTCCTCGCCAACTACGCACAAAACCAATTAGAACCCCACCGGGATAAAACGAAACATGATTTTAATCTTCAAAGGAAACCGTGCCAGGGAGGAAATTAAGAAAATTACACACGTCATTGTTTTGTGGATTTTATGCATCATTTTACATTAATATTTGCCCGATGCTCCTCGAGCAAGGTTTTTAATTAAAAGTCTCAGAGAGCCTTGAAAACTTTGCGGTCCTTGCAGCTGTTTATAACCCAACACCGCTCAATACGCGTGGCACGCATACACGTGCACGCACCTGTCCCGCGCGTCTTACACGCCTGAACGTGTGTTTAATCTCTCTTTTCACCTTCAATTCATCAACTTAAGTAAGCCCGTGCACTTGCTTTGTGTAATGCTCAGATAGTTTCACTGTGACTATGCCTTTGAGATTTAATGTGTCACTGACGACCTCGCGACGACTCACGTGGGTTTGCGCTGAGGGACACCACCGGGTGAATTAGGGGAACCAATTAACGACAGGAAGGACACTTTCTCCTGAAGGAGCATAGCTGCAGGCAGAACAATCACCGTGACCTCGAAATCCCTCTTGTGGCCAGAGGTGTATGTGCCAGTGACCGAGCTGACATTTCTCCGTCAGCCTGGTGGAGTCTGGTATCATGGCTCTGAGTCTTTGTGCCTCTGTGTTTTGATGAAAACGGGGAGGCGACGTTGAGCAATACGCACATATTTACGGTCTACTGCCCCGTCTATTGCAATTAGAAAACACTGGTGTAGACATCCTGCCTCCGTAAATTCCCTTTCTCCTTGTCTTCTTCCTTCCCCCTCATTCTATTACACCCCTCCTCTCCTCATCCCTCACTCGACAAATATGAAGCCACGTCTCTCTCTCTCTCTCTCTCTCTCTCTCTCTCTCTCTCCCTCCCTCTCTCTCTCCCTCTCTCACTCACTCTCCTCGCATTCAGAGGACAACGGTGGGGCCGATCTACAGGCGGCCCACGTCTCAGTCCAGCCATGTCCTTGCACCCCCCCCCCTCCTTCTCCTTGCCCCCTCCCCTCTTGATGTCCTCCCCTGTCTCCCCCAAAACCGGCCATTTGCCATTTTTCATCAATAATGGGCAGCCCCCCCTTGCGAATACGCCACATTGTGTGTAGTATAATGGTTCGGCCGTGCTTGTGCCCTTGAGGCATAGTTAGTGAGGTTATCTGTCCTATATTGTTAGTTGGAGAACAAGAAGGCGTGTCGTAAACCCGACTGGTCGAATAAGAATTGCCTGAACCCCAGGCGGATCAATCCAAGCAACTGTCGTTCACCTTGTCCGTCACGTACATAACCTTGACTTTTTGTTCAAACTAAGGTAGGTGTATTGGAGCCAGGTGTGTGTTTCCCCCTCGCTGAATGAAAAGTATGTGGCAATAGCACTGGATGATGGAGACATTCATCTCGCAGATCACAAACTATAATTAAATTCATGAATTATTATTGATTTTATTCCCCCCCAAAAAACGTGTGAAGACACCTGGAGACCGAATAGATGAGTCAACTTGATCTCCTCTTCCTTTCACACAGTAATTGATATCTCACTTCATTACATATAGATAATAAGGCACAAGGTGCGCAAACAATATGCTGCTCGCAAGATAGGGCTTTACACTTTCATCAACATGTCAATTAAAATCTAATCTCGCATCGTCTCATTTCATTTCCCGGGTGCCAAACATTACCAGAGAATGAATAATTGCCATAATTAGAAAAAAAGGAGTCTAGAAAACATACTGTGTGTAGAAAAGAAGCGTCTCTTTGCTTAGTTTTAGCTTAAGTTAAGTTTAAATCTGTCAGACGTGCGAGATTTGACCTTCATGTGATAAAGTCACAGACCAGATTCTTCATCTGATAGAAAACTGAGATGGATTTAGTTGTGGCAGTGGGTGAAAGATGCGGATTTAAATAAAGAACATAAGCCCTCGCGTCTCGCTGATTTCTCTCTACCTCGTTGGGAGTTGTTGCTCCGTTGTTCACAGATGCGCTCCGGCTTTGTGCGTTCCACGAGTTTTCTGCGCTCTTTGCCTCGTTGTTCCTCGGTGTGCTGCCGGGGCTGCACGGCTTCAGAAACATAAAGTCACTTTTGGCTGATTCGGGAGTCAGACACACTTTATAACAATATGACTGTGAGAGACTGCTGTTTCCATTCACCTCCATGCAGTTCGTGGGTACTTTTGCCGCGGATGAAATCTGCAGGTTGAGGTTGGATTTTTTGAACACCTCCGGGGGCGGCTCGGGCTGAAACCCCCCGCAACAGCAGCAGGCGAACGGGGGGAGGTTGTACCCGCTGATGGTCTCACTGTCCTTGTAGCACTTGACTGCAGCCAAGACGATAATTGCCACCAGGAATATTAAAGATATTGTGCTCAGTGACACGATCAAGTATAGAGCGAGGTTTGAGGGGGGCTGTGGGCTGAGTGTGAGGTCTCCGAAATCTGACAGCGACTCGGGCACGCTGTCTACTACTGTGAGGACAATGGAGACGGTGGCGGAGAGCGGCGGCTGCCCGTTGTCCTTGACTAATATTACCAGTCTTTGCCTTGTTGCGTCTTTCTCCACTAGCCGGCGAATAGTTCTGATTTCGCCAGTGTACAGAGCCACACTGAACAGCCCCGGGTCTGTAGCCTGCAACACCTGATAGGACAACCGGGAGTTCTGCCCTGCATCCGCGTCCAGCGCTGTTATTTTTGTAACCAGATACCCAGCGTCAACTGACCGCGGAACCACCTCTGTGGCCACGGTGCCATTTTTGGGCAGCGGGGAGACAATGACAGGTGCATTGTCGTTCTGGTCCAAGACAAAGACGTTGACTGTGACATTACTGGCGAGAGGTGGGAAGCCAGCGTCTTGCGCCTGTACCAGAATCTGAAAGTTTCTAAGTTGCTCATAATCAAAAGAACGCAGTGCGTAGATATTGCCGTTGTCAGAGTTGATTGAGACATAAGTGGACACGGGCATGCCCTGGATCTGACCCTCAAGAATAGAATAAGACAGATAGGCGTTCTGGTTGGAATCGGGGTCGAATGCGGTTACAGAGCAAATGGAAGCGCCGGGGGCATTATTCTCAGTCACATAAACTGTGTATGAAGGTTGGGAGAACCGCGGGGGGTTGTCATTAATGTCAGACACTTGGACGAGGATGGTTTTCCTAGTGGAGAGCGACGGAGAGCCCAAGTCTCGAGCTGTGAGGGTGATGTTGTACTCGGACACCGCTTCCCTGTCCAGAAACTCGCTTGTCACCAGAGTGTAATAGTTTTTGAAAGATGAATGGAGCTGAAAGGGAACGTTGCTCGGAATCTGGCAGTCAACGTTCCCGTTTTCCCCTGAGTCCCGATCCATAACACTGATAACGGCTATCACCGTGCCCGGTGGCGCGTCTTCTTGGACAGGAGTGGAAACAGATGTGAGGATGACTTCAGGCGCGTTGTCATTCACATCCAGGATGTCTACCAGCACTTTACTGTGTACTGCCACCGCCGAGGGTCCCCTGTCTTTTGCCTGCACATACAGCTCGTATACACTGGCTTTCTCATAGTCCACAACGCCCTTCACTCGGATTTCACCTGTGTACGGGTCCACGTTAAACAGTTCGCGCACCTTGAGAGGTGCGTGCCCGCTAAACGCGTAGGTCACCTCCCCATTCGAGCCCTCATCCAGATCTGTGGCGTTCAGCTTCAGCACCATTGTCCCCCTCGGCGCGTTCTCCACCAGGCTCGCTCGGTAAACTGAGCGGTCAAACACGGGCACATTATCGTTTGCGTCTAACACTGTAATAGTTATCAGTGCCGTCCCGGAGCGCTCCGGTGAACCTCCGTCAAAGGCAGTCAGAACCATTTCGTGTTTTTTCTGCTGTTCTCGGTCCAGTGGGGTGTCCAGCACCAGCTCGGCAAACTTGCTTCCATCATTGCGCGTTTGGATATTCAGTATGAAGTGCTGGTTTGCGCTTAGCTGGTAGGAGCGCAGAGAGTTGGTGCCGACGTCCTGGTCCTGCGCGCTCTCTAACGGGAAACAGGAGCCAGGCGCAGCCGACTCTGTGATGTCGAGATTAAACTCGCTCCATGGGAAACTGGGGGAATTGTCATTCACATCTAAAATCTCCACTTCCACTCTGTACAGTTCTAATGGGTTTTCAATGACCACTTGTAAGTGTAAAAAACAGCTCGGGCTCCGTTCACACAGCTCCTCTCTGTCTATCTTTTCGTTGACGAAAAGAATGCCATTCTCCAAGTTTACTTCTAAATACTGCTTCTTTGCGCCGGAGACTATACGAAACCGACGGGCTGACAGCCTGGCCACATCTAAGCCCAGGTCTTCGGCGATGTTGCCCACAAAAGCTCCATGCTCCAGCTCTTCGGGGATGGAGTACCGAATTTGCGCGAGAACCAGGTCCACTACACACGCACACAGAAGCAGACATATAACCAGCCCAGTCACCGGCACCCAACTGCCTCTGGAGAGTCTGTGATCCATTTCAGCGGCGTGCGTAAAATCACCTCACCCAGACATCTTTGGCTTCATGAAGCCATTCATCTGTACAGCTAAAAAAAAGTACTTCGAAAGCAGAGCCTGTCCCAAATGAAAACAAAAATCTTCAGATCTAAGTTTGTAACATCTGTAGGGATAACTTCACTGGATAGTTAAGATGAGGGGACGAGAGAGGAGAGTGAGAGCACCTCTCTCCCTCTCCGTCGTGCTCCACGCGCAACACTGGTGATGTGTGAACGGGGGAGGCTCGCGCTTTGATTTTCCAGTGTGTTAGACACTCGGAGGAACTGGTGGGGAGGCGCGTGTGAGTGTGTATGTGTACGTCTGAGAGAGAGAGAGAGAGAGAGAGAGAGAGAGAGAGAGAGAGAGAGAGAGAGAGAGAGAGGTGGTGGGGTGTAGTGGGGGTGGATGTAGCTTCTCGCAGCTCCGTATTGGAGGACGCCGACGCGAAATGCGACTCTAATTACTGTAGACGTTTAACCCTTTCACATTCTTCACATTCTCATGTCTGTTTCTCTGACCCATTAAAGAGACGAGAAGGCGTACAGTTGACACCAGACGTCATAGCCAGATTTGGATTAGGAGACAAATTGTGTTGTGGGTGTCGTTTTCTAGGTTGCTTTTAACAGATGAGGATGGACAAGGATTTGTCATTGTGACCACAGTGCCCTACAGGCCCAACATGGCTAACATTATTTTACTTTGATTTATTATAACCCCTATTATAGCTTCAGAAAAGAATAAACTATTCTTCCGGGGTTCCACTATTATGAACACACACACCAACAGGCCTGAGCACTCATTCGCTTTGCCTCAAATGGGCCAGTGGCCACTGCCAGTAGGCTCCTGGGATTTTATAATGCTTTTTAATGAGAGCCCTTTGAAGATGAATGCCCACATTGCAAAAACAGCCCCATTCATTAATCATCACGCACGAAATTGGGTTTTGCAAAAAGAATCTTTGATGGGTCAGGGTATTCAATTTTAATCAACATTTCAATGAGTGAGATCTACATTTTAGAGCTTAAAATGATTGCAGGGACGTGTGCGGGCGATACAGTCATACAAATGCGCATTACACGACTTAAGTTGGCCTGAACATGTATCAACACAATCAACATAAAAGCAATGTCATAAAGCTTTAATCATACTTGTCTCTAATCAGGTATTATAGTTGGGATTAGATAAATACCCGATAGGTGATGTGTTTACAGCGTGGGTATGACAGAAAAAGGGACGCGTGTATGCTGAGGGATGTTTCTTTTCAGGACTAAAATCTTTGACTTCTCTAGATGAAAGTGTTGCCACTGAGCACTATAGTAGGACAAAGAGGACAACTCGACCCTCTTTAGAGTGCAGCACATGTTTGTTCAGATCTAATCTTTTTCCTGTTAATCCTGGTCAGTTAGACAACCACTGAAGCACAGAGAGAGAGAGAGGGAAAGAGAGACTGAGGGAGAAACTAAAGGATGTCTTTGTGAATTCGGGTTCGTCTCCAGACAGACACGAGTGGCATCCTAATGTAAAACTGTGGCTTGAAATGTGAAAGTCTCTTCTTGGGACCGAGACACAACCTTGGCCCCCGGGCAGCGCTGGGCTTGTTAACTGCTAAAATAGAAGTGGGTGAATGTGAGAAGAAGATGAAAGAGAAAGAATAAGAAACAAATATATCTCTTTCCTAGAGGCAACACTAGCCTCTAAATTTGCTGTGGAGCTGCTTCCAAAACCTGAGGTCTGCATCCTCTGTCATAAATTGTGTTGATGGTTGGTCCTCTGTGAGAATAATAAGGGAAAGCAAGCGGCGTTGATGTCTAATGTTGTTGTGATCTTTTCACTCGAGAATAATCCCGTGGGGTTAGTGTGAATGCTTGGACACGGAGATAGTTGTTGTTTATGACCTTTCTGTTTTAACCTGGAGAATGAAACTTTAACTCATGTCCAGTCTGTTATTTAAATACGATCGATTACAAAGGTCAAGATTTACTTCTGAATGAAAACTGCATTGTTCCAAAATGCTCATTATGGAATACGATGCTACATAATAAGTGTTACTCATACTTTTCCCTAGGCACGGATATTGTCCCCGACCTATGTCTCCACCAAGCAGACCCGAAGTATAACACCCTCCCCTTTTCAGGAAAAACTAAACCCCCAGGTTTAAATAAGCAGAAAACACAATCTGCTGCAGACTTAACCTCAAGCAGATGGTTAAGCTTCTCCAGAAATGATTACATTTCTGGAAAAGGAGGAAAAAAAAACACCACCACCAGTTCCATTGCTTTCCCCTTCTTTTTAATTAACGGAGTGAAGGATTAGTGTGCAGCTATCCGGGATCAACCGTTCTCCGACGGAAGAATACAAATGTTTTGTGATAAATAATCCGGCCGGCGGTCCCTCGGTTCCTGTTACATTAACATGCATTACACGGAGCATTAAGCCGGTCTCATCCGCCCCTATCGCCTCGCTCACCTCATTGTCCGACAGGGAGACAGCCATTACTTTCTCTGAACTACCGCTCAACAAGCACCTGACCGTGACCCGGTGCTCCACACTCTGAAGTGAGTGTCACAGGATGAGAAGGTGGAGGTGTTCAAGGACTGGCGATAAAGGATGGTGAAGGACTAATGGTGGGAAACTTTTCTTTTTTATCCTGAACCAGCTCAAGATAAAGAAGCGTGTGTTTATTTGTTGTTCCAGGGGGTTACAGCTGAGCAGGTAAAGTCTACACTTCATTTGACCGACAATCCGTGCAAGCGAGGCCAACCGAGTCACTTGATTTCATTTGTGATCTTGTGGCGCCATCTACTGGGTGCAGCCCGGCGATGTAGAAATATGTGAACAAGCCGTCAATCTCAGTGACACCTCTCAGCGACTGGGTGCTAAGCAGTTGAACTACTCCATTAATAAAACATGGTATGTAAAAAGACACTTTTAAAAATCAAAACAGAATCGTGATCACCCTTTCTGCCCAAGCGTGTTGACACACTAAATGAATTTGAATGAGATTCTCAGTAGTTCTCAATATACTTATACACCATGCAAAGTACTGCCGCGCCACCTGTCATAAAAACACCCGACACCAAACTACCAAGAGTCAGAGACATTAAAATGCTTTTGAGCAGAGACATGTCGTAATAATATGAACAGTGTTTTGGCTACAGTCTTCATTAGGCTCACATAAAAAGACATAATCAAACTACATTGAAAATGTACACATCATATAAATCCATATCCAATCCGAGTTACAATTCACTTCAAACAGCAGCATATTCGCCACACGGCTGTAAGAATCAGTTGAACATAAGAGTGAAATGAGAGAGTGAGGATGTAAAATATAATCTAATGGAACAAGTAAAAACTCATTAACCTAGATATCCCGAAGCATCAATCAGGGTGTGTCAATTAAGTTTATTTAATTGTCTTTTTGTCCCCAACAGAGGAAGTTATTTATTGCCTGTAGTATTTTGGGCTTGTTTTCAATCTGTGATCTTAGCCTGCCATCTAGCGGATATTGGTCGACATAGCAGCTGCAGTGTTCAAAGAGTCAGCACTGTAAATATTCTGTAAGCACCTGTATTATATTGTCTGATTCAATAATAATAATAAGCAGTTCAGTTGAGATTCACGGGCAGCTGGTCTTCAAGAGCATTAACTTGATTATTTCTACTGGTATGAGTATGCTTTATTGGTAGATATATGGTAATAATAATGTTTTAGTGTTGCATTATGTACTGCTTCGTATGTATTGTACAAAGGTGTGTATGGGGCTTGGTAACCTGTTTGTTAAATATATTTGTGTTTTATTTCGTTTATCTGGTGGGAACCACTGATGAGCTTGTCCTTCTGTCGTTTTTTTTGTATTTCCATTAGTAATTACACCAGTAGTTGTGGTTAACCAATTACAATAAATGTAACACTCTATACTGTCAAATATGAACTATCCGTACAGATGACCGGTTTATGTGCTTGAAATTAGTCAGCTCATTTTATTAAATTTCAATTGTTTATACTTACTTTCTATAACAGCATATAGCGTATTTTGCCTTTTCCCACTTTATAGACTAAGCTTACTCACTTTAAATGAGTTTTATTCCAGTGTTGAACAAACGCAGAGCAAATGAACAAAAAATAGAAAAAATAAATGATCTTATATCGCAGATTACATGGCGTCACTCAGACCTGATGACGGACAGAACACAGCAAAGTACTGAACCTGTTTACTGACTGGTGAAACATAAAAATGGATGTGAATGCACAGTGACATTCAGTGCTGGCCCAGCTTAGAAAATGTATTTTTATTATTTCTATTATTATTATTATTTGTTTCCTTTGATTTTAATTATTAGATGTCCTCGAAAAAAATCTTCCACTGTCTAACACCACATCTATTTGTCATGTATGTCTTTCAGCATATTCTGCAGTCCCGAAGATAAAACCGGGCGAGTTCATGGCATACCCGGATTGAATTTAGAATGGCGTCATCTTTATAGGAAAGTAACAGACGTTTTGTCATGGTTGCACAGAAATTCCACTAGGAGGAGCTAAAGACCAATAAAAGACAGACAAAAGCACAGTTTATATGTCTGTCTCCCATATGATGAATGAAGTAACGCCCATATATGTGAAGTGTATACATATACATCAACTACTATACTGTGTGTGTGTGTGTGTGTGCGTGTGTGTGTGTGGAAACTGAGGACACAACAAAACACAAAGGCGTGATGAAAGGGAGGATGAGGTGACTTCCACCTGCAATTAGCTTCACCTCGTCACTCTGCAGTTTCCATAATGGCCTGCTGAACTCTGTCCAGTGTGTCACCACAGTATCTGTCAGAGGAGATAAACAAAAAGAAAGAGATAGAGAGAGAGTGATGTGCGGCTGAGAGGAAAGGTGGGAGGTCACACAAGATAGAGAGATAGACGCAAGAAATCATGGGGGAGGAAGGGACAGACAGGTGAGAGGAGATAAGAGAGGATAAAAAAAGAAAACAGAAAAATGTTAGAGGCACACAGTAGCAGACCAAGTGGTGAAATGAATAGCAGGGATAGGGGATAGGAGAGAGAGGGAAAAGAGGGAAAGAGAGAGAATAGAGGGTTTCGTCCACATGCTCCTCAGCTGTGTAAACTGAAGGTCTCTGCTGCTTCTCGGATTCCCCCGAAGAAGGGGGATATTTATAGGAGGCTGGCAGTTGCAGTGAATGGACCCTTGCTCTGTCACACCCACTAATATTATTATTATTACTTTATATGCGCAAAAATGGAAAATGTCAGCAACCTGAGAGGCCTGCAGAGACAGTGCGTGCATGTCCCGTGTCTCATTCCCAGCTTGTGTGTGTGTGTATCCTCATGTTCGTGAGAAACTGTCTGTCGGTGAAACATAGCATTTATATGAAACGGGCAAAAGAAAGAAGGAAGAGGACCGAATTAGAGAAAGAACAGAAAAACAGGGAGAAGTTGGCATGTATCGCGGGGTGTAACCTGATCTACTGAACTTATTAGAGCTGTCAAAGAGTGAGAGAAAAGAGAGAGTGAGAGAAAGAAAGGAAGAAAGAAGGAGAGGTGGAGCAGGGCTAGACAGACACAGACATGAGCACATATTCCAGCTCCAGATTATAAGATTCCCGCAAGTTGCAGACGTGTTGAAACAGACTACACACACACAGATTCACACACAGGTCCAAGTCCACCTGGTAACAGATGCAAACTCAGGCACACATGCAGAAACACAAACAGTCTGATAGACATAACAGACGTGCACGCGCATGCACACATGCTGGGAAGAGAGGAAATTCCAGAGGGAACAGGTGGGAGTGGCGATAGCAATCTATCAGGATGACTTTGATCTTCCCCATGCCTCTGTCACCACCGCTGAAATACACTGGATGGATCAGGCCCGTCTCCAATTAATCATTATGTGCATACGCACGCCAAGATGTAATAACAGCACCACGCCAAAATACTTGCAGAGTAAAATAGTAGTTTTGATGGAGTGAGTACACATCGGGTTGTTTGTTCAAAGTGACAATAAGTTGAAATGCATCATAGTTTATGCAATCCTGACAGTCTGTTTGTGTATGCACACTTCCCTGTGCTCTGTCCAAAGTAAAGCAGAGACAGAAGAACAGTGGCAGTGCTGTGGTCAGTGAGAGAGAGTGATCTGAAGGGGGCAGTGTTGATAGAAGCTCCAGGAACTTGAGTTTTGGCTACACCTGAAACATTACCAATAACATGATGAGAATGTTTCAGGTGTAGATAGGTGATATAAAACAACAATCATCATCATCATCATTGCCAACACAGTCACATTCAATCACGTAATGTTTATCATTTCTTGTGATTTGTCAACAAGATGATCTGAGATTTAAGGGAGGGAAGAAAAACATGAGGAAGGAAGAGAAGAGAGAGACCGAGAGGAGACAGAGACATGGCTCTGGCACAAATACAATGTCTACTGAGGACAGAAGTCAAAGCTCAAGTGTGTGTTTGTTTGTCTGTGTGTGTGTGTGTGTGTGTGTGTGTGTGCATGCATATGTACATGTGTGTGTCCTCAGGGTGACCTGAACCTCAAGGCACATTAAACAAAATCATTCAGTACAATGCTTTATCCCGAGGAAAAAAATACCCGAATGTCTGTATTATCAGCCAAGTGTGTGTGTGTGTGTGTGTGGGCGAGTGCCAAGGCTGAGATGAGAGTGGAGAACCCCTGCCTTAGGGGCTACAAAGACAGTTGATTGACAAGTCACATGAACATGAATGTGCCTGTGTAACCTTCTCCGCACCAAATCCTCATAATCACACCACTTCTCCTCTTTTGTCCCTCCTCTCCACCTATCCCTACCTCCACTTCCCCTCTCTTTGCAGCTCTCTTCATCTCCTACACTCTTTTCCCAACCATCCCTCCTTTCGCCACTTCCTCCACTTCCTCCAGGTCTTTTTATTGGAAGGCGGGCTTATATTAATGACCCCCTCGGTAATTAGCTACTTTAAAGCATAAAAAGTCATGAATGGAGACCTGCCCATGAACAGGTTTGCACATAAACACATTGGTCAGCTTGCAGAGTGGCTGCATGGCCAAAACATGCGCAGCAATCGAGAAAACATGCAAGGAGGAAAAAACTCAATCGTGACGGAAACCGTTTGCAGAAATTATTCATTTCCCTCCTTTTTTATGTTTTCCTTGTGCTGACTGTACACCCCTCCCTCTCCCCAGTCTCCCTCTTTCACTCTCACTCTTTCCCTCATGCACATTCCTCTCTGTTTTGCATATCTCTTACCCCCCCCTCCTTGTACTATACCTCACCATTTTTAAAACAACTCTCCTTCCCCCTCTCATTCTCTCTTTCTCTCTCTCTCTCTCTCTCTCCACCTCATTCCCGCCCTCCCCTCACTACCTGACATTGTGGCTCGATGCCCAATGAGTCACACCTCTGCTAAAATCATCAGAGATGGAGGGAGGGAGGAGGGAGGAAAAGAAAGAAATCGTCAGGGAGAGAGAAAAAGCAGGAGAGTATGACAGAGAGAAAAATATAGAAAATAAAAATGGGAGGAGAGAAAGTTAGAGAGGCAGAAAGAGGGAGCCTCCGGGGAGAGAAAAGAGCATAGAGTGCGTTTAACTTTTTGACTCCAGTAGTCAGTGTGTGCTTGTCAGTAACAGTTAGCCTGTAGACAACAACACTTTCCACACACTGCTTAGGCACACACATGCATGTACAAATACACACACACACACGGCCGTACACAAACATAGCCACACAATGACATCGTGCATTAAGCCCACCTGCATCCTCTGCAGACACACATACACACACACACATACACACAACCACACAAACACACACACAGCAATCAGACATGCAAACAAACCAGAGTAAAAAAAAAGTGTGGCTGCAGCCCTGCCTCTCTACATCAGCCTCCCCCACCCTCTCTAGCCGTTGCCCTTGGATACCACACAAACACTCCCTGTTGGGCAACACTGGGAGTCAGGAGAGGACGTACATGGGTCACACACCTCCCCAAGCGCTATGAGTTTGAAAGCAGTTGTGTGTGCTTTGTGCATATGTTTCAGCCGTGAGTTGCGGCGTTTTTGCACGACCAGTTTGCCCTTGTTGTAGAAATGTGTTTGTGCACAAATAAACAAGTAGAAGCAGCACTCTTGCAAGATGTTGCATGAAATATGTGTGAGGAAGGTGACACAAGAGTTTGTGTGAATGATCCAAGAAATAAGGGATCAAAGAGGGGAAAGACAGACGAGCTCAACAGATGCAAAAACTAACAGGATAAATATCAAATGGAAAGTTTAATGGTAGGACGGACAGGTATTGTTTACTACTGCAAGTCCCTGCGAACTTCTGATTCTACTCACGACGACTCTTGTTCCTGAACCGTGACCTTCACTTGCTCGTCACAGTGGGGGTGCAGGCTTTAACGAGGCTTGTGTTTTATGAACCCTAAGGGATCGCTGCAAGCTGTGTGGATGTTGCTCTGTGCCACGTGCCTGTCATCATTCAGCAGGGTTGTTTTTGAACATTTCTATGCCTCAGTCAAACGAGCTTATGCTTCTGGCAGCCTGGCTTACTCTTTTTCACGCTGAATCGATAGGTTTGTTGAAAAGTAAATCAATCAGTCCATCAATCAATTGCTTTTTTGTCTTACAGATGCCCAGGTTGTCTTATCATCACTTGTCCAGATGGAAAGGAACCAAGTAGGTTTCATGTTTCCTTTATCTCGGGTTTTGCGCCGAGGGATTCGTTTTGATTTTAGGAAAACTGAAAGACTACAGCTGAAGACTCTTTAGTACCTCTACAAATGGCACAATCTATTCTGCTTTGATGGGGTCAATCCTAACTGAAGCCCTCGGCTTAGGAAGCGGAACAGGCCTTTACCCATAGCTGTAATGTTTTTAAAGCCATACCAGCCAGCCACAAAGCTCCTTTTGCCCTTTGTACAGAACACACCAGACAAAACCTTGGAAACCATCCACTGCAAAGCACATTCCCAAAGTATTTCTTTTTTCTTCTTTTTACAAGTGTGGGATGGGGTCGAACAACAATTACGGTAAAATGTGACTAATATGTCACAGACATGCTGGTGTGTTTTTTTCTGACCTACTCTTTCTTTTTTTCCCTTTTCCATCCATCCTCTTCTCTCTTCTTGAAAATTCTTCCCTTTCACTTCAAACCCCTGTAATTACAAACAAAAGCGCTGACTCTTCTCCAGCTGAAACAATGATAATGATGGAGAGTAGTAAGTGTGTGTGTGTGTGTGTGTGTGTGTGTGTGTGTGTGTGTGTGTGTGTGCGCGCGCGTCTTCATCAAAGCAGCGTTGACGTTGATGGGTGTAGAGAAATATGTGGAGGACAGAGAGGATTAACACAATCTGGGCATGAAGCCCCACAACTGAGAGAATGGTGTGTGTGTGTGTGTGTGTGTGTGTGTGTGTGTGTGTGTACATATGTTGACTCTGTCTTGATAGCAACGATCCAACACACAGCTGCTCCCTAAGCTTGGCATTTAAATGAGGCAAACAGACACTTGGAGCAAATAGAATACAGACAGAGGCGGTGACAACACAGACAGATAGAAGAGATTTGAGGAGCAGCAGCAGACTCGAGCAGGTTGCACTTCTTGTAAACAACATAACAGAGATGAGCATATGGAGTGTGTGTAAGACAGAGATGGTGGTATGACCTCGGAAATCGCGTCTCACCTTCAAACACGAAGAGCTTTATCACATTTTGAGCACAACATACACACTTAACATGTTTTTTTTTTCTCGACTCTGAACTTTACACTCCCGTACCAGACCCTGAATGTGCCGCTGAACATTAGGTACAATGCACCAAGTGTGTGTTGCTGTAGTATCTAGGCCACATGTATGCATGGTTGCGAGGTAGAGAGAGTGTACTGCCTGGTTGTGTTTGGAGCGGGCCCAGGCCAGAGGAGCTCAAAGCGCTGAATGTCATCATCAGAGCTGTCGGGGAGCCAAGCAGTAATCACACCCAGATCACCTACACACTCACGCCAACTTACAACACCAGTCACCCCAAAGTGGTGTGTGTGTGTGTATGTGTGTTTGTCAAAAAAAAGGGGGGGGGGAGGTGGAAACTGATTGAGAGGAAGAAAGAAAACGAAAGACAAGAAGTGTATGTGCACGCAGTGAGTATGCATCCTGTGTTACCGTAAAAAGTGTGTGCGCAGACAAGCATGTGGTCATAGTGTGAGTAGTAAGTGAGTGAAGGCTGTGAATATGTGTGCTGTGGAGAGGAGAGGAGGGTGTATTTTTTCTCTCCTCTTTCTTCCTCCCTCTCTCCATGTCAGTCTTATATCCCACCCCTCTATTTTCCATTTTTACATGCAGCTCCAGATGTGAAGGCAGTGAAATATTAAATTACAGAAATGGGCTTGTTTCTGCACTTTGGCTATATCAAAAACAACCCAGCCTCTGCTCTTTCCTGACCTGACACACACACTTTCTCACACTTTGATAATCACATTTCAAACTGCGTATAACCATACGCTGCAGGTGAAAGGAGCAAAGCTCAGTAATGCCTGTTACTTACTGAGTGCACCGACACATTTTTTCAGTATTTGTATAAAGTCAGTGGTTTGATTTTTGTGTTCAGACTGGCATATTATTTGTTTTCATTTCAGAGAACAACCTCTCTATACACACTGCATCAGAGTCAAGAAGCAACCAACACAGCTGGATCATAGAGCTCTTGCAAAAGTGCCTTGAGGTGCAGTCCCTGTAAACACCACTAGATGCTGGCTCCAAGAAAACCTTCCTGGAGTCAACAAACCATTTAGTTGCAAATATAAACATTGTTAATGGATTCATGTTTATTTATTGCAGGGCTTGCTAATATGATAGGTGATAGGGACAAAATTGAACTCAAGCTCTTTCACAGCGATGCAGTTCCATTTAAATGGTATATATGGTATATATATAATGGTATATATAAAGAAATAAGTTGTCTTTATCTCTGTGATTTTTCTTGCTTAACATGAGACTTTTTCACAGCAGACATTTTGGCTTGTCATAGGAGGAAAAGCACATATGTTGTTATATAATGAAATAACATTAATGATGGAAATGTGCCAGTGAGTCATGACCAGCTAATGCAATAACCGTGAAACTGAAGCAGCAATACGTAATTCAGCCATCATTAATATTATTCTTTACACCTGTGCTTGTCCAGATGTCACGTCCTCCATGAAAAAGGCTTATTATGATATTTATTGTTCGGCTCAGGGAATATTTAGTTTTAAAGAGATATATATTTGGCGATGAGTGATTTGTGGGATTATCTCAAACATCATATTCAGCTGCAGTGGTTTGTTTCAGTTTCACCTGACTATCCACCAAGTAGTGGTTGTACTGTATAAATCAATCAAATCAAGTAATCTCGTCAGAAAAGCCCTCATCAACACTTAACTCGTGTTACTTTGAACCAGCACTGTAAAAACCTCGTGCAAAGAAAATACTTTGGGTTTTGTTTTCTTAGTACAATACTTTTTTCAAGTTTTACTTACCTTATCAGCCGTTCCACTCCAAGTAAAACCTGTGATATCAGCTCAGTTTTGAACTTTATAGAATATTATCAAGTCAAGGATATAGAAAACGAACCAACCTCATTAAAGTCAAAGTACAAAGTAGCATGAACAATCATAAAAATAAGCAAGCAACATTTGAACTTAAATTCTCAGAGAACCGGAATGACCGCATGGAACAGAATGCAGAATGCACTGTGACATCACAAGGACTTTTGTGTAATGTGATAAATACAGAGAGAGAAAGAGAGAGAGACACTCAACAAAAGAAGAAGATCAGCATCAATACAAGAAACATGGCAAGTCGGGGGCAGTTTAAAAGGTAAACAACATTTCCAGACTTTGACAATGACAACTGCTGGCTATATTTATAATTTGATTTAACATTGAAGGCAAATTCAAGATTGCAAACATCCAGACTTAACATCCAATTACATTTGTACAAATCAAGCTAAAAGATCAGTTACATTGTGCTCCTGGTTAAAGAGAGAGAAGGACAACAGCTCTTGAAACTAAAGTAAAATTAGCTACAAAAGAGTTAAAACCACCCTCAGCCTGCAGATGTTTCTAAAAGTGCATTCTTCACATTTTGTGTTATATATTCAGTAATGACAGCCAGATATGTGTACATTATTAGCTTCTCCTTTTTCTCTGTTTCGTATCACATCTCCTGATCATACAGCAGACAACACACTGCCATTGCAGGTTAATATGACATTACTTGCTAGCATTACAATATTACAACATCCCCAAAAACCTACACACTCCCCTCTGCACATATTGTTCTGAAAGCGTAGCCCCCTGTTCACCTCCTCCATAAACCCTGAGCTATCCTGTGGATACACATGACTTACTGATTGAGTGTAGACAACCTGATAGCAGTTTAGGATCACAGTAGAGTTAACACACTGTCAAATGCCATGCAATGAGCACCTCAACAGGGGACAGATGAGAGTAACATGTGAGCGTATGTTGGGCGTGTGTATGCCTGTGCATATATGAGAGTGTGAAATGTGTGTGTATCTTGTGTGTGTGTGTATGAGTAAAGTGTGTGTATACGTCTGTTTGTGTGTGTGAGGGCTACCCTGCTCAGGGCATTGACTGAATTGTTTCCACATGTGTCTTAACGCAGAGTTCTGGGCGGGTTTGGAGGACAAGGGAGGAGAGGGGGCTGCTATAGTTGGTGGGGGGGGGGGGGGGGGGGGGGGTCAGGTTTCATAGCACCATGCAGCACATCTGGGCTGCAAGAGCAGAATTAGATTTCCCACGACTGAAAACACATAGCCTACACACACTCACATGCATCTGCACACACCTTGATAAACCACGATTGGTACACAAACATCTGTGATTCGTAAGCAGCAGCAACCATGTGCACATCCACAAACACAGAACATGCATGCACACACAGGCAGCTACCACACACATTGTACAACCAGCTACACGGTTCCTCCTTGTTTTATCTGTTGCCTTTTAACCCCAGTCTCTCTTATCCTTAAAACACACACACACACACACACACGCACACACACACACATGCATGCCCGCAAACACACACATACAAATACATATACACACACTCACACTCAAACACCACTTCTTCCCTGGCACAGCTGTCCCAAATGCTGCGGGCACACGGGCGTTTCACTGGCACGACACATGGAAGGAAAATCTGAATGTGTTCTCACTAATCATTCCCCTATTCCACCCAGAGAGAGAGAGAGAGAGACAGAGACAGAGGGAGAGAGAAATGGGGGGGGCTCAACTAAAGGATGAGGATGGACGAGTGCAGGGACTGGACAACCTGTATAACAGGTGTTGGGAGGTGAGGAGGCAGGAGACAATAGTTTCACAGCGAAAACGCGACAAGAAAGAGAGTGACAGAGCAAGATAAAAGCAGGTTAGAGGTGAATGGATAGGGAGAGCTGGTGGGAGAGAGAGAGAGAGAGAGAGAGAGAGAGAGACGGAGTGAGATGGGATAAATGGGGGCATGCCAGTTCCATAAATGTTTAATTGCCAGCAGGTTTATTCATGTTAAGAGAAAGAGAGAAGAAAAAAAGAGAGAGCTTAAACAGTACAAAATCTGTCTAGAGCCCCCAAATCTAATTTACACAACAAACAGAGAGAGGAGAGAAGAGAGGGCAAAAAACGGAGTGGAAGAGAAGGGGGGGAGTGAAAAAGAAAAGGAGAGGGAGAAAAATGCTAATTGGCTACAGTTGGGCATGTCTGGCCTGAGATGAAAGAGGAAGAGGACAGAGAATGAGGGAGCAGGAGGGAGCGATGAGAGTGCAAAGAGAGGAGTGAAGAAGGAAGAGCAATGACTGCATAGACTGATGGATGGATGGATGGATGGATGGATGGATGGATGGATGGATGGATCACAGACATGGGTGAACGAGTGTCATCTGTAGTGGATATCACATAATGTGTCCCAGCCATTACTGCTGCTTTCTTTCTTTTTTTTTTCCTGCCGTTACTCATGCGTCTGTTTTTTCTTTCTCCAGAACAATTGAATGAATGAAAGTAAGGCTAAAAGATGGTAGATCATAATGCATTTTCATTCACATAAATAATAGTATTATAGAGTTAATTGCCACCATCTCTCTTGCTGTTCCTGAAGCAATTTCTTGTTAGACTTTGTGGTCTCTCTCAGTACATTAAAGACTCTTTTAAAATGGAAATCCAATTCAAATGTCAGTCATGTGATAGGGGTCACACATGATTGACGTTTGGTTGGTAGCTACTGTTCATTGGACTAACTGTTGGAATAGATGAGAGGATAGGATGAGCTGCGTGGTGTTGTATTTCACTATTTCAGTCTTATTTACACTGCAGCAGTATTTCTCCATCTGTAGATGCATAGACTTTGAATGGAATCCACAAATGAGTCAGATTGGACTTTCCCAGCTGTGCAGAGGTTTGGCGTTGTCTGCTGTACTGGTGCAGGGATACTGGAACTGTTTTGACTTGGCTAGTCCTTCCTGAATCGAAACAACTCGTAAGCTCAACTGCTGCAGAAAAAGGCTTAAAATTCTATTGGTCCCTAGCGCAAAGTGTACCTCGTACTCCCTCTGTTTATGGCAGGACCCTGTCCCCCTCATCTCACCCCATTTTGTCTCTCACTCTGTATATCTCTCCTATTCTGTCTCTCATCTCCTGTTCCATCACATTTTACACCTCCTCCACCCTGCCTCCCCTGTGTTTTCACTTAAGCTTATTCCTGTATTACCTCAAATCCCCCCAATGAGCCCCGTGCGGAGAGCCAAGCCCAAATGTCACAAAGAAAACATGATACCAACTTAATAGGTCAGCATTGTCCAGAGAAAGGTCAGACTGTTCACTGGGCTTGGCCAGCCTTTGGCCTTGGCTGGATGAGGACGTGTGAGATGCGGCTGGACCAAAGGTAGGGACATTCTTAAAGTCTGTCTCACTGTCTTTCTCCCTCTGTAATGCAGACCTATGTCTCCAGGCTGATACAGCATCTGGCTTTGTTAAACATATTACTGTTACGCAAGAATCTGGGGCAAAGAACAACAACACTTGCTAAATATTTTGTTTATTGAAGTTAAAAATGCATTCAATTGCGGTCATGAATCCTGCTTGAGAACCCTTCACTCTGATTAATCATGAAAACAAAGCAGCCTTTAAAAGAAAAATAAACCCAAGTCAGGCCACTGGTGGACAAATCGCCTTTGGTGTGTACCTGACTAGGTTTGGACTCGGGCCAGAACCAGACCAGGAAAGCAGGTCAGGGGGTGCTGTTCTGCGGGAGATCTGTTTGGAGTCTGCTCTGTGTGTGTTTTTGTGTTTAGCACGGTTTAGTCAGTCTCCGATTTACAAACATTTAAGGCCCCGCTGCTGCGCTGTTTCATTTTTCATTTAGTCACAGCCCAAGGCCATGTCCCAGATTGGAGACTGCTACACAGCACACCGCTGCACTCTGCACCGAGCCGCTCCCCTCCTCATCGTCTGGTCTGGTCTGAGGAGATGAGGACCTGCCGGTGACCCCATAGCCTGCAACGCACACACACACACGCTCACATTCTTGCACATTTCTATATGCACGCTCACACACATATGAACCAAAGTAGAAAGCAGACATATTTCAGCTCGTGCACACAAGCACACACGAGAAGGCCAAGAAAACACAGACAGATAGGCAGACAGAACACACACACGCAGACAACATGCGGAACAAGCCGTCTAATTCCACTAATACGAATAAATCTGCAGAGACAGACAGGTATGACACAGCAGCCACTACAAACACAGAGAGAGACATTACACACACTCTAGTGCACAGTTATGTGTTTAGGAAGGTTTAACTCAGACAGATACACACACACTGAAACACCTGATAACCAGGCACCAGACTGTATATGCCCGCGTACGCACACACACAGATGCATAACCACCACATTGAACCTACTCACGCCAAAACAGAAATACATACACACAGAAACACACACATATACAGTAGGCAATGTGCACACAAACACACACCTGTGGTTTCAGGCCAGCACACACAGAACTCTTTAGTCTTCGAGCTGTCTGTCCCACTTAAAGTGAGCGTTGCTTGTGAAGAGGACCTGACAGTCAGAGAAAACACACACGTATACACACACACACATACGCACACTGCGATGAGTACACTTCTGGAGCAGAAGACCTGACTAAGCTGAATTTCCCCCTGCTCCCCTTTCCTATTTTCCATCTGCCTCAGCGTAGGAGAACCTGTGTGGGGAAAAATAATGCCCACCATACACACGCCACGCTTCACTTTCTCTACTCTTGCTGTGACACTCCTATACACACACACATACAGCTAATCCACTGTGTCAGTATCTACAGTTTCCCTCTGCTTTATATTCACTGATTTCCTTCAATGCAGCTTCTCAGCATTCTGTCTTCACTTGTTCCCCCAATTTCCTTGACTCCAGCCTTATCTCCTTTCAGTGCCCTATCTCCCCCATCTCTCCTCCTTCCTCCCTCCATCCCTTTGTCGTTTCTGTGGTGCTGTGTGGTTGACCAACAGCCAGGGAGAGACAAGTGCAGGAGTGCCGGCCAAACTTGCCTGCCTCTCCGCCCAAATTACATGGGACAGTCCCAATTACCCTGTGGCCAACCAAAGCATTTCCTGGGTTAGCGCTGGTGACGCGTGCCCCCCCTTTGCTGTGGTTACAGGGGGTGTCATTAGACGCTTGTTTTACTGCAACCCCAAGAACGTGCCCGCCGGCCGCATCCACGCCACGGGAAGCACAACTGCAACGTTCCAATAACTCTGCCGAGCCTGATGGATGACAAATGGAGGAACGCTAGGGGTAACGCTGGAGCTTGTAGTAAATTCCTGCTGGCCAAGAGGGAGATGCAAAGGGAACATTGCAGGGAAAATAAGAAAAAATCTAGACAAGCAGCTTTGAATTCTGGGAAGCAGATAACTATGAGCCATGATGTTTTGTGGGATTCAAAACACCGAGACTAAATAATGAGAGCTTTTTTGAACTGGTTGTCTCCAATACAAAGCAAGGTGTAAAGCATGAATATGGAGAGTAAATTATATATTCTGAGAAGTCTGGTTTTGGACTCAGCTGTACAAGATTCAAATAATGGGAATGGAGGCAGAAAAATCTTTAAGTCAATTTAGAAAGGAGGAAAAATATGTGAATGTGACAATTGTTGGAGAGTAACTAAGTAATCAGTCCTCAAGTACTTTAATTAAAGACCCGGTGTGTAGGATTTAGTGGCATCTAGCAGTGAGCTTGCAGAATGCAACCAACTAAATACCCCTTGCCTCACTGTCCCCTTCCAAATGTGTACATGAAATTATGGTAGCTGTTTAACATTGTTTAATGCCCTCGAGTCAGTGTTTGCTTTGTCTGTTCTGGACTACTGTAAAAACAAGGTGGTGCAACTTGGCAGACTGTGTGGAAGAGGATTTTCTCCCTCTGTAGGCTCCTTTTCGGGTAATGACAACACAAATATTATTATTTTTTTTTACAGTGATTATACATTAATTAAAACGTAGTTATTAATGCCATTGCTGCCATATTCTGCTAAATCTTACACAATGAACACGTACAAGAACAACGTTGATATACTTTACTTGCTTAATTCCATTGTTACTGATATTTCTACTGCACTGTACATTTTGCTTCTCTAAATTTATTTGACAGTTCTTTTCACTTAAAAATATGACATATTATTATAGCTTTAAGAGCCATAAAGTAAAAAAAAAAACAGAGCTGCACCTCATCCAGTGAAATCATTAAAATGTTGGTTACATGTTAATGAATTAGAAATAATAATGTAATAATATAATATATAATATACTATAATATACTAGTATAAACTTTGCTAACAATACTATTGTGCTTTTTCTTGAGTAAAACATTGCACTACTTGTAACCGAGTATCTTAAAAGTGTAGTTTTACTGAAGGAATGTGAATACTGTACGTGACACAGCACAGATGGTCTACAGTATGTCATAGCAAAAATTGAAAACATAAACTAAATTTCAATTTTTTTTAAAAATTAGAACCAAACAAAGGAGAGTTACAGAGGGGGAAGGACAGCGAAAGAGATGGATCTCATAGAG
This sequence comes from Nibea coibor, assembly GCA_023373845.1. Lineage (NCBI taxonomy): Eukaryota > Metazoa > Chordata > Actinopteri > Sciaenidae > Nibea > Nibea coibor. The sequence goes on along the minus strand of CM041739.1, from coordinate 12,698,006 downwards.
GAAAGTAGGCAAAAAGAGAGGGGAAAGAGTAGGCTACTGACGCACAGAGTGGGATGAGGGTTTGGAGGGGGTGTCTGGCGAGAGGCAGAGTGACGTAATGGATGAGAGGAGAGAGGGATTAGCTGAGTGACAGAGATGAAGGGATGCTCTCTGGTGTCACCCGTCCTCACTCTCACTCCGTCCATCATTCATTGGGAGCATCACGGGGCTCCAGAGTGTGTGGCAGCTGTGCATGCCAGCTGTGCACAAGTGTATGTGTAATCAAATCAAATCAAATCAAATCAAATTTTATTTGTATAGCCCAAAGTCACAAAACACATTTTGCCTCAGAGGGCTTTACAATCTGCTTTACAATCAATTTGTTTGCATACATTTCAAAGTCTGTTTATGCACATGTGTATTGTATGTATTAATATTCCCTCTGTCAATATTAATGTGCACCATGTGTCTGTGTACAAAGTGTGTGTTTTATGTATGTATGAAGTGTGTGTTTTTTGTGTGTAGTGTGCGTCTACATGTAATGTGTCTACTTCAAGTTGCCCATCTGGGGCTGCTATGCTGTGCTGCTCAGCCAGCTCTCTAATAGCTCCAATAAGCCTGTGGTTTGCTGCCTCATACACACATGCACACTACACACACATATATACACAGATATGTACACATTGGCGCATGAATACACACACGTACTTACACAGTTAACACAAACCTTAACACACATGCTCCTCTCGCTGTTATTCTTCTTCCAAGAGAAAGAGGCCGAAAAATGACCATTTATTTACTTTGAGCTCTGGGGCTGCGGCAACACAGCCTGCCAGTTCCAAAAAAGAAAGAAAGAAAGAAAGAAAGAAAGTCAAAGAGCGAAACAGAGGAGGGAGTAGGAAGGCAAAAGGTAGGTGAACAACAGAAGAGGACAGAGGGAGGAGCGGTGGACGAACAAGAAAAGAATGAGCCAGAAGGAGCCACAGGTTGGGAGAGAGGGAGAGAGTTTGCTGGTGGATGTGGAGTAGCAAGCTGTGGTTTGGTCCGGTGCAGTGTTTGGTTGTGTTACAGTCTGGCTGTGGCTTGTGTGGGTTGGGCTGAAATGAGCAGGGAAACAAATCTGGGCAAGAAAGTAGCTGAATTCACTCTGAGCACTTGAAAACACACATTACAAGTGCTTAATAAACGCATCTTCCAAGTAATTTTTGTCCACGTTGAGGTTGTGTACATGTCTGATGAGACGAATTAAGGTTCACCTCATACATTTTAAATGTTTTGAGTTGTATTTATGTTTGTCCAGGTCTGCTGGAGGGAGCACTCTGCCCTGCCCAGTCTGCTCCTGGCTCAGTCATTGGGGCTCCGTTCAGTAGCAGAGTGTCTTTCCAGCTTGTAGGGCCACGCTCGGTCCAGTTCCAACAAACTGAGAACTTATTTACATTCTGGGGGGGGGGTATGCCTTTTCAAATATGCCTTACAAGTCATTTCTAGCCAGAGAAATATTTCTACACATGTAAACAGGACAAATTGTCAACTTAACTTTGACGTGATTCCCCTGGATGTGGTGGATTACGCTCAGATTCAAAGCCAGGTTGTTCCAGTTTATCCAACAAAACAGGTCTCTCTTCAACGAGATGTTTATTTGAATCCCCTTGGGAAAAGCCAGGTGTTGCCAGTGTACACAGGCCTAATGTGGTGTGGGGAGTTTACCTTCAGTGCAGACTACAGGTGCTTGTAGGAGTGTGTGCTGCACTGCTCAAAAGATAAGATGCTGAGATGGGAGGAAAGCATGTGTCCCACAACCCCTGTGCAATGTGGTCCAAGTCAGCACGGAGATAGAAGCAAGCAGAGTGACTGACTGACTGACAGATGTGCACACACACACACACACACACACACTGCCTGGCTACTCTAAAGGCTAAGGTTGCCACAGTTACCTGCTCTCTGTTCTGTTACTTCTTCCGCTCTTTTTCATCCCTCTCTCTCCCTCCCTCGTCCTCTGTTAATCTGTTCCAGAGCATTGTGATCACATGGAAAAAAGCATAGCAAGTGCACATATTTCCCCCTTAGCCAAGAGTGAAAAAAACACACACAGGGGTGGGGTGGGCGGGGGTTGGGGAGGGGGGGTGTATGATGGGGAGAAAAAAAAAAGAAATAAACTGTTTATTCAAAGGCAGCGCTGAGCCCTTTTGTTGTGGTGGGGACCTGTCTTTTATTAGCAGCCTGAAAAGCCTTCAAAGGCTGGAAAGACAGAGGACATGCCAACAGACGAGTGTATACAAGGCAGAGGAGAGAGGAGGGGGAGGTGGGAGAGAAAGGGGGGACAGTGAAGGGGACAGGGCAAAAAGGTTTAGAAAGAGGCAAACGAATAAAGTCTGGGGACATGAATGGGTAGAAAGGTCTCGAGGGGAGGGGGCGGCGGCGGCGGTGGTGGAGGAGGTGATGGAGGGTTGAGAACTTGAGATTGTGCCACTGGCAGTGAGGACACCGAGAGAAGGCCAGCGCAGAAGGAAAAGGGGGGTGCTGGGACAATTCCAGATGGACCATAATATGGGGAAACTGTTCAGAACTGTTCTCATATGTTTGCAGCTTTTTACACTGGCAGGACTTTCACAGAGTCTTGTAACTGATTTTGTCAGTGTGTGCGCATGTGTGTCTGTTGGGGAGGTTAAGAGGAGAATGATGTTTTATATCAGATCTTGATAGTTTTAAAAAAAAAAAGTTCTGGCAGAGAATTATTTGGTGTGTGTGTGTGCGTCTGTACCTAAATCTGTACACAGTTATGAGTGTGTGTTTGTCAGCGTGCTGTGTGGTAGGTGTTTGTGTGCATAAACTTACACATGTGAGGGAGATGGATGTATTTGGGGATAGCTTGGAGAGGCAAAGGAGACATTCCCTCATTGCGTAACTTCATCTCTCTTATCTCTGCTCTCAAAGCAAACTGTCAATGCTGTGTTCTTATCTCCTGCTCTCTCTTTCTTTCTCTTTCTCTCTCTCTTTCTGGATCACGTTGTCAGGGGCACAACCTTTTTGCTTTCCTTCTCTCTCATCCTGCTTTCCATCTCATCTCCTCAGTATTCAAGCTGTTTGTCTACTTTGGAAAAGTGCTGTTGAAGTGATGTGACCGCTATGATCCAACCTTAAAGCGCTGTGTGTGCCTGTGTGTGTGTGTGTGTGTGTGCGCGCTCAAAAAATATGCTGATGGTATGAACAATACGTGTACGTATGTGCATAATGTGTGCAATCTATTTTAGTGTTTGTGTGCTGTGTGTACGTGTGCGCTCGCCTGTGCATGGTGACCGCTCTTGAAGCTGAATCAAAGTGCTCTGCTTTCAATAAGAGTCACAATCAGCAAAGTGGCAGCAAGCAATGACATCACTGCAGCTGGGTCCCCAGCTGGAGCACAGAAAGGACTTTGGCAAGTGTGTTCGCGTGTGTGTGTGTGTGTGTGAGTGAGTATGTGTGGACGTATATGTGTAACAGAGTCAAAGACCAGTGTACGCATAGTTTATTTGTAATATGCATATTTCATGCAATTCGTAAACTCTGTGGCGGAGCAAAATGCAAGCAGGTCTGTGCCAATGTAGAACCTTTCCTCACAGCACTCATGACTGTGTGTTTGAGGTGTGTGTGTGTGCGTGTGTGTGTATGGTGGCTGAGAGCATAAGTGAGATTTCCAACCTCAGTCGTCCCCATCAGTCTCTCTGCACATTCTGTGCCTTGTTTCTATTGGAGCAGACAGTGCTGCGGTGAGAAAAACAACAGGAATTTCATCTGTCATTGATTAAGCCCATTAACGGTGGTGTCTGATGTCTTTTACACTCATTCCACACACACCGACATGCAGCTGCACACAAAGTTATACATACACACCCTGACTCCCCCCATACTGCACCGCTACCAAGACTACCATACGGTAATGGACACACCATGGAATATCATCAAGATACACACCATTTGTGTGTGTGTGTGTGTGTGTGTTTGTGTTGGGTGTGAATGGATTTTCACACGCTAAGTCATGCAAGCCGGAAAATACTGATCATAAACTTCCAACCAGCATGAGCAACCAACAACCCCACAGAGAGCCAACAAACACACACACACACACACACACCATGCTACTGGACGCACAAGCTACTGACGCGGTTTGCACACATGCATGTACACACACACACATTGTAGACTGCATTCATATGAACAAACCATGCTTTCAAACACACACATACACCACTGAGAGCACACGGCTACTGAGCATACCGCGCAACCAGACACTCCAAACTCACTAAACAAATGTCTGATGTTGTCACTCTGGTATTTACCACTCCACCACTGTCATTTTATAAGCCAGTCTCACTACTTTGAATGTGAAAGCATTGTGATTTTAGCTGTGTGTTGAAAGTACAGCTCACATAATGTGACAGTTATTGGTTGAAAACAGAGCTCAAGTGCTACAATTCCACTACGTCTGCATGGTTTGCATCTTAGTTTCACAGCATAATGAAAACAAAGGTGAAGAACTTCAAGTGTTACTGATGTACCTGGACACCTGAAGTGTTGATGCAGACACTGTGGTTTTCATCACAGAAAACACTGTCTGTTCAGTGTGGTTTCTACAAAGCCACAAAGTCAGTGTCACCACCTCAACAAATTTCAAATGATTCAGCTGCAGTCCAAATGAAAAAAAAAAATCTAGCTCTTTTTTTCTAATGTTTTCAACCACATCTGAAGGTCCTGCAGACAGAGACAGCACAGTTCTCAGTTCTGAAACTTCAGTCTTCAGGTGGATGTATACAGTAAGATCAGATTAGTGAAGCAGCGATGAATCAATTTCAATATTAGCCACAGCAGGCTCAGCTATACCGAGTGTTTCTGTTGTAGCTGCAATGAGTTAAAAGTTGGGCTTTTAATGTAACATAAACCAACAGCAACAATAACATTCGCATAAGAGAGGTTCCATCTTTTTCTTCTAAACTCCATCCACTGAGGAAGACTGTGATTGAAAGTCCAGAAAAAATGGAACCTTAAGTTAATGTAGTTATTTAAAGTACGGTTAAACTACTTCAGGTCAAGAATGAACTTTTTTTTTTAATTATTATTATTATCTGATCATGCCAGTTATGAAACTGTATATAAAACAATGTCTCTGATCTGTGATATTCATGGACAGGATCTCAAAGAACGGGGTGAGTTGAGTGTCCAGTTTGGGAACCTTGGAATTGCACCATTTTGCAGATGATGTGGTTCTGTTGGCTTCAGCAGACTGTGTTCGGATACGTCCAACTGGCAGGAGACCCCGAGGCAGACCCAGAACTTGCTTGAGGGATTATATAGCCCATCTGGCCTGGGAATGCCTCGGGATCCCCCAGGAGGAGCTGGAATGCGTTGCTGGGGAGAGGGATGTCTGGAACGTCTTGGTAAACCTGCTGCCATGGTGACCCAACCGCGAATAAGCGGAAGGGGATGGATGGATGGATGGATGGATGGATGGATGGATGCTACAAGTCAAGAATTAACTTTCACACACAATTGAGAATACTTCTTATCATATATTTTATCATGTTGGTTATATGAAATCGATGTATAAAATATTTTAAGGGTTCCACTTGATCTGATGGTGCAGAAAAAAAAGAAAAATGTCATCTTGATTTTAGATATTTTACTTGGTACTACAAATGGATGAAGTAGTTTTTGGAACATGTTAACATTATAATTTGGCAAAAAAGTTTTAATATAATTAGATTTCAGAGTAACACTTGGATTAAGGATGGTAATAAAAAAGAAGAAGAAAACATTTTTTGACAAACTGAAAGCAAACAAACCGCCATAACAGCTCTAAACTTGGGCTCCGACCTTTACTAGAGGGATGAACACAATTCTACCAAAATATGTAAAGATAGAGGGTGCTGTTTAACATGTCAGTCCAAAGGTCTCCCACAGGTGTTGTGTTGACATAGCAAACTATGAAGGTCATAGCATATGATTCACATCATTTTTACGCCCATCAAACCATTCTGTGAACCCTTGTGCCCGCTGTGCAACCATCTGCATCCATTATGTTTCTTCAGTCGGGTTTCTTTAACTTGTCACCCGTCTGTATATGGAAAATGTCAATTATCAGCTTTATAGGAATGTTGAGTAAAGTGCAGTGTTAATTGCTGCACAGCATTTGAAAGTGTGTGGGAAATTTTTTTTGGCTTTGCTCAATACACAGGAATTTAGTTAATGGTCATTTGGTTGTATATAATATGAGTTCCCCTGTTCTTTTCCATTTACTGTATGTTATCCAATATGTAGTTGTTTGGGTATTTATAGTCTCTGAAGTTTCCTTTCACTTTGGTCACTGCAGTTCTTACTAGATCATTAAGGTCCAAAATAGTTCCTTCATAATAAAAATAATTTTCCTCAATCCAAGTTGAATACAGGCTATTGAGCTGAAGAGAATAATTTCACCAAATGGTTGTCTACCAGCTGTCACTACTTGATTCTTTTTTTTATTGCAGAACCAAATGGGAGTTACGACTTACAAGATATGAAAATAGAAATTTCAGAACTCATGAATTTATTGTGACTGCACTTTATTGATCCAAAAGTCCAACTTGGATTTTAAAACCAGTCAAAGCCAAAAATGATCTGCATCATAAAATATATGTTGGCAAGGCTCGTTTAAAAGTGCTCCAGTTAGTGATACTTTCATCAATAGATTGGAATATGTTAAAACAGCTGAACACAAAGCGTACTGCAGGAGAGGAAAGTGAAGCCAACAGGAGAGACCTGGGGGAACCGAGCAGTGATGAGGGACGGCTACCAGAGACACCCAGCAACTCACATGGTTGTGCACAGCAACCCACACACACACCAGTGCACATGGACCATAAAAAAATGCACATGATTATAGACACACAAACCAAGAAAGGGTACGCAGCCAAACAATTACACTTACATGTACCTGTACCCATCCCATATACAACACACCTGTAGTACACATGCATAAACACTTTTGTTTCAGTGCATATTGAACACATAAAGTAATACTTGTTATCATGAATCCTTTGTTATCTACAGTTTCTCTCATCATTTTCTTTATGCTTCCATCATCATCCTTCTTTTTTTTCTTCTATCCAATTCCATGTTTCCATCACAGGAGGCAGCCCCACAGCCCTGCCGCTTTCCAGAAGTCCAAAGCTTTGTCCAACGCTCCAGTCTGACTCCAGAATCCTGTCATGTGCTATAATTTAGCTCTTTCCAGAATGCTTAACTTTCCCTCTGATTGTCATTTCCCATATATCACTGTCATTCAGCTCATCTGTCAGGGGTCTGGGAAAAGAGCTATGGGTTAGCAGAGGTGTCATCAGATTCCTGTCTCAATCTTTCTTGGTTGTTTCCTCTGCTTATAACACACACACACATACAAACACATATTTAACCTCAGTATGAATGACAAAGGGCAGAGGGGAAAGGCAGGTGGGTTTACATGGAGTGAGGGGTTGAAATGAGGAAGGGAGAAAGTGATAGAAGCCAATAGAGGGAGTGTGAGCAAGGCGGAAAGAGCGTGAGAGAAAGAATGAGAAGAAAAGGGAGAATAAAACAACAGGCAAAGTGGGAGAGAAAAGGAGAGGGAGAAAGCCTCGGGAGTGCTTTTTCGCTCCAACGGGACAAAAGGTTACAGCATGACGGGGGTAGGTGTCAGGTGATGTGTGACAAGTCCAAATTAAAGATGACATAATGGCGGGGGCCCGGATGAGGTCCAAACTGGGGGCTGCCTGAGACTGAGGGTGGGGGCAGACCATGGCAACCAAGTTGAGCTGGGCCATGCTGGGCTGGGCTAGGCTGGGGCTGGGCAGCAGGGGGCTACCCTGCAGGCTCCTCCATATGGAACGCGTTAGCCTAGCAATTGCTAATGAAATGCAGGCTGACGTCAGGCAGACACCCACCCATTGTTTTGCTGCTTAATTTGTTATAATATTTGTCTTACAAATGAGGATTTTTCCAGGACAGAGGAAGAATGAGAAGCTACAGCTGCAAAAGAACAGAGGTGGGCAAAAGGTATTAGAGTAAGAGCCCGATGTTAAGGAAGCAAATGGTGTTTGAGCATTCACAGTAAAGGTAGAGGGAATCTAGGAGACTTAGCATAAATGCTAACACAAGAAGGGCCAGGGCCTCAGCTGTCTAGGTGGGAGGTATAGTGACCGGAGGACTAGCAAGGGTGGGTGCGCTGGAAAGGGAGGGACTGCTGTAAGAGGCTCGGGGTATGTGTTAATTGCATATGGAAGTTTTTAGCATAAACAAACATTTGTGCATTACTCACAACAATTTGTTTAAGGAATGCATCATTCAGGCTACTCCTGCAGCTGCCTGTTTTATGCATCCTCATTTACACTTTTTCAGTAAGTGTTATTTCTCTCCCTCCCTCCCTCCCTCACCCTCTCCTTCGAGCCCATTCACCCAGTTTCCGACATACAGAGAAGTCTTCCTAAAATAGGCTCAGTGGAGCAAGTTTAAGAATGCTTTTGTTATTCCAAAAGGAGTTGTGCTGTAATTGACCACCACCTGGGCATCTGGCAGAAGTCACCGTGAGCCAGAGAGAACGGGATGCAGAGAGAGAGGAAGGAGCTGTGGATGGAAAGAATGAAAGAAACGACAAGACGGAGATGAACAAATGGAGTATGAGGAAAGAAATGAAAGAAGGAGAGATTAATAGATGGGGGGGTGATGGAAACTGTGTGTGCTATGCTCCCCCCGTCTCTCTTTCTCTTTCTCTGTCTCTCGCTCTCCCACTCTGACATGTCAATTTGAAGGTGCTTTATTGGCGTGAGTAATGATGGGAGGTGTTGCCAGGGTAATTACATAGCACATTAAAGGGTTTCATAAACATTACAGTTCCTCCTCTGCCCGGTGGCAAGGCTAAAGGGGCAGGGAGAGGGAAAAAACAGAATGAGAGGAATGGGCACGGTGAGAGGGAGCAGAAGCAGCACAAAGGAGAGTAGAAGGGAGGATATAAGAGAGTCAAGGGCACTTACTGGAGAGGAGGGGTAGGAAGGGAGGAGTGTGGAAGAGATGAACAGAAAAGATGACAGGAGTGAAGGTTACCATGATCATGAATTCCATCGCAGAGTGCCTGAACATGAAACAGGAAAGGAAAAAAACAACATGCCAGATCAGCGTCCAACACAAGCTACAGCTGCAATTCACATCACTATGCATGGACAGCACAGGATGACTGTCTTTCACACACACACACACGCACACATATGCACACTGCAGAAGTGAAACACACACTTACGCAACTTTGTGCATACCCTTGTTGACTCAATCTTTGCATGTATTCATAACCATTCACACTATAGCCACAAACCCCACACACTCAGCTGTGCACAGTCTGTCACTGAGGGTCATGACACTCTCACTCAACCAAACATATACAACCACAAGGACCATAATTAAACAAACATCCACCCAGTCACTGAGCATTGCATATTTATGTACAACCTCATTGGTCAAAGCAATTAACTACTTCTTCTTCTTCTCTGCCAATCACTGTCAGACAGCAAGCAGTACCAGTCCTGCAGTAAATCTCCACCACGCAGGACTTTACCCCTTGGTGTTCATATCTTCAAATCAATATTCACATTGTCCCTGTTGTTGTTGATTTGAAGTGATTTCTGTCTTTGGTTTAATTTTATTGGGATGGTGAGAAGTTCTTGGCCCCTGCATGAGGTTCTGTCATAAGTTCGTGATGATGCTGATATATGATCCAGGTGCAGGAAGATGGTGTCTTCCACGTTTGATCTCTTTATGTCTCTGTTTTTTACATACCACTTCATCAATGCAAAGTGTCCAAACTTCAACAAGTCAACAGTCTTACCAGATGGCACAGAGGTGAAGATGAGACAGTCTTGCTGCTGGATTGCATATGTTATTGGATCTAAGGTCACTATTATGCACTTGGTTAATCTGAAAGGCACAGATGTTTTGTATTAGTAGACTTTTTATTTTGGCAAACCTCATCCACAACAATGACAATCAACTCCTGAAGCCACTGAATAACTTCCAGAATGAAAATCGTACCATGTATCCTGCTAAGTGGGCAAGTGTAGCCCAAAGAACACGACTACCTGGACACGATTCACTCTGCAAAACCAGGCTTTGGCTTAACAGTGACAAGCTAGATTGCATGAATAATTACCCTGACATGGGTCCAAAGCAGCATCAAACCCTCCAACTTGAAAGTGTCAAAGTAAAGTTATTCCAGTGCTTCAGCTGGGCTATGTATAGAGACAACAGCTGCAATGGATTCTGGGAGGGAGGAGAGTAAGCGTTCATATTCACTGGATTCTTACTAAGCGAGAGAAGGGAGCAGGCTGTGCACCACCAACATCGCCGCTAATAAAAACAATATTTTGCTTTTCTCTTCATCTCAGCCACGGCTCACTATCGCACAAACGGCTCTCCGCTAATTAATTCCTGCTCTTACTTAGTTGCAGCTGTCGATTCTCTCATCTCGCAGACGCGGACAAGTGGCGAACAGGTTCTCATTTCAAAGACCGGCACACTGTACACATTCCTTGACTTCGTATGGGCCCCCCTGTCATCAAAGGGCCTTTATTAAGTGTCTCATACATTTACACATTGGGGAACAGTTTAAACTTGGCCCGTGATTAACAGAGTGGGGATATCTATCCCAGAAACCAATGTTAGGCTGACATCTCAACATCTGATGTGAAGTTTAGGTCCATGTCTGCAGGTATTAATCAAAGCCACAAGCCTCTCTCTCCCTCCAGAGTTCCCACATATACACAGGCCTGCTTTCCTGATCCCTCCTCCCATCCAAACATATACAGCCCATACCTTATAGACAAAGCTAATTGGACACAATCCACTGCACTTGACACATCTAAGAACTCCAAATCTGCACAGTGTGTCACCAGAATGATGGATTGCATTTATACTGTACAAAGTTTTCACAGTGTCTAACACTTTAGAGTACGCAGCGGGGGGATGATATTGCCTGTCTGCCAACTTGTCTTTGTCTGCATCCAAACCAAGGAATATCTAAACCCGACTCGCACCTCTGCACACACATGCACACAGAGTTGTCATAATGCGTCAACAACTGGCCAGCAGCTCAGAGTGCTCCACGCTCCGCATTAGGTTCCACTCCAGTCACCCATAACATAGAGTCCAGCACACCATGCCTCTCCTCCATGATGACCTTGGGGTCAGGCCAGAATGCCCTCATATAATGAGAGTGCTGTTTGGGGATTTGTTGGAGTGTGATAGAGAAAGGGCAAGCACACGCAATGCACCCTGGGTCTTTGTCTGGATGCTGACGGTATTGACGAGTGCTGATCGATGTTAATTGCTAGACAGAATGGCCATATTGACCAGGCTCCCTGGATGAAGAAGCCTGCAGGCCCAGTCAAAGAGAGAGAGAGAGATACATAGAAAGAAAGCTACTGGGCCCAAACCTACATCAGCTACAGGGCCCCAGACTTACACACACACACACACGGGTCTCATTCACTTTAATGAGTCGGGAGAGGAGCACAAAGGCATAACGTCCATCAATGCCAAGTCTATTCAACACAACAGAGGGTATATGCAAAAAATTGGTGTCCTGGTGTGTGTCTCTTTGTGAGTGTTTGTGCACATGTGAGTGCATGCACATGTGCATTTATGAATAGTGTGTGTGGCAAAGTTGGTCTAAATGAAAGTGTTTGAGTGTGTAGGGGACAGGAAGGGGACATCCATGTATGCGCCGATGTGTGTGCACACAAGTTTGTGAGTGTGTGCGTGTCTTAGCTGAGGATCAATAGGCAGGAGCTGCAGAGGCAAAGACATGGGCAATCAATATGCTGGCTGCAAACAGAGGGAGGGACAGAGTGAGCAGATAAAAAACAGCCGGGGAGATTAAAGTGACAGATAGGGAGAACAGAAAATGAATGAGAAAGAGTGATGTGACAGAAGGAGAGAGAAATAGAAAGAAGGGGCTTGTTGTAATCTTTTATTCCCCTAATTTATGTGACCGCAAGTGTGTCAAAATGTTATCAAGTCCAAACATTTTGGTTGTATGAAATCCCACCTTTCTGCAAGCTGAAACACTTGTCAAACATCTTCGACCGTCACCAACTCCACAGAAGGAGCAAGCTGTAAGTCATTTCTAAGGCTTACTGCGGGTACAGCTTTGTTTGGCGAGAAACCAATCACAGTTACAATTGGGGTTTGAATGTTTGAGCCACAATATGTTATTATAACTGTCTATGACTCCAGATGTGAATGGTGCTCAATTTAATTTTGTCTTGTATTTTCTTTTCATATTTCAACCAAAACTTATGTTCATACTGCTGCGCCAGATGCACTAAGCCTTAGTGTAAAGTACATTTTACAGATTTACTATAAGAGTTATTATCTCAACATCAGAATCCTTTTGGAAAATTTACTACTATCTACAAATCTACTACTACTGTGAAAACAGTCTTTCACATACGGCCTGTGAATGGATTTGGGCTCTTCTTCCTGCTATTCACTCCACCATTGTACCAAGATGTGCTGCAGTCCCTGTTCTGAACCCTTCCATCTGGGCTTAAGAGTACCAGACAGGCCCCATACCTCATCACCAGAATGTGGTTCAAATCCCTCTCCACAACATTTACACTCGTGTCCCTTGCAGCAGTGCGGTGAGCAGCGAAAAAAGCACCCAGACACAGGTGCAAAGACAGAGAGAGCCAGTAGTAGGAAAGAAGGCCAGAGGCTTGTCTATGGAGCATGACTGGAAAGGCATTCAACCACAGTACCCCTACCCAGCCCAGCTCAACCCTGTCCAGTTGCAGAAGTCTGTGTGTGTGTGTGTGTGCCTATGCGTGTGTGTGATTTGAAAGTACAATGTTGAAAAGAATAAGCCTACACTTGGAGCCAAGATAACTGTCCCTGATGTATGAGGCCAACCCCCTCCCACCTCTATTACTTACACACACACACACAGAGGAACAAATTTACTCTCTTTCCCTCTGTTCTCTCTCTCTGCACGCTTGTGTGTGTGTGTGTGTGTGTGTGTGTGAATGAAAGGTATGGCAGGAGTGTTGTGTTGGCTTGGCTGACCGTCTGCGGTTGTGCGGCGGTGAGAGGGAGTTTTGGGAGCGCAGAGCGGGCGTTGCTGCCGAAATCCCTGAGAAATGTTCGTTTTGGATCCGTGTCCGTGCTTACATACCGCCCTCCCGACTGTCTCTCATTCTCCGTTTCATTTTTCCCTCTTAAGGTTTAACTTAAAAGTTATGAAATGGGGAGTCAAAATACATCACTTGAAAGCGCGGCGGCTCTGAAGGGTGTGTGTGTGTGCGCGCGCGCGCGTGTGTGTGTGTGTGTGCGTGCGCTGCCCTCCACCCTCCATCCTGAGTGCGGGGCCACTGAGGCTGCGGGGGTGAGGTTATCTTCAGGGGAGATAATGGAGGGCAAGAAGTCCGCTTGGTTTACAGACAGATGCTCATTTGACTGAAGCAGGTGTCTTTGTTTTATGACGACCATTAAAACTAAAAGTTTTTGACACTTTCTCATTCTGTCAGATACACTTTAACGAGCTCACCTAATTTGTTATGAAATGCCTTTTGAAACTGGATTTTCTGGAAACAAACGAATCCCTCCCGATACCATGACATCATTCACATTGTTTCCAGTGTATTTGACTTGTTTCAGGAATTCCCACAAACAATTATGAGATGACACAAGGCAGAATAACTCCGATAGTAGTAGTCCAAAAGAAAATAGCCTGCTTCGGGAAAATTATAGAAACAAGTTGGTTTGCATAATAAACAAGTGAAATTATCTCACTTCATTAGCAGATGTTTTTCACATAGAACGGAACACTTGTTAAAATGGATATTTTCACAGTGTAAGTTGGGTCGGCATCGCATAGCGACTGACTAATCCCATTTTGATCCAATAAGTGTGCATGTGCGTGTGTGCGAGGCAGAGAGAGAGAGAGAGAGAGAGAGAGAGAGAGAGAGAGAGGGAGAGGGAGAGAGGGAGAGGGAGAGGGAGAGAGGTGGGAGGGAGTGAGTGAGGAGAGGAGAGGAGGGAGGGAGGGAGGATTGATCCGCGTCTGTTAAAATCTTGTTCTGGTTTTTCTTGGAGTGAGGTCTGTGCCTGCCGACGCGCCTCTCCTGTGCAGCCCCCCTCAAGAAGAGCTTTTTATGGAAGGAAACCTTGGAATTTTTGAAAGAGAGAAGGATCTGCATAATACCAGTGAAGTGGATAAAAAAAAACGCATGGCTGGGTTCTTTTTGCGTTCTCTCTTGCGTTTTCTCTCCTCTGGTGTCTGAATGAAACAGGGAGGCAAATATAAGGAGAAGAGGGACGGTGCAGGTTCTAGACTGGGAGTCGATCTGTCAGAGTGATTTTGAGTAAACACATTTCCAGTGTGCCCGTTTTAACTTTTATTTCTTCAGAAACTGGCGAGCTCGACTCTTCTTCAATTGCACGGCAGAGTTCGTTTTTCTCGGAACGAGGAGACTTTCGTGTTTCCCCCCTTCAGAGAAACTGCCTAAACTTTCTACGTTTAAAAAAATAAATAAAAAGATCGGATTGCATTTTCCCCCTTCAAACATTTTGGAGGTGATGTCATCGTGCTGTGTTTTGGCTGGTATTGTGTCGAGAGGACGCAGGGAGGACGACTGCAGCCAGGCGGTAACCAGCGGCTGAGGCGAGCGGGGAAGTCCGGAAAATCAGGTGCAAAGTGCGGCTGTTATTTCCTCGCTGTGTCGCGGGTGGCTGAGTCCGCCACCCAGTCACAGCTGTTCCCATCCTCTCCAGCTACCCCTCCCTCACTCGTCTTTCTTTCCCCTTTATTATCCCCTCCCATTCTCATTCAGCACTCTCCATATACCCCTCTGAGCTGGACCGCTCCGGGACCTTATCACCCACTCCGCTGGACACTGTTGGTCGGTGTCACCTGAGCCACAGACCCGTTGAGCCATCTTGGGGGCGCAGTCATGACCGAGGCCGCCCTGCATTACCCTGCGCCCGCAGAGCCCCCGTCTCCAGCTTTGCTCCATCAACCAGCCCAGGTAGCCCACCTTCAACAGCTCCTGACCCTGGTCTGCTGGGACTAAACCTGCCTCCTGCTCCTCTCTGCGCCGGAACAAAAAACACACCACTTTCTTTTATCATCTCACCTTTTACAGAATTTATTGTGGAGACCAGAAGCTTGTTGTTGTGCTGAAACATTACGCATTGGATTACGCAGAAGATTACGCACGCACCGCATCAGTTCACGGGGCCGAGCATCACTTTGAGAGGTCAGCAAGGTCGATTGGAGTTGGATATCTGTGACGCGTGAGCGCGCTTTCACCTGTTCCTCGTCGGGGACGCGCAGCCTTTAAAGCCCTAACCTTCCCCCCTTTGCTCCCCCGCCCATCCGTCTCCCCACCAGTCTGGACAGCTGTTAGAGGTTGCCCGGCGGTCACAGTGGCACAGTTACCCCAGCCTTACACCCCACATTTCCCGCGCCCGCACATTTATCCACGCCGGGGGAACCGGGGCACACCGCCGCCGATGCCAACGGGAGTGTCCGCTGACTCTTTGACTCTGCACAACATCCAGCGGATTCAAAACACAGAGGGCAACTCTCCGGACTGTCGGACTGGCTCAGACCGAGCGAGGAGACTGTCTCTGGGCCAAGTTCCATAGTGGAGGGGGGAAGCAATGTGGCCCCTTCTT
Organism: Nibea coibor; assembly: GCA_023373845.1. Lineage (NCBI taxonomy): Eukaryota > Metazoa > Chordata > Actinopteri > Sciaenidae > Nibea > Nibea coibor. The sequence continues at coordinate 12,682,322 of CM041739.1, read as the reverse complement.
TCCACGCTGACCGTCTTGTAAGTCACTTTTATCACTTTATCATGACATTATCTTATTTATCCACTCAGGTCTTACCTCTTGTCTTCACTTGTTTAAACTAGTTTCATGACAGACCTAGCTACAGATGAAGATGATGGAGATGAAGGTTGCAGTGTCTAACGATTACATCACTCCTCATCAGTCCCCATAGAAAACATGCCATGGAAGGCCCTGTTTTGATTGGCTGACAGTTCAGGGTCACTGGGTCAGAGTCAGGGCCCTGTTACTCATAAAACCTGCCATAAACATCTCCATCACCATCTGCACTTACTTCAGGGATGGCCAAGCTGGCTTAGAAAAGACCATTTTCCCATCGCCAAGAAAATGCTTTTTTTTCCCCTATTGAAAATATTTCAGAAGTTGAGTCAAATAACACCGGCTTTATCTAGTGGGATAGGAAAATGATAAAGTGCCAAGAGCAAATCTTGGGGAGGAGAATACAGACTCAGGGGGCTTGAGTTTGCCCATTCGAGGTGTGTCTTGTTAAAAGCCAAGGGGTTTATTTTTCTTTCTTTGTGTCGGCTGTACTTCTCCCAGATGGCAGTCATCTCCAGATACTTCTCATTCCTCACACAACCTGGACAGGGTGTGTGCTGCTGCTGCTGGTGTCTGCCTGACTTTCTCTCTCTTCATCTGTGTCTCCCTCACACTCTCTCCACTTACCCACCTAACTGCCTACATCTGTCTTCCTGTCTTGCCTGTACCCTATTTTTCCACAGATACTTGCTCAGATAAAAAGTAGGAATTAATAACTGATGAATGATGGCGCCTCTGGCAATATCTGAGGAGGAGCAGTCTCACTGTTTAGTCTGCTGGTTTTAGTTTAGGTATTTCGGAGTCAAACATCTCTCCATTCATTTCCTTCTTGCCTAACTTTTACCACAGCCACCTCACTCCAACCATGCCCTTTTACAAACTTGATCATACTGAAAGTCGTCAGTCAGTGAGAAACACCAAGGGCCCTTTGCCACAACAACCTGTTACTGCTCTTCTGCTAAAGCCACAGCCTCATGTTGAGGCCCTCTGCTTTCCTAACCATTGCTCCACCATAGGCCCTATTACTGCTGATACCACTCACACGCCCACTAGCCTAACCACTATTCTTCACTGAGGCCCACTGCTGAACATCTGAAACTCTTGCACCGCGCCGAAGCCCGCTGCTTCAGTGTTGGCCTACCACGCTAACCACTGCTACACACAGCTGAAACCGCTGCTCTGTGCTGAGTCCCACCAGGGCGACCGCTCTCACTCCACACTGCTGCCCAGTCCTCGGTGCTGAGGCCTGCTAGTCTAACCGCAGCCTCCATATGGTAGATCTGCTGGGACGCAGGTTTATGATGTCAGACCCTTGCTTGTTTTGGCTGCTATCCAAAGCGCACCGGGCTTTCCCTCTCTCCATACCTCCTTCTGTCTTTACTCTCCCCGACTTTTACTCAGCGCTCTCTTATTCTCTCGTTTTCTCATCCCTCCCCCACCACCCGACTGATCCTGTCTCCCTCTTTCCTCTCTCCTTCTCTTTCTCTCTGTGGCTGGCATAATATGGAGTGTCTGTGGTTTTTGTGGGAGCGGGGGAATCCAGTGCCGAGGCACTTTTCCTGCAGTGTCCTCGGCGGCAGTGCAGCTGTGGTGTTTTAACAGCTGAGAGTCCTCACAATGCACAGGCGCTCAGGTTTTTTCGGCTGCGCAGGCAAAATGTGAGGGCCAACACTCTACTGCATTGCCTGGGATTTCGGCATCTAGAGCGACTCAGGGGCCAACGCACCAGCTATGAGAAAGAAGTGTTGGGAAAAAGGGAAGGGAAGGAAGACGGCATATGTGTGTGTTAGTCAGGAGGTAGTGACATGTGTAACGATGTGCATAGGTTGAGCCCCCCTCCCCTTTCTTTCCCATTATTTATCTTTTTGTCTACTTCTCACGCCAGAACACACTCTGTGGTTACACTACTGTCTCTCATTTTACCACTTTTCTCCTCCGTCCTTCAACATAACAACGTAGCATTCGTCTCCTTCCTCTCTGCTCTTTCTCACATCTGTCCATCTCCCATCCTCTCTGATTTTTATCTCTCACCTCTTATTATCTCTCAGCCTTCTCTTGCTTCATTTCCTCTCAATTTATTCTTACATCACCTTCCTCTGTCCTGCCTTCTCCTATCCCTTTGTGTACTTCTCAGTCTACCTCTCTCCTCTCGTCGCTATCTCCCTCTCTCAGCAGCGCGTATGTCTTTGCTTTGGCCCAGCTGTCAGCTGCCTGCTTCTCCTGTATACACACACACACACACACACACACACACATGCACCCTGCACATCTGTGTGCATGCCCATGACAGTGTGGAGGAGTCACCCTGCTAACCCCAAACATAAAGGAAAATGGGAGGCAGGGAACGATAGGAGAAAGGTAGAGTGGACAGAGAGACAGGGAGAGATAAGGTAGGGGAGAGATAGGGAGGACGAGTCGGAGAAAGAGAGTTGAGTAGAGAGAGAGAGAGAGAGAAGAGGCATGCAGAGAGATAGCAAAAGATGAGGTGGGGAAAGACATTCGTAGAATTGCTTTTCAGCCCACACACTTGGTTCTGAACTTCATCAAGTTTTCAGCCACTAATTCTGAGCAGTTCAAGGACTGCCAGAGTAGATTTTGCGCAACACAATCACTCCCTTACTAAAGCTGTAAATAACATTTGATACATCCAAAACCAGGGTCTAAACTTCAATTAATGTAAGATACTGTGAGAAGAATTTTATTGTAGCTGTAAACAGCCATTTCAATCATAACTGTCTGTAAGTCCAGGCAGTCAGGTAAGTAATGAGAAATAACACATAAAAGTTATATTTTCATATGAACAATACACATTAATTCTGCATGCTACATCACCACGATTATTCCCCACCAACTGATTCTTCCATAAATCATTTTTCCACACGTTTTGGTAGCTCATGTTCTCACTTATTCATAGCAACTCTAAATGTAACCACAGTCTGCCGCTCTCCAAAGCCACATCACAGCGGAGTGTACACCTGTAGTCCAGCCCAGCTGTCTACATAGACAGAGCAGCCAAATAAGCCAGGCCATTCCTTTAGATGTCCAAACCAAAACATGTTCTAGTTGTCTCGGCATGTTTGCCATTTCGCTATGGTCCAATCAGGTCATTTGGAGGCCAGATTTTGGTGTGGCGAAAGTCAGGAGCGGGTCAGAAAGTGGGTTTGGACAGAAGGCTGGTAGCGTAACAGTAAACACTGCTCTGGGTGTTGTCTGTCTGCCGATCCCTGGACATCTGCCTGCCTGTATGTCAAGTCACTGTGCCAGCTGCACACCCAGCAGTGTGAGTAATCGCCCAATAAGGAAAAGAGATGTTAAACAGAAAGAACGGCAGAGAAGAAAGAGATGGAAATGATGGTGTCACGCATGACTCTTCCAACATTCAGTGTATGCTTACATTTTTCGAAACTCATCTGTTTTTACTTTTTTTCAGATGTATCCAGATGTTGCTGGTGATGTGCAATCCATTACAGGTGAGAGTCTACATGCATGGCAAAGAGAAACCGTACAGTATAAAGGACAAGTTGTGTACTGGTATACAATACACTAGCCTGTCCATAACATTATGTATCTGTATGTTTGTGTATCAATCTCTGGATGTGTGACTATCTTGGTGTGTGTGTGTGTGTGTGTATACGTGTGTGTTTCCAGCAGGTACTTGGTGTGGATGGGGTCAACTTCAGTGTGCATGTGGAGAACCAGACGCAGGTGCGAGACACCATGAGTCGGCGACATCACCGGGTTTACCAGCTCTACAGCCGCACCAGCGGCAAACATGTCCAGGTGCTGGGGCGCAGGATCAGTGCTCGAGGAGAAGATGGAGACAAATATGGTAAGACACACACACGCACAGTAAAACACAAGCAAACACTTTAGTACATGTGAGCATATGTTAGAGGCTTACTTGCAAGTACATGCACACTCACAACAACTAACGGCTGCAACTACAAAGATTTGAAGGTTGACCAAGTGCATGCATGAACGGGCACAGAATGCAACTGTGCAGGCACACTCACAAAAGCACACACACACATGCCTCCCCAGGCTTTGGCAGAGGGGCAGTGGAGCTTGTCTTGGGAGTACAAAGACCTCATCGACTGGCTGCTGACTCAATGATTCACAAGAGAGAGAGCGAGAGAAAGAAAGAAGGTGTTAGTGAAAAAAAGTGTGAGTTAGTGGGAGAAGCCTGGCAGGTAGAGTGGCGGGGTGAGTGTTAGAAACTCATCTCCTTCATCGATCCCTCCATTGATTTCTCATCCTCCCTGTTGTCTCCTCTGGATTTAAAACAGCAGGCTTCCTCTCCCTCCCTCCATCCTTTAACACTCCCTCTGTCCATCCCCCACTCCCTTTACCTCTCTACATTTCTCTGTCTGTAATGATGTCTAACCCATTCTTAAACCACACACAATCAATGGGCAGCAGAAAGCCAAGCCATAAAGCTAGAGTTCATATTTCTGCGCGTGTTCTGGTGGTTCACATCCAGTCCATTCACAAACATGTCACTTCAAGCCACAGATACAAAAAGCCTGTTTTAAAAGTCTGTTTATTGACAAATACCAACAATCCAACAATCCACCCCAAACTGACCAACTATGCCAATGAGGTATTATGCTGGAGAACCAAAAGCAGAGAGAGAAGAAATAAAGCAAAGGGGTGGGTGCGTGTAGGTATAAACATGAAGTGAAAGAGCAGAAGGGAGACGAGAGGAGAGTTGGGGGAAGCGAGAGGAAGAGGGCAAGAGGGAGGGAGGTATTGATTTCTCTTGACCCCTTTGTTGACTAAGGTCACGTAGGAACCATTTTAGGGATTTATTTTTAAACAGGCACAAGCGCTCTGAAGATGTGCAGTTTGTGAAGCGGTATTGCCTGGAAGGATGAACATGCATGCACCTGCACACACACACACACAGAGGATACACACGCACACACGCACACACCTTAAAACAACAGTACCGCAGACACTCAGTCTGAGTGTTCCCCTGCTCCTTTTGGCCCGCTGTGCTCCGTCTACTCTTGGCTGTTATCTTTTTTATGAGGCCCATTTGTGGTCAGCGGCCTCACATCCATGTGTGTGACCGGGCTTATCTAACAACCATCTGTCCAGCCAGAGACATTTACATCTGTCTGTGATTTATCAGCACGTTTAATAGCAACTATGAATCCTAAAACTGTGATTCAATGTGAATGCCTTATCTGGTTTAAAGCCAGATCTGATTTAACGGTGGCTAGTAATCTGTGCAATTAGTGTCACGCTACTTGGCAGTGGGTTTGTTCGTGTAAGCTCAAATGTTGTTTGTTGCTATGGCAAGTGGTCTCACACAACATGAAACTAAATGAGCTCCACCTTTATCGTTCTTCCTCTAACATTTATGTGTTACAATCTAATAAACCTGTGAAATCCTGTGAACACACAATACTGTACTTCTCTGCAATGCCTGTGGCTCTAATGTCTGTCTGTTCCTCTGTCTGTCCCTTCACAAGCCCAGCTCGTAGTGGAGGCGGACACCTTTGGTAGCCAGGTGAGAATCCGGGGCAAAGAAACCAATTTCTACCTGTGCATGAACCGCCGCGGCAAGCTGGTAGGAAAGGTAAGACTTCTTCCTTTTAGAGACGTGTTTATGGAGAATATCTTCCTACAGTTTCCTGACCAGCCTCTCTTTGTTTCTCCCAATGTGTGTGTGTGTGTGTGTGTGGGTACCTGTGGTTTCTCTGCTCTCTCAGAAGGCCAGTAATCGAAGCGCAGACTGCGTCTTTGTGGAAAAGGTTCTGGAAAACCACTACACAGCTCTGATGTCAGCACGCTACACAGGCTGGTATGTGGGCTTCACTAAAAGAGGTCGTCCTCGCCGTGGCCCTCACACACTCCCCAACCAGCAGGACGTACACTTCATGAAACGTTTCCCGCCTGGGGAACAGCCCGACCTCACCACACCCTTCCGCTTCACTACAGTCAGCAAGCGGAGCAAGAAGGTGCGCGCTACTGGGCCCCGCTAGTAGTGGCTAATGCTAACACCCACTGTCTTGTCATCCAAAGCCTTGACCTGAGCCTGCCAGTTGCTAACCCAGTCATCTCTTCTGTCGCACACGACTGAACACCTCCCTTTGTTGAGACAAACATTGACAAGAAACTTGATGAATCATTCATGGGGTTTAGCTTTACACCTACTAATTTGCCACTACAGCCCCCTAGTTAGTGATCATTCCTCTCAGTTTTAGTTCCCTTACTGGACCAACTAGACCAATACTGGTCCATTGCTGGAAGCTCTATGGACCTGGACTGCTTCCTTTCATAGGCCAGAAACACTGACAAGAAACCTGAAGGGCAGCCAGAGTCCCAGGCTCTACTAAGGCCTCTATTCCACAACCACAAAAACCACAAGGCCTTCAAGTCTCCTGTTCTGGACCAGCTGGACAATGTCAAGTATGGGATTACAACTGGACCATACAGAGAGAAAACAAGGGTGGGAAAGACTGAACAAGAGAGTGGGTGCTTAGCCTATGGATAAAGGGAAAACAGGAAGGGGAAAAAAGGAAATTGGTGGAGTAGACAAAGGGATAGAGTGATCTACACAGATCAAATGGACCAATAATGGATTGTTGACATGTGACGCACTTATTTGTCTCACTGCTAAATTGGTGAGAACCTGTGAGACTGGTGGATGAATGGAAGGATGGATGAGGTAATCACAGAGCGAGTGATTTACTGAATAAATGCACGTTTGTAAGAAGATGAGGGAATGTACGTAAGAGTGTGTGTGTGCGTGTTTGTGAGTGAATGAGTGCACCAACAACCATGAGTGAAGCTGGATCACAAGGGACTCTAGAAAGGGACCGTCAAGTCCCTGCATGAACCCGTGACAACTCATCGCAGGGACTGAAGCTTTAGAAACTAGAATGTATAAAAACCAAGCTGCACCAAAAACAGCCAGCCAATCATCACAAACCAAACCAACGACCGACCAAAGACAACTGGAGACCTTCTTCATGACTCCTCCCAATGCCCTGCCCCCCGAGGACACTACACCTTCAGCTTATAGGTGCAGAAGGTGATGAGCGCAGGGTTGAGCAGGGCAGGGAGGGTGCCTTGTCGATTAGCATTGCTATAGAAACGACCCAGGGGATGATGCTCCCATGCGATACCGTGGATACAGAATGCTGCTACCAGGACATTCAGTGGAACAAACCAAAGTCTCATGCATACACACAGGAGAAAAAATATTAAAGGGAACAATTTATTGAAAGTTATATATATTATATATATAAAAGAAGACAGAAACCCTAAATAAGCAATCTTACTATGATGGTTACTATAATTATTACGATAAAATTATTTCATTTATTTATTTCAGCTCTGTGTGCAGCAGTCTTTCTCGACTCAGTAAACCTTACAGAAACATTTCTTGTGTCTCTCAACCTCTTTTAACTGCTTCTTCACATTCATTCATTTTCTGTAAAGGGATACATTGTATAAAGAGATTCAAGTTAACGGAGGCTCCAGATGTGGGCGGCTGGCTTTAGAGATCAAGTAGTTGATTGATAAACAATTAATTGGCAACAGTTTTGATCATTAATAATTGTTAATGTGTCATGCATCAAGCAAAAAAGACCAACATTTACTTCTTCCAGCTACAGTAATATGAGTGTTTTATGGTTTTCTCTGCTTTCATATCATCCCAAACTGAAAATAATTGGGTTTTGGACTGCTGGTTAAACAAAATAAGCAATCTGAAGACATTTCCCTCGGCTCTGAGAAACTGTGACACATAAAAGGGTTTGATGATATGATAATATATCTACAAATTTGTCCACCACCAGATAATGTGCCCTACCATTTCTACCAAAACATCTATTCCTTTAGTATCTCTGGTTGTTTTAGACAAAATTGCAATCAGCCAGTGTGCAGCATTAATTTACTTGTATCGTTTGCAAGATTGCTGCATCAGTCTGATATTTAATGTTCAATATTCAATGTTTTAATATAAAATGACATACCATGATAGATTATATTCATATTTTATAGATGAAAAGATGATTAATTGACTGCAAAAGTAATAGATTCATTGCTGATGAGACCTGCTTAGTTGAAGCCCTAGCTGGCATCAAAATGATGAAACCACACCATAGATTTGAAAAAGTTATCTGAGAAAGTATCAATGGATACCAGACCGTCATGCAATGGTAAGAACTTCAATCTCTTTCTCACGCCAGGTAGAAGAGCTACTGCAAAGTTTTGCATTTCCCACAACAATTCATCATACAAAGTTGGAAAAGCTCTCCAACCCCTGCAAGGCTTTAAAATCTAACCAGCAGATTTCTAATCGAGACAAGTGCTCATAAGGCTGCAGAATCGATTCTGTAGTTTTCATAGGTCTTGTCTTGTATGGGTAAGTCTTGCACTCGAACGTTAAATGTTAAAAAAATATATATACATATTTAAGTTGAACCAGTCTTACTAAGGAACCCTGCAAGCTGCTGTTCTCCAAGTGTTGTGCAGAAACTGACAGCCACCTCCACATTATAAACCTTTGCCATGAATTCACAGCATGAAGGATCAGACAAAACAGTGAAAAGGAAACATGCAGTAGTGAGATAGAGTTTCATAGCTGCTTCTCCTCTCATCTATCCTGCTCTTATCCCCCCATCCCTCCCCTTCCTTCCCTATCCTAGCGGGAGGTCACTGAAGAGATGTCGCTGCCAAATGACCCAATCATGCCGGCAGACACAAACAGCTGACTCAGGGGGAAAAAGGGTTGTACCAGAGGATTCCTATTGCAAGGCAGAATCAGTGCTGGAGGGGGGTGGTATAAGGAGGAGACAGTGGGGTGGAAGGGAAACAGGGTGTGGGGGTGGGATAAAGAAGAGCGAGTAGGGGGTGGTGGGGTGAGTTGTTCATTTCTGGAACGTTGCTCCAGTTCCACTCGGGAATGATGGAAATATTCCGCGTAGCCAAACCCAGAGTGGAAGGTGTATGGTAATCATGTCGGGGAAGGAATGCCAAATATGTGCGTGAGAACGGAGCTGTGACCTGAGAGCTGCAGGAATTATGGGCCAAAATCCCACAGACCCAGAGGAAGCACACACACCCATATCCAACACATACACACATCATATACTAATGGTGCTCCACCAAGCACAAATCCATCCCACATAACTTATTCCCAGAATTTGAAACATTCTACTATACTAAACTAAACCTAGAAATTTTGAAAACCAACCCCGTCAGAGAGCCAACTCCCCTCCTTCTCCTAGTCAGAATACACACTGTACAATAACCAGACAGGGGTATTATAGAGCTCGAATACACTACCCAGACCTTTGCTATAAAGGCACCACTTTAGGCATCTCAGACATACATTCCTCCTTCACAGTTACAGTGTTTACAAGACTGACTATGTGATCTACTGTAACAGGTTATTTAGACTCCAAACTTTGCTACCAAACAGTCAGAGCCCAACTCTCATAAACACGTTACACTGCAGGAGATAGCTGAGTTTATACTCCCACCTGGTGGCCATCATGAATACACATCACACAATACAGTTTGACCATCAGTTGTTTCATGTTACAAATGAAAACAATTTGATTCAAATTGTAAACTGTGAGCCATTTTGCTTTTAAAGGTCATAAAACACTGAGATTCTGCATACTTTTAAGTACTTTACCTGCTTTGTTGCTGTCTCATCTGGATGGTCGGAGTGAATTTTAAATGATTAAAGTAGCCCAAGTGATTGACAGTATGCAAGATTCTTTGTGAAAAACAACAAAAAGCCTTTGTGTATCAAGACGTGTCGCCTCTTTAAGATATTCATGACTGAACAAAAAAAAAGATGATTTTTGACTGTACAGTTGATACAAGAGGCTTACGTCTCACCCACAGAAGAGCACAAACTCTGCTCTGAACCTTTGAGTGATGCAGATTATAAACTCTGATGTCACACATTCCATCAGTTCTTTATAATTATTTTCTCACAGTCCAATCAGATCAGTGAGTCTGTTTATATGTACACTGGTATCTTAGTTGCAAGTATCCAGGTTATGTGTTGCTATTGTGAACATAATAGCCTGGTTTTTAGAAACCTGTCACACAGAGTAAGTAAAAACCAGCATACTGTTTGTTGGTACAAAACACAGTGGCTGAGATGAGAATTCAAAACACACACGGTCAAAAGCCTGGATACTGTCAGACTCACGTGTACAGGGGTACGGATAACCAGGTTTCTCATCTCATTTCTCAAGCTTTCAATCAGGAGTTTGCACAGTTGGGTTGCTGAGAACTGACAAAACACCACCCAGGAAGACCATAACATGCTGTGGTCTCCAAGCTGGTAACAAATTTATGGTTTAAAAAAAATCTTAAATGTGTTAAATTGCAAATGAACTGGTTCTGTTGTTTGTCTGCAGTACAAAAAGGAACAGACTGAAAGTACCGAGTGTTGATCTACATGTCAGACAGAGAGGCAGCATAGCACAAATCCACCCACACACACACACACACACACACACACACACGAGAACAGACAGACAATTAGACACTCATTCATGTTACAGTTGGCTCAACACTCCACCACTGTCAAGTACTTTATTCACAATAAGGTCATTTTTCTTCTTTAAAAAATCATTTTTAATATACAACACAATTTGACAAGACAACTCCGTTTACAGCTAAATTTGAGCTCTTGAGTTCCAGCTTCTCTCATAACCAAAGCAAGCACGTAGATGATGGGGGAGAGAAAGATGGAGTGAAAGGGACAGATGAACAGGGGTCGAAGTTAGAAGAAAGAATGAGGAAAACGACAGTAAGAGAGGGAGGGGGGGAGAAAGAGGACTACGCTTAGTATGATTTTTGTACTAAGAACCAAAATACTCAAATAAAATGAGAAAATAACAGTAATAAAAAACAGTAAGAAAGTAAGAGTTAAAGAGAAAAAAAAAAAGCAGAGGTGTACCGGGATGCTGTATCCAAGGCAACCTCACATGCATGTCTGTCTGTTTGACGCTTCTGCTCTGTTCTGCCGTTTCACAAGTCCACATACACAAACACACACTCGGCAAACTTGAGTGTGCGTGCCCCCATATTCCAAGCGAGTGTGCATCTCTGGGGGTAAGAAGGGAGGGGGGGCGGGGCGGGGGGGCGGGGCGGGGGGGCGGGTGGGGGGGGGGGCGAAGGGTGGGTGGAGAGAGACAGGGAGGAGTGAGAGGGAGCAGGTTGTCATCCCAGACACAGTTCTCCCTCGTTCACTCCCTCCATCTCCAATCCTTCCCTCCTTTCCTTGAGCTGAGTAAAGAGTCTCTGTCTCCCACATCACAGCTCCGGTCATCCTCTGTCCAACTGTGCCACTGCGTGTATGTCTGTGTGTGTGTGTGTGTGTGTGTCTGTGTGTATAATATATATATATATATAAATATATATCTATAAGCACTTCCATATCTGTGGAAACCTGTTTTGGCAGGGGTCAAAAACTGAGGAGCAGAAGCTGCTTTAAGTTTGTATCAAGGGGACAAAAGGGGAGCTTGTGACTTATATAATGTCTAAGTTAATACTGTCATTAGTGTACTTTACAAAACATAAATTAGTAGTAGAAGGTGAACTTCTTGGGAAAGTTGCGTTGGTTCTGTAGTACGGAATCCTCATCAGTGTTGACCTGTATGTGTGTGCGTGTCTGTGAGTGCAGGTCACAGTACTGGCAGGCAATGGGCACAAGCTCAAGAGTCTGTCAGAACGGGCAGGGAGGTGGAGGCGGCAGGGGCGGGGTGGGAGGCGGACAGAGAGATGACGAAGAGGAAGGATAAGAGATGGGCTCCTTTCCGTGATGGATGCACCCATCAGCCAATCAGCCCTGGGCTCCTCCAAGAAAGGGCGCGGTGGATGGCGCCACCTGCAGAAAAGAATCACACTGAATATGATTATCTGAACACACAACCTTATGTGTGATGCAGGATGAAACATTTTTACTATTAGCCAAGAGTGAACATGCATGTGTTTCCACCTGCTATCTAGAAATGTAAGTGTAGGTGCGGGAGGGAGACCGTCCCTCTGACTGGCCATTGGTCGAGACGTTCAGGAAGTCCCAGATCAGAATGGTGTCGTCATGAGAACTGCTGATGATCTGAAACTCATCAAACTGAAGGCGGAACACGCGGCCAGAGTGCTCCTGAAAACACAATGAATCAAGACATTATGTTAACACACTGAGCATAGAGGCAGATAATGAATGTGAGCACACTATCAATGATAAGTGTTGTTTGTAGAACCACATCCAAGACCTCACTAATAAATTCATTCAGTTTGGGAAACACTGGACCGTACCTAAATGTTTATATGAATGGACACTTTTCAGTTACCTGAATGTGCTCCCCATTTATATGTATGAGAAACTCATCTCAGTATAATGCAATACAATTTATAACCAACACGATTAATGATAAACTTACATCTGCTCCTCTCTAAACACTTTCATCAGAACCTGAACATTATATCCACCATGAAGTTTAAAGTTTAAACTATTGGACTATTGTTAGAGCATTAGAAAGCATTTGTTTGAGCTGATTTAGCAAATGAGTGGTTCTCTTTGATATCTCTTCACTGGTTCTCATATTCACCTATACGATACATATTAGAAAAAGTGAACTAAGCTATAAGTAATTCTAAAAAATAAAATCAAATTGTTTTATTGTTATTATTTTGTTGTATTATTACGTTTTTTTTTTAAACATCCCAGTTCTGAAGGTAACATTAAAGTGCAGCTGAAGATATTTGTCCATCAGTCAGCTATGTGTTTAAACCAGTGATACTCACCACTAGAGTGCGCAGGCATAATGTGCTGGCGGGGGCTCGTGGGTCCAGGGCTGCCTGCAGGTCCCACACCTTGATCTTACTGCAGAAAGCAACATGAGGCGACACAATGTCAGAAACAAAATATGTCTTTGCACAAAGCTGTGTGCGTGTGTGTGTCTGTGTGCGCGAGACTGACCCGTCGTAGGCGCCGCTGACAATCCTTTTGTTGTCAAAGCGAATGCAGCGCACCAACTCCTCGTGACCTTCCAGCACTCGCAAACATGCTCCACACTCTATGTCCCATAACCTGGAGGAAGACAAGCCTTAGTAAACACATATAGCAATATACAGTCCCTTCAGTGTTTATGTATCTTTTTGGTGGTAAAGCATTATTTCAAAAATTTAATTATATAAAAATAACCCTATACTCAAAGTATTTTTGGCCAACTGGTCTGGTACATAATATGCACACGTTTAATCTCACACGTACCGGATTGTGTTGTCAGATGAGCCACTGACCACCAGGCGATCTCTGTACTGTAGACAGGCAATGCCCCGCTTATGACCATTTAGAGTGCGCACAAACTCACAGGTGCTGGTGCTCCATACCTACAATGGAGGAAACACAGTAAGGTTGGTAAAACAGTTCCACTTTCTAGTCAGACTTAAAACAGGTCTTTGGTTTAAATTTATGACTGACTACTCTTGTTACCTTAATGGTGCGGTCCCCTGAGGCGGACACTATGTATTTGTCGTCAAAGTCGACCACATTGACAGCAGCCCTGTGTCCCACTAGGACACGGCGTAGGCTGATGTCAGTAGGAGAGGCCATGTCCCAAACGGCAATTGAGCGGTCCTTAGAGCAGGTGACCATCAAGCCGTTGGCAAAGCGCAGGTGAAGAACTGCCTCGTTGTGGTGGATCAGTGTGTTCAGTACCTCACCCGTCGTCACCTCCCACACCCTGCACGGGAGAAGAGGTAGAAGCAGAGGGATGGAGGAAATGGATGGGTAGAAATAAGGCCAAGGGTTACAAAGAGGAAAAGAAAAGTTCGATTAAGGGAAAAGGGGGGGATGTAGAATAAAGGGGCATGGGTATGAGGGGGAAAAGGGGAAGAAATGAAAGGGGTGAGAAACGTGGGAAAAAAGACACAAGGAAGGTGTGAGTAGGAAAGAAAAATGAGATGGGGGCAGTAGGAAGGGTGGTCAAAACGAAAGAAAAGACGATGATGATGGAGAGTGGAAAAGATATGTAATGAGAGCAGAGGAAAAAGGAAAACAATGGAGACATGAGAGAGAATTATGTTTATTAGTTTTACAATGGAGAGACTCACGCACACGAGCAGCTGTGAAGAACATGTTACTGAACAGCACCGCTGGGTATTAAGAGTCAAACGCAGAACACACTGGAAAAGCTGACAACCAAACCCACAAACAAAGTGCCTGTCAAGCTGTTGCTAAGGAAGTGAAGTCACATTTTCCTTGGATACCGCCCAGCTAGTACGGCTGAAGTGTGGAGTAATAAGAGAATTAATGTTGAGCTTCTGTGTGCAGTAGCCAAGCAAGTGTCAACATACATACACCTGCCAGGTTTTTAAATATCTGCAATAAAACATATCCCACTATCTCCAGTAATGATGGTAAATCTCTCACTGTGAAATAACACATTCAATCTGACTGTTTGTTAATACTGCAAGTGTGTTATTGGCTAAATTTATTTTCTATGTTTTATTTTCCAACCTGACATAAATCAGCTGTGTGATAGCAGGATGTAGATGTGTTTTGCATGAACTATTTTGTGTAAAGTTCATGGCAGGCTTTGAACCGATCAGACACAACATGCTTCTGGCCAAAACTAGCTGAACAAGCTCTTGGCCACTGTAGTGAAATTGTGTGCTTCGTTATTACTTATGCATATCCATATCTGGCCTAACATGATCTCCACTGTGAAGCAATTCCTTCTGCTATAGAAACTGTGCAGTTCACAGGAACACATTTGTTGGATGATGCCCACACTAGCCTTTAAAATCTATTCTTTACTCAACATCGTGTTGGTGTTAACAACAGCAACAGCTTAACAGTAAATAAAGACAAATGACTCAACATGACTTAACAGACATTCAGCCTAAGTAACAGTGAGTAATAACGTTCTCTTCAGTGATTTCAATCACTTTCAATATTACAGACATGGCTTCAGGTCAACAGTGTGTTGGTTCTGTAGAAGAATGTCTGTCGTACCTGACAGTTGAGTCAGAAGACCCGGTCACGATGACCCTCTCATCATACTGGAGACACAACACTGAGCCTGTGTGACCGGTCAGTATCTTCAGACACTCCAGAGACTGCTTATCCCAGATCTGAGGAAAAAATGACAAGAGTGGGAAGATGAATGAAGCAGAGTGAGAGGGAGATATCGACAGACGAGGACACAGAAAACAGGGGGGAAAAAAATAAGAGGTTGTGAAAAGGTTGCAGATTTGGGTCATCCTAAGAATGGCCTATTCTCTCTCAGCAGTGTTCATGCCCCATTTCCCCACTGCTGCGCTGAAGCTCTGTCTGTGTCCGTAAGAGCCACTTAGCTCTTCCCTGGGTGTACGTCAGCCTTCTCCAGAACAATAAGACAAATCCACTCTTTTCCTCCCTCCATCCTCCCCTCCTCTTCATCATCTTCTATTCTCCTCTCAGGCCAGACAGATAAGTGAAAAACACAACAGGTCTGGAGCTGAGCCCTTTTATCCTGTAATTCACTTGTGTTCTGTCTCAGTATTTGCTGGTTTAGCTCAGCGCCATAGACAATAAGATGATAAGCCATACTGAGCCAGAAGAAAAGATTCAATTCATAAATAAACAAACCCAGGCTGGAAGAAAACAACCACACACACAGCATGCACGTCTTTACCAGCCAACACTTTTGGCTCTCTCTACCGTTAGTGCTTAGACATACAAATGGGATCAATGTTAATTACTTCTACATGTCAGTTTGGGCCAGCGGGGCAGACTCATACATGCCTACTGTACGTATTAACTGCCTTAGCAGCAGGAAAGAACAAGTCATGAAATTAAAAAAAAAAGTTAAGTATGTAATAGTCGATGTATATTTTATTTATCTGTAGGGGGTAGTATTGATATTCCAGTCTGCACAGCTATAAATTACGTTCATGATACTTGTGAACAAATGACAAAAGTGGCTCTGATGACAGTTTCACATCCTGCTGCTGTGCATAACAGGTGCCATCAGCTGTAATTCAGGCAATGAGCTTTTGTCAGTGCATTCCCCATTCACACTGTTCACTTAGGCAGTGTTGACAGGAGTGATATGACATTAGTACACAAGGAAAGCTTTTTATTGTTAAGCAAAGTACATAATAAAACATATGAGACCGTTTTAAAGCAGAAAGTTGAAAAAGTGCCAATGGGTGGCAGGGCATAGTGGACCAGTTCATAACTTCAAAGACCTCTGATTGTTCTTGATGTTCAATAGACACATACCTTGATGGAATTGTCCCTAAGGCCACTGATGATCTTGTCGTCGTCATACTGGAGACAGTAAACCCCTTTACTATTTTCTGAGCGACACTGAATCCTCTGCAAGTTGTGTCTGCCACATCTCCAATTAGCCTCAATAGTCTGAAGGGAAGAGGGAGAAATAATGAGAAAGGCAGACAAAGAAGGCAACAAAAAAAGAAGCACTGGTCTCTGGTTGAACAGAGACAAGATGGAGACACATATCATATTTTATAATATTAATAATGTCGAGGTTAAGAGTGGTCATGGGATTGCTTTGATTACAATGACACCAAGACAATTTACTTAGGTATTAATAACATTTTAATGGCTAATTAGTAGTTCTACACAAATAAAATGTTTCCTGATATTTTGGTCTCTAGACTATTCAAGTGGTTTTGTGATACTACTTTTGTGATATAGAATATGGTCCTTTCAGAGAGTAATGTGACATTTTCAATCAGGAAGAAAAAAAAATATGGTACAGCATGAAAGATGCAAAAAACAACAACAACTCTAAAATAAACAGAAACATGTTCATGTTTAGTTAATACTGAAATCCATCTCACTGTCTCTTACCTCTATGTCTTGGATGATCTTGGGATAAAGGGAGTGATAGTAGGAGTTGGGTGGGACTTCTGACGTGCGGTTCTTGAACAGATATTTCTCCCTAGGGCGAAAACAAATATAAGAATGGGGGCTGCTTTGTATCCACCGGGATTTTGTTTCACCTACAATAGACACTTAAGACCAACCAGGTATAACTATACTTTCTCAGCTTTTTTATCCTAGCTTAAAAAACCCAAAACAAGAAGACTAACCAGCACAGTGTAAAGTAAGTAGTTTCCCCAGTGTCTTCAGAAAGCTTCTTAATTTAGATTTTTAGATGCAAAACATTGTACAAGCAAATAACATGGCTATGTCTGTGTACGTGTAAATGGGTCTATATCCAATCTTACCACTGATGTCTCTCAGACAGGCCTTTCCAGAGCGGGTCAGTGCGGACCATGCGTTCAATGAGCTTCTTCCACAGCATACCCTCAGAGATGACCCTCTGCCATTCCTTACACACAAGCTCTGCCGAGCATAGCGAGCGTGCATCCAGGAAAGACAGGATGTTCTCCGCTATGTGATCCAAGCCTTGGGCTGGAGGGAGGAGGAGGAGAAGGGGCTGAGTGAGTGCTTGCTGCAAAATTAATAGGATTTCATCTGGCTGGTTTATCTAGGCCTGGGGATCATTATTTGCAGATTGTGTTTTTTTGAACGCAATCCATGTTTGTTGGTTTTATTTGAAATATTTACAATATGATGACAGAAAAACCTGAGTGAAAACTCGAGGAATACCGCTGATAGGGCAAACTTTCTGTAGTTTTAACTTTTGTTATGGTATTCCTTAAAGAGGACAACAATGATCACCCTCATGCAGCAGAAAAACAAATTCTGGATAGGTGGACATAAATGTGCATGTATGTATTTGCACCTGGCAGCGCAGTGATGAAGTCTCTCTGCAGCATGGGTTTGAGGTAGGAGTTGATGTGGCCATGCTGGTAGTGGCACATACGGGAGATCAGGCGCTCGACAAACTCCACCTGGTCGGCCTCCGACCACTGGTCAAACAGGGCGATGCAGTGTTCCTTCTCCTTCTCGTAATTCCCCTCTGATGGACGTTTGCGGGATCCCACAACAGGACCGTTACTAAGCTGGAACAATCAAGAACACATGAGGATTCATTAAATGTTTTCAAATATGCATCTGTATCAGACTGTATACTGCATGATTATATTCTCACAGATTCATATGGTGCAAATTGGTCAAGTTCAGGCAGTCTTCTAGCGATTGACTGTTACGTCTATATTAAGTTTTCTTGATCAGCATCTTACATCTCAATTACTTTCAGGTCTTTTCTTTCCCATTACTGAAATTACTGTGTGGGATTTTAAATAAGGAATTAATCTGAAAGTTGTTCTATTGATTCACATAACAGTCTGTGTACAGGACCAAGAAAATTATTATTGTTGCATAATGGACCAAGTTAAAAATCAATTTTCATTGTTATGGGTTAAAGCTTGTTAAACCACTAGAGGCCCATGATGGTGGAGGTGTGTGTGGGAATAGAGTAAAAATGCTTTAAAATAAATGTTCATGACAACAGCATTTGTCATCATCATGTAAGGTTTTTACTTGTTTTAAGGGAACAGGATAGTCATAAAATAAATAATATTTGATGCCACAGTATGTTGTGAATCCAAATTATTATTTTTTTTAAATCATTCAATCATATTTTCCAAAATTTTCAGTGATCCTGAAGCATGTGAAGGCTTTAACTGCAATATTATCAACCCTTCCATGAGGGTTTCTTCATACATTATATGTAACTCATGTGCAGCACATATACATTTGAAGTACTTAAATATGAGATGCAGATCTCAGTTTTTCACCAAGTTGTGGCAAGGGATACGAAAAATGTTCTGTACACACACCTTGAGAACTGTGTTCTTCTTTGGCGAGAGATCGTCCACAAGGTTCTGTGACTCCATCCCTGATGTGTTCTGTAGAGAAAAAGAACAAAACAAAGAGAAGGTGCTGGTTAGTGTTTTGTTCTCTTTGCATCTGTGTTAAAAGGCACTGTGAGAGCCAGGGCAGCGGTGTGGACAGCGCTGGACACAAGAGTGCCACAAACACAGCCAAGGAAGGGTAACCATCATGACTTTTGAGGCGTGCACGCACAAACACCCGTGCATACACACACATATGGAGTGGGAAAAAAAACGGAGCGCTGCAACAAAAGGAATCTATTTGCTTGCTTGTCTGTGATGCGGGCTAAGTAGTCTGGACAGGAAATTAAACTGCAGCATCTTGGGTATGTCACTGGCAGGAGCTCAGGCACGACTGTAATGAAACTAAAATCAGATAGTGGTCTGGGAGGTAACTCGATCCCACCCATTTCTAACATGACTAAGTCTTACAATGATTTGAGTCTTTTTGCAAGTGCACTGCAAACAAGCCAGAGAGACCTGAGTCACTTTAATAACAGGGCTAGGGCATAAATCACTTATTGACAGTAATACAATGAGATGCTGACCAATTAGTCTTGCCCTTAACACTCAATAAACAAAATTTATATAACAATACCCGCTTATAACAAATTGCATATACACTTCTTTGGAAGTCATGGGCAGTCAGGTAACAACATCATAACCTTACATTCATCATTACATACATACAAACCAATATGAAGACTTGCTTAGGGGGCTTGATGTTTACTGGTTTTAGCTGTGCTGAGTATGCAGTGTTGCTATGTTAGGATGTCATCTGAAACAAACATGTCAAATTAAAACTAGCATAATCCTGAACTATAAAGCCTCTTTAAAAACATTCACTGCAAACTCTCCACATACAAGCAGGGACAGCACAACGTTGTTTGAGCATAACTACGTGTGGACCGTGCCTAAAGTGAACAAATACAGTATTATTTGCAGATTCAATCATTTTCCCTGTTCCCAGATATGCTAATAAACTAAGCTAGAGGGACAGACAAGGCCTTCACCTAGGAGAGGGTCAGTGCTATCACATATCTGTGTAGGTGATGACTGAGCCAAGGTCATAGTCTCTAAAAATGACTATGTTGGCAGAAAAAAACTGGAATACAGGCCTGTCTGACTATATATTATCTTATAGTGCTTCTCCAGAGGCCTTAAACACAGGATTAGTACATCATCTGGATATTCTTCTAAGCAAAAACCCAGAACCCTCTCAAGAACTGCTTCAGATTTTGCTCAGTGCAGTTATCCATCTAACATGGTGATGATGCTACGTGTGCAGAGCAAAACCAATAGAGGTGTTTCCTGTCAGTGGTTGGCACTAACACAACTCTACAAACAAACAAACGGTTAGAGACCTAGACCAAAGCAGACAGGACAAGAAGCCAGAATGGGCTCGCTGGTGTTGATGATCATGCAGAGTAGAAGAAGAGAAGGGAGGAGAAAAACAAAAAGACAGACCAGGTTTGGCCAGGCAGGCAGGCAAGCAAGCATGTAGCCTCTCAGAGCTTGAAGGAAGACCCCCCACCTCGGCCCTCACACCTCCAGGTAGAAGGGGAAAAAACGTTACTCCTCAATGCAGGGTTATTCTCTGGTACCCCCTGAAACCAACCCTCCACTCACATCAGTGTACTCAGGAAATAGTTTAGTATTCAAACCCATCTGATTGGAAGAGTCTCCAGTTTTCATGACATGGCACAGTCACTGTTTGACTTTAAGCGCTCTAGGGCCCAATTTAGATGCAAGAACTGTGATTTGACATGATTATAAAGAAGTAGAAGTCAATTACAGTTTATGAAGCTACAATTCTGTTTCAAGTAGAGAGAGTTTGAGAAGGCACCAGAAAAGAACCTGAGAGCAGTGTGCTTCCAACAGGGAGGAAAGGACAACGTAAGGTGAGGAGGTAGGAGGGTGAGGGGGTGAGTGGGTGCCGTCCGCACCAAGGTGATATGAGGAGTCGTATGGAGTGGGCGAAGAAAAGTGAAGGGTGAGGAGATGGCGAGGGAGGAAGGGAAGGGAGAGGAGGAGGAGCAGCAGAATTAAGAGGAGAGAGGCAGAACCTGGTTGTGAGCCCGGGTGGAGGGGATGCTCTGCAGGCACCTGAGTGCACACAAACTCTCAGCCACCGAGGAGCAGCCCAGCCAGAGAGAGCGAGGCACAGAGCACTGTGTGAAAGAGAGAGAGGAAGGGAGGAAGGGAAGGAGGAGAACGAAGTGGACAGGGTGAGGGAGGAAGAGAAAGGGAAGAGCGAGAGACGAGAGATGAGAAGTAAAGGAAAAGTAGAGGGGGGTTGATGAGGGAAGTTGTTGGGAGGAAACCAAAGGCGATGAGTGAATGGATGGATCAATGAATGGACAGATGGATGGTAGTAGTGAGGAGTTGAGGAGCGGGACAGGTGAAGTGTGAAGAAGTAAGAATTCAAAAATAATGGAAAAATTAATAAATAAACAAATAAATAAGGTTTGGTTTGAAATTGAGGAGGTGGGTGTGTAACCATCAAAAGTGAGGAGAGAAGAAGAGGGGAGGAGGTGGGGGATAGTGAAGGGAAAAACCAGTATTAGAGCTACACACACATTGGCACAGTGAGCGCAGGAACACACACTCCTTCACACACAAGATACAGACTGATAAACATACACACAGAAGCATTATTAGACATGAACTGGGTGGGGATAGGTAGAGGAGAGGGGGGGGCAATGGGATTAATTGTCAATTACTGTCACTATTGGTTTGACAGAAACCCCACCCGCTGTTCTGCCATCCCCACTCCCATGAGTGGTTAGTGAATAACACTGGGACAAAAAAATAAAATCAAAATTAAATACACAGACACAATCCACATGAAATTCCCAACTTTTGGTAGGCCTGTAAAATAAGGTTCCCAAACGCTGCACAAATATATATACTATAATATTTACTACTACGAGTATATACAGTACTACAGTATTATTATCATTGTTCAGAGCAAAGGAATAGAGGCAAGGTGTATAAGATCAAGGCTACACATAGTAAGTGCTCTTATTAGGCAAAATACTTATTCTAATAGTCACCTTTTAACATTTATTTCTTATCCTGTGGGTGTGTAAACTCTCGGGTACATTTGTTTTTATTATTTACACATGTGTACTTATAGACCAAAACCAATGAAAGCTTATTAATTCCCTGTTTTTACATAGTAATAGTTTAATGGGCGTTAGTAAAGTTAATTTAAAGTAAATGAAGTGTTGGGGAAGCTGCTGTTTGACTCCATTAGTAATTTCTATTCTTGCAACTCATTTCTCTCAGCGATTGTTACTCATGATCTGAAAACATGTGTAGCAAAAACAGGAACAAACTCTGCTAACCCCTGGTAAGTATGTGTCACAAAGCAAACGTCTGGTCCACATAATTCACTAAACAGTCTAACATACTACTTTCTAGGCCTAACTTGCTTTGTCAATAGCAAGTACGGCGACACAATTGATTTGTTTGTTAGAGAAACTGGGGGCTGTGCGGCATTTCAGATATGGAGAATGGATGTTAACTGTTACCCCGCCGATGTGTAGGTTAACTGACAAACCACATTTGCGCCTCATCTTAATTGACGTCTTCTTTGCGACCACTTTGACCCCTGTAATGTTAATGTTAGCTGCTGGTAAGCTAACGCTAGCCGAGGTGGCTAGCCTAACAAGAAACCATCCAATTCACCAGAAAACAGCGTTACTCGCTGACCAAATCTCACAACGCCACGCCGATTACAGAGGGAAATGATATTATAATATTAGTTGATGATTCTAGTTAACAAAACAACTCATACCCCCCTGACAAATTGACTGTTTTGGTATGGTAATGTCTGTCAAGTATACCTAGCATTTTTAGCATGCTAGCTATTAAGCTAATTGCTAAACCTCGCTAATCGTGGTAACGCTATGTGAATGAAAAAGCAATACACTTCCTTCTACGCACTTTGAAAATATAAACAGACAAGCAGCACATTGTTACGTTTTTAGCTACATTCCGTTGTATTCTGGACTCTAGCTGCCCCACACACGTATTACCACGTAGGTTGTCTTAACACAAACTAGATAATATAACATACCCGTAAATTTACGTGGTTCATCGCCTCCTAGCCTGTGCTAGCTGGATGGCTAAGTATCAGACAGGGCCCAGTTAAAGTGGCGCAGCGTCACCGCAGTGAACGCTACCCCGTGAACGCTCGTCTGTCTTCGGCCGACGGCTGAACGTCAACCTTTAAATTTCCCCGCTGTTCGCCAATTTTACCCGAAACAACACGCGTTTAACATTTACCAGATGTTGACGTACACGTCTTGTTTGGCAATCCGACCAGTATGCGGAGCATTCATAGCAAAATGTATCGATAATTTCAGGCCCTCCCTCTGATTTCTGGTCCCCCCTCCTTTCTCCTCCACCTCTCTCCCGACAAGCCGCTTCAGACCATTCCTGCCGTCGAATCGAGCCTCGGCGCTTCCCGATAAATAGGAGCGAAACTGAACACCTCCGTTGTTCAGGATGCCATAACCGAACGATTCTTACCATCAGTTCCAACGTTTTGTCCTCCATCTCCGGCTCCATGTTGACGATCCCCCCCGAAACTCGCTCTGAAAATGGAAACCCAGCCCTGCGTCGGCGGCCCGCAAATGCAGAGACGTCATTCACTTCGCTCAACCACACAGCTTTGGTAGGGCAGTGTCAAAGAGTGGGTGGGGGATGGGAACGCCCATGCAATAAAAAAACACGCCGATTGGACGGATTTTGTCAAAAGGGGTGTAGTTTCACGGCTCTGCCTTTTATTGATTGGCTAACCGTGCTACCAAGGCTTCCCCGGTGACTCCCCCAAACAAAAGGGCAAATGGATGAAGATGCTGTTGCTATCCTGAAGAGGAATACACTAAGGCAAAATCAATCATCCGCATAGCTTTGCTATAAGATGCTGCAGGATGTTGCCTATTTAATATGGCATGTGTAAAAGAAATAACTGAAATCCAACTCTATAAAATAGTAACAGGAGTTGTGATGCAATGATTTTTTTTGAGGTTTTGTGTTCCTGTAGCTGTGATATGATCATATACAGATACTTGGGTTGCTTGAGTATATTCGGATCAAGATTAGATTAGAAATGACACAGGATGTTGCATGATTAAAATGAATGCAAGTGAATACGAGGTAAAAGTGACATAATAGTTACATCAGGAACCTCATGAAAAAAAACCCTGTTAACTTTGCAGAGTAAAACGTTGGGGTGCATGATCATGTATTGATGTTAGCACACCTGTCTGAGATAAAGCCAGGCAGTCGGGAACAGCTTGAGGTACCGCCAACCTTTACCTTAGTTCACCTTTGTTGATTCCTTCTTATGAAACCCACTGGAATAATAATTAAAACAAACAAAAAACATGGTTGACAGTGCACATGTTTGAATTACTCACGTCCTGAAGTCTCAGAACTGTATGTTGTAAAGTGCAGGATGTTTTGTTTCCTTCCCCAAGACTGTTCCTACTTTAAGAATTCATCAAAGCAGGCTTCAATGTATTTTTCCTTAGCTTTTCCTGTGATGCATCAATATTTTGGTCCCTTTTTAAAAATGAAGAATGGATGCACGTTTGGTGTATTTAACAAGGCCAGTCCTAACAGCTCCATAGGTAGCTCTGTCTTCATTTTTCAAAAGAAACATAAGAGAACTTTTCTTATTTCCTTACATAGTCAAGCAAATGACAAATGTCATTTCCTAGGTGACCAACTATCATGTTCAAAATTCTATCAACGGGATTGCACTGTATGATTCAGAATTTCAATCAATTTGATAGCAAACTTTCACAGACTAATTTACAAATATGTCAGAGGTGGAACCAGGGATTCCTGAAAATGTGTCAATTTCATTTTTATCTGATCACATCTTATGTCAGGGCACAATAAGAAATCTGATACCTTTGCTTTCTGCAGTGTAAAATTCAATTTCAACATGAGGATGATCCTGACGAAGCAAATAATCAATTGAATCCCCTAAAAACAGTCATGAATACTTGGCACAACATATTCATTTAAATTAAGGAAAGCAAAGAAAAAGTTGGCTTTTCCAGGAACCGAACAGACACAGTACAGGATTGAGACCACAGCAGATGAGGAGGTAGCAATGGTTTTCAGCAGTTCAAATTTAATACTTTGTCCCCCCTTCTCTACAGAAACCCAGGTAAAAAAAATCCCCCACTCTCATAAAATACAACAGCAGCAGTTACCAGTAAAAAAATGAAATGCAAAAAAAAAAAAAAAAAAAAAAAAAGAAAGAGAGAAAGCATTGAAGGGAGAAGAGAGAGAGGGTAGGGACAAGATGAGGCAAGAAAGGAAAATATATTTTCTATATGTGAGGAGTGAGTCCAAAGTTCATCTTCAGACCGGGTTGGGGGCAGCGACGAATCTGGGAACTTGCTGTTGTGTTCATTCAAAATGGAGGGGAGGAGGGGAAAAAGAAAAGAACAAAATGAGTCGAGTCCAATCCAACTAGGGGAAGGAACCAGCACTCTAAGGCAGGGATTTATTCAGGAAGGGCTTTCTCCCTCTCTGGATGAAAGAAAATCTCACTCCTCTTCAGCCTGTGTGATGTACTTTGTCTTGTGTACAGATGAAATGTATGTGCAAGTTTGTGTATGGAACAGGTAAATTGGAAGGTGTGTCTGTCATATATATGGTCAACACGGTTGCACCTCTCACTTGCTGCAAGAGAGGTGGCATTTTTCTTTCCTTATTTCTTCATTCATTCCTTTGCTTTGCTTTTCTTTTTTCTCCCAATATCAGTCCCCGACTACCTAGTAGTCATCCAAATCAAAGAACTCATCGTCCTCTCCTTGGTACTCCATGCCCTGGAAATCCACCCTGTACCGCAAGATACCTGAGGAACAGAAACATGATAGATTAACAAGGGTAACATCACGGCTTATGTCATGTTTCGTTAGATCATGGTAGTATTAAAGCAAGAATCTGTATTAGGATAAGATAATCCTCAGTAGATATGGAGTGGGACTTATTTGTATCTAAAAGCATGAATTCCTGAGATACTTCTTTTTTTTTACTTTACTGAATTGCAAAAACAAAAACATAAAATGTATTTTCAGGTTGAGAAAATGTACAAGAAATTTGTATTTGCTTGTTTAGTATAAAAGCAGAAAAATGATTAAAAGATTTTGCGTGATTAAGGCCTCTAGCTCCACATCAGCACATCAGAATGAGAAGTCTTACCTGTAAGCAGAGTATTATGTTAATACATATGTTGAATACTTTGATTTATCATGCCACCAATGTTTAAAGTTTTGACACAGAGTGTATGGCAAGATGAATCAGACACTCTGTAGAATACACATGTTTTGAAACATTCAAACATTTGCCCGCAAAAGGGAGGACAACATTACAGTGCCAATACAGCTCGGTAACCTGAGGAATTCAGGTTGCTTTTAATTGGCTTTTACTTTGCCAAATTTCTTTAGCTTCCTGGCTACCACGTGTCAACTAAGGAAATCTCAGAGTTGCCAAAAGTCAGGATGAAGGTGAACCAAGGAGAAATGAGAACTAGAACAGCCTGTCCTCTCTACTGACTGAAAGTCCCTATCAAATGGCCCAATAATCTAGCTAAAGTGCAGAAGTCCATTACTTTACTCTACTGTGGCCAAGGCTACATGTAAACAAACAGTATATTTTAAGCAGAATTAGTCAAAGCCATAAGCTATGCTCACAAAGTTAAGCTGATTATTATTAGTCTATGATCATATTCTTGCACACTGTCTTGCCTATCAATTTCGTAATTGTTGCTGATATCAGCATATAATTAATTTAGGCAGAACAGCTTGTATGTAGTCTGCAGCACGGCATACAACATATTTCCTAGCATGAAACGTGTTTTTATCATGACAAAGCTGTTATTGTTGTTTCCTGCACGAGGTTGCAAAGGAACAAAAGGGGGAGGGAAAAAGGAAGGCCTTTCTCAGGTTCTCTTGATATGCTGCCCGTAGTCTCTTCATCACAGTAGATTCCTGAGGATACATGGAGGCTTGAACCTGTCCTCTCTAGTTGAATAACAATACAGCTACTCACTGAGTCACAGAAAAAAACAACTTAATGACCACTCAGCTACAGTCTTTATCATAAACAGGCTGCTTACCCCCAATGCCTCCAAAGCCCTTGACGAACTGGGACCCTTCCTGGCTCTTGTCTGTGACTATCTCCAATGTGGCTCCAAATTTCTTGTAGTTGTTGGCAAACCACTCCAGCAGTGGCATGCTCTCGATCAGCTCATGTTCCTGCCCCGTCTAGAAACACAATCAAGAGTCAGGAACACATAGCATAATGGGCAATGTGTTTAACTTAAAGTTGGTCCTTTCTTTGCAGTGCTCACCTCTTTGTCTGTGAAGTGAGACTTGTCTTTCTCCTGCTCTGGCGTTAAGTACAAAGTCTTCTCATCTAAAAATCAAGGAGGAGCGACATTAGGACATAATATTTATGGGCTTGGTTCTCAGAAATGGTGGATGTGATATTTGTGGTCTGTATACCGTTCTCTGCTCCGTTGCTCTCCGCCCCATGCACACGTAGAATGTAGCGCATGGTGTCTAAGTTCTCGTAGACTATGAGGATCTCCACGGCTCCCATCTCCAGGGCTTTGAGCGTGTCCTCCACACCAAAACAGTACTTCCCCGTATCCTGACTGATCTCATCGAAGTACCGCCCTATAGAGGGTGACAACCATTAAGAAAAAAATCTTACCCACAACAAAAGCTTTTGTTTCCTTTGGCGGTTACTAGTAACACCTCACAACAGTTGCTCCAATGTGTCAACATAACAACTCACCTATGAGCTTCTTCTCCTGGATGAACTTGACATTAGAGAGCACCTCTGCTGAGAGCTCAATGGCCTGGTTGAAACCATTCTCTCCTCCATAAGAAATGTCCACCAGCTTCAGAACCTTGGCCTGTAACCTCTGTAGAAAGCAAACACATAAAAGTTAAAGATACAAACGGCCACAGGCACAAAGTGATATAATTAGGAGCATAATTCATTTGAACAGCCTTTTACCTTGAATAACCTTTTACTGAGGACTAAAACTTGGTATTTTCATCAATGTCTCTAACACGAGAGTCTATAAAAACAAACGTGCTCACAATGACGCATTAAGTTGCAGGATACCTGTGCAAAGTCCTGCCATTTCTGTGGTATATTGTGGTGTAAGTTAACCCAGAGACAGGGGCAAATTACACCAAATGGAACAAAGTGATTTTGCAATGTGAAGAGGATTTCAAAAGTGGGCAAACACCATTAATAAACTGCACTTTAACACCACCCGGTTAAACCTACTGTACTTTATTTCTACTGTCTTGACTTAGTTAGGCAAAGATTCACCACAGTGAAATGCATTGTGTGTATAAGAAATAAAACTGCTTAGTAATCTAGTTTCTGTACAGTTTGTAAAGTCATTTACATTAATAATACATTACATAGTAAATATTTAATTGGTGCTGCGTTTTATCAGACCACACACACAGACTTACTGGGTCGAACATGTCAGACTGGCTGAGCTCTGTCTTGAAGTCGGCAGAGCCAGCCAAGACCATTCCCGCCACATTAACTTTGTCGTTGGACACAAAGAGCTGGACAGCCGTCTCAGCCACTTTTCTCACATAGTTGTGTCTTTTCTCCATTCTCAGACGAGCAAAACGCAGAGCAGACTGCCCTCCTCTCCCTGACAGAAAGGTGAAGACACAAGACACAATCATAAGAATGTTTCACAACCTACTACAGAGTAGTATTTAATTTTCTAACAATTCCTGCTGTGCAGATGAAAACATAAAATGTTTAGTGTTGTATGAAAATTCTGGTTCAGTACCGTGCTTCTTGGGTAGGTCCACAGTGAACTTGTGTAGCACCTCTCTGGTGTTGCCCTGCAGTGTGCCAAACAGTGCCCCACTACCGTCGATCACAATAAAGCCAAACTTACTGTCATCAGAAAGCAGGGCTGTCAATGCCTGTGTTAGGGGGGGAACGGAAGAATTGATGAACATCTTACAGAAAACAAGTGTTTAATAGAAACCAAAGTACATGTCCCAAGAATCTTCTCTACTCTCACCTCGGTGTGGAACTTGTTGTCACAGAGATACAGGGAGGTGTTGATTGGCTTGAAAGGCTCAAAGTCGATATTGACTTTCTTCTCTTTGCCTTCCTCTGTCACAATGGTGCCACAGTACACAACCAAACCATTGGGTGGCACTGGCAAGAGAGAAAAAGTCAGAGACCAGCATATTAGACAAATATAGATTTTGTACAGATGCATAAACGGTATATAGTTTCTGGAGGAGATGCCGCCGTCATCAAGCTTTCTCATGTGTCACTGCAGGTGTTGCTCTCCATGTTCTTAAAGGCGGTGACATTCTTCAACAAAATCTAGAAGTATACTGTTTTTTTATTATGGTGTATGAACTGACATTGTATCAAGAGGAAATAAACACCCTTTTCCAATGCCAACTACCCATCTTTGTATTTCAATGCTCCAACGACCTCATCGTCTGCCTGTTAAATATCACCATCTTATTTACTAGCTGGTTACCAGCAAGGGGTACATAATATATCACATAGACAGTAAAGTGATATTGGTAACGGTACATTTTCCAGAATTTCCTGTTCAATCCAGACCTACTATAACTGAAATCCTGTTCATGTTTATGAATGTAGGCTATAAATCCGTTCACAAGCACAAAAAAGAGGAAGTAAGAAAAAAACAGATGCAATCTTGTGTTACAGATGATTATTTTGCAGCTTTTGTTACGGCCACTGAAATTGCATCTCTGCATCAGTAACATCTGACTAAATATCAATTAAACACTCAATGTGGCTATCTGACCTTTACTGGGCCCATGAGGGCAATTTTATGTAAAGACATACTGATATTAATTCTGTCCAGCTGCCCATGAAAAACCACATCCCACATGAAAGCCAGTATGGTTTTTATTAGGATTTCATTGTAACACATACCCTTGTTGTAGAGTTTTAGTCTTTGCTGTACAGAGGTGATGGCCCCGAGAACAGAGAGCCTGTTGACTCGACTCTTGATGTTGGAAGCAGTTCCAAACTCATCAGCCAACATCTTGGCCACTCTGGATATCTGGTCCTTAGGAGGGATGATCAGTGAGATCATACTGGTGCCATTACTATAGAGAGAGAAAGGATTAAGAGTTAGAGCTTGGATTTACACTTTGGCATACAAACACATAAGATGCTAAGGGATGCAAGGTTTAACAAAACACAGTGGATGGTGTAACACTGACACAGGCTAAACACCATACATTCATATTTATGTGATAATAACAAGATAGGTGCTATCGACACAAACTATAATTAACTTATTATTAAGAGCAGCATTAGGAGCAGATTTGATTTGTTACTTTTCTTCCTTTAAATATCATCCCACCTCTTACCTTCACCTCATTTTGTAAACACACAACTGTCGATTGCAAAATATCACCTTGACAAGGAGTGAAAGGTTGAGGGACAAACAGGGTGGGCTTTCATTTACACAGTATACAATCACTGCCCTTGAAGCAGAGGACTGAGTTTCTGTTCAACTGCTCCACACTGTCTCTCCATTCACTACCTAGCAAGAGACAAAGCATACCAGTACAGGCTGACACTGCATGCACGCGGGCAGGTAGCAGCAGCTGGATGAATGTAGGGCAAATGGTCAACTGTGTGTGACATGGCAGGCGGTGGAGCACAGGACAGCAAATTCTGCGCAGTACCAAACGACAAGCTGTCGCAGAGCAAGGTACAAGCCAGTGTAGCAACACCAACATTTCTCTAGTCGTGTTTGATAATTCAAGAAAGCCTCAGTGTCCGAATAAATCCGTCCAAGCAACCGATGTGGAAATCTTTTCTACTGACCATTTTGTAGCCGACAAGCCTTTAAAATACCACCAGCTTAGCTGCCATGAGGTAACTGACTTTGTGTACTCGAGGGAATAAAGAAAAAAATCACATAATATACATTTTTAAAAGCCAGGTGAATGTCATTTAAAGTTTTGGAAGAAGTCCAACGGAGCATGTGGGCGTCCAACAGTAAGCTAGCCGGCCTTCCTTCCTCATCAACGTGCTTTCTTGTTAAAAGACACCCATGGAGGCCTCTTTCCAGAGATGACGTCTATTAGCGGGTCTCATTAGCAACACGGCTAAGATAAACGTTACTAGCTTTATAACGGTAACGTTACCCCTTGTGAGTTTGGGGGAAACAACCCGAGCAATGTCACCCACAACACAAAATACAGACAAATAAAAAAGCATGTTCCCCCAGATTAACACCATGTTTTCAATGTCCAGACGGGCTTAAAATGCGACAGCAGTTCGCGCTTAGCAATTAGCAAGTTAGCAGCAAAAGCTACGTTAGGCTAAGCTAGCCATGCTAAGCTAACCACTCCCAAAATCGGCCGCACATATCCGATCCCCAGCTGTTGCGGCGGTCAACATTCACACCATCACCCGAGGCAATAAACCCAGTTGGCCCGGGCACTGAGTCGGCACGCAGCTCAAATCGTTTCCTTACCCACGGGCAGCTTCCAAACTTTTGATCAGCTTCTTGATTTTCCATATCTCCACGTTCCTGTCCGCCGCGCTGGGGTCGTCCGCCATCTTTCTGCTGTAATCGCTTCAGCACCTGAAAAAGACGTGGGAAAAGAAGAGTATAACATATGCGGTAAACCGGTCAGTAACCACAATGGCGGATGATCATAATATTATTTGGCTGACAAAATAGTCACCCCAATTGGCTGGATACCTCTCCAAACTAGCGGCGCGGTGTCCTGTTAAGGCACCTGACCAGAACTGGCAGCTGGACTGACCGTGAGAGAAAGACTTTAGCCGGGCAGGCTCCGTCAGTACAGTGCGCGGAGAATAACAGGCCTACAGTCTGCCAGGCCCTAACGTCCACCCTTTTCTTATCTAATACGACCTACTTTCCCTCGGTTCTCCTGGAAACCGAGCGGAAACCAACTGGCAGCTTTTTAGACGTTACGTTTATTTAGCATAAACAAAGCCGGTACGGTACCTGCCTCGGACAACGCCGCTCCGCTCCGCTGTCTGTCCGCTGCGCTACGTCGAGTCGGTGGTCCGAGGAGTGACGTTGCCTTCCCGACCGGTGTCTCTCTCCTCCACACGCTGCGCGTGGCGCTATCGATGGGACTCACATGTGGGAGGTGGTTAGAATTGTGGCGTTCACTTCCTGGAAACCACATAGAAACCAATGGCGGCCCTCGTCCTGTACGTCCATCATAAACATGGAAACAACGATTGGACGGAAGACAGAAATTTTGTGTTGGCATGGTGGGCGATTGTATCTGTGGATCATGGGATTTGTAGTTCGAGTGATGTTTCTAAGACTAAAGTTGAATTAACTGGTTGTGCCAAACTGGCACAGAGACTTCTTTTGAGATTGTACTTTTCTAGAAGTGTTATCGTCTTCCTGTCACATTGTCATTAGTTTACTTATAATATGAGGGTTTGTCCATAAACATTTAGTATAAAGAGTGACATCTGCTGGCCTTTTCAAAAACATGTTTTCCAGATAAATTCTACTTTTCAACCAAAGGCAGCCACATCTGTTTTTGCTTTGGTGTTGTTTCACAGATTTCCTCAGAAACATTTGTGAAAGTGATGTTCAATTCCACATGTTGCAACACTATTGTAATGCATATGTTTGGATGACTAACTGTAGTGACTCATCACTGTCATGACAATTCAAGAAAAGACATTTTTTCACAAGTTACTTTTTATGTACAGTATATTCAGTGATTGATCAACCAAATGTCAGGCCTGAATGACACATTTCATGATGCAACAGGTGTCTTGCATGCTACATGTATGGGTGTTTCTTTTGTATGTCCAAGTCAGCAGGATGTAGCTGTCCTCTTAGGCTATGAGTGTTGTGACACTGTGGTTTTCAAACTGCTGAGGGAGCCATTTCAAGCTAGAAAGGTCAGCTGTCCAATTAGTATGACTGGTGGCCCTCCAAAAAAAAAAAAGAAGAAAAAAAAAATCTAGCACAGTGTTTCAATCCAGGCAGTTCAGTAGTCCAATTACCTTCTGCTGAGGTTGATGATACAGATGCAAATTAGTGGGTTAGATGCTGGGTGAGCTCTGTGTAAGCCTGAGATTGCAGAGTGAGTGAGTCTAAGTATAGTGTGGTCCTTATTAAGGGTTATAAGTTGCCCTGCAACACAGAAGTTAGCTGCCAAGCCTGGTAGGTCATTTAGTGAAATACATCCTTTTTCCTTTTGTCTTTAATGAAATTCGGTACTTTTTGTTTTACAGCAGATATAAATAATTATTTATAGTACCCACTTTGTACTCATCAAATATGATATAACAAAAATATACTCTATTCCCTGTTGCTATATGTGTTAATGTAGTAGTCCTTTCGATCTTTGGACACTGGACGAAGAAGCGTGGATGGTAGTTGTGGCAACTTGATCATTTAAACTGTGTGTTTTTCCTAGCTTTTTCTGTGTTCTGTTCTGAGGTCTGTTATGTCACTTTTCCCAGTTTCTCTAATAGCGGTGAGAGCCTATGACTGAAACAAAAATACATGGGGTCAAGACATTTTCCCCTCCTCATTAGAAGATCTACATATGATGCATCTTTGCACGTTTCCTTTTACGCAAACAAGCTGTGAAAAATGATTAGGACCTGTACACATTTAGACCACTAGATGACAGCATTGGTTAAAAAACACATGAATAGTTTTTGTAGTCTCTCAATTGTTTTATTAGTTGATGGAGGTGCAAATCATCCCCAGAGCTTCTGTGTTCTGCATTGCTCAACGAGACACTGAGAAGTCAGGTTTTGCTGTGTATTTATTGTACTAATTATTGCATGCAGATTGTTACACTTTATTAGGTTGCCATAT
This sequence comes from Nibea coibor, assembly GCA_023373845.1. Taxonomy (NCBI): domain Eukaryota; kingdom Metazoa; phylum Chordata; class Actinopteri; family Sciaenidae; genus Nibea; species Nibea coibor. The sequence goes on along the minus strand of CM041739.1, from coordinate 12,648,511 downwards.
GCTGTATATTAGTCAGTGTCTTCAGTGAATTGTGATTGTTTCTATCAGAACAAACATCTGTTTGTGCATGAAGCAACAAGCCCAAGGATTATCCCTGTGGTATTAACCATCTCTGGAGAAATGGGGGATGGGTGGGTGGAGCTTCTGTCTGAATTTGGCATTGTAACGATGGCCACATCATGGAGAAAAAGTGATATGGCAGTTTGTGCAACGGACTGGCTCCAAAATTGTCCAGCACTGGCATCAGCACCAATTCATCACCATCTGTCGACCATCAGAGCTGTAATGATCTGTCACTTAGAAATAGATGGCACTTGCTGTGCTGTGAATGGGAACTGTGCTGACCAGGGCCGCTATTCCTCATTTCACCTGGGCGTCACACATGAGCATTCAGATGAGCAGAGAAGACTGACAGGTTGTTAAATCCTCAGACTTTGAAGCTAAACAAGAAACTATATTTTGTATTATACATAATTAATTTAGCATTCCTAGAGTACAATTAACATATATTATACTAGAAAATCCCAGTAGTTTTAGAAATATGAAGATATGAACAACATTGCACATATTATACAAATCGTTTTTGTGTTATATGCACTTTATTTAAACATACTCAAAGCTCTTGCTTTGTGTTTTTGCCTTGCCCTTACAGTGTGTCAGTTTTATGCCTTTGACCATAATAAAAAAAAAATCATTTCAACTGTTTCGTTTGTTTGTAATGACACATCAAATGAACTTGAACTCCTTGACAGTACTTGAACATTCTGAACTGTATCCTCTAAACTAAATTGTGACTGAATAGTGGAACATATTGGGAAGGTCTGTTTTTCAGTGCATCACTTTTAAGACCAGAATTAGGTCCCTGCATGTCTCTTCGAAAGTAACAGTTAGCATGCCTTATTCTCTCAAACAAATGAATCTGTCTGAGAACATTGTACCTTTAATTGTGCCATTTTATAGCACAGTTCTGTGGGACATAATGAGTGAGTTATTGCACTCATTTTCTCAGCTTCGTCAGTTACGATTCACTTATATACTATTGTTACTTTGCTCCTTACATGTATCCACCTGCATGAAGTGTCCAATTCAAATATGTAACCTATATAGCTGCCCTTTCTCATCATGTTATTTCCTACCCTGTGCAGGTAATGATGCCATTGTGACTAATTGTCTGCGTTGTCATAGTGACCGGGCTGCAAGAAGGAAGCACTGTTTGTATGTGTGTGGTGTACATAGGCCTGCGTGTAGAAAAGTTATGGAGAGTGTGACCTAAAACAGATGCCAACAGGTTCACAGGGCTTTATTTCCCCATCTGTGGCCATCTGCTTAAGTAGAGTTCAGGGGAGAGAGAGAAGAGTGAATGTGGAAGTGGGAACTCTCAGGGGTATTCAAGGACATGGTCTTGCTTGTCATCACTAAGAGATGTGAGTAGGGTAAAAAAGACAGAGGGAGTGAGAACACATCTAATCAGACGCTTCCAGAAAGAGGCATGCAGTTACATAATCAGGGGTCCTGAAACTTATCAGGCGCGACCAACATGGCAGACATTTAAACGTTAGTCAGAATAGAGAAAGACTTACAAACCAAAGCTATGTGATACCTGTTTCGCTGACAACCCTTGCTGTCACTGCTGTGTTAAAGCTTCCCCTCCTATGAAAACTTTATTTGCTCCTTAGAGTGTGCAGTACAGCTCTCAACACAGATGAGGAAACCTTTGAACTCCTCAGAGGGAATTAAGCAGCACGTACTCTCTGCTGACACGCTAATCTGTGACTCAGTATGTGTCTGTCTCTCAGGCTCTCTTCCTCTGTCCTCCCCACTGAAAAAGAGGAGCATAATCGTCAGCACTTCAATAGCTTGCTTACGACTTAAACCAATCTTCTTAGGACATGCTGTATGTGTATGAGAATGTACAACTGTTGGAGTCTGGCAGCCATCTGCTGCACCGCTGTGAGTTTTTGGTTCTGGGACATGTGCAAAGATTTGGCATTGCAGTAGCCTGGGTTTTTAGGTGTGAGTATGTGAGTTTGTGTGTGTGTGTATTTTTTGCAAATCTCAGAGTTGACAGTCCTTTCACACTCTTGGCTCTTTTACTGCTCTCCACAGAGGCAGAAAGAGATTTACGGATCTGTCCTGATATTAAGTAGATTAATCAGGAATGAGGAGTGGAGGTTGTCATAAATATAAATGAGGTCTTTTGAGGCACAAGGCGAGGCATGCTGCATGTCCACGCAGTGTAGGCTATTAGACGTTTATCAGTGCGGTGGATTAAGACCAATAACCTCAATTTAGAGGCCAGGACACACAGTCAATCTTAATGTTGCATTGGAAAGGGGTTAAACCCAAAGGTAATATGGACCAGCTGGCCTGCCTACACTCACTGACCCAGGGCATAATCCAGTTGTCTTTCACGCCTCAGGGAGTGAAGAGTTCAGTTTAAGTTAGATTTTAAAAACTTTAAAAAAAAATCTTATTTCCTGTTATTGTAAGGCAGACTAAATATGAAAAACAAAATTGCCTGAACAAGCATTGTGCTAACTGTTGATGTTAGGATAGCGCTGTATAATTGTATAACACATCCAGCTGATAAAGTCTATCATTCCCCAGGGAGATATTACAGATGCTCCCATCAACCACACAGCTTTTCCAGGGCCTGGTGGTATATCATTTGCTATCTATACTGGAGAAATAAAAGGAATGCACACATTTGCACATGCAGAAAAACACATATTTGTGTATGCAAAATGTACCAAATACAGCTGTGGCAGAACATCTGTTCAATCAATGCCTGCTGCATGCATAAACACTGCAGATCTTCATTCAATGGCTGTGTTCATTTGCACAATTAACAGAGATGTAAAATGTAAAAGAGAATCGTGTGTCACACTAAATCGTTACAAATGAATTTGATGCTGTTTTCAAGTGAATCTATCCCAAAAAAAAAAACAGTCCAGAAACACTTAATGTGGTGCACCAGAGATGCTGAGGTTTTGGTTGTCACTCCCCAGGAGAATCAAGTTTTCATAGCAATCGGTGCAGTACATGCAGTAATTCATGCCATCACTCATGCAGCACAGCTTTAAAGCAGTCTGAAACCACTATATCAGAGCCACCACCATGACAACGTCACAGATAGACTGATAAGGAAAGGAAGACGGGAAGAGAAGGGGGTGAAACGGGAGAGAGATGGTGGAAAATTGATTTTCTTCGAGCTGCATTAATCAAATTGACTACAGAAAGGGCATTATCAGTACAATGGATTTAATACAGCATATTAAATGAAGGCAGAGGCGTGGCTGGTGAGGCGAGCTTACTTTGAGGGATGATGATGGGAATGATTAAAAGTCGATGCCATTTGGCTGATGTGCATATGTCTTCAAGTTTGTAGAAGAAAAACCTCTTTTATATGCATTTCTCTCTAGTATAGATGATAATGATGCTGGTAATTGTGTGGGTTGTATCTTAGAAATGATTTTAAACTGCAGCTGTGTTTCTGCACACCCAAACCAATGTGTGCAATCTACATGTGTGTGCGAGTCTGCTCCACTGCATGGAAAAGTGTCTGTTGTGCAGTTGGTGTGTCTGCTGCTGGAACATGCAGACTGCTGCTGAAATGAGGACACTGAACACTGTTAGAATGACACGAAGACTTAAATTTATTCAGCCAAACATTGTGGAACTGCTGCAGTAAAACCAATGTTTTTAGCTCGCTGTATCAGCAATTCATTAGAAGTTCAAAATTGTTAGACTGAAAAACTTATTTCACTATGCTTGTATCAAGCTACAGTGAGTAAGAAAAAGTAAATAATAAAAAAAAGAAGAAGAAGCAGAAGAAGAATTAGAAAATGTTGTATTGCATTTGCAAAAGACGCACCTGTAAAATGTCTTTGTGTGTATTGGCCCAGTCAGCATCTGTTCAGCCTGACTGTGAAGCTGAGAGAAAACAAAATTGAATATAACAGCAAGAATTGAGGTTATGTTCATTTGCTGTATTTGTCTCTCAAATGAGTAAATCAATATCTTACATTCAAAAATACAAAAGGGGAATCGATGGAATTGACTCAGTGAAAGAGGAGCGCCTCGTAATAGATGTCTGTAAGGCCTGGTTGCAGGTGAAGATTGAGTTAAGAAAAGAGAGGGAGCTCCACAAGAAGAAGACAAAAGCACGAGATAGATGGGAAAGGGAGGAGTCCAGAACAGGAAAGTCGGCTGTGGTGTTTCAACCCTGCCGAGCAACACCTCGTTTATGTTTGAGGTTTACCATCACTTGTAGCTATAATTGTGATATTTAAATGCAGGCAAAATTGTGGCCATTAATCAATTAATTTATGACTGCCACATTTTTGTTACAGACCCTCCTCATTTGACTAAACAAGCAGCTTTCCTGCTTGAGTATGGACCATTCATAGCACTTTCACAATTTGCTTCTCATTCAAGCATTTAATCACACACAAACCAACCCTAACCATTTACAGCAATTTGGGAGTGAGTGTCTTGCTCTAGGACTACTAGGCACCTTAACATGAACTTAACAATAAGCTCATTACTGGAATGAATGGAAAGACAAACCAATGCAACCAAAACCAAAGCATCCCAGAGCCTGCAGAGCTGCACTGTAGACACCAAAATGGACTCCAGTGGTGAAATACAGAAGAGAATGAATGGCTGATGGAGAGCCATAAAACATATACATATAGTACAATCCAGCCCCTGGGAAGAAACATACAGTATTTATGAGTGTGTATAGTAACTTAATGTTTTTGGCCTTGCGGGCTGAGACCAGATGATCTGACACAGACACAGAGGAAAGAGACGACAGAATAAGGGCAAAAAACTGGACAAATAAAAGTGGTAATATGCTGAGAGGTAAGAGATAGCAGTTTGTGTTGAGATTTCAAACAGTCTGTTCTGTAATTATTAAGCACCTTTAGGTTTGTGGACCCATTCAAAGGCACATCTTTGCTGAGAAAACATATGTCCCCAGCTGGCTAATGGCAGAGTAGATGAGGCTAAATGAGTTATCCAGTTTGATCCTTCAGGTTTTTATCATCTGCAATAACTCTTCTGTGGATCCAGCTCATTCGCTCTTTCAGTTTGCTTCTCTTGGTCAACAAAGAGAATGACATCACACCCGCTGTCAGAATCCCCTGATGTATCATGCTCTTCATCTGCAGAGAGATAAACACAGACAATAGCACATGAACCTACAAAGAGGCTAGCAGATTGCCTTTGATTCTTGGTGTTTCTTATGTTATAGCCTACCATCTTTTCAGGGGAAAATAAATATGAGAGTTTGAACTCAGCGGTGAAAAGAAAACCAAACAAAAGCACACATATACAGGGGGTATAAAAAAACACCCAAGAATGAAATACAATCCAACATAAAAACAGAAAATATCAGCCTCTCGAACACAATGGCACAAAAGAGGAAAAAAGTAAACTCAATGACCGTCTAGCAGAAAAAGGTTGTCTATTAAGCCAGAAAGACAATCAAATATCAGCCAAGATCACTGGACTACCAACATGTTGCCAGATTTTACAGTGCAAAAGTACAGTATACTGTGTGTAAGCTTGAGTCTTTGGGGCCATCTTGTGGTTAAAAAAGCTCTGAGGACCTTTAGCTACTCAATGCCCCCCCGTGCCACCCCACATCACTTTGTGAAGTGGTTTAAAAAGACAGGACACTTGTAACTGTGATGTTCACTGTGTTTCAGTATAATGTTTAAAGAGAAGCTCTGTGGGAAGTCTTCAGCAGTCCAGAAAGATGACAGTCTCACAGCACAGTACCTGAATCAAAGACCTTTCCAACGGCATTTTTAGGACTGACAATATCCTGAGAACCAGTATCTTTTGCAGAGTAAACCTCAAAAGTCAAACCATTTATTTACATCCACTTGCAGTGGACATACAGATATTACTCAGGCCTGATCGACCCTCTAGACATATCAAACAACGTTTTTAGTAAAAGTCAGTGACACCAGCTCTTTTTGTGGCCGGAGCCGCCAGAATCAACAGCTGCTTCAATGAAGAAGGCAATTTTTATCACTTATCAGCTCGTCTGACAGAAATAAAGAGCTGATGGATGTCCCCAAACCTTCTCCAGGTCAACGAAAACAAGTCTAAAATCATTGTTTTTGCTTCTCCGAATTCTATACCAATTTTACAAATACATCTAGACTCCCTTTCTACAAATGTCAGACCTGTAGCCAGGATCCTGGGTGTAATATTTGACAGTGACCTTTTATTCGAACTCACAAAATTTGTTCAATCTGAAGAATTTGTTATTTTCTCTTTATGTAATTTGCTGTATTTAGGGATAAGTCAAATGGACTCAGCTTCAGCTAGAACAAACTCAGCTGCTCAGATTTTAATTAATACTAGAAGACAGAATTATGCATAAAAGTAAAAGGGAGGTGGCGACGTGAAAAAACAAAACAAAAAATACAAACTAACAGAGATTAAAAGAAAATAACATGCATGACGTTTATCTTTTCTTCCCATTTTTACATAAACATTACATTTTCCATGTAACCCTGAAAACACAATCTGCCACAAAATCTTGGTTGTTACCATAGGAACACAATCTAGTAATTATATTTGACCTGCATATTTAGTTTTTGTGCGTTTGTGTGCGTGACTCTCTCCGTTCATCGGCAGCACTAATTGATAAACAGAGAAGGCAGCATGTGAAGAAAACACAGGATACGATGTGGGAGGGAGACATGATGCATGCCTGCAACACAGTCTGACTTTCACCGTCAGCTGAGGTGCGAAAAAACATGCACATAACAGGTGAAGATCCAGCATCCCTCTCTCTTACACACACACACACACACACACACACACACACACACACACAAACAAATTAAAGTAGCATATTATTGAAACATATTGTCTTCAATTATCACAGTCAGAAATGTGATTCAGGAAGAAATCGATTTAATAAAAACAATCAGAATTAATAAAATGATAACTCACCCAGCAGTAATATACTCTCTGCTTCAACTGAAGCCATTTATCTTGGTCGGTAAGTAGAAACATCCAACAAACTCATTTTCTCGTATACATGTCTTGTTCATGTCACTATTCCCTTTTGCTCTTTTTCCATTTTCTCCCTTTGACAGGGTTTTATGTTTGAACACAAACTTAATTTGTTCACTTTGACATTCGCTCTACTCTTTCCTTCTCTGAATCTCTATCTATCTATCTTTGCTTGCTCCACTCTCATTACACTTTGCACTGTGGCCCACGACGGGCGTCAGAGGAACTCTCTTTCTTGTTTCTCCTGGCGTAGCCCAAATTGTTTTGGAAAGGAATGGTGCTGCTGCATGTGATGGAAGTCCCTTTGCTGGCCAGTGAATCCGAAAGCTGGAGCAGAAAACATTTGCGCACTGGGAGGCACACATACAAAGAAACACAGAGACAACATGCCCTGTTAACTGTTTCCTTTAGCAGCACAACAAGGTCAGGCTGACTTAAAAATGTCAGAGTTAGACACAAAACTGACATCAAAGTTGTTCCACAGAGAATACATTGAGAACACTTGTACATTCAGAGCACAGGGGGGGCTTAGTGGTTATGAGAGACCTTGAGTCGAGGGAAAGCATTCACCCTGCTGAAGTCATCTTGAATGAGACACTGTGTGCCAAGCAGCCCTGAGGGGACGAGACTGGCTGATTGAGATGATAGAGCAAAAACAGAGTTCTGTTCACTGATGTATGTATATGATAGTCCTCGCTTCACAAAAGCCATATATGTGCAGTTACAATAAGTAATATCTCATCTTTCTTTTGCTCTATGAGGGAATTACATAAACATGGTCACTTATTATAAAGATTGCTGAGAATTCGAATAGCATATGGTGAAATATGTCTTGAAAATATGACGTCTCCTAATAAAGGCATGGGTAAACCTGAAAGCTTTGCAATGATTTTAGTAAAGCAGAAGACAAACAGAGGAAGCACCATAAGTGAAAGAGCGTTCATAAAATGGGACAAGAGAGAGATGGTGAGGCGAGTAATTCATCTTTGCAGTCAAGCTGTGTATAGGTCATCCATCTGGCCTTTATGCAGAGGTGTCATCATCAAATATAAGAATCAAGCAGAGCAAAGGAGAGGGGAGGATGGCATGGAGATGGATAGAGCAATAGACAGAGAGAAGGAGAGGAAAATGGGGTGAGCGAGATTTAAACAACCATGGGCACTGAGAGCAGCACTGATTTAATTCTAACGCTTGTTGGGTTTGTTTCTTAAAAAATAATGGATTTAATTCCTGTCACACCATATATGAGTCATATCGGCTATAACTATTGTCATAGTGAATGCTTTGTATTATATGCTTTTATGCCTTTATTCCACATGACAGCTGTAGAGAAACAGGAAAGCAGGTAGTGTTTCGTTCTAACTTATGTTATGACTTGGCGCTGTATAAATAAAATCCAATTGAATGGAATTAAGTACAACCTTCACAATCGAGAACTTACTGGCAGAATTAAAAAGATTGTATCTTAATTAAGCTGCATTATTAAAAAAAAAACATCAACACAGGCTGACAGATGCAAAGCTTCCACATCTCACTGACTCACAAGTGTTAGCAAACAACTGCCTACTTACGCAGACATATATCAACATTAGCATTTCTATATTTTTTTATTAACTGCATTTTCATTAAGTGAAGTAACTGACAAAAGCGGATATGAAGAGTGGTAGAAAATAGGAAGGATGTAGACGTGGAGAAAAAGAAGAAAGCCATACATAGACTGAGTGGTGACAATGTTTGTGCATGTCAAGACATTTGTTTGTGTGTCTCAGCCTCTCATGAAACCAGGAGGAAGCTGTGGTAAACAGTCAGGCGGGAGGGCTGTATGATTTTCATCAAACACAAGCTATTGATCTCAGCCACAAGTCACACATCAATCCCTGAATCATGGCGGAGAATTAACCTCCTGCCTTTCCTGTCAACTTTACTTCCCTTCATCTCCCTCACTCCTGAGTTTCGCTGCAGTATTTGTTAGCTCAGATCAATTGGAAATAGAAACAAACAAAGCAAAGGAAACACAAAAGCCATATGCTTCTGACTCACATATTGAGGACACTGTGTTGACTCACATGTATTCACAGGAGGTTAAAGTGACAATCCTACTCAAATAAAGAAAGGCAAGTTTCAAAAGAAACATGAACGAATCAGTTACAAAATATAAACTAGAATTTTCTTCCTAAACTGGCTCTGATCAACCAAACCAGTTCTGCAGCCTTTCATCTCCAAACTTTCTCAGAGCTCCTCTAACTTCTTTAATCATTTCGAATTTCAAGAGGCACGCACCAACTCTGCTGCACTGATGTAACTGCAGAGGTGAAAAAGCTATGCAGTGGCCAGACAGATCGATAGATGTTTGGATACATCCATACATATGTGCATTGTTTTGTGTTTTCTTAACACAGCAGATACCTGAGGGGTGGCATGATTAGTTGAAACCTGGATCCGGTGTTTTCCTCCTATATAAACCACACCTTTCTTTCCCAGACACTCTCTCTTCTCTGCTGTGCATTGTTGTGTTGTTTTCAGCCATCCAACATCTTACTCTCACTACACATTACGCCACACACACTACTGACTTTACTGACAAACACAACTCATTACATCCCTAGTACACACACAAAATATGTGAGAATGTGTGAAGTACATATTAGAACCTATCTAATGCTTCATAATTGAAAGGTTGCATACTACACATTATTTTGTTATGCCACCAAAACTTTCCCATTTGCCAGTCTTAATGATAATAATAAAACTTAAGATTTAACGTAACGCCGGGCTTGCAAAATCCCACTTTAACCCCAGTACTCCTCATCTTCATTACAAGTAACCTTGGATAAAGGCTCATCATGACATAGGTGTACTGATGGAGACTTAAAATGGAGCACAGTCTGTACACATTTCATCCTCAGGTATGTAACTCACACAACATGGTGTGGAAAAGATCGACTGAGACAGGACTGGTCATTTATATTTCATGAACAGATGTGTCCATTAGGCAGTCATGTAGACACAGAGATGCCCAGTGACATTCAATTATTCACTGTAGTGCAAAAAAGCAAGACGGACTACTTCAGAATGTAATTTCACAATATAAATCTCATTTCAAATAAGTGAGGGCTACAAAATTGTTTGGATAGTTGGAGAAAAAATTCCAATTACAAGATCCCTCGCAGAAGAATAATGAGAACTGAGGTGTTATGTAAATTCTGCCTGTGAGGTGCTGCTGACAGGTTTTGCTATACAAATCTATGCCTTAGCATTCTCTAAGCAGTCCATTTCTGCTCCAAAGATTCTAATTTAAAACCATAATTTGTGCCCCTTCACCTCTTATACTGCTTGCTAATGTTGCTTAATGAAATTTGTTAACAAAATTACGGCACTGCAAATTGACTTTTGATTTTTGCGCAGGTGAGGGAGAAAACCCAGGAGACACATGACCTCCCCCAGCCACTTTCGGCATACACAACTCTCTTTGTGGGTTAATTATGTATCATTGGAATACACCTATTTATTTTATGTAAAATAGAGACATAGTGCGACGACTAAGAGAAAAGTAATATGACAAGAAGAGTTTGAGACTGACAGGAAGAAAAACGGGAGGGATCTCACCTTTGAAGATTAAGTGTGGCCATTAGATCCACCGAGAGAGAAACAGTGGGGGAGGCTGAGTAACAACATCAACAACAACAACAGCAGCCAGGGTGAGGCTAGATGCAGTCACTAATAAAATTCTTCATGTATATGCATAATCACTGAGCTGCCTTTCTGGAGTGCAACTGTGTGTATGCGACATCATGTTACTAAAGTCTCAGCAGGATGCATTTTCTCTCAGAATGTTAATGGAAATAAATGCTGCCTTTTGGACAGTCTGTACTTTCTCAGTTAAGACCTGCACGGGGCATGATTTGACCACTAGGAGGCAGAAATAATCAAAAAACAATACTGCTTAAAGCGTCATTATGTCGAATTTCAGAATGCAATACCCCTGTCGTAAATATGGACAGACGTACATGTGTGTTTGTATGATTGCATTACTTATGATTCAAAACTATCGAGTCAACAACATCAAGCAAGTGCAATACAAGACATAGTAGCCAGCTAATATTACTTACTAGTCCAACAAAAATGAAGCCCAACTTGGCGTCTGTCTTTCAGCCTTTTATTTCATTAACTTCTCACTAACAACTAAAAGTTAGTCCCAGATTTATTCTTTATTCAGCAACATCTTTCCCAGTGGTCCACATGATCCATTTTCACCAGAACAAGGTGAACAGTCGGTGGTGTGCAACTCAGTGCAGTAATGTGTAACATAGTGGGAATGACAGAAGCACCATTCACCTAACATCAAAATGATTTAAACAAGTTATTTTATGATAGTAAAGTTGCACAACGCTGCCTTAATGTACCTTTAAAAGCACAATCATTGACCTGAAATCTACTTTCAGTTGAAAAACAAAAGAGGATAAAATAAATCTCAAGAGACAGTGACAGTTAAAACGAGAGAAAAGGATTAAATTGAAATGGAGCTCTAAGTGTAACAGCAACAAAACCAGCTACAAGACAGGAAGTCAAGGTGCAGTGCCGGATAATAGGACAGTGGTGTCAGCTGTGGCAGGGTGAGGTCCACCTTACCACTATGCTTGTGTCGATTTACAGAGTACATAACAGGAGCCATGGCCTTAATGCATGTGGTAGAAATGTTTTCTCTAGTTTCTCTTGTTGTACAAACCACCGTGCACAAGTCATTAGCATGTAGCTGCAAACTTCATAAGAAGAGAGCAGCCTTGTCTTCTGACCTGAACACACATTGCACTGCTGTTTACATGTTAGGTCGGCACTATTAAATCACACTATTGCATTTTCCAGAGATTTAGATATGATATATTTCACATAAATAAAATAAACAACCACCATTAAATAAAAAATTGTAAACGTACATACAATTTCTACACCACAGATTTGCATCACTCATGCCAGTGTGAGTATATTTCTGGTCACTAGGTACTGGGTTTCATACAGGGACTCTAAAAAATAGATTACTATTGCTGAATAAAGATGGTAAAAATGTTAGGAGGTGACAGAAGGAAAATGAAACCCGCACACATACGATAAAGTTGTCAAAGCTTATTTATAAAGAAACACATCCATTGGGAAGGAACACTCGGCCGTTTTCTTTCTCTATGTGACAAGCTGTGTAGGTTGTTGGAAGTCAAAACTTCACACAAGCAAAATGCATCATGTTCAGTGGCTAAGTGATATGTCAACCTTTCTCCTGATGTTTCAGTTTGTTTGTTTTTTTTTTAAATTTGAGGGCATGGTCTCAATTCTATATCTCACCTGATCTGACTTCTCATCACTTCAAATGACACTTTTACAGTGAGGAAATGATAACAGGGATGAGATGGCAACAGAAAGAAAAGGTTTAAAGATGATTTAGGATGACAAGGCAACAAACCTACACAATCATGGTGTCAAATACCAACTTATCAAAAAAATCAAATAAGATTCAGGGAAGGAATGAATGCAAGATGTCTCCTTATGCCATGGACTGGAATATATTTGCATCTATATGGTGAAAGTAAGCTAGGAAGTCGAATAATCTGAGGCTGAAAAGAGAAATGGCTGCATGACTGAACCACAAAACTGAAGAGAGAAGAAAGATGTAGTGACACCAATAAGAGAACAAGGAGAGCAGCAGAGGTCAGGAGAGTAGACAGGTGTGGGGAGGACGGGTGAAGGAGACAAAAGAAGTGGCGTGGAAGAATGATAACTAGCTGGGACTGCGACAGTTTGATCCATTTAAAACTAGAACTCGATTATAATGCAGGGATCACTCTACCTTGCTCTTCCTGCATTTCCTGATTCTCCCCTTTCTTCTATCAGTTCTCTATCTATAGTATGTCCCATTGACACTGACGTTAGCAAACATGGTGGCAGAACAGGCAATAGATTTCAACTAGAATGGTGGTTAATGTTAGAATTCAGCTCAAGGTTTAAATGAAACAGGACCCTATAGCCGAATAACAAGAATAAAGCTGCAGAATGAAAGAAGAAGAAAGTATGTGAGCATGAAAGGAACGTGATGGCTCTTCACCAGATGTCTTAGGTTAAAATAAATAAATAAATAAATAATTGCATTTTGAGTGACTCAGCTGTGTGTATTGCCATGGCAAAATTCTTTCTACTTCTGTAGACAAAGTACAGTGTATAAAATAAAAAAGAAAAACGACACTGACCCCAGAACATCACAAGCTCTCCATAGAAAAAAAGTCTATTTTTGTCATGATGTTTGGCCTTGTCGGGTGGTTAGGTAGCAAAAGGATGGTGGTGTTCATGTACATTTAATTTCATTTCAGTAGTTTACATTGATACTGTATGTATGTATGTATGTATGTATGTATGTATGTATGTATGTATGTATGTATGTATGTATGTATGTATGTATGACTTCCCTGGGGATCAAAATAGATTAGATAAATTGATTTTGATATTGATAAGCTGAGCTGGCTTTATTTGATGGAGTGATAGCCGTCTGGCTGAAGAGTGACAGGAATGTGGGGAGAGAGAGAGACAGGGAATGACATGCAGGAAAGAGCCACAGGTCAGATTCGAACCCTGGGCAACTGAGCTATAAACCCCACCCCAGAAATATACTTTTAGTTTGATGGATATACGCAACTGAGATAATCAAGTTGTAATCTGCTGGGTCTGAACTACAGATTCTTCTCAGAAAAACACTGAGAAACTTTAGAGATAATCATTTGAAATGAATGTTTTAATTGGAAAGCTTAATTCAATTTGAACGAAATGTACTTCTTTAATTTGTGTAGAACCACTGAGAAATCCAGCTTCACTGTCTTCCAGTCTGTTCACTATAATAGAAAATACTGCAGTATGTAAATTAAGTAAAAAGTGAGTATGGTGAATATCAATGAATGAACGCATTGGACATGCATCTCTCATCATGTACTGGGAGCAAAAAATGAATACTGCAGGAGATTTCAGGACCACAAATAGGCAAGGAGGGAATGATGATTCGTGCAAAAGCACATTGAAACTAATTAGAACCTATTAACCAGAATGGTAGGGTCAATTACATCTGTAATTTACTCTCTGCAAAAACAATGCAATGGTGCAATGAAAATAAAAACCTGAGTTACTGTTTAAGCCTTGGACATCTGACTGCAGTCCAGCGATTGGACTGGAAGGTGTTGTCTGAAGGTTGTATACTGTATGTACTGTATCATAATTTTCATAACTATCACATTCAGGAAAGAGAAAAGAGAGCATTTTTTTAAAGCTCCACATTGATTGAATTTTTTTTAAGGTGCAGCAACATTTCCAACGAGGCTCCTGGCAGAAAAATAACACTTCAGCCCAAGCTTCAAAATTTCATTAAAGGAAAGGTTAAGTGTGAAGCACTTTTTCCTTTCTGGAAACTGCAATCTTGTATTTCTTTCTTTATTTCACACTTAATGTGACTTCAAAAAAAACTACGTCTAAGATGAAACACTCTTCCTGGGTCCTCTAATACTGGATGGAGGCCAACACTGATTGGATAGTAAAGATAGTCAGAGAGCAAGATAACAGGCCACTTTGTCAACAAGTCTTCTCATGGAGCTTTGCTTTGTGTGTGTGTGTGTGTATGTTTTGTACTTTATGAGAATTTGCTTTGGTTATTTTAGCTTTAGACCTTCAGAGAGAAAGGATATTTTAGGTGCTCTGAAGTGACTTTGGTCATCCTCATTTTTCAGACCCAAGTTCAAGAAAAAATGTTGTGTTGTTGAGAGGTCTTTAGGGTAGTTAACATTCATGTTGCATTTGCTCAATATTATTAGAAAAAAACAGAATAACTTTCAGGATCTGATAAATTATTTAAAAAGAAACATGCTTCTTCTCTTTTATCTTGGGGTAAATAGAGCTGACACCAGAAAGACAAACAGATCAGGGAGAGAGAAAATCTCCCCCTCTGCTTCGTGAACAGGTCTGACTGTGAGAGGCACTGGAGCAAAAGATGGCAGAGAGGAACAATATCCAGAGAACTTCTGGGAAGATAAAGTGATAAAACAAGTTTAATTTTGAACGTGGCTACTTGTGTCATTCCTGTTACAAAATATGGACAAACATTCACGTGGTTGGTTTAAGGACCGCTGTAAGATAAATAGGCTATTTCCAACTTCATTCAAGACTGAGTAAGAAAGTTAGGGTTTTCCTATCAGCTTTTACTTGTATGTTGTAGTGATTTGAAAATAGGCACACACAGTAAAAGCATGCATGTAATTTCACTTTTGAATAATGTATCAAGATGGGGTGGGCTTTTCCACTGTTTATTATCAAGTCCTCTGAGACTAATGTTAAAAATATACCAATCTTTGCAATACATATTAATATCAGTCATAAAAAAAACAGACAAGAATATAAGCAACTGTTATACATGGATGCCATATTATTGGTTTCAAGAATCTAACAAATTGCTGTTCCAGCAATGTGTTTTCCTTAATCAATAGTTTCTTTCAGACGTCCTACGAAATAAACTGGACCAAATATAAAGTAATGCCTTAATCAATAAATTGTCATCCCCAAAGTTGAAATCAGCTGGCTGTTTCGACAGGTTTCTTCAAGCGTGATATTAATTTGAGAAATAACAATCAGCAACCTACATACAGCCTGAGTTGTAGAATTCAGAACCTCCTGTAATTAAATGAAACTATATATATATATATATATATATATATATATATATATATATATATATATATGGACATGCATGTAATTTGGTCAATATCACTCCTTGCAATAAAGAGTTATAGGGTGCAGTCACTTTTCGGCAGGCTTTCTCCTGCCTAAGTAGCCTAAGGCGAGGTTAACTGTGTATTTGAGTGTGTGTGTTCATGCGCAGATAAGAGTATATCTTTCCTATCACACGGTCACCTTTGATATCAGCTACGATCTGGAATAGAAAGGACATGGACTTCAGATGGAAACTACTAACTACTACTCAGCTTCTGGCAGACAAGGTTGAAGTGTTTTACCTTTAGTTGGATGATGATGAACAATTCATTGACAGAACACAAATGACACAGTATGCCAGAGACTGCTAATCTGTGTGTTCCTGGATAAAACATGGCATGTGTTGTTTGTGTCCAGCTGGTCTGGGTTTATTCTTGTCATAACCATAAACAGTTCTATTTAAACTTCACGTTTTATGTGAAAAGTATTTTTTTAGCACCAAAACACTATATTGAGTTGAAGATATTATGATGGAAATGGTATTGTAAGCTCCAGCAGTGGTTTGACTAGGAGCCAAGTTGTTAGTTAGAGTCAAGAACAAGAACACACAAGACTGACTAGTCCACCAGTCCAGACCAATGTGTTATGCAGTCAATTCAATACAAAACCCACAGTTCAACTAACAGTCAACAAATCTCAACAAATAACTCCTCTTTGGGATCACTTGCCTCTAATAGACAAGCTCAGTTATTCTAATCATCTCTGGAGTTTTACCTACCGTGGTTCAGTCTGGGAGCTGTCTGGTTTGAGAAATAAAGTTATAGGATCCAGTTGGAGAATAATCTGATTCTGAAGAACGGGCCGACTATGAATTACAGACCTCTTGGCGTGCTGTCAGAGGTTTAGAAGACAACCGACGATCACTCTCAGAAAAGACTGGGCCTCTTCAATTGAATGAGTAGATGCGCCCTTTTTGGTTTAAAGCACCACCACTGATATTCCCTGAGTTAACTTGTATGGGTGTGATACAGCAGTGTGTATTCTTACAGGCACCATTCCCTGTGAGGCTTTGCAGCAATCAGCCAATATTGAAGCCAATTTTCTCAACCATAGTTTTTAAAGCGTCCTATCAGTGTTCAGTAATTGGTCAAACCAATTACTCAACTTCTACTTTGATTTTACACACTGAGTGGTATTAGCTTTTGACACTGGAGGGGTGCCCACAGTTTTTAATTTTTGTATCAAATTAAAAGATTTCCTCCAGTGTTTTACATCAGAGGTGAGACACCTCTACTATCGTCATAGCGATTGTCTCTCCGTTGTCAAGCTGCAATAATCTGCAGTGCCTCCTCGATTACCATAATGCTAATCATCAGCAGAAAAACATTGATTCTTTGGCACAGATGTAATGCCCTTTTTGCTGCTGGCGTTCAACACAGCTAGACACCATGCTTCAACTCAGCCCCGTGTTAATTAAGGCACAACAGTGTGACTGGGAAGCCATTCTGGCTGCAGGCTCAATATTTCCTCCAGAGATATGCAGGGCTTCAGGGCTGGCCTCCAAACTCACTGCAGATACACAACTGAGTGGAGACATCTGTGTTTATCACAACATCTAGTTTTATTTTCTTTAAGCAGTGTTTCACCTTTTTCTTACACATTATTTATTAAAAATATACAGATAATAAACAATACCAATCTTTCCAACACCAACATACCATTTTTTCGTTGACTGTATACCAGTACGTGTGTTGTTTACGTCCTAAAATGGCTAGTTCAGGATTGTTTACACACTAGGACCATGATTGATTCAAAGCTCTATTCTGGACTGAGATTGTTTTCGTTTGTGGTTCCGGCTGTAATTGTAAGTGCATGGCAGTACAACTGCATCTGGAACGTGACTGTGATTTCTCTAGCCATCTCTGCCTTTCTAACCCGTTTCAACCACGCAAACACACACGCAGACAAACACAAACACACATACACACCTCTCTACTTTCCTATAATCAAATGCATGGCATCCTCCTGGTTTGATTAGAATTTAATTGACTTTATCTGCCTTGAGCAGTCTGCTTGTTCAATTCACAATGCCTTATTGCTTCTTTTCTCTTTTTCTCTACAGTGTTTCAGTGTGTGTGTGTGTGTGTGCGTGCGTGTCAGTAGACACAGATTATACAGTATGTGTGACAGGATAATGTGACGTGTGTGAGAGCTTGTGTTTCGCTCTAGCTTTCTTTGTGCAGTACTGATAGGTCACAAGAAGTGCAAGCCTCCATGAAGCAAAGTAACAATAAGAATCACTGAGGCAGAGGGTGATGATACTGAGACACTGTTTATTAACCAATAATATCAGAGAATTGAGTATTGTCTGAAGTTGCATAGTCTAAATAATCTTACCATGTTATTGTTCTTTTATATTGCTTTTGATTTCTACTAAATCACCCAGCACTACTTTAAATAATCTCATAAGGAAGTTTGTTAACACAAACAAAACAAGATAAAAAACAAAAGAAGGAACATATACCATGTAATAAAATCTACTGAGTAAAACAAAATGTGGAGTGAAGCTTTAAACACTGAAAAATTCATATGCCATCAAGCCATCTCATTTCTGCTTGACCAGAAGTCAACGCAGACAATTCCTCACCATTTCACGTGCAATTGGATTGTTACACACAGTAACAATAGTGGTCTCCCTGCAATCTACCAGACTGACAGTTTATAATGACTATGTAAGGGATGTCTGGATGTTGCTGTGAACCTGCCTAACAAAACCAGTTTCACTTGACAGCAACATTTGAGTGAGAATGTGTGAGTGAACAATTACATCATTGATGTCACTGTGATAGACAATGACTGCAGTAGGGCTGCCCCCTAAAAGTCAACATCACAACTTGAGTCAACTTCATGAACTGTGAAGACCCCAACTCAACTTATATTTTGTCAGTCGAACCATAAAATGATCACATAGCTGTGATGGAAATAGCAAAGCTTAATGGAAATGGAGGGCAGCATGAGGCAGGGTGGCGCAACTTGTTTCAGTTGGCTGCTCCAACACTCTCAGCTCCGCTGGCTAAACAAGGTACAACACCATCTTCTTCCATCCAGTTTGGCTGAGCTACTACTCATATTTGTAGATAAGGTCTATTGAAGATGAAACGTAATTTATGATGTGGGGTGTTTATGAACCTCTCCCAGCTGACTTACATTCTTGATTTGAGGACAGCCCTATTGCAGTCAGACATGTCTTTCTTTCACCACTCTTCAATGTTCAAATTTCTCTATATTGTGTGTTCAGGTTGTGTCTCTGTGCCAGTCTGACTCTCCTGTGCTCTTCTGGACTGGCTGTGATAATGGGGCACTGCTTGCCATTTGTAATCCTCCCTTTGACTGCCTTCACCAGATAATGCATTACAATCACAACCTCAGAAATCTGTTGGGTATGCCGATAGACAAGACCAAAAAAATGAAATTTGCCTTGATGACAGCTCAACTTTTCTCCCAAGGATTCTTCTTTCCCCGTTGTCTCTCTGGGCAGCTCTCCAACCATTACAGATGGGACAGAGCAGAAAATAAAGATGGAAACAAACAAACAAAAAAATAAACAAATAAATAAATCAGTTTGGGTTTGGAAAAAGGCTGTGCAAAAGTCACTGTCAGCTGCATACTAAATCCATATAAAATGGGACCTCACAATGGCGGGAGAGTAGGTATAGAATAAGTGACTTTTTGTGTGTCCTTGTATATCTCTCTTTTGCAGTGATACAGTCAGCTTGTTTGAGAACAAGTTTGTTTTCCTTGTCCACATAAATGGGAAATGAAATAAATGTCAGGACACGGCTGACATTTTAATGACTACAAGGCAGCTGCTCTGACCTGAGATTGCTGCAGTCAGTCACACCTGGGGGCAGAGAGCAAGGGCAACCACTTGTATGTTTGTAAGTTGTGTGTGTGTGTCTGTGAGCCTTGTGCATAAAAAGGTATGTTTCAAATGTTTGATTTAATAATGTGATCAATAATAAATGGTTAATAAATTCGTTCATAGTTATTTTACATTATTATTACTATTTAACAATGGAATGTTTTCTAATTATTAGTAATGCCATAATTTATCAATCAATGTCAAAGGCAATCATATATGACTATGAATGTAATATCAACACATGAAGTTAAATCATTTCTTTTATGACAGGTTATACTCGGTGAGTTAATGTGGAGTTGTTGTAACAAAGACAGCTCAGTCAACAAGTCAGTTATCCATTAAAAATGACATAACTGAACAATGACCCTTAATGACAATAGTCATAAACATTCACATAGAACCCTTCATGCTCATGTCATAGTAATGCTGTAAACATTAGTTTCAACTTTATTAACAGTTACTCAAATAATATTTTTGAATGCTTTACAAAGCATTATTATCTATTTATACACTGGAAATGGATCCAAATCATGTTTCTCAAGATGTAAATGTTTAAAAACGTGTAAATAAATAATTCATATGGTTTAATTAATATTCAATTTACCATTTTTTATGGTGGTTACTTATTAGTGTTACTGAATACGAGATCGGATGTTATATTGGTTTGTAAAATGACATAACTACCAATCTTCCCTGTAAAGCTCAGCGTCAGGAATCGTTTGCTCAGGTACTGATCTACAGTCAGTCCTCAAGATCCATCTTGTGATAACAGTGTTACCGTTAAGGTTTGAAGACCTTCTCTGAATCTTATCAGTTCCTCCATCCAACACTCCATCGCTCTCTGTCTCTCTGTATGCACATGGATAGAGGCAGGTTTGTCAGAGCTGCTATGTCTCTAAGTGTGAAGTATTAACATTCATTAACAGTCACACACATGCACGCATGCACATGCACACACACACACACGCAAACGCAAACACACACGCACGACCAGCTGTAGTTGCTACAGGCACGCTCAGCTGAATGTCAAATCAAGTGTGCTGGCCAATAGACTATCACCATGGCAACAATGATATTTAGCAGTGACATAATGAAATATCACATATTGCACAGACTGTATACAAACTCAAACAGTTTAACATTTCAGAGACTAAGATGTCAAAAAATCATCACATCCCAAAACTCAGGACACTATGTAACTTTTGCTGTGCATGAGTGACAAATATGAGACAATGCTAAATGATAAAAAAAAAAATTACAAGAGTACTGCAAATAGAGAAGGCTCTTGAAGTCAGTCAATTGCTGTAGATCATCTGTTACATCAGTATCAATCTAAAGTTTGCTAACATTAGTCAAAATATTCAGCAAAACCCAGTGTGGGTAGAATGTCTGCATTGCATTGCTGTAAGTGTAATCATGTGCTTCTTCTTTCAAAGTTTCAAAGTTACGGTCTGGCCTCTCCTAGATGTGCATACAAATAACACCAAAGCAGAAATATCCAATATTACAACCATGGCCCATTCAATTTGCATTCATTTGCTCAGAATTGATAAATAGAATGGGGAAAACAATCACAACCAGGTAATATGGAACTTGTGATGAGGGGATGCAACTAGACATGCTTCATTTTGAGACAGACCTAAAACATAAGTAATAATACAAGAAAAGTGTGCTTTTTTTTTTACTCAATCTGTCATATTTGGGGGTATATTGTTTCACATCTTACTTGCTGGTGAGTGTCCATCACATTAACCTGCAGATACAAGATAAGGTAAAAACAAGTAGTGGAAAAATAAATGAAAAACAGAAACAAATGGAAGACATCGACAGAAGTTTGAAAGATTGTTTGTGAATCCATATTCGTTCTGAGCACTGATGCTGTTTGGACTTAAACTATGACAAACAAAACTTGAACGTCCATTCTGATCATCATCACTAAAAATGGTCACAGTTGTGCCATTTGTTGTCTGCTTCACAGGCATATTTAAATCTGGTTACCTCGTGGAGTCATAAACATGCTGTGAATATAAAAGGCTATCTGAACTATGTTTTTTTATTAGTGCAACAAATTTTTCAGAAATATTCAGCCAGAAACTTCATAAACGCTCTGAAATTGCGTTTGGGCTTGAATTCAAATGAGGAAAAGAGAAACTGGGCAGATGGTAACAGCACTTGTTTGGTCTAATGAAGCTTCAAAGCGGTGAATAAGAAGCTGATGAAACAAAAGACTGGTGAGATAATAATGAGCAAATCGCTTTGTTCAAGTATGTGTGAAATACATGCAAGTAATTACCAGCCAAATCTCACAAGTCTTTGGTGTGTTGATTCACTGTCATTTATCTACTGGAAAATAATTTAAGATTCATCACCCTTAGTCTTAATACATAACAAAGCTGGAAGTTTCTCAAAGAATAGAAGAGAAGGCAGAATGAAACACATGGAGAAGGGCATAATAATCCAGAGAAAAACCAATAATAATCATAGGAGGGGAGATAATCAGATATTCAACAAATCCTGAGGTGAAGAAATGTTTAAGATTAAAAAAGTCAAATAAAAAACAAAGTTTTGCATCCAAAATGGTCAAAACATTCTCGTTTGTTATCTTTTTAAATTCCTCATCATTTCCAAAAGACATTCTTGAGTTTTCCCAAAAGTCAGGAGATGTGATCATTTACTGCAGAACTCAGAGAATCAGAAAATAGTTTCAAAGTTTTTGTTGTAGAAAAGAAGCAATTGTGATTTCTTGCCACAGAGCAACAGCAGAAGTTATCGTCACATACTCTCTGGAGTCAGTAAACACTCCATGATGAACCACACTTGGGTTTGGTTAATTGTTTCTTTGTGAGCGCCAACTAAAATATTTTGGAACAAAGCTGAGGCAGAAAATGAATAAGACGTGCAAACAAGAAAAAGAACTTGATTTAGTAAAACTAACTAACTGTGAAAGAAAGCTCTTGTTTAAATTGAAGCCCTCAGGATTAAACATTTGGCCTGAATTTAGCCCAGAATATGATAAAATGATACAACTAGTTACAGGAATACAAACTCCTGATGTTTAAATAGCACATATACTCCGTAGAGCTGGGGAATATCTAACAGAAATGGAACAACATAAGCATTAATTTGTAGTCATGTCCACCTATATCACCCATTTTCTTTTCACTCACCACACTGAGAGCTTTGAGGCTTTCTTTACGACGTGCCATGTATCATCTATAGAGAGGCATTGTGTGAAGGGGCAAAATGGTCTATCCGTAATGGCACAAAATGGCCTCTTCAATTAATTTTGTCTCCTCACCAGCTCTCTTCACTTGCCAATTTCTCACTTCAGCAGAAAGTGTGAAGTTGAATAATAACATATTCTTTCAGCTGTCAGCCTTAAAAGAGCTCAAAAAACTACTTCCTTATAATCACCTACACCTAGTCCCTGTCCTCAAATGACTTATTTTGCTCTGTCCTCTATTTTTTTTTTTTTTTTTTTTTTACTAATTTTTAGTGGAACTACTGATTTAAAAATGTCATATGTTATTAATCATTAATATACGCATCAATGTGGTGGATGATAAACCAAGCAGCAACCTCTGTGGGTGGGAAATGAAGCCAACTAAAAGTGCTAAAAACTGTAATTCCTTGGGCGGCAGCAGAAGTGAGTCAGAATGTATTAAAATTAAAATGTCCAACTTCACTGCAGGAATAAAGATGTTTAAAGTCTTCTTCAAAAAACAGTTTTGGTCTCTGTAACTAATTTCCCAGATTATGGCATTGTGGCTGCTTTGATTTACAGGTAGGTGCCATTACAAATGGCTTATTAGAGCACCCAGGCATCATTCAGAATACCTTAGGTCCACCGATGATCCGCGTCTTTGCCAATATTTAGATTAGCCAGAAGGCAGAATAAGCAGTACATTAAACATGGCAGCAACCATTAGCATTAAGCATTAAGTCTGGTTGTTCTGGTGTACACAGAGGAAGACAGAGACCAAATTGTTACCAAATTGCAAAGCTTCTTTAGGATTACAAGTACAGTACATCTTCCAGAAATATTTATCTCTTCAAAATCTTTATTTGTAATGCATCAACAAACCACACGCTAGACAAAATGGATGCTAATTGGCACACTGTAAGAGTATGCATAGGAATGCACACTGAAGAGCACGCCTGATGGCTTATCAGGTCCAGCAGTTCAACAGGAATTTAGACACAGACTACAGTGATTTGTTCACCTGATTATCTCCCCTCCCCAGACCTCTGATCTGTCCCACTGAGATGAGACAAATCACAGAGAATTAGCCTCCAATTACACTCTGCGAGCAGACTAGCCTCTCTTCATCTGTCATCCTCAATTAGCCCCACAAGCAAATGTTTGAAGTTAAATACTGATTAGAGGGTTGTACTCTGAAAATGATTCCTCCTTTCCACCCACCTACACACTAACACTCTATTTAATGTGGCTTCCAATGCTATTTACCTCCAAGGGCAAAATGTTGGCGTAATTGCAGTCAAATTGGTGTATGATCAAAGTGTGCATGCCTGCACCTGAATATCACTAATAAATCACAGTTGCATGTTGCATGAGCTACAGATGGCAATTTGGCAGATGTGTGTGTTGATGTGCCTCAGAGGGAGCAGATTGAAAATAAAGGCGGTTTACTTCTTTGCTTCTAGCACATTTTGTTTTTTTCCAAATAATATGAGAAGAATCCGTGCCAGGATTTGTAATATCTTAATGACACCAAAAAATGATAAATGGAACTCTAACCTCAGTCTTCTCATTTTGTTTTTATTAGTTTGACTAGAGAAAATGTAGGCAATCAGAGAGAACTGCCTCACACAAAAACATCCTGGCTACACCATACTGGCACACACAGACACAAAGACAGCTCTCGCAATGTGACAGCCAGCTCAGAAACACAGAAAGAAATCCATCCAGAATCTTGCTTTGTTTTGACAACGCTGCTCGACACATGTTCCAGGACTGAAACAGCTGGCTCCAAATCATTACCTACAGCTAAAGGCCCCCTAAGTTCATCTAAGTGGCTCAGCTGGCTTGAGTCTAGTGAAAAGGCAGCCTCCCCACAGAGAGATGACAAAACAGCTCAGTCAGTCATCAGTTCTGGATTTTCACAGCTCACTGCTTCACCTCTTCAGACTGTACTGACTTCTTTGACCAACAATTTGCTTTAGCCTCCTGACCTCTATCCTAAGGCTTTATTTTGTCTGTCTTGTACATTTTCCCTCTTCTTCCTACAGTCTTGCTTCTTTAGCCCAAACTATATGCACAATCACTCTGGTAGCTGTGTAAATAGCACCTCGTATGAACATGTTCTAGTAAACTGGGATTAAACACACAAACACACGCAAAAACACAGGTCTAGTGGCAGCATCTACATTTAGCACCTCACCATCTGTGTCAGCAGGGAGTAACATGATATTGGCCCTTTTACCACTGGCTTGATATTACACACTTCAGTTGCACCATGCTGAGCGGTGATCACAGGTGTTGCCACGGTGCAGGTGATAACTGAGCTGACCTGTGATATTATGGTCCTGCTCATGAACAAGGCAGACAAACTGTGGATTTAACTGTCGATGTGCTAAGCTAACTGGCTCAAAATGTGCACATTCAGGTGACTAGACATAAATTAAAAAGCTAAAAAGCTTTTGTGGTTTGGGGTTAGGTTTCACTTGTGCTTTCCTGTTCTTACTTCCATACATTAGCCAGCAGCCTCACTGTTTTCTGCTCCTCTACACTTTACCATTCTGTGTAAAGATGCTGATACTGTAATCAGAAAATGTTCTGATGTTGCAAGGTCAAAAGCTTTCAACTGAGCAAACAGTAGAGGGCTTTTGTTGTGAAGCAGTTATCTGAAAAAGTCTCATCACTGAGGTTAGCAAACCAATCCTTGTTTGATTTGGACCCGTCGAGCCTTACTGACAGGTTTGAGGACTTTTTTGGTCAATAGATAAACTTTAAATGTGGTAAGGGATGAACAGCTACTGTCTCACCGTATCAGACTCATAGGCTCTAATCAGTGTTGATCATGGTGGAGAAGACACCAATATTTCATGTGAAAATAGCACAAGTACAATATAGATCATATCTAACCCGGGTGGTGTTAAGATTATGCAGGTTTGAGTAGAATATTTACTTTTATTAAAGTTAGAGAAAGTGAAAAATGAGTGAGAAAGTAGGACAGACTGCGAGGACAGAATGATGTATGCATAATGACATTGGGTCAGGCAATAATCTACAAATGTACCCAAAAAAAATGGCAGAATTGACTCACTGAGTCGAGAATTCATTATTCTATAGTCTGCGGCTGCTAAAGTTTTGCGATAATACAACCATACAATCCTTTTCTTCACACTATTCACCTCTCTGCTTTCATTCCTTTTAACTCATGTATGTTCTGTTTAGTGTGATTTATTGGCATGGAAGTGAAGTGACAAGATTGCTTTGAGATAGGTACACAGCTTTTTTTTCTGTGTTTGTTGTTACTGTGAAAGGTAATAATTCAATTTCAAGTTTATTTTTGACATCGTACAGGAGTGGATTATATTAAAAATATATTTCTAAGTCTACTATGGCTCTCTCATGTCTGTAAAAAGGGTGGCCAAAATAGTAGAAACACCTCTCAGTATAAAGCCCAGTCCTGTTCAATACCACTTCTAACTACAACGTCAATATAGTTCAATTAAGACCTCTCTGAAAATGCAAACTGAACACTGTCACCCTTGTAAAGGCTCACTGCAAATCCTACATCAGTTTTATGGTGCGTATCTAGAGCAACGTTCCAAAGAAATCACAGGTGAAGTAAAACACATCTTCAATATGTTTGACGTGTGTTGTGTTCAAAATGTTCAATAATTTAGACTTTTTAACATTAAGCTCTATGTGTTTGTATGTGTGTGTAGTGGTGTTCATTCACCGTCCCTCAAAGAACAATTATGGATCAAAGTAAACACATTTTTAAATAGAAATGAATTTTATTTCCTTATGTTTTAGGGACCTCTTGCATTCTAAACAGATAATTCAGACAATGTTGCCAATTATGGATGTAGTAATATACACTACCCCGCCCACTATGAAAATGTACTAGATGTTGTGTCAAATATCTATGCCACCCTACAGTGCGTTAACACGAGCGGCTAGATTGCTGAAAGTGTTGCTGCAGCAAAAATCCTCATTAGCTCTCACCGGGGAACGCAGTCTAACAGTGAACATGCAACAGACTTTGCAAGAGAAAACTAAGTTACAGTATACAAGTTAAATTGGGGTTTAAAAAAGCAGATTTTCTCTGTCATTACATTACCAACATTTTCATTCCATATATATATATATATATATATATATATATATATATATATATACACACACACACACACACACACACACATACAGACTAGTGAGCCAAACTTATGTGATCTGTGCATTTAAATCCGCAACATCTCTCCTGATAACACCTCCACTCAACCTCCACAAAGTGGTTTTATTTACATCTGTATCCTCAGAATAGCCGCAGAAGAAAGAGTGATGAAGGCCACACAGATCAAAGAAAGGTTATGATGGATATATTACAAGCCCTTGCCGCTTATTGTGCACACTAAAGTCAACCCAGAGATCCACCATTTATTTAATGGGAAGCTGGTTCTGAGGGTGGTAGTGGTACCGCTGCACTATCGGGTGTACCCAATAGTGTACATCCACACACAGAGGCATTCACACACTCTAAGGCTGCAGAAGCTAGATAGTCTTATTTGATGTGACATGTAATTCCAAACACATCGAGGGCAAATTATAGAGGCTGAAAGAGAGAGGAGCAGAGAGACAGAGTACAGAAAGAGATAAATTTCAGGAGAGGGGACACAGGCAGCTTCCTGTCATTCCCTCATCTATTTTTCTGCCTAAAATATGTCCTTAGTAGTGGGCAGTAACACAGCATGATACAGTATGCCAATTAAGTGGCTTTTCAATAGCAAGCTATTAAGACAAATTGGTGGGATGTATGGGCAGGCATTAGAGAATAGATTCAGAAATTATGAAAGTAAAATTTGTTACACAGACAATGTTTTTGAAAATTTTTCATCTCGATTGCACCATCTGGATATTTCCCAAATTGTACATGTTGCTGCTGAGCATGATGAAGCTCTTTGGAAGCTCTCTTCAAACAAACAGTACTTACAGGGATTCAACCCTGCATTTTCATTAGGTTGAGGGACTCTCAAGAGAGACTATAATGTAAATCATGCTCCAAAAACACAACAACAGTCTTTCAAACTCGTTATTTTTTTTTTTTTTTCAAAACACGTTTTATGTTAAAATTAGTTATTTTCTTGGACTTGCTGCATTTTGAGCCACAGACAACATTTGATAACTGTTAGGGGTTAGAGGTTGAGTAGTACTACTCATGACAACTGATGAAATTCCCCTTTACTGTGAAACTCCAACACAGGACTGCTGCTGCAGTGCTATTGCTTGAGATGTTGATAGAACTTTCTCAACTAATCTATGTTACGATCATAGCAGTTGCTACTAGCTCTCTTAATATTCT
The DNA here is from genome assembly GCA_023373845.1 of Nibea coibor. NCBI lineage: Eukaryota > Metazoa > Chordata > Actinopteri > Sciaenidae > Nibea > Nibea coibor. Next base: position 12,620,269 of record CM041739.1, on the reverse strand, counting down.
GCCTTGGTCTGAGAAATGACCTTTCTTTTGCCAGAACCCCATTAATATTTAAGAATGCTCATTTCAAAAGCATTAACTTAGCATTCCTCAACTGTGCCCTGATGTCACTCAAACCCTTCAAAGTGATTACAAAAATATGAAACTGTCTTTTGTGATCATATCCTCTTTTTATTGCACCTGTCTTTTTCCTCTCTCACAACTAATAAATAACAAAGTTATGTCCGTGTATTTCATCCCTCTCCCTCAAAAGCCTGGACAGGGAGGTGCGAGGCAGATTTAAAATGCCATCAAAATGAATGATGCATTTGCTATCTTGTGTGGTAGGAGAGTCAGATTGTGACAAACACACAATACACAAGGAGTCACACTTTTGCAGTTAAAAGAATTCACAGTCTAATAGACTTTGCAATAATGGTAATGGGAATGAACACACCGAGAACGGACTATAAAATGTGCTTGACAGTGGACATTTAGTAAAATAACATTAATGAACTTATGGTTTAACAACACATTCATATCCTGTCATCTGTCGAGTGAGGCCGTGCAGGAACAAATACCAACGATGTCAAAGAAGATATAATTGTTGAGTCACAGTCTTGAATAAAATGACTTAGTCTGCAGAATGCCCTTAAATGCTCTATGAAAAATGTCAATGGTATGTTAAAAAAATGGCAACTTCCTAAAAATAAGTGAAAAACGTTACGAATAGAAATCTGGTGCTAAGCCTATGATGAGTTCATCTCCCACCCAGCGTGCCCAGTGTTTGCACAGAGATGGAGCTTCAATCAGCGAGTTGTGCCATGGATTTGTAGAAGCCAGATGGCAGAACTGACATCCTTCCTGTGTTTCTGCAGGTAACATGCATCCGTTGCATTCTGGCAACAGCTGCTGCATCAGCTGGACCGGGTGTCCTGGGATACTGCAGGGAATATTTCAGTTCTCTGCACCGATTAGATTATAGACTGGTATGCGCCATTTGGTAGAAGCTCATTTGCTGTCTTCATGGCACAGTTAATAGGCAGATTTGATTTGGAGATGTGACTGCATGGATCTGGTCGGATAGATGACTGGATTTCACAGTGTCTGGCTTGCACAGCTGCCAAGGCGTTAGATTAAAAAAAATGATCTTCCCTAAAGGATATGACATTAACCCAAGAATCACTATCACAACCAGAAAGCATGTAGACACTGAATAGTTGCAACTTTTATGCATTTTAAAATATGTTGCTAATATACAGCATGTATTGTCTATGGTGTATTTATGACAGATGCATTAAAGTATGCTTACAAGATCAGGACACCAGATCACACCACAGGGTATACTGCATGACATGATACTAAATCTTCTTTATAAAAACACTTTTCTAAACTGATAAACTGACTTATTTATTCTGGTCTAAGACACTGTATACATCTCAAAATGTGAATCCATATATTCAAAAGTTATTACAGCAGCTAGTTTTTATCTGTTTATGTTGATGTTTATGTTTTTATCTTTGTCACTGTGCTTGCAGCAAACAGAGTGAGGGAGAAAACACTGAAAAAGAAAATCTGGGTGTTGCTGTGTTGAAAGTTTAATGATTGGAGGCTTGCATTGCCGCTGAGCTAGGTATTTATGATAATACACACACACACACACACACACACACACACACACACACACACTCACTCTCTCTCTCTCTCTCTCTCCTTAGCTTAAGGAGGCCACTAGGGGGTCATTACCGTCAACTATGACTCCCACTAAGTAGGTTACTTACTGTGCAACTACACAGTACAAATTAGGTCTCTGACAAGTGATGCTAATCTTGCTGTTGTGTTCAAATATTAACACACAGACTGGCACTGCAGCGCAAGAGATATACATTATCACTGTGGTAGAAAAAATAGCACTTGATAAAATCTATAAACTCATTTCCATAACAATATACTTGTGTTGAATTTAGTGTATTTTGTGTGTGTGTGTGTGTGTGTGCACACGAGTCATTTTACGTACGTTATGTGTTGTGCAAAGTGTGCGCAAGTTACACAAAACAATTGTCAATTCTGCAGAGCCAACAATCTGTTTAACATTACATGTCTGCCCAAGGCTATAACTACATAATAAGTAAAAAGACTGTAAGCAGTAAATACAGTAGACGTCCACAAAATTCCAGCAACTAAGCTGCTACATCCTGTACTACATCTGGTTTCCTAAAACTTCCCGTTCTTCCTTACTTTGAATTTTGAAAAATTTGACACAGCCAACAGTTTTCCATATTATTTTTGTTTTCCATGGTTGTTATAAATTCACGATTGTCAAGTCTCAAGTTCTGCATAAAACTTGAATGTATATCTTCAACTATTTTATTCCACAATCAAATGGAGGAAAGCACACAGGCAGTCCCTCTCCTTTCTGTTTTTGTACTATACAATTAGGAAACATGAGGTCACATTTTATACTTTAGCAAACTCAATGCTGCATCATTCCTGAGGGGAAACATGCACTTGTTTTATTCATGGGTCTGCAGCCTTGCCCAAATCCTTCCTTCACTCTTCCTTTTCCCCACCGACTCTCCTACACCTCCTCCTACCTCTTTCGCTCCCTCCATTTCTCCCCATTTCTACCCTGTATAGATGGTTACTAGTCTAAGATCAGATATATCCTATGGAGCTATAGAAATGAGCCTGAAGAGTCTGATGTGAAGAAAAGATAGGTCAGCTAGGAAAATGGAACAAAGGTAAGTTTATACAGAGTGAAGATGGTTAAAGTAAAGAGGAGATGGGAAATAAAAGCTAAAAGAAAAGGACAGACAAGGAGGAGAAAATGTACACTGAAAAAAGAATCAGAAAAGATTCAGGTCAGCTTACCATTTTGGAGCAAAAATCAACAACAGAACAGAGATTACTATAATTTAGTCCACAATTCTCCAAACACAAGTCATGTTGCAGTTTGGGCAAGTGGCAGTTTTTTTTTCTATACTGACCTGGTAAAACTCTCTTCTATTATCAGCGTTTCTCCATGTAGCTATGACCCACATCTCAGCAGGTTTTGTGGCTGTTGTTGAGAAAGAGTAACACAAAAGTATATTTGCATGTTCACACACTGCTAATATGAATCAGAGTATCTGAAGGTGAATCATTCCTTCCTATTTTGGAAAGTGAATGTGTATTTTCCATTATAAATACTTGCTGACTAAACTCCTGAACTGCATTCATAAACTGCAATTACTTTATTTTTCCACAATCAATCTTATATAAGATTGCAGTCAAGCTAGGACATGGTTGCTCATCTTATTCAAAGTCAAGGTTGTTTCCCCCCTATGTAGTCCTGATTTAGCGTGTCAAGTCACCCTAAATCTGGCATTGGCAAAACCACTGGCTAATGCAGGTGGAGTCCTGAATAATAGATAAGGCAGAATGTCTCTCATTTAGCCAGACACTACTAAAATCCTGCTACCACAGGCTATTTAAGATGAAAGGAGGAGGACAGAAAGATAGGAGAGCAGTAGGAAGATGTAGATAGGGATAGGGTAAATAGGGGTTCAAAGATAATGAGAAAGCAATAAAAGAGGGAAGAGTAGGGATATCTTAGTGACTGACAGATTGTTGCACCAAAACAATGACAAAACATAATGAGGGTAGGTAGAAAAATAAGAAATTCTCATTAATTTGAGATTTGTGTGTGAAAGTGAGTGAATAAGCAAGTAACTGAGGGACAGGCAGAGAGAAAGAGGGTTTGTGTACTGATATGCCTGTCAGTCAGACAGACACAGAACTTACTCCAGGCCATGGCCGAGTGTCACACTAAACACCTTACAAAGCAGTTTTACTGGTTATTGAAAAATGAGAGAGAAAAAAAAAAACTCTTTTCAACTTTTGGAAAAACATATTTTTGAGGTCAAACAAATTGTATTCGAAATAAATGCTGAGCTCAGCCTGAATCCCAACCAGCCAATATTCCTTTCCCTGTAGGAACTATTACATAAATAATTACATTTATTGATGTAGCCTACAGTACTCTTAATGATCGATAACTCACTACAAGTTAAGAACTGTGTAACACCAAATGCAGAATTAATTCTATAAATCCTTCCTTTCAATTTATAGTTGACACTTTGAGAGCAACAGAGAGAAATTAGAAATATGAAATGTTTGCAGGCAGCTACATGTTCAATAGAAAAGGGTAACATGGACATATTTGTTACAACTGCAACTGAACAAGACAAAATTACATTATGGATCCTTACAAACCTGAGAAATGTCATGAGTCACATCTCAAGTACTGTTCCAATTCAAAAAGTCTATGTGTAGCAATGTATGTGTACATTGCATCTCCACGTGTAGTCCTAATTAGCATTAATTAATTCCTTGGTCCTTAAAACGTAGCTCACCAGAATGATGGCTCTCATGCATGTGTAAGGCAGGATAATGGAAATCCTCATTTTACAGTCACCATTTATAAAGTTGTTGATATCTAACAAAATGTCAACTTGTTTCAGTGATGTTTTTCCACAGCCAAAGACCAGAGAGATGATGTTTGCAGTCAGTCGTAAGTTGAATTATAACATTTAGGACACCAGCAAATTCGGCAGACCTTCCTATGACCTGCCTACCTTTTCACCAGTTCATCCATCATTCCAACCATTCATTACCTCCGCCTCTCAACTCATTACAAACACTACTGAGATGCTAATGAACCCTCTTGGGATGTGACTTTCCCACTGGGAAATCTGTACCAAGGGAGACCATGACTGTTTCTGAAAACCAAGAATGCGAGAAACAGACTTGCGTTCTTGGGAAGAATGTTCTTGCTAGTTGTTCTTTGAATAATAAACTCCAAAGTTCATGAGCATGCAGTTGACAGTGTGAGATGATGCGTTCTTACCAGTATTGCATAACAGCCCTCAGCACACAACACATAACCAGACACATCAATCAACCACAACTCCTAGCATACAGCTCAACATTGTTCAGTCTCATTCATTTTTAGAGGAATTCTTTGTCCAGTGAAGAGGGGTCTTATTGACAGCTTGCCATTCATTGGCATCTGGTTTTTCCCCTTGATGGTTCAACATTTCATTCAGTCATGACAGAGTGTTATGGAAATTAATCATATTAAACAATGAATGATTACCATCAGCCTTAAAGTGTTTTGGTTTACTTTCTCTCTCTGTGCTTGTTAAACCTGAATGAACTGAACTGTTGCTGTTATTACTATGCAGCACGCACACCTGTCATTGCAACATAAAATTCACCTTATAAAGCAATGTCTGAATTGGGAGCGAAAGACTGTATGAAGCCAGTCCTTCTAATTTATGAGATAGACAGCAGTCCAGCTGTTCACACAGATTTCTATTCACATTCTTAAGGCCTTCTCTTCACTGTCCACAGTACAACCTTCATCAGTCCTTTGTCTCTTTCACTCTCTCTATCCATTATTCTCTCTGCAGTGGGTAATGAGAATGGCAGTAAAATGTGCAAAGCACAAGATTAAAAACGGCGTAGAAATATTTTAGTGAGCCCATAATGCTTTGTGTGCAGCAAGCAGTTTATGTGCTGGGGGGTGTGTTGGCTAGGAAGAGATGTTTTGCAGTAGGGTTGCATGTACAGTATTGATTGCAGTCGGTATAAAAGTAGTAGTGGTAGTGGTCACCTGGAGTTAGCATAGTCTCTCTACCCATCATCAACAGAATTACACTGTTACGGATATCAATGTTATCAAATCTGATATTCTACTAAATTAATAAATCAATTAATTAAAGTGATTCTCAAAATAGTTTGTAATTTGTTGACTGATGAAACGATTCTTTTTTTTTCAGCTCTACATCATCAACATCATAAGGGTGACAAAAGTAACAGAGTAGATTGGAATGGAAAGCAATGACAACAAGCCGAATAGTGTACCCTCCCTGCTATGTGTGCATGTATGTGCTTTTAGGACAGTCTATGGACTGAGGTCCTCACTAAAACCAGTGAGGTCTCTGGTTTTATGAGTCTAATTCCAGCAGGCTGGTGTGAGTCAGTCAGCTCTTTTACAACAAGCTCTTTAAAGTTGGTTCCTCCTCTCTCACCCTGGCTGAATTATCACTAATCTATCAGACAGAGGAAGACTAAGGAAGGAGAAGCGGTGAGTGCCACTCCATAGAAAGATGGAGGGAAATTGGAATTGTTCTAAATACCTGCAGGGCAGACAGGCCATCTTTCTAGATAGAAGGCAAAGAGAAGACAAGGAAACCAGGTGCTATGATAGAAAGAGCTTAGTAAAATCAGCAAATTCAAAAATGTGACGGTGACTTTGTTCTCTGAATTTGACATTGTGTACTCTTAATACCAAGAAAAGAGAGCAGAGAGGTTTCTCCTTTCCTGCAGTGGGATTTTAGCTGGAAGACAAATTGTGATCTGGGATTTTGACAGGCATGAGCTGCTTCAGACTGGAATGTATTTGTTTGTAGTCCAGTTCACACACAACAGCATTTTGAACAGATTAAAATAGATTTTTTTCTCAATTTCTTCAGTAACCATGACAAGCAAACAAGGCTTTAAGCACTTTTCCTAAATATGAGTAGATCTGCCTCTACATCTGAAGTTACAGTGAACCTGTTGATGTCACGATAGGTAAAGTACTGATCATTGACAAAGGAAATCCATTACTACATTTTACATATTTGTTACACATAGGTTGTCTTTGTGTGCTGATATACCGTATACTTACACTAACCTTGTTTTAGTATATACTACTACTTTTCAGCTTTCTCTCATTCCATTGACTCTGTACCACTCACATTAGTTTTGTATTGGTTCACATTGGTGCAAAACAAGTGTATACTAACTCCCAAAATAATGTACTGGCAATATTAGTATATCAGCCTGTATGTGATAGTATTAGTGCAAAGTAACTGTGACACAGATACACACTCACTCTGAATTTGACCTAAATTGAAAGGAAGAGCAGCAGAAAAGTGAAAGAAAAGCACAAAAATTGCCTTTTAGGCATTTTGGGGAAAAAACAGCACCAGGATCTTAGAATCAGGAAACGATGAAGAGTAAAGAGAATATGCAGAAACAGAAATGTATTTTTCTAAACAATGAAAGCTAATTAGACCAATTGCACTATAAGTGTGTATGTGTTTCATGATCACATTCAAGTTTTATTTTTTTTTATTACCTGAAAGGCAATTTGAATCTCTGCAATCAACTCCCATACATAATGTAGATGCAGACCAAAATCATGTCATTCAAAATTTATGGCAAAACTGAAACAAAGTTGTACCACTGAAGTCATTCAAATCTTTCACATGCTGTATTCAAAATATCTCCACAAGAGTGCTTGTAAAAACATTTTTATAAAGTTAGTGATTACATATTTTTGCCTGTTTACTCATTATTTAAGAATATTATAGAGTCTGTTGTGAGGACCAGTCTGCAGAATACTTTGCAAAGTAAATTTTTTGGTCTCTGTCAGACTTTTCATTCCTAACCCATGTATATAGATGCGACAACAGAAGCTCCTGCAAATCTCCTGTCAGCAGCTTGCATCCATTCTACACAAAGCATTGTCTAAATGACGTAAAGAGGGTGATTTGTGACACAACAAATAAACAATAGCGTGTAGTATGATGAGAAATATTCTTCTATTATCGCACAGAATCACTATAACATTAACACACACACACAAACTGATTATTCCAACATAGATTCAAGAGGAACTACTTGATGGAAACCATGCTACATCCCACTCACTCTTAAACAACGACAATATTTCTGACCACAGAGAAAAAAATCACCAGCGACATTCAGGCTGCAGGCCAAACAGCTAATAGGCTCTACCCTGCTTATCAGCATACTGCACTGTCGGCCAGCCAGCCCACACACACACACACACACACACACACACACACACACACACACTCAACAGTGTGACTCCAAGCCCTGAGTGAACCTCCCTCTCCTTCTTAGAATTGAGAGCTTTACAATTTAAGGCGGTTAAGTGCTGTATTGTTGTTGATAAGGAGGAAGATGAGGGTCTGGGAGGAATGGTCTACGGTCTACAAACCAATTCAGGGCTGTCATAAATTTGTATGTGTGTGTGTGTGTGTGTGTGTGTGTGTGTGCATATTCTGACTGAGGACCTGTATGCTTGGCTAAGCTGCAAGCCTGAGTTCAAAAACGCAATTACACAGAAATTCAAAACTCCACCTGTGCATCTGAGCCTGCACGAATGAGCATGAGCCCCTGTCTGTACCTGTATGCATGTATGTGTGAGAGAGTCTGACTGTGTTTTACTAAGGACAGAACAAACAGTAGTATATCTTTGTGTCTCTGTATGTTTCTGTGTACATGTGTGAATATTCTATAATTTATTTTCTGAGGACATGTACACTAAAGTGCAAGAAAAAGTTTACGTGTTCAATTTTTTGTTTTTCTGTTCAAAGTTTTTTCTTAAATGGGGCCAATATCAGATTCCACTGTGAACTAGTCCTAGTCCTGAACTGACCTGCAATTAATGAGCAGATGATAATGAGGATGAGGAGAACAACAGCTACATTTTTAATTCTGACGTTCAGAGCAATGGCTGTTACTCCTGTATGGAGGTGTGCGTGGATCCAGAGCCGGAGCCAGGAGTGGTGGGATCGGGACGTGAATGGCTTCACAGAAACAGATTTATCCAAAATTTCAGGATTTCAAGGGCTATTTTTATCTACATCTGTAAACTTCTCTCCACAAGACTCAAAACACTTTGGGTAAGAGACCGGACAAAAATGGAAATTGCTGAGAAAAAAGTAAACGAGGAAGTTGAATTACCTAGTAAGTGCTGAGAATATATAGCTGTTATTTGATTCCTGCAATTCATTATACTTTACTACGAACTAAGTTAGCACAGCCCTGATCGATAAACCAGGCAATTTAAAGTTGTTTGCTGATCCTCTTGCGGTCTGACCTGACAAACAAATTCAGAGTTTTACAAATCACCATCGTGATATAGTTATTTCAGCATCCTTTTGATCCAATTACTGCAATGAAATCACAGCAAAATTGGTTTAATTTGGCCTACAGCACACTGCTGTAGTAAGCCTGTTGCATTATTTGAGCGAATAATACGCTGTGTGAACACACCATAAGATGTACTCTATGGAGGTGAGGTACTGGAGGGAAAATATGAAGAGGCAATTAATTATTGGTAATGATGCAGGAGAACAGGCAGACCACAGACATCCATCTCTCTTTCCCCCTGTCCCTCTCACAGTTTGATTACCATTCATTACAAACTTCACATGGCTGTTGATTGGTATTTGGTTTGAGGCCCGAGTTCAGTGCTGTGTTTGTTTTTCTACATGCAGTCAGACTCATTTCTAGCACTAATGACTTACTTGGTTCTTAATGAATGATGCAAATAATGGAGCTGTCACTGTCTACACTCAAAGTCCTCTAACTTAGGACTTTACTATTATTTATATAAGACCCTAAAACACATAGTGAGAAGGCTGTTGTATAACTTGGTTTCCAGTGGCTTCAAGGATGGTGTTTGGTGTCAGAGGTGGATGGACATGTACTGTAGGCCTCCAACTGTAACCTCAGAAAATCTACACAGTGCACCTTTATGTTGACACCTACAGTTTATAACATGCCTGCACAAACTGTAATCTGGGGTTGTTGAATTGGTTCTATAATCACTCTGAAGTAAGCGGAGGTTTGGTTCAGTGTGAGTTTTTGACCGTCGTTATTGTCTATTTCACATGAAGGAATGCATCCAGTTGGTAGTGGACCAGTTTAAGATGTGGATTTTGTGAAGTTTTGTACCATTCTAAGTTGTTCACTTTTAAATAAATCAACCTTCAAGATTACCTTCATCTCTGTTCGTGATTGCAGTGGATTTTGGCAAGAAGATTGAGGTTAGGTTCATGGACATGCATCAAAAATAAGATTACTCTGTTGATTATTTGGCCTAGTCACTTGGGCCTTTGGTAAATGGCCTCTACAGTGTGCTTGGCCATTTACTTGAAAGTGTATATCAGTGTTACTGGAAAGAAATTTGCCTGCATCAATGGAAATGTAATGAAGGGCAGTAGTGAAAAACTGCTTTTCCATTTTAGGTTTTATGAGAACACTAACTTTAAAGACCTGCATCATCAGCTATGGACATTTTACTAAACATAATACTCTGGTGAGTATTATGTTGGATGTGTAAATCATGATACCATTGTAGAATCAAAGCACGCTGTGTTTGTGTGCTCATACCGATGCACATTTTACATAATTAAATTTGATCAATTCACATTAATTAAATAATGGACAATTGATAACTGATCAGGTAAATTCAGTGGACCAATACAAATCTGTAGAAACAAGAAGAAACAAAGCACAATACAACAGGTAACAATTCCAGAAGGAATACCGATGGGGATTCAGCCACAATACACAGGAGACCAAATTATGTGGCACAATGTGACAGTGGAGAGCAACAGTAAAATAACAAAACATCACCGATTATAAATATTAAGCCCTCATGAGACCAAGTGATTAAATAAATAATTTAAGAAATTGCAAGATATAATGTCTAAAAATGAGGACTGTCAGCGAACACTAGGTGTTTACATAACATTAAGGTGAAAGACAGGTAAGTAAAATCTGGCACACTCACACACAAATGTACATGTCCTCTATCATTTTGAGTCCAGACAAGATCCAGCCCTGGCCATTTTGTAAACATATCCGTCTTGTGAATGTCCTTGCAAAAAAATAAACCATTAATCAACCTGTGAGGTAGCAATGCTGGGCCACTGCTGTCTATCAATCAAACCACTGGCCTCCTGTCCAATGGAAGACAGGAGTGACAGAGATGACCCACCTTGTTGACTAGGTGACCTCTGAATCCCTGTGACAAGGTAATGGATACGTATCTTGTGCCACAGGAAGTGAAACGTTTCCCATCTAGACTACAGGTAAGCTGACAGAATTACATCTTTGGCAAATACTGCCTCTCTGCTACAACCACACATAAACATTTCTAGAGATACGTGTATATACATATAACATAATTGAGTTTTTGCAGAATGTGAAAATAATTATTCTGTTATTAATTAATAACAGGATGTATAAACAACCCAAAAGAGTTACAAACTGCTGTTTCTCTTGAAGATAAATAATAGAAAAAAATCTGATGTTTATAGTGCTTCTATTGATTAGCAAAGGAAATGGGACAAGCCACAGGTTCCTTCTGTAAAGAATAAGGTTTCGAGAAACCAATACAGATGTGCACAAACAGTTGAAGCACTGGAATACAATACTAACATTTGGCAGCGAGGAATAAGCTTTGCTGCTTTCATAGAAATTTACTTTGCCATTAGTGAAGGAATGAAAAACACTTCTTTCACAAACAGACACGCAGAGAAAGCAGATCTACTGTGCCTTTAATATTTTATCTTTTTTGTGCTGCTCCCCACATCACTGACACTACAGCCATTTCCTACTGAAACACACACACCAAAACTGCAGTGTCAGGTATCTGCAGTCTCTACACTTGTTTTGCAAGAGAAATATTTTCTAGCCTCATTAATTATCTACCACCTTCAAGTCTATCTCTCTCAATCCTCCTAATGCTGATTTGCTGGATTAGTTCCTTTTAGTATGAATCCATGAATCCCTTTTGTGTCTAGTTAGGGTGAGATGAAGAGCAATTAAACGCTCAGACACAAGATCAGTCTTTGTGTCTTATTCCAAAGGATTATTTATTGCTGGCAAACAAAATCATCCATGTATGTCTGGGGAGGACGTGCACAGGACTGAAGGAATTGGTTAAATTGCAGCTTATACTTGAATATGACTCTTTGTTATAAACAGGTGTATGTTTCCCAACGAGGCCCCAGCAGATACACAAGTAACACTTGACACTGAGCATTTTCACATGCATAAACACAGGGGACACTAATACAACACACTCAGGCTCAGAGTGACGGCTGCTATAACCTGTATATCAACAGTAAATGCTCTGAAGCTCACATGAGAATGAATTTCAGCATGAAAGTTTTTTCTTACAAACTCTGATTAAATGTAACTGATAGTGGGGGTTTTGTTTAGCTCAGTCGGTAGAGCAGCCACTCCATGTACAGAGACTTAGTCCTTGCTGTGGCAGCCCAGGGTCCGAATCCAACCTGTGTCTCTTTCAGTGAAGTTAAACACTGAATGAGACTTATTTAAATTATTTAAGTTTTTTTTTAACAATCAGTTAGTGGCCTTCGTGAACTTTGGAACAGATTTTGCTTGTTGAAATAATTCCTCCTGTTTGTAATGAGAGATCTGTTCCCAAAGCAATATCAATGAAAGTAATAAAGGACACAATCTACAGTCCTCATTCTGTGCAGAAAAATACATTCCAAAGTGTATCTGATGTTAGTATGAGGCTTAAGCAGTCTTAGTTAGTCAAATCAAGTGGGGGTATCTTTCAATATTGTTGTACTATTACTGTACTAGAAAAATCCCTCTTTATATTACTTTTTCTCCACCCGAGCTTATCAAGCAGAGACTGTTTAGAAAAACTCAAAGAGAGAAGATATTCACTCAATTTGTTCAGCTCAGACTGCTGGTGTCTGATGTTACACTGAAGTAAATCAGAAAGGGATCTCTTAATAGCCAGTACAGGAACTATGATTACAGCAAGCAAAACAAGTTTCAGTGTTCATATGCGACTACTGTTTCGAGACAGACCTCAAAAATCCTGAACTCGTCCTTTTAGCACAATTATTGGTTAATTTCAAGCCCATTTTATTAACCAAACTTGAATGGATAGATAGATTATGAAAGTAATACCTCCCAGCTCATGGTTTTACAGATTCTGGCATTTAATGACCTTTAAACCGTGGCTTCTCTCTGATACATTTTGATATTCGTGACATTGAAGAGTTTATATGAGCCGGAGATCAAATACCATCTGTTTGAGATCTATATCCGTTATACGCAACTCTATCTCACTCACTCTCTCTCCCTCTCTCACACGCACACGCACACACACACACACACACACACACACACACACACACACACACACACACACACGCACACACACGCACACACACAAAACAGAGTTCTGTAAGGTCGACCAGAAACATGACGTCCAGCCAGATGTTACCACATCACAGACTGCAGTGTAAGTGGAAGAAGGACCATTAACTCTGATTAAAAATATTAGAGTGAGAAAATAGTGGATAATAATACTGAAATCAACAAAATCAGTGACATAGGATGTGTTTTGCTGTGAGAGATCTAACACGTCAATGATGAAATTGAAAAGTGTGGTACTTTTTCCATAAGCTTGTCTATGAATTGTCATTGAATGTGCCAGAAGCACATTCAATGACAATACAATACACTGTCTGCAGCTCAGAGCTGGTAAACAGCAGAAGCAGAAATACAATGATAACACCATAGATGACAAGATAACAATAATTTACAACAGCTAATGGCAAGGTTAGGTTTGCTGTCCTTTTTGATTCTGCTACCAATACACAAGGGAAACATAAAAAATATAGAAAATAACATACATTTTAAAAAATATAAACTTGAAATGGCTATAATTCTAAGGTAGGGCATTTTCCTTTTCTGTTAGATTTTGTGGTATTGTAGTTTTCCTTTCATGCTAGGACGGAGAAAGTGAGGTGACAGGGTTGCAGTCAGCAAATATACTGCTAAAAGCCACTAAATCTTACATAATGGTCATTTAAGACACTCAAATACTGGAAAAGTGGAGCTAATACAGCTAATACATAACAAATGGTGGTGCAAAATGTTCTGGGTTAAACACAATAATACAAGGAAAAGAAAGTAATAAACAGAGTGACAAGGTGCACTGTAGTCTCCAAATACACTGTATAATACAATTCAGGACGAGTACACATACAATCACAACCCTATTAGTTACATTTTTAGCTTGTTAGACAATGACTAATTAAGGCAACTGATTAAAGTATGCATCCCTGGTAAGAAGCCAAATGAACCGGTCCTTTGTAGTCTGGGTGAAAGAAAAGGTGTGCTAGTGAATGATTCTACAGTAGCTCTATGCTACAGGCGCTGTGCTGAGAATAAAACTCTCACATACACTTGGTCTAGGTCTATCCTTGGCAATACTGAATACACACACACACACACACACACAGATTAAATCAAGGCTTTAATCAAGGTCTGAGGCTAGGTAATTTTTCTAATTATGTATGGCTGACTCTAAAATGTTTCACCCCAGGAACCTCAGGGAGGATAACCAACTGTGCCTGTGTTGAGATGTGAGGCTTTTCCACTGGTGTTCCAAAAAAGGTATTACAGCACAGAAACACACACAGTTGAAACTGCACAGATATACTACTTTCCCCTCTTCCCTCGCTCCCTTTCTCCTTCCAGGCACCTGAGAATTGTACTCACTTATCACAGTTGACACAGTAGCGAAAGAAGGAGAAGGACAGGAAACAGAACAAAGGGAGGCACAGAGTAAGATTAAAGAGATGGAGAGACTGAGGTTGACAACAGAAAAAAGAGAAAGGCAGACAAAGAGAGAGTCACAAGGAGAAAAGAGCAGAAGAGACAGAGGAAGGGAGAGACAGAAAACACTAGAGAAAAAAATCTCTGTGATTCATCAGTGATTAGCAAAGTATGAAACTAGTCAGGATTTAGAGGACAAAGAAGAGATGAGATGATGTAAAAGGGAAAAGGAGTGAAAAAAAAGAAAGAGATAACAAAGAATGATACAGTAGATGCTGAGCCAGGGCCTCTTTCCTGGTAACAACTAAAGCTCCCAATGGAAGGGGGAAAGGTATATGTGTGTTTTGGTGTGTGTGTTCTGACTAGCCGGTTGTACAGCCCACAGGAGCATGCTGGCTGAGCTCTAGAGAAAAATCTTAGACAAGAAAACCTCCGGGAGATCTGTGAGTCACACAAAGTCAAAAGTTTGTAAAATTAGACAATAAAAGAAGCAATTCAGCTAAGACAGACACTTACTGAAAGAAACCACAATTCCTGATACACTGTTCACAGATAAAATATACAAACAAGGGCAGAATCTTGTTTCTTCTCATACATTTTTGTATTGTTGCATTATGACCTAAAAAAACAGGGAAATCTTTCTATCAGCACAAATGAAACAGAGAGATAAGAGAAGGTATAGGACAAGTGGTAGAGGACACAGAAAGAAACAACAACAGAGCTTTTCCACCTCTTGAGGATCCAATCAGTTGTACTTGTTCAGCAAAAACAAGCTTTCTGTTACTATTTCCACACAGAAAATCTGACAAAAGCTGCTGAAAAAGCACAAGAGGAGAGGAGACTGCGGTCCATTTGGTCCAAATCTGGTTTCTCAGAAGTGCACATTCAAAGACAGAGCCTGCATAGTAATCACAACTGCAGCACATATTTCTAGAGTATCCCTTTTCAAAATCCTTTCACGGAGGAACATCTATAAAATTACATTGCAAGGCCGACAGCAGCACCGGTAGCTCAGGTTGGGGACATGCTATCTATTTTTAGGCTCATGCATGAGCTGTGACAGATTGACCCATCTCACTCTGCTGCTGATCTCAACTTTACTAAGTTTATAGTATCCAATATCCTGGCTGTTATTCAGCTGAGCCACATGGCTCTTCATGACTCCATCTTTTCCCACACTGTATTAGAACTGGAGAATAAGGAAATAAGGCTGACAATAAAAGGGAACCAATATCAATATACGGCATAAACTCTAAATATGAATGTTTGGTTCTAATAGTTAAAGTGTTCCTTTGTGCTATCTGCACCTTCGATGTACAGTATATGCCAGGAAAGGTGAATGGATCGTTGACTCATCAGTGTGCGAGGAGCCATGACTAGTCAATGCTGCTAGCATCAGCATCACTAACAAGGTCCCTGCCTTTGAAGAACTAAATACTTCATATGTGGCCATTCACTAATAATGTGCTGAAGCTCTTGGACAAACCGAAGTAGTTACAACTTGCAAAGCATGCGACTAAAAGCACAGTAACTAGATATAACGCAACTCTGGTCTTAAATCATTGATCATAGTTTATGATGCTGCATCTCTTGGACCAAAACATGAACCATAATCTGTATAATATAGCTTTAGTAGTTGGCGTGGCTGCTCTGATAATATCCCTGTGTTTGTACTATGTTTGCTGAACAAAGAAAGAGAAACAAATTACAGGAATGTCTGTGTGTATCGTGTGCAGAATTATCAAACTTTTGTCAGTCAGTCAGTCAGGTCTTAATAATAGACATATACACACATAATATAGCAGTATGCTTCTTCTTCTTTTTGCATGTATACTGCCATTGATTTGAACAGGAAAAAAGTAATAATAAATTAAAAACGACACTTGTGGCTATAAGAGAGTTTACTGCTGAAACTCACTGTGAATCTGTTCCAGGATCTGTCCTCGATGCTCTGAGACCTTCTGTCCTCAGCAAGACGGACAGGGCACGTAGCAGAGTGTGTGTCTTCTGGACGTTAAGCTAGTTTTAAAAATGGGAATGAACAAAGTTTTTGACATTAAATTACACAGACGTGGAGAAACTGACAGACAACTCCTCTCAACTGCTGAAGTAAAGTTCTAGAGTGACGTTACAGAATGCAAAGAATACATACGAACGTTCCAGAACTATCTCGTGTTCGGTCGTAAAGGACCGTTAACGGTCACGAGGACAAAGCTGAGGGTACCCGCGACATTTGCCAAGTCATTAGCTAGCGTTAATGACCGTGAACATTAGCTAACTTTCACTTGAACCGTGTAAGCGGAAGCCAAAACGATGCTGACAGCTTACTTTTCTCTTCGTCACGTGCAGCCCGCGGTTCACTTACACGAGGAAGGGTAGTAATGTGAGGCACGACACCAAACTCCAAACTCCAAAGTGTGCATAATAGTAATGAAAGCAGCAGGCGGACCCATAGTTCTGTGGTCCTGTGGTTACCAGACCCGCCTCCTCCTCTCACTGTAAAACACACATAAAGTCACACATAAAACTATCTATCTATCTGTCTGTCTGTCTGTCTTACATTATAAGCTACAGTGAAAGAAAAGTAAATAGTTACCATAAACAATTTAACACAAATAATAATATGATAATTTGTGTTGAGAATGTTCGCCTGTGTTTCCCGCTGCATCATCTTACATTAGACAAAAGTAAAGATGAGATGCAATTAATGGTTAGTTTATTTAGTTGAATAATTTAGTTTTAGCTAATTAATTCAGTTGAAGAAGCAGCACTGAACATATATCTACTTGAGTAGTCAACATTTTGCTTTGTTTCTAGTATGACATATGTGCCAGTTTAGAAAATATTTGTTTTTTTCTAATGAAATCTGTGAATCTAGGCCAATATATGTATGTATGTATGTATGTCTCCTATGTATCTACATTCTCTCTGTGCACCTCCACTAATACCTTTCCATCCATTTCTGTGTCATTGATTTATAGTACAGATGGTGCATCCACATAGGAATAATGACTCAGTTTGTGTGAATATTTCCTGGAATCCTAGATATGGGAAAGAAGATCCCATGGTGCATACAGCAGCATACCTGCACACTGTTTTCCATGCATGATTCTGTGTATTAATAGGGACCATTAGGCCCACTAAATGGATTAAGAGGGTCCCCAGCAAAAAGAAGCCATGTTTTAAGTACAGTTAAGCACATTTAACTATAACTGGCCATGTCCTTTCTCCATTCACCTCTTTTAAAAACATCTACATATATAAATAACAGCACTGCACTAGTCCAGTAATATCTACATGCACACAGTACATCTTGTCAAATGGGATACCTTGTTAAGGCTTTTATCAAATTCTGCACTTTGGTGTGACAAAACTCTAAAAATCCTCTAGTCTACCCATGTCGACATAATAGTGAGATGAATAATGCATGTAGCCAGGCCAACAGGTCCACAGACTGATGAGCGCTGTCCATGGTGCTGAAACATTTTTATTCAGGCATTAACTGGATGTAGTTACAGATCAAAAGAACATATCTAGACTACAGCGTAATGCTGAATACTACCTGAATGAGGCTTATTATATTCATTTTTTTGAGTGCTGGTTATGTGACACATAAAGAACATATGTATCAGATCTGAAATTGGGCAAGAGGCAGGGACCACCCTGGACAAGTCACCAGTTCATCACAGGGCTGACATACAAAGACAAACAACAATTCATGCTATCAATTAATAATTGCTAATTAATTTGACATCAATTAACTTATTATCCTGTCAGTCTTTCGACTTTGGGAGGTACCTGCCAACTCCACAGAGAAAGGCTGTAAGCCCATGTGCTGCCCCCAACAGGGACGGCATGCCTCAGATCTGACCGAGGTCCTGACTTACTGTGGTCATTAAAGATCCCATAGGACTTTTTCTACCAAGAGCAGGAAGTTCCCTTGTGCCCTATGAAATTCCCCAACCATGGTCGACCATCTGGCACCTAATCATTCTCCAGTGTAATCGGCTCTATGTTTCCTCCTTCTCCATCTCAAGCTGATGTGGTGATACCATGCACCACCCAGGTGGGTGCTGCACATTGATGGTGGGTGAGGAAAAAAATACTTAAATAATTATTCAGTTATTAAAATAGTAACTATTTGAATGTTGAATCATTTCACCTTTCAATTTATAGAACAAAATCTATTTTTGTCATTCATTATTAAGTCATTATGCATAATGAATACTGCCAATTTTACACTGCTTAGCATACTTCTGTATATAATTACTTTGTTGAAGTAAAAGTTTTAATGAAGGACTTTTAGTTTTACCAATTTTGTGGTGCCATTAATTTTGCTTAAGTGAAGGATTTGAGCACTTCTGCTAGGTGTCATATCTTTTCATTCCAAGATTGGGTAAATAGTCATCATCTTGAATAAATGTGGCCCAGGATAAAGTTAATGTGTCTACCTCCTACTGACACCTCTCAAAGTATCCCTCACTGCTGCAAGACTCAGCAACCAAGATTACATTTTCAGCTGCACCTACTTAGTAGTCCAGTGCAGGTGTTCATCAAAGGCAGAAAATGTAAATTAAAGATAGTGGTATATGCTCAGCAGGTATTTTTAAATATACTAATCATGCAAGCCAGAGATCATCCAATCTGTCTTACACTCACGCCAGCTTTTTAAACTTAGCTGCAACCGCATGTCTCAGCCACCCACTAGTTTCCCTGAGGCTAGTTCATACACACCTCAGTGTAACAGATGAGGTAAACTACATTAGGGTCACTTGCATGAAGAGTGTGTGTTTATCGGTGTGTGTGTGGACCATTAGGTTCAACATGCCATCACAATTCATTCACATTTATGAAAACAGAAACTCTTCACATTATTCTGTTCTCATTAACATGTTGGCTGTAACAGCAGCCCAAGGCACCCCTGCAATCACACCCCACTGAGAGAAAGTCCCATACAAATTAAACCACAAAGAGAAAACACACACACAGTTGCAGTGGTTTCTCTGCTGGGGACAGCGGATAAATTTAATAACAAATTGTTGTTTACTATTATCCCCATGCAATTGTCAGCTATCTTCACCTGTGCTGAATTTATGCACCAGTATCTGTGGTTGCTGTTTTCTTTGTTAGCTATATTCAGCCTACATGCCTTTTTTTACTATAACTGAGCAGTTTATATACATAAACATACTCTCACATTTACTCCACAATTGTCCTGTAAATGTGTAGAATGGCAGCTAGAACACCACTGCAATAGACACTTGGGATATATGGGCTTATACATCATTTACTAAAACATATGGTTTTAAAAAAGACTAGAATTAAGCATGACCTGAGCTTATCTACTAAGCAAGACAGTAATATTACTCTTACTTAAAGTAAAGTATGAAATTATCTTGCGGAGACCAGAACGAATGTATATTTCTGCTTTTATGTGCTTTATGTGCTTTATTTTCTGCTGTTTCAATTTGTGTGCATGTCTCTTTAGAGGGACACAGCTTTGCCAATATTTGGAAAAGGTCAAAGTCAATGACATGATTTATTTCTGTTGTTGATAGTCTTGAGCGATAATAACATTAGTGGAGGATGTGACATAACATGCTCATGATAATGGCTCTAACAAGACAAATTACCATAGGCAGCATTAAAAGCACAGATTACAGATTCAAGTTGCTTGCTGTCACTTAATCCAAGTTCAAGTCAAGTCTTTTGGGGCTAATTGTCACAATTAAGTGTAACTGACAATTTAGCTGAAGCAGGGAAATGGTATTTATCATTGGCTTCACCTTAAACAGTGGAGACAACTGCTGCTGGTGTTCACAGTGTTAATGCAAACATATTCAAAAATACAAAAATTGTTCAGTGCTGCTAAGCTTTAACATAATGTGACTGTTGATCAAGTACTTTTTGTCCAAGCTACATGAGAAATGAGTCATAAAAAGAGGAATCAAATCACACAAAGAGCTATAATAGTCATATTATTCTGCAGCTAATCATCACGTATGCCATGTAAATCCACACTTTGTTGGCGTTGCGTCTCTCAGTGATTGTAGTTGTTACTGTGATGTTCCCCAGATTTCAATATTAGAGGGAGGCTCTACAGGCTGTCTCCAGACAGTAGAAAATGCAATCACACAGCAATCCAACTGGATCAAAGTGTTAATTCTGAAAAAAACATTCATAAAAATTGGAGCCAATGTAGTCAAACAGAAAAAAAAAACAGCAATGGCAAACCTTTCCAGGCTGGGCTGCACAAAAAAGGGCCTGTGTCTGTGGTCAGTTTCCTTGCCATACAGTATTTGTCAACACGCAAACAATGATAAATGCTTCTAAAAGAGAGAGAAAAAAAGAGAAACTGAGCACAACAGAAGCAGGCAGTAAGACCAGAACAATAAGGTGAAACACAAAAGTAAGAGACAAGATGGAAAGAGGGCATAACAAAATGAAAAGCAATTGTCTGTTACAGTTAAATGTAGAAAAGTAACAGCTGACCCTTTATATTTGGACTATAACTATAACTCTTGTGTATTCATAAACTGAGGGCAGCAATCGATTACAACTGTGAAGGCTACAGGACTACAGCCATATATCCTGTAGGATGCGGACTGGTTATTTTCAGGGGCATGTGTGCACACATACAGATACATACAGACACACACAAACATGTACACAGAATTATAAATTACTGTTGAGCCAGCAGGTTTCAAAACAGAGCAAAATGTCATACAACTGTTTGTTTTTCCTGTTTTTATGTCAGTCTGTCATGTATTTCTTTTGCCCTTTTTTTATCTGCATGAATAATAAAGTTGTCAGTGTGGATGAGCGCTCTCACTCAACCTGATGGACCTATGTGGTTTTTCCAATGACCCTGAGTCATCTAATTCTCACAGGACAAACCTGGATCAAAGAACACACAAGGTTAGATGATTTATTCCTTACATCCTGAGTACCACATGTCTCCATCCTTCCTTCCTCATTTCATGCTCTTGTTTTTACCACACCCTCAACTCTCCTTGCTTTAGTATCTCTGCTCGTCCTTCTTTCCCTCCCTCTTTCCATCAATCTCACTGCAACTCTGGACATCAATATTCTGAAAACTGTAGCACCACTTCCATTTCCATCAATCTGACCTGCACTTGACTGTTTACCACAAGAGGACTGTTTAATGAAACACACACAGGTCAGTCCTTCTGATGTGTCCTGTGTTACTCTAGACCACATGCACATGCACACGCACACACTAGGGACAGAAAAACAGTAAATGTCATTCACACTGTCACCAGAAACTGGTCATAAACAGATGAAAACAGCGAGGACGGAATAAAATACAGGAGTCGCACAAGGTGGAAAGAGAAATAAAATACGCAGGAAGAAGGGAGAGATGTTGGGTCTGCGTTCTAAGCTGGTGTAAAAGGAATAAGACAAAGAATCAGCCATTGTCCCGGAGTGAGAGGCATCTAGAGGATTAAAGGCATATACTGTCCATTAATGTAATAATAATATAAATCAAGAAACTTTTCAGACCCAGATAGATCACCAGAACACCTCAAACCTGTCTCATATATCATTATTCTCTCTTTGTATGGAGGTACTGCATGTAGCGAGAATTTTCTTGTTACCTTTTAGTGAAGGCTGTGACAAAACTAGAAGTAAAAGCTGTCTTCTCTTAATCCTACTGAGACAACCAAAAGTCAATCATTCTTGGCAAACCAGAAAGTTAATGGATGCCATGAGGTAATATTCCACAAGGATGTGTGGGTGAGAGGGGATATACTGATGTTCTAGTCCAAAATTAAAGGTCTTTTTTTTTTTATCCGTGATGACTTATTCCTTTTTATAGTTTTTGATTTTCTTTTTTACAGAACTCGTTATGTGGCTTTGTCGCTCACACACACACATATTTACAAGCACATACACACTGGAATGAATCAGCTATGTTTCATGGTTATAGTTTGAGGATGTCACGTCGTTTCAGCTGTTATCTGGAGTCCAGGTAAAAGATTGAAACTAAGGGGAAGACAAATAACAGCATTATCTGGCTGGCTATCCAGCTACCCAAGCTGACATTTATACTTCTACTTGCCAGTCTGTGTGTGTGTGTGTGTGTGTGTGTGTGTGTGTGTGTAACAACCCTTTTGGCGAGTGTAGACAGATAACATTTGAGCGTGCTCTTCATTTCCGCAGGTCTGGCACAGAGAAAGAAAGATCAGGATCCCAACAGCTAAGCATTATCTGCTTTCACCTCCTAAATATCATTCTTCTGTCCTCAGGCAGAAGTGGATCTGTACCATGTTGCCCTTTTCCCAAACACATACCTGAGGAAACTTGGGCAATTTCTTCATTCATCTGACTCTTCTGACTTAATCCCTCCATCCAGTGCTTCTCCCTTTCATAACCGATCCCTCGCTCTGTCATTTTCCGTCACTCTCCGCTTTTGTTGTTGCACTGTTTCTCTCTATATATTGCCTGTCCGCTCTGTTTCTTTCCCCTGCAACTGTCAGTCTCCTTCTAGTCAATAGAGGCCACTTAGCCTAACTCTACCTATCCCACTTTCGCTTCGATCATTACACTACATCTCTTGAGCTCTCCCTCTTCTTTTATTTCTTCTTTGGACTCTCTGAGTGCTTCCTTCCTCATTTCTCTCTTCACTCCCTCTACAGATTTAAAGTGTTGAAATACATCTCTTGTTACTTTCGATACTCCCTGTCTCCACAATCCAATTTTTCTTTTCTTGGCTCCCAGAGATCTCTCTTTGGATTTTGCTTTGACGCCCATTGTGAGTGAAGAGTGACTCCCTCTCATTTTCCCTTCTATGACCTAAAGTGTTGTGGAAGGACTCCAGGCCTGGTTTTGCCATCTGGCATATCAGGCAAATACCCAGTGCGCTAAGTATTTATTTTGAATATGAATAACAATTAAAAGAGAAATTAATCATGGTTTGTTGTTGGAGTATCAGGAACTAGTACCAGTGGCAAGCTGGTCAACATATTGCATTTTGTGTCTGTACTTATTATTAAGTGTATCTTTACATATTTCTTTCTTATACTTTATATATTCTGTATTTCAGGGCCACTTCAAAGTCTGACCCTGTATGGATGATTTCAGCTAGAGAGAGCTGTAGCTGGATTTATTCATGCAGTGGTGAAAAAACAGACATTAAATGAAGGCCTTTCTAAATAAAGGCAGTGGACTGGACTATGGCGGAGCTGCAGGTGGAAGTTAGCATGTCATACTGCTTCTGCTGCTGGAAAACAACACTAGAAACCATCAGAAAACAGACATAATGGTGTTTGAAAAAGAAACTGCATATATTAAAATGTTGATTCAAGTTAAGAGACCCCCGAATAGACGCTGCAATGTTAACAATGTTATGAGGCTTGAAGGGAAAACAAGAGAGAAGAGGGAAATAGGACACATCTTTGTCGGGATATGTTATATGCTGTGAATCTCCTGTGTGTTATTTAAATTTAGAGTCAGTGATAAACTTTACCTTAGGCAGTGAATATATTTCTACACATTTCTATATAAACACACACACACACACACACACACATACACACAGCATACACCCAGAAGGCAAAAGGGATTACCCACAAAAACACTGATTACACAGATACAAATAAACACATTGATGCTTGAACTGGACAAACTGAAAAATCAATAGGTCATCTTCTGGATTAAGAGATAAGAGGAGTGTTATTATTAGATCTTTCTTGTTTTGTTTTAATCAAATTCTCACTCTGAATCTGATGCTCAGCCATACTAACAGCAAAATGTAAAATGCCCATCTGTTACTTAAAAGCGGTGAAGGACGGGGGAGACAATAAAAAACACACGAGGTAAAAGATAAACATAGCTTGAGGTGCCTGGGTGGCATCTTATCAACTTCTAGCGATTGTTCACTACAACACAGAAGAAGAAGACGACAACTGTGTTACTCGAGGGTACAGCTAATAAGGAACTGCAGTTAAAACTCATATGCTATCTGGATTTATGCTTGATGCGCAACACCTGTAGTTAGAAAATACACAAGGGTTATTGCGTTTCGGCAGATACAACAGATGCTTCAAACATAAAGACAGAGGAGTGCTTTGTTAACAAAAACACAACTCACTGAATGCACAACTAAACAAGTCTAAAGTGTTGCTTGAAGGTCCTATATAGACTGCAATGTTCATGACACGATGTGATAAAACATACTGTTGATTATGTGATTCTTAGAGTGTCTAAGAGCGTAAATATACTCTCCAAAATCTGTGCAAATTTAACTTTTTAGTGAGGCATGAAATACATTGTGGGAATTGTTGTGAGACATTTTGGACTGACAGTGGGAAAAGAGGAAAGTTAATAAAGAGTCCAAGATGCAAAGGGGACAAGAATGTGGCATTTTTTAATTTTTTTTATTTTGTACATGTGCCAAATCATCAAATGCATTAAGACTTAATTGCCTGTCTGAGTGACACTTGCTGCTAGCTTATAGCTCCCAGCGAGTCAGGACTTGTCCAGCTGATAAGTGGAGGCTAATATTTGAATTCTTTGGAGTGGCTTAAGGCGGACTGTGAATTGTATTTTTTACAGCCAAAACCTCATGTCTCAGCTATAATCAGCTGTAGCACATAATTTGTTTTGAGGGAATATGCCTTCATAGTAGCCAGGAGGAAGTGATAGTAAGAAGCCAGCTAGACAGTCAGTGCATTTCTCAACGAAGAACCTATCGATCAGCTGCAGGTCAGATACGAGAAACTACTTTATGGCTGGAAATTACCTTCTTTTCTTTTTCTGCTTCCTGTCTCTCTCCTTCCACCTGTCTGCACCCTCTACCTCGCTGCCGGTGTCTTTCATGTCTGCTGTCTCAGATCGATAGAGACTCCTGCAGTATAGAGCGAACAAAACCCAGTGGCCAGTGTGTTTTTCCAAACCTGCACAGTGTAAACACACACAGGCTCACAAACACACACCTGCTTTGGTTCATTGACTGCCTGTTTCTGGGAAAGTTGTATATACACAATCATACAGCACATACATTGTATACTAAAGACACATAGGAACACCTTCCTCTCTGAATACATCAAATCATTTTATTCTCTTATTCTCTCTTTTATTTTCTCTGTTCCTTCAGCTGGAGCTTCATTTTAACTGGTTTAAAAACACATTTTTGCTCCATGTTTCCTTAACTTTGGACTAACAGATTTTTAAAAAAATCAACCTGAATATTCTGAATGATCGGTTTCTTTAAAACAATGGTGCTATGGCTGAATGAAAGACAGCTATCTGATGCAACAGCTTTTACTTCATTTACTCTCACTTTTTTGAATTTGTTATTCAAGGCAACAGAAAAGGATTTTGTGGATTCATTAATCTGATGCAACTCCAACATCCGATGTTACAGCAAAGGTAACATTTATAGTAACACTAAACTTCAATGTCACTTGAATTCAATCAAAGAGAGAAATAACTGGGAAAGGGGAGAAAAAAGGGATGTTATTTGGAGACTTTGTGAGGCCAGACGTGGCCTTGCAGTGCAAAGAGAGGTCAACACAACTCGCAGATTACCTGTGTCGCCAGGAGTTTCTGACATTTTGACACCAGGGATGAAGATGTGACAGCTATCGTCATGGGAATGCAGAAGATCAGCACTGTCACATAGATCCTTCTAAGTGCCAATATGGTCTGTTTCCCGAAGATCTTACTTTAGTGGAATTCCTCTTAGGGTCTTCACTTCTCTCCTGTCATACTGTCTTGCCTCTTCAGTTGTTCAGTGAATATCCTCAACAAAGAAATAGACATTCCTGTAACGTAGTTGATGCAGCCATTTGAAAATGTTCTCACCAACATGTTTTCTATGTTGAACAGGTTTTAATCTTCAGCCAGTCATCAATTATCGGGAGGCATATGCACATCCGTACTGTTTTTGCAGGTGCAAACAATAATCTATGTAAGGAAATGAAAACATAATGTGTTTCAAACTATTTATAATAATTTAAAATGAAGAGAGGCTGCAAATGCCCAGTCTTCTTTAGTCTTGAGCTGGAAGTGAAAAGCAGCCAGAAGGGCACTCCTTTGAGTCATAGGGGAGCAGTAATTCAACAATATAACCAGCAGCCAGGTCATGAAGTGTGTCTACTACTGTTCAAAAATCTAGGAGCAGTTGGAGAAACTGTTACTATGTACTACTCTGCACACACCACCCAAAAAACTGGACTAACTGAACTTGTATTTGACTGTCTATCAATGCATCATTGTAGCATCCAGTCTGCCTAATCTAAAGAGGAAGAAGCAAAAGAAGAAGAAGGAAAATAAAAAGGAGAAGACTGTGCGGTGACATTTGTGGTACTGAGAATTAGTGGCAGTAAGATCTCTTAATTTCTCTCTGCTAAAGAGCAGCTACTCCGGGTCTGACAACCACTCACCCTTTTGGCATTAGAAATGGTCTCTGCCTTGGCTGCAGGTTATATATTCCAGCGACTGCGTGGAGACGATATACTCTGCTGCTAATAATTCGCCTGCTTGTCTCATGACATGTAACATCAAACAACCTGCTGGATCTTTATCAGGGTACTGACTTTGATTAGATCTACTCATCAGGTATCAAAATGTTGTACCAAATGACATGGCTGATTCTTTACTTTCATGGTCAGTTTCTTACCAGTTCATCAAATACTGATGTGAGCAATGTTCAGTTGGTTGCAATTTAAAACTTCACCACGAGATGTCACTAAATCCTACAGAGTGATCCTTTAAGAAGCGTGGCTTCTTCAAAAGTTAAAACAGTATAAAATGAATTTGTGCGATTATTTGTCACAACTTCATGATGAGAGCATTTTTGTGCGTGCGCGCACACTGACGGGCATGTCTCTGTAGTAGTTGAGACGAATGTTTAATTATACGGGTTCAAAGACACTCCATTATAAAAGAGCAGACAGAATGGAGGGGAGGAAAAGGAGTGGAGAGCAGCAACATAATCCATTCTCCTGTGAGCTCTGTGTGGCTGTCAGACAATGTTGCAAGGACAAATTTAATTTAGTCAAGGGATTTAGTCCATTCAGTGGCTGACTTTGCTTTGTGAATGTGTAGTTTCCCTTGGCTGCTGGTAGCTGATGAAGAAGCAGAGTTGAAGAATCCAAACCCATTCACCTTTGCAGCTCCAATTCGAACATCTAATTAACTTTAAAAACGGAAAGAGACTTTCATGGCCTAATGAGTTCATATCAGCCCCAGCGACAATTTAGGGGATTGAACCTACGCTTACACATTTTTAATGCCGCAATTACACAATGGTGATAATGCTGAAACACTGAATTATTGCTTTCTAGAGCAGAACACAAATATAATTTGGTAAATAAGCAGAGAGGATGAGGACAGCTCATACAAATGGGATGAAAGAGATTAGTCTGAAATAATATATTTGTGTATGCAGCGCAGAAGACTAATAGACCATATTAATGGTCTAAAATAGATAAAATATCGAGACAGTTTTATCTTTGCAGATAAAACTGTGATTGTCAGGATAAAAGCTCACATGTTTGAATCCACGACCTTCAGGGGAAAAACTGTTAAATAAATTGCTGGAAAAATCTGTGAAGACAGAAACTCAAAAATACCATCTTTCCTGTAAAGATATCCCTTGTGTGTGGAGAGATTTGCTTGCGAGGAGGGCATGCCTGTCTCCCTTCGCCCACCAGAGCAGGTCCCATCGCACTGAGCTGACAGGTGCAAAGGTCTGAGAGAGTTTAACTGCTGCGCTGTTATCCCTGCATGCTGCGGCCTGTCCCCATCTGGGTTGAGGAAGACAGAAAATAGATAAGAAAAAAAACGAGGAAAGTTGTTTGGCCTGAAAAAAGTCAGGCAGTTGTATTCTATACTGGCCTTATTTGCTTGGTTGCCATTCACTCCAGATGGTGTAATATGAAAGTAGAAAGAGTGGGCAGAGGGATGAGTGGGAGAGGCTCACCTTGTTTTCATCTCCCCATCAATCTCATTACACAGTGATGGAGAAAAATGACAAAAACACAGAGGCTGGCTGGTGGTAGAGGGAGGGCTCGCAATTAAATGTCAGAGTAGATTAAAGATAAATGTGAGAAATGAAACTCTGTAAAGTTTAGTCCATCAGGCAGAGAATAAGTGAGGAGAGAGTGGATGAATGCTAAAACTAATTAGCAAGAATACAAGAACTAAAGCTGGGATATTAAAGACAGCTGCCAGGAAGAAAAAAAGAAAGCAAGATTAGAGACTGATGTGTGGAAGAAGAGAAGCAAACTTTTGACTTAATGAGTTTAGTTCTGCTCATCGAGCTCATCTGTCTGAATATCTACTCACCAGCCACCTTTTAAATCTGAAATTAATAACTTAAGTACTGAGAATGATTTTCAAGAGAGAGATCCTTAGAACACTGTTTGAAACGTATCCAAGTGTGTGTTCTGATCAGTATTAGCCCAATAATCAGAGTGAGTTGTCCTTGTGTCCATACAAACTGAAGGTTTAGGAACAGATAATCATCTGACAAACATCTGTGCATATTTGTTGTCGATTTAAAAATGGAAATAATGAGTGATTTATCTATTCTAAAAGCCACATTAGATAAAATACGTCTAGACAAGAGTGGTTTTCGGTTGCTTGTGTTCAATATTATGTTGTGCATATTCTTTTTTTAATTTCTCATTTCACGCTTACCACAATGAGGCTGACCCAAAAACACAGACACAGGAATACATGTTAAGCGCACACATGTTAAGTGTGCATCAAAAGGTTGCAGTCATGTTTATAAAGCAAAGAGAACCGATGGGTGGTTCAAGGTTTTTTTCATTTATTGTCCCACTGTGGAAAACTGAACGCAACATAATGACAGAATACAGGAGGACAACGTCAACATCATTAACAATAAATAGCTAAATTCATACCAAGTCCGAATATTCAAGAATTTAAATGTACAAGTGTACCAAGGTAGTACAAGGAATACAACCACAGCTGTTATATCAATAGCATCTGGCGATGAAAGAGACATAAACTCTTTTTGTTCTGAAACAGCAGCCTGAGGGTGATAGCTCAAACTCCCGCTGGAGTGGATGTTCCTGACAGTGAAGTACAGCACTAGCCCTCCTAAGAACCTGCCTGTTTGGTCTAGTTTTGATTTCATAGTAACTTAAATAAATGAGAAACTTGGCAACTAGAGGGAGGAGATGAATGAGTCATGTATATTCCTAATTTGTGTGTACATGTTTTAGGGCATGCTAGTGGTCATTCATTCAGTCATTACCCTTCATTTGTCTGATATAGAATAGACTGCCCATGCTCTATGTGTTGCAAAGACAAAATAATTGTTTAAATATTCTATTTTTTCTTTTTTTTTAGAAGTGTTTGGAAGTTGGGGGATTCATCTCACCACCTCTTATTCAGGATGTACAAACAGTCCATCTTTTCTGTGCTGGTTCTTTTAGATGACATTTCTTCTACGGAGTCTCTCATCCATCTGTTGAAATCTTATTTTCATGACGAACACTAAGACACACACACACACTCCATCACATCTGCCAGAGAACGGGCAGGAGAGGCAGAAGAGACGGAGAAAACTGTCACATGATGACATGTGAGGAAGATGAAAAAAAAATCCTGGCTCTCTAAATAGTGTTTAATTTATGAGGGTAATATAGTGATTGCCAGTTTAAATGATCTTATAATTTTCATCTGATTAACTGGCAGGTGAACAGACTTGCTATAAAATGTAACAGGAGTCAAAACCATGAATAGCATCAGCTCAACAGATGATTTACAACCAAGAAAAATATAGCTTGTTTAAAACATTTCTTTCTACAACATGCCACAGCAAACTGTCACCGTCACCTTATTTTCAAAGGTTTACGTGTTTCAGCAAGTTTACAATAAACTGAATTACTATTTAATGTAAGCAATTGCAAACTGACTGCTTCATACATGCTCATGGCGTCACTATATAGTATAGACATGTAATATGCAGATAAGTGGTGTTTAAATGAAGCTTAGTTTAGTTCAAGCTGAGGACCCAAAATCTTCATGCTTACTTAATTCATTAGTTACGCTCTCTCTCTCTTTATCTGTGACTGTTCCCACTTCCAACTCAGCCGACTGAGGGTGTTCACTCTTTAAAACCTTTTACCATGACCTCTGTGAGCCAATCATCTCATTGCTGTCAAAGCCGGCTGTTTCAAACTCTGTTACTGTCAGCTGCCATATCGGTTAAATTCATTTTATTATTCTTTAAACATCTCTGAAAATACGTCCTCCTGATTAAAATGAAAAACCTTCACCCACAAGAAATCATAAAATAATTAACCTCTATGTTAATGGTCCAATAACACTTATACAGATTGCTCTACAGGAGTAGAGAAAAGTGAAAGTGAAAGTGAAACCAAGGGGGCAGCTATGTCTGAAAATGTTAGCTATAACCTGTGACTTTGAAGATTCGAGCTGCTGCTCTGGTAACAAGATATAACAAAGCTTGCTCCAGGGAACAGAAAATCTTGGGCATATTCCAAACTGTCAACAAACTCAACCGTAACTCAGTTATCCTCATACCAGGAACAGGACCCAGATGTGATGTCAGCATGTGCTGTCACAACACCGCTGCCCTCAAACATCAAAGTAAGCTGCAGCGGATATTGTGGGAGCGATCATTTTACAATCAGTGCTATCGCTCACGGCAATGACTCACCCGGGAATAAACCTTCTCATCATAACTTTGATTGACCTACTCTGCACTATATCAGATGCTTCAGTCTCTCTGCAGCTCACAGAGTGTGAAGGAGCAGCTGGGCTGCTTTGCTTAGCCTGTTGTAAAACAGGCGTCTTCCCGCAGAGCCACTTCAGCTCTTCAGCTCTTCCTGTTTAAAACTGTGGAGATGCTATGTGGTATATATGTAATCCCACCTGGCACTCTCCACTCTCCTTGTCAATAAAGACTTTAGCTAGCCCTTTTGAATGAGGCCAGGATGATAGTAGAGGTTGAATCTGGACAATATAGTCACTGTGGTGGCCAATCAAACACATTTAAGATGACCCTTTTGCTGGGTTTTGTAATGTGAACATGTGTTTTTGCTGCCTAAAATTCATGGATCTGTCACTCCAACAGAACATCCTGGATTGTATTTCATGTCTCATCAGTACATGAAGCAACACACCCCCGCCAACACAATCCCTTATGTGTTTCAACAGGCTGTACAGGGATCTTATTCTTCAATATATCGGTCATCATAGGTTGAAACATAGCCTTCAGGCTCAGCTCCTTCTTGACCACAACATTCACAACTAATCTGTCAATCTCATGCTCCTTTTTACCCTCATAGGATCCAGTGATGCTTAAACACTGATCTTTTTCAAGTGGGGCACCAATTTCCTCCCAAACCAAAGGAGGCAATCCACCATCATTCAGCACATGACCTTGGCCTCAGACTTCGAGTTCTGACAGTGATCCCAGCTGCTTTACAACTGGCTGAAAACCTCTGCAGTACACACTAGAGGTTACAATCTAATGATGCTAAGAGAACTACAACATAATCAGCTAAATGCAGTGTCTCACTTTGGGTAAACCAGGAATCTAGTTGATGCTTTTATTTCTTTATTTAAGATAGTATTTCAAGTTCGGACTGTCATGTTTTATAGCAAAAGGTCAGCACAGAAAACACATTTAGAGTTCCCAGCTGCTGGTTTCTAACAGATCCCTCAAGATTAAACTGATATGAGAACAGAGACCAAAACCTTCATATATTCAGTAGATATAAACATGCAAAGAAACTCAATAAAACACAACCAATTTTCTGGCATTTAGAGATGTGAGATGAAGCAAATACTTCAGAATGCACTTTAATAGCATTGCTCCCCTCTGAAATAAGCATGGGGGGAAGAAATTGTTTGGTCTGAAAAAAACACCAACACACACACACACACAAAAACAAAACAATCCAATCACAAGGTCCCCCCAAGAGAAATAACAGGAACTTAAGTAGGTTATGTAAATCCTGCCTTTGGGAGGCTGAGGACAAGTGTTGTTCGTGTGACACCACACTGCACACACAGTCTCACCTTCCTCCTGCTGATGCCTTCTTTTATCAGGTTCTAATTCAAATCCATTTCCTTCCTGTCAAATCTCTGATAGCGCCGCTAATGTCACTTAATAAAATTATGCAAAGGAACAGCACTTTGTCCTGTTCTGAACATATTGAATTATCTGTCTGAGGAGGGAGAGAGAGAGAGAGAATGGAGGAAAACCCAGGAGATGGATGAACTCTTCAAGTCACTGGCACAACTCTCTCTTTCTCTCTCAGGGGGTTAATATGGTTTTAATGAAACCCTGCACTTACAACAATTTATATCATGCTGGAAAATGAGTGAGATATGATGGAGCGGTCCAGTGTGAAACGGTTTTATTGCGATTGGAAGAACAGCAGAAAATGGAGAACTATGGCATACAGCAGTTTACTAGTTATGCAAATCCCTCCAGTTGACATCGTTTTTTGGAGCAGCTGTTGGTAATATAGTTTTGATACACAGAAAACAGAAGGTAATTGAAAGTAAAGCGAGCGGGAGATGACAGTTGCTGAGGGGTTCAATCTGCTGCTTCACTTAACTGGAGAATGAACAAGAGAGCAGAGGAGAGATGATGATTAGGCTGAGGAGTAATGTGGCACACTGCGTGGGCAGCACTCTGTTTAGTGATGAGAGCATTGTCATATTAATAGGACCTTGTATGTGTATGTGTTTTTGTGTTTGTGAACATGAGCTGAGGAAAACGTATTAATGGTTGGTGGTTGTGCAAGTCAGCACGGTGGAGAAGGACAGGAGTCAATAGATGATAGATAAAACAGCAAAGGAGGGAGAGAAGGTGAGATAAAAGGATTGAGACAAGGGAGAATGAAATAACGGGAGGATGGGAGGTAAATGTTAGACAGAACGATAGATGAACTGAAGTTTATGTAAAAAGAAAGTTGAACAGACACAACCTTCACTGCTATGCAAGAAATGTGAATCAAGAGCCAGACAAGAGTTTGAGGAAGTCAGGACTGTGAGATTCAAAGTTAATAGTTAAAATAACCCAATAATAGTTTGCTATCACCAAAATATACATTTATCGCTATCTAAAATATGCTAATGTATATGACTGATTGATCTTTAACAACTATAAAACCTTTGGGAAGCTACAATCATCACATTCCAGGCAGCGAGTCATGTGCCTCTTTGGTTCTTTACAAATATCAAACTCACCACACTGAGCTACAATCATTGCCATGATAGACTATACCACACTGCTTAACAGGAGGTATTATTTTCCCTATTTCCTCTTCCTTTCTGTTCATCTTAGACCTTGTAAAAACCCAGCAGTGCAGAAGGGCGCTCAGTGCTGTGTGGATTTCTTTGCTCAGGATATCCATGACAGCCTGCATATGAAAGTCTGTGTCACTGCTGAGAGCAACACAGGGGATTCTGCTGCGAAGCTCTCCCAGGGACCCAAACTCATTCTACAAGACAGGCCACCTAACTGAGGGAGACGGGGAGAGAGTTAATGGTGGGTGAGAGGTAAAGTCTGAAGTTGCTTTATCTAAGCGGCAGAAGAGAAGAGAGGAGCGGAGATGCAAAGGACTACTACATTATTTAACTTCATGTCAGCTTAAATAAATTTCAGTGAACAACTTTGCATGCATATAAAGTGCTGTTAGCAAATAAACACTTCTTGGTTTTGGTTCTTTTCACCCTCTTCTTAAAGAGTCCTGTTTTCTGACTAGAGTACCTTTCTAGTACAAAATGCTGTAAGCTACTGTATGAAATACGCTAAAGGCAATAGTAATTTTTATTTTTACAATTTAGCACCTCCTGATCCAAGGTGCATTACCATTGTTGTAAATATAGACAGCTGTACACATGCATTTGTTATGATTCTATTACTTATGATACAAACCTAGAAGACAACAACTTTGCTAACACAGCCAAACATGAAACAAACAAGTGCCATTTGCCCAGCTCCAGTTCTAGCATGACACTGGCTCTGTTCCCTGTCACCACCACCCCTAATCCAAAACTTCCTCTTGCCAGTGGTCCAAAATGCCTGTACTAAAAACACTAACCCTCCCCTGGTGCTGTACTATAGCTATAGTTCACAATTAGTTACTTTACTGTCCATGAGGAAACTTAGGGAGGAGCTTAAAATCTGTTACTTTATGGTAGAATGACAACTGAGAATGACATGTAACTTGAAACATACAGTATTCTGTGTCTGATAGCACTACAGGGCCCTCCATTTGTGTTATGTTAATTACAGCGCAGTCAAATTAAACACGATTAAACAAATGCATGGCTCAAAGCCTCAATGAGTGATGCTCATGAGAAAATAGAGTTATACCACAAGTCATTTGTGAGATAAATGTCAGAAGTAATGGGGAATTGAATTAATTCACACACATTAATTACTTAATCATACCTCCTGAACTATAGCAAAACCCTTCTGTGGATATCATAGACAGACAACAGTACTTAGATGCAGTGCATTATGAATAAAAGAGAATTCATAAAGACATGCTCCTGTTTTGTGCTAGCACTAAAAGGAAGCAGAAAGCTCGATGCCGTTTCCATTAGCTTCTTTGTTTGCATGAGCCGTTGCTGCTCAGTG
Source organism: Nibea coibor (assembly GCA_023373845.1). NCBI lineage: Eukaryota > Metazoa > Chordata > Actinopteri > Sciaenidae > Nibea > Nibea coibor. Next base: position 12,585,198 of record CM041739.1, on the reverse strand, counting down.
ACATTTCAGGCTGTGCAGGAGTATCAGCGAGGTCTAGAAATCAACACTCCCACTTCATTGCGTCATTGATTTAATGTTGCTAACCTGAATAGGAGAGAACAGAGGCTGGACTGTAGGGAGATACACTCATATCATTTCACTCATCATCCTCCCTAATTTCTCTTTCTTTGCTGAGTCTATTAGTCATCTTCTTTGCAAGGACGGCTAACGTCGGGTTGCATAAAGAGGTCTGGGAGAAACAGGTTATTACTGGTAATTGCTGGTTTAGTTAATAATAACTGAAAATGCGGGGCACATTGTGTGGGTGGCAGTCATTTTGAGTTTTAAACAGAACAATTTGATGCATACTGATAATAAGGAAAAATGACTTATACATAAAATAAAATAAAAAAAACATATTCTCTGTAACTAAGACTTTCTTGTTCTTCTTTTCTCTTCTCTCCCAAGACAGAAAACTTTTTAAAAACTACCTTTTTGTTGGCAGTCAATTACAAAACCTAATCTTCTCAAAGTATAACTAATAACTACAACTACTTTTTTTATCCTATCGCCCTCCTTCAACTGGTTCAAACTTGGCTATTGCAATTTAATTTTGCTATTGGTTGATCTGTGGCAGGTGACGTATATGGTGGCAGCTTTTACCACCAACCACCACGACTCCCTGTATTCTCCTAAAAAAAATCAACGTCCCCTAACTCTATAGACTGTGTGGCCTGTGACATAGCCAGACTGATAGACAGACACAAACACCAGAGATGTAACCTCTCCGTGGTGCTAGCTTAAGTAAAGTTACAACACATTTACCGCTTTACAAACACCCCCGAATTTGCTCTGAGTGTCAAAGCTCCAGTCGACACTCTGTGTGTCCAGTGTGGACACGGAGAGTCTGACAGCAGCTGCTCATAGCTGATAAGCTCAGTTACTCTGACTTTGTGTTAGGACCAAGTAGCCATGAGGCCACGTTACTTATAGTGATTTGCTTTGCGAGAGGGAGTTACAGAATCTGGGGGGTTTAGCCACACTAATAACAGTCAGTTCATGTCCTGTCTGCCCTAAAATCACATGCAACGTGTTTACTGCAAGTGCGTAGCCCATGGTTTTCCCTCATGTTAAGACATTATGGCAGATGCCTATGGTTCTGTGTTTGCTGTGCGTATCTGGGCTGACATTGGGTGCTTACCTTCTACTGGATACATTTGACATTATTATGTGTCACTTGCATGTAGCAAAGATTTTCAATTATAGTCTCAGTTGGACATTTTTGGTCAAAATAGAGGTCAACGGGCTGATACATCTGTTTATAACCAATTTCATTGTGTAGGAAATTCTGTAGCAAGAAATATAAGAGAGCAAATTATTTATTTTGGAATACACCAAACTTTTCTTTGTGTTTTGGTACAACTTCATGCTCAACTGCCTGAAACAATGAAGCTTGCACAGAAACAAAATGACAAAACAGCCAAAAAGAAAGAAAAACTAGAAAAGGAATAATTAAAACTAAGAAGTCAACATCAAGTTTTCTGAAGTATGAAGATCTCAGATCTTAATAAGGACATTACTTTGAGAGACCCAGCTGTCTGGTGTCCTAACCGACAGAGATCAAAGACACTTTGACTTTGAATCATTGTTCATTCATTTCCGCTATGACTCCCCACACATGCTTCCTCACACTGTAAAAGGGCTGAATATTATTTCAGCTAGTTAATCGTCAGTTAATCATGATTAGTATGTAGATCAAAGCAGTGTGTGAAGATGCTAATGTCCATTAGAGGACTGATGGGATGGATTTAAGCACAGCGGGTGCCTCTTTGTTATGAAAATGAAGTCTGACCAGATTAGATGCTGTTTACATGACATTAATGTTGAATCAACCAGATATTCAGACACGATACCATCTTATACTTCTGATCCTCAGAGTGTAGAAATCTTATCATCCATCATCACTTGAGTAAACAGCAAAGACTAATGAGACAGTCGCAGCTCTCCCTCATGGTATCTCACACGGTATCTTTTTAGTCCTGGTGGCAGTGCGCCTCCAGGGATACCATTGCTGGTCTGTCATTCTACCACTTTAGGCTTAAAATATCCAGACAGCAATTGAGAGAAAATGAGATCTAACTTTGTACAGGCATTTATGTTCCCTGCAGGATGAATTGCACTGACTTTTTCTCGAGCGTCATCGCGAGACTGACATTTTTAGATTTCAGTGAAACAACTATGAAATGACTTTCCATTAAAGTTGAAACACAAATGCATGTCCGCCTCAGGGTATATTGTGATAATGCTGGTTATCATTTAACTTTTCATCTACAGTCAGATTTTCAGTTTGCTCAAATACCTGCAAAGCTAATGACATAATTAACTGCCGCAGTTATACTTGCGAGTGTTTAGCGCATAGTGCAGTGTAGCATTAGCAGAAATAAGATGTTGAGAATGGTAAACATTATACCCTCTGACATCGTGACAGTGAGCACCTATAGTGTCACACCTCCTCTCTATTGTCGTCTGTCACTTTGCCCTTCTGAATAAAGACTGTTCTTGTCTCTCACTTTCAGTTTCATATATTCTGTTCAATCAGCCATCCAATCATTCCTTTATTTATTCAATCTTTTATCTCAGTGTGCTGCAGCCACTTATGTCTTTGACATTATCTGGTGCTTTTTTTTTTGCTTTTCTGCCTTTTTATAAATCGCTCTGTTGCTTTCAAAAATGTGTCGCTTGGGCACAAGGTTGCCAAGGGAGCAGCACCTGTGGACTCTGTCATGGCAAAGTAGTTGCATTCATGTTGTTGTTCACAATGCTTTGTGACTCCGGTACACTAGTGAAATGCTGCATATTTCCAGTCTTTGAATGAGTCTCTGCGAGACGTAAACACAAATTCTTGCTCTTTCTGAGTTAAAAAAGGAAATGACACTCAGTGATATACAAACTGGCTATTGTTGTCTGTGCGGCAGGCCTGTTGTTGAAAGGACAGTAATTGTCTGTCTTAATGGTTCTTTAATCACCTTTAATCGTTTGCTATGAAAGGATGTTTTAGGAGAAGATAAATTACGGAGACATCTCAATGAGCTGAAGGAAAGAGAGCAAAACAAGAAAAGACAAGACAATCTTTGAAAAAAAAAAAAAACGACTCCTGTTTCTTCTCTTTCAAACATTCCCCTGGGTATGACTCTGTTTGGCCATTGAGTGGCACTGGAGTGTGGGATAACAGAGAGGAGGCAACAGAAAAGAGGATGACAGAAGGATAAAAAACATGGCAAAGCTTGTGAAAAGATAACTGGAAAAGGACAGAGTAAATATGCTAGAAATATGGCTGCATATTATAGATGTAACTGGATAATAATAATAATAATAAACTGTAGAGAAAGAGAAAGCACAGACATGGCTCCGTTGTGGCACTGTAGACGAGATGAGACGAGACAAGAAGATGCACTTGAGGTCAAGGAAGATTTCACATCATAAGCACTCACATACACAAGCTTCGGCAAGGTGTTTCAATCCTTGCAAACATTCCAGGCCCATCACAAATTGACTTAATTATTCAAGTGTTTCAGAGGCTCCTTTAACAAAGGCAAGGCTCACGTTTAGCCAGAAGACCTTCCAGGGCTAGCACATCTGCACAATGACATTCCCCTGATTGGAAGTAGACTCAGTTATTTTACTGAATTAACAGAAAGTAGAGGTTCAGATCCTTGAATTCACTGCTCACCTTCAAGTGGACCTGTTGTGTTTGTCCTCAAGCGGGGACAATTTTCTTTTGTGCTCTGTTATTAACAAAGGCATGTTTGATGTGGCCTCTGTCCTTCAGTATTCTTCAAATCCCCAGTTTGTTCTGCAGAGACACGCTTTCCCCTAGCAAAAAAAACAAAAAAAAAACACGCCCTGACCTCTGAAACAACCCATTATCTGTCGTCTGACAACGACTTATTTTTCATCCTTTGGTTGAAAAGCACTGAAATTTTCACTACAGCGGCAATTTGGCTACTGAATATATCTTTTCATTAAAGCAACACTGATTGCATAGAAATTGGTATTGTTATAATTTAGTGCCCCCAGTGCAATATCACTGTCGACAACTTCGCTAACAGCCAAACATCAGTCAAATGCAACAACACACGACACAGCAGCCAGCTGATATTACTTACTAGTCCAACAGAAAGTCTGTCTTTGAGTCTTTTATTTCACACAGCTCTCGCCAACGACTAAAAGCTTGGTCACTCTTTTTTTCTGTTCTTAGCTTCCTCTGTCAGTGTCACCTCTGTCACCATGTTCACTGCACGCTTTCCCAGTTCCGGTTCTGCCATGACATCGACTATACTCCCCCCTGCTAGCACGGGTAGACCCCATTCACCTGACTGCATGTTAGTATAGCATCAAAATAATTTAAAATTTTATGGTAGAAAAGTTAAACAATGCTGGTTTAAGATTCAAATTTTTACTCACCATATAACTCTGAAGCATAGCATTCAATTGTATTATACGTACTTATAAATGCATATATTACCATTTAAAATTGACATCAAAAGTGAATGATACAATTAATCTTTTATTGATTTTTTTCTTCATATGCAAAAAGGACAACTATTTTTTGTTGTTTATGTTAAAGAAGGAAGGAGGTAAGGAAGGATACATTATGGGTACAAATATGCATACAAGGGGAGAGGACACCGCTCTGTGTCAAGTAATTAAAAGAAGTAAAGAAGTGGGGAAAGTGGACAAAACAATTCTAAACAATGCAGTGGATCCTGGATTAGGGAAATGCTAATAAGCTGCAGGCAGACATGTTGCCAGAGGGCCATCGGACAAATGCCAAAGGGTGACCAGTCGAGTATAGTCTGAAATTTTAGTGTCACAGTGAGACTGCAAGTGTCTACTCTGCTCTGGTGTTAATGAAGGCACAGCAGAGTGAATGCGAGGCCATTCTGCCTCCAGGCTACAGGATGTCACTGCTGATTGTGACCAATTACAGTCAATAGAGCTGAAAATAAATAATGGAGCACTGTGACACTGTTTAAAGAAGTTTCCTCAACATTTGCCTACAGTAATTTTTGCATTGTCAACTCTGGATAGACTGCTAAAGGTCCAGGCAGCTACTATACATCTAATTAAAAATAATCCTTTCCAGAATCTTTCCATTCACTGTTTAATGCACACAGCTTCACATAGAAATACAGCGAACCCTAAAGCCTCCAACTCCTCGAAGCTACCCAGTATCTCCAGCTGTTGAAGTAAATGATTTGTGGCAACAGTGCCAATTAGATTCAAGCATGCTGAGATGATCAATGCCCACCCGTGCATGCAGCAGATATAAACCTGGTTATCACATACCCATCCATCCTTATACTGCGGGTAGCCAGTAACAGACCAAAGGAGACAAGCTGAGGCCACTTGTGGAGACCATGCAGCTGCTATGTCATCACTGAATATAATGGACGCTGAGTATTATAGTGGAAACAGCCAACTGTTCTTATATTTTCTTGTTACGCTGATGCTTTTTGTAAAACATGGACACAGACAGAAGGCTACTGCTCAAACTTAGGGAGCAAGGAAGTCACAGACATTAACTGCTGCACGGAGTTGCTGCTAGACAGAACTGACAAAGTACAGCATGCATACAGACAAAAACGGCAGCATACAGCAAGTAGATTGCTAAATGTTTAAAGGTATGCTTGCTCCATGGTCAGATCACTATTTTGGAGGTAAAACATTCATAAAATAACTTGAAACATGGACATCTTCAGGAGGGCAAGGAGAGAGGAAGGCCTTTGAAGTGCTGCAAGTATTCTGAAATATGAAATTAATTTCTTCACAAAGCCACCATCACATGTCCACAGATGCTCCACTCTACAAATAAGAGGAAACTTCCTTGACCCGCAGTCACAAAATGGACCCTGCATTTTCTTATGATAACCCTGCAGGTTATCATAAGAAAACAAAAGAATACTTCCTCAAGGTAACAAGGAAACTAGCTGAACTCTCACAAACCGAGACTTATTTATTAGCATTTATTAATCATAGGATTCCCAATAATAACTCAAAACGAATAGGAGGGTGAATGTTTATGCAGTCTTGTTGTTGTTGTTCCCAACCATGAAAAGAATAAACCAGACATGTGTGTCACTGTCTGTCTGTTTCAGTACTGTGGACATCATCAAACCTGAACGCGCATCCCCTGACTTAGCCCTATTTCACCATTTCACAGCACAAACCTGTGTTTACAGAAATCATAAATTATATCATCACTGGTCAGAAATCTTTGATCGTGATAGAGGAAGGTGATGAATGTAGCAATCTGGAAGGTGCCCCTGAATTACTGTTAATGCTACAGCTCAGCAGGGGCGGTGCTGATTTTGTTATGTTAAAGAACTACAAACGCCTGCCACTTCAGCCCATTCCAGGGGAAGGACAACAGCATGGTTGCCTCCTACAGTTTACAGCTGTAGTTTGAATATTTTTGACAGAACTTTTCTCCATTGTTGTCCACTGTGTCACACTCCTCCCCCTGTGCGCTTCCATCCAGGTAAAAGATGGACATCTGTAATCATACCTGAGGCTGGTCAGATGCTTTAGTTCAGTTTATGGCACTCCCTTCATCCTAATGCCTTTTAATACAGACTGACCTTTGTAATTGTAGCTTCCAACATAAAAACTCAGGACACCCAGGGGTGTTGTTTAGCTCAGTTAGTAGAGCATCCGCTCCATGTACAAAGGCTCAGTCCTTGCTGCAGCGGCCCAGGATTCGAATCTGACCTGTGGCTCTTTGCTGCATGTCATTCCACATCTCTCTCTCTCTCCTCACATTCCTGTCACTCTTCAGCTGTTTCTATACAATAAAGCTTGAAAAGCCCCTCCAAAAAATAATAACAACAACAAAATAAAAATAAAAATAAATAATAAAAACTCTAGCCCAGAGCAATTACAAAGTGTAAGTTTTAGAGTTTCTGCCTCAGGCTGCATACTTCAGGGGATGGCTGTAGGACTGCACTATGTTTAAATATGAATGACTGGCTGACTCTTTCCTTTTACAATTTTTACTATGTTGCAGTATTTAGATACAAGCTACAGTTAATGATCTGTGAGGCCAGAGTTCAACATTTAGTAAATTATGGCCTGGGCCTCTGGATTGCCCAAGAATAGTTTAATGTAGCTAATGAGTCAGTCTGTCTATGTACTCTAAGTCTCTGCAGCTCAGCAAAGGTCTATGTATTCGGACTGATAATCACACATAAACACACACACACACATACACACAAGAAGCCAGGAGCATAGTTCAGTTCACTGGTTCCCCACAGGTATTTGACGCACAGACAAACACACACACACACACACACAGCCTGCAGGTAATGCCAGAGGTGGCCAGCATTCATCTCATTTGTGTCTCATCTATCTGCTGAATCATAATAACCACGGTGAAGCAGACGCATGGCAGTAAAACAAATGGGGAGAACCACCGAACCATGTGGTCAAATTTAAAAAGAAGGTTGCAAAGAAGGGCGAATTTTGTTTTCTAACAATCTTTTTTTTATTATTGGTCCTGTCACAGCAGCCAGATTTAAAATATATTAGTTTGATAAATATTCCCTCATTGTACTGATTCCAAAGTTTAATCCTGTAGGGTGTTTAGCAAAATTTATTAATTAATAAAATTCAACTCAATTCAACTCAGATGATTGTAAGGTTTCAGCTCGGTCTACAAAGGCATTTCAAGTTTGACAGTCAGACTATACTTTACCAGACTGGACTATAATGTTGAATATGATGGCCAATGAACAAGAAATACAAACTATAATCTCTGCCCACTATGTATAAGCCTGTTAGTTAGGGGCATGTTAGCCTTTATAATTGCATGCTACTGTAAATACTCTCACGCTGTTCTGCAGAGGAAGATATTTAATCGCAGATGAAGATGCATTAATAATGTTGCAGAGTCCCACGCTAAGGCTTTCATGTTAGCCTGCACTAACAGACCATGATGTTAGGATTGAAGCTAAGCCTGGAAATAGCTCATTGTAACTGAGGGGGCTAGCTTTGATCTTCTTGTGTACATGGCTCTATCTGGTTCAGATGACAAGCTGTCGACTTGATTATCTTTCTGTTCTGTAATGACATCTCTCCACACTTGTGACATATGTGGAGTGCTGATTACACTAATTACACTACTGTATACCAAAACTAAAACATAATTTCTTACTGTAGCATGAACTGCAAGAGAGACAGGAACAAGTTCTGTAGCTGTTGTTGTCAACCAACCATTAAATACTGATACTGTTCTAGTAATGAAGAAAAAAATGTGTCCTTACTAAATCAATATGTGAAGGTTTTGTCCAAATATTTATGCCAGAGTAGTCACAGCGGGAGGATAGTTATAGATCAAGTTTGGAGTGAGATTTTTGGCAGAAACTACAGTAAAAGAACAAATCAATACAATGAAGACACAGGAGGGATGGAAAACAGAAAGACTTTTCTCAGTGGGCAACATCTTCTGTGTGTGTGTGTGTGTGCATGTTTGTGTGTGTATGTGTGTATGAGCAAGGCGGTAGCTGCGTCTCCATCCAAATGCACCGCAAACTTTAACTGAACTTTGAGCAATTTGGCAAACAAAATGCAAATGAATGCTTGTTTCCATCTTTAGGTGAATATCAGGAGTTGTTTCACAAGAAAGCCGGACATTCCAATGCTCCTGTTGAAACACCAGAAGAAGAGGATGCAACAAGATGACATAATTAAGACCGCCAGACAAAACTCAACTGGTGAAAGACGACACAGAGAACAGATTAGAAATGATAGCTGTAAGTTGAAAGTTTGTGGTTTTCCCAGATCTCTGACAGTTTGAGGGTCAGACGATGAAGATTGTGTAATATGTTTGAAAGCTCCAGAACAGCTACTAACAAGCCCTTGTGTTGAATCTTGCTTATGAACTAAATGTGATATAATTTCAAAATAAAAGTAGGTTGAATTAAGCACAACATAAAGAGCTAAATAAAATACTGTATGTAAAGGGTAGATTGATAATCAATATAAATAAACTACACAAAATACAAATATTGAGCCCTGAACTTTTCATCAACCCCTTCACACACACAACCACACACACACACACACACACACTTCATGCGATGACATCGCACCATATGGTGATGTGGTGGCAGAGCCTGAGGGAGTGAGCAGAGCAGCGAAACATTGAGGGGTACAGGGAGTATTTCATGTCTGTCTGTAGGCTGTGACATTAACAACCAAAGGTGATTTAACTTCCTAATTCATCCACCTCCTTTATTTATGAGCCAGCAAGGCTTTTTAGCAAGCACTGATGGATCTCTCTTGCTCTTTATTTTCCACCCCGGAGGATCTGGCAGCAACATAAAAACTGAGATGAGGAGAAAAGGGAGGTGGAGTGAAGTGGGGAACAAAATAGTGTTGCAGAGGTTTGACAGGGTCAGGGTTTGCTGCTAAGCCACCTGAGACAATACACTTCATTTTTTAGAGAAGCCTTCTATTTCTTCCTTGTTCCCAGCCTTCCCCCCATTTCGATCATTCTCTTGCTATATCCATTATCCAACATCCTTTTTCTCATCAAGTGTCCTTCTTATCTCAAGGTTATCCTCTCCTCACCTGATCTGTCTACACTACAAGGTCTATGCCTGTATAGAGCGCTACGCACGCACCGACATCTCATTTCATCCCCCCAGTGTCCCTTAACTTCCTGACGTTTGGCCCGGAGGCTGCTGTGATCTTCACTTCAGACTCTTTGCTCATCATATTGCCTGGAGAGCAAAAGTGTCAGGATCTAACATACACCGAGTACACAGATGCACACGCATGGAGGCGTATAGACAGTTATTCATCTACTTCCTCTAGATTGTGTGCACTGTGTTTACCTATTCTAAAACAGCAAATAGATAGCGGTATCTATATGCAGTTGAGTTGGCCTTGAGAGGGCCCACCTGAGAAAAACATGAATAGTAAGTTTCCAAAGAAGGAAATACTGTGATGTTATATAGTCACAAAAAAGTGTGTGTGTGAAAAGGAGACTTTTAAGGGGCAAAATTATTGTTCACGACTGATAAAAATCATTTATAAAATTAACTGATATTGTCAACAGAATATATTAGTCTATGCATTCTGTTGGGGAGATATTTACTTTATTTAATTACTTTATTCAGTGTAGTATCTAATCAGGTGTTAGTACAACATGAGGACGAAAAACTCGAGAAGTGGATGGAGTAGAGGGACAAAACTGCTGCTTGCCAAGAGACAGCTGCTGAGGTCGGGGTTCCCAGACTGAGCAGCTCCAGGGACCTCTAGGAAGAGACGGCAGGGGCAGAACTGGAGCTACTTGAGGAAAGAACAGCCAGATTCACGTCAGATTTTTCTCTGATCTTGAGATGTTTACTGGCAGTGGGAGGAGAGAGTTTTTTTTTTAAATAAACTTTTGGGATTAAAAGGTGGATTTATCTTCACTCACACTTCTCAACCTGTCTGCTAAAGTGGAATTGCAGACATCTGTTGTTATTGTAGAAGTCTGTGGGCACCCAGAGCTCTATGATACAAGTTCATATTTATAGAGAGGGCCAGACAGAAAAGGAGATTTACTGAAGAAAAGAAAGGGAGGCAGTGTTGAAAATATGTCTGCTACTTTATTTCATTTTTCAATTAGCACAGATCTTTTGAACTAGAAAACAAGCATTTCAAAAGTTGTTTGCTCGTCTTGATTTTTCTTTGCTTTCAGGATGCTTACACACTGTTAAGAGAACAACGTTTAATTTGGAAAAGCTGCTTCAACTCTAATTCGTCTTTCCTACTTCCATCTACATCTATCAATATTAAACACCATGGACAGTTAGAACAGTGTGTGCCATAGTTTTCATTTAAAGGCTGTCTCAACAGGTTCCACATCACTGGATAATGTGTTCATGTTTTCTTTAGGTAAGACTGCACAAAACAAACAAATTAAAAAAAAAAATAGTAGGAAGATATGAACTCTTGAGCTTTAAGTTACAAATATTTATTTCAGAATCAGAAACAGAATCACTTTAATTCACCAGGCACGTGTAGACACACACAAGGAATCTGACTCCGGTTACACTTTGCTCTTGTAGCACAAACATGTATAGACATAGGTACAGTTATACAGACATTAACAAAAACAAAAACTATGTGGTGGTGCAACGTGGTGCACTATGGTGCAATGGAGCATAGTGCACATGAGATAATAAATATGAACTGTACAGTAGGTTGACATATTTATAGTCACTTTAAGATATGACCAAGAAGCCATTAAAATCAGGGTGGCAAACAATAAGTAGAATACACCCAGAGAGCAATAAACTATTGCCGCATTAACACTGAATGAATTTGTTGTGATTCTTGCTCCATTTAATACAGTACAGTAACCACTATATAGACCTGAGGCACTCACAATTGTTTTTCTGACTTTGTCATTTTTCATTGTTAGAATCTGCTTTTCAAAGTTCCATTAGTCACAAATGCTCTTTAATTATGCCTGAAGCTTTGGTTGAGCATAAATATCAGATTCAAACCTGAGCCAACTCTGAGCCGCTGCAGCATTTGATTTCCCCAAACACTATTCAAACAACGTTTGCTATAAACTCCTGTCTTTTATTATCATACTTCAACAGACTGTTGATATAACAAAACCCACATATATTCTCACTGCTGACACTGACACCAAATTTGTCACATATCTTAACCCTATGGATCACAAGCAGTAAGATAGTTTATGTCTTAAACAGGTTCTTGATACTTCTTGACCAATAATGCAGATTGATTCCTGTAAAATTACATTTATGGAATAATTTGATCTGTTTCTTATGTAAAGGTTTTCAATGTAAACAGGAACAAAACTTGTTCCAGCTCTTGTGAAGCTTCTTTGTTGGTTAGTGTACTGTGTATATAAATAGGAAGCAAGTGTTGCATTTTCTGTTTGGCTGGGTCACACATACCCTGGAGGTATTCTGAAAGGGAAGTCTTCTTCATGCCTTGGAGTAGAGTACATTTTCCCAGGAAGACAGTACAAAATCTGATACTTCAGTTTACTTGAAGAGAACTTGACAACATTCTAGAACAAGACAACATTCGAAAATATGCCATCCTTTTTATATATATGCTGGAACGTGACAACATTCCAAAACATGCCATATTTCATAATGACACCATGACGTCACGTTCTAGAATGTTGTCATATTAGGGGATGGTAGATACTAGAACATGAAAACATTCTAACACTTGATAACATTCTAGAATCTATTCCGGAATGGTGTCATGTTCAGGAATGTTAACATTCTGGAACATGACAACATTCCAAAACATGACAACATTCTAGAACATGACAACATTCTAGGACATGATAACATTCTAGAACATGACACTGTTCCAAAACATGAATGGTGTCATGTTCTGGAATGTTAACATTCCAGAACATGGCAACATTCTATAATATGCCAAGTTCCTGAAACATGGCAACATTCTGAAATATGGCATATTTGATAATATGCCAAGAACATGATGTCATGTTCCAGAACATGATGCCCAGGTTGGTAACATTCTGGAATAAGACAACATTCTAGAACATGATAAGATTCTAGGATGTGATACCATTCCGGTGTTCTGGACATGTTCTGCCATGGTGACATGTTCTGGAATGTCAACATTCTGGAACATTCTGGAATGTTAACATTCTGGAACATGACAACATTCTAGAACATGACACCATTCTGGAACATGATGTCATGATCGGGAACATGTTAACATTCTAGGACATGATGACATTCTAGAAGTTAGTTGTTTTGAGTTCTTTGGTGCAACTATTGTAGAAGAATTAATCAAAGAAACTGCTCAATTTAAACCAAACTAATTCTTCAGTCTTTATTCATGCGTTACTGGAAACATTAGCCTCCATATACTGTTTGTTAAACTGCATTCTTACGAACATATTTTTGCATGTTCAGTAGGCCTGCCGTGCAGTGTCTAAAGAGTCTGTAAATATGACTGAGAGACAATGTTCGGAATATTAGAGTGAAAGTCCAGCAGCAAATGTCACCTTTAACCTTCTGAGACTCAAATCTGTTTGATATGTCATACCAAGTCATACCATACCCCAATCTTCAGTCAGTGCTTCAAAGGAAATGTCCCGGGTGACTGAGACAATATATCTCCAAACCTTTAAGACCTGATCTGATATTGGCCTCTGGCATAAAAGCTACACCTCTTATCCCAACATACATTATGTAAATCCTTGCTTGCTGATCCAGGGTCAGCTGAGGGCAGTGGAAGGAGACACTTGAAAGCCCTGCAGGATGCAACGTGAGTTCAGCTGATGTCTGGTTAAACCACCCACAGGGCAAGCAAGGCTGTCTACAAGATATGGCCAGCCTGACCTTAGTGCTGCCTGTCACCAGTGCCTTATCTACCTCCACAGGCACACACACGCACACACAACCTTCTTCCATGTATTACTCTGTTTTCAGTGGGAACTACTCCTTTCACTTTATTTTAAATTAGATTCTCACCCAGCTCTCTTAAAATAAGTGAAAGAGTAAAAAGAGCTTAACCTTCTAGATCACCAACATTATAAACAGCAAGTGAAAAAAGCTGTGACCAGGGAGGAGGATTGGAATATAATAAGAGAGCATATAAATGAGTTAAGAGAGGTTGATGAACAGTAAATAATATAATTCAGCTGTGTGAACTAGATTAAGAAGTCTGTTTTATCATTGTGGAGCCAGGAGAGAGAAGAGGTGAAGCTGAGTATACACTAAATTGCCAGCAAAAGAACAAGGTGTTCAGGTCTGGACCAGTGCCACAAAGTATGGGAGGCATTGATAGCTTGTGCATAACAACGGGGATTCAAAATTAATTTTCAAAAAGGCACTTGGCACCTAGTGTAGGCACCTCCTTTAGTTTTTTACACAGCCATTATTGAGAGCATACTCACCTCATCCAACGGTTTGTTTCGATAGTACAGTCAGTGCTGTATAGAAAACTGCAGAGCATAGTCAGTAAATCATTCAAGATTATTGCCAAGAGTATTCTTCCCAAGAGCTGAATCGCTATACCACAAGCACATCAGCAATCCACCTGATGTCCTCTAGGAGGTTTTTTGTCACTATAATAAGAACTCTGATCACTCCTCACTGTCAGGTGAGTACACCCTGAAAAATAATGGTTCTTAAATTGCACTTCAAAAGGAACCACCATGAACTGAAGAACCTCTTCATATAGTTAGGAGATTATTCTATAAACTGAGATTGAGATTATTATGAGATTATTTTGAGTACTAAAGGTTTTTCACTGCTTATTTGGATGTAATAGCATAAAATTAGATTTGCAAGTACTGATTGTGTTCTCAATTATCTATGTACCAAATATTAGTAGTAGTAGCCAGATGTGTATTTCTAAATAGCAGATGGTGAAGTGGCTGGGTTATGTGGAAGGATGTCTAGACATAGACATGTTCTCAGCATTTCAACAGCAACATTTACATATGAAAAGCTAATATTCTAAATGTTCCTCAGGAGAACAACATGGCGACCTGCTGTCACTCACTGCCAAACATAATATCCAAATATACCCAGAATTTATACACTAGGGCTGTAGACAACCAAAGAAAATGTCATTCGACTGAAATTCAATTGATCGGTCAAGAAAATCTGCATGTTATTTCAAGATTCACCACCAGTGCAATCTACCTGCTGTAGACTGGACTGGAGCCTATCCCAGCTGACTTAGGGCAAGGCGGGGTACACTCTGGACAAGTCACCAGCTCATGACATGCTGTGAGGCGATAGTGCTAACCACTGCACCACCATGCCGCTCAAAGTTAGACTAATCAAAGTTAATTAATTCCTGCAGTTAGACTATTTCTTTTCCACACTTGGCTATATCAATACCTTCAAGGCATGTCGGTGAAATGAATTTACACACAGCAGTAACACACACACATACTGGCATGCACTGCAGAGCAAAACAAGCTTCCGTAATGTTACAAAAAAGCTAACGCAGCACGAAGCCCTGCAGCTTCAGAAAAAGCAACATGAAAACAAGTTTCTGACCAGAAGTGTAGTCAACACTACATTTGATCAGACACCACCTTTCAGTAAATATCAGTATCAGCATAATTCAAACAAACCTTCACACTGAGTATCAGCTTTAAAATGAAGAATGCATAGATGGAGAAGAGAAGGAAATGCTAATATTTACTGCAGGACAATAAAGTGATGAAGAGACGGAGGCCACTGGAGAATAAGTAGAGACAGAATGTGAGAGCAATAACTAAATCTCTTTAATAAAATATGAATGCATGAAAAGTGCTAACAGATGATTCCCACAGGCTTTAATTGTGTCTGTGGGTGCAGTATATCAGTGCAGTTCATTTATCCATTCCCCTTCATTGTTCATGCACGACTATCATTGTGTAAATTTTGTCTGATGAACTTAATATGTCAGAATATTATAAATATAAAGCTGTGTGAACATCACAGAAGCAGAGAAAATGAAGCGTTTGAGGAGTAAAGCCAGCGATGAGGTAAAAGAAAGTAGGTGAGAGACTGAGAAATGTGTAGGAGAAAAGAAAACAGAGGGAGAGCGGGAGAAAGAGTTGGAGTCATGGATAGGAAATAAAAGAGAACAAAGAAAGAGGGACTTTAATGAAGGAATAAAACAGATGAGTGAGGCCGCAGATGTAATGCAGTGTCCTCTCTCTGCAACAAAGCAAACTAAACAGATAAGCGCTTGTAACCAAGGCACTGCCTGTTTAATAAATTACCCACCATGAAAAGAATACTGTACAATGCCAAGAATGCTATGCACATTAACAAAACACTGGTGAGGAAGAAAAGTAATTAAACTGACTACACAAACAAGACAGAGACTAATTCTTTAATAAAACAAACATGGGAGTGTGGAGGAACAGGTCCACATTTAAACACTGTAGTTTAAAAGACTTTACTGCCTGGCCTAGGCCCTCTCATACACAACAGGACAGCAATGAAAAAAACAACAACACAATCCTGACAAGATAATAACAGAAATACATTAGTGAGATAGATCATGTGCTCAGTAGGATAATACACTCCATAGCTCAGCGTGATAAGTAAACTGCAAATAAACTTTTGCACCTCATTAAGCTGAAGCAAGTCTCTGGAAAACTCACGGACAATAACTCTGACCACAATGCAACATGATGAACGCATCAGTCTAACCTTTAATCTAGTATTAACTACTTTCTCTTCGTCTCCCGCTACACAGCGAAGCTGATTATTTAGAGAGATCTCATACAAATGACAATCACTGCGATCATGGAGGTGTTGCATAGCAATCTAGTAATCATCCCCATTAAGGTTTGTGAGCATGTAAAAAGAGGTCAAGAGAAGTTGGAAGAGCCATTATGTACTTGTAATTAACATAAAAGACCTTACACTGTTACCATAGCAAGCACACATCAACCCCAAACACCCACACATGGATGCATTTAGTAATTATGTGTAGGATGTTGGCTCAGCTCTCAAAGCATGAGTGTACAACAATCAGCGACAAGAGGTCTAACCAATCAAGAAACTATTAGACAGGATAGGTGCTGAGTTTACACATCATCTCACTTGTAAACAGAAACAGGATATCATGTGGCACCTCAGTAGATGTGACATTTAAATGACATGGCAAAAAAAAAACAACAACAGAAAGCACTTTGAACGTGGTTTCAGTTAAATCATGTTTTGCCCCTGCAGATGTTTTTTTTAGTATTAAATCAAGACCTTGATCTTCAATGAAGTGCTGTCAGTGCTGAAATACTGTAGTCACTGTGAGTAGATAGCATGGTAACACTTTGTTTATAATGCATTCATAATACTTTAAGACTACGCTCATAAACACAAATAATGTACTATAAAAACAGTCATCAACGTTATAGATATGATAATAAATTAGAACTTCAAGTCTTATGGATGCTTTTGGCTAGTTAAAAAAACTAGAGGTTGACTGATGGGGCTTATAATACATTATGGCTACCTATACTACCTATAAGTGCACCTGACTACAGCTCAGTGGAGCTCAATGTGGATCAGATATCAGGCTATAAATCTGTACATCTGATGAGTCCAGCAGTCTGACTCGGTGGTAGGTCAGCGTGGCAGACAACATCCTTTCTGACTGGTATGCAGGATGCAGAGGTTACGCCAACTTAATCTCAAATGTGTAGTTATGGTAACTGCAATGATGATAACAATTAATCTAATTAATCAATTATTAAATCAGACACTGATTAGACAGAAAGCTTGATAATTTCATAAGGTCCCAGTGAAACAAGAGAACAAAAGAGACACAGTGTGGTTAATAATCCCATGTGATGCTATATGATGAGGAGATACACTTCATTAATATTGTAGTGTAGTAGTGTCAATAATACTGGTATAACCGTAATGCTAAATGTACCTGTGGATCACAACTACCTGTAGTCTTATTAGTCTCGGCTACACTCTGTGCTACACACACTGTCCTGTGGGCCATGGATGGTGGTCCCGTGGCTGCCAATGAAAGTTACACAGGCAAATTCATTCCTGCAGTTTCAACATTTCTTTTTTACATAACCGTGTCACATCATAACCATCAGTGCATGTCCATAAAGTGAATTTACAACAAAGCTAAGATTAATGCTAGCTTTGTTGTGATGTGTTATGAAACACTATAGATGCGGTCTTCATAAAAAGTGTTGCTGATGTGGTATAGTACGAGATGTCTATCAAAACTCCAAAACACCATTTTTGTGACTTGTCAGATATTCCTCAGTTTCCATTAGGTGACTTACAGCCTTTCTTTCTGTAGTGAAAAATATGACAAGACGTGTTTCATTTTGCAAATAAACCACACATTCTTTCCCTGTCTGTAATCCAAATAGTCTGTGAAGCTTCTCAGTCATCCAGGTAATCTTTCTTTGAGAAGGAGCAAGGGGCAAGTGGACTTGGTTGTAGATTCACAAAGACTTTTTCTTCAGTTCTGACTGGCTGTGAAACCCATGTATTGCCTTAGTGGGATCGTTATCCGGGCCATCATTTCCACTTGACCAAAGTACTTTTGATGCCTAAAACCAACTGGCAATCCTGTGCTTTGTCCTCCCATCATCTATCCCATCCACCTCCTTACAACATGACTAGAATCTTACAACGTACTGCTTCCTTCACTGGAAAATAATGTTACCCATGAACGTAATCCAGGAAGATATTACATTTTCTATCAAAATGTAAAAACAATTTCTAGGAGATGCCATCTACTCTACACTATAAATGAATAACAACAGTGTGTTATCCAGATCTGTTTCACTGCCATTCATCATTAGTCCTTCAGAGATGGGTTCTGTTCTTTATATTGATGGGTCTTGCCAGTACTGCAAGGCAAGACAAGCTGATTTATATAGCACATCTTATCCACTGGGTAGTTTATATAAGACATTGAGACGTGGTGTTATGAGAGGACAGATGCACAGGAGGAGCTTAAAGAAATAATAGTGGGTAACAAGCAGAGGATCTATTCATTTTCTTTCCTTAAATTTAGCCATTCATCATCTCTATTGCAACAAAAACATTTTGGGGTTTGAAAATATTTCAGACGCTTTCTTTCTCACCAAATCACTCTCTGTAATTCAGCATACAAAAAAGGACATGATTTAGAAAAATGGGCACAATCATATTTGAAAAAGGAAGAAAATACTCTGTCTGCTTCATCACATTTAATTTCTTGTATTTTTCACATTGTTAGTCAGTCTCTTTCTATCTTGTGCTCTCAGTTGCGTTTGCCCTGAATTTCATGAAAACAGAGCCGAACTACTTTTTTTACAACCCAACAAAAACAGACCACAAAGGAGCCAGTAAATTCTGCAACCCATTTCTTTTTGACTCTTCTTGTCTGTATTCAAATATAGCTCAAAATGTCACCAACCGAATGATGGGCCAGGAGCGACAGAAACAGAGGTAAAGGAGAAAGATACAGCGACTTGGGACGTCAAGCTTGGCTAGGCAGAAACCTTTTACAAAGCAGACAAAGAGACCCAGACAAACCTCTCTATTTCCCTAACTCTTACACACACACATATACACACACATATACACATACACATACACACACACACACACACACGCAAACCTCAACTCTTGCACTGTGGAAACAAAGCTGGCTGACCAAATTATGCCTGTAGGCACTTACTTCAGCCTGTACATCTCTTCCTTCTCATTGCATCTCCACCTCTCCATGTAACTTTTACTTTCTCTCAGCCTCTCTCCTCATTTAACTCCCTTCTGACTGAGGCAGACTTAATTAACCTTTATGAAAGTGGGTAGGGCAATATTATTACGATATTATAGCCTGATTCAATGAGCGCTCTGACTGAAATTTGACTGAAAGTACATCTCCATTTAAACAAGTTAAATCCAATTATTTTAGGGACCTACTGGAATACATCAGGCTTTTAAGAGTTGTTAAATTTTGTGAGTTGCATAGAAATGTTTTTTAAGCAATAATCCAACTGTCTATATGACTGACAATTCTCAAGCGTTATCTCAGAGGCATAGATGTAGCATAACTCAGCCACCTACTATGGTTATCATCACGTTTTAATAGATAAACTGGAAAGTGAGTCAAAGATTGGCTCAAAAGGGCAAATTCCTAAAAACAATGCTACTTTACTAACCACTAGAACGTCTCAAGGCTACGGTGGCCCTGAAGTGCAAAACACAATAGCAAATTCAAAAACACAATAGCAAATTGAATAACACATTAGCAAATTCAAAGACACAATAGCAAATTCAAAAACACAATAGCAAATCGAATAACACATTAGCAAATTCAAAAACACTATTAAAAATATTAAAGAATATTTCGATGCAGGACATGGATATGACGTGATACTGGATATGCTGTCGACAATTCACAACATAAACATGAGTCTGCGTACGCTGAAGACACGTTTAAAAGAAGCAGGGCTGAGCAGAAGATTTAACTATTCCCCACTCCCTGAGGTGAGGCGTGCCATTCTGATTGAGCTGGAAGGACCAGGCCAACTCTTGCCACATAGTCCGATAACCGAAGAGTTGGCCTGGTCCTTTCAGCTCAATCAGAATGGCACGCCTCACCTCAGGGAGTGGGGAATAGTTAAAATTAAATATTCTTTAATAGCAGTGCGTACGCTGTCACTAACAGCGCTCATATTTTGAAAACATGTAAACGATGCCCTAAACAATGTCCTTCTGGTTCAAAGGACCATCAGTCCAATCAGAGACGATTCATATTGCCCGAGGGTACCTACCCTTTCCGTTTTGAATTTGCTAATGTGTTTTTGAATTTGCTAATGTGTTATTCGATTTGCTATTGTGTTTTTGAATTTGCTAATGTGTTATTCAATTTGCTATTGTGTTTTTGAATTTGCTATTGTGTTTTGCACTTCAGGGCCACTGTACAAGGCAGATGAAAAGCTCTCAGCTCTCAGAGAGTGGATTCATTCATTTAAGGGCCCCGTAATAATTATAGACATTCAGTGAGTTATTGAATATGCCAATGTGGAGTGCTGATGAGGGAGCATTATCATAAAAGTTATCATTAAAAACGTTTATGCCTTATCTAACAGTATGCCTTATGAAATACCTTTTATAATGTAAATCACAGTTGTAAGAGGCTTCAGAAGTGCAGCTTCACTGCACACAATGTATGTTAGTATGTCATTCATGGCGACAAGGACAAAGCTTCCTCAACAGATTGTGTTTTACTCAGACATAGTGTTATCTTTCTCACAGACCGGTGTAGCCAATTCAACACTAAAACATCACATTTTTAAAAATTTTATTTATATTTAATGTTTTTATAGTTTGCACCAGAAATAAGCTGCTTAATAATTTTATGTCTGGCCAGCTTCAGGATCAGCTCTACAGCTCTGCAGCAATGCCTTGTGACAATGTGCCCACTAGGAGAGAAAGAATTTTGGCAGGATCTTGCACTGAATTTCAATACTCTTATCAAAGTATAACAATAGTGGATTAACAACTTAACTACCCCTACATTACGAAATGGGGCTGCTGCTTCTGTCCTTCTGCTTGCAAGAATGTGTAAAATTAGTATTATTTCAATCAGAACAATATATTACATTTCGTGTGCAATATATAAAATGTAATATATAAATGCTCTGGTACACCAGATGCTTTGGTTTATTAAATAAACAAATGAATAATTTTATTGTTGTTTTCATGTACGCAACATAAAAAAAAAGGCTATTCCAATTTGATTTGTCACCAACGACACCATCACTGCTCTTCTGACGTCTGTTACTAGGGATCTGGTTATTATTTAATGCCATGGGAAACAACATAAACTACCAAAGCAACAGGAAAACCAGACACAAAGTTTATTTTTTTCCACTTGTAGTTGCCACAGTATCAAGCTGCAGTCTCTTTTTTTGTTCATATCTCGTAAAGGTGTCTTATTAAATAGTTGAGAAACCATATTAGCAAAAAAAAAAAAATAAATTTTTCTGTGAGATGGGGTAGACAGATTTGAATAATTATCAGTGTTGAAGATGAGAGAGATTTGAGTCTTAGCAGTACCTCATCAGAGGGTGGGATGGTGCGAATCTTTCAAGAACAGGTGGAAAAACAGTCTTCTAAAGTAAGATATGGTTACAATGCTGACAGAATATCTGACATGGCTATAAAGCTGCATGACTAATACATATCCCAGTCAGGATGCAGTTTCAGTGACATCGGCTTGAGTATTTGCATGTGTGGGCTTGTGTGTGTGTGACAGTCTATGTGCGGGTTTCTCTGCTGACCATCAAAGCACAGGTCAGCTCCCAGTAAGAATCCATTAGTCCGGTAACGAACATATCAAACCCAAACAGCCGCTGTCAGCTGAGAGTCAGAGAGTCCTGGTAAATATTTGAAGACTTCAAAAGATAAAACACAGAGTACAGACACATGTCTGTAATGTCATGATGAAAAGCAGCTCCATTGATAATAACACGCTGACTGACTCAAAGTCAGAATGTTACTTTGTGTTTGTACATCACGGGCTTGCATCACGGTGCCTTACATTGTGGTAGAGCATCTTTGGGAAAGACTTTTCCAAATGTTCAGATATACTTGGATTTAAATTTACATCATAACGATTGTGATTAATGCAGTTCTACTACGGCTGGATATTACCTTTAAATGATGGAACAGAATTGATATTATTCAGTGCAGAGCAAGTCAAAGTTAATAAGAAACAGAGACAGAGAGAGGAAAATTAATTAATTCACAGCTAGACTATCCAATCCCAGTGTCATTGTCAATTTGTAAGGATTTTTTTTGCTCCTACTACACTACTTAACTTCCCTGATAGAGGATCTTTTTTTTTAAATGGATCTACTCAAAGTTTCTTCCAATTAAGATTTTCCTAAATTTACAGACAGTATACTCTTCTTTTAAGTTTGCCTAGTCTGGGAAAGTAGGAAAATGGAGACTGTCCTCATTTGACTGTCCTATTAAGAAGGACAGTATCAGTTGTTTCATCAAATGTCCCGAACAACATATGTTTATATTCAAAGTCCTGCAGCAGATATATGAATTATGACTCTTGTCCAAAAGGAGGCAAATGTGGGTAAGTGTGATGTTATAAAATGCAAAATCAACAGAGGGGGGATGCAAACTTGATACAGATCCATGAGAGATCCTGTTTTTCCTCATTCACGACTGTCAACGGTTTGTTTCAACCATGATGATGAGGGTCATCTAACTAAAAGTTCTAGTTGTTTGCTCTCGCGTTAGTTCCCTTTGTACCTAAACCACTGTAATTGTTAGATCGCATTGGTATGAGTGTAAGAAAAAAGAAAACAGTTATTCTGGAGGACATTTCAATTTATTCTGCCATTTCATTTTTCCTGTAAAATGAAATAAACAGAACAGCCATAATCACTAATATTCTGTGACTGCGAATCAAAATTAAAACAGGATGTAATTAGTTTTTACTCTACACATTTATCAGGATAAAGGAATCTGAAATTTATGAGACAGAATAGGAAGGGATGTGAAAGGGAAGATAAGAGCAAGGGAAGATAAGAAACAGAGGTAGGGGAAGAAACAAGGGAAACATAAAATGAATACACTGCAGAGAATAAACACCGACTGACAGAGGAGAGGGGATGTTAGGAGGAAGAGAAGGGTGAAGTTGAGTTGGAAGAAGGGAAGGGGAGGAAGTTAATAAGTGATGGGTTCTATCTAGTATTCATGTCTACAGCTTTGGGATTGACAGGCAGTGTCTCATTCATATGAAAAGACAGGTAACACTAAATATTAAATGTGCTGAGGAGACAAAGCAACACTCACAGCCACATGACTTTGCATCTGGATTGGTGAAATTAACACTTAACAATAATCAGTACTTCATTAGGAGATGCTCGAATATACACACAAAGACACACAGCCAAACAAAAGCTAATGAGCACATGCACATTTCAATCAATAGTCCATTAATACATACACAGGCACACACCTTTAAAAGTAGGATGATCTCTTGTGAAACATTTAGAAGTTAACCTGACCGGACCCAAATTGAAAATCCAGATAACACTCATCCCCGCAGACACAGAGGCGGAGAGACGAAAAGACAAAAATCAACATATGATTTCACTCTCTGTGTTGCGTCTGACAAAAAGTGTGTGGTGCATTAGATGGTGGTATTAGGGGAAACTTGGGCTGATAAAGAAGCCACATTAGTGGTAATTGAATCCATATATTAGCATTCATGAGCTGAGAGGAGGCTCTAATGAAGAGAGATAAATGAAAACACGGGAGGAGAACGAACGCAGTAAATGAGAAGGAGGGGAGGCGGGATTTGCACCAAATGTAATATTTTGATAACATAATAATCCTCTTCTCTCGGTTTCATAACTCCGGAGCTATCCCACGAGCTGATGCCGTGCGTGTTAAGCCAATCAGACACAGACTGTTATCCGTCTGCTCCTATAGAAACCGAGTGATGATCTCAGGAGGAAGGAGACATGAAATGTCCTCTTTTCCCTCTGAGTGCACTACTCTTGCATGCACCACTTATCCTGCTCCAAGCTATCACACCCATTTCCCTTCTCACTCTTTTGTTTGACTTTTTCTCTGATGACCTCTCTTTTACCCAGTGAGTAATGACTTAATTTGCATCTGCATCACTGGATCTGTGTAATATTTCATGTCTTATAGTCATCCGTTGCGTTGACAGATAACAGTGTATGTTTGTAAGCGTGGAACCGAACGAAATTAATATGCTAATTCTCCCATAAGGTATCTGAAACTGAAAAAAAAAGAATGGAAAATAAAAGTTGCTTTTTTGTGCAGTCTAGAAAAATTCAATTAAAGTACCAAAACTAGTTAATGTACCTTTACAGTGAAAATTGGCTGTGTGTGTGCGTGTGTGTGGGGGGGT
Organism: Nibea coibor; assembly: GCA_023373845.1. NCBI lineage: Eukaryota > Metazoa > Chordata > Actinopteri > Sciaenidae > Nibea > Nibea coibor. The sequence goes on along the minus strand of CM041739.1, from coordinate 12,560,754 downwards.
GTAAATACCCTTGTTTGCTTTAAAACCAAGGACCGCAGCAAACAAATCAAGGCTTCTGCTCTCTTTCATGTCCTGAGGAAACCTCGGGGTGAGAGAGAGAGTCACACCGCACAGGAACAAGACTGAAGGCAAAGAAACAGCAAACAAACAAACCAAGCGAACCGTGTTTACCTCCGTGAATGGCGCAGAACCATGGGCTAGCTGCTAACAAGTTGCATCATCTCTCCATTGAAGTTTCATCAAAGCTGGACTTTTCAATATAACCCCTAAACCATCCAAAGTGTTTATTTGTATTTATTCTGAAACAATGCGCCACACTGAAACACATCTAGTCTTGTTAACTTTAGCATCAACTTTATCTTTGCGACCAGAACGGATGTATCGGGGAAAATCCAGGTGCCAAGTCTCATCAGTACAAAGTGGTTGGTTAGATTATAGTCATTCTCTAGTTGGAAATCATTGAAGATGCAGTTTGTTGTTGACTGCACATTGTTTCAACATCAACACAGCGGGAGCATGAGCACGGCACCCGCATTATCACTGATCAAAGACCGAAGATTTCAAAGACTGATTCCTCCTCAACACGTGCGCATGCACAGCTCTCAGTCGCACAACAGCTGCTGATCTCATTTCACAGCAACTTAAGAGGAAGCAGAAAGTCAAAGCCAGGACTGAAGAAAGAAAAAAAACACAGAAGGAAAGAAAGAAGGAGGACAGATGTTTAATGTAAGACGGAGACAAAAACAGCATACTTCTTTAGCTACAGTGCAACAATGAGGCCCAGCACAATGCACCAAATTCAATGTTGGTCACATTGTAGCTACTGTAGCTAGATATTGACAAAGATGCCCTTCTGACATCTGAGCTTGTTATAGCCTGTTCATACAATACTGAGTCATGTTTTAGAGTGCAGCCACTGAAATCTGCGGAGAAAAAAAAGAAAGTGAAGAAATTTCAAAAGAGTGGCTGCCAACACTGGAGAAATTACATACTGAAAAGATGGCAACTATTACCTACAAGTAACACGGCTGCAGGAAGTCTATTTCTGATAATATCCACTTAGAAAGAAAAAAGCCAGGGAGGGCATGAAAGCAGACCATGAAAAATTGTGACATTTACTTCAGATGAGAAAAGTCACTTTGTTTTTGTAAAGTGTACTTGTGAGGTTAATGATATGGATAACCATTAGCACTGGCTAAAACCAGTTGCGCAATGCTAATTAGAATACTTGATATTGATACATATCACAATATGGAAAATGTAGATAAAAATATATTCAATTAACTTAACGTTGACATTTTTTGTTTAATTACAACTTTCTTGGAATCAGTGATTAGTAAAAAGTCAATGTATACATTTAAATTATTGCCCAGTCTAGTGAGTAGTGTTGAGTAATGTTTTTTTCTCCAATCGTGCCATTCTATATCAAAGTCTCTAACAGCATATAACATAAATCCCAAAGCATTTAACTTATTTCATTCGACACTGCAAGGTATCTAACGAGCCCTCTTGAGATGTCCTCCCCCAGTTGAACTATCTTCAGTCTGGTTGGTTGCCGCTCCACCTCACATGGTTTAGAAGCCATACAGTGACACTATTCTGTTGAATATTGCTCCGTAATATCTCAAGGAGACGATTTATACCGTCACAGGAAAAAGAAACCCTCCCCGGTTACAAAATAATGGCAAAGTGTACTGTGCAGTTCCCATCAGTCATTTTAAATCAGCAATTGTTGACAATACCGGTAGTGAAAAACTATTTTCTCTTTGCTGCTCAGATCTGAATCACAATGTCAGCTTGAGTCAGTTTTGCCTTTCAACCAGGCTGCTGAGAAACTTTTTTTTCATTACACACATCATCAAAGTGAAACTCCATCAGATGCAGTTTGGAAAGCAAAGTGGGCCGAGTTCTTCAACAACGGCTTACTCAGTTGGTGAAGTCTTGATGCTTGATTTTCATTTTCCATGTAGCAGCTGGCTGCAGTTGACACTACGGTTTGAAGCAGTCTCTATTTAAAACCACAGCCACTTCCTGTAAAAACACAGTGACACATTAAAATGTGTTTGAAGCTGGAATTGACTTGCATGCCTCACACACTCCTGCTTTGCTCCTGCTTGGGCTAAGATCTTGATAACATTTTCATGCTGTAAATGAAAAAAAAAAAAGACACTAAGAGCAAACGACTTAGACAGACAGCCAGTGGGCTGGTCAATTAAAAAACTGACACTTCCTGCTAGAAAGCTGCCAAGAAATCACAGGCATCACAAACATTAAAAGCTACATGAAATAACTTCGCCTCTATGTACAGTAAATATTACTTTAATATTTGTGCCGCTGCCACTGATGACAACTGTCACATTGCGCTGAATGGTATTTTATCCTCTGGCTTCTTATCAATGCTCTTTCTGAGCTGATCTATGCTGCAACACATGTAAAAGCTGTCATGGCGCTTTTCAAGAGGTGTGAACAGCTCTTTTTAGTCTTCAATAATCTGAAGACTTTTTTCATTGATTAATCATTTGATTAATTAACAAAAAAAAGGATATTCAGGTTAACTTAGAGGCTGGAACAAGGGAATATTTTAACTTCTTGCTTGAAAAAAGACTTCAGTGACTTAGTGACAGTGTATTGTGTGATATTAATTGCCGTTGTGTATATGTCACCACAGAGTTGAGCCGGTAATAGCAGAAACTGTAGTCACTAATGAGATGGTCGGTAATTGCAGTACAGATGTTCAAAAGAAAAAAAATAAGTTCATATGTCAACAAGTCATGCAAACTAATTGCTGCAACTGCAAATTAGTCTTTCTTTTCCTGCTGGTGAGTGTTAAAGTTCATCTCCGTCAACACATGCTGGCACTTCTGTTCGTTGGCCCCATAAACTGTCTTTGTACAAACACACAAGAAGAATAAAAAAGTTTGTCTCATGTTAAAGAAATACACATTCACACCTCCTTCTTTGTTTCTGTACGCCATGTGTTCATGTGTCTTTCTCACGTATTTGTATTTGTACACTTTGTTATCTGTGCAGATTACTGGGAACAGGAAAACCCTCCAACAAATAAAAAGACGAGAGAGATAAACACACTGAGAGGAGGGGATAAGACAATGCAAACACACAAAGCCACCACTTACAAATATTAATGTCACCAAAACAAATTGAGGGCTCATTGCATCTTAATGATTATAAGAAGCTTTCCAGGCAGAAAATAAACAAAAAAAAAATCAATGTTCCCTATAGCCATATCTATCTTGCTCTGATTTAACAGGCAACAAGAGCACCTCTGGTATTTTATCCTGATCAATAATAAATAAACAAGGCCAGTGTTTTCCAGATTAAGGAGAGGTGTGTGTGAAATGCTGAATATGTATTGCCTGGGAGAGCTTGCTGCTGGAAAAATAACTGCTGTCTTCTCAATCTTATTGCCTTATTACAAAAAAAAGAAACAAAGACTCATTTTGTCTTCATTGTGAATGATTCTTGTTTTGATGCAATATGCCTACACTCTGCAAAGCAGACAATAGCGCTCGGCTGTATCATAGATAAATGTAAATCAATGTGGAGGCTTTGCAAGCTGTCTTAGGCAACAGTGTAAGTGTAGCTTCAGAGACAATAGTTTGTTTCCCCTGACACATTTTGTCATGTCAAGGTAAGAAAAAGCAGGTGTAAATAATAAAACTAATAACGGGCAATTACCATTTAGCCGCTTCAGTTTCACGGTTCCAGGTATGGTTCAAGCTTACTGTCACACTGTCATTGCATTCCCGGGACGCTAATAGAACAGAGCTATTGTTAGTGTAATAACAGCTGTGCATCTAAGACAAGTCAAAATATCTCCTGTGAAAAACACCTATACAAATAAATCTAAAATTAAGATGTAAAGTCACGCCTTGACATTTTTCCCAGGAAACCTTTCATTGACAAATGTGCCAAAGTCTGCCACCTTATCCAAAGTAGAAGACAGTTATTTTTGTGTGATAAAAATACCCACTGGAGCAAGATTTTCCAGAATATTGGGTTCACTTTTAGCTATCTGGGGCTGGTAATGTCAGATATGTCAGGTATCTTGACAAATTTTATTGATTGGCATGAAATTTCGTAGAGACATTCAGGGTGAAGACAAATCCGACTGCTTCGTAACGCCTTGAAAACTACCCATTTCACTCTAGAATGTGTAGTTTGGCAGACATACAGGTGCGACAGGTGTGGTCTTGTTAAGCTCATCGCTCCCACTGTTGTTAATTGTTGACAGAATGAGTCAAGCGCAGAGGGAGCCGGCTCATAGGATGAATCCGAATTTGGAGTGCAGTCAATAAGCAGAGCAATCAAAAACACAACCGTCATCATCACAGCAGTTCTGATCATCATAATTAAAGAGATGACACAAGAGGTAATCAAAATGCAGATAGTCGTAGAGAAACAATTTTTTTCTCTCTATTCTTTACATTGTTTGTTTTTATCAGAACAAATTAGTCAGTTTAGCGAGACACTCGCTGCATTTAATAGATAATGGACAACAAAATTCAGTGAATGCATGTTTCTCTGAAATAAATACAAAAGGGACCAAAATGACTATTCCTTAACAGCAACGTTGGCTTGGGTTTGCTTTGGTGGAGAAAATGATAATGGCCACCTGACACACACCAGAAAGAGAAGAAGAAGAATTACTTTGAAAGCCTCAGTAATAAGGAGTCCACACTCCTATTTTAACATTAATACCATGAAGAGGGCAAGCTGTTTTTTTTAATAGTAATTTGCTAGTAGTCATTGTGCATGTGTTACTGCTCAGCCTCCTGTGTCAGACATGTTTATGTTTATTCATGTTTTAAGTGCTGAACATGGCCATGTGAGACTATTAGTTGCAAAAGTTTGTTATGGTTATTATATATTATATTATGGTTAAAAAAGCCAGAGAATGGTGATACATTAGATTAAATAGTACCCAAAGATTATAACTGTTGCTATGGTGGTTAGACATCGAGAGGCTAAAAATACTATAGAAAATGGCAATGTGAATTATTGTGACTTTGATACGCAGACACAGTCACAGCAGTGGCTGTTCGGCAGAAAAGAGGAAGAGATGAGACTGTGACACAACAAGAAAAGGCACAAAAAAAGCTACAAAAGCCATAATCTCAGGGGCACTCTTGTTAAAATGTAGATAAAACAATGAATGCCGCATTTTCTCTCTAGATGACAGTACTTTTGTCCAGATTGCAGCATGCTGGAGGCAAACACACACCAAGAGTGAGACACAAAGGACTCAATGAAAAGAGGAGACAACAAGAAATGAGGTTTGTGCCCATGGAGATTAATGAATAAATTAATAACTAAAATCACAAGATAGAAACCATCACATGTCCCGCTGGTTCTCTGCTAAGTGTGGATGTAGTGTCTGACCAGAGACAGAAAATCAGCAGTGACATTCAGGCTGCAGGCCAAACATCTAATAGGCTCTATACTGCTTATCAGTATACTGCACCGTCTGCCAGCCCAGAGGTCTCACACACAAGAACATGCAGACCCTCAAAAGAAACAAGTGATGGAACTGAATTTCTAATTTCATATGTGTGTGTGTGTGTTTTGTCAGGCAGAGCTGCAGTGCTACTTTCAGTCACAAATTAAAACATGTATTTTGTTGCTATGCAGTCAGTCTGCAGGTCAGGTAGTGCAGGTCAGGGCAGTCAATTGCTGTATTTCTTTAGACCAAATGCTGTTTACTTTTTCTAATAAAAGACACTAAGCTTTGCCAGCCACTGAAATGTGTAGCTGCAATTAGAATTTCATGCTTCTTCTTTTAATTAGTTCTGCTGTACTTTTCAATTCTCTGCTGACCTTTTCAGAGGCATTTATATTTCACAATCTATACTGGTATAGACGCCCATGCACTCCACAAACACACACATCTCTGCGATATTGTTCTAGTCTTAGCACAAATACAGTTTTAACATGGCTACACGGTCATTCAAATAAATTCCATTATTCTTCCTGTCACACTCTCAATGAAGGAGTATCAGTCAGTGACAAAGCAAGAGTAAGAGAACAGATAATGTAGATAAAGAAGGTGATAGCATGAGATAGAAAAGGAAAAAAAACAAAAGGGCAAGCATGGCCGTGGAAGAAAAGGAGGTAAAATAAAGGGCAGGGGGAGGGAGGGTTGCAAGACGAGAGAAAAAAAAAACAGATATTGTAACCGGAAGAAGGAAAAACAGGACAAACATCTTTTCTTTCCTTATATTCCATCACTCTCATTCAGCCTTTGTTCAGAGCCGCGCTTGATTGCCACACTGCACCAGACACTGCTCCTCCCTCTCTCCTTCCCTCTTTTCTATTAAGATGGATTTTGTATATTCAGCTCCTGTCAATTAACCACAAATCATTGACATGACTTAAATTTGTCTGTTACGGTTTTAATTCTCTTTAAATTGATCAAATCGGACCAAGAGGACACAGAAGACGCAAATTACAGTAATAAGCAAAAGTCCATTAACAGAATGAGACTCAGTGCAGAAAAAAAGGAGGCTTATTTGCCATTAAAATTGCATGAAGTGATGGCTACAGAAATCATTGTTTAATTCTGCATGCCATTATCAATGGTTAGTAAAGCAGCATGGTTGGGAATACCTTTTTACCCTCTTTCTTCTTTTGTTTAAAGTAGAGACATTATTTCAACACGATGCCCCATAAGGACAAACATTACTCCTCTTTGCCATACATATATATATATTTACTGTAGAACAGTGGTGTAATGAAGCTCCCATTGTCTCCATTTATTTCTCTCATTTCTCTTCCTATTCAGCTTGTTTTGTGCCATTCATCTCATTTACAGTGAGTGGATTTATTGGCCCTCTTGAAACAGAGGATCTTTTAGTTAGAGCATTAGGATTAATTTTCTGCCACTAATTAATTATCTTATCTTAATGGATGATGTTAAATAAAGATTTCATTGCCAGGAGCTAAGGTCTTTTTAAAAAAATGAAACAATAAATTACTTTCCTACTTTTTTCCCTTTAATTCCCTTCTCTCTGTTCACACACCTCATGTAAGCCAGGAAATCTCAACCGATTTTGGGGGGACGAAGAGAACTGAACTCATCAAGGCATAAAGTCTCTCTTTATTGATTACTCTTCCATCCTCTTATCCATACCTGTACCTGTACTAATTTAATGAAATATACAGGTCCATATCTACAGAGATAGCAGGATGCAACACACTTCTACTACCCCACAAGCTCTCTTTCTGAGAGAGAAGTTATTTTTGGAAGCTAGAAAAAAAACCTGATTGTAATTAAAGCATCAACCTGGCTCAGCCTCTGCGTGAGATGGAATAATAAGCTTGATAAATTATGAAGAGTGAAAAATTATCGTGTGACTAAAGTTTGATGAGATGCCTTGGCAGTTTGATGTTAATGGATTTTACAGACGCTAAACTGATTCAACTTTATGGCCTTATAACATCGGTAAACCTAAACATTTTAGGAATCAAGTTTATCAAGTTCCAGAACACAGTCTGTTAGCATGCTGCACCGCCTGGTGACCGACGGGTAAAAACTTGAAAAGTGGAAGTGTGGGAAAGGAAGGCCAAACATCAGACTGAACATCAGTAGGAGCAGAGGTTCAACCTGCTAACATACTGAAGTGTGACTCCAGAGTAAAAACTAAAATCAATAGACATCAATAAACAGCCACTCCGGAGATCAACCTTGAGTGTGTGATGCTTGCAGATATTTCTTCTGCTTATGTCTGGTGCAAAGTACATACAGTACATGCTGAATTCAACGTACTCTAAATACACGTGTGTAACTATTGTAGATTCACATAACACTGTGGTAAATGTTTGACAAATAAAATTAAGTACTGTAATGCACTGACTTTGCTGGTCAATGCATTTGGACATTTTCTCCATAAACATACAGCAAGCAGCAACAGTGTGTTTCTTCATTTGAGGGAGGTCAAAGTTTTGTTGCACAGACTGACATGCTGACGTCTTCACTTAACACTTTTGAACCCTCCACATAGCATATTACTGAGTAAATGGAAATATCAGTCATGCTTGAATGTAAAGATAGTTCTGTGAAGGTTCTCAGTCATCCAGGTCATCTTACTTCAAAAGAGGTTAAGCCTGGGGCAACTGGACTGCAGATCTGTAAAGACGTTTTGCCTCTCATCTTGTTCTCATCTTCTTGGATGAGAGGGGAAACGTCTTCACGGATCTACAAACAGTCCAGATGCTTTTTTGAAATCTACTGAATAGATTGCCACAAAATCCTGCACAGGCATTTATGGACCCCAGAGGACAAAAATGTTCTCTTTACCTTCAACATGTTTACATGCTGATTTGAGCATTTGACCGAGGCTCGTCTTGTCTTCTCTTTAAAAGGTATAACAATAATAGAATAATCAGTACAATCAATATATGTAAGCATCTGTCAAAGAGTTATTTTATGGAAAAAAGTGGAAAAATGACCAGAGTGGAATGGTCAAAAGGTTTGCTGTTTGTACATCCACCAACAGCTCATCTAATCCGCCTACTGCGGCTTCTGCTTCTATTACTTGCCTTACCTGAAATTAAAACGTTTTGCTGGCCAAAAAGAGTAACCAATAATGACTGAAACTTTAGACAGAGGTATTTTTATGCACCAAGGAGGCAGCAGTTACCAGTGTCAGAGATTAAGGTACAGAAAGCATCAGCTCTGTCACAGCAAAAGCTTAAAAATAACAGGTCAGGACCACAAAGACAATTAACACAGAGGATGCTTACAAAATGTCCTGACTTCACTGGTAACCTAAGGGTAAACATGACAAGGTGATGGATTTCAGGTAAACCCATAATGGGAAGTGAAATCTTTCCCAATAAGTCCGGCTGACAGCTCTGATAGATACAAACACCCCACACAAGCACACTAAAATTACAGGTCAGATAACAAGGTGACATGTAAGACACTGATCGGCCTTTAGGGACTTAAAATTCTTCCACGTGGGATGACATTTTGTCTGTTGCGTGTCCTTGGAGAGGAGAGTCTCATAATTACGCCCTGTAAATCTGGAAGTGTAAATCAAAATTACATTTTAATTTTAATTAGGAGCTCATTTGACTCAGTGGGGGTTGTGATGATGCGATTCGAAACTTCAATCAAAACCCTTGATTTCTCTGTTGAATTCCCACTGATAGAGAGATTCACAAGTCAGTCACAACCTGGAGATGATCACGGCCACAGTGCTGGTGTTTGTGTTTGTGTGTTGATGTTCTGAAGCAAAAAAAAAATATATATATCACAGCCATCTTCATAGGGTCCATTCAAGCAAACCCTCTCCCACAAACAAAGCAATGCATGCTGCTCACAGGCACGTACCTGTGCATGTGCACACACAGGACAGCGGCTTTGAATACCTTATCTTCTGTTTGCTGCTTCCCACACCAAAGGGAGCCAGAGCAATTTACCTCTGACACAAACACAGTTTGCAGAGTCAGCAACCCACACATGCACACACACAAGCACAGCATTGTTTACAGCTTGAGGTCTCTGCCATACTTACGGAGGTAAAGAGAAACGATAGTGAGCTTATATAGAAATCCTGTTAAATTTAGCAAGTAGGCTACATAAAGGAGGACAGGAAACACACACACGCACACGCACACACACACATACACTTCCAGATTATACGAATAAAATCTCAAAAAGAGATGAAGATTCCGCCTGATAGTCAAATCAAACACATTAAAACTATGCAGAGAATAAAGTAAGTGAATGCATGTAGAGAAACATCTGGAGGTTTCATCAGCGCAGGCGATAATATTGAGCTGTCAACGGTCCTAAAAGTCGCAACGAATGCAACTCCATTGAGATATTAACACTGAGAGTATGACACGCTATGGCTGAGCAAAGCTTTTCAGATGGTGATTACAATATAACAGTTTGATCTCTAACTTGCTGAAACACATTAATAAATTGGCCATCTAATTAAAAAAAAACTGTAATTTTTTGGTGTTGAGTTACGCTTTACGCTACATAAATCAACATCTGCATTACAGCCCTCCAAAATTAAAACTCTCCAGACAAGCAGCAGTCTTTGCAATTTCACTCCCACTTCCACTGACTGCACTGCAGCAGGAGTCCTGAGCTTTGGAAACAGTGATCACATTTGGCAGATCTTTCTGTCAACCTCGTCTTTATGTCCAAGTCTCTTTTCTCGACCCTCAACCTTTCTGTCACTCTCAGTCTTTCTCTTCTTCCCCTTCTATTCATGTCTAAGTGCAGACACTCCACGAGCAACACAAAGCAACACAAAGCAACACAGCAACCCTCTGAATTATTGAAGCAGACATGGCATACAGTAATCAGAGAAAACTTGAATATAGTGATGTGACGAGAACTATGTGTTCAGCATATAGACAGAGAGAGAGGGGCAGGTGGTGAAAGTAAAAAGACCGAAGAAAAAGAAAAGAGAGAGACACTGTAGGAGAGCAGAGGAAGAAAGATTCAAAAGGAAGAGAGTACAGAGGGAAGGAAAGAGGTCTAGACACTGAGAACAGAGTTTAAAACACAATAAGCCACATTAAAATGTGACTGGAGAAACATTAACGATGACCTCCTTGTCAATGTGCCACCCCCTTTATTACTAAAAAGCAAAAATGTACTTTTGTATATTTTATGTTGTGAGGATAAATGTCCATTTGCAGTCTGGGTCCTGATTCTAACCCATTGCAAATTACTACTTTTATAGTAGCGTTGCAAAATTAATCAGGCTTTTGCATTTTCACAAGTGGGAATAAAAGCAACACAAGGAACAAAGGTAAGGGTGTAATTTCCACAATGAAGTGTTGTCTACATTACACTACACTACACACTCAGCGTAGGTGGCGATTGCAACCCCTCACCTGACCCTCTCAGAGAAACTACAATGGCCATGAAACCCCATTCTGTGCTACTGTGGGAACGTCAGCATGGTGGAGGACAGCAGCAAGGTTTCTTTTGAGTTGCTTCCTGACATGTTCAGCACTGCGAATAGAAGTCTGATTATACTGAACTCATCAAAATACAAACTCACATAACTCCAGTCAAATTGACAGCAGTGATCCTACAAAGCACAGTCACGGATGATATTACTAGCTGCCCGTCATTGTTAGCAAAAAGCAGATTTTACCATTATAACTTACAGCAGTCGCCATGACGATGAAACACAGTATGAAAGAAAGGCAGTCAGAACTGCCAGGAGCTGTACGTTCTTGATACTGCAGTACTGCATGCAGGGTAATGATGACAAATGATCCGGGGAATCGAGCACTATGAGCTTTGTCTCTGAGAGTTTAATATTCCTCACTATAAAGTACAGGAAAGAATAAGGGATGTGAAAAAATGGCATCATGAAACAGTTAATTGCAGGTTCTCATGGGGTAATTTACTTCCTTACTAATTATTTTATAAAAGTAGCACCGGCTATGACAGTGCTACTCTCAAATTCTAGTCTGCAAAGCTAAAAGCTACTCATGTTTCAAAGACAGACCTACACAAATTGAGACATTATACACAATGAAGCTAGTTAATCTAATGCCATTGGCCATCATGTGGTCAGTTTCACAAGTTTTGCATTCTAAATTTTCGACTTTTGCAGGAATTGTGGCAGTATGAAAGGCCGAGACAGAGCGCTTAGGATTGTTTTCACATTACCATAAATCTTTAGAAGGAAGCACACGTCGCTTCTTCTGCTTTAACTCATCAGAAAAAAAAAAAATTCTATTCTATATCTATTTATCCATTTCTGAGGGTAAAATGGTGACAGATTAAACTTTAGCTTAACTTCTTTCAAAAAAAGGAAAATCAGTAATGGTATAAGACTTTAATGTGTGTAATATTGTAAACTGGTGCTCACTTAATGAGTGAGGGTAAAACAGAGGAATGTTTCTCATTTGATTGGTCGGTTGCACAGAGGGAGGGTTGCTGCATGTGTTTCGTTAGCGGCAAGGCTGGAGTCACGTCCACTACGTACAGAAAAACACAGAAAAACAACATTACTAACAGAGTTTTTCCAAGAATAAAATAACCCCTACTCATTCTGAAGAGCAATAAATAATGTTGATCATTTTCGTTCCACATGACACCTGTTACATTATTAATAACAGTCCCTTAAATACTTAAAGATAAGTGATGCAGCTCCTAATGTTTACTCTTCTCTCCACACCCTCCCGGTGATGCAGATTAGAATTAGATTATCTCTGCTGCAGACCTCTTTCCCACTGTTGTTCAGCATCGGCTGATCTAATTTGAGCCTATAAGTTACAGCCTGCCAGCAAAAATGTTAATTCCCTTATATGTCCATGTTAGTTAGCAATAATTGATAGCTATACGATCCTAATTAAAAAAGACACACATACACACACATATAAGGTGTATCACTGTGCATTAAACGTGTATCTCTGTTGTGCATCTTCTTGAGGTGGTAATTAATATATTCCTTAATATCTGTCAGGGTGTATAACCCTCGTGCAAAGTACAGACAGACTGGGCTGCCACCAATATAAAATAAATACATGCTGTTCAGTCCTTAAACTTTCAAGCGTGAATCCACTTGAGGAAAAGGTTATCTTCAAGACGTCAAAATCTGCTTTTGGATATAATCACTGGGAATGCAGGACTTGGTGTCTAAATATGCAAAATTCACACGGGACTACACACACACACACACACACACTCGCTCGCACAAACACACACAAGAGAAAGATTATAGCAAATGGCAGCCCCTGAGAGACTGTCAGAGCTTGGCAAAGAAATGACTGCTGATAAAAGATGACAATATTTAATCCTCGTTGAGGGACTCGACTGAGACAGGCTCTCTGTCTCTTTTATACATACAGAAAGAAGACAAATCTTTGAAGCTGGTGGGTGCCACACGAGCAGGCAACTAGGCATGTGATGCTTAGAAAGAGAACATTACAACACGCAGATAGAGATGTAGATGCAGACGTATTCCCTCACAAGTAAGCCACCTGCTTTCCTTGACAGCACTTAGGCAGTAAACAGTAGTACCTCTTGTTGGCACTGCAGAGAGAAGAAGAGAGGAGGGGAGCGGGCGGGCGAGAAGTAAAAAAGAAAAGCCTTAAAGAAGAAACAATGAGCTTAGAGACAGACAACAACTTCTCCGCCTCTTTAGGATCAAAGTACGGGTGTTTGATTGGCAAAGGCTGTTTGCCATTGTTTCCACGCAGAAATAGAGAAGAGAGACACTGAGGAGGTGGAGAGGAAAGAAAAGTGGGGAAGAGATGTCAAACTTACCTAAAGCTCAACAAGGATTTGTCATATTCCCTGGTAAATCTCACACAGACAGTGTCTATCCATGTCCGCAGAGTTACAGTGTCAAGCAAGCAAGCGGGTTACCAGTTTGATCCCCAGACCAGGATATAGGGAGAGTAAAGAAAAGTAGATCTTGCCTATCTCCTGTTCTCCAGTTGTGCTCTTCCTCTTCACCCACCACTGCTCTTGTAAAAAAAACTCTGTACACAACAGATCAGACTGTAGTGCTACTGGGTAGCTTGCTGGCCAGGAGTGAATGTGTGTTTTTTCAACAAAAAAAAAAAAAAAGCGACAAATCTAGCAACTTTTTCCGGTGTTACTGGAGACTTTTGGGAACTCTGATGTGAAAGCATGTATCGACTTCTGAACAAGCAGCGTGCGCTGCCGTGGGCCCCTCGTCCGTACCAAAGCACTCACAGAGACGTTCACCCCTCTGCGTCCAGACTGCAAATGAATCGCCACCGCTGGCTGATCCCGCGGGATGTAAATATCAAATTTTATTTTCAAATAAATCACTGCACTAAAATAAATGTGTGTCTCTTTTGGGCCACTCTTGCTGGTCCCAAACCCGGATAAAGGAGGAGGGTTGACATAAAACAAGAATTGACAGACAAAAGTTAATTTGTAGTTCTAAACATATTTTGGGTGTTTTTTTACTCACTTTTTGTCTCTCTCATGATGTTATTCCTCTTCTACAGCGTCCATTACAAATACATGCACATGGTCGATTATGCAAATTTGTTGATGAAGTCATTTGGCGACTTTTACAACAGCCAACAGCTACATCCCTTACTCAGGAGTTGGCAACACTGTTTCCAAGATGCTGCGGTGTAACAGCCTACATGGCACAGGCTATTCCTGAGTGCATCTCTGAAAGAAAGAAGAAACTGAGGCTTAACAGCATGCAGGTGGAAGTAATGACACAGGAGAGAACGGGACCCTCAACAACAGAAAAATGCATGTATTCGAAAAAACGACAACCTCAATACTGAAATACACTAAGAACAGTAGTTACAAAAATGATGATTACATTACGGTCCTACTAGCACTTAGTTTGTCTGGTTTTAAATGTTGACATGTCACCAGAGCAGAATTGGCATCAGGAAATAAGTGTTGGTTTTTCATTTTCCAGCGTATCCGCAGGGAACTCGCAGCAGTCAATACATCACTGCTTCCTTGCTGCGTTCTCCTGACACATCTTTTCACAGTGCATTTCATCACCTGTCTTTGCTAGAGGTAGTTGAAAATGTCTAAATGGCATGTGGGAGTAACTCTCTCTTTTTTTTCTCCTCTCCTTGTGTTAAGTGCCACTCCCCAACAAACAACATTCATACTCAATACATCTCAGACTGTCTGTGGCGTTTTCAGAGGGAAAGCTTGCAGATACATTGTTTAGGTAGGCCCAATGTCTATAGTAGAAGGAAAGTCTAGCACCTCAAAACATAGTGTATTTTACTCTAAATGGGGTAATAATTTACTAAATAAACATCATGATGTATCGTAGAGGACTTGAAACTAGTGATTGCAACCATAAACTCAAAAAAAGAAACTGTTGAAGTAGTAGAGCTGCCCCCCTGCTGCCCAATAGAAAGAAAGCAGGCTTGAGGCACTAAAATTCTCAGAGCTTAAAAATTAGTCCACCAATTATTATGTCAGTGGGAAAAGTGCCACTGAAGATTAAATTTTACTTTCATAACTCTAAACTAATGGTCATAACAATTATTGTTTGGTTAAAAGTGTTGATTATGCAGAAAAAAGGCTTTCATGCTTCCAGAGAGTGTTTGGTATTTTTGCTTGATAAATGATTAATTTATGCTGTTGTGCCTTCATGGGTACTGGATTTGAGTCACAGTCACATTGAGAATACACAGCCTGAACTTATTTCCCTCTACGGCTTTCCCATACAACATGAGCATTAAGGTGAGCTGGGTTACCACTAATCAATACTTGGAGCACACTGAAACTCAAATTGATGTAGATCTTTGATTTTTCTTGACTCCCCACATCACTTTGTCAGCGTGCCAATCCCAGCCTGATGCTTGTAGATATGGATTTTCTTTGAAAGGCGCCTTCTTGACTGACGCTAGAGGCTCATTTAGCCAATGTCCTTCAATGAATGCAGCAGTGGGGTATATTTACATATGTAACAATGCAAAGACATGCATGTGTGTGTACATAAACTTCCAGAGACACATACAGTGGCTTATATTTCCCATAGCAGCACCAAGATAATTTCAGTTCATACAGTTGACTTTAAAGCAATTGCCCTTTAAGCATTCAGTGTGTGGATTTGCTTATAGTGTACTGTACATAATTATTAATTTTATTATTATTTTTTCATTCACATAATAGGAAGTAGAATATAAGTTTAGTATCATTTGCCAGACTGTAATTAGGGGGATCTTACGTTGGCTTAATCACTACTCATTACTCTCCCCTTTCATAAAAGTTACTATAAACTCTTGTCTATGCTGTAGACAGAAGTTTAATTTTTCTCATTGTTCAGAAGAATTGTGCTGTGGTCCTTTTCTACCACAAGAACCTTCATACGAACCCAGAACCGTTCAAGGAGTTCAGGAACTCTATGTACATGTACTGTGTGTCGCTGTATATACGGTATGTTGGATCCTAGACCCAAAGTTCCTCCCCACAAAATAGTTCTCTCTCCTCTTATCTGCACTTTTATTCCTGTTTAGAATAATATGTTCAGAAATGACCTGTGTGTGCTGTAATGCTGCGTGCACCTAAATAACGTGCTGGTCCATATCAATGAAAATATTAGGCACACCAGTGACACCAATGTAATAAGTCAGTTTTGCGCCCTGATGACTTCACTTCAGCAGTCAACTGCTATAAATTACATCTAAGTGAGTCTGTTTCTTTCCATCTCCTAGCTGCTAATAAAATTGCTGGTGCACCAAGGCCCTTTGGGAAATCTAATCTTTCTTTGTACCAGGTTAGCCCCGTTATACCCCGATGCTCTCATTGCATGATTATCAGACGCCCGAGTCGGATCAACCAGCACACCTCAATGAGAAGCTGCAGCAACTTACTTCACACTAGTTGCGTCCTGACAGCAGAGCTCCTCACCGGGTCATCAGGTGTTAGGACCATTGCCCGACAGAAGAGAAGTCTCTTTTTAGTCACTTGTTATATACAGAAGTGACTAAAAAGAGGCTTCTCTTCCGTTTTGTCACTCCGATGCTCTCCCATTCCCTCAGGACCAGTTTCTGCTGCCCTCTTTCACTGTTCCCACGATTGAAGGAGAGAGACACAAATTAAAGTTCACAGCAGAAACCACTCATTGATGCTTCAGGATCCTTCTATCTGTCCTTCAAAGCGTTTGATGGTGCAGCAATGATGTGTGTGAGCTCACGTGTGTGTTAATTATTTAAATATTATCAGTGTAAGTGGTTTCAGTCAGTGCTTAAACCTAGCCTAAATGTTTTTTTCACGCCTTCCATTCATGAATAGAGATGACACATTCATATTAAAATAAAGAGGGAGACATCCGCTTCCAGCAGCACTTGAGGTATACTCTGTCTGTATATGAGTGAAAAAATCCATATTGTCTACTGTGTGTTAGAATATCTAATTAACTAAACTGAAATTAACTCAACTATTTTCTCAAATTGGTAGGATGGCGTACTGAACGGACAAACAGAACAGTAGTAGTAGTAAAATAGCAACTATCTGAGCCTCAAACTTTCTCTTTGACAATACACCAAACTTCAGCCACCTCCTCAGTGTCGCTTTGCAATTACTACTGTGTTTTCTAAATGTGCGCTCATTAATTAACAGCAAAGAAAATAGCAGTGTGTTGTCATTTTTATTCCACTATTGTGGTACCAAAGTTTACATGAACTTAAGTGTTGAATAAGTGACTGACTACAGGGCGCATTTATTTTCATAAATTCATTCAGTTTGGAGATGAATTAGTTTTTCTCAGCTTTCAAAAAGCTAAAACTTGAAAAGTTTCACAGTCACAGACTCTGTGTGTGTGTGTGTGTGTGTGTTTGCTGGCAGTACGTTTGTGAGCACTCTACTCAAAGGCTGGGAGTGTGGCAGCTGTGATTTGTAACTCTACTTTTTCTTTAAGGCTTGGTCTCAGTTTCATTTCATCACTCAGTCACATTTTCTTTAGCAGTCACCGAGAACACCAACATTGAAAATATAACCCTTTAAAATTACGTGTGATTGACACACATGATGGGATTTACCCCAAAGCTGTATCTGGTGAATTCTCTGCATGACTTTATTCTGTGTCACAAGCATATGTACAATCAGTTTCAGTAATGTGCTTTGCCACTGCAGCTGAGGAAATTATTGCAAAGCAATCCCTATACACAGAGTTTGGATTTGCACAAAGACTGTCTGACCAGCAAGGCATAGTCAAACCTCTCATGCTTTACTCTGTTTCACTGTTCATACCTCTTTCCTGCACAGCTCTATCTAAAGAGTTAGAGCCTGGGATTTATCCCTGCGAGACACTCTCCTGCGTAGCATCTGATTAACAGGCATACAAATACCACCCCCC
The DNA here is from genome assembly GCA_023373845.1 of Nibea coibor. Lineage (NCBI taxonomy): Eukaryota > Metazoa > Chordata > Actinopteri > Sciaenidae > Nibea > Nibea coibor. The sequence goes on along the minus strand of CM041739.1, from coordinate 12,542,929 downwards.
TCGCACACACAGAAACTCACGCAGAAGTGAGAAGCTGACTGTGATTGAAATTGTTGTGAATAACAAACACTTTGGCCACAGATTTCTGCTTTTCCTTCACGTCTCATTACATTGTTGCCTGTGACGCTTGTCACAACGACAGAATGGCTGTCACCCTCATACAATGAATCCTGCTATGACAGGAGAAGAGAAGGAAAAATACTCCTCTCCTGAGGCTTTCCAGATGGATGAGAAAAAGTCATCAACCTGGAGCTGCAAAGACAGATCTGCTGCGCTGCTTCAGCTTTGGTTATCGCCATTTTATGTGCCTTGTTTTTGTAGCGGAAGAACATAAAATCAAACTGTAATGTAGTCATGGTCATTGGTTGAGGAGGTCAATGACTCACTTGGCAAATCAGGAAGTGTCCATCTTTCAGCTAACAGGCTGGATGGACACTGCTGATCTCACTGATTATTCACAGCACCTCTCTAAACGTCCAAAGTGAAACCCTCTGAGAGGCTTGTTGCTCAGAGAGCTGCAACCAAAACAAATCTGCATTTACAGTAGAGCCTCTGGAAATGTTATCAAGCCCCTCTGTGACCTCGAATGAATCCTTGTTGATGGTTTCCAACATCTGAATCCAGAGAATGTACAAAAGGCTTCAAGCGCTGATTTCACATGACTATAAACCTCCCGAGTCCCCTTCACCGCTGTTACAGTTCAGCATCAGTATATAAAAGTATTGGAAAAATATTGAATTTTTACTGTAATTGCTTCCTTTTAAAAGGTCAAACAAGGTCAAATCATACAATATGACTCATGGACATAACAGTTTTACAGTTTCCATTCAGGGATGGGGGAAAAAGAGATGAAGAATGACGTATGGGAAAGAGCCACAGGTCAGATTCGAACCCTGAGCCGCCATGGCAAGGACTAAGCCTTTGTACATGGGGCGACTGCTCTACCAACTGTGCTAAGCGACACCCCGGAGGGAGCTAATATTTTGAAGACCGGTATGACCAGTGGCTTTCTTGTTCAGTTCTGTTTCTCTATGTGCTATGACATATTTAGAAAGGTCACACGAATTAAGACCATTAAGCAGCAGAAAAACATCAAAATAAGCTGACAGGTGCCACCATATCTCCAAGCTTATTCCATTAGCCATAAAACAACATTAGCTTTCATTTGATGTCCACCTAGACACAGACTGATTTCATAGACTGATTTATCCATAAATCCTGTACAATTACTCTTATGTTATGCACCTTTCTCTGGCACACTAACAGCATCAAAAGCTCTACATTTGCTCCAAAATGGAACTGCCAAGAGTTCTTACAAGATCAAAAAAGTTTGATCATAACAGACCTGTCCTGAAGTCTTTGCACTGGCTTTTAATAAGGGATCATTTCAAATTCCCAAAAAGTGGACTGACTCTTTCATGCATCTTCAGTCTTCATCTGTATTCATCTGTATACTCCATCTCATCCATGAGCAGTCAAATGGCCAGTATAAAGAGACCATAGTCTTGATTTAAAAGCAAATATTTTTGAGCCTTTGTTTCCCTTCTTTGAAACAAAATTCAACCGCTTGTTCAGGACTCAAGCTTTGCTGAGATTTTCAGATACAGACTAAAAACACATATTTTTGCTATTCGGAAATCATGAACTGATTTCTTATTTTACAAGTAGCTGACAAGGCCAACTCTTAACTTAATTACTGACCTAAATTCTGCTGTATTAACACTATCACCTGTATGTTTGGAACTGCCAATGGGCGCATTAGTTGGGTAAAAAGCTGCAGAATTATTTTTTTCTTTTGTCTGTGATTTCAGCTCGATGACTGACTCATTTTACACGATTTGTTTGAATCTTGATTAATACAGGTGTAAATCCTCATGATTTGATCAAGGTACAGAAGGCATTTACTTCTGTAGCTAAAGTTGCTCATAGTTGTGTTGTGCCACTTTAAAAGGCAATAAATCTGAATGCCCTCTAAAGCTTAACGCAGGATGTTCCCCAAAGCTCAATAAAGCAGATCTACATCTCACCCCTGAAAGGTGAAACAGGTCCCTGCCCAGCCAATCAGAGTAGAGGTTATCCCTTGGGCTTAGGTGGAGCTTTTGCCCAAGCAGCGTCATTGGAGGACCTTTAGTGTTAGAGTAATAGTCAGAGGCAGAATTTTGTTCCCGAGATAACAGATAGTGAGGGATGTGGAAAATGGAACAAATAGGTTTGACTCTTATATATTTCTACTTTTATTTTGGTGCTCATGTCTCTAGTTAAATTTAATGTGAATGCCTCAAGTAAATAGCTGTGACCTCACATTACTGTAGTGTGCATGGAGCACTGTGTGTTTTGCACTGTGTCTAAAGCAGTCTATCTGGATCACCTGTGAGGGACAGTCTCTGGTTTTATGGATCTAATTCCAGCAGGCTGACTGTGAGCCAGTCAGCTCTTTTACAGCAACCTATATATGAAGCTGGTTCCTCTTCAAGCTGAATCACCACTAATCTATCAGGCACTATCTGCAGACCACAACGTTTCACATGAATACACAGAGAGGGGAGGGTTGAAGGTGACAGTGAGGGGGGGGGGGATGGGACACAGCATGCACAAGACTGTGCAGTAAAAGGAGCAAGCATGCGTCATCCTCTTTGCTCTTTTCTTTTTCACTTTAGAGTGGAAACACTGCTGCTTTTCTCCAGACTTTGGAAGCTGTGGTGGTCTATTAAAGAGCTGGATGTACTCTGTGATCAGGAGGGTTAGCTGGTAAGATTGGGAGGTCAAACAGCATCTTAGCTCAAATGATACCGGCTTTCTGTTCTGTTGTTGCCTGGTTTCAACGCCCTACTCCTGTTTGAGAAAACACTGGGTTATTTTCTGTGAGTAAACTTTGTGTAAAAACACTGAGACCATCATCTGTTACAATCATCTGAACTCTAGTTTCAACGGAAGAGCAGCTGCATTACACGTTTTAACCAAAACTTTGCTCCATATTAAGTCATATTGCATTGCACTGGTTTAATGTTGTTGTTGCAAATCAAGATGTCATTAGAAAGTGCTATAGTTCCCATAACTTACTAAAACTACTAGTGTACTATTACACAAAAAGCATGCATGTTCTATCCATCAGTGTAACTGACTTCATAAGCCATATTTTCAAATTTCAAGTCTATTTCTTCTGCTCTCCACATGAAAATACAGTGACTGTGCTGTTGTTGTTGTTAAGCTCTGAGCGCTGCCAAAACACAGGTGTGCCTGAACACATTATGTGTTGACACGGATGAAGAACTGAAGCTGGAGTTGCCGCTCTGCTAAAATGCAGCTCTCACTACGCAGTGAAAGAAGTGATCCAGCCTGTACAGAGCAATGCTCAGAGTCAAACACATGCAACATATCGCAATGTCAAACTCTTTTTTTTTCTGAACAGTGAAAGTGTGAACCAGGTGGAACCAGTTCCCGTTGAAAATGGCCGTCTATTTATGATCTTAATAACTCATCAGACGCATGCTGCAAATAGCTGCTGATGTGTAATAAAAAGCAGCATCAGATATGAAATCAACTCATGCTACTAGAAAATAAAACACAAGCTTAGTGCTATTTGAATTTAAAAACATTCAGCTGTAACTCCATCCTATGTGTGTCATGATGGGGAGGCTGAATTGCAGATGGATGGTGGCATTGACTGCTTAAAAAACAAAACAAACACAGTGGTCACATGTAACCTTTAAATGTCCTCCAGTCTGCATGTCTAGGTGTGTGCCTCCCCCTACTTTCTCAGGCACTTATTGATTACATCTAGGTTCAAATCAAGGCTGTCAGTCAGTACAGATTAAGTAATTGATCACTCTATGGATCCTTAGGTATGTAGCTTAGTGTGTGGGTGTGCGCGTACGGGTGAGAGCAGGGGAGTAGGGTGGGTGGGTCATTGTGGTTTCTTGAGTGTTATTCCCCAGTGACTTTCATCAATGTCTCATACAGTACCTTCTCCATGCCTTTTCTTCATTTAATTATCTTCAGGCTACAGTGACCTACACATACCCAGACACACATATAAAAGGCACACACATAGGGAGACCTCGTTTCATGGGGAAATGTATATTAGCTTCTGTTTGTGCTTGGATTGATTTTCTGTTGTCCAATTTGCAGACCTAACACAAGCCTAATCTCTCTCTGTCCCTCTTTGTATTAATGACCATGCTTTCTTCCTCAGCAAGGGTGACAATTACGTGTGTGTGTGTGCATGTGTGTTAAATTAAACAAGTAAATGGGGTGAAAAGGGACAGCATGTAGACTTTTGTCTACCTCCAATGTTCTGTCTTTTGTCTCTGTAGTGCAGAATATTTGCAGTTACACAGTTGCAAACCATTTCTGATATCTTAGAATTAGCAGATGCATTATTTGTCCAGATACTGATGGAGGTAAATATGTGTTTTAGGATTATTCACGGTGCAGTGTGATCACTGAGAGAGACTTGCTGGGGAGGAAGACCTGATATAAAAAGTCTGTGCATTAAGCTCGAAAAATGGATACAGTACCAGTCAAAGGTTTAGACACCTTCTCAGTCAATAGGTTTTCATTATATTTACCACCTTTTGCATTGATGGCAGCTCTGCACACTCTTGGCATTCTCAATCAGTTTCATGAGGCAGCCAAGTGGAATGGTTTTTAATTAACACGTGTGCCCTGTTTGACTAGTGCTATTCGATTACTGTCGTAATCCATGTTAGGAAAAAACACTCAACTAAGTAAAGAGAAATAACAGTTAAAGACATGATGTGAATGTGTCTTTAAGTGCAAAAAACCTCTGAAACTGGCTCTCATGAGGATGGAAGACCGAGAGTTATCTCTGCTGCAAAGGATAAGTTCATTAAAGTTTCCACCCCCAGAAATATCTTATTAGCAGCACCTCAGATTAGAGCACACATAAAGACTTCAAGCAGCAGACACATGAACATCAGCTGTTCAGAGGAGACAGCATGAATCAGCCATCATGGTTGAATTTTTGCAAAAACACTACTGAGAGTGACCAACAAAGAAGAAGAGAAGGGCTTGGGCCCAAAAAACACAACGATTGGACATTACACCAGTGGAAATGTGTATTTTGGTCTGATGAGTCCAAAATTTAGATTTTTATTTCAAACCACCGTGTTTTTGTGAGACACAGAGAAGGTGAATGGATGGTATCTACATGTGTGGTTCCCATCATGAAGAGGGTGGAGGAGGTGTGACAGTGTGGGGCTGCTTTACTGGTGACACATTTGGAAATTTATTCAAAATTCAAAGTCAGCGTGGCTACTATAGCATACCTAAGCAAAGTTGTCATCAAAGCAAAAGATGGCTACTTTGATGGCGACTTTTGACTTTTTTTTTTTTTACAGTACATTTTACACGGTTGTGGTTTGGAAAAACCTGACAACACACACACACGTGCACACACACATGCACGCACGCACACATACAGACAAGCTTTGAACTTTCCTTTTGTCTGACGCTCTCTGTGGCCAAAAAGTCAGAGAGAAGAAAGAGTGGAGGATTGTAGATTTAGCCTTAATGAGGTCATAAGAAAATAGGGCTTAAAGAAAAATAACTTGAAGAAAGAAAGGATGATAAAAGAGGAGTCAGGTGAGGTGATTGCTGTTATCTACACAATCAGCAGCTCATTTGCATTTTTGCATCATTTTCCACATTTGATGTCTGGGGACATAAAATATGAGTGGAAATTATTAAAGTTACTTGCATTTTTTAAAATAATTCTCTATATAAAATCAATTAAAAATTGACATTCATTCATTCAATTACTCTTGCAGCCCAGAAATCAATCACATTGATAAACTGTAGCCTTGTCAAGGAACTCCTCTTTCTCAACTCAAGTTCGATATGGATATTTTCTCCTCCATACTATAAAGTGAATGATGGTCTATCATCTATCTCTTCATTCTGAAACTTTAATTAGTGCCACACAGCTAATCAATGCAAATGTATGGATTCAATTACCATCTGATTTATTCCCACCCCCCTACTAATACCACAAACTGATTAGCCATTTACATTTGAGCAAGACCCTCCTATCAAATCCGCTAACTAACTCATTGGACATTCAGCATATCAGGCACTGAATGTAGACCATGTTACTTGACTAAAGGAGTGCATATAGGATGAGAAGAGATGGATGTGTAGTGGAAAGCAGATTCAGCACTGGGAGGACAGATGTGTGGTATGTTTCCCCCATTACAGGTTTCCTCTACTCCTAGTTTCTAAGTTATTAATAGCTGTAGATACTCGCACACTAACACACCCACAAAGCCGCAGTGTAGAAACAGGTGGGCCATTAACAGCTCGTAATGTGGGTTCTATACAACCATATCCTGCTCAGTGCTGATGGCATGGAAAGCAGTGAGACAAGAACTCAAAGAGCAAAGCTAAGACCAACAACCAAGATGAGACAAAAAGCTTCGCTGTCCACATCCACGGCTATGACGGAGGAGAGTGAAGGCTTTCGTTTGAGTCAGGATTCCTCTGCTTACAAAGCGGGTGCAGCAATCACTCAGCAGCTTAACTCTACTGCCATTTTTCTTTCTTGTTTCCCTTATTCGTAACTTGCTCCTGTAGATCTACCACTGTGGTTTTTTTCTCCCCTCACGTGACATTTTACATTATCTCATCTTTGTACAAACCACTCAGGAAAAAAATTATAGCTATTCACAGCCAATCAACATGATTGTCTAATTTTATGCATATCTGGATGAAAATCATGGATCACCATTTCTATTAAAGCATTATGTAATTAATCTAGTAATGTAACCATAACAAATGAGAATGTACAACTGTCCATTTTCATGACAGTGGTTTACAGTACAAATGAGTTGCACTCTGAAACTGTAGTTCCTGTCATCAGACTTCAAGTTCACGCTGATTTGCATCTGATGGTATAATTTCCCTGGAGGGCAGCTGCCTCCCATAAATGTCATTTCTGGTTTTAGGGTAAGATATTGATGCCTGTACTGCTCGTCACCTAATTTATTATACACTATAATTGTATAATCATTTGTGAAGTATATTACACTATATTATACTATATGTATATATAATCTGTTAAATATGAAATTAAGTTTTAGCGAGTGTTCCTCGCTTTTTGTGTTGGATAAATATGGCTTCCTGATAACTGCACAAAAACCTCATGATAGACTTTCAGGCATTTAAGTGAATGAATGAATTTGAAGGAAACCTTGTTTCTGATGCTTGTGTGCCATTTCATCCACGTTCAGATGAGAAGATCAACATGAATTTAATTTCCATCTCAAGCACAGAATCTGGTCAAGACATCTGTCACCCTGCTCAGCACAAAAACTAGAAGCAGGGTAAAGGTTACCATCCATCAAAAGTGACTTAGAACAGCTCCAACAATATTGTATACATGACAACGGGGTGGGTTTTGTTTTACAGTTAACTATGTGCTATGAGGGGCCAAGAAATAGATACAAAACATAAAACACGGAGAGAGAGGAGGCACATTTGACAGGGATTACCTAACTGTTCAACCTGCTTCCAGTTTTAAAAGTTACTTACATAGAGATATAATTACTATGAACATTGTTACATATTCCTTCCTACAACAGTAGGGTCACCAAAAGGTTACTGGTACTGCAGTCATTTCAGTATTTTTTGGTGTTTCCAGGACGAGTCTGTTCTGCAACTTTTGGACCAACTACACACATTTCCAACTGCAATGCTGACTGGACAGGATGACTTTAGCTTTCCAACTCCAGCTGTCCAACTTTCAGAGCTTGGATTGCAGCTTTTCCAGAAGCAACATGATTAAAGACGGTTCACAAGATTACTGAAGAAAGAGGATTACTGAAGAAGGAGAACTCTCCACTTTTACTTGGGGAACTCAAACAGTCGTCACTTGTCCTTTACTTTTGTTTCTGTCTATTTCAGCCTCTCTTTTGTGTTCACACGTACTGAACTTTGTTACATCTTTCTCATCTTCCCTCTCCCCTTGTTTTTTGCTGCCTCAACTTTTACACACTATTATTCTCATGTAAATCACACTTTTTGTTTCAAACAGACTTGCAGAGATGCTGATGCTCTCCATTCTTTTATGTTACTAAAAAAAGTAAAATGGGATACAAGTTCAGAAAAGAGGGAGGACAGACAGATATAGTACACAAAAGTGGAAAAAGCCTGTTCTTGTTCTGGCAAGTTATTTTGACTGACACTGCAGTCTGTAGATGACTTAAGGTATTTCTGTTAATTATTACAACGCTGCGCACCTATTTTCATTCCCAGATGTCCTTATTGAAAGACGTGTGCCTGATGAAGCAGGATACAAAACTTTTTGCAATTATATAGGGCCATGCAGTATTTTAACGTTCTCTTTCAGTCACAGTGGTTTCCAGCCCTAGAGCCACATGATAAGACGTCCCTCTTGGAGAAGATTGGCAGGGATGGATCAAACATGCAGAAAGCATGCTGTTGAGCCACAAAAAATCACTGTGAGGGAAATTCCTTTGCTGCGACGGCCTACGCACAGCGAAGGTAAACGGTAAATGGACTTCGTGATTGGACTGGACAACCCCACTCAATCACTCAAAGCACTTTTTTTAAAGCACTTGTCACAATTACCCATTCACATTCACATTCCTGAAATGTTGCGCTGTAGAGTTGACTGGGGGTAAAGGAGAGCAGCACTGCAAAACTAGCAGGCTGACGTAGACAAAGGTAGCAAGGTGCCAGCTGCTCGTCAGGAGCAACACAGTGCTTCCTAAACTGGATAATGCTAAACTCCCCATTGCACACACTCTCACACTGATGGCACAGCCACTGGGAGCAATTTGATATCTTGCCTAAGGACACTTTGACAGGACTGGGAGAACCCAGGAATCCAACCGGCGTTTACTAGACGACCCGCTCTACCTCAGCCACAGCTGCTGGTGAACTGGAAATTTTTAAATTGCCCACGTGTGGGAACGTTAATGTGTTTCACTATGCTAGTCCCGTGATTTGACCTGTCATAAATACATGCTCATGATAAAATCACCCCATAGAGGAATGTGTGGGTCCTGGAAAATAGGGCAATAAATGCAAATATCCCTTTAAAATTAGACAATAGAATTATGTTCAAGGTTAAAGGTACAGGGAAACGTTAAGGTAGGAATATGTCTAGTGTATGTGGGTGTGTTTTAAACATAATTGTCTCTTTGTGACATTCTGCTTTTCCATCCATTTACCACACATTTTCTATTCACCTGTCCTCTCCTCTTCTTTTTCTTACCCATTCTCCTCCTCTCTACCTGCGTTTCTACACTTGAATCCCACATAAGATCACTATCTTTCCCACTTGGAAATCAACCCATGATTTGTCATTCATCCTTTATTTTTTCCTTTCTTCTTTTCATGCTCTTGCTTGTAGTCCCTGCTCTGTGATCTTCCCTCATCAACATCTGTTTCTGTGTTATCTGATCATTCCTTTCCTCCCCTCCATCTTTTACAGCTTATCCACGTTGCGCAGTCTGGATTGTACTGAGAACGAACCATTTGTCCATTTAAGAAAGACAAAAATCCTCCCTAAGGAGGTTAACTAATCTTAAGTGCAGTGCTTTTACCCTTTTATTATACTGCAGAAGAATAATGTATGATGAAACATATCCAGATATTAATTCTAATAGCATGCCTCCTACTGAAAGCAAACCTCTCGCTGGATCATTACTTAGGTTAAAGGCTAACTAAAAGCTAACTAATTGTCCTCTAAGCAATGCTTACTCTGTCTTCAGCTTAAAGTGTGTGTGTGTGTGTGCGTGTGTGCACACATACAAAAACTGCCAAATTATCTGCATCAGTATTAAAATTGGCAAAGTCATGCTTGAAGTGCTAACTGATGATGTCACAGTCAAAGTCCCATGTTGAGGCTAAACAGCATTAAAGATTAACTGCCTGCTTTATTCATTTTATTCATGGGCCTGGAGACTTGCCCATCTCCACACATGGCTTTGCCTGGTTTTAATATTAATGCAAATGTTTGTTGTGCAGTGTCACACATTCAACGCACACACAAACACAGTGCTCTCCAAGTTGAGAAAATAGAAAATGGGTTTCTATCACACAGAGTCCTCTGAGAATAACCATTCAAACTTAAATGATTCTTCCCTCCTAGTCTGTCTGACTGTGTCACTGATTAACAAAGAATCCCTCAGCACTGACTAACATTACCAGTGTTACATTATTTATGGGAAGAATTCAATATATACACCAATCACATTTAGATTTTAGTTTAGATTAGAACTGTATTAAAATCCATCTACTGTGGAAATCCAATATTACATACTGAATGAGTGTTAAACGCGAACAGCTGAAATTCCACTCCTTGCAGTGTATTTTCCATATGCTGATACTTTCACACATCTGAAAAAGGTCTGCTCTAGTACCAGCTCAACTCAGCTCTGTCTGTTCATTACTCAACAGCTGTCAAGACGTTTGCAAAAGGGACGGCTAACTAGGCTGAAAAAATGCTGAACGTGAAGTTAATCAGCATGGGAAACTCGGCTTCTTAATTTAGTCTAGTTTAATTAATCAACAAGAGACACTGGAAAGGTAACAGAAAGTTATTGTCATAAAAATTCAAATCATAAAAATTGGACTTCTTCATCTATACTTTGTGTCACTGAGATGCTGATGATTTTACTTTTTAAAAAGTAGTACAAACGTGTGTGTGTGTGTGTGTGTGTCTGTTCTAGTTCAGGCCTACAGAACTGGAGACAGAATCCTGCACAAACCAGGACAGAAACAACAGAGATCAAAACCGCAAAGAGGAGCTACTCTAAAAAGCGAAAACATCATCAGCTACTGGAGACCATCCCCCACACTGTGGAGAATCACCAACAGGCTGTCCTAAATGTGTTTTGCTGTAGGTTTGATAAGCTCATATTCACACCTCTTTCCAGCTCTGAACAACCACCTACACCCCCTGCCATGTGTGTTGGCTCTTTCACAGACAGAAGAACAGGAAGGCACCAAGTGTGTCACCCTGTCACCCAGTGCGTCTTTGATGGTCCCCATCTTCACACAAATCTTCAACAAGCCTCAAACCTCCGTGGCTGTGAAGTAAAGCCTATTCGGAAGTGCCAAAAACATCCTCAAACAGCCACCTGAGGCTGGCTACATAAGGAGTCAATCTCTGAAAGCCCCCATATTAAAATGTCCAACTCCCCAGGCAAAATAAACAGCCTTACATAATACAGTTTTGGTACCATAGCCAATTTCCTCATTCATGACAACTATACAGAGTCTGAATTCCTATTTAACCCATCCATTTAAATTATATTCAGTCTTAAAGTTATCAATAATTAACAGCATCAGCATCAGGACGATCTATATCTGTGTTCATTTTTTGATCAGCGGAGGCAGGAGCCATCACGTACTGAGCTTGAAAACGTCTCTTCAGAAACTTGTGGATGACATCATGGATACGCCGTCCATTCTTTATACTGTCTATGATCTTCAACAGATCCCTGGAGCTGTGTGAGGTTCCCTCATGCTTCAAACGCTCCATAATCATCGGGATTGAATGACATATCTGGCACCCTGACATCTGTAGTCATGAAGTCCTTTGAAACATGTTATCACCTAAAGGACAGCAGACCTTGCTGGACGCACTTCAGGTTGTCTATGGGGCAAACAGGTCAGTGGATGATGCACTCACCCAACACCATCACCATAATCAATAAAACTGTGTTTTCTGTGGAAACACTGATGTTCTAGGATCCACAATCTCGCAGGAGCTACAGTGGGTGTCCAACACAGACACCATTATCATGCAGACCCAGCAGAGAATACACTCCATGTGCCAGCTCAGGATGCTCAGTCTGCCATCCAAGGAGTTGATGATCCAATTTTACACTGCAATAATCCAGTCTGTTCTCTGTTTATCCATCACTGTCTGGATCTGCCACCACACAGGACAGGAACAGACAACAATGAATGGTCAGGATAGCAGAGAAAATCATTGGCGCAATCCTGCCCTCCATGCAGAATCTGAAAAGAACCGTCCAGAGTCAGAAAATACCACTGCAGATTCATCACACCCTGGACACAACCTGTTCCAACGCAGTGTCAGGAACAATCCCTGTGGATTAACCCAATGCCTCAAACATACTCATACCTATGCTGTGCATACATACAAATGTACCATCATATCCACCTACCTCAAGTACATTAAGCATACATTGTGGTTAAATGTTTGTTGTGTTTGTTTACCATGTCAAGCTTGTTGTTTGTGTGTTAGCTGGGTATGGTAAAGGTAAAACCAGTGTCAAATTCCTTGCATGTGTACTCATACCTGGCCATTATACGCGATTCTGATTCATTCTAATAAGAGGCCAGAATTAAACTTGTCTGTTGTCACGTTAAAGTGTTCTGTCTGTACTCGACCAATGAGGATTTGTGAGGGTAGAAGGTTAACTCTGTAACAACACTGTAAAACTGCAGTGTTTCTATAATTAAAACTCAAACAGAGTGATGAGTCTTAGCCATAGCAGATCACTCACAAATTCAGAAATAGCAGTCGCCTAAATTCCTCTTTGTTTCATATCATGGTAATAACCTTTCACCAAAGGCGTCCCAGAGTTCCCCCTCCTTACAAATGTCAATTTCAACCCACATTAATGATGTTACACAAGTTTAAATGGTAATGGGCTAACACTAGTCTGAACACTGCTTTAAACAGAATTCAATTCATCTGTACAATTAAAGCCTCTGTAGCACCACATTTCACATAGTCATTCCCATAAAGGTTAAATAAGTCCAGACCTCAGAGTCAGTGGAAAGAAAATGTGAGGAAAGACAGAGACAGAGAGAGATAAAGACAAAGAAATAAGACAGGCAGATGGAAACCGATAGGAAGGGAGAGAAAATGAAATTGGAGAATAGGAGGACCAGAGGGGAAGAAGGAGGGCACCTCGGGGAGCATCTAATTGAGTTTCATCACCCATATAAAACTAATGGATTTGTTACCACAGACCTTAGCAGCAATTTACAGAACAAGGATGTCAGAGGTGAATCAACATTTTCAATCCATTTTTTAAAGTAAAAAAACAGTTGTCTAAGAGTCTGTGTCCATCCAATAATAAAAGTTTGTGTGTATACAATAGCTTTGTAATGTGAAGACCATGATGAAGGCCACAGTTTGAAACATGCCAAAGAAAATGTATACTGCTGGAGATTTTTTTCTCCATGTACATTGGAAATGCCAGAATTCCCTACTCTGTATCTACTTTACACAAACACATGAAATATGTTCACAGGGTTACTATCAACTTTATAATAACTTGAATACATTGGGGGTTGTTTTCTTGGTTGCATCATAAAATGCAACAGTGTGAAGTAATTTTTTCACAGGACAATATTTTTCCTGTGACCCAGCCATGAGTGATACCACTACTGCGACTGTGACTTTTGGCATTGATGAATACATTTTTTGAATTTTTGAGAATCCTGTTTGTTTGAATCTGAAATACATCTTGTAAATTGTGCACATTTATATGCAGACGGAGTCAAGTCATTCAGGGTGACAGACGTGTCAGAAAAACACAGACACGGGTGGACTGAGCCATAGAAGGAATCAAAAAGAAGTGGAATCAGCCAAGATGCAAATGTCAAACACATTTCAGCTTTAATCTGCTTCTCTTCTGGTGGAAAGCCATCTCAGAAATTACAGTCTATAGTTATAGAGCACAACACGTCTATGGACACTTAGCGTCTCATCAGGTGGAATATAAGTGGTCAGTAGACCAGAAAAAGCACCATATAAATACAAGTCCATTTATTAGGTCCATTTAGGGTCAAGTCATGTCTCAAAGAAAGAATGGGATCTGTTGCCTGCCAGTAAATAAAGAGAATATATAGAATATATATATATATATATATATATATATATATATATATATATATATATATATATATATATATATATATATATATATATATATATATATATATATATAAAATTCTTTTCTCAGAACCACAGCCAAAACAGGATCAAGTACAGCTAAGAAACTAAATTCATGTTGAAATGCCCGCTTTAAAAAAAGCTGTAAATTAACTTCATTTGTTTCATCATGGATTGCAATCTTCCATCTTTCTCTCTCTTAAATCCCTGTTTAGTCTGTTTTTGAACTCTTGTTCTTCTATTCATGAGTCCGTTGTCAAATGTTTCCCACATCATCAGCCACAATTTAACCTGTTCCTTGTCGGCTTGCTTTTATTTCATTCATTGCTCACTGTTCATCATGCCTGTAGGAGGTTGCTGTGAGATTTCTTTTTAGGAGGATTCATTAGGAGGATCTGATTAGACAGCTTCATTACTACTGACATTGTCTGACTCGTATTTTATTCCACTCTTTCAGCAGCCTCTTTTGCCCTGTAGTAAAGCATAACATTTTTAGCACATCATTTCTCTTGTTTTAATTCTGACATTTAATTTGAACACATTATATCTAACATGTCTAAGTCATACAGACAATTGGCCAAAGCATTTACACTGTTCATAAGTTATGGTGAGTTATCTGAGAGACAGTAAAGCAACTTCTGAGGACTGTAGCTGCCGTTAGCTAATGTTAGCTCAGTTTGCTAGCCGAGCTGCCTGAACTGTGAGCTCAGAGATTCAGGGTGCAGTGTAATGCTAACTGGGAGCGGAGCTTGTGTTGTGCCAGAACCGAGCAATCTAACCAAGTTTCGCAGAATCTATGAACATAATGACAGAAGCAAAGAGACCAAAGAGGACACTTATTGGAGGAAGCTAAGAAGAAAAAAAGAGAGAGTGAGTGAGCAGAAAGCCACTGGCTATGACTTGAACTCAGACTTTTGGTTGCTGGCATGAGCACTGTGAAATAAAAGGCTGAAACATAGACACCGAGCAGGGCGTTTCATATGTCAAAATGCTTGATGTTTGGCTGTTAGCAAAGTCGTCAACTCATTTTTGATCATATGTAACGTAATCATCAACAAATACATGTGTTCAGTGGCCCATATTTATGACAGCTGTATTGCATTCTGAAAATGGGGATGCGAAAAAGCAAAAATACCAATTTCTATGGAATGAGAATAGAATATAACAATAGATATGAGTAGAATATTAATTTTTAATTAATTTTATACTTTAATTGAAATAAATTCATTCTAAGCCCACACACTTCATTTAAAGTGGAGCAAAGCCATTAGGCTACAGAAAGTGAAAATCAGCACTTGTGTGTAAGAAAATGCTTCAACGTGGGACCAACCTAAATGATTTAAAAACTAAATAAAGCATTCATACCAAATGCCTCAGCGCCTAATCACACCCGAACCGATCTCTTTCCTTCTATTAGTACCGCAGGTGTATTTTTATGTGCATTATTAAGCAATATGTGTACCAGAAGTGTACTCTAAGGTTTTCCTTTGCTTCACAGATCTGCCAACTCACTGCCATCTGTGTCTGTCCACTCCATCACAGCACCCCAGGGCTGTCAATCACTAAATTAACCTCATAAAGGACAGTGGTTAGACATTTCGTTAGCAAGTGTCTGAGTGTGTGTGTGTGTGCGCGTTAGTTTGTGTCAATACTTTTGTCCCTTTGCAGCTGCTATTCACGCCATCACATGGTGATTAGGCACACACACAAGCACACACACTTTCATCCCATATCAATTACTTTTTCCACTCTCTTATCAGCTAGCTATTCCAAGCGCCGCTCAGCCTTTTCACAGCCTCTGATGAAGAACCATCACATTCATTTACACTCAGGCACACACGCAAACAAATACGCAAACACACTCCACTGTTTGTCTGGCAACCTCTCATCTCACTTATCAACAACAGAAGACCTTACTTCATTTACCCTCCCTCCCACCCACCCACCAACACCACCCTGATAGTGTAGTCAAGGTAACCACCACAGAGAACAGAGGGAGCTGTGAAATTGCTGTGAAGTAATGAAAAATTACTTTATCATTTCAGCTCAGCGGCTGAATAGAGAAATCGTGTGATTCAAGCAGATCACATGAACTCTCAGATGAATTTAGAGCTGAGGAGATTGCGCTCGACTAGTTTGTATTGCTCCGCATGGGCTGTGAATTGTAATGATGCTAATCTCAATGAATTCTCCGTTTTTGGACGGCTTGTCACAAACATCGCTTTGCTGGTTTTGTCGCATTTGAACAGACGCCATCAAAGTACAGTAGCGTTTGTAAAATAAGGGTTTTAAGATATCCCCACTGTTTTAAGGCAGGAATGATTCAAAGCAGCGACGTCTCCATAGGATGATGGGTGGTGGCTGTCAGAGCCACTGCAGCCAGATCTTGACACTTTGAGTATCTTACAAGAAATTACTCTTTACCTATAAATTAAAAAGGTGGCTGCTGTCTAATTCCAGTGTGTGACTGTCTAACTAATCACTTTTGTGAACATTTTGACAGTTTGGGAAAAGAGTAACTTTCAGCCTACGTGCGGTATTCCCTGCAAACGGGGAGATCATTGCCAGTCAAGAGCTCTCCATGTGCTCATCGAGGAACATCAACTGGAAACACTTCACTGTATGACACTTAACATCCAACGTCCAGTGAGAGTCGATGATCAAGCTGTACTGGACGAAAAACCTTTTGGCTTTGTTCCTTTCTTGGGTCCTGAATACTGTTTTAAATTCATGGCTCAAGTCATCTTTATGACAGAAGCCTTGGGTTTTGGCTGCAATTTATCTTAAGCTTTATTGGTGCCTAGTCACTGTCTAAAAACAGTTTTCATCACGACTGTCTCCAGAACATGCCTGTGGTAGTCAAGTTCAAGGTCTTCAGTTTCAACTCAATGCCCTTTATGGCTTTGGAGATGTCAACATTGACAGCAGTCCTCTGCAAGACAAATTGCACACTGCCTCTACAGGATCCGTTGAGCACTTTGTCTGTCACCCTCTACAAGATTTTTTTTTTCTAAATGATGAGTTTGTAAGTGAAAATTGAGTGAGGTGTGACGAGTTAAGCCAGTTGGATGAACTCTACTGTATTATACGGTTGTATACTGTCTGGCAGAGGCCTCGACATTACTCCCTGACAATTTAGATAATCATTGATGTGATACAGAAGCAACCCATTCATACAGGCTACAAACATTATTCAGTTAAAATAATCCAGTCTTTTGTAAGCTATGTAGCACACCTTGCTGTTAATTACAAATATAAATTAAAAATATCTTTATTCTATCTTATCTTTTATATTTTAGCATGGTAGATTTCAAACTTGACCCTCAAATGAACACTATTAAACTATGCATGTGTCTATATACATTAAAAGGAGGGAAAAGTCTTTTGTAGTTTAAAAAAAACAAACTACAAAAGACTTTTTTTCCCACACATCAAACTTAGCCCGAAAGATTGTTAAGTTCACAAAGAGCCCACTGCCTGATATTAGTTTGATCACCAGTTTCTTTCCATCTTTGCTCATCTCCATCTTTGCTCATCTCTATTAAAAGCTCAATGCTCTTACTTTTGTTGCCATTTCCTCTCTTGCTTTCACCAAGCTTGTTTTTTTTGCCTTTGTCTATGTCACCTGAATGTGAGTTTGTGCTTTTAGCCTTGTGTGAAAAGGTACAACACTCCCTCTGTCACCTTGGATGGCTGCCAATGGAACCACACAAAGAATAGTTCTTATTAAGTTGTCTTCAGATGACTTTTGTTATTGTTCCTTTGATCCCCGCCCCCCTTTTCTGATTTTCTGACATTCTTTTTTCGTTCTGTTCATTGTGTTTGATAGACAGACAAACCGTGGAACAATTGGCTTGATCTAAAAATGGAAACACGAGTTCTACTGTATCTTTGCTTTGGGTATGAGGGAAGACAGCCCTCCTCCTGCAATGTGAGGTAACAATGTTCCTCTATCTTTAATCACTTAATAAGTTTAGTAGAGATGATGAGATTTAAAATGTTGGTCCACATGATGACTGTGTAAATGGGGTAGATGAAAATATCAACATTTACATGATTTAAACAGAACTTTTATTTTATTATTTTTACTATTTCATTATAAGTGTGTCCTCTCATTCAGCTCTTGGAAGTACAGTTTACAAGAAAAGTGGTTTTCTTAAGCATTTAGTTTTCTTACTTATTTACATTTACCTTGTCTGTGATCGCTTAATACTTGTGAATGCATTAATTCAGAACAACGAACCAAGATTCTTGTTGGGTTTGAAATTCAGTTCTCTTTTCTGAGAAGTCTATCAATCTCATTATTCACTTTAAATTCGTTTTCCCACCTGTTCCACTCACAAAGGCTTTAGAAATATAAAAAAATAAATTATAATGACTGACATACTCAAATGGCAAATTAAACAAACATCTGCAAACAAACATTCCTCATGGTGTGACTAACTGTGTGAAACTATCACAAATCAACTTGTTTTTCACAGCTATCCAAACATGATGCTAACGACCATTTTCAAAACTCATTGGTATAAAACAGTTATCATTATCACATGAGACTAAAACTGATTTTTTTTTTTTTTTTATTGAGGTTTCAGTGTTTCTGTTCCAGAAGCTAGAAGTAGAGGGACGTGCGAAGGCCATGTGATTTAAAGCACTAGGCTTTTATGGAACAGTGGAACGATTTTTAGATTAACCAGGAGGCAGAAAGTTGGAATAGGCAGCACAGCCAACGTGGCAGCGACCCGGGCCACATTAAACTGCAAAACGGCTCTTTGGAACAACAATCAACATTCTTCCAGTGATTAAAACTGGCATCTGGTACAAAATTTAATTTAGCAGGTAAATAGTTAGGACATCTTGAAACATAAAACACTGTGTCTTCTTAACAGTTCATCATGTTTTCTCTCTCAAGGTGATGAGGAAACAAAATTCAGCTCTAGAGATAAAATACGGAAGTTGTTTGTTTGTACTTGTAAATTGATTCCCTACAAAGCTGCCTCGTACTCCGCTTTGCAGAGAATGAATTTATTCTTTCCTTCTGATTCTTGTTCTATTATCCACAGAAACAGTGATTGTTCTATTGTGTGGTCTGTATGAGCTCTTAGGAAAATGCTTTTTTTTTTTTTTTTTTTTAATTAAACATTGACTTTACACACATTGACAACATTCACTTTGGGTCGCTGGTTCAGTTTTATATAGATTCAGGAATAATGATGCAGTGTTCCGTCTCTGCATGCTCAAACTCAGCTTTTCACAGCTTCAACGATGCTTTCAATAGCAAAGGCCACTAAGGCTCATGGGTACAGTAATATTTACAATCCTTTGCCAAACCTGCAGAAAACACATCTTCGGTGTATTATTTAATTACCCAGGAGACCCATGTGATGCTATGTGGAGAAACATTGAGGTTGTCATTGCGTTAACAGAAATCCATCAAATGAGAAACTTCTGAAACACCAATTTTCCTATTCTGTTATGCATCCTCGTCTTTTTCTTTCTCTCTCTCTTTCGCACCGTGAGGACGCTCTTTCCAGATGTTTCTGAGCCTCTTATATCTATGCTTGACAGTGAGGGGAGGGAGGTGGTTTCTTAGGGAAAGTGGCAGCTGGTTTTGACAGCCTCACAGCAGGATGGCATTTATCGCATTACTGAAAGGGCAGTGCATACGCATATTGCAAATAGTAAATCTGTCCATCCATCAATCCATCCAGCAGTGCAATAAGCTTATTAATAAGGCACACACGGGCCTGATACTAATCCCTTCTGTGACGCATTACTGTACAGTGTGTGCAAATCCTGGCCAAGGAAAGCTACAGCTCAGTACACACAGATGTGTTGAACACGCTTCAGCTGTGTTGGGTTAAAGCTATGACAACATCAAAAGCGCTTCATTATTTATATATATGTATATATGTATATTCATTTAAATGGGGTTGCAGAATTATTGCTGTCAGTTAAATACAAACCAATTTAGGGCAGCAACTGCTGTGACCTGATTGACATATCAAGGAGTTTGATTATTTTTTTTATGAAATAAACATGTTGAGAAATGAGTTATTAAAGTTAATAATTTGTCCGTTTTCTTGAGCTGGTAATTTGTGCTCTATTTTTTTAGGAAATGACTTATGGGTGTTGCTTCTGCACTACACACTGACAGAACGAACACCAACTTTGTGTAATATGCCTACAGGTTGTACTGTCAATTTCAGTGTGGAAAATAAGTGCCGAGGAAAGGCAGACGCGATCCGCACATGTTGAGCGCTGGTGCTCATGGGATAATGTAGGCCGGTATACCAGACCTCCAAGTTAAGTGGTCCCTCGCTCCATTGCCTTTCATGCGTGTTTTCATCTGCTTCTCATCTGTCTGCACCGGTTTGTCTCCTCTCCTTTACTCAGTGCAGAGAGCTTTTCAACTCATTTTGTTAATTAAATTAAAAAAAGAAGTAAAATATGTAATAAAGTATAACATTTTCAGTCAAACTCTTTTGCATTTCATGCACTTTTGTGCAATTGTTGTGCAGCTGTATTGTGCTTTGCTAAAATGGATCGTGTCTTCCTATTTCATGTCATGCAGACTTCTGAAATCTCACAGCTTCACTTTACCTTACCTAACCCCTTTTCTAAGCCAGCGCTTAGTTTATCTCATCTTACTCTCCCTATCTCCTTTGCTACTGCCCCCTTCCTTTCCCCTTCTGTCATGATAAAATAACAAAGGAATCTCAGCCTAACATTAAAAATGCTTCTCCTTTTATCAACAAACCCAACATCCATTCCCGAGGACAGCAGGGAAAGGCAGGCCGTTGTGGTTTAAAAGAAGGCGAGCAGCAGGAAGAGGATCACAGTGATATTACACTATTCCCATGGAAGAGAAGGTCCAAGAAGAAGAAGAAGAAGAAGAAGAAGAAGAAGAAGAAGAAGAAGAAGAAGAAGAAGAAGACGACTATACAACCAGACGAGTGAGAGAGGTCTGGATTTAGCTGGTTCACTCACTGGGGTCCAAGTCCTCATCAATGCAAGTCCAATGGATGGTTCAGTTTACTGGTACACTAACGAGTCCCTCTGGCACGGTCTACACTCACAAGTGGATTCACTAGTGAGCTGTTCTTTATGAAGAAGGCAAAGACGGATCTTGATTTATTTTATCCTCTTTAATTATACGAATTATAATTACATACACACACAACCTTGACCCTTGATTCTATAAATATGAAAGTGCTCCTATCTCACGAGAGTTCACAGAGCAAATCCAGCGCTTTCCTCTTTATTTTAGCCATCATTCTTTTTACTGAACAATTCTTTTTTTATTTCATGCCATGGATGTTTTTCCAATCCATTTCCCCCCCAATCTCTCTCTGGTGCTTTCTCTCCAAGTTTACACCTCGCTCTAAACCCCCTTCTTGTGGTTGCTATCTCTCACGTTCTGCCCTCATATTTCATTCTGACTCTGCCTCTCATTAGGCCCTCTATCTCTGTTGTCCACTCGTCTCTCTCTCTCTCTCTCTCTCTCTCTCTCTCTCTCTCTCTCTCTCTCTCTCTCTCTCTCTTTTCATCCTGCATTACTCCTTTCTCTACTTCATCCTCTGCTGTTTTCACTGTTTACCTACTGCCTATCCTCCAGTGTCATTCTTTTTCTTAACTGCCTCTTTCACTCTCTTTCTCCTTCCTCTCCCTTTTCACTCTTCTATTTTCATGCTGCATTAAGCCAGTGAACAGTGTACAGAAACCATATTAACCCGGAGAGTGAGAGAGAGATTGAGAGAGAGAGACCTTCTCTGAAGTTCTCAGCGTGCTGACAGTGACTGGGGGAGGTCATCTATCTTCTGGGTTTTCTCACTTGCCTCCTCCCTCACCAGACAGCTAATTCAATATGTTGAGAACAGGACCGAGCGCTACTCCTTTGTCAACAAATTTCATTAAGCAACATTAGCAGCGCTATCAACGAGGTGACAGGGAGGAGATGATGGATTCAGATTAGAATATTGAAAATGAAAGTGTTGAAGAAGCAAAACGACTGATATAAGCATGTGCGCATGCTTTTTTTTTTTTCATGTGTGCAATCTCATACTTGCCACACTACGTCCCCTGCCACTTAACAGGCAGAATTTACATAACCCATTTGAATTTTCATTATTTCTCTTGTAAGGATTTCGTAATTGGATTTTTTTTTTTCCCACAGAATTTCTTAGCTTACACTTACCTAAGAAGGGAGGAATACTGTTACTGTAAATTACTGTACCTTTTAAAGTAGACAGTGCTAAAATGTTAACCTCTTATGGCCCAGCCTCTTTTTTGGGCTTCTGCTAGAAAATGGCATACCCAATATGAATAGAGTACCTCTGCAACTACAAGGTTCTTTGGTTGCTTTTGTTTTAGTCACTAAGTTAAAGTATCAGTGCAGGGATACAGTGGATAACTGGATTTAAAACATAGCCCTAAGTCCTACACACTGGTCCTGCAGACACTGGTTCAATATTCCAGTCACTTAAAGGCACATTCAGTATGAATGTCATGAAAATTAAGACTCAACAGGAAAACAACAGGGCATGAGGAAACGAAACATGAGGCATAACAAAACAATAACAAGTCATTTTGGCGATTAATGACGATGAAGAGGCACAATCTATGAAAGAATATTGTCACTGTCTGTTTAAACACATTCACAATAAGGAGCGGAAAAGCCATATCACAGACTTCAGACAGTCTGCCAAAAATTAATTATGTGGAAATCGAAATTTTGCTTTAGTCACGACAGAGGTCTGCCTTTACGAACAGCTTGTTTTGGGATTCATTCACAGACCATTATTTTAGAAGGCTTCAGACAATGACTCACTGATTAGCTTAATCTGTTCTGGCACTAACTATTATTAAATGTGACAGACTGAATGCAACTAGCTTCATAATCAGGGCAAAACAAAATAAAAGATGTTAAACACTGCATCTCTTTGTGACAAAACACTATCATAGGGCACTTCAAACACAGACCATTTTTAAGAATGCTTCTTGTCTATAGGCAGAGCTCTTTAGCTTGGTGCTATATAGGCAAAGCTTTGCTGCATTCTGTGGGAAAATATAAATACTGGACTCCTGGGCTTCTTTTAGTCAGGTATTTCAAATTGCATGGTTTAGATGGGGACTGGCAACAACAATATCCAGCCTGTACAAATAACTTCTGAAGCAGGCCTGATTGCCCATGAGTGCATATCTAAAGGTTTATGTTGTTTGTCAGGAACCTTTGCAGCATGTATCACTGCCTTTCACTGCACAGACTGAGACGGACCTAACCTTAAAAAGCCTAGGAAGGGAAATAAGAGGGTATGCAACACTAATAAAAGAAGGAACAAACAAACCAGCGAGATTAGCATTTAAAATGTCCATGTTTAACATCTCTCACATCTGCTAGCATTTTTTTATCTCTAAAATAGGCCCACAGTTAACTTCAAAATTGTCCCCATGCTTGATCACATTCAATCTGATGCGTCTGTTCAACAAGGCATGGCTCAGATTTAAGCATGACCTTTAAGGAACTAAATGCGGGTGGCCTGCGCCACAGGAGCTTGCAAAGCCGCAGTTCTTCTCTGACTAAAAGAGAAAGGACACCAACGAAATGTTTGACTTCATGACTCTGTGCCCGACGTGTGTTCGGTCCAATAGGTAGTAACCGTTGTATATTAAAAACATATTGATGTAATGCTTGGTTACATTAAAGTTTCCATAAAACTACTAGTGGTGTTTGCGTGCTTGCTATAAAAGCAGGCAGTTAGGAGGCAGCTGTGGTGATTGGCGTTACAGCAGTCAATAATGCTGAGTGTGCATTACAGCCCCGCCATGCAGCAACAGGAGTAATTGTAGAGTTGTAGATCCATGAGCCACACTAGGTAGTGGAAATACTGGACCACAAGTGCAGCCTGAATGACCAGAACACATAAACCATCACATTTTCACACATCAGCAGTCATCTACCGATTATATTCTGGTTGTAACGCCGGTCACTGAACAGGCTGGTTACTCTACAAGTGGATGTAGCTCTGTCTGTCCGGAAAATAGCCTCATCACAAGTTTTGTTTGTTGAAATAAAGTCACAAAGGTCCACCTTGACCTTGAAGGTCCACCTTGATTTTAAAACTTATCACCGCAGATCAGCATCACACCTTCTGCATTTCTTTCGCCAATAAATGTTGCAGAATGGTTGCATATGAGTGTCCCGAATGGAACATTCTAATTGTATTGTGATTCAAATGGTTTGCCTCCCTTTTGTCACCTCCCCTTCCCAGTGTTTTTGTTTTTTTGTTTGTTCTTTCATCCCTCCTTCATCTGGCTCTTTGGCAGCTACAGGGAGCACTGACAGAGTGAGTGTCTGTCTTATTGTTTGTCATGAAAATAGGATTTCAGCAGATGGATGGAGAGATTCTGGAGGAGAAATAGAATCTAAAACACAGTACACACCGAAAGAATGGATTGTTATGGTAACTGGTTTTCCTTTTTCCCACGTGGGAGAGTAACAGACTATTGTTCTTGTGTGTGCACGTAGGTGTGTGTATGTGTGTGTGTGTGTGAGCGCACAACAGCGCACTTGTGCGCTATCTGTGATATGTGCTGGCATGCGTCCTAATATTAATCTGAATTCATGTGTGTGTGCTTGACGTTTGACTTGTGTGGGAGGTGAAATGGGGAGAGAGCAGAAATTCATTCCCGTATTGACTACAAAAGAAGCAGCGAGATGCCATAGGAACGAACCTTAATCTGATATTTGCAATCAAAAACACACACACACACACACACACACACCAACACACTGATTTGGATGGATTATCTTGTTCAGTAGACGCATATCTGATCGTTTGTATACTGCAGCATACAAGATATTTAAACCGATTCTGTGTGTGTTTGAAAGAGTGACGGGGAAAGGATAAAAGCGAGGGTGTGCTTCCCATATTAATGCCGCTCTCCTCATGCCTCCCTCTGAGATGTTGAGTGATGCAGAGACAATGAGCCACATTTCCCCATGGGGATTATGAACAATTCATGTTATTTTATTTATATTCATATATTTCATCTTTCATCTTATGAGTTTATTAATATGTATTCTGTTTTGATATTTCCTTCATTTTATTAGTATTTAATGCTATCTATCTATCTATCTATCTATCTATCTATCTATCTATCTATCTATCTATCTATCTATCTATCTATCTATCAAATACACAACCAAAATCCAGAACACTGTCTTGTTTTGTGCTACACAAACAGCGGAAATGCAGACAGTGATACAGCAGGCAGCCTCTTGGCCAATCCCTGAGGCAGCTACATTTCTAGGGGTCCCAGCCGCTCCCAGTTCAGTTATTTTACTATCCCAGAGGGAAAACAAGACAAGGCAAGTACAGAAAAGTACAAAAATACAAAAGTACATATATAAAATATACAGAGCACAAAAATACAACAACAACATCCAAGTTGCTAAGATTGCATTTGCAGCTTAAGCAGAGCTGTTGCACAACTACCAGAGGAGTTTTTACTCCTATTGCACTTGAATGGGGGTATTTTAAATCTATGGCCTGAGGGAAGAGTTTCAACTCAAGGTGAAGGGGTTGATTTATGCTGTCTACCACAGCTCCGGCCTTGCTGAGAACCTGCTGGCCAAAGATAGCCATCAGGGGGATCTGAAGGACACCTATCATCTCACTAGCCACATTCACAATATGTCTCAGTTGATTTTTATCCCTGATGTTCAGGTTACCATAGCAAGCAATCAGAGAAGTTAGAACAGATTCAGTTTTTTTAAAAAATGCTGTCGTTTATTACAGACTGCAGCAGAATTTGCATGAAATTTCAAGTTATTATCACAGATATTTATAGTGTTTAACAAATGTAATGCCAGTTCTTCTGATAAGGTCTGAGATGGTGGGTGGGACGATTTCCTTCTCAAATCAATGACCATATCCTGGGTCCTTGCGTGCAGTTAATTGGAGGAAGGCCTCATCACCCCATTTAACAATGTCATTTATCACTGGCCCATGCTCAGATTAGTCTTTATGGACCAGGCTGATGATAACTGTATCATCAGCGAATTTCAGGATGTTCCTGTCCCCATGCTGGTTTCTGCAATCATTGGTGTACAGAATGTTTAGCAAGAGGGCAGACAAAGCCCTGAGGAAACCCAGAGTCCTGCATGTTAAAAAAGAAGGCTACAGTGCAGACTTACATCGAGATTAAAATCAATAAGCAGTTTAATCGCTAAAGCATGTGACGGGATAATATTAAACACAGATGAGAAGCCTAAAAATCAAAGTCTGGCACGTGTGCCAAGACCGTCTTGGTGTTTATACAAGAAGTGGAGTAATGTAATTAGCTGCTAATGCTAGCATTATTTACCTTGTGTTAACTGCTCTTTAGCCTTTCTGTCAGCATGCATGAGCACCCAAGTTTGCTGTGCCAAAGGCATATTTTACGATACGCATTTTGAAGACTGCTAATGTGAATGAAAGCCAGTGGTGTACACAGCAGCTCCGAGATTTCTTTCTGTGGAAATGTTTCCAGTTGGAGGACTCATCTGACAATAACACGATCACACACACAAACACCAATATAACAACAACCCTCTCTTCATCTAATTCTCGTGTTCATTACTTTATTGTTGAATGATGGAGGGAAAAGAGGCCGATGCTGTAAGGGAGAAGTGTTTTACCAACTTGACTGCAGCCTAATTAATTCCTCGCTATCTTTGTTCAATAGAAACTATAATTATGTGTTTGGTTTGCTGAGAGCTTGGATGTGGGAGTTAAGGCAGAGGATGAGTGAGAAGAAACAAGATCTATTTCCAGATTTGGACTGTGACAACAGCATTACACTCATTTCCAGTGTTGGCTCTCTGATTCAACTCTGTGCCTCTGTTTAGTGTCAAATGAACCAGCGTAATTTCTCTACCTAAGTCTCTTTCTTTTTTCAACACTCGCTTTTCTTATCTGCGTTGAGAGCATGTCAATCGTCTGAATAAATACAGCTCCCTAGCCCTCACCTTCGCTTCTGTTTTGACTGCACTGTCTCAGTAAATAAACTTTGCATAGGGATGCAGGACCTCTCAGGGCAGAGTTGATGCTGTCAAATAACATGCTGATGAAGTATTTCTGCCTCGTGCTTGCTGACAACACCTGCTGGCTACCTGTGCGTTTGTGTGGGGAGGCGTTTGTCAGCCAAACCTCCCTATCGTATCTTTTACTTTCTCACTTCTCTTTGCTTGATCTCTCATCTATTTATGCGCGGTCAACACTTTTAATATTCATCATTGCCCAGTCCAGCTATCTCACATTCAGTCTCCCCTGCCCTCCTATTGCCACTGTTTTCTTTGATTTCTCTGGTTGAAATCCATACCACAATATCAATAAAAATCAGTCATGCGCTCACTAAGTAATTTTCGTGGCAAGTTGTTTAATCATTAATTTGGACAACATAATTTTGTAAAATGATAATAATGGAATTTTGTTTCAAACTACTACAGGGTACTGTACATGGTGCGTGTATTCTATTGCCTGGAGACAATGTTCTCTGCAAACATTATTGATAATCACTAAAAAATAATCACTAAAAAAGATTCAGTGTTCATTGACAACAGTAGAATTACAGTGTTTTCCCTCTGTTCTCTCAAACTTTGTCCTCCAAATGGAGGCCTTAACCCATGATTTTTTTTTTCCCCATTTCATCACAAATGAGAGCTGCATGAATGTCACAACACACACACACACACACACACACACACTTTCTATCAATAGAGGTACCAAAACAATTATGAGCCTGTGATGAGGATGGAGAAAAGAAAGTGGAACAGAAGAAGAAAAACTTGGAACAATAAAGGGACAGAAACAGCATGTCAGTGGCTTGATAGGATAGGAGTGGCTGTTATGCCAGATTTACTCATAAATCTTCATTGGTTACAACAATATTAGCAATATGGATTGTTGCCAGTTACAGCTTATACTGAGAAAAACCCCTTGTCCTGAGAACAAGCATATAGTTGGTTCAGTACAGTACATAACAACGCGCTTTATCCATTTAAGACAAGCTTGGCAGGGGGAAAAAAGCAAATAGTCACTTTTTTTTGCCAGAAATGTTCCAAAAACAGCAAGCAAAAGAGAAAAATACCTTCCTTACAGTCCAGCATTACAAACAATACTAATAGTTAGGCCAAAAGATGTGAAATTATCATGGGATGATGAACCTGGCATTCCAATCTAATTTGGGGGCTACTATACTACAATGCAAATAAAAAGGCAGGGTTTTGTGGCAGGTTCACAGCAAAGACCTTCATTATGTACAGATTTACTCAAATGCATCATACCACACACAGCTAAAAGGGGGCTAGTCGTAGCAGGCTCTGTAAACAACTTCCCGGCTGCAGTGAGAGTTGTGGAGGTCACAAGGAGTGCACTTCAGGCGCGGTATGTGGCGGAACGTAAACGCACCACTAACAACGCGCAAACGTGAGACAAATGAAACACTGAAACTTTGACTTGACTCACTGTTTCGGAGGTCTACATCGACGCCGTGTCCATGTGCTGAACTGTGATGGCTGTGAGTTGTATGTCATCCTTGACAAATCCTGTTCCCGGGTGTTAGGATGAAAAATGTCGTCTGTACTTGTCACAGTGTTATTGACAGGCTGCTGCTCCTTCTCCTGCTGCTGCTGCTGGAGGAAAACACTATCCAAGTACTGATAGCAGACAGGTGTGTCGCTGACATGACTTGTAGCGAGCTAACGTTATCAAAACCGCCCAGTCCTTCCTCCAAAAGTTTGGTGTGAAACACAGAGTGTTAAGCCACTTTGTATTGCTGGGAATTACTGTTGGGGTGCGTCTAATCTCTCCAAAACTTCCTTTGGTAGGTTACCTGCTTCTTATCAACGACGCATGCGCAGACAGGTGGCGGTATATAGAGAGTTCAAATAGTGAAAATATTAGCTCAGATCTGAAAGTAAAAGTAGCAATAAGAAAACACAGAAATGCTCTGTTAATTATTAAGGCATTATTAATGTGTTCATATTGCAGCTGGTAAATGTGGGGCCAATTTCTAGAGAGATTATACAGATATATTTAGCAAGAGAGAAAAGACAGAGAGTGCTTAACATGCTGCTAGGTAGCTTGTACATTTTCCACTGGGGAACAATAACGTCTTACTGATATAATATTATATTTGGCTTTATTGGATATTGTATTATTAATTAGAATCTGATAAATAACTATAACTAAAGTTCTGAAATAAATGTAGTAGAGTAAAAAGTGTTTGCCTCTGAATTGTAGTGGTGAGGTAATGAAGCAGCAGAAAATGTACAGAAAGTACACTTCAAAAATGTACTTAAGTACAGTACCTGAGTAAAAAAGGTATACAAACTTCTCCTCACTGACACTTTCATGCAGTAGCTTTTAGCTTGCACTTTTCAAATCGCATGTAATGTCGCATCATATAAATCTATTTGATGAATAGGAGATGTAGATGCAGGTTGACAGTTCATCATCATAATTGATGGTTTGATAGAGAAGGCTCACTGATGGCTTTTACTGATTTTTTTTTTCACCAAAATTGCAAAACAAGAAATGCTCTCAGGTCTATCTTACTGATTTTTTAAGTTTAGCAACAATTCCTGAAAGAGAAAATCTGGAAGATTGTGCGAGTCATAGTGTTGTTGGCAAGTCTGGATTACCAAGCACATTCCCTTAGGCCCCAAAACCCCAAGTGTACTTTTAAAACATCCATATATGTATTTTATATACCGTTCACTAAGTGTCTATTCTACAATTTTTTCAAATTGCCTTAAACTAATAACATCTTTTGCCAGGTATTATTCCAGGATAAGAGTACACTTTGGTCAATAGTACAATCACTGTGTAGTCCATTGTGCGCACGGCACCTGCTGGGAAATTAGTGACACAGATGTCTTGATGTGTGTTGGGGGTCAAAAGGGGTCTAGTAACAAATGCTCAGTCCGCAAACAGGTTAGTCCCACATTGGTTGTTAAGCTCTAACAGCTAACAACAGTCTTTTTTTTCTGAGCCAACACTGGCTATGTTGTTATTCTGTCTAAGAACAATGTAACTTGTCATGATAAATCTGAATCATACAAGACAGTAATTGCACATCACCTCGATTTACATTATTATCTATGCTGTCACTGCAGTACTTTTTGTCTGTAAAAAGAAGTGACTATTTTTTGAGTTTTTGTTTGTTTGTTTTATTTTCCGTGTTCTTCTCAATTGATTTGAGTTAAACATAATCTAGTGTTTGATGGCTATGGCTATGGCACAGATCAATAGCTTCTCCTGAGATGTTCCTTGTGGGCATACACAGACAAATAACACACGCACATACAGAACTTGTCAATACAGGGTAGCCATATAAAGACAAAAGATTTAATGTTGCTGTTTTGTGCTCAGTCTAGCACATCTAAGATGAAGAATAGACATTGGAGAGCATATTGTATTGTATCTCAAGTCAGAATTCGCTAAGCTATTTAGGCTGACTCGTTCAGTGCCAACTGATATATCCACTTTCTGTGGTTTGCCATGTATTCAAGCGTGGCCTTGCCTGGCTCAGGAGCACCATCAAACATTTATGATAGACTCTATTATCTCGTCTGACATCTCAAACTCTTGACAAGGCCCAAAACTTCATGATAAAGGATATCTTAATGCCATTTTTTTTTTTTTTTTTTTTACAGATTTCATTCACTGTTGCAGACCAGATTGTCTCACCTGCTCACTGAATTTCAGCAAACTTTCTAGGTGTCTGTCCCCTGATATTATAACCTGAAACCATTCCAATCACATCCTTGTAAGAGCAGAAGTAACCTCGCCGTCAGAAGCTTGGTTATTTTGTCCATTTATGTTGCTGGCTTTTTATTACCCACTCTTGTGCTCCGTGTCTTTAAGGGCAGAATTTCATTCCCGTTACAGAAACACCTCCACCTTGTAGATTGCAGTACCTTCTACCAAAAAAAACATGCACTGGTAATTGGAGCTGGTGGCTTTACACAATCTCACTTCTCCAGCTTTTCACATCCCAATGCTTGATGCTGTAATGTAGCTCTTATTTAAACATTCTTTTCTTCTTTAGTTACAGGTTGTTTTACTGCAGTTTGATCTGTGAATCCACCGTTACATCCTCTGATAACATAACTTACCCTAAAAGGACAATAAACCCACTTTTTACTCGCGGTGTAACCGCTGTGGTTTGTTGTAATTTGTTTGTTTGTTCATTGAAGGGGTTAATAATAGTCTGCTCTACACTAGTGTCATATTGGAGATATTTCACATGTTTAACCTTGCAGCAGTAGTGGAAGAAGTATTCAGATCCTTTACTCAAGTCAAAGTACCAATACCACAAAGTAAAAATACTTAATTGTAAGTAAATGTCCTGCATTTAAAACCATACTTACTGTAGGTAGGAAAATGTATTTGTCACTGTATATGACATTATTACATTGTAAAACTGATGCATCAATATATAAGTTGTAGCTGATCAAGGTGCCTGTAAAGTAGCATATAGCACCGCTGTGTTACAGTCTCGCTTGTTTATCCTTGTTTTAACAGTTGCCTTACTATCATACGTATTCTTCAGAAGCTCGTGTCTTTTTCCAGTCTCGTGTGTTGTTTTAATGTTACTAAATGCTGATAAGCCGCCAACCTGGCACCCCTGTCTGTGTTTCATTTGTTTGTCTCCTTTTCTCCATTCACCAGTGATTCATTTGTTTTTCTGCAGAAAGAGAGGAGGGCAAGAGGAAGGCTTCTTCACAGGTGGCTGCTGTGGTAACAGAAGGTGGGGATTAGATTTCACAGTCAGTGTGTGTGTCTGTACGTGTGTTGAAAGTTATTTCTCAATGTGTGATAAGAGAATATGGAAAGTCTAAGTCATTGCCCCAGGTAGAGTTTATCGCTGCCTCTAAATCTGGCTAACACACAGGGTATTCATAGCACATAACAGATCCTGTCAAACCCCACTCCTGAGTTGGTCAATTCTTTCTTCTTCTTTCTTCTTCCCTCTCTGTATCAATGTTGCACACATTTTGCCCAAATAATTTCATGAAATGTCGTCAGTGCCCTTGGAAAGGTTTTGATGGTGTTTGTGCGTCTGACATCTAATGTATAATACTGCCTGACCCTGCTGTGGAGCTCAAAGAGAGACAGTTAATAGGCTGTGTTGTATCCCTGTATCTGTGTGCCTCTCAACACGTGAATGTTTTCAACTACAGCTTTCTGAACCATTGGCCAACAAAAGGACCTCTGGCTCAGGCAGCCATGATGTGCCTGTCCAAAACAATTTGGGTCACACCCAGAGAAACAGATAAGAGGGTTGCTCTGAGACTCATCCCGAGCCATGATGCAAAGTCTACAGAGAGCTGAGGCGGAGCAATTGAGAGACGGGGCAGTAAGTGTAATATAAAGTCAGAGGATGAAAAAGTGCAAAGAATGAACTGGAGATGTACTTCAGCATTTTAAAGCTGCGGGGGAAGTGAACAAAGAGATAAGAGAGGAAGCTCGCAGTCAGAACAATTTAGGGTTGTGGGACCAAGGAAAAAAAAAAGTGAAACTTTGACAAAGACAGAGAAAGCGTCAAAGATGAGCAAAGTAAAAGAAGAGTAAGAAGGATGGCAGGCTGGATGATCAGAACTGAGAATAAGAACTAGAGATACAATAGAAATGGAGGAAAAGTAAGAAAATATACCAGTGACATAAATGGGCCAAGGAAGGCATCTGAGAAAATTGGAAAGAGACAAAATGGGTTGAACGATAGATTGATGGACGAAATACACCCTCCTAAGGATTATAAATGTACATGGAAAACATTAACATGAGTGAGGACCAAGCTTAAATTAAGAGCGTTTTTTTGGAGGTGCACTGTTGCCACAGGACAGCCACAATATGCAGCAAGGTTGTTTTTCATAATAAGATCATTTTCATTTTACATTGCCCTCAGGGCTGTGGGTTTTGTTTTTTATTCTACACAAATGAGATGAGAAGGCAGAAGAACTCAGAAGAGCTGTTTAAAAACGCTGATTATATTATATAGATTGCACGTCCCCTATGGGCTTATTTTCTGATGACACTAGATTTAACAGAGCAATCCACTTGCACCACTGGCAAAATTCAGGATGCATTAGATTGAAATCTGAAATTAATACATGTACATACACTGGACAACAAGTACATTTAAGATGTTAATGCTTTGCAGTGCTGTACTGGGAACTGTAATGTCAAATAGGGACAAAGTAATTGAGGCTTTATTGAACACATAAAATGCTGAACAGGTTGAAAAGTTTTAGAAATGGTGATAAGCTGCTGTTCCATTGATGTGGGTAAAATAAGGTAGATGAGATCTTCCAATTAAGAAACTCTTCTGCCACCACTATTCCTGCAACGTGCAGAAAACTGCCCGATAGTTTAAAGTCTTCAACTTACAGCTGATGTAGTTCAACCAATCATATCTTTCCGTGAGCCCCGTCAGACAATCATCTCCTCCTTCTTGCTGTCACACTGTAGCTTTCCCTGCTGCCGCCAGCTGTCATTTCAGTGTCAGAACCACGCAATGGTTTCAGAACCAGAACTCCACATTGCATTCGTCCACATCTCTTAGCTAGGCTGTTCTTCGCTCCTGTGTTTCGACTCCATTAGTGGGATATTTCCGGCTCATGGTGTGACTACCCCCTGTGAAATTATGCTGCAACAATGGGGTTCCAGCCACCAAAGGCTTCTTTCATATCTTTTCAACTGTTCCTGTTATGCACAAATAAATTAATTAAATTAATCTTCAAGCCTTTCTTTCTGTTATTTTCTCCTGATTGAACTACAAAGTACAGAGACATGCAGTACTGATTTGCAAAAGTTTTCCTTGTGTGATAGACGTCCTCAAGGAAAGTAAGGTCTTCAAATGTTCATACTTAGGCTTCTCATTGTATGTCCTATTTGATATACTTGAGATTAGTTGAGCCAGTTTTTAAACAAGGATCGATTTTTTTTCTACCTGCTCTTTCTGCTACATAACTTACGGCGGTTGTTGCCTCTTTTATTGTTCAAGGGTCAATCATTTCAAGTTGTTTTGTAGACACATACCAATTTATTATTCTTTTATTTCACTCGTCTTGCCTAAAGGATTGGTGTGCCAGGGTGTGCCTGAACTTTGAGAAACCCTCAGTTGAATATTAAACACCTCCTTCTGGAATATTAATACATTTTCGATCAGACATGCCAAGGATTTGTCTTACAGATTGACTGTGTTGGTACGAGGCTGCTCCTCGTGGATTATTTTGACCTGCACAAAAGGCAAAAATTGAAAGGCAAGACATATAGAGATAGATAGATTGATAGACAGAGAGGGAGAAAAGTCTTTCTAATTGGCAGTCAGACTGCCAGTGTCAAGTGTTTGAAGGACTGAGTGATTTGTCGAGCAGTGAAAGAGACAGATTTAGAGTGCCATTTTCTGCACATATGACACGGGTTTGAAGGAGGTGAGGGAGCCGTATTCTGGCATTAATTTGATAACATTAAACCAGCTCTCTGTAGGGATAATGTGTGGACACTGTTCTTTCCTTTGGTCTTTCTAAGTCTTTCTTTCTCAGTCCCCACCTCTGTGAATTTTCAGGCAACACATCCTGTGCTGTATGTTCTCACACACCATATAATACGGCTAAACACAAAACAGCAAGTCAAAATTTTTGCACATATATCTGTTAGCAAAGTTCTGAGATGATAAAATGTGAGAGCTTGGTGGGTTTTATAGTTGTTCTCTGTGGATCCAGGGTGTAATTAGTTTTCATGGCTGTGACATTCCTTTGAGAAAACCTTGATAAGGCTAATCTATTTCTTCACAGTCTGAGGCAACCGTGAACCCACAACTGTGGTCACTAACAGAATTTCCTCTGTGTCACCGTATCTTACAGCATATCACACCTTTATTTTGGATCATCCCCCAAACCAGGGAAAGACACATTAGCATTGTGTGCACATCAGTTCACACTGCTTTATCCCACACACAAAAAAAGTGTTAAAACATTGACCCATATAGCCTGTAACTCATTCACGAATGGAAAGTTTCAGTGACCTATTATCCTTCTTCATCAGTGCCAAGCCAAAAACATAATTGTGTCACATCTGTACACAATGTGTTTTTCTTCTCTGGTTATCTGACAAGCACATACATGGAGAAATACTGTCTGTTAGTCAAGGCTGAAACTCTGAGTTAAATAAACTCCCCGATGGGAGAAAAGCTCTCAAAGTTGTTCATATCTGAAGAAGGTGAAGAGAGGGCTGCTCTGCGTCATTGCAGATAATAGCTCCTTACACTGTGTCAGAGATCCCTTACTGGGCTACTGCTGTGTCTGGTCCTGGTCTCGGGTGAGAAACTCCTCATGAGAATGGCTCTCCTAACTGCCCAAGTCAAGAAACCTCAATGACCTTGCATGTTGTCTCTTCACTGCTTCCCTGGGGGGAGGCCCAGCAGTTTTTGGTGCTATGCTGCATTGCAGTGCAACTCTCTTTCTGTTGTGTCCTCTTGAACAGTGGGCTGCTGTAGGAAGATAACCTCTCTGTGTCATTGCTGGTTTATTAAACTGAACTGTTTTCTCCTCTTATGAGTCCTCTGCTCTTCTGGAATATCTTGGGTGTCTTTAGACCCCAAACGCAACACTTACAGCAGAGCACAGTTCTGTTAGAGACCCACATTTTTTTTAACCTATTCACTACTAGTTTTACTGTCCTTGGTCATAACCTCAGTGTCTGCATCACTGTCTGTGTCTTGTCTGTTTTAATAGAGGAATAAAGCATGTCATACTGTAGGAAAAAAATGACAAACTTTTACTTCTGCTGACTGTTCTTTTTCTCTTTTACTGTTTTCCTTCTGGAGAGGTTAGAGAAATTTTGAATGTGATTACACTTTAGGGCACAGCTGGTCTTTCACCTGATTCTAAGACAAAAGCTAGACATAAGTAAGTTTCTGATTTATCAGTTTTCCTGCTACACTGTGGTGAGTGGAAACATTCAGCACCATGGACAGCTACTCTGATTGCAACACTCTGACATGTTCACATGATGAGTACACCAGTTCAGGACTACAACTCCCATGACTTCACTCTCGTGAAAGCCAAGTTGAAGTGAAGTTGAAATCAAAACTAGCTGACTACTTAATTTTAAAAAGCAAATCTTTTTTTTATCAGTTTATTTCATATAATACGAATGTTTCCCTTTTTTATTTTGTCCCTTCTTAAAACCTCTTTTAAAGCGCAACAAAGAAACGCTGTGATCATTTAGAACTTTTTAAACCTTGACAAACCAACTTTTCAGAGAAATATTAAAGGAAGTGACAAAAAAAGGCCTTGCTTTGAAAAAGATGACATATAAACGCAGTAGTGCCCGAACCATAGAGGCAAACATCAAAGGCGATTGGAGATTGTTTCCAAAAGAGTCAGATGTCTGTGGTGATTTAATGTGTTTACATGCTGAATATTATCCCTTTATCCCTTTGATACTAAATTAGTCCTGTTTCTAGATTAAGTGAAGTCAAAAACACATCTTGATGACTGTCACGAAAGTCCCTGATGAGGAACTGATTAGGATACATACAACAACATCTATCGGGATGCTAAGACATTCATACTCTTTATCCCATTTGCTGCCGAGTTTCATGCTCTGTGAGTTTCCTCTTTTCATCCTATGTGGAACGTCAGATGTATGATTGGATTTACGAATGCCCCTGAGAGCAGCGAGCAGAAATGTGAACTGTTGTGTGATGGAAATGCAGCATTTTGCACCTTGCACAGTGGGACAGCCCAGCCCAGATATCATCTAGGAGGCTGATATGCTTTATGATCCTCGTCCGTTCTCAGGCAGACTGACGGAGCTTTTCTCTGGAGTTGCTCAAGTGGAACTGAAGTTCTCATGCACAAGTTAAGTTACAGACACATAGCTCATTAAGAAACAGTCTATCACACCCCACTGCTCACTTTCAAACATCTCCCGCACATTTCCCCTTCTCATCTCTTTCTCGCTTGTCTCCAACACACCTACGCACACACACGCACACACACACACACACACACACACAACTTTAATCTTGTTTCATCATTCTTGTTTTCCTTCTCTCTCCCCCCTCCCTCTTTTGCTTTCGCCATCTGCATGTGCAATGTGGGGTGTGTATGACAGTAAATGTACTGCTGGGACACTGCTCTCCTTTGCTTTGTTTCACATAGTTTTGATCTTTATTATTCAAAATTGGCTGCCCTGCAGCTGCTCTTATATCCCTCCCCCCTCTGTAGATGCTGGGATTTAGAGAAAAACAGAGAGAGGAAATCAGGGGAATATCTAACTCAAGTGGGTCTGCATTGGATCCTTTGAACTCAGGGAGTGGTGAGCCTTTGGATATGCTGCTATACCAAGACAATAATGATGAACAATGGTCAGAAATGATGAATATATAGGGCATCGGGTTTGCTATTCAAAAGCAAAAAAAAAATAATCCTGGTTTCACCGAAAAGGAGGAGGCATTTTCCCTGATGTTTGAAAGCATGGGTTTCAGTAAAATCTGAAAGGATATAAACAAAAAAAAACCATCTGATACTCACTGTAACAATGAATCCAAACCCTCATATGTGTATGGATGTGTGTGTGTGTGTGTGTATATATATATATATATATATATATATATATATATATATGTCAATCGATCACTGTACATGAGACAGCCAGCTCTTCTGTCCAGTATTTCTCTCATTTGTCCTTAATGTCAGTATTTTTGCACTTATGTCAACTAAACTTTTTAAATTCTATAACCAATGTCTTCAACAAGACCTCCAGATACGTTTTCCCCAGCTCCTTGGAGCAAGTGCATCTTTATTGGTGTTGTGCACATTGTAGAGTCTCTGGAAACGAGCTAAAAGGTTAAAATGCGAACGGAAATGGAAATAAACCATTTGGCAGTAACTGAAGGACAAATACTCAATCTCATTTCCAAGACTGGAACAAGTGTCCCAACTTTACCCCCCCAGATTTACTGTAAATGTCAGGGTGCCCATTTAACACAGGCTACATAACTGTTAACATATCCTGCATATAAATGTTGTGTAAGAGCTTCTAAATGTCAAAATCAAGTGTCTCATCATCATTCAACTCATAAGCTGCTTATTGGACTTCCCGGTTTCGCCACTCACAAAGTACTTCACAGGACAAGATGGCAATGAATGAGAAATGTGTTTTTAAAGAGGAATGCCTCGTCATTCACCTGTGTTATGCAGACCTTCACTTCTATCCTTTAACTTTAAGATGTTGATTGACTGCTGTATGTTAGAAGGGTTAGGGTTAGGGCCCAGCTCATGTGTAATGAACTTTGATTATGGCTCTAGTTGCTGAACTACTGCATAAACAAATTAAAGTCCAAATAATTCATGTAAAAAATAGTTAGTAGTGGTAATAGTCTCTCTATTTTGCAGACGTAAACACAATAAAAAATGCAATATAAAACTTTTAACACAGGAAACATGCACCAGCTTTTAAATGGTAGTTAAAATAGTTTTTAATATCATTTTGAGAAGGTTTTCTTTGTTTTGGTTGTTTTTTCTTCATCATTTTTTGTCACATGATGGCCAAAAGAAAAAGGCTTGAAGGTATGAATGTGCAAATCACTGCACATTCTCTCAGTCTTGTACCGTTGAAGACCTTACTGACAAAATGTTGCAATATTGCAATACGATAATTATGAATACTGTCAGTGCAAATGTGGTTTTCATATCGTTTAATTTCATTCGATAAACTGCATATTTCCAGTTTCACCCATCACCATGCTGGCAAGTAAATGAAACCACCTGTGGGAAGCCATTATATTTATTTATTTATTTATTTATGGAAAGATTCACTTTTAGCTGAAGTTGTCAAAGATGCTCATACATATGCATTCATGGCTGAAAACACCTGAATGCTTTTAACAAGTTGGCCTTGGAGCACTTTATCTCATCATCTCACACTCTGTGTCATGATTAACTTAACATTAATTACCATTTTTGTGTTCCTCTAAGCAAAGTGGACTGTTACACTATCCATGACAAAGAGCTATCATCAACAGATAAAATGATCCAGGATGTATTCAAGAAGTAGAACCACCACCCAGTTGCATTTTTATGTTAGTAAAGTATCTGAGCAAAATTGAGTCATAAAAAATAATTTCTGATGTGTTAAATGTTTTCCCCACTCGAACAGCTCCATCTGCAGTGTGCCCGCTTCATTAAAGCTCACGGACCTGCAGGAACAATCCCGATTTGTGTATTCTGAAGATACCACCAGACACAAAAACACTAGGCTTATTCTGTGATGAGAACTCTCTACCCAATTAATTTTTCAAACTTTTTGCTGTACATAATGTAGACAAACATTAAACAAACACAATATTTCATAAACAAAGTTTTCGGGTGTCACTTGAATCCACACTGCAGGGCAACAAAACTGCAAACTAGTGTGTATAACTTCTTTGTGTTTAACCTGTTTCATTTTTAATGAGCTCTGACTCTGGACTAAGAACAGTGGAAAATGCAGTAGATTACCCGTAGGGTTTAGCTCTCCTAAAGGAAACCGCTCAAACAGCATTCAACAAAACAATTCAGAATCATTAAAAAGCTCATATAAAAGCAAATATAGATGTATAGATGCTGGCAAAATCTAATCCTTTTCCTGCAGGCACGGCCAGCAAGTTTTGCAGCATAGCAGGTCAAGATGAATACATATTCTGACGACTGTTTTCAACTAAATTAACCCTGTTAATACTTTCCAGAAGCGCAAGCAATAAAAGAAAGACTTGTGATATCAGCCAGAATGGCTAGAATAAAAGAGTGAAACCGAGGGAGATAAGGAGCTACACTTTTGGCTTCATCTGTGCCCAAACAGGTCCATTAAATGGACTCGAACCGAACCACATGGTGAGTGGAGCCACTTGACAGTCCTTCTGTCCGCACACACACACACAGACACACACACATTCTGTGAGAAGAGAGTGAAAAAGTGAAACAAAAGTGTTGCAAAAGGCGATCAAAACCCAGAGAGAAGGAGCTATGACAGTCCCCAAAATAAATAAATAAATAAATAAACGCCCTAGTTATGTGTCCCATTTATGGATTGTGATTTCATTATATATATATTTTTTTTAAAAACTGCGTTTCATGTCCTGCCTCTCTCCATGGTGCTAAAAAGCGCCGCTGCCCTCGGCGGATCAGTTTCAGGCGCCACCACAGCGCCGATTTTACGGTTCGCGCGTCTTAATTGTGTTTATTACGGTGGACACGAGCTCGAATTCCACAACAGAGGAGCGTGACTAACGTGAAATTTGTGTTTCATACACCCAGAACAGCGCTTTGACACGGCTCCCAAATCCCGCTCGCGCTCGGGTGTATACATGAGAAAAAAAATCCCCCCCGCTGAAAATCAATGACACGGTTAGAGAGAGAGAGAGAGAGAGAGAGAGAGAGAGGAGGCGGTGTCTGGCGACCGAGGAGGAGGAGGAGGAGGAGGAGGAGAAAGCTCCCGGTCCGTTCTCCTCGCAGCTTCCTTTTTGCCGTCAATCCAAGGAGCAGTCGGGTGCCACCGGAGTGCCCGGGGCTGTGTGGACTTATTTTCCCCAGGGAATCAGAATTGAACACCCAACAAACTGTCCCAGGTAGGTGACGCGGTGTCGCTTTTATCACTGATGCATAAACTGGAGAATTAAAGTCCGTCCTTGCCCGTTTTGTCGACTTTCGCGGTGCCGAGGAGAAAGCGGATGAAAGCCAAGACAAAGCTCCGTGGGGGCGGGAATTGTGTTGACGCCGCTAATTGCTTTTTAAATTGGCGGAGGGGAAGCTCGCGAGCTAATCGTTTTCGCGGTGCCCCATCTGCCGCGGTGACAACTCTCCGGTGTTTCTAATCGGATTAGAAGAAAGGATCAGCACTTTGATAAAATATGAACAGGGTGAACCCCGCGCAGTCATTCTCCGCGGTGACACCGTGACCCGCGGTGCGTCACAACATGAGAGTTGCGTGTTTCTGCAAAGTGCACAGTCTCACTTCAGTCCGCTCTCACAACACTTTGCTGCATCCTCCTCTCCTCTCTACCTCGTTTTCTTTCTCACTCCGTCTCACACCTCTCTCTCTCTCTCTTTCTTTCCTGTGTTTGCTTTCAGAAGATGCTTTTCTTCATACTACCTGCCGTGGCTCTCTTGCTGAGCGGAGAAACGGTGGTCTCCGGGAACAGTAACGACAAATGGCTGAGCACCGTGGCTCAGTACAACAAGGACAGATCCTGGAACAGATTCAGAGATGTGAGTTGCACTGGGAGACACAACATCTAGCCAAAGGGGGGATCCTAATTAGCTTCATTGTGTGTGTATGTCTGTCTGTCTGTCTGTAAGTGTGTTTGTGTGTGTGTGTGTGTGAGAGAGAGAGAGAGAGAGAGAGAGAGAGAGAGAGCAATACGCCCTTGATACACCCTGTGAGTACTTGAGCACTTGCCAGCAGGCATAATCCACCTTGTAGAGACTCAGCAGGTCCAAACCCTGGTTTAAAGAGTTGTGCACGTGATAGAAAAAAATCTTTACAGCTTATGATTTGACTGACACACTGGAGACTGACAGAGGATTTCTGCACTGAACTGACTGTTTTCAACTTGCCGATCATTGAATCCTGTGTCAATCACAACAATGGGATTTTTTAAAAACAGATAACTGATCATCGTCATATTTGAGTCAGAATCAGAAGATTTGAGTCTGGTATTCTGGAGTCAGTGGTATTTCATAACACATAGAAAAAGCTCTGCAGTAATGGTTTATGCTCAGTATTTCTGCTTTTTTGTATGAATCCATTATGGAGAATCATCAAGGCTTCTTTCATCAGGGACGTCAGGTGTATATATATATATATATATATATATATATATATATATATATATATATATATATATATATATATATATTAGAAGTAGCCATGTTATCTCTACAGTTGAGTTCAGGTAAGCAGACTGCTCAGTGTCTATAATGACTGTCTAAGTTATTTAAGTCGTGTGTTTCTTGCTCTTCAGCTCTGACTTCAGAAAGACTTTATGAATACAGTAGCTGCTTAATATGAGGAGGCTGAAAGGATGTTTGAGGTCTGAGCATATTTCCCAAGCGCTAACTGCAGTGACATCAACATCCAGGTCTAATTATTGTGAAGTGAGATTTAAAGCGTAGACAGTTGCCGTGTAAGCCACATTGTTCGAACCCACAGATTCCAAATATATCCGTCTGAATTTGGAGATAAAAGGATGCAAACTTGAAGTACTGGCCATGAAACAGGCAGTCTTGGGTTTGAATATTTCATTCAGTGTAACGATTGTCTGGCTTTAATTTGGAGGTGGAAGGCGATGCTGCCCGCCAGCGTGATTGTGATAAACTTATAGCTCCTGTAGGGGAAATTAAAGCGGCTGTTTTTACTCTGAATCCAACATGTCATGAGCATAATGACTTCAGCTCTGCTGCTGTGCTGCTATCTCTGTCTTGTCAGCGTGATTTCCAAAACATGCTTTCATTGTTGGAAAGTGCATAACCATCTGCCGTCTGCTGGTGACTCCTAAATGAACACCCTCTCGAGCTCTCCGAACGCATGCATGCCATTTTTTCTCTGAAGAACTGGAACAAGCTTTTGTTCTTCTCAGAATATTTTGACCTCCATTTTTTTTTTTTTTTTGCTCCAGCCCTGTACTCTGGTCCCTGGCCTCAATTGGAGAACGACAGAGATGCTAAACTCTCCAGTTTAACCAGTGGCCATCAGCCTGATAGTGACAGTGTAACCACTGCCTTTCCCACTTGATACCATACTATATTATGCCGTTTGCTGCCTGCTAACATGTGATGAGATTTCAGTAGACAGTGGGCTAACTTTGGCCTTATTAGAGTTGGCCTTCCCCTTACTGTACCGGAGCTAGTATTAGTCATGTCTGTATACACTCAGTCAGGGCTGTGCTACCTGCAGTGTCTGTGGGAGTGTGAGTGTGTGTGCTGCCCACTGTTTATTTCTCGCTGTGGTCTCCTGTGCGAATGAAACTCATTAACAGGAAACTGTCAGTGTAGGGGGTGGAGGACAGGGTGAAGGGAGAGGAGGGAGGGGAAGGAGGGGAGATGAGGAGCAATGGATAGGGGGGAAAGGCTGTGACATTTCTGTTTAATATTTCAAGCAATGCTACCAACCAAATGCGAGGGCTGCTGTTGTGTTTATGTGTGTGTCCGTGTGTGTTTGCGTATTGTCTGCCCTATCACATAGGGAAACCTGCTGGTTGTAATTTGTCTGCTGCAACACTGGCTGTCTTTTTTGTTTTGTGCCTTCTTTCCTCCTCCATTCTTTCTTTGTGATTTCTCTCCTCCCCTCGCTGGTACAAACAGACAGCAGGACCTTAGATTTGGAAAAACACGGCTCTGTAATTTCCAGCAACAAAACAGCCGTTTTTTTGCAACTGCGATGATTGACTTTATGATTGAGGACGCCTGATCTTAACGTACTGTAGCTGTGCTCATGATGGGTTCAGTGGCCCCTTTCATGCTGTGTGACGATTTGACTGTCCCCCTGATGAAAGGTGTGAGAAATTTTGTGGTGAAATCACAGCTCGTCAGTCATAAAAGGTGGTCTTAATTCGTACCACGTGATGTTCACAGTGACGGATTATTTGGAGCTCTGGTGACCAGAAAACAGGCAGCTTCACAAAGCGGCTAATCATAACACAACTTAAATTACACGTAATGTACAGGAGAGCTAGTATAGCTCAAGCTCATTTTGCAGAATATTTGTGTTTTGCCCATTTTCCCCAGGTCATGACCGGCGTCCTAATCTGCCCCGACGCTCCGACTGCTACTGCGCTTCACGTGATCTAAAGGATAATAAAGGATTAAAATCTGGTGGCCGATTATGACATCAAATCAACACAGTCTCACAGTTAATGGAGATGAAAATGGACTCTTCATAATGGGACTCACTTGATACTCTGTGAAAAAAAGAACAGGCACGCGGACACATGAAGGATTGTTATCTGTCACTCAGTCAATTTCACTCCTCTCCCCTCAGTTCTCATTGAGACATGAACTCCACATTTTTCCTCTACGCTCCTCTCTTTCTCTCATTTTCCTCCTCTGTCTCTGGAGCGGTGAATGACCCTGTGCTTCTTCAACCATAGCCCCCCCCCCCCCCTTCCCTCCCTCTCACTGTGCCCTCACCCCTGACTCCCCCCTTCTCTGCTGTTCGCCTGTGCCTGCCATGTTTCACTCTGCATCCCTGATGAGCCACTTGCTCCCTCCTGCATAATGTATGAGTGTCCATTTGTCAGCAGGGGAGCTGGTGCAATAGTTTAACAGTCAAAGTTCAGGTGGCTTATCTTGAAAACATGGAAGAAATATTGGATTTGATTTATTATTTTTGCAGAGTCGCACGCTTAATAAGCGAACTGTAATGTGTCGGAAGATGCGTGTAAGGCAGGCAGAGGCAGTTTGATTCTACTCCGCTTCTACTGAGGGAGTGCGTGCTGTGAAGAAATATCCCTCATTTCCATCATATTGTTCCAGTTCTTCAATCCAAACAAAGCTGACGTCTTTGTTACTTCCTTGTGTACTTGATGCAGACATGAATTTCGGATGTTTTGTAGAAACAAAAGAACACATTTGTGAAATAAATGACACGCTGTGTTGGCTTCAGACTGAAGTTTATGAACAGGCTTGCTGGTTGAGCTAGAATAATTCTTTGCACACCTGCAGCCATTGTTTAACTGCCTGGATTAGTTGTCTTGAGGAATGGTGTCTTATTTTATTTTTTATGAGTACAG
Source organism: Nibea coibor (assembly GCA_023373845.1). Taxonomy (NCBI): domain Eukaryota; kingdom Metazoa; phylum Chordata; class Actinopteri; family Sciaenidae; genus Nibea; species Nibea coibor. The sequence goes on along the minus strand of CM041739.1, from coordinate 12,498,180 downwards.
TGCCTGCTTCCAGTATGGTTGTTTGGCTGGTTAGAGGACATCTACATGTTTTTAACCAATTTAATAGCCTCTTAATCCTTAAATTTGCTTAACCACCTTTGCTGCTCTTTGGCCAAGTCACTTGTTGTTGTTGTAATCTGTGCCAACAGCATTTCCATTTTCCTGAGGTTACAATCACCACTTTAATTTCCACAAGCTTTTATGCAAATAAAGTATAGCCGAAGCGGATATACACACATTTGTATGCAGCACTGAATTCAACTGTGTTTTTGTTTCAGGCAGGGTCAACTTTGTTGTAAGCCTGTAACTGTCTGTGTTCTTGGCTACATCTGAGTATTCCGGTCAGGAGGGTTCCAGCTGGAGCAGTGGTACGCGCAGCTGTAAAACAGAAGATCTTAATACCCAATCCAAATCTACCAGCACCAGCACGCACGGTTGAGGCCATGATGCATGAATGTATAACTACAGTGATTTCCTCACCGTCGCTGTATGGCCAGCTAATGTATTTGTTCCCGACGCTCATGCTCTCGAGCTCTCCTTGTACAGATTTTCAGCCAATATCCAAGTGAGTCTGAGAAGTGCTCTTGGAGCAATATACACAATTTTTAGCTGTTAATTATAGTCCTGCACTATTCCTAAATTATGCCTAATTATTTCACCTTTACGTGTCAAAACCGCTGACCTCAATCTCATGTGGTTTCTGCCGTGAAAAGAGGTAATACATTGCATAATTTGGAGCAAAACTATTTTTAACATTGTCAAGTTTATTGGAAGGCAGAGTCATAAGATTGATGTATTATTTAACACCGGATAATAACGGTTTGAAAAGTTCCTGGTGTAATTGCTTTTCATACAATAGTGATGTCTGCTAACACATATTATTGCTGAGCTGGCTGGTCCAAGCCAGAGCTCTGCTATCCGGGCCTTAGCAAGTCTATTATTGGTGGATTTATGTTGTGCGGGGAAATTATTGGGTAGTTTGTATTGAGGTAAAGGTACAGCATTAGCGTTGGAGTCAGTGTATCAGCATTCCTTTGAGCTATGCTGAGAATATGGATAGAGATCTGATCATCCGGAATACTCGAGATTCGATGAGCCCGGGTAAACACCGATCCACACACTGATGTGAACCTCAGTGCTTCTTTGGTACACCCAACGAAGTATGTCTAAAGTTGGCATTGGTACTAGTGTCTAAGACAATGCCTAGCCCTGGTGCTGTCTCAGGTACTTTTGTGTTGTATAATCTTGTCTCATTTTGTCTCCTGTCATTTCCTTTTGTCTCCTCTCTTCTCCTCCAGTGTCTCTTGTCAGAATCTCTGTCTGTAAACAGTGACAGAAAAGCTGTCATTGCCATTCAGACAGGCTCAGTGTTTATCCTCAAGAGGAAGAAAAGTTGTTTTCACTGTCCTTAGCCCATTGTTTGTTTCTCCTGAAAGAGGCTTTTCTTGTCCCTGTCCTCCTTCCCTTCCCTTTTCTCCGTTTTCTTGCTGAAATCCTGTCTTCCATCCTGCTTCTGCTCGTATGCAGTCAATTTTTCACAAATGCACTAAATCCTGTTTGTGGGGGACATCGAATGTGTGCTGCATATTTCCTCATATATTTCTGGTAATGCATTCTGTCTCCAGACTGTCTATTATTGGCTAGCGGACCTGGTGGCAGGTTGAAAATCTTGGCATGTCACAAACCGACGTGTGTGTATTTGTGTGGTTGCCATGTGACTGTGTGTGTGTGACTGTGTGTGTGTGTGTGTGTTAGCATTTGTGGCCAGTCTCAGCTCACTCTCGTGGTGAGAATTAAACGCTGTCATCTTTTATCATTAGCATTCTCTCTTCCAAGACGACAGTCGCTCCGAGCCTGCCAGTCACAGACCTCCGCTGTCAGTCTTTATCAAAACAAGAGGATTGCATGCGCATGTGTGTGTACAGCAATTTTTCACTTACTATGTGTGTGTTTTTTTTTTTTTTCTGCAATGGAAGTAGCGGCAGCGACACTATTATTTTCATCTCAAAGCTGGTGGCTGTGGTGGCTTGTATTACATGTATTCCCCTTTTGCATTTATGGAGGAAAGGGTTTTGCTGAGCTTTCACGTTCTTTTTCAGCCCCGCTCTGCCTGACAGTGAGCGCATTCACACCTGGGAGCTTGCCACTGCATCCAAATGAACTGGTCTGTGTCTGCTCGCGGGTGTGTATGAGTGCGTCCTGATTGGCTGGTTGTATAGCTGGGGGTGGGGGGGCGCAGGGTGCGGTTTACAGAGGCAGCTAAGACATGACGAACCCTGGAGTCACCTTCACCCTCTCTCACATGTACACTGTGAGTGGCTGCTCCCCAGCAGACATACAGTATTTCTGTCAATTAATGGAAGACTTGGTTGAGCACCTGTCATTCGTTCTTATCTCCCCCCTGCTCTGTCCTCCATTTCTTTTTCTCGTCTTGAGCTGCCTCTGTGCCTTCTCTTCATCCTGTTTATCACCCCCACTCTTCCCCGGCTCTTCCCTCTCTCGTTTTATACTCGACTAATTCCTGATGAAACAGTGCCCTTCAAAATAAACCGTCTCTCTCTCTCTCTCATGCTTTCCGCTCTTTTCATCCCTTTTCTTTCTCCACGCGCTCCCTCTGCGTGCATATTTCTCACTCTGAGCTATTGATTTCAAATGAGAAAATGCTGATTGTAATCTCTGCACTGAAGGATTGTGGTTGTGCGAGTGGAGAGCGACAAGGATTGCATAGCTCCAGCTGCAAGTGCGTTTTTTTTTTTTCCCCATGTCATGTAGTACTGCTTTAAACTCACTGGTGGAAAATGTATCACATATCTCTGTAGGGCTGTCTCTGTACGAATGGCCACACAAACATAAAAAGCACGCACACACCGCTTCCCATCCACCCCGAGGCTCTTGCAGAGATCGATCAGTAAATTTACAGGGCCTGGTAACCCTGATTGGAGCCTTGATATAATCAATAAGAGTGTGAAAAGGCTGGGAGACTCACACAAACACACACATGCACGCACACACAGACACATTGGAGGGCAATTCGGTCGCAGGCTAGTCAAAGGTCACTGTCCCCTATGACCAGGATAAATAGGTTTTGTGTGTGTGTGTGTATGTTTGTTTGTGTGTGTTGGAAGGTAGAACAGAGAGAGAGAGAGAGAGAGACGAAACAGGAAAGCTAAAGGATTGCCAGTGTCATTTTGGCCCGCGATAAGAAAGAGGAAATGGGCAAAAAAAAGAGAGAGAGAGATGGTAGAAGAAGAGAGGAAAAGGAGGAGCTTTAATGTGAAGCCCATCAACACTGTGGGCAGAACAGATGGACGGATGGAGGATGGAAGGATGGGAGAAATGTGGAATCTACCATCAATACATGTGTATGTCTGTGTATGTGTGTGTTTCAGTCAGCTTTGTCATGGCAGCTCCCCCCTCTCTGTGGGGATTGTCTTTCTGTCAGTCTATCTGGTGCTGATATGAAGCTCTCCTGCTAAGCTGTTGATTCCTTTGAAGAAATGCTGTCTGATTTTCTGCTTTTGTCTAAAGATTTACCAAGACAGAGAAACCTCCCTCAGACCACTGGGGAAAAACCTGGACATACTCTACTACTAGTTCTATATGAGGATCTCATACTTGGACCAATATTCTGACAGAAAGTAGATGTTTATATACACTGAGTGATTATTTTATTAAGAGGGATACCAAAATATTTTTCATATATAGCTACCAGCATTACCCTGTGTGACCTCTTACATGTTTATGGAGATTCATCAGATCAAAATTTTATTGCTAATTAGCATTAGCACAAGTCTGTTAGAAGTAAACATGCTAACATGCTGGCAGTAATAGAATTATTTATATATATAAAATATGAGAATCTGAGAAGAGAAGCTCATCCAGTAAAAGTTCATGTTGGCATTTCAAGAAAAAAAGACCAAAATTGCTGCCGACAGCTCACAGCTCTCGATCATTTGATTGATTATCCGGCTCATCATTTCAGCACTAAGACAGATTCATTCTGAATTTAATTCCCAGTGTTAACATGCCATTACCCTGCATGCAGTAGTGATCCATATGGCTTCAAGCTGTCCCCACTATATTTCCACGCTATTTCATTTTCATGGATGTCTGCCATTATTGTTAGAAAATCTGCATTATACTAATGACAGGCAGTCAGATTTCTGTCAGCATATGTCTATGATATTGTGATTTTCACAGCTGGTTTTGAGGGGGAGGAGGAGAGTATCTGTGTGTGTGAGTGTGTGTGTGGCAATACCTGCATGTGAACTAATATGTATAGTGTCATACATAAAACATGTATAGCTCGTTTTGATCATCATCTCTGCATACCGGAGTTGAAATATACATACATTTAGCTGTCAGAATAGTTTCATATGTATTTTTTGTGAGTTTCTGTTGCCATTAGTGAAGCTGTCACTCACACTGTGCGCTGTTTCTAGTGTATGATCAGATGTTTGTACCTCGAGGTTTGGCTCCCTCTACGTCTCTCCACATGCCAGTGTTTGATTTCACTTTTTATAATCTGTTTTATAAGTTCAATCTAGGATTGGAGATGAGCTATAGCAGCCTTATTTGCCTGCTTGTTACTTTGCCAAATAGGAAGTCCCTGTTCACACAGTGATGGGAGTATAAGGTCTTGGGTTCGTGCCTGCTCTTTGCTCTTTGATTCATTGCCTCTCTACCTTTTGCTTTTGGAAAATAACCCAAATAGACTGGAATATAACCCAAGAGACACCAAAATTCATATTTTTATTCAGCAGTAAAGATGAAAGATGAAAAGGGGAATTTTTTTGGATGTTGATGATTTTTTTTTTCTACTTGCATAAAAGGGATGGATTGCATTGTGGTGCTTGGACTTAGAAGTCCATAGAAATGGGGCGAACAAGAGAACCTTCTTGATCAGTATTCATTTATTTCCTTGATCTGTCTCTACCACGTCTTCCCTTCTTTTGGTTTGCTGTCTCTTTCTTTGATTCTCTTTTTATTGTTTTCTAAATGCTAACGTCAACATGCTCACAGTGCCACAATGCTACCGTGCCGATGATTTGCAGGTCTAACATTCGCTAATTAGCATTGTCGGAGTGATTACAGGTCTTCATCTGGGGACCATGAACGTCTTTATTGAATTTCATAATTTATTTCAATCTACTCCAATAATTGACATATTTTGGTCTAGACCAAAGAGGTGGACTGACCGACTGACCAACTGACCAATCTACAGACCTAACTAATGAACCAGTCATTTCAATTCAGTTTTATTTACATAGCAGCATATTATAACAAAAGTTATCTCATGAGGTAAAGACTGTACTCTTTATACTACTCATCACTTGTCAGTCATTCATTGCATAGTGTAAAAGTGGCTCATTGAAACATTGTTTATAGCAAGCGCTTGTCCTACATTACAGTAGGTAAGGCTGAATGAGACACGGAAAAACATTTACTAGTGTTCATTTTGTTATTTCTGTCTCATAATAATCATAATCTTTTGTATTTTGCAATATTCCACACTGGATCAACATTTCCTCGTTTTCACTACGAGGTTATATCCTCTATCTGATTTATAAAGCAGCTTCATGCTTTGATTGATAGTGCATGTCTGCTTGTGCTTGTTCCCTGTAATCACAATCGCTGTTATTGAGATGATGGACGTAATCATTGCTTTGCCCATCACGATAGCTCGATCATACAAACAGCATTCAAATCACACATCGCTCTTTGGAATAAATTGTCTGGCTACATATTATATTTCAGGGGAAGACCAATCAATTATGTAACGCGGGCAGATTTTATTTACAAGAAGGCCGTCTTGCACGGATCACATCTGAGAGCAGCCCTCCCAACCCCGCGTGTCACAGTGTGAAATAAATCATGGGCAGTCTGTTTCTCTTTTTCACACCTCCCCAGTCCTCCTTTCGATCAGTGTCAGGATCTCTCCTCTAACCCCCTCTCTTTCTCTCACTCTGATGTTTATGGTCTCTAAAACCATGTCAGATTGAATTGGTCATTATCTCATTTTCCCCCTGAGGGCAGGGATACAGTTACTGTTTGTGTGTATGAGTGTGCGTATGTGTGTGTGTGTGGGTTTGAGAGATATCTTGTCTGCTTCAATAATTCAGGAGGTTTCTGCTACTGCAGCTCATGTGATGTTCCTGGGGGAGAGAAAGGGAGACAGGGTGAGAGGAGGGGAGGGGACGGAGAGATTGACACAAAGATGTGGCAGTTCCTTGTAGCTTTTAGTGCCTTTCCGTATCCCTTACTGCATCATTTTGTAGTTCTCTACACCTCTAAGTACAGTAACTCCCTGCTGCACTCTTGTTTATGACAGAAAAAACTCTTGGGAATTGTAGGTAATGGCAACGAGCAGTTCAGCCCTGAAGAGTGAATACCGCATGTAAAGTCATTGACTCTTTATGTGTGTGTGGACAGTTAGCCCTCTGGGTAATGTAGTTAGAAAGTGTTCCCAAGACTTACTGAAAAATAGGTGAAACTGAAGCTACTGTACGAGGAGACTGGAGCTTCTTCGGACAGAGTTTCTGTCGAGAGCTTTTCGGGTTTCTCGTGGTCTTGGATTCTTATTGCGTTAGTGCACCAACCTTAGTTCGATTCTGACTATTGCATACCATTACTTTGTCTAACTGCTTCATGCCCATAGCGTGGCTAAAACTAAAATGCTGTTGTTCCTGTCCACTCTTCAAATAGAAACATCCAGTTGATTGCTGTTCTCTGTGTTGAAGTGTTTTTTGCTGACAGAGTGGGGGTGAGTGAGTAATTTCTGCCCTGTACTGAAGGTCAGGAATGAAAAATTCAAGTGGCTAAAAACAGTATTGGACGCAGTGTTTGACTTTAACCCCTCAAATAGACCGCTGTCTATCCGGGTGATGGTGGTTTTAGCTCGTCACTGCCAACTCCGTGCCCATTTTTGCTGCCGTTACACAGCCACTCTACAGTCAGATGCCGTAGAGCAGTCAGAGTAACAGCTGGCTGGATGTCCTGTTTCAGGCTGACTTTCAAACCCAGAGAGACACAAGGAACCAGATTTAAGCCAGATGGTGTTTTTATCCCTCGTATCCTATTTAAACTTTTTGATTTTGAGCACATGGATGCAGGATTGAAGGAGAAGGTCTAATTTAAAAGTCATTTGGTGATTTTTCATTTTTAATAGTATTTTTAGTCTGAACGTATTGACAGTGGTGTTGTTATGGAGGTCTGTGGACCTGGCAGCATAAATGCAGTATACCAGAATCCATTATAATTAGATACAGAGTAAGACTAATATATTTACATAATTTAACATTTAACGCAAACAGAATGTAACATTTTTTAGAGCTTTTGTTTTGTTTTCGTAAATCATTAACACTCAATGCTACTAATCTCAGCTACCTTAGCATCGACTGCAAACACTAAGCCTGTATCTCTGAATCACCATCTTGCTTCAGGCTTTTTTAAACACAGTCTGCAAAGTAAACATACACAAATCTTTGGAGATTTGGAATCTTAAAATGGGAGTCCTAATTTAACTAAGTGGAGGCAATTTCTTTACGTAAATAAATGACATGAATTAACACAAGAAAGAGTAAAGGGTAAAATAAAACAGCCCTAAATTGTATAAAGATATATTTTCAGATACTCCTACAAGGATTTTGTCACTGTTTGCACTTAAAAAATGCACGTCATGATGACTTGAATCGAACTGAAACATCACAGTTAGTAATTGAACAAATGTTTGTTCTCTCAGTCTATATTTCTGTCCTTGTGGTAAGGATATCAACAGTTACCGTTAACCAATGAGAATATCTTTGAACCTTTTGCTAGCTGCTAATACAACCCAGACAGCTCACTTTTCAGATGCTCAGAACACCACAGATACTTGCTGGAGCGCTCTGAACACCCACATTTGAAAAAGAAAAACTAACTCAAAGCAGAAAAGCACGTGACACTATTTGCATTTTTCCCTTTGTCCATTCGGATGAATTGAGAGTGATTACGGTTATTTGTCATAGCAGGCAAGTAGACAAATGAATGTGGTACTCGAGATTTTGGCTAATTGTTTTCATTAAGGGTTCTTCTAGGGTTAACTGGTGGCATACGGTTCATGGTTTGTGTTGAACTGATGTTACTGATGTTAAACCTTTTAACTTCTCCTGAGAGCTGAGAACAGCACAAGTTGTGTAAGACTGTAAGTGAATGTCTCTTTCTTATAGCTGAAGCCAAACAAACATGATAAGACCCTTTTCCTTTTTTCAGTATGCATTGTTCTGACCTCCTCTGTGGCTGTTTCCCGACCACCTCTCCTTCTTTACAATGTGATCATGTTGTGGAGTATAGCACACTGTGTTGCATGTGCCAGATTTACTGTCCCCTATTACGTCTTCTTGTTCTGTGCATGACCACGAACGCTACCTGTTATGTCTCAGTCCGTTCTGTTTGTTTCCCTTTTACAGAGCCAAGGCTGCGTGCAAACACTGTTTTTTTTTTTTTCTTTTCTTTTGTGCGTGTGTTCTTCGGTGCACACACAGAACCAACAACTAGCAACCAGAGATATCTGCTGGATTTGACAAAGCGTATCGGATTAGAGTGTCTGACCCCGGTCATAAAGACTTGAAGCTAAGTAATTAAACAGCGGGCTGCTGATTGGTCTATGAATATGATAATTACAATCATGTTTGAAGCAATTTTACAACCCTTCGCTGCTACACAAACAAGATGCATCCTGTCCAGTGTTACGCGTCATCACGGGACGCTGTGCTACCAAGGTGCATGCAAGGTGCCAACATGTCATTAGAATTTAAATGAGCTGACTGTAAATGATGTTATGAATGCAAACGGCAAACACACACACACACAGGCTTCATTAAGGACTTTTTTTAAGGCAAAAAGAAAAAAAGATATAAATCAAAATACTGTTGAGTCTTGCTAACTCAATCCTCACGTGCTGCCTTCCAAAACAAAATTGGATTAACAGCACATATTTAAATTCTATTCATGGGTAATGCTTCAGCAGCAAGATATCGAACTAAGAGCAGTGTTTAGTCACCACGAGGTGGAAAAAAAATCATTTCAGTAACACCACTGACGGCGCAGCTACCAAATAATAACAGATATTACTTGTTATGTACAAAAGGGTAATTACTATTGTGCTGAATTGTCCACAACTAATATTCAGACAGAAAATGTTGTAGAGCAGTACGTAGAGACAGATAATAGAGTGAAAGAATAGCTCTTTTTTTTTTCTCGTGTTGAAGCAATTTCATTTCATTTTTTTGGTTGGAAAAATGACTAAAGGTCTGGAGGTCATTGTCTTCAGTGATAACCACGACCCAGCAGGTCGTGACTGGAAAACTTCCCACTTAACAACCAGAGAGATGGAGTCAGCGCCCACATTTTCTTGACTCTCCCTCTTCCCCGTCCCCCATAGCTGTGAGGTTGTGGCGACACAGGCAAGGTGCGTGTTGATAACGGCAGTCCCAATGTTCCAGCAGTGAGTGGGGGAATGACGTGGCTGCTCATTCGGCTTCACTATTCTTCGGGACACATAAAGGAAGATTGATTATGGGAATGTCACACTTGAATTGATGGGAAAGAGAGAGAGAGAGAGAGAGAGAGGCAGACTAAGATGGGCGTGGGTGTGGAAATGAATACATTTATGTATATGCATATTGGAGGGTGACACGAGTTTGACAGCTTTAATTAAAGTCAGCTGAGTCAGCCTCTGAGCTCCAGCTTCAGTCACATTTTAATGAGCCACACACCCAGCAGCCCACAAGGAATAAGGTCCGTCTCTTTAAACCCTCTTCTATCTGTCTGCCTTTGGTTTGTGAATGTATGTGTGTGTGTGTGTGTGTGTATGTGTGTGAGGGTGTACACACTTCTAACCTTGAAAACACCAGCCTTTGGCACGTTCCCAGTGACCTTCTCATGGATTTTGAGTTGGATAATAAGGTGAGCTGGGATGCTGCTGATCAATATTAGGGGCTTCTTTTATCTGGAACTGACAGATAAAACTGGTTCGTCCCTGCCAATACTGGCAGACATAGCCTCACTTTGAACAGTGCCATTTTAACCGGGGCTCTTAAGAGATCCATTTAGCCAGAACTTTTCATTTGAACGAGAGGCGACCTGAGTGATACACTTGCAGATACTATAAACTGATATTTGCATGTCACAGACACACTACCTTTAAACTTGTTCTGTCTACACGAACAGGTTTCTTAAACTCTAGTAACCGCAGTCCGATAGTTTTACCTGTCTCTCTGCTAGCCGCACTCTCTAGCCAAGGTTTAGCAATGGCCTCTCCCTGCTCTCCTCCTCTCTCCTCTCCTGCTCTCTCCTCTCCCCCTCTCTCCTGCCCTGTGTGCCACATGTTCAGCTACTCCTCGTCCTCCTTTAGCGATAATGGTACTTGTAATAAATGTAGTTTATTTGTAGATTTGGAGGCGAGGCTCAGTAAGTTAGAGGCACGGTACCGCACCACAGAACAGTCAGTGGCTGCTATAGTTAGCCAGTCCCCCGTAGCCGGTGCGGTACCACCGAAGGTAGCTTCAGCTAGCAGTCCCCCGGTAGTTCCCGAGCAGCCGGGAGGCTGGGTGACTGTCCGAAAGAGGCATAGCCCCAAGCTGAAGCCCACGGTACACCACCAACCGCTTCACGTTTCAAACAAATTTTCCCCGCTCAGCGACACACCCGCTGAGAAACCAACTCTGGTTATTGGCAGCTCCATTTTGCGGAACGTGAAGTTAGCGACACCGGGGGCCATAGTCAAATGCATCCCAGGGGCCAGAGCGGGCGACATCGAATCAAATTTGAAACTGCTGGCTAAGGCTAAACGTAGATACAGTAAGATTGTTATCCACGTCGGCGGTAATGACTCCCGGTTACGCCAATCGGAGGTCACTAAAATTAATGTTTCATCGGTGTGTGAATACGCCAAGACGATGTCGGACTCTGTAGTTTTCTCTGGACCCCTGCCCAATGTGACCAGCGATGACATGTATAGCCGCATGTCGTCATTTCACCGCTGGTTGTCGAGGTGGTGTCCAGCAAACGATGTGGGCTTCATTGACAATTGGACACCTTTCTGGGGAAAACCTGGTCTGATTAGGAGAGACGGCATCCATCCCACTTTGGATGGAGCAGCTCTCATATCTAGAAACATGGACCAATTTATTAAACGACCGAAACCGTGACAACCCAGAGTTGAGACCAGGAAGCAGAGTTGCAGTCTTACACGCTTCTCTGCGCCTCCATTAGAGCAGTTGCCCACCCAGTACTTTAGTATAGAGACTGTGTCTGTCCCCCGTCCACCTACATTGTTTAAAGATAAAACAAACAGAAGAGGAGTTCATCATAAAAACTTAATCAAAATTAAATCAACATCTCCACCAGTACAAAACAAGAGCATTAAATGTGGACTCTTGAATATCAGGTCCTTGTCTTCTAAAGCTCTTTTAGTCAATGAATTAATATCTGATTATGATATTGATTTATTTTGTCTCACTGAAACCTGGCTGCAGGAGGGTGAATATGTTAGCTTAAATGAATCCACTCCTCCCAGTCATTGTAACACTCATATTCCTCGAAGTAATGGTCGAGGTGGCGGAGTTGGAGCCATATTTGACTCAAGTCTATTAATAAATCCTAAACCTAAACTAAATTCTAATTCATTTGAAAGTCTTGTTCTTAACCTCACTCACCCAACATGGAAAACAGTACAGCCAATCCTATTTGTTATAATATATCGCGCTCCTGGCCCTTACTCTGAATTTTTATCTGAATTTGCAGAATTTGCATCAGGCTTGATCCTTAAAACAGATAAAGTAATCATTGTAGGTGACTTTAATATTCATGTAGACAACCACAATGATAGCCTTAGTACTGCATTTATCTCTTTATTAGATTCAATTGGCTTCTGTCAGATTGTAAATAAACCGACTCATCGTCTGAACCACACCCTTGATCTCGTTCTCTCATATGGCATTGAACTTGATCATCTTATAGTCTATCCACAGAATCCTCTTCTCTCTGACCATTTTTTAATAACCTTCGAGTTCATATTACTGGACTATAAGCCTTTTTGTAGAAAGTCTTACAGCAGATGTTTATCTGACAGTGCTGTTGCAAAATTCAAGGAAGTGATTCCTTCAGTACTGCCATGTCTCAATGTAGCAGAGGACTTGTCTGCTCCCATGAGCCCCTCACAAATAGATCATATTGTTGAGAGCACTACAGGCTCATTACAGACAGCACTTGACTCTATTGCACCTCTGAAAAAGAAGAATATTAAACAGAGGAGGTTAGCTCCATGGTATAACCAGCAGACTCGCAAATTAAAGCAAGTGGCACGTAATTCTGAACGCAAATGGCGTGCCACTAAACTGGAAGAATCTCGCTTAGTCTGGCAAGATAATCTTAAAACCTACAGGAAGGCTCTCCGTAATGCCAGAACAGCTTATTATTCTTCTTTAATAGAGGAAAACAAGAACAACCCCAGGTTTCTCTTCAGCACTGTAGCCAGGCTAACAGAGAACCACAGCTCTATTGACCCATCTACTCCTCTGGGTCTAACTAGTAATGACTTCATGAGCTTCTTTAATGATAAAATTAGGACCATTAGAGACAAAATACATCATGCCTTGCCTTCGACAGGCACTGATCTGCATTCTGATACAGCAAGTTTGGAAACAGCTGCAAAACCTGATACATATTTAGACAGCTTCTCTCCCATTGACCTTCATCAAATAACTTCAATAATTTCTTCATCTAAGTCGTCAACCTGTCTCCTAGACCCCATCCCAACCAGGCTGCTCAAGGATGTTTTACCTTTAGTTAGCCCTTCTTTACTGGATATGATTAACCTGTCTTTATTATCAGGATATGTACCACAGTCCTTTAAAGTAGCTGTAATTAAACCTCTTCTTAAAAAGCACACTCTAGATCCAGAGGTTCTGGCTAACTATAGACCGATATCAAACCTTCCCTTTCTTTCTAAGTTACTCGAGAAGGCTGTAGCTAATCAGCTGTGTGAATTTCTCCATAAGAACAGTTTATTTGAGGATTTTCAGTCAGGATTTAGAGTCCATCATAGCACAGAGACCGCACTAGTCAAAGTCACAAACGATCTCCTAATGGCATCAGACAAAGGACTCATCTCTGTACTCGTCCTGTTAGATCTTAGTGCTGCATTTGACACCATAGACCATCAAATTCTTTTACAGAGACTGGAACATCAGATTGGCATCAAAGGAACCGCCCTAAGCTGGTTTAGGTCGTATTTCTTGGATCGATCTCAGTTTGTTCACGTCAATGATGAATCCTCCGTACATACCAAAGTCTGTCATGGAGTCCCACAAGGTTCTGTACTAGGGCCACTTCTATTCAGTCTATATATGCTTCCTCTAGGGAACATTATTAGGAATCACTCCATTAATTTTCACTGTTATGCTGACGACACCCAATTATATTTATCAATCAAGCCTGATGAAACTAATCATTTAGCCAAACTGCAAGCGTGCCTTAGGGATATAAAAAGTTGGATGACCTACAATTTTCTGATGTTGAACTCAGATAAAACTGAAGTTCTTGTAATTGGACCCAAACACCACAGAAACTCTCTTTCCGGAGACTTGGCCACCTTAGACGGGACCACCCTGGCCTCCAGCTCCTCCGTAAAGAACCTTGGAGTTATTTTTGATCAGGATTTGTCCTTTAATGCCCACATAAAACAAATTTCAAAGACTGCATTCTTCCACTTACGTAACATTACCAAAATCAGACGCATCCTGTCCCAAGCGGATGCAGAAAAACTAGTCCATGCATTTGTTACTTCTAGGCTGGACTACTGTAACTCTCTATTATCAGGCTGCCCCAATAAGTCTCTTAGGACCTTGCAGCTAATTCAGAATGCTGCTGCACGTGTTCTGACAGGAACCAAGATCAGAGATCACATCTCACCCATTTTGGCTTCCTTACACTGGCTACCTGTTAAATCTAGAATAGAATTTAAAATTCTTCTCCTAACATACAAAGCTCTTCATGGCCAGGCACCATCATATTTAAAAGAGCTCATAGTTCCCTACTACCCCTCTAGACCACTGCGTTCTCAGAATGCAGGGTTCCTTGTGGTTCCCATAGTTTCCAAAAGTAGACTGGGAGCCAGAGCTTTCAGCTATCAAGCTCCTCTTCTGTGGAACAAACTACCTTTCTGGGTTCGGGAGGCAGACACGGTCACCACATTCAAGACTAGACTTAAGACTTTCCTTTTTGATAGCGCTTATAGTTAGGGCTGGCTCAGGCCTTCCCTTAGTTATGCTGCCATAGGACTAGACTACCGGGGGACCCCCCCCCCCCCCCCCCCCCTTACTAACTAAACTTCTTCCCCGGAGTTTCTGTGCTTTCTCGTCCAGCAGGTTCTCATGGATCGTGAGTGCTGCTGTGGTCTGCTGCTGATGTCCATGCCTTACTGTAAAGCCTCTCTCTCTCTCTCTCTCTCTCTCTCTCTCTCTCTCAATGTAAAGCAGTTCGATAACCCTTAGAGTCCGCATAACGGGGCCTGAGGTTTTATTGTTCTGTCAATCGTTATCTCTCTTACACCTTTTCTTTGGATATTACTAACTACACCTCTTCCCCGGAGTTTCTGTGCTTTCTCGTCCAGCAGGTTCTCATGGATCGTGGCTGCCGCCGTGGTCTGCTGCTGACGTCCACCATATTTAGCATTACATGCCATATATAGTCATTATTGCTACCATCCCCACTACAGCTTTGTTGGTTAATGACTTATTGCTGCTGTGCATCTGTGTTCCACTGCTACTGCAATCACCTCACCATTTATTGTAATTGATTGTAATTGTACAATATGTTTGTGTTGATTGTTCTGTACATGTGACATCCATTGCACGTCTGTCCGTCCTGGAAGAGGGATCCCTCCTCTGTGGCTCTTCCTGAGGTTTCTTCCACATTTTTTTTCCCTGTCAAAAGGGTTTTTTGTGGGCAAGTTTTTCCTCACTCGAACCGAGGGTCTAAGGACAGAGGGTGTCACTCCCTGTACAGATTGTAAAGCCCTCTGAGGCAAAATGTGTTTTGTGACTTTGGGCTATACAAATAAAATTTGATTTGATTTGATTTGATTTGACACAATGTGACCAGTGTGTTGGAAGATCTTCTGAGTGATACACCTCCACATCAGTCAATCCTTCTGTCCATACCGGCCATTCAAGGCTCTGAAAACCAGTTCCCCATAGCTATATACTATATCACAGCAGCTTTCACATCATTGTTTTTGTTTATAAAAACTCTCGTGCTCATCATTTTCAGCCGCAGCAGGTCAGGTATTTCCCACAGGAGACTGTTACAGCTAAAAATAGAAAAATAGAAGACGGTAAACAGTGGATATTTGTCAAGTGGACAGTAACTGGAGTAAACAGCTGTTTGTTAACAAGTTATACTATATAATGCTACATGTCTGTGTCATGCTCACAGCTGTTTCTGCTAAGTTATTGTTAGTTTATGTGATTCGTTCGAAGAATAACTCCAGTGAAAGATTTCACAGATTAAACCCAACAATAACTCATTCAATGATCATACCGTATAGGTGTATTTCTTTAAGGCACACTCCTTTAGTATCATTTCATTTCCAGTTGTTAACACTTCAGAATCAGCTGTTATCCTGTTTTTACTGTGAGTGTCAAGTTTGCTCATAAAGTTAATTGTTAAACTGTAAAATCGGAGGGATCCTTGCCAAAAGTTCTTGTTTATGCTTTGTGATTATGTTAAAAGTAAACATTGTAGCTCTTCAGTTCTCGGTAAGTAATTATGGACACACACATGCACACATGCAATCACACACACACAGAGTTATATATTATATAATATAATCAGGCTGACATTTCATATACTTTAAGTGGTCTGTTTAATGATCTTCAGTTGATTGCATTTTAAGTAATCAGCAACACTGTAAACTACTTTACAGTGCATTCACATTGGTGCACACACAAGCGCTCACACATACACACACACAAATGTTCATGACCCCTTACTTGTATGTCTACTCACTTTTATTACTGCAACTTTTCATGGTGAGAGCTCTGACATTTAGATGGAAGCAGCCAATACCAACCCACTCTGACTTTCTCTGTCTGGCTTCTCAAAAAGAAGAGCGTGCGAGACTTTCTGCAGCTCTCCTCCAGTTTTATTACGTGTGCCTTTATTCGTATGTAGCGTCTGTGTGTGTGTGTGTGTGTGTGTGTGTGTGTGTGGCCCACATGGCATTCAGCATGCTGATTGCTAGACCCAAAAATCTGTCAGCTCAGCTTTAGTTGTTTCACTTCATGGGATACAGGGATTGCATTACCTCGCCATGATGACTGTAAGATCACTGTGGAGACTTTTGTGAGGCTTCCTGCTGAAAGCCTGGCCACAGCAACATATTCCATGGCTGCTGCATGGCAGGGTAATGGTAATTGTTTCATTTGTTCATTTGTTCATTCATTGTTTCAAATGTGTTTTAACTTGCATCATGTTCTCTTCACCAGTGACAACCACCATCAACACAGTGTTTCTGTGAAGGTCTTGGAGTGGACAGCTTGACACTGAAATACTGTGTTCAAATCAATATTTGTGCCTCAAAGTTCAAAAGCCTGTAGCTTAATATGTTGTGAGTGTGTGTGATGTGTGTGAATAAGATACAATAAGATAATTAACACGTTATAATTTAGGTATGATGTAAATAAGGATATGCATGTAGGTGAAATCAGGAAAGTATTTGTGTGTGTGTGTGTGTGTGTGTGTGTGTGTGTGTGTGTGTCTTATTCACATTTATTACACTTGCTCCCCCCTCCTGGTTTAACAAGGACACTCAGCAAGGGAGTGAGAAAGGGTCAGAATTTCCAGACTGTGATATCCCTGACTCAGATTTTAAAGTTGGCCTAGTTTCATACTTATGCAGCGAAGGTCAAAATAAAAGTCAACATTTTGTGAAGGTGTATATATACGTGTGTGTGTGTGTGTGTGTGGAACATGGTTTTCCCTTGACTGCTGACGTTTTCAACAGAGTCAGAAAGTTCTGGTTAAATACAGCAGGGTGTAGTTTTATTAGTCATGACTTAGTCACACATTTGATCTCAGCGCTCATGAAACGTGTGTCATATGTGCATGTGTGCCTCTGAACAATATGCAGTTAATTAGAATGAAGATAGGAGCGATGACATTGTTTAGTGAATACTGCACAAAATAGTGATTTGATAGAAAAAAATCATTTTAGCACTTCACTGCAGCCATGCAGGAATGTTGTTGTGCATAAAACGTGGCACTGTTTAGTGTGTGTGCTGGATAAACAACATCAGGATGTCAATGTGTGACCTAACATATTCATTTTGTGTTTTCCTTTCATGTCTGATCCCTTTCTTCCACTGATGGTACATCAGGTAAGCCTCCTTTTTCTGTTCATTGTGCTGTTGTTGTTTGGTGTGTATGAGGGAGTGACAAAGAGTCAAAAGGCTGTAATCATGGAGTCATATTTCAAAAAATATCTCTGATAGGTGTGAAACACTAAACTGCAGCACCAAATGCAGTGCCTGCATTTTGATGAGTGTGTATGTGCATGTGTGTTATGATGTTTTCTGGTTGATGCGTAATTGTGACTGCAGAGATTTATGTGTGTTTCTGTTACCGGGGTAACACACAGAGCGCACACACAAACACAGTAAGACACACACACACACAGAGTCTGTACTGCTGGCAAGATGGTTTATCAACTTTGAACATATAAGTGTGTTTTCTGTGTGTCTTACCAGGTAGAGCCTTGCTTATGCTGTATTGGCCTCCAGGCTTAAGTGTGGCAGCTGAGATTTGTAGCTCTGTGCTCAGCTCTCCCCGGTGTTTCCACACTCACAGTACGGCTTGATTTGTACAGACAGTAAAAACTGTTTGTGGCCTCTAGTTCGCCTGCCGTGAACCGGCATAATTGTCTGAAAACACTGCTGCGTGATTTTGACTTAGGTGTGATGCAACCTCCTGCTAGCAACATATGTTACCACTGCACTCGGTGTGGCAGCGCTGATGTGGGTGTTATGAATATCTTATTGACAGTGTTCAACCCTCAAACACTAATATCTGGGGAACCTCTGAACAAGTCACACAGCCTAAAAAGCCACCAGGATACATTTACAAATCAAATATTCCTCATTACACAGTGATGCATGTACAGATCAGAGGAAATTGGCTCTGATATAGTGCAACCTTCACTATTCATGTGGGAGCAGATAATATTGTAGCAATCGGTGCCTAAAAGCTGGCATGCTGCTATGTCACACACACAGCCACCAGTCAACTCAAGGATTATCAAATCTGGTGTTTGAAACCAAAAATGGCGCTTCTCTTCACCAGTCGAATAAGCCTAGTCTCTCCAGTCAATTTGCTTGCCAACCCGTGGCGACAAGCCAACAAATATGTAATTCATTGTTCACCTGCTCTTTAGCATCGGATTATTCACTAAATCAATGAACTCTGTCGACCTACCATCAAACCAAACAGCTCCTACAATACTCAGCAGCAGAAAATTGTCTGGACTACGCAAGACTAGAAAAAGTTCTGATTTGTTTGTCTGAAAGAGTTTCAGTAGATCAGTCTCGACTTCAGTGACTATGGGGCACTTCTCTCGTAAAGGGGACCATCAACTGCTAAACCCATGTGACACAGATAGAGCGAATGACACTCCTTTCTGAAGGGTCTCTGGTAAAACTTGAGTCCTAGTATTTTTGTTTGCTTCCCGAAATCCCAGACGAACTTATACACTGTTAGTTGAACTGCAGGTTTTGTATTGAGCATCAAGTGTTTAATAGATTGTGGTAGACAATCTACGGCTATAGATCACTGTGTCATGAGGCGATTGTTCAGTGGCCATTGAAAGACCATTATCTGTCAGACATGCACTATGACTGGTACCTCAGCTCAGAGTCAAACTGCTGCAGTAGCCCAAATCACTGTTGGGATACGTCATAATATCTCGCTTTGTACCCGAAATTCCTGACTTGGAGGGAAAATAGTTACTCAAAGATATTTTGTTGCAGTTAGTTTGACATTCAGAGATCCTGATTTATGCATTACCATGACTTAGACTTTCAGTTCAGCAGCATCTAATAAAGTTCGAGATTTGCAGGGTGAGGGCAATAATTATCAGTTGTGTTAATTGCTTATCAGCTTTTTCCTGCTCTAAACTAACACTATCATACCAGCTTTTATTAAAATTCACTATCAGTTGACCTCTTTTTAGGACAGTGTAGTTAAACTCTTTCCCACACAACGTGGCACAGTGTTTAGTTCATAATCTGAACCGGCAGGCTGTAAAGTGTATTTGGAGCCTCTCTGTTTTTCTTTATACCATGGATGAATGCTATCCAAGTAATAGAAAGTCACTATCAGGGCTATAGGTTACTGGTGGTGCATAAAATTCTACATTTCATGCAGTCTTGCTGTACAGCGCTACACATTTCCAGCTGCTTGCATGCCACAGAAGTATAATGATCTGCAATAACTTCCTGCCTGACTGTTATTTTCTATACCACATTAAATAAACTTGGTTAAATGAGCCACTTTAGAAACAAACCGAAGAAGGCTATAGATCAGTAGAGCAGTGTCATTGACACTTAACTCCAAGCTGTTCCCAGTTTATTTGTTCTGTAGAAAAAAAGGCAGTTCCCGAAAAGCTACATTGGGCAAAAGTATCGTATTACTGAAGTACTGAAACAACATTTATTTAGGGTATGATAAAGGTCCGTAGGTATTAGTTTATAGTCAGTACACAAACCCGTGCACATTGTTTTTATCACCTCCTATTTTTCAGTGCCTTAACTTTACCTGCTCTGCTGCTTCATGTCAACACTTTTTCTGTGCATATATCCTGCTAGCAGCATCAAAGAAGAGAAGCCACTGACTTTTGATGCTACTCTTTTAAAGCGGATGTACATTTACTGAGGTCTGATGGTGCTTTTGAAACCTGTAACAGATATCTATGCTTTGAGTTGTGACTTAAAAAATGATGTTTTTTTATGCAGCTCTTGTTAGTAACAGCACAGCAAACAGGAATATAGATAGCCGCTGAATGTATATACAACATAAATGAAGAGATGGTGATATAGTAAAATATTGATGTGACCATATACTGCACATTAGAGTGCGGAGGAGACAGATCGAGGAAACTGTAGAATGTAGCATGAGAGGAAGGAAGGACCAGGAACAAAACAGAAGAGTATGAGTTTTGAAAGTGACAGCTCTATTACTGCTTTCATCCATTAATAACCAGCCAGGTCATTAGTGTGAGAAATGAAGCCAGGCGCTCACAAGAGACAAACAAACACAATGCTAATCTCTGTTCTCAAACGGAGTGTCAACAGCCCGACATAAATGAGGGAAATGGAAAGTGAGCGGAGAGGTCAGGGTGGAGAGAAATAGGAAGGGAGACGTAGAGGATGATGAGGGAAGAGGGATTGTGACGGGTAAATGATAAGGTGATGAATTGAAACTGATCCAGAAGATATCATAACAGGGCAACGAGAGCGAGAGGGGAGACTCAGGAAAGGGAGAAAGCAGGGAAGGAAGCGGAATTGGCTGTGATTTCTGTTGGAGGACTTTCTTTAAGTTTGAAAAATGACAGCCGCATTTTTTTCCGACATCTGTTGAAGAGAGTCATTAGTGGTAGAAATGAGTCCTGCTGCACGGAGTCAAACAAACACAGCACTGATCTCAAGAAGAAGAATGAAACAGAATGCCAATCAACGGCCACATGTTTGTGATAATTAAACTGTAAGAGGAGCAGAAAGCGAAAGAAGTGGTCTGCGGTCTGTCCATGTGTCTCCTTGCTACATAATTACCACAAGGGAGACAGTAAGTCGCATTTCAGGAAGAATCAGCTGTTTCCTCTATTTTTCACCCCATATATCACTTATATATCTACTTCTTAGCCTTCTTAGCTGTCACTCTTTCACTCTCTTTCACACCTTTTTATGTCTGCCTGTCACTGCCTTTCCATTATTATTCTCTTTCCTTGTGTAATTGCTCTGTTATCAGCCCTACTCATGCATTATACACTTCCCACAGGTCTTTCTGTCTCTGTGTCCTTAAAGGGAGAATCATACAATGGTACTTGATGATTTTGAAGTGCAAGAACTGAGTTTCTTGTCGCTGGTCAAGGACAAAACCTGCGAGTGTTGTACGGCTGCCTGTTCCTTCAGGCAAGCTGTTTGCGTGTATATGCACATGCCAGTAATGACAGTGAAGTGGAAAACAGCGGAAAACTGCAAAAACAGCAAGTGTACAGATGTTGAATATATGAGATATAAAATGAGATAAGACAATGTCAGATTTTATTGATCCTCATGGGGAAATTGGATCTTTTCATCATCTATAGTAATATACTGTAGGAAAGGATTTAGGCATGGAGGTCAACTATAGAGCAATAACAACAGCAATACAAAAGCAATAGAGAATATAAATAATAATGGAGGGACCTATGGAGGAACATAAAGTTAAATCCAATCATTTGAAAAGATCATAGTGTGCTAGAGGGGATTTTAGACATGATACATTGTTTGGGTTTGCAGCTTGTACAGTTTTGAGCCTGTTATTCTTTTACGTGGGTCCAAATTCTTTCAATTTCCGGGAAAGATGCAAAAGCAGCAGCACAATAGTCAGTACGTTGATTTCTCTAAATTTCGCTGATAGTTGATGAGTAATTAGAGTTTCTGATTTGCAGATCTGACTGCGGCAGGGGAGCGTTCCGTTCTTTGGAAACCCAGAGCCATAAAACGCTCTTTGACATCATCACACATCAACTGATGACAGAATATGTTGGCAAACACATTAAAATGAGATTGTAACATGTGCAACTTAGATTATGTAATATATATATTTTTTTTATTAGTCTTAATCAATCAGCTAAAAGTGTTTTATTTGTGTGGAGGTAACATTAGCATCTACCCCTTACCCTAACCCACTGAAAAAATGTTTCCTCATCCCTGGAGGTACCCAAAGTCAGATGGGATGCACACATACATATACTGTAGACACACACACACAGATTACTTCTCTCTCTGTGATTATGTCTTGAAGCAGCAAACTGGTAGCAAACTTGCAGCTGTGATGCTACGACTTACTTAGACACACACACCAGCACTCATACACGAACACACATGCACAGAGCGGCTATTCTGTTTCGATTCTGCTTTGTGGTGCAGAGTCTGTATTGGATTTGTGTTTGAAGCCAGCCTGCAGCCTTATTACTGTGTTGTCACCACACGCACGGACACACACAAATGTATACACACACACATATATAGAAAGGTGTGACCAATTAATTTTTCCAATTTTGGTGTGCAGAGGTAGAAGTGCAGCCCTGGCACCAAACAGGATGAACACATTATTAGTAGGAGCAGTACAGTATCAGAAGGTGGAGTTGGGGCGAGCTTCAATATAATGGCCAATCACACTGGCTCCTCGCATCCCCTTTAATGTAGCAGACAGTTTTCTAATGAGCCAGGAGGAGAGTCCAGGTCGAGCTCTCATCAGAAAAACGTCTCTGGGAGAAATGCAATTATAGCAACTTGTGTTTCATTATTACTGTCTGTATTTCTTGTTTAATTAAGTAATTAAAACATAGGAGTCGCTTTTCGGTTAGTCATATCTGCGTACTTTTACATGCCCAATAATGCTACTCGTGCAAATACTTTGGCAACAATAATCCTAGTGTTTGAGCAGTATATAACTACATATTTCATCATCTCAATGATTTCACACTGCTGCATGAATCACACACAAGGTCTTGCACCTATTTTGTTAGAACCCAGTGCTGTGTAATTAATTATGAGGGGACACGTGCTGTTTGACCCGTGTGCACTCAACTCACAAGCTGCAGTTGGAAAAGCACCTTGGTG
This sequence comes from Nibea coibor, assembly GCA_023373845.1. Classification (NCBI taxonomy): domain Eukaryota; kingdom Metazoa; phylum Chordata; class Actinopteri; family Sciaenidae; genus Nibea; species Nibea coibor. The sequence continues at coordinate 12,475,258 of CM041739.1, read as the reverse complement.
CTTTTATAATCACAAAAATATTTAATCAGCTAAAAGGAAAGAAATGGTATTTGATTTACCACAAAATTCATGTGTATTTACATGCACCGAACTGGGTGAAAAATGAATATAACAGTGAAAGCCACAAAGCTTGTATCACATACATTAAAGAGCTTGGTATTGCAGAGGGCTGTGTGCGCACCGATGAAGCTGCTTTTACTTGTGTTCAGACACTGTGTAAGCAGGGGAAAACCCAGCTGAAATTTCACGGGGAAAAGGGAAAGTGAAATTGCACTTTGCTGCCTCATTTGCATAAACACAACCTTCATTCACCTCTTTGTAAAATGGTTCATTTGAAGCCACGATTTTAGGCACAAGCACAATGGAACAATAAAACTAGGTTTTGTGCAGTACAGTCTTTGCCTCAGCAGGAAATGGGGGTCTCAGCATGTTCCTCTCCAGCTCCAATCTGGAGCTGTTCCTCTTTGTCTCTATAGTACTACTTCGACTTTACATTTTTACATTTTTTTTTTTATTATGCAGAATATTTGTTAGACGTATTATCTGAATATTTCATGTAGAACCTCTGTGTTGTCTGTATGTTTGCATGCTTGCTGTGATGATCCCATGAGACTGGACTGTGCGGGGAGCCTGAGGACCGGATGAAAAAATGAGTTAATCATGATTCTGTGTGTATGTGCGTGAATACATTTGCCCTTTGCTGTCCTTTCTTTTTCAAATGAAATGAGTATTGTTTCAATGCTAAATTTTAAAAAATGAAAATGGATGGATGAGAACTGGTTTCAGCTACTTCAGGCATTGTTCCTCAGCGGCACTATTTTTCAGCTTTGTCATAATCTCTGACCTCATGTGACATATGCCATGAGCCGCGCTTTGATTTGTTTACTGTTTGTCTGTCCTTGTGGCAGGGCAATGCTACATCAGTGAAACACATCTATCCTTATAGGTCTGAGAAGAGAGAAAACATACAGTTAGTCCTGGGTGCAGGTGAAACATGAGATTTAACTAACACTAGGTTTTATGGCTGTATTTAGTAACATACACTAAATGCCCCAACGAGGAAAGGATTGCAGCCTTTTCTAAACCCTCGAGAGCTCAACTAGCTTTCCACAGTTGCTTCACTTGATGGTGAGTCAGTGTAGGTCATCCCAGCATTTTGGCAGTGCTCAGAGCCCAGCAACCAATCACTGTAGTTATGTGCAAATAAGATAGACTTGAAGTGCAAAAATATGCTTTCAGGTTATGATGATACATGTATAGAGCAAATGAAATACCACGACTGCATTACATGAATGCTCTTATTTTGTTGTTGAGCCGGAACATTACATTATCCATGATGATGACCCGAGGAGGCTGTAAAGTTAAGCCAGCGTGCAAATTTCAAAAGCTGCAGTTCCTCAAACGGCCACTTGATGCTGGCTGCAGAAAGAGTCAGTCCATAAACCCTCTAATTAAATGTGTTTACAGCCTGCTGTAACAAACAGTTTGGATCTCTGTAGCCAGTCTGACAACTGTACTGGTATATAACTCACCCATTCAAATTATACTCACGTTGTGCATAATTAAGAGCTTGGCCACTTTGATTGACAGGTGGGTGCCATTGCAGCTGACTTTTTGGAACAACTAGGCTTCAGCTCCTTGCACGTTAAATGCCTTTGCCATTTTTGAATTTTTGCCCATTTTTGGCAGATCGGCCAAGATGGAAACAACCAAAGTTACTTCATAACTGTAGTTGGCCGTGCCTAAAAATGTGTCTTGCAGTAATCTACTTAATGCCTGATACCAGCGAGGTATTAAAATGAGCTTGTTTCAGTTGCAAGTTGCTATTGTTACTTCATAATTGTGTTGCTGGGTTATTGTTACGGTGCAGGGGGACTGAAATCTGCGTTTGAAACAGACCTCCAAACAAGAAAAGTCACCAGTGAATGCATGATTTTGTCAGCCTGCAGCCATATGGAGCGTAATGTGTTGTCATCCAAAGAGATAAAACAGAGCTCATTGACTTATCTACACTTTTAACAAGTGCACTCCAGAGAAAATATAAGCTCCCTTTCATCCCTACACAAATCTTTCTCACAGTATTCACTTGGATTTTGGCAAACAGATTTCAGATTGCTTTTGACACATTTCTAGCATTGTGTTACTGCATAATTCAGTACCTTTAATTTGTAAAACAAATTAGCTGCTGCTGTGTGCTCTATAACCTCTGTTGTCTTGAGGTTTAGTTTTCTGTTCTTTTCCTGGATTTCTCCGGTTTGATAGTGCGTTTCTCTTGCGCTTGGCAACTTTGTAGACGAGGGAAGAAGCAGGCTGCAACATTCACTCATTACTGTGGCTGAAGTGAAGATTTTGGCAGCCCAGCTAGAGGGAAGTTATAGTATTCAAGATTTGAGATGATAAGAGTTTGGACATGTTGTGCAACATCACACCAAGGCACTTGGCAGTCTAGCCAGGGCTCACTGTCATATTGTCAGCTGTGATGGAAAGCTCTTGAAGAAGATAGGATTCACATGGGAAAAGAGCAGCTTGGTTTTGGCAGTACACGTCGAGCTTTAGGTGGTGGGAAGCCGCCGAGCTCGGCTCAAAATGTCACCTCGATGAGAGGAAATTCACTACGCTGCATGCATACGCTGGAGTGTCATCAGCATAAATTCAGAAATTACTTTAACATGGAATATTGCCCACATATCATCGGTAGCCTGGAAGTTATTAATTATCGATTAGTTCTTGAGGTAGTTCAGGAAAAACATCCAAAAATCATCCAGTGTCAGCTTCTCAGATTTGAATATTTTCTGCGTTTCTCAGTCCTTTATGACAGTAAACTGAATGTATTTGTTTTTTTCCCCCTTATCCTGTATTTCTTGAAACCTTTCAGTCATAACAAGTTCCACACATATTCACATATTCTCTGTCCGTTCACACACTCGTGCTCAGATGCACACTTACAAACCGAACAGCAAACATGCAGCCTCACAGGCAGACACGTTTTAAAAGAGGCTCCTCTGCTTCAGTCTTATTTGTAAATCTTGAAGTCAAAGGACAAAAAAAAACCTACAGCTTTAAAATGGAGATAAATACCTTCACATCCATTTCAATTACTTTTCCACTCTACGATCAGCATTTTGATTAGCGTTCCTGTCAGCTTTATAATTATGATGCCGATTATGGTGATCATAACTATTGTGATGATGGTGATGATGATTGTGTTTGTGATTACCACGCTTATTGACTGTGGCCGTGTCACAGACGCAATCTTTCAACCGCTCCACTCATTCCATGTGAAATCTGCAGTCTGGAGGAGAGACGGAAGGAGGAGCCTGAGCTGCTTCGATTTGTTCCAGATTAAGAGAGGGAGATGTTAAACCAAAGTGGAGGATTTTGATAAATGTTGAGGAGTTTGGCATAAAATGTTATTTTAAAAATAAATATAAAATATAGATAAAACATCAAACTGGGAGTGTGAGGAAAGTTAAACTTACCCTCAGGATTGAAGAAAAAAAATAAAAAAATAAAAATGAAAGGAAAAACGAATGAAGATGTAAGACAACAGAGTTGGCAGGGCTCACGCCGTGATGCGTTGCTAGAAACACATTGCCAGCATAACCATTGTGAATTACAGCAGTGTCCCTGGTGTGTGTTTGTGTGCCACATTTTTTTGCCGTGTTTTAGACGGGCAAAAAGTACCGCTCATCAGTGTCACACCCGGCCCAGACAGTTCAGTAATTCATTAATTCAGTTGCAGTAAATTTTGTTTCTATTACTGGAATTCATATTTGCCCCTCACCCTCCATGTGCATCTCCCACAGTGTGGAAATAGACGTTTCGATCTATAATAATATTTTGAACATTCACACAGTTACAGTTTTTAGTATTCTTTCATGCTTGCTATTCACATTCACATGCTACTGCGAACTTTTCCTGACCAGTGGCAGCTTTATCCACAGATGTGATAATCTTGCAGTATGGAAAATGAACAGACTCAATCATGTAGCATTAGCTACCAAATGTTTGCTAATAACAAGATAAGAAGAAGACAAGAAGACAAGATAAATAGATGCGTTAGGGTTTTGTGTCGTCAGCTGGGTCTCCAGAAGGGAACGGAAATCACCAGTGAATGGAAAATATGACAACAGTGATAACTAGCAGCAGAAATGCGTCCCGAGTCGTTTTCTTCATTGGTGAATAGTATAATTTGCAAATGAAAATGATGAAAAACAGACTGTTTCATTTCGCATTCTTCATAGAGCTTATTTGACAGAGTCTGCAGATAACCCATCTGACAGGCCTACACAGCACGCCTCAGTCATTGTACTGAATGTCAAACAGGCTGCCTGTCTAAGTGAATGATGTAGATCCCGGTGGTTATTCACGGCCGCTCTGTAAACGTCACACTCCTGACTCCGAGTGCTTCAACCAAAACAAATATGCATTTAGAGCAGGGTTTCTGCAAGTGTTATTAAGCTCCTCCGTCACCCCGACTGAATTACTGTACCAACAGCATGACAGGAAGAGTGTGAGCGGAGATGGGAGTTCTTTACAGGGTTCACGTTCGTGTCTCAGTCCAGAAAGATTCTGTGTAAAAGCATCAAGCGCAGATCCAGTGAGTCCTCCTCTGAGGGGACTCACTGATGTTGAAAGTGAGTGCTTCAAGCCTGACTATCTGTTCAGTATCTTCAGCATCAGGATCATGTTTTCGGTCTAATTATACTGATCTCGTAATTACACAGCAAGAAAGACGGATTTTAATAGGAGCATTAAAGCTGACTTGACTGATCTAAGTGGATATAAAACACAGAATAAGCCAGTGAACTTGCCACAGAGTGTAAAAATACAAGGTTTTCCGGTGAGCAGCTGGAGAGACTCAAGTTGATGGTGCGTGTAAAAGCACCTCCTTTGTGGCACGGCCGAAAGACGAGGAAGCAGACTGATGGTATGTTTCAGAATAGAGAGGAGAGAGAGCAATAAGAGCTTTTACTTACCCCAGTAAGTTGACATTCACTGTTTGAGGGCGCATGTAAAATCCAGAATAATTAACCTTGCGAATGACTCAAGGATTATAAAATGGATTTTCAGATCAGAGCACATGTTTTGGCTGTAAAACTACCAGCTGGAGAAAGTAGAAGTGGAACTGCTGGTTCTGGAATATATTTAGAGTGTGACATCACAGATTCTAGATCCAACACCACAGTATAAGGACAGAACATTCTGTCTACTGTATACACTTATGAAGCATTACTATGAGTTTAGGTACTGACTCACACTTTTAACCTCAGTAAACTTCCTTTACTTTGAAAGATTATCAAAGAAAATGACTTAGATGGGGATGCCTCAACAGCCAAGGTACCAGTTGTTACATGGGTGAGTCTGGCTTCACCTTGCACAGCAACATGCACCTGCCACGTACTCTGTATGAGCTCAAGACAGGTTTTATTTTAGCAATCCAACAGGTGAGTACTTCCTCGCATATCTTACTAGGGAAGGATGGATAAACGGATAAATGGAAGTCTGGTAGTTCAAGGTAAAACTAGGTGATACTTGTGATTGAACACCCACTTTGCAAAGACATGTGACAAGTGTCAGCCGTGAGTGTATCTGTGTTTTGAGAAGCGGTCTGGTGAATGCTAAAGTGAAATATGAACAGATAGATAGATTGATTCAGACATGGAGACACCCAAAAGGTAGCTGATTTTATATATATATATATATATATATATATATATATATATATATATATATATATATATATATATATATATATATATATATATATATATATATATATATATATATATATATATATCATGTTTCTGGCCACTTGATGAATCAAGTCCAATACTCTATTTTAACTCTGTTTTTGGTCTCTACCAGGCCCTGAGAGAAATTTCTGACTCTTTAGCTGCTAAATGGCCCACAATGTTTTTGTTTTTTTTAGCTATTTGCTAACCGTGTCTGTTCTTCATTTTGTGCTGAGAAGGTGTGCAGTGATTTTGGTTTTTTAGAGCTTTGTAAAAAAACAACCCCCTATTGCTGAAAACAACACTATAAGAGCAGTGACAGTGGACCAGAACAATAAAGTTGTGGGCTGGGCAGCTAAAAGAATGAGCTCTAACTCACTCTAAGGCTGAGTAAATCACAGGGAAGGTGCATATTCAGCTGATAGTTCTCTGTAGGTTCATCACAATGTCCTTTTGTTTTCACATTGTCATCTGCAGTGTCATTCATTTTCCTTGTGTACAAGTAACCACGTGTTTAATGAACACAAAACAGACTGGGGACCGTCACCTGTGAGTGATATGTTGGTTGACAAACTTGACAAACTTGCTGGTGGTGGTGGATCACAGGATATCAGGTACAGGGTGTAACTTTAGCGATCTATTCAGGGAATACAGAACACTCTCAAAACTGCGGTGAGTGCTGCAGGGAATGTACACAGCTGCTCTGTTTCGTGTTTATTCTATCAAAAATAGTATTTTTCATCGTTCATCTGTTTTTAATTAAACATATTTTCATTCACTGTTATACTGCTTGTTAAACTTGAGTATCACCTCATTATGAATTGAATTAATTTGGTTTTCCATTCATTAAATCATCGACAGCAGACTCAATGTGAACCAGCTTAATGGTACTGTACATCAAGCTTACCAAGCATGATGTTTACCTTGACTGACCCCTGTAACTACAAAACACACAATGTTCTTACCAGTGTCTGACTGCACTATATATCATATCATAAACAGATGGAAAAAATAACTGAGTTTTTTTATACGATCAGGAACTAATCCCTGTCTCACCTCTAAAGGGTAAAGTAAGGTTTCCATCGACCAATCAAAGCAGTGGGAGGGCTCTTCTCCCAGGAGGGCTCATTAAATTTGATTTTGTTTTCGCTAACTCAAAATAAATAAGAACTACCTGTCTCTATGTCATTTCAGACATAACTCAGATTTAAGTAATGGTATTGGGATCACTCTATACAAAACAATTATTCAGCAGTTGCAGTGAACTGATAGAAAATAATAATTGTAGCCCACTGGATCATTGTATCACCCCTGCAGAGTGAAAGCACTTCCTTCAGCCAATCAGTGTTGAGATCACCCGGTTGGAAGGGCCAATCCCCATGTGGGCTTGTTAGGGTCCTGGTGTTGTTTGTTTGTTGAGAGGTGAGAGGGAGAGAGAGAGAGAGAGAGGGAGAGAGAGTTGAGATAATGGCAGGTTAGACTGATAGAGGCGATAAGAAAAATACAACAATTTTGTGTGGTGCGTGGTTCTGTCTCTCTGTCTCCTCTCTGTCTAAAGAGGGTAATGTGTTTGGTTCTGTGCTGCTCTGGTCCAATGTGGGAACTGGTTCAGTGACAATATGTGAAGGGACAGAAAGATAAATTGGTCTGGAAGGACTCCCATCTTCTCCCACCAGTGGTATGACTGGGCATTGTTTGGAAATGTGTGATATTGAGGCAAGAATGATTTCTGAGATTTGGTACCAAAGTGATATTTTTTGCTTTGAGAGGTACAGAAGGTTTTCTATAAACCTTTTTTTTTTTGCATTTAACATAAGTTCTTAAGTATTTATGTTGTCAAACACAAAAGGCGTTCAAGAACTTTAGAGAAATTGCAAATCATGGTACATTGCAGATGCACTTGCATCTCTTTGGCTGGTCAAATGTCATTTGTAAGAGGGGTGGGGGGGGGATTTGCTCCACTCTCAATCCAGAGGAGACAGACCCCTCCGGGAACAGATCTGACAGGATTAACCCGCTTAGACTGGAAAAGGTCAAACACCATCTGGGTTTATGTGTCCTGCTGATCCTAAAAGAGCTCTGTTCTTCTGTTGGTTGGTTCCTTCTCTTTAATCAAAACCCACTGGACCACATTGTTGACTGCGACACACCTGGTTTACTCTGTCAGACGCGTTTACCTTCCTAGTCTTGAATCATCGGTGTGGGAAACAAAGGGGCTTAAAAATTTGTCCTTATGTGGAAAAAGTCTATTGCTTCTTCTCAGAACACCAAATCATCATGCATTTTCATCATATCGTGCTTCTAATCTTTTACCAGTGAGTAAGTTACAGTATGGTTACTTAATTTTCACCATCTTGATCAATCTGCTCCAGTGAGCTCTATAATAAATTAGCTGAGAATTAGTTATTTGTCGTTATCAAAGATGAATGAAGACTTGAACATCCATTGTGTTTTGAAAGTCATGTAATATCAAAAATAGTCAGTAAATATGAGACCCACTAGCATAAATCACAGCAGTGTAACAAAGATAACGCTCTGCTTTCATAAACTAAGCTGCAATGTAACAAAACACAATGGAATTGAGCTCTGTAGAGTGTTGACAGAACAATATCTGCACTTTTCATCCCGAGGCAAGAAAAGGATCAAGTGCAATGTTTGTGTAGGCTTCGGCTCTGACAGAGCCAGTTTATTTAAAATAAAGACGTCTCTCAGCTCTAGTTTGCCGTTCTCCGCTTTCACGTGTCTTAAATCAGCCACCATGTTTGCTTCAGCTCTCTTTCATGCTCTTCTTCTTTCCTCTTTCTCTGGTTTTCACCCAGCATTCGCCTCTCCAATTCACCCTCCGCCTTATTTCCCTTCATCAGCACCTTTCTGACTTTTCCCTTTGTTTCCCTCACTGACTCTGTTCCTGAGTAAGGCTTTTAAACTCCCATGAGACTGTGTGAAATTAGCTTGTAGCTGTTGTGGGTGGAAGAGCTGTGTGTGTGTGTGTGTGTGTCAGTGAGTAGTCTTGGTACTCTTTACTACTAACTTTGATCAGACATAATGGCTGCTGTTTCCATGTTGTGTTTGTGGATGGGTGAGAATAATATTTGTCCAGAGTGCTGTCCTGCTTAAAATCCTCTTCCCTGAAGCTCCAGCAGTGCTGTGTTTGCCTAAATATTTCCACATTATTGTCCATCTGTGTGTGTGTGCGCATGCATTGGATCGGTTGTTATGTCCAAATTGCGTCACTGTGGGTCAGAGCTTGACTTTTGCCCATGCAATGCTGTTTCCACGTACAAGGTGCACCCTTGCGTGATAAATATAGAAAGTAATGCAAATCTACAGTATTCTTGTGAATACGTAGTTTTGATACACACACAAAACCCCTTTTTTTTGCTTGGAATTTTTATTGTGTCTGGCGTGAAATATACATTTAACACAATTCAGATTCTGATTCACAGTTTAAAAGGGTTAATCTGTGCTTCATTTTTTTTCTTCTGTCACTGATGCACAAATGATTGCAACATCTTTGGGGAAATATTACACCAATTTCAGTGTTTATTGCTTTTCGCCCATCTTCATGATGGCAGCCTCTTTGCCCTGGTTTTGAGAGCGGCTCTTCAGAATATGCACTTAACATACTTTTGCCTTCAGATGTAGTCAAACGGCAAATCAAACAAACTAGTTAATCTCAAACAAACCCCCGCCAAAGATGGAGGAAGAAAATAAACTTGTTGATCTGTGATGCAGGTCCATAAGTGCGGGTAAACTATTGAAGTATAGTTTGAAATACAAAAAGAGCTTGGTGAGTTAAGACTTTTTTCTAGATTGAAGTTTTTAGTTGTAGGAGATTTTTGGATACATATAATAATGTAATTAGAACAATATAATAGTATAAATAAATACAGTATTTAATTATACGAATTGTGTCTTATGGGGCATGTTCCTATATCATCCTAAAGAGTAAAAGCAATGCTTGAGCAGAAATAAAATCTAAAAACAAACTGGAAAAAAGACAAAATCACCTTGGGGAATTCATTAAAAAATGTAGAGGTACATCAGTTATTAAAGAAAAGAATTGGTATAGTCACAGTTCTAATACCTGCAAAATGAAAATGAGCCTTAACTCACAGGTATAGTCTATACAGGATTTTTAGATTCAGCTTGAGTATCAGCTCCGGGCATTGATCTGCAACGATATCACACTTTGAGTTCATGAAGCACACCGTAAGCTCTAACAATATATCACTGCCTTTGTCTATGGACAAGTAAAGGGGACAATATATTTACAGGTCTGGATTATAGCTGAGCTCAGCTTTTACTGTAAATATCGTTTGGGTGATCGCCAGAAAAACCCACACGGTTTAAAATAGAAAAAAGAAACCAGACTGCATTTTGTTTTTCCTGTTTACATACAGCGAACATAAAAACACTTTGTGAAAAGTTTAGTGTGAGAGCTTGTCTAAAGCCCTGTGTGGATGTTTTGTCTGCATTCATTTGACTTGCATTTAGTTTGACAAAGCCTTAGAGACAAGAACGTATCAGCAGACACAAAACACACACACACAGAGTAAGACGTGAGGGCTTCTTCCCACAGGCTTCTTTTGAACTTTCTACTGGCATTTACTCTGTGAACAGACAACAACACGGGCAATAAGAAAAAAGACAAAGTGTCAGAGCAGAATGAAGGCAGCGGAGTTTGGAAAAAGGGAAGTGAGGGAAAACTGAGTGCAGGACAGTTCCAATATGCTGAGAGGAGGAAACTCTGCACTCTAACTAAAGGGAACTGAGGCAGAGGAAAGAGAGGAGGAGGCAAGAAGGATTAAACAGAGCAGAGCAATGCACTTGGAGTAAAGAAAGGACATTTATCTCTCCTTCCTCCTGAGCTTGTCCCTTGTTTCCCCAGTGGAGCAGACAGATAAGACAGCCTGTGTGATTGGCTTAACACTTGGCCCGTCGCCACGGCTGCACTATCACCCTGGGATACCGACAGTAGCTGAGGGACTTTGTCAGATAGGACGGCGTTAAAAAAAGATGGGGTAGTTTTGTACAGGAACTTGGTTGATTGAATTTAAAACAGTGTGTTTGAATTCTGTGTGAATTTGCACCAGAACTAGAAAATGCAATGCTGTAAATCGTCTATCACAGTTTCTATCCCACTCTTTTTGCATAACTTCCTCTGCTTTTCAGAGTGATTCAGTAGATTTCTATTTAGGGTACTAACTGTCTACAGCAGAGAGACACAGCGAGGGAGAAAAACTGTTTGTTTTTTTTTGTTTTTTTTGCGCTACACAATTTCCATGTACGTCTGTCTTCTGTTCTTTTTCACGCTCATCATTAATGCCATTAAACGAGCTGCAGCCTCTGTGTCTTCTTTATCGCTATAGGTTCTCTCTAATTCAGCAAATTGAGGATCTCCACTGTTTATTTTCCAATAACACTTTCTGTGTCACGTAGCGGAAAACACAGCAGAAGCAGGTGGGCTATTAACACTTTATAAATTTCACTCTAAATATCTATGTCCTGCTCAGCAGTGACAAAGTAGCAACATCTGTCACCTAGAGGAGAGAGAGAGAGAGTGAAAAGGAAACCGAAATGTTTAAAGCAAGCTGTTGAGTATTTTTTTTTTTTACTTCCAGAAGCGGGGGAATGAGGCAGCTATGGCTTTGTTTTTCACACCATGGAGAGGTTATGGAAGCATGGCAGCCACAGAAAAGCACCGTGTGAGAGCAGAGACTGTTAGCAGCCAGCAGCAGCTGAGTCTATTCATCATCATCTAGCTTATGGCGGCACACTCGCTGTTGGAGCTTACCTCACAGATAAGAAGAAAATCAAGGACCCATACTCGCAGTACACTAGTTTGACAGACCTCTAGTCAAGTAGACAAAAAGACAAGAAGCAGCACTTCCTAATATGTTTCTTTCCAACCTGCTTCCCCAGCCAATCAAACAGCCAAAGGCAGTAGACCTGTAGCCATGTCAAGCTAATCTACTGACATGCTGTCTTATCTATTATTTATTACACCGTGTTGTGTGTTGTGTCCACTAGACTGTGTCTCCCCCCAGGCTTAGATCTAGGTTGACCTCGACACGCCTGGGAGCAGCTGTAAGGCTTACATGGTGAAAAAACACTGATCTGACAGGCAAAAAGTGACTCGGGAATAAAGTAACAAACATGAGACTTAGCTAGGTTTGTGGAGAAAAATGTTGGAATCACAAGAAAAGTGTTCCAGACTTTTTATTTCTTCCTTGTCAGTTTCCTTCTGCCTCTGCCTTGATCTGATTCGCGTCGTTTTTTTTTCTCTCTGTCACTGCGTTTAACTCGAACGGGTGGCTGAGATTTTCTTCTGCCTTCTTCCCTTTAACCTTGTCTGTCAGTCAGCTGTTCATCCAGTTACTAGCTCAGTGATGTGAGTGACTGATATCCACGGTTCTTACTGCAGGCATGGGTTCTTGCACGTGCAGTACCTGACACAAATTAACATGAGAGTAATTATGATGAAGCTTAAGCTAGCGCTGCAACGATAAGAGGATAATCAGGAATTAAAATGAATGAATGAAAAACATCTAGTCAGACAAAACAAAGTGAAGACATCACTGGCTGGGAAACTCATTTCCCACAATTCTCTGACATTTGAAATACTAAAATCTTATTTGTTTAATAGAAAAACTAACTGGCATATTAACCAATCATGAAAATGATTTCTATTTGCAGCCCAAAATGGGACAGGGACCACTTCATTTCCAAACGGATTGTCCTACATTCACTTATTTCTTGTCATGTGTACAAACAAGTGCAGCACTGCTAATGCCTTCCAAGAGGGACTGTCTGAAAATGTGCGCCGTTATCCCCATAATTAAGTGATTACCATGTCTCACACTTCTCTCTGGAGGCATGCTTGTCACCCCACTTTAAAGAGGACCGACAACATGTCGTACAAACTAGTTCTACTGGAGCACAACCTAGTCGTATCCTTGGGACATATTTGTCTCCAGATTGCTCTGCAAGCTTTTAGGCCTCAGATACGATTTAATTTTAGATTCATGGACCCCATATTGGGTTGAACCTAGTATTGACAAGAGAAGGACATTTTTAAAAGCTATTTTGAAAAGCTAGATATCATAAGAATGAGGCTTTTTCTCATTCATTATCTTCTCTTCTCTTCTTCCCCTCATTAGCTGGCTGCTGCATGCAGTTTGTTGCTATTATTGAGATTTTGCTGTCAGATGATTCACCAAAAACCTTGCACAATGCTATTTATATTTGCTTTTTTGCCCTTCTCTTCACTGACCAATAGTAAATCTCCTCATTTCATTTATTCTTTGTATCATTTAAACTTTAAAAAAAATATTTTGCAAGTTCAGGTCCCATGAGTAATGAATCTACAATGACTCTTCCCCTCTGCTCCAGCTGCTTGTCATCTTGCTCTATCCGTGTATCCGTAATGTGCAAAGATTGTTGTCGTGCTCCATCATCTGTATCTTTCTTTAATTCTCTCTAGTCGTCCCTCTCTGAGTTTCTAGTTGAACTAACTCTCTCCACTTTCCACCACTGCTGTACCACTGTGTTGTGATTGATTGATTTTCATGTTCAGTATCCTAAAAACTGGGAGGAAATAAGAGAAAAGTCAGCTTGGAGAGGGCACTGGAATGAATGAAAGAAAGAAAGAAAGATGAAAATGCAGAGATATTCGAAATAACAGGCTGCTCAGTAAAAGTTTTCCCCTCATTAATGTGAAGAGAAAAGACAGAATGAAGAGGAAGCATATTTTTGATGTTTGGCTTTGATCCACATGGTTTAGTTGAGGGATGTTTTCAGCAGTGAAAAGAGGAGTAGAGGAGGGAGGCATCGAGTTGATGAATGAGGGAGGCTATAAAAATAGAAAGCTAAGGGGAGAAGGGGGAAGTAAGCAGAAAGAAAAGGAGTCGTTTGTCTCAGTTTAGAGGAGCTGGATTAGCGATGAATACAAATGTTGTCATTGGTTAGCCGGATCCTGCGTAGCGTTACACTCTGGAAGGAATTCACTGTGATATTAGAGCCACGTTTGTTTTTAGCATAATTTGTTTGTGTGTGAGACTAATGGAAGGAGAGCAGGTGATAAAGTTTGAATGCACTCCAGTAAGATATTAGTTTGAGTTTGTGAAGTTATACTCGGACACGGGTGCACACGTTGTGTGAGAACAATACCGTATGTATGTGTGTGGTCTTCTCGGCGCCACATGTAATATTCAGTGTTACCTGTCTGTTCATATGAATGAGATGCTGCCTGTCAATCTTGAGGATGTGGACATGAATACTGGATAGACTACGGTGGAGCTACCCTACCGGAAAGCAAACACCTCTCTCTGGTCTTCTTCTCCCTCTGAGTTGCCTGTCTTCCTCTCACCTTCTCCTCCTCCTCCTTATCTATGTTTCCTAGTCATCCTTCTTCCTCTTCCTTAATCTTCAATCTCTCTTTTGTTTCTTCAAACATCCTTTTGCAACCCCCTCTTCTTCTCCTTCTTCCTCAATCTACGCACCTCCTCCCTTTGCTGGTATAAATTGAAATGACCTTTCGGGTTTCGATTATTGAAATCAAAAAAAGGACAGATGATTCTCCATATTTTTCTTCCTTCCCATTTCGCCTACTTGCTCGCGCCAGGCGCGTGTCAGAAGATAAAAAGTACAAAGCTTAAAACAACACAGCGTAGCTTAACGGCAGCCTGCAGCTGCACTTTTCAGCTTGACACCATGGCCGCTGCTGGAGTCACAGACGTATCCAATTCTTTTGATTGACCCTTGCTGCCTGCTGTCACTACCGTTATCTAGCAGCTTACTCAGTATTTCAGCTGGTAACAGGGATCATAACAAACTTTTGATGTCTTTTTTTTTATATATACATGTATTGATAGATCTAACAGACTGTCACACAGTGGAAGAAGCCACTCTGCCAGTCTGCAGTTTTTGGCTTGCACGGCACAGCACATGCCCGTCTCTTACTGCAAAGCATAGTTTGAGCTGATGAGAGAGACACCCCTAGAATATAGTTATCAAAGTTCAAATTACACCACACTGAATGTAACTGGAAAAAGCAACAGTTCTCTGCTCTGTAAAACCTATCCCACCTTTCCATCTCCTCACATCTCAACTGAATGAGAAACTAGAAACTAGAATGCTGACAATGCAACACAAAGTCTGCCTGTTGGGTGTTGCGAAATGGGTGCGATCCATTGTTTCATGGCCAGTATTTTTTTTTTTATTCCACACATTTCAAATCATGGATAGTAAGTGATACAGGCAGTTTCAGATCCATACTGCGGAGGCTGAACGAAAACGATGTTTTTTTTTTTTTCTTCTCAAAACTTTCACACTTCTGTTTTAGACTGAATAACTTCCACATTCACACTGGCCACCATGTGTTGGATCAGATGCCGGGTAAACGTGATCAACAGCTCTACTTTCACCGTTAAAAGTGTTCATTACTCTGTCACTGCAGTAATGGTGGCGCTGATGGACTGGTTTCTACTGTACTCATCATTCAGCCATCTTCACACATGTAACATTTTTTTTCTTTTTCCAGTCAGATATTTCTTTTTTCACTAATGGGGACAAAAACTTTTAGTGAGAATCAAACTTCATCAAATGCACTGTTTCTATTTCTGGTTGTGTGTTACCACACAATACTGTTGTTGAAGAAAAAACTGGATCCACTGGTCCTACTCACTTCTGCAGAGGCTGAACAGTAAGGTAATTTGATGAAGTGTGACACTAAAATCTACTCTCTGCTCTGTTCTGCTATCTGCTTACAAACCTCATATATCTGCTTCACAGGACACAGATCAGTACTTGACTATAAGTGGGATGTAGCCTAAGGAGGAAAGCAGAGACTTGGCGGAAGTGAAGGAGTGAGAGGAGGAGGAGAGGGGAATGAGTTAGAGACTATGAGGGAAGAGATGAGGGAGGGAAGGAATTCGGCAAGGTTCCAGACCCATGAATAAAATGCATAAAGTACACAGTAAATTTTTAATGCTGTTTAGTTTCCACCGAGAGGCCAGATTTGCATCCTCATCCCCTGATTATGACATCTTCAGTCAGCACTTCAGGCATGGCTTTACCTATTTTAATGTTAATGCGAGTATTAGTGAAAACCAATACCAACTTGTGTGCATGCACACACACACATACCCACACGTATTCACACGCACACATTCAGTGGACGTTACTTCTGCTGAGAGAAGCTAATCGGGCTGAAACCGTTCCCGCATCGGTTCCTCTCTAAATCAATTCTGTTCCTTCTCCACCTTTTCCTGTCACAGACTTCCTCTGAGACCTGCTATCGGATGAGATCTCAGGCCCATCACTTTAAACAGGAGAGGGGAAAAAAAATTAGCTGACCCACTGGAGACCCAGGAGACAGAAAGACTGATCACAGAAATGAAAGACTTCTTGAGAGTGTTCTCAGAAGTTAAACAAAAACACAGTTTATTTGTTATGCTGCAGTGTCACTGTGGTTTTCATCATATTCAGGATACTGACATTGAGACAGATTTTAAAGTTTTATATACATAATTATGAAGTTATCTAGTTTTGAATTGATGCAAGTTGGCTTTTTTTTTTTTTAAATACAGTGAACCCTCGTTTATCGCGGGAGTTACGTTCCAAAAATAACCTGCAATAGGTGAAATCCGCGAAGTAGCGTCACCACCACCCCCCAACAAATGCGGTCTTCCTTCCCTTGGTATGGATTCCCGAGCCAAGCCAACACGAGGACAAAATCTAGAGCCGGGAGCAATGACTGTCATCTTCAGAAGAACCCAAACTTTGCTGAGTTGCATGTAAAACAACCCACCTATACGTTTGGAAGGAAAACAAAGTCAAAATCACACAGCCAAGTCAAGTAACAATATTAACCGATGTACCATATATGCTCATTGGCTAAGTTGTTTTTGCTCGTCTCGTACTACATTTCCTCATTGATATGTGAGCCACTTTTCTTTCCCTGGGGAAACTGTCTGACACTGCAGCTGAGTTTAACTTCATCGTCCAACTGCTAAATAACGTCTAATGGAACTACTCAGTGAAACATTAAGGTGTTTGAACATAGACATGCAGTCAATTAACTGTAATTAAAATGGAGGCACTGCTAAATAAACTGCATCATGTAGAGGTTTATAATACAGGAATTCCATTTTCACTGACAGCTGTTGTGCTACATTTTAAACAGATTTTAATTAAACCCTATAAAAACTTAATTGAACAGTTCAAACTTTTGCTTGCCAACACTCTCCTGCAGTGTTTGCAACTTTAAACAGACATGGGTAAAAGACTTTCTTGACTGTGAAACTCTTCTAGCACCACCTTCAACAAAGACGATATGATTATAACGACAAAGTTTTATCTCCTTGTAATCACTTTAAAGGGTTTGAATGACATTGGGGCAGTGTCGCAGCGAGCTAAACAGCCAGTTAATGCTTTTGAGATGAGCACACTAAAATATTAATGGGGGTCCTAGGCAAGGAAAGGTCATCCCTGAGACTTAAATTGAATAATAAGAGGGCTAGTAGCAACTGCTGTAAACCTTAAGTAACGCAAGCTAGTGAAAAACAGTGAAAGTGGTGAGCAGCACCTCAGCTGCAGTCCTCTGCTGGACACGGTAAACGTCTTGATCTTATGATAAGAGACAAAGCACTTTTCCTTGTGAGCACAACATGTTTTCTAGCTGCAGGTCAAAATGAGCTCAGCAGAAAAAAACAACATGTTGCAAATTGTCCAGATGGTATAGAAATCAAAAGTCAACAAGTTTATTTGTTCCAATCTGGTTCAGATGTAACCACACTGTTGGCCTCAAATATGTTGAGCTAGTTACCCAAAGTTACTGTGGATTGGTTTATCAAATTGATGACTGATTCATTTGTAATTAATTCATGATTTCCTAATAAAGATCATAGATAATAAATTTAGGTATTTTAGCATGCACTAATTGTGGCTATCCTGCTTTATATTCATATTTCTCCTTTCTATCTCTTTGACTATATTACATGCTGTTTTCACAGAAATCATACACTTATATGGTATATTAAAGTTTTATGTGGAATAACAAAGTCCAAAAGTCAGATTCCTTTCATAACTCTGTTTTGAAATATGCATAGTTAGTGTGTTTTGGCTATAAGGCCAGAGCATAGGACACCCTCAATCCTAGACCCTCATTTGAATGAGTATAATCGCCACAAAGTTTCTGTCCCCTCCACACAGCCACATTTTAGCACAATAAAAAGGCACTACCTTTTTCCTCTTGCCTCTACTTTTGCACAACTTGCCTGCCTCTCCTTTTCTTTCTTCCTCCCCTTTCTCTTTACCCTTTATGCTGTGCTTCAACTCTAAGCCCGCACAATTTGCCCTCGATGTGTTTCAAATTACATGCCACATCAAATAAAGCTATCTCATAAGGCTTTGAGTGTGTGTATGCGCGAGTCCTTTGGTATGCCACCGCCTTCAGAATCAGATTCCTATTAAATGAATCTCTAGAGTTGAGCTCAGTATTCAGAAGGAGTAACACAGGGTTGTAATAGATCTGATAGACACTGCATACTGTGCCGTTATCGCTGACCTTTCTTTCTCTCCTCTCTCTCTCTCCCCTCCATTGCTCTGCCTCTTCTCTCCAATCATCTAAAGGAAGCGGAGGTGAGTAAATCTATTGTGTTTGTAATTTAATTATACTATTCTGAAACATAGTTACCTTCCTGGAAGTCCCAGACATTGTTTGTCTGACACTGCAGCAAACCCATACTTAAGGCATTGTTGGAGATCTACAGAGATTGCTGATTTAAATGCGCAGCAGGTTGGGTGGCCAGTGAGCCACATTGTGATGTAGTATTGCATATTAAAATGTTGCTGTAACAGTTTAATAGGTTTCAACACTTTCAGGAAAATGCTGCAATTTATCAATAAGTTTCTGAAGTGTTAAGTAGTATTAACTTTTAACGATATAAAATAGTTCTTTCTTGTGGATTAGCTACTGAGTTGGTGTTCATGTCTGACTTAGTAATGGGGCAGAATTCCAAATCTTACACCCATATCGATAGTTAACCATTTAATTCTGCTATAACGGCCTCCATTACTCTACGAAGACTTCCCACAAGATTTAAAATCATTCAATCACAGCTTTAGTGAGGTTCAACAGTGATGTGAGTTAGAGCCCTGCACTCCCGCGGGAGTCGCGGGACAAATTTTGAAAGCTCGTTGCGGGTGGGAGCAGGAGAGCACAATGCGCTAGTGGGCGGGAGAGGTGATAAGCTGCAGTCCCGCAAACTAAAAACGTGTATAAAATAAAATGTATAAATGATTCATTAATGTCCATCATATATAATTTGTGCTGGATTTTTTATTTGGCATTAATAAAACATTTGAGTTGCGGATGTGGTCTAATCTCGCGTATGTTTCAGGCAATTCCTTTCCGCTCTTCCGTGTTTGAGCTCTCCGATGGTGGCAGAAATGCCTGGCACCTCCTGTAGCGCTAGGTGAAGGATCGATCTGTGGAGAGCTCAGCTAAGCTCAGCATCTTTTATTTCCCAAGCCAATGAAAAAAACTTTTGTGAAAAATAACGTCCGCATCTTGCGGGATTTGCGGGCGGGAGCGAGAATCATAATTCTTTGCGGGAGCACGCGGGAGCAGTACTGCACAATGCGGGAGCGGGAAAATTCTGTTCCGCGCAGACCTCTAATGTGAGGTCAATGTTGTCAAATTCCTCTATACCACACTGTGAACATAATTTCTTTATTGATGTCCTTTGTGCATTTATCTTGTTTGCTGTAAATATTTCTAATAATTGGAAATAAAGCACTTAAACTAAAGCATAAAAAAGCCTCAGGCCAAAAATACACAAAAGCATTTCAATCACTTTTTTTTTTTGTCTTTTCCATTTTGTATTTGCAGCAGGCAAAAACTGACTATAAATGAGGCGAAAAAAATGTCAAGAGAAAGGGGCAGCATCACACTGAATTGTTTCTCCCAAAAATATGATTTATTAAGTTTTAACAATTTTTACATACCAGGCTTGAATCAGGTGTATGTATCTAACTCATTGATCACATGTTGAATACCTAATGCAGACATAATATTGAAACATAGTAATTTTGCTTATCATGATAATTGTACTTAACAAATCACCTTTTATTATCAATTCAGCTTAATTTATAAAGGGTGAAATGAAAGGATTTCTTACACCATTTCTCCACATGACGCTGACAATGTAGTGCTAGATTCATGGGAAGTCATTGTCACTGTTTAAGCATAGAATAACATTGTAATGGTTTCATGGTGCAGGCCTCATTAAAACTTACTGCAGAAATTAGTTTTGCCACAGTAGCATCCTACTTTACATCTTTACATCTCAGTCATAGAGAATCATTTCTTATCAGAGACAGAGCAGGAGAGATGGACATAAAATAAGTTGAAAAAAAGAAGAACGAAGAAGAAGTGAGGACATGAGTGATGTAGGACCTAAGGGAGAAACTAATTAGGTTTCATCTCCTCTTTTCAAACTTTTGTGCTGGCTCAAGTGTCTGCAGTTACCATTTATAGAACAAGGACTGGATGAGTGGGTCAGCTGTCCATTTTTTGTTTCCTAATTTAGCCTCCCTCCCTCTCTCTCTCTCTCTGTCTCTCTCTCTATCTGTTTTATTCAATAATAAAGGACCTGCAGATCCTGCTTTTAAACTCAGCAGGTTTTCTCTGCCTCATTCACGTAGTGTCACTGACACAGGCTCACTCCCTGCTGACACACATATGGCTCGCCCTGGGCACTCCTTTAGATCGAGACACCACCACCGCGGAGGTAGCTCACACTATAAAGAAAACACAGGCTGCTTTCAGTGCACCGCTAATTCAGTTTCAACACTTTATTCTCTTTAGCATGTCTAGCAAGCATGTTTAGACCACGCTTTAATGTGATTATATGCAGTGCGTATCAATATATTTTTGAACATCTGTGGAGACTGGGGTAGATACAGATAATGAATAGCAACAAACTGTGTTGTAATCATCTAAAATATGCCTTCACCGGAGATATTATAATAGTTGATGGGTACTGTACAATAACAAACACCTACAAAGTCCTTATATCTGTTGGCAGCTACATTATAATGCAGTATAAATCATTTATAGTGTCTTTAAATGCTAAATGGGAGACTGATAAAAGCAAAGCAAAGCTCTCACAAACAGAGCTCCCAGTGAAGGTTTATGAAGGATTATGAAGCCATCCATACCCCACAGATCAGCTGACCATCACCTGATGCTCCTAAGAATCAATGTGATCATGTAACAGAGAGAAATGCAGGGACCGTTAATCAATTGTTCCACTCATACGCTTTATGTGCATGTAACACTAAGCCGTGGCTCTTTTCATGACGGCAGCTTTAAACGGTCTACAGAATAGGAGACGTCTTTAGCTGGGCAGGAAATCCGCTCTGAATGCATCCATTGAATCAAAGTGTATTTGGCCTAACAGATCCAAATGTCTTCTCAACTGAGCTTAGCTGAGACAAGCCAATTATTTTCTCTTTTAATGTTTCCAGTTGATGAGGCTTTTCCGTGACTGTAAACTGTAGCCAGTAACAACAACTAAGATGTGACACTGTTACCTCGCTCCTCAAATTCTGTCTTCTCCTCCTGTCATTTCTTCCTAATAACAACAACAAACCTTCTCGCTAAACAAAGCAGAAGCCCATTTTGACCTTGACACTCAATGTTTTTGTCCTAGTTAAAGCCAACTAAAGCCTATAACTTTATAATCCACAGCATTTCCTCTACATTTGCGTCCTATTTTTAAGCGTTCATTCATTTTTACAAAAAAAACAATGTATGTGAGAACAAAAGGAGAGAAGAAGGAAGACAGGATTCTTCAGTAGAGTAGTTTAGTATTTGGGTTGTTCTCTCTCTGGTCTACAAAATAATTCAATGATATTCTCAGCATGGAGTTATTTTTTCATAACCCAGTTTCTTGTGTTGTGTTTCCACCCAGGATGACTACTTCAAAAGCTGGGCTCCTGCCAAATCTCTAGACCAAGGTGAGTTCTGCCCTTAGTGTGTTTATATTAACGCGTATTGTATATCAGACTCGGGGTGGGTATCAGACCTCAGTAATTAGTCAATCATTAGTTTAGTAGTTCTGTTTTTTTTCATTGATTTGCTTCATTTACTCCCATTCAACATTTAAAATGACTTTAGGTGCAGATTGACATGTTGCAGTTGCTTTCTGCTTCTCTTTTCCTGTTCAAATTGACAATTTAAAAATAAATCCCAATATAATCTACAGTATAGTTAGGACCTGCATCCTGTCATAACTCATTTAAGGCAACAGGCAAATTGAATGAATGATAGAAGTAGAGCAAAACCATCTTCTCTACAGAGATTTTACTATAAGCGTCATTTCCTAGAATTTATTATATGATTTTGCGCCTCCAATTTCAGTGTTCAATACCAGTCATAAATTTGGACAGCTGTGCATGTGTATTCGTTATGATTCTATTACTTCACTAACTAGCATGTCGCCAACTTTGCTAACAGCCAAACATCAAGCAAATGATCTTAATGTTTGTCTGCGTCTGTCTTTCAGACTTTTATTTCACAAAGTAGTGCCATAAAAACTTTTCATATGGTGCAGGTATATTGTTCCTGGTTAGTTACATAATGCAAGAACAGACGTATGGGGTAACGAAGACATCCTTCACATCAGTGTAGCATCAAAATGATTTAAAATGTTATTGTAGGGCCTTATATGTAGAGGGAGGCACGGCGGTGTAGTGGTTAGCGCTGTTGGTTTAGTGTACTTATTTTACGTTTACTTCACATAAATCATTCTTCAAGTTTTAGCGGTACAGTTTACAGCCTGTAAATTCAAAGTATTCCATATGAATTAATTGTGCTGTTTAGTGAACTGTTGCCAAAAATCCAATCATCTCTTTAGAAGTGTGTGTGTGTGTGTGTTTGTGTGTAGGACTTTTTCCAAGGCCACATACTGCTTATGTACTTACTATGGCAACGACGCCAAGTCCACTTCATCAATCACACTCAAGTGTGTAATGCTCTTAGACCTCTAGTAACTCTTGACTAAACTCGATTATTACAAACACTCACTCACTTTCACTCACTCTCATTGTCTCAAAATGTGTGCACACACACACATAAACACACACACTTGGGGGGTTGATTGGACTGCAGCTCTCTGAAGAGCACAAGAGACTTTAAATCTTTCTACCACCTAGTATGTTCTGTTCTGTGCTGGCTTGGTTTTGCATATCTAGCACAGTAACTGTAACTCTTCAGGGAAAGACTTGCTGAGCAGGTTTATCTGGGCCAGCTCCTCATGGATACTGAGCCTAATGAGAGCAGCCTCAGCTCAGTGCATCACATTCTATAGTTATTCTCTAGTTTCTCCACTGGACTGTAGACAAAAAAGTAAACATAGCTTCATTTTTCTAACCAGGGACAAAACACATGATATTATGAATCCTCTGTGACAGAATCCAGGAGTAGCACATGTACAGAAGCCTGATTTAGGTACTAAAACAATGCTGTACTAACAAAAAAAATACTGCAGAGCTACTGTATGCATCACACAAACATGGAGGCTCTTCTTTATGCCAAATTGTAGTATCTAATTTAACCACGTCTATCAACTTTACTCCTGACTAATATTTATTTCAGTTATGCCAGAGACCAAACACAGAGTGGTAAATTACTGATGCTGTAATAGAGAATAACTAGAGGGAAAGGGCACTCACTGCCTTGGCTGAATCCCACTGGTGTGGCTCTGTGAGGTTGAAACTGTTTTGGTCTGTTCTCCACACAGCTTCATATAATTTCAGAATCGCAGCGTTTTTCCTTGCTCAGATTTGGTCATTTTCCCTTGGTTTATGTCCTTCTATCATGAATAAGTAGTTAAATAGTTTCCATCGTGTCTGTTTTTATGATCAGGATTCAGCAAGGTGCTTTATTCTAAAAAATTACTGCATTTTCTATGCTGTTTCTCTGCCTGTCCTCCACCAACTCAATCTGCTCTGTGCCGCTGGACGCAGCATCCCTCATAAGTAGACTCCACAGAGCAGAGAGCCGCTCCTGAAATGTGCTGCGGTGCTCCTGGTGGAATCAAATATATTGTCTAGAAGAGCACCGTCTGCAAGTACCTTCAGACATCTGTTTATGTTGGAGTGATAAAGCCCCCTAGCACCTCTATACTTGTTATGAGGACAGCAAAGGAAGACGTCGGGTGACATTGTGATAGAGCATCAAAGTCTGCACAGGGAGAATGTCGGGGTGGATGGAAGATTTATCCGACTTTGTTTCCTGCTTCCAACTGACAGCCAACATTTTTTTTTTTTTTTTTGAAAGCATAACCGCGTTCATCCCCTACACTTAACCCTCATTTTAACCCAAACTGTGAAGTTTCACTAGACCTTAAAAAGATGTTTTTGTGCCTAAACTCAACCAAACCTCTACTGTAGACAGTGATGTGTGACAGTTTTGGAAGGAACAGGCAATTGATGTCCTTCTGATTGTTCCAAAGGGCTTGGACATGGATGTATTGAGATGTTGAAGCTTCAACCACGCACGTTTATTGCTCTATTAGACCTATTTTTAGCAAGAGATTTCAGTAATTGCTTTGGTGAGTACAAAGTTACTGTAAGTGATCACCCTTGTTAATTGTGGTGGGAAACAATTTCAACATTTACTACGTATAAAAATGCTTTGAAATATCCATGAAAGGCCTTTACTTCTCTAAAAATCCATCTGTGCTCTTAGACTGCCCACATCACACGGCACACACTGTGAGTCACTGCAACATTTTGCGAGGACATAGTGAGGTGACTTTGTCCTCTTGAGATTGTGACATCTGTGCACTTCTCTGGAGACACATTCAATGTAGTTGAAGCATGGAGCAGCTTTGTGCCAATTAGACTCTTTATGGGAGTCGTCTTTTTTGTCTTGCCCCTTCTGCTGCAGCAATGCACTTCAGCTGCAATACGACTGCTCCCCTGCTGCAGAGCTGCCAACATCACTATGCACAATGCAGTCACTCTTACTCAAACAGCACACCTGAGAGTAATGGACAACAAAACAATTACACAGCGAATACATAATGGGAATCAGTCAGGCAGTCTGGTCTGCTTTGGGAACATTTGTTGTTTTCATGTGTCTCAATTGTTTCTAGTGGGTGCCAGTTTTTCCTAGCTGGTGCTACAGGCATCACATTCATCCCTGTTAAGTTCACCTTTTGACTCCAGTCAGTATCCAAATGACAGGCTTTTGAATACGAGCCATCCAGTGATGGACTTAATATGAGAAGTGCACAAATCCCTTCCCAAAACAATGCTGACGTGTTGTAATGATGTCTTCCTGTAAAGTTTTTGATTGATGGGAATTGAATTTGAGAAATTGGGCAGAAAAGTGTGCATACATGGCACTGCAATCTAAAATAAAGGGTAAAAATAAAATTTGCTTTACACATTACAAAATTAATCTATGACTTAAGCCCTTGGTTCGATGTCAGTACAACAGAAACCATAGCAGTATCAGTCACTACCTGCTGATCTCAGTTTGACTAATGAATGACTGGTCGCCCTTGGAGACTAGTCATCAACAGGAAGGTTGATGGGGCAAAATCCAGTCTCCTGATGAATCACTTGCAGATTAATGCTCCCTTCTGTAGCATCTAATGAATGAGGGTGGGATCACAAATTACTTGTTGGTGATACTGAACAGCAAGTGATCAAATCCATCAGTTGTAAATATGTTTTCCAGACTTCTTGTGGATTGTATTGTGGTCCAGCAGTTGATTTGTAGCTTCGTGTGGAGCTGTGGTAAACATGTATTTGGATCCAAACTTGTCATACTGAATTTGAGAAACCCTCAGAATCAGCCACAGCCTGTAAGGCCAGTTGGCTGTTTTACTTCACTGAAATGAACATATGTTCCAGCTCATCAGTATGCTGATATGATCCACATGTCAGGAATGTGCTGTTTATTTGGTTCTGCATGTAGTCCTGTGTGTTTCCTATATCTCTTTGGTGACCGTATGCCAAGTGTACTGTAAGTTCCTTTTTTTTTTGATTAAAAAAACAACAACAAAACAACAACAAGCTGGGAATAACAACACAAAACCCCAAACAGAATGATCGGTCCCAGGTAAATGTGACAGGAACATTATGCAGTACAGAGTGAAATACAATGGGAGCTGAAAAAAGAAAGAAAACAAATAATTAAATACAAATACAAATAAATAAATACATTTACAATATAGTCAAGAAATAGTTTCCATGACAGGTGAGAAAGTCCAGAAGTATTTATTCCAGTATTATCCTATGCCATCCCATCACTGATGGAGCCTTATCTGAGATTCAGTGCTGAAGAATATTTTCCGAGATTTGAGCAATCCCTCAGACCATGGAAGCATTGCCCTGCCCTGAAAGAAGTACTTCTTTCTCTAGCTGTGTGACATTCATATCAGCAAGCAGAGATGTATCTTTTATAATAAAAACTCGGACCTGAAAATAACGAAAATGATTGTTTCTTGATATGCCATATTTTTCCATAACTTGATTGAAAGTTATGAGGGTAAGACCAGCAAAACGATCACCCAGGGAAGAAATTCCCTTAGCTGTCCAGCATTTGAAAGCCCTGTCCTGGGAGAAAGTTAGGGTTATCAGCGATCAGCGTGAAAACGACGTAAGCCCTGATCTGCCTTCCATATGCCGTGTAATCCTCCGTGCTCTGACAGTATTAATTGTAACTGGGTTGCCGCAAAGCGTTTTAATACATTTCAGTTTATCAATAAAAAGATTTTTTTCGAGGACAACTGGATTGGGACTTCTCGATATCAAGCCAGATTCACAAAGCATCATCTTTAATCCAATTAGCTATGCATGTTAGATGAGCAGTCAATTGATATCTCTTAATATCTGGGAGATCCAGCCCACCCATAGCACTTGGTAAAGTGTCACCAGCCATTCAGTTTTTTCACTATTTTATGATTGAATAAGATCATTTGTATTGAACAGAGCAAATGTGGAAGGATATTCAATTTCAGAAGTGAAATTCAGCCCAGCCATGATATGGGAAGATTGTTCCATCTCTCCAAGTCTTGTTTAATTTTATCAGATAGAGGGTTAAAGTTGGCTTGAAACAACTGATTGAAATCAGGTGTAATATGTATGCCTAAGTATATGAAACCTGTAGAGACATCCAATCCAGTCATTAAAGGGTCTCACCTGCCTCCGCTAAACGTTCAATAGCCACCGTAAACAAAAGTGGCGACAAAGGATAGCCCTGTCTGCTAACCCTCTGGACCACAAAATTTGTGAACCTAAGTCCGTTGGTTACGATTGCAGCCAGTGGTTGGGTATACAGAACCTTTACCCATATAACAAAGCTATCACTTAAGCCAAACCGATCAAGTGTAAAAAAAATAAGACCATTCGACGCAGTCAAAAGCTTTTTCTGCATCTATTTCCTGCTGTTCAGATCATTTTTAGCAATCTTCTAATGTTGTTATACATGTAAGAATGTATTACAGCCCTTAATAAAGCCAGTTTGTCAAAGGACCTTCTAAGCGTCTCGCTAACACTGCCTTGGAAAGGATTTTTAAATCCACATTCAACAGCGACATCGGCCTATATGATTCACAATCCTCAGGGCATTTCCCTTTTTTTAAGAATCAGTGAAATATTGGCTTCCCTTAATGATGGTGGAAGGGTGCCACATTCAAAGGAGTGGTTAAACATATTCATCATAGGCTCTGATAAAAGGCTTTGAAATTCTTTATAGAACTTGCTACCGAGACCATCACTGCCTGGTGCTTTGTATGTTTGAAGGAGTTGAATGGCCTCACGCAGTTCAGCTGCTGAGATCGGGGCGTTTAATTTAGGTTTCTGATCTTGTGATATAGTTGGAAGATCAAGTTGGGAAAAAAAAGCTTCCATTAATGTTTTAACATTGTTAGCTTGTTCCGACTGATACAATTTTGTATAGAAATTTCTAAAGGTGTCAGAGGAGCAAGTCCCTGACCCGTCTAAAATTGGTTCAATAATTTAAGAGGCCCATCGCTTTTTTGTTAAATTGGCTAAATATCTTCCTGGTTTGTCCCCATGTTCAAATAGGCTTTGTTTTGCGTATCCTAATCCCCCCCATGCCGTTTTTGTTAGCAAGGAGTCTAATGTAGAGCGAATAAAAGTAATTCCTTCAATTTAGCTGCTGTAGGTTTCTTGAGATATTCCCTCTGCGATATACCCAACCTTTTTTCCAATAAAGCTTGTTGTTCCATATTTTTACTTCCTTTGGTAGCAGTATAGGATATAATCAACCTCCTGGCATAGGCCTTGGAGGTCTCCCAGACCAGAGATGAATTATTAAGAGAGGGGGAGTTAATGGTGAGGAAATGCCTAAATTCTGCAGCGAAATATAATATCAACTTGTGATCTTTAGAATTGAGGTGTCCATTCTACAACTCATGGGTTTCTTACAGTGTTCATATACATTGCTGTGTGGTCTGATACTATAATGTTTACAATTGAGCAGGGGACAATTTTTCTAAGCTGTTTGGGGGCAAAAAAGTAATCAATTTTTTTGTAACAATTGTGAGGATTAGAAAAAAGGTGAATTCTTTATCTGCAGGGTGAAGTGTCCTCCAAACACCCACACATCCAAAGTCCTGACAGAGTCCAGTGATTTGTTTGGACAGTTTTGATAGGGTTGAAGCACCCAAAGGAAACCTGTCCATCCTGTAAGTGCATTTTAAACAGAGCAGGATGTGGGACTGAAATAGTCACAATGCTTTAAAGTGGTCTCTTAATGCTTTAAAACAGTATCACAGAATGCTCCAACCCAGTTTCCTTTTGATATATGTGTATTGTTTATATATTGTGAATGGTGGCAACCGTGATGGAGCGCATTTTGAGTTTAAGCAGAAGAAGTCACAAACTTAACATTCTGAGGAGGTGAAGTTTTCTGTCAGTTTTCGCTGGCAGGCAATTTACTAAACCAACAGAATCTTATATAAAGTGCTGCTTCCCACGAAATATATTCATGCAGAATACAGTATAGCCTGCAACCCTGCTTTATGTGTCCCCTACACTGCAGTCACTGTTTTCTCTTACTCTCCCTTCTGCCTTTTTTTTTTTTTTTGAATATCACCGTTACCATCTCTGAATTTCACTTGTTTTCCTTCATGCTGTATTTTTTAGGCCATCTATCCCTCACCACCCCTTCACTTAACACATTTTTGTTTCTCTTCATTGTTTCTGACGTATTGAGTTCATCACATGGAAATTACATAATGATGAACAATGGGTGACTGTGAATCAACATACCACAGTGACATAAACACACACACACAGCCTGTGAAAGCCTGTGAGAATTGGTTCTTAGTTGTTTTCGTACATGTTTGATTAATATTTAAAGAGGTTTGGTTATTATTATCACATACCCCTTGTGTAATTGTAGTCTCCTCTCTCTTTTTTTTTTTTCTTTCATCAGTTTCTTTTTTTGCCCTGTGGGAAATCCTTAGTTGAAGAACTCACCAACACACTGTCCCTTCCAGCTCCACTTACACCTTCTTCTTTCTGACGGATCATCCTTTTACTGTATGTGCGTGATCATTTTTGGACTGGTCATGTGGTACAATCTGACCATGTCACAGCACAACACAGAAGTTGTGGTTTCTTCAGGTTTCTTTTTTACATACATACATCTTTTTTACATTGTGTAATTTTCTTCATTCTGATACAGACCTTAGAGTGTCTATGGTTGCTTTCTAGCTAGTCAGATAGATCTTGTGACTAAGACGTGAATATATTCAAGTATTTTGTAATTAATGAGCATTAATTAACATTTTCAAGGCAGGAGTTTTGCATTTTAAAATATTCAAATTTTAAATTTCAGAATAGATGAAATGATATAGACCAGTTTTGAATAGAGTAACAGCATCTATATTTCCATAATAATACTACCACACTGTGTTGTTTCCTTTGATTGTATTTTCTTTTAAACTTTGTCTCCCCGGAGATGTGAGAAATGCAAATATTAATTTGTACTTCAGACGTTGCAAAAAGCCTGTGTGATATTAAAGAGATAGGAAAACAGTGATTATATTAAACACAGGTGTAAAAAAAAAATTACATGTTGCACTTAAATGTCACAACCCCTCCTGTCTCCATAATGCATGAGAAGAGGATTGGAGAACCCTTCGCAATGCCACATCAACTTGTTTCCATGGAGACAGTGTGCTGACCTGTCTATAGATGGTTAACCTTTTAGACCTCTGTTATGCTTAAGGCTGAATTCTATAGCTCTGTAAGGAGGTAGGTGTGTGTGGGTGACACTGGACCGCGTCCCAGAAAGCCCAGCTTGCCCTGTGGGTGTGATTAAACAGACATCTGCTGTACTGAGATCAGGGCTTCATTTGTGCACAGTGCGCCAACACACTGCCCAAAGCTGACCCGGGACCAGTGAGTGTGAAGTTGTGTCATGTGGAAAGGGTTTGAAGTAACCATTGCCCACTGATTCATCCATCTTATGTTGAACTGTAACATTTAACTCATAGTGGTCTCAGGCTTATGGGAAACGATGTCCATTACAGGCCACTAAATACAGGTGCTGCGGTAGTTTGTCTGCAGCCCATGTAGAATTATGCTTTGTCTGCATCCGGAAGCTGCAGATAGGGACAGGAAAGTGGTGGTACAATGCACAGACATTTGTTTTGATCTCAGATGCTGTGCTTCAGTGCTAACATACATGTGGAAAGCACGAGTGACATAACGGTTGCCATACACGGGGTTACATTAGAGTTATACTGAAAAGGTAAAATTACGGGGTCGTTCCTTATTACATTTCCGGCAATGTATTTCACAAAAAAATTAGCAACTTGAAGACTATGAAGACACCGCTGACTCTGCACCCTGGGCTGCTCAGCTGGGTAAAGAGTTGACACCACTGGGAGCTGCTTCTTGTCTCTTTATAATTTAACAGAATGACTTGGTATGCATGAAACCAGACTAGTTTAAGCTTGTCGACTGGAAAGAGAAAACCAGAAACCAACCCAACTCTAATTCTTAAAAAAAAAAAAAGGAACTTCCATCTAAATCCAAAGTCCATTTACTTGTTTTTTTCTGAGTTTTTCAAACACACTGCTTCAAACTTCATCACCACATGGAATTCGTTCATTTCTCATTTGCGAAGTTATCCCAAAAACTGAACTCACTGTGAAATGTAGTTGAAAGCTCCAGAAAAAGCTATTAAGATGACCTTGTGTTGCAATTGCTTCTCCTTAGTTGTTTATTTTTCCCATAAACTCCTGGTGGAAAACTTTCACAGGACTTGATATTTATTTTAAGATTTAAAAATGAGGCAAAAACCAATATGTTGAGAGTTCTGTCCATCATAACCAGGCAGAGGAATATGAGCACGCGCACCTGCAGTACATTAGTCTTTTTTTTGTGCATACAATACACACAGTGAGCTCATAAATACACACAAATACACGCACACATTTTGGTTGTTACTTTCGCTCTCCACCCACCTGTGACTGACTGCAGCAATCTGGTGCGAGAGCGGCTGCCTTGTAGCCATTAAAATATCAGCCACGTCCTGACATTTACTTTTACTTTTTCCATTTACAAGGCAAAAATACCTGCTGTCAGACAATCTCATACGCTCGCTCACAAGCTGAAGTTGATTGTTTTTTTATGATGAGTTTAAAATCATTTTTCTCCCTCTTAAACTAAGCTTTGGTACAATAAAAAAACGCCTGTATGTACACAAATTTAGCAACATGTTAGAGCCACATGTCCTCCAGGTCATCTCAGCCTTCACTGAATTGTGTTTATTACCGATTTTCTGCATCTGCATTATTTTCTGCTTGGTCCCATCCATAATGTTTGGAGAGCTGTTTTACAAAGGCCTTTAAGCCCGAGCATAGAGACAGAGACGAGGAGGGAGAAAGAGTCCTTGGCAGCCGATAACAGTTGGACTGTCAACAAGACTGATTTTAAAAATCCGTATTCTGGCTATTTCATTCTGGTGTCTTGTATACGGACATGCCCGACATATTTGTGAGGCTGTGATTGCAATGCATTATCCAGAGAGCGGGAGTCAAAGAGAGGATTACAAATCGCAGCCAGTGCCCCATTATCACAGCCAGTCCAGAGGAGCACAGGAGAGTCAAGCTAGCACAGAGACACGGCCGAGAAGACACAATATGGACACGGAGAGAGATTCAAAGATTCAGGTGTTTACTACTCCTGTCCGTTTGCCTAATTAGATTACATAGTGAATAAGTGGTTGCTATGGGAACAGTTTTGGCACCAAAACACGAGTCATTTGTGATGCTCTCTGGTTTGGCAGTAGCAGCCACAAACAAAGCCTGGAAAATCTGGAGCTTCCAAATTGCCAATCAGCCTGATTAGACGTGACATTGTGTTTTCCCAGCAGAGTGTTCGTCGTTGTTATATATTTCATCAGATATTTCTCCAACTCGCTAAGCCAGTGCCTCTCTGAAGATATGCTGTCTGTCTGCTCCCATTTCTCATCGGTCCATCTTTAATCTCCCCTAACTCTGTCACTGCTTCTTAATACATTCTCATATAACCATCTTTGATCCACGCCTGGAGGAGCTAAAAGAATTTGAAAGAGAGAAACCGATAAGAAAAGAGACAGATAGGACAACATACAACAGCGAGCACCTCAGGTCTGTGTATTAAATGGAGTGTGAGCTGGAGCAAGAACAAATATCTCATTTCAGTGTAATGTGCTAAGGGCTTGTAGCTCGCTCTCCAGGCGTTCTTTAAACATTGTTTACTGCTCTGATTTTAATGGCTTGTTGGCCACATCATAAAAAGTGACTCAATATCCACGACCCTCGGCTCCGCTCTTATCTCCCTCTTTCAGAGGGGTGAGTGCTCGCAGTGTTGAGTCTTAACACATAAATGGGACTATCAGCTGAAACGCACATGTCCGCGCTCCAGTGATTTCGAGCGCGCGCAGTAAATTAGGCAGTCGCGCATACGCACACATGAGCGGTAATCAATGATACCTGGAGTCTGATGAGATGCAGAGGGAGGAAATACACAGTCAGACGGAAGGTATTGTCAATTTAATAAACAGATGAAGCCAATCATATCAGCAAAGCAGGTCTGTTTAGGATGGAAAAGAGGAAATGGTATGGAAAAATAAACACTGAGGGACTAGTAGCCAGGAGAATTGGTGATTAAGAAAGGCTAAATGTTGGCAGACGGAGTAGTGTGAATTGTTACTGTCCTGCACTTCCAGTTTAGATAGGCAGAGCCAAAACCAACAACAAGCTCAAAGCAAAATGAAGCTGTGAATCAATGGACTGCAGTGTGTGAACGGTGCTGAACAGGCTGTTTTCAAGGGGAGATACACACACAACAGTAGATCACAAAGGGGGAAGAGTGAGTGTGTGTGTGTCTGTGTTTGTGTGTTTTGATTCTGCCCTCTGTGCCCTGTAGCGAGCAGAGCCTCCGATGATGATCGTAAATTAGGATAAATAAAATTCGGAGGATGTGAGCAGACAGCCGTTGCTAGCGATCATAGCAGGAGCCCTCAGGCTAAATGCCAGCATGGGAAAGTGACAGTGGCATCAGAGAGTCTCAAGGGAGAGGAGGGAGGCAGAGGGAGATACAAAGATATACGCAGGGCCTACAGACTGCACTTGATAGAGACAGCACTTGAGAGAGAGGATAACTTAGAGATAAGAAAGTCATCCAATAATGAGGACAAGAGAGGTCTGGCAAAGAGGAGAGAAAAAGGAAAGGGTGCAACATTAATGAATGGAGGGCATATTGACAGAAACAAAGTTGGACAAACTTTTTTTTGCCTCCAGACACACACATCTTCTTACTTTTTCCCGGTCATTATATACGGACCGTGGTCAGTCCTGGCTCAAAAGCCTTGCTCGCTAATAAATACAGGAGATGGATGAGTTGGGGAGTTAATCATCTCAGGGTGTTAATGTCACAGCCTACAGACAGACATGACAAACTTCCTGTACCTCAGCGTTTGGCTGCTCTGCTCCATCCCCGAGGCTCTGCCACCACTGGCCTGTTTCCATATGGGGTGTTGTACTGTGTGTGTGTGTGTGTCAGACAGGAGAGAATGGATTAGTGTTTTTGTATCTAGATGGATAGGTGCATTACTTTGCTTTTCCTTGGCCGAAGCCACTTGTTTTTGGCTTTGGCAATAATTATTCCTTTCAGACGTGATACACTATCCTTTTAAAATGTTTTTCAAGAGATTAAAGGCATTATATCAAAACGTACTTGTTTTGGATTGTGAAGTGGGAGACCTGAAAGCAACATTTTAGGAAATAATTACTTTCCAGTAGATAATTAATGCCATTCATATGTCTGTGCAAGTACAGCGCTGGAGCCAGTAGGCAATTAACCTAGCTTAGCATAAGAACTGAAGCTGGGTCAAACATCTTAGCATATATTTGTCAAAAGTCCAAAATAGCTCACAGGCTTAATAATTGCCATGTCAAATGAATCTGTTTTGTTTTGTTTTCTTTTTTCTTATCAGAGCGAGAGGCAGAACCTGGCACATATGAAGACCCAGCCAGTCCAGCTCACTCAGCCAAGAAGACGGTACCGGATGGTGAGGCAACAACATTTTCTTCCTGCTCTTTTATCACAGTAGATGTGGATAATCCCATTCAGCTCTCATACTGTTTTGGGGCTAACAATCTCATTGCCGATCTATTTGTCTCATAAAATTGAGATCCACAGTCAGATCATTCCACGTTACCAGGTTTAATGACAAATAACTGCATTGATAGCTGGTCATTAATGTTCCATCGGATTGTAGCATTACTTTACACGGAGTTAAAATTGTTCTGCTCTGCCGTCTCAGCTGCAAATCCCATAAAACTGTGGGTATAATACAGCAGTGATTTAGCACGATTTGTTCTCCATCCTGTCTCAGGTTGAGTGCAGAGTTGTCAGTGTGGAAGAGAGAGATAACCGAGCTTCCAGCTCGTCGTCTGAACCTGATAGAGCATGGCTAATGCACACAGGATGATCAAAGCTAGCCCCTTCAGTAACATGGAGCAATTTCCAGGGTTAGCTTCAATACTAACATCATGGTCTGTTAGTGCAGGCTAACATGAGAACTGTAATTTGAGATTTAGCAAGTGGGCAGTAATATGCCGGAGTAAAGAGTTCCCTCTTCAGAACACAGTAGGCTCCTGTCAGTTCTGGTGTTTGTGCTCGCAGCTTAGCAGAATTTAACCAGCTAATGTGGGTGTAGTGGGCTGAAATCCTCTGTGGTAAGTAACATCAAATACATTTAAATCGCTTCTTCTCTGTAGCCAGAAAGAGGTAATACATTTAATTAAACTGAAAGTATATGGAGCATGACATGCATTCAGTTGATTTACTTTTGATCAGTTTGATGATGTCTATGCGCTTTTTATTTTGTTGCTTGCTAATTTTTTTTAATTACAAATCTTTTTGGTGCCGTGTGGGATTTATGATATTCTTTGTTAACTCCATGACTTGCTTACATTACAGAAATGTCTTGTTTAGTTATTAGGTCAATGCATTTTGTAAGGCAGAGGCAAGAATATAAACAGATCAGACCGTTACTGATTGCTATATAATTTGATAATACAGTAGTTATCAAATTAAAGTTACAGTGATAGCCATAAATAGGAAAATCAACCAAATGGTGAATAAGTAATATGAAATAGATGAACTGATCCCTTTACTGTGTACTCTGTGGAAGATTTTAATGGTGGCTTAACATGGTGCATCTGTACACCTTAAAGACTTCTTTTTATCCAGAGATAAACAGGATAAAGTTACAGCCAAAGAGCGTCGTTGTTACACTAGTTTTGGGCTCCAGAGCGCTGCTTAAATGATAACAGAGTTGGGAAGTGGGGAACCAATTGGTAGATCAAATGCAATTTGAAATGTGACTGATGCACACACTGTGCTCTGTTCGTTAGGTAATTACAAAACCAATTACACGTGTTTTAATCTAATTCAGTGGGAGATAAGCTGTGTGGTAACATATACAGTAATCCACAGTTTCAAAGCCAAAATAAATCTACAAAAAAAAAAGAGCTGCAGTGAGATTATGCTGCTGGGAGATTCAGCCTGAATAAATTGTGTTGCTTCCTCAGTATGTCTTCATGAACTTGAGTCAGTTCGAAAAACACAGATGTTAGGCTCTGCGGAGAGGGTTTGGTTATTTTTAGTTATTTACAGATTTCTGTTTTTTCGGTGTCAGCTCTGATGAAACACTCAGAACACTGTAGAGCTCTTTCAGTTTTCAGGTTATGTTGCTCTGTCGTCGAGCTGCAGCTCAGAGACTCAAATTAAAATATCTGCTTTTGATTTCGATTGTTCCGAAAACAAGCGGCTATGTCAGAGAGTGAATTGTGGAAGCTGTGAATCTTAGCAGCTTATAAGCGAGCCTCCGATGCTGACCCCTCATGTGCTACATGGACAAACTACTGGTTTTTCTTTTAAAAGGAGCAAAATCTCACACTTTAAATTACATATTGTACAAACTCTCCAGTCTTCCCTTGACACTTTTAGAAATAAAAGAACAGAGGTATGTTGGGAGCAACCCGCGAATAGCCTTGTAATATACCAGTGAGTACGTCTACATTAAACGTACATTAAACGAGTATGTACAGTAAACAAGGACATCCCACCCGAGCATAAGCTCACAGTGGTGAGTCAGGGCATTACAATTTGTGATGAACCTGAGTGACGTATGATAAGCTGTGTCAATCACTTTCAATGCCTGCGCAGGGGCACGCATGTACACAAGATCCCCATAGTAGAGAACAGGAAAAAATGTTGCCAGTTGTACAGTAGTAGTGTTTGGGGCATAACGTGTTCAGCTCAGCACATAGATTTTGTCTTTAAGAAAAAGCGAGATTGAAAAGGGCTTTTAATCTTAGATGAAGTCTACTTTCTTCTATTTTTTTACTTTACTACACGCTTTAGGCAAAATAATGATTTAATGGACACATGCTGGTGCTTCATACGCAGATACTGCTGTTTAGATATTCTAGTGAATATGAGTGGATAGGAACAGGAGAGGAGAATCAATGAAGGTATGGGACTCTAATCTACTCTTACTCATTCATGCTCACACACACACACACACACACACACACACACACACACCCTTCAGCTGCAGATTAATGAATGCCTCAGTCTAGGACAGTGCAAAAACATTTAATTATCCCTGACACTGAAGGTGAGGCAAGAGGCCAGATCTTTCATGCACCTGCGTGTGTGTGTGCGAGTGTGTGTGAGTGTGAGGACTGAGGAAAAAGAAGGTGAGATGAGAGTGTGTCAATGAGCAAAAAAAAAAAATCAGCCTGTAAGTCGAGTGTGAGGTCTTTCATTTTGACCTCTCCTGAAACTGACTAAAGGTCAACCTGACACGAGCTCATCTGGCAGCAGCACGCGGTCAGTTAAGAGGCGAGGGGATCTTTTTACAAGCAGATGAAAACAGACCACTTGACAAGCATCCAAAAAGGAAAAAAAATCTTCAATGAATGAAATAAAACTTTCCCTTCCTGCACAGCAGCAGACCATTCCTGTCTATGCCATATTATCTATCTTACAGTACAGCTTAGGTTAACCCAATCGACTCACTAATATAATTGAAGAATAAATCTCCATTAAAATGTCAGCAATATAACATTTTATAATCAGTGTTGAGTTTGTCCAGCAGTAAAAACATTACCTCTGTATC
Source organism: Nibea coibor (assembly GCA_023373845.1). NCBI lineage: Eukaryota > Metazoa > Chordata > Actinopteri > Sciaenidae > Nibea > Nibea coibor. The sequence goes on along the minus strand of CM041739.1, from coordinate 12,437,776 downwards.
TGATGACAAGCTGTCCTTTGAGCTTCCTGCGGATGCTGTTTGTAAAAAAAAAAAAAAAAAAAAAGTTACCAGCAGATGTATTTTTATCGAAAGCTTCAAGGTCTTAATCACAATAGCGCATTCATGAAAATGTTTTATTCCTGTTTCGCTGAATCAGTCCTCATCTTCTCTTTTGTTAGCTGGAATGGGTTACTCAGCCTCAAAAACAAGGACGGGTTACAGGGTGTCGTTAAAGTGTGCAGCAAAATTGAAGGCACAACCTTAAAAGACCTTCCACTCCTCTACAAGGTGAGGTCTTTGAGGAAGGTCCAGTCTATCCTGGCTGATCTTTACCACCCCCATCTAAGGAGTTCAAGTTGCTTCCATCTGGCCACTGATACGTTCTGCCAAGATTTTGCTCAGAGCTCCACCGTGCATAAGTACGACCTCACAGAGCCTCTTAGATTTTGTGTTTAACCTGTAAAATATCCACTGCACCCTCTCTGAACAAAGTCAACGGAAATATTGACAATGTTTCAGCTTCAGCAGAGAGACATGCGTGCATATCTCAATACATTATGACCTCACTTCATCAACGTACATCGCCAAGAGGAAAAAGAGTGAAAACAACAGAAAGAAGTGAAGTTTCTGGTGAGATCAGCAAGTTGCTGAGTTTAACATGCACACAGACACACTCCCACATGCAGTCGGTGCATCCATTGTAGTTTACAGCTGACATCTGTACAGTTACGTTGGTTGTTCGGGGCGAATGACGGTCCAGCCTATTTGCACAAAAACGTCTGTCTGAGCACGCCATCAGCCATGTTCAAATATGTAGCCGTGAAGCGATAAATTCACACAGCGAAATGTGCCAACAGACCGAGCCAAAATTTCAGGAGACAGCATGTTTTGAAATGAACTGGCCTGTTGCCACAGTGAGGACCTGACTTTGCGACCTGGTTATCGGGAGTTTGTTTCAGCTGATTTCCTCTCCTGCCTCCGTGAGGGCGGATGCACCTAAAGACAGCGACATCCAACTTTTGAGCCATTGGTGTGTTTGTTTCTCCGAGTGTGTGCACCCCGCAACCGAGCCAATTTCATGCATATTCTATTCTATTTCTGCTCGCTCGGTTCTCCGTGTAGATGATTAGAATTGTAAAGACACTTCAAGTGGAACAGGCCATGTATAACTTTATTTAGACTGTGACAATTAGCAGCTTCAACTTAAAATAATGTCCCCCTGCTTGCGCATGTTGTCCTTAAATGCATCTTTGCTCCTTTGCTTTGAAGTTGTCTTCAAAGACTGATTATTAGCTTTCATAAAGTTCCTTTAAAATGCTTCGCTGCCAGCAATAGCTTTACAAAACATCCTCTTTCAGGGCTTTTCACAATAAAGTGTGAGTTTGCATGTGCTGTTGTGTGTATAATGGTTGTGTAGCAGTGATGAATATTCAGTAAGAGATAGTCAATATCTTCTCTCCCTCTCTCTCTCTCTCTCCAGATATTTTTCTCCCGTAAGCCACTGTGGTTTCTTCTCTGACATTCAAACTGAACCAGCCTGTTTATCTTCTCCATTCCTCAGTTACATTCACAATAAATATGATTTGGCCATGTTTTCAATAATTAATTTTATGGATGGCGAATCCGCTCTATCACTGCGTCCTCCCAGAGGCCCTCTCTCTGCTTTCATCCCTCCATCATTCCTCATCATCGCTCTCTGTCATCCCTCGCTCCAGTGCGTCTCATAGGCCAAGCAGTCAGACCCCGAGGAGCGTTCACAAAGCTGAGCGTGAATCAGATTTTATCTTCTCCTGATCCGTTTGTCTTTCTGTTCCCTCCCTCCATCTCTTGTTTTTCCACCGTAGCCCCCCCCCCCAGGTAAAAGAGACGAAACACCTTTTTAATTAGTTTATCAAAGCCTGAAAGTGATGCTCATTTTTCTAATAACAGTCAAGCATTTGTCCTTTGGGAATGGTTGTTGAAGCTCTTGTTTATTTAATTTCAAACTTGTTTATTTGCTATTAGAAACGGTAGCTGGGGAGAGCAAACAATGGAGAGCGATGGGACGCCGCGTCGATAAAGAAGCGCACACACCCGTACTCGCAGATTGCAAAAACATCCCGTTGACCTATGTCCGGCTCAGCAGCAATTAATTTGAGGTCACCGTCTACTCTTTGACAGGGCTTGTTGGCGATGTGGCCTCTTCTATTCTACTCAGACTATCTTTATTATCCAATCACTGCACTCCATTCTGGCCTCCGTCCAGTATTAGAGGACACAGGAAGACTGTTTTATCTTACCCTGCTCTTCTCTAGCCACGTTTTCCTGTCTCTTAAGGAACATTAAGGGTAAAAGAAAGAAAAAAAAGTAGAGGAGAATTCTTGAGGAGACAAAGTGGCAATGCAGGGCAATTTACTGTCAACTTTAATTGTAATAAAATTCTACAGCTTCAGGTACAATGTGCTTTTCTGCCAGGAATCCACTTGGAAGTCTGCGGCAATTAAATGACTGGAAGATATGTTCAGGGTTGGCTCATCCAGGAGAGGAGGATGTTTTTTGCACACAGCAGATAATAAACTGCCATACTTGGAGCTCCACCTTAATAAATAGTGCAATGATATAGCAACACTGACACACTAATGCAGTTAACACTAATTCAGTCTCTGTACCGTGATTCTACATTTTCCCTTTGAAGGCGTGGATCAGAACCATGACCTTGTGTATTGCAAGAGAATTGCACACTGAAATTCCTCCCACAAAGTCCCACTGAGAGTACCCATTTAGACAAAACATGTTATAAAGCACTGATAGTGATTTAATGTCAGCCGTGTCTGCAGTGACTTGATTCTGAAGGGTACTGGTGTCCATGTCAAACAATTTTCAGTGGCAAAGTCACAAACAGAGAGAGAGAAAGAGACATACTGTAGCGATGCACATGCAGTAAAGGGTGCACTTCAACCTTTGCAGGTGCTTTGAGGATTACATGTTTGTTTTTTTCTTCTTTGTCTTATTTGTGCAGGATTAGAGGCTGCAAAGGCTGTGCAATCCTCCAGCGAATTTGACCGTTGCTCTTTATTATAGGGATGAGAAAAAGACATACTGTAACATACATGATAAATATATATGTGTGTGTGTATATACATATATATTCTCTATATATACCCCCCCTCTCTCTCTCTCTCTTTATTTATATATATACACAAATAAGTGACTGCTGAGTCACGGGCAGATTTTCATATTGTTAATGAACATTATGGATCTATACCCAAAGACTATGCTGAATAAGAATAGGTCTCTTAATTTTCCAGTGCCAACATTACAGCGTGTTTCCAGCCCTCCTCTGCCTTTCTGTGTTTGCACTGTTGCTCCCCGCGGGCTCTGAGCTGTGGACTTTGAGGGAGGGAGATGGAAGTCAATTTATGAACCTACTTCATCTACAGTTGGGAAAATGGACACACAATGCGCACAAGAGAGCACTGTAACTGTGGTAACGGCGAGGGCAGAATGGTCTAAGGTTTATTGTAACACCTACAAACACAGAGGAATAAAGCCATGTTAGTAGGATGGTTAGGAGAGCTGGTGGCTTGTAAAATATTTATTAATACATAATAAAAAAAAAAACAATACTGAAACTATTTAATAAAGCAAAACCTCTCAGATAACACTCACACATCCCTTTACATGTTTACACAATGAGCTTATTGATCCCTTTTAAATAATATATAGACATATGCGTGTTTATGGACCTTATTTTCACTCACTTGATGACTTTGATCTTTTTTGTTAGAATATTTTTCTAAGATACAGTGAAACTTTTGATTTCAGCAGGGAATGTATTTTCTTTTATGTACTTGCTGTGTTCGCTGCGCATGAGCTACCAACCAAGCACTATATCGATCCCCCACCCACCCTCCCCTCCCCAGTATATAAAAGCAGATCTGACCAGATGGTAGCTGGGTTGATGCTGGGCTTGCAGCAACGGCGGAGCTTTCAAAGCATGCAGAAACACAGCAGTGTGCAGCGGCCACGAGGTGCCCGTGCTAACAGATTTTAAAAGTCAGATTGTACGTCTTTCAACTCTGCACTGCATCATACAGCGGAGCAAGACAGCAGGCTGGCAAATGGCCAGAACTTTCTAGCCTTACTGTTAATGTACAAAAGATGTAGATAGTGCACATACACAGATTATGCTGTATCTAAACAGAACCTACGAGATCACATTTCCATCTGTGTATTTACAGACGAATTCATTGAAACTGTTAATTTTATTCACAAATGGGGCATAGCTTTAGTTCATGCGGCGCACTAAAGTCGCGCTTGCACACCAGCTTCACCAGCTGTTTGGCCACCAGCTGACTAGTTATATCAGTCATATTCATGCACTCACTATCACTCTGGTAACACCATTAACACTGCTTGCTGCCAGAGCGCACTTCCCCAACCCAGCCTCTCCGTAAATGGCCCCTTTACGCTGAGCAGACTAAAGTCGACAACCGTGAGGGGAACATGATGAAATCATTGGTCGTCAGTCAAAAACGGTGGGCCAAGACAAGTTCACCAGCAACTAATTTAGAGCTTTGGCAACCAGAGACCAAAAGCTGCAGAAAGCAGAATCCTGTCAAAAGTGTCAGAAATGTAGGACCAAAATCCAGAATATGTCATTTCTCTGCCTGCATCAGTTACTTATGTAAAACATAGGATGGATCTAATAATAAACTTCTACAGGCTCCTTTGTGCGCTAAGTTTTTGATAATGATGAACTAAAATTTGATGTGTATGTATGTCTCATGAGGATTTTTTTTTCTCCAAGCCAAACCCTCCTTTCAGTTCAGATTCTTTGAGATCTATGTTTAATCTTTGGGCTGACATACACCTTCATTTTGAAGAAGCTTTTACACACAAACAGTTGAATGACGGCCAGCGTCGAACTGTGTCAGTGTCCGACTTTGAGAAGTGTAAATGTGCTCAATCTGAATTGAAACTGAGAACATTTGTGTTCATTTGTTAATGATCTGCTGTTGTCTTGTCCCCACGATTCCCTTGGCTACAGCTCTGCCAACTCTTCCATCTGTCTTACCCCTACAGACTGCAGACTGTAACCCAGCACCCAAGGGGTCATCAGTCAACCTTACATATGGCCAAGGACAACAGTTTGACAAATTGGTAGTGAGGATCTACATGCGCTCTCTCATAAACTGTACTGTGATAGAGAAGACGCACCGGTTCTGAAGCACTGCACCCTCGCGGTTTCTCCATTAAGCAGCATGTGATGACGAATCATAACACTTAATTCATGCGTGCGCACACACAGGCGCGAGTGCCTTACACTTGTTCATTTGGCAACGTCTTATCAGCAGAAGACAACCATGTTCATTTACATGAATCAATAACATTTTCAAGGTAAAACACGGTTTAGAGTGTGAAAGGGAGTTTTACTTGGCACTTTGGAATGAATGGATAAGCAATAAGGCATGTCAAGTAATATTGCTCCACGCACACTGACTTATTCACACACACGGATGAGAATAAAGTCATACTTAAGATTAGAGAGAAGAGGGGGGAATAAAAGGAGATGAGAGACTCGTCGCATTGAGGGAAGTGAAAGAGAGGTGGCAAGAGTGTGCTGCAGAGCTCCTGCATTTCCATTGATTGGCTGGTTTAACCGCCAATGCTGCTCACTCAAGCTTTAAATAGATGGATAAAACTCTTTTACCCTAACACTCTTCTATTCTTTTCTCTTCCCTGCCTCCCACGCCCTCTCTTCATCCTGTCATTTTCTCCTTTCTTTTTTATACTGACTGTTGTCCTCTCCTCCTCTCCTCTCCTCTCCTCTCCTCTCCTCTCCTTTCTTCTCCTCTCCTCTCCTCCTCTCCTCTCCTCTCCTTTTATATATACCATTAATATTTGAATCACATCAGCCAAAAACGATTTCACATTCAGAGCATTATTGTCTCCCCAAATTAACTTTATTGCTGTTTATGAGAAAGTTTTATCTGTGTAATCATCTACATGTGATGCTTTGTGTATCGCTCGTGTGTAGCTGGATAAACCGACTTGCTCATTTGTATGTGTGTGTGTCTGATTTCCAATTTGTCTGAGAGTGGAGGTCACATACTAATCCTAAATTGTCCTCCAATCCTCAGTTAACCAGATACGAGCCTCCCTTTTTCCCCCCGATCCTTCCTCTCTCCCTCTCTCCTCGCTCCCTTCATCTCTCATTTCCTCGCTGTGATAAAGTCATTTTGCAGCGAAGTGAAATAAGATGGGTTTCCTCCAGCACTGATAGATGGAGGTGAGGACAGGCCCAAATAAGCAAACGACAGAAACACACAACTGAGCAGACAGCTATCAGGAGAAAGGTTGACATATCATCGCCCTGCATTCTGGGGAATAGAAGAGGGCACGCTGGCTGGTTAATGTGTTTTTGTATCTGTGTATATGTTTTACAGATTGTAAGGAAACAAGTCGGTTTTTATGACAGATGTGTGCAGTATGCTATGAATCTGTTCCCTCCGGCCTATCTAAGCTTCGCCATCTTTATTGTGTGTGTTTGTTCTTATACCTCGCAGATAAAGAAAGGCCTCCCCGTATCCTTTGACAGCACCAGATATGTTCAGAGTTGCGTTATGTGTTGTGTGCGTTCACTTGTTCGACGAGATGTTGAGATTGTGGCACTGCTGTGAGCGGAGACAAGAAAGCCACTGTGGCGTCAGACTCTCTGATTTAACGCTGATAAACCAGCATGTAAACAGCCGAGCAGTGTGTGATCAGGTCAGAAACTGGTTGATGTTTGCAGCAGACACCAGCTGTGGCCCAAACACAACCCATTAGGCCCCTAATGGAGACAAGGCCACTCTCATTTTATGATGTTAGCAGCCACATGCTAATGACTTGTACATAACGCTTTGATCTATACCCTGTGTGCTCATTCTTAATTAATATGGGACTTGAAATCATTTTTAGCTTGTTCACCATGCTGACTTTACATGGTCTCTGTATGTAGCTTGAAACCCACTTTGATGTCATTTTATTATCTTTGTTTGGCGGCTTTGTTCATCATAAAGGCTTTCATCTTTTTCTAATACACATCTGGTTCAACCTTTGTGATTGAAAGGGTCTCCATGACTACCAGATGTTGGCAGGTCTCTCACTTCCTTTGTACTAATTAAAGTAACTAGTGGACAGATTTAGGAGCAGGGACCCAACCAGGCCTACTTATACTTGCCTGACTCGTCCTGTCCTGTTCACCTCAGCCGGTGCTTTGTTCTTATTCACTCTCTTGCATCTGTCTTTAAGAAATTTGACTTGGCTACTTGCCGTGAATCCCAAACTGCAAATAAATCAATTTGATTCAAGTGATGATCAGTTCGAAGCAATTTTCCTGCAGTCACGATATTCCCACAGCAGTCAGACCACCGCCAAACCTCCCGACAGTGCTGCAGGCACAAACCCCAGAGATCTCCCCTACTCCAGATCAATTTCATCTCTCAATCAGACATCTTGATCTCCACAATCTGAACCCAACGTTTAAGGGATGGGTTTTGGCCCGTCTCCAGTGCCCTCTAAAAGAGAAAGGCATTCTCTTCGACCACAGCACCAATCTCACTGTCTCAGCCTTTATGACCACTGCTTACCAAACACATCACATATATCACACACCGTCTCTTTCTTACCAAAACTATATTTTCAAAACTATTCCATGCATTTCTTCCACAACAGCCAGACTGGGCATCTCAGATTAAACCATTCAAGGCATATTGCTCCTAGATTCAAAATGTTCTCCATCAAGCATGTGCTCCTCAGCTCCATTTATATCTGTTGAGTCTTTCTGGGGTCCCATAATTGGCTCAGGTGACTAAACTCCTGAGACCTTTCCCCCACACTGAGCCTCCTCCTTCACCGGCCTAAATGGATGAAGTCTTCCATGTCCATCCTTAACATCCTCCACTCCTTCATTTGATTAATCCATTAAACTCACATTGATGTGGTGTGGCACAAAGTGGCAAAAAGCTCTTGTCTCTCCCCTTTTTACTGCCACTTTGTCTTTTTCACCTCCTGTTTTTCTCTTTACTTCTGTCTGTCAGATGAAAGTGGGTCTGTGCTGTTAGCCTAGTGTGAAATGACACAATGCTCAGAGTCAATGAGCTGCTTTGATCTTTTGTCACCATGGACATCAGCCAGCTGTGCCGGGCTGACACGGCGATAATGTCACCGTGGAGATTGATTCGGAAGAAGATGAGGTCGACGCTCAGAAAGAATAGTCCTCATTAAGCAACTCACACTGCGGAAAACTCCACGTTTACTTCATACCTTTAACCATTCTTCTTCTCCGTCTTTTTCTCTAACTCCAATTATTTTTCTGCTTGCTTCAGTTAGTAGAACGTAAAAACCTGCCAGCTGGAAAACCAAAAGAACAGCTTGATGTTTTGCTGCATCAACTTTCACCACTACAGTGTGCCTGCTCTGCATGTTTCCACTAACTTATTTTCGCTGCTGAGAGATGAAGTTCATCCATGCTCTCTCTTCGTAGGTGCAGATGCCACAAAGGACCCCTGTCTGAAGGTGCGCTGCCCTCCTCACAAGGTGTGTGTCAGCCACGACTACCAAACAGCCATCTGCACCAATCGCAAGCAGCCCACTCACAGGTAATGTGCACACCAGTAATGTGCCCCAGTTGTTGTTTTTTTTCTCATTGGCTTTACTTTGTAGAGGGCAGCTGAAGTTGTAGCATCAAGAGTGGGTCGTCTACTAACCACAGGTTTAGTGCTTCGGTCCGTAGTCCCTCGTGTCAAAACGTCTTTGGGCAAGACACTGAACCCCAACATTGCTCCTGATGGCGATGGTAGCCTGCTGCCATCATTGTGTCAAATGCAAATTCTCATGTGGTTTGAAAAAAAAATGCATTTTATGATTTTCTTTTTTTTTTTAGGATCTCACAGAACCCACTGCTGTTTGTGTAAAATTAATGCCCATAAATCAACCAATTTTTAACCTTTAAATATTTTTTCTATTCCACCGGCCTTACTAAAACCCAGTAGATAGAAAAGTATTGAAGTAGTAAGTCCTCGCTTTGGCACAAACTGTGCTTGCACAAAATTCAGAAAAATATTTTTTCTGAGTGGTTAAAGGCTCAGACCCAACATTAGGGTTGATTCAGAATCAGTGTTATCTACAAAAGAACAACAAGACAGCGTAGTTGTTGCTGCTTTGATGCAGCACTTTGCCTCTCCTTAAATATGAAATTATTAATAAGTTGAAGTAAACAGAATTACTATGCAAAGTGGAACTTCAGTATGCTAAAAGCCTTCAGGGCAGGTTAGACAAATTACAGCCAGCAGAAGCATGCAATAAAGTGGCATTTTGCGTTTTGTGTGTTAACAATGTGCAAGAAACCAATCCGCTTCGGTGACAGACGCACAGACACATATTCTCAACACCAGTTCTTTCAATAAAACTTTCTGCTCTTTGGGCTCTGTCAGCACCCAATTTGTCTGTGTTTTCAACCTTGTTATGTTGCCAATTTTAAGTTTTTTCAATTTTTCAGCTCAAGGAGCATTTCCCCCAAAAGACATCTGAATGTTTTTTGTCTGTCTTGGGTTTAATTGATTTCCTCAATTCATTAGTTCCTAAGATACTTGTTTTTAATCTTTTTCTTCGTATTGTATTAATTACACGTCCTATTTCCTGCTTAATATGTCAAACGATTCACCTGAAATCCATATTTCCCCAACAGCATCACTTACTGAAGCTTTGGACCATGATATTATTTTTATCTACGTGTTAAATTAGTTGCAGTAATTAACATAACACAGATTCAGTTTCCTCTCAGAAGGCAAATCCAAACTTTGTTTGCTCTCAAGATATTTGCAAGCAGGTGGTGAGAAATACAGTTAATATGCCAGGTTGCAGCTTGTATATCGAGGACATCATTGTTATTCACTGCTATAGCAAAATTGCCTTTTTGAAGATGCCCCGTACGCGCTTTGGTATTACTGTTGTGTTTACTAAAATCCACAAGCAAATTAATTTTGTTCTCTTCTAAGAAGCTGTCAACACGGAATTCCCAGGCAGAACTTTTTTCCTTTTGTTGAAAGTGATATAGTTGATTTGTTATACTTCTTGGGCGATTATGTTTGGCTGCAGGCCTGGACATCTACATTAGCAGCCAGCTATGCTTCAAAAAAACAACATTGCAGAGTTTTGTAGTATTAATTTGTGCTGCCTCCGTCCTGCTGCGAGGGGGCCGTGGTGCCGTCAAGTCAGAGCCTTTCCCGATTAAAGCAACATGTAAATCCTCGGCATGGGGTTGAGGTAAAGTGTTATAATTGGAGGGGAGAGAGGGAGAGAGAGGGGGGAGAGAGGGAGAGAGATGACTCGTTTCTTTTCAAGATTAATATGTCTATATAGATCACGTGTCTCTCTCGTCTCTGTCTCTCCCAGTGAATATTTATCATGTGCGCACTAATTTCCCTGGCCAAATAAAATCCCTCCTTTCCGATCATGCTAATGACTTGAGCACATACCTGTGCTTTGCTGTAGTTAAACAAAGAGCACTTGATAGGAGAGATGGAGAAGCCAGCCTACACGTTTAATCCTACCTTCATCTTATATCATCTGCCAGCTCTGTTTAGTTATCAGTGCAGTGTACATATCTAATCTGCCGCCGCACAGGTTGTGGTTCTCGGTCAGTGAGTGTGACGGGTTTGAATATTGTAGTTTTTACACTGTAAATATCTACCAAGGGTCCGAATGGTAAATGCTTATTTAATGTGATGTTATTATCCACTTGATTTTGGCCTTAATTTTTCTCTTAAATTTCTCTTAAAAATATTTTGCAGTGTTCAAACAATTTAAAAATAAAGCGTATGATGTATCCAAACATTTATTTTTCCTAAATTTAAGTGGCCAGATAATTTTAAGAAGATTCACTTTTGAAAGACGTCAAGAAAGTTTGTTTACCGCAGCAGTCAGTGCAGTCTATGCAGGTCCCCTCTTTCACAGGCCCTTTTAGAATTTAGTGTTGATGTGAAAGATGTTGTATGACTGTCCACCACTTCACTTCAGCAGTTGATGTTTACTTTGCATCGTTTGTTGTCGTCACATTACTTTCTCATTAAAGAGTCTGCCTGGCTCCGAATCCGGCTCAATGGATCGGGATGCAACAGGGTGTTCAGCGAGAGCACTTAGACAGAAAATTGCTGCGAGATTTGGATCAAACATAATTACACTTGTTATAGAAAAGGCCTCAATGGACCAATCAGGATTCACTATGCTTCAGCTGACCCTGACAACCAGAAACGCTTTCTGCTCAGGAGAAAACTGATTCTTCTACTATAATATTCTCGCCTGGAAAGTCATTACTGCCCTTCTATTTTTGCCTCACACATAAAATTATGACAGTAATGTCGATGAAAATGCTACAAAAAATGCATGAATAAAGGTCTTGGCTTCAAGCACTGGAGATTTTATTTTTTGTTTTGCCTTTTGATGGACATTATGTGCAGGAAACTTTCTCTTTGTGATACTGAGAGATGTCAAAATATAGATTAATGACGAAATGAAGTATTGTTTCTTCCCGTGTCTGTGTCTGTTAGCGTGAAACCCAGGAAAGGCAGTACAGGCCACAAGCACAGGCTTGAAGCTGGTGCACATGGGAAATGTAGGCTCTGCTCTGGACTCCAGTCAAGTCCTGTGTGTGGATCTGATGGACACACCTACTCCTCCAAGGTAAAAATCCCTTTCTGTCTTTAAATTTCACACTCTTACTTGTCTCTTACTTGAAGTGTGTCATTTTATTTTCAGTTTCGAGGCTAACATTATTTATTACAAATTCAGTTTGTTTTCATCTATGAAAGCAAGGACAGGATTGCTTCGGGATTCATAAGAACGAGTGGTCGAAAGAGTGGCTGAATTATATAATATATGGTGTAAATATTTGAAATGATGTGTTCCTTGCTTTCTTTTACATGAGAGATATTTTAATTATCCTCATCTGTCAACCTTTCATTCTTCTGCCTCGCTGCCTCCACTCTCTCCTCTTCGTGCTGTCTCATTTTACCACCTAGGTATTGACTCCTGTCCTCCTCCACCGTGGTGATTTCAGCAGCTCTTTTTTTTTCCGTCTGTTATGTAAATGACTGAGAATGAGGTCAGTTGTCAGAGGTCTTAGCAGCAGCTAAAAATCTTCCTTCAATGATTTGAAAGGAGCTCTTCAACCTCCATTTTCTCATCTGACTGTAGCCCCATCTTCAGCCTCTGACCTCTGCTCATAATCTTATTCTGTGCTACATAAATTAAACATAGTCACAAACTCACAATGTCATGTCACGATAGAGGAGAAAAGGAAAAAGCGTTAACCTGTGTGATTATGTCAAGCAGAAAGTGAGCAGACGAAGGTCAAGCTGAGAGTGAAATCAAGTTGCTGGAAAAGACATAAAGAAGTGAAGCATTATGGGTCTGTCCTTGGTATAGTTTAACTGATCGTGGATTTTTATTGGCATCCACATTCGTATTAGTATTTATTTATGTTGCTTGGCAGGGGTGAAGCACAATCCAATACACAGAAACCTCATATGAATGAACAATATGAGACTTCTCTTGAGTGTCTTGCACAGCTGAATGAAAATGTTTGTCGCAGCAATATTGACAGAGCGAAGTATGAGCCTGCGGGACACGTGCACACTGTTGTGTTCAGTATTATTTATTAATTTTCAGAGTTTCAGTCAGGGACACTCCTAAAACAATAGTGTCTGAGCAGACAGGGTCAATAAAAGCAAACATTTGTGAGATGCAGTTCAGCTGTGGTTGTGGAAGCTGCTTTTCCGCCCTCCTTTTAGCTCAGCTTTGCAATGAAATGAAGACATTTTTCGATCACATTGTTTTCGGATTTAGGTTCACAGTTAAGCTTCCAACCCAGAGGTGTGAAACAACCTGAGACTGGGAGCTTTAATGCCTAGTGTATGAGGAAGGCAGGACTTTCCTCATGACCTACCTGCCTGAAGCTGTGTTGAGGAGGGGAAGTGTCGAAGGAGAAACAAGAGGAAGAACAAAAGGAAGGGGAGGGCAGGGAAGTCCCTCTGCTCTCTGCGGTAATTTAGTTGGAGGGGTTCAGTTAGCTGGTGGAGTGATGGGTCCCTATGGCCCAACTTAAACTCTGCTCACCAGTGAGCTGCCGGTCTCAAGCTTATTCATGTTTTATTATTACATTACATGCTTCCCTCATCTTAACCACACACATACACTCACACACACACACACATACACACACTCAGTATCCTATTAAGAGGACAGTGCTCTTATCTCCTGAGAGGCTTCAGCCCACTAAGTTAAGTCCATTACTTCCCTCCTCTTAAATCATCCTTCCTCTCCTCTCCTCTCCTCTCCTCTCCTCTCTTTTACTCCGCCATGTCAGGTGTTAAAACACTGTTTCATCAAAACCACATTAACCCCTGGAGAGAGACAAACATAAAGATTCATGGTGCCTCTCAGTGTGCTGACAGTGACTGGGGGAGGTCATCCATTTCCTGGGCTCTCTCTCTCTCTCTCACCTCCTCCCTCCCCAGACATCTAATTCAATATGTTGAGAACAGGACCGAGCGCTAGTCCTTTGTCAACAAATTTCATTAAGCAACATTAGCAGCGCTCTCAACGAGGTGACAGGGAGGAAATGATGGATTCAGATTAGAACATGGGAAATGAAAATGCTGGCAGGATAAGGCTAAGCCTGTGTATGGCATGATATGTGTATAGATGTTTATGCAAAGTCATGGTCCCACCCTGACAAAACATCGTCATCATCTCGCAAAGAGAATTTACATAACTCATTTCAGTTTTCATTATTCCTCTTGGAAGGATCTTGTAATTGGATCCCCCCCCCCTCAACTAGTCCAAACAATTCTTTACCCCTCACTTACCTGAAATGAAATTTATGCTGTTAAATTACATTCTGAAGTAGTCCATCTTGCATTTTTGCATTGGGTTTAGGTTTGTGCTACAGTGAATAATAGAACACTGGGCATCTCCGTGTCTAATGGTGTGTCTACATGGCTGCCTAATGGACACGTCTGCTCATTGAAGACAAATGACCAATCCTGTCTCAGCAAATCTTTCCCTTAATCAGCTCAGCAAAGTTCAATAATGGGAGTTTTTGTTTGGTTTTGTTTAAGCACTTGGAGCACACTTGTAACATGCAAATTGTGCGTCAAGAACTCTTAGAATTGGATCTGAGTCTGGATACGAATGGATAAAATTGGTGCAGCAGAGCCCAAAATATCCTGACTTTTAGTTTCTAGTAGGTTCAAGCAACCTCTTTACTAGACCGTGCCTGGTCCACTAAACTTCATGCATATTTATAGACTACAGGTTTGCTGCCTAGTCATTCGGGTGCAGGAGAATAGATTCACCAAAGGACACTATCTTGACCCGGAGAACCTGGTGGGGATCAAAAGTAGATTTTTCCCACTTCAATAAAGTTTTCTCACACATTTCATTTTTTCCTATAAAGTCGAAGTATCCGAGACAAGATAACCCTGATGGTATCACAGGGCTTGTTTTCTTCAGAGACTTTAGAGAGCAGACCCACAGAAGTATTAACCTGTTTTTACAGGCCAAGTACTCCCTGTGATGAGTAAACAAATCTTTATGTTTGAAGTCAGTTGGTTGCCTCTTTTTCTCTCTCAGGTCTGTGAAGTAAAGTCTCCATTTATGTTTCTTTTCTACAGTGTAAGTTGGAGTTTCAGGGCTGCCTGTCTGGGAAGACAATCTCAGTAAAGTGTGATGGGCTGTGTCCCTGTTTGCCCGGTCAAGAGCTCAACAAACCGCAGCATGACCATAAGACTGAAAAGGCTGGTGAGTACTGAAGCTCTCTGTTCATATAAACAAACTGATGTGTAACTTTCTGTTTAGATGGAGCCATCTTTTTTAGCTACACAGCAAACAATATCTTTTGATTTAGGTCGAAGCTCTTGTCTTTCAGGCTGTGACACACTTAGTCGTCTTTGTTTCTCTGTGGGTTTCATGTGCCTTGATCTTCTGTGACGCAGCATAAACTGAAACTGGCCCAGTCACACCTGTTTTTAATCTTTTTCTAACTATATGTACGAGTGCACGGTACAGATGGATGTCTGCATGTAGACGGTCGGATGGGTGGATGGAGGTTGGATAGCTCAAAGGGATGAATGTGCAGACAGAGAGAAGGTTATCTGCTGCATTTGAGCCATTTTCAGGTTCAGTTGGATGCCACACACACATACACACCTACACACACTCACACACACACTCACACACACCCTTTCACAGGTAATCCCTCAAATTCTCCAGTGATTCATGGTGTTTCCATTTCTTTCCTGTCACCTCTCCCCTTACTCATGTTATTTTCTTCCCCTCCCATCCCATCGCCACCTCCCTACCCCCACACATTTTCTGACAGCTATAGGGAGCAGTGACGGAGTGAGTTTGTGTGTCTTATTGTTTGTCATGAAAATAGGATTTCAGTAGATGGATGGAGAGATTCTGGAGGAGAAATGCAATCTAAAGGAAAGCAGCACAGAAAAGGATGGATTGTTATCGTTACAGACTTCCTCTCTCTGAGATGGGGGGAGTAGTGGGACGGTTTTACTTTGTGACTTTGTGTGTTTGTTGTGAGCCTTTCTATCTATCTATCTATCTATCTATCTATCTATCTATCTATCTATCTATCTATCTATCTATCTATCTATCTATCTATCTATCTATCTATCTAAGAGAAGCACACATATCCTCTGCCCTCTCAGGTCTGTACTTATTACGTGCAGATTAGGAAGCGTTTATAAGCATCCCAAGGTTCATCAAGCACAATTATTACAAAAGAAAAGTGTCTAAGTGCTAATTAATGTCAGTTCCTTCTCCTATCTTACATTCTCCTTCATTACTTTATGCCTGAATGATGGGAAACAGGAGGAAGAGAGAATGATGTAATGTACAAGTGTTTTATCAGCTTGACTGCTGCCTAGCATTCCCCTCCATCCTTGCTCAATAGAAACTCTAATTATGTGTTTGGTATTGCTGAAAGCTTGGCAGTGGGAGCGAACAGAGTGGATGAGTTTGTGTTGTCTGGTTCAATCTTTTCTCAAAGTTTCCAGTTTGAACTCAGTCTTTCCTCCTGTTCATATTCCTTAACCGTCTCTCTTTCTGGCTCTATCTTCTTCTCATGAATGTGACTCTACTTTTCAGCACAGCCTGTCCTCAGACCATCAGTAAGATAGCGAGTCCAAATGTTTGTGCATTCAGAAGTAGCAGGGACGAGTGAAGTTTGTGTGCGCGTATCTGTGTGTGTGTGTGTGTGCAGAATCTCTCATTAGATCAACAACACAAAATGGTAAACAGATGGATGTGGCAGTAGGTGAGGGAAACACTATGTGTGTCAGATTGTGTTCCTATGGTAACAGTCAAAGGATTGCACAAGTTTGGTACGTGCAATCACTCCTCATTCATACCAGATTGGTAAATACCCCTGTTCACACAACACCTGTGACATTTACAGTAAACAGGGTTGCTTTGTTTCCACACCAAAGCAATGATTTGTTGTAACGCTGCTTTAACACCAGGGATTTGAAATATGCAAATAATAACAGATTTGCAAATAATGTTCTATGAAATACAGTGTAAAGTAAATATATTTATCTTCAAACTGGTAAACTCGATTGTTTCTTGGAGATATTTGGATTATTCTGAATGTATTGCCTGAAACATTTTCCAAACAAGTTGGGACAGGTGCAACAAAACTGTTTAGAATGTTCCACAGGTTAACAAGTTAACTATTTACGAGTGATAGTACCATGAATGGGGCCACAAAAGTTTGATCATCCACAAGTAAGGATGGGTTGTGCTTTACCACTTTGTGAAACGTTAAGTGGGTAAACGGGCCAACAGTTTAAGAACAACATTTTTTAACCCACAAAGTGCAAGAAATTTCAGGATTTTCCCACCTATAATCCATAACATCAATAAAAGACTTAAATCCCTCAGTGTATTAAAAACTGACATGACTACATTAAAGATATTACTGCATGGGCTTGGGAACACTTCAAAAAGATGCTTTTTGGAAATCATGGACATTGTGTCCTCATTTTAGAATTGTACATTATAATACCTTGAGCATGGACAATGCCTAATTTAAGTATACATAATAGAAATAGACACCATATACATTAATAGTCACAAGCTTCTTACACAACTGGGAAACTGGTATAATTTGTTCGCATTTTCATTGAAAATGCTGATTCAGTTCTATTTGAAAATACACTGGTTACCTCCTGAAATGTCATCTTGATCCAGCACATCAAGATGATGATGTTTCTTTTATGTTCTGTGTGAAAGAAGAGAGCTGGTTTAAAAAAAACAAGATCAAGAAGTGGAAATATTCAGTGAAATGTTTGTGTGGACGGAGGGCAGATGAGGTAAGTGTCGTGGTAAGTTGACATCAGGAGAAATAAAGTTGGACAGGCAGAACTAAGCCAATTAAATGAGCTAGACTGTGTAAATCAAGCAATAGTAATCATAGACAGATTTCATTAGATATCTCTAATAATATCCTCGCAGCAGTGTTAATGGTTTCGGTGAGGCCATTGAGATCACTGAATGAAGTTTATTTTTTCAGACATTATTATGATCTCTTCTAATTGTGGTCACTTTATATGGTTTATCTGTGGTCAAATGCAGTCCATCTGTTTAGGTGAATTTAATTATTAAGCACATTCATCTAAGTGGCATCAGAGTGTAAGATATTACAGTAATTAAGGAAGAGGAAGACGTGAAGAATATTTTTCAGTTCATTATGATTAAGTCAAACTGAATCATGCACGTCAATAGCCTGATTGAAAGAACCTGTTTTGACTTCACTCATGAGGGTGTGACCACGACTGTGTTTAAATTCATGAATTGTTATTTTTCTGATCGATAAGATGTCACAAACAAATGTAAAGTATTATAACATGGGAAGGAAATAGCAGGCACGTGGGAGAGGTTTGCCTTCATTCACCACAATGTACTTCTCCCAATAGCTATACATACAGTGGGCAATACATGTTCCATTGTTGGACTTTTGGAGGGAATTATATCATGCATAAAATGTATATGTACATAAATGAAACACTCAAATAAAATGATGTCAGGCAAATGAAGTGACTATGTAGAAAATGCAAAGTGATTTCAGACACAGCCTAGAGGGACAACAGGAAGGAGGTGATTGTTTAAAACATAGAAAGGAACTGACTGGAGTGATTTTGTTAACTGGAAGGAGCTGTACTTGATTAAGGAGTTGATTGGTTCTTTTAAATAAATGGCTGAATAAAAAATTACAGTAAAATTTATGATGTAAACCTACAGCTTCTGGGGATAACTGGACCGGACCAACAGCAGTTGGTCTTTTGAGTTTGGTAAGAAAAATATAATAAACTTGGTTTACCTTCATACATCAGAGAACATTTGTAATATCAAAAATATTATTAAATTATTAAAATATCATGAACGGCAACTCCCATACTGAGACAGTTAGTTAGTATCTAACATGGTCATGGTCAAAGCAAGCAGAGTCTCCAGATTCAACAGACAGTAAAAAGACAGATGACATCTTGAAAATTGTTGATTCTCCTATAAGAGTTGAGGACGAGGAGGAAGAAGAGAAAGAACTGTTGCAAAAGCAACAAGCATCTTTCACTGGTAATGTTCTCTCTTCCCACTCACCCACTCATGCATTCATAGTTGTAGATGATACAGTAATAAGTGTGTGCTGCAGTTTACAGTTTATTTGGAGTGCAGGGTAAATATTGTGGTCTACATGACAGGCAAAGTGGAAGGCTTCAGATATCATACTGTTTGAGTATTACGGTCTCACTAATAACCTTTATTTCCACACTGTGTTTGTTTGGATAAAGTCCCACCTCCACATTTTGTCTTTCATTTTTCTGCCCTTTTCTTCTTTGCACAAAGGACCGCAGGGATGGAATATTTTAATATTACAAATAGAGTTGAACCCATAGCTTTTGACTTTGGGTCAGATTGGCACAAATGGATCCAGCAAAGCCTCTCTAATATTGTAAACTAATCTGGGACTGAGAGAAATTATAAAAAGTGTCAAAGATTAGACCATAATTACAGGTAATTCCATATATTAATTGCAAAGTTTGTGTAATATTTGTTCTAATTACTAATTAGGACAGTTTTCAATGATCAAATGAACCTGATTTACTTTCCTTATTTGTCAGCAAAGGTTAACAGTTACACAGAAGCACTGAGATTTAATTTAATTTCATGCATCCCTGAGGCAGTGCTGTTGTGACGCTGAGCATTATTGCCTCATTTAAAACAAAGACTTGCACGGACACAAAGCAATCCTGCTGGTGAATCATAGTTAAAAGCGTTCACTGGTTATAATCAAAAAGCTTTTGTCCTCAACAATAATAGTTACATTTCTTTCAGCTACTGTTGAACAAAGACTTTTTCAAAACAATACGAAATGTTAGAGGCTGAATGGGCTAAATCCCCTTGCTAAATTTAATTTTTCCTGGCAATTCTGTCTCACAGCTCCGCAGAGAGCACGCAGGAGGACAGATTGTGTTGTCCTCTCTTCTGCCTCCACATTTCCTATCCTTTACCAGCACATGCCAATTGCTTAGGGATTTTTGCTAACTGGTGTGAAGAGTGCCTGTAAAGCATTTTTAGTATGTCCAATTGAGACTGTCCAGAATATAAAAAAGCTGCATGGTCATTTGTTCAACACTTAGAAAACAAACTCTGTTTACAGCTGACAAGCTACCTTGAGTGGTCAGGACATTGTTATGGTGATGCAAAACCTCCTAGGAGGATGTCAGGTCTGTGATTGGACACACAACGTTGGCACCAGATACTACTATTACAGCCCTTTCCCGAGCAACAGTCAATGTTTTTAACCACGGCACAGTCACATCCTGTGTTTTGCTCAGAGACGATGGTTCATATAAATGTCTACATTGTTCCGAGTCTTATATATCTAGAATTTGTGATGGCTGCAATACCTCCCAATTGCAATCAGTTTCATCTGTCATTTTCAGTACACTCTTTATGTGCACCTGATTTCACTTGTTATTGAGTTGTAGCTTATTTAGGGTATCTGGTGTGACTACAAAGATAGTAGCAATGCAATTAACCTCCTTTGAGCTGGGACATTACTAAGACGCAATATCAAATAGATTTCTCTGTTTTTTTTTCCAATTCTTTCGATGTTTGGTCAAAATTCGTCGACCTTTAAAGTTACTACACACCTGTTGTCTGAACTCCATTTGGCTTCTTTCATTTCAGGATCCTGTTATTGTCTTGATTAGCCCTAGACCTTGATTAGAACATTTACTACCTTTCATGCTTAAACCTCTTTCAAAACATAATTTAAATCCAAAAAGCATATACTTGGTAAAATGATCTCACTTTGTAAAAATAGTCTTACTCTTAACTCTTAACTTAAACTCTGCCTGGTTCTCTCTCTGCACTCTTATCAGTTTTATCTCTACCTGTCTCCCTGTCCGTGCCGACAGTGTATTACTGATCATTATCTAGGCTAACCTTAACTCGCAGCCAGTGAGAATGTTCTGGAGAGCTGATAGCTTGGGGCAAGGAAAATCAAACATACCCTGTATCTTTTTAATGAATCTGACCTTCTATCTTCCTCATATCTCCTATCTAACTGTCTCAGTCCATTTCTTTCTCCCTCTGTTACCTTGTTAAGAAGTGTCACCTCACTCCACCGCCTCCTATTTCTCCTGTCTTTCTTTCCATCTGCCTTTCATCTTGATCTGATTAGACCACGCTCCTGATGTCTCAAGGTGATCACCGCCCACCTTTCCTCTGTCTGGATTTAGAGCCACTCCTTCTCTTTTATATGACAAACGTAGTTAATCATTTATAAATGATAAAGGAGACCCACAGAAAGATTCAAAGCCTGCTTTCTCCTGATGCTTGGAGTTATATATTAGGAAGTCTGGAGGACACATTTATCTCACAACCTAAACTGGCCCGGCGGGAATGTCACCACATGTAACTTGGGAAAGTTGCACTCAATCACATCCTAATGGCAGCCGCAACCACCACCAACATGGTGATGCATGTTCGTGCCACACTAAAAGGGAACAAAGAGGATGCATCTGTCACCACAAGGTGGACAAAGTTAAATCAAACTGAATGTTGAAGTAATTGATTGATATGTGGCTGAATATGCCGTTTAGATTTAAAAAGAAAAAAAAGGTCATACAAGTTATAGACTGTGTCTGATACAACAGAGCAGAAATGAATACAGTAAAACTGGCACTTTTCCAACTATCAGTCCACCTTCCATTCTTTGGTCCATGCCAGACTTGAACCAGCCACTCTCTGAGTCCCAAACTAAATCCCTGCAGATCGAGCTACCATGGCCCAATGCTCAGAAAATCTGCCCTTTTATTTAAAATCTGTGGAATATCTGAAGCTTTGGCGTCAGAATTTTGTGGGATCAACGCCAACGTGAGGCATGAGATGGGATACATTCGTTTTCTAATATTCAGCTAATACCGTGATCTTTCCCTGACCTTATCCCAGAGGCTTTCAATCTGTGAGGCGCGCCTCCACTCTGGGACAGTTTAATGGGAAGTGTGGAAGAAGAGACGTGAGGTGAAAAGGAAAGAAGTTAAAATTAGTTATCGTAGCTTGGCACACTGATTTGGCTCACTTATCAACACACCAGCAGCAGTCGGAGCTATGGCGGTGACACCCAGCTCATGGAGGCGATGAAGGTACTTTATTAGTGCCTGATTGCAGCAATGTGTGTCAAAAATGGCACTTAGTCTGAGTCATAACTCAACTCATGCTGACATACACATATTTTCAGTGTGACTCAACTTAACATCCATATATCATTGAAATAAGACAGTTATAATGACTTCAGAACTTGTAGGACACGTCATCAACTTTTTTCAGTTTTCATCTATTGATCTGTACATGGGTACATTGTAAAGAACTACTCATTCCTGTTTCAGCATACTTTTAATGATGCCAATTTGTTAGAACATACAAATGTAGGCTAGACAAGACTGACAGCATTATACTTTTTTTTTTTCTCAGTTTTGTCTGAGGGGGTTCAGCAGTGTTATACTTTGAACACCTCTGTATTATCTGTGTGAACATAAGAAGCAGAACATTGGACACAAAACTCTGTCTTTAGTGTCAAAGTGCTGTGCATTGTACGCCCGTCCAGACCTAAACACTTTGACCTCTGTGCAGTACAGTGCAGTGGATTACGTCCTGGATGTTGTTGGAATGCTGGAAGTCAATTTGTAGTATAAAAATGTGTTTTTGTGACAGAGCTGTTGTTGTAATTCAGAAGCACAGTTGCTGATGCATCTCAGTGACTAGTACTCTGATTCATTGTGGTGACTTTGTCTTCACCCTGTTATCCGCAAATGGAGCGACACCTGCAAGCGAGTTCATGCAGACAGCTGCACTGCAATGCCTTGCATCAGCATCGCCGGCTGTTCTTCAGCCACCTGTAGGCTCCAGTGGTCCAAGATCTTTGCTTATCACTCCTCAATAGCTTTATGCATACATATCTGCGGGGATGTGGTGAGGTCGGAGCCTAGACGCCAAACTCTAAATATATTCTGCTGCTGCAATAAAACACTCCAATTGTCTGACTGAACTTCCCTGAAATGCAAATTAAAGCTGCTTCCTCGTGGCATTTTGTCTTCTCTGATTAACTCAACAAATAAGCGCTCTTCTAGCTTTTATGTGACTCTTCACAACAAATAAAATGAGAAATAAAACACTGCATGGTAGTAACCAACTAAAAAGTTTTTTATTCTTTCTTTTTGGCCAGAAAAGTAGAGGGAAAACATTTACTTCTACATTATGGAAGATTGATTGATCTGATCTGATTTGAGTTTGGAGACATTAAAGAGCTGAGGAAATGTTGGGTGAGAGGGCAGGAGGAAGGGAGGAAGAGGGATAAGAAGCCGTGATTCAGTGTTTGATTTATGATGCAATACTGATCGATTCTTCTACATCTGTGTGAAAGCAGCCGGTGCAGCTGCCTCGCTGTCTGCTACCGCTTTACCCCGGGTAAAAGTTCACTGTCAAAACAGTCTGTGATGGGTTGGAAGCAGAGCTGATAAATGGAGTGACACCTGCGAACTAGTTCAGACAGACAACTCAAGCTGCACTGCATATACATTTGCGACATGCCTCACACTGCACAATCATCCAATACAAATACAAACACACTCTTCTTACGTAGCAGTCTCTTTAAGCTTTTAAATTTCCCATCTCTCACTCTGCTCCGTCACTGACACCACCTGTCTTTCAGCCCCCACCACCGCCTCAGCTCACACCTGCGGGCTTTGAGGGGTTTAAGATATCTGCTCATCATTCCTCAGTATCTTCTTGTATGAATATCTGTGGCGAGAGATTACGTCAGAGCCTGAATGCCAAACTCCAACTCTTTTCTGCTGCTCCAATAACCATTCCCAACGAGTTGAGTTGTCGGGCTGATAATCAGTTCTGGCGTCTTTAGCGTCAGTCTCACAGTGGACGAGTGTATCTGCTGGAACAATTAGGTAGCAGCTGTTTGGCTGAAGGATACACCAGCATTATTATTATTCGGAGTGGAGAGGGAATTTTACTCTCAGACCTGGAGATCTGAAATGGAAACTTCTTAGCCAAAGGCTTCTAGCTGTTCTTACTCCTGCCAATTTTATATTCGCCATCTATTGTAGCTTCTGTTACATATACAGTAAAGTTTGCTGCTAAAACACGTCGCTAAATCTAAGAGTCCCTCCAGTTCCTAGAAGCTAATGAGTTGCCAGCTTTGCAGGTTTGAGGACTGATGACGCGCAATGGAATCATGTAATCAGGATACAAAAAGGGTAATCCATTACAGTTACAGAGGGAATATGATAGTTGTATTTAGTTACAATAATGGGTTTAAAAGCAGGACTACAATTTTAAAGTGCAGTGCACAGGTATCACAACACTCTGCTCTCTCTAGTGAAGCCAAGGTTATTAATAGCTTATAATTGCCCAAAGTGTTTTTTACAGGGAGGAAATTTCACCACTGTTTGGCCTTTAAAGCAGAAAAGAGGAACAACAGTACAGTAGAGTGCAAGCTTTGCCTTCCAGCTGGGAAAACTTCCTTACCAAAAAACAGGGTTTTCTTTAAAAATACACAGGAAAAAATGTAACATTTTTGATGCTAAAAATCTTGTTTTCCCCCTTTTCTAAGGTTATATTAATGTCTTCCTTTATAGAATACATATTATGTACATATTTGGTATTGAGGAAATTAGTTATCCTAATGTTTGGATACTTAGATTATGCTATTGGCTACATTTTTAAAGAGGTATTTAACAATTGTATCATGTCACATTTTAAAGTAAGCCTTTCCCAAACCCACTCTTTCACCTTGGTCTTTGTTTCACACACCTGTTGTCTCTGTTATGATTTAAGTCACGCCTTCAGTGTCATCCTGTAAAGTGATTCTGAAACGCTTGATCAGGTTTTCTGCTGACAGCAATAACACTTGTTGAGTCCCGCATCAAATCCAGTTCTGCCACAACAGCATCATCTTTGTATCTGCCCGTGAAAAGGCTTTGATGTTGTTGTGTTGTGTGTCAGACATCTTTAAGCTTGCCTGACCCGCTGTGGCTTGCAGAGAGAGAGAGAGAGAAAATAGTTAATAGGCCATTTTATCTCTCCGTGTTGTGTCCTTTAGCACATGAATGTCTTCAGCTCCAGCTTTCGGACTCATTGCCCAAGAAAAAGATTCCGGACACAGGCAGCTGTGTCGGGCCTGTCCAATACAATTTGGGTCACACTGGGAAAGAGAGATAAGAGGGGTCCATCGAGACTCATTGTGGGCCGTAGTGCTAAAGTCTGAAAGACTTGAGCGGGAAAGATGGAGAGAGCAGTGAAGTCAAAAGTGGAAAAAGTGGAGAGGGACAAAGGGAAAGGGTATCAAAGGGAAAAAACAGAAACACTCAAGTCTTTGGACTCTATAGGGGGGTGTACCGGGAGAGAGATGGGAAATGAAGCATTCAAAGCAATTTAGGTGAGAGAAAGAAATAGAAGAGCAGGGTGTTTTAAAGTGGTCCTTTAAGTCTCAAGAGAAGCTGAGTTAGGTACAACCAGGTGTGATAAGTGGCTTCTATTGAATCTGGGAAAACTCACAGAATTAGAGTAGAGCGAGAGAGAGAGAGAGAGAGAGAGATTGGCAGTGAACAGGCCAGAGAGGGAAATGCACGAGATGTCCTCAAAGGTAACAAAAGAATCACACAAGTAGAGAATGCTTCAATTGGCAATGTGTGGGAACAGAAAGCGGGATAGCGATCAGTGATGAGTCGGTGTGAGGATGAAGAAGGTCAAATGAATGGGGGGGGGGGTTAAAGCGAGAGCTAAATGCTCCAGATTCCACTTATGCCAAGGGAAGAATTTTAATTGTAGACAGATAATGTTTGGCTGTTGGTATTTGCTCTCTCTTTCGCTGCTTCAGACCGTGAAAATGAAGAGCACTCTGAAATGTTATCTGTCTGGTCCTGAAGTGTTATACTGTATCTCTCTGTCACTCGCACACACACACACACACACACACAGACCGCCGTGGGATTACAAAGGCAATGCCACACAATGGATAGCTATCCCAGATAAATGTTATTTGTCCTCTGCAGCTTCAATCTGTTACCTGAGGTGGCCTCTGTTTTATAGCAGCTGCAATAATGACACACTGCCAAACTATAACTGTAAGATACGAATGTGTGTCTGCGTGTGTTTGTTTGTGCGTGCGTGTGTGTTATCTCTGTTCTTTCTATTTCTTTGGATGACGTTATCTTTCTGCCTGCCTGATGTGTCCATAAAGTCTATTTGCATGCGTTTCCCTCTTTTCTTATTTCTAACACTGTATACAAGAATTAGAAGTCATTCTCCGGATGAAATACTAATATCTTGATTAAAAATTTAAAAGGAACAACTGTTGCAATAAGAGTGCCACAAAGCTGGAGGTGGAGAGTGGCTCTTGTTCTTCAGGCACATTTATCAAGCTCGCGAAAGAAACAAGACGGGGAAAAAAAATATGCCAATCATGCACAGTAGAGAAAGCTAAAGGGAGACAGAGATTGACAGACAAAGATGCAGAAGGAGACAGGCAGAGGCAGAGGTCTGCTTGAATTTCAGGAAGACCCCATCAGTCCCACATGGCTGAGGGAACGAGGGATTTGATAGGCAGCGTCGAAGGCTGGTTTATACTTTTAATCAGGGGTATCATTTAACATATTGTTCAGTTTGTGCTCTCTTTGGGTAGTAGCACGCAGAGTAGCATCAGCTTGATTGACACCGTTGGATCAGCTTTGTTTTTTAGTTGTGCAGAGGAGTGTGGTCATACATAAAAACACAAACACACCCACAGAGAGAGAGAGGGAGAGAGAGAGAGATTTATCTCGACTGAGGATAAAATGCAACAAACAAGTGGCGTCTCCCTGCAAGACATCAGCTTATTTTTCCTCTGGGTGAAAGATGAAATGTGGAATTTCAAGCTGACCTTTGTCCATTGTGTGTGTGTGTGTGTGTGTGTGTGAGACTGTGTATGTCACACACACACGAATGAAACCATTCATTTGAACAAGAACACTAAATGGTGTAACGAAACTCCCATGTGTTTTATGTACGTCTGTGCATGTGTACTGTATGTGCATGTCAGATTGGGTTCCTATAGTAACTGTCAAAAGATCAGCGTGGTCAGTAAGGTCTGTGTGTGTTTACTGAAGGAGAAGAGCTGGATTAGAAAAAGAAAGGAAAGAACACAGAGCAAAAATACATGGCAAAAAAAAGAAATGAATGTTTGATAAGGAGCAAGAAAAGAACTGAGTCTTTCCCCCCTGGTGGCAGCAGTAGATTGACGGCCTCCCCTCTCCTCATTATTTTGTGTTTGTGTCGTAGCCTGCACTGACGCAGAGCTCCACAGTCTGGCTGCCAGACTGAAGGACTGGTTTGGAGTTCTCCACCTTGACGCCAACAGAGACCTCAAATCCTCTGACAGCTCTGACTCTGCCACCGGACGTGAGTACATCCCCCCACAATATGTCTGCGTGTGTGTGTGTGTGTTTGCTTCTATTGAGCAGCCATGCTTTTCAGTTCTCATGAGGGCTGGCAGTGATGTTGACAGCGACCCTGCTCTGTTCTCTGTAATGTCAACATGTCTGACAACATGTCCACACACACACATACACACACACACACACACCCTGTCACACACACACACAAATCTCAGTGTGCTATTTGAAACAGATAAGAAAACAGATGAGCGACCTGGACATCTTCTTCACTTCATTCATTTCTTCTTCTCTCCTTCAGACTTCGACACCAGCATCTTGCCCATCTGTAAGGACTCACTGGGATGGATGTTCAACAAGCTAGACATGAACTTTGACCTCCTGCTTGACCAATCGGAGCTAAGTGCCATCTACCTGGACAAGTACGAGCTGTGCATGAAGCCCCTCTTCAACTCCTGCGACTCCTTCAAGGATGGCAAATTGTCTAACAACGAGTGGTGCTACTGCTTCCAGAAGCCTGAAGGTGAGGATGAGGAGACGGCTGAATAAGAAACTGATGTTAAAAGAAGATGGACAAAGGCAGACAGAAAATCTGGAGTTTAAGTGACTTACTTGTCAATCATCACTAAGAAATTCACCTCAAGCAGTTCATTATTGAAGTGAATAGAAACCAATGCACACATGAAAAGCCAGCAAATCTAGTATCTTTATTTTTAACATCATTTTGTATTTTTTCTCTTCACGGTTCTGCCCATTACTTTGTCATAATTATCCCTAACTTGATTTTTGAGGTCTGATGACTGGGTGACCTCACTATAGCACAGCATAGCCAAAGGAGAAGCAGTAAAAAGATCAGGAAAGATGTAAACAAACTTCCAAATAAATGTATTTATAGGAAAAAGAGAAACCTAACGTGTAATTGTCAAGTAGCTGTGACAGATAACTTACTGGTTCAAAGCTGTGAAACACTAAAAGAAGAAACTTAGCACATGTGAGGACAGATGCAGTTTCAGCTTCAGCTTGACCAATATGAGAAATCAGAGATGTTGCTGTAGTCTAAGTAATTTAATCAGTAGAGCTCATTTAGTCTTTCCATTAACGTAATTTTCTCTGTGTGTTCTCTTGTAGGACTGCCCTGCCAAACTGAGAAGAGCAAGATCCAGAACCAGAGTCGAAGGAAGAGCCTGATAGGTCAGTCTGAATGATTGCCAGCTGTTAGTCACTGACTCCTGTCTAAGAAATCAACCTGGTCACCTTTAATGCTGACCTGTAACACATAAATCTGCAGCATTAAACATACGGCATACACTATAAAATACATCCTGAAACTTTCTACATGTGTCATCCATCCCCACTGGGCAGATCGCTCAGTCCTTTGGCTCACAGAAAAACAGCGTGAAAAATAAGGTTTGGACTGGGTCAAATGAAGGTAACAGTGTTTTCTGTGCGTGCATGGGTTTGTGTGTGTGTGTGTGTGTGTGTGTGTTACTGGGTCAAATGAAGGTAACAGTGTTTTTCTGAGCGCTCACGGGCGTGCGCGTATGTGTGTGTTACTGAAGGTGGCGGCTTCCCTTTAAGCAGGATGTATGGTTGTTGTCCTGCAACCTTCACAGCAGTAATTGATTGTTGATCTCCCCCTGTGAATACACAAGGACTTCGGTCACAGGACATACAGCGTCTGCTGAGGAGGGATCAGATCCGGCCTTCTGTTTCTGTCGGTTTAATGTTGCTCATCTCTCTCTCTCCCCTTTTCATGTCGCTACTTACTTACATTATTTCTCCCTCCTTCTTTCCCCTCTTCCCCTCTGCATCCTCTTCTTTAGGCTCTTACATTCCTCGTTGTACTGAGGAGGGCTACTTCAAACCAACCCAGTGTCACGGAAGCACCGGGCAGTGTTGGTGTGTGGACAAATATGGCAACGAGATCGCTGGCTCCAGAAAACAAGGCAACCCCAACTGCGGTAAGGCCAGATGGAGAAGCAGTGGATTACAACAACTCACTTTTTTTGTGGAGGGTAATCGTACTGTTGCGAGTTGCTTATGTATGCATTACACTGTGTAACATACTTTGCCACCTCTAAATCATTCACTACTGACTAGGCCTGCAATTTGAATGATATCCAAACCTTCCATCTGTATTTTTGGAGTCACACCAGGGACACAGAAGCAGAAGCACCGTGAAGTGCTGCCTGCTTCCTTTCAGCATCCGTGTTAACCAATTGGGGCGTTCAGACAGAGCGCTTCAGTTTTTTTTTTTATCTAGGTTTGCTGTCTGTTCTGCTTTTTCCACACACCATGAACATCACGAGCCAATGAAAACCACGAGCAAAACAACTTTAAGTAGTTTTTGAAAGGAATACTTTTTTAAAAAGCACAGTAGTTTTACTTGTAGTTGAGTAATATTTAAGAAATGTGACAGTACATCTACTTAAATGCAGATTTTCAGTACTCTCTCCACCACTGAGCGAGACCACAACACCCACCAGCTCACGCACACACACCCACCCACATGTTCACTTATAGCTAAACAAAGGTTTTGGCTGTGTTCTGTTTGCTCTCCTTGGCTCCCATTTCTCTGGCTGTCTGGAGTTAGTGCTTTGATCCAGGTGGAGTGCTGTACGTCTGCCTTCTCTTTGTGTTTGTAATCTCGTGCTGTTACACACGAGAGAGACTGCGGAGCCTCTCTTCAAAACATAGCGTAGCCCTGAAACACAGAGAGCATCACAATTCCAACTTTGCTTCATTTCTTTGCTCAGCATCTCTCTCTCTCTCTCTCTCTCTCTTTATCTTTACAGATATCTACGCACCAGTGATCATTTAGGAAATAGATAACATTAGGCATGCCTCTGGAGCCAGTCTGGCTGCTATTCTATCAGTCATATGTCTGATTCCATTTCCTTCTGATATACTGCTCATGTACCTTTGATAAAACACCAGCGCCCTGCAAGTCAAGTAGGAGAATCCATCACATTTGTCAGCAGAGTGCAGTGTCAAAAGATTTGTTATAAACATGAATTTATAGCAGTGACTGTACAGCATGTTTTGGATGAGAATAAACATCGGAACTGCTGGCTGAGGTGGCCATTCGAGAGGATGCATTCAGACAAAGAATGTATGTAATTAAGTGTGTTGATATGTCACGGTCATATTTAAAAGCCAGTAGCGGAAATTAAAAGAGAATGTTCAAAAAGCCAATAGATGCACTTTGCTGTAAATCAATTGCCGTGGGATTTTACTGTGGGAAAAAAAGAACAATAATTAGCAAGAAAGAATCCAGGCGGACATGCTGATTACCAATCAAACCGCCAACTCACAGTCACAGATTATGGCTCAGTCGAATGCCAGTCTAGTCCAAAGCCAGTAATTGCAGCTCCCAATATTGATGAGGTGTCTCTGTGGTCATCACACACACAAACACTGACAGCAGCAGTCCTTTGTCTCCAGTCTAACAAGCTCATCTAACTCTGGCTGAGTGGCCTCAGGCTGGAGCAGCCTGGAGTTCTCCCATTCGGCCTCGCATAGAACAAACAGGTAGCAATGCAACAACTCTACGCTCGAACCTCTAAAAAACAACGACCCCAAATTGGTTTTAACACTGTAAATGCCACTCAACTAGAGTACGCTTGTATCCGGGTCCAAATGAGCTGTTTTGAACTGAGGATTTTAAGCTGCCATTTTCACACACAAAATGCTGGAGGCAGCAGCTGAGGTAATGACTGCTGCAGCTACGTAGGTTGTGTTGATTTTGTTTTTTGTTGTTGATGTTGTTCACATGTTTATGCTTATGTCGTTATATTGTGTATTTATGGTGTCGCACATTAACTTTCCATGGAATGAAATGTGCTTCTAAATAAAATTGGCAATCCCCGTTCAGCATATCTAATAGTTGTTGGGTGGTGGAGCAAAAAGCAGCACAGAAAGGTAAAATGTCTAGCGAGCTAACGCACTATTCCACATTATATTTAGCACTGTAAAATGCATTACATTACCAGTTCTACATGGCAGCTTAAAAACTCACAACACTAGCGTTTTCACACACGAGTATGAAGTTCACCAGATGTGAGTGTTGTGTATTGAACTGGTCACCACCAACATTTATCTACAGAGAGGGTGAGCATCTTTCTGCTTTTCTAATCCGTCTCTCTGTGTTTGTGCGTCTCCGTACAGATGAGGACCAAGAGACATCGGGGGATTTCGGCAGCGGCGGTGCAGTCATCCTTCTCGATGACCAGGAGGAGGAGCCATCACAGAGCGGGCGGAGCCGGCAGAAGAAGAGACGGGGCCGGATTCACCCCCGAGGAGCCATTGAGGACGACGAG
The DNA here is from genome assembly GCA_023373845.1 of Nibea coibor. Taxonomy (NCBI): domain Eukaryota; kingdom Metazoa; phylum Chordata; class Actinopteri; family Sciaenidae; genus Nibea; species Nibea coibor. Next base: position 12,406,407 of record CM041739.1, on the reverse strand, counting down.
GATGAGGAAGACGATAAGGATGACGAGATCGGCTACGTTTGGTAGCTCCGCTCCATTTTAACCTGCCATCAGCTGACCAGGAACCTTCGTTAACTCAGCACAGATCTGAAGCCATTCCAATGTCTCCTCCTCCTGTTACCTTGGCAGCAAGTCCATCTTTGGCTCCTGAACTTGCTCTTGTAACCCCCTGTCCCTTATCCATATCTCGCTCCTCAGTGAACCTCATCCGACCCTTTTCCTTTTCAAGTGTTTCGCTCAGACAGAAAACAGAGAGCCTATTAGATTTCAACAACAACTGTCAAGATCCTGTCAGAATTCTGCTCAAGCTGTCCACTTTGTGCTTCTGCCTTTCCCCCAAACCTGTGATCTTTAACCTCTTCTAACATGGACTTACTACTCTATTTTCTCTATTACTCTCTCTCTCTCTCTCCTTCTTCTTCTTTCTCTCTATTCTGTCCCTCTCTCCTATCTCTGTATGTCCATGTCAGAGCCTCTGGTCAGTCTGTGAGCCCAGATATATTAGCTGATGTACTGGATGTAAATATTTTTTCCTCCAGGAAGGCCAGAATGTGGATTACCTTTCCTGTACTTTCATCAGCGGTCCATTCTCATGTTCTGTGTTCCACTGTCGGGCTCTTTCCAGTGTTCAAAGATGTTTCCACAACACGCTCCCAGGCTCTGAGATGCTCCCCCCCTCTCTCTGTTACTTTATGGAGGATTGTAAATTATTTAATCGTTGATCTTGAATGTCCCAGAAAGCCCAGGAAGCAATGAGATTAATGATGTATTGTCGTTGTTGTTGCATGTTTCTCATCGTGTTTCTGTAAAAGAGAGATTTACCTGGCCAGGTCTAGCTCTATGCATCTCAAACAGAAAGTGATGCCTATTTGGCTGCTACAATACTTTGTTGCTATGTTGATGCTGTCTAGTGTCTTTTTGGTTCTTCTCCCAATCTCAGGAGGTAGGAAGTTGCATTGCATAGCGATAGCAGTGTAGAAAAGTGAACTGCAATGCCTACAGTCCAAATCGGCGGCGCCTCAGCCAGCTATGCTTTTACTAATCGGTCAGTAGGGCTGCTGAGGCTATTTGACTGTGCAAGGACACTAGAAGAAGAAGCTGCTCCTGAGCTGGGAGGACACATGAAGTCGGGTGTGCAGAGAAGAGGCTCTGTTCTGCCTCCCAACATTGGATATGTTCAGTGATTTAAATGATTGAAATCTTCACCATGTCAACTAAGTGAATTTTTATTTGTAACTTTGAAAATTTAAGTAAAGTGGCACTTTGGGTGTCTTTTGAACCTTACAGGTCTGCGTCCATGTGTCTGTTGTTCTCCCGATGTACCATTTTCAGCACGAGCCTCACATTTCATGTTATTTCACCAAATCATGATGAAATAAAAACACTTCTCTTTCCTCACGATGAAACCACAAGCACATTTATGTGAGCTTCTCATGCTTTTTTCCTTTCGGTTTATTTTATTTTTTATTTTTTTTATTACCGAGGCTCGCTCAGATTTCTCTGCAGTAGAACAATCAAAGCCCTCCATCAATTCTGACCTTTTCCAACCTTGAGAAAGCAGTCTCCCCCGTTAGAAGCAGTCATAAATGGTAGCAGCAGAAAATACTCTTATCACATGCCTTTGAGAGAGGAGTATCACAAAGCCAGCAGAGCCCAGAAGAACATAAAAGCTTAATGAGTGTTTTTGTAATATCACCGGCTAATGGGACAGCTGACCCCACTGGCTTGAAACAGCCCGCTCAGCACTTTGAAAACACATTGTACCAACAATTGGAGGCTAAAAGGACAACTGAATCTTCTGGCTTGAAACAGCGTATTCAGCAATTCACAACACACTCTGTCAGATACAATAGACAATGGGCTTAACTATGTGCATCAAATTATGCCAGTAGCTGTGGAGGGTGTATAATCACCCAATTCTGGGAACCTGGCTGGCGCAGCACCGTCATGTCATCAGGCTACATGACAAAAGCTGTAAAGAGGATGTTTGATTTGTTCGTCTTTCATCACATGCAGCTCTTTTTCTGAACTGTACACGCCGTATTCCTTCCTGCAAGAGCTAGCAGCTTTTTTCCTTTCCTTTTTGAAAAATATCTTAGATGAGCGTGTTGATACTGCTCTAATGTGTGTTGGGTAAACTTAGCTTAGCACAAAGATGGGAAAAATGGAGAAACAGCCAGTTTGGCTCTGTCCAAAGGTCAGAGTCAACCTACCAGAACCTCCCTAGAATGAACACATTTGAAATACTTTTAGCCAAGCTAGCTGTTTGCACTGTTTCTAATGTTTGTGCTGTCCTAAGTTTGCCTGTAACTTCATAGTTACTGTACAGACACGCTGTCAGTATTCTCATCTAACACTCAGCAAGAAAGTATAAGGTGTATGGCCCAAAAATGTCACATTCTTTCACTTCTTCAGGACGTCCATCCATTCTTCGGTTGTAGAAGATGTGACAGTCTGTGTTCCAACCTAATTTATATCCCCATTTATTACCACCAGTCCAGTGAAAGCAATAACCAGAAATTGCACCCATAATTCAGGAAAGGTATCACGGTAATAGGAATTAGGTGGATATATTCAAATAATCAAATTAAATTTACTTTTTTTTTTTCCTGTCATCTTGTGGCTCCAGCCACCACAAGACATTTATTACACACAGCGGTCTCACATCGCTCATCATTGTTTCTATTTCCTTCCAATCTCACTGGAGTTGGTTCTGTCTTCATCTCAGTCAGGGAGATGCGTGGTTGTGTTTTATACTCAAGGGACTCCGTTCTTCTGTTTCATTTCTCTATCTGCTGCTTCTTTATTATCCTCGGATAGCTTCACTGAAAGATGGCTCCTCCTCCATCAAACCAGGGTCTCCATGGAGACCGGTGATGGACTGTGAGCAGGGGGGGTTATGCATCTGTGGTCTTTTTTTCCGCAACAAAAGGGAACAGCCTGACGAAGTTTGCCATTCAATGTGAGATGTGTGTTCGTAATTATTAGTGTGGTCCATCACAACATCCATCAAAATGAAAACGCTCTTCTCCAATACATCATGCTTCATACAGCGAGCGTTCTCAGCTCTCTTCCCTTCATCACATGCTGTCTGAGGTTGCTTCTGGTTTCCTTACATTCTGTCAAGTCCATCAGTCAGTCATGGCAAATGTAAATTTATGAATGTATTAAAACAAAATATTCCATTTTATAATTACTACTATATAAAAATATATGGTAATATTTACTGAACTTAAGCCACACGATGGACATATTGGAGGAAACTAGACACCGTTCAGATCAAAACACTGAGTCTATCTGCACTCATTGATCTTTCAGCCACTTGTTGCAGCACAAACAAGCTGTAAACAGCGTTGACACATAAGTTGAAGTTGACTGTATTTGCACACCCATCTGACAAAGAGCAATGTTATCATTCATTTGGTGACATGTATGACATGAATCTAAGTCCCGTATTCACTCTTTTTAACTTTCCCATTTCTGAGGACAATATTTGGCTCTTTAGCTTCTAAATGCAGCACCATGTTCCTAGTCACTAACTTTGTCTGTCTTTCCTTGGGTGCATGAAACGCTCAGCAGAGCTGAGAGGAACTAATGAGTGTCTGTAGGTTCATTAGATAAATAGAGGTCATTGGATCCATTATTAATATAAAATTCTTAATTATAGCAGCTTTAAAACTGGCATCTTTTACTCTCTAGAGCTTCTGAAATTTAAACATTAACCTATGCTACATCTTCTTAATATTGAGAAGTTTAGACCACTTGAATAAAAAAGGCAGCAAATGGAATCCACTCGTGGCTTTATTTAGCATACCTTCCATGTAATTGGGCCATTTGTCAAGATTGCCACTTTAGCAGGTGAAAAGTCCAAGTGGCTCTCCAAAGTCCTCAGGGTCCATATTGCTGCTACTTTCAGGTAGTTTTCATTCTAGCTGTGTGATCAAGGACCGATTTAGACCCGCAACCGCAGGAGAATAAAATTAGCTACCTGATGGAATAGAAATCCAGCAGTGCTCCAGAGCCCAAGGACCAGACTTGAGGATCACTGGTCTAAAGCCTGCCTATGTAATTGGCAGAGACATTGTAATAAGCAGGGATCATCTCTCCCTAATCTGTCACAGCCCACCACTTCCACTCACACTCTCTTTCATGCTTGGCTGCCACTGCACCAGCCAGCTTGTGGAGCGTCTGAACGGATCAGACCCCCTCGTGCCCCCCGGTGGAGGTTTCTTGGATCATTCACTTCAATGTGGTAACCAACAACGCTATTCCAAATGTGCAAATTTAGAGAGATTATACCATGGTTCTTGTTAATACTCTGCCAGCGAGGTCCCTGTGATAGCACTAAATTGCTGGGTGTAGCCCTCTGCAAAATAAATTAAACAAGAACAACTCGTAAGTGGTTCCAGTGGCTTCACTCTTGGCAGCCGTCACAAATTAAATTGGAATTTTCAGGTGAGCAGTCAAGTGAGACCAAACCACATTCAAATGGGTGTCACTTTACCCTCACACCAATAAATGTATTGACCTATATGGGTTTTCAAATTCATGTTTCCCCCTTATCTGATTCATGCTACTGTATATTTCAAAGCCAGCTCCACCTTTCACACATGGAGCTCACGGAGGTAATGCTGTTGTCACTTCTTCCTGAAACAAATCCATTATTATTATTATTTTGTGTGTGTGTGTGCAACAAACAAATGTGACTTGAATTGTTAAACACATTGTGTGACACCAGTGCCCTCTTGTGGTCTGATTTTGGCTTTGGCCAGAGGGCCGGCTCATACTAGCACTAGTTTTGGTGGTTTTGAATGAATAATAGAGCTCTGCGGGGTACGCTGGTGGCTTAAGGATTTAATGCGCTGACTATATAATTACAATGCCCCTGGTAATAGTCTGGCCGTGGAACCTTTTTTACACGTCACTCAACATGTCTCTCTCTCTCCCTTCACGTTCTGTCAACTCCCGAATTAAAACCCCCAAAAAGTCCCAGTCTGGATGCATTAACCAGCAACATTTTATTCATCTCTATCATAGCACAATGCAAATTTATTTTTGTAAATCTCTATTTACAATTGCATAAATGTGGTGGTTAACGCAGACTTAAAAACATGCTCAAAGTATAGAAGTTTGTATAAGAAAGGCACTTTATGACGATAAAAGATACCACAAAGGATCGACAGGGTCCCATGTTCATTTGTGTTTCGTACAGTTTGGTTCGTGTAGAATCAGAGGTTTGGAAGTGAAGACCTCCTTGTCTTGATTTTGTAAAAAACAAAAAAAAAAGCTTTGGGGTATGGCTGTAGATTAAAGGCACGTTTGCATAACGTTTACTGCTCTTCAGGGCAATTTCGTGTTTATCCATTTTTCTTCAGTAACAGGCAGAGATCAGACCTCTGCACTGGCAACAGCGTCACTGTATATCTTTTTAGAGGCTGAATAGCTCCACGTCAGTCAGATGGAGCTCAGAGCTGGTTGGCATTTCCTCTCACCAGCGATTACTCTGAGCAGGAACTTCTAGATCCATGATTCGTGGCAGTCGACCACTAGCCCCACCCTCCAGGTAGCCAGGCTTCACTGCCGGCGTGTCTGAGAGCCTCCTCTTGCTCTTGTTCAGGTCTGTACAGGAAGATAAATAATGTAATGATTTTCACGTGAGGAGGCAAGAGCCACCTACCACGTTAACAGATGGAGAAGCAGATCTGAGTCTAAGATTGGACATCGTATTCTCACCTGAGATTGCCAATAGCATCTTGCGTCTGGCTCCAAAGGTGGAGACGCCCACTTCCTTCAGATCTTCATCAGACAGAGTAAGGAAAGTCTGGTAGTCAATCTAGATGAGCACAGATTACAGAGAACATTTGCATCATGAATCATTAATAATGCATAGCGCTTTTGGTTTGGGTGCAACAGTTTATGTACTTGTCTGTGTGTTTCTCTACAGAAACGTCTTAAACGCAGCCAACTCAACTCGAAACCTGCATGTTATATCTGCAGTTGATGATGAAAATGTTATTCACACGTTTTTTTGTGTGAATGTGTGAATTTGTGTTTTTTTTTGTTTTTTTTATGTTTGCACTGCAACTCTGTATCTGTGTTCACCTCTTGTTGTTCAAACACATCGATGTATTTAAGTAGGCCAAGTTGGCTGAGCAGCTCAGGCAGGTCGTCGGTCCTTTGGGGGGAGGGGCTCCGCTGGCTGCAGGTTGATGCCCTCCTCGATGTGCAAACGCCTTCAAAGTAGCTGCCGCTGCTCTGGAAGCTCTCCGCTAAACGCCACCGGTCAAAGTTCAGAGGAAATGGTTAGAAGTGCACCGGCCTGTTTTGTCTAGCTTAAAAGCACACATAGGTAAGACTTACAGGGTTTGTCATTTCTGCCTCTGTTCATCGAGGACGCAAATGCGGGGAAAGAGGAGGTGGATGAGGAGAAAGTAGGTGGGGGTGAGGATGGGGAGGACGAAGAAGACGAGGTGGAGGAGGAGGAGGAGGAGGAGGAAGAGACAGGCAGGGATGAAGACATGGATCCACGTCGGTCTCTCCAGTTCTCAGAGTCGCTCCCGTTATACACCTTCCCCATCTGTGCGGCCCATGACTGGAAGGAGACAGAGACATTATGATGGTATTAAAAGTGAGCTCGCTCTTTCATCTGCGAATGTTTCACACCAGCACCTTGTACTTCTGTCACTACCCCCTTTGTTCATCTGTCCTCTGAGGTCATGAGACAAATGGCTACAAGCAATCACAAATTCTCTTGTGTGCAGAGGGTTTCAGTGGACATAAAGTTCATAGATCCAAAGATTTAATAAGAAAGGCGATTAATCATGTGTCTAAACAAGCTCATTTGCCCCTCTTGGCTGACCTGTAATAGCAGCACTCTCTCACTGGAAATTATCCATGCGATGAGCGTAGTGCATGCTTCCTCCCAGCTGCCTGAATCTCAGAAGAAAATTGAAATCGTCTGAGCCTCTTGCTCTTATTATCCTAAGTGAGTCTGCTTCTCCGTCAGTGGCTACTGAGCAGCCAGACTGCAGCTGTTCAAGGGGCTTTTTAAGAGCCGGGAAGACGAGTTGAAACGGTTCAGGTAAACAGGTTGCTGAGAGTGGCTGTGTTGACTGAGGCGATAGGATCAGGCCCAAAGTAATTGAGCATACAAATTGGTGGTACTTACCACACAGTGTGATAAATGCTTTAAAACGTTAGAGGGCAATACCAATAAATGAGAGCGTTAGTGGGGACGCAGTAGGGGTGCTTGTTTCACCGCACTGCAACAAAAAAACAGCTCTGGCAGCTCAAAAGATTTTAACAAGTTCAGCAAAAGTCAGTCAAGTCAAGCCAGCTCAGCTAAAATGAATGAAAATGAACCCCAATAAGTTGGAGGTCGATTTTTGTTGCCGTTGTTGTTGTTAAACCAGACATTAAGTTAGCGGGACATTCATTTATACCTGATGCTGGCTATTGATGGTGCTCAAGTAGGGTTTGTAGCTGCGTCGGCTGATGTTGCGCAGCTCTTTGACAGCCTCGGCTGGCATGGACTTGGAGAAGCCAAGGCCGCTCCAGGTGTCTGTAGGCGTCCGAACCTCTGTGACCACTGGCTTCCTCTGCATGGCTGAAAAACCACAAGCACAAGGAATGAAAATAAGAGCTTTAAAGATGCATTACCTAATTCTGTTGGCCTCTTGAGGGCACAATGGACACAAGCTTGAAAAACAACACTGACATATCAACCTACATGTTGGCTAACATCTACTGACAGGCTGATGCTGCAGCATACACAGCTCATTCATCCGTCTGAGTCATGTTTCTGGCCACTTGTTGAATGTAAATCCAGCATTTGCTCTTCTTTCAGCTGTTTTGCTTCCCATCAACTACTGAGAGAAACTTGTAGCATACAGTGGTTTATCAGAGGTGGTCAGAGTTAACTTAAACAATAAAGTTACCTGGAACCAAAACATTGAGCTGAAATATACAAAAATTCTCTGTCGTATTGAAGTGAAATGCAGATTCTCTGTGGGTTCACCATAATTGACACCCGTCACATCACATGTAGCCATTTGATCGGCCGATAAATTAAACATATGGATTATAGCACACTGATAGCATGTAGCGTGCAGTAAAAATGCTCTGCAGGGTTTCTCATTTACTCTGATATTCTGAATTGAACAAGCTGGGTTCAGGTGTTAAATAATTAATAACAAACGATGCTTCTCCTTGCCAGCATGTGGCATATTTAATAAAATTCACTTTGCCGAGACTGAGACAGATACACACATTCAAATGACAGTGACAGTGACCCCGGGTCACTTTTTGGCACTGGAACAGAATCTATGTGTGAATATGTGATAAAAAAAATTGTAACAGCACTTCCAAGAGTGGGATGTCAATGAGATTATAACTGGTGGGTTGCCGTTTGTGTGCGTGCCTGTGGATTTTTTTGTGAGTAAATGTCCCATTCATATACTGGCATACGGGTGTCTTAATGACTGTGAGGCAGATGGCCCATTCAAACTGCTAATTCATAATCCCATAAAGCAACACTGAGGGAATTTAGCACCATTTGGCTGCAGATCTTCCCAGTATCTCTCATTCTGCATGATGGATGAGATAGTGTTTCCTGTGTGTGTGTGTGTGTGTGTGTGTGTGTGTACGTGCGTGTGTGTCCACGCATGTGTGTGAATGAGGGTGCACAGAAGACAACTGTGTTTGGGTGCATGTGTGTGTTATCGGCATTGTGTATTTGCCCTATGTGAATTAAGTGGGAGTGCCAGTGCTACTCTATTATAACTTTGGCACAGTGCAGCCCATAAACAGGTCCCCTTCATCAGTTGTCTTGGCAGTGTGCAGCTCTGAAATAGCCCCCCTCTATCAAGTCCCTGCCTCTGCACGGGATATTAATGCGGCCCCTCCATAACGTGCTTGAATAAGCTAAGAGGGCTAGTTCATCCCGGATAATCAGATGATATTAAATCATGTTTTAACAACATTATGACCAAAACTTGTGCACTTTTACAGAATTCCCTCGATGTAGTGTTGTTTGGGGAGCTGACTTAAACTACTTTTCCAGTATGCGCCCCGACCAGCTAATAAAACAACAGCTTGACTGTATAAAAGTGGTCATTCGATGATCAAGACAACAATATAGAGAAATAATTTTGGACATAATTCCCCCTGCAAAATGTGTGTTTTTAATCTATTTATCTGCAGTATACAGCAACTAATAGATCGATAAAAAAAAAAGAAATGCTCGCTTAGCAGTGCCCCAATTGTTGATGCAGAAGTGCAGAGCTCCTGAAAGCACAAGACAGGAAAAAATATTAAACATTTAGAAGCACTAACCTCTGGTTGCCAGCAGTTTCTTTTTCTCGTAGTCATAATCCTACAAAGCACAAACAGGAAATAAGGTGGGTAAATAATGCATGAAATTGATTTTTTTTTCTCTGATTACTGAGGACGGGCAGGGGGAGCCTTCCTGCTGCTGTGGCAGTAAACTTGTTAATCCTCTATGCAGTAACCTTTGAGAGTGAGACATGACAAATAAGAAGGAACACAGACAAACACAAAAATCGATTCCCAAAATCAAATTGCAGCGAGGTCAGGGATGTGGAAGTAAACAGGTTATACCGCAAATAAAATGTTCCTGTTGTTTTCAATCTGTCTTCGGTTTGATGTGCAGAAATTTGGGGAATTAAATTGTGTCTCCTCTTTCTGGCTTGCACACAACATCCTCTCTGAAACGTCTCTAAAACACTATCACACCTTCACAGTCAAAAGTTTGCTGGGTTTCAGAAAGACTTCAGTGTCTCTCCACTGAGATTCAGCTGTAGTCTAATAAGGTTGTCCAAAGGTGCAATGCATCATTTTGTGGTGGCAAAAAAAAAAAAAAGAGAGAGACCTACAATTCCTGTTTTTTCTCACCTCAGCCTTGGATGAGTCAGCGCGAACATCCTGAGCCAGCGTCACGTCTCTCCTCAGGCTGTTCCTCCGCTCACTCCTCCCTCCCTCGGTCTCTGCGTTCAGCAATCTGGCACATTCAGGAGACACACATACATACACAAGGTTAAATTGTGATGGCTGTGTGCAACATTTGAGAGCTTATGAATTCTGTCTTTCCCTAGAGCAACGGCAGCATTACCGAAAAGGGATTTCAAAGATGTTGTATAATTATGGATTGCATTAAGGGGAGAGATGCTTCATTAAAACGGCACCGTTCTACAAAGTTTTTTTTTTTTCCAGAGACCAAAATAAGTAAGAGAGTCAGTGAAAAGTAAAATATAGATGAGGTCAACAAGCTGTCCTTTCTCCGTCTCAGTTTTTTGTGAAGATTCTCAGCAGATCTGGCACGTGCAGGTGGATGTGTGGGTGTATTAATCACTCTGTAGGGGGAAATATCTGTTCACGGTCATTGTGAGGACTTGGTCGAGCATTTATTTATTTATCTATTTATTGGGAGGGGCGGGGTGTTTTTGTTCTGTGCATGCTCACCTGTATGTTAGTGCCTGCCCTGTTGAATGACGTCTGCCCTGGATGAAAACCTTGGTAATTTCAGGACCCTGGAGACTCCCCCTCCGACCCACCAGCCCCATCCTGCTGATGCTGTTGACGCCATCGTACACCTCGGATGATGACATTGCCACGACCTTGGAGCTCTCATCCTCTGACTGGCCGGACAGGTCCTCATTTTCTAAGATCTGAAGGAAAGAAATCATGTTTATTCTCTGTTGAGGTTTATCTATCAGTGATTTGTTTTGTATAGTTTGACCTTAAACCATGACAAACCTTTTCCAGTGGCCGGCTGTCTGTTCCTTTCAGTCCTGCCCTCCCCTCGTCAGCGGGAGGGGTGAGACCTGGTGGAGGGGAGGGGCGAGGCTTAGTACCACTCAAAACCTCTGCAGTGGTAGTAAGAGCAGAACCTGATCAACAAGAGGTGACACGGTAGAGAGTATTAATGAATAAAATAGAATATGTGCATAAAAGACTTCACAAAAAGGTTAAAATGACAACTGGTACAGAAAAGTTCCTGTATTAATAAAGAGATAATAGACTGAAAAGTGAATATATGATTTTCTAGAGACAGCATCAGAGTACTGCTCTGTCCTTCACCAGAAAACTCCCAAATAAACCCACCAGGTAATATATGTGAACAGATAAACCTGAAATACTCCTTCTAAATCCAATCCACAATCTCAAAATCTAATATTTGATCACACTCCATTGTTTGAGCCACCATACCTGTCTCAACACAATGAAATACCCTTTGTGTCACACACGTCAACAACAATGTCTCTTTGCCTTCTTCCGTCTCTGAAACATCTGTAGACCTTAGCACATCACCTCATTTAGCTAATGTTTTTTATTGTAACACCTCACACTGAATACCACACCGCAATCCTGGGTGGCTTCCCCAACAAATTCGTTCACCAACTTCAACTCGTCGAGAACTCACAGATTATCACACAAATCCCACTTGATTAAAGCGCTTCGTGACCGAGCCTCTGCTTATCTCACAGACCTCCTTCAGACTCGTTCTCGCTCTCTGTGATCCTCAACAGCAGATTTACATAACGTTATTGTCAGCCATTCTCAGACCACCGGCAGCATGGTGGGTGTCGGCCTACTCCTATGGTACACCCTCAGCTCTCTGTAAACTAGAATCCATTATGGATGTTTTAAAACTGCTTTACTTACTTACTCTACTTTACTTGATTGCATTTTATTTTATAAGAGTTATTGTTTTATTGCTTCTCTGTCGTTTAGTGTGCTTCGTTGTTGATGATGTTAATGATGTTTTATGCCTTTGCTGTTGTTTTTGTATGATGTGATTACATTTCTCAATGCAGTAGCTTCCCAAAATCCAACTCGAAACACTCCCACAGAGATACATATATGCTCACCCTGCTCGGAGAGGCGAAGCTGCTGCAGTAACATGTTGAGCCAATAGTTAGTCAGCTCGCTGCCAGCCAGTGCAGGGTCAGGGGTCATCTCGGTTACCTTGGCAGTCTCACAAGAATCCAACCCCAGGAGCAGGCGGCGGGCCTCATAGAGACAGGAGATGTTCCTTTCCAGACCTTTCACCACCACTGACTGATAGATGCAAACCAATACAGAGTTTTACATCAGTATTCAACACAGCACAGCATGTGAGACTACACAGCAGAGAAGCGTTTCATCTAAAATCAAAAATGAACATTCAAGAAATATTAATATAGGTATTTCTTATTTAATCCGGCACGTATGAAATAAACAATCACAGACTCTATAGTCTGAGACTGAAAGTGAATTTAAAAAAGAACAGATGCCCAACAAAACAACAACATTACTGTTTCTTTTTAGATGGACTGATTCTACCTATAACAAAGTGTACAGTTGTACCTTGTTGGTCTGTTTTACTTTCGGCTTGACACTAATGAAGACACCCAGGTTTTGCATCATCTGAGACAGTTTACAAGGATCTGCCTCCCCATCTTCACGCATGTCAAACATCAAACAGACAGGCAGACAGTCCTAGACGTGTACACAAAGACGCATACATCACACGGCATGTAAAACAACAACAGATAAAGAAAACCTTTTTGTTATCACAGCGGAAATAGATATATAGATGGCATAGAAACAAGAATAAACAAATCACTACGTCTCTTGTCCTTCAGCACAGTTCTACCTGGAAAAAAAACAACACACTGCACTGTACCATGAGCTGCTGCCGAGCCAGACACACTCCGTCAGGGCTGCCCTGGATGAGCAGTGAGGGAGGGCTCTGAGGAGCACTGAGGTCTGGAAGGATGATCTGGGTCTGGGTCTGGTGCATGACACTCATGAAGTGAGCTCCGTTCTGCCCCAACAGAAAGACATGCTGCTGGGAAGTGACATCCAGCTGGCTGCTCACTATACCGCCTGTGACCTCGGACCCCAGCAGCAGGTCCATCAGGATGCAAGTCGCCTTCTGTCAAATCATGATGTATGTATGCATAACATATTTTAATGTGAATGAACTATAATAAATAAATCTAAAAAGTCTGACACTAACCTTGACAGCAGCTGCATTGCCCTGCAGGCCCCAGACCGTGCAGCAGCTTTCGTAGAAGCCGGGTTGTGCCTGAGGGTGAGGTGGCACACCCCTGAAGCTCACACTGACCCCCAAAGTCTGGACTACTTGCTGGATGAGTGGGGAGCCTGCATCTGGCAGAGTCTGGGGCACCAGGCTGACTGGGAGGTCAAAGGTCAGGGACAATGGCTGCAGGTCCTGTGACAATGAAGTTTGGATGGAAAACAAGGAGCAGAGACAGAGAGGAGGGGAAAATAAAGCGATGTGAGACAGACAAAGACAGACAGCGGCGTTTTTGACATATATACCTGTCTTCTTTGCGCCCGCCTTTCTATGAATCACTCTATTGATTGCTGTGTCTTGACAGGAGTGAAGAAATTGAGTTTGAGACAAATCTATTCTGGGTAGTCTCAACTCAGATTATACATTGACCACTCACTCTTATCCTCCTCCTCGCTTCCTCCACTCCTTCTATGGGCCCAGCAATGGACACCTGATCAAAGCAGAAAATAATAAAGGGGTTTTAATTTAATGTTTTCAACATGAAGGTTTGTGGCTAACTAAACTGCTGCTTTAGTTAGCGTCACCTGGTTGCTTTTCTCTCCAGCGACGTTGTGGCGGTTGGAGTCGGGGAAGTGGATGTGACAAGACGTGACCTCCATCACCTTTTTGATGTTCCCACCGCCTTTTCCAATCACGTGGGAGTGCTCTGTATACGCCACATCCATCTTCAGAGTCACCTTGTTCACCTGGATTTTATATAGGCAGCGTTGTCATTTGTGCAGATTACATTTTAATTTTAAGTTGCCTTCAAATGTTAATGGGAGCAGGTTCAACATAAAAAATAAATAAATCATTACAAAATGGAGCCTTTACGCACAACTGCAAAGTCTCTCTCCTGCAATTTAACTTTTGCAATTAAAAACCTGTTTTGAAGGGAAGCATGCTTTGAAAAAGCATGTCTTCATCTCTATATAGTTGACAGAAATGTTCCAACAAATTGAGAAAATCAAGCAGCAGAGCCCCACCCTGGTCTCCAGCACTTCTAGTATCTTCTTTTTGGCTTCCAAAACATTGGTTCTCTTCCCTTCCACCTTCACATGTGGATCTACACAGAAAGAAAAGTTCAGTTTAAACGCTATACATGCACTACAGTGCACTACAGCGAATGCTAAATCAATTTGCGAGAACAAAAAGGGACAAAACACAGAGATGATGTGAATCAAAGAATCAAGAATTTGTCACCTTTCTTTGATTTGGCTCCAATCTTCAGTTTGGATGGCCATTTCACCTGAGTGTCAGTTTCTCTCATCACCTGTGGAGGCACGAACAATGGGAGAGCGTGGGAAGCAAAGGGCTGTCATTGTATGCCACAAAGACACACACACAACCAAAGCATACACGCATAAACACATCGAGACCCAGAGCAGATCCCTTCCATCTAAGAATACAAAGTCTCATTTGCATTTCAAAGACTGCAATTATCACCTCCATAAAACCGGTAATCACTGGATGCGGAGTGTGGAACAAATGTTAAAATGATGACAGGGATGCTCTCGCTGATCTGTAAGCTACATTTAACCGGGATGCTCTATGCACTGATGAGTATCAGTGGATTTCACTGAGGAGAGCAGCTTTTTATTTATTTATTTATCTTTATTTATTTATTTATTTTGTTTCATATGTTGGTTATTAATGAAATGTTCTACTTACCCTCTCAAAAAACTCCTCTCCTGTCTCACCATCCCCATGCTTTGGAGCTGCAAGACAAACAGCGAGCGAACATAAAGAACACATAACACACATTCCTGCCGTGTGATTTGTCACGTTTTGTTGGTCAGCAGCACAATATTCCCCCTGTTTACAGCACAAGTGATCAATACCGAGTGTGTGTGTAAAGTCAACATTTAAATGTTGACTCGGCTGAAATTTGCCAAGCAACTGGAACAAGAGGTTGCCGGGATAATAAACAATTTTAAAAGGCCATCGCTCCACAGTGACATTTACAGGATACGGGGGGAGACTCAGGAACGCCCTCAACCCCCCTCATCGCTATGGGTTACGCTGGCCAGAGCTGAGGAATGGGAAGAGAACAGTACGGGGTGGAGAGAGAAGGTGGTGGTTGGGGGGGCACAGCCACAAATTAGCCTGGAGACAGCTTATCACATCAATGGCATTTGCTGACGCAAAGACCTCCCACTTGACTGAAAAATTAAAGAACAACTGCAAAATCAAGAGGATGTGTCTAAAAAAAAAACACACACACAAAAAAAGTCCTGAAAACTGGGTGAAGACTCCAGTGCAGTCTGACAGATTACCGCCAAAAGGGATGAGATACGTTTCTTGCTGCCTGACTGAGGATGCTCAAACAGCTGCAAAAGCTCAGTCCCACCTGCACACACATTAAACAATTGATAGTTATCACGGTTGTATTCACCGAGCTTTCCCATCAAGAGTCTGTGTGAGGACAAACAGACAAACATCAGCCTCTATCTGCGGCAGTAGCACACTGTCAGAGAGAGTTTTTTTTCAGTGACACAGGGGAGGCATTTGTCATAAACCTGCCATGCAGCAATAACTAACAGACTACCTCCGCTTCCCAGATAGGAATGATAATACCAAACAAATATTCTGAATGTATAGCCATTGCGGGTCATAAATCAATGGCGGTGCAGCAACATGTGCTTAGTGGATGGCAGTTAAAGTGATGTTGACAACAAGGACACAGCCAGCTGAAGGCCCTGACAGACACGCAGGGTCAGGTAGATAACAGGCTGCGAGGAAGGAAAGCAGCGAAACAGAATAACTTTCAGAAAAAGCAGTTTATAGATAAGAGTGTGAGGACGATAACAGTGCCAGTGGAAAACTATGGAGCTTAGGCACCTCTCAGTGCACTCACCATACAACATGCTCTCCAGCTTCTTCCTGTCAATCCTGAACCTCTCTTCCACCCACTCCGGGTCCAAACTCTTCCCTCTTGCATTCTCCTGCCCCGGACTACCTTCCTCCTCTTCCTCTTCCTCTTTTTCCTCTCTGTCATGCTGGGCCTCGCTGGGCTCAGGCTTTGCTGCTGAGCCGGGTTCTACGCTACTTTCCAAGTCAGGCTCCTGGGGTGCTATGGTGGCCGGGACCGGAGAGCTCTCCTCTGTGGCGGTGGTGGCCATAGCAAGACTGAGCCCTCGTCAGTGTTTGTGTGTGTGTGAGGATGTGTGCATGTGTGTGACCAAGGAGACCGGCAGGGAGAGAAAAAGGGGAGAGAGGGGCAAGAAACACCCCCTGTGCCCTTTCTTTAAATCCCCCACCCCCTTCACTTAATTTAGTGCACAAGCCTAAGTCTCTGCCTCTCTTCATGCTGTTTTAGGCTTGAAGGATTTGCTGCCATGGCCTTGTAATGCACATATGTATACACAGTCACTTCTTTGCTATAACACAGGACGCAGGCGTGCTTTCTCTGTCTGAGGGGTTCACACAGACAAACCCAAGGCTCACTCTGCTTTGAACAAATCCTCTGTAATCCACAGTTCAACAGCCACAGATTATGTGAAGATAGTTAAGTCTCACTGTGGTAAGACAAGACACACATCTCACCCACCCACACATGCATATACACATTCTGAAAACCAGCTTCACACCAGCGAACACAGCTAACAAAATAAACGGGGCATCCAGTCGGGTCCCACCACACGTCCGTCCATGTCTGCCCTCCCTCCCCTTCCTCTGAATGAGAAGTACGAGGGCTTGAGATTCCAGAGGTCGGGGTGAAAGGGGTAACGGGGTGTACAGCAGCGGTGAGCGTGCGCTGTTTGTGTGGAGGGGGAGCTCGCAGCAATGCAAGTTCTCCATTCAAAATCCTACTTGTAAAAGTGTGGAGCTGTACTTGAAGTGAAAGTAAAGGTAATTATTCTGCAGGGAAACATCCCATGTGATGTGTATATTATTACAAATTACATTTATAGTTGTCTACCAAGGAGTCAGATAAATGTGACGGGTCGTGAGATTAAAAAAACATGAAAAAGTCAAAACCATTCTCAGGTGTAACCGCTAACAACTCACAGACATCTGCTTACTGTCTCACTACGACGTGTGGGAGTTTTCTCATCTTTATTTAAATTGTGCTGTCCTCCGACGCACCTGCCACATATTCAAATGTGCAGAGAAAAGACAGCGCTTTTCAGTTCGGGGTCACAAGCTGAAATTGCTTTGGAGCCATTGATTTAATCTTCAACACTGTGTTGTATTTTATGAGCTAACACTAACGTTCAAAAGTTTTGGAATTACCATGAAGCATCATGAATAAGTGCCCCTTTAACACAGATAAAAAACAGTATAATTCAGACACCAGATCTTTTACATTTGAAATAGGTGTGGCTCAAAAGAAGCACAATCAGATGATTAAAACTTCCAATTAGTCCCCATAGTGGTGGACACAGTTGTTACCTTTTCCACTCCAGAAAAGCGTAAATTCCCTGAGATCATTACTGAACCACAACGGTGCAATTGGGCTCTCATATTCTGCGATGCTGATGTCCTTTGAGCCCTCTGCAGTCTACACAGTGGTTGGACTAAACAGGTTTAAACTGTGATTTGTTCATAGTGTGGTCATCTGTCATCGGTCATATCATCGGTCCTGTAGTTCCTTTAGGCATTATTGTGCACTTGACACTGGAAAAGGAACCTATTCTTATTTAGATCTAGTGCCAGACTTTTATATTCTTTTAACAATGACTCATTTCATTTAATTCTGCTCTCAGGGATCTGTGTCTCTTTTCGTCCTTTCAGTTATCCGTCTAGTTGAACCATCGTACAGTTCTTCACTTTTTTTTTGCAAACATTCAGACAAAAAAACATTTCTTTTTAAAGAGGACCTTCTACAACTGAAAGCCATGAAAGACCTTCAGAGTCTCAGCCGTCTGACTGCAATAAAACAAGCTTTGTGGAAGGCAATTCCAAGCTTTTGAATGGCATGTATATTTTCATGTAAAATCTTGAAAAACAGCTTTAGCTGTTCGATAAATGTATTTGAATAAAAGTATGAAACAAGCAATGAAATGCTCAGGTAAATAGAATAGAAGTACTTCTTCCTCCTCAAGTAAAGTACTTGTGGCAATTGTTACTCTGTTTCATTTCACCACTGCCTGCAGTACCATTTAGTTTCATAACCATGGTTTCACACACTGCTTAGAATTAGCTTATGAACAAGCAGGCAGGCAGAAAGTCATAAACTCCACTGACAGGGGAAAATTGTTTAAAAGTTACAAATAAGACCAAATGAGATTTCCAAAATTGCTTAGCATTTATTAAGTCCCCACCCTGCTTTAAATTTCTAAAACTTGAGAACATGAGTACAGACTGAAACATGGGTAAAAACAAACTGCTCAATTAGTCAGGTCTAGTGGGACCCTGTTTCCAGCTCGACGCTGTGTTTTCCATATTGCCCAGACAAATTTGGCCCCAGGCGAATCTGCAAACATTATTTGGCAGTGCAGAGATCTTGCTAACATTACAAAGTACTGCAGGCTAGACATATTTGCCCGAGGAGGATGCTAAGTGAAAGACATGATGACTGTGTCACCATGGAAACTGGTCAAGGAGTGAATTATTCCAAGTTTAATCTGACTTCACAACTGCAGATCTCCTCCCCCGGCCCCCGATTAAGCCCCCGTCTGACTGGAAGTGTGTGTGTTTCCAGTAAGAATCTGGGCGTGCGTCACTGTTTGACCCATGGGTAGAGGAAAGAAAAGCCAAACCATCCTGCGGGGTGAGTGATGAGCTCTGTGCGGTTTACTAAATCAACCCCTGAACCCCTGAGTGAATCCTTTATTCATCTAGACAGATAGATCAGTACCACCTTTTCTGGTTGAGCACAGCCTCCTTATTCACTACACCACCGCTCAGCCCATTATACGGTTCCACTTAAAACTGAGCTGACTCTTCAATCGTGAGAAACATTAAGTAGATGTAACAAGCATATTGGTGTCCTCAGAGAAATTGTGTATGAGATAGAAGTGCAGACGTGTAGGATTTAATGTCAAAACATCAGTTCATTTTTGATTAGACACCATCATAAGACCTTGTGGTCTCTCTGCCTCATTCATATGTAGAAACCTAATTTGAAAATAAAATATTGCTTTCCCTGGTGAGCTGAGCTTTCTACAAATTATTGATTTTAGGAGTTCTGGTATTCAACACAGGTATTCATATTTAATCATTGCTACAATGTGAAACTATTAAATTGCGGTATGTGCACTGGTTTAAAAAAAACAGTTCTTTATTTATGCAGACTGTACCCTGAATATATACACATGAGACTATTCAGAAGCAGGATAGCGTTGTGATGTATAATTAAGACTGGCTCCACTGGTATTCTCTTATGTTTACTATTTTTTTCATAGTCTAATACTGCAAAAATAATAGCATCTTCTTCACATGCTTGTCACAATTAAAACCCACTTTAAGTTTCACAGAAGCCCTGCAGCATGCAATACAGGACAAAAGTCCAGTTCAGCCAGGATTTCAGATATAAGGTGTTTAATCTAAACCCTGTTCAATTAAAAATTAAATTATATTTTCGGTAATTTTTCACAGAATGACTATTAATACCTTTTTAGACAACCACAAATATGTGATATATGTGTATGTATATATGTGTGTGTGTGTGTGTGTGTGTGTGTGTGTGTGTGTGTGTGTGTGTGTGTGTGTGTGTGTGTGAATAAACCCCTGAGTCATAGGCCTTTTTCACAGAAGACATTTTGACATGTCACTGTAGGAAAGCACAATAATAAAATGAATTACATATAGCTGCTTTAGTCTCTGGGTCCTGGTATCGTGCGTGCTGGTACATTGTCACGCTGTCATGAATTGAATGAATATCATTAGCGACACCTGCATGCTAAACATGCTACTAATCAAAATGTCTCCAAATGAAAAATGCATATTAATTTAAAGGCTGCAGCAACACAGAGAGACGCGTGCATAAAGAGAGATAAATGCACATTTTGTTTGTCTTATTAAGAGCACTCTAAACATTTCTCAGTCAATGATCATCTCTTTTGCCAAAGAAAATAAATTTAGTTCAACAAAGATCCAAAATCAAAAACTTCTCCACACTGCAGGAATTTTGTTGGCCTAAAAGTAGTCAAAATTTAAGAACACTAGAATCAGCTTTTGTTACACTACTTTGTGTTGAGGGAATTAATGTAACCAACCTTCTAATATGTATGCACAGTATCTAACAGCACAATAGCTTGACCTCATATGAATGTGCAGCCTGTAGTCCCAGGAGATATCCAACAATGGAATTTATGTAAATAAATACACACGCACAGCCTGAGATACATAAAAATATGAAAATTATAGACAAATGCAGGATAAACAAACACAAGAACATCTAATGTTATGCACCAATTAATGTTATTTCAACACATTGTATGTCTGACTATATTCATTTAAAAAATGGTAAAAGGACTGTACTTGTACAGCAACTTTCTAGTCTTCTGAGCACTCAAAACGCCCTACGTATATTATATTCACACAAACATTCATTCACTAGTGGCAGTGGCTGCCATGCAAGGTGCCAACTGTTCAGCTAACTAAATCATTTTTCAACAAGTGTGTTTATTAATTTTTATAGAAAAATATCACACTACAACAAATAATACAGATGCAAAACATATTAATCACAGTAAGGTAAACATGACAGGGCAGTAGAATGTCATATTTGGCACAGTCCAAAACACAATCCACACAGTGTCACCGGTGGTCCAAAAGTTATCTTAGATATCCTAAACAAAAACAAACGGACAACATACTAAATTCATAGCAATACACATTTGTTGATGGGTGACATACAAGTGGAGCCTCCAATGCTTTCCTCCCCTCTAAGAAACACCATAAAAGATGTCAAAGCTGTCAAAAATGGGATATTTTCCAGTGCAAGAGAGTTTGACAGCCCTGAAAGCCAGACACTAACGCTTGGTTTGGTATTTATCGATCATAATTAGTCATTTTTCTTCTCCTGTTCCATAAAATAATATTGAGGGCAGTTTTTCTTACACTGCTCTGCTGCGAGAATGTCATTCCCCCATCACACCGCACAGTGGCGCTGAGGCTGTAATTCCCCATCACACCGCACAGTGGCGCTGTGGTCCTCAAGCTTTCTCTATTGCGTCAACTCGGACACTTCCGGCTTTGTCCTCTTCGAGACATCTCGTGACCGTAGTTTTATTATTACACCGCGAGCGGAGTTGCGGGAGTGAAGGAGGAGCGGCTGCTGTGATTCTTCATGGGGCCACACAGACCTCCACAAAGATGAATCTAAACTCGGACATTTCTCCTTCCATGAAGCTGCTGTAGAAGACCAACCATGTGGAGAGTTCAAGGCTTTGTTGGACGAGGTGAGAGAAATGTCATTGACCCGGGAGGAACTCCCCCTTTGCCCGGTGCCATGTTGTTTCGTAACACAATAACAATTATCAAGCGTCGCTTTTATGAAGGATGAGCTGTGTTTAGTGTGTTTACTCCGAGTTTAGCTGACGGCTAATGAGTCAGTAAGACAGTTTTTGCGTTTCTGTCGCTGCGACTGACACGGTCAGCCGGTTTATTTTGGTCCTGACAGTGAAGTGGAGTCAGCTCCTGTCACTGACCTGCTGTCACAGCTGCTTTCTTTAGATCACAGGGCTGGATGTGACAATGTGAAGATAATAACATTTTAAAAATGAGAAAAATTACCAATAAAAGTTACATACAAATGCACTGCTCTCTAACAATTTTCTTTTGCATTCTTAACTAAGTGTTTGTCATGCACCAAATGTGTGAAAACTTACTTGGCAATAAACCTGAATCTGATTTTGATACTTTAGATTTGTGTTTTTACAGCTCTCTGTATGTATCTGTGTGTACATGTATCAGAAACCTGTACTAAAGTAGTATTTTACTGCTACTACTACTAAAATACTCTTGGTATTCTTTGTAAATTAACTTGTTTACTTGAGTTTAAATGGAGCTGTTCCCATGAAAATTTCTACTACTAATCAACAACAAAAGTAACTCAGCTGAAATAACTGTCTCAGATCTACCCTCTGTCATATAATTTTGCTTTCCTGGAAATGTCAGAGGAATTTATATGAAGTTTTGCATGTTTTGTGCATCAGGTCTTAGTTTAGTCTCAAGTTTTAGGAGTCTCTCCTCCTGAAATTCATTCACTTTGCTGTTTTTGTTTTTCCACCTCGCCTCAGCTCTGCATCGATGCTACGGCAACAACCCCCTGCGACTGCCACAGAACCACCACGTGGAGGACGAGGTCTTCAGCAGCTCCACCGTCCTCTCGACCTCTCGACACACCTCTGACAGCAGGTACTTTCCCTTCTTTTTCGCTGTGCACACTTTTTCCAGGTCTAATGATAAAACCCTAGAAAGAAGGAAGAGAAGAAAAAGCACTGAGCATCAACTTTGCCTTCGTCAGTTTATCAGCTGATGAAAAGAGAGCTTGAGTTAACACCAAACCTTTTCTCCACCCTTCCTTGCTCCTTTACCCTTCTCTGAACCCGTTCTCTGCTCGTAGCGCATTCACCGCTTCCCTTTCAGCTCGTTGCATCATCCGGCAGCATCTGCTGTAGGCGTGAAGAGGGTTGGTCGAGGGAACAGAAACAAAGCCATCTGCAGTATTTGTGTGATGCCTTAATACAGACAACAAACATTGTTATATTTTACTTGTGCTGTTTTCAGCTCGCACAAAGAGCAGGATGATAAGAGGAGGAAACAACAGAGGACCTTTCAGTATGGCTGTGCTGAGCTTCCACATTACACAGCCCTGGATGCTGTCGGATGGGTATGTCTGTTGTTGTTGATTTAAAAAAAACCCTCATATATACATATATACATAGTGCATGTAATCTGGTTTATCAGTGTGTTGAGAAACCCTGCAGACTGTTTGATCTCCATGGGACATGGATAACCATTCCTGGCATATACAGCAGCGTTTCCCCTAGAATTTTATTGTTTGTTTATGTGTCCATGAGGATGCAACGTCGACCCGTATTCATGCGAGTGAGAATAGTTTTAAATTTAATGATCCTGGAATCCTTATAGACAGGATTATACATGTTTGTATTTGTATGTATGAATTTACAGCTTTTGGCATTTATCTGTAGATTTTTTTTTTATATCATATATATCACAACACAGAAATTTACTCACACCTTTTATTTATTTAGTCAGAAGACTTAATGACATCCAGCCTGAGCTCTTCTGTAGTGGAGCTCAGCAGTGGGGCGGCCGTTGATGCTCTCCCTGTAGACTGTTCTCAGTTCAGTCAAACACAAATACAAACAGTACATGTGAAAATCATGAGGGTGAGGCCAGAAACCAATTGTTTTGCTCACAGTGCACAGAGTAAAACTCAGTTGCGCACTGATATTAATGATCGTAATTTAGCAGTGACGCTGCACCGCTGCTGACTGACATAGGGGAAACACTGGTGTATATACATCTCATGACAGTGGTAACAGAGCTGATGTTTCTCCACAGAGTGCTGCAGCAGTTCTGTTCATGCAGTTCTGCAGGAGGATCCACTCCAGTCTCTCTTCGGGCACTGAGCCGAGTCCCATCCCTGGAGCCCAGACAGCACCCTCCAAGCTGCACAAATGTGGCTACCGCATCCTGCTGCAGATCTGTGAGTCCTTACTACAGTATTGTAACTAAACTATAGTCCCACTGATGGTTCACCTTTTCATATCAGAAGATAAAATCCTTTGCCAAGACACAGCAGTAAAACATGACAATCCTTTGAGTTTTTTTTGTGTGATCACAATCCTTTTGTTGTGTCTGTCTGTGCTCCAGTGTCTCAGCGTGATGTCCTGCCCAGAGGAAGGAGTGTGTTGTGTCTGCCGGAAGTGACAGAGAGACAGAACCAAGACCAGTTGCCGGCTCAGAGCAGCAGCAGCAGCAGCAGCAGCAGCTCAGGTGGAAGCAGTCTTCACAGCAGCAATGAGCAGGACCATCTGACTTCTGATTGCTCCGCCTCTGACCAGCCTCAAATACCGGGTTTGTTCTGTGCTCTGTGCAAGTCATAATTTACTGATTGTTTTAAAATTATATGTTTCTAAAATTTTGGGACAAGGGTAATAATTTGTTCTTGCCTGATGCGCAGACGAAACACTTCTGTCAGCGACCTGTCCTCTGCAGAACGATGCCAACCGAGACAGCACAGAGACAAAAGAAACTAATGACAAGGTGAAAGTCTGCCTCCTTTAGTTTGTGTCAGGTTTATTTTTCTCCATCATTGTAAATCAGACATTCCTCTTAATGGCCAGCCTAGTAAAATATAGATAAATATAAATAAAATTAAAATAATCTTGTTTTTTAATGCTCTCCCGTGTTTTCAGGACATCCTGTCTGATGAGGAGAGGCTGACAGAAGCAGCACAGAACCTCAAACACATGGAAGACACCAGTGTCCCTGTTATCCTCAACATCATTGGTAATGACCTATTGAGGCACATAATTTCCACACATTCATTCCTACTCCAGACACTCCAAACCAAATATCATATGCTCTCCCATTTCAGTCTAAAATCTTTTGCAAAATGAACCGTATTTGTTGTCGTCTGCCAATAACCAAGTCTTTATCGATCTGTTTATGACAGGTCTAGAAAGTGCCAAGAGTGAGAACTACGAGGAAGCTTTCACATGTTTTATAGCTGCCGCTCAGCAGGGTTACAGCAAGGCCCAGTTTAACGTGGGCGTGTGCTACGAGAAAGGCAGAGGAGTCCGCAAGGACAAAGACAAGGTGACAGTCAGGAATGTTTTACTTCACTGGATGCTTCATAGCTCTGAAAATGATTGTACTTTCTCTTCTCTGGTAACAGGAATGAGTCTTGAAATTATGTTTTTGTTTGTTTTCTTTTCAAGGCTCTGCATTACTACTGGCAGGCAGCAGGTGGGGGTCACAGACAGGCGCAGTACCGCTATGCAAAGCTGCTCCTGACCAGCAAGGGGCACCAGAGTTCAGAGGAGCTGAACACGGCCATCAGCTTACTGGAACAGTCTGCTGCAGCCGGACTCACCATGGTAGAAATCATGATAAACTCCTATAAATCCATCTTACAGCGCACGTGCATTCAAACACTGTTTAACACAGTGCCAATCATCACATTGCTTTTATTGTGGGATATTATACTGTACTTCATTAGTTATTTAACAGACGTTTCGTAAAAGGCATCTCACTTTACAGCGCCTGTCTGTTGGCTGACAAATAGAAAGTTGCTCTGATTATAATCCAAAATAATATTATTCTTATTTTAACTTCATTTTGAATCCTTCAGTGTAAAAAAATCAGATTCCTCTTCCTGTCTTGTTTCAACAGGACTTTCAGAATGTAAATAAAGATGATATTTGTAGCCTCGAGGTGGCATTTTGTCTCTGCATTGCACAATGCAGTCATCAGTCTGCCTCTCATTCATGATGACACTAATTAGACTACAAGTCCTGGGACCTGCTTTCCAGGGCTACACTCATAATGGTTTTCTATTAATTAATCGAACTCTGAAAATCAAAGAAAAAGCCCATCACAAGTTCCCAAAGTACAAGGTGAGAACATAAAATATCTTGTTTAGTCTGAACCGTCATATTTGCTGACACCCCCTGGCCTCTTCTGGCAGGACCCCGCTTTGAAAGACATTGCTTTAATAAACAATTCTTATTGCTGTTTGCAGTGCTGAGTTACCGTGGCTGTGTGTATCACTTGACACGGGAGTATTGTTACAGAAGTGAACCGACTCACCCTTTCTCCCCCTCTTCAGGCTCAGGTCTGTCTGGCCTCAGTCTACTCTCAAGAGCCGGTGAGAGACGGGAGCAAGTGTG
The DNA here is from genome assembly GCA_023373845.1 of Nibea coibor. Lineage (NCBI taxonomy): Eukaryota > Metazoa > Chordata > Actinopteri > Sciaenidae > Nibea > Nibea coibor. The sequence continues at coordinate 12,380,493 of CM041739.1, read as the reverse complement.
TCCGCTACCTGAAGATGGCAGCAGAGAGCGGAGTGAGTGCCCTTCTAGATGCTTCTGGAGTTTAATCTATGGCTTTATCGCTCAGGTTTCACCTCCCCTCCCAGAATACCATCTCAGTCATTCTGCGTTAGGAAACAGTATCCCCACCATCCATCTCCTGCTTTTTGATATCCACAGCTCATTTCGAAAACATCCCTACTTAAACATTTTTGCAACCTTTTCCTGCAGTTGTATCACTTTCTCTCACTAGAAATCACTTCAGAGGTACAGTCCTCCATTTATGTTCCTGGTGTCAAGGTTATGTACATATAGACGATTGTTCTTGAAGATTAAAAAGCCAAACAAATGTTGATTTTCATTCCTATGTGCAGGACGACACCGCCTTGCTGTTCCTGGGTCAGTGTTTTGAGAGTGGCTTCGGGGTGCAGCCGAATCTGAGGACAGCGATTGAATACTACAAGCGAGCTGCTCAAGCAGGCAACAAGCAGGCTAAGAGCTTACTGACACCCCCTAATGACATGCTGAAGGGTAAGCACACATCTGTATTAGTCATTAGATTTTGTGCAGTTGCTAGCGATGGCCTAACAGTTTCTCATGTCTCCCTCTCCTCTTCAGCGGAAGATGCGATGTTGCGCTCCATCCGTTCAGCTCCATGTTTCTCTGTAGCCGATCACTGGCTGTCCCCTCTGGTCACTGGCATCCCTCCCTCCACCAGTCTTCCTGTCAACCTTCCCCTCCTGCCTCACTCCTGGAGTACCGGGAGTTTGTGTGTGTCCCCGGCACTGTCCTCCACTCCTCTTCACCTCCATCCCTGCACTACTGAGGGAGGAACCTGCCAGTGGACTGTAGGGATAGGATAAGTTACCCTGAGCTAGCATAGGCCAAACTGAAGAATGTATTTCATAGTGTGAATGTTTTTTTTCACCAGACAAAGGTCAGAGTGTGTAAATATTGTTAATTGTGGATTAGAGTGAAACGATTTTATACTTGGTGAGAGATGTGAGTGTGGACATTTTTTAGAAGTCTGAAAGAGTTGTTGGATACAAGATACAACAATATTATGTGTTGGACGGGATGTAAAGCTTTTCTAGTGTTTGTCTCTATACAGTGCAGTGTTTTCTATGTTCTAAGTTCTCCTGTTGCTCAGCAAATGTGTCCTCGGTGCCTTTAGATGAGGTGAGAATATCAGGTGTCTTGTTTCTCTCCCTGCTAATGATGGATTAATGGCTTTACATTAGTGTCACATTTACCTTCAATATTACAGGTCCTAAATAAGTCAAATCTTTCATTGTTGTCCACCCTTGTAAAAGAGCAGCTTTAGAAGATATAGGGAAGGGAAAGCACTACATGTTTTGTCATAGCTCAACCTCTTAACTACACACATGCCAAAGTGGATTATGATGCACTGTGAGATTGCTGTTTTCTGTTATACGCACAAGTGAAATAATAAATCTTTTTTAAAAACATAAAAAGCTGTTTTAAGGCTGCCTGGTTACTTTGTAATTAAATTCACTAATGAGGGGGAAACGCTGTATTTGAGGGAGCAGAGAGTGTTGTAATCTGTCAGTATTCACTCTCATTTTAATTAATCAGTAATGGTTCATATTCTCTCTGTAAGGAGATAACTACAGATGGTAACATCATTAGTTTTAGGACCACTTTGAGTCAATCTTCATGCATTATTTAGCTAAAGAGAACTAAAAGTGTCTCAGGGACGCTTTATGCCTATCACAATAAACCATTCATATTTCCTCAGACTAGTGCATGACGTAAGACTCCGATGATGTGTGATTTCATTACCTGATTTGCAAAATAACACCGGTGGATTTTTTATATTTGCGTCTCCTCCGTGCGCCGAGCGTCCTGCGTCCTCATCTCTGATTGGCCGGCTGGCTGAGAGCGCTCCACAGCGCCGCGCTGCTCCGGGATCCTCTGGCGCAGAGAGAAATCGCAGGTTGGCCACCAGCGAGCAGCGATCCGGGCTGGGAGGGCAGATGTGATGTGATCCAATACGGGCGGCCGGCTGCAGCTACGGGGTGGACTGGCACTTAAAAGCGGCTGTCGACCTCGGGCCGGCTTACTATACCGCGTGTCGTCGTGGGAGTGGAGGCGCAAAAGCCTGGAGGCTGACCGAAGAGCGGTGAGTGGATGTAAATAGATGCTCTCGATGGGATGCGCTCCCCTCCCAGTGCGGCGGTGGTGCTGGTGGTGGTGGTGGTGATGGGGCTGGAGAGAGGGGACAGGATGCTGAAGATTTACTGCGTCTCACGTATCGACAGCTTTGCTTCCGCAATATTGGCAACTCCACCTTTGCATCCTCGGCGCTGTGGTGTATTTAAAGGCGATCTAAGGCTGTTTCAGATGTGTAAGAGAGGGAGTTTATTAAGGTGGCAGCAAGAGACGAGCGGCTAGATACTCCACCCATGACATCATCGACTTTTTCAAGTTCATTTTCTCCCCAGCTCGTGCTTTCATCTGTTGCATTTGATTTCTGAAGCAGTGGGTGCAGTTGAGAGTTGAGGGAAGAGGCCTGCCATTACAGAGAGACTAAGTTGATAAAGGATGCTTTCCTCTGACAGGCCGAGATCTGTGTCAATATCTAGAGGAAACAATGTGATGATGAATCTCCAAAGCACGTTATTATTATTATGAAGTTATGCGAATCTTTCTTTTTTTGGGTGACCTTCAGGTGAAAACACTATTGTATGTAAATTTCTATACAAGGTGAGCAGGCAGAGCAGATAAGGATCCTTGTTTTGACACCTTGCTCCAAAAATAGAGAGGGAACATGATATGCATGGTATTAGTCTGTCAACAAGTTTCATTTTTTTCATCTTTTATCCTCACGCGAGCAGATCTGTAGGAGAGGACATGACTTGTATAACATCTGCTCGCTCTCTCCGTGATTTCACTGTAATGCAAGCGACAACCGAGCACACACCAGGAAGCAAGAAGGATGCTTTTAACGAGACGTCATTGTTTTACTAGTATGTAGGTTGCCGCTGTCTTGTGACACAGCTGCTGAAATCTCGTGCATCTCATGAATGACCTCTGCTGTTGGAGAACACAACAGATTTATTGAGGGCAACAGTTTGACTACCTTTGTGTGTGTGACTGTGCCCCACTGTCCTGCAAACTGCTGTGTCATTCTCCTCGTTTTCTCCCCTCTAATAACCATCCTTTTCTCCTCCCCGCTCCCCTCGCGTCCTCTCCTCGCCCCACTTTGTTTAACCGACGGGAGTAAAGGCTGCTATCTCTGTCCAGATGATCCAGTTTGTCTGCAACTCGGACGTTTTTTGTTTTTTTTTTAAATTGAAGAAAAGGACAATGGGGACTCTTTGTGAGCTTTTGAGGGTTGGTGTCAGGATGTGTAATTCGTGCTCTGAGTCATGCAACATATTTGCTGTGATTTTCAGCTTCAGTCGCTCAAGGCACATTTTGATGCCGTCGAGGGGAAAGCTTGTACCTCTATAAGCTTTGAGGCTTCTGTCTTGCTTTCAGTGCATTTTGGACCTCATCTTCATTTGAAAGGTTTTTGACAAGGCCCAAAACTCAGACACCAGTATAGTCTATTTGCTAAGGGAGGAAACAAGGGGGCCACAGGGTACTGTAATGACAATGGAGATTAACGATGCTGATTGAGGATGACTGGTATTCTAATGAGAGCGCAGGGTTCAGCGCAGGTAGTTTGTACCTGTTGACAGTGTGTTTGTGTCACAGGCCTGGAGCGTGAGCGCAGATTCAGCATAAACAGGTTGTTGTGGTTGTCTGGCTCAGTGACAGAGGGACAACAAGACAAGTACCCAGGGAGCGGGGAGCCGATAGGGGCCCCGCATGAACAAAACGCATTGCCCAGGGATTCTGCTCCCTCCAAAATCCTGCCTCTGTCTTTTCCCAAGATCTAATCAGGATTTAAAATCTGCTGCGTTTGTATTTTCCATATTGCCGAGAAAAGGCACTGATGATGACTGCAGCATTGTTTGAGGTGTGTGTGTGCGTGCGTGCGTGTGTGTGTTGATGATTCGGTGGCAGGATGTTTATACATTATGCTTGCGTGCCTGGGCATGTTTAACTGTTTACCTTTTCCACAAGGTTGTCTTCAAATGAAATCATCCAAAAACAGAAGTGGCAGTGATGCAACCCATACGTGTGCAGGGTCTTGAGATCACAGTGATCCTCTGACACTGTCTTTGTTGCTATCCATCTGTCTGTATTCACGGGGTATATCACGGGGCTGATCCACCCAGAGATAAAAGAGACACGGCTAGCTAGTTAGCAGGATCTGGCTGCCACTTCTCCTCCCCACAGACTGGATTATTGCTCAGCCTTGCCTTTGAGTGTTAGTCCTGGATGAATACATCGAGGATCTGACTCACTCCCAGTTTTATGCAAATGCAACTCAGCTTCGGGACTTTGACACAGTGTTCTTTAAGAAGGCTTTAACAGTGACACCTTATGTGTAATAACCTTATGAGGTTAGAAAATAATCTGCACTCAAGTATATCAATAAGAAAACCCTGAGATTGGCTGTACTGCAGCTGGAGAGAGCAAAGAGTGAGATGTTTTATTGGCTTCATGTTTAACTGTAACATCACAGTACTGAGCATCTCAGAAACCCAGAGAGACGCCCAAAGAGTACTCGAGCTAGAAATGCCCCCAAAAAGCATTACTGTAATATTATCTAGTATAGTAGGTTAGTAACATAGATAACATATACTATATGTAGAAAAGCTTTTAAAAATATATTGACCCAGCGACCAACCATTAGCCAACCAAGCATAAAAGAATCACCACAAGAATCAGTGTTATTGTACTCTGACTGACTGAAAGAGTCAAGGTTGAAACAGAAAGTGAAGACCACTTCCTTATCTGGCTCTTCGAAAACATATCTTTTATTCTTTGTCAACGTAATCTTAGCATTAGGGCTCTGAACATGATATGTCAGCTCGTGTTAAAATCCATAAATCATCAGAACTGTGCAGGGTGCAGATTTTAATTTAATTTCAGTCAGCACAGACTTTGCAGCTTTGTAGTTATACATGATCATTGTTATGAGGGGAAATGTATTGTTGTTTACTTTATTTATTTAATTGAATCTAAATTTATTTGAGCTTCATTTAAGCTCAGATCGTTACATGTCCTTGAGGTTCACTTAATTAAAAATGAATTAGTGACAGGTGAGCCTGACATTGGCCGGGCTGATAAATTGGCTGATATTAGCTCATCACAGATATGCTGCATCGGTATCTACAGATACTTCTACGATAGTACAGAAATGCCAAAAACCTAAAACATATTTAGGATGATTTATGGTTGGGAATCAATTTCTCAGCTGGCCTGCACAGTAGCACTCCACTGCAAACCTTCTGCTCACTGCAACCCCCCCCCTCTACACAGCCAACAACTGTGGACGACGCAGAAATTGTAGCTAAATCTAAATACATTGGAGCCCACTGTCTCTGTGAAATCTGATGCTGAACTATATATAAGTATGATCAGTAAGGTAAGAAGACAAGTAAGAACCCCTGATAACTTTTTTTATTGGCCATGAATCCATCTTAAGTGATGTTTAATCTGTAAAAGTAAGAATATTGGTATTCGTCTGGGCTATATTGTGTGGCTTATCAGGTGATGCAGTTTTATGACTTCTGACACCGCATCTCTTCTCTCATCAGCTTTATCACAGCAGTGTATTTCCTGTCAGCCATGATGTCAGTACAAACCCCTCCTCTCTCCCGCTCTGGCTCCTCCCCCTCTAATGTGGGTCTGACCAATCGAGGTGGCTCCTCCACCACCCCTCCCACCTCCCTCGGCCTTCGCTCGTCATACAATCAGCTGCTTGGGCGAGATGTGATTAAGGAGTCCATGGAAACCGGAAGTTCAGCCACCTTGCCAAAGAGCCGTCAGAGGTATGCAATGACCAGTGTGCGGAGCGCCATGGGGATAAGCGACAACTTGGCTTCCTCTAAAAACCAACCTGTAACGAGAGGGAGGGGTCTCCCCACCAAGTCCTCCTCCAGTTCTGCCCTTTACTCCTCCTCTTCCTCCTCCTCGTTGTCTAACACAACCAACCCCAAATTAGCCAAGAATGGGGCCAACATGCAGAGACGAGCTGAGAGTCAGCAGCTGAAACTAAGCAGAGCCAATACAGAGGACAAAATTCACAATGATTTCATCAATAACCCAAGTTCTGATTGGCTAGAAATAGGAAAAGACAACTCACAGCTGCCCCCATTCCGAAGAAGGACCAAGAGCTTCTTGGAGTACCATGAGAAGGGCTGGGATCTGGACTCCAGTTGGGGAAACAAAGAGGACAAGGGGGAGAAGAAGCAACAGCTTTCCCCCGAAAAGGAGCAGGCCAGCCCTGCCAAAGAGAGGGAGAGCCAGAAGGAGGAAAAGCCCAGCAGCAAGCAGACCTGCCAGGAGGAGGAAGAGGAAGAGGAGGTACAGCCAGTAATGGAGGAAGAGGAGGAAGATGACCCCACACCACCACAAAGACAGCCGCTGCTTCCAGTGGTGGTGGAAGCCCCTCTTTCCTCCACCACCTCTTCTTCCAGCAGTAGTCCAGAGTGGGTTCCAGACAACCAGAACCAAGTTCCAGCGCAGGTCAGAGAGGAGCTATGTGCCCAGGTTCAGGCTAGTCCACGCAGTCCTGCAAAGCCCCCTCGGAGCTCCCAGCCCCGCGTGATCAAGGTGGAGCTGCATCCTAACAATGAGAACCAGTTCCTGCAACAGTACCCACCTTCTTCCCCTAAACAGGCCCGGGCTGCAGAGAGAAACACTCCTACCAGGAGCCGGGCGCTCCCTGCCCTGCCAGATCCTGAACCAGAAACTGGACTCCCTAAAGTGGGCTTAAGAATGGATCTGACTCCTGACACCCCATCAGAGGATGAAGACTCCAGCTGGACCACCCTGTCCCAGGAGACGCCATCTCCTCAGACTCCACGGGAGACAGGTTCGATATGTGTGTGTTCGTCTTTTCATCTGATCTTTCTTTTTTTTAAAAACCATTTGCATATCTGTGTCAGCCTTTAATCATGCCTCTATTGCACCCTCTGTTCACTCGTCCGCGCTCTCTCTCCCCCTCCTACTTCCTACAGACTGTCTGATCTGGAAATTTACTAAAAGCCTCTTAAGCAAGCGAGTCACTTCAGCAATACTGCCTTTACCTTTAAGGCCCCTGTGAGCCACCTTATGGCGCAGTGAGTGATTAGAATGGACAGACGGATATGATACTGCAGATAGCAGGGCGTGAAACAGGAAGGAAAAACAGAAAGAAAACAAAATCAGAGCTCGATTAAGTAAGCCGTGATTGTCTAGGATATATGTCTAGCAGTAGTTAGAGAACATAAGCGAGATAGAGAAAAATATAAGAAGGCAGACAGGGAAAAAGAAACCAGATGAAAGAGGAAGGAGAAAGATGCTGTTGCCCTGTGGGTCCTGCTACAGGGGATGAGCCCCGGAGTTGCTATGACAACAGAAACTAAGTAGGGACAGGCTGACCATCTTTGAAATTTACCATGTCCATCCCCTGTGTGTGTGTGTGTGTGTGTGTAACCTTTTGTATGTGCATATATAATGTTCATATGCATTTTTGCAGAGCCCGTCCGTGTGCAAGCATGCATAAGCACGTGTTTGTGTGATACACTCATACTTGCAATATGTGTTTGTGTATCACTGTCATCCATCAGCAGATGTATGGGGTGATGGGGACCTGCCCCCAGGCTGGCGGGAGATCTCAGACTCATCTGAGGTTTATTTCTGGCATGTCCCTACCGGCACCACACAATACGACCGACCTGTTGCCTCTGGCAACCAACACACCTCACCCATTGAGCCAAACAGGGAGCATGACCCAGAACAGGAAACGCAGGACGCCCTCAAGCCACCCAATGAGGTGAGAGGACCCGCAGACTGAGCACACCTCACGGTCAAACATTAATTTAAATAAAAAATAATTTTAATTAAATAAAATTTTAAAAAAAGCTACATACCCAGCTAGGTGCAGGAGTAGTAATATTTTTCATTTAAGTTGAAGGTTGTTCATGTCAGCATAATAATTTCTTCTTGTTTTTATTAATTTATTCTGCTGAATACCAGTGATAATAGCACTATAGATAATAGAGCAAACTAATGGTTTATATAAAACAATTTATGTAAAGATGCTTTAAGAAATAGTGAACATTTCATCAGACAGAAGTCTATTATTTATATATATTTAATTTAGATTTAGCTACACATCCTCAGACACCATTCTGTGAGGAAGCACGCGTTTTCCAAGGTTGGACAGAGCATCTCATTCTCAGTGGTTTGTCTTTATTTTTGTCACTTTCTACAATGTAGATTAACACTGAAGATATCTAAACTATGAAGGAACACACGAGGAATTAATGGGTAAACACAAAACAAATCAAAGTATCTTTTATGTTTTGATGCACACTCTTGGTATTCTCTTAATCGGTTTCATGGTAGTCACCTAAAAGGGTTTTCAATAGAAACAACGTTTAGAGATTTAGCACCTCCAGTTTCAGAGTACAGTTGCGCTGTTGTGAATGTGTGTTTGTTATGATTATATTACTTATGATGAAAAAAACAGATGACAGCCAAGCATCAAGCAGGCGTAACAACACAAGACAGCAGCCAGCTAATGTTACTTACTAGCCCAACAGCAAGAAGCCCAGCTCGGTGTCTGTCTTATTTCACAAAGCTTTCATCAGTAACTAAAACTCTGTCCCAGATTTACTCTTGTTCAGCTGCCTACTCTCCTTTTTTTCTCTTCTTAGCTTCCTCCAGCAAAAACCTCTTTTGTCTTTTCGCCTCAGTCATTATGTCCCGGTTACATTTCCTGCTTGTCCAACTCCAGGTCTGGCACAACACCAGCTCTGCTGCCTGTCAGCTTTCTCCCATGGCCTGAAAACCTCCTCTTCCTGGTGGTCCAAAACACCTGTGGTACAAACACCTCCCAGTGCTCCGAGCTCACAGTCTGGGCAGCCCGCCTAACAAGCTGTGCCAGCCTTAACTAACAGCAGTTATAGTTCACAGCCCTTTACTTAACTGTCCATCCGTAAATCACAGAGATGAGGTGGAGCAGTTGGATGACACTGGAGGGAAAACTAGAAAACACTTTCTCTATAAAATATCATCCACTTCCTCCAAAATCACTGAAATAGTTGGCTATGTGTTGGTGTGTGACTTAGCGCTGCAAAGCTCCACGTACAAGAGATACCTCTGCTGCAGATGATACACTTACCAGCCTAAGAAGCTGCCAGTTAACAACAGCTCAGATTAGAGCCCACATACAGTAAATGCATCACAGAGTAGCAGACACGACTCAACATGAATTTGAAGCAGACTGCGCGGATCAGGCCTCAATGTCAGATTGCTTCAAAGAAACCACTACTGAGGGAGAAGAGTATTGGAAATCTGTACTTTGGTCTGATCTGTCCAAGTTAAGATTCTTGGTTCTGACTGCTGTGCCTCTGCTGTGAGATTCAGAGAAAGTGAACGGATGGTGTCTGCATGTGTGGTTCCCACTGTGAAGCATGGAGGAGGAGATGTGACGCTGTGGTCGTGCTTTGCTGGTGTCACTGTTATTTATTGTTGTTTGTTTCTCAGTGGGACGATAATTTATTTTTCGACCAGTACAATGACCCAAAACACACCTTCAGGCTATGTGAGAGCTATTTGACCAGGAAGAAGAGTGACAGAGCATTGGATTAGGTGACTTGGCCTCCCCGTAACCTGACCTTGATCCAATTGAGATGGTTTGGGATGAGAAAGTGAAGGAAAACAAGTGCTCAGCATATGTGCGAACTCCTTCAAGAGTGTTGGAAAAAGCATTTTGGATGACTATGCCATGAAGCTCACTGTCTATATAACTACTGTCTATAGTAATTTGACAAAACAACCTCATGTCACAACATCTAACAGTCTCATGAAAATCGGCTGATGAATGCTGAGACCTGACTGAAGGCTCTGAAAAAGCTAGTGGACCTTAAGTTCAGATTGTTTCAAAATCAAACAGTTTTTCAGCAAAAAAAACTTTTAAAAGGTTCAATTGAAGTAGTGTCATGCAAAAAAACAAATCAAACAGGTTTAAGTGGCAAATACACAGTCTTAGTCCAACATGTTGTATATTGCATGACCAATGATGTACCCACCATCCTACATTTCTCTCATGCTGCATCTCTCTCTGTCTTTACCTCTCTGTCTTCCACAGCGCCCCAGCAGTCTGATATCTGACAGCTCGGTGGAGCCAGTCCCCTCACCCTCTGGCTCCTCCCCTTCCTCCGCCTCCTCATCCACCCCCTCCAATGATGTCACCTCTTCTGGACCAAATCTCAATATCACCACCTGCGCAGCCAACGTGAGTCACATTTATTTGGATGCTGACATGTTGAATTTGCCCCCCTCTATAAACATCAACGTACATTTTGTGATATCTTTCCACTGGTTTTACTGATCTCAGTTGGAATGTGTGTGTGTGTGCTTTTAAATGTAAAGTAAAACACTTTATTTCATCCTTTAGTGTTATATATATGAGATATATTCCTTCTATACTATTAATGTGTTTGGCAGCATAATCGTCAGTCGCTACAAAACCTTCTATTACTTATTACTTTTGGTTCATCAGAGTAAAACTTTGCTGATTTATGTCTGCATTTTCCCCTAAAAGCTTGATGGCGTTCTAAAAATATATTTCCGCTTTCCTGCTGCATTCATTAAATTTAAATGAGCACAGAGTAATATCTGTCCAGGTCAGTCTGAAGTGGTTATTCAGCACAGATCAATGTTTCTAATATGAAGTAATTACAAAGCAAGGAAGTCAAATACCTACCTCTAATATCTCTCTTTCTGAATATCTGTCTTACTCCAGGAGCTGAAGGACTATCCAGTCTATCCAGATCCCAGTCTGAAGGCGTTTGAAGGGGCTACCCTCCGCTATGCTTCACTTAAACTCAAGTAATACACACAGATACTCTACCGAAGAGACTTATCATCTATATTTATATCACAAATATAGCTGACCATTTTTTTTTTTACCATGTTTCTCTACAGCCCCCCAGCACAGCTGGAGACAGTGGACCTCAACAATACCTTCTCCGATCCAGAGGCAATGGTAAGATCATAACAACAACATGCTTAATATTTGTGTATGAAATAACAATGTGGCCATGGACGATGAAGTATGAAGTCTAAGTATGAAGTCTATAACTGTTTGGCAACATTTGTAACATTTGATGAGAATATAATTGTCTGTTATTAAGTCTGACTTTATTTGTTGAACAATCAGCCTTCCAGCAAATCTTTTTTTTTTTTTTTTTTTTATGAAGAGTGAATCAGGTTTGTTTGCAATGACGTAATGAACCTGCTTACTGGCATCCTCTCTGCCTCACACTCTCTTGCTCTCTCTGTATGTTGCAGTGCCACTCAGTGGTTACTTTGTGAACTGAGCAGTGTTGAACGTGTTTACAGCCAAACTAGGTGTTTCTGCAAGAATAGCATGTAGAGAGGCTCTACTAGCAGATGTGCATACATTTAAAGTAGGAGCGGGTAAATGAATGAGATGAAAAAATGAAAAGAGAAAACACCTCAGGTTAGGTTTGAAAAGAGACAGACAGAGAGAGTAATCTTTTCTCAGACAGGCATATCATCATAACAAAGAATGAAAATCGGTGAGTTGGATGGAAGTGGTCAGTTGATGGTAAAACAAAATTCACCACTGCTGCAAAGGATTAATTCAACCAACATTAGTCAAATGTTGCATGCTCACTTTTGTGTAATAAAAAGTACAAAGTCATGGCATCATATCTGATGTTCCAACACAAAAAATACCAAGTACATTTTCTTGTTTAGTCAGAATTGTTTTAACTTAAATCATGAAGGACAGAAAATAAGACTTCTACGTGCTTTACTAATCCAGATTCAAGTGAAAGAAAAGCTTGAGCTACTCCATTGATACATCAGGGGAGAGGTGTGGGAAGCTTTGGGTTGTTTATAACCCACCTAATGTTTCTTCACTGTAATCATTTAGCAGTTATTATGTTGAACAAACAGCACAAAACAAGACTAACCTAAAAACAATCAACTCTTGAGTTTAAATCAAAACCAAAACATAATTTAAGGATGGAGATTATTAAGGATAGGAAGTTTGTGGATCCGTACAAGTATGACAAATCAAGTGTGTGCGTTATTTTCAGTCATTTCCTGTGCGGTCTCTGGGCTGGGTGGAGATGGCCGAACAGGACCTGTGTGAGGGGAGGAGCAGCGTGGCTGTCCACCACTGTATCAGACAGCTGTCCTACTGCAGGAGGGATATACGAGACTCAGCCGGCGTCTGGGGAGAGGTCAGTGTGTCGGCAGAGACAGTCACATACACGATACGATACACAGTATATATTAGAGGGGAGAGGTTCCCAGACTTTTTGGGCTATGAGCAAAGCACGACACCTTATCACATGTTGCTTCTCTGAGTTGCGAGCAGACCGTTGGGTAATAATAATACAAATATTAATAGATAATTTGTAAATTTTTGAATCACAGTGCAATCCCATGGTTTGTGGTCTCGCAGGGGAAAGGGATGCTGTTAGTGCTTCAGGATCGCATGTTGACCCTGGTTGACCCAGACGATCGAAGCCTGCTCCACTCTCAGCCAATCAGTAGCATCCGTGTTTGGGGGGTCGGCCGAGACCACGACAGGTTCGTGTACAAATCAAACGAATTTCTCCTTTTTTTTAATGACACTTTTATGTCGAATGTGCCTGGATATTCAAAATGTATTGTTTCCTCTTGAATATGGCTAAGATGCAGACAAGAACACACCAACATGTGAATCAGGCTGCAAACATACACACGAATTATGCAAATACACAGCTTACACACTGTAAAAATGCACGTATGGAACACTCTCGCTGTTACAAGCTGATTCAGGAGTTTTAACTAATCATCAGAGAATGAAATCAACCTCATTATAATTCAATGCATATTTGCACAAACCACGTTCAAAACACCATAATTATGCTCATTGCTGCACGTTTCCATTCTAGGCTAAGGACCTATGGGACCTTCAGTCATTTGGCAATGTCCCATGGTCTTAACCTTTTACTATTGAGCTGACAGTGTGCTGAGGTTAGCACAGCTGCTAATGGTGGGGACAAGCTAAGCCCTCATTGATATGGGCCCCTCAGGGTTTCCATTAACGCATGAAGGAGCCTTCTGCTACTTCAAACATTCACACAGAGCATACACACACCTGGAAACATAAGTGCTGATGTAATATATATATATATGTATAGATTTAATATGTATAAGACATGTAGGCCTATTTGCATGTGTTCATCTACCCATATAAGCTTACACACACACACACACACACACACACAGCAGTATATTTTTTTTCTCAGTACTAAATTTTAAGAGCTAAGAGACTTTGTGAGTCACTTTGGAGATGTGTCTCATAATGGCTGTTCAAATGAGAGAGGTGGTGGAGGTTTGCAGTGCAAGAAGCTGTCTGGTCTTGACATGTGTAATCAGCTGTTAAGGGATTGGGTGAAAATGGAGTTTAAAATAGCATCTGTGTAAAAGGCTTGATCTCACTTCACTCGCCCAGCCTCGGCTCCTCGTTATCTTTTTCTTTCTCTTCTTTCTCCCTTCCTGCCTCCGTTTCTTTCTACCTCTCTGTTCTCTCTTTCTTTGTCTGTTTAATGCTGCCGTAGTCGTAGGGATGCTGTGGGAGGTGCCATCCCACTCTTCTCCTCTCCCTCCTGTCTTTCTCCTGTTTCCCTTCTCTCGACTGCAACGCTAACACAACATTAGCTGTGTGTGTGTGTGTGTGTGCGTGTGATAGATAAAAAAGGGGAAAGAAAGAAAGAGAGCCCCTCCACCCTCCGCCATCTCAGAGGATCGAGAAACTTTTCAGTGGCTGTCTCTCTCAGCGGTAATGGATAAAGCGTGTAGTGGAAAGAAGAGGGGAGGGCCCAGGCTAGCTCTCCCTCTTGTCCTTATTTTCTCTCACTCCATCTCCCTCTCTCTCTCTTACAGCATTACAGCTTCCACTCTCTCCATCCTCTCCTCCCACCAGCACTTTCAAATCTGCAGTCTGCACCCATCTGTTTGGTTTCAGGCTCATGACTTTGAATGTACTATAACTCTACCCTGACTGGGAGTGTGTATGACTTAAGAAGATATTTGATGCTCTGAGGCTGCACTGGCTTCACTTTCCAAATACATATGCAGCAAATTGCATCTGAAGAGGGGTGGAGAGTGTGTGTGTATCTGAGACAGGGAAATATTTTTTTCCAGAGGTTGGAATAACTTCGTCCTGCCACTAGGGTGCACTACGATCAAAGTCTGTGGATGCAGGGAGCGTATAGCAAGTATAAGGACACCCCTGCTCTGTGTACTTCTGGTCTGGAGCTGGTTCTCGTGGGTAAACCCATCAGTTTTAATTCAGGAGAGCTTTAACCCCACAGTTTAAAATAATAATTTAAACAGTGTGTCTCCAACTTTGTGGCAGCAGTTTGGGGAAGACCTTACTGTGTTAATGTCCTCATGCACCAAACTTGGTTCATAATGTTTTTGGCCTGAGTATCCCGACAGACACCCACACAGCTTGTGTATTGCATTCTCTCATTACCATTCTGTGTATTCAGGCTAGATACAGGACTCTGCACTCAAACACATCTGTGTATCTGGATTGATTTTTTTGTCTTTTATCAAAGGAGGCGAGTGAATAGACGTTGACCTTGGCTTATGCAGAATGTATGTGTAGAGAGACATGCGGCGGAGGGGAGCTGAATACTTATGATCGCTCGGAAAGCAACAGGTGATTGTTATATTATTCCCTGAAGCGTGGGAGGGTTTGGCTTTTTGTCTAGCAGCAGAGCTCGTTGTGAGAAATGTGGAAAAGCTTATAGTTTGTTTTACTTCAATGATTATTATTGCTCTCTGGATTCATATATACTGTAAGCAGGCTCTTGCATTTACTCTTAGTCATTTTTTGTGGTTTGAAATTTATTCACTGGTCACTTCACGAGTCTGCCTAGGGCTAGTGCCGTGATAGTGGACTGAGAAGGTGGTTGGTTTGTGTCGTTTCTTCTGATTATGCGTCTTTTACTTCTTCTTTTTTTTAAATCACTAAAATGTGAGTCTGGAAAGAGCCTTGATCACACCATCGATCCTGCAGTCAGGTCCATAACTCTTTTTGAAAAGCGTGGCGTAGAGGCTGTTATAGAAACATATTATATTAATATCGTTTATTGTATGACTGACTTGAGAACCACAGAAGTTGTATGCTGACCTGAGTCGGACTGACTTGACTGAACGCTGTGTTTCTGTGTGTGTCTTACAAAGTCAGACAGGTAATGGTTGTAAGATATCTGAGTGAAGCTGGGAGAAGGAGAAAGGCACTCTTCTGAATTATGTAAAGAATAAAGGGAGAAAGGAGAAAAACTGAAAGACCGGGAGCACATCATTTGAACAAGTAAGCTAAAGGAAGGGAAGGAGTGGAAGACTCTGCATGAATGAATGCGTGCATGGAGGTTACCTCAAAGTAAAGCTCCCTCTGCTCTCTCTACCCAACTCTCTTTCTGTCTCCTGTCTCTTTCTCTATCCATCTGTCTGAGGAAGATTCACAGTCTTGTCCTGGATGTTCTCTCTCTCTCTCTCTCTCTCTCTCTCTGTCTCTCTCTCTGTCTCTCTCTCTCTCTCTCTGTCTCTCTCTCTCCCCTTCAGCTTGATTCAATATGAATGAGTCCCCTTGTCTCTTAAGCGGGGCGAGGGATGGGGGGAGGTGGGGGAGCACGGGGGTTAGCTCCACGATGAAGTCATGAAGCTATATCTGGAGCACTCAGCAAGTCCGACTGTGCACACCCGTGTGTGCGCGTACACGTGTTATCACGTATGTGTGTGTGTGTGTCTGTGTGTGTGCAAGTGGACTTGAATTGATGAAGTCATAGGTCTATATCTGGAGCACTCTGTTTGTATGTGTGTGATGGTGAATGAGTGGGTGTGTCTGTGTTCCCCCCCCACTTCTCCTTCCCTCTTTCTGTCTGTAATGCTCTTGCGCTATTTCTACTCTTTGTCTCCAGCGCTCTTTCTGCCTCTCTCATGTGCCATTGGCTGCACAGCTTTGCCTCTTCTTCTTTCTGCCTCTCTTTGTTTGTCCCGCCGTTGCACTTTAGCGGGGTGTAAGCCTTTCGCTCTTTTTTTTCCAGCTTCAGTAAGACAAGAGGGGGAGAGACAAAGATAGCTGCAACTAAGGAAGAAGAGAAGATACTCAACAGGGAGAGAGCAGGGGGAAGAAAAAAAAAGAGTGGCTGTGTTTTTTGAGAGGGTATGAACACAGTGATGGAGAGGCAGTGAGGGAGGAAGAGGCAGAGCGTGCCTCCCTTCTTGCACTGAGCAGGACTTTGCAGGAGACTCTTCAGACCGGGTGAGCCGAGCAAAGCAAGCAGACCGCAGAAGAAGACAGGGAGAGAAAAGGTGTAGCAGAGGGAAGAGTAGGAGGAGGAGGAGGAGGAGGAGGAGGAGGAGAGGGAGACACAGGGGGGAGGGGAAGGAAAAGGGGGAGAGGAGAAGGGGAAAAGGAGCCCCAGATGATTTGAAAAAAAAAGAAGAAGAGGGAAAAGCGAGGAGGCAGACGGGAGGAGATTTACCCTCGGGTACCACGGCGAAGGGGCTGTAGCAATGTCACCGTGGTGTAGGAGCTAACGAGCCAGGGAAGTAGTCGTCCGTAACGGGGCGAGCATGTCTGCCTGTGTGAGTATCCTTATCTCTTATTCATTCACTCCTCTAGCTCTCCTCATCCATCCATCCAGTCCTCTACTTACAGTCATCCATTACTGCCTCTCTCCTCTTTCTGACTGCTCTGTTTGTGCTGAGGACACAGATCCCAGCCCTCCTTTCATTAATTAGCGTTCAATTTATTTTTTTGCCACTCATCTACTTCTCAGCCTCCCGCTGTGTGTTTGACTTCAAACCGTGCACTTTCTTTCTCTGTCCCTCCTCTCTCTCTCTCTCTCTCTCTCTCTGGCTGGCTGTCAGGTGTATGGATGCAGGCTGGCAGCAGCAGCAGCAGCAGCAGTTTTGCAGCCAGAGTCACACAGATACGAGCAAGACATTGAGGGAGCCCGATAAGAAAGAAAAAAAAACATGAGTGAAAGAAAGAAAGAAAGAAAAAGAGATGAAGTAAGCAAAAGAGGGGATTGAGAAAGACAGGATTAAAGAATCTGGATGTGCTGCGGGGATTTTTCAAAGTGCGTGTCGTGGCTGTTTGTGGGTGTTTGATATTGCACTTGGTTTCGGAGTGAGCGTGTGTATTCTGCAGAGGCAAAATATTAAGAAATTTTGACATACGCATCCTGTGCTGCACTCTGAATGTGTTTGAATGAGCACACTAATTTCCCCCCGGGGGATCGGTAAAGTGTTATTCTGATTTTGATTCTGACATATTTCGGTGAAGGTACGTGTGTGTGCAAGTGTGTGTATAGATGATAAATGCCTTCACTGTATGCATATGCATTTCCATCTTTCTCTCTCCCTCTCATAAGAAACAGAGGAGGAGGAGGAGGAGGAGGAGAGAGGAGGATGAAGGATGAGCAGGGAAACACTAAGCGAAGAACAAAAAGGCAGAGTGAGATGATTTACAACATCAGGGGAGGCAGTTCCTGCTTGTTTTCTTGTCCTTGGCATGTGACACTTTTTCGGATTAAGACATCACTGTTTGAAGACGGAGGGTGTGCGACACTGTGATGCATGCCTTTAATGATGTCTTTGTATAGCCCTGATGTCTGTGCGAATTCCCTGCTATTCATCTGAACTTACAGGTACACACACCGATTCGATGTTTCATTCATATTTATTAGTGGGCAGCAGTAAGGTCCTGCTTGCTTATTCCCTCTGGCTCACGCTTATTTCCCCCCAGTGCTGACCTTATGCAGACAGCTGTGGCATGTAGAGGAGGAAGGAGAGGAGAGAAGTGAAGTGAGGAGACACGCAATCTGCCCCTATCATTAATATTTAAATGCTGAAAACACTCATGAAGTCACCTCCACTTATATCAATGACGTGAGTGTGTATGCGTATGTTTGGGTTGTGGCGCCCTGATCTGATTGCTGATGTCAAGGCCTTTGTAACCTTAATTAACATGCAATGCCCCTCTGACAGTCCACAGGGACAGAGCCCCAATACCTAGACCCACTCGATAGACGCCAGAATGATTGATGGCCCTTCCTTCCCACTCCGTCTCCGATTTGAGCCTCATACCGACCTCTCTCTTTCCCTGCAAGTCATCGCTCCTCCACGTCAGCTCCTTCTATCTTCCCACAATACATCACTCCCACTTCTCCACGCACACAAACGCCCCATGTCCAGGAAGTGTCCACCCAGCCTCCGAGAAACTCTCATTTTCTAAAGGGTCATTATGGAAGGAGCTGGGTCCCCTCTCACTCTGCAGCCCAGAGTCGTATGTCACACACACACACAGAATAACAAAGACACACACAAAAAAAAAACCCTTAAAAAAACAAACATTTATTTTGTCTTTCTTGCATTTACTCTGTCACCACCTCGCTCTTGTCCCCCACTCTCTCTCTTATATTAGCATTGTTAGACACACGTGCTGCAACCCCTGTCTTCCTGACAGATTACTCCTCCTGTACCTCCTCCGATAGATCCCCTCCATTGCTCCAGCAGCCAATAAATCTCTGCCCGATAAAACCCTTGCCGGTCCCAGGCCGTGGCAGGCGGCGATGCGAGGTGATGCTGATGTTCGCTGATCATACAGGGATGAACACAGCGGGACGCTGGCGCAGTCAGCGTCTGGCCGTAGCCCGTCCATCTATTCAGACTCCAGGCGGCAGAAGCAGCCGCGGATTGTTTAGCTATATATAGAAATGTTTGAATATTCAACATGTTTGGACGTACACAATGTAGGTTTCTGATTATGTTTTCAGTAGGGCAGCTGTTGATGTGCCTCATGGAATAATTGCATTCGGTGATAAATGAATCTCCTCTGAGTTATTTCAGAATCAATATCACACTTTATTCAATCATTTATTTTGACAGAGCCCATTTAAAGGTTCACATTTATCACTTTTCACGATTGAGATTCAAAACATTTCTGCAGCTCAGGATCAGACTACTTTTACTCACGAACCAATGATCTGCAAATAACTAACTAAATGTCTAAATAAACTAAATGTCATTTCCTCAAATGTATGTTGTAATTAAATGTAATTAAAGTTGACGAAAATGACAAAAAAATAAATATATAAATCTTGCCCAGTAGGATTATACAAAGATAACTTTTTGTGGTTTTGAAATATCCGTCTCGCTGTTTCTCTGGATGAGCCACAAAGCACGGTCCTTTTTTTAGAGTTAATGAAAAGTGTTCACAGCAGAAATGTCAGAGGTGAATCGCTCGAATAAAACCAAAACTAACTACACGCTACAGTAGACGCCACTAGAGGCAACTGAGGAATAACTATAATTTTCTTTGATTAATCATTTGGAAAATTGTCCTTGAATAGCATCTTTAAAGCTTTTTTTCTGTCTCAAAACACAAAAAAATTAGCACTTTATTCACATGAGACAAAGAAAAGCAGCTCGAATCAGGGAATGTTTGATCAGTCAAAAAGCCAATCATTTAATCCATTAATCAGCGCTTTTTTTGTTTAATTAGCTTGAACCTATAACAATTTAATGATATCCACTATAAGTAGAATAAGAAAGAGACAACTAATTACCATATATGTAGGCATGAAACATAATGATTTATGACACATGCAGCTAATTAGGTTACATGCATACAGTATGATCCAAACTGCACTGTGTAGAGCTCAGCATAACTCGACACTAACTCGACTCCAAATCCCTGTGCTCCCCCACATACTCACTTCATCTCTTTCTGTCTCTCTCACTCTCTCTCTCTCACACACACACACACGCGCGCACACACATTAGTAAGTTACATGAATGGGGGCGTCTTGCTGAAGTGACATCTCGCTGAAGCTTTGTCTCAGTCGGGAATATTGGCGTTTGGGTACAAAATCACAAGCACACTCCGGAGCAGTGTGATGTATAAATGATCAAGAGTGGAGTGAACAGCAGGACAACATTTTTCTATCTCTCCCGCCCACCCAGAGTCCCCCTTTCTTCCCCTCATCACTCATTCCCTACACACACACACACACACACACACACACACACACACACACCCAACCTACCTCTGCTCTTAAATATGTAATGTAACAAGACGACTGTTGACACATGGGTACCGTGTGTGCCTCCTCAGCTTGTTGCCCCTCCCTCTCTCATTTGCCTCTCTTCCACACCAAATGCTTGGAATTGGGTCATAAAGCTGCATGAGCACAAGCTGGGGTTTGTGTGTGTGTGTGTGTGTGTGTCTCCCTCTTTAGTAAAACCATTCTTACCATCAGTTTTGTAAATCTGTGCGTTTTACTCACATGCCGAGGTACCTGGCGTGGATCAAACTGAGGTGCTGCTGTTTGCCGCTGTAAACAACATCAACAGTCTGCTCAAATCACACAGGCAGCGTCGTGTGCTCTGTGCGCTGTTTAATACACCATAGACAACAGTTTTATTTTTATTTCCGCTTGATTTTGTCCCAGTTCTTCGCTGCCTTGGGCAATATTGGTGATTGTGCGTTTGTCTGTTTGTGTCTGTCTGCCTGTGAGTGTGTGTGTGTGCACAGACACGGGGATTTGTGTCATGTGGTACCAGTGATGCAGAGACGGCCTCCTCCTCCTCCTTTTCCTTCTCCTTCGTTGTGCCCTCTGGCCCTGGGTGCTCATTTTGCTGCTCATCTTGGTGCTGTAAACAGGTTTACAGTGTAGAGAGGTAATTACGCACAGACATTCTACATTAGGCCTAATGGCTTTGGGCCATGACTAATTCACCAGGTCGCAGGAGGGTTTACCCTGTTGTCACGTAGACTTTAAGTACTCCAGTGCCACTGCAGAAGGTTTTACTAGTGCTGCTTCTAGTGAGATCCAAATGAACTCCAAAATTCTGCTCTGAAGGCACCTTTTTTCACAGAAATGTGCTTTCTTGCTGAGAGTTAGATGAGAAAATTAATAGTCTCGCCATGTGTCAAGAGGTGATTACCTTAGCATGAGGAGGGGGTGTGGCAGTGAGCTTAGCACAATGAGAGCTCCATTTTTTAAGAAATCTTATATACAGATATTTTTCCAGCTATTGAACTGTTACTTTAAGAGTAGCAGCTGAAGAATGCCAGGGAAGTGTGGAGAGAGAGAAAGAATGGGAATGACATGCAACAGAGGGCCACAGGTCGAAATCAAACCCTGGGCCGCCGTGGCAAGGACTGATCCCTTGAACATGGAGTGTACTACAGTGCGGCCGCTGTCTTTTCACAAAATAGGAAGAAACCGAGAAATATAGAGACAAAATAGAGCACGGCGAGTGTTCTGATCTGTAATGAGCTGTCATATCTGACAACTTTAATTCAATAAATCTTTTCAAAGTCCACATTTGAAGCTAAAGAGACTTTGAGAGGCTTTAAAATTGAATTGAAAATTGGACTGAAGGAGTTCATAACCTCTGAACGCGAGAGTGATCTTTCAAAAATCCTTGTTTATGTTATGTTATCAATAACAGTATTGGCCTGAAACACGCGGTACCGATCAGCCTCTAATTACGATAGTGGATATCTGAGCATGCTATAGACACAACTGTAAATACCAGATAGTGGACACTTTACAGAGCCATCAATAAGGCAGATCTGTAAAACTAAGCCAATATCTGTCAGCAGCTCTGTACAGTCCCATTAATGGCTCTGTAAAGTGTGTTCGCATCTCCGTGCTGGTTTTATCTTTGACTTTCATTGGGCCTTTCATCACCATATTCTACATTCCATAACAATAAATTGCATTTAGCTTTAGTCGCAAGTAACGTTGGCTGTTTTCTGCAAACACAATTAGCAGCACTCAGGGGTCCATTTTTTTTGAAAACACACAGCAATATGTTGTAATGTTTATTGAGTTTGTACAAATGAAAATTTTCTAGCAGAGCACATGCAGATTACGACGATCCATCAACAGAATCTGAATTAACCGAAATGAAAACAGGTTTATAAGCCGCGGCACAGGAATTATTTCTTACACAGGGAGCTTTAAGGTTTCATCAAATTACTATAATTTTCATGAATATTATTCTAGTTGTCATCATTGTGCATTTAATCTACCTTTGTACTGTGTGTTTATAACTTAAAGAAATTGCAGAGAGCTTTGATTACTTCATGCTGCATCAAGTTTTTAGTTAAGCTTATACAACAAAGAGTGAAAACACTGAAGAATAATTAGATGCTAAATATAAATATACCTGTGAGGAGTTTTGTTATTCTCTTTACAGTGCGATGAAAGGGATTTCCTTTAAATCACCATCCAGTTGTTGCTGCTTTCACATGTCACAGATGAGGCCCTGAATCTCACCGTGAAACTGGATCACATCCACATCCACTTTGGACCGAAGCCAGAAATGCAATCCTGTCAGTAGCCAGAGTTACCAGTTCAGTTTCAATCAATAAGTATAACATATTTACACACACACACACGGACACGCACACACACACGCCTCACTGCCTCAGCTTGTACTTTCTGCTGACAGGAGAGTCACAAGAACTTCCTCCTTAGACGTTTCTCATCAGGATTTGCCTGAGCAATTATCGTATGTTAGTGCATTGCCATAGTGGAAGCTGCTACCCCAGATACTGTGTAAAGCTCTTTGATAATTGAAGTCTGAATGAAGTTTGTGTGCCACAGCGCTCATTTGTGTGTGCGTGTGACAGATGGTTTGGAGAGGACTCGAGTCTCTGCTGAGTGATACTGGAAGCTACAGAGCTGAGCAAGCTAGGGACTAGTTACATTTGTGTTGTTTTCACTGCCTCTTAAAAAGCCTCTTTTGCTGTAACAGTTGAGGACACTTAAGTTTTATTACACCATTTTAGCACCTGAAGACGCACGGTTATCCCCTATGAACGTTTTCCAAACGGCTCGAATTTAAATAATACGGCATTTTCAGTGAAAGCTGTGTTCTGTCTACATTACTGAACATTATAGTTGCAAATTCTACTGCTTATGGCAACAAATTAGACAAACAAAAAAGCACTACAAAAGTAGTTATTGCTGCTGTATCTCCACTCATGGACCTATTCAGTAATATCCTTATTTTAATGGATAAATGGCCAAAAGTAAACAATGTGACATGAATTGGTATAAGAGCGTAACATGGAGCAAAGACAAAAAGGGTATATTTGTATTTGTGTAGTCCTAAATCCCTCATTTTCTGTGTTTTGTGTGTCTTCTGTGTGTTTTCTACTGGCATTTAGACTCCTCATAGTGTGCATACATGTAGCCAGTCACCAAATATACAGAAGAGCATTATATTTTAAGCATGTACCATAATTAATCAAATGATAAAGCATGATTTGCATTTCAACCCCACCTCAAAGGCAAAACTAAGACTAATGGTTGACGTTAATAAACACTGCTGTTTTGGATGCACTTTTCAGTCCCTAACATCAGCTGGTCATGACTACAAGCTGCATCTGACCATATCTTAAAGAAGAGTGGGGAGATTTCTGTGGCTTTTTGCAGCTTTCTTGCGTTTCCACTCATAATCAATAGTTTTATTTCATGCAGAAAATCAAGGTGGCAACACAGTTTCACAAACAGCCCCAGCCTCAGTGTTTAACAGTGTTTTGCCTCATAGATTTTCTTTCCACATTCCCTCTTCTTACATTTGCCAGCAGTGTAAAACATTTCTATGCCTGATTAATTCTTCTTTTTTTTTGTAATTAAATGAATAATGTACTATACTGTAGGTATAGCGGATCTAAACATATGACTGAAATCAAAAAATGTGTGATCAAGCATTGAACGTCACAAACTGAAATGATGTTTAGGTATGCAAGGGCGGGATTTTCCTTCAGCTGTACATATGCTAATGTTACTACTACACACAGTGCTGTTAGTTCTACTGATGGCGGGTGACGAGCTGCAGACTGACGGCTCTGTGTGACTTTACTAGACCCGGTTCTCTATACATCTACAGCCGTGACCTCATTTAATCTCAGAGTTGTACACATCCTCTGGAGCCGAGCCTGCCTCACAGCCATCGGGATCAAAGAGAGATTGGTAGTAGTGAGTCAGTCATCCTTTATTCAGCTCTGGAAATATGTGAGAGAGAAAAAAGAGCACATGAGTGGTGGGAGTCTTGCTTTAACTCATCTCTCTGCTTCATACCTTTCATCTCTTTTTCCTCTCCACCTCTCCCTCCGCCATCAAGCCCACAGTGCCTCTCACGCCTCGTTCCCCTATTCCTCTCTGCTACGTTGCCACCATTTCATTTTGGCTTTCTGGCCTCCTGCCTTTATCACTTACCTCTTGACATTTTATCCATCTATCCTCTCTCCTCACTTTCCTGCCAAAAACTCTGCCTGTATCTCTGAGGTCTGTGTGTCATTCATCTAGCCTGTCTGTGTCTACCATGTGTCACCCCTTCCATTAACTGAGGTCGGGGATAACTGCTCCTCAATGCCAAAGTAAACCAACAGCTCTCTTTTTCTCCCGCCTCACAAAAATACCACTTACGTGTGTCCCTCTTTTGTTCTGAGGTTGCTTTGATGAAGATCTCCGTCTGCACTAAAATGTCAAATCAATAGGAAAATGACTTGATGTGTTTTTTTTCCCCTAATGTGGTCAGCAAACTATAAAAGACTGCATTACAGTCAACATGTAGACAGGTGCTGGTGGTGCACTGAGCTCAGTTGCTCATATTTATGGAAGTTTTACTGTTTGTAATGGGCCAGGATGAGTGATGAGTGATTACAGACAAAGTTAGAGGCACCAGAAAGGTTCATTATTTTACTGCCTGACCGGGATGAAGTCATTTATGTTCAGTTTTCAGGTGTGAAAAAAAAAATTGTGGCCAGAGAGATACAGATTCATTTCTAAATGTAGCTGGTTTGGGCTCAGTATTATGTTGTTAGGGGCCAATAAGGTCAGTCGTGACAATCCTGTAGGTTTTCTGTGAGGTTGGAGTCGGTTCTGGGTTTGAATCAGATGATGATATGGTAGCAATAAAGCTTTTGCAACACTTTCAGTCTGACACTCGCATGCAAATTAGTTAGCGGGAGAAGAATGAGGTGTAGTGACGGTAAATACAAAGAACAGCTTTTGCGCCATTGAGAATTTTGATGCCAAAAATCCAATTCCACCAAAGTGACTGGCAGTGAAAAGAGCATGGAGTGTGAATTGGAAATGGAGCAGAAGGAAGCAGAATTAGAAGTAAATGGACTGAGAGCAAGAAGAGAAATCATGAATGAAATTCAAACAGAGGGAAAGAGGAGCACTTTCATACAGCATGTGCAGAGACTCTTACATGTGGCTCGTGAGAGCTTCTAGGCAGTTTATGCATGTGTTGATTTAGCCTCCATATGTCTGTGTGTGTGTGTGTGTGTGTGTTGAAGTTGAAGCAGCAGCTCTGATGCTCTGACTGAAGATTCCTGTTTGAAATAAGCTGCCAGCTGCTACCACACACGCTCACACACCTACGCACACACAGAGGCTGCTTCTTACTAAGTGGATCATCAAAGAATCAAAGCCGGTCGATGCTTGAATTAGCCTGTCTGTTCTTTATTCAACCCGTGCCTCCTTTGTAGTGGTCCTGACGACAGGTAAAAGTGTCACAGACTATATGGAAGAGAGGAGCCGTGATAGGTTTTTGATATGAATCACTCTGCGTTGCATCTCTCTCTCTCTGTCTCCGTGTCTCTCTTGTTTTTTCAGTTTTCAGGGGGCTTCTCTTCTTTCTGTTGTGGGAAGAAAAGAGAGTGAGAGATGGAGAGAGGCGCGGAAAGGGAAAGTAAGATTAAAAGAGCGAAAGCAAAGAGAGGGATGAAAGAGAGGCTTAGAGGAGGAAAAGGTAGAGGGAGATGAGGGTAGAGGGAGGGAGAGCTGCAGTAAAAACAAGGTGTGTGTGTGTGTGAGAGTATGTTGGCACATCTAACAGGAAAGGTGTGTTGTGTCATGATGTAGCAGAACGCTAAGCCACTGAAATGAAAAGTATACAGAACCGAGCTCCAGTGCACACAGAACACACACATCTCACGGGAAGACAGTGATTGAGGTGAAAGAGCGTTGTGTCTGACTCAGTACGTCGTGTGTATTAACATTTTTCCCCCCCTCGCTTTTTCTTTCCCATCTTCTGCTTCCCCTTTTTTTAAAATTTCCTTTTACTGTAATACGATTCTCTCGTCCTCCCATTTTTCACATCTCTTAATTTTCCATTCCACTTTCTTTCTTTAACTAATTTATTCTTTCCTTTCTATTTCCTCCACTATCCTCCTTTCATCCCAACTCACTTCCTTCTGCTTCCCCGGACCCAGAGAAAGGTAATTGCTCTTCGTCTTGTGGTCAAGTGTGATATGCTTCTCTGTTGTTTTTCGGTAATCACTGTGTCAAGAACGACCCATGCCACCACGCCCACCGCCCTGCGCAACCACGTCTGTCACTTCAGGCATCGTATCAGTGGCTTTGCTTCACCCAGAGTAGCTGTTTCTCTTCACGGGAGTGCAGGAACAACTACTGAAGGTCTAAATAACCGGTGTTAAATCATCACTGAGCCAGACTGGCCACAGGCTAGTTCCTATTAAGAGGTGCATGCTGTTTTATCACGTTTTGATCCCCCAGAGGGGGTACAGAAGTCATAAAAGAGCCATTTGTAGTATGCGAGGCAAGGCCACTCATGCTGCTTTGGTGACACACTGCTCAAATGTCCCTGAACGAAGTGCACTGGACGCACACACATACACACACACACACACGTCCCATTGCACTTTCCTTTCTGGCCACAGGCGGGGGGAGCATTATCGACCCAAAGTGTGTGAGCACACAATTAAGCAGAGGAGACAGGCCGGATAATGGACTCATAAACACAAAGAGCCCACTGTGATAAATGCCGGCTGTGTTTGCCATATTTCTGTTTGTGTCTATGGTTATTTGGGAGTGTGCACTGTATGTCTGTGTGTGTGTGTGTGTGTGTGTGTGTGTGTGTGTGTGCATGGAGCTGTTCAGCCGCATCTGGTGACACTGCCATCCAGTTGGCTTCTCTGCATGTCCCCGCTCCTCTCTTTCACTCTGTTTACTCATCATCATTTCAGTCTGGGCTGCAAACACATCCTCCTACCTTTTGTTCTGCAGCTTGTCTCACCTGTTAATGAGGAAGAAATGTGTCTATCTTTCATCTTGTTTGTGTGCGCATGTGTGTGTGTGTGTGTGTGGTATCACCCACATATAGCCGTGTTTCATCTCCCACCCACTCTGCATAAAGTTTGCTTCTCGACGGAGCTTCCTCTCTCAGTCTCACCCTCAAACTCATCATTCCTCTGTGCTGTGTGGCACCACTGCGAAGCACTCGACTCATAGTTTCCTCAGGCACTGGGATACACCGCGCTGTATGCTTATGTGTTCCTGTGTGTGTCTCCGACTCCGGACAGAGAAATGGACACAATACAGCACACAATACGTCACCTGTGAAAGGGGCTTTAAGTAATTGATTAATCAAATAAACGTTGGTCTACAAGGAATTGCAGCAATAAGCCAGAAAAGCTTATGGCAGCTTCGACACACACGACAAAGAAACATTTTTACAATCAATGTGTGAGCTATTTCGACCAGAGCTCCAAGAAATATCTAGAGAAGAGGTCATGATGCAAAATGGGGTAATAATAATTTCGCTTTTTTAACTTGTGCATGAAATTTCTTGCAACTTGCTGGCTCTTTAATTCATTGCTTAACAGCTGACAGTGCAAACGGGTCTTCAACAGAAGACTGGTCCTAGGACAGACTGATCTTTGATGTTTGCAAATAGTCACTTCCTGACAAGACAAAGAAAATGAAGAAAAGATGTAAAAAAAAAATCCCCTCCAAAAGGAGGGATGAGAATAAATGAGAATTAAATCACTGGGAGGGATTTCAAATGGAAAGGATGTTTGGAGACAATGCTGATAATGCCAAAATTAAACCCAACCAACTCAAGAAAAATGCTGAAGGGAATTTGAAACGCAAATTGGCAATCATATCCACATATGGGCCCTAAGCTACGCGCCCTTTGGGAAGAGTTGTCTGAGGCCTTTAAAGATGTATTCAATATATAACAATGTCCAAAAGTACTCCAAGGAGTAATATCAGGACGCATTGAGAGGAAAACTATCTATTTGCTGAAAAAACAGCTAGTAGCAGATATTCACTGCATTCCAATTAAGTGGATAAATGTTGACTCTCATACAATATATGGAGAGAAGAAGTGTTATGAGATGGAACAAATGTCATCAGGACGGAAAAGCTGAAAATTAACAAATAGATGGAACGGCCTTATTAATGCAGCGAGGTTATTTGGTATATTTTCATAAGCATAAATAACCATCAGTTTCTCTGTCCCCTCTCCTCATCAGACTCACGTGTTTTACTGTAGTGGCAATCCAACAAAAAGGCCACCTGGGTTTTTCATGAAATATGCGTTTGATGTTTTATTTATATGCAGATTAAAGAGCACAACAATGTTCCCTCATCCAACTTTGTAAAATAATTCCCTTCACATGGAGAAAACAACCTCTTTTGTCCTGATTGATTGAAATGATTTGTTTCTTCATATCACCATAAAAGCTTAGTAAAGAAAATAGTAAATCGTACACAAGTGCAGAAGATCACCCACCTAGGGTGTAAGTGAATCACCTGTATTATGGGACAACAGAGATTCTTACTTACAGCCCCTTTAACAAAGATCCATCTGCTGTCGAGGAACATCGCGTTTGTTTCTTACCTGCATCAGAAAATCGTGTGTAATAATTCTTGTGTGTCTTCTGTCCGTGTTTCAGGGACTTTGCCTACGTGGCGAGAGACAAAAACACGCGGGTGCTGAAGTGCCACGTGTTCCGATGTGATACTCCTGCCGCAGCCATCGCCACAAGTCTCCACGAAATTTGCTCCAAGGTGCGTGTCGTTGCTGTCGCCTCCTCCGCATTGACGAGCTTATTTGCTGTTCTGAGGCAAGAAATCAAGCTGTGATTAGAGTGACTGTTGAAGGGAAAAAGAAAATCTATTTTCTGATAATGCCAGAGCTGCGTTTTGAGGTTTTCGCTTAGATGCATGCTATAAAACTAATGACCAAGAGTGAAAAACTCTGTAGCAGTGCAAAATTTCTGTTATCTTTTTCTAGAGAAATTAGAGCTGAGAAGAGAAATAGAGGGATGAGCATTTACTGTGAGGAGAGGAGATAACATTCAGGGTACAGAGCACATGCAGTATGTCTTTAAAAGAGTTTTCAGTGTGTGTGTGTGTGTCAGAGAGCGAGAGAGATGATGACAGCCTGTTAACCCTCTTAAGGACAGGGAATCCCAGATCCTTAAAGGTGCAAAGCTGCAACATCAATTGAAGTCACACATCATACCAAATACAGGCTCATGCATGGCGGATTTTCTGATGCAGCCCACAGTCTGGCAGCAGAACCAGCAGAATCTACCCACCCACTTGCTTGCACTTTCCAAATGTGCACTGGGCACCATGACACCACAAGATGCAATGTCAGACCACACAGGCCATTGAGCATTGAAAAAAGGGTTATTATTGCGACCGCTAACCACTGGAACAATTTGATGATCCTGCCAGGCTCCACCCGGGTCAGTGTCGACATCCTCTAATGACAGCTGCAGCTCCATCATTTGAATAAGTGAGAACTAGTGGCAGATGAAGCATTGTCTCTGAAAGTAGATCTGGTGATGTAGTAGTGGAACTGTCAGTGTCTGAAAGTGGCAGTGCCTGTTGTAATTCAGTGACACCTGAAGCCTTGTCATCGTGCACAGCTCTGGTGATGTCAGGTGATGGTTTTTTGAACCACCATGGTCTGAAGCTCTGTAAAAGACCACAGCATTGGCTAAAGCTTAAAGCAGTGTGTCTGTGTCTGCTTCATATGAATCAGTGGCAGCTGAATCCCTGTCACCTCCTGAATCTATGCCAGATCTGTTCATCTAAGTTTTCATTGTTCGTCTGAGTGGTCCAAGGATCATGAATTCAAGGGCAGCATCTGCATAAGAGCTGGTGTCAATTTCATTGTGACAAACTCTTTTTAGTTTCCAGATGAAAGAACACTTTAAGTGGATTCAGAAATGCTTCTCATCTTTGTACTGAACGGCATCTACTTTCTTCATGTATCTCTGGTTTGCATCATCCAGATTTCTGCCCACGAAAAACACTCTCAGTGAAACTAGGGTTCAACGCCATTTGTCACTTTGTATTCATCTGGCGACTTTAACCTCCTCTCTGAATTGATGGAGCCCTGTTCCCTGCTGAAATACTGCCAGGTGTTCCTGCCAACGCTCAGCAGGTGGTCCCTTGGCTGACCCAGCAGGTGTACAATAGCTTTCTTGTGTGATATATGGGGTTTCCAGGGAAGAGGACGATGCCAAAACAAAGGAATGCCTTGAAACATCTTGGCCACCACATATCAATGGTTTCAGATATTGGGAGACCCAAGGTCACTTCTGGAACTTGGTACACACAAGCCACAATTCACTTTTACTGTGGACACTGGAATGGCCAAACCAAAGTTGATTTACTTCAACCTGTAGGGTTGGCTCTTCTGGTTGTCAGTTATATACAGTACATATAAAATAATTAATTCTTAATCCTTGATTTTTGAGTCAAATTCTTTTTTTTTTAGTTGACAAAATTTAAAGACATCTAAATCCAGTTTAATTTGTGTCTTCTAAGCATTTTGAGTCTTTTTTATTCAATTTTTGTTGTAGAAAATTGTCAGTGTATATTTGTACCACAGGGTGGATTCCAAGTAAGGCTTTGAGTGAAATATGTCCCTGTTGGATGGACCGTCCTGAAATTTGGTACATTTATAAGTTTGGTGATACTCTGAGTTCAAAATCAAGCACCATCATCGGTTCAGATTTTAAATTTCAATTGAGTTTATTGAAAAGATACTGCTGCCAAATCATTCAGAAATAATCACTGGCATGTTTTTGGAAATTACTAAACCTTTTTATAGAAACAAATTTTATATTAGTGACTTATCTCTAAATGCAGGAGCAAAATGACGAGAACTGAGCTCATTAAAATCTTAGTAGTATAAAGTCCTGTCCAGCCAACTATTACAAACTTACCTTTTCCAGCCACACATGCAATAATTGTATGTTTCTATCTAGAGTGTGAGAAGTGCATTGGTCAGCATTAGTCTGGAACACCAGTGCTATCTGTAACATAATGAAAGCCAATGAATGTTTTACTGCTAGCCAGTGTATACTGCAGTATAGTGGAAATATATATAATACATGAACACCCGCTGACACTTATATAGCCTGGACATACAGTATAAGTCACTTGTTTAGAAATCCTTTTCACACACACACACACACACACACACAAAGAGAAACCAGTCTGTCCCCAGGCCAGCAGTGACCTTGTAAAGGATGAATCTACCTGGAGCTACTGATCTTGTCCCTTAGAGACATGTTGACCCATTTAGGGAGGGATGTTTTTTTTTCCGTTAATTTCTTCTTATCGCCTAGCCCAAATTGAAGGAAGAGAGTGTTTCTGTGTGTGTCTGTGTGTGTGTGTGTGTGTGTGTGTGTGACCATGACTCTTCACACTGCCTATTTTAAACATAGTTGTAGTTTTCCCTTTACTGCAGCGGAGAAACTTGGTGACCCGAGCCTTGCAGCTGCGCAGCGCACTGAGAGGGCTTCCCGTATGTGTGTGTGTGTGTGTGTCAGAGAGAGAGAGAGAAAGAGAGAGAGAGAGAAAGAGAGCGAGTGTGTATGCGTGCATGCGTTTTCTTGCGTGATCCCCTGTGAGCAGAGTTGCAGACTCACCATAGACTTTGATTAATGACACCTACAATTAATCAAATATCTGTAGCAGGAAGGGTGCAGCAGCTCGGTGCAGGGGCCATGCAGACGATTCAAGGCTCTTTAAAGAGTGTGTACACTGCAGCAAACGAACAGAAGGAAAGAGAGAAGGACAGCTTTCATGTGAGGCTGTTCTATCAAATTCAGATATATCATTTCAAAAAGAAAGATTTAAAGAATAATCTATCATTTTTATCCTTTGAAAACACTTAAAGCAATAACTAACTCTAACAAGTTTTAACTCTGTAGCCATTTACTGATGTATCCCATAAAGCTCCATTCTTATCCAACACTGACACAAGCGCACCGTTCATTTAGAGTCAATCCTATATACACTGTCCTGCTGCTGTAAATACTGCACAAAATCCACACCTAAAAATAGTCACCAATACAAACACAATCTCCGCCTGTTTGAGTAACGTTTGCTACAAACTACAGTGCCTCACCGTTTAAGGAAATTACCTAATTATAAAATCATCTCCAGCCATCTCTGTTGAATTTTATTATTTGTGTGATTTAGCTGTAATTGAGGCAGTTTAAGCTTATTTGATCCCTGTTGTGTCCGCTTTCATCCATATCTTTCCTTCTCTTATCCCCATTCCCATTCCCTTCCTTCTTCTCTCTCGTTTTGTCCCGTTTTTCCCATTTTTTATTCTCCTCTCTCTCTATTTTTTCCTCTTCCCTCATCATCTAGATTATGGCTGAAAGAAAAAGTGCCAAGGCTGCAGCTGGCAGCTCCTCCCAGACCGGCTCCGATGTACCACTACAAGGTATACACACATACACAGACACACACACATTTTTCTTTGAGTCTCGTTCTTCTGTAGTTCCCTCGTGAGGGAATTCGATTTGTCAGCCATGTGCTATCTTCCCTGCTGTGGTTTCTTGTCTCACATTACAGCATTCCTCATCTTAGAGCAGGTATGTGTTTTTAAAAAAAAACGACTGTATAACCTCAGGAGCGACTGTGAACATTTGTTAATAGCGAAGATAGCAGTGTTTGGTTCAATTACACACAGATATTGCTGACTCCAGAACAACTCCTCTGTTCACAATCACTGAGCTTTATCCTCCCAGCACTAATTCTATTCACCGTTTCTCATTT
Source organism: Nibea coibor (assembly GCA_023373845.1). Taxonomy (NCBI): domain Eukaryota; kingdom Metazoa; phylum Chordata; class Actinopteri; family Sciaenidae; genus Nibea; species Nibea coibor. The sequence goes on along the minus strand of CM041739.1, from coordinate 12,347,437 downwards.
TTGCTAAGTCCCACTGCTTGTTCCTTTCAGTCCCAAGTAATTATAGGAAGACAGAGAAAAGGCGCCAGTACAATTCATCCTCTGCTGTAACTTCAGCTGTATGTGCTGAGCTTTGGGGTAAGGAGCCTCAGCATCGGAATATAAAAGAAATACACTTACAGAGGCAGCTGACCTCATTAAAACCCAATTAGTGTTTCTTTGAGACGAGGCCTGGTGCTCCACGGCACCCATCCCAACCCAAGGATCAAAGGACGTATTGGTGAAACATCCCTCACATCTTTTAAAACTATAACTTTAACTGAAACATCCAGTTGGTATCCAGTGAGAGGCGATGTACTTGGAATAGATAGGCACTTCCAGGAGCTCTAGAGGTCCATACACAGCAAAAACCAGTGGATGTTTTTGTTCTTGGCTAGATTAGGGCTCTTCAGGGTAGCTGGGAGTGTGCAATCCCATGTGGGAACACATTTTAGGAGATTAGCACCAAACGATATGGGATGAGCCCCAACACAAGGATAATGGAATGATTTGGGATGAGCCCCAACAGGATAATGGCCCGATTGTCGTCATCGCATTTGGCCTGTCCAGAACTTGACACTAAGGATTGCCCGGGTTGCCTACAAGTAAATCTTGCAACTCACTTTTTGAACTCATTGTTTTTCTCTGGAGTTGATGATGGACGTAGGCGTGAGCCATCGTCCGTGCGCATGCAGTGCCGATTAGGCACTCGTGAGAAAAGTTTATAAGCTCTAGTGCAAGCGGGCATTTCAATTATGCTGGACTTCAGTTGGACGGTGTCAGAAGATGTGGGCGATTCTCCAACTACTGTATGCACAGTTTGTGAGTGCAAGTCTGAGAACAAGGCAGATAAATTGGGGTAGGTTTTCAAAGGCACGTCAAGTTTAAAAAAAACTCGCTGGAGTACTATAACGAGAGCAGACAGCATGTCGCTCACATGACAGCTAAGAGCCTTTGTTGTCATTTGATAGCTGCTAAATAAAACAACTTTTATTTCCCGGCTGGCCAAGTGAAAAAAGAAACATTGATGTTAAACCCTGCTGGCTGAGCTCTACTTTAAATATGGATTTAATGTTTGAAAAGCTCTCAGTGTTCATCATTCATGTAACTCCTGTTTTTGGAGCTTTAGCAGTACACGCTGAATGTGAGATATTAGGGAGGTTTTTACATTACACTAATGAGGTGAATCCAGGCAAAAGCCATTATCCCTGATTGGTTTCCCACATCCAGTCAATACTGATCACAAAAAGATGAGATCACAATGAATAGTTAATCTGTGATATTCAGTAATTAAGATGTGGATTGTGCATCAGAGCATCATCGAAACACTGCTTCCCAGCCTGCTATGAAGTTATAATGTATAAATGTTTTAAGTGATTATAGTATCTTTCATATTATTCTGATTTGTTGGTGCTTTCATATTAACGTGTCAGTGTCTTCTCCTAGAACGATGAAAGATACATTTGTAAAGTTGAAAAATGAATCAATGTTTGCCCATATACTAGACTTAATGTGTGAAAACTGCGACCTACCTGCGTGATTCTTCCTTAAATACTTCATTCAGAGCAAAGTCTTTATGAGTGAGAGTGAGATGACAGGGAACAATGGCTTCCAGCTTGAGTCAAACCAGAGAGCTCATGATCAGCCCCTCAAACTCTTAGATGCGCCCACATCATATTTATAATAATTATACACGATAGATGTTGTCCATTAAACTGGATGAGTCGTTCAAGAATAATGAACGTTTCATTCAGACTCAATAATAATCATTAATTTCATTGCAGTTCAGCCCTCATCTTTGAAATTCATGTCGACAAGCGATACAGAAGATAGATAATCATGAATATCACCATTTCAAGGGTGTTTGTTTAAACTGTGTATTCAAACATTTAACTACATTTAGTGTTCTGGGTTTTACCTTGTCTGGAGTCATTTCAAGCTTATGGAGCTAATTGCATGGTGTGTTAATAGCAAACTCCTGAGGGTAAAATGATGATGAACTGCTGTGCTGATTGAAATGTAGGTGATATATACATCTTCGATTATCCTCATTCATAGTGTGTGTCAATTTTTTGTCTGCAGGCCGTTGTGTAAACAGGCACAGCTGGGCTTTCATGCAGAAATCCTGCATACTCTTATTTATCATGCCCTAATCATGTCAACAGCAGTATAAAATATTAAAATATTCACCAGTGTTTGTTTATGTGTCTAGTTTAAGCCAATTATCATGTGTGGTCTTCTCTTTCGGAACTTTGCGTTAGATGTTGTTGTTGTGATAAAATTCCCTGCAGGCGATGTGTTTGTGTGTGTTTTAATGTGTGTGTTTTCTATGCAGAGTTCCCCATGCCAAAGACAGAGCTGGTGCAGAAGTTTCATGTGTTGTATCTGGGTATGACATCCGTGTCTCGCCCCATAGGTAAACCTGAATTAGCACTGAAACCTATACACACGTCATAGCACATCCAGCATGTAATACATTCAGTCGCACACTGCCTCACTGCTCACACTCTCCTGTGCTTTGTCCTCAGGTATGGATATCATAAATGGGGCCATAGACACCCTGATGTCCTCAACAGGCAAAGAGGACTGGACTCCTGTCATACTGAGTATTGCTGACACCACACTGGCTGTCATCAAAGATAAGGCAAGGGAGTTTTGTTGCTGTCCTCCTGAGAAGTATCAGATAAATCAAGGAAGTGAATGTGCTTGTCGATTTCAGAGGGAGATCTAATAGAGCAGATGTTAGATTGTTGATCTGATTCCCCTGCTGGCTGTCTTATGCAGGAAGAAGAGGAGGAAGTGTTGGTGGAGTGCCGTGTCCGTTTCTTGTCCTTCATGGGCGTTGGACGGGATGTGCACACATTTGCCTTCATTATGGACACTGGGAGCCAGCATTTCCAGTGTCACGTGTTCTGGTGCGACCCCAACGCAGGCAGTGTGTCTGAGGCTGTGCAGGCAGCCTGTGTGGTGAGTTCATATTTCATTCTTTTGCTGTGAAATCACGTTATTTTATTGTGTCACTCTTCATAAATGAATATTACTTTTTTGCATTTAAAAGAATGGTTAGACATTTTTTTCCTTTCTTCCTCAGCTGCGGTATCAGAAGTGTCTGGTGGCACGGCCGCCCTCCCAGCGTGCTGGCTCCTCCTCTGCACCCTCTCCGGACTCTGTGACCCGCCGGGTGACCACCAGCGTGAAACGTGGCGTCCAGTCACTCATAGACACTCTGAAAACCAAGAAACAGCCGTCAGAACTCCCCCAGCAATGACCGTCACCAGTGGCCACAGCATTCCCCCCACCCGCCCCCTGACGCCTGGATGCCACTCACACACTATCGCCACGACAACACGTAATCAGTACCAGCCATGGTAGCCAATGATGTACATATATGTTAACAAACACCACCACAGATGAAGGAGAGAGGAACTATCAGCCAGTATGTCTGATGATTATAAAAAAAGGAGGGATGGTGTCACTGCTTGAACCGGTTGACCTTTGAACCTTCCATCTGTCACCTGCTGGCTTCAGTGGCCCTTACTGTATGTGGATTCCTGGGCTGGATGGATTACTTGATCAAGCAGCCTACAGACAGGATTCAGGATAACCCAGAAGAAAAAGATCCAGTTTCTATTAACACTGGTTACTCACTTTCCTTCCATGCTCTGTCCCCCTACTGTAAAAACAGCCATCAGCACAGGAAGAGCTCCTGGACTGGAACTACGGGAGCCTTCCAGGACAGAAAAGTCGTCTGCTTGGTGTCATTGGATATTGACAACCAGGACCAGACAGACGAGACCTGTCAACATGCCCTATTCCAGCAAATGGCGTAGAAATGTTTTGATCTCTTCGATGTGTAACAGACTTGAAAAAGACAAAACTTAACATCTCCTCTGATGAATGAAGTGATTGTATTAATGAAGTGTATGTAAATGATTGTATGTAGGAAGAGAGAATGTAGGGCACAAGACTTGTAGATATGAAGGAGAGAGATGAGCTGTTGGTGAAAGAAAATGGGACAGATGTGGGTTTTGATTTTTGCATGTTTTTCTTGATGGGATACTTTTTATGTTGACTTAATAAGGGTCTTGGTAAGAGGCGTGGTGAACACACAAGAAACAGATGCTCTTAGCACAAGTCATCTCCACTTAACTGGATTTACACTGGCACAACAATCTGGCCTCTGTCTAACCGACACCTGAATACAAGGTTACTGTTCCCCATTTACAGAATTACAATAAAGATCGTCAGTCAGTGATTTTTACTTTCCATTCCTTGATGGCTGAGTTGATCAGCAAAAGAAAGTTAAGTTATCGATGTATTTTAAAGCTTTAAATTAGTTAAGATTGTAATTTTTTTGCATACATGATTGAAAAACTGAGTTTGAAAAGCTCAAGAATGTGACATTGCTTCTGTTCAAACAATTTCCTCAGGAATCTTTATGCATACACCCAAGATTTATGTGGTAGCAAGATACTCAAAATCCAGGTTTTGACCTTGGCAGATGTGAAGCGCTCGTGGCTATATGAACAGTGCTACACGACACAGCGTTTGCCCTGCTAGAACAGCATGGAAAAGCTCAAATCTGTGCCAGACAGTAAGGGTTAACAATATTTTCTCTTCCTCGGTAAATCCAGCCAGTTTTCTCCCACTCACGAACAAAATATAGACAGACACACAAATACGCACACAAAGCAGCGAGAACTCTGCTGTCACTGCTATCGAAACCTTTACACTGCTCCTATGGCTCGGTGCCGCCACCTGCACTCGACGTGAACTCTGTGAATGCAGTCCGAACTAAAGATCAAAAAGACACATACACACAAATACAAGACAAACTAGAGAGATGCTGTAAATCATTTCAGTTCTGTTCTTCACTCATCTCTACACCATGTTAATGTAATCTGTTGTGACAATAAATGCATTACCAAAAGAAAAAAAAAAAGTATTAGCTTCTTGAATATGTTCTTTAATTTATCAGTTCAGTGGAACCTCGTGTAATAACTATTCATCACGTAGTGACATTGAAATGACATTGGTCCAGCCCTATAAATATATGCAGTTTGATTAGATTCTGACTGTGGCAAGGTTGTTCTTTATGGCACACAAAGACTTTGTAATAATGACATTTTAATTATGACAATAATGGATGTAGAAAAATTTAAGGTGACTTAGATTTCAGCGTGCTCTACGTACGGTCATTTGGCAGTTCAAAAACACTACACACATTTCTGTTAGAATTGAATTAGAACTGCTGACTTTATTTGGATAAGCATTTGGCACAAAAGTTAATACTTCTTTTATATTTGTGTTGTTTATGAGCTTAAAACAGAGGACGGGATCTGACCAATGCATCCTTGGAGAAGCTACCACTGGAACGGGAGAAGGGTACAGTTTGAGCCGGGGCCCTCCACTTGTTGTAGTTGAAGCTGGGGCAGAATCCTTGTCGGCTCTGCTGAGGTGGGAAGAAGTTGGGGAAGTAAATTTGAGGCAGTGTGAGCACCACAGGCTTCAGCACCTCCTGCTGAGCTCTGCGGGGTCGAACAACGGGAGCCAGCGGGGTAACAGGAGGAGCAGGTGGATGCAGAGTTGTGTCAGAAGTGATAGTGTCGAATGGAGGGGTGCTTTTCTTGGTTGTGCTGTTTTCTTGTTTGGAGGAAGAAAAGGAGCCGGACACTGTGTTCTTTATGCCCTGCAAACTCTGTGCTCTGGGTTTTCCTGAAGGGCAAGAAGAGGACCAGATTTTTGGACAAAAGTCCAAAAAGCATTGAGATAAGGGTATGAGAAATAAATAGTACAAGACATTACATGTTAAACTACTTCTGTTCAAACCAAACTTTATACCTTACTCCTCATCTCAGCCAAAATCTTTGAAGAACAATTTTTTTTGAAAAAAGAGCTGAGAGTTAGATGACAAAATTGGTACCATTGTCATATTTGTGTAAATATGAAGCTACAGCCAGGAGATGCGTAGCCTAGCTTGGCTGTAATTGACTGTAGTTTCATATTTAATCAGCTATATGTGCCCCTTAAGATATATGAAGCCCAGCCTTGCCCACCTTGTGAAGACTGCCACCAGTTGGTTGATTCCTGCTGTCCACACAAAGTAGCACTTTTGCTGCCCTTGATTTCTTGGTTTTTGGATTGAATACTGACACAGAGGTTTGGCTGAGAGGTGCCAGCATGGGTTGTTTTTGTCGTCTTGTTGGTATGACTGTGCTGCTCTTTTCTGGTTAGCTTCTGGCTGGAACCAATCCTGTCCAGTATGCCTTTGGCATTTGCCCTTAGAATCACTTCGTGCGGTGGCTCTTTGAACACTGGCTTGGGCTGTTGAGAAATGACAAAGCAATCTTTTATTTTTAGTTTTGTTTATACATGACTGAATAAGATAGTATTAATATATAAATGCTGTGCACTGAAGGATACAGCCCAGGTGCCAGGTGCCAGGTGACCTCACTAACTGACAGGCCACCCAGACACTCCGGAAGAAAACCAAATGCTTTATCTGCCCTAAAGTACCTTATTCATATTTCCAAAATTGTTCAAGAATAAAGCACAATCGGATCATCAACATTTAACTGATACACTATGCTGTATACTGTATGTAATATTAAAGCTGAGAGGAGAGGAGAGGAGAGGAGAGGAGAGGAGAGGAGAGGAGAGGAGAGGAGAGGAGAGGAGAGGGACTCCATGTCCTTGCTGCTGGCTACAATATAAATCCACTTTGTTTAAAGACCAAGCACAATCATATGACCATTTAATGGACACACTAAAAATACATTTGTTTACCATAACAAAAATGTAATTAATGGTCTGTGCACATAGGTATTAATGGAGGAGAAAGGGGATAAGGAGGGAAGGGAAGGAGAGGAGAGGAGAGGAGAGGAGAGGAGAGGAGAGGAGAGGAGAGCCACCATGTCCTTGCTGCTAGCTGCAGGGTCACCTGCTGTCTCAGCACCAGCCCACACAGCAGCCTACTGCTCTCTTCAACGCCTGAATTATTCACAGGCACAGTGTACACTTCAGGGACATGCAGCCTGTGTGGATCTATGTGTGTATTTTGCTTTTAAGTGCTTGCTTGTACTTTCATGCAAATAAGTGAGTGTGTACAAGCAGCTGGTGATATGTATATAGGTACGTGGGCATGCGTACTGTAAAGTGTGCACGTGCCTCTGAACACCGCGTGTTTTGCGTATGTGCTTGCACTTGTGCGTGCTGGCTGACTTTGTACGCGCAGGTAAACATTCTTCTGAAGCACCGTTGTAATGCAGTCTTTGGTGGACGCCCTGAACTTCATTGATGCTAACTCATACAGACAGGGGGCGCTGAATTATTCAACAGACACTCTCCCTTACCTCCCCTTTCTTCCCCCTCACCCCTGTAAATTTCACTTCCTCTCCATCTCTGCTTAACCAACTATGCCATACCCTGTAAATCTCTCATTTCCATCAACACTCTGCCCAACTTAGCGCCACAGCATACCCTGAAGCTGAACCCATACTTACGTCCAAAATCATTACGTCCAATATATCTTGCCAACTACATGCAAATTTATAAAACTCAAACAAAACAATGAGGAAAACAAAGTCAAAGTGAAAAATTTAGTGATCTGAATTCCCTATTAATACTGTCTACATCCATTCTTCAGGGGTAGGGGTCTGTCTACCTGTGCTCTGCTTCCTCTGGAAATTAGGCCAGAAACACATCACTTGACTGTCTTTATTGTTCCCAGCTGTTTCTGTATGGAGGACTCATAAAGCACTTTACTGGGCAGTGCTATGACAGTCGATGTAAGCCAGACAGCATTCAAACACTTATATAATTGCTATTTTTATGGCGCTTTTCCGAGTGCCACAATAACTTTTGATTAGCTGAGTTTATTAGAGGTAGGGAGAAGAAAAAAAATCCTGTTTGAGGCACCATTACAGCAGTTTGATTATCTTTTCATTCCTATCTGTGGAGATATAAAACATGATGGATGGAAAGAGAGGAACAGACACATTGCAAGAGAGCTCCGTCACACCCGGTGGGGGTGAGACGGCTTAATAACCCCACACTGGCATCATAAGCGTAAGAGTAGATTTCATGATATGAGGGGAGCATGTTATGGATTATGAGGATGTGGGGAACCCCGGTCGCAGATCAAAGAGAGAGAGTCGGGTGATAGCAGGAAGAAGAGAGGGTCAGTTTGTCAGAAATAAGAAAACAGAGAGAAACTCTTTATGAAACAATAAAAGCCTGTGACTAGACAGTACAATAGAGTCAGAGAGTGCAAAGAATTTATCAGAAAGCTCCTTTCAGACACAGATATTATTAAAATTGCTACATTAAACCCAAAGACACTTCTACAGTGTCTAAATTGCAAGTGGAATTCATAAGCATCTCTCTGTTCTCTGACTCATTTTCTGCTTTAGGTAATGAAATCCAGGAACAACTCTCTGCTTTAACTGCATACCTAACCCCTCTCACTCCTCTCATCATTTCATCTCATCCTAACTTCTATTTCTAAAGGCTTTCTCATTACAGCATTCATTCACACTCACCATGCCACCGTCAGCCCCTACATTTCACGCTCTCTTTTGGATTGCTGACCTGAACGAGGCGTCTGTGTCTGTGACGCACAACATTTTCATTTCGTCTAGCAGCCTGACCTCTTTCTTCCTCTACTTATCTCTGTCTGAGGGGTTTGACCAAGTCACTTGGTTCCCAGCTTGTATTCCCCTTTCTGCCAAAGGCATTCAAAGGACTTACAAGACAGGCATTATTTAGTTTCCCAGTGGATGAATTGTTTTTGACAGACAGCAGGTGGTTCAAGCATCCTGGTTTCATTATAATTCCCACACTTGTCTTAAAGCTCACCAGTCAAACTTCTGACACAGTTGCGTCTGTGTTTGTATCATGAGAGAGCTAACTACTTTTAAGATGGCTATTCAGGACATTCAAGAAGAAGGCAAGTGAAGGGGGGGGGGGTCCTCAGCAGACATGAGGGATCAGTCAGTGTTTAGCTTCACTGATACTTTAGGCCTGAGTGTATACACGTAGGCATGTGTGTAAGAAATTCTATTTATATTTTTCTCTGCAGAAACAGTCACTCACACACAACACAAGCAAGCAGGTATGGTATCATACTGGGAAAGCCTATGGTCAGGTCCAGGGCTTATGTTGAATCTTTCCTGTCATTCAAGACCAGACAGTTTCCTGGGCTCGATGCTAAATGACCTAAATTTATCCCTGCTCGTCTCTTTGGGGAGCACTGCCTGAAAACAGCAGCAGCAGCAGCAGCAGCAGTGGACCTGTGGTGGATTTTTTTTTAAATTATCATAGAGCATGACATCTTGTGATGAAAGAGCTTCACTTTGCATCTTAAGAAAAATGTTCTTTCTTATTACATTTATTTTCAAGGCAGCTTATGAAAAACTACACCTCAAACATCATACTGGCATCAACACTGAGCCATCTTGTGGTCACTACTATACTTAATAAAATATTAAAATGCTGAATTGATCCTGTACTGTCCTGGCTAATGTCAAGATAAATAATATAGTGGATACTGGGGATGCAGATATCATCCTTTTTTATCATCAAATTAATCATTAACCACTGCTTCGCTCAGTGAGGTTTCTGTTGAAGTGATGCTCACCTCTCTGTCGAGAACAGCAAGAAAGCAGCCGTTGCTCTCTTCCGAAGGCTCCAATGTGAAGAAGGGGTCTGTTTTCTTTTGGCCATCAGCATGGTCAAGAATGTTGAATGGGGATGGACTAAGCCTGGATGAAACAAATATATACGCAAACAGATTTATACAGTATACAAATCTCAGAAAAGCAGCCGCTAAAACTACAACTTCAAGCCAAATTAACTAAGTAAATGCACATAAATACATCAGATATCTTAGTAAAGCCAGTGTGATCAATATATATGTTTTATTTATTTAGCCTGAGGCATTGCCAGCACACCAGGCCAGCTTACTGCAGTCAGGAGTCAAGTCTACAGGAATGGTAAACTTCAACACACACACACAAACAAAAACAACAACTGAAGTATGTCTCTGTGAAGACAGAGAAAAAAACTGGCCTTTTCACATCACAGAATTTAGAAATATAAAATGGCAACTTTTATTATATTTTCTCTGCGCGAGGTGTGCTGAGCCTTTGACAGAAAGCCTGTTTGAAGGGAGGCAGACAAACAACCCAGCAAGCTAGCAGACAGTGAGGCAAACAGACACTGAAAGACAACGACAGAGAGATTCAGAGAGTGCACCAAGGTACTGAGGTACAGAGACTGAGGCTGACCTGAAGTTACGTTGTTTTGGGTCCCCCTCCTGCTCTGAGTGGGCATTGGCTTGTTCCAGAGCTCTGCTCACCACCTCTTCATTCTCCTCTGGGTATGACGAACAGGTAGCGTACACCACTGCCAAAACCTTTGGGACTATACAAAAATGTCTGCATTAAAAAGATTAAAATAAAGCTGCTTCACTGACATGAAACTTATTTGACATTAAAATAAAGTGGGACAGACAAACACACACACTTTCAGTCAAAATGTTTCTTCCTCTTATTTTATGACAGTCAAATTTGATTATTCAAACTGAGCCATCCTCCTCATCAGGCGCTTTCTTTGAAGAAATGGGTTCTTGAATATTAATTTCTTGGCACTGTTTACATAAATACATAGCTCATCCTTTTCAGCTGCTGTTGGCTTGTAGATTTGTGAAGCTATCGGCCATTTGATTTCCTTCATTTGAGCTTTGATTTCTTTCTTGCTCACTAATTATAGCCTGACAGAGACAATTAACACTAAGCTGATAACAAATAAAACCTGCTCGGATGTGGCAAATCGGCTCCAAACAAATGTGAAATGTCGCTTCTAAGGAGGTGGAACCGAGTCAAGAAGACGAAGATACTGAGGCGTGAGGCAGAAACATTTGTCATTTAGATGTCCTGTTCTACAGCACCCCAACCTCACAGCTAGGACATTGTGGAGGTGTGTTTGTAATTCTGTCTTAGCATTTGTCTGTGCGTGTGCGTATGTAGAGACACTGAAATGAGACCATCGACTCAACCAAGCCAAAGCACTCGATACACACCCACCATTAATTAACAGTCCTATTAGAAAGTATCTACACTGGCAAAATCGTAGTCAGGGGCCGATCGATGGCAGTGTGATTAGAGGAGCTGGTTTTCATTGCCGCTACAGAAAGACTCCACCTGTTCAATGAGCATGACCCAGACTAACACAGAAAGAAGAGCGCTGAACAACACAAGATGGACTGAGGCTAATGAGTGTAGATTATGAACGGATTAACACGCTACTGAACGGAATAAAACGCAACGTAAGGAGCACAACTGAGCAGACTGCAGGATAGAACTGTAACATCTGTACAGAACAGAGTATGTTGTGAAAGTAGGCCCCTCTGACATATTCCAGTTCTACAGAAAGTGTGCAGTACAAAGCTGAGACGCTAATCACTTGTTTAAAATATGCAAGGAAAGCTGCAGTAGACTGTGGCTGACCGGCGCACAGCAACATTAGCATTCCTAATTAAGACTCAGACGATCTCCGCGGGATACCACAGGCTTCAGTCTAATGGCATACGAGATTAGATAATTAGGAAGTATAAGCTTCATCGTGTCAGAGAGGTGAGAGAGGCTACGCGCTCCAGACTGAGCTCGCATGGTGCACGTTTTTGTGTGTGTGTGTGAATGTCAACATGAGAGCGTGTGGTTCAACACTCACACTTCAAGGCGTGATCAATATCTTTCCTCTGCTGGGCCACCAGAGCATCCAGTTTGCTCTGGGCTACGGAGCCCTGGGATAAGTCCTGCAGCAGGTCTGTGTCTGAGAAAATGAAGAAGTGCTTCAAAAGACCAGAATCTCTGATTTATATAGTTCAGTACAACTTTACTTTCAAACCATTGTGCTTTTTTTTTTTTTGCTTTAAACCTCAGATAACCCTGTTAGTCCAAAACATTTACCACATTTTTCTAGAAAGACCTGAACATGTAGAAATAAGAACTATGCAGAGTTAGAAATTTAAATACTTTCATAGAATACGAGTGAGAATGAATGCTGCCAACCAACAGCATGCACCTTTGTTCTATTTCAACATGGACACAGCAGAGTGTAATGTAGACTAGGTTACAACATGTTTTTTCTAAAATCCACCCTTTATGGCTCAGCTGTAGCGCATGAATCATTGTGTACCTCCATTCTCCTGTAGTATGAATTCGATCGGGTTGCTGACTGCAGACATAGAACACTTGGGGGTCAACAGGATGATGCACACCTTCTGAAGTCGCTTGTCACTGCTGTCCAAAGAAAGGAAGTCTTCTGGTATCAGCTTCACATCTGGGCAGAATGCATACAGAGTTTAAGGATGACAACGCACATTCGCTTTGTTTAAATGACCACTGTGTAGGATTTAGTGGCATCTAGCAGTGTAGTAGTGCAGACTGCACCCCCCTTTGTTTCACACTCTATTTCCTTATGTGAAGGATTGTGGGCTACTGTAGAAACGTGGCAGACGCAGTGGAAGAGGAAAAGGCTCATTCAAAGTTCAAAAAAACATAATTCTTCCTGTTTCTGGCTTCCTAAATATCCCAAATCATTGTTGAAATTGGTCAGCTCATGAAAATCTTGTCAACAACACAATCACTTTACAAAGATAGTTATTTTTCAAAAGTGGTCAGTTAGAAAAAATAATGGACTAATGTGACAACACCAACAAGATATATTCAGCTTCCCATTCTCTTTTTCATTCAAATGAACAACCAATGGCCTGTGGAGTCAAAACAGACTGCAGTCACTCTTTTTTCTCTGCTTTGGTCTCTTTCTGTCTGTCTCCTTTTATCTCTCATACAAAGACACAAACAGATAATGCACTCATGGTCACATCCATTTTATGCCTACTTTTGCAGTCCATGGCAGTGACGGCCTGCTGGAGCTCCTCCCTCTGAGCGCTTGTATGATCGTTGACACAAACATAGACTGTAGGCTGGTTGTTGCCGATGGCTTTATGTTTCTCGGCAATTAGGGAAGCAGTGTGGGAGACCGTGAGGCCAGAGAAGCAGCCCACCATAAGAACATCACTTTCCTCTGGTAGCAAGGAGCATACTGCATTTGGGCCCAGGCTGCAAGATTTATCCTACAGACACAATGTTAGTTTGAAAGAGAGCAACAGACAACAACAAGAATTCTAGATTCAGATTTCTGCAAAGAAGCAACACAAATTGGAGCAAGTAGGAGGAAAAGTTGCACTGCATGAAAGCAGTAAATAAAACTGAGGCGGGTATAGATGAGAGAGAAGAGGGAGTTTGGAACAGCAGTTCCAAAGCAGCTACAGTGGGGAGGCAAGAAGAGGAGGGGAAGCAAGAGAGGAAGACCGTGAGTAACAATGCAGTCAGATTACAACACAGATGTCCTTCAATCAATGGGATCCCCTCTAAAAATAGTGTTGAATGAATCCCTGTGGAACCACCGGGCTTGAGTTTCTGTACTTAGTAGCAGGATCACAGGGTTTGACAGGAAAGACAAACCAGCGAGGAGAACAAGGACATTTAGAAATACAGAAGAATAGAGGAGAGAAAGTGTCAGAGCGGCTCATAAAATGGAGAGAGAAGGAGGTGATTAACAAGGCGGTGGTGTTGAATATTTGATTGAATTTTAGCTGCGAAATTTGATTTAATTGTGTTGTGGTGCTATGTGCTGCTTACAGTTTGTATGGCAGCTTGACTTTAATGGAGTAGAAATTAAATGATTAAAGCGCTCTCCCCCTCCCAGACCCGAGAGCGCTTTATGGCTCGTAGTGAAGTATGAGAGGAAGTGATGTGAAATATTTGTATCTGGGAAAACTAATCTTAGTTGGCATAAGGGATCTTAGACTTATAATCAATTTGAGCAAGTCCATTACCAAAGTGAAATCATAAATATCAGAGAAGATTGATGGGGCTGAACTGATTTCCACAGCTCTATGAAAGTCTACAGGGAGAAGGCTATCTCTCTGCGGTTTGCACCTGGATGATGAGTTTGTGGTCGCTGAGCAGCTTGGTGGAATACAGCTGAGCCTTGAGATGAGCGGGGAATACCAGAGCATCCCCACAGTGGGAATCCAGGCAGAAGGTCTGGCCCTCCAGCTGACCAATCGATTTCACCTGCGAGAAGCCTGCACTCTTCAGCACACATTGGACCTCATCAAGGCTGGGGGCAAAAAGAGGTGGAGGGAGGAGAGCAGATTAAAGGAGGCCCAGGAGAAAGGGGGAAAGAGGGAAGAAGGTGAGAGGTGGGAGAAACAGGAAGACCGTCATCATAGATAATAATAGTGTGTAGAATTGCTATGTGGCCTTTTACAAGACTTTAACAGTAAAATGTGCTATAAAAGCCATTGGGGTACACACATGCATGCACACACACACACACACATCTACACACACCACTAGTCCCAACAGGTGACCTTTACAGTCCCAGAGCTCGCCGAGGGTTGTTGCTGATTGAATCTGTCCACAGCAGCAGGATTTACACCTAACTGAATCAGCCTGTCAGGGAGTGTGCGAGAACACACAGTGGCACGTCTCCCACACACACACACACACACACACACACAGTGACATAGACATACACACACACAGTGACTGTGACACACACACTGTGGTTTAATTGGATGTCAGCTGGGCACCTGGCCCATAAAACATTAGGCAGGAAGTTAAAGGTCTGTGTGTGTGAGTGTGTGTGTGTGTGTGTAGAAGCTTGCACAGTCTATATATATGCTTACAGTGCATTCCTGTGTTTATGTATAGGTGTGATATGTACAGGTGTACGTTATCTGCTTCTTAAGTGTGTGAGTGAGTGTGTATGTTCGTGCATGCTCAGCTGACCTGCCCTTCAGTGTGTTGATCCATGCGTAAAGTGGAAGACTTCTTGATCTCTCCTGCTTCGTCCTCACACTCTCCGGCAGGATACACTCAATGGAGCAGAGGTCATGTTTGATCCTGTAGCGGGCCAGTGAGACTGCCAGCTTGGTCTTAAACCTACAGACAACATATACAACAGTTTTGATTTTTGTTTTTGTTTTTTTTTTTACCTCTACTATATATCTTCCTAAATTTGTGATCCCTTTGATAATTCCACTCCAAGTTTGGTATCTTTCGTCTTTTTTGTTATTTTCTCTGTATTATTTTTTTCTCCTTACCTGAGGAGGTAGTTTTCCACATCTCTGACTTCCTGTATGATCTCCTTGTTCCCCCGGCATTTTCTCGGGAGGAACTTTCTCGACTGGAAGTCATAGAGCATGACGGCAACAAGGCTCATCTGATCATTTGGCTGGAGCATAGGAACAAAAAGTGAAATTAATTGGTGACTTCTGTTTTAGCAAGAGAACAATGAAGCTACAATTGTATACCAGTGCATTATTCTTAGAAAAATTCAAATTTTTAATAACATAGCAAGTGAGTACACAGGCTTTTATTTTGTGACTCACACCCCAAAGGTGAGCTGCATGTGGTACATATCTAAAATCTACATGTGCACAAAACCAAAACACAGCATGACATTGGCTAATAGTGGACTGTTGGCTTTATTTTGGTTAACTAATGAAGGGTACACTGCAGTGATACAATTTATCTGTATTGATTTAAAGACTTAATTATCCAGTCTGCTGGCACACATACACACACAGTAGCTCAAGGATGTCCTGCTATGACCTCATTGCTGCCACTTAATTAAACATAGGAGGAAGCCTGAGTTATGTCTCTACCTCTCCTCTACAATTATCTCCATCCCTTCAGCTCTCTACGCTCTCTCTCTCCCTCTCCACCTCTCCGTCCCTAAGGGTGGGAGGGCACCAACCACATTTAGTGCCAGATGGTGTTCCGTGGCAGCTTGCAACAGCCTCACTACTGGGCTAATGGGCCGAGAAGCTGGAACGCTACAAGGGTTTATGCTGCAGCTAAGGAATTAGCCGGCACTTATTATTCATTCCAGCAGTATTTGATTTCATTTTCGGAAAGGTCAGTTTCAGAGGCAGGTTATGGCACTCCACTTTTCCTCTCTCGTCTCTCTACCTCAACTTCCACTTGCCCTTTATCAAGGTTAAACCCTTGGGTGTGGGAAAATTCCAAGTGACTGAGTTGCCTGGCAACAGCGTCCCATGGCGGCAAGCTGGCTTGCAGTAAACATGCACATGAAACTGACTTAGTGTCACTTGTTAATTATGCTATGCTCAAGTACCAACTATCAAGTATTATGAGAAAATATCTAAAACATTGATGAATTCTCAGTTGATACCATTGGTTCATATGGTGATTGTTAAAAGTGAACAGAGCAGAACTACTTTCCAGAAGATTCATTAATTAAAGTTTCATGTCTCATTTTACACTGAGCTTAGGCCTATTTCATTTTCAGTGTGCGAGTGTACCTAACATGCTTGTCTCTACATTGTCACATTGCTATTTTCATTTTCCACAGGATTTAAGTATTACTTTCTCGCTCCATTGTGATCAAATGTGCCTTAGGCTCTTTCGGCAAGCCAGTCTATGTATATCTTCATTTTTCATCCTCATTTTTTCCCCTAACACTCTCACGTACCTCCCTTCTCCAGCCTCGGCTATTCCTTCTCTAACCCACCCTGTTTCTCCTCTCTCTATCAAGGTTGAACTTTATAGATGCCAGCAGTGTAAAAGAAGGTGAGAGTGAGTTCTAAAGACTGTCTCATTGTGTCTGGGCTTTATTGTCTCGCTAGAGGGATGCAGAGTAACGACCTGCCACCGACACATAGGGAGTCCCATTCATTTCACCCAGGACCATATTTCACAAGGCTAGAGTGTGAGTGTACTCTATGTGTGTGTGTGTGTCTGTGCGGGGGATTGCCTTGCAAACACACATTCGTGTGTATTAATGTCTACATAGTTGCGCCGTCAGTGAAGTTGACAATGGTTGTCTACAGTCTGTGCTATCTGTGACAGCTCTGTTTCAGTTTACACATTCACCACCTCTAGCTTTCATTACTCTCCTTCTCTACAGCTGTGCGCACACAGACTAGCTCTGTGCATGTTTTATCACCATCACCATCCAGACTCTTAGAGAAAGACACTAGAGCAGCCCTCCTCTTTCCAAATCTTTCTCAGAGTGTTGTAGGGCAAAAGTACATGCCAACCCCGTCTTCAGAGTGTTCTACTGTCTGCCACAGGTTCAATGCAGTGTTGGGAATCTTGTTTTCTGTGTCTACACAGCATATCCTTGATATCAGTAATAATATTCAGCACACCGTCCTAGGACATATCAAGGGTCAACACTGTGCAGAATACACTCGGACCAGTACTTCTACAACACTTCTACATCTTCTAATCTTTGGTGTACCTTGTCTTTTTCTTGTGCACCAGCACTTCTCACAAGCTGCCCTTTCTGCCCTCTCCTATCAGGTTCACAATGGACTTAAATGAACTGTGTTACCCAGGGAGCACTACATTTTACTCACCTGTTCCCGTTCTCAGCTACTAGTAACATTAAATAGCATTAAATCAACCTTACAATAATGTTGGCCGAGCTCCAAAAGTGCACAAAGAGAACACGAGCGGAGTCAGGCAATGGCACAATGGAGCTTCAAAAGTCAAATCCTACCTACCCAGTAGAGGCCAACAAAATAGTTAATTATATTTTATTCTGATAGTTTAAATAGCTGATAAAAAAATAAATGAATGGTGTGAACATCAGTAATATCTCCTAGTATCTGTTATTCCCTGTAGAAATTTAGAATGTAATACTTATTGATTTGATAATAGCGGCTAATCGACACACCAACGTGTGATCAAAGGGGAATACTGGCAATTAGCCTATTTTTTTCCCACTTTGTGCACTGACTCAGACACCACATCCAAACATATTGCCCCTGGGCTGTTACGGCATTTTGATTTCATCACTAATTAATGGGGTGTGTTGCTTGAGAAAAGCAATAAAGAAAAAGGCATATTCTGCCACATAGTACCTTTCGGATGTGTGAGTCCAAGGGGAGTGATTGTCATTGATTAGGATAGGGACTATAAAAGACATGAGGTGCTTTGTGAGTTGATGAAAGGACTGTATCAGGGTAATACCTCAATATTGCATTCCCTAATCAGAGATTCAGAGAACAAAACAAATACCATGTGGAGTATGACCGATAGGACACAAATACTGAGTAAACAAATATAGAAAATAAATAAAGTAAACAAATGAATAAAGTAATATTAGTTAACAAAACTACACAAAGGAATACCAGCATGCTACACTCAGGAAAAGTCCAGCTATTCTCAGATTCATTTGCATTTTCAGCAGCAAAGTGAAAGTCACAGATGTTTGCTTCTTTTAAACCACTGCTGTGTTTAAAAACACTGCTCCTAAAGAACTCACTTACCACTGGATAAGTAAGGTAAAAGCAGCTGTCAGTTATGATGTACTCCAGCAGTTCTTGATCTGTGCAGAAACGAAGACAAGGTTAGGTCAAAGGAAGATGGAAATGTTGTAATGAGGATTTCCATTACTAATTATGTGTCTGAGTAATAATGATGCATATTAGTGGTATCTCTTATATCAGTGTCTAATTATCCCTTGAAACCAATCCCGACGCTGTCATTTGGAGCATGAGATACAGGCACAAGAAATTACTCCTATCCATTAACTGGTAAAATATATGCTATAAAGGACAAATCCATATCTAATGACGAGAACATGCCTGGAAAAATAGAGAGAAAAGTGATTAGAACCGAGACAGGAGAGGCTCCTAGAGGCACCCCAAATGATTGTGATTTAATTTGAAAAGATAATTCAATTAGATGGGGGAGGACTCATTTCCCGTGATTAAATGCTTATTTTGTGCTTAATTAGAGTTCATCTGATTCTTCATTTGCCTAATTTCTTTCATTTATTGTCCGTGGTGAGTGAGTGTGGGCAATCGAAGGACTAATGACACTAATGACATCTGAAATAATAAACGGGCTACATGAAAAACATGATGAGTGAACGCAAATATAACAGACAGTCACTTATTTCATACAAGGCTTGACTGGTTTGACTGGTGGACTGTTCTTGTTCTTGAATCTTGTTATCTTCTTCGACATCTGTTTCTCACAAACGATGTAGCGGATATCTGATGTACAAACATGATTGTCTCATTTTACACTTATGGACTTCATTTGGGTCTGTCAGTTTTCCTTTTCTTCCTGGGCTATACAATTAAACTTTGCTTGACCTTCTTTTATCAAATCTTAACAGTAATGTGAAAGGGGTAACTCTGAACTTTAAACAGTGAGAGTTTTTTTTCCATCCTCCTGCTCTGGTTGTCATATCATGAAGGCACAAGATGCTCTCTCTCTGAAATAAAACACGCACAGATTTATCACTTCCATTCCCGTATGTGAACAGTGGGCTCCCCTTTTCAAATGCAAGGGAGATTAAGATCAAATTTACAATATCGTGTCAACAGCTGCCTCCAAGGCCTCTCTGCAGCTAAGGTATTTGCTCATTACACACACTGTAAATGGAAAGAAATTATAATATCTCTGTGTCTCCAGTGAGGTTGGAAAAAGCCTCTTTATGTTCCAGCGGATGAGTAAATGAAAGGTGGGCATTAGGTGCTGGTGTTAGTGTGGGTGTGAAAACACACAGTTTTAACATTATCATGTGTGTGCTGTGGTTGTTTAATTCTCATTCTTGATAGACAAGCCTCTTAAGATGAAAATAGTATGTACGCCCAGAAGGGGAGCTTGTCCACTGCGACGCCATGGAAACCACAGACACTGCTGTTAACCTATCACAACATCACAAATCATGCTAAACTGTACTCTGGGTCTCAGCCAAATGCACACTGGGCAGATAGTGTAGAATACAGGACAAACACCAATCTGCATACACACAAACAGCCAGGAACACAAATGAATGTTTGCATGTAAAAGAGCTTGTCTTTAATTGAGGAAATAAACGTGTATCACCAGCAGCGGTCTAGCAGATACAGGTCAGTGGGATTTACAATAGTGGTCATTAGTGCAGAAGGCCTCAAAGATAAGCCCTAAAGTGATAACCACTCAGTGCACACAGAGCAGCACAAACCCCCCAGAGGGACCCATGATGCTTTAGCCTGTAGAGGTCTTCCACATGCTATAAATCACACACAGCAGTTTGAGTAAAACAAAGAAAATTCAGCTATAAATCACTTACTTAGGGCACAGTGCCTGGGATTTAGTTGTGGGACAGGAGAGAATTCCTCAAATCAGAAGTCCTGACTCTCAGAAAATTGCTTGAAATCAGTCTAACAAGAAATTATTCCTACGCCAGCAAGAGGCACCAGTCATTACAGGACTTGTGTTGAAGTGTGCTTTGTGGCCCCCATCCAGGTATAATACAATGAGCAGTGAGTGATGGTGACTGCAGTCAAACAAATCCTTAGTGAAAGAGCCAGACCTGAATGCAGGCTCCTCAGCTCTTCAGCCAGGCCTTTGTCTCACAATGTTCCACATCAGTGCACGCAATAGCACATTAATCTAACAGAGGACCAGCCAAAAATCGTATGTGCCATAAGTTAAAAAATCACCTTTGGAATGTATGGCAAATCTAACTTTCATAAACTAAACACTGGAACCATTTAACATTTGCTGAGGTATACTGGACTGATGGTAGCTCTCTGATTGTGGCCAAGGAAAAAACGTAAAAGGTAAAGTCTCTCTCATGTTCTAAATCCGGCATAACACAAAGTGGTCCAAAGAACATTTCTAGTTGCACACAGTGAATACAGCAGTCACAGTCATCTGACAAGGGCGTCTGGCAGCCCAGTCAGACCGTATGGACAATGAGGCAGAAATACTCAGAGGAGTAGCCAATGGAAAGAAAGAGGGAAGCGAGAAAGGAGGATGAGAAGCGGACGGGGACTCTCATGGCCAGCGACAAGGTCAACAACATTTTTACCAGTAAAAAGTCACATAAAAATGGCTTTACATAGTTTAACATCTGCACATACCCCAAGCACTGAGAACACAAGGTATGAGTCAACAAGAAATGAAACCTTGACAACATAAAGTATCTCTAGGTCAGTGATTAAGCAGACAGTCAGTCAGATGAAAAAGAGAGACGGGTGAGGTCAAAGAAATCGAATAGCCCTGAAGATATAAAAGAGACATAATGAAGAAATGAAGCAGGAGAGGCGGCGAAGGAAAGGCAAAAAGGACGTGACTGCTGATATTCTGTCATTTGGGCCACTTCAGCTTTGTCTCTGTCTATGAAATGTCAAATCCACACCAGGGTAAACATCATCACCAACTCCCATGACATGTTTTAGTATTGACAGACAATCACAGCAACAGACAAGTCTGTGTCCTCTGCCACCGATACAGAGCTTACTGAGCAACTTTTGTGTTTTAAGCAGATAAGAGTTATAATCACAAGATCAATAGCGGCTCATTGGCATTTTACTCTGCGTGTTTTTTCGCTGTTGAAGCATTTCTACTTCAGTTTAACAACTGACCTCAGCTCAATTTTGGATCAGTCATTTCAAGGCAATGCACAAATGACGTGTCTTGTGTGTGTGTGTGTGCGACTACCACCATGGGTGTGTGTCACTAGCAAAATCAATTTCTGCACCAAAAGTGAGGCTGTTCATCAAGGGAGGAAGAGAGAGAGAGAGAGAGAGAGAGAGAGAGAGAGAGATTTACACTGGCTTCCAGGCTGTGTCATTTCATCTGCACCCAATTTCACCACACCGCCGGTCCAAGCGAATCTAACATGTGACCAAAATACGTATGTGATCGACAACCGCAAGTCGACAACCATGTCTCTACAACAGAGATAAAGTTTAATTAACTATCAGTACCAAGCTGTGTAACAATTCCCACATATCAATGATGAACAAATACACATATTGTAACAGATTTCACCTCAAATAACAGAAAACTCATACTTACAGGTACCTGCCTATATCCCTGTGACCCTTTTAGCTACTTCTTTTCGTTAAGTTATCTCTGTTGTAGAATCACTTAAACTCTACAAATGAACTAATTCTAGAAATGTCAGACATGGTAGGATGGGAACTAGTAGAGAAAAACTGCACAAACATAACACTGATAAGAAAATATTTGTCTTTGAAATAAGCTCTGAACAAAAAGGGAATTAAGTTTAAAAAGAAGAAGATGTTGTACTTGTTCTAAGCTCCAGGCTATTCTTCCCTCTAAGCAGAGCTCAAGTTCAGGTTCTTTAGAGTAAATTAACAAATTTTGTGTCTACAACAATGTTAATTCCTCAACCTGGTTATTTTCTACAGGCATCCATGTATATGTAGAAAAAAGGATGATGGATGAAAACAATGTCCTAGCTATGGGATCTCTAAATGCTCTCTTAAGTGCTATAACTTACAGCTGTAAAGCTAATAAAGGTTATTGTAACAAGGTGCTGGGGCTTGTGATGATGGATATTTTGTAGATTAATTGTGGGACATGAAGCCTGTGGCGTATCCAAGTTCAGCGGATGGATAGTTAGAAGGAACAAAATCATTCACGGCTACGAGGTTGTTCCTACTACACTGACCTCTCCTTCCACTAAGAATGCATTAAATCGATTCCAGCCATCTTCCTGCACTGACAGTCAGCTCACCTCCCCTCCCTTATCACCATGATGATTTCACACCCCCGTGACTTCGGTCACCCAGACCCCACCCTTACTCCCAGATAACAGATTATGGTCCAAATTGATTTGTAGCATCACACAAAATTCCCCCTGGTCATTCAAGCATTTTTTTCTCTTCTACTTGCCCTTCATCAATCTATCTATATCCAATTCTACATGTCAATTAACTTCCCCGGGGCTATTCATTCTCATTTCAAATGGCTGTTTGTTTGCCTGGAATCAAATAGGTTTTTACTTGCAATCTAATGTACCTGAAATTAATCAAATAAGGTGTTTGTTGATATCCTCAAAGTCACCCAAGACACACAAGGTAAGTGTATAAAATGTGTGGATATTTGTTCACATATTTGCAAAGTATACAGAAAAATAAAATAAAAGGAAGGAAAAATCGCAATGACACAAGGTTAGACAAATCCAACTGACTTCACCAGTAACTCACATTTAAGTGTATTGAAGGTCAGCTCATAGGCTGTACGTAGCATATCTTCATCTTTGACTTCAGGTAATGGGAGCCCCCTCTTTTTGCCGTAATTCACCAAACAGCGGGCAGCAGGCTTCTCCAGGTGGACGTTCTGGAAGACGACCGAGGCCAGCAGAAAGACTCTGTCTGAAAAGCCCAGCTGACCTTGGCTGCTCATCTGAAGCTCTGGAGAAATAGGAGGGATGTCACTGTCGGCTGGGTCATCTGGAGGAGTCTGGTCTGTGCTGCTCGCAATCTGGGGGGCATCTTTTTTTATCTTAGACGTGTGAGAGTGATTGGGACGCGTTCCAGTTTTTTTCTTATTTTTGACCATCTTCTCAGAGACCTGTTTTCCCTCTGACACCTGAAAACACATCAGAAAATCCTTATTCCTTTGAGGACTCCAAAATGCACAAACGACTCATATAGACAGATACAGACATTCAAAAGAAAACGTGCTTTTTCTAGATACAAATAAATTCACTTGACTTTGCTCATGTTAATCAAACCTAAAAGCATAATTGTACCCTGTACCTTGATTGTGTCGCTTTTTTGTCAGTTGGTCTGGATAAAAAGCGACAGCTAAATGAATGTTAATGTCAAATTTCCTGGAACCTGGTAAGCTAACCTTAATTATTATATTATATACCATGGTTTAACTGATAGCTTTGAGTGTACTTTTATTGCCAAATAACATATTTAACAAATTTGATCCAATTGGATTTAATTTAAATATAATTTACATTACATTTAGTCATTTACTTTAGCAAACATTGTGACCCAAGCTAAGTGCTTAATTATTGAAACGGCCAAAAATGTCACTTAATATAAGTAATATTACAAAGGCACATATTGTTAAATAAAACTCTGTTTTAAAACAGGTGATGTAACGTTAGCTAACGGTAAACAACACTTGAACTAACAGCTACAGTTAGCATCAGTTAGCTAACTCACCACTGGCACTGATTTACTTTCTACCTGTTAGCAGCATTGCACTAGGAAGTGTAATTCACGTTACCTTGTGAGAAGAGTATCCTGCTTTCTCTCTCAGCATCACTGTAGGGTTAATCCTGTCCAGGACTCGTCATATTTACCGAGCATGTCGTTTAACGGTACAACTGTTGGCTGATGTGTCAACCTTGACTCTACGCACCGTTTTAACTGCCAGTAAACTCCGCACGTTATAAATCTGTCTCCGTTATGAGGCCGGTGGGCGTCTCCGCAGATGTTTACTGTAACCCTCTGCTCCTGTCCTTGGGTTTCTTTCTTGTTAATTTGTAGAAGATGCGTTTAAAGTCTTAAACAGATACACACAGGGTTGCGTCTCCACTTAAAAACAAAACTTTTTCTAAGCGCCAGTCAAGCACTTTGGATTAGCGTGGTTCCCGTCGCCATGGCAACCGCATGCTAATTTCCAAGGTCCTGTTCTTCACGGATGAAGAATTAATCTCCTTAACGCTGGATGTCCTCTATCTATCTGGAACAGTGTGGGCTTGTTAAAGTTTTACAGTGCATTATGTCAAGCGAAAGCTAATGACAACACTGCTGAACAGAAATACATAAACCTAAATCAGCTGCAGATGGCCTACAGCTGCTGTTTGAAAATCTACGGTCTATGAAAGGAGTTTACTTCACTGTCCTCTTTGCACCACACTTTTACCATCTGAGATATTCAGCTAAACTGTACTAACGTCCACTAATTTATCTTTCTGGCCATAAGACTGTACAACACCTCTCAGTTATTGCAGGGAGAACACAAATGACAATAGACAAATTGACAATATATCTATCATGGGAATGTTAACATTCTGAAACATGAACTTGACAACGTTCATGAACTTGACAGTGTTCTAGAACGTTGTCATGTTCAAGAATGTTGTTATGTTCAATAACGTTACCATGTTCTAGGATCATAACATGACACGTTCTGGAATGACATCATGTTCCATGGTGTCATGTTCTGGAATGTTGTCATGTTCTAGGATGTTGTTATGTTCCAGAATGTTAACATTCCGGATCGTGACATCATGTTCTAGAATGGTGTCATATTCTAGAATGTTGTCATGTTTTAGAATGTTATTATGTTCTATGATGTTGTCATGTTCCAGAATGTTGTCATGTCCTAGACACCATTCCAGATCATGACACCATGTTCCAGAACATGATATCATGTTCCAGAATGGTGTCATGTCACGCCATGTCCTAAGATGTTGTCATCTTCTAGAATGTTATCATGTCATATAGAATGTTAATATTCCGGAACATGACACCATTATGTTACATTAGAATTCCACTAGAATGTTAACATTCCAGAACATGACAACATCCTAGGAAATGACAACATTCTAGAACATACCATTCCGGAACATGAGGTTATGTTCCAGAATAGTGTCATGTTAGAGAATATCAACATTCTAGAACATAAAAACATTCTGGAACATGACAACATGTTCCAGAATGTTTTTATTCCGGAACATGACACCATTCCAGAACGTGACATCATGTTCCAGAACATTACATCATGTGCTGGAATGCTGTCATGTTGGCATATTGTAAAATGTTTGCATAGTATAGAATGTTGTCATGTCTGGAATGTTAATGTTATGTTACTATAGAATTTAGAATTTACAAGATTTCTCTTTGAAATGTGCTCAATAACCACTTACTTCAGTTGGTGTTAGTCATTGGTGAATTAATTGTATCATCACAGTGATTTACGTTCTGTTTGTAAATCTAAGTGGTTAGGGTAGATAATTTTGCAAAGCACTTTGTAATTTCCTCAGAAGTCTTTCCATCAGTGCCCAAACTGCTCAGCCAGTCTAAATTACATGGTTCACACATCTCTGTGTCTCCCATGGTGATTACAGCCTGCTGTGGCCCCTTTGGCACACTGAGTTCTAATGTAACACAATGCAGTCAGCTTCCCTCAGACAGAAAATGCAAGATATTCTTACTTATATTAGAAGCAATATACTTCAGCATGACAATCACTTTGGAGAGGGGAATAAAAAACAATGGCTCCTCTGCCTATTTTATTTCTGCTATGCAGAGCCCACACTGTAGAGACTCAACAGAACAATCAACAGGGTTTCAGCCTGCTGCATTTCATGCTGGGAAACTCACTTTCATTAACAGCCTCCAGATTTAATTATAGAATTGCAGGGAGAAAGATGTATAGTCTGTCTCCATACAATAACCTGAAGGAGTAATAAATAGTAAATCTTTTTTTTCTTCTCTCAGTAGTGAAATGTTATGAGTGATAACTAGATGATAGTGGGAATAATTCTGTGGTGCATTTCTGTGTGCAACTTATTGTATGTTGCCACACTTCAAACAGAAAGCTTTGGGGCAGCTGAGTGGTATGTGGGAAATGAGCTCCCTCTACTGTAAGATTAAAGTATTGTAGTGAAAAATCTGAGAGTGATAATTACTTAGAAAACATGTTTCATTTAGTACCACTTTAACTCCTCTGCTTATTGCATTATATATATATATATATCTATAAAAATACAGAATACAGTGATGAGTGCATGCTATAAGTGGTAGTAATTATTATTGTGTACTTAAAGGTTCATCGCATGTAAAAATACTAAAATCATTTTATATATTTTATATTTTTCATATCGTTAATAAATCGCATAAGAACAATAAATTGATCTTAACTGTGTAGCCTAGGTCTGATGTAATTGCTGTATTCTGCATGGCACAGTGCACATTGCTATTTCTATCTATCTATTTAGGTTATTGAATTTATATTCATATCTATATAATAATCTATATCATATTTTAAAATGTATTAAATGTTTTATAAAAGGTACACCATTTCTACCTAATATCTAGTGAAACTGAAGTATAAACTTGCACAAAAATGGAAATATTTATGTAGTACCGGTGCCTCAAAACCCCACTTCTGTGCAGTACTGTACTTACTTTCCCCCTCTGTCATCAACCATATCAGGTTTTCTTTCCTTTCTTATTGGTCTTTATTCTTTCCTATTCTTTCCACCATGTACACGCATGCACATGCACACACACACACACATACACACACACACACATTCACTTGTCCAAGTTCAAAGTATGGGGTATATGGTGGGGGTGGCGGGGGGTGTCAGAGTGTGTTCGTTGTGTTACATAATTGATGCTCCATATTACCTTACATCCTCACTGACCTGGCTCGGCTACAAACAAAGCTTGTTCATTAACTATTTACCGGATGATTTTGAACAGAAAAATGATTCAGTGGATCCGGAGCGTGCCCTGACACTGTAACTCTCTGCCACAGGCATCTGATTTCACCGTAGTGAATAAGACATGTGCTGTCTCCACTGGTCATATTTTAACTTGACAAGAGATCCCCTTACATGTATTCAATGGTCATTTGATGAAGTACCTGTATGTCAAGGTCATGATTGATGGGGATGGTAATAAGCTGTACATTTACAACATGCCATCAATATGGATGATAGGGGTTGTATAGGGAGCAAAGCAGCCAAAAATGCATGCAGAGTGTTGTAAACAAGGACTTAACAAACATCATTTGTTGTACCTAACGTCCCTTTCATTGTGAGTTCTCTATATTGCCCACATTCATTATCAAATCCGCCCCATTGTGTTTTGTTTCAGCTGAAGACCAAAGAATTATTGTGTGTGGAAGAAAATGGCCAAAAACAATGAGTGCAAAGTAAAATGTATTTATTTTGAAATCACTGTAACCTACACTGTTATTATTGATAAAGAAAAGCCACAAGGTCCATATACTTTTCACCATACAACATGTTTATAAAACACAACATAGCCCCTTTGATTTTTTTATTTTATTTTATTTGACCAAGTCAAGAGTTCACTGTGTCAAATATTAATAAGCAGCAGCTGCTTGGTCATGGTGCCTTGCCAATGATGAGGATGCTCATGAGGAAAACCATGATGAAGAAGATCCACATGAAGAATCTGTCCATCACCTTCGCGATCTTCTTCCATTCGGCCCCTTTGGCGCATGTGGCCTTCTGCTCTCGGAAACAGTTGGCGATATATTCAACGTTACGCACGAGCTTGGTGTCCACACCAGGGAGGGCACTGCCATGGCTACAGAACACACAAGGACCAAAGGTAACAGTGGGGCCTTGAGGTGGAGGTTTTTTGTCTTCAGGGCAGCATGGCAGCTTTTGGTCATCAGTGTAGCAGGGGACCTTCTGGTCTTCTTTACAGCAGTCACCTGTCAGAATTTTCCCATTAGACCCTTCATATTTCCCAGGTGCATAACTGGAGAGGTGGCTCCTGTCTTCTCTAGTGATGTGATGCTGGGCTTTGACTCTGGGATGGTGTTGTGGCTTGGGGGTCTGAGGTCTAGGGTATTTGTGACTCTGTCGGTCCTGGCTACTGTGGCTCCCTGGCTTACCATTCACGTGAATGTGGTTCTGGTGATGATTGTCATCTTGGGGGAAGTGAGAAGACGAAGAGGAGGAGGAGGATACAGAGGCACAGTTCTCGCCCACCTCATAAACAAAGAAAATCTTGGACATGTAGTCAATAATGAGGACTTTTGCCCAGTGGGGGACTGGTTTGGCCTCTGCACCACAGAAGTGGATATTCATGATGAAGATGGTGAGAGATGTGGAGGCTGTGACCATGGTCATAGTGGCAATGTAGTACTTCCCTGGTTACCAGATGGGAACAAAAACAGACAGAGAAGTTTGCTGTTAGAAAAAGTTACTTCTTTGACTTTTGTCTTAATTTGTCTTTTGTTAATAATGTTTACTATTCAACATACATAACGATTGCTAATTAATACTAGACACAATGGTTCAACTGAGGCTGATGGACGTGTCAGTATTAAGACATAACTACAAGATAAATTACAAATTTGACATGATTATGGTGCTTTATGGAAGGTAAAGGGATAACTTAACTAATCCTGAGCGAGATATTTAATTCAAACCACAAATGTCAGCCTCATGGCTGGAGTCAAGTCATTTATTAGCTCATTAGAATACATTTTCTGTGGACCATGAACATCTGAAAAAAATGTCATATCAATTCATCCAATAGTTATCGAGAGATATCAGTCTGGATTAAAGTAGTAGACCGACTAAAGTAACTGGACAAGGCTGCAAGCTACTATAATAATTAGAACAATCACTAAAACTTGTATTTATTTATACACATTGGCTTTAATGCCATCCTAAGCAAACTCTTGTTACACTCTTACCTATAAGAGGCACACTCTCAGATGGAGGCATGCTCTCAGCCACCATTAGCTGAAACACAGTAAGAGCCAGAAGAACCGTCACTCCCAGGGAAACCTTCTCCCCAGAGTCTGCAGGCAGGTAGAACCCCAGGGGAGCCAAGAAGGAGATGAGAAAGCAAGGGAGGAGGAGGTTGAAAATGTAAAAGGAGGAGCGGCGCTGCAGGATCACCGTGTAGGTGATGTCTGGATACGGGTCGGAGCAGCAGCCGTACATGATGACATTCTTGGTGGCCGGCATCCCGCCGCACTCCCACTCCACATTTGTCACAAAGTCTGAGAGGTCACCGCTGTCCATACCCATAATGATGTCTACCTGGAATTAAGTGTAACGGATAAGTCTCACGACACAGTCCTTAGTGAGCATGACTGATTCATTTAGGTGACATAGATTATCAGCATCCTCAAAAAGTGGATACTGAATTAAGATTTTACACTGTGTAACAAGTAAGCAGGATTGCACGTGTACAAACCTGGTTGCCATTGTAGGTCCAGGAACCAAAAGTCAGGTTGCATTTCTGGTTGTCGAAGGGGAAGTAGGAGACATCCACCACACATGAACTCTTGGTGATGGCAGGAGCATCCCAGGTGATCTCTCCGTTGTAGCGCAGTCTCACATTGGTATCCATCGGCCCTGAGAAGTCATCGTCGGCCCTGAAGGACAAAATAATTGAGAGATGAGCAAGGTGTGTGTACTATCTTCACTGAGGTAACTTCATATGAGACACACCTTGACACTCTCTTGCAATAAAACCTACAACTAAAGTTAATTTCACACCTCTGTGATCCCTGCTACATTTATTGCAGTGTTTTGTACTGGGATATACTGATAACTCAGTATGTATCAACAGTCTTTGTGTGTTGCATGTGTTGCATGATTATGACCACCTTGTGTTTGTGTGCATGTGTTTGTGTGACGTACGGGCGTACTTGTTATAGAGGACGAGGTCAGGCCTCCATACCAGGCTGCTGGGGATGTGGATCACGTCCAGTCCATCATAGTCCTCTTTATTCCACTTCAGGTACGCATCGTGCCACGTCTGCCTGATCCACAGGTAGGCGATCAGCACCTGGTTCCTCTCATCCTTCGCGCACACACATGGTCACAATCACACAAATGAGAACAGACACACACACCTACATACACACTGGATATATACTGACAGCAGCTTAAGGAGGGATCCTCTTGGTCTTCTTCTCATTTCTCTGTTGCTCATTAACTCTCTATGAGCATTGCGAGGGCAGATACGATTATCACAACAGCTGAAATCTAGACCTGTCTGTCAATATCAGGTGGATGAACAGTGTCGCTTGTTGACGGGGGAAGGTGGGGGTGGTTTTGGTATCGATGCCAGAGCTTCGCTGAAGCACTGAACCAAAGAAAACATAAATGCTTTGGGTAACAGGATACTCCAATGCACACATTTATTTGTTGTTTGGCTCTGACTCCTCAGTCTTGCCTCAGAGACATTACAGTCAGTAGGAGAGCTATGTCCTCCCTTCAAACACACACACCCAAACACACGTGCACAAACCAAGTGCTAATTCACTGTGGGCTGACACAGCACTGAACCTGAACAGGAACCTGAGCCAGGTGAGTAACAGTAGGCCCAGCCTGAACAGCAGGAGGTCTGTCATTCATATACATCAGCACCGACAAACTCCGTCTTTTGGTGACTTCTGTCTCTACAGTGAAGAAAATGCAGTAAAGCTTCAGTATTTAATGTGTTTCACCAGAAGCAGTGTGGCTAATTGATCAGCCAAGAAATTTTATGTTGACTATTGATTTTTTTTTTTTTTTTTGCTGTAATGTGGAATGAGTTCTTAGTAATTACTGTAAAAGTCTCATATTTGGGCAACAAAACAGTATTCAAAGATACCTCTTTGTCTTTAATAACAACTTTGTGTGCATGACAGATTCATCTGCAGAGCGACTATAATATTAGAGAGATCAATTTACAGATTTTTCAGTTAATCAGTTTTGCAAAGGTGATGTTTTAGTTATGGCCTGTCCTGTTGTCTGAAATATGGTTTATTTGGATAATTAAGATCTAACCAAAATATGCAGCACATGAGAATTTAGATTTGAGCTACCATGTCTTTGATCTGCGAGAGCGTGATCTGTAAGGTGACATTGAGGGCACTGTCTGTGTCCTCCACAGGCCGCAGGGCGCTGGAATAATTCTCCATCAAATCATTCAGAAGTTTCTGGGCAAAGTGACCCTCAGCCGAGTCAGCCACTGGAGGGGGGGGAAGAAAACGAGTGCATGTTAATGTTGTTTTATCTTCAAGTACTTCTCAGATTATTCTGCTATCTGGCACTGTCATAACTGTCAAGACCATGAAAAACTGAATCCAGATTGTTCTAACTGTGCCTTCCAATTAATTTCAGAAACTGATTGTTTATCAGA
This sequence comes from Nibea coibor, assembly GCA_023373845.1. Taxonomy (NCBI): domain Eukaryota; kingdom Metazoa; phylum Chordata; class Actinopteri; family Sciaenidae; genus Nibea; species Nibea coibor. The sequence continues at coordinate 12,315,675 of CM041739.1, read as the reverse complement.
TTGTTTGAATTAATCCATATTTAGGCAATAAATTCTATAACTGATTATCTTTATTTTTTTATTCTAAAAAACTATGAAAAACTATTATTTTATTTTGGGTTTTCTTTAGACATTTCTCCCTTAAGTCTCCCTTAAGAAAACTTAAGACAGAGCCTAAAGTGGCATGGGAAGGCACAGCACTTTATGCATAATGATGCATACAACAATGCATTTTGAATTGATAAACCTCAGTCAAGTTAAAACAGCGCAACATCTTTTAGTCATTAACAACAGCACAGAGACATTTTATTATTTAGGAAGGAAGGAGCACTCACCTTTGGGAAGCAGCAGCAAACAGATTATTAAGATCATCTTGAGCATTTCTGAGTACCTCCAAAGAAAAATAGAAGATAATAGCAACCAGAAATCTAACGGTCCTTTGGTTTCATCCCCTAACAGCCCTACATGATTCCCGTTCAACCCCAATTGAACTCAGCTGGAGATAGCAGGGCACCGTTTCATCTGTTCATCCTCTGCAGTCGAGCCAGCTCTTACCGCTTGGCAGGGGAGGCGGCATGTCTGCTGACTGAGACGGGGAATAAAACTCCGGCTATCACATAGCAGCAGCAGACTGAGAGAAACAGGATGCCCACGAATCATCGCCTCACCACACACTGGGCTATTCACCTGTCAATCACACGTCCGCAGCCAGGTGGGCTGCGAGTCCTGCTGCCACGCAAGGTTACTGCTGCCGTCCTCCAAAACAAACTGCCAATACCAGGATGGCAGTAGTGGAAAGTAACTAAGTATATCTATTTGAATAAAACTTCAATTGTACTCGTATTATAATAATGCACTTTATTTAACTATATTTGTATGAAAGTTTAAGTTACTACTTACTTTGTAGATTAGATTTAATAATCTATAACATTTAAAATACAAAAATATTTTATTATAGATTAAGATTTTTTAAAGATTCAGAAGCAGCAGCTCAGCAGCTGGTAGAGAAAATAAGAAGAGAAGAAAAATAAATGATGCTTAACAAGATAAACAATCACTGAATTAAAGATATAATATATATATATAAAGATAAACACGAATTATTGAATTTGTGATAATGTATAGTTAAACTGGAGTCGCATACGTAGTGGATCATTTGATCGGGTGATGGATTAAGACCAGAGTGATACTAAATGGTTAATCAGGTGTAGCATACATTATGCAGTTACTTCACACAATATTTTAGACTGCTTTCCCAACAAGTCAGATGCTCATAAGAAGAGGAGAGAAAAATAAATGATGGTTAGCAAGATCAACAATCTCTGAAATCCATGAGGAAAAGCATGAGGAGCATCAGGATAAGTGTAAAGAACAGGAGGCAGGACAGCAAAAGGAACAACATAGGGCACAGGGCAGTGAACAGAAACTTGTTGGTGCCACTCCATTCCAATATGCAGAGGTGGGAACTGCTGGTGGGGAAGAAAGTTGGTCTGGCATTACAGTTCATGTCCTCTTCTCTGTCATTGCCAGAATCATTGTTATTTGTTACGACCATCCACTCTCTCACCTGCTCTATTACTCCCACGAGGCTAAACCTGAGCCTCCTGAAGCCCATCCACATCCTCAGGGGGAAGTGGGTCATCGGGAGGCCTTTCCGCATCAGGACATTCATTATTCAAAGGCCAGAAGGAGCCAACTGAGGAAGAAAAATAGTATTAAAAGTCACATTCGGCACTTTGTCAAAACAGGCTTAAAGACCATAATCATCTGTGACCATGTAAACTTCTGTTACACATATCTACACTAACTGTGGTTGTTTGTCACGTGGGCCACATGCATTCCACGTGCAAGCCCTTTATAAAAAAAAAAAAAAAGGCCATTAACAAACACAGCACCACTGGCAGTAGTAATAACTGTTTTAACTGTTTTAAATCATTTTGCTTTAAATAAAGGTTCACATCACTCTGACTTGTGGTTGATACTTGTAGTTAATAGTTCCACGTGTATTTAATCACAGAATAACCGAGATGCAGTAGCTATGCTCGCATAAATCAGTTTTAATATGATCAGGTTTTAGAGCTGTTTCACCATAAATGCACATGATTTTCTGCACATGGTTGCCCTCTTCATTTTTTCACGATAATCTGTGCTTCACTGCCCGAAAACTAGTTACTTATTCGGGGTTACATACACAATTTATGAGTTGCAAATCGTGGAGGGTGCAGCAGACGAAGCGCTCTCATCAATTCCCTTCATATGAACTGAAATGTTATGGCAACATCAAGTGCCTGATCACAACCGCTTTGATCGCTAGTCGTTTAACACTGGTAACACTGCATTAGTTCCTCTATTCAGGTTCATAAATATTGAACTGCATGGTGTTGCTTTTTAAGGAACATTAAAAAAAAATGTTGACAGTCATCTTTAAACTTGCGGTGCTAATTTCAAGCTAAAGATCGCAGCAGCAAACATAACTCCACAGAGAAGAACAGATCCTGTTTTCTGACGTTTGCTTTTCAAAGGTCCGTCGTTTCCAAGTGCAAGAAACATATATAAATGTTTGGTATTATTCATAGAATGGATTAATTTTCAATGAATTTGAAAGATTTGCTGCCCTTAAATAAAAAATACCAATATTTTTAAATCACTACATAATTGTTAACACATTCTCCACCAGTCCCGAGGCATTCATGACATTCTTACTGTCTAATAAACATTTTACACTCAAAAAACGTCTCGTATCACCCCCAAAACTGTATTTTCCTACTACAGGCTATCTACAGTTCTATAATTTCTTTATCTTTATATTCAACACTTCACATTAATTTTGTTCAACATTTATACCAAAACTCACTTCCATGGATTTCAGGAAGGTGAATAAATTTGGCATGACATTAAAATATGTATTGCATGTAAAGTAAATGATCCACCGTCTGACTGCTAAGCAGGTGCTCCACCACAGGGGCTCCATTAAAAGGCATTTCTCCAGCAGGAGAAATGGACCTGCAGAGAACTTCTGCAGGTCGCGCAAATGAGAAATTAAAAAAGGCCTGCAGCCCTGACGTCACCTACGTCACACGTCACCACTCTGTTTCCATGACTTACTGACGCACATGCATGCGCATGAGCGAGATTTGGACTTTTGTGTGTGTACAGCAGGTGTTTCTGTAGATAAGTAATATGAATGATCTTTGATTGGCTCAAGAGACTGACTAATGTCACTGTGATGATGAACACGCACAGCCAGGCCACAACAGCTCACACCAGGTTAAACCCTGAAACACTATCCAGATTATTTATACTTTTTACGATAATGAATATAAATGTCTGCAGACAATAAATGTGAATCAGTGCATGTCTCCATGAGTGTATAACATTTCTTGGTTTGGTTCACTAAAATGACTAGATGTAAATGTTAAATAATATGTGATTAACAAGATTACCACCCTTAAAAGCAAGTTTACGTGACAGGTTACTTTTTTCTCCAGGATCTTCTAGCAGGTTCATCTAAGCAATGCCTACACCCGACTGCATTCTTTAGTCTCAGCTTCCTGGTGTAGAGGTATGAAGAACTGAGTGGGTTTGTTTAAAGTAGAAAAAGGCGGTACCACAGTGTCAACATGTGGATAGTACTCTTCTTCCATTTGCAGAAGAAAAACTACATGAAGTACTTAAACCATTTTACCAGCTGTAACGTGCGTCACTAATTCTAATCCAGTTAAATAATACACATCATCATCTGAAAACTGTCATAATAAGCACGTTTGGTGCTCAAAGTATATTTTGATGCTGCTGCTAAAAAAATCAATTTCTACCTGTTACATTCTTCCGATGTGGATATAATTAGAAATAACACTAATCGAGACTGTTAATTATGTGATTAGCCAACTTGAGGAACCTTCTGCAGATTGCAAATAAATCGTTTTTCTGGGTAGCATCAGATATAGTTCAATGTTGCGAAAAAGAGACATTAACATTCATTTAATTTGCCTGTGCACATCTCACCAGAGAAAATCAGCTCTTTGAATCATTTGGCTACTGCAGACACTTGTACTGGTTATAAGAAAAACATTATTAGAAGATAATTGTTATTTCAGGATGAATATGAATGAGTCACTATGACCATGGTCAAATAAAATTCGACTAATAAAAACGTTTTATTTCTCTGTAAGAATCAGTAGACCCTTCAAGGCTTCTGGGTGTAAAAGGTCATCGTTCTCTCCATCACCAACAAAGCAACTATGCCTGCAATTTCTGATGTATCCTTGACTTTAATACTTTTTTTTGGGACTTGGTAAGTCAAATGGGAGTCAAACTGACGTCACTCACGTCAGGAGGACTAACGGATTCAGAAAAGAATCAGCTAAAAAAGGGAGTGTTGGTCTCCTAAAAATTATTCTTAGAAAATACTCCCTTACAACAGAGCTCTACAAATGTTAATCTAAACTTACAAAGGTGGTTTTCATTCAGGAATCTTACAGTTACACTATAATAAAACATAAAAATAGGCCAGTGTAACCTCACTGTTATCAGAGAAGGTATAATTCTAAACAGCATTACTAATCTAGTCAAATCTATTGTGGCACACCTGGAACAAAGTGCATCCAAGGAGATATGCTGTGGAGGAATCAGTCCTATGGAACCATCAACACTTTAATAATGCAGGAGGTTCATTTATATGGTGCACGTTTTAATAGCACAGCCAAGTGATTATCTCAGTGTCATTAGAAGAGTCAGGAAGCATGCCGTTTTTTTTTGTTTTTTTTAAAATCTCATGTATTCAGCACTGTGTAGCTCTGGGATGCTTGGAGCAGTTCCAGACGGTAGATGTACAGCAGAGATATGCCACCATCCACTGGAAGGATACAAAATGAGCCTTTGTCACTCAGGATGCTTGTGAGGCTGGTTTACTCTACAGCAGGTGCCATGCTGCACAGGTAATGCTGTCACCGAGGTCTTTTGATAGATCTACACTACATACTGCTGTCGATTAGAGGACATAAACGCATCAGCGGCAGCTTCTCTCCTCTTTGGTGCGATGTTCAGATTATTGCCAGGGTTTCTTGGAGAGGTTGAACACAGCACAACATGCTATCAAGCAGGCCATCTGTTGTTGTGCTCATTCTCAGGGAGCACATTATAAGCAAGGTGATAATAAAACATTATAAGTGTCTGTATCACTTCCTTGTTGAGGCTCTCAATTCACAAAAGAAAAAAAAAATAGGTGCTTGCTCAACCCGGATGCTCACGCAACAGCAGTGCAACATCAGAGAAGAAGTCTACTGACAAAGTACAGCTGTACAGAAGGGCAAAGTCCCGATATACATAATCCATTCGCCAGTTCTTCTGCATGCACATTCATCTAAATTGGCTTGCTTGCTCCAATTTCACTGGCAATGTAATTCCCTGTAGGTTCAATTTCTGTTGGTCGTGTAAATTTAGTGCCTCACCCTAGTTTTTATTCAAATGTATGCACAGCCAAACAAGCTCATAAACACATGGTGGGTCATAGAAACCAACACACAAGAAGAGTTTCTCTATTTATCAGTAATGTGACTCAGATTTAACCTTTAGGAAACTGACTGTGATATACTGTCACCTGGTGTTTTCTTCTTCTTGCTTTATGTTGTTTTGAACTTTGGGAAAACAAATCACAAAAAAGACAGTGTGGATTAATTTACACAGACTTTAATATCTTTATTTACAGATGAATCATTTTGACATATTTATCTGTTGGCGTAGTTAAGATGATGCAATATTTTTCAAACTCATTTTTGAACTATTTCCACCCGGACTTGTGACACGTCGTGTTACAGCTGAACATGATTTTTTTCTTTTTTCTTTTTTTTTTTGGTGTTTGTTCTGTTTTCACTAAGTTTAAAAACAAGAATCCAAATGTATTCCTGCAGGAGGCCAAAACCAAATAAAAAGGTTTTTTTTAAAAATGTGGGAAGAAGTACGGGTGAAGTAAGCCGTGTCGAGAACAAGTGTGTGGGATTGGTCGCCTGGGGAGGGTTCTGCAGGAGCTTTGGATTTGTCAGAGAGTCGAGGGGAAAACATGACATGAAAATGAGTATGGCTACTGTGTGAACACCTCAGTGACACTTTATGAGCTGTTTTCCAGAAAAGGGAGTAAGCCTTTTGACATCTGCTACCTGGTGAACTTTATTTATTTTCCAAATTGTAAGAAAAAAAAAATGTACGCACTGCGTCATCCCCTCAAAAACTTTCAGCGATAGAAGATAACTTTTGGAAAAGGCCTCGGAATTTCAATTTAGGACGCGTATAGTCACTGCACCACAACCGCTCTCATAGATTCCCTTCATACGAAATTTTGATGACAAATCTGAAAAAAAAAAAAAAGAAAAAAAAAATGCTGCCTTTATGTAAAAATACCAATATTTTCAAATCACTACACAATTGATAACAGTCTCCACCTGTCCCGGGACTTCAAACATTCTTACCGTTTAATACCAAAAGAATGTCAAACGAAAAAGTAACACCAAAACTGTTTTCCTGATTCTATAAATTCTTATCTTTCAACAATTTACTATTAATTCTGTTCTGCTTTTTAGGAATATCCATGAAAGGATAATTACAAAATTTAATTTTGTACTCATACCTTGAACTCGTACAGAGTATATTGTGTAAGGACGAGTGCAATACAATTTAAAAAGGAGATATCGGTTTTAAAATGTGGTTAGTTTAGGGCTTGGCTCAATCCCTGTTTAGAAAACATCCCCAAAGTGTGTAAAAATCGCAACCAGATCCAGAAGAGCCTCCTAGAATGGCTCGACTCTCTCCTAAAGATTTTCAAAATGAAAGTAAATGCACTGCATAGGCAAGAAAACCACTGACAGCCGCTTCTTGGACACAGCCAGGGAAGCTGGGAAACTGGCAGGCATGGGCGGGGGGCTTAATTCTGGCATTTGCTTCAAAAAGGGGGGGTGGGTGAGATGTGGCTGAACTTCTGATTGTAGCACTGAGTGGAATGTAGACTGAACTTAAAGAAACTGGAGACGAGCTCACAGAGCAACTGATTGGAGTGTGGTACAGCAGAGGTGATGAGCAAGGTGGAGAGATGCCACACAGAGGGGATAAACGGGGAAGGGGAGATTGAAGAAGAAGGGAAGCATGGAGTCCACTGTGAAACAGAGGGTTCCACGGGGGAAAGAGACGCCTTGAGACAGCGGGAACTTGGAGGAGAGAGCGTGTGAATGTATGGGTTGGAGGGGAAGAGATAGGGATCAAGAGGAAGACGAAGAGGGTGTCAAGACTCAGTTACTGAGCAGTAGCTCTGTCGCCGTCTCCACATCCCAGGATTTCGATGACAACGCCACTATTACTGCATTCTGGGAAGAAAGACAAAAAGCATTCAGAAAGCATTCACAGTTTTATTCTGCAGCAGAATTCAGCACGGGGGGAAAAATGGATTCTTACTTTTTCAAAGCCCATGGCACAGAGTTTGTCTATTTTGCGTGTGTACTCCGGACTGGAGACGGGAGCGCCTGCATAGACATGAGACCAAAGCCTCGCTGTCTGTTTGAACATCTCTGAGTTCTGCTTGTACTGTGTGATAAACAAACATGAAAAACAACAGTGAGTTTGTGTGAAAGGGGGTTCAGCATACGACTGTCTAAAAACATCCAGAGCACATGTGTGCCTACCAGCAAGAGCAGGACTGACCCATCTCTAACATTTTGTATGAAGCCGCTGTGACAACAGACTGCCAATAAAATAATTAACTGCAATATTTTGAGACTGCTGAGACACTCGAAGCCAAACGAACTGACAGAGCTGCAGACTGCCAGACTGTCGTTCCTGCCCAGCGCTGCCTGCCTTTCTGTTTCCACGCTGTGTGTGCATTTCTGAAATGTAATGCAGCTGTAGATTTTCCACTTCCAGAAACTTTTAGCGGTTAAACTATAAATAAAAGAAATAAATGGCTTTGGCCCCAACATACCTTATTTCAAAAGGGTAATTACAACAAGTGCATAATACTTAGATCAAGCCTGAACAAACTGTTTAATGTTCAATAATGTAAGCTGTGTTTCAAATCACAAACATCTCTGGACAGCTACAAAACATGTTAACTATGCTGCGTTTTATCCAACCTTATTTCGTTCCTTCAAATACGTTTCATTGGGATGTGGGTTGGTAAGCAATACATGACTCTTACCACACTGGGGATTACTGATAGTATGTAGGTGTTATAATGTGTTCTGTAGAGTAGGGCAAACAGCTCGCTGCCTACACATGATATTTCACAAAAGTTTCCCTTTACTAGCACAGCACTGAATATTGCTTAACATGTAACAATCGACTCCGTGTTCTGTGTGCAGCGCGGAAAAAAGCATGATCTACCTATATAAGAGAATTTAAGGTAACAATCTTGGATAATACACAGGTGAAGCTGACATAAAACATCTTTCCTTGTCAATAGAGTGGAAGAAAAGGCAACGGCAATGACTTTCCTGCTCTAAAAGACAGTCTTTCATAACTCTACAGATATAACCAACAAGTAATTTCATCATCTGTTCATTTTATTCTCCATCAATAAATCATTTGCTCTGTAAAGAAAAAGAAAAACAGGGAAAATTCTCATCACTTTATCCTTGAGCCCTTTGTGATTTCATAGATTCTTATTTTGTCTAACCAACAGTTTAAAACACTGAAATATTCTATTTACTCTAATGTAGATGAGGAAAAGCAGCAACATCTCACATTTGAGCACCTGGAAGTATCTACTGGAAGTAGTAAACAGTTTGTCTTGGCGGATTCTGCAGCGGTATTAAATGATACGGACACAGTCAGCTACTGACATCAAGTAACACAATATTTTTCACAACTTCTTCCAAAGATGTGACAGTATTTTGGGTGTGAGTGCTGGTGCTTTCACGGTCATATATTTGGAGTAACAATCATTAGTAGTGTACAAAGAGTTATGAGAGTCATTGTACCTTAAAAAGCTTTACAGCCACAAGGACTCTATTGGCAGATGACTCCGCTTCAAATATTAGTACAGCATATCCACATGCAAGCCTACCTGATTGGCTACCACTGCGTCCTGTGGATCATCTGGTTCTGCGGCTGCCAATAAGGCTTGTAGTGACAGGAGAACCGTCCTCAGTGTCATTGCTGCTGCCCTGGATGAACAGACAGGTGATGGTTCAGAGCAGAAACACCAAGATAAAGTTCCTGCATGGACTTTGACTCCTACAGATGTGTTTCTATTACTGCATGAAGCTGGTGGAGTGTACTTTCAATGGTGGACTAGTTTAATTACCTTTGATCTAAGACCAAAAACAGGGATTGGTGTTTTACGATACTTTCCACATTATCATCAGGCACACTCGCCTAGTGAAGGACCTATCCTTTATAGTTATATTTGGAAAATAAGTTGGAATTTAGACCATGTTGGTGCATGAAACAGTGACATAGCTACGGCTGCGGGAGGGGAAACTACTACTTGCACGTGTCATGATGACGTGCGATGGAGGAAGAATGTTAGGAATGCTGCCGCACATTCACTCACCACTGGTCTTTGAGAATGTCCAGACATATTGCACCTGTGACCGAGCTGATGTTGGGATGCCAGATCTTTGTGATAAACCGCACCTGAGGGATTCATCGAAAAAACGGAGCAGAGACAAGTCAGATTAGTTAGTAAAGGGAACAGGGTGATAATCAGTAACAGTAACAAACTCCTACCTTGGGTGGATTGAATGGATACGTCTCTGGAATTTTAATTTCTAGTTGATATCTACCCCCTGGAAGAAATGAGAGGTGTTACACTTACTAATGATCACAACAGGGTTTGAAGCATGCAGTGTTGTTTGAATTGAAATGATTAGGGATTAAAAGCACTTTGATGTCAGTTAGTGAGGCCTGCACAAAAATAAAGTTGTGTCAGCGACTCCCAACGTCACATAACAAAAAACTGAGCACACGGATGAGTGTCCGATCGAGCCCCTCGCCTTCATATGGTGTGTCAGGTGGCCCTGCTATCTCCCCTTTAAGTTCTGTGAAGTTCTCATCCACCAGGTCCACCTTTATCTGGTTTTTGCTCGTCTGGAAAAAGGGAGGGGGAGAAGAAAGCAAAGACGCATGTTATAACTTCAGCACACGGACAAGGACTGCAAAGTGTTAAAGCCAGCTTGCTGTCAAACTCAAACCTGCCTATGCAGCATAAGTTGACACCCCCTCCTCCCGGCAGCATTAGCCAAAGTTGACCTCAAACTTGTTGCGCACATCTTAAAGAGATGTACATATAATAAGGTGCTCTGATGTAAGATGAGATGGATCCATGCAGGTCCAGGGGGGGACAAATGTGAGAGCAAATCTTTTAGTACTACATGCGGATAACAGCTCTCTCTGTGTGTGCTAACACAGCTAGCTCGGTTACCAAAGAAGGCATGGTAAGCGAGCTCTTCACGTCAGCCATATGAACTTTACTAATAACCAATAAACCGATAGACTGCTTCCTAACGCCAGTAGCCTCCTTAGCTTTAACCCCCAGACACGGTGGCACGTTAACAGCTAGCGCTAGCAGCCCGTTTGTGGAGCCGGATGCACCGCCGTGTCTCAGCCTGTTAGCCCGAGCTAGCAGCTCGGTGATTAGAGAGAGCTGACAGCTGAGGCAAAGCGCCGCCGTCATTCAGACACCTCAGCCTCGCAGGCGAAAGAAAAAGCAGGGCAGTAAACACGAACACGACGAACATGACAACCGACCTCTTCGCTTTTCAGCACCTCCTTGAATTCTCGTTTTATCCTCTGAACCGCGATGTTGGCCATGGTTCCCCCGTGTTCCCGTCCGGTTTGGGGCCTCGCTCGCCGCCGTCCGACCTGACCGTTAGCTGTAGCTCGCTGTCGCTCCTCTTGCACTTTTCTTTTTTTTTTTTTTTTTTTTTTTCTGGACACAACCAGACAAAATAACAACCGCGGCGACAACAACAAGTGCCCGGTTATCTGTGGTCGATGGTATAAGTCGTTAAAAAAAAAAAAAAAAACAGCTCAGCGTGTGTGTCTCATCTCAAATGTGTAACAACACAATGGTTGGTGGCACTGAAAACATTTTAATACCAAACTGCATGCAGTCTGGATGAGAGGGGGTCATGTGATGTGTATTGCCATCCTCAACGCCTTCTCCCATTGGCTGATCTGTTCGCGATGAATAATTTATTATTATGATTATTATTATTATTATTATTATTAACGTCGGTAATATTATTGACAACATTTTTCTTTATTTCTATAAAATACAGTTAATATACTATTTTCTATTTGTTTAATTTCTCTGTACATGTCTAATTTATCTGCACCTATTTAACACAGGTGTGATTTAAATCCAGAATTATCTTTAATGTATGTTTACTGTGTATAAAATAGTAGATAGATTAAAATTAACCTTCTATACTCAGGGTATATATTGACTTTTAAGTTATCTTTTAATGTGAAGAACAATCTTAAGTAAACAGGGTTTCACACAATCACTAGCAAATTATATTTTACATCACTGCCATGTGAACCCAGTCTCTATGAGCAGTTTTTAAGTCTATTACTACACTGTTGTTTCCTTTTATATGTGTGCTTTTATGCTTTATTTATTAATATACCAAGACAGATTCCTTGTGCGATATGTGAAAACCTGTTTAATAAATCTGATTTAGATGTATCAAATTCCGTCCTGTGAACATGAAGACTTTTGAAGGCAGATATGGACAGAGCTTAGTTAAAAGTCTTTTACTTTTGAGTGACCGGGAAATCCTCAGAGAACAATTAAGATACAGGCTGTTGATTCAAAGTGCTGAAGGTGCAGTCATTCAGGTGTGTTACATGCTTAGCTGTACTCTAATGTAGCCCGTACAGCGACAATCATCTTCTGAAATATAAAGTCATTTCAATGTTTCACTGTCACAAACATTGCTACACACTAACATGCAAACAACTTCCTATTTCATTCATCAGAGCTGCAAACTGTGGTGACACTAGGGGGCATCGTTGTCCCATGGAGCTTCACACAGTCTGTGGCAAACTGTAAACATGTCATGTGTTTGAAAGGGCACCATCCAAGCTGGACACCACTTGAAAATATTTTTTAAAAGTTATACTTACAAACATTGGCACCATTCACAATTAAATCTAGACATATACATATCATATAAAATATATTAAAGTTACATTTTAATCTGATCTACACAATATAATGGTCAGTGACTGACTTCATAACAACTCTAGAATCATAGCAGTGACATATTTTCTATATAATGGAGGTCATAAGGTCTACAATTAGGTCATGCATTTCCTTTATACTCAACCAATCATCAACTTTTGTATAAGAACAACATGAGCCTGCCAGCGTCTTTGGCATTTAGTAAATATGTTGCAGTTTCCTGTTGCCATTTAACAGTTCTCAGTGATTACTCACCAGCTAAATAACCCTTTATTACAGTAAGATTGATGGATACACTTCCTCTTGACAGTAATTGTTGGTAAACCTATCACACATTTGTCACAAGCACAGATATATGCAGCATTACTGGACCAGACGCAAATATAGAGATCATTGCTCTTTGTTGCCATGCACAGTTTGTCTGCTACATTACAGTGTCAATACAGTTAGCACTTAATTTGTGTACGTGAGTACACAGGAACTTCCCTTTTTCACCTCCTGTTCCTCCTGCTCGCCCCCCTCCCCCTGCTTCTTGTTTGGTTTCTCTTGGTGATGATGAGAAGTGCTATCAGCATAACAGACGATATTAGGAGGCAGCCTCCAAATACCAGTATTGCTTTGTTCTTGAACATCCAAGCACATACAGAACAAGATTTGTGCGGCTCGCTTGACCTGCAGGTCTGTGTGGTGTTGCCCTCAGGGAAACCACCACGAGTGATCATCTCTCTGTAGACAGCGATGGAGGCTTTGGCTTTGGATTGGTAGTGGGTTGAGGTGAAAAGTCCAAACTGGGGGACGTGTCGATCTTGCAGTTTCCACACGTAGAAGCCCTGCAGGTTGACTTTATCTATTTGGCGAGCTGGACACAAATGGAATAAAGGAGAAATGTGAGATAATAATCACCCTCCAATTCCTCCTCCACTTTGAGCAATATGAATCACTCAGATATGCTGTATTTTACTTTTAAACAACACAACAAAGTATTAAGAATAGATGTCCATGTTAGAAAACAACAGGTGTGCAAATAAAGGTGAGCTAAGGGTCATAAAGGCCAAAGTATGAACAGAACACTGATCATAGTCGTCCCTCTACTGGTTTTCTCTGCCCTCCTCTCTTTTTATGGTCTCGATGGTTTCTCATTAAGTCCGGCTTTTATACTAGGAAGCAATCTGATCATAAAACCTGTATTGCCTGTGGAGGTGTGCCTCTGTCTCAACACCCTGAACACTGCATTTTATTCCTACTGAAAAAACAACCATATAAAAACATCCTGGATTGCAGGGGAGCATTACATATTGGCTGAGTGATGGAGATGATGTCCCACCTTTAAAGGCTTCTTGCAGATAACCTCGGAGAAAGTGCTGTCTCAGTTTATCCTCCATGGGAGCCTGGTCATCAACCCCACTGGCTGTGACGATGACTGGCAAAGCGCCTCCATATCTCTGGCTCACCCAGTTCAGGATCTTCCGCAGGCCCCAGGGTACAAGAGCCTGCCCCATACTGGAGGAGGGCCACGTGGGATCAGAAAGCATCATACAGCCATGATCAGGAGGTTGTTTCTGCTGAAATTTGATCCTTGTGTCGGGGTATGGAGAGACCAAACGGGTGGTAAAATGGTTTAGTGCGATAAAACTCAATGTCCCTCTCAGCTCCTCCCTCTCAGTCTCAGTGAAGTTAGGAAGAAGGGAGCCAGGGAGGCCCATTACTCGAGCTCTCTCTTCCAAGTATGCTTTCAGTTCTTGTGGATAGTCCCCCTTGCTATGCTTCTCTTTCTCATATCTTGTCCCCAGTAATGGGTCCAAGAAGCGACCGAGTTCAAACAAAAGAAACCTCTGTGCTGCTGCTTTATGCGACTCCAGGAATGGGTTTGCAGGTTCGACCCAGTCGGCGTGTAATGCGAGTGATACCATTGCCCTGTGTTGACTAGAGTATTCCCTCTCATGCAGCCTCCAGACTTTTGCATGAGCCAGAAGAAGGTTATGAGCTGCCTCGTGCATCTCTTTCCCACTGGAATAAACGTCTACCAGTCTGTTTGGCTCATTGATGGTGATCCAGTATGAAGCTGAGGACCCCAGCTGCTGGAAACACAGTGCTGCGTATTCCTGAAAAGCCCCCACTGTGCTGGAGTTGAGCCAACCACCTGAGGCATGCAGCGGACCAGGCAAGCCCAGATTTGGAGCTCTGTGCGTGGGATAGTAGAGAATTACGATAGCCTCCAGATCCAGCTTCTTGAGTTCGGTCAGGACACAGCGGTAGTACCTTTTTGATGTTATAACAAGATATAAAATCAGGAGTTAATGTGCATAGATGAGTCAGATATCTATAAATGAATCATCAATCAATCTGGTTAAAACCTATGGTGTAGAATTATAGTTCTGAACTCAATTGCGTTAATTTGAAGACTGAACTGTGTATGTGTGTTTCTACCTCAGAGCTTCAGTGTTCACATTCGAGAGGTCTCCCTGGGGTAAAATCAGAGACCAGTTCAGGGCAAAGCGATAGTGAGATGCCCCAGTGGATGTGAACAGACGAAGATGATCGCGAATAGCCAAAAAGTCAGTGCACTGAGCTTGTCTGGTGTGCAACGTCACCCCTAGGACTGGATGCAATGATTTGTCTCCTGTCAAGTTCCAGCTGTACAAATGGGGGTCAGTAAACTGTGGTGAGAAAGGGTAGAAGTGGACCTATAATAAGAAGAGAAGACATACAAGAATATCAGGGAGAATATAGACATTCGTTTAGTTTTATGCTCTAAAATCCTTCTCGTGTTTTCTCTCTCTTCTTACCTCTAAAGTTGAGTCAGCAATACCCCAGTGAAATTCACAGGGGAAACGGCCTTTGATCGCTCTTTCATCACTAGGGAAACCATTGTCAGCGACAACACGTCTGTAGTACTGAGCAGAGGTCTTAGGGGTCCTGGTTCTGTTTGGTTGGCTGAAGTCGATGTAGAAAAGGCCTCGCCTAATTGTGAAGCCATTATTCCACTCAAATCCATCCACCAGTGACCAAGCAGAGTAGCCAAATACCTGGACACCGTCAATCTTGATTGCTGTAAAAGAAAACACAGCATAAAGAATGGAAACACTTCTTTGTTTTATTTCATTTCTACATTTCTACATTATCTACATTTTATCTGGTAGCTCTTTCCACTTCTCACCTTGCAGGACCTGGTTGATAAACTTCTTCATCAGATAAATGGCTATTGTGTCCTCCTTTCCCACACTGGCTTCAGTAAACCAGCCTCCCTCAGCGACCAGCACCCTCGGGTCCCCATATTCCAGCTTTATCCAGCTCAGTGCGCGCCTGAGGTCTGGGGTCACAGTCTGCCCATACTGGACCAGTCTCCGGCCCAGACGGAGGATGTTAGGTCCGAAGGACAGAGCGAAAAAGTCAGCTGTTGCCTGCACCCAGAGCTTCTCCTCGGGGGAGAATGTAGGCAAGAGGGATCCATGCTTGATTTTTAAAGAGACCGGGTAGTCCCCATCACCAAAGATAGGGTGGGCAAACCAGCCAAGGACAGACTCTACTGACTGCTGGCAAAGCTCAATATTGGCAGCCATGGCTTGGCCTCTTTGAGGCTCAACCCAGTGGGATCCCAAAACAATGGATACTTGACCCTTCTGTGTAGCACGGAAGTGGGTATTGTAGGTGTGCCAAGCTTTGGCATGTGCCTGGAAATCAGAGCAGACTCAGTATTACTGCAGTCTACAATACAGTCACAATAGTACAGGAGACATTTTTACATGTGACAGCAGGAAAAGCACAGGTGGGTTTTGGGGTCTTGGTATTGTGCAATGTCACGCTGTCACTTTAACCACAGCCATTAATATTACTACTACGACAAGAGGAAATGTCACTGCCACAGCCGCATATTCATCTACATTTGCTATATTAATGCTAATTGTTTGATAAACATCTGGAACCAGATCTGAATTAAATGACAGCGTAAGAGACAATCATAGAATAAATTGCATTCATTTAAGTACTCTAGTTGCTAAGTAAAATCATCATTTGTTTCTCTGCCTCAATTTCGGCTTGAGATATTGAGCAGCTAACATTTAAATAAAGAACAAACAAAATGGGAAGACCTAACCTCCTTAGCAGATGTAATGAGGTTATCATGAAAACAATCTATTAGGCCCCGGAGATATACTATTTGCTCATGCTATCTGCACAGTGTTAGCTGGACACATACCATCTGTACTAAACCACATAACCGTAAGTGATTATTAATGAGGCATATCTCCATGACTTCCTGTCACACACTGTTTCTCTCCAGCACAAAAGTGCTGATGTGGTGGACTTTGATCTCAATGTCTCTTTAAGTGTCCTGTTTACTGATCACAAACCTGTCAAAATAAAATATGACGAACTCGTCAGTGAGGACATGAAATAAAAGGTGAGCATTACGACTCGATTTCACCAGTTATATGTTGCAACAAAATAAACCAAAGTGAATAGTTTTACTGATTTTAATTGATTGCAACAAAATATCAGAGCACGGCCTGTGTTTGCTTCACTGATTCGTGATTTCATCATGTGCAGGATGCAAACATTCATTGACCATCATAAACTGTTACAGCTTCAGAAGTTCAAAGTGTACAGTCTATGTCGTCAGAGAAATTCCTCATGTTGTCATTTACAGCACAGGCAGATAAAACACAGTATATTACATTGTATATTAATACAGACTATATATTCATCTGCAGATGCACATTAATCGGCTGATCCTGTCTAACTTACCCTGATTAAATTGTGGGCCGCAATGAGAGAGCCAGCTGGACCCCCAGTTTCTCCAGGAGCATGCACACCTGTCCCATACCCCTGCACAGCCACCAAGTATGGATTATGCATTGTAAGCCAGTACCGAACACGGCTCCCAAATGTGCGGAAACAAAAGGCAGCATATTCCTCGAACAGTCCCACCAGCGTGTCATTCCTCCAGCCTCCATAGTGCTCCTGTAGGACTTGCGGCAGGTCCCAGTGATGGAGAGTGACGATGGGCTCAATTTTCTTTTCCAGAAGCCTCTTTATGAGACGAGTGTAATGGTCCACAGCAGCTGTATTGGGCTGACCTCTGGCATTCCCATCTGGGAAGAGTCTGGGCCAGGAGAGAGAGAAAGAGTATGATCTTACACCAAGATACTCTAATGCTTCCACATCTTCTTCCCAGCGAGTGTAGCTGTCACTGGCTGCATCAGCAGTCTCGGTTGCCAAATTAATACTGGCAGTGGAGTGGGTGAAATGGTCCCAGATGGATGGCCCTTTCCCCTCCTGATTCCAGCCTCCCTCAGTCTGGAAGGCTGATGTCCCCGAACCCCAAAGAAATCCTGAAGGGAAGTTGTCATGAAGGAAAGACTGGTCCTTGTTGATGGGGCCCGGCTTGGGCTGTTGCCAAATCTTCCTGCCCTCCCCAAGAGAACAGGCTGCCTTGTTCCAGCCACACACCAGCAGCAGGAGGGAGAGTAAAAGGCGCTGACATGCTGCAGGTGAAGGATGGTTCAGCATGCTGAAGCAGTCTACCTTGTTTCAGAAATCCACTTGAAGGAGATAGCTGGTGTAAGTGAGAGCAATTGCTCTGTTCAATATCATAAACTGTCTTGCGACAAACAAGAGATCCATGTTGGTGGAGGATGAAGGAGAATAATCACAGGCGAGGAACATCTAAAGCTCCGAGGTGCTGCAATATCCATCTGACAAGCAGGTCAGTCTTCCCTATCTCTCCTTCAGTGTACTCGTGCTCCCACTCAGCCCCTCCCTACTACATAATGTTCACACATACAAAGGTTGACTCATATCCACGTTTGTATTAATATACTGTTGAAAAGCTTCCGTTGAATTGTTTTCACTTCTAATTTCAAAATCACTCCATCATCCTTCTTTAAAAAAAACAGAAGTCCCTTTAAAAAGAGAGGAGTAACACTTCTGAGGATATTACTGAACTATCCCTGTGAGGACACACACACACATACACACACACACAAGAACATCCTTTTGTCAATAATTAGCTTGTACTCTGATCTTAGCTCCATGACTAAGAAGTAGTTCACATTGCAGCCGCAGATCTGTTTTCCAGCACGCACCGTGCTTTTCTCTGCTGCAACATGACAAATTTCACATTTAACTTATATTTTCTAATATGAATTTACATATATTAAGGACATGTATTTAAAAAAAAATACTAAAGTACAATACAATACAATATAGTGCCGCCAGAAACTGAAAGAGACAGGCTGTTGTCTGTTGTCTTGTGGCCAGCAGCTAATAAGCGTCTCAGTGATCTTGCAAGATTTGATCAGACCATGCCAGGTGAGAACAATGACACCAGCTCATATGACCTTATTCAATTTGGCTCCACTTGCTGTATGAGTAACAGTCACTGACCCAAGGAAACAGCACTGCTGCTAAAACATTGCTGGGAAGTGTGTGTGTGTGCGTGTGTTTGTGTGTCTACATTTGACAAAGCCTCCCAATCACAATGAAACAGGTCAAAGCCTATCAAAAAGCCTATTCCTCATCCCCCTTCATTAAAGGCAGTGTCTACAGCCATCTAGAGTCAACAGTGTAGTTGCCCAGGATACGCTCTGCCTCAAGGCATTAGTGGGAGTTAAGTTAATAGAGTTGGGAAATGGTCATCTACCACCCAGACTGACCTCAGCGTTGTAGCTATAACATTACAGAAAAGTTGCCCATGCTTCTTTGTGTAAATGAGTGTCCTTTACAAAATGTTGAACAGATGATTGACGTCTTTTAAACACAGTCCACCTAATAAGAGCAAGAAAAGATTGGTAAGTTATTCATTCTCAATAGATTTAAATCAGAATACCTGAGCAGACTTAAACAATGCACTCGCTCATCCCCTACATATTGCCATAATTTCATGTAACAAGTGGCTCATTGTGAAGCAGAACAAGTTTCCTTTAAAAAGAAAAGGTCTGTAAGTAAATAACAGGGAAGTGAAAAGAGGATGTAGGCAAGAAAAAGCCTGACTTAATTGCTTTCATTTCCATATCTGTATCCTCCCGCATTTACCATGCACTTATCGTAACACCAACAGTGGTTGTACCAAAACAACATAAGAAGAACAGAGCCTGACTGTCTGCAAAGCTGATGATCGTCTTTTGATCAGGACTGTTTTTGTTTGTTGGAACAATTTTTCCCAAATTTTTCCTACCGTTAAAGTAACTTTGAACGTCTGCATTTTTATAGACTTAAATACTCAACACAGACACTTCCCGCTACTTACCGAGACTGTCTACTTGGAAGGTAATGAAATATGATGGACTACAATATATCAACTCATTAACAACTCAACAAAACAACAACATTAAGCTGCTGACCCCAGAACAGGTAAGAGCACTCTATTGTTTATCTGTGAACTGTATAGTGGTTTTATTTTGACTTCACTTTATTTATTTAAGGCTATTTCATCTATTTGGAGCACGTAAGTCAACATGCACAGACAAAAGCAATAAAAAAAAGCTTTAGAAATATGACGATGATTGAAACGATTTAAACTCTAATTTAGTTTAATATTTAAAATGTGACTACGAATTCAGAGAAATGAATATCTGTATTTTAATTTGTAAGTTGGTGCATGAATAATCCTGACCTTAAGACTGATTGAAGGCAATGTATTATCAAACAAAACTTCATGTACGTCAGGCATATAAAAACAACTTAATATGTAAGAACTGACTTTCGTCATTTGAATGGCTAATATATTACATTATGTACATTAGCAGAAATTAAATTGTGTGTAAGGCAAGATATATTTCTCTCATGCTCTAATTCTCTCTGTACTGGGACTTTGAAAATAGGAAACATAATTTCATAATTTCTTCTATAGTAGTTCTCATATTAATTATTTAATATCTATATTACCTGATTCCCACAATTATATATACATTTAGTGCACTAATCAAATGCGCCACCTACTGGATGGCCCTGATTATATTAACACTGTCGACACTGAACTTTGGCCAGTTGCAAACTTTACCGGTACTGCTTTAGAACAAATCTCCTTTCTTTCGCCATGTGCACCTGATCAAAATGTGGATATTTCTTTAATATGCTTGACTGAAAGGACAATCAGGGTGTAAAGGGTTGAAGAAAGAAGACAATAGGTGACGTTATAGGTTAGTTTATCCATATATCCTAGTTAAGATGCAATGAAATGGGATTTAAGAGTGAAGATGAGTGGTTAACATGTTGTATGTTTGTGAGGTCTATTTACTGTAGCTAGCATTAAAATCATCAGGAGGACTTATTACAGGACTGTTGTATTTGACTGCATTTGTTTGGTATGCCTGATAGACTAGAATCTGTGTGAAGGCATCAATGAACACATAAATGCTTATTTTCTTATTTTTATGCAGGCAAACAATGAGGCCTACCATTGCCCTCTGGGCAGCAGTCTTGTTTCTGGGACTCCAGCTGAGTGCTTCTTTCCCTGACAGCATCGTAGACCGCTCGTCCCAGAACCTCACCTCTGTCCCAGGAGACCTGCCACATACGACTGAGTCGTTAGATCTTTCATGCAACCACATACAGAAGCTTCACAGAGGAGACTTCAAAAACACCCCTCTCCTGAGGTTCCTCAACATTTCATGGAACAGTTTGGAGGAAATAGATCCAGAGACGTTCCTCGACACACCACTCCTGGAGGACCTCGACTTGTCGCACAACAGGCTGAAGAATCTCTCGGATCAGCGGTACCTGCTCCACGCAGACAACCTTCTGGTACTAAATTTGGCCTGCAACAAGTTTCTCACAATGACTCTGGGGAGTGAGTTCAGTTCCCTGGTAAAACTGCAGAGATTAGCACTTGGAGCAAAAAATATCAGCGTGGGTGATTTCAAGAATATTGCTGAAGTGAAGCTACACACACTGACCCTTTCTCTGGAGGACGATGTGGGTTATGAAGCTGACAGTCTGAAGGATGTTCATGCTCAAAAGCTTCAGATAGCCCTCACTAGGAATCCAATAATAGACCATGATCTGTTGGCTGATAGTCTGTCACTCTTTGTTGAATTGGAGTTGATCAATTTGATAAAAGGCTATCAAGAGCTAAGTGATCAGCTCAAAGCCAGAAAAGAAATCTACACATCTAGTCTTTATCTCACCAACATATCAATCAAATGGAAAAACTTAACTGATTTTGTAAATGTGGTTCTGAACACATCTATTGCCCATTTGTACGCCACTGATGTCGTCCTGAATGAATTGCCTCAGAAAGATAGTGAAGTGGCCACAGCAAGTAAAATGAAGTCCTTCACAGTCAGAAGGGTAGCGGTGAAGTCTTTCTTTTTTTCACAGGAGGCTGTATACAACTTTTTTATCAACACTCCAGTGGATACTTTAGCAATCATCGATAGTCCAATCATATACATGACATGCCCAAAGTCACAGAGTCGTGTCCTCCACCTGGACTTCTCCTATTGTGCTCTATCTGACTCCATCTTTTCCAGAGTAGTGGGTCAAGAAACTATTGAATGTGAGAATCTGGATAACTTGAGGAATTTAATTCTGGTGGGCAACAATCTGAAGAGCCTTCACTTGCTGAGCAAACGCATGCAAAACATGACATCCCTGCGACATTTGGACCTCGGACTCAACTCCCTGGTTTATGACGGTGGGGAAGAATGCTTCTGGCCACCTAACATCACCAATATGAGTCTGTACTCTAATGGTCTGACATACTCAGTTTTTAATTGTCTACCAAAAGGAACCGAGATATTGGACCTCCAGAACAATCAGATATCTGTGATACCATCAACCATCTTGAAACTGGAAAATCTTTCATCTCTGAATCTAAACGCTAACAGGCTACGGGACCTGCCAGAGTGTAATGGTTTCCCCATACTGAATGAGCTTTTTCTCAAGTCAAACTCTCTCCACGCCCCATCTGTGAACAACTTGAAAAACTGCTCTAGATTGAAAACTCTGGATGTCAGTTCCAATCCCTTCACTTGCATCTGTGGTCTGAAGAGTTTCATAAATCTTGGCATCGAATCTGAAAACCAGGAAAGTGACACAGGAATCAAATTGTTGAGTTGGCCATCAGATTATCGCTGTGCCTACCCAGAGGTCAATAGAGAATCTACTTTGAACAGCGTCTTAATCCCAGAGGTCAGCTGTAATGTTGGCCTTCTAGCTACCACCATCTTGTGCCCCGCAGTTGCAATGACTATTTTAATTATGATCCTCTGCCACCGTTTGGATGTTCCCTGGTATACGCGCATGATCTGGAAATGGACCAGAGCAAAACATCGTGCAAGAATGCGACAAGTTCGCCCTGAAGATCTGGTGGGTGTTGAGTTTCACGCTTTCGTGTCGTACAGCCAACATGATGCAGACTGGGTGCACAATTCCCTCATTCCCAACCTCGAAGGCCCCTCAGGAGGACTCCGAATCTGCCATCATGAGAAACACTTTGTGGCAGGAAAGACTATCATTGAGAACATCATCACCTCTGTGGAGAAAAGCCGACGCTCCTTGTTTGTGCTCTCTGCTCACTTTGTCAAAAGCGAGTGGTGCCATTATGAACTGTACTTTGCCAGCCACCAACGCCTTACTCAGGGCTCGGACAGTGTTGTGCTGGTGCTGCTCGAGCCTCTGCCTCAGTACCTGATCCCATCCAAGTACTACCAGCTGAAGTCCATGATGAGCCGGCACACATACATTGAGTGGCCTCAGGACAGGGCCAAGCACCGGCTATTCTGGGCTAACCTCAGGGCTGCCCTACAGGCAGATCTGCCAAATGCACCAGTCACAGAACTAGAGGAGTGACTGTGAAAGACAGACTTAACACCTAAAAGGAAGTGGGAAGAGGAAGTGTGAATTTAGGACGTAACATTTATAGATTTTGATGGTAGCCTACAATTATAATAAGAGGAAAACTACCAGTTGCACAATTAAGCATTCATTTATTTCACCACACTATGGATGTATAAAATCATGAGCAGTTTTGGTAAAAATTTTGCTTTATGTTGCCCTGAAAGCCCAACTATAAACTCATCGCTGCTTTATTGATTAAAGGTGACACAAACAGCTCAGTGTCTGTGAGCCTTTGTGGTTACATAACTGTGACACTCTGCAAACTGCAGTTAATAGTGAAATCAGGAAATCGCTGCATAATTTGTGTGAATGGGGCAGAGGGGAGGATTGGCCACAAGAGTGAAAATGGTGTGTACATTCTAGTATTTTCTTTAACTTTCTTGAGCTATAGCCTCTTATTTTTTTATTTTTAATCTTGTACTATGAGCTGAAAATGAACTGATTGTTTTTTAAATGAATCATAATCGCACAGATTTAATGAAGGCTTTTCCTGATGTGTTTGATAATATATACCTCCTTCCAAGTCTGATACTCAATGAGCAAAGTTATTTCTCTATAAAAATCGTGTAATACCATGTCACATTTTTTTAAAGTCACATTTAATGGAAACATTTATGTAAATTAACAGTTTGTTCGAGTTTGTAACAAAAACAATAAACTTCACCCAGAATATCAAAAATGCACTCCATTCTTTTGTCAATATTGACTCCCACAAAATGTCACAATATGATGAAACCACTTCAAATGTGGTTAAGCATGTATGTTGTGGTTGACGCCACGAAAGAAGAAAACTACATACAAACCATGAAAACCAGTATTTTCTCCACCTCTCTGAAAAGAGGGATCCACTTTGAAGTCAGGGAGATGGATGATGAAGACAAGAGAGACAGACGTGTCCTGTGTTGGGGATCATAAATTCAGTCCAGCTGCATTAAAACTATGCCCGAGATATCAGCTATAAAAAAAAAAGGTTCAAAAGTCACAGGCCAGGTGTCAAGGAAGAGACTGAATGATGATGATTTTCTCGTTGATGCAGAAACGGTGAAGCACGCTGAACAGGTTCTCTCCACAACGTGACACTTGCCTCTCCATGGCCAGACGGAAATCTTCCTTCACTCCTTTGGTGATTCCACGGGTCACCGTGTGGTGCCTGAAACCATAAAAAGATTTAAAAAATGAACACAAACATACATATTGTCAGAAATGTATTATTATGAGATGAGGTGAGACTAGAGATCTATGCAGTAAAGACAAAATCATGCAAGCAGCATGTTACTTTTTCCTTACGTACATAAATCAGCCAGTCAAGATTACACAACAAGAGTTTCATCATCGTAAATCAAAAACAAAATTACATGAAATAAAAACCACATAAAACGTGTCCACAAATGAAATGAGATTAAGTGTTATGAAAAGGCAAAAAACTAAATTGACTGCACAACAAGACCAACACCATCCTCAAATAACAACAGCAACAACAACAACGGTGATGACCACAGAAAGACGAGCGATGGCTCAAAGAAACAAACGCCGACAGGAAATCAAAGAACGACGACTAACTCTTGATGTAAAAATGACAGGCCCAAACCAAAACTGGGGGGATGACAAGCCTTGAAGTTGGGAATGAAAGAAGGGTGACTGGTGTGGGGGAGGGATGGGACTGTGGGAGGAGGGGCCTGGGGTACCTGTCCATCGTCTGCACCCCTTGTAGAAGGAGGGTATTTAACTCCACCCCCAGGGCGGGACTAGGGTTCCTGAGGGACAGCAACATTCAACAACTCTCAGTCAGTGAGGGTGCATTCAAGTCTCTTTACTTCTACAGCAATGAATGAAGGAGTTTAATCGAAGATTTATTTTAACCCCTTCTCTTTCTATTGCCCGCTCCTTTAACAGCATTTTCAGTTAAACGTACACTTTTCCCCACAGGCCATGTCTACTTAGATCATCAATCAGTAGCACTGTTCTCTTTGAAAACAGCAACAGAACGGGAGTGTGCAGAGTCACGATGCCAACAGAGAAGTTTCTGAATATGAGGCGCTTACTTGATTAGCATTCCCTGATTGGGCAGCAGCTCCAGTTGAATCCTCCCCCCCTCTGGAGTACGCAGGTATGCAAACTCCTCTAGCATGTCAATATCTGACAAAAATCATGAGCTTATGGAAAATAACATCTAAAACAAAGAGAAACCACAAAGTAACTGATCTGTATATATAGTATTTGTGGGAATGGTCCCAAAAAAGGATACTGGTGACATAGTTGAAGAAATTCTCATATTGGAAACTGCCTTGCTGACAGATCTTATCTACTGCCTTTAAAAACAGCATCTCGCCCTGTGGCCAGTCATGCTGCAGGAGCACCACCACATGACCGAGGGACAGGTCGTCACGGCTGTCTGTGAAGGCACGGAGCTGATTGGACAAAATGAGATAAGGAGAATATAAATTATACATGATTTAACTTGTACATTTTGTGCATCTGCATAGACGAAGCGAGTTAAAAGTACCTTGAAGCAGGCCAGCATGAGCTGGAGACAGAAGGGTAACACGGCTTTGCTGGTGCAGGGAAGCAGTCTCAGGTCATTACCTGGATATGACAAAAAGATTAGTGAAAGTCATGAATGAAGGTAACCGCAGTCACGTATTTCTGTCAAATGACTTGTGGTTTAGTTTACAATCACAGGACAACAGCAGTTTCAACAAAGTTCAGTTCTTCCTCATAAGCTGCAGCAAAGGGAACTTGTGGCTGTTGCTGCTGACAACAATCAGTCAATACACTCACAAATATGAAACCACACAGTATCATTTACCAATACAGATTTCCTTTTATTATCATTGTTTTCTACACTGTAGATTAACACTCAAGACTCCCCAACTATGAAATAACCTTCAAATACAAAAACGTATGTTGAATGTCAGTTTTACATAACAAGTTAAAAGTACGAGGTGATTTTACCTTTCCTCGTTTTGGTCTTGACTCTGCCCTGATCTTCTGGGGTCTTTGTTGGTTCTTGGTTTGGAGGCACCAGCCCACCGACAACATCAAGCAGCTTTTCACAGGCCATCTGAATAAAGAGATACAGTACAATACAAATATAACACGTGTGAACCCGGGCAGAGCTACTACTAGACAAACCTTTGTACAAAATGTCATTAAAATAAATTGTCTGCATTTATTTTGCCATTTGTACTCCAAAACATGCTGTCATTGCAGATCAGTTACTCAGAACGGTTGTATTTAGTATTGTATTTAGTCAGCACTAGTAGTAAATGCCTGGAAATGAATCTCTTAAATTTGAGCTGCTGCAGTTGTAGGCCTTTAAAGTTGAGCTTACCTATGGAGACACCTACAGACCAGTTAGTGTTATAGATTCCGGGCATGTTAAAAGCCAAATAACATCCTACATATAGGACAATGCAATGAACAGACAGGCGACAAATTAAAGGAGAAGCCTAAATACAGTGAGTGCAGATCCCAACCAAGACACGAGGGGTCACTGAATGGTTCGATGAGTATGAGATTGTTGTGATTCATATATTACGGCCTATCGCAGTCACCAGATCTCAAAACAAGTGAACACTCATAGGAGATTTTGGACCAACATGCTTGGTGCTCTCCACCGCCATCATCATCAAAACATCAAATGAGGGAGCACGTGGTTTTTGTCTGTCTGTAAATATCAGTATAAACGCGATTAGAACAGCAGGTGCCTACATAATAACAGACTATAAATCACACATTTCAATATGATCAGAGCATGGAGTAGTGGAAAAAAGAAGGCACGCAATCTGTGTATACATACGCCACACTAGTGTTTGCATGTTGTTGTGCGTGTATATGACAGAATGAGCGCATGTGTGTACCCTGTACTCTCCCAGTGCGTAGTGGCAGGAGGCCTGTTGGATGAGGGCCCTGTGGTGCTCCAGACTGGCCTGACCTGAGGGGCTGTGCTGCCCAGTCTGGGGTTGCTGCACCGCAGCCATCTGGTGCAGGCTAGAGAGCGCCTTACGGTACTGTCCCTGGAGACAAACAAACACGTACACATAAACAGTACATCATCGCAGACAACTGAGGTGGCATATTCTTTAACAATTGTATGAATTATGTTTATGTTTTACCACATTTGTTCTTGCTCTTCAAATTTGCATTTAATTTCATCTAGATGAGAATGATAAAAAAAAAAATGATAAGATAGAGAAGACAGAGAGTTTCTTGCCTGGTATATGATCATGTCAGTCAGGAATATTCGGAACCACAGCCAGCTGTCTGTCTTCCAAGAGGCACAGATCTTCTTGAACTCTGTTAAAATGCAATGTTACATTCAAATGATTATCACTTTTTCTTCTTATTGGGATTTTTTTTTCAAAGGTCTTAAGAATCCTTCAGTAGCCATTCTGGTTGTTAATTTATAATATTATTTTGGAGTTACTGGCCTCTGTCTTGGTGGTTAAAACAGATTTGAACAGAGGAACTGTTTACCAGTTTCCAGGCCATCGTGGGAGTGAAGAAGGTCCCAGCTTTCCCTCGCTGTACGGAAACTGTCCAGAGTCTCTGACCAGCTGGGCATCTCAGTCTTGTTCACTAAAATGTGTCGACCGCGACCTTTTCCCAATCCTTCCTCATCGTCTGAGCTCTACGATGACACACACAGAGCAACAAAAAAGGATGTGGTCATGGCAGTCATATACTAAAATCTATTTAAGAACACATGCAAACACATCAAAGTGATTGATCAGTCTTTCTCTGGTCTCATAAAGCCAGGTTATAGAAATGATTTCTAATCTGTCCTCACCATCGTCTTTTCTCTCCCATCTGCTAGTTTGCGTTTTTTATGTGCGTGTTTCACGGGTCCTCTTTCCACCTCCACATCATTATACACAGAGCTCAAATCCTCTACAAGGATCCACGGGCCCAAACTCAATGCATTCACACCTGCCAAACAGAAACACATCATTTGATTCTTCATCCATTCATTGAAAAGACAACAGAGCCGCATATGCTGAAGAACTAGAGTGAAATGACTGCAAAGACAGAGACAAACCCTGGAACAGTGCAGGCTGTACAGCGGAGACGTAGAGGAAGGCGCTGCGGAAGAGAACAAGTGCAGCACAGATGACAATTTGACTGCAGCAGCGGGACCTCGTGTCTCCCTCCAGACCAGGCAGGTAGCGACACAGCTCCTTCACTCTCTGCAGCATATCCACGTAACTCCTGCAGCACACAAATAAAGAACACACCATTTCAAAACATTAATACTCACCAATTAATGGCAAATGCTGTGCATAAAGTAAGTGATCGTCTCTTTCCCTTCTTGACACATGATGGAATTTGCACATATTTTTGTAACACCAACATTGTCTAACTGAACTATTTGCTAGCATTTGTTACCATTACTGTGTATTACTGGTTATTTTGTAATTTAATGTAGCATTATGTTGTAATATAATATAATATAATATAATATAATACATTATAATGTAATATTATATTTGTTTTGTATGTAGTGTACTGAAAACAAATACAAAGTTTTGCAACTCCATTTCATTACAGTGTACTGGTGGGTGTGTCTGTTCATATACATTTACAATCATTATCATTATCAGTGACTAAATATTAGAGTACTATTACGTGTAACTAATAAAGGATTGTACATAACATGGACACAAAACAATGAAAACAGTACTGTTTGACTGACAGGCAGACAGACTACCTCTGTCCCTTGTCTCCCTGCCACTCGCAGCGTGCTCCAACAACAGCGAGGATATCCAACAGCCTCTCCCAAGGTTCTGCTACCACTGACGACTTTTCCGACAGGCCGTCAATCACATAACGCTGGGAGCCACGGGACACACTGGGGGACTTCAGAGACCCACCATCTTGAGAGCCTGAGACAAAGAACAAGAGGAACAGAAACAAAATGTCAGGCAGGCAGTGAGAAGAAAAAAATACGGTGAGAGATCATACTGTAGGTTTAAAATGATCGCACTGGGTTAGCACAAAGATAAGAAAGAAAGATCAGCAGCTTTACCCTGTATCTGTACATCAGGTGAGGGTCCACGGGTAACATATCCGATGTAGAATTCAGCTGCTTTGAGCATGTACTTCTGCATCAGACTGGCCGGCAAGCGCATATCCATGTTGTTGATGACCAGAGGAAGGACATCACACACTGTAATAGTAAGAAAGAAATAGTGTAGTCATTGCATATAGCTTCACAAGTGAGCTTTGCAACTGAATGAAAAGTTTGAATGTTTCACTTACCAAAAAGTTTTCTGAAACAGTTGACAGGAGTCTCTACATTTTCTGATGCCTCCGCCTCTAACAATGTTTCTCCAAGATTGACCTAAACACATAACAAAATGTTTCCAGTTACTGATTTAGTGCCTTTTAAACTGGGTTCAAATGTCATCGTGTTATTATTACACACCCCGTGTTGGACCACAGACTCTGGAAAGCGCTTGAGAAGGAGGAGCAGCATCTCGGCCTTCTCCAAAGTGTTGAAACACTGCTCTGTGGCCTTCAGTAGCATCTCACACTGCACACGGCCAGGCAGCGTCTCGAAAAGCCCTAGGAGAGACAATAACAAACACATTTTCCAAACAAGAACAATCCTCAAGGTAGGGATGTTATAATGCATGTTCATGTGTGCATATCCTGCATGCTAACAAGGCAAAGTCCTCTCACCTCGTAGAAACTGTGCATGTTTGTCCTGAGAGTCGCTGCGCAGGGCAGCTGTGATGACACTGATCTCCCGCCAAACAATTGGCTGATCTGGAAAATTTATAAACCTAAATGGATTTAAAAAAAGAAATTGTTGGCAACTGTTAGCTCAGACTCCACAAAGGGCACTTAATATTAACACCAGTACACATAGAGATACACTGTAACTCACATGTCATACAGCAGTCTCCCTGCCGAGGATGTCCTTTCTGCATTGCGTTCAATGATGTACATTTCATACTGTGAAAACATGTCAACCAAAATTTTAACAATTTTTCAGGTTTATTTGTCATGTTGTTAACACAGGGTCAATCCAGGACATCCAGGTACTTTGGACATCGCTGGTATAAATAGATATGAACATACTACATAAATAGGATATATTATAAATATTTCAAATGTTGATAATGGGCATGAGTGACTACAGACAGGGTAAGGTGACAACAGACTGGTGACTACAGACAGGGTACAGTGACTACAGACAGGGTAATGTGACTACAGACAGGTGACTACAGACAGGGTAATGTGAATACAGACGGGTAAGATGACTACAGACAGGGTAAGATGACTACAGACAGGTGACTAGACAGGGTAATGTGAATACAGACAGGGTAAGATGACTACAGACAGGGTAATGTGAATACAGACAGGGTAAAGTGACTACAGACAGGGTAATGTGAATACAGACAGGGTAAAGTGACTACAGACAGGGTAGTCAGACAGGTGTTTACAGCATTGCACAAAATACTAACATGACTGACACATTTAGCTACATGTCTATGGACGTGTGATGTGTCTCCTTGTTACCTGAATGTTGAAGTCTGCAGGGTAAAGGGTCCTGGCGGTGATGAGCCATGCTTTTGCTGCACAGGGATCATCAGAGACCAGCTCCCGGGCTCTCTTCACCAGAAACTCGCAGTCTTTTTGTGCTGACATGTTTTACTTGAAATGAGATTTCAATGCCGAGGAAGGAGCCACACTGACCTCACACGCGGTTCAAGGTGTAGTTTGGTGCATACGGTCTCTCACACCACAGGTCTCGGTGGATAAATATCAAGTGGAAACTGTTGCCAACCTTTTGGATTTAAGAATACAGCTAGCAACATAGGCTAAAGCTAGCGTCGGCGATGAGACGTAAACATCTCAGCCTGTCGTTGCTCACCAGACCATGCTCTACTGTTCAACTGCCATATAAACACACAACAGGCCTGCACACAAATAAAAAGAATAACAACTAAAATTTCGCTTGAAATTAGCCGTCAAAGCTAGCTAGCTAGCTAAACACACATCCTCTAACAGTACGATAATGACGTCACTAGTGATGTGTCGATAGTGAACGAGCCGGTTCAAAGAGCCGACTCCTGTCCGCGTGCCGTTAAGTGCTATAAACGCAATGAAAACAAAACAAAAAAACAACTGGCTAAAGCAATTTATTGATATTAGAAAATGTATTTTCTATTATGTATTATTTTTAATAGTTCAGTACTAAGCATGGCATGTATTGAATAACTTAAGTGATACTCATACAAATTAGTAAAAAAGTAAAAGTAAACAGCGCTAAATTTGGCTGAATTATTAAAGGTATACATGAACACATGTAAGGTACACATATAAAATTAAGAGCCGCTGGGGAGCAGAAAGAGCCGGCTCTTCTTGGTGAGCTGAGTCAAATGATCTGGCTCATTAAAAAGTAGTGGTGTGTCAGTTGTGTATGTATCGTTCAATTTGAATTAATCTTTTATATGACTTAGGAGTAATGAGTAGCCTCAGTGAGTGATCCATTCATTTTCATGCAGTACGTTAAGGACAGGAAACATGAATGATTAGTTCACAAAGTTTGAGTCTCTTGTTTGTTTGTCACATGACAGGCATCTCAGCTACAGGCCTGTGTGACGGGCAGTAGGCACAGCGGTTTGTTCATACAAATCGGTCTTTCATTCATTTGTCACATTTATATCACACACAAGAGGGCTACAGCGCTGCACTAGTGAATGAACGAAATGACTCAAAAAAAAGATTCGTCCGAGAGTAAGTGATCCCATTCAGTAAAAAAGACTCGTACTTCTCAACACTACTAAAAAGAACCGAACTTCCCATCATCACTAGACGTCACATCGTAGTCGTAAAGCTTGCAGGCCATCCTGCTTTTTACGGCAATAATATCCAAGCAAGTGCCTGATTACAAAGGCGTACTAAAACAACGCGAAAAATAGTTCGTTGAAGTTAATTTGGGGGTTAATTTTTCAACCTAAACAACCTCTTATTCACACTGTAAAGCCTGCAAATGTGACAAAACCTGCCTGAAGTCAGCCGTTGCTTCACCCACACACTGAGCTCAAATCTGCAACAGTGCGCATGCGCTAGATATGCATTTTCTGCTGTCACCTGCTGCTGCTGCTGCTGCTGCAGAGACACGACCTACAGCTGTGTCCCAATTACCCTGAGAATAACTGCACTCTGCATGTCCAGGCACAGGACAGCGGCTGGCGTACACACGGCAGGTAAAAACCTAACTATGAACCCGCTGAACAAAAACTGTGCGACGTTTATTTGTTTGCCGCTTGACGTCCAACGAAGTGTCCAAACCTGCTAGCCACTTAGCACGCTAGGTAGACACGTATTTTGCTGTAGTGTGCAGCCATTATATGTGACCCTGCTCTCGTGTCAGCCCTTCCTCTTTTTGTCTTAAACATGTAAACAGCTTCTTATCGGCAGAACCGAGCAGGCCCTGTCACTAGGCGCTGTTGAGCAAGCTACAATTGGCTAACCTAGCCTAGCATTTTGAGCTAAGCGTGCTAGCCCTACATTAGCATTAAAATGACTAAATGTCCTTGATGTAACTGGACTGTTAAAACACATCCCGCCTTTATGTGTGTGTGTTAGCCCCTTGAAGCCAGGACAGCAGACATGACCCGACAGGATAATTCCAACAAAGTGTTGCACAGAGGGCGTGTTCGCCTCAGATAGTTATGAGAAGTCATGTCGTGACAGAGTTGTTATTGTCGCCTGCTCAAATCAAACCATTCAGTAAGACTAGCTGTGTGATAATGAGTTTTTTTTTTTATTATTATCATTATTATTTCTAAAGTTGTCTATGATGGGGACAATACCTGCTTTCTGTATTCAAATAACCCATTAATGTTGTAAAAAAAATGTTGTAGTACAGGTGGTCAAACAACTCCACGTGGTTACTGTTGAGGAATTAAAATTGTAACAATATTTTATTTACTTTAGTTTTAATGTAGTGTTCTTTTAAAGGACTCTTACACGTCAGCAGCCATGTGGCAGCCGGGTTTGTCACACTGACCTGAAACTGTGTAAGAAGGTCTGCAGTATTCTGGTTAACATACTGTGACCTCTAATGACCTCACGCCTTGCCACTACTGTCTCCTCTTTGGTCTATATATAGACAACTCTTACAACAGCAACTTTATGTGCTAAATGTATTTAGACTGTACCTGGTCCTTGCTTTCACTTTCTGCAGATTGTTTTTTTTTCTTAAATGCTTCAAAAAACACAGTAAACATATACATGGTGCCGTGTAATACACATGATAGGAGCGGTGTCTTCTGCCGCTCATAGTTCCCCCCCCCCCCCCCCCCAACTGAGCTCAGCCCTATCAGCCTGTTAAGTTGTGCAACAATTCTTATCTGTGGTCGGTTACGAGAAGTCTGGTTATACAAGATGAAGGCAGGTTGGTGGAGATTAAACAGTTTAGTCACATTTTGCATATGCGGGCCTCTTAATGTAGACTAGTATACTGATATTATAGTGAATATTTTAATAAATAAGTTTTATCAGCACATATTTTTTGTAGCTATGCAAAAAGAAATTGTGCTATTGCTTTATTTAATTTATATAATAATTATATTTATTGGTTTTTTTTGCTTTTTTGTTTTTTTTTGCTTATGGAGATAAATTCATATCAGTCAGACAAGTGTGTCTTTTTAAACCTTCAATTGTTTCTATGTTATGTTGAATCCCATTTGTTCTTTATTAAATGTAAGTGAGTGTGTTTGTACCAAGCCCCCATTTTCTTTTGTCAGAGTTCATTACTGTCTAACTTGCATGTTCTGTCTCTGTTTACTATCACACAAAGACAAAGAGCCATGAAAATGATTTCTAAGATATGTCCTCTCTTTAACAGGGTATATATCTTACAGACGAGTGCAGTACTGATGCTGTGATGCTGGTGGAAGAGGCTTTGGAGCACTGAGCCTCCCATGGCTGTTAGCACCATGGACTCTGAGTCAGCCCGAACACCCCAGCCTCAGGCTGCCCTGACGAAAGGAGGTCGCTCCCTCCTGCCTATTGGGGCTATGGGTGCCAGCCTGGGCCCTCATGGAAAACACTATGTCTGTGGCTCCATTGCAGCGTTTACCAACATCATGGTGACCTTCCCCATCCAGAAGGTGTTGTTCCGCCAGCAGCTGCACGGTGTGCTGGCCACCGAGGCGGTACGGCAGCTCCAGAGGGATGGGCTGAGAAATCTTTACAGAGGCCTGCTGCCCCCACTGCTCCAGAAGAGCACTACAGTGGCCATCATGTTTGGCCTGTATGAGGACTTCTCTAGAGTCTTACTAGACCTGGCCGATGGCAGCGGTGTGCCGGTGCTGGTCACCCGAAGCATTGCTGCGGCATTGGCCGGAACCACGGAGGCCATCCTGACGCCATTTGAGCGCGTGCAGACTCTCCTACAAGACCACAGGCACCACGGGCGCTTCAACAACACAGCCCACACCTTTCGAACACTTCTGTCTGAGTATGGTGTCAGAGAGTGCTACCGTGGCCTTGTGCCCATACTCCTCCGGAACGGCCCTAGCAATGTGCTCTTCTTTGGGCTCCGCGGGCCCATCAAGGAGCAGCTCCCAGAAGCCACTAGCCGGGCAGGTCACTTGGTTAATGATTTTGTGTGTGGAGGGTTGTTGGGGGCAGCCTTAGGAATCATGTTCTTTCCATTAAATGTGGTAAAGTCCAGGGCTCAGGCTCAGGTTGGAGGAGACTTCCAGCCTTGCAGGGCGGTGCTGCTAACAGTGTGGCGAGAAAGGGGCGGTAGTTTGGCCAAGCTCTTCAGAGGGGCTCACCTCAACTACCACCGTTCACTGCTCTCATGGGGTATCATCAATGCAACCTATGAGCTGCTTTTGAAGATCATGTGAAAGGGGGAATGAGGATGACATAGAGAGGAAAGGGAAGTAGGGAAGAAGGTGAATTGAAAGGAAACAACAAAGTAAAGAAGATGTACTTGTTGTCTGGCACTGTTTTTGGGACACTGGAGTTTCCATGACTGAAAGACTGCAATGAAGTTGCACTTCTGATGGGGGCCAACAGTCAGTGTGACATAATCCACCTGCCATTGTTACTATTTGCTGTTGTCAAAGTATTGTCAAAAAACAAGATGCACGCTTTAGCCTATACAAAACTTGTGCCAGGGTCCAATTGAAATGCCCTTGTTTGCTCTGTCTACAAAACTTTGTGGGAGCAAACTGAACTTGAACGCTTTTTTTTCTTCCACAGTTTCAAGCAAAGGTTACTTGACTGGATTAACTGTTTTGTAAGAGAAGCTGTTTGTATGTGCTGTGTGCTGTGGTGTGTCTTGTCTTGACAATTTCTGTCTGTTCTTAGACCAGGAGCACTTCCTCTGCCACTTAACGGAAACACTTTTGTACTTCTGACCATTGAAATACCCCGAGATTTGCTGGAAAGTAGAATGTTGGCCATTTTATTTCTTTGTATGATCCGTCTCCACCTATATTCTGATGAGATCAGAACACTAATAATTGATTGAAATGATTAAAATTGGTGTTATACATGTTCTTGGAAATACTGTATAGCAGAAACACACACACAATACGTTTTTGCAAATTTGTCTCAGTTTATTTTATGAAGTGCTACTGGCAGAGTGTACGTGTTATTGGAGTTTTGACAAGTGCCCATTGATGTATATGTGAGTAAAGCATACAGTTATACCCAGATCTAGTCTGTTTTTATAATTTATTGAAAGGGAGAGAAATAATATTGAATCTAATCTTCTTTGACAACAAATATTCCCACAGAAACTGTTTGGTTGATCAAAAACCTTTGCAGCATCAGACAGACTGTTCATATTAATTTGTTCATGCACCATTGCTTCACTTGTTTTTCTTTTTTGGCGGGCATATTGTTCTTTTTTTGAGTATAAAAGTGCTTCTCAATGTTTGATTCATTTTTCTAAAGTCAAATATTACTTGTTTTATACATGTATATCTCTCCCCTCTGCTCCCTCCCTCTATATCTGTATCTCATGCTTGCTCTCCTCTCTGTCTGTAACGTCTGTTGACATAATGGGCTCAGATTTCAAGCTTGAGTAGATATAGTCACCACGCAGCAGCTCTTCCTCGGTCAGAGGAACACCCAAAGAGTAAAGGCATGCTGCTCGGACACTGACAGAGAGACTGAGCTGTAATGGTGCTGAGAAAAGACTGGGGCAGAGGGTAATGTTCAGTGGCACAAAAAGCTCAAGCTGCCATCTGAATGGATCACTTGGCCTATATCTTCAGTTCTTTTCATTTTGACTGTCTACAGTATACGGTTTGGGAGATCATTTCAGGAATTTATAGGATTTCCTCTGTATTGAATTAGATCTTGGAAGTGGGACACTAATACATAATGCTGTTCATTTTTGCCACATTTCCTGAAGCACAAGCCACCAGATCACTATGAAAATATCTATCTATCTGTCCATTAAAAGTGTTGACAGTGGATACGTCTGTTATGTTGGTGTTTATGGGGATACATTTGTTTTATCTTAATTCACCAAAGCTCACAATTTACTTATGTAATACCGGCACCCATACATTGTGAAACAATGGCTTCTGTGTGTCTTATGACCTCTGCACCAGTCCCCGGTGATTAATACTTTACAGCAACATGGCTTATCTGTCATACTTGCCTTTGCCCAAATATGCCACACCATAATCCCTTTTTGTCATCAATCACACGAGCAGCACCGCCGTTAGCATGATGCACTGTAGTCAAGATGAATAAACTCAACACTGAAGCATAATGACAGATGAAGCAAACATTGCGCAGTATCTGCACTACACTGTCACACTGTGCTTTTGTGTACTTTTTTTTTTTTTTTTTTTACATGGTGCAGAGTGCGACTTTCTAGATTACTGTGTCAAGTAGTCAGACTGCAGATAATGATCAGATTAAGGGCAATCTGACGTGGGGACTTTGGATCAAGTGGGCTTGAGCTGCTGTAGTTACAAAGCCTCTCAGCTCTCTTGTTGATTCTTTTTACTCACAAATGTCCTTCCGGCTATCATCTTAGGCAAAATCTTGTATTTTTACATTGAATTCATAATTTAAATTGTACTTTAATAATAGGGGTGGCAGTGTTGCTCTACCTCAGATAGCTCTGTAAATAATTTAAAGACACTCCTAGTACCAAATGAAAAGAGCGAAGACAGGGAGACACAAGGCTTCAATGCTACATTAATAGATTTGTGGAAGTGCTGCAACTCAGTGCTGGGAAAGAAATCCCACAGTAATCCTCATTAACAGCATGTATTGCAGTGATGATACAAACAGGTTATTTAGACTACCAAAGCAAATCTTCATTTTCTCGGTTGTTTTTTAAATTCTGCTTGGTTTAATCGGCTACGATGTCTTGTCTGATTAGTAGAGACAGATTGAAGTTATTGCAGCTTAAATGACCTGGAAGTTGCTACATGAAATGAGTTATTAACTCATCTATAGACAGAACCCAAACATCCAGATATTCAACATTGTGAAAGTCAATGTGTAATTTATTCCCAAACAATACATTTCTTGGTACATCGACTTCATTATATGTGAATATGGAAAAGTGACTGCTTATGTAGAAACACGCTGTCTTCATTGAAAATGAAACGCTGTTGATACAATGTTACCATACAGAAACAAAACATAGTGGTGACACAGGCACTCTTCTCTGTTTGGGCCTGCTTTGTGAACTAGAGATGCTCCTGAGACATACAGTATGTCTTGATGTTAGTGCTGTGACGGACACTGCTACACAACATTACGTCCACGGCAAATGGAAGCTCTAAAATCTTTTTCTTTTTTTTTGTTTAAGCATGGCCACCTTGATAAAATTTCCCTCGGTCATCTGTTTGGAAGATCAAAATATACTACCTCTCCAGCTGTCACTGAACACTGAAGCAGTCCTTATTTCAGCTAATCCACTCAGCAACTGCTGACTGATATGACTTAATTACCTTTTTGTTGTCGTAGGTGGCTCAAGTATATCCTCCAAATCGGATGGCTCATTAAATGAGTTGGCATCATGTGATATGGACGAGCTGATTAGTGAACACTGTACATCAGCAAACT
The DNA here is from genome assembly GCA_023373845.1 of Nibea coibor. NCBI lineage: Eukaryota > Metazoa > Chordata > Actinopteri > Sciaenidae > Nibea > Nibea coibor. The sequence continues at coordinate 12,277,610 of CM041739.1, read as the reverse complement.
GATCAAGCAATGTAATCCTTTTACGGACAATTCACAGACATCAGTATAGACAGGAGTCTTTATATTGACAAAAATGCTAATGCCATGCAACTTTGCAGAATGTTGCAATCCATAATGCAGTAAGTTTTCATGAAACAAGACAAAAGCCAACATTCCAAACAAAGAAAGCACCCATTATATTCAAACAAACATAATGCAGCTATTGTTGTTTTTAATGTTAGCACAAAACAACAAGAATACAGTATGTGGAGGGGGTGGGGAGTTTATGTTTGCATAGCCATAAACTAAGGTAAAGACAGAATAGGACACAAAGATATAAATGTATATCTACACGTCTGACCGCAGCGTACAGCAGTCAGTCCATCTGTCAGTCAGTATGGTAATAAGGTGGCGTGCCCAAAGAGGAAACCGTAGTGGGGAACAGTTGTGGCTCAGTGTTTTAAGACTTTGGATCTTTGCTACATCTGGACATAGTTTAACAGTCACCCTTGTGCCGAGTCAAAAACGTTTTTTTTTCACTACATAAATAAGGTCCCCTGTTTTGCTCCCTGGGCCTCATCCACACATTCCAAGAAAATATATATGTAATGTCCTTTGGATGAAAACTAGATTAATGTTATAATACTGCATACGTTTGGGAATAATGGGGAGTATTTCCAAGAAGCATTCACTCAGAGTCAGTCAGGACCGGGGAAGGGGTAGAAAAAACACTTTACACAAGGGTATGTGTCTCATAAAAAGGTGCAATCTGTAACAGTCAAAAGTGCTCTCCCTGCTTTGTAATGGTATAGTTTTGTATCCCATTTATATGTGACTGTAATGTTGAAAAACTAAATCCTTAAAAAGGTGCGATCCCTGCACATATAAAACAAATCAGTTAACAACTGTATTTTGCAAGAGTGATAAAGTATATTTTCTGTATTTTGTCAGTAAAACGTACTGTCATACTAAACTTGAAAAATGACAATTTACAGATTACACCTTGTGGAGTGGAGGAATCTTTAAAGCAGCAAAAGATAACATAATACTGTCTCAAAGAGAAGGAAAAAAAAATCCAGTGACATCCATAGGTTTTTTTTTTTTTTTTTTTTTACACCAGCCAGAGACCTGCACATCACAGACCGTGGTGCAAATATTGTAAAAATAAATACATAAATACATACATGGGTAATCCATCCTTACATACATACACATATTGTATCATAAAATAAGAGAATTATCAGATAATTATAAAATTCATATGTACAAATGCATAGTCCATATGCGTCCAGGAAGAGGCCAAGCAATCAAGTTTCGTCTCTTCGTTTAGAGTTTTGTTTGGTGTATGTTTTCCATGTGGGTATGTGTAATGTGGGTTAAAGTCTGTGTGCTGTGGTGTGCATGGCACTTACTGTACAAGAACACAGGAGTTACACACCAGATCACTCTGTGCTGTTTCCTCTTGTCTCACCTCTAGAGTCAGTGGGTTATTAGTGGGTAAAAGTTCACAGGTCAAAAGTTGAGAGGTACGTGCCCAGGCGTGTCCGAAGTGTCTAGTGTGCGTGTCCGGAAGAGCTGTGTGAGTGCGAATACAGAAGAGATGAGTACAGTGCAACGCTTGGCTAGTAGCCTCACCCCATCACTCTCCCCTTGACCCTGTACGGACCCCATGAGGCTCACACTCCTTCCCCCCACCCCAGCTCCAGTTCCAGCTGTCTCAACATCCCCAACAAACTCCCGGTATAGGCCCACTATCTCCTTCAGCTTGTCCATGGGTTCCTGGCTGTCATCGTCCTCATCCCTGTGGACCAGACTTGCATTATTGCACATGTCACAACCAGGGCAGGGGTTTGTTCGCAAGCAGGCTGCTGACAACTGAACAAGGGCACTGAAGCTGTTAGATAAAGAACGTAGGGCTTCATCAGGAGCCCAGCCTACACGTGTGGCTCGCTGACACCCAGATGCCAATCGTCGAGCCTCCGCCTGGAGAAGACTCCTTTCAGCCTCCGTCATAGCAGCAGTGCTTGTCCCAGTACAATTTGGGTCAGGTGCAGTGGTATTACTGCCTTCAGTTCCATTGTGATTTAGGTCTGGCCCCATTTTTAGGCCTGTGAGATCCTGCTCTAGACAAGATGTTTGTTGGGGTTGATCAAATGCTCCCCTCTCTAAGACCAGCAAAAGTTGGTCTATATCTTGACGTAGAGAGGCAAAACCTCCTTTCAGCCCACCATAGTTCTTGTTGGTTAGTGAACGAAGAGGACAACCAACTGTGGTTGTGGGGGAAACTGGACGAGAAACTAGGGGACTGAGTTCAGAAGAGGCAGTGGAGAAAGTAGAGAGGGGACGAGGGTTGTCCCGAAGCAGTGACAGAATATTGGGATTCGGAGAGGGTGTTGTCGGAGAAGAGACAGCTGCGGGCCGGGCCGGTTTGGGTCGTGTGCGGCGGGAGAACTCGTAAACGGTAAGCTCCTCATCAAAGCTCACAACATCCTCAGTGTCACCACTGAAACAGTTGGCGTAAACGGTGCGGCAGCCACAAGCCTCCCGGTGTTCTTGTGGAGGAGTAGTATCTGCATGTGAGGAGGTTGGTGAGTCACCTCCAATTTGCATGTTAGACACACCTCCCAACCCCACTGCTGAATGGGATCGTGACTGAGGCTGCTCTGATGAAACACTACCACAGTGTGCACTACTTTCTTTAAAATTCAGATTAGGGTGGGACCCGTTTGTACCATTGGCCTTCTTCATGTGTGAGGTCACGTCCTGGGCCTCTTTGATGGTAGCTATGACAACTTCAGCCCCATCCTCTAAAATCTTTCCTTTTCCTCCTGATTTTGAGGTCTCCGTCTCTTTTTCCTTGACAGGGGTCTTGTTTAAGTCTGATAAACCACTGGCTACAGATAAACCAGAGCCAAATCCAGATGTATCTCCATTGATGGAGCTAGTGGAGGGATAGTCCAGAGTTCCCAAAATCTCCTGGGAACGAGTCATATACCAAGGTAGAGCCTGGATCTTCCCTCTCAGGGCAGAAGCAGGTAGTCTGCCTCCAAGGCTGGAGGAGCTGGTCCTCAGGTCTGATCCTGATCCAGATCTTCCAGGCTCTCTGCTTTCTAGGCATCCTTTGGAGTTGGTTGAAGTGAGGGAGGTGGTAAGAGTGAGAGGTGCGTCTGTATTTTTAGGTGACAGGCTTTCATGACTCAGAGAGACCCTCCTGGGTCCTGACTGGACGCTGCCATTGCGGTTAGTCCAAGGGTGGATTCCATTGGGTGGACTGACGCTATCCTTAAAGATCCCTTTGTTTGGATCAGTTGGAGAAACAGGTGAGCTAGCAGGTAGTGATAAGGGGTGGATTTTGGAGGAAGAAGTTGGTTTGGGGGGTACTGGAGGAGGAATAGCTAGTTTTGTACCAGAATTAGAGCGAGGAATAGAGGGTAGGTTTGTTGGCTTTTTTGCATGAATGACAGTCCCATTGCTTTGTCCCTCAACTTTAGGAGTTTCCTTTTCATTAGGAATGGTTGCTTTGTCATTGGAAACAACATCTGCTCCATTCTCATGCATCAGATCATTATTTTGTTTTGGGCTGTTTTCTTGCTTCTTTGTTTGTGGTGTTGTAATCAGTACTGGTTGCTTGCTGCACCGCACTGCTGTGATCAAGGGTGAAGACAGTGGGAGTCCACCTGCCCCAGATGTGACAGACTTGAACTCCATGGTGTCTGGCTCCATTTCCAGGAGTTCAGAAGACAGGCGTCCAGAGGCATCCCCATTGCAGTGGGCATATGATCTCCCATGCTGGGGGGATTTGGGAGGAATGATCTGAGGTTTGGGAGGCAGTTGGGGCTTCGGTGCCAATGGTGGTTTGACCTTGACTTCAGGTTTCTGTGATGGCTTTGGTGGGTTGGGCTTTTGGTTGCTAACTTGATTTGTGGGGCCTTTAAGGGGCTCCACTTCCTTCTTGACTTTAGAGACCACAGCTTTATTGGCAAGAGGAGAGGATGGTGATGGCTCTTTCACTGGGAGACCTGCAGTACCATTCCAGCTTCCACTCAACCGATTAGCATTCCTCCGGTCAGCCAGCTCAGCATCTGTGGGAGTCAGAGATAAATCAGAAGAAAAGGAAAGAAATAAAAGAGAAAGGCATCAGTGGATTCATATAAATATCTGCCACCTCCTTTAATCATATTAATGTCTCATTGTTGTCACGTGTTGTCATCACATGACAAAATCAAACATGCCACCATAGACAAAAACATGACTTATTGATCTGCAAAGTTATAAACAAACCTGATAGATCAGGAACTGGAGGAGTAAATCTCTCCTGAGCATCAAAAAACTCATCCTCAGACTCTGAGACAGTATCTTTGACAAGCAGAGCTGGTTTGGGGTTGGGTGAAGGTGTCAGGAATAGACTATCTTCATCCTTGGAGAGACGCTGCTCAGCTTTTTCTGCTTTGTGTCCAGGAATTGAGCTGGTCCTTAGTGGGACTTTGGGTGGGGTCTTTTTCTTTCTTTTAATGGGTGATCTGTCAAAGGGCGTGCTGTCAATCATTCTCAAATCTCTTGAACTAGGGATCTTTGAAATGCGTCTGAGTTCCTCCATTCCATGCTCTTCCTCCTCATCATCATCATCATCATCACTGGTAGCTTCAGGTGGACTAGGGAGGAAATCAGCCTTGGAGAGCTCAGCAAAGCAAAGACAAGAGTTGTCATTGCTACGATAATTGAGGTTGGTGGGTCGCAGGGGACCTTGGTGGCGTTTTGGCTCCAGGAGGTAGGGGTGGTGAACGTCCAAGCTTGGTAGATCCTCGCTTGCGCGTGGTCCGCGGAGTGCATCCCGACGAGATGGTGCTTTGGCTGCAACACTGCTCTCCTCCAGTGCAGCACTCAAGGAGCCACTAGACAAGCTGGAGAAGCTGCTGGTGACCCGTGGGTCAGTGTGGTACCAGGTGGTTTCCAGGTTCATTTCTTCATCAAAAGTACCAAATTTACGTAGACCACTTCCTGTCGCTCCTTCTTCCTCTTCACCCTCATTTTCCCTACCTTCTGTTGTCACTATTATCTTCACTTCCTGTTTGCCTTTGTGCTCCTCCCTCTCTTTTCTTTCTTCTTCTTTCCTCTTTTCTTCCTCCTCTCTCCTCCTTTCTTCCCAGTCCTGACTTGCTGGATCTGGGCGTTTGTAATTATGCGAATCCATCGGGTCATCCTCATCTGTTGAGTCATCTGAGTCACTACAGCAGCGAGACACATAACCTAGTAGCACCAGAAAAATACACCAGACAAGCATCGCAAAAAAAAAATGTGTTAGTCTATTAGCAGAACAGAATCATGTTGATATGTATGATATAATATGACTGGCTTTTTTTTATCCGTACCCATACAGGCTGTTGACATTTGATGTGAAAAAAAAGTCTATCAAAAGGCCAAAGCCAGAAAGTGAGTAATTAAAGTGAAACATTTTTTGCTCACTTGATAGGGATTCATAGCACACGCCCTCTATTACGGCGAACCTCCCACACACACCTTCTTCAGCAGGTATCCGGTGCACCCTCACTTTTGGGCGCCCCAGACGGAAGACACTGACACTGGGATCCACCAGGAGTTTGTAGTAGCCTCCCAGCAAACACCCTAAGTCTTTGGCTGCCAGAGAGTCCATCAGTAAGGCAAATGGCTGAGAGGGGGAGGGCATAGCAGAAGATAAGGTAAAGCGGTAGTGATTAAAGCCAAAGGGTAAGGGACAAAAGGCAATGGAGTGGGAGAAAGAGGGAGAGACAGTCACCTTTGAGTCCAGTGAAATAGCTTTGTATAGCTACCACACACCCCCTTAGGCTGTATACTATACTGTGTATTGGAGGAGAAATACCTGACCTATATTTACTCTAGCATGAGCTTTGGCATAAATGTGGTGTGGTGAGTGAACATCTATGTTTTCCTATCTGTGTCAGTGTATGTGCCTACACATTTATGAATAATAGAGCCCAGTATCTCGATGACCATGTACATGAATTTAATGTCTTCCATACCTTCATGTCGTGCAGTGAGATGCGCAGTAGACTGACTTTGTCCGACTCTGACAACAACTCCACTCGGCTGATGCTGCTGAACTCCACCAGTGTAGAAATCACGTTGAGCTTGTGGTTGATGACCTGACTCATCCCATACTTGGCTCCCACCAGCAGGCTGACTAATACTTCCCTGTCCTGAAGCTGAGTGTAGGCGAAAAGTAAGGAAACATACATCAGGACAGAAATGAAAGGACATAGATAAATGTGTTATATAATGACATGGTCTAATATTAAATTTGAATCATTTTAACTGGTTATAATTGTGTATGATTTAGCAAATGGGCCCACCAGGCCACATCAGGCTCCTAAACCTTACCATCATTGTAGCTGTATATGATCGTCCCCCATATGAAATGAGCTCTCCCAGCTGAGTGAGGTAGGCCAACCGAGCCTGAGTAGCAGATATTACCTACGCCACAGGAGACATGGGAGAAGGGGGAAGAGTAAGAAAGACAGTAGGATGGTCAGACAAGGAAACAAAATGAAAGAAAACCACAAGATGTCCCAGTTGACTCACTGACCAATAAAGCTCTCCACGGAGAAATATACTCCACTCACTTTCCCTGAAACACTCTACAAGCCCTAGAATTACTATTTCCTTTTTAATTACTTTCCCGCCCACCATTTATCTGTCTACCAACCTGCTGTCACTCCATATACCACTTTAAACCTCAGGGAGATTAGCAGTCAGTAAGTATCAGCTAAAAAGTACCCTAAAGCCTCTGCTAAACTGTCACCATCTATCTCTTTACGCCTCTTAATTCTTCCTTCCACTCATTCATCAGTTTATATCTACCTTCTGGCGTGGTTCTAACAGGGACTGAATCTTTTTGAGGTGGTAACTGATAGCTTTCCTCAGGTCCTTCTCCCTCATGTTGCCCAGCAGCGTGGGAGAGATGAAGCTTTCAAGGCCAAACTCCTTCCTGTCATGACCAAACACACATGCAGAGGAATAAAAAGTTACCTTAGTGGCTTCTAAATTTGAACTACAGTACCCCACATGCACTATGAACTTGATTTTAGTTCATTGAAAACAAGTAAATATTGGTGCAGCATTTGAAAGGTAGAGGGAGTTTCTGACTCAGAAAAACTGCTAATCAAAAGTACAGCCTTCATTTTACTGAAACACCAAACTTTACTCTTATTTAATCTTGTCTTGCTGGTTTGTCAGGTTACTATAGAAATTAAATACACATACAAATCTTTAAAGGTGAGGCTAAAGTTAGCTTCTCGGCATAGCTAGCTCACCAGCTCAGTGCGCACTTGTTGGAAATGCGGACAGTGTTACATGAAAATGTAAAAGTTTGTAACATGGTGACATCATACACATATCTGCAACACATAACTTAATCAGTAAGCCTACCTAACAGTAATTAAGTTTGAAATTTGTGCATTAAAACAAAATACAGGCTTTACTAAGACTCAAAAAACAGTAGACATATCTGCTGATGTTGTTTATTTTCCCACAGTTGCCACTAGATGTTACTAACATACATATTTTAACTGAATTCAGTGCAGCTGTAACCATGACTGCACCATCAGTTTAATTTGAAGTGAAAAAAGCTTGCGTCTGCGATACACACAGTATTTATGACTTACATAACCATATTAATCTATGCACTGTGCGACAGTGGGGTGGTCTTTTGGGACCTGTGCTTAGGTTTTTGTGCATTTACAGCATTTGCAGAAAGACAGAAACCTTGGATCCACACATAGGACAAACCCTTTAGCACACACACAAAACATTTTCCAATCACATTAATAGATTAGATATTAAGCGTGCACCCTTATCCCACACAAATCACAATGATTGCAGCAAATGAACAAGCTCAAACACCCTAGATGGCCAAAATTACACAAAACCTGTATTGAGGGTGCTGGAGTAGTGTCCTACCAGCATGACACTAAAATGACATGCACACACAAACACAAAGACTCACGTAATATTCTTGATAGAGGCCCTAGTTTGTCCACAACTATCTAGTCTCTCGTGCATGTGCAGGGCAGCCAGGCGGAGCGCAGTGTTACACTTCATCTCTACTGCGAAACGCTCCTGCAGCACGTCCCCAACACTCTGGAAACACAAACAATCACAGCATACAGACATTACAAATAGACCTGTGTGTCACAGTTAACATACCAAAGCACAACTGAGAGGCATCAAATTTCTATATTTACTTGTATAATAGACAAACATAGAGTACATCATGTCAGATATCTCAAAACACACAGCACATGAGCATCTTTATAAATAAATCAACACTGGGACACCCAAACTGACATTTATACAGCAAAAATAAACACAGCAGGAAGCTAAGACTCCTCACAGAACAATACATCAACATGACAGAAGTGGCACTCCCAGTGGATCTATTTTTATACTGCTTTTTAGAGCAGGTTTAGAGCACACTAGAGCAAATTGCCAGATCATTTATTAAACATTGGATATACAACCATAAACAACTATTTCTGGCAAGTGGAAAGTTGAGTTTATTTTTTTTTACTGTATGGTCAGCTTCTCTTTGAGATCTCAAAGATGAGGAGAGAGCGAAACAGATGGACAGATAGTAGAAATTAGCCTCTGACCTGTAGAAAGAGGTACTCAAAGGCAGAGGGGTCATCCTGCAGCAGGTCTGTGGGGTCTCTGGGGATGAAGCACACTCTGAACAGACATCTGTAGTCATGGGAGTCTTTTTTCTGCACCACCTGGTGACGATAAAAATAGTAAATGATAAAGATGGACACAAGCTCTAAAATTAAAAGCAACAACAATTCATCCAGTCTTTGGATGAATTGTTGTTATCTATAGTGTAATTAAATTATGCGTAATATAAACAGCCATCCACAACTACTGTATGTTTGCGTGTTCATTTGTTTACTTCACCTTCTGTATGAGCTCGTCTTCGTGCAGCAGCAGCAGCTTGGTGATGCTGTACTGTTGCTCTAGCACCAGGGCAAAGTACTCAATAGCCCGGATGGACAGTTTATCCTTCAGAGTCAGAACAATGTCCTGGAATGGTGAAAAAACAACAGTTCAGCCCCCCCTTAGATAAACATGTATCATCCCGGTCTGCTGATGGCAGATGGTCAAATCAGATTCCCCTCTCAGTTTCGCTTGCCCTGGGAATACAAACTGAAATACAATACAAAATCTGCTGAAACAATAATAATGTGCTCATGAAGACAAAAGCAGACGTGGACCCACTGGTGGTGAGTTACTGACGCAATGATCTCATTATGATGATTGTATACAGTAAATCTCTTAGTCTGCACATGCCCAGCTGGAGATAGAGATGACATCTAGAGTTACTCACAAAATCCAGCTCGACAAATGATTCAGCTCTGACTCACTGCACACTCTTCTCCTCACTTTCAAAAGTTTCAAAACTTCCTCCTCCAGAAAGCATATTATATAATTAAGATTTTTTTTTATTATTCCACAATTAAGAACAGCTAAGAAGAGTCCACCCACCCTCTGACACCGTTGGGGCAATCACACCATAACTTGTCGTGTACTTAATTGCAAAATACGCCCACTTGTTTCAAGAAAGCCTTTGACAACTACAGTAGATCCATTGTTAGGTCTCATAATGCTTGAGAGAACTGAGGGGGCCACTGAATGGATCTTCTGAGGACAGTAATGTAGGCAGCGCGTCAGATATTGTAAAATTTAGCAACATTTACATAAAAAACAGATTTATCCATCTATAGTCTCTAAATGTCATCTAATAGCTGCTTTTGCATTTAAGATAGATGTAAATTCAGCTTGTTCAGCATGGTAGGTTTTGTCATATAAATGAATTGTCTTCTCATTGGCTTTCTTGGAGCGCACAGGTATTGACAAACATGTCAGGTGCTCAGGAGTGATGCCTCGACCTCTTGGGCCAACCAGTAACAAGATTCATCATCCACTTACCCATCCTGCATTCAAAAACAATCAGTAGTGACCCAGTAGTGTAGCAGTTAAGGCCCTTTATTTTGACCTTCCATTATCAGTGTGCACCCAGTCTAAACCTCTGTGTAATAAATTATATACCTTGACAGTGGTGGTGTTGTCAAACTTGAAGGCCTTGGTCTGTCCGTTCTCTAAGTAGACCTTCAGAACATTGGGCAGGAAGAGAAGAGAGTTTCCCTGCAGGAAAGAAGTGAGAGGTATCATTGCGATTGGACAGGAATCGATATCAAACAAGGAAAGATAAAATAGGAAAAGGGCTCATGACAGCTTAGAAAATAAGACTGAGAGATACAGAAATGAGAGTCATTCATCAGTGGCTCACAGCGGCTTTCACTCCCACCTGAGTGTGCCCGTTGACCACAACCTCCTCTGCAAAGCGCACTTTAACTGGATTACTCCTCAGACGAGCTCTCTTCTCTGCTGACATGATGGATGACTTGGGATTCTGCAACACAAAGACACACACCGGGTCCATTATGCAAGGGCCGGACCACGGACTGAGATGCGCGCACTTGCCGAGTTCAAACCAATTACACGATTAATTCTGAGAACGACAAAACAGTCGCAGCGGTAATCAAACGGTCAACATATGTTGAGCAATGCGAATGTCTTTAATCCTGTCAGAAGATTCGAGCTTACGGTCACATGCTTGACAACACACAGCAGGCTTATATTCAAATCAGGATGGTGTAATGACTTCTGAATGTGTGTGTGTGTGTGTTGAAGGGGGGGGGGGTTCATCAATGTCTTCCTTGTACTCACTGTCATGTGCCGCAGGATAGTCACAGTGATACAATCCTCCAGGTCCCTGGGAGGGAAAAACACACACACCCGCACACACACGAGCAGTCACGTGCACACAAGAGAGATCATTATCTTTCTGTCCTGCTGTCAAGCAAGCACTTTCTCCTCTGACCTTTGCTCTCAACTTGCTGAGCCTTTCTCACACACATTCTTGTACATGAATCATCCGCACACAATCTCAGAAATACACTCCAGCAAATTAACCATGACACGGCGTTTAGTCACCGGACGGACCGGACACACTGGTACTATGAAGCTGTTCCTAGTAACTGTAGAAGTGGATCCTCACTGTCCACAAAAGGTAATTTAAATACTTGTATTTTAGATATACGGATAGATCATGGTGATTTATCTATGTGACCTTTCAGTTAAAAATGATGCCATTCGATATCTGTTGTAAGATTTTATTTTAACACACTAACAAATCACATAATCCTGGCATCACATTAAAAATATAAAACACATATCTGACTTCCAAGTTAATAATATCCCGCCTTTTCTCAACCACTCAGTGTTTCTAAATCTATTTATTTTGTCTTGCAAGACAGAGGATAACATCACTGCAGTCCCTCTCACCTTAAGATGTTTTCCACCTGCTCGTCGCTCAAATCCTCCAGCACTGTATCATTAATCTGCAACACCTGGTCCCCTGGGTACAGTATCCCATCTGCAGGACTCCCTACACTCCCAAACACACAAACACACACACACACACACACACACACACACACACACACAATGAAAAGAGTGAGCGTTTGCATAAAACAAAAAACCCAGCTGCACACGTGGGCTTGCACTTTCAGTTTAGATAAAGGGAGATATACACACAGATATATAGGACAGACACACACACCCACAAAATGACACATATGGTTATTCAACGCGGCTGACTCAACAGTGTTCAGCTGAGCTCTCCAGGATGTGAGGGGTTACGGTTATTCTGGGTCTCATCCAGTTCGGCTCCGCTCTGCTTTCTCTAGTTATTTATACTCATTTGTCTTCAGGCAAGAGAGCACAACTGAGGCGCAGCAGTTTCAGCCTGCTCTAACACACACACACACACACACACACACCAAATGTATGTACATGTAAACACACACGCGGACATATTTTTCACACACCCCATCTGTCTGGCAAAGCCCTGTCTGATCCTGATTTTTGACCCACTGACAGTATCCCACACTGATTTGCACTACACACAGACACACACACACACACACACACACACACACACACACACACACACACACACACACACACGCACACACTATACATACTCTCTCTATCACCAGACAACCCCACCCCCCACTGAGCTCTCATGTCAATTCTTCCAATATCCTGATTCTTGCTGTTTTTCCAAGTTCCCCCCTCCCGCCCTCTCTTTTTCTTTTCCTATGCTTCGTCCTCATCCACCACTTTCCTCTCGCAGTCTCCTCCACACCAGCAGCACCTCGCTGACTCCTCCTACACCCAGATGCGTCACCCACCTTTCCTCGCCTCTCTGCTCCCTGCACACGTTCACACTCATTATTTTTGCTCTCTCTGGCAAAAATTTGCACTTTGCTCGTTGGCTGTCCGTTGCTGTGTCTTCCTGCTGGCATTTTCTCTGTCTATTCAGTCCTGTTTTCTGTTATCACCTCGCTCTGTCTCTCTCTCTCTCTCTCTGGCAGCAGCTAGCAATTACAGACCTAGTAGCAGGGTGGTACCCTCCTCTTGGGGCGTTTATCAGCTTATTCTACAGGATAGATATAAAACTAATGGGTCAGCATCTCTCACTCCTCCACTCCCTCTCGCTCTCTCCTGAGCCCCCCTATCAAAGTTGCTTAAATGAAATGTGATTGAATTTAGAAGGATGAGCAGGTGGCTGTGTTGTTTCTGCGGCTTCTCTGGCACCGTGCCTTGCAGTCTGAATGCCAGGAGAGTCAGTGTGTGTGTGTGTGTGTGAGAGAGAGAGAGAGTGTAAATCTGTCTTGCTGCAGGCGATTCACTGTTGCATAAAGCAGGTGGCCATTTGAAGAGGAAGCAGGAAAACAAAGTGCACTTATCCACACAGACAAACATGACACACACACACAGACACATACACCATCACCACCACCACACACACCCCGTGTACCTGTGGCAACATCCCTGACCAGCAGGGGTGCGTTTGTGGTGAGGGTGAAGCCATGTCCAGTGCTGCTGTCCAGGACTGGGTCCCTGGTGATCTGCAGCGTCAGCTTGGTCTGGAAGTTCTGATTGGACAGACTGTTGGAGCGCTGTGATCTCCCATCGCCTAGCAACCGCTCTCTGAGGAGGTCAAGTAGGGCAACAGGTTACCTGACTGGAGGCTACAACACTTTGGTCATCAAGGGATCAGCTCAGGCCGATCAAAGACGAGACAGTTCACTGCGAGTTCAACTTTCATCACTTTTTACAGCAACATCTTTTCGTTCACAAATCACTGCCTTCTTTATTAAGCTGAGTATTAACAAGTAACAAAATCTATTATGGTACAAAATTATTTCACATTGCAAACAACAGCTTCACTGATGGTTTTTACAGAGATTTTACAGCTGCAAATAATGTTTTCATCATTGATTAGTTGGCCGTTTATGCGATTAATTGCCACTTAAATTGTCAAATTTAAAATAAAATCAGACAATTGTGAAAAAAAGCCCATCACAATGTCCCCTTAGCCCATGGTGGCTATATTCAAATAACTAAATTTGTTCAAACAATAGTGAAAGAGATTTGGTTGAATTAGAAAGAAAGCAAGAAATATTCAAATTTCAGGGGCTGTTACTTATAAACGGTTGCTATTTTTGCTTTAAAAGTGACTCAAATGATTAATTCAATACCAAATGTAATACCAAAAGATGTTTGGTAATTAGCAATAAACACAACAAGTACTATTTGCTTCAAAATATAGCAAAAATTTGATGCTAAACGGTTAAGGAAGTTATTGCAATTCATCACAAGGGGACCTTGAATATCTGCAGCCACTTTGACACCAGTCTATCAAATAGTTATTAATAGATATTTCACCGTGAACCAAAAACGTGAACCTTGTGGAGACGGTGGAAGAAAAGACAGAGGATCACCAGAGTCATTAAAAATTCATCATCCTAAGACCATGAATGTCTCACCATCGGTGAATGAATTAGCAGGCCAAATATATTATATACTTTATAAATAGCCAACTCAACCGGCAGTCAGAGAGCAGAGGTCGTATTCATGTAAACTAATGTACGCCATCAGCTCCAATACACCCTGGGAATATACAGTATCTGTATATGCATTTAAATCTAACAGTGGCATCTGCCGTCCTGGTCAGCTGCTTGTGACATTATGAGACTTTTTCCCAAGAATCCCTCACGGGGAGTTCACTGGGCTTCCTCCTCAGCACTGCCTCCTCTGCTGAGAACGAGAAACCACTCGACAAGGGAATGAAGGGCTCTTGAAAGCATATTTGTGGTCCACTGCGGGGTGTGTTTGTGTGTGAGAGAGGGACAGTTAGGTTTTGAATATGGACTCAACTATGTGTCGTGTGGGTGTGGGGAGAGGATGTGGCGTGTTGTGTGTGTTCATACACGTAGGTTAAAAAATAAACTTTTTTTTCAACATCTGTTCTGATTTTTACGGTATTTTTTTAAACGACGAAACAATGTAATAGCACATTTTCTCAGATAAAACATTAGTATGGCTATATTTCTTTTATTTTAAATGATATATAGCACACATCCCACATTTATACCCCACTGCAGGATCTGGCAGCGAGCCTAGAACTGGATAATGCTGTTTTTCCCTCCCCTCTATCCCAAACGTGATTGTTTTATCCGTTATTGTCGCAGTGCTCTGTGTAAGGGTCAGCATTTTCTGCTACATGTGGCTGTGTGGTGCCAACATTTTCTACTGTATATCTTCTCTATATTATCACTCAGGTCACACTGATTGTAAGCGAACAAATAAAGTGACCCATGTTGGCATTCATGTGTGAACATTCAATAGTTCACTCAATGTGGGATGCAAAAGATTACAGGGAGTATTTTTACTCCAACTTTTGAACTTTCGCCCCGAGCTCCGACCCTTGTTCATTCTGTACCTGCTAAGTGACTCCCGAGTGCGACGTATTATTGTTCCCACCACCTGCTGCACCCGGCTGGCCCCCCGAGCTGGAGACCTGCTCCTACATCGCTCCTTCTCCTCCATTTATCTAAAGAGACAAAGACACAGAGAGAGAAGGATGTGAGCTGCAGACGTAATCCCAACAAACAAAACACAGAGGAGAAGGAGACGTGGAAAGAAGATAAAAGGATGTGGAAGGGAGGAAATAAGTTAGAGTTTGGAGTTTAACTCTTGTCTCGTCGGACCGTGCAATCAGCAGCATAATTGTGCTCCGGCTAAATTTGCATCTCATCTGCTCTGTTTTTATATTCAGAGCGTGTAGCCCGCCTTGAATGCGATGAATAATCAGATATGTGAACAGAAAGCAAGAAAGGCTGAGAGAAAAAGAGAGGGGTGGAGTGTAGTCGGCACGAACAACAACACATGTCACACACATTTGACTCTGACCTGATTCTCAACAGCCACTGCGCCGTTACACAATAACAGGATTCACAAAACGTTCAACATAAATGTGCTGCAAACTGCACGTTCGCTACAACTCCGCAGCTGTGCACTTTCTGCTTAGCCTGCCCTTTAAACAGAGAGAGTGCTCGGGACATAATGAAGAATGGAGCGCTCAGTCGAACCCCGGGGAGGCAAAGCTGGTCAGCATTGAATCCTGACCAAATCTCAAGACTTACGACTGCCCTCGACTGTGTTTTGTTTCTGTCAGCCAATCAATACGCTGCCATTGAGCTCTTATGGAGCCTCTGATAATTCCTTGACGTGGTTTATTATCTATTGCTGAAAACAGACTCTACAATGGCAGCTGTATCCTACGTTTTAATGTGTTTGATGCAAGAGCAGCAAGGATGTGGAAACAAAGAATGAGTTTCTATTCGTAGCTGTATAATTTGTTTGCGACATCACACTGAATCGGGTTCCCTTTCTGTTTTTGTTTTCAGCAGATATTCTTTTTTTTCCTGCTGTCTTGTGATATGTTTCATCTGCTGCTGGCTGTGTCGGACTGTTTGACCCCGTGAGCAAAAATTAAAAGGGAGGAAAACTTTGGCAGGAACGGGAAGAATAGCGGCTGAGACCTGATCAATACAGTTAACGATGATGAATGTGCTCCTGAAACCTAATGATCCACACCTTGGCCTCAGCAGTCAGCTGCGGAGAGCTTAGTTTGATCAGTTCTCTGAGGCACGAATAAAACTTCCGCATGCCAAGACTTATGTGAGCATCTTTAAGGGAGGACATCAATTTTCTGGCCATCTGCCACACTCGTTTGAGCCATTTTAAAACATACCTTTGTCTAATAAACGAGGAGGGCAATTACCTCCCTGTACTTTAACATCTGATTTATGGGGAAACAATACACACTGCACTGCAATCAATAGAGGATATTAAGCTGTGTTGTGAGTCATGAGACCGAACACAAAATTAAGTTGTCATTATTACGAGCAGCTAAAACAGCAGGACCTCAGCTCATCTCCTGTTGAAGCGATCGCTGGTTCAAGACCAGTGACTAGCCTCCCTCAGTAGTAGTAAACTACGTAGTGTAGATCTGTCCTTTAAGAGGATTAGACAGAGGCCCTCGTTCTGCACAGACCCTCAGTGGTCAGGGTGTCACTTTAGCACCTCCCGCTGATCCAGGCTAAGGCAGATTGAGGTGGATGAGGAGGGATGAGTGAGGCTAGCTGACATCTGCACACGAGGAAGCGTTGGATCACTGCGAGAAAACAGAATCATCAAACAACATGTCTGGGCTGCCAACAGACACTTCCTTCCTCGCGTTGTGTTGCGTTGAATGCGCAGCACGCTTACAGGTACGGTAGGTGCGCTGTATCGCTGTTGTCAGTGCTGAGTCAGGCGGCGTTTTTTGCTGTCATTCTCCCTTTTTTCTCTCTTCTGTCTTTTATTTTCTCCTCCCTCTCTTGCTCCCTCAACCTCGCTGTCCTTGCCGAGTCAGGTAGTCGTCTCAGATGACAGTCTCTCTGGGCAGCAGCAGCCAGCCGTTTTTATATATACATGCACCTCCTGAGCACTTGATCAATGGTTTTTACTATCCTCAGTCTCACGATAACAGCCCACCTTTATAACTATTACTAAAGCAGACAAGTGAAATAAGGGCAAACATGCATGAGTTTACATCAATGTATAGGTGTTAGACAATTAAATATTCCACTTGAAAATAATACACAGTAATAACACACAGTAAGCTTTTGGAAAAGGCAGGAAAAAGATCTGACATGTGTTCTGTCGTCAGCATAACACATCCAGCAGCTCCGAAGCTTATTTTAAGAAAGCAGCACAATGTCCCACATTTTAACTAAAGACTGTGAGAGCATGACTCACCGTGATGTGGCTTGTCTCTTCAGGACTCCAGAACACAAATACCCTCTCGCCCTCTGAGACATCAGCTCTGCGGCCCCTCCAGGATTGGCTGAAAAGAAGTGGAGGGGGGGTCCTTGTGATCATCAGGGCCAATCCCAATCTGGTGCGGCCACCTGTGCAGAAGAGAGCAAAGCTATCAGGGAGGACCTGTCAAATCCCATAAACAAGACGCACAACCGCACGAGGAGTTTATAATTAGAACGAAGCGTGAAAGTCTGATTAAGTTCAGCTCTCGGCGTAGGATCTCTAACCTGTTTATAAGTAACAGAACTATATTCCAGTTGTTGATATTTTCAGAGTGAACACACAAGTGTGTCAGGCAAAGCAGATGTGACTCCAAACCAGCTTTGTGGTTGTGGTTTTTCCAACAGGCCCCTCCTCTGGTCCCCAAGGCTCTCCCTCTTGCTCTCCCTTTTCTTTTTTTTCTCTCTCTCTCTCTCTCTCTTGCAGCCTCAAAAGCACATGGCGATGTGTAGTCGAGGCACTCCATCTCCGTCTGCTTGTCTAAATTAAAATTTCATACCGCCCAGTTCAGTTAACTGTTCTTACTGGGGCACACTCTAAAAGCACAGAGGACAGCCTGTGAATCCTGATGTGGTGGAGAGAGAAACGCTGCCAGGCAGACAGAGATCTTGGCCAGTAATAAAAGAGGACAAGTCTTTCATATGAACATCAGGGCAGATATAGCTGAAACCTTAGCTGGCCCCTGGTTTGCAGAGAAAAACACACTTGAAGAACGCTTTGTTGTTGGAAAAGCCTCGCTGTCGAATTAGGAGAAACACTGAATAAACATTCTTCGTCTTGTCTAAGGAAACCGCCTCATTTTGCACTTGAATGTTGATCTGTGAAGTAAACTCTCGCTCCCCGATGCTTTCATGTACAAGAGAGAGCAGAAATCAAGGAATTGGTAGTCCCATCTGTGCAGCTCGTCCATCAGGCCCTGTGTCCCACACACAGAGCTCTTTCACGAGGCCCATGTGTCCCAGTGAAAAGCCAGCAGAAGACCTAGACCCACACAGACTGCAGGGCACATGAATAATGCATGGGGCTAATGCAGGCCTCCCGACCGCCTCCTTTCTGCCACTTTGCCAACACAGGCAACAAGAAGAGTGGAGCACAGGAGAGGAGAGAGACACGGGAAAGACGTATGGGGGTTGCAGGGGTGAGGAAGGGTGGGAGAGGGGAGGGGGGCTGCGAGGGGCTGAGAAAAGGGGAAGGGATACAGAGTAGAAAATTGGTCAAGGCAAAGAAAAGAAAGAAAGGACAGGATATTGGACGGGGGAGGAAATGGGGGGAATTTTAAGGAGGGTGAAGAGGGCAGAGGCAAAGAAACGAGAGAGTGAAGCTGCAGGGGAAGAAAAGAAAGGACAAAAGTATATACAGGGAGACGTAAAGGAGTCTGTCCTCGAGGAGGAGTGGAAGAAAAAAAGCTGATCAATGCAGCATTTCTCCACCAACTGAGAACACACAAAGCCGGGCAGCAGACACTGATGTATGGTTGGCCGGTAAATAAATAAATAAAACAGCAGACCTGTAGCATTGTTACCATTTGTCACGCTGTTTCTATCCCTCCTCCTTTCCACTCCAGCGCGGCGTCCTAAATGAAGAGATTCTTCCCTCCGTCATCTAATGATGTGACAGCGTTTTCATCTGATCCGAGACGGCAAAGCCTGTGAGTCTGTGAGCTCGTGATGAGTCTGCTCCTAATCTGGTTCTGAATCAATAGTAATTGCGAATCCTGTCCTCCACTGTCGTGTCCTTTAAGTCTCCAAGCTGCCCTCTTTCAAACACAGAGCTCATCAGCAGGCCTTGTAGCATGTCTGGCCTTTCACTCACCCCCCCCCCCCCCCATCACAGCCTCCGCCAGTCTTCACGGCACATGGAGGATATCTGTAGGTGAAGTAAGAAGGTAAGTAAGGTCGTCTGCTTCGACGCCTGTCTCATTTCTCCGAGACAATGCCCCCCCCCCCCCTTCCTCCGCCCTCTCTCTCTCCCTCTCTCTCTGCTTTCCCACACAATGTCCCTCTGTCTCAGACAAAACAGTCAGTTATTCAGTCCTGTCGGCTGGTATGAGTACACACGCAGTTCATAGAAGTGCTCCTCTCTCTCCTCAGGGGTTGAGAGGTGGCACTGAACTGGCAGCTTCTGTGCAGCCAGCTGGAGAGAAAACAGCCCAATTAGCACTGCTGGGCCAGACCGGGCCACTGCAGGTCACAACAACCTGGACAGCAGCCAGTGAAGTTGTGTTATGACACAAAGAAATGCTCCTGTTCCGCTAAATGATACAACCCATGCTCATGGCGATGACAGTGTGACTGACAGCCTGTAACTTAAACTTAAATGAACGTCAGCTGTTCACAGTAATAAATGAAGACTGGACAGAGGCACTTTGTTAATGTAGTTAAACACACACACACACACACACACACTCAAAGGCCTTAATATGATAAGCAAGTGGAGCGTTACACAGTCGGTAACCAGACTCCAGCAGAATCCTTGCTCGCTGATTGAACAACAGCTTTTATTTGGAAAGGAACAGTTGGCGGCTATTGACATCTTGCACTCAATCTGTCCCACACAAACACAAACACACTCACACAAACACACACGCACACACCGGACACAGCTGCATCACATGAGGCGCAGGGTAGCAGCAGCAGCAGCAGCAGCAGCAGGGGTTGGTTCAGCAACTCTACAATTCAATTCGGTTCACAGTCGCTGCCAAAAAAGTTGGACACAGAGCTCAGCAAACATTCAGTCGAACAGCAGCACTCTTGGCAGAAAATATTGTCTGTGTGTGTGTGTGTGTGTGTCTTGATGATTTTATGTAAGAGTGATTTAGATTTATGCGAGGCAGCTTCAGATTTCACAAATGCAAAGTTGACACACATTAAATACTCCAAAGATTCATTTTCTTCGTCTTGAAAAATGCTGCAGACGAATAAAACAGATGATATGCTGTGCTTTTAATTCAGGGACTGACCCGCCGTCGTAAATTACATT
Organism: Nibea coibor; assembly: GCA_023373845.1. Classification (NCBI taxonomy): domain Eukaryota; kingdom Metazoa; phylum Chordata; class Actinopteri; family Sciaenidae; genus Nibea; species Nibea coibor. Next base: position 12,257,324 of record CM041739.1, on the reverse strand, counting down.
TATGTAAATGTATTAAACAGGCTTCAGAAGAAAAATATCTGTGTTATGGAGCTGTGGATCGATAAGTTGTCAGCTGTTGAATCAATGCCAACTATTTGTTATATATATGTTGAATATATTATATATTAACATTTTCTCTTTTCTTCAGTCGTTGAATTTTGGGAAACACTGATCAGTATTTGTTATCATTTTCTGACATTTGTTGGACCAAACAACTAACTGATAAACAAGAAAATGATTGACAGGTTAATCGATAATAAAAAAAAACAATTGTTAGTTGCAGCCCTACTATATAATGATCCCCTTGGGAAATAAATGGAGTATTGGGTTACATTAACTTAAAACTTGTGCTAATATTAGACTTGTTAAGGTGTCCTTTCATTAAACGCCTCTTTGGATAAAAGCTTTTTTCTGTTGAGAGGATCTATATATGAACTAAACCTGTTCTTAAAGAGGGATCAGCCATAAATGAATGATCAGGCGCTTCTCATTTAACTGTTCCGGGATATTTTAGCCATACTAGCTGCATGCATGCGCGGATGGCCATGGATGTCAGTCAGTTGGTCGGTCTACTACTTTGGTCCAGATTAAAACATCGCAAAAACAAATATCGGACGCACTGCCAAGAAATTTCTTTTATTATCTTTTCAGGAATCTCTTTAGTGTCTGTGCCAACTGATAAATACAACAACAAACGGCATTAAAGACAAACATCACAGTGTTATGATGGAGGCTTCTGCCTCCTCCTTTCCCAGTGTTTCCCATCATTTCCCTTCCCTTTGTGTGTCTGTCTTGTCGTCTCTCTCTGTTTGTGGCCTCTGGTTTTCGCTTTCATCTGCCAAATAACCACAACACCTGTTTCCAATCATCCCATCAACCGGACCGGTTCAACCTCCGGACTTAGCCAAATCGTTTAGTCTCCCTCGTGGTAACATCGTCACGGCCAACCGAGTGAATTTTTTGGAAACCTGTTTTGTGATATCTGTCAAACCCTGATCTCTCAGGAAATCTGCCAGCCATGCCCAGCCCTGTCTCGTCTCAGCTCCTGTTTTTGGATTCTTGCCACCGCCAGACGGCACCACTCTGGCTCACCATCACCTCAGAATTCAACCTGTAACATCCGCTTTTGAGAGATGCGCTGAAATGATCTCTGCTAATTTCATTAAACTGATCTGGGTCTTTAGCTCGTGTTTGCATTTTTGGGTCTGCTGCCGTTCAACACAACACATAGTGTACAATGCACAACAACACACAAGTGATACAACTATCATATGACAAGGATAACGTCTGGATATCTGAGCAGATATCTGAGCACAGGTAATCAATAGCAAGAGTATTACTCTCTCCCTTCATCCTGATGGCAACAACTCATATTCACTAATGCTGGTCCAGACATTCGTGGTTCCCAGAGGAATGACTTTTTTGATGCCCTGACTTTACCCCTTGTGACACCCACAGGTTAAAATGTGTTTTTTAGTAAAATGTTTCAACAACTATTGCATAGATTGCCATGAAATCTGGTGCACAGAACATGTCTCCCTCAGGATAAACTGTAATCGCTTAGGCGATCCCTGAACTTTTCATCAAGGGTCACCATCAGGACAAAACTCTAGTCCATTTCTTTGGTTTATGAACCAACCAGTAAATTAGTTAGTATGCTAACATGCTAAACTACAATGATGAAACAGCCAGTGTCATTGTAAATTTGTTAGCATGCTGGTGTCAGCATTTCCATGTGCATAAAGCTTCACAGAGCACATAATAAAAAAAAAAAACACCAGTCAACAGTCAACCTTCAAACAACAGCTTGTTAAAGTCTGCTGATTGCAGACTGTTGCTTGTTGTGTTTTGCCGGTTATCTCTCTGTTACCTGTCTTCCAGACATAATCACATCGCCTGGTTTCCACTCAGCCTTTCAGCTCATTCCATTAGCATTATGAAGACAGGGCTCACCGTGCGTCGCTCATTTCATTTCCCCTTTCATCAGCGACCTGGCGAGGCTTGAGTTCCCCAAGTGCACTATTAAATAATGGGTCTTTTGAAGATTAATAGTGCGCTGCATTGTGTTACAGATCTCTATCAATGGTTCTGATGGTTCCGGAGAAGAGACAGAGACAGAGAGAGGAAGATCTTGATGTCTGAGGAAGGTCTTTGGATGTTAGACGATGACAGATGTTACAAGTCTGGAAAACTGTCTGGCTCACTTCTTCTGTTGCCGTCTGAGCCAATTTCCTTCAACTCAGTGATCCTTCAAACGCAGCACAATAGAGGGCTTATCTTTAAGTAAAAGTTATATCAAGGCAGCCAGAAAGTCAGCAGCTACAACAGGCCTCTGGGCTCTGAAATAATACGTACGTATAGCTATAGTCAGACTTTAATATTTCATATCACAGTGGAGAATGGATGAGGAAAGAAGTGGTTACACAGAGCTCATAATTTACTTAGACTCAATGCTTTTCGACTCTTAATGATTTACTATATATTCATAAATGGGGTTGGCCTACATTAAGGCGCCGCTGCCAGTCAATTGTGCCATCACCATGGAGCTGTCAAATCAATGAGGTCACGTCTCCTTTTTTCCTCTGCAGGAGTAACACTCGTACAGTTTGAGGGAAAATCCATGTACAGTATGCCTCACCTCTTATTCCAACTTCCATCTTTACTGTACGTCCATCCATCCTTCACCATTACCATCCAACCAATGTAAATCCTGATCCATTCATTGACAGGATATCAACTGAGAAAAAACAATATTGACTGATCCACAGCTTCCAGGAGCTGTAACAATATGAATCGCATTCCTGAACAGCCCCAATGATCAATTAATCTAATGATCAGCTGGTCAAGGCATTGGTGCTGAAATAGCAACCACCAATCCAGCAACACAGTGTGCCCTGGAGACATGGAGCTCACACTAAAGAGGAGGAGAGGCCGGCTGGCTGGCTGGCTGCAGTAAGTGGGACAGAGGAGCAGTAAGCAGGGCAGATCTTGGTTAATGCAGCCAGGCATCAAGTCTTTCCTGATGTGCAAGTTATGCTCGTCGTGTTTCTCCTCTGGCAGAGTGACCTCGGAACAGCGGCTCCCATCACATGTTGTAGCATACATCCCTGAGTCATAGCACAAAGCCTGCAGCAGTGGCAGAGCACAGCCACACACGCACAAGAGTGAAAGCAAAACACTGAGCTTACTTCACATAGGCTGCACATCACTGGACCAAAATTGCATTCATTCATTAGGTGTGCTTTCTGTGTGAGCATGTTCAGCTGTGAACCACAAGCAGCTGCTAAAAAAACACACTCAATGATAGTGATGTCTCTCTGCACAGTAGTATAACACGTGTCTAAATGAAAACGCAATCAGCGGTCGTATTAAATCATGTCATGCATTAAATGAAGGCCCCAGAACAGCAAAGCGCATTGTTCCGGTCTAGTTGTGTTGCTTGTCATGCTTGGCACGGCACGGAACAGCGCGGGGAAGAGGCTGCTGCGGGCCAAAGGATATGAGCAAAGAAGAAGAAAAAATAGGGGAGGCGACTGACTCTGTCCTAGAGTGGATGAACATCGCCTACGCCCATTCACAATGTGCGTGTTTTACAACCCAGACTCCTGGCATCCCCGTGATGCGTCCGTTCATTTCCAATCTGTAGCCGGTGACGGCGATTTCACTGCGCATCCGGCCACTATCGCTGCATAACACATGTGTTTGTAAATATGTACAATGACTGCCATTCATCCGTGAGGAAAACGACTGGGATTCAGTGTAGTAGCAATTTATAATACCCGATAACCTTAATTTGGGTTGTGAGAATAAACTAACCAGGCATCGATCGCGTTTATGGCTCATGAATGCTTTATAAATGTCCTTAAAATAATCAGTGTTTATCCTCGCGCTGACCAAACATTAACTTCGGTGGTCGCAGCCATGTCCGTCAAACCAGGAGGCTTAACAAAGAAAAAAAAGGTCAGTCTTTTGTTGCCTCCTTTATCATTATAATCGGCTTTAAATCTCCACACCGCCTCCCTCAAACGGGGACACGAGTAGCCCGCAGCCCGCAGGCGTTGTGAAAACAATCATCGGTTAAATTATTCATTTCTACGTGAGAAATATCAGTCCGAAAGGCAGGGGAAGGATGCAAGGTGCGGGCGCCCTCCGTGTACCAGCCGGGCGCTCCTTCACCAGACAATAACACCGGGAAATACCGAGAAAACTCACCTCGTGGTCTGAAGAGGAGACAGACGGACCGGGAGTCTGGGAGGGTGGTCCCCCCAAAAAAGATCAGTGATGCGGAGAAATAGAGGGGATGAGATCTTTGTTTCTCGGAAATATCCGCGGCGTCCTCCCGAGCCGGATGATGATGATGGTGATGTGATGCGTGTGTCTGCGTGTGTGTGTGTGTGTGAGAGAGAGAGGGGGGTTTGGCTATATGCTGGATGCTGTCATCGTACTGGGACTGCTCTCTGCTTAATCCTCGGCCCTGAGCTCAGAAATAACCCACCCCCTCCCTCTGTTCGTCTCTTTCCTCCCTGCCTCCTCCGCTGTCTGCCTGGAGGACCCCTTCTGCAAGGTCAGTTTTATCCAGTGAGTTAATAATAATAATAATAATAATAATAATAATAATAATAATAAGAAGAAGAAGAAGAAGAAGAAGAAGAATTATCCAGCTAATTTCTAATATTTTGTAAATAATATACTGATTATTGAAATTCTATCTTTATGACTTTATCATTTAATTCCTGATAATGTGTTGTAAGAAATAAATACAGCTCAAGTGACTCATTCTTTTACACCAGCGTGTGACGTTTATTTAATGACCACTAAAACAAATAGCCCGCAAGCCAGGCTGGAGTATTCAAAGTGGGAAGCTGCCCCAGGGCCCCATATTTATTGTGTATCAGCTGGTTAGTAGTAATTTAGTTAAGTGTATATTTGTTTGGCAATCTGTCCCACTAGATCACAGTATCAGCTCAAATAATAAAGGCTAGATAGACACAGACATTTGACTTATTAGCTTTAGACAGCCTCTAATAAAACAAAAAAAGATAAGACTATTTTATGGTTTTTACCCGACATGACGATGCACACATCCACTATCTACCATATTTATATTGTTTTGCCTCACTTAATTAAGATTAACAGAACAGCATACAACAGAAAGAAAACTAATCATACAGTGCAAAGTCTTTTATCTAGTCTACAATGCCTATAGATAGATGCATATCTATATCTATACTTGCACACACACACATATATCTTTTAAATATGTATATAGTTATTTTGTATGTTTTTATGTTTCTTATGTTTTTATGTTTATGTCTGTGTCTAGTCAAATTCCTCGTGCGTGTACACACACCTGGCCAAAAAGGTGATTATGATTATCAAACAACCAAAAATCTTTAAATTATATTTTTAAAATGCATATTTTGGAATAGTAATATAATACATGTATGCCAAGTTTAACAAATAAAGTATTCATAAACCAGACTGTGAACTCATCTTCTACATTTACGGCGTCACATCTCTGCGCCCTTCATGCGGTTTGTCCCTCTGCGCTCACCGTCGTGTGTCGTCACCTCCGTGTCCGGTGCAGCTCGTTCCTTCCGTCCATGCTCCCTGAACGGTGAATTTGATTCCAGCACGGTAACACAGACTGAAGAAGAAGAGCCGGAAAAACCGCAGCTGAGATGTTCAAACTGGAAGGACTCGGACCGAAAATGGATCCGGAGGAGATGAAGAAGAAAATGCGGCAAGACGTCATCGCATCTTTACGAAACTTCCTTATTTACGTCGCCCTTCTCAGAGCCAGTGAGTACAGGCAGATGACATTGACATCATTACTAATAAAACTGACTGTTATAGCAGGTATTCACGGGTTTGCATGGCATTAATTGGGCCATTTGTGCATGTCAAAGGAAAGACAGGCATAAAAATGTATCTTATAGTGATGATAACATGTATAAAGCATCAACCATCTTACCCTATTCCTAGAAAACATTAAAAAATACATAATAAACTCACTCTGACTGCACACTCAGACAGTCCCAGTGGGTCTGTGCTGAGCTAAATCTGTTGCTTAATCTCTCGTCATGCTCTTAACAGAAACTAATCATCTGTTTTCTCCTTACAGCGCCGTATGTGTTAAAGAAGCTGGACAGCATATGAACCGAGCAGCTGGCCTCTTCTTCTTCCACCGAGAGTTTACTGCATCAGAGACACTGTGGACCATCAACGCCATCACCATCACCATCACCATCATCAGCAGCAGCAGCAGGCGGCTGGGGCCGTTGCAGCAAATCCTGTTGAAGACGACCAGTGTCTGTCCATCCATCACTGCACCTGACGAGACGACTCCTCTCTCTTTTTCTTTTATTTTTGTCCTTGTTCTTTTTTTGTAGGCTGCTTTTCTTTTGAAACGTGTTGTGATCATTGTTGAAGACAGAGTTTGACAGTGTGTATCAAGCTTTGATAATAATAATAATAAAGGAAAATAATGTTTATTTTTGTTGGTTTGCTATTGCACAGCAGGTCTGCTTAGTCCTGCGTACGTGGAGCAGAAACTGTTAAGCTACATTCAACAAGTTTGAATGAAATCACTGAAAATAAAAAGCAAGAGGGAGCAGCTCACTGTCGACTTGTCGGTTGTCACTGTCGGTTTCAGCTTTAAGGCTTTCAGATGATGATGGCCGTCTTAGAGTGCTGCAAGCACCTTGTAGTGACAGTGACTGTCAGTCTGCTTATCTCTGCACATACACTGATTACAGTTGAGCACCAGGTGTATTAATTAGATCAGGCAAGATTACTATAAACGACATGTCGAGCTGTGAAAATGTAAGTGTAACACTCCAACAGACTTTTTTCACAGCAGCCATTTTGACATGGGGTCGTAAACATAGGTATTGCCTAATGATACTAATGAAGGCTGCATTCCATTCAGGTCAAACAGAGTCAGGGAGCTGCTGTGGTGCATGACAGTTTACTGGAAAGGCTCTGCTGCAATATATATAAAGGAACCTTAATTATTATCATTGGTAACACCTGTGTTGACTTTACTATTTCATGTCAAAATGGCTGCTGTGAAAAAGGTCCATTAATGAGCACTTCACCAGAATCAGAATCAGGTTTGTAGCCAAGTAGGTTTTCCAGGAATTTGTCTTGGTGTTATTGGTGCCTAACAAACATTAAGTAAAATTACAAAACTAAAACTAAACTAATATAAACAATATAAATATATATACAATGTGTTTTAAAATGAAAAGAGCTGAGCAGTAGGAATATACAAAGTGCAAATGCATAAAATGTGCAAAATACTAATCAAAACGTGGTAGTCCAAAAGCTGAATAAAAGGTGTATGTTAATGTAATGCACGAATAATATCTGTATGTCCTGGACCCCAGCTCCACCAGTTTGTGGGGAAGGTTTGACACCACACCGCCGACTGAAGTGACTCATGATTGGACCTGAATCCTTGTATTCAAGGAACAATGTTAAGTCTAAAACTTAGAGTAATGAAGCCTTGTTGTCTGTAAAACATAATGAGAAACACACACACAGCTTTTTAATCATTGCATTTATTTTATGAAATCTAACAAAGTGTGACTGCAGTTAAGCATTACAGATGCCTTTCCACAGGATCACCATATGGTGGCGCTGTTGTTTTTCTGTGAGGGTCGCTGAGACTACAAGCGATGGAGGCGTCGACAATGGAGGCTAAACCGTGCCGGTTGTTTGAGCGCTCTTAATAAGTAACCTTAACAATAACCACGAGGAAAAACTGCATTACATCAGATCTGGTTTGCGGATGCATGAGAGAAACAGCCGTGCACATATCGAGGCTGTTCTCGGGGACAAAGCTTGCCGCATCCCTCCGTGTTATTGTTGGATCAGGCCCGCCCATACTCCAGAGCATCTCTAGGAAACCCGGCTACATCCGACAGGACGCTGCTGCTACAGTATGCGTGAGACTGGAGGTAGGCATGTCAGAGTTCAGTCAGCCTGATGCCTTTTTGGATAACGACTGTTTTATGAATGACCTTCGCTGTGCTGCTGCAGCACCACAGATGCTACAAAATAACACCTTCACTATTCACTAGCAATGGACTTCCCAGGTCATTTCCAGCATATTTTCAATCAGCTTAACCACCAGCGCCTCCATGCTCAACTGTGTGATTGTGTGGTGGTGGTTGGAGGCCAGAGCTTCCAGGCTCACCGCTCCATCCTGGCAGCGTGCAGCTCCCACTTCAGGGCTCTCCTGAGCTCCAATGACAGCGATGACAAGGTTGGAGGACCAGGATCTGACACAGGTGGAGGTGGAGGCCCCAGTGTAATGGAGCTAGATCCAGAGGTGGTTACACCAGAGGCCTTCTCCACCCTCCTAGACATGATTTACACATCCACCCTCTCTCTGAGAGCCTCCAATGTGATGGATGTATTGCTGGCAGCGTCGCATCTGCACCTCAATGCTGTAGTCAAAGCCTGCAAGCTCCACCTGTCCAGGAAAAACTTCCCGGCATCGCCGCCTAAAGGCTGGAGGTCAGTGCAACAGCAGCAGTGCACCCAGGAAGAGGGGTCGGTGACATCTGTCACAGAGGAGGACATGGGTGAGGAGGAAGTGGGAGTGGAGGTTAGTCAGTCTGGTGGGGTTGAAGACCACGGAGCGAGGAGGAAAGTCAGTGGCGGGCAGAGTCCTGCGCTATTTCCAGGGCAGAAGAGGAAGTCACAAGAGGACAGGCTGAATGGTAGAAAGAGGTCCTGCAGGCTGCCTGAGGGAAACTATAAGGAGTGTTCACCCACCGTGACCAGAAGCACCATCAGCACAGAGGAGGGAGGGGAGGAGCTGCTGTCCCCGGACTGCCCGAAGACGACCAACGGACTGTGGCAGAGCCGAGGCGAGGTTGAGGAGGAGGTGGAGGAGAAATATGTAGCAACCAAGGGAGACTCGGAGGAGATCCAGCTACCGAGCCAGTCGGACAGCGGCACGGGAGGTGTGGGTGCGTGGGAGAAGGGCGGAGATGCAGATGGAGACAATGTGGTTAAAGTGAAGGTTGGAGAAGAGGGGGAGGACGATGGAGAGGACTTGAAGATGCCGATGATTGAGGTGAAAAAGGAAAATCTGAACTCATACTCACCAGATTTGGACACTGTACTAAACAATTCTCCATCTCCACCACAAGACTGCATGGACAATTTGGAGACACAATTAAGTGGCGATAAAATGGCGACAGCCTGTTTAGAGGCTGATGTGAGCTCTTTACAATCTCAGCTGTGCACGCATCTTCATACTGATGCACAGAGAGAGGCTGGAGATTTAGGGGAGGAGTCAGTAGACGGCGAAGGTCTGGACAGCCTGTCAGAGCTGGCGTTTTCCTGCTTCCTCAATCCCAGCGGTGAAAGTGTAATGGGAGCTCTGGAAGAAGAAGACAGCCTAGCTAGCCTCACTGCTGCTGCTACTGCTGCTGCCGCCACCGCTAGTGACACCCCTGCAGCTGCTGGAGATGAACCAAGCCAGAACTCAGAAGCTCAGTCCACCGATTCCTCCGCTTCACTGATGTTTCCAGTAACGTCCGTCCCCCTGCAGCAGCTTCTCCCAACTCAAGGCCCCAGTTTCAGCGACACACTCATCCTCCAGCCCACCCAGAACACTCTAGCTGGGTTCCTAAGCGGCATCAGACCAAGCCTCGGTCTGGAAACCTCACTTGTCCAACCCTCCAGGGCCGGGAAAATCTCTGGGGCAACAACCTTCCGTCGCATCGCCCCCAAAGTGCCGCCTGGATCAGAAGCCGGCACGGATCTCTCCTCTGCATCAGCGGGGGATGCTGCCGATCGACCGCCTCTGACCAGAGCTTCAGAGGATGTTATGTCCAAGTGCAAGAAGGCAGCTGCTGAAGATCATGTGCTGCTAGTGGAAGGGGAGAAGAAATACGCCTGCAAAATCTGCTGCAAGACCTTCATGAACCTGACTGACTGTAAGAAGCACATTCGCGTTCACACCGGAGAAAAGCCTTATCCCTGTCCGAAGTGTGGCAAACGCTTCAGCCAGTCCTCCCATCTGTACAAACACTCCAAAAATACCTGTTTAAACTGGAAAGACGATTCATTCCCAGAGAGCCTGCTCTGACCTGCACTTAGGACCCACAGACATTTTTTTATTAAGTTTGAGACATAATTATTTATTTAAAAAAAATGCACTTGATTATTTATCCCCCCCCCCATCAATTTTTGATTTGATGTTATATAAAATCAAAGTCTGTTAGCTTATAGATGTAATTCTTTTCATTTTTTATGTTTTTCTTAGCCATGCTGTGCTTTTCATGAAATGAATAAGACGTAGCCAAACTGATGCAAACGCACTGAGAACATTCTCAAAGAATAACTTTTGACTGCTGTGAATAAATGATGCACTTAGTCATTTGTACTGAGCTTACATCTATTTTGAGCATAAGGAACTTCTGAAAACACATACAGAGCATTACATTTAAACTAAGCCATCGGTTTTTATTCTTCAGAAAAAAAAAACACATCTGACGCACAAAACTGTGGAGTGTTGTACTGTTCTGTAGACACGGAGCACTGACATCAGAATAAAGTGCAGACCAAGAACGTTAATCTTGATGGCAAACACTGCGTTAGAGAGTGAACCACTGCTTCTATTTTGATGGGAACATTTTGAAACAAAGATTTTCCAGTTTTCTACATAAGACATGTGCATGTTTAGAGTGTTTTATAAGCACTAGGGTTAAGGAGTGCTGCTATTTTTGTTCATTAGCCTCTTTTTCAAGAACTTGAACACGTGAAATGTCAAAATCTTGCACTGAGCATTTCCTTCCTCAAAACTGCACACTGAGTATCAAAAGTGCACTTCATTAGTCAGTTAGGATCAAATCCAGCTATCCAGTCGACACTGATATGGTGTAAAAACATACAGTATCTGACCATTTCTATACTACATTTTCCTCACCCTTGTTTAACTCACATTGGAGACCACTACTAGGCCTTTACACATTACTGTGATCTGTTATCCGTGCAGCACCAGAGAGGGTAGTACTCTTGCAGTTGCAGGCACTAGAAGGTGAGTTCACTGGGCATGTCTGTGCCCTGTAAACCTCCCAGCAGGTTATTAGCTGACAAAGCTGCCATGATGCCTCTTGTAGAGTAGGTTGCACTGCCGATGTGTGGCAACACCACTGCACAAGATAAAAGAGGACAGAAAATATGATAGAAAATCAGAGGGTGTGGTGGGTTAAAAGGGCCAAGTAATATGAGTATATGTTGCACATCCTGTTTACTCACCACAGTTTTTAAGTGTAAGAAGTGGATGGTTTGTTGGAAGTGGCTCAGGTGTTGTGACATCCAGTCCTGCTGCAGCTATCTGTCCACTGGTTAAAGCTTCATATAGATCTTCCTGATTGACCACAGCTCCTCTAAAACAAATGATTCACCTCATCTTCATAAATACACGACAACTGTCATTAATCAAAATGAATGATTTCCCCTTTATGCACACACACACTGCTTTGGGAGTCTACCTGCTTGAGTTGACAAAGACTGCTGTGTTTTTCATCTTGCTGAAGAAGGCCTTGTCACACAGCCCCTGGGTTTCAGGTGTCAGGGAGCAGGAAACGACTATGAAGTCGCTCTCAGACACAAGTGTGTCCATAGGAACTGTTAAAGAGAGAAAACATGACACGGATAGTCAAATATGCAGACTTAATATCCAAACAGCTTGTTTTTAATTTCATTTCCACATCTCCTGTCCTGTCCTTTTTGTATCTCACTATGCTTTTAATCTTCTAATCACTGTTTCTCTCCCTTTTCTTACCAAACTCTCCGTTCACCTCAGCAGCGTAAGCCTTGGCTGTTCTTCCGGAGTAGAGCAGCCTCTTCACTCCAAAGGGCATGAGTCTCTGAGCAATGGCCATGCCTGTACACAGAGCACACATTTGGCTCCATGATCCAGATGCATGTTATATCTTATTATAATGAAGTTGCTATGAAGTCTTACCAATGCGTCCCAGTCCAATGACTCCTACTGTCCTGCCAGACAGACCATAACCACACAGCCAGAGAGGCTTCCATGAGCTCCAGCCACCGCTGTGAGGAAAAAAAATAGACAGCGTGACCGCTTTGGGACTCAATTAAGGTGATTATTTGTACTCTTGGTTAAAAAGTTACAGACAGACGGTCATAATGAAAGTAGAAACTGATTTGTGTAAATGTGTAACTTGGTGAAACCGACTTTTTGACCTCCTCCACTCCCTCTGGTAATCTGCGAGCGGTGGCCAGCAGCAGAGCTACAGTCAGTTCTGCTGTGGCGTCAGTCAGGACATCTGGAGTGTATCCAACACGTATACCACTGTTGAAAATAAACTAATATGACTTAGAAGCATTGTTGACTGCGCTAATTGTGGGTTGTTTTTGTGAGGTATATAAGCTAGTTTTGTTTTTTTAAATGGGACTTACCGTTTTTTGATTTCATCAAGAGCCAAGTGGTCATATCCCACAGACAGAGTGCTGATCACCTTCAGGTTTGGTCCTGGAATCACACACACACAAATCTAGTCACTAGTACACTCGATCAACGGATTATTATCACAGTTTGTGAGCAGAGACAATTAGTAGAGACTGAAAACTAATCTGCAACAATTTTGACAACTGATTTAATAATTTAGGGCAGCGCAGTGGGTAGCACTGTTGCCACACAGCAAGGAGTTTCCTGGTTTGAATCTCTGCTGGGGTTTGCATGTTCTCCCCAGTTCTACACACACAGAGATGATGAGTACCTGCAGCATCCAGAACCTCGGCATCGATCTTGTCCGACAGCAGACACAGAAGGCCGTGAGCCCCCTGCACACCTTTGAGAAGCTCTGCCCTCGGCACAGGTTCATCAGAGTCCCACAGAGACACCTCACACCTGTTTCAATGTGCCCAAAAAAATAAAATCAAATGCATGTGATGGAATGGAAGCATACATGCTGCTTTAGGTATATGAGACTGTAGTGGTGGGTGCATGTGAGGTCACAGTCTGTCACACTGGACTTGTATTTGGCTGCAGAAGAGTGTAACATGAGTCCAAGCAAAGACTGATGACTGTCTGAACATATGCTTGGGTCAAACTGAAAGGTGGGGACAAGCACAGTGAAGTACAGTCTGCTGCTAGTTAATAAACACTATCTAGACCATGTCTAACAGATAGTTGATCGTTAAAAACAGTGCATACACTCCACCCGTGGACAGGATCTTCATCCCCTCCTGCGGGATGCGCCTCGTCAGGAAAACCTTCATGAGTTTACCAGCTGTCTGCATCCCACTGTGACGGATGACCCGAAGTCCTCTTCGGACAGAGCACCGTGTGACTCGAGGCCGGAGGATGGACGTGTGCACACTCAGGCCAAAGTGATACGTCCACGGGTTTAACCTTCAATGTCGGCTCCACTCACTGTGGAAGAACTACACTTCACACGCTCCTTCACACATCAGGAAGTAGTTTGTTTCTTAGCACTGCGCCTGCGTGGAGATGTGGCTGTTTGACCCATAGGGTGGCTTTGGTGGACGGTCTGGTGGACGTCTTTTCTCGACACGCAGATCAATCCAACATTCAAATAAATCAGATTTAATTGAACGTGACATATAATATTAAGAAGAATTTTGTGCGTTGTCTTCTTGGTCGTGTTGTAAAGAATGCTGTAAACGCTGTGTTTACAGTCTATTCATGCTTGGCGCTGTCCCGTTCAGCAGTTTCCTTTATTGGTTTATTTATAGATACATTGTAAATGTTCCTAAGCACAATTGGGCATGTTTACATATCTCTGATTTCACTTCCTGGGATTTGTAACAAAGGAGTGGACAATGACGTAACATCGGCAAGGCGTGGCAGTAGAGCTCCAATACCAATCATTTCAAAATCAATAATAACTACGGAAACAGTTTTAGTTTAAAAGCCGATTTAAAGTCTTGTATAGTCAAAATCTTACTTAAAACATATACCAAAATATAAAGACTGGCCCATTTCTGTATATGATAATACTAGATTATAATTACTGATGCATTAATGTGAACTACTTTGTGAATCACTTTATTGTTGTGCTTGGTGAAGATGGGGATTATTTTAATCACTTTATATGCATTGCTGGGTAGCTGTGTATCCTCTAGGTAAGTAGAATTACGTATGGTAGAAATATTAAGCAGCATAACATGGAAATACTTGTTATAGTAATATTCGAGTTTCAAGTTTCAGGTTTATTTGTCATATGCAGGTTAACACAGGATCAACAATACGGTGTCTAGTGTTGGACTAGAGGAACCGGTCAGCTCAGCATTGAGAGCACAGCAATTATGTAACAGCATCATACACAAAGGACAAAAATATATGAGTGTGTGTGTTCTATACACTTTACAGGTTCTAACTACTATAGTCAAGTATTGAGAAGTATTACTATATATACTACTATATATGATCATACTACATAAATATGATATATTACACTATTTAAATCGATCACAGCACTATCACATATTGATAGTCATAGCAGTTAGATAGTTGACAGGCTACAGCCTTAAAATGCAATCTAGTCAGACATGACAGAATATAACACTGACATGTGTGGCTGCAGAAGTTTATTTGTTGCTGACAATGATCGCGTCTTTTGTTTTGGTTACGTCCTCTGCGCGTCGCCGACTTGCCCCCTGCGTGTGACGTCACCGTCCGCTCCTGCGTGACGCCGTCTCCTCGGTGCTCGCTAGCTCGCTCGCGCGGCTTCGGTTGGCTGGTCGTCGGTTGGTCCTCCTCTGGGGCAGCAGCGGCAGCAGCGGCGGCGCTGTGAACGGTCCTCACCCTCCGACAGCTCACAGGGGGCGGAATAAGGAGCTCTCGGCACTTCAGGAACAAACGAAGAGCCTTACCAAGAAAAAAAAAAACAAACCAAAACAGGAAATTAGAGTGGGGGCCCGTGGAAAAAGGGTGAGAAAAATATCTTCTTAATGAGCTTTTCTTTAATATTTTCATGTGCTAGACGCGAGGACAGCGGCTAACGTTAACCGTCAGCTGTTAGCTCGGACGGGCTGTTACAGGCTTGTTGCAGAGACTAACCACGGTGTGTCAGGATAAAAAAAAACACTCCGTTTGATTACTCTCGCCTGTTAAAATGTCGGGATATAAACTCAGTGTGTTGTGCTTGTGCAACGAACTTGAAGCCATATCGCATATTTGCTGCCATATAATGCAGGCGTTACCTCACTGTGCATGCTGATGGTCAGCAGTACTCACACTCAAGAAACCTTTTAAGGGAAAATGTAAGAAGGCAGACGTTTCTGTCGTAATGCTAACCTCCAATTACCGGTGGGTATGTCCTGTTTATATACCGTGTGGTTAAGACACAGACTTTCATAAGAAGGAGTGTGCTTAATAAATATATCATACACAACGAGGAACTGAATAATCAGTACTGCATCTTTGTTTGTTTTTACTGCGGAGTGAAGCTTTGTTCCTGTATATCGAAATGATAATAAAACTACGTTTGATGGTGGATTTATATATTATATCAGAGTATATCCTCAGTATATGTACTTTTATAGCTTTTTGTAACATCACGAAATCTTCTTGATTAGGAAAGGTAGCTCATCTCGTCTAGAGTAGAAGTATGAAGTTGCATAACATGCAAGTACCTCAAGATTGCACTTAAGTACTGCACAAACTTCTGAAGTAGCATTAAAACATTAAACTGCTGCTCACACTTAATTATTTAGTAATAATAATCTCTAATCTAATCATATATCATGAAATATAACACTGATATAATATAACACATTTGTTGCAGATAATAATCATGTATTTTGCTTACTTTTTTTACAACAGTGATGTGCCAGATCTATATATCCTCAGTACATTTTATAGAAGTCTTCTTGAAACTCATTAAAGTAAGCCTTTATAGATCAAATAGCCACATATTAATGTCTGATTTCTGCAAATCTAGGGAGATTATCTCAGTTATTTATAACAATGTAAATCCATAATATAAAGTCATAATATAACCCTACGTTTACTGGCTATGCAACCATTGTAAATATCTATACCCTCCATTTCCCAGGACTCTCTTAACCACCCGGTGTCCTCAGGCTGTTCTTCAGAAATCAATCATCTAAAGTGGATTTATTGGATGTGTACAAATCAAAATACGCACGTGTCATTCCAGAAACCAATACCAGCTCTTCGTCCCAGCCCACAGCAGACATTTGGCTGAGGAACTTGCAGAGCCTGTCTGAGCTTGCCAGCAACAGCAGGTTTAGTGGAGACATACCTGTACTGTGCGATGGCTCTGTTGACCCTGCGTAGAACCCCATCCATCTCCACTGCTCCAGTGAGTTCAGTCATTCCCTATGTGTTGTACACAAATAGGTTGGGCGTGTGGAACGACAAGGGCTGTTTATACCGGGCACTCCAAGAGAAGTTGTTCCTGATTGTAGATCTCATCACTACATTTGCCTGAATGATAATGAGGCTGCTTTGTTTTTCACTTGCTCCCAGGGGATGTGATTGCAGCAATACGCTTGCATGCTGAAGGGTGATCATAGTGATTTAGCACCCATTTACATCCATTACATTGATGTCAGACACTAATTGGATCATGTAGTTTGATGCACACATGCATATAAGCATATAAGCACCTTATCATAAGTTTCTGTCTTTAATGTTTTCTGCTCTCCTTTCATTCTGTCACTCTGTCATGATGATTATTTAACTTTACACCCAGGCCTGGCTTTATTTCCTGGTCTTTGTCATTGCCAACTATACCATAAAAGACCTGACTGTGGGTCCAAGTTTCATTTTTTAATAATTTGTTACAGAATCTATTCACTCTACTATCTTAACTTATGTTCTCTCCCCCTTTTCTTCTTTAAACCCT
This sequence comes from Nibea coibor, assembly GCA_023373845.1. Lineage (NCBI taxonomy): Eukaryota > Metazoa > Chordata > Actinopteri > Sciaenidae > Nibea > Nibea coibor. The sequence goes on along the minus strand of CM041739.1, from coordinate 12,240,432 downwards.
CATCTTTCCCCTCCTGGCTCCTGCCCCTTCCCCTCTTTAATTTCTTCTCTTTTTTTGACTCTGTCTGGACTTGTCAGTTGCGTAACAGGTAATGCTACTGTCTCAAGTTTCTTTCTCTGTAAACCCTCGTTACTACTGCTACTTCTCTCTCTCTCTCTCTCTTGTTTTTCCTCCCTCCTCTCTCTTGCATTATGTTACTCTTTAATTTCGTGTCCTTCTGTAATTTAATTGCTAATATCTTTGTTTTTTCTCTCTTAGTGCCCCCTTTCCTGTGCTTACATATCACCCTTTGTGTCTGTCTTCCACTGTACCTTATCTGTGTTGCACCACATTTCATCCGAGAAATAACTGAACATGTTTTCCAGCCATTTGTGTCCATGCTTTTCGACAGGAAAAACAGGCACACACACTGTCTCTAATTCTCCCAGAAAGTTTGTTACAGCCTTTCAACACTTTTGAGAGCATTAGAAATTATGTGCAATGAATTATGTGCAATGTTTTCCTGTGAATTAGTGCAAAAAAAAGGCTCATACACACCAATTGTACTTGTGATTACAACTTTTTCACAGCTACAAACAGCCTGCACAATAGAAACATATGTGTATTAGGATAATATATTTTTGCACACAAAATCTGAATCATTCACAAACATTATAGTGATTTATTTATTTTTTTTAAGGATGATGACATCCAAAGAAGAGGGAGACTTCAGAAAAGGTAGATGCACACCAGTGTTGTCTTTGAATTGTCATCTAATCAAAGTCCCGCAGCACTGTATTTACTGATCCCTGTCTGTCTGTAGGGAGAGCTTTGCCCTTGTGAAGGGAGCTGTCCATCTGCTGGAAGATGGCAAGAGGTCAGATCTCGATGAGGAGACTTCTTCTGGTCCAGCTTCTCCTGTAAAGGAAGGCGACAGGGCGTCAGACACACGGCGCAGGCAGCTTCATGCCATGGTTGAGCAGCTTAGACCAGAAGATACCATCAAACTGGTGAGGCCTTGTGTTTACATGCATGTTGTGAATCAGAATTTTGTTTTTTACCTGGTCAGCCAAGTAACCTTGTCCTATTATCTTATCAGGTCAGTAAAGGTCCTAACATCAGTGCGTTGAGAACACTCATTAGATTTTGATGGAATTACTTACAATCTTCTAACATTAAGGGCACTGTTTGACAAACAAAGCCTAGGAGTGCATCGATCTGATACACAGGATTAGTATTAAGTGGATTAGTTCAGTTACACTAAGTCATGGCAGCTCTCTAATCTCCAGGCTCCTTAGCACCCCTGCTCTCATGTTACCATAAAACAGTTCCAAGAATTTGAAGAGGACCGGTATCAGATTGTTCCATGATATCGAGAGAGAAAAAATGTAAGACAGTGCATCCATAACATGAGCTGCATTTTAGAGCAGATCTGGGTATTGGAGTAATTCATTTATTCTGTGTTAGAACTAATCTGTTCAGCCATCAGATACACATGATGATGTTTCAACATGCCATTGGTCCAACAGTTTACCTATGTGCAAAAGATTAAGCTTTGATGCATCAGAACAGGCATGCAGAATGCAAAACACCACGCACGCCCGATGAATTTCATTGAATTTGTTTTTATTGTGATTATTACACAATGAATTGTGCAGACGTAGGTGGACGGTGTGGTGTAGCTGGAATACATCAGGTAGACAGTCAAAGGACAACATGACTGTACAATATCAGAGTTTAATGTGCAACATATGTGGACAATATTGCTAGCTTTGTATGTTTTAGCCCATCCCTACAAAACAAAATAATATTGATGTTTTCTAAAGCATTCCACACATTTTAAAGGTGACTAGTAAGTTTTGCCAGCAGCAGCTGGATTTATTTCAGCTCTAAAATATGAAAATGTTCTTAATAATTCTTGATAAGTAATCCGTCATGCCAAATGTTTAGTTGTGTTTATTTTTTGTGTCGGTTATCTTATTCTGGCATTGGTAATATGGTGAAAAGAATCAAGGCAGAAGAAAGTAAATATGGACATTAAAGAGTTTATTGCTTCCCACAATGACTTGACAGACACCACTACAGCTGTATTATCGTGCATAATTTGTTGGACTTGGTCAAAGAGAAAAACAGACTAATAATTGAGTGTGATGGATTACACAGGTATGATCCTTTAAGAGAAGAGACAGCCAGTACCTGAGTTTCTGTAAACACAACATTGGCTGCCCATCCGTTTATCCAGGAAAGGAAAGGTCAAGAAAAATATTTTGTACTATGTGTAATCAGACAGGTTTATTTGATTTAACGGGTAACTTTAGACTTCAGAGAAACACATTGTATGTGTAATACATTCATTTTTTTTCCTTTTGCTTCTTTTGCCCTTCTGCTTTCTGTCTCTCACATCCTCATGTCTCCTCGCCGCTCGTCCTCTGCTTGCTGTCATACAGGCCGTGCAGTTGGAGTCTGTCAGCTCGGTCAGAGTCAGATATCTGATCGTTGTCTCCACCCTTGGCAACAAAGAAGAGAGTATCCTGCTGGGCATGGATTTCCCTAACTCGGACAGGTGTGTGTAACCAAGATGCTGGCATACAGGGTCACAAAGAGAACACAAGATAAGATTTCCATTCAGTCTGTAATTTCTGCTTTAGCTTTGAAGAGTTAAAACATCTTCCTTGTCTTCTGTCTCTGTGTTCTCCCTGCCTCTTTGCAGTGAACAGTGCACTATCGGCCTGGTTATGCCAGTATGGAGCGACACACAGGTGTATCTGGATGGAGATGGGTAAGAAACATTAACAAGGGACCAAGAGGTTTGATTCCTGACAGCACTACTCACACGAGTGTGTGAATGTAAGGATGGGTTTAGTATCATTGTGAGTGATACAGTTTGGATAGAAAAGTGCTGTATCGCTCCTGATGAACAGTTGGCACCTTCCATGGCAGCTTCTGTGATCAGTGTGTGAATATGACAAGTGTTGTTAAGTGTGTGTTCAGTAGCTCAGAGAGGCACTGTATAAATACAAGTCCATTTACCAACTGCAAAAACACAAGCAGGGAGTTTGTGAGGCTGTACAGCACAGACGGAGCAGCCTGATGTCTGGGATTCTGGCCAGAGATAATCTGAATGAGTAATATCTCTATTTATGGAGCTGAATCATTCTCCATAAATTATAACTGCTCCTGTCACTCAGACCCTTACATAAGCATGGAGATCATGAATTTTTTTGCAATGAATTTAGCTGATAAGCTGGTAAATATAATCCCTGATGGCAATGAAGTGCATCCAGAACCCCAAATGTCTCCCGGTTTATATTATAAATGTGGTGATGGCATAGGCATTGATGCTCAGAGGAGGAGAGGAACTGCACTTTGAAACTGACACTAGGCAGCTCTTAAAAGTGTTAGACTATCGTGGTGTGGTTTCTCTGCTGTCAGCTGCTTTGTTTTTTATTAATCCGCTGACGCACGCCGAGTGTCATACAAGATGCTTTGATTAGCTGCCATGTCACACCAGTATGTTCACCCTCATTGCACCTCCAACTGTGCTAATTTCACTCTGTGTTCTCACATTTTTAAATCTTCACTGTCTTCACGGGAACTATCACTAATTAGTGTCTGAACAGTAATGTGTCTCACCAGTATCATGTCTTCATTTCTCTCTTTCCTCTGTTGATCTTCCTATGACTTAATTATTGTGACTCATATTTCTTTCTTTTTTTCCACAGAGGGTTTAGTGTGACCTCAGCTGAAGAGACCAGAATTTTTAAGCCTGTTTCCATGCAGACTATGTGGTGAGTGAAAATGCTGACATCCATGAGTTAAAATTAAAACATGAATGTCCTTACTATGGCACGCAGTACGCCACTTCCTGAAGTAACAGTTACATGACTTTGTGGCCTCTTTCTGAGATGTTTATTTCCCTAAAATATACATTATGGTGTCTTCTCTCCACTGCGGTAAGGTCAGTGCTGCAGGTGTTACATGGCTGCTGTGAGCGGGCCGTGAAGGCAGCTGTGATCCCAGGGAATGGCCTGGAATGGGCCAGGCACTACCACCACCACATCGAGTCAGACCGCCTCTGCCTGAACGAGTGGGAGGCCATGGACGACCTGCTGTCAGTCCGCAAGGATAGCGATAGACACAAGTCAGTATAAATATCTCAAAACTCGATTTTCCTGCTTTATTATTGCAAGTGCACGTCAGCTTGTGTCTAATCTCACTTTTTCTTGTACATGAAGCTCGGCAGAAAGAATTTCCAATGAGGTGTTGATCAAAGAGCACCTGAGAGACATCATGAGGACTGAAGATCTGGACAACCTTACGTCTAAAATGGTAAGACATTTGGGTATATAAAGAGGAAGTTAGTTTGAACATCTATATGTATGTTTGTATGGTTTGATCTTTTCTTTGCTCCTGTAGGTGCACGCTGCCCTGAAGACCAGGATAGGCTTTGACATTAGACCGTATAAGGAGTACATTGACAATGAGATCCTGGTCACCATGGCTCAAATGGACAAACCCTCCAAAATATTTGACTACCTTTACCTGGTGAGTAATTGCTCGTCTTTAAAGACAGTGATAAGCATTATTTTACCATTGTGGTGAGAAGCCTTTCTTGGACTAAACTGAAGTGTGCTTTCACCAGGATGTTGTCATGTGACTGTAACTTCCCCTTTGTGGGAGATCTGTGTTGACAGCGATAGGGAAGACGACTCTGTAGGCCCTTTCCTTTTGTCCTCCATGTTGTCAACTCAGCCTCTCTTTCGTTATCTGGTTTCAGGGCTCTGAGTGGAACGCAGCTAACTTTGAGGAGCTGCAGAAAAACAAGTCAGTATTTTCACCTGCTTTATACAGCTTTGTGCATTGTTGTCCATCTTTATTTTCCATTGTGTCATGACATGGGTAACATTCAATTGTGTATTATCTTTGGCTGAGTCACAGCTGTGGCTCTAAGTTTGTGTCTGTGTGTTTTTCAGTGTGGGCTATATCCTGAATGTGACGAGGGAGATTGACAACTTTTTCCCAGAGTCCTTCACTTATATGAACATCAGAGTGTACGATGTGGAGACCACTGACCTGCTCCCTCACTGGTCAGACACGTACAACTTCATCAACACTGCAAGGTAGTGCTGAAACCCCACCCACACCAGAAGATGCTTAAAATCTAAACCACATTACTGGCTGTAATGTGGCTTTTTCACAAGATTTTAAGCATCTTACATTTAGATTTGTCCAATTATTAGACATCAAAATCATATCAACATCAACATGTTTCATACATTTGTGAGTGCTCCTATTGGCCCGAATCTCAATCCAGAGGAGAAATGTGTGACGCACTAAATTTCCTCTAAAGCCTCTTTTGTTGTTACACACACCAGTGCAGAAACACTGGAAGAAGAGGGAAACAGCCAGCATATCTCTGTACAACCGTAACAAAATCTACCTACCAGCACCTCTAAAGATCACCAATCGGTCCCAGTAGTTGCCAGGCAACCAGCAGAGACTCCAGGAAGTGTCCGGGCAAAAAATAGTCCCAAACGCAACCTCCCACAAAACCGCGTTTTTACACTTTGGTTTTTGTAATCGATTAAACAGCTCGCTTATCTAACTGGCTGCTACATTTAGTGTACACACGTGAGAGTTTTATCAATGTCCTCATCTAACTCTAACTCTTATCACACTTTGTCTTATGTATTTCCATTTGGACTAAGCTATGTAAGTCTACAGGCTCAGACTGAACTGGGAAATTTCTCAACTGCAAATAATGACTTAGCACCCAGATGCTTCTTAAATCACTGAATGAGCTTCTCTTGATCTCTGTGTTGCAGAAAGAGTGGACAGGCAGTGTTGGTGCACTGTAAGATGGGCATTTCTCGCTCTGGGTCTACTGTTATCGCCTACGCCATGAAGCAGCAGTGTTGGCCACTGGATGTGGCGTTGGCCTATGTTAGGGATCGCCGATCCATTGTGAAACCTAACGACGGCTTCATGAGGCAGCTCCAAACATACAACGGCATCCTCAATGCAAGGTCAGTTATGATGCCTAACACTTGAATGAAGATATCTCTGCTCCAGTGTCATCTAGCTGCTCTATGAGACTTCTCTATGAGATACTGCTGTGCGTGCCTGTGTGAGGATTGCACTGTGTGTTCCCTCATTATTGCAGCCAGCAGCGTCACAACCAGCTCTGGAGGCGAAAGTCTAGAGACCAAAGACAAAAGTCAGTACACAAGGAGGAGGGAGGGGAGGAAGGAAAGCCAGAAGAGGAGGAGGACGATGACGATGATGATGAGGAGGAGGATGAAGAGAGTCCAGATGAAAAAAATAATTCAGTGGAAGAGGTAATTAGTTACATCAGTGATGTGTTATTAGAATTTTAATTCCTGCAGATATTTTTAATCCTCAAATCCTTTTATCTTCACAAACAAGGTGTTTGAAGAGCCCGTCACTCAGCCGGATAGCAGTCAGGGACTCGAGAAGACAGGACCACCAACAGTCAATCCTGTTATCACAGTAAATGAACGAGACAAGGTGAGCAGACTGTCAGACACAAAGACACTCACACATATGCCACCCAAAGCCATTTATCTTCATGCATTTCTTTCTGACTCTGTTTCATCTCAAGGTCGCGTCGAGTGTGAATCGCAGTGGCAGGATGAACCTCTTCTCTCTCATGCAGTCCATCAGTGAACTAGATGATGACCATATCGTGCAGGTAAACAGCAGAGTGCCAGTCCAGTCTGTCTCATTTTCTCTTGATAGCTCAGCTGTTAGTTGCAAACATACAAATAGCTGATTTATAAATTTAGGAAATAAAGAAGAAGTTGGTGTTGAAATAAAAGAGGTGTAAGATACTTGGAGTTAAATATTTAAGTGACTAATTCCACTTTTCTTTTGAGAACTTTGAGCTTGAGTTATTTTGCATTTTTTAAATGAAGGACCTGCAGTAACGCTCCTTTTTTCACAGTGGGTGTAACAGTGTGCTGTATTATTTCATAATGTATGTTAAGCGTCTTTTCCCTGTTTGTAGCCACTCTATAAGAAACTTCTCTCTTGTTTTTTAAAGCTGCCTGGCAGTCCGAAGCGGTCTCCAGGGCAGCGGAGGCGTAGCCAAGGGCGGCGGGGTCTGACTCACCAGAAAGCATGCATGGATGTTTCGCCTGAGCCACGAAACCTGCTGGACGCAGATCAAAAGAAAACCTAAAGAGATCAACGACCTGGAAGAGCAGGGGGAGTTACAGGAGGGAGGGACCTGTCTCGGAGGAGGAAGAAGTCCTGATGAAGCCAAAGTGTGCTCCGGTAACATGCCAAGGTTTTTATACACTGATACACTCTGGCTTTGTTTTAGATTATACGGATGATGGAAGTTATAAATTATGTTTTGCAGGTCTTTCATATTGCATATCGCATAACTGTATTTTAACTGATGGTTCATTGTTGAAAAAAGGATCTTGCTACAGTTCTGCTTTACCAGTGAAAGCCAAGATACCTGATGTCTGAATGATTCTTCACGTTATTCGTGCCTGTTGTTGTATTAATATGTTTTTATCAGTGTTTTTAGAACATATCTTACCACATACAAACATTCTGCTCTCTCCCTTCATGTAGCGTCCTCCCTCTTCTTCAGTTCTCATATCACATTCCAGAGATGATATCTATGCAATTACTGTGTCTCTTTCACTTTCCTCTGTAAATATGAGGCTGTATGCTGCCAATTCAAGGTAGACGGTTTAAAATGTGTTGGGAGGACTTCACTGTATCCAAGCTGTGCATTATTATGGACCAAGTCTGGGCCAGTTTTATGGCACACGCCTGTTTGCCAAATGACGTATTCCAATGTGCCAATGAATATATTTAATGAGAAATCTTTATCATGTCAGTATGCTAAGGACCAATGTTATCCATTTTAATTTTATTCCCTCTATTTAAACACCAGAGCTGTATGAGTGCCTTCAATCTCAGAATGAAATATGACTCTATGACTGGTGTTTTTAACGTTTTTACTACAACATGGTGGCTGCATATTGTATGTATCTTGTGCTGTTTCGCACTTGGTTTGATTGCAGTGTAAATGTGACCTCCTGAGGTTTTTTTTGCATGTATGCATAAGGCACATATCTATATGGTAAATATATATCAACACATAATTGCTGATGACTTGCGTGCATGTTACGTGTTTTTTTTACAAACACGTGAGAGCAAACAGTTCAGGGTTTTCTCATGTATTTATAATCAACATTTAATGCATTGCAACATACTGTTTTCAGATTGTTGATCATTCGATGCTGATGTGGAATATTTCATGCTGGTGTTACTTTTTAATCCAGTGAACCCAAGCTAAACTCCATTTAACCTGCTGCATGCTCACCATTAAAGAAAACATGCACTTTATAACCCCACAAAACACACTGCCTGAGCCAACATCACGCTGAATTATGATTCAAATGATTCTTTTGGGAAACATCTCGACCTTGTTGTGTTAAGCTCTCCACTGTCTGCACCTCTCTTTTGTTTACAACAAGCACTATGAGAAAATAAAATCAATGATACTCAGACAAACTGCTTTGTTTCTTGATTAAGTGAAACATCAGAGGAGAAAAGCTTCTGTTAAGAAACACTTTATTGACAAGAGACAAGCAACCTTACTTTCATCGCTCATTTTGATCCTTTTTATATTGAAATTCACGACAGTGCTGAACATCTGTATGGTGATAGAGCATAAAGGGATACAGAGAACATTTTTACAAAAACAAAATGACACCTAAACTCAGGTCCCGACGTATTTCCTTCTGGGTTCACTAAGAATAACTCCTCCCTCTTTCATTGCTGTCCTGAATGACTGAACCTGTAAACGAGAAATGAACATAAAGCAGGTGATGACTTGGGCAGGTGGGGCGCACAAATCGGTTTTCTGCTGCGTGCACTTACGGCGTCAGAGCGGTACGTCCAGGGAATCTCCCTGTACACCATCCTGGTGATGCCGGCCCGCTTGCATCGATGTGCCAGCACTTCGCCCACAGCCTGACACGCTGCCACGCAGTTTGTGGACCGCAGCTCCTTCTTCAACGCCCACTCCTTGGTTGAACAGACGAGCACCGGAACAGGAGAGCCAGTGGAGAACACTTGTGCTGTCACATGGTGCTGGCTGCGAAAAAACCTCAACCTGTAATGACCAAGAGAGACAATGGTGAAACAGAAAAGAAACACAGGGGACAGGTGAATAAATACCTGGTAAGGATGTCTGATAACAGCTTTTGAATTCATGTAGTTTCATTTAAATGCACTCCCTTAAGGTCTCCCTGGATAATAACATTTCAGTGAGTTCCATGACATAATTTGTTGGTCTCTATAGCATCGGTAAAAAACTCCCTCTGTCAACAGCTCATTCAAAACTGGCTCACTTGCACCAGCTGCTGGTTTCCTACAGAGCGGATTTGAAGATATTACTGATTACTTTTAAATCCCTGAGTTATATAGTTGAACCTTTAGTGCTCTACATCCTCCTCAGGTGCGTCATTCCTGGTTGTCTCACAGTCCAAATATGTCCAAGACTGTGCAATGACCTGCCCAAGGAGACGAGGCCGCAAACTCTGTGTGAGCTTTTAAAAACACACTTTTATAAAGGGCCTTTAGCTGACGTCACATTTTACTTTCTTTTTTTATTGATTTATTATTATTGTGGTTCATTTAATTGTGTTCTGTTCAATGGTAACTGTTTTCTGAAAGCTTCTCTATAAATAAAGTTCATTGCTGTTATTTTATCCACATACAGGCAGGCAGGCAGACAGACCTGTGGTAGAACTCCCGGTGGGGCCAGGTCGTCTTCCAGCCCCGGTCCTTCACAGCCAGAGCCATCTGCTCGAGGTTCCGGGGGTTTCTGTTCACAAAGGTCGGGTTGACGGCTTCATTTTCATCGGCGCTGGGCTCCGGCTGAGAGGCTGCCTGGCTCAGACACCGAGCTGGGTAACAGACAAGAGCTTTTCGTGAAACAAAGGATGGGAGTGACCGGTGTTTCGGTGTAACGGGTGACCATGTTCACTGGTGACCGTTACTGACGTCTTTGGCGGCCCGTTGATTCTCTTCGCGTAACTACGGCAACCACAGAAGGTCGCCAGTTGTCAGGGTCACTCGTTAAACCGAAACACCAAGACCAGGCTAGTTTACACGGTCAGCGTTTAATAAACGGCTGTAAATAAATACAACAACACCAGAGCTGTCCACAGACTGTGTCGTGAAAATAACTCACCTGTCTGGTTTGTTACTGGACGACATCGCTGAACTTGACCTAACAACAGCCGGACACCGCGACACATTTCGCTCAAAGCCATCTCCTCCTCCGCTGTGTTCACCTCATTAACTACAATCACAAAGTCACTGTGCTGCTGTCCGGCGAAGCGTTCTGTCCTTAGAAACAGTGAAAACACCAAATCTTCTTCATCATCTGACTCTGTCTCACCGTGACATGTGCGGCGCCATCTTTGACATCCGGACAACGTCCCATTCACTCGGTGCTACTTTAGAAGCAGCCCGGACAGGAACAAACGCCAGCGAGTCAGCAGTTCCGTTTATCGTGTTTTCATCCGTAGAACTAACTTTTTTCTACTTCTGTTTATTTTTTATTATTATTATTTTTTTTTTTTTTTGATATTGTTCTATTGATGTCTTATTTTTATTGTATCTTTTTGTAATGTTTTTACACATTATTTATTTTTAATTGTTTTATATTGTCTCGTCTTTTACATGTCTTTTGCCACTACGGTGTTCTTAGATCTCATTTTTTTTGCCTGAGTATCCTGTTCGTGCTTGTCTGTCAAAGCACTTTGTAAGCTGTTTTTTTAGGTGCTATATAAATAAAGTTATTATTATATTAAAGTAGGTTGAACAATTACTGTTCTTAATTAAAATTGTGAGGTACTTGTACTATTTCCATCTTATAATTTTACCTTTTAAAGACACTTTTACACCACTGCACTTATCTGACAGTTCTAGTAACTGTCTTAGACATTAACATAGCTGCAGTATAATAGGGAAGTTAGAATGAACTCCACCTAGTCTTTCTCAATAACAGTATAAAGATTAAGTCTATCTACATTGGAGGTTCATCAACAATACATTCTAATAATGGAGTATATACACCATTATATTTAATAGATACTTTTAATGTGTACGATATATTTTGCTAATATTTACTTTTGTATGATTCTGACTGCCAGACTTCATACTTCTAAATTATTTTTTCATAAAGAACAGATAAATAGACACGCTTTATACCTAGTAAAGAATTAGAACACTTCATCTTCATCGTCTGTGACTTCACAAATTAGTCAGAAATATGTGACACAATAAATGCCGTGACTACACAACACATACAGCATTCCCACAATAAGATTACACAAGAAAATCATATTTAATTTCAGTTCGGAGCTGATCAATTTTACAGTGCAAATCATCAGGGAGAAAAAAAAAAAAAAGATACATGTCCAGTTCAGAGTTTGTTCAAAACAGTGGCATGATAATGAATGTTATGATCTGTCCGAAAGACTTAGTGGATAAAAAAAAAAGCAACCAGTTCCAGTAAGGCACATGAAAAAAAACTTTTGCTATCAATGAATATCTGTTGTGTATGTTCGGAAGACATGGCGGTGAGGGGGAAAGTATCTTTGGCTCGTGAAGATAATTCAGATAATTCCCTGCTGTCATTTGACGAATACTACAGGCCTGGCTGATTAAAGCACAATGCACCAAGTCAACAATCATATATTCCCTTCAACTGCAGAACAGATTCATTAATTGGTGTGCTTTCCCTTTTCATAACTGATGTCGACAATTTATGTTCATTAAGTAAAAAGTGAATGATTGCTATTTTAAGCTAGTGTATTTAGAAAGCAGTACACAACACTGATAGTGAAAAAATTAGCAAGGGGATACAAAAGTACTTTTTTTTCCATTTCATATAATGCAACTGTAATCCATTATACAGGGCCTCACTTTGATTCTACTGATGCAGAAATAACAGTCTATACCATCATGATCATTGTGCAAGTGAATTAAACCATTCGATATCCGACAGGCAATAGAAGGACATTGTTAAGACAGTCATTCTGGTGTATGTAGTTGTAGTCCAAGTACTCAATAATATAGATAAGTTAACATAACTGTTTGGCAAGCCTAAGTGATCATTCGACCGATCATATAGCAGCTGATGCATTGATCAGAGCTGTGAAGGAGAAAGGGGTCAGCTTGTAGCCTGATCCACTGTAGAACTTGTTTTGAAACTCCACCCTGTAAGACAGAGAGGCAACGTTGACATGTGACAGCAAATGCAAATAACACATGATTTTCTTTACATCTCTTCAGCAACAATCCTGTCCAGTTTATTGACACAAAGCTGAACACTTGACTTACACATGACTGATTCAGTGCTTTGACCTTTTTGTACCACATTATGTACAAAAAGCGAGCAAGCAAGCAAACAAACAAACAAAAACAGGAAAAGAAATCCTGCTGAACAACATTTTAAACCCAAAAGTGGTCCATAAACGGATAGTTAGGTGACCTTTGAATCTTATCATTAGCACCACCATCAGGCAAAAAGTTTAATTTAAAGACAGGACACATCAAAACCTAATGTGCAGCTGTGAACTGAGCACATTCACCCAACCCTGAGAATGAACCCTTTTCAATCTGGAGCCTCGCTGAGCCAAAAAGTCAACTTCACATGCAAGATGCATAATTCAATCAGGCAGACTGCCATGAAATCTGCTGAGCCCATTCATCACCTCTATCACATTTGTCCGGTGACTAACAGAGTGCAACATGTACACCAATATAGAAAGACATGTCTGGGGAAACTCTGTGCACGGATGAGTAAATGATCTGGATAACTTTGGTATGAGTTTTGTTTAAATTCGTTTAACGACCAAAGTCAAAGATCTATAGCTATAGGAACAGACAGGAAGGTGAAGTGCATTTCATGTTTTACGGGCTACACTTTTCAATAAAATGGCTGTAAGTCAAAGTTCTGAGGAATTCTACTGGTTAGATGATAATCAAAACTTGAGCTGCGTTTTAGGAGGCCATTCATTTTTGTTGCAGTGTGAGATGCAAGACAAAGTTTGTGTTTTTGGTGTCTTGCAAGTCCATAAATAACATGACTACCTAAACCTCTTAAACATGGATTAAAGGGAAAAAGATGTTACTCAGCGCAGATATCCTGCCAACATGTTAATTCTTCTTTGTCAGACATGGTCGGTGAAGTTTAGAGGCAACAAGACAATTTTCCTTTAAAAATATATTCTCTTATATATTAGTCTTCTCCTCCCTCCCATCCTTACCAGTGCAGACGGAGCGCGTGCAGGAAAGCTGAGAGTCCCTCCATAACCAACAGAATGGAGACAGTCAACACCGCAAAGAAGGCAAAAACCACAAAGAGGACTGCAGAGCCCACATAGCCCTGCCACCTCAGGGCAATGCGCATCACCATGACCCACAACACCTCAGACAGCTCTGCGGAGACACAAATGGCTCACCGTCAGACAACCATCAGTGCTTGGAAAAAACACATTGTGTGACTAACTGGCTGAATAAAAAAAAAATATCATGAGTGATTTTAGAGAAGAAGTCTGTGAGTGAGTGTGTCCATCACAGGAGGATGATGGTGTATTGTGTGTGTGTTAGTGTGTCACTAACGTGCGTGTGCCAGACTGAGAGCCCAGAGTCGGAGGTAAGAGGCGGTGTTAGAGATGCAGCCCAGGCAGTACTCTATGGTGTGGATGGCCTGATGCATGAACACGTCTGCGGCATCGAACTCCTGCAGACAGCACAGTTTAAACACTTAGATTCACAGCGGTACGTCTCTGATTAGTAAATTTACACAGACTTCTTTCTGACCTGTTCAGCTGCTCCTTCGTCCACCTCCCCCTGACGAGTGTTGATGGACCCCTCGTCAGGCAGCAGCAGACGTCTATCTTCCTCCTGATGTCGCAGAGAGACAGAACACTGTCAGAAAATACATCCAACTCTCCAAAAGAAAAAAAAGATTTTTTTAAAAAGTCCAACACAGACTCACAATGTCACGTCGTCTTCTCTTGAATTTGATGTATTCGCATATGGGCTTCCCTAGCAGGAGGACTGGGACAGCACACAGTGCCAGCACCACCAGGACCTTCTGCACCACCAGCTACACGTGAAGAGTTACAAGAGCTGCTGTTAATTTTTTAAGCAACATATGATCAGCGTTCAAGAACAGTGTTGGTGTTTTTAAAAATGTACTACAAATAGCATGCCATGGGTGGGGTTTATTTTTATGTCGACCTTCCAGATGTTCACTGGTTTCAGTTCATGTTAACACTGTATTAAAATCAGCATGCAGAGACTTGAAACTGAAACATTTATTATTTTTAAAAAAATGAGAAGCAATTACTTTATCATTGCCTGTAAATGCAGTTAAAGCACTGATCATTTTTACAGTCTTATATTGGTGTGTTCATGCGTTGGGAAACTTTGCCATCTGAGGTTTGAGAGTAATCTGCCAAGCAGCACTGCGTACTGCATTCACAGGCTATACGATCAGAAAATAAAACCCAGAGGACAGAAGTAAAGTGAAATAGGGTAATATTATGCATGAGAACGGCTGCTGACTAACTGAACTGTTGTGTATAAGATACAGAGGCAATATAAAAAGGACCAGCTTGGCTGCTGGGTATGTAAAGTGTAAGTAAACTGTAGAACATTAAAACACGGATATGTTCCTTTTTAGGGAAATGAGCAAACCACACACACACCTGTCCTGTATAGAGCTGCGGGTTTTCAGGGTTGTCTGTGAAGAGGAACATGTCTATGAAGTGGATAAGTATACTCGGAGCGATTTTGGACTGGGCGGGCGTGTAGGCGATCCACTTGAAGACCACCATGAACACCAGGTAGCCAAATAGACAAAGCATAAAGAACAGCTCTGGGATCAGCACAAAGAACACACTGCTTATCTTCCCAAAGTGCCTGAAGAAAAAACAACAACAACAACAAGAGGAACAAGGACACGTTAAGGCACGTCGGGACAGACATGAACAGCAACAAGAATGGATCAAAAAAGTACAACACGACGGCTTACCAGTAGTTGAAGAATGACAAGCAGACTCCAAAAGTCATGTGTATGACGCCGATGACGACAGACATCTTCATCTTGTACGAGTTGAGGAAAGTGAGTTTGTTGTTGGCCAGCCCCCAAATCTGACAAAACATGACAGAATTAGGATGGCAGCACAAAAGAAACCGGACCATGACGAAAGGTTTAAGGAATGTGAGGACCATACCGGGTCGATGCCAAATGGATAGGGGCTGGTGAAAACACCAGGCACAACAGGATCCATTGACAAGTAGTTGTTCGTGGCCAGGACTGATGAACTGAGAGGCATAACATAGAAATAGGTAAGACGGACAAACAAAGTGCAAGAACGTTGGAGTAAACTAAAAAAAAAACAAAAAAACACAAGAATTAAAACTTGAAGATGTGTAAAACATGCTCACTTCCATATGTTCTTCTCAAACATCGGGCCGACGTGCCACCCTGAGTTGAAGGTATTGAGGCCTCTGCTGAAGCACTCGTTGTAAACAGCTCCGGTGTAGACAGAGAACAGACCCATCAGCAGAATCAGATACCTTCCTCCAAACATCATCTTCCAGATCTGAAACACAATACGCCAGGTCAAAGACGTGTTTCAGCACTTTTGTTTTACAATTCTGCAGACATCTTAGATACATATATATTTAAATATATAGACACAATAAACAATCATCAATCATTCAAGTAGTAATTCAGCTGAATGTTATTTCCTATGAGTTCAAGTTAGTTTTAGCTTTAGCGTGTGTGTTACTGTGAGTCAATACGCGGTGAACTACCTCGTTGTTGTTGTTCTTCAGTTTGGGGTCTTTCTCCTCAAGGACCATCCAGAGAGCAGCCAGAGTCATCAGTATACCATGACCCACATCCCCAAACATCACAGCAAACAGGAAGGGGAATGTGATTATGGTGTAAACCGCTGCAAAGGCAATTGGAGGCAGGACTCAATTTAATTGAATTTAAAGAAAAAAAATATGCGAGGTCGAGCATTCTCTGTTTTGTGGCTGAAGAAACTTTTTTTAGTGGCGTGCCGACATACCTGGATTGACCTCACGGTAGCTGGCTACTCCGTAGGCATCAACAATGTTTTGGAAACCGGCTGTGAAAGAGTTGAGGGGAAAGAGGGTGGGTGGAGGGGTGGATGAAGGCAGGCGGTTGTAGAAGGAGTCGACCCCACTGCCGCTCTTCCTCTGAAGGATGAGAGATGGGTTGGGTAAAATTGGGTGATTTATGTCAAGTCTCCTCATCTACAACTCTATGTTTCTGCTGCAGCCTTACCCCTCCTTCTCTCAGGGCGCTTTGCAGTTCAGGCAGTTTGGCAGTGGGACACCAGGCCTCAGCGATCAGGCATTTGTCAGTGACGGAAGGGCTGCAGAGATTTAGCACCATCTGCACCGCCTTACACTTCTGCACTCGCACTTTCCACTGGGGCAGCACGGCCACTGCCCGCATCAATAGCTGCTGCAGGAAGGACTCGGTCTGCGACAACACCTGAAATAAAGGGAAACGAAGCAACATGTGTCACAAGTACTGAACTGAAAAAAAACTGTTCTTTAAAGAAAACATACATTATATTTTTGAGTTTTCTAGTATTTTCAAGTGTGATACAGATATTACAAAAGAGAGCAAGTCCTGGTGACTGCATCAGTGTTCTGTACTTTTATAAACGTGCACTAGACTTACTGATTTGATATCTTCAATTCTGCCCTGAAGTCCCTGGAGAATCTCCTCTCTCTCAGCAGTGCTCTCAGGGTATGCAAATGTCTGTGTGCGGAAACTGTGAGGAGGGGAATCAAAAGATATTCAACACCTTCAGCAGACACCGCAGTGTGGGAATCTACAATAAAAAATAAAAAGATCCAGGTTTACTCACCAATCACATATCTTCTTGACTTTCTGTCCAATCTGTTCTCCCCAGTAGGAAATGAGGAACACTGTCCACTGCACCATTTCACCCTGCAAACAGACAAAAACAGAAAACCAACATAAAATACAAATTTAAAAAAATAATAATCAAATAAATCAATAGATGCAACAAAGATTGTCCGTCTAACAGAAATAACCGCCTTCCAGTTCTCACCGTGTCTGGATGCTCAAGTCGCTCCTCCATTTCCCTGAAATCCACGATAATATAGCCGCGGCATGCCCGCCATAACAACCGCTCAAATGAGGGGACCTTCCAAGGATGGACCACTCCTGCCACAAAACTGAAGGAGCGGAGATGAAGCAGAAAATGTGTTAAATGGAGATAAAAACATAAAACACATAATAGGCATTTTATAGTGAGATCTACCTGAGGTGGACATCTTGACGGTTATCAAACAGGCCTTGGGTTTCCAGTACAGGTGGAGGTGCCTGTGAGAAGAATTATTAAGATTAAGATTTTATTTCTGGAGTTTTAGTTTGCAGCACAGCAAAAAAGTTTTTTTTTTACAACTACCTGTGAGGCTGTGAGAGAATGTGTCCTGGTCAGGACTCCTCGATACTGACAGAGCTGGGTGAGCTGAGCCCGAAGGCTGTCTCTGTTCCTGGACACCTAGTGAGACACGAGCAAATAGAAACCTGTCAGTTCTATAAGTCTCTTTGGATATTACAAGACAACAGAGCCTTTTCTTTGATTTATCATCTCAGCCTCGTTTTAAGCGCCCACCTCTTTGAGCTCTCTGGCCAGCCTCTCGCTCTCCTCCTCTATGGTGATGAGTTCGCGAGGCTGAGGGGCCAACGGTGTTGGACACGGTGGGGGGAGAGGCCCCTGCAAGGGTGGAGAGAGGGAACGATTGATCTCCTGCTCCAGGAAGGCTAAAGGGCAGATAGAGAAGGTCAGAAAGGGCAAAACTGCTACAGAATATGGATGAAAATATAAGCTGGAACAATTAGTAAATACTTACTAAACGTTTTCTCAAGTTCCTCGCATCTTCTGACCTCGCCGACAAACTTCCTCTGAAAGGCGTTCACATTCGGATTTAACTAAGTGGGGAGGGCAGAGGGGAAGAGGGCATCAGGGTTACTCATGATCACAATAAGAGAGAAGGAAAATGTTGCTGTGTCTCACAGTGACTCAAAGCAGCCACCATCCACCATCTGATCTGAGCTCAGATTTAGAAAAGCAGCAGAAGCGACTCCACAAGGTGTCTACTAGTACCAAAAATAAGATTCAGTGGCATTTCTTTATTGAAAATAAGAATAATGATCTGACGCTTGTAATATCAGCCAAAACACACGAAAGAACAGGTTCAAGAATTTTTGCATCCTGGCCCAAACAGCAGCTGACTGGTTAGACCCCGAGCTACTCACATCTCTGAACTCGACCAGGCCCAGCTCTCCCAGCTCACTGACACAATTGTAGGCCGAGCCAGACTGAAGGAAGAGCTGCACCAGGCAGACCTCCTCGCTGCGAAACATGGAGCCCATAGCTGCCTGAGGAATGAAAGAATTCACAGAAGAATGATGGCGGTTACAGGAAGAAGATAAGGAGAGGCAGTTAAAAACAATAAAATAAATAAAGAGTTCACATAGGCCAACTGTTGTCAGATGGGACAATGAAAGCCTGTCAGTGACAATGCAGAAGCGCATGAGTGGAAACTAAAGAAAGGGGAAGCGTCAAGCCCTCCTGACTGTGATGATCGGGGGCATTTCCACTGTTGCACTGACGCGTTTCTGCCAATATTAGCACCGTTTTTTTTTCTTCATTTGTGAATAAAATCTCTCAATAATACACTAAAATAACACTGCTATGTACAGAAAAACACAGTCCGTTGACAGTTTATTGTGCTTACCTATCTAAAACGAACGCACTGGGACAAAAGCTCCGCAATAAACCAAACCTTTGTTTTTCTTGACACTCTTCTAGAGAGGTGTTGATTAAAGTTTCTGCTCATTTTGTGGTGCCCTCCGGCTGTATCGTGTTATATTTAGACCAGCCTCGTTGTATAGGTGGAGTGGAGAAAATACCTCCAAAATGAGCATGAAGTTGAGTCAACTCTTTTTTTTTTCCTTCAATAAAAACTGAACAGCATAACCTTCAGGGAGGCAGTGGGGTCAGACTACACCAGCTGCAGCCAGGTCTACCTATAAAGTGTATTCATTGAGTTATAAACTGGAAGGAGACGGTGAGTTTACTGAATAAAACTACAAACACATCATGAAAGTACACAATAATACACCTTAAACGAACGATAAGCCAGCAGCCTCGTCTCTATAATGTGTCACTAACTAACTTTATAGGTTGTACATTTTTCCGCAACAATCATCAGAAACACGTTAGGACATGAGTTTCTTTTTACAAGCAAGCAGTGGCAATAAAACTAAGCTGAAAGATTCCCAACCGGACCAAAGCTGTGAGGTTACAGCATGATTATTCACTAACGAGGGATTTTCCATGAGGAGGAATCACAAGGGTTTGATTTGTCTTAGCTTTGTCTAGCAGCAGTCCACACACGGTGCTCAGAAACAGCTTCACATGCGCATAAATTGAGGCTAAAAGACGAGATATCTCACCCAGCTGCCTGCTCAACGTCTCCGGACTCCAAACTGCTGCTGTCTTTCGGGGCTGTCCACTGACGGACACACCGGTGACTGTAAACCGGGACGAAGCACCGGACCTGTTTATGAGAAGTTCTCGCTTTCGGCTCCTCCACTTCCCGTTTGTGTCAGTCACGTTACTGCGGCCTCACGTGACAGTTGACGTCGTTCTCTTGTTTGGCCACGAGGGGTCGAGTTTGTCAGTTAACTTTAATGGCGGCAAAGACGGTAGCGATGGGAAGTTCAGCTCTTTTTAGGGAGTCGGCTCTTTTGACTCCCAAACGGCTCTTCATTTTACTACCTTTTATAATTCAGCCAAATTTGGTTGCGCTGGTTGACTTATGATTCATATGATTAGTATTTGAATTATTTGATAATAAAAAACATTTTCTAATATCAATTAATTGCTGTAGCCATTTTTTTAAATTGCATTTACAGACCTTGTGACTCTCTGAAACCACCCAATGAATGCACTAACTTACAGTACACTGTTCACAAAAAGTTAGGGATATTCAACTTTGGGGTAAAATTTATGGAAGATGGAAAAAGTTCATGCTACAGTGATACTATATCATGTAAGGCAAAGTAAGGCATTTACCTAGAAGCATGCAATGGCAATTTTGTCATCTCAAACAATTTATTGAAACAAAAGCGGTGGGTATACCACCGAAAGCTGGATATCTCTAACTTTTTTTGAATGGTGTAATTGTAGAACCACTGGACTACACATCTAAATAATTAAGGACAAATAAAGGACAACTATTGGCTGTTGGATGCACAGCATGCATGTGACATTCAGTCACTGCATGGAGCAGTATTACTTTACAAAACAAAAAACAAACAAAAAAAAAAAAATTAAAATAAACGGCTCTCGGACGGTTCCCATCGTTCGCTTAAGAGAGTCGGCTCTTTGAACCGGCTCATTCGCTACTGACACATCACTAAAAGACGGAGAAAAACGTTAGCCTGGAAGTTTAACATCCAGCGTGAGCTCTGTGATTATTTCTGTCATATTTTTCGGAAATAGATATCATGTGTGGAGTTGTTGGTTCGATAAACATGAGTTACCAAGCGACGCCATAATTAAATGAATGGCATGACTCTCATTTAACTAACAGCGGTATGAGAAATGTCATCTCCTTGTTCACTACACGCACAAAAAGAGCAGTAAATTGAGTTTTCAGACACCTCCTAGAATAATGACTTACGTAAAATGTAAAAAAAAAATATTGCTCCTAAAATTGTGTTCCCTTTGTCTGACAACATTTTGGCAATGTTATTCCGTCCAGACATGTTTTAAAACAGGTTTTCAAAGTGAGGTCTGGGGCCCAATAGAAGCCCGAGTGGGCTGTCAGGGTAGAAAGTTGAAACAAATAAGAAATGGGCGGTTATAATTCATTGTAATGTATCCTGACACCAGTTTTAACATTGAACACCTAAAAATAAACAAAGTCCTCCCAAATTAGCGTTTATAGATTAAAAAATACATAGGTATGCATTTCATTGTCCCCATGGAAATGTGACTTTATGAAGGACTCATAAAATCTATTTGTCTTCTTATTGAAAAATCTATGAATAAAAATACTTTAGTTCAACTGCTGGGCACATGATGTCCTCTGATTCACTGATGCCATTTCTGAGTGGATATGCAGAAGTTGTTTCATGTTTTCACATCACATGCTGGTTGCATACTGGACCAGTAAATCTAATTGTGATGTCTTAAACAAGAATTTATGATGTGTGCATAAACTTTCCATAATCTGCAGGTGTCAAACTGCACATTTTGCAAAGTCCTACAATGAGCAAAGCACACACTGGAACGTGATAAGGAGGCTTTAAATACACATACCATTTATAGTTTGAATTGGTCATAAACTGATGGATGACAAACCAACACAAGACCTCTACTGACTAACACACAGTTAGTAACAAATGTTCATGGTTAAATGTTTCTAAACCAAGATCTTGATCTGACAAACACATGAATGGCCATACAAAAGATATTTTATTTTATTGTAAAAGGGCAGAGTTGCAACAGGTAAAATAGCAAATAATGAGAAATATACAATTGGAAAAAGACAAAAGTTTAAATGAAACAGGTTAACGAAGACTAAATTTTTCACAGAGGACTGAATCTTATAATCTTATGAATCTTATACACCCGTTTACAGTTCTGATACAATAATTTTCTGCTCAGCTGTACTGTACGTCACTACAGATGTATTTTTTATGTTAACCTAAAGATACTGTAATGAAGCTGATCTACATTATGAAGCGAAGCAGATTGTGGTCACATCAATTCTAAACTCTCGACAGTGTACTACAACACTTCAGAGTATTATAAGCAACTTTAGATCCCCCCCCCCAAAACACACACAAAAAAACAAAAATACTACAGTAAAATCATATTTGCTGGCAAATCAGACACGGGTTTTACACTGGTTTCTGTATCTCGTTTCACATCATTTACACTTCAGACTTGCAATGCCAACATGTTATCCTGACCATGACTGTTGTGGTTTCATATAGCAGAAAATTGAATGGCATCTCATTCCTGGGGACAAACACTAATGAAGCAAAATTAGCTGTGATTTTTTTTTCTTATTTTCCTAAAAATTTCAGATCTACACCAAGTCAGTGTCCAGGAGAGTGACTGCTCAGAAATAAGAGACTGTTCTATACTTCTCAGCTCAGCTGTTCTCCCTCCTCCATCCTGAATTTATCCTTTTCTACAAACTATAAAATTTCAGACTTCTGTCCATTCCTGCAGAGGTCAGGAACTGAGCGTTCTCTCCAAAGGCCACTCCAGTCACCAGTCCTGTATGATCTATAATCAGAGAGGAGAAAGAAAGGTCAACAATCTGCTACTTCCTCAGAGTACACACCATATGCTGTGCATACTGGACAACAGACTGGCATCTCCCCCTGCCCCCCTCACCTGTGAAGTTGAGGACTTCAGACCACTGCTTGCAGATGTAGACACGGATGTCAGACCCTCCTACAGCCAGGTAGGTACCACTCTGATCAAACACGAGGGACTTCACCTGAAACAGAAGAACGAGGAATGAGACTCGGAGACACAGAGGAATGGCAGCAGAGACACGAAAAAAAGATCAAATCATTCCAATCATCACCAGCTCATATTTCATTCATTAGTATCACATGGCTTCACATGAAACGTGTTTGCTTACTTGTAGAAATTTACATGCAAACGTTAATCTCCTCATCTCTGTATAATAAATATGACGCTAGAGCCAGAAGGTGCTTAACTAACTTTACTGTACAGACATAACCACACTAACAGCCCTTTCATCCAATTTTGGGTAGATTTCGTCTCTTCATAGGAGAGAACCCTTCAACTTCGTACCTCATAGTTGTTGTCCAGGGTGATGGTCTTGAAGTTCTTCAGTTTCCTCAAATCCCACAGTTTCAGAGAGCTATCCTGGGCACCTGGAGCACAGCACCAGACACAATGTTAGGGTATTTACAACAAATGCAAGTAAATACACATCCCTTTAGTGCCAAACCAAACTTGTGTACAGGTTAATGTGATACTGACATGAAACTTTTGATATTTCCTGTGCTCTAAACCAAGTTTGTAACTTGATGTAGAACACCGGCACATGGAAGATGAGCAGCTACACTGTGTAAAATGCTGTTAGTAGTTCCAACCTGTGGCCAGATAGTATCCGTTCTCAGAGAAAGCAATGGAGGTGACTGGGCCAGAGTGGCCTGGGAAGTTGGCCACGTTGGTGCGCTCCTTCAGATCCCAGATCTTGATCTGAGAATCAGCCGTCCCAGTGCCAAAAATGAGACCATCAGGGTGGAACTGAGCACAGGTGAGAGCTGTAGGGGCAGACAGAAGCATTACCACCTGGAACAAGAGGACGCCTATTCAGCCTAATAAAAACATGTTAACATAAAGGCACTTACCACAGCCAGCACTTTCATCAGTGACTTTGGTGAGGACTCTACCAGTCTGGATATCAGAAAAGGCCCAGTACTGCAGAACAGTGAAGCAAAGTTAGCATGATACCACAGTTAATGTGAGAGGAAACCACTTGTACCAGTTAGATATAACATGAGGTCTGTTTGTATCTGCACACACACCTGATCCTCAGATGAACTAAGCAGGTAGTCCCCAGTAGCGTGTAGGGACAGTCCAGTCACACCTGCCTCGTGGGCACGCACCACCTGGACACAGTTGCCCCCGGTGACAGACCACACACGGATGGTGTTGTCTGGAGATGCAGAGAAGACCACAGACTAGAGGGGGAAAGACAGCAAGGGTGTGAGGCAAACAATAAGTAAGAATAACAGATCATACACGGCAGGTCTTTGGTTTACTGGAGAAAGATTTGACTAGTTGATGTTTGAAACAAAGAAAATGTTACCTGGGATGGATGATAAATGACAGAGGTGACCTTCTTGGTGTGGCCCTTAAGCGTTGCCACAATCTGCTCCTCGTTCTTGTCAAACACCACCACGTTCTTATCAGCTCCACCTGAGGAACACAAGAGAGTTAATGTCAAATAAAAAGTCTTCAAATGGCTCAAAAAGACATTTAAACTTGAAAGATGCAGGACTGGATGAAATCAATGTACCGGTGAGAACTTTGCTGGTGTCTGAGGGACACAGATCCAGAGCCAGAATACCGGGCACACTGGCACTATGAAGACCCTGAAGGCAGCGTAGAGAGTGCAGATGTTAACACTACGTACATCAAGTCAATCCAAACACTGTTTTAGCCTTCTGATTAAATGAGAAAAAAATTAAACTCTGTTAGGCAGAAATGTATACTTACAGCATGAGAGGCCACTTGGCGGTATTTGCTGAGATCCTCAGCTCTAACCAGCTCCTCTGGGACGGTTTTTCCTCTCTGGAGGAACACAGTTAAACAGTTAAAGGAGTGTGACAGTATTTGATATAGCACCACAATAATTAGAGATGATGTAAAGGAAAAGAGCACACGAAGAGCAATATAATACCTTCTTTCTTTCTGTGGTGAGGATAGTAGCTTTGTCTTGGAGCTGCAAACAGAAATAAAATATACATTGAAACACATCTTTGACCTGCTAAAGAAAAGTGATACATTATTACCAAAGAATAACTTATGTAGGTAAAAGAAATAAATTACCTTCTGGATGATCTCTGGGGTCATTCCGACCTGTTCACTAATCTCCATAGGCTCTCCACCAGCACCCTGAGATACAGAGGGCAGAAATAACAGATTGTAAGGAGGATGAATTGCAAAAGATTATGACGAGCATTTCTGATCAATATTTTAATTAAAAGTTCATCACTCACTGCTGCAGCCGGCTGAGAGGCGGGGACCGCCTGAGGGGCAACCAATCCAGCCTGGGGTTTGAGTGTGGCAAGAGCTGCACAGAGGAAAAAGACCTCATAAGATAAACTTGCTCACATAATACAACCTAAGAGATCATTGGTGCGGGGCACATTCAGGTGAGAGTTGATGTGCTTTACAGCTCGATTTATGCCCTCCAGAGGAGACACAATCTGCTGCCAACTCACCTTCTCTTGCAGCAGTGACCTCTTTGGTGAGTCGAGCGATGACTCTGCAGGCGGCATCATGTTGGTAGAGTGCGTGTGACAGTTCTTGGCGAGTTGTCTGCAGCTGCTGCCTCAGCGTGAAACTGTGAAGCATAACAGCATCCTGGAACAGAGGAGAGAAAATAAGATTAAAAGAACTCTTGTCTGAAATTGATAAGCTGCTAAGCTAAGTACTTTTGCAAGTTAAATTGGTGCACAATTCCTAGAGTGGCTGTCAAAAACAACTTTTCCCCCCCTTTAGTTGTCAAATTGCAGCATAAAAAGCAACTGTCATTTAAAGATTCTTCTTCTTGTCTTTAAAGATTTCTCCTTTGCCACCTTTACGCTACTTACCCACTCATCTTGAAGGGACTTGAGGATAGCAGGAATGCTTGTTGCAGATGGTGCCTTTGGTCTAATGGGATGGGACACTGGGGGGAAAAAAAAAGTCGCTCATGTTCAGACATATATAGTTTCTCATTGAAGTTAGTTTTTGTCATTCATAGCAAATTTTTGAGGTCTCAGGTATACTTGCTGCAGGAAACGGGACAAAGTCATACAGTACTCTCCTGTAGGGCTACAGCAAGTCCAACATCTGATATTTGCCCAAGCACACATTTAAAAACATCACCACAGCTGATCAATTAGGCCCCAAATCAATTGACAGAATAATAATCTTCAACTAGTTTTATAATTACATCATATTTTTTGAGCAAAAATGGCAAACACTGTCTGATTACAGCTTGTGACAGTAAACTGAACATTTTCAAGTTTTACGAAGCCGGGCTGGACAAAAGATGCAATTGCATGAATGAAAAAATAATAATTTCATTAGACCTCATTAATTAACAATGAAAATCATTAGTCGCAACACTACATACACAGCACTAGGTGTGTACTAACACATTAAACTTTTCAAAAGCCCGCTCTTTATCAGGTACACTTTGTTTTAGAGCTTTCAGAGGCGATAATTTGTGTCGCAATATAAAAGTACTGTGGTTTTATAGTATTTAGGATATCTTCCAAGTATAATGCAGTACAATTTATCACCCCATTAGCCTCCGGGCTGAACACGAAGATCAATCAACACCTATAATCAACATAAATGAGCATTATAACCCTCATGAGGATTAACTACGGGCCTGTTTGGTTAGTTTAACGAAGTCTGCCTGGGTGTAGATGTGCAGATGCGCCTTGTGGTTCACCTTTGATATCTACGAGCTGCTCCTCCGACAAGGGTTGTCCGTTCATCGGGTCCGTCCCATTCTCTGCGATGTACTTCTCGATCAGCCTGCGCTCAAACACCTGGTTGGACACCGGGGACACGCACGGGTGCTCCGGCACCTCGTTGGAGACTAGAATAAAAAAAATTACAACAACAGCTTAAAAGAAAGTCGCGAAATAACCACAGAGAAGTCCAGTGAAGTCTCATTTAAGCAGAAGGCGGCAGTGCATGGCCGCTAACGTTAGCTGCGTTAGCTCGTAGCATTAGCCTCCGTCACATGAATTAATTCAGCTTCACCTACTTGCACAAACCAAAGACATTTTCCCGACGCAGTCCTCAGAGCCTCTTCTAAAGATGGGATCACGCTCGTCCTGTAGTTTGACAGTTGTAGCCGCTAACTTACACTTAACTTATGTTTTAGTCAGATTGTTAGCAGCACGCTGTCCTTTCATTGCCGCTACACACGGAGCCTCTTTCTTCTTCTACGCTCTTCTCCAGCGGCTGAGCGTCCAAGCCTCACCGGTGCTGCACTGCCCCCTACCGCCAAAAAAACTTACTGACTTGTTTAATAATTTAATTGTGCCCAGTCCTATATACCCATTTGTAGTTATTTCTCATATTTTTATGAAACATTTTTATTTCTATAGTCACTTCCTATTTTTTATTTAGTTTTAGATGTTTAGTACGAGGTAACTTCTTCAACTTCGGGTTAAGTTATAGATTACAGTTATAAATTTATCTTCTATACAGATGTTTATTTCTCCTGCACATTTTTAATTCCTCTGTACATTTTTAATCCTATGCAAATGTTTTAATTTCTCTGCAAATGTTTAATGAAATGCAGAGCAATGATGAAATGAGAAACTGAAATGATGAGTTGACAGACAGAAAATTGATTGATTGATTATTTTTGGTAGTTATATTAAATAATAGTTATTATCAAATAAATAAATATACAAAATATCAACTTCGCACACCTAAATTTGAACAATCTCAAATTCAGTTAAAGGTCTGGTGTGTAAAATTAACTGGCATATGGTGGTGAAGTTGCAACCCCCCTAAACTACAGTGGTCTATGTACAGCAAGCTGAAACCTCCAGTGCTGGGAAATGAAGCCAATGCAGAGATGAGTCAAAGTGGCCATATTAAAATGTCCAACTTCACAGCAGAAATAAAAATGTTTAAAGCCTGGTTTTAAAAAACAGGTATGTGCTGTTACAGGTGGCTTATTAGATCACCCAGGCATCATTTGGCCCACCTCAGGTCTGCCAATGATCTAAGCCAAGATTTGGACCAACTGGGATGGAAGAAGCAGTACATCCAATATGGCAGCAGCCAGTGCTGCTCTTTCTTATTTTTGTCCCTTTTTCTTGACATTTTATATACAAACTATTTATTTTTTAAAAATCCATGAATAAATCAATAATTAAATGTAACCAAATCACACAATATTCTTCACCAAAATGCATCTCAAATGTGTGGGTTAAAGATACATTTTATTTTAATCTGAGAGATGACATTTTGAAAAATCAAAAATATCACAAGCAGCAGTCTAACCTCTTTTGTCACTAGATTAGAAAGATTAAATGTACAGATTAATAGGCTTTTGCAATATTTGGTGGAACATGTTAGGTTTCACATAACTATTACAACAATTACCTCAACAGTAAAAACACTATTTCATATGAAAAATCATGAACTGCAGAACTGGCATTTACTATGATAATGAAATGTTGGTGTAGTTAGGAGTGGTTAACAAGATGGATGGAAAAAACACTTCATCTAACTCACTATTACTGTATATTTAGTAATATATATTTCTATGTATGTATGTATATATATTACTGTGTAATGTATAGTACTGAGAATTCCCTTTTTTCTAACTTTACTCTTTTAATGTATACATAGCCCTGGAAATCACATTACTCTCACAAACATACATGTACCATCACTCAGCAAATCCAGTGCAGATCATATTGGTCCTGAGGGCTGGAGGTAGGTAACAGCAGGCGACAGCACCATCAACAGTGTCAAGAAATGCATGAGATATTAAGACACAATGCTCAACTCATGCTCTTTTACATGAAAAAAAAAACATGCAGTACAGAGACTGACTCATTAAAACTAGGCTAAGATGCAAAAGGCACAGGTGAGGTCTTTCTTTAGTTTGTAGTTTCTCCATGCCTTACGTCTCTTCGCCCCTCATGAGAAGTTCAGTTTCTCCGAAGTGTAAACACTGCTGGACTCAAAGGTCTCTGCATCTAGTGGCAGTGTGGAAAAGTATTCCTGTGATCTGTTCTCTCTTTCTTTGTTTTTGTCTTTCTTGATCTGGAATTGAACGCAGTCGTCAGACGAGTGTAGGCAGTCTGAAGCCCCAGGCACAGGAAAGGAAATCTTTCTATCATCCTCGTCAGTTGTTTCCCGCTAGGAAGGAATGAAGACATATGTTTTAAAAATATTTGACTTTATGACATACTAATACTCATAGCTTGAGTGTAGTATCACCTCAGCAGTTCTATTAGGATTTGGGGAGCTCTCTGCTGTCTGTGGACTTCTGACAGTGACAGGCCGGTAACCCTGGAAATAGAAACAGCAGCACACAAACATATGGTTTATGCACGAAGACACAATTTTAAGCAAAAAAGGAGAAATCCTGCATTTAAACCAGTTAATCAGCCTTACAGTGTGTGTAGGACTCGGTCTTGGGGTCCATTTTTTTGGTGAGTGACTGTAGAAGCCTGAGGGCTGAGGGCTGGGCTGGCTGTAGTCCTGCACACAGATAAACACACAGAGATGCATAAAAACTCAGTGCAGCCACTTGTTTAACACGGCCATAGAGGATACAAGGAAGAACTTTGGGAACAATCGTGTGCATAATTAACAGCGTGATTGCTTGACTGACAATTACGTGCCGATACAGGTGGCTGTGGGTGACATTACTCTTGCTCTGTCCAGTCTTTATACTGGACAGAGCATGTCCATTGGGCACAGCACATTAATTCTTGTACCTGCACAGCTGTTTCAGCCAGTAAGGCCACTAACCAAAACTCCTCACCTGGATGTTTACCCTCGGCGGGTTGGCTGGTGGCGTGGGGTTTCTTCTAAAGCCAGTGATGATCTGTCTGAGGCTCCAGCATGGGTATCGCTTCAAGAACAGGATGACACCAACCAGTGATACAAACATGCCAGAAGGGACGGTGATGGACTTGAGATGTGCTCGCCATTTGCCTCCCTTTTCTAAGGGGAGTAGACACACAGAGGAAGGATGGACATCAGAAAGGATGGCGACAGTGAGGAAGAAAAGAGTTTAGATACATAAAGAAACACATTTAAATGCATGCTTGTACTCACCAATCATCTGCAACAAGGTGGAGGACACCAGATTGCCATCCTGATCTCTAATTTCATACAGCCCAACATGCCTTAAGGTCAGGCTTGATATGACGACCGCATTGGTGCCACCATCCCTGCCCAGAGAGATGAGGCCCCTGTAGCGCAGGTCATGGTCTGTTATCTGGCCCTCACGGATCAGCTGCACAGGACCACGGGAGGGCTTAGGGTCAAAAGGACCCAGGGAGGATTCATCAGGGTAACGGGTGGGGGTGAAAATGAGGTTGGCATGAGGGATAGGAAGAAAGAGGCGCAGGTGTAAAGACTCCTTGGTGAAGCGGGTCACATTGAATGAGTGGCCTTGACCCACATGCAGGATGAACAAAAAGGGAAAAGTAGCGGATGAAAGGTATGAGAGGGTGTTGGAAAAGGACAAGATAAAATATGAAAGATACCGTCAATAAGAACGTGAAGTCAAGAATAAAATTACCAGTCAGCTTCTTAAAACTCTCATCTCTGGGCTCTGCTCACCGTGGACAGTGAGGGTGCTGCGGGATACGACCTTCCCCATGTCGTCTCTCACAGTATAGTTGCCTTGATCTGCTTGTGTCACTCTCTCTGCCACCCAGGTCTTCCCATGCATCAGTCGCCCCCTGCTCGCATTGCTGGTTTTAGGGTCTGTCCTGTTCCACAACACGACTGGCATGGCCTCAGGTGGAGCACCCCGGGGAATAAACTCAAGTATGGTGGCATTTTCAGTGATGTCGTTCCCAAAGTTCTCGCCGTACTTTCTGTGGTAGGGCTTAATGCACTCTGAAGAAGGAGTGAAGAAGGAGTGATGTTGGGCCTGATACTACATTAGATTACAGATTAAATCAGGGGTTCTCAACATGCCCTGTGATCCCTTATAAAAAAAAAAAACAGAAGTCGATGAATTGTCAGCATTTCAACCATTTCCCACTTAATCTTCCCAGATAATTTAAAGGTCTAATGATCATAGATTAAATTAAAGGAAAAGAAACAACAAAGCAAATTCTAGAGAAAAGTTGTAAAAACTAAAAATGACTCATTTATGTAGCAGAACTTTCATCTTTTGACCTCTCAATCTTAAAATCTACCCTTTGGAGAGGGCCTGTCCCCTAAAGTGGGAACTATTGAACTACTAACTAACAACTAACTAACTGTGTAGCTCCACAGCAGTAAAATGCTACTTACATACTGCATCAGTATTAACATAAATTATTGATATTAAAAATGTATAGTTGTGTACTGTGTCAGTTACTGCAGAATGAGTGCATTTACTGTACATTTTACTAATAATTGAGAGAAAACGGGTGAATTTCACAAAGAGTAGAAACTATCGTACCTGAAACAATCACACGGTACGTCTCGTAGGTGAATCCAGATGACAGTTTGATGGCATAAAGTCCCTCATCAGCATGAGTCACTTCTTTCAGGACTAACATCCTATCTCTGGTAAACTCAAACCGTGGGTCTGTTACCTACAGTTGTACAGTAAATATCTTTTAGAAATCTGTACAGCAGGCAAAGAAACAAAAGCACAGGCACAGCAACACGCTTTCACTCACAGTGGTTTTGTCCAGCAGCACGTGTCTCGTTCCTTTAAAGTTTGGTGTAAAAGTCACCATTCTGGATGTCGAGTACACAGGCAGACGCAATTCTTTCCCGGCGCACACCGTGTTGGCGTCACTCTCGCCTGTCAAAGTGGAAAAGAAAGTTAGCAATCCCTTTAGATACTATCTAAGATGTGATGAAATGTGGCATTTGACTCACCAAACGGGGCCCATCCTGTGGAGGGAGCAGAATTAAAACACGGTTAACATCTCCAGAACAATGCTTAAAGTGTCGCTGAGGAATTCACTGTACCACTTTCTAATACAGATTACAATAAATGTATTTATAGGTTATACCGTGATAACTGTCTCATACAGCAAATGGTTAATAAATCATTTCATTGTTTTCAGTCAGGTTTTTGCGCTCTCCATAGGCAGGGTAAGCCCTTGTTAAGGTCATCATTGACTCGCTGCTTGTTTTATTAGATTTGAGTGTAGCTTTTAACACTATTGATCACACTGCTGTAGAAACTTGAGTAAGTCTGAAGGTTTTTTAGCTACACTTGTACCATCCTATAGCACTTTCTCTGTTGTAATGGCAGATTAATATTCTGCAGTTCTTTTTAAGTGTGGTTGTCCACCAAGGGTCCATTCTCGAAACATTTTTCCATATTTTCAATACGCACGTTCTGTCTTCAACCATGACGTTACCATTACTGTCACACAGGTGACACTGAACTTTACAGCAACAGTATAGCTAGTCTTCTTGTCTCACTATTAAATGTTAATAATGATAAATCAGTCACTCTGTAATTTGTAATCTTTGTGCACCTTTTAATGCAGTTTTCTGTCTTGATGAACAACTAAAAATAAATTAGATACTGTTACATTTTTAAAGCTTTGCTACAAGTTATATCATGCATTTGCTGATTTTTTGTGCATACCTAATGTTCGGTTTCAGTTTCAGTTTATACACCTTCCCTTTCTCCACTACTCAATTAGCAATCTTTCTCCCAAAACATATATATAACATATATATTTACATAAAAAGGGAAAAGACAGAGATAAGAATTAGATTAAATAAGATAATATATGAATCATTTATCATTTATGAAAACACCCAAGTGTTAAAGCCCTTCTTCCTCCCTGTACCTTGTGAAAACCATGTGTTTGTATCACTTTTCAAACTGGATCATGCTTGGGCATTGCTTGAGCTCCGCACCCAGTCTGTTCCACAGCCTCACTCCACAAAGTGAAGGACAAAAATGTTTTAATGTTGTATGTGTCCGCTGATGTTTTAAATTGAACTCACCGCTCAGATTATGACCCCCAACTCTAGAATTTTTTTTTTTTTAATGTTTCCAGGAAGTGCTTTGTACATGATTTGTGCTGTTTGGAAATGAACCGGGTTAGTGAATATCTATCATCTCTATAACAGGTATTATGAATTATTCTTATGGCTCTTTTCTGCAGTATGGATAGAGCCATAACACTATTTAATTTGACGTTTTTCAATGTTTCGACTTTTTAATCCCTGTGTTTGATGACTCACTCAATTTCCTGACTTGATTTTTGGGGAAAAAGAGATGCTCAAATGGATTATTTGGCTTCTGATTTACTGTAAAAGAGCTTCCGTTCATTTGAACCATTATTTATTTCCAATAAATCAACACTTTGAACTGTAAAAACACTTACATTATGATGAAAAACTATTTAAAACATAAAGAATCCAATGAATGTTATTATCATTAGTAGTATAATTAGTATTATTATTTTCCTGGTAGCTAACTAATATATAAGCCATTAGTAAATGATGAAGTACTTGAGTGGTAGGTTTTCAGTGCCCATAACAGTTTTTTTCATTTAAGCATACACCTCATAAATGTGTTTTCATCTATATAAATGTATTGCACACGAATAAAAACCAAAGGTAGAACTCACCCACAGCAAAGGGGAGAATAAATAGGGCACTGAAGAAGACAGAGGAGAACATCCTCTCCTGTAAAGACAGACCAGAGACACTCACTCATCATTCATCCCCACCCTCCTTTAAAAACATGCCTGCATCCACAAATAATCGATATAGCCAGAGACCGATCCATGACGCCCTGTGTCCAACATGTATCCCATCCCATCAGATTAACAACGTTTCTAGCGATACAGCGGACCGACAGGCCGTCAATCATTGACAATGTGCAAACTGATCAAATACTGTGTGGCACCTCTCGCCTGGACTCACCTGCAGGATGTGTGGAGGACGAATCCACGGCTGAATATTGAGAAATGTTTATGTGAATGGGGGACAACGGGACAACAACGTCCTCTGCGGAGCGCGCATGGGCATTGGTCCCCTTCTTTAATTTATGACGACGGGAGGCTTATTCTCATCTGCCTGTTACGCAAGTTGCGTCACATGTTGAGTCATACTTGCCATCTCCTCGGCGTGAATACGATGTTTGCGCAAGACGGTATACAGCAAACAAAGTGTGGTGTTTCTCGACGGGCTGTGTGCCAAGACGAAACAAGATGTTCTTAGAAATTACAGGATGTACAGGTTTAGCGGTACTTGCACTTTACTTGAGTATTTCTACTCGACTACGATTCAGAAATATTGGACTTTTACTCATTATTACATCAGTAATAATAATTAGATAATATAATTTAAAATACCCAAAGGACATTTTATGACATTAGGTATTATACTTTAAAACATTTACATTTAATTTCAATAATGTATATTAAATGATTTAATCTTTGTTGATAATACTTTATAATAATAACGTTGCCGAGGCGACACTTTCAATGCAGGACGTAATATTGCAGTAACTTATTGGTTGAGTAAAGGGTCTGAAAAGACGACCGACATTGATGTGTAAAGTGTTACACGCCATCAGAGCAGCTTTGTATATTTAATTCATCTATACTCACAATTGTACTGAAAAGAACAAAGTGCCGTCACTTGCAGTTCATTAAAGGTGATTTCAGCCTAAATATGACTTGATCTGATTCTAGAGCTTCATAATATAAAGATCTGAGCTCACAGGACAGCTTGGAATTCTTGTAAAGGACCATTACAACACAAAATGGGCATTTTCACCTGCCACAAATTGATTGAAGGCACTTTCACCTGCCAAAAATTGATTAAAGGACAAATGTAGTTAATTAAAGGTGATTCCTGCCTAAATATGCCTTGATCTGATTCTAGAGCTTCATAATATAAAGATCTGAGCTCACAGGACAGCTTGGAATTCTTGTAAAGGACCATTACAACACAAAATGGGCATTTTCACCTGCTGAAAATGAGCATTTTCACCTGCCATAAATTGATTGAGGGCCAAATACAGTTCATGAAAGATGATTTCTGCATAAATATGACTTGATCTGAATCTAGAGCTTCATAATATAAAGATCTGAGCTCACAGGACAGCTTAGAATTCTTGTAAAGGACCATTACAACACAAAATGGGCATTTTCACCTGCCACAAATTGATTGAAGGCACTTTCACCTGCCATAAATTGATTGAAGGCCAAATGCAGTTAATGAAAGATGATTTCTGCGTAAATATGACTTGATCTGATTCTAGAGCTTCATAATATAAAGATCTGAGCTCACAGGACAGCTTAGAATTCTTGTAAAGGACCATTACAACACAGAATGGGCATTTTCACCTGCCATAAATTGATTGAAGGCCAAATGCAGTTAATGAAAGATGATTTCTGCGTAAATATGACTTGATCTGATTCTAGAGCTTCATAATATAAAGATCTGAGCTCACAGGACAGCTTAGAATTCTTGTAAAGGACCATTACAACACAAAATGGGCATTTTCACCTGCCACAAATTGATTGAAGGCACTTTCACCTGCCAAAAATTGATTAAAGGACAAATGTAGTTAATTAAAGGTGATTTCTGCCTAAATATGACTAGATCTGATTCTAGAGCTTCATAATATAAAGATCTGAGCTCACAGGACAGCTTGGAATTCTTGTAAAGGACCATTACAACACAAAATGGGCATTTTCACCTGCTGAAAATGGGCATTTTCACCTGCCACAAATTGATTGAAGGCCAAATGCAGTTAATGAAAGATGATTTCTGCGTAAATATGACTTGATCTGATTCTAGAGCTTCATAATATAAAGATCTGAGCTCACAGGACAGCTTCGAATTCTTGTAAAGGACCATTACAACACAAAATGGGCATTTTCACCTGATTGAAGGCACTTTCACCTGCCATAAATTGATTGAAGGCCAAATGCAGTTAATGAAAGATGATTTCTGCGTAAATATGACTAGATCTGATTCTAGACCTTCATAATATAAAGACCTGAGCTCACAGGACAGCTTGGAATTCTTGTAAAGGACCATTACAACACAAAATGGGCATTTTCACCTGCCAAAAATTGATTGAAGGCACTTTCACCTGCCATAAATTGATTGAAGGCCAAATGCAGTTCATGAAAGATGATTTCTGCGTAAATATGACTAGATCTGATTCTAGACCTTCATAATATAAAGACCTGAGCTCACAGGACAGCTTGGAATTCTTGTAAAGGAGCATTACAACACAAAATGGGCACTTTCCCCTGCCACAAATTGATTGAAGGCACTTTCACCTGCCATAAATTGATTGAAGGCCAAATGCAGTTCATGAAAGATGATTTCTGCGTAAATATGACTTGATCTGATTCTAGAGCTTCATAATATAAAGATCTGAGCTCACAGGACAGCTTAGAATTCTTGTAAAGGACCATTACAACACAAAATGGGCATTTTCACCTGCCACAAATTGATTGAATGTCAAATGCAGTTAATGAAAGATGATTTCTGCATAAATATGACTAGATCTGATTCTAGAGCTTCATAATATAAAGATCTGAGCTCACAGGACAGCTTGGAATTCTTGTAAAGGAGCATTACAACACAAAATGGGTATTTTCACCTGCCAAAAATTGATTGAAGGCACTTTCACCTGCCATAAATTGATTGAAGGCCAAATGCAGTTCATGAAAGATGATTTCTGCGTAAACATGACTAGATCTGATTCTAGAGCTTCATAATATAAAGATCTGAGCTCACAGGACAGCTTAGAATTCTTGTAAAGGACCATTACAACACAAAATGGACATTTTCACCTGCCACAAATTGATTGAAGGCACTTTCACCTGCCAAAAATTGATTGAATGAGAAATGTAGTTAATTAAAGGTGATTCCTGCCTAAATATGACTAGATCTGATTCTAGAGCTTCATAATATAAAGATCTGAGCTCACAGGACAGCTTGGAATCCTTGTAAAGGACCATTACAACACAAAATGGGCATTTTCACCTGCTGAAAATGGGCATTTTCACCTGCCATAAATTGATTGAAGGCCAAATGCAGTTAATGAAAGATGATTTCTGCGTAAATATGACTTGATCTGATTCTAGAGCTTCATAATATAAAGATCTGAGCTCACAGGACAGCTTAGAATTCTTGTAAAGGACCATTACAACACGAAATGGGCTCTTTCCCCCCGCCAAAAATTGATTGAAGGCACTTTCATCTGCCATAAATTGATTGAAGGCCAAATGCAGTTAATGAAAGATGATTTCTGCGTAAATATGACTTGATCTGATTCTAGAGCTTCATAATATAAAGATCTGAGCTCACAGGACAGCTTAGAATTCTTGTAAAGGACCATTACAACACGAAATGGGCTCTTTCCCCCCCCCGCCAAAAAATTGATTGAAGGCACTTTCATCTGCCATAAATTGATTGAAGGCCAAATGCAGTTAATGAAAGATGATTTCTGCGTAAATATGACTTGATCTGATTCTAGAGCTTCATAATATAAAGATCTGAGCTCACAGGACAGCTTGGAATTCTTGTAAAGGAGCATTACAACACAAAATGGGCATTTTCACCTGCCAAAAATTGATTGAAGGAACTTTCACCTGCCATAAATTGATTGAAGGCCAAAATGCAGTTCATGAAAGATGATTTCTGCGTAAACATGACTAGATCTGATTCTAGAGCTTCATAATATAAAGATCTGAGCTCACAGGACAGCTTAGAATTCTTGTTAAGGACCATTACAACACAAAATGGACATTTTCACCTGCCACAAATTGATTGAAGGCACTTTCACCCTGCCAAAAATTGATTAAAGGACAAATGTAGTTAATTAAAGGTGATTCCTGCCTAAATATGACTAGGTCTGATTCTAGAGCTTCATAAAAATCTGAGCTCACAGGACAGCTTGGAATCATTGTAAAGGACCATTATAACACAAAATGGGCACTTTCCCCTGCCACAAATTGATTGAAGGCACTTTCACCTGCCATAAATTGATTGAAGGCCAAATGCAGTTCATGAAAGATGATTTCTGCATAAATATGACTAGATCTGATTCTAGAGGTTCATAATAAAAAGATCTGAGCTCACAGGACAGCTTATAATTCTTGTAAAGGACCATTACAACACAAAATGGGCATTTTCACCTGATTGAAGGCACTTTCACCTGCCATAAATTGATTGAAGGCCAAATGCAGTTCATGAAAGATGATTTCTGCATAAATATGGCTAGATCTGATTCTAGAGCTTCATAATATAAAGATCTGAGCTCACAGGACAGCTTGGAATTCTTGTAAGGGACCATTACAACACAAAATGGGCATTTTCACCTGCTGAAAATGGGCATTTTCACCTGCCATAAATTGATTGAAGGCCAAATGCAGTTAATGAAAGATGATTTCTGCGTAAATATGACTTGATCTGATTCTAGAGCTTCATAATATAAAGATCTGAGCTCACAGGACAGCTTAGAATTCTTGTAAAGGAGCATTACAACACAAAATGGGCACTTTCCCCCTGCCACAAAATGATTGAAGGCACTTTCCACCTGCCATAAATTGATTGAAGGCCAAATGCAGTTCATGAAAGATGATTTCTGCGTAAATATGACTTGATCTGATTCTAGAGCTTCATAATATAAAGATCTGAGCTCACAGGACAGCTTAGAATTCTTGTAAAGGACCATTACAACACAGAATGGGCACTTTCACCTGCCACAAATTGATTGAAGGCACTTTCCACCTGCCAAAAATTGATTAAAGGACAAATGTAGTTAATTAAAGGTGATTCCTGCCTAATATTGCCTTGATCTGATTCTAGAGCTTCATAATATAAAGATCTGAGCTCACAGGACAGCTTAGAATTCTTGAAAAGGACCATTACAACACAAAATGGGCACTTTCCCCTGCCACAAATTGATTGAAGGCACTTTCACCTGCCATAAATTGATTGAAGGCCAAATGCAGTTCATGAAAGATGATTTCTGCGTAAATATGACTAGATCTGATTCTAGACCCTTCATAATATAAAGATCTGAGCTCACAGGACAGCTTGAATCCTTGTAAAGGACCATTACAACACAAAATGGGCATTTTCACCTGCTGAAAATGGGCATTTTCACCTGCCATAAATTGATTGAAGGCCAAATGCAGTTAATGAAAGATGATTTCTGCGTAAATATGACTAGATCTGATTCTAGAGCTTCATAATATAAAGATCTGAGCTCACAGGACAGCTTATAATTCTTCTAAAGGACCATTACAACACAAAATGGGCATTTTCACCTGATTGAAGGCACCTTTACCTGCCATAAATTGATTGAAGGCCAAATGCAGTTAATGAAAGATGATTTCTGCGTAAATATGACTTGATCTGATTCTAGAGCTTCATAATATAAAGATCTGACCTCACAGGACAGCTTAGAATTCTTGTAAAGGACCATTACAACACGAAATGGGCTCTTTCCCCCCCGCCAAAAATTGATTGAAGGCACTTTCATCTGCCATAAATTGATTGAAGGCCAAAAGCAGTTAATGAAAGATGATTTCTGCATAAATATGACTTGATCTGATTCTAGAGCTTCATAATATAAAGATCTGAGCTCACAGGACAGCTTAGAATTCTTGTAAAGGACCATTACAACACCAAAATGGGCACTTTCCCCTGCCATAAATTGATTGAAGGCACTTTCACCTGCCATAAATTGATTGAAGGCCAAATGCAGTTAATGAAAGATGATTTCTGCGTAAATATGACTTGATCTGATTCTAGACCTTCATAATATAAAGATCTGAGCTCACAGGACAGCTTAGAATTCTTGTAAAGGACCATTACAACACAAAATGGGGCATTTTCACCTGCCACAAATTGATTGAAGGCACTTTCACCTGCCATAAATTGATTGAAGGCCAAATGCAGTTAATGAAAGATGATTTCTGCGTAAATGTGACTTGATTTGATTCTAGAGCTTCATAATATAAAGATCTGAGCTCACAGGACAGCTTGGAATTCTTGTAAAGGACCATTACAACACAAAATGGGCATTTTCACCTGATTGAAGGCATTTTCACCTGCCAAAAATTGATTGAAGGCACTTTCACCTGCCATAAATTGATTGAAGGCCAAATGCAGTTCATGAAAGATGATTTCTGCGTAAATATGACTTGATCTGATTCTAGAGCTTCATAATATAAAGATCTGAGCTCACAGGACAGCTTATAATTCTTGTAAAGGACCATTACAACACAAAATGGGCATTTTCACCTGATTGAAGGCACTTTCACCTGCCATAAATTGATTGAAGGCCAAATGCAGTTCATGAAAGATGATTTCTGCATAAATATGACTAGATCTGATTCTAGAGCTTCATAATATAAAGATCTGAGCTCACAGGACAGCTTGGAATTCTTGTAAAGGACCATTACAACACAAAAATGGGCATTTTCACCTGCTGAAAATGGGCATTTTCACCTGCCATAAATTGATTGAAGGCCAAATGCAGTTAATGAAAGATGATTTCTGCGTAAATATGACTAGATCTGATTCTAGACCTTCATAATATAAAGATCTGAGCTCACAAGACAGCTTGGAAATCTTGTAAAGGACCATTACAACACAAAATGGGCATTTTCCACCTGCTGAAAATGGGCATTTTCACCTGCCATAAATTGATTGAAGGCCAAATGCAGGTAATGAAAGATGATTTCTGCGTAACTTGATCTGATTCTAGAGCTTCATAATATAAAGATCTGAGCTCACAGGACAGCTTAGAATTCTTGTAAAGGACCATTATAACATAAAATGGGCTCTTTCCCCTGCCAAAAATTGATTGAAGGCACTTTCACCTGCCATAAATTGATTGAAGGCCAAATGCAGTTAATGAAAGATGATTTCTGCGTAAATATGACTAGATCTGATTCTAGACCTTCATAATATAAAGATCTGAGCTCACAGGACAGCTTGGAATTCTTGTAAAGGACCATTACAACACAAAATGGGCATTTTCACCTGCTAAAAATGGGCATTTTCACCTGCCATAAATTGATTGAGGGCCAAATACAGTTCATGAAAGATGATTTCTGCGTAAATATGACTTGATCTGATTCTAGAGCTTCATAATATAAAGATCTGAGCTCACAGGACAGCTTGGAAATCTTGTAAAGGACCATTACAACACAAAATGGGGCATTTTCACACCTGCC
The DNA here is from genome assembly GCA_023373845.1 of Nibea coibor. Classification (NCBI taxonomy): domain Eukaryota; kingdom Metazoa; phylum Chordata; class Actinopteri; family Sciaenidae; genus Nibea; species Nibea coibor. Next base: position 12,199,601 of record CM041739.1, on the reverse strand, counting down.
ACAAATTGATTGAAGGCACTTTCACCTGCCATAAATTGATTGAAGGCCAAATGCAGTTCATGAAAGATGATTTCTGCGTAAATATGACTTGATCTGATTCTAGAGCTTCATAATATAAAGATCTGAGCTCACAGGACAGCTTGGAAATCTTGTAAAGGGACCATTACAACACAAAATGGGCATTTTCACCTGCTAAAAATGGGCATTTTCACCTGCCATAAATTGATTGAGGGCCAAATACAGTTCATGAAAGATGATTTCTGCGTAAATATGACTTGATCTGATTCTAGAGCTTCATAATATAAAGATCTGAGCTCACGGGTTAGCTTAGAATTCTTGTAAAGGACCATTACAACACAAAATGGGCATTTTCACCCTGCCACAAATTGATTGAAGGCACTTTCACCTGCCATAAATTGATTGAAGGCCAAATGCAGTTCATGAAAGATGATTTCTGCGTAAATATGACTTGATCTAATTCTAGAGCTTCATAATATAAAGATCTGAGCTCACAGGACAGCTTAGAATTCTTGTAAAGGACCATTACAGCACAGAATGGGCATTTTCACCTGCCATAAATTGATTGAAGGCCAAATGCAGTTCATGAAAGATGATTTCTGCGTAAATATGACTTGATCTGATTCTAGAGCTTCATAATATAAAGATCTGAGCTCACAGGACAGCTTAGAATTCTTGTAAAGGACCATTACAACACAAAATGGGCATTTTCACCCTGCCACAAATTGATTGAAGGCACTTTCACCTGCCAAAAATTGATTAAAGGACAAATGTAGTTAATTAAAGGTGATTTCTGCATAAATATGACTAGATCTGAGTCTAGAGCTTCATAATATAAAGATCTTAGCTCCACAGGACAGATTGGAATTCTTGTAAAGGACCATTACAACACAAAATGGGCATTTTCACCTGCTGAAAATGGGCATTTTCACCTGCCACAAATTGATTGAAGGCCAAATGCAGTTAATGAAAGATGATTTCTGCATAAATATGACTTGATCTGATTCTAGAGCTTCATAATATAAAGATCTGAGCTCACAGGACAGCTTAGAATTCTTGTAAAGGACCATTATAACACAAAATGGGCTCTTTCCCCCTGCCAAAAATTGATTGAAGTCACTTTCACCTGCCATAAATTGATTGAAGGCCAAATGCAGTTAATGAAAGATGATTTCTGCGTAAATATGACTAGATCTGATTCTAGACCTTCATAATATAAAGATCTGAGCTCACAGGACAGCTTGGGAATTCTTGTAAAGGACCATTACAACACAAAATGGCATTTTCACCTGCCCACAAATTGATTGAAGGCACTTTCATCTGCCAAAAAATTGATTAAAGGACAAATGTAGTTAATTAAAGGTGATTCCTGCCTAAATATGCCCTTGATCTGATTCTAGACCTTCATAATATAAAGACCTGAGCTCACAGGACAGCTTGGAATTCTTGTAAAGGACCATTACAACACAAAATGGGCATTTTCACCTGCCAAAAATTGATTGAAGGCACTTTCACCTGCCATAAATTGATTGAAGGCCAAATGCAGTTAATGAAAGATGATTTCTGCGTAAATATGACTAGATCTGATTCTAGACCTTCATAATATAAAGACCTGAGCTCACAGGACAGCTTGGAATTCTTGTAAAGGAGCATTACAACACAAAATGGGCACTTTCCCCTGCCACAAATTGATTGAAGGCACTTTCACCTGCCATAAATTGATTGAAGGCCAAATGCAGTTAATGAAAGATGATTTCTGCGTAAATATGACTTGATCTGATTCTAGAGCTTCATAATATAAAGATCTGAGCTCACAGGACAGCTTAGAATTCTTGTAAAGGACCATTACAACACAAAATGGGCATTTTCACCTGCCACAAATTGATTGAAGGCACTTTCATCTGCCAAAAATTGATTAAAGGACAAATGTAGTTAATTAAAGGTGATTCCTGCCTAAATATGCCTTGATCTGATTCTAGAGCTTCATAATATAAAGATCTGAGCTCACAGGACAGCTTAGAATTCTTGTAAAGGACCATTACAACACAAAATAGGCATTTTCACCTGCCACACATTGATTGAATGCCAAATGCAGTTAATGAAAGATGATTTCTGCATAAATATGACTAGATCTGATTCTAGAGCTTCATAATATAAAGATCTGAGCTCACAGGACAGGCTTGGAATTCTTGTAAAGGAGCATTACAACACAAAATGGGTATTTTCACCTGCCAAAAATTGATTGAAGGCACTTTCACCTGCCATAAATTGATTGAAGGCCAAATGCAGTTCATGAAAGATGATTTCTGCGTAAACATGACTAGATCTGATTCTAGAGCTTCATAATATAAAGATCTGAGCTCACAGGACAGCTTAGAATTCTTGTAAAGGACCATTACAACACAAAATGGACATTTTCACCCTGCCACAAATTGATTGAAGGCACTTTCACCTGCCAAAAATTGATTGAATGACAAATGTAGTTAATTAAAGGTGATTCCTGCGTAAATATGACTAGATCTGATTCTAGAGCTTCATAATATAAAGATCTGAGCTCACAGGACAGCTTGGAATCCTTGTAAAGGACCATTACAACACAAAATGGGCATTTTCACCTGATTGAAGGCACCTTTACCTGCCATAAATTGATTGAAGGCCAAATGCAGTTCATGAAAGATGATTTCTGCATAAATATGACTAGATCTGATTCTAGAGCTTCATAATATAAAGATCTGAGCTCACAGGACAGCTTGGGATTCTTGTAAAGGACCATTACAACACAAAATGGGCATTTTCACCTGCTGAAAATGGGCATTTTTCACCTGCCATAAATTGATTGAAGGCCAAATGCAGTTAATGAAAGATGATTTCTGCGTAAATATGACTTGATCTGATTCTAGAGCTTCATAATATAAAGATCTGAGCTCACAGGACAGCTTAGAATTCTTGTAAAGGAGCATTACAACACAAAATGGGCACTTTCCCCTGCCACAAATTGATTGAAGGCACTTTCACCTGCCATAAATTGATTGAAGGCCAAATGCAGTTCATGAAAGATGATTTCTGCGTAAATATGACTTGATCTGATTCTAGAGCTTCATAATATAAAGATCTGAGCTCACAGGACAGCTTAGAATTCTTGTAAAGGACCATTACAACACAAAATGGGCATTTTCACCTGCCACAAATTGATTGAAGGCACTTTCTCCTGCCAAAAATTGATTAAAGGACAAATGTAGTTAATTAAAGGTGATTCCTGCCTAAATATGACTAGATCTGATTCTAGAGCTTCATAATATAAAGATCTGAGCTCACAGGACAGCTTGGAATCCTTGTAAAGGACCATTACAACACAAAATGGGCATTTCACCTGGTGAAAATGGGCATTTTCACCTGCCATAAATTGATTGAAGGCCAAATGCAGTTAATGAAAGATGATTTCTGCGTAAATATGACTAGATCTGATTCTAGAGCTTCATAATATAAAGATCTGAGCTCACAGGACAGCTTAGAATTCTTCTAAAGGACCATTACAACACAAAATGGGCATTTTCACCTGATTGAAGGCACCTTTACCTGCCATAAATTGATTGAAGGCCAAATGCAGTTCATGAAAGATGATTTCTGCATAAATATGACTAGATCTGATTCTAGAGCTTCATAATATAAAGATCTGAGCTCACAGGACAGCTTGGGATTCTTGTAAAGGACCATTACAACACAAAATGGGCATTTTCACCTGCTGAAAATGGGCATTTTCACCTGCCATAAATTGATTGAAGGCCAAATGCAGTTAATGAAAGATGATTTCTGCGTAAATATGACTTGATCTGATTCTCGAGCTTCATAATATAAAAGATCTGAGCTCACAGGACAGCTTAGAATTCTTGGTAAAGGACCATTACAACACGAAATGGGCTTCTCTTCCCCCGCCAAAAATTGATTGAAGGCACTTTCATCTGCCATAAATTGATTGAAGGCCAAATGCAGTTAATGAAAGATGATTTCTGCGTAAATATGACTTGATCTGATTCTAGAGCTTCATAATATAAAGATCTGAGCTCACAGGACAGCTTAGAATTCTTGTAAAGGACCATTACAACACAAAAATGGGCATTTTCACCTGGTGAAAAATGGGCATTTTCACCTGCCATAAATTGATTGAAGGCCAAATGCAGTTAATGAAAGATGATTTCTGCGTAAATATGACTAGATCTGATTCTAGAGCTTCATAATATAAAGATCTGAGCTCACAGGACAGCTTAGAATTCTTCTAAAGGACCATTACAACACAAAATGGGCATTTTCCACCTGATTGAAGGCACCTTTACCTGCCATAAATTGATTGAAGGCCAAATGCAGTTCATGAAAGATGATTTCTGCATAAATATGACTAGATCTGATTCTAGAGCTTCATAATATAAAGATCTGAGCTCACAGGACAGCTTGGTGGGGATTCTTGTAAAGGACCATTACAACACAAAATGGGCATTTTCACCTGCTGAAAATGGGCATTTTCACCTGCCATAAATTGATTGAAGGCCAAATGCAGTTAATGAAAGATGATTTCTGCGTAAATATGACTTGATCTGATTCTCGAGCTTCATAATATAAAGATCTGAGCTCACAGGACAGCTTAGAATTCTTGTAAAGGACCATTACAACACGAAATGGGCTCTTTTCCCCCCCGCCAAAAATTGATTGAAGGCACTTTCATCTGCCATAAATTGATTGAAGGCCAAATGCAGTTAATGAAAGATGATTTCTGCCGTAAATATGACTTGATCTGATTCTAGAGCTTCATAATATAAAGATCTGAGCTCACAGGACAGCTTAGAATTCTTGTAAAGGACCATTACAACACAAAATGGGCATTTTCACCTGCTGAAAATGGGCATTTTCACCTGCCATAAAATTGATTGAGGGCCAAATACAGTTCATGAAAGATGATTTCTGCGTAAATATGACTTGATCTGATTCTAGAGCTTCATAATATAAAGATCTGAGCTCACAGGGACAGCTTAGAATTCTTGTAAAGGAGCATTACAACACAAAATGGGGCACTTTCCCCTGCCACAAATTGATTGAAGGCACTTTCACCTGCCATAAATTGATTGAAGGCCAAATGCAGTTCATGAAAGATGATTTCTGCGTAAATATGACTTGATCTGATTCTAGAGCTTCATAATATAAAGATCTGAGCTCACAGGACAGCTTAGAATTCTTGTAAAGGAGCGTTACAACACAAAATGGGCATTTTCACCTGCCACAAATTGATTGAACGCACTTTCTCCTGCCAAAAATTGATTAAAGGACAAATGTAGTTAATTAAAGGTGATTCCTGCCTAAATATGACTAGATCTGATTCTAGAGCTTCATAATATAAAGATCTGAGCTCACAGGACAGCTTGGAATTCTTGTAAAGGACCATTACAACACAAAATGGGCATTTTCACCCTGCCATAAATTGATTGAAGGCCCAAATGCAGTTCATGAAAAGATGATTTCTGCGTAAATATGACTTGATCTGATTCTAGAGCTTCATAATATAAAGATCTGAGCTCACAGGACAGCTTAGAATTCTTGTAAAGGACCATTACAACACAGAATGGGCACTTTCACCTGCCACAAATTGATTGAAGGCACTTTTCACCTGCCAAAAATTGATTAAAGGACAAATGTAGTTAATTAAAGGTGATTCCTGCCTAAATATGCCTTGATCTGATTCTAGAGCTTCATAATATAAAGATCTGAGCTCACAGGACAGCTTAGAATTCTTGAAAAGGACCATTACAACACAAAATGGGCACTTTCCCCCTGCCACAAATTGATTGAAGGCACTTTCACCTGCCATAAATTGATTGAAGGCCAAATGCAGTTCATGAAAGATGATTTCTGCGTAAATATGACTAGATCTGATTCTAGAGGTTCATAATATAAAGATCTGAGCTCACAGGACAGCTTATAATTCTTGTAAAGGACCATTACAACACAAAATGGGCATTTTTCACCTGCTGAAAATGGGCATTTTCACCTGCCATAAATTGATTGAAGGCCAAAAGCAGTTAATGAAAGATGATTTCTGCATAAATATGACTAGATCTGATTCTAGACCTTCATAATATAAAGATCTGAGCTCACAGGACAGCTTAGAATTCTTGTAAAGGGACCATTATAACACAAAATGGGCTCTTTCCCCTGCCAAAAATTGATTGAAGGCACTTTCACCTGCCATAAATTGATTGAAGGCCAAATGCAGTTAATGAAAGATGATTTCTGCGTAAATATGACTAGATCTGATTCTAGACCTTCATAATATAAAGATCTGAGCTCACAGGACAGCTTGGAATTCTTGTAAAGGACCATTATAACACAAAATGGGCTCTTTCCCCCTGCCAAAAATTGATTGAAGGCACTTTCACCTGCCATAAATTGATTGAAGGCCAAATGCAGTTAATGAAAGATGATTTCTGCGTAAATATGACTAGATCTGATTCTAGAGCTTCATAATATAAAGATCTGAGCTCACAGGACAGCTTGGAATTCTTGTAAAGGACCATTACAACACAAAATGGGCATTTTCACCTGCTAAAAATGGGCATTTTCACCTGCCATAAATTGATTGAGGGCCAAATACAGTTCATGAAAGATGATTTCTGCGTAAATATGACTTGATCTGATTCTAGAGCTTCATAATATAAAGATCTGAGCTCACGGGACAGCTTAGAATTCTTGTAAAGGACCATTACAACACAAATTGGGCATTTTCACCTGCCACAAATTGATTGAAGGCACTTTCACCTGCCATTAAATTGATTGAAGGCCAAATGCAGTTCATGAAAGATGATTTCTGCGTAAATATGACTTGATCTGATTCTAGAGCTTCATAATATAAAGATCTGAGCTCACAGGACAGCTTAGAATTCTTGTAAAGGACCATTACAACACAGAATGGGCATGTTCACCTGCCATAAATTGATTGAAGGCCAAATGCAGTTCATGAAAGATGATTTCTGCGTAAATATGACTTGATCTGATTCTAGAGCTTCATAATATAAAGATCTGAGCTCACAGGACAGATTGGAATTCTTGTAAAGGACCATTACAACACAGAATGGGCATTTTCACCTGCCACAAATGATTGAAGGCCAAATGCAGTTAATGAAAGATGATTTCTGCATAAATATGACTTGATCTGATTCTAGAGCTTCATAATATAAAGATCTGAGCTCACAGGACAGCTTAGAATTCTTGTAAAGGACCATTATAACACAAAATGGGCTCTTTCCCCTGCCAAAAATTGATTGAAGTCACTTTCACCTGCCATAAATTGATTGAAGGCCAAATGCAGTTAATGAAAGATGATTTCTGCGTAAATATGACTAGATCTGATTCTAGACCTTCATAATATAAAGATCTGAGCTCACAGGACAGCTTGGAATTCTTGTAAAGGACCATTACAACACAAAATGGGCATTTTCACCTGCCACAAATTGATTGAAGGCACTTTCATCTGCCAAAAATTGATTAAAGGACAAATGTAGTTAATTAAAGGTGATTCCTGCCTAAATATGCCTTGATCTGATTCTAGACCTTCATAATATAAAGACCTGAGCTCACAGGGACAGCTTGGAATTCTTGTAAAGGAGCATTACAACACAAAATGGGCACTTTCCCCTGCCACAAATTGATTGAAGGCACTCCAAATGCAGTTAATGAAAGATGATTTCTGCGTAAATATGACTTGATCTGATTCTAGAGCTTCATAATATAAAGATCTGAGCTCACAGGACAGCTTAGAATTCTTGTAAAGGACCATTACAACACAAAATGGGCATTTTCACCTGCCACAAATTGATTGAATGCCAAATGCAATTAATGAAAGATGATTTCTGCATAAATATGACTAGATCTGATTCTAGAGCTTCATAATATAAAGACCTGAGCTCACAGGACAGCTTGGAATTCTTGTAAAGGAGCATTACAACACAAAATGGGCACTTTCCCCTGCCACAAATTGATTGAAGGCACTTTCACCTGCCATAAATTGATTGAAGGCCAAATGCAGTTAATGAAAGATGATTTCTGCGTAAATATGACTTGATCTGATTCTAGAGCTTCATAATATAAAGATCTGAGCTCACAGGACAGCTTAGAATTCTTGTAAAGGACCATTACAACACAAAATGGGCATTTTCACCTGCCACAAATTGATTGAAGGCACTTTCATCTGCCAAAAATTGATTAAAGGACAAATGTAGTTAATTGAAGGTGATTCCTGCCTAAATATGCCTTGATCTGATTCTAGAGCTTCATAATATAAAGATCTGAGCTCACAGGACAGCTTAGAATTCTTGTAAAGGACCATTACAACACAAAATGGGCATTTTCACCTGCCACAAATTGATTGAATGCCAAATGCAGTTAATGAAAGATGATTTCTGCATAAATATGACTAGATCTGATTCTAGAGCTTCATAATATAAAGATCTGAGCTCACAGGACAGCTTGGAATTCTTGTAAAGGAGCATTACAACACAAAATGGGTATTTTCACCTGCCAAAAATTGATTGAAGGCACTTTCACCTGCCATAAATTGATTGAAGGCCAAATGCAGTTCATGAAAGATGATTTCTGCGTAAACATGACTAGATCTGATTCTAGAGCTTCATAATATAAAGATCTGAGCTCACAGGACAGCTTAGAATTCTTGTAAAGGACCATTACAACACAAAATGGACATTTTCACCTGCCAAAAATTGATTGAAGGCACTTTCACCTGCCATAAATTGATTGAAGGCCAAATGCAGTTCATGAAAGATGATTTCTGCGTAAACATGACTAGATCTGATTCTAGAGCTTCATAATATAAAGATCTGAGCTCACAGGACAGCTTATAATTCTTGTAAAGGACCATTACAACACAAAATGGGCATTTTCACCTGATTGAAGGCACTTTCACCTGCCATAAATTGATTGAAGGCCAAATGCAGTTCATGAAAGATGGTTTCTGCATAAATATGACTAGATCTGATTCTAGAGCTTCATAATATAAAGATCTGAGCTCACAGGACAGCTTGGAATTCTTGTAAAGGACCATTACAACACAAAATGGGCATTTTCACCTGCTGAAAATGGGCATTTTCACCTGCCATAAATTGATTGAAGGCCAAATGCAGTTAATGAAAGATGATTTCTGCGTAAATATGACTTGATCTGATTCTAGAGCTTCATAATATAAAGATCTGAGCTCACAGGACAGCTTAGAATTCTTGTAAAGGACCATTATAACACAAAATGGGCTCTTTCCCCTGCCAAAAATTGATTGAAGGCACTTTCACCTGCCATAAATTGATTGAAGGCCAAATGCAGTTAATGAAAGATGATTTCTGCGTAAATATGACTAGATCTGATTCTAGACCTTCATAATATAAAGATCTGAGCTCACAGGACAGCTTCGAATTCTTGTAAAGGACCATTACAACACAAAATGGGCATTTTCACCTGCCATAAATTGATTGAGGGCCAAATACAGTTCATGAAAGATGATTTCTGCGTAAATATGACTTGATCTGATTCTAGAGCTTCATAATATAAAGATCTGAGCTCACGGGACAGCTTAGAATTCTTGTAAAGGACCATTACAACACAAAATGGGCATTTTCACCTGCCACAAATTGATTGAAGGCACTTTCACCTGCCATAAATTGATTGAAGGCCAAATGCAGTTCATGAAAGATGATTTCTGCGTAAATATGACTTTATCTGATTCTAGAGCTTCATAATATAAAGATCTGAGCTCACAGGACAGCTTAGAATTCTTGGAAAGGACCATTACAACACAAAATGGGCATTTTCACCTGCCACAAATTGATTGAAGTCACTTTCACCTGCCAAAAATTGATTAAAGGACAAATGTAGTTAATTAAAGGTGATTTCTGCATAAATATGACTAGATCTGATTCTAGAGCTTCATAATATAAAGATCTGAGCTCACAGGACAGCTTAGAATTCTTGTAAAGGACCATTATAACACAAAATGGGCTCTTTCCCCTGCCACAAATTGATTGAAGTCACTTTCACCTGCCATAAATTGATTGAAGGCCAAATGCAGTTCATGAAAGATGATTTCTGCGTAAATATGACTACATCTGATTCTAGACCTTCATAATATAAAGATCTGAGCTCACAGGACAGCTTGGAATTCTTGTAAAGGACCATTACAACACAAAATGGGCATTTTCACCTGCCACAAATTGATTGAAGGCACTTTCATCTGCCAAAAATTGATTAAAGGACAAATGTAGTTAATTAAAGGTGATTCCTGCCTAAATATGCCTTGATCTGATTCTAGACCTTCATAATATAAAGACCTGAGCTCACAGGACAGCTTGGAATTCTTGTAAAGGACCATTACAACACAAAATGGGCATTTTCACCTGCCAAAAATTGATTGAATGCCAAATGCAGTTAATGAAAGATGATTTCTGCATAAATATGACTAGATCTGATTCTAGAGCTTCATAATATAAAGATCTGAGCTCACAGGACAGCTTGGAATTCTTGTAAAGGAGCATTACAACACAAAATGGGTATTTTCACCTGCCAAAAATTGATTGAAGGCACTTTCACCTGCCATAAATTGATTGAAGGCCAAATGCAGTTCATGAAATATGATTTCTGCGTAAACATGACTTGATCTGATTCTAGAGCTTCATAATAGAAAGATCTGAGCTCACAGGACAGCTTATAATTCTTGTAAAGGACCATTACAACACAAAATGGGCATTTTCACCTGATTGAAGGCACTTTCACCTGCCATAAATTGATTGAAGGCCAAATGCAGTTCATGAAAGATGATTTCTGCATAAATATGACTAGATCTGATTCTAGAGCTTCATAATATAAAGATCTGAGCTCACAGGACAGCTTGGAATTCTTGTAAAGGACCATTACAACACAAAATGGGCATTTTCACCTGCTGAAAATGGGCATTTTCACCTGCCATAAATTGAGTGAGGGCCAAATACAGTTCATGAAAGATGATTTCTGCGTAAATATGACTTGATCTGATTCTAGAGCTTCATAATATAAAGATCTGAGCTCACAGGACATCTTAGAATTCTTGTAAAGGACCATTATAACACAAAATGGGCTCTTTCCCCTGCCAAAAATTGATTGAAGGCACTTTCACCTGCCATAAATTGATTGAAGGCCAAATGCAGTTAATGAAAGATGATTTCTGCGTAAATATGACTAGATCTGATTCTAGAGCTTCATAATATAAAGATCTGAGCTCACAGGACAGCTTGGAATTCTTGTAAAGGACCATTATAACACAAAATGGGCTCTTTCCCCTGCCAAAAATTGATTGAAGGCACTTTCACCTGCCATAAATTGATTGAAGGCCAAAGGCAGTTAATGAAAGATGATTTCTGCGTAAATATGACTAGATCTGATTCTAGAGCTTCATAATATAAAGATCTGAGCTCACAGGACAGCTTGGAATCCTTGTAAAGGACCATTACAACACAAAATGGGCATTTTCACCTGCTGAAAATGGGCATTTTCACCTGCCATAAATTGATTGAAGGCCAAATGCAGTTAATGAAAGATGATTTCTGCGTAAATATGACTAGATCTGATTCTAGAGCTTCATAATATAAAGATCTGAGCTCACAGGACAGCTTATAATTCTTCTAAAGGACCATTACAACACAAAATGGGCATTTTCACCTGATTGAAGGCACCTTTACCTGCCATAAATTGATTGAAGGCCAAATGCAGTTAATGAAAGATGATTTCTGCGTAAATATGACTTGATCTGATTCTAGAGCTTCATAATATAAAGATCTGAGCTCACAGGACAGCTTAGAATTCTTGTAAAGGACCATTACAACACGAAATGGGCTCTTTCCCCCGCCAAAAATTGATTGAAGGCACTTTCATCTGCCATAAATTGATTGAAGGCCAAAAGCAGTTAATGAAAGATGATTTCTGCATAAATATGACTAGATCTGATTCTAGACCTTCATAATATAAAGATCTGAGCTCACAGGACAGATTGGAATTCTTGTAAAGGACCATTACAACACAAAATGGGCATTTTCACCTGCTGAAAATGGGCATTTTCACCTGCCATAAATTGATTGAAGGCCAAAAGCAGTTAATGAAAGATGATTTCTGCATAAATATGACTAGATCTGATTCTAGACCTTCATAATATAAAGATCTGAGCTCACAGGACAGCTTGGAATTCTTGTAAAGGACCATTACAACACAAAATGGGCATTTTCACCTGCTGAAAATGGGCATTTTCACCTGCCATAAATTGATTGAGGGCCAAATACAGTTAATGAAAGATGATTTCTGCGTAAATATGACTTGATCTGATTCTAGAGCTTCATAATATAAAGATCTGAGCTCACAGGACAGCTTAGAATTCTTGTAAAGGACCATTATAACACAAAATGGGCTCTTTCCCCTGCCAAAAATTGATTGAAGGCACTTTCACCTGCCATAAATTGATTGAAGGCCAAATGCAGTTAATGAAAGATGATTTCTGCGTAAATATGACTAGATCTGATTCTAGAGCTTCATAATATAAAGATCTGAGCTCACAGGACAGCTTGGAATTCTTGTAAAGGACCATTATAACACAAAATGGGCTCTTTCCCCTGCCAAAAATTGATTGAAGGCACTTTCACCTGCCATAAATTGATTGAAGGCCAAAGGCAGTTAATGAAAGATGATTTCTGCGTAAATATGACTAGATCTGATTCTAGAGCTTCATAATATAAAGATCTGAGCTCACAGGACAGCTTAGGATTCTTGTAAAGGACCATTACAACACGAAATGGGCTCTTTCCCCCGCCAAAAATTGATTGAAGGCACTTTCATCTGCCATAAATTGATTGAAGGCCAAAAGCAGTTAATGAAAGATGATTTCTGCATAAATATGACTAGATCTGATTCTAGACCTTCATAATATAAAGATCTGAGCTCACAGGACAGATTGGAATTCTTGTAAAGGACCATTACAACACAAAATGGGCATTTTCACCTGCTGAAAATGGGCATTTTCACCTGCCATAAATTGATTGAAGGCCAAAAGCAGTTAATGAAAGATGATTTCTGCATAAATATGACTAGATCTGATTCTAGACCTTCATAATATAAAGATCTGAGCTCACAGGACAGCTTGGAATTCTTGTAAAGGACCATTACAACACAAAATGGGCATTTTCACCTGCTGAAAATGGGCATTTTCACCTGCCATAAATTGATTGAGGGCCAAATACAGTTAATGAAAGATGATTTCTGCGTAAATATGACTTGATCTGATTCTAGAGCTTCATAACATAAAGATCTGAGCTCACAGGACAGCTTAGAATTCTTGTAAAGGACCATTATAACACAAAATGGGCTCTTTCCCCTGCCAAAAATTGATTGAAGGCACTTTCACCTGCCATAAATTGATTGAAGGCCAAATGCAGTTAATGAAAGATGATTTCTGCGTAAATATGACTAGATCTGATTCTAGAGCTTCATAATATAAAGATCTGAGCTCACAGGACAGCTTGGAATTCTTGTAAAGGACCATTATAACACAAAATGGGCTCTTTCCCCTGCCAAAAATTGATTGAAGGCACTTTCACCTGCCATAAATTGATTGAAGGCCAAAGGCAGTTAATGAAAGATGATTTCTGCGTAAATATGACTAGATCTGATTCTAGAGCTTCATAATATAAAGATCTGAGCTCACAGGACAGCTTGGAATCCTTGTAAAGGACCATTACAACACAAAATGGGCATTTTCACCTGCTGAAAATGGGCATTTTCACCTGCCATAAATTGATTGAAGGCCAAATGCAGTTAATGAAAGATGATTTCTGCGTAAATATGACTTGATCTGATTCTAGAGCTTCATAATATAAAGATCTGAGCTCACAGGACAGCTTAGAATTCTTGTAAAGGACCATTACAACACGAAATGGGCTCTTTCCCCCGCCAAAAATTGATTGAAGGCACTTTCATCTGCCATAAATTGATTGAAGGCCAAAAGCAGTTAATGAAAGATGATTTCTGCATAAATATGACTAGATCTGATTCTAGACCTTCATAATATAAAGATCTGAGCTCACAGGACAGATTGGAATTCTTGTAAAGGACCATTACAACACAAAATGGGCATTTTCACCTGCTGAAAATGGGCATTTTCACCTGCCATAAATTGATTGAAGGCCAAAAGCAGTTAATGAAAGATGATTTCTGCATAAATATGACTAGATCTGATTCTAGACCTTCATAATATAAAGATCTGAGCTCACAGGACAGCTTGGAATTCTTGTAAAGGACCATTACAACACAAAATGGGCATTTTCACCTGCTGAAAATGGGCATTTTCACCTGCCATAAATTGATTGAGGGCCAAATACAGTTAATGAAAGATGATTTCTGCGTAAATATGACTTGATCTGATTCTAGAGCTTCATAATATAAAGATCTGAGCTCACAGGACAGCTTAGAATTCTTGTAAAGGACCATTATAACACAAAATGGGCTCTTTCCCCTGCCAAAAATTGATTGAAGGCACTTTCACCTGCCATAAATTGATTGAAGGCCAAATGCAGTTAATGAAAGATGATTTCTGCGTAAATATGACTAGATCTGATTCTAGAGCTTCATAATATAAAGATCTGAGCTCACAGGACAGCTTGGAATTCTTGTAAAGGACCATTATAACACAAAATGGGCTCTTTCCCCTGCCAAAAATTGATTGAAGGCACTTTCACCTGCCATAAATTGATTGAAGGCCAAAGGCAGTTAATGAAAGATGATTTCTGCGTAAATATGACTAGATCTGATTCTAGAGCTTCATAATATAAAGATCTGAGCTCACAGGACAGCTTAGGATTCTTGTAAAGGACCATTACAACACGAAATGGGCTCTTTCCCCCGCCAAAAATTGATTGAAGGCACTTTCATCTGCCATAAATTGATTGAAGGCCAAAAGCAGTTAATGAAAGATGATTTCTGCATAAATATGACTAGATCTGATTCTAGACCTTCATAATATAAAGATCTGAGCTCACAGGACAGATTGGAATTCTTGTAAAGGACCATTACAACACAAAATGGGCATTTTCACCTGCTGAAAATGGGCATTTTCACCTGCCATAAATTGATTGAAGGCCAAAAGCAGTTAATGAAAGATGATTTCTGCATAAATATGACTAGATCTGATTCTAGACCTTCATAATATAAAGATCTGAGCTCACAGGACAGCTTGGAATTCTTGTAAAGGACCATTACAACACAAAATGGGCATTTTCACCTGCTGAAAATGGGCATTTTCACCTGCCATAAATTGATTGAGGGCCAAATACAGTTAATGAAAGATGATTTCTGCGTAAATATGACTTGATCTGATTCTAGAGCTTCATAACATAAAGATCTGAGCTCACAGGACAGCTTAGAATTCTTGTAAAGGACCATTATAACACAAAATGGGCTCTTTCCCCTGCCAAAAATTGATTGAAGGCACTTTCACCTGCCATAAATTGATTGAAGGCCAAATGCAGTTAATGAAAGATGATTTCTGCGTAAATATGACTAGATCTGATTCTAGAGCTTCATAATATAAAGATCTGAGCTCACAGGACAGCTTGGAATTCTTGTAAAGGACCATTATAACACAAAATGGGCTCTTTCCCCTGCCAAAAATTGATTGAAGGCACTTTCACCTGCCATAAATTGATTGAAGGCCAAAGGCAGTTAATGAAAGATGATTTCTGCGTAAATATGACTAGATCTGATTCTAGAGCTTCATAATATAAAGATCTGAGCTCACAGGACAGCTTGGAATCCTTGTAAAGGACCATTACAACACAAAATGGGCATTTTCACCTGCTGAAAATGGGCATTTTCACCTGCCATAAATTGATTGAAGGCCAAATGCAGTTAATGAAAGATGATTTCTGCGTAAATATGACTAGATCTGATTCTAGAGCTTCATAATATAAAGATCTGAGCTCACAGGACAGCTTATAATTCTTCTAAAGGACCATTACAACACAAAATGGGCATTTTCACCTGATTGAAGGCACCTTTACCTGCCATAAATTGATTGAAGGCCAAATGCAGTTCATGAAAGATGATTTCTGCATAAATATGACTAGATCTGATTCTAGAGCTTCATAATATAAAGATCTGAGCTCACAGGACAGCTTGGGATTCTTGTAAAGGACCATTACAACACAAAATGGGCATTTTCACCTGCTGAAAATGGGCATTTTCACCTGCCATAAATTGATTGAAGGCCAAATGCAGTTAATGAAAGATGATTTCTGCGTAAATATGACTTAATCTGATTCTAGAGCTTCATAATATAAAGATCTGAGCTCACAGGACAGCTTAGAATTCTTGTAAAGGACCATTACAACACGAAATGGGCTCTTTCCCCCGCCAAAAATTGATTGAAGGCACTTTCATCTGCCATAAATTGATTGAAGGCCAAATGCAGTTAATGAAAGATGATTTCTGCATAAATATGACTAGATCTGATTCTAGACCTTCATAATATAAAGATCTGAGCTCACAGGACAGCTTGGAATTCTTGTAAAGGACCATTACAACACAAAATGGGCATTTTCACCTGCCACAAATTGATTGAAGTTACTTTCACCTGCCATAAATTGATTGAAGGCCAAATGCAGTTAATGAAAGATGATTTCTGCGTAAATGTGACTTGATTTGATTCTAGAGCTTCATAATATAAAGATCTGAGCTCACAGGACAGCTTAGAATTCTTGTAAAGGACCATTACAACACAAAATGGGCATTTTCACCTGCCACAAATTGATTGAAGGCACTTTCACCTGCCAAAAATTGATTAAAGGACAAATGTAGTTAATTAAAGGTGATTCCTGCCTAAATATGACTAGATCTGATTCTAGAGCTTCATAATATAAAGATCTGAGCTCACAGGACAGCTTGGAATTCTTGTAAAGGACCATTACAACACAAAATGGGCATTTTCACCTGCCATAAATTGATTGAAGGCCAAATGCAGTTCATGAAAGATGATTTCTGCGTAAATATGACTTGATCTGATTCTAGAGCTTCATAATATAAAGATCTGAGCTCACAGGACAGCTTAGAATTCTTGTAAAGGACCATTACAACACAGAATGGGCACTTTCACCTGCCACAAATTGATTGAAGGCACTTTCACCTGCCAAAAATTGATTAAAGGACAAATGTAGTTAATTAAAGGTGATTCCTGCCTAAATATGCCTTGATCTGATTCTAGAGCTTCATAATATAAAGATCTGAGCTCACAGGACAGCTTAGAATTCTTGAAAAGGACCATTACAACACAAAATGGGCACTTTCCCCTGCCACAAATTGATTGAAGGCACTTTCACCTGCCATGAATTGATTGAAGGCCAAATGCAGTTCATGAAAGATGATTTCTGCGTAAATATGACTAGATCTGATTCTAGACCTTCATAATATAAAGATCTGAGCTCACAGGACAGCTTGGAATCCTTGTAAAGGACCATTACAACACAAAATGGGCATTTTCACCTGCTGAAAATGGGCATTTTCACCTGCCATAAATTGATTGAAGGCCAAATGCAGTTAATGAAAGATGATTTCTGCGTAAATATGACTAGATCTGATTCTAGAGCTTCATAATATAAAGATCTGAGCTCACAGGACAGCTTATAATTCTTCTAAAGGACCATTACAACACAAAATGGGCATTTTCACCTGATTGAAGGCACCTTTACCTGCCATAAATTGATTGAAGGCCAAATGCAGTTAATGAAAGATGATTTCTGCGTAAATATGACTTGATCTGATTCTAGAGCTTCATAATATAAAGATCTGACCTCACAGGACAGCTTAGAATTCTTGTAAAGGACCATTACAACACGAAATGGGCTCTTTCCCCCGCCAAAAATTGATTGAAGGCACTTTCATCTGCCATAAATTGATTGAAGGCCAAAAGCAGTTAATGAAAGATGATTTCTGCATAAATATGACTAGATCTGATTCTAGACCTTCATAATATAAAGATCTGAGCTCACAGGACAGATTGGAATTCTTGTAAAGGACCATTACAACACAAAATGGGCATTTTCACCTGCTGAAAATGGGCATTTTCACCTGCCATAAATTGATTGAAGGCCAAAAGCAGTTAATGAAAGATGATTTCTGCATAAATATGACTAGATCTGATTCTAGACCTTCATAATATAAAGATCTGAGCTCACAGGACAGCTTGGAATTCTTGTAAAGGACCATTACAACACAAAATGGGCATTTTCACCTGCTGAAAATGGGCATTTTCACCTGCCATAAATTGATTGAGGGCCAAATACAGTTAATGAAAGATGATTTCTGCGTAAATATGACTTGATCTGATTCTAGAGCTTCATAATATAAAGATCTGAGCTCACAGGACAGCTTAGAATTCTTGTAAAGGACCATTATAACACAAAATGGGCTCTTTCCCCTGCCAAAAATTGATTGAAGGCACTTTCACCTGCCATAAATTGATTGAAGGCCAAATGCAGTTAATGAAAGATGATTTCTGCGTAAATATGACTAGATCTGATTCTAGAGCTTCATAATATAAAGATCTGAGCTCACAGGACAGCTTGGAATTCTTGTAAAGGACCATTATAACACAAAATGGGCTCTTTCCCCTGCCAAAAATTGATTGAAGGCACTTTCACCTGCCATAAATTGATTGAAGGCCAAAGGCAGTTAATGAAAGATGATTTCTGCGTAAATATGACTTGATCTGATTCTAGAGCTTCATAATATAAAGATCTGAGCTCACAGGACAGCTTGGAATCCTTGTAAAGGACCATTACAACACAAAATGGGCATTTTCACCTGCTGAAAATGGGCATTTTCACCTGCCATAAATTGATTGAAGGCCAAATGCAGTTAATGAAAGATGATTTCTGCGTAAATATGACTAGATCTGATTCTAGAGCTTCATAATATAAAGATCTGAGCTCACAGGACAGCTTATAATTCTTCTAAAGGACCATTACAACACAAAATGGGCATTTTCACCTGATTGAAGGCACCTTTACCTGCCATAAATTGATTGAAGGCCAAATGCAGTTCATGAAAGATGATTTCTGCATAAATATGACTAGATCTGTTTCTAGAGCTTCATAATATAAAGATCTGAGCTCACAGGACAGCTTGGGATTCTTGTAAAGGACCATTACAACACAAAATGGGCATTTTCACCTGCTGAAAATGGGCATTTTCACCTGCCATAAATTGATTGAAGGCCAAATGCAGTTAATGAAAGATGATTTCTGCGTAAATATGACTTGATCTGATTCTAGAGCTTCATAATATAAAGATCTGAGCTCACAGGACAGCTTAGAATTCTTGTAAAGGACCATTACAACACGAAATGGGCTCTTTCCCCCGCCAAAAATTGATTGAAGGCACTTTCATCTGCCATAAATTGATTGAAGGCCAAATGCAGTTAATGAAAGATGATTTCTGCATAAATATGACTAGATCTGATTCTAGACCTTCATAATATAAAGATCTGAGCTCACAGGACAGCTTGGAATTCTTGTAAAGGACCATTACAACACAAAATGGGCATTTTCACCTGCTGAAAATGGGCATTTTCACCTGCCACAAATTGATTGAAGGCCAAAAGCAGTTAATGAAAGATGATTTCTGCATAAATATGACTAGATCTGATTCTAGACCTTCATAATATAAAGATCTGAGCTCACAGGACAGCTTGGAATTCTTGTAAAGGACCATTACAACACAAAATGGGCATTTTCACCTGCTGAAAATGGGCATTTTCACCTGCCATAAATTGATTGAGGGCCAAATACAGTTAATGAAAGATGATTTCTGCGTAAATATGACTTGATCTGATTCTAGAGCTTCATAATATAAAGATCTGAGCTCACAGGACAGCTTAGAATTCTTGTAAAGGACCATTACAACACAAAATGGGCACTTTCCCCTGCCACAAATTGATTGAAGGCACTTTCACCTGCCATAAATTGATTGAAGGCCAAATGCAGTTCATGAAAGATGATTTCTGCGTAAATATGACTTGATCTGATTCTAGAGCTTCATAATATAAAGATCTGAGCTCACAGGACAGCTTAGAATTCTTGTAAAGGACCATTACAACACAAAATGGGCATTTTCACCTGCCACAAATTGATTGAAGGCACTTTCACCTGCCATAAATTGATTGAAGGCCAAATGCAGTTCATGAAAGATGATTTCTGCGTAAATGTGACTTGATTTGATTCTAGAGCTTCATAATATAAAGATCTGAGCTCACAGGACAGCTTAGAATTCTTGTAAAGGACCATTACAACACAAAATGGGCATTTTCACCTGCCACAAATTGATTGAAGGCACTTTCACCTGCCAAAAATTGATTAAAGGACAAATGTAATTAATTAAAGGTGATTTCTGCCTAAATATGACTAGATCTGAGTCTAGAGCTTCATAATATAAAGATCTGAGCTCACAGGACAGCTTGGAATTCTTGTAAAGGACCATTACAACACAAAATGGGCATTTTCACCTGCCAAAAATTGATTGAAGGCACTTTCACCTGCCATAAATTGATTGAAGGCCAAATGCAGTTCATGAAAGATGATTTCTGCGTAAATATGACTTGATCTGATTCTAGAGCTTCATAATATAAAGATCTGAGCTCACAGGACAGCTTGGAATTCTTGTAAAGGACCATTACAACACAAAATGGGCATTTTCACCTGCTGAAAATGGGCATTTTCACCTGCCACAAATTGATTGAAGGCCAAATGCAGTTAATGAAAGATGATTTCTGCATAAATGACTTGATCTGATTCTAGAGCTTCATAATATAAAGATCTGAGCTCACAGGACAGCTTAGAATTCTTGTAAAGGACCATTATAACACAAAATGGGCACTTTCCCCTGCCACAAATTGATTGAAGGCACTTTCACCTGCCATAAATTGATTGAGGGCCAAATACAGTTAATGAAAGATGATTTCTGCGTAAATATGACTTGATCTGATTCTAGAGCTTCATAATATAAAGATCTGAGCTCACAGGACAGCTTAGAATTCTTGTAAAGGACCATTACAACACAAAATGGGCACTTTCCCCTGCCACAAATTGATTGAAGGCACTTTCACCTGCCATAAATTGATTGAAGGCCAAATGCAGTTCATGAAAGATGATTTCTGCGTAAATATGACTTGATCTGATTCTAGAGCTTCATAATAATAACGATCTGAGCTCACAGGACAGCTTAGAATTCTTGTAAAGGACCATTACAACACAAAATGGGCACTTTCCCCTGCCACAAATTGATTGAAGGCACTTTCACCTGCCATAAATTGATTGAAGGCCAAATGCAGTTCATGAAAGATGATTTCTGCGTACATATGACTTGATCTGATTCTAGAGCTTCATAATATAAAGATCTGAGCTCACAGGACAGCTTAGAATTCTTGTAAAGGACCATTACAACACAAAATGGGCATTTTCACCTGCCACAAATTGATTGAAGGCCAAATGCAGTTAATGAAAGATGATTTCTGCGTAAATATGACTTGATCTGATTCTAGAGCTTCATAATATAAAGATCTGAGCTCACAGGACAGCTTAGAATTCTTGTAAAGGACCATTACAACACAAAATGGGCATTTTCACCTGCCACAAATTGATTGAAGGCCAGATATAGTTAATTAAAGGTGATTTCTGCCTAAATATGACTAGATCTGAGTCTAGAGCTTCATAATATAAAGATCTGAGCTCACAGGACAGCTTGGAATTCTTGTAAAGGACCATTACAACACAAAATGGGCATTTTCACCTGCTGAAAATGTGCACTTTCACCTGCCATAAATTGATTGAAGGCCAAAGGCAGTTCATGAAAGATGAATTCTGCGTAAATATGACTAGATCTGATTCTTGACCTTCATAATATAAAGATCTGGGCTCACAGGACAGCTTAGAATTCTTGTAAAGGACCATTACAACACAAAATGGACATTTTCACCTGCCACAAATTGATTGAAGGCACTTTCACCTGCCATAAACTGATTGAAGGCCAAATGCAGTTCATGAAAGATGATTTCTGCATAAATATGACTTGATCTGATTCTAGAGCTTCATAATATAAAGATCTGAGCTCACAGGACAGCTTGGAATTCTTGTAAAGGACCATTACAACACAAAATGGGCACTTTCACCTGCTGAAAATGGGCATTTTCACCTGCCATAAATTGATTGAAGGCCAAATGCAGTTAATGAAAGATGATTTCTGCGTAAATATGACTTGATCTGATTCTAGAGCTTCATAATATAAAGATCTGAGCTCACAGGACAGCTTAGAATTCTTGTAAAGGACCATTACAACACAGAATGGGCACTTTCACCTGCCACAAATTGATTGAAGGCACTTTCACCTGCCATAAATTGATTGAAGGCCAAATGCAGTCAATGAAAGGTGATTTCCGCATAAATATGACTTGATCTGATTCTAGAGCTTCATAATATAAAGATCTGAGCTCACAGGACAGCTTAGAATTCTTGTAAAGGACCATTACAACACAAAATGGGCATTTTCACCTGCTGAAAATGTGCATTTTCACCTGCCATAAATTGATTGAAGGCCAAATGCAGTTCATGAAAGATGATTTCTGCGTAAATATGACTTGATCTGATTCTAGAGCTTCATAATATAAAGATCTGAGCTCACAGGACAGCTTAGAATTCTCGTAAAGGACCATTACAACACAAAATGGGCATTTTTACCTGCCACAAATTGATTGAAGGCACTTTCACCTGCCATAAATTGATTGAAGGCCAAATGCAGTTCATGAAAGATGATTTCTGCGTAAATATGACTTGATCTGATTCCAGAGCTTCATAATATAAAGATCTGAGCTCACATGACAGCTTAGAATTCTCGTAAAGGACCATTACAACACAAAATGGGCATTTTTACCTGCCACAAATTGATTGAAGGCACTTTCACCTGCCATAAATTGATTGAAGGCCAAATGCAGTCAATGAAAGGTGATTTCCGCATAAATATGACTTGATCTGATTCTAGAGCTTCATAATATAAAGATCTGAGCTCACAGGACAGCTTAGAATTCTTGTAAAGGACCATTACAACACAAAATGGGCATTTTCACCTGCTGAAAATGTGCATTTTCACCTGCCATAAATTGATTGAAGGCCAAATGCAGTTCATGAAAGATGATTTCTGCATAAATATGACTAGATCTGATTCTAGAGGTTCATAATATAAAGATCTGAGCTCACAGGACAGCTTATAATTCTTGTAAAGGACCATTACAACACAAAATGGGCATTTTCACCTGATTGAAGGCACTTTCACCTGCCATAAATTGATTGAAGGCCAAATGCAGTTCATGAAAGATGATTTCTGCGTAAATATGACTTGATCTGATTCTAGAGCTTCATAATATAAAGATCTGAGCTCACAGGACAGCTTAGAATTCTTGTAAAGGACCATTATAACACAGAATGGGCACTTTCACCTGCCACAAATTGATTAAAGGACAAATGTAGTTAATTAAAGGTGATTCCTGCCTAAATATGCCTTGATCTAATTCTAGAGCTTCATAATATAAAGATCTGAGCTCACAGGACAGCTTAGAATTCTTGTAAAGGACCATTACAACACAAAATGGCCATTTTCACCTGCCAAAAATTGATTGAAGGCCAAATGCAGTTCATGAAAGATGATTTCTGCGTAAACATGACTAGATCTGATTCTAGAGCTTCATAATATAAAGATCTGAGCTCACAGGACAGCTTATAATTCTTGTAAAGGACCATTACAACACAAAATGGGCATTTTCACCTGCCACAAATTGATTGAAGGCTCTTTCACCTGCCAAAAATTGATTAAAGGACAAATGTAGTTAATTAAAGGTGATTCCTGCCTAAATATGACTAGATCTGATTCTAGAGCTTCATAATATAAAGATCTGAGCTCACAGGACAGCTTGGAATTCTTGTAAAGGGACATTACAACACAAAATGGGCATTTTCACCTACTGAAAATGGGCATTTTCACCTGCCATAAATTGATTGAGGGCCAAATACAGTTCATGAAAGATGATTTCTGCGTAAATATGACTTGATCTGATTCTAGAGCTTCATAATAATAACGATCTGAGCTCACAGGACAGCTTAGAATTCTTGTAAAGGACCATTACAACACAAAATGGGCACTTTCCCCTGCCACAAATTGATTGAAGGCACTTTCACCTGCCATAAATTGATTGAAGGCCAAATGCAGTTCATGAAAGATGATTTCTGCGTACATATGACTTGATCTGATTCTAGAGCTTCATAATATAAAGATCTGAGCTCACAGGACAGCTTAGAATTCTTGTAAAGGACCATTACAACACAAAATGGGCATTTTCACCTGCCACAAATTGATTGAAGGCCAAATGCAGTTAATGAAAGATGATTTCTGCGTAAATATGACTTGATCTGATTCTAGAGCTTCATAATATAAAGATCTGAGCTCACAGGACAGCTTAGAATTCTTGTAAAGGACCATTACAACACAAAATGGGCATTTTCACCTGCCACAAATTGATTGAAGGCCAGATATAGTTAATTAAAGGTGATTTCTGCCTAAATATGACTAGATCTGAGTCTAGAGCTTCATAATATAAAGATCTGAGCTCACAGGACAGCTTGGAATTCTTGTAAAGGACCATTACAACACAAAATGGGCATTTTCACCTGCTGAAAATGTGCACTTTCACCTGCCATAAATTGATTGAAGGCCAAAGGCAGTTCATGAAAGATGAATTCTGCGTAAATATGACTAGATCTGATTCTTGACCTTCATAATATAAAGATCTGGGCTCACAGGACAGCTTAGAATTCTTGTAAAGGACCATTACAACACAAAATGGACATTTTCACCTGCCACAAATTGATTGAAGGCACTTTCACCTGCCATAAATTGATTGAAGGCCAAATGCAGTTCATGAAAGATGATTTCTGCATAAATATGACTTGATCTGATTCTAGAGCTTCATAATATAAAGATCTGAGCTCACAGGACAGCTTGGAATTCTTGTAAAGGACCATTACAACACAAAATGGGCACTTTCACCTGCTGAAAATGGGCATTTTCACCTGCCATAAATTGATTGAAGGCCAAATGCAGTTAATGAAAGATGATTTCTGCGTAAATATGACTTGATCTGATTCTAGAGCTTCATAATATAAAGATCTGAGCTCACAGGACAGCTTAGAATTCTTGTAAAGGACCATTACAACACAGAATGGGCACTTTCACCTGCCACAAATTGATTGAAGGCACTTTCACCTGCCATAAATTGATTGAAGGCCAAATGCAGTCAATGAAAGGTGATTTCCGCATAAATATGACTTGATCTGATTCTAGAGCTTCATAATATAAAGATCTGAGCTCACAGGACAGCTTAGAATTCTTGTAAAGGACCATTACAACACAAAATGGGCATTTTTACCTGCCACAAATTGATTGAAGGCACTTTCACCTGCCATAAATTGATTGAAGGCCAAATGCAGTTCATGAAAGATGATTTCTGCGTAAATATGACTTGATCTGATTCCAGAGCTTCATAATATAAAGATCTGAGCTCACATGACAGCTTGGAATTCTTGTAAAGGACCATTACAACATAAATAAAACCTTTACTTTTTCTAATTTAGATCATTTTAATTTGGAGGATAGCAATCACTCTCACTATCAAAAGTAAAAGTACTCATTGTGCAGGGAAGTGGTCCCTGTCAGTGTTTTACTATGTTTGTTCCTATATTTCAAACTAATGTTTGAAAATAGTATATATGCTATATTATTATAATCACCCTAAAATGTCATTTTCCTATTTTACCATATCAGTGACCTTTTCATTTAATAACTGGCCTTAAACTGAAATAAAATATGTTATTTTGTCTTCATAAGTCATCTAGTTCAGAAGTTATGAAAATCAATTCAAGACTGTCACTAAACAAACCCCATGGGTCATTTAGTGGGTCATTTAGTTGTCAAATTTTAGACACTATTTGGTTACCTATAATGTGATGCAGGTGCATGGGAACGTCTTTCTCCTGCTGGACTACTTTCAAAATAAATAAAATCCATTCCTTTAGCAAGGTTGCAGTTGAGAGGGGAACATGGAACGGTATGAGTAGTACCAAAACATACTGTTAGTAAGATATTTTTTCTCACTCAGGGTACCTTCACACTAAAATTCTTTAGTATAAGCTTTGTTTCAAGAGTCATAATATCTTATCTGTATAATATGAATGTCAAATGTGTGTGTCATACAAAATAAACATATCCTAGAGAGATATAAGTGTTTTCATGCAATCTAACCTGCAGGCTGCCACAGGGCAGTGGTTCCCAACCTTTTTGGCCTGTGATCCCTTATAATTAATAATGTCTAATGAATAATAATCACAGGTTGTGGCATTTTGGGGGGATATATCCGTATATAACTACAACCTTAAACTTCCACTCCCGTCGCCGCCTGCAGGCCAGACGGTATATGCGCAGTTTGTGCACAAATGGCGCAGTTATGACGTAAAGAACACGTGAAGGAGACCCTGCCCATTTTAGTTTTTTTCTTTATCCTGTTACTTAAAAAAAAAAAAAAACAACACACACACAGTCGACGTAAGATTATAGGACATTGTTTTGCAGCGAGTGAACAAACTTTAATCTGTTGTGTCTTCCACTACTCTCTCTGCGGGCAATGCCACTGTTGTACGCATTTGTTATCTTCTTATTATTTGGTGAGTACTACCATAGAAGAAATGCAACCGCACCCATTTGACGTTCGACGTTACAGGTTTTCACTTTTTACTTTGCAAACTCACTGATCCGATATCTGTGGACTGTCGTGGGCGTTTTAACAAACATGCCGGATATGCCCAGCCCAGTGTGTGTTGGAGTAACTTCAGTGTGGGACACGTTCGTGGACTGCCGAATTAACTTTTTGCAATCAGATCAAGTCAAACAGAAAACAAAAGCCACCACGGTCACTTTCACTAGATATGCAGACTTCCTTCTCGGTGTAAACAAGTCTAATGAAAAGAAACACGCAGTTAATTATTAACGCGTGTTTTTCACTCACCTCAAGTTTTGTTTTCTTGCTGCAGTTTAGACTAGAATAAGTGGCATTAATTTAATTAAAATGAACACACAGGTTTACAGATTATAAGGGTCCTTAAGGTTTTATTAGCTTTCTCTTTCTGTGTGTATTTATTTATTGTATTTATTTATTTACCTCTCAGCCTGTTTGATCTTTCTATTCATTCGCTTAGTTTAAGGTCCAGGTGTTATGTGAAAATGATGCTCGCCTTCTCATATGAGACTTGTTTGAACATTTTTTGAAATGCGATGCAAAAACAGCTATTTACTTTCTGCACGAGGGTGAAGTTCACTACAGGCTGCAGTGTTTCAAAGATTTGCCCTCTTCTGTGGCTCATGTTAATTTCAGAATGATCGTTCATCCCTGAAGTCAAACAGAAGATGTTAAGTGAATATGTGCAAATACTATAGGCTCATTTTTGGGTGAGCTAAATACACTGCCCGTCAGTAAAAGCCTTCCATTGGATAATTACTGCAGTGATTAATATGTTTCAGCTAGCAACAAGTTATTTAACCCTAGCTGGTGCTGTTTCAGAAGGGTCAAATTATTGGCCTGCATCAAGCAAAGAAAACAACCAAGGCATTTACTGAAAATAGTCAAATCTGATTAAGAACTGTCTGACACATTATTAATACCTGGAAGGATAGTGTGAAACATCATCTTGGGCACATCAGGGTGAGAAGAGAGGTGGAGGAAGTGATGCACCCGCCATCCCTAGTGCCCACTGTACAAGTCTGTGGGGGGCGGTTTTATGACCTGGGGTCGCTGTAGTTGGTCAGGTTTAGGTTCTGCAACGTTATGTCAGAATGAGGTCAGCTGATTACAGGAATATAGTGAATGACCAGGTCTTTATTCACTGATGGCATGGGATATTCCAAGATGACAATGCCAGGATTCATCTGGGTCACATTGTAAATGAGTGGTTCAGGGAGTATGAGACACCCATTTAAGAATGGATGGATTTTTTTTTTGGTGCAACTTTTTTTTTGGCCAGGCAGTGTATGTAAGAGTAGCCTATCGTGTCACTGTTTATAACACAGGATGTTCATCTTTTGTTGGATGAACCACTTATAGAGCCATAAAATAAGAGTATACTCGCTGATTGTGCCACATGTCCAAAGTGGTTACTGAGACATTTTTAAAAATGTGGCCTCAGTTTTACCACTTGGCATATCGGTATATTAATTCAGTAGTGTTCACGGGAACAAATGGAACAAATGAATAAATGTGTTATTATATTCACACATATAAGAAATAATTCACACATTTTCAGTGTTGTCTGTGATATCAAATTTGTAGAAGAGTATGATGAGAAGAGTATGTTTTCCACATGTCCTCAGATGTTTTGTGTCTGACTCACCTGAAGTGTTCTTCCTGTCTATCTATTCTGCACCTGTGTCCTTTGAAAAGGTTCATCCACCGGTCTTGAACTCGAAGAGCTCTGCTATGGCAAGGCTTATAACTTACCATTTCGATATAGACCACCCTCTTTCCAGGGTAAACTCCACTTCACTCCGGATAATGGGGGATCCCCGACGCTATTGATTGAAAACGGAGCGGTGAGCAGCTTCTGGTGGTATAATTGTACATGACAAATGTCTGGTTTCTGTTAATATTGGCACAAACAAGGTTTTGAATGAGACTGAACAGAATCTACACTGTCCTGACTAAATGTATTTGTGTTCACTGATTCAGGCAAAGGATCCACGGATCAAAGTTTCCCGTACCAAAGTGTCTTTCACAGATGTGAAAGAAAAGTATGGTGGAAGATTTTCCATCTCATATCATGATGAAAGAAAACTCTTGGATGTTGTCATCCTGAAAGTTTTGGGTAAGAACATTACATTATGTTGCATATTGAAAGCCTCAGGTCTATCAGAAAACATTTGTGTAAATACACATATCTATTAGCTTTGTGCAGAATTCCTATGTTTGTTTTTTTTCAGATTGTTCTGAACGTGTTTGGAAATATTATGGGAATGATTGGTACCATGATGCTCCTGAACCGTCTGAACTTCTGGATTTTAGTCCTGATTTTAGAGACCAATCAAAGGTCCTGTGGAATCGCACAAACCCTCTGTCTAATAAAGGAGGCAGAGGAAGGATGAGGCGTAACGTCTGGGAGATGTTACACGTCACTCAGTCAGACAACGGCTTCTACTACTTCAGGAAACAAGATGGCACTGTGCTCAAAACGGTACAGCTGTCAGTAGAAGGTGCTGTAAAGAACTTGATAGAAGTTGCATGCAACCTTTCGGACTGCTGTGTATTTGATTCAGTGTTTTAATACAACCTACTCTTTATGACATGCAGGGCACGAAATACAACAGGATGTAACTGTGAACGATCACCTCTTCATCAAATATCCTGGACCTGGTGACTCGTGGACGCTGACTTTTACCTCTTTTAAGTATAACAACACAATGACATTGGTAAAAGCAGGCAATCTCGCCAGAGAGGAATCGTACCTAGGACATCGTTTAGCTAGAATTCAGGTGTTCCCTGATGGCATTGAGATCAACCCTGTCGAAACCGCAGATTCTGGCAAATACAATTTAATAGACTCGCAAGGCAACGTGGCCAAGACTGTGTGGGTGGATGTAAATTATGGTGAGCTACAGCTTAAATATTTTTCTTATAGGAAAAAAAATGACGTATGAACAAACTGTAACTGACAATTCAAACTATCATTGCCTCCACCCCCTTCTTCTGCTCTTACAGGAGTTGCTTCTACATTTGTTTATGTTGGTATCATTGTCGGGATTATCCTTGTGGTGATTGTCTGCTGTTGCTGCGTGAAAAAGTGCTGTTGTAAAAAGAGCTCTACCAAAAGGGACCAGTCTGCTCCTCAGACTGCAGCGGCACCTGCTGTGTATTACCATGTAAGTACTTGGTCAAGTCAGCATTCAGACCAACTGTAATATTATGTGTTGCAATTTTTACTTCATCGTCCTTGTTCCAATTGCAGAATGTGGATCAACCTGCTGTTTTCCATGCTGCACCTACTACAAATTACTCTGATCAGCGCGTTGTTTCTCCTGCACCTGCAGCTACCTCCTCTGGGCCATCGGTAGGTGTTAAAAGAGTTTTAAACTGTGGGGCATGCTCTGAGGCAGGGATGGAGTTGTCGGAGGGAGAGACATGAGGCAAAGATACTGTGTTTGTTGTACAGGACTAATGGAATGAAATGCAGCACACAAACACAAGAAATAGGATGCAGGAGTAACAGAGGTGATTACAATAATAGTGGAAAAAAAATCAGGCCTTACTTGACTCAGCTAACCAACTAGTGATAGAGGCTGTGGTCACTGTGGTTACTGTAATGCCTTCCTGACAGGTCTCCTAGCTTGCACAGTGAAACCTCTCCAGAAGCTCCAGAATTGAGTGGCGTGCCTGGTTTTCACCCGACGCCACTCAGTCAAGGACATACACAAAGACAAAGAGAGATAGAAGCTCCAAGGTTGCGGACCGAAGGGCTGACAGGGACAAAGTAGACACGTGCCAATGTTATGGACAGTGAAGAGTTAGTTATTGTAGTCTGGCCTGATTTGAACCAATCACTGACATGGTCAGCAGTTAAACTTAAGGTAGTTATCTAACAAAGTTACTGCATTTTAAGGACTAAATTATCTTATTATGGTTATCTTGACAATGTTTTTTTGCTGAGCCATGAGATACCTTTGTATTTTTGCATATAATGATTGTGGGCCTCATGACCTATATTCAATCACATTAAGATGGAAAGTCTTGATGGCCAGTAAGAAAGACCTGGAAAAGTCTTTAGGTCTTGTGCGATAGCCTGCTAAAACGCATAAATCTGAGTCTAAATATCCCCACATGGAAAGAAGCTATATGAGGATATATGTGCATATATGAAATCTATATGCAGAATATCTTATATGCTGCATATATACATCATATATGCGTATATATGATAATATATATGCCACATATACACTCCATTTAGGCCAAATTCAGGTGGATATACGGGACATATAGGTCTCCTATATTGCTTCTTTCTATCCACATACAAGTCCTATATGTACATACAAGGTATGTCTCCTATATAAATGGTGGCTATTATAAAGTGTTACCTAGGTACTTATATAGGTGACCATATAGGGGCGGTCATGGATCAGTGATAGAGCGGGTCGTCCAGTAACCCAAAGGTTGGTGGTTTGATTCCCACTCTCACTGCTCGAAGACTGGAAGGTCCTTGCCACGGCTAAGTTGGGTTCTGACACGTGCCAACTGGATGGGTTAAATGCGGAAGAGTAATTTTACGTGTAAATGTGATTAATAAAGTTTCTAAACAAATTAAATAGGTGCATATATAGGTACATATAAGTACACATATAGGTGAGCATATATGACCCTCTATGTACCTATATATGCACCTATTTAATTTATTGAGAAACTTTAGAAACAAGCACGTCCTCATCCTAAGTCTCTCTCTTTTCGCACATCAAACTTACTGACACTGTTATGAACAAACACATTTACTTTGTGCTTTGTTGCTTCTTCACCTCTGTCTCTCCAGGCTGTAGCTTCAGGAGGGCAAGGAGTCACTCCAGCTCCTTCAGCTGGCTCTGATTTTCCCTCCTCTGACCCTGGACCAAGGTTTGAGCTGAAAGGGATGAGCTTTCCATCTGCTCATCCCCTTAGTTCAGACACATCTCATCTCAGTGATGTTTATAACTCTGATAAACTCAACTTTCTATAAGGATCACTCAAATTCAAAAGACTTTTATTCACCTGTACTTTGATTGTTTACTTTTTTGTAAGCTGCCATGGATAGAATTTGGTATTGTGGTTTGTGACTTATGAGCAATTTTTCATGTTATTTCGACACAAGGAATCAAACAGAGAGGTCATTCACACAGCACAGACACCTTTTTAGTGAAAACTGGTAAATAAATAAAACCTTTACTTTTGCTAATTTGGATAATTTTAATTTGGAGGATAGCAATCACTCTCACTATCAAAAGGAAAAGTACTCATTGTGCAGTGAAGTGGTCCCTGTCAGTGTTATACTATGTTTGTTCCTATGTTTCAAACTAATGTTTGAAAATTGTACATATGCTATATTATTATAATCTATCTTTACCATATCATTTTACCATATCAATTTACCATATCAGTGACCTTTTCATTTAATAACTGGCCTTAAACTGACATGAAATATGTTATTTTGTCTTCATAAGTCATCTAGTTCAGAAGTTATGAAAATCAATTCAAGACTGTCACCAAACAAACACCATGGGTCATTAGTTGAATTTAGTTGTCGAATTTT
Organism: Nibea coibor; assembly: GCA_023373845.1. Lineage (NCBI taxonomy): Eukaryota > Metazoa > Chordata > Actinopteri > Sciaenidae > Nibea > Nibea coibor. The sequence goes on along the minus strand of CM041739.1, from coordinate 12,167,064 downwards.
AGACACTATTTGGTTCCAGGTTACCAATAATGTGATGCAGGAACGTCTTTCTCCTGCTGGACTACTTTCAATATAAATAAAACCCATTTCCTGTAGCAAGGTTGCAGTTGAGAGGAGAACATGGAACGGTATGAGTAGTACCAAAACATACTGTTAGTAAGATATTTTTTCTCATTCAATGTACCTTCATACTATAATTCTTTAGTATAAGCTTTGTTTATAGTCATAATATCTTATCTGTATAATATGAATGTCAAATGTGTGTATCATACATGTTTGTTGTCCAGGGATGATGTTACAATGAGGGCTGAAAGTGAGTCTGTGTAAAAGAGTAAAAGATTTTAGAGATTGTGGACTCAAATTGGAGTCAGACTGACTACATGGAGATCAAAAACTTTAAACCTCTGCTAACTATAGATACTATTTTATATGGTCGTATTGTTACATTTTTATCTGAATTATGAGATATTTTTTATTTGTTTTATACTTTGTAAAATTGTCTGTTTTTGTGTGTGTGTGTTTTTAGGAGTAGGAGCCAGATAGAGTTTTGCCTGTCAGTATTCTGGGTTTGATTTATTTGGTCTGGTTGCCACGGTGATGAGTTTGGTTTGGGTCACATGGGTGCCGGCTATATAGGTTATATTAGGGGCTGAGTCACCGGCATTGGTTAGGAGAGGGGCAGGTTAGGTAGCCGCAATTTTTGTTGACTGCCTTTTTGTTCAATGACCGCTTTTTTGTTCAACCGGAATTTCAGTCATGTTGTTTTCTCATTAAACATGTTAAAACTTACCTGGACTCGCCGTGTTTCATTGAATACCAGCGCATCATACAAATATACAGGACCTAACGTTAGCCTCTCTAGCGACTTTAAGGGATTTAGAAAGCCGCAATATTAGGTTTTAGTTTTCTATATGCTCTGTGTGTGGTTTAGAGAAACTGTTGAAGTCACTAGTCCATTAAATAAGTGTAAAATAATGACAAATATTTGTCTGCATTGTATGTAAGGATACTTTGACTTAAACATTTTGTAAGACAATTTTCGATGAGTTGGTGGCTTGCTCATCTTCTACTCTAAAGATTTTGTTTTTGATCAACTGTCAATAAGTACAGTGCATACAATCATTTAAAGTGTAGTGACCTGCACTTTTATAGTTCTTATTATCTTAGTTCTTATTTTAAAAAAAACAACTGTCAATGGGTGAGACTTGGCGAAGCATTCATGTCAAATCATTTTTAAAACCTCCATCAAATGCTCTTTTGTATTGTTATGATCATTCAAGGTGAAAATAAAACTTAACTTAAAACTTTACTTAACACTTAACTTAAAACTTCACTTAAAACCTTACTTTACTTAAAACTTTACTTAAAAATTTACTGTACTTAAAACTTAATTTAACTTAAAACTTTACTTAAAAATTTACTTTACTTAAAACTTTACTTAGTAAAGTTTTACTTACTAAACTTTACAAAGTAAAAGTTTAAGTAAAGTTTATTGAAAACTTTAGTAAAGTACTTTACTACTTTACTCAAGTTTACTTTTACTTTACTGAAAACTTCATTAAAGTAAATTTACTTAAAACTTTACTTAAATCATTACTTAAAATGTACTTTACTTAAAACTTTACTTTGTAAACTTTACTTTAAAGTTTAAGTAAAGCAAAATTTACTTTACTAAAGTAAAGTAAAGTTTACTAAAGTAAAATACTAAATACTACTTTACTAAAGTAAAGTTTACTTAAAAACTTTACTTAACTTAAATATTTACTTAAATCTTTGCTTTTACTTTACTTAAACTGTACTTAAAATTTTACTTTACTTAAAACTTTACTTAGTAAAGGTTTTAGTAAAGTTTACTAAAGTTTAAGTAAAGTTGACTTTACTGAAAACTTTAGTAAAGTACTTTAATACTTTACGTACTTTACTACTTTACTAAAGTTTACTTTTAATTTACTGAAAACTTCACTAAAGTAAACTTTAAACGAAAATGCCAACTTTGAAACAAAATGGACAGTGTACGCTTCATTGTAGCCCGGGTCACCAAGAGACTTTTTTGTAGGCCTGGGGAAGATACATGTTGCCACTGAAGGCCATGTCTCTATGTGAATTTTTGTCAATGGCAGTGGCTTCATACAAGATTTTGTAGGTGGTGCTGTGGAGCCATCTTGCTCCAAGCGCCCATGAAATTTCCAGATTCAAAAAATTTCAGCATACTTTACTACTGTGAGTCACTCGTTTAGCCCCTCAAAAATGCCCCTGAGAAAGTGGCACCGAGAATAATCATAAGGATACAAAGTTTCCACTTTTCCCATAAGGATGTATTTCCTTATGTTTAGAGTACGGCCAAATGACATAAGGATAGGGTCAGTTCACGGGCGGTTCAGCAACAATAATTTCCGACAGCACTTAACGCCTCACGACTACCTCCATTAAACACAGCCTGATCACATGGGTGGAACCAGACAAGACGACCTTTCGTGGCATTTTACCAACTAATTGTCGTCCGTTTATTATGCGTAGTACACAACTGATGCATCAACCGTGTGTATTTATTAAAGTGTGGTTAGTGACGTGTTGAAGCAAATCGCACGCTTTACGCTTTAACTGGTCGACGGCTGCTGGACTCGGGTTTCCAATCACACAAACACATGATGATACTGCTGCTGTTTTTAGCTTCTTGTGTTTCTGCGGGTGAGTAATGTAAAGTGTAAAAATATGTCATGTTTCCTTCAGCAGAGCTGCACGTTAGAATAAATTATGTTTACTCAGCTGTAAGTAATTAACGCTATTTCTAAGATGGACTTTAATGATCCCACACCGGGAAATCCTCTTCTACAGCAGCCACCCAGCGGTGAAACAAGGACTTACTTTACACTCGACTACATAACAAGGATATCATTGCACTATACTACACAATATTTGTTTAACAACCATGGTTATCAGTTGTTTTTATGACTATAGATTAAATGCGCTACATATCCACTTTAGCACAATTATGTATGCTTGGATTTATGTACTAATAATTATGAAGCGTTTGTTCTGCCTGTAAAAAAACGAACATTTTATATTATTATACGATTTTATATTTATTATTCTGTTGCACAATGCATGTGGCCCCATAATTTAACACTTTGATTTTACATTTTATATAAAGTCCTACCTCATTTGAAAGGCAGGACTTTGTACACTGTTGCCCATAGAGTTGATCATCATTTCGCTTTCAGACACATTCCTCTTTTTATTCCAGATTATATACACCAGGTTGATCGTGGTTCACTGTGATATGTTTGGTTGAGATTGATCAATAAAGTTTCAAAAAGATACACTTTATCTGTCAAGAATAAATCACATTGTCACTAACGTTTCATGACAAGAGGTAAAAATATTATATTCCAACGTTATGGGCAACTTGTAACAACATATGTTGTAAAATATATTACATATACATATTTAAGTAAAATATCTGAATCCTTTTTCCACCTCTGTAATCAGGATGAGCATCTGCTGTAGTGTAAAGTAGTAATAGTATGACTTGATATAGAGTACCAGTCAAATGTTTGGACACACACTCATCCTCATTTAGTGTTTGTGGTATTATTTTGTATGCTAAAATATAGATGCATGTTGAAATCATTTTGTAAAACTAGGCAAAAGATGTACAAATATGGAAATGCTGACATTCATTCACAAGGTTTGTTCTTTTTTTTCTTTGTTAAACTTCTAGGTTTCTCATATGAGAGGGAGTATGGGAAGGAATTCAAAATACTGCTGCTCAGTACGGCTCAATACATCGAGTTTACCCGTATGGGCTCACAAATGGCCTCGATCGTGTGGAGACGTCATGGCCCCCCAGACAGTAGGCGTGAGGTGGAGGGCAACTACTTAGTGTTAAAAAAATTAACCCAGCGTGACAGTGGAGTCTACATAGTAAAAAGCGGAAATGGCCGCACATTATCCTCAAAGTCCCTTGAGGTTCATGGTGAGGATCCTTTTTAGTTCTCAATTTATCCAAATTCTTTTTGTCAAGACACTTTGTCACATTTTTCTCTTACATCCACTAAAAATGTCAATATCACTGTTTTTTTATTATTATTGTTGCATGTCCTTATGTTTGAAGTTGATACAAGGTTTCTAAAAACAAACCAACTAAGGCTATGTTTATACCAAATCAGGTGTTGAGGGTAAAGACGGCTTTCGTCCCATTCGTCTGAATGTGGGTGGTGCACTTAGGCTGCGACAGTCAGGGATCACGGGGGATGGTGGACAAAACTCAGCAGCTCTGTGCGAAAGGTTAAATTAACTTTTGAAGAACGCAATCCAACACCACACTGCGGTGGCTAATCACGTAAGCTGGCAATCAGTTACCGTGTGACATGAAGGAGAGACTGATCACCACCGTGATGACCTTTCCAAAGATGTACCATTGGTTGCGATCAACCAAGTAGCAGTTAGTTAAGAGTTGGGCGTTCAGTCTAAAGTAAACCAAAAGAAAACAAAGCTGGAAAAGGTGCACTGCACCATTTATAATGTTTTTTTATTACATTTTTAGAGGCAGGCACCAGAACACTTTCGTTGATTGGCTTAATCTTGCTGACATGGAACACGGAGTGGACCTTATGACCTGGGTAGATGCAGACGCACAGAAACAGGGTTAATGACTTTTCATGTGGGAAATGGGCCTAGGAACGTCTTCAACTTCTTGGAGTGTACATGAAGGGGCAAGTCTTTGGTTGCCAGCTACACCCTTTGTCCTGGCCTGTAGGGAGGAGGCTAGCTTAGCACACAGACTTGAAACAAAGAAGCCACTAACCAATCCAAAGACACCAAAATCTGCCTACCAGCCCTCATAAAGCTTTCTGATGCATCGGTATATATTTGCCATACAAACACGAGTGATATTGAGTTCCTCATGTAACTCTCAGACTAATTTTTGCTGCCATGACATGTGAAAGATCATTGTAGAAACTTGCAGAACCAAGAGAAGAAGGGAATCACTTTGATATTTTCTGTCTTGTGTGTCGTCTGTTCCAGAACAACAGATGACCCTTACACGGAGCGTTGCAGAAGAACTCAGAGTGGGTTTTGATCTGGAACCGAACTCCTGCAACATTTACTTCTTCCCAGAAGAAGATAATTATGCCAAACACACTGTAGCTCGTCGTGGCGAGCATTTGGAGACGCGTTATTGCCGAGGGCTAACGCTGTTAGAACCATGTGAGCTTGAAAACAACGATCTCGAAATGTCATGCAGTGGGCGCTTTGAGTTCAGAGATCTGAATGACAACAGGGCCCTTGTGGTGACACTGGAGATAATGGAGTGTAAGTAACCTGTGTGTTTAAAACAAATGTCAGAATTATTTTCTTATTTTTAATATCTTTTGTTTGTCCAAAGCGGCTTCACGAGGGACTGTACAGCTTTCTCAACCCAATAGAGAACATTCAATCTTAAAACATATGTTGGTCACATTAGCATCAGCTTTAAACATGCTGTACTATTTGTACTATTATCTCAATAGGTAATAGGTCTAGAACTAATGTATATTTCATGAAAACATGAAACATGAAAGTTTTTAAAAAAATATGTAATCTTACAATCATACATACCAGAATAAAGCAGGATATTTTCACATTTGAAATATATGACATTATTTCTAATTACACAAATAATCAATTTTGTTGGCACAAAATTGTTGGCATTTTCTGCCCATCGACTAATCATCTTGTTCTTTCAGGGTCACCCTTTGATGCACCTTTGATGTACATTGTTCCTATTGTTGGTATTATATCCGCTGTACTTGCCTGCTGTTGCTGCTGTTGCTGCTGTTGCTACTTGAGGCGCAAGAAGAAGAGTTCCTCTGAGAAAGACCAATCAGAGACTCCCAACGCTGATGAACCCGCTGTGTATTACCATGAGGTGAATGCACATATTACGGCTGTATGTGTACAGTGGTGTAAAGTTAAAAGTCCTGCTGTTAATATTGTGTGTACACATGGTGTTTCTGTTTAATTCAAACTACAGTATGAAAATGAGCCTGTTGCACCGAGGACGGATCAACTCAGTCCACCCTCTTATACTCCGACTGTCCCGCTGGTTAGTGTTTGTTTCATGTCATAGAGATTTTTTATTATTAGTCTCCACTACTAACATGTTACATGTTGCCTCATTCTGCAGATACACAATCCCCCTACTACAGATGACCCCTCGGCTTTTTCTGAGGTATGACCTGCTGCATGCACGCACACACATACACAGACAGACTCACACCTGATAAATAAAAGTGCAATAGTATTTTTCAATGTTTTCTTCCTCCAGAAAAATATGCAAAGCAAGCCGTGTTTACTAGCTGCTTTTGCTTGTGGATCAGTGGAATAAATCTTCACGCACAAAGAATACCAAAGCGTAGACTCACTTGTAAAAGCAGCGCTCCACAGGGTAACTTTAAAACCACATTTCTCATGATGTGGTCAATCAACACCCCCTGTAGGAGCCAAAAACGTGTGTTTAGTTGTCTGTTTGTTTAGATCACACACGTTTTCTGGATCACTTTAACTTAACAACTCAGTCCACCCTCTTATACTCCGACTGTCCCGCTGGTTAGTGTTTGTTTCATGTCGTAGAGATAATTTTTTTTGTATTATTATTTTCCACTACTAACGTGTTACGTGTCGTCCCACTCTGCAGATACGCAATCCGCCTCCTACGTATGACCCGCCGGCCTTTTATGAGGTATGGACTGCTGCACGCACAAACACACACACACACACACAAGGAGTGACAAAACCTAAACTCACTTATAACAGGGTAACTTTAAAACCACATTTCTCATGATGCGGTTAATCAACACCCCCTGTAGGAGCCAAAACGTGTGTGTAGTTCTCTATTTGTTTAGATCACACACGTTTTCTGGGTCACCTTAACTTCTAACCTCTAACTAAGTCAGACAAAGGTTCCAATATTTTCTGTTGAACATATCATCTCATATTACATCTACCATTTCGTCTAGTTCAGTTTCATCATGTCATACCGATTTAAGTTTTCTGTTACTCTTTACTTAATAAAATGGAAATGAAATCATGAAGCCTGCTCAATGCTTCACCTCCTGTACCTTTGTTTTCTAGTTTTGTCATTTGTTTCGTGTAGAAGGATAAGCATGTTGAAATCTAGTCAGAGAAATTAAAGGATTTCTTGTCCATGGTAGCTAAATATGTAAAGTTTATAATATCTGTGCTAATGATGTGATGTAAATATTCATGATGGAGCATGTATAAAACAAGCTTATATGTATATTTTAAACTGAAGTTTTGAATGAATTGAGGGCCTGCTTGTGATGCTCAGTGACGTGTCTTTGTTGCTCCAGGTTTTCCCTTCAGCGCAGCAGGAAGACGTGCCAATTGTCCCTGTTCTCTCTGACCCTGAGCCACGATTTGAAGTGCAGGGGTTGACCTTTCCCTCTGCTCCCCCGCTCAGCTTAGATTCAACTGGCTCTGATGTTTATACGTCAGACAAACTCAACTTTCTCTGAAAGCCTTACACAGGACTCACACCGGGGACGTCAGCGCCGCATTACCGCTGCGCCACGGTTCAGCTCCGTCCTCTGCCCGGCGTCAACTCACACTGGGCGCGTAACGGCAGCGTTACGGCAGCGTAGCAAACTAGCCATATTCACGCGAGATCACGCGAGAATCCCGAACATACGCGAGTCCCCGCGATAAACTGTGTATAAAAGAAACAACAACAACAACAAACAGCTAACTTTGCTTCTCCGACATAGGAGAGATTATAAAAAGGATCTGTTGTGTCATAAATTATTGTTTGCTGTTCCACTTCAACAATTAGTCTCTCGTTGTTCATGTTGAGACTCTTTGATTGATTGACAGCTGACCTGGTGCCACCGGTCATGACGTAATGTGGACGTGAAACTGTGACAGGCGACATGAACTGCATTTTGTGTTTTATTTTGAAAGGTGGCGGAAGTTTATTACGCTGATTCTGTGTCAGATTTCCTGTCTGGTGCAATCTGCTCTGTTGAAATTGACGCGGTTTAGCAACAGCGCGTGTCAAAAATAGAAGTGCTACGGAAAGATAGCGCTGTGGAGCGGAGAGACGCTTCTGGGACGTTCCGCGGTGCGCCCGGTGTGAGTGGTCTCATTGATTATAATGGCAGCGATCAGCAACGGCCGACGCGACGCAGCCGTAACGCGCCGCTGGCGTCCCCGGTGTGAGTTAGGCTTTAAAAGAGCACTCAGATTTGTAGTTTTTCATTTTGCGAAATACACTTATTCACCGGTTAGACTCCACTGGTTGCCTGGCCACTGGTTTGTTTTTTATGGATCAAAAAGAAAAAGAAATTTTGAGTGTGCCTGACTCTGGCCCCATTGTACCCATAAATCATTATTGACAGTGGAGTAGCACAGAGACTTCAATTCACCTGGGGTCATCATCTTGTCAGGACACAGCTGCGGATAATTGCTCTGTTCTAACTGCTGAGAGACACAGAAAATCTCAAAAGTAACCCCCCGACTTGTGGCCACAAATGCCAAACAGTAGGGCGAAATGACCGTGAGCATCCTCCTCTTGTTGACCATTTGAATCCCGAATTTCAGTGGCTAAAGTTGACAAATGTGACCTCGAGGGTTTAGAAAAGAACAGGTGCTCCGTCCTCCTTTTGGAAATTTCTCCTCTCCGAGTAGGGAGTAGACGGGTGTTGCTGGCGTGTCAGTGTGTCTCACACCAAAACTATAAATCTGACAGCTGTAGCAGATAGAAACGATGGAAAATGTATCTTCTCACTTATATCTATGTAGAAATTAATTCTGTAGAGTGAAATTTGTGGCCTCGGGAGCAGTTTTACTAATGTATTTTTTGACAGGAATATTTGGATTTTTCCTATTCTTGTCGCATTAACACCATTTTTACACACAGAAAGACGTGTTGACTCCTCACATATCAACAGATCTGTTCATCCACATTTCGCAGTGTTTTATTGTGCCATATTTTATAACAGAGAGATCTTATTTTGCATCTGATTCAGTCATATTTTTATTTTAGTTTGACTTCAGAAGCCACATGTGTATCAACAGGACGAACTCAAGGATCACAGGTTCAAAGCCATACGTGAAAAGGAAACTTTTAATAATAAACTTGAGTTGACTTGCATTACCGTTTACCTTCTACTCTACCTCACTAGTCTGTTTTAAAGTCGTGTTAGTTTTACTGAGTGGATAGCTTTCTCTGTCAGGGATACATTTATTGCAGTCCAGGTTGACTTTTCAGGGAGGACACAAAAATAAAGCAGCTTTATCTCTGTAACGTATTCATAAACTTATTTGTATTCATCATATAATAAAAACAAACATTAAAACATTATATAAAGTCTTCATTTTGTATCGGATGCTTACAGGTCAATGCTTATGATTTCTTTCATGTTGGGTTCCTGGTGTTGCTTCCTGACTTTGTTAAAATTTGCTAAAATAACTATAAAAAAGTTTGAATTGACAGAGTCCAAGAATTTGAGAGAATGGAGAAAAAAGGTCAGATTGAGAGCATGCTAATTTCCGACAGCACTTAAACGCCTCACGAATACCTCCATGAACATCCATGACATCCCTGCTCAATGGGTGGGACCAGACCAAGCTGCTTGTAACGGAATATTACTAAGTAATTGTCGTCCATACGGTTAATTGCGTTTTATTATGCGTAGTACACAGCTCACGCATCAACCGTGTGTATTTATTAAAGTGTGGTTAGTGACGTGTTGAAGCAAATCGCACGCTTTACGCTTTAACTGGTCGACGGCTGCTGGACTCGGGTTTCCAATCACACAAACACATGATGATACTGCTGCTGTTTTTAGCTTCTTGTGTTTCTGCGGGTGAGTAATGTAAAGTGTAAAATATGTCATGTTTCCTTCAGCAGAGCTGCACGTTAGAATAAATTATGTTTACTCAGCTGTAAGTAATTAACGCTATTTCTAAGATGGACTTTAATGATCCCACACCGGGAAATCCTCTTCTACAGCAGCCACCCAGCGGTGAAACAAGTACTTACTTTACACTCGACTACATAACAAGGATATCATTGCACTATACTACACAATATTTGTTTAACAACCATGGTTATCAGTTGTTTTTTTTTATGTAGTTGTTTTTTTTTTAGAATTATGTATGCTTGGATTTCATGACGAGGTAAAAATATTATATTCCAACGTCATGGGCAACTTGTAACAACATATTTTGCATTGGTATTATTGCAACTTTTGCTTAAGTAAAATATCTGAATGCTGTTTCCACCTCTGTAATCACGATGAGCATCTGCAGTGTAAAGTTATGGTAATAGTATGACTCAATATACAGTACCAGTCAAAAGTTTGGACACACTGTCATTCTCATTCAGTGTTTTTTGAATTTTTATTATTGTCTACTATTACAGATTAATATTAAAGACATCAAAACTTGGTCTTGGACAAAGAGGACATTTTATTTCAAGACCACAAGTGCAGGGATATCACCAGCGTTTCCAGTTTTCACCTAATAACTTTATTTATTAAATGACAGTGAACTGAAAATATTTTTATACTTCAGGAGGAAGTAAGAGTCAAGCAAATGACGGCAGTATCCATTCAAATAATAGTTCTGTGGTCTGTGGTTATTGAGCAAACACCAGCACAACATAAAGCAAGAGCAAGCCCATGGACCCCCTAAACATCTGAGGTCCACCCACCACAGTCTTACAAAATCCTGTGGGAAACACTGAATAACTAAATGTCCAAAATCTCTTAAGATTTAAAAAAAAATCCAATAAGATCTGGTGAATATTAGCTATTATCTAAGTAGGCTATATCCTGTCTGGTCTTGGTCTTGACTTGGTCTCAACCCCTCAAAGTCTTGGCATTTATATGGGCTCTAATCTGAAGTGTTGCCTGTGTTGATTTCTGAGGCTGGTAACCAACCAACTCTTGATCTTCCTTTCCTGGAGGCAGACTGAGCCAGTTTCATCAAATCATTTGATGTTTTTTGTGAGTGCACATGAAGATACATTCAAAGTTCTTGACATTTTCTGGACTGACCTTCATGCCTTAAAGTAATGATGAACTGCAGATTCTCTTTACTTAGTTGAGTAGTTCTTGCCATAATATAAATGACTATACTAGTTGAACGGAGCTATTTACTGTATGCAACGCTACCTCTAAACAACACAACTGATGGTTTCAAATACATGTTAATCTACAATGTGGACATTAAATTAAATGAGACATTAAATGAGAAACTTTTGACCAGTACTGTATATGTGTGTCCGTTTAAAACGTATACCAGGGTTATTACCTATTGAAAAACTAGGCAAAAGATGTAGAAATATGCCTGGGAATGCTGACATTCATTCACAAGGTTTGTTCTTTTTTTTCTCTGTTAAACTTCTAGGATTCACATATGAGAGGGAGTATGGGAACAAATTCAAAATGCTGGTGCTCAGTTCGGCTCAATATATCGAGTTCACCCATATGGACAGCTCAGACGAGGCCTTGATCGTGTGGAGACGTGATGACCCCCCAGACAGTAGGCGGAAGGTGGAGGGCATCCACTTTGTGATAAATAAATTAACCCAGCGTGACAGTGGAGTCTACGTAGTAAAAGACAAAAATGGCCGCACATTATCCTCAAAGTCCCTTGAGGTTCATGGTGAGGATCCTTTTTAGTTTCTTTTTGTCAAGACACTTTGTCACATTTTCTCTTACATCCACTAAAAATGTCAATATTACTTTAAAAAAATGTATTATTGTTGCATGGCCTTGTGAAGTTGAAGTTGAAAATCAGGGGTTGAAGGTAAAAACGCTATTCGTTCTATTGATCTGAATGTGCGGCGAAAAGTTACAGTACATCCTGGACAGGGCTCCAGTTCATCATAGGGTATGGAGAAAATCCATGCAGACAACATGCAAACTCCACACTAAATGGGTGTCGACCCAGGAACCTTCTTGCTGTGAGACAACAGTCCAAAAATCAAGTGTATATCAGTAATGTTGTGAAATAAATTAATGAATTACAATCTTGAAACCAGCCTTAGTAACAACTCAAAAATCCATCATAGTCAAGCCAAAACAAAGACTGTGTTTAGTTTTATACTCAACATGCTGTTAGCTGATTTATTTGCAATACTTTTTTGTTTGAGAAACTCAATTATTAATTTTCCTGCTGAGTTACATTAAAATATTGATATTACTTACATTTCTATACAGTAAATAAGATACAGATGGTTAGCTCAGCTTAGCACAAAGATTCGAAACAAGGAAAGTGCTAACCAAGCCAAAGACACCAAAATCTGCCTACCAGCCCTCATAAAGCTTTCTAATGCATCAGTATATATTCACGCTACAAACATGAGTGATATTGAGTTCCTCATGTAACTCTCAGACTAATCTTGCTGCCATGACGTGAGAAATCAATCAAGAAACTTGCAGAACCAAGATTACACAGGGAAGAGAATCACTTTGATATTTTCTGTCTTGTGTGTCGTCTGTTCCAGAACAACAGATGACCCTTACACGGAGCGTTGCAGAAGAACTCAGAGTGGGTTTTGATCTGGAACTGAACTCCTGCAACATTTACTTCTTCCCAGAAGAACATAATTATAAGAAACGCACTGTAGCTCTTCGTGGCGAGCATTTGGAGATGCATTATTGCCGAGGGCTAACGCTGTTAGAACCATGTGAGCTTGAAAACACCGATCTTGAAATGTCATGCAGCGGGCGCTTTGAGTTCAGAGATCTGAATGACAACAAAGCCCTTGTGGTGACACTGATAATGGAGTGTAAGTAACCTGTGTGTTAAGCACAGATGTCAGAACAAACAAATGTCAGAATTATTTTCTTATTTTTCATTTCTGTGTTTGTTCTTTGCTTTTCTTTTATCTAATGTATATTTCCTACGTGCAAGATTTTTTTTACATGATACACACCAGAGAAAAGCAGGATACTCTCACATCGGAAATATTTGACGTTATTTCAGATTACACAAATAATCAATTTACAAAATTGTTGTCATCTAATCATCTTGTTCTTTCAGCGCCACCCTTCAATAAATCCTACCTTGGCATTGGTGCTGGTATTATAGCCGCTGTACTTTCCTGCTGTTGCTGCTTGAAGCGCACCTGCTGTCGGAAGAGTTCCAAGAAAGACCAATCAGAGACTCCCGATGATGATGAACCCGCTGTGTATTACCATGAGGTGAATGCACATATTACGGCTGTATGTGTACAGTGGTGTAAAGTTAAAAGTCCTGCTGTTAATATTGTGTGTACACATGGTGTTTCTGTTTAATTCAAACTACAGTATGAAAATGAGCCTGTTGCACCGAGGCCGGATCAACTCAGTCCACCCTCTTATACTCCGACTGTCCCGCTGGTTAGTGTTTGTTTCATGTCGTAGAGATAACTTCTTTTTTTTAATTATTAGTCTCCACTACTAACATGTTACATGTTGCCTCATTCTGCAGATACACAATCCCCCTACTACGGATGACCCCTCGGCTTTTTCTGAGGTATGACCTGCTGCATGCACGCACACACATACACAGACAGACTCACACCTGATAAATAAAAGTGCAATAGTATTTTTCAATGTTTTCTTCCTCCAGAAAAATATGCAAAGCAAGCCGTGTTTACTAGCTGCTTTTGCTTGTGGATCAGTGGAATAAATCTTCACGCACAAAGAATACCAAAGCGTAGACTCACTTGTAAAAGCAGCGCTCCACAGGGTAACTTTAAAACCACATTTCTCATGATGTGGTCAATCAACACCCCCTGTAGGAGCCAAAAACGTGTGTTTAGTTGTCTGTTTGTTTAGATCACACACGTTTTGAGAGATGACTTGTCCTCTCTTGTTTATTCTCCACTACTAACATGTTACATGTTGCCTCATTCTGCAGATACACAATCCTCCTCCTCCTACATATGACCCGCCGGCTTTTTATGAGGTATGAACTGCTGCACGCACAAACACACACACACAAGGAGTCACAAAGCCTAAACTCACTTATAACAGGGTAACTTTAAAACCACATTTCTCATGATGCGGTTAATCAACACCCCCTGTAGGCGCCAAAACGTGTGTGTAGTTCTCTATTTGTTTAGATCACACACGTTTTCTGGGTCACCTTAACTTCTAACCTCTAACTAAGTCAGACAAAGGTTCCAATATTTTCTGTTGAACCTATCATCTCATATTACATCTACCATTTCGTCTAGTTCAGTTTCATCATGTCATACCGATTTAAGTTTTCTGTTACTCTTTACTTAATAAAATGGAAATGAAATCATGAAGCCTGCTCAATGCTCCACCTCCTGTACCTTTGTTTTCTAGTTTTGTCATTTGTTTCATGTAGAAGGATAAGCATGTTGAAATCTAGTCAGAGCAATTAAAGGATTTCTTGTCCATGGTAGCTAAATATGTAAAGTTTATTCTACTATTGCTGCTCATATGACGTAACCCATGTTAGTCTAATACAGCCCAGCATACGATCCTTATCACAGAGTTGAATCCACATCTCTTTGACAAGTTAATTAATTAATTAGTTAGTTAAGTGCACATCAAAATATCTGTGCTAATAATGTGACATAAATATTCATGATGGAGCATGTATACAACAAGCTTATATCTATATTTTAAACTGAAGTTTTGAATGAATTGAGAGCCTGCTTGTGATACTCAGTGACGTGTCTTTGTCGCTCCAGGTTTTCCCTTCAGCGCAGCAGGAAGACGTGCCAACTGTCCCTGTTCTCTCTGACCCTGAGCCACGATTTGAAGTGCAGGGGTTGACCTTTCCCTCTGCTCCCCCGCTCAGCTCAGATTCAACTGGCTCTGATGTTTATACGTCAGACAAACTCAACTTTCTCTGAAAGCCTTAAAAGTGCACTCAGATTTGTAGTTTTTCATTTTGCGAAATACACTTATTCACCGGTTAGACTCCACTGGTTGCCTGGCCACTGGTCAGCCAAGAAATTGTCCCTTGTGTCCCTTGTAAAACAGCAAATTGATGTTTTTACAATTTGTTTTTCTTTTATGGATCAAAAAACAAGTCAATAATATGTCAGTTAGTGAGCTTTAGGTGCTGGACATCAAATTTAATTACCTCTGTACTGAGCCAAGCTAGCTGTTCCCCCCTGTTTCTAGTGTTTATGCTAACAGCTAACAGCTGCTGGCTGTGGCCTCGTGTGAACATTATAGTTGTTCACAGTAGTGGATAAGGGTATTTCGTAACCTTTTCACATTAACACCAT
Source organism: Nibea coibor (assembly GCA_023373845.1). NCBI lineage: Eukaryota > Metazoa > Chordata > Actinopteri > Sciaenidae > Nibea > Nibea coibor. Next base: position 12,151,796 of record CM041739.1, on the reverse strand, counting down.
TTTTACACGCAGAAACACTCCTCACACATCGACAAATCTGTTCTTCACAGTTCTTTCACAGTGTTTCATTGTGCCATATTTCATAACAGGGAGACCTTATTTAGCATCTGATTCAGTCAAATCTTTATTTTAGTTTTACTATGAACATACAGCCTTCAAAAGCCGCATGTGTACGAGCAAAGCGCAAGACAGCTCAAGGATCACAGGTTCAAAGCCATACGAGAAAGGGGAAACTTTAAAAAACTTGCTCTATCTTGAGTCGCTGCATTACCTTCTGCCTTCTACCTCGTGAGTCTCTCTTAAAGAGTCTCGTCAGTTTTACTGAGTGAATAGTGCAGGGACACAACATTTATTACAGACCAGGTTGACTTTTAAGGGCTGGACACAAAAATGAACTCACTTTATCTCTGTGCTGTTTTCCTGTTGTATTGGGATTCATCTTATATAAAGCCTTCTTGTTGTATCGGGTGACTGCAATATACAGTCTACTGTGTATTATGAATTAGAATGAAATAACTCATATCGACATATAGCTACTGCACTGCAGTTATTCATTTGCTCAGGCGTGTCACACACACACATATCTTAACGTATATTGTAGTGATAGTGTTATGTGTTTGTTACATTGCAGTGATTGTGTAAGAACATCACAAGCACCAGTTGCCTTTTCTTTGTGCATATTTTAAAAGGCGAGTGACACAGTGGCATAAAAACACTACTCTGCACGGCTTTCATTGTGCCTTAAATACATTACAATAAAAGTTAACGTTAATCTGTAGATACATTTGTGACTTTTACACACACAACCAACATAAAGTTGACTACAGCAGAAGCGTGCTTCTTTCCATGTCAGACTTAAACACAACACGAGAGCTGTATTTGGAAGTTTATTAAATTTAATCTGTCATTTTTAATTTAAGTTTTTATTATTTATGCATGATGATATGATGCTAAATATTCTTTTTCTGTGATGCTAACTGGTGCATTTTTGAAATATGAGAGTTGAAGTCATAGTGTATTTGGACTGTGTTAAAACTAATATAACTGTGAATGGTCTGTGTTTGTCCTTCTTTCACCGTCTCCATGCTGTCACATACAACATCATTTACTGGCTGTGACACCACTACAAGCACCACCCACCCAACGTGTCACCACGCACCCAAAAGCTCAGCCGAGCATATACATTCTTTCACACCATCCATACCAACTGCTTCACAGGAGAGACTCGACTGAGCACAAGTTAAATTACGGCTGTGCCTTTTGGGCTTTGTAAAGATAAAAAGCAGAGCCATAAATCTGTTTGTTGGGTGCGACAATTCTTTGTAGACACATTTGTTACCGTCTGTGATCCAGAAAATCTCCCTCTGTGTGGATCAATGGTCCAATGGGTGCACTAACCATAAGATAAACATAAGGCTCGACACATACCTGATAGTTACATCAACTTATCAGTTCTAGAGGAATTAAAGTCTTATGATGGAGTTCACTTTTAATCACATAATTGGTCATCTGTAAGAAGAATGAGATCACACATCTTTTCGTGAAGTTGTGATGCTACATTTAACAGACCATCAGCAACATTTTTGGGAGTTATGTTTCATTTTTTTTCTTTCTTCTTTAAATCTTTCAGTACACCACATGTTCACTAGCTCGTTGCTAGCTGTCTCTGTTTTCTGCAGCTGAAAGACAGTAAAACTGACACATTTAGTTTCACCGTGGATTCATATCTGGGCCTCTTGTTTCTCCCACCACAACAGAGTGTAGCATGGTAGTGAGCTCTGCGGGGTGAGCTATAGCAGGAATGATAATTCTGGCACAGAGGTCAAGTTGTTCCACTCAGCTGGAGTGGCAGTGGGGGTGAAAATAGTTAGTGTGAACCCATAACATCAAAAAAAGCTTCCAGCTGAGTGAGCAGCCGGGAACCAATCAGGCACAGGGTCTTAAGAGACTGTCAACAGACCACAGGTCAGCCTGGGTTGAAGATACTAAAATGGCTCCTTGATATTTCAGTTTCTTGACAAAGCCTAATTTAAAAAGTGGTAGTTTTCTATATAATCTTCCACTTTGGTTCATAATAAATCACCTGAATGGTCGATTGCTGGGAAATTTGGTGAATGGTGGCCAGAGCATGAACACACGTGGTTTTAATGGTCCCAGTTTTTCATCTAACACCACCAAGTTTATTTAGATAATTGATAGAATTTAATTAATGATAACTATTTGTATTCTATTCCTTAATTCAGATCAGGATTTATGTTAATATAAGTGTTGTGGTGTGATCTAAGGAAAAATCTTGATGTGATGTATCACGTTGTTTGTCAGTGTTGAGTTGTCCAACGCTTGGAGCAGACATTAAAGTCACCACATTTCACAGAGGGAGCTGTCCCTGTACACTTGCTTGACCCACAGCCAGAAACTCATTTAACTAAAGTGAAGTTTATAGTTGACACTAAGAGTAAGCAGCGTTTAGTGCCAATGAGCAAATGTTATCATGCTGACATGCTAAACTAAAGATGGTAAACATGGTAAATATTATAGCTGCTGATGTTTGCATTGTCATTCAGGACATTTGCGTGTTGACATCAGCAAATAGCTCACAGCGCTGCCTCACAGGCTCTACTTTTTAAAAACTGTGTGCACATTTTAAGGCCTGTGTGTATGCTTACATTATCGCGATGAAATCATTTTTCTGAAGGCAAACAAGAAAATCATTTCTGATTAAAAATCCCAGAGATTTTATTTCCCATAACAGTTTGACACACATACAGAAACCATCAGTGTTATCTATCTTCTTAGCTGGCATCGCCATCACCTGTGTCCATCTCAACGCCTTCCCCCTCCACCCTCTCCGCTCACTATTCCCCTTTCCTCTTCTCTACGGCCTTCAGCCGGCCTTCCAGGGAGCTCAGCCGGTTGTCCACACTACAAGTCTTTTCAGAGCCCGAAGTGAGCAGAGTTAACAAGACGCATCCCAGCACCAGGCCACCCAATCGAACTGCCGTGGTGTCTGCAGCGGCAGTCTTATCGGTCACAATGAGTCCAAAAAGCCAGAGCGCCAAGACGGTTTTCACCACCCAGAACACCCGCCTCACCACGCAAATCAGCAGACGGAGGACAATGGTCAGCACCCAGTAGCCAATGAGGGCCACCAGACCCCACTGGGCGATGGCAGTCACGCCCTCTGGAGTGAAGCGGGGCAACGTTAATGCCTCTGTGGAGGGAGGGAAAAAAAAGCTTAGGCATCGCGAAGGGAAACTGTTTGAAAATACCAGACTGTTGCACAGGAAATAACAGGGGTAAACACACTTAAACAGGAGTGGCCGAAAGACAAATTGCCTGAGGGAGAGGCACGTCTGCATACTTTCACTTGCACTTCAAACTTTCATTGCCACCTATCCTCTCTCTCCGGCAGAGAGATAAAAGTAGAGCCCGCTGCGAAGCCAAAACAAACACGCAACCATGGGCCATCCTGGTACCCACCATCGAATCCTGTGACCCTGAGGATCTCTGTGACATAAACAGCGATGACGTTCAGGCCGCTGGCAGCTCCTTCGGCCAGGAATCGGATCACCATCTGAAAGAACTGTGGCGGTGTGGAAGCAAGGTGGAGACATGTTTTACTTTGATGTAAGGCATGGCAACAATGAAGACAGGCAGCATTCAGATTACAGCAATAATCATGCAGAGGAGAAATACAGAAACGCAGCAGCAGCTCCGGTGCGCAGTATAATTCACACTTCTTATGATATTTACAGCAGCTTACAGCTTGTTCAAACTTGCTAATTACAGACTGTACGTGCTGCCGAGTTGCACCTCGAGATAGAAGAAGTACTGTATTGTTGACTTGGACAAGCAGCTGTGCATGCAAGTGACAGCTGGAAAGAGTCCCTCTCTATTCCTGTACGGTCTCTGCTCACCAACCCCCCCCCCCCACACACACACACACAAAAAAAAAAAAAAAAAAAAAAAAAAAAATCACACAACACACATAAACACTGTGTAGCCTTGTCACAGACAGGGTCAAGGGTAGCCCAGTAAGTTGGACAAGTATCTTATCTGCACCTGTCGCGCTGCACACAGACAGTGAGGACTGTCGAGCATCTGTCACTCCGTGTCAGCTCGTTTGCGTCGCTTGAAAAAACACTTAATAATTTACTGCTGCGAGGCTCGGTTTCACAGTCAAACACGCATTAAAATGTCTCAGCGATCAGTTAATGCCAATAGGCAGGCTGCTGTAGGCCATGGGCTTTTTTAGAAGGTGTGATGTAGCCCGTAAAAAGGCCTAAAATATACTTCCTTTTAGATTTGATTTGTGCTTTTAAGCTGACTTGAGGATTAAACTATGAAGACAAACAGTAAAAGGTTTTACAGGTGTCGGATCAAAACGAACAAAGAAGTTAGAGGAAAATATCTGCACATGTGCTGATAACTCCCAGTATATCTTAAAGAGCAACATCAACAGACGGTGCCTGACCGATGTTAAATGTAACAGAGCGACATTTCTTCAGGTTACTGGGATCTGTCAGCGTGGCATGCAGATCTTTTGTTTAACTTTTGCCTTGAGGGTTAAATTTGACCACTGAATTACATCAGTTTCCTCCTTTTGAACTTGGTTATCTCGCAGGAAACCAAACACAGACCCTATTTTAGTTACAGGGCTCATAATTTTTTGTAATCTTTCTCTCCAAGGATCATGTGCACAGCCTGTGTTTTGCATTTAGAGATACTAAATGAATCGTGGCGAATAATTTCAGCCCTCTTATCAACACAGAATCTTATCCCATTAAACTCACAACAACAGGACTACTGTATATTATGGCCTCTCCATGCAAATATCACTGTAAACACACAGCCTCACTACAGTCATGCTCCTACTCTCTGCACCAACTAGGTTGTGACACAAGCTAAACGGGGAGGACTCAGGGCAGGCTAGATGGAGACACCCGGGAGGGTCCTTACCATGGCCACCGTATAGATGTTCTCCTGACCAAGCATTGACTCAAGAAACAACACAGCACTCTGGGGAAGAGGGAGCCACAGTGAGGGTGGAAGCAGGGAGACAGAGAAGTGTAGGTGAGAGGGGGGATGTAAGAAGACATATAAGAAGACATGAAATGAGGACAGAGAAGATGAGGGGATCAGGGGAGAGGATTAACAAGTTGAGGGACATGGGGAGAGGAATGTGTGTGAAGGGTGAGGAAATGGATGGAGAGAGATGACAGGGTTGGAGTTGAAAATTAGCGATCGGTTATTCAAAGAGCAAAACAGTGAAGTTAGACCAAGCGCTCAGTAAACATAGGAAATTAAGAAAAGAGGAGTGGAGATCCACTTCCTGGTGCATGGGGAGAAGCAGCAGGCTATGAACCGGTGATGCGCCTCCTCTCTGTACCTCAGCAGCTGACCGGATCACGCCGCTCCCCACCAGGGACTCCGCGTATCGCTGGACCTCCTGGCAGGTTCCTGTTATCAGCGTGCGGAGGGTGACCGCCGGTGGGCTCCCCTCTGCCGGCTCGGCCTGCTCAGCTTCGGCTCCAGTCCAACCCACCGTCAACCCGAGCACCAACAAACAGATGGTGAGGAAAACCTGAGCCATGGCACATCCACCACCGCGCCCAGAGCCTGACGCACAAAAACGCATCGCCACGGATTTGTGAAAACAAAACAAACTGCCGCTGATAATGATTGTGCACGGAATAAAAGCTGCAGTCCAGAGCAGGCTGAGCAGCGTGTTCAGTGACTCAAGACTGGCGTGTAAAACCAAAGACTTAAAAATGGCTTCTGTTGAGGCTGCAGAGCGAGTTTAAGTCAGCGAGCATTCACAATGGGCAGAAAATATCAATAAAAAGCACAGCTGTGTTTAAAATCACACAGAGGCTGATTCAAGTGGTCAATAAGCAAATTGAAAAAGATGACTCGGTAGTTAAAAAACCGTAATGACTCAAAGCGAGCTGAAGATTTAATTATAAACTTTGGCAGCGCTGCAAATATCCAATCTAGGATCGCTCCGCTCCGTCAAGACGCACGAACAGTGGCTATATTTGGTAAGACGCCGTTACAGGCTTAGATCCAGCAGTGATCGAGATATGAGATCATCAGTGAAGATGTATTAAATTAAAAAAAAGAAAAATATATATTATATAAATATCCCCAAAAGTTTAAATGAATGTCGAAGCTTTGCGCGTAAAACGGCTTAAAAAAAAAGACAGAAAAAAAAAAAAACGCGGTGGGTGACGCTGAGCCGACCACGAGCCTCCCAAAGCCTCTTATTCCCAGCTCCAGATCAGTCAAGTTTGGTTCCCCTTTGTGTCTGAGCGTACATCAGACGCACTGCTGCGATGGATTATGTTGCACAACCTTTAAAAGAAAAAAATAACCCTCCCCATGTCGCTGCTCCCGCATGACGCTCCCTTCCTTCCAGCGTTTCTAACGACAGTTTTCAATATGCAAACACGTCTACATCCTTCATGAAAGGGGGGGAGGAGTGGAGGAGGGGTGGTGGCGGTGGAGGAGGAAGGCGGCTCTGGATAAACAGAGATTTGCACGCTGGGACTTGTGGTTTAATGTTGCAGGTCAAATGTTGAGATTGTTCACAGGGTTTGATAAACTGGTGGAAACAGAAACTGGACACTTTTGGTCAGTTTAATAACTAGTAGGACAGCAAGTACACAGCATCAAGTCAGATTCTTTTTTTTAGAGAAGAGGCGGTTTTCAAATTTAAAAAAAAAAGAAACAGATGACAGTTTATGTACAATCACACCGACGACATACAAACATACTCTACACTGGAATTTTGTTTTTTCGCTGGACTAATCGTTTATCTGCTTCTGGTTTGTAGGTTGGCTGTTTTCAATGCACACGCACGCACGCAAAAATGTGTCGCAAACTCACACTCCTCATTCCTCTCGCATCAGTATCTGGAAACATACGCTAAAGTAGTGGATACTAGGAGCTGAATTCAGTCATGGTTTAAAAGAGAGAGAGAAAAAAAAAACATTAAAACATTCAGTTCAGAGCATCACTGCAGCCCTCTGAGGCTGGAATCATCTAGATATCACACTGACGGTGTCCTGTGCACACAGGAGGAGGAGGCGCTGGAGGAGGAGGTGGTGGACATGTTCAGAGTGGCGAGTCTTGCTCCGGGCAGTATTCGCACTACTGCTCATCTCGTTGACCCCCTTTTTTTTCTCTCGCAAGTACGCGTAGGGGAACACGCAGCTTCAGCCGATGTATATGCGGTGGAAGTCGTTCGCTCCAAAGGCGGCGTTGCACTTGGGGCACTTCCTCTGACGGGTGTCGTAGCGCGTCTTAACGCACTCGAAGCAGAAGACGTGGAAGCACTTTGTCAGTACCGCGTCCTTTACCCGAGAGTTGCAGCACGGACATGTTAAACGTGCCTGGGGAAGAAAGAGAGAGGGGAGGAGGAGGAGGGGGAGGATGAATAATAACATTAGAAGTCATTTTTGTCCTGAGCTGAATGGTTCTGTAAAGAGGGGACACAAATATCTACAAGCTCAGCCGTCCTTAAATGGCAACGCTGATGTCAGGAGCACAGCACGTGATATGAAGGCCGATTATAACCCTGATGTGGCCACAACTGAGTCTCAAGACAGATCTGGTAGTATGTCAGGGTGGACAATCCCTCGTCATTACATCAAACCACTTCCAAGGGAGCACAGGCTCTTCAGATTTCTGTGGCTCGAACATCGACTCCACACACTACGACTGTCACCAAACGTGTGATGTTCGATTTGTTTCTTTTTGCACAGTTGGTCAGTGTTCTGTGTTCCTGTCGAAAACAGTGCGAGCGTGTTGACAGCTGGTCTCATTTGGTGGAAACAAGAGACATAACTTATATTTACTCCCAAAAGATCAACAGAGTTCTGTCAACATGTTTGTTCGGGGCTTTTGCCAGGAGGCCGTCGAGCTCAGCTCCCGTGATGTTAGTCAGGTATAACTGTAGAAGCGTGCTGTAATTTCTCACCTCAGGTGTTCGTATGACAGAATGAGGAGGAGTTCAGACTGCGGTTTGACTTACATGCGCTCATTTGTTGTCTTGTTAATTAGATCAGGTCAGCTGATAACACCATTTTGTCTTTGCAGTGAATACACAACCAGCAGATGGTTAGCTTAACACAAAAACAGTAAAACCAGAGGAAAGATTTAGCCTGGCTAGTGTAAAAGCAAGAAAACATGGTTTGTGGGGTTCATCTGCTTGTTACACTGATTTAACAAAAAGACAATGTGATATTTAGTAAGTGCTGAAGGAGCTGCTAGGTGGATTTTATCGCCTTCAGACTGCACCAGGTTAGACGTTTCCCCTGCTTTCAGTCTTTGTGCTAAGCTAACTAGTTGCTATGAGTAGCTTCATATTCAGCATACAGACATGAGAGTAGCATCTCATCTAACTCTTTGCATGAAATCAAACGATTGCATTTCACAAAATGTGGATGCAAGTGTTGCTGTACGTGCAAACAGTCAACATGACTTAGCAGAGGACAGAAACCTGAATAATGACACCTGACTCTTTTGGAAAACAGTCCAGAGTGAGCCATTCAAAGTATGTGGATGAGCAGGACAAGTGAAAACAGGAAGTTTTCAACATATTTTGTTCATCACAGGAACAAACCTTATAGTCATTGATTTCTTCATTTAGGATGTCGTCTCCGTTGCTGATCTTCTCAGCTGGTTTCTTGGCCTTCTCGATCTTCCTCCTGAGTTTGGAGATGTCCTCCTAAAAACACAGTCAGTGAACAGCTGTGAGAAAAACGGGTCTGTATTCCGTATTCACTGCTACTGCATTTAAACTAATTGTTTTTCAGTCTGATATTTGTTGTTACCTGTGCTCGCCGGGCATTAAAGGACTCTTTCTCCCTGGAGATGCTGTTCTCGACGACTTCCTCTCTGACCAGGTTGAGCCTCTGCTGAACCTGCTCCAGCTGAGTCCGCACCTCCTCTGACAGCAACGCAGAGTCTTGAGCCTGAAGGGCCAACAAAAGGGATAAGAACGTTACTGCTTCTTATACTGTACAGTCCTTTACTCCATTACAGTCGAGTTTCCTCACTGTGAGCTTTATATGACGTGTTACCTTGCGTTTGTTCATGTCCAAAGCTTGTGTTCGAAGTGCCAGCTCTCTCTCTGCGGTGCTGATGGTGCCCTGCAGGAGGCGTTCCTTTTCCTCAAGCTTTCTCACTACCTGCAGCTGGGCATCGACCTGACAAATGGGCACAGTCCCAAAGAAAACAGGACAGTAAGTAATGATTCAAAGATCAAAACAAAACAGATGCTTTAGAGTTAGAATACAAAAAGGTGACATTTAAAGCTTTTATATATTTGATTCCATTTATGGCGTCTCCTGGTGGCTCACCTGTGTTTTTAAAGTGAGCAGTTGGTCTGCCAGCTCCTCCTTCTCCTCTTTTAGCAGCTTGTGGATCTGGTTGGACTTGATCCGCTCGCTCATGAGCTTGAAATTGGCATCGTCTTTTTCTCTGAGCTGCTGCATCAGACGGATGTTCTGTTCCTGCATGTCCTCAAAGGCCTGCCCCGTCACGTCCATCTCGCTCAGCAGCGCGTCCTCCTCCTGCAGGGGGTGGGGAGCAGAGATGCGACATGCTGTCAGAGAGTGCGAGGTGGCTTTGTTTGTGTATAAAGACAACATGATCAGCTCACACACCTGTTTTGCTATAGAGAGCTTCTTGTTGAGGATGTCGATTTGCTCCTCCACAGAGCGGATCTTCCTCAGAGCCTCTTCATCCGCCATTTTCTTGCCTTCCCGCCTTTCCCTTTCCTCCAGCTCCCTCAGCCTCTGCCGCAGCTCCTCTCCCTGGAATCAGCATTTTTATTATGAGACTTCCACAACACAAGACCTTTAACAATCATGACTGCAGCACAGGGTTTCTACATATAAACACAAACTTCCACAGGAGTGTGTGTAGATGCCTTGGTTCTATAGTGGTCAGTGTTTTTCACCTCTGACTTGGACTTCTTCTCTGCAGCCATGAGCTGAACTTTGTCCCTCTGCTCCTTTGGTGCTGAGCGGTACATGTCCAGCAGCAGCTTCATCTCCCTCTGGGACTCCTGAGCTTTCCTGCAAAGTCAAAGTGAGAGTCTTAAACAAGCAAATCACCTTCATCCAATCTCATAAAAACCATCACCCGGGTCAGAAATCAAAGGCTCTGCACTTTGGTTTAGAAAATACCTTGAAATGATGACTGGCACCATCCTGACACTTTCTGATTATTAACCATACATTAAGACAAGAGACTACTATTCCATGTGAGCCGCTGCTGGTGATTCACACATCATGAGACTGGTTGATTCTTTCACATTTGTTGGTTATATGAATGGTGTGCATTTTAATGGACTCTGCCGTCTGAAGCTGACTCGCAGCATCAACAAAAACAAATAAATTACACAGAAAAATCAAGGGCATGTCGATCATGTTCAAGTCATCTCCAACTGTGGTACATGTATAATATAGTATATGTGTGGAGGAGTATGCAACCTGCATCTAAACTTCTAGATGCCACTAAGTCCTCGACACTGGCCCTTTAAGTATCTATGGAGGTGTTTTTATTTAAAAAATTGTACTGATCCAGTGTGATTAAATGCTTGCTGACTGTATCATTAACCAAAATAAAAGCCAACTTTATTTTAGGGATGCGTCTCACTTGAGTTCTGCTCTGACAATCTTCAGCTGCTCCATCTCCTTCCTCTTTGACCCTCCGACCATAGAAAGGCGCTCTCCGGCTGACTCCTCGGGTTGGCTGCTGCTCCCCGGTTTCTCCTTCTCATCCTTTATCACGCTGCCGCTTCCACTGCTGCGGGTCGGCCTCTCTCTTTCCTTTTCCTTCTCTTTTTCACGCTCTCTATCCTTCTCCTCTTTTTTAACAATGTCCTTTTCTTTCTTTTCCTCCTTCTCTTTCTTCTCCTCCTTCTCCTCCTCTTTTACCGCCGCCTCTGGTTCTACTCCAGGCTCTGTTTTCACCGTCGCTCCTAAAGAAAAAAAAAAAAACAAAGTGAAGGAGAGGCTGTCAAATAGTGTTTATCACAAAATCAATAAGAAGAGCTAGTTTCATTGTTTACATTTCTAATTTAAAGTAAACAAACATTTCATAATCAGTCAAACAGACTTTGGTTACCTGTGCTGCTGGGCGTGGAGGAGCCGTTGTCAGGCTCTGTCTTGATCACAGGTTCTCCAGAGACGGCTGGGGTCGAAGGAGAGGTTGTCTCATCCTTCACATCTATTTCTGTGCTCGACTGGGATTGGAGGATGGCGTTGCCCTTTGAGGCACGGACCTACAGAGACAACAGATGAATGCGTTTCACTATCGAAACGACGAGGAGAGGGCGCCGTCTCGCTCTCTCTTCACAACCTACCTGGTTGAGCTCAGCTTGTGTCTCTCTTAATCTGATCTTGTATTTCACCACCTCTCCCTTCATCTGCTGGTTGTGTGTTTGCAGTGTGCTGATCAGGTGACGCATCTCCCTGTTGATGGGACCTGAAAGAAAGAAGCGGTCAGAGTGAAACAGACAAAAAAGAAGGACGGGGATCTTAGTCCTGCTGCAGTTATTATTTAAACCTGTTTGTTACCTGCTTGCTCATTGGCAGCCAGAGTCTGTTCGAATTCGATGCGCAACATCTCGTACTCCTTCCTGACCTGAGCCAGCGTGTCTTCTAGCTGAAACACCTCTGTGCGAACTTTCCTCTGGAGAGCCACCTCATCATTCTGCACACACACAGAATTAAAGTAAGAAGAGGACTAAAGGTCACACAGAAAGACACTGACACACACACACATTACCTCCATGTGCTCCAGCTGTCGAAGCCTCGCCGTCCTGGTAGTGTTGAGCCGAGCGCGTGTCTCATCTAACTGACCCTTGAGGATCAGAGACTCATTGTAGAGCACAGAGAACTGTGACTGCAGACAGCGATACTCTGAAGTCTCTTTTACCATGCCCTCTGCTCGACTCAGCAGCTCCGTCTGAGAGGAACAGAGAGAGAGAGAGAGAGAGAGAGAGAGAGAGAGAGAGAGAGAGAGAGAGAGAGAGAGAGAAGCTTTACTATGACGTTGCAATAATAGAGCATACAATAATGTGTTAATGAGGAGTTTGCAAATGAAAGTCAAGAGAAAGAAGCACAAGTCCACCTTCATGTTGTTGTTCTCCTGGTGCACGGTCTGCAGGTCCTGCTGGAGCTTCTGCAGCTCAGTGAGGCGGTTGTCTGCCAGCTCCTTGTTCTCCTCCATCTCACTGTTCATTTCTTCAAACTTGAATGGAGAGAAGGAAAATGTTGACCCGGATGAAAAGCCAGGTGTGGAAATAAAAAGAATTTGAGGGCATCTCTCACTTCGCAGCTTTGTCTTAATTGGAAAAACTGAAATAAAACTCACACCTTTCTCTTGTTAATGGTGATGGTCCCACAAACGCTGCTGGCTTCCCCACACACCTTATAGCCTTTGCTGTTCACCTGCGATACATTACAGGGAGTGTTACAACACACTTTAACACAAACATCAGAACATTTGCACAATAACACTGTCACAGCGTGAACACATCCTCACCCGCTCCAGTATCTCGATCAGGTGTGCATTCAGTCTGTTCTCTCGGCGGCGGATCTTCTCCATGTCCCACTGGAGCTCCTCGATCAAAACCTGCAGCTCGCTGACACGCTGGTCTGCTTTGTTAGCTGCACGACCCAGTGGCCGGGACTGGACAAGACAGGAATACAGAGACATGACACCACACAGACATAAGAGTCAATAGAAACATCATCTAGCACATAGCACCATGCAACAAAGTTGCTAGACGATGAAACGAACAACACACTCGAAAAGTTATTTTACACGGTAAGACACAGTGTATAACAAGTCTAAATGCATCTATATTTATGGCTATGGTTTCCAAGTGAGATTGAAACATTATCATTGTTAAAGTTTTACGGTACAAAGTAAGTGTGCAGGCGTTGTGTGAAGAAGGAAGGATGATTTGTACCTCGCTTGTCATGTGACTGTGCTTCTGCTTGAGGTCCTCAGTCAGCTGTTGCAACCGCTCGTTTTCACTCGACAGGAGGGAGTTCAGTCTGGAAGCTGCCTGCCATAGAGTGCCCTCTGGAAAGAAAAGCCCCAATAATATCATCACATTTACATTTAGCTGATGTTTTTATCCAAAGTGACTTACAAACAAGGTACAGTGCGACAAAGAGCTATAGAGGGGGATTAGATTTAGTATGTCTAGTTGTTGGTAGTACTGGGGGAGGAGGTAGTCGAAGGAGTTTTTAGAGAGGGACGTCCCTGCTCTAGTAGGAACTGAAGTATATGTCACATTTATCACATTTTATGGATTTAAACACAGGAACTGATTTGATGAATTCTCCCCAGATTTCATCATGTGTTTGTTGATGTTTAATCTCACCAGCTCCAGAGTCCAGCTCTGACTTCAGTTGGTCCACGGTGCTCTTCAGACACTCGTATATCTCCACCACATGATTGGCCTGCTTCTGGCTGGACTCCACTCTCTCCTGAAGCTCAGCCTCCATCTCCTCGCTGCTGCTGCTCGCCAGTGTGGCCAGGAAGGAGTTGGCCGCCTCTCCCTGTTGGCCTGAGTTGACAACAGCAGTGAAGAAAGGCTTCGGCTGTGATCTCTGATTTTGCTGACCAAACATCTACGTGTTATTGTGGATGATCCTGCATCAGCTCAGTCTTTACCTCTGTCCTTGGCTCTCTCCTGGTTGGAGTCGCCATCAGGCTCTGGAGTCTCTGGCTTGAGGCTCCGTCCCTCACCTGCCTGAGATTTCTCAGGTTCGCTGCTTGCTTGGTCGTAACGCCTGATGGTCAGTCGAATGTTTTCATCAAACTGAAGGAGAGAGAGCGGCGTCACGTTTTGACTCTTCGATCACTAAAGGAGAGGAGACGGGTGATAGCGGACAAGTCTTTGTTTACCTGATTCCAGTATCTATTGAGGATGAGCAGACTGGCATCATCGGTGGCCTGACGGGTCTCCAGTCTCTCAATTCGCTCTCGCAATTCATCCTCAATCACCTGCAAAGCAACAAGCCAAGAGATGAACCTTCCTCCGAACAAGTGCGGCTTCCTTTTATAAAGAGTTACAAGCGAGTGTTGGAGGATTCATTCACCTGTCTTTGATCAAGAGCTTCTCCCAACTTTCGGTTCTTAGCCTGGAGCGCTTTGATGTCTTGTTCTTCCTGGAAAAAACATTCAAACATGAGCCCAAACAAACAGACTACTCTGGTGACTAAAGTGGAAAAATAAAGTGGGGGGCCCTCACTGAGTTGGACACTCCTCCCAGTTTGATGACAGTCTCCACCGCGGTGCTCCCCCCGGCTGCGGCGCTGACACCGGGTCCTCCTCCGTCCTCTCCTTCCCTCTCCCTCCGCTTCTCGGGGGGCGCACCGGAGGACAAGGAACTGCTGGGGTCAGCAGGACGCTTCTGTCCCGACATCCTCAGACTGTTGAAACAAACTGAGAGACAGAAAAGAAAAAATACAGAATATGAAAAAACCGAGGACTGATCCAGATGGTTTGGCTGAATGGGCGACAAAGCTACGATATGTTGCAGGTATAGCGCTAAGCTGTCCAAGATAGGTGTCTTAACGTTTACTCCGAAGCCTTGTCTGTCTAGTTAAATGATGAGCAGCCGATACAAGCACACACAAAACGATTTATCTCATTTTAAACCCGAACAAGCGGATCAATCAGTCAGTGCAGCGGCAGGCTAACGTTAGCCGCTTGCTAACGCCAGTTAGAAGCCGTTGGCGCCCAGAGGAGCTCCGCTCTTCACCCGACAAATCAACGCGTTCACTCTGAACTGTCGTCTGTATCTATCACACCTATCGGGAGCCTTACCGCTTCAAATGTTAAAGAGTTTTCTAATGAACTAAATCTGTCTGTGGCTGTTGTTGTTGCGGCTCCTTGCCTCTCGGAAACGGAAGTGTTAGCGGTCTAAGTGGGAGGGAGCGTCCTGTGCGCACACTGCGCCGCCTACCGGCTCGGAGGAGGAACACACGTCAGCCCGGCGCTGCCCCGTGGCAAGCAGACAGGAATGTAGCGATGGGAAGTTCGGTTCTTTTTAGGGAGTCGGATTATTTGACTCGGCTCTTTCGGCTCCCCAAGAGCTCTTCATTTTACCATTTATACCTTTAGTAATTCAGCCAAATATGGCGCTCTTTTGACTTATAATTTGTATATGTGCACATATATCACTTAAATTATTCAATACATCCTTGGTACTGAAGTATTCAACAGTAAAAACAAAACAAAACATTTTCTAATATCAATAAATTGCTTCATACAATTCATTCATTGCATTTACAGCACTTAACAGCTTGCAGACAGGGGCCGACTCTCCTTCATTTAAAAGAGCTGGCTCTTTGAACCGGCTCGTTCACGATCAACACACTAATGGACCTAGCCCATACTGTCAGTGGGTTCATTATATAAGGCCAGGCGGATTCCTTATATTTAGAGTTAGGGTTGTGGCTATGGCTCAGGTGCCCCAGGTGCACTGCTATCTTAGTTTATGTGTGATTTCTTGAGGGTCACAGCGTTACATAATAATGCAGAATCTGGCTTTACAAATGTACAAACAAGTTACCAATAAGTAAGTAATCCTCCTTGTACATATACTCTGCAGTTTAATAATATGCATTTGGAAGACATGTGGGAGCAAATAAGATAACCATGCACATATTTTCTATGTATGCCCTATGTCAAGCTCTTTCTGAGATGGTGACAATGCCACAGTTAAAAATATACTGGGATATGAAAGGCAAATAAATATGTACCTTGGAAATGTAACTGAATGTGTCAGTAGAAATGATAGATATATAGTCATGTCAGTGTCCTTGGATGCTTTCCAGACATGTCCTATCTAAGCAAGCTGGCCTCGCTGTAGAAATACTTTGTGTTGTTGCACATTTCCCACAGATTCATGGATGTATTATAGTTGCACTGGATGTTGTAGCAAGTGTCCGGCAACCAAAACCACAAAATCAGCATTCCTCAGGTGGTATATTTCTTTACTGTAGTTAGCACAACATGTCTGGGCAGCATTTTTCACTCCCCCTACCCTCTTTTTCTCAGTCAGTCTTTATGCAAAAACTGACTTATGGACAGAGGCTGAACTCTGATAAGGACTATTAAGGCGTACATTGCTCGGAGTGCAGAGTCCAGGTTGTGTAAAACCTGGCTTGTCATGTTTTGTGAGTTACAGATCTACTCCAGACCTATCAGTTCAAACCTACCTATCTGCTGAGGTCATTCATGGACTGATGAGAGCATTACAAACACCACTACAAGTTCTTTTTGGGCCATTTGTCACCAATCAATACATGAACTGTTCATGCATGACGTGCTTGATAAGTAATGTGACGCATGAGGAAGACACACAAGCATGAAAAAGCAGGTTTTTGCTGAAGTAAATAATAACACATCTGTGTTCAATAAAATAACTAGATTAAAATCTACTCCTATAGTAGTATGATGGAATTATATAGAGAATAGAAACCCCTAAACTTACTACACATCCGGAAGTGAATCAGTTATAATGATATTAAATGAAAATCTAAAACATTTCATGTTGACAAAAATGACACTGTTTCCTCACAGGTTATAATTTACCATCTATGAAACTGCACATGCAGGGAGAGAAAAAGGTGCTAAGAGGATGATCTATCACATAAAAAGTGTAATGTAACTAAATTTATTCCACACATCACAAAGGAAGCTTTGGAAATCAACTATGACTTCCTTCTGCATAAACCCAAGTGCAACAAAAAGACATATCATACGGTGATGTTATCTTCACATTTACCAGACAAAGAAACCTGAATTGCAGCATTGCAGCAGGCCTCTCATGTTACAGATCATCACTTTGCCAAAGTGAAGCAACACTGAACAAAACAGTGGAAGGCGGGTCTGTGTGAGGACTGTGTGATGCGTGCATGCATGCACCCTTCAGACACACGGTGTTCCCTTCTCCCTCTCTCTCTTTTTTTTCTCTCAAAGTTTCTGATATAAGCCCAAAGTCCACAAAGGCGCACTGATGCCTTAAACTGCGCAAACACCGCCCCTGTCCGCCTCACCGGGCCAATTGCGTTACCGGGGAGACACACGCCCCGCCACATCACGAGCACCTCCTCCTCAGCGTCAAACAGGCAATAAATACAGCTTTGTGAACCGTGTTCGGCCTTCTCAATCAGTCCAATTAACTGTTTGGAGGCCGCCTGTCACCTCTGTCGCCGTCGCTGTTTGACAAAACTCTCAAGTAAGCCCTGCTTTCTAGTGTTTATTCACGATTTCCAGGTGTTTTCGTGGGTCCTCGAGTGTGCGCTGCATAAGGTTGTATTTGTGGGTTTAAGCTGCACGTTTTCAATAGTTTAAACTTTGCAGAAAGTCATCATGTCTTTATGCTGGCGTTGACAAACAAGGATGTTCAAATGTATTTATTTTTGCGCCATAGATTGATGATTTTACTTTGAAAGGGTTGCATGTAAGATGTCGACGTGTGTCGTCTGCAGTAGGCTTCTTTGGGTTTGTGCAAATATTTGAAAGTTAGTGTACATCCGCGTTCAACAAGTTTACGATCACTTAAATTATGCGCTTGACTGTAGTTTGTATCCTTCGTATTATTACGCTGTTGACACTTCTGCAGAAAGTATTGGGAAATCCGCATGTGCCCAATAATTTTGAGCGAACTATGAACTTGTGTTGCACATCCAAAGAAAACTTATCTGTTTTGAAGGCCAAAGTTCAACCATGCAGGACAAACATTTACAGAGGTGGTGCAAGAGAGGCAGGAAGCCAGAGGCAGAGGTTCATTGTCTTTGATATGGAAACAGTTCAAATCTTCCTCATACTTGCTAGAGTCTTGAATAGTTTTTGGTTAGCCGTGGAATGATGTGTTTCTGTCCTTTTCAGGATGACTCATCAGTTCCCATCCCTGTCACCTAAGCAGAAGAAGGAGCTCTCTGACATTGCTCAGAGGATCGTGGCTCCAGGAAAGGGAATCCTGGCTGCAGATGAATCAACAGGTGGGCCTCAAGTTCCTAAATATTGATCTATGGCGAGCCATGACTGCAGAGTGTGCAGCTCAGCTGATTCCCTCACCCTCTTCTGTCAAGGAACCATGGGAAAGCGTCTCCAGAAAATCAACGTGGAGAACAACGAGGACAACCGTCGCTGCTTCCGCGACCTTCTCTTCTCCACCGATCTCAACGGTGTGGGTGGGGTCATCTTCTTCCACGAGACGCTCTACCAGAAGTCAGACAGCGGCAAGCTCTTCCCCCAGGTCATCAAGGATAAGGGCGTTGTTGTCGGCATCAAGGTGAGGGGCCTCTAAAATGGAATTTGAGCCCAGTCGAATGTACATACCTCCTCTGTAAGTTAATATATGAGTTTGGGTCCCTTGCTTCAGGTGGACAAAGGCACAGCTGGTCTAAATGGAACAGACGGCGAGACCACCACACAAGGTGAGAATGGATTGTATTTCTGTTTGTGCCTTCAAGTACAATTTGAAGTGCAAGTCTTCTTAATTTGTTTCATTAACATAGTGCAGCTATGCATAAAGTTCTGTTTGTCTCTCTATAGGTCTCGATGGCCTCTCAGAGCGCTGCGCCCAGTACAAGAAGGACGGTTGTGACTTTGCCAAGTGGAGGTGTGTCCTCAAGATCTCAGATGGCTGCCCATCAGCTCTTGCTATTGCAGAGAACGCCAATGTCCTTGCCAGATACGCCAGCATCTGCCAACAGGTCTGTGTGGCCACATATACTTTGCAGTCATAAGAATCATTGTGATATTAAAAATATTTGCTCTCGGTTACTCTTTTAAATATATAAACATTTATGTAATCCACCAGAACGGCCTGGTGCCTATTGTGGAGCCAGAGATCCTGCCTGATGGCGAGCATGACCTGCAGCGCTGCCAGTATGTCACAGAAAAGGTTGGTTTCTAATCTTTTGTGGTTTTTTTTTCAGCCAACCACCAGCAAGAAATTACTTCCTAATCAGAAATTATTTTAAAGCATATGTAGTAATAACTCTGTCGGTCTATCTTTAGGTTCTGGCTGCTGTGTACAAGGCTCTGTCTGACCACCATGTGTACCTGGAGGGCACTCTGCTGAAGCCCAACATGGTCACTGCCGGACACTCCTGCCCAAAGAAGTTCACCCCTCAGGAGGTTGCCATGGCCACAGTGACCGCTTTGAGGCGCACCGTCCCCGCTGCTGTACCTGGTGAGTGTCATAAGTCCGGCTTTCCCACTTAAGAGAACCAGTTAAAGAAATAAAAGGGAGTGAAGGTTCTTGTTCATGTAAAACTGCTGTGTCTTTTCAGGAATTTGCTTCCTGTCTGGAGGCCAGAGTGAGGAGGAGGCCTCCCTCAATCTGAACGCCATCAACCAGGTGCCCATCCATCGCCCTTGGAAGCTGACCTTCTCTTATGGCCGTGCACTCCAGGCCTCTGCTCTTGCAGCCTGGCAGGGCAAAGCAGCCAACAAGGCAGCTGCACAGGAAGCATTTAGCACCAGGGCCAAGGTAAGTCTCAGAGTGCATGAACATCACTACTCATGAAGAGACACTAATAATTTACTATCAATGTATAATGGACTGTGCACAAAACTGATGATTAAATCACTCTTATCTTCCATTACTTAGTTTTATACTAACTGGTAAATGATTAATAAAAAGCTTTTTGTCTATTGTTCCACTAATCTAGTTTAGGTAACCTAGCTGATTATTAACACTCAGATTTGACTTTGCTCTGACTCTCCCCCTCCCTTCAGATCAATAGCCTGGCTTCCAAAGGAGAGTACAAGCCCTCCGGCTCAGCTGACCAGGCCTCTATGCAGTCTCTGTACACTGCCAGCTACGTCTATTAAATACTATGAACGTTAAAATACACTTGGACCAAATATGACTGTGACAAACGCCTCCGCTGGATTTCCCTCCTCCCTCGACTACCTGTTTGTTTACTCAAAATGAAATGAATAGAAATAAATTAAATGACCAAAATGTTGTGGTATCATTGCAGTTTTTTTGTGGTCTTGTGCACAGCAGTAATGGGAAAACAGTGAAAACATTGAAAGACGCCCAGTCATTAAAATGAATGTTGCTCAAACCACTGAAATTTAACACAGAAGGTGCATGACCAAATTTCTCTCAAATCTTTTTAATCCCCCAACATGAGCCAAAACCTTTAACTTTTGTAACATTTTGAATTCAGATTCAAAATACAGTGCGCTATGTAGGTTTGTTGTATAATAGGACATCAATCTGTGCATCATTTTATGTAACTTTCCTGTGACGATAAATATACATCACATTTATTCAAACCGAAATAGTTAAAAACTAAAGCTATATCCGTAAAGTGGTCCCAGCCCAGGCACTTCCTTTACAAAGACATAAAATCTGTTGTTTTTTTTTAACACATTCACAGGCTTCCAAGCAGGCTCTTCATATCACAGTCAAGTCAATGAATATCCTGAACTATCTAAACATACATCAAGTCATAAGCTTTGAAATAAATGCTGGATGGTTGTCATGTCATTTCAGTTCCTGAAATACACGGTTATTTTAAATGCCTATAAAGTTGCAGTCAATCCAGAGCCAACATCTGCTCATTCATCCAAAGTCATACTGTAAAATGCCTTTAGCTCACTGCATACAGGGGTCACATGGATTATCAAAAGCTGCAAGTAGAGTCTAAACTAGACTGCACATGATGTCACATTAATGCAGATAATGTAGTTAATGATCAGACATGTTGACATCAAAGGGTCAAAGGCTAACAAAATATTTATTTAATACTGTGTAATTGATTTAGTTTAATGTGAATATTGAAGCATGACGACTCCACCGGTGTCAACTAAAATTACGTGAAGCTTTAACAGAAAGTAATGTAACATAGCTACATGTTTACTGACCCATAAAACAAGTACACATAAGCCTTGGTAGGGCTTAGTGGTTATGATATTCTCTTATAAGTGCATGTAAAATAAATGTGGTTCAGCATTGCATTCTTACTGCAGATTTAGGTCAATAAAAGCTGTGGCTGGGCTACAGGCCTGCTGCCTCTAGGTGGTGTAATCTTCACGTGTAATATACTGTAACAGAATTGTGACAAGTCTCTTAAACAGGTTAGGTGTGCTGCAGGAAAAGCAGTGTTAGTTATTGTAGGATAATTCTTCAAAAAGTAGATCTTAGTTTGATGGTGTGTCACTCATCTGTGGTGGTGGGAGGAACTGGACGATAACCTGTTGAAAAAAATGTAAATGGTTATTAGGGAAGAGGACAGGAAGCCAATACAGTGACTGGCACAGCTGGTGAATAATATTTATATTTATTCCTATGAAGGAACTGAGATGTACCCTGGCATTGCTGTGTTTAGTTTTAATAGAGAAGTTCTACCATCAACCATCATCATCATCATAAAAGATAAAACAAATTATTTTGTTTTACCTTTGCAGTTTTCATTTGTTATGCACAGCTTTTATTCTGGTCACATATATTTCCTTCCAAACTTAAATTTGAATTATAAATGTCTAATCTTAGAGGCCTGTTTTGGACGAAGTTACGATGAAGAATGTTTTACCTGAGTGCGTGTAGATTTCAGAGCTAAACGTGCGACGGCACACAAGAAGATGAGAAGCACTGACACGCACAGAGAGGAAAGTAACAATATGATTTCCACAGCACAAAGCTGCGTCTGAAGAAAGAGAAAGAGACAGTGAAGGAGGAAGTTATTCATTTTGAACATGTGTTGTATAAATTCTGTGTATAGTCTAAAAAATGTAGGCTGCAACTCACCGTTCTGGATGAGAACCAGTTCCGGTACGATTTCCTACGGGACCTGAACATATAGTAGCTTATATGGGAGAAGCTGAATAACCTGTAGATGACAGAGACCACAACTCCCAAGATAGACATGATGTACATGGCCAGACTCACAGTCACCTGGAAAAGATAAGTCCAACAAGTTAAGGTGAGTTATTAAGAAAGAGAGAGAGAGAGTGAGGGTGACTAAATAACGTTAAGTGTTAGAACTAGAACATAAAATTACAATATACATACCATCTTCTTGGACGGACGTAGCCCAGAGTAGATAGACAGGCTCCCACAGATAATAAACTTAAAAAAACAAACAAACAACAAAAGATTATCACATCATTTCTTACCCATGTTTATCATCATGGCATTTAGATTTAGATTTAATATTTAGAATTAGATTTAACATTTAGATTTAATATTTAGATTTAGATCTAACATTTAGATTTATATTTAACATTTAGATCTAATATTTAGATTTAGATTTAACATTTAGATTTAACATTTGGATTTAAATATCTCTAAGCTGGCAAATATTGTTGTAAATGTGCAAAAAAGTGAGTCTCAAAAATTCACACCAGTTTTTTAAACATTGTTTGAAGCTAAATGTGACAAAATGTTGCTGTTTTTTCATTCATTCATTTCCCCATAAAATGATTTTAAATTTAGGTTTGGTAAAGTGTATTTTTTGGGAGATACAAATATGTGTTGTTAGACTACAGCCAACAGCCAGTTAGCTTAGCATAAAGGCCGGGAACAGGCAAAGACAGTAACCCTGGTTCTGGCTAAAATGTGAGAAAACCCACCACACAGCTCAGTTTAATTGATACAATTTAATGTTTTAGCTGGGTTTATGAGCTGACATCACTAATTACCAAATAACTAGTGCAGACTCCAGAATGTCATTGTTCCCAGCCCAGAAATAGTACAGCACATAACCCCTGTAACAACTTAAATTGTAATTTTTACACTTCAGTTTTTGTACAAATTATAACATAACATTATAATGAGCTACAGCGGTGCTGATTATGATTTTGTTACCTTTAGATAAAGGTTTCTATTCTTTATGCCGACCTAAGCTGCTGGCTGGAGTTTCGTGTTTACCACACAACATAGGTATCAATGTTCTCATCCAACTTTTGGCAACAAGACGATTAGACATAGTTCTCAAAATGTTTGTGAAAAGTTTCAGAGGCTTCAAGGAGCCACTCTGATACTGCATATTGTAATTTTAAGAGCCGGTGTGTGTGCTGTGTCTGTGAACATACAACCAATAAAGTAGAATATTTCAACATGTTCAGTACAATAACCAGCCAAATGTTATGTACCAGAAATCCCTGCCAGAAGGGGATGTAGATTGTATAAGAAGTGATCACATCGTCAATGTCCAGATGAATCCCCATCAGGAACTCTGCACAGCCAAAGATCACAATGGCAATCTGGAAGGGGGAAGTCAGAGGATGCATTAAAGTACCTCCAGTAAGATAACAGGTATACACTTATTTACTACTCGTGGCTCTGGATTGTTGTGTTACCCCAAGAGTTCTGGGTTCTCTTTGGACGAAGCGATGCAGAGGCTTGCTGGACATCAGCACCCTTTGGTCTGCCTCCTGATTTCCGTCTTTTGCTGTTGTTCTCTCTCTGGTTGTTGACTCAGTCCCCTCCATTGGCAGCAGACTGGACACAGTGTTTTGTTGTGGGAGGAGAGAACAATGATGAATCTAACCAGATGCTCTCCGTTCGGCAGCTCAGACTATATTTTGAAAGTCTACTGAGCAGCTTTAAAGAGACAGTGTGGCTGTGGTGTAGAAGAATTACTCCACATATCTGTTGCATGCAAGATTATAAAAGCACTCTGAAAGAATGAAGTGAGAAGTGACCCACCTTGTTTTAGTTGTTTAATGCAGAAAAGTGGTGTTACCGAGCAGGAAGAGAATGTTCTGGGTGGAAAAGAAGTGAGGAAATATGAGAGTACTATTTTTTTTCATTAGGAGGAGGAGCTGAAACGTTGTTGGCAAGCTACAGGCTGAGGCTGTTCCCCCAGTCAGTACAATAAGCTTCCAGTCAGCAAATAAAACCACTGACATCTGTGTGGAAATCCAGTGACGGACTGGTTAACAGACTTGAATAGTTTTACTTTCAGATAAAACACAGATTATGCGGTCAAATCAGCATCAGAATATTTCTTGCTGTGGCTCATCTCTGTGTTTTAAAAAAAGTTCTGAACATTTGGGACTATGGTCACAGTCTTTTGTTGAATTCCTCGTGGAGCAACATTCATTTTGATGACTGGGACTGTCACTTCCAGTATTTCCCCATGACTGCTGTGCAAACACGTCAGCATCACTAGTTCTGTTTTTTTCTCTCTGCAGACATCTCCTCCTCTAAAGAACAAAAACAGCAATTATACCAACAGTGTTTTGGTCATTTAGTTTATTTTTTTTATTTATCTATTTAGTCCTTTCTTCTGCTGAAGATCAACATGGTCACTGCTGGACATTCCTGCCCAAAGGTGTTCACCCCTCAGGAGGCTGCCATGTCCACAGCAACTGTCAGTTCAAGAAAGTAGGAGCAGAAAGCTGCTTTCTGTGTCTTTTTTAAGCATTTGGTTCCTGAACAGCTGTCACTACTCATCAATAGACACACTCATAATTCATTTAATCAATTTATAGGTATGGAGTGTGCACAAAATGGACTATGAAATCACTCTCATCTTGTATTACCCTGCTTAATCTAGCTGATAAACCATTGATTGCGTGCATAGAGTAAGTACACATAAGCCGCAGATAACATAGTTAATGATCAGACATGTTGACATCAAAGGGTTAAAGGCTAACAAAATATTTATGAAATACTGTGTAACTGATTTAGTTTAATGTGAATATTGAAGCATGTCGACTCCACCGGTGTCAACTAAAATTACGTGAAGCTTTAACAGACAGTAATGTAACATAGCTACATGTTTACTGACCCATAAAACAAGTACACATAAGCCTTGGTAGATGGCTTAGTGGTTATGATATTCTCTTATAAGTGCATGTAAAATAAATGTGGTTCAGCATTGCATTCTTACTGCAGATTTAGGTCAATAAAAGCTGTGGCTGGGCTACAGGCCTGCTGCCTCTAGGTGGTGTAATCTTCACGTGTAATATACAGTAACAGAATTGTGACAAGTCTCTTAAACAGGTTAGGTGTGCTGCAGGAAAAGCAGTGTTAGTCATTGTAGAATAATTCTTCAAAAGGTAGATCTTAGTTTGATGGTGTGTCACGCCCCTGTGGTGGTGGGATGAGCTGCAGCTGTTGACGAGCTGCTGTTTCGCATCACTGCCAATAGACGCACACAAAACGGAATAGCTTGTTTTTGACATTTTATTTTATTATTTTTTCTTACAAATCTAGTTGCTCAATCAAAACAGCAAACAAATTAAAAAATATAAAAATTAAAAACAAAACATAATATAAATAGCCTACACAGAGATTAAGATTTAACTACCCACAAAATAAAAACTGTAAACAAGAGGTGGAGGTGACAGGGGGATCATTTGATGTTGCCTACATTATTAAAACAAGCTGACTTACTCTCGTTCTGCAAGAGACTAATAAATACATAGCATCATCTTTACTGTACCCCTGTCTCTGTCACGTTTTTGCTTTTCTTTTCTTCCTTCTCCGACCACCAGAGAGTTTTGGCCGTTTTCACATTATTACCGGAAGTGGGTTTTGTTTTTTTCATTAGGAGGGAACAGCTGAAACTTTGTTGGCAAGTTACAGACTGAGGCTGTTCCCCCAGTCAGTACAATAAGCTTTCAGTCACCAAGTCAAATCAGCTGGCATCTGTGCGGAAAGACTGTGTTGCATTCCACAGAAACATTCATGTCTGGGATTGTCACTTTGAGTATTTCCCCATGACTGCAGTGCAAAGACATTGGCATCACTAGTTCTGTGTTTTGTCTCACGGCAGACATCTCCTCCTCCAAAACAGCAAAAACTGCAAATATACCAACAATGTTTTGGTCACTTAATTTATTTTTTCATTTATCTATTTAGTCCTTTCTTCTGCTGAAAATCAACATGGTCACTGCTGGACACTCCTGCCCAAAGGTGTTCACCCCTCAGGAGGCTGCCATGGCCACAGTGACTGCCAGTTCAAGAAATGAGAGGAGTTAAGTTTCTCAGTAATGTCAAAGTCCAAGTAGAAAGCTGCTTTCTGTGTCTTTTCAAGCACTTGCTTCCTGGCCAGGATTAAGAGAGGCCTCCTCTTCACTCTGGCCTCTGAGCGCCATCAACCAGGTGCCCATCCATCGCCCTTGGAAGCTGACCTCCTCTTATGGCTGTGCACGCCAGGCCTCTCCTTTTGCAGCCTGCCGGGGCAAAGCAGCCAACAAGGCACCTGCACAGAAAGCTTTTTGCACAAGGGCGAAGGTAAGTCTCAGGATGCATGAACAGCTATCACTACTCATGAAGAGACACTAATAATTTACTTATCAATGTATAGTGGACTGTGTACAAAACTGACTATGAAATCACTCTCATCTTCCATTACCCTGCTTAATAAAGCTGGTAAATTATTGATTGTGTACATAGAGTAAGTACATATATGTCTTAGTAGAGGGCTTAGTGGTTATGATATTCTCTTATAAGTGCTTATAAAATAAATGTGGTTCAGCATTGCATTTTTACTGCAGTTACACATAATGCAGATTTAGGTAAATAAAAGCTGTGGCTGGGCTACAGGCCTGCTGCCTCTAGGTAGTGTAATCTTCACGTGTAATATACAGTAACAGAATTGTGACAAGTCTCTTAAACAGGTTAGGTGTGCTGCAGGAAAAGCAGTGTTAGTTATTGTAGGATAATTCTTCAAAAGGTTGATCTTAGTTTGATGGTGTGTCGCTCCTCTGTGGTGGTGGGAGGAACTGGACGATAACCTGTTGAAAAAAAATGTAAATGGTTATTAGGGAAGAGGACAGGAAGGCAATACAGTGACTGACACAGCTGGTGAATAGTATTTATATTTATTCCAATGGCTTTGGACAGCACCTGGGTTATTTAGGCTGTTTGAACAACATAATTGAATTGATTCTGTTTTATTCTGATCTTGGAGCATACTTTGCACTAAAAAATGTCTACCTGTAATCTTAGAGGCCTGTTTTGGATGAAGTTACGATGAAGAATGTTTTACCTGAGTGCGTGTAGATTTCAGAGCTAAACGTGCGACGGCACACAAGAAGATGAGAAGCACTGACACGCACAGAGAGGAAATGAACAATATGATTTCCACAGCAAGAAGCTGCTCCTGAAGAAAGAGAAAGAGACGGTGAAGGAGGAAGTTAGTCATTTTGAACATGTGTTGTGTACAGTCTGTAAAATGTAGGCTGCAATTTACCATTCTGTATAAGCTCCAGTCACTGTACTCCCCCCAACGGACCCGGTATCTAAGGTCGCTTATATGGGAGAAGCTAAATATCCTGTAGCCGACAGAGACCACGATGCCCAAGATAGACATGATGTACATGGCCAGACTCACAGTCACCTGGAAAAGATAAGTCCAACAAGATAAGGTGAGTTATGAAGAAATAAAGAGAGAGTGAGGGTGACTAAATAAAGTTAAATGTTAGAACTAGAACATAAAATTACAATATACATACCATCTTCTTGGACGGATGTAGCCCAGAATAGATAGACAGGCTCCCACAGATAATAAACTTAAAAAAACAAACAAACAACAAAAGATTATCACATCATTTCTCACCCATGTTTATCATCATGGCATTTAGATTTAGATTTAACATTTAGATTTATATTTAATATTTATATTTAACATTTAGATAAACATTTAGATTTAGATTTAACATTTAGATTTATATTTAACATTTAGATCTAACATTTAGATTTAACATTTGGATTTAAATATCTCTAAGTTGGCAAATATTGTTGTAAATGTGCAAAAAGTCACTCTCAAAAGTTTTTTAAACATTGTTTGAAGCTAAATGTGACAAAATGTTGCTGTTTTTTTCAGCGCGAGCCACTTTACAAACAGCACCCCATAAAATGGGTTTAAATTTAGGTTTGGTAAAGTGTATTTTTGGGAGATACAAATATGTGTTGTTAGACTACAGCCAACAGCCAGTTAGCTTTGCATAAAGGCTGGGAACAGGCAAAGACAGTAAACCTGGTTCTGGTTACAATGTGAGAAAACCCACCACACAGCTCAGTTTAATTGATACAATTTAATGTTTTAGCTGGGTTTATGAGCTGACATCACTAATTGCCAAATAACTAGTGCAGACTCCAGAATGTCATTGTTCCCAGCCCAGAAATAGTCCAGCACATAACCCCTGTAACAACTTAAATTGTAATTTTTACACTTTTTATGCTGACCTAAGCTGCTGGCTGGAGTTTCGTGTTTACCACACAACATAGGTATCAATGTTCTCATCCAACTTTTGGCAACAAGACGATTAGACATAGTTCTCAAAATGTTTGTGAAAAGTTTCAGAGGCTTCAAGGAGCCACTCTGATACTGCATATTGTAATTTTAAGAGCCGGTGTGTGTGCTGTGTCTGTGAACATACAACCAATAAAGTAGAATATTTCAACATGTTCAGTACAATAACCAGCCAAATGTTATGTACCAGAAATCCCTGCCAGAAGGGGATGTAGATTGTATAAGAAGTGATCGCATTTTCATTGGCCATATGAAACCCCATCAGGAACTCTGCACAGCCAAAGATCACAATGGCAATCTAGAAAAGAGAAGTCAGAGGATGCATTAAAGTACCTCCAGTAAGATAACAGGTATTCACTTATTTACTACTCGTGGCTCTGGATTGTTGTGTTACCCCAAGAATTCTGGGTTCTCTTTGGACGAAGCGATGCAGAGGCTTGCTGGACATCAGCACCCTTTGGTCTGCCTCCTGATTTCCATCTTTTGCTGTTGTTCTCTCTCTGGTTGTTGACTCAGTCCCCTCCATTGGCAGCAGACTGGACACAGTGTTTTGTTGTGGGAGGAGAGAACAATGATGAATCTAACCAGATGCTCTCCGTTCGGCAGCTCAGACTATATTTTGAAAGTCTACTGAGCAGCTTTAAAGAGACAGTGTGGCTGTGGTGTAGACGAGTTACTCCACATATCTGTTGCATGCAAGATTATAAAAGCACTCTGAAAGAATGAAGTGAGAAGTGACCCACCTTGTTTTAGTTTAATGCAGAGAAGCGGTGTTATCGATAACAGGAAGAGAATGTTGTGGGCGGACAGGAAGTGAGGAAATATGAGAGTACTATTTTTTTCATTAGGAGGAGGAGCTGAAACGTTGTTGGCAAGCTACAGGCTGAGGCTGTTCCCCCAGTCAGTACAATAAAGTCAGCAAATAAAACCACTGACATCTGTGTGGAAATCCAGTGACAGACTGGTTAACAGACTTGAACAGTTTTATGTGGTCAAATCAGCATCAGAATATGTCTTGCTGTGGCTCATCTTTATGTTTCTAAAAAGTTCTGAACATTTGGGACTATGGTCACAGTCTTTTGTTGAATTCCTCGTGGAGCAACATTCATTTTGATGACTGGGACTGTCACTTCCAGTATTTCCCCATGACTGCTGTGCAAACACGTCAGCATCACTAGTTCTGTTTTTTTCTCTCTGCAGACATCTCCTCCTCTAAACAACAAAAACAGCAATTATACCAACAGTGTTTTGGTCATTTAATTTATTTTTTTATTTATCTATTTAGTCCTTTCTTCTGCTGAAGATCAACATGGTCATTGGATGGTCAACTGGACATTCCTGCCCAAAGGTGTTCACCCCTCAGGAGGTTGCCATGTCCACAGTGACTGTCAGTTCAGAAAGTAGGAGCAGAAAGCTGCTTTCTGTGTCTTTTTTAAGCATTTGGTTCCTGGTCAGGATTAAGGGAGCCCTGCTCCTCACTCAACTCTCCAACAAGGCAGCTGCACAGGAAGCTTTTTGCACCAGGGCGAAGGTAAGTCTCAGAAGGCATGAACAGCTATCACTACTCATGAATAGACACACTCATAATTCATTTAATCAATTTATAGCTATGGAGTGTACACAAAATGGACTATGAAATCACTCTCATCTTCCATTACCCTGCTTAATCTAGCTGATAAACGATTGATTGCATGCATACAGTAAGTACACGTAAGCCTTGGTAGAGAGCTTAGTGGTTATGATATTGTCTTATAAGTGCATGTAAAATAAATGTGTTGTAGCATTGCATTTTTACTGCAGATTTAGGTAAATAAAAGCTGTGGCTGGGCTACAGGCCTGCTGCCTCTAGGTGGTGTAATCTTCACGTGTAATATACAGTAACAGAATTGTGACAAGTCTCTTAAACAGGTTAGGTGTGCTGCAGGAAAAGCAGTGTTAGTTATTGTAGGATAATTCTTCAAAAGGTTGATCTTAGTTTGATGGTGTGTCACTCCTCTGTGGTGGTGGGAGGAACTGGACGATAACCTGTTGGAAAAAAAATGTAAATGGTTATTAGGGAAGAGGACAGGGAGGCAATACAGTGATTGACACAGGTGGTGAATAGTATTTATATTTATTCCAATGGCTTTGGACAGCACCTGGGTTATTTAGGCTGTTTGAACAACATAATTGAATTGATTCTGTTTTATTCTGATCTTGGAGCATACTTTGCACTAAAAAATGTCTACCTGTAATCTTAGAGGCCTGTTTTGGATGAAGTTACGATGAAGAATGTTTTACCTGAGTGCGTGTAGATTTCAGAGCTAAACGTGCGACGGCACACAAGAAGATGAGAAGCACTGACACGCACAGAGAGGAAATGAACAATATGATTTCCACAGCAAGAAGCTGCTCCTGAAGAAAGAGAAAGAGACAGTGAAGGAGGAAGTTATTCATTTTGAACATGTGTTGTGTACAGTCTGAAAAATGTAGGCTGCAATTTACCATTCTGTATAAGCTCCAGTCACTGTACTCCCCCCAACGGACCCAGTATCTAAGGATGCTTATATGGGAGAAGCTAAATATCCTGTAGCCGACAGAGACCACGATGCCCAAGATAGACATGATGTACATGGCCAGACTCACAGTCACCTGGAAAAGATAAGTCCAACAAGTTAAGGTGAGTTATGAAGAAATAAAGAGAGAGTGAGGGTGACTAAATAAAGTTAAATGTTAGAACTAGAACATAAAATTACAATATACATACCATCTTCTTGGACGGATGTAGCCCAGAGTAGATAGACAGGCTCCCACAGATAATAAACTTAAAAAAACAAACAAACAACAAAAGATTATCACATCATTTCTCACCCATGTTTATCATCATGGCAGCAAAACGAAACCAAAGCTCCTCTGTACCGAGGAGGAAAGTATTATTTTTTTTAAATACAGATCAAAACAGAATGATAAATCCTCTGTCTTCATACTGACCTGCTGTTTTAAAATATACAGCAAATTTAACTAATCAAAGTTGACTTTATAACACAGTTTAAATTTTGGTTTGGTAACGTCTGTTTTTTGGGAAATATCATTACATAGGTATCAATCTTCTCATCCAACTTTTGGCAACAAGACGATTAGACATAGTTCTCAAAATGTTTGTGAAAAGTTTCAGAGGCTTCAAGGAGCCACTCTGATACTGCATATTGTAATTTTAAGAGCCGGTGTGTGTGCTGTGTCTGTGAACATACAACCAATAAAGTAGAATATTTCAACATATTCAGTACAATAACCAGCCAAATGTTATGTACCAGAGATCCCTGCCAGAAGGGGATGTAGATTGTATAAGAAGTGATCACATATTCATTGGCCATATGAAACCCCATCAGGAACTCTGCACAGCCAAAGATCACAATGGCAATCTGGAAAAGAGAAGTCAGAGAATGGATTAAAGTACCTCCAGTAAGATAACAGGTATACACTTATTTACTACTCGTGGCTCTGGATTGTTGTGTTACCCCAAGAGTTCTGGGTTCTCTTTGGACGAAGCGATGCAGAGGCTTGCTGGACATCAGCACCCTTTGGTCTGCCTCCTGATTTCCGTCTTTTGCTGTTGTTCTCTCTCTGGTTGTTGACTCAGTCCCCTCCATTGGCAGCAGACTGGACACAGTGTTTTGTTGTGGGAGGAGAGAACAATGATGAATCTAACCAGATGCTCTCTAAGCAGCATGCAAGATTATAAAAGCACTCTGAAAGTTTGAAGTGAAAAATAGGAAGTGACCCACCTTGTTTTAGTTGTCTAATGCAAAAAAAAAAAAAAAGGCTGTGTAAGTGATGACCAAGAGGGAGCACAGAGAGTTTTCTCTTTTCACTGAGGGGAGGAGCTGAAACTTCCCCAGTAAGTGCATTAAGCCGTCAGTCACCAGGTCAAATCCACTGACATCTGTGTGGAAATCCAGTGATTGGTTGAAAGACTTGAACAGCTCTACTTCCAGGAAAAAATCTTAATCAGAACATTTCTGGCTTTGTCTCATGTTGACGTTTAAAAAGTTTCAGAAGTCCAGTTATAATCCTAAACCTTCACTATGAAAACTCGGAGAGTCACTTTATTTCCCCATGCATACTGACGTCACAAGTTCTGTTTTTACAGTTTTACACACATACGGCCATTTTGGATTTCTTTTTTACCTCAACCATATGCTCAGTTAAGGTACGCAGGAGTTGCACCATCTTCTCAACAACACAAATGATGCACACACAAGTCAAAATTACCAGTATAAGATACCTTCAGGGACATTCAGGGGTCAAAATACATTACAATCTGTGCTGAGTGGAGGCAAGGTCTTGATTAAGTGTGATGATGTCTGGATGACCGTTAAAAAAAAAAAAAAAAAAGCAGAACTAATGATGCCTATGTGGAAAGGAAATGATGAAGCATTTAAAGATGCAGTCATCAAAATGAATAACTCACCGTAGGATTAGAACTGCAATTTTCCCATCTTTTAAAAATACAACATGAGCCGAAGCAAGAAATGTTCAGATGCTATAAAACTTTCATCTGAAAGTAAATCTATTACACAAAGTGGTCTTATAGGTGTAAACTTTGGAAATGTGTTGCTGGCATAAAAATTTAAAATGGGTATTGTTTCAATGTTTTGCACATCATCACATTTTGTTCACATTGTACAGAGCATAACAACTTTTTGGGAATTTTGGTTGTAAAATAAACATGGTGCAGTATTACATTTCTTACTGCAGTTACACATAATGCAGGGTAACTAAAAAAAAAGCTGTGGCTGCTGCCTCTAGGTGACTGAAAATTAAAAGGTGCCAAACACACACATTTAACCAGATGCTATCTAAGCAGCACGCAAGATTATAAAAGCACTCTGAAGATATGAAGTGACCCACCTCGTTGTAGTTGTTTAATGCAGAGAAGCTGTGCAAGTGACGACAGAGAGGGAGCACAGAGAGTTTTCTTTTTTCATTGGGGGGGAGGAGCTGAAACTTGAAGCTTTCACTCACCAGGTCAAATCCACTGGGATTCGGGTACCATGAGCTCTTTAAGATATGATGGTGCATGACCATGAAGAAAAATATCAAAGAAGTTAAATCGTTAAACTAAACGAAACATTAATTTTGTTAATACAAAATCCGATTCTCTAAAAACAGTCTCAAATTTGTAGTAAGCATCGTATCATTTCATTCATAATTTATTTGTTGAATCATTGATGACATGATTATTTCAAAACACATAATACTTCTCAAAGACACCATCACAAAACCCAAAAAAGGCAGCTTTATGCTAGACATTGAGACGGCCACATAAATCTGATCTGTACACACATTAGGGCTTGCAGTTTCACATGAAACACATTGATGAGAAAAAATACATACAGCCTTCTTCAGCCTCTCAAGTGATGGTGGCACAATATGTAGCAGAAACTAGACATGTCAGAGGTTTGTGAAGGAGTGTAAGACTAGAGGGCATGCATCCCAGGTATTAAAAAATATTTCATCTTTGCATGTATTAAAATACTATTCATAACAACAATGGAGATGGTAAACATCATATTTAAAAAGATTTTGACATTGTTTGTCCGTCACAGAGTACAAAGAGTAAACAGTTTGTAGTAAACTTGTATTCTTCGGTGTGTCCTCGTGTTTCTGTTTTATGACACGTGAATTTGATGCTATCCTGTTGATTCAGGAACACGGGGTGTCCTGCAACATAGCAAAAATGATAGCAGCGTTTGTTTTTAACTTCATAAATATTAAAGAGATTCAACAATTAAGTCTTTACCACTGAGTAGGATAGTAGATGGTGCTCCAGGAGATGTGTTGCTCTTCTTCTGATATCCCCTTCGCTGTTGTACTGAATGGCTTCTAGCAGTGAAAGTCCGCCTTGCCTCGCAAACTCCTCGGCCACCTATTGGAAGGGAACAGCTCTGGTAAAAAGCTAATCATTCTCCGGTTTGGTTCTCTGAGCAGCATTATAGTTTTAAAAGGTTTCACTAATTTACCTGTGGACCACTAACTACCAGCATGAACAGCACATCCATACTCAGGGTCACCATCTCTTGGTCAGCCATTTTAAGTGTGGCACAGAGTGCAGACAGCAATCCGAGATGGGCCAGCTGGACACAGAACTCCTTTTTCTTGTGAGCAATATTTGCTAGAACCCTTAGGATCTGAGTATGAGACCATAGATAAGAACAGCAGAACACACAAACAGTTCATCATCAAGCGCTACAGTAACAGGAAAAATATTCTATGAAAGCAATAATAACAGACCATGGTATTGATGCCTTGAGAGAATGGCAGGAGCTGGATCAGTCCAGGGACCAGGTTGCAAGTCAGCAGAGCAGAGCACAAAGGACTGGAGTGAGCTGCAGCAGTGAGACAGAAAATGCATCGGAACAAACTTCAGACAAAGCAAACCACACATGAGCTGTTAGAATAAGACTTTTATATCTACAGACACAGAGGGTCCTTTTACACAGTGTCTGTCATGTTGATGTTGTTTTAACAGTAGCCCATAATGTACAAATGAATTACTGGCTCTTGTTTTTGGAGCATTTTGCAATTTCTCATGCGTTTTGTGGCCCCTGTATGTTCCCCTTCACACTAGAAGAGGAAGAAAAGGTGAGCAAGGGGATTACAATCAGCAACTACACTGCCACCATGCCACTAACTCCTACACAGAAGGGAAAGCTTTTAACAAACAGTCCATTGGACAAAATTCTGGTACCAGACATAATGCAAAAAAAAATAATCCCAAATCCATACATTGGCTATCAAGTGTGCCTTTGTGTGCTTACATGTGTAATAATTCTGGTGTGAACTGGCCCTAAACCCAATCTGTGCTTGAGCCAAATAACCCAGAGAGCACATACGACAGAAATACCAATTTACACAATTTAAAGACTAAAATCAGTGTGAAACGTGTTTGAGAGGAAACAGAGATCGGGTGTGACTATACCTGTGAGGTTGTTGAGGACCCAGGCGCTTTCTCTGGCCAAGGCTGGCTGTGTTTGCAGGTATGCCTGAAGAAGTGCACAAAGAGCAACCACGATATGGACGTCACCCACCTGAGTGCTCAGGTCTTCCACTGGGCAGGACGACAGGAGGTTTCCTACGCACCTCAGCAGAGGACAGATGAGCTAGAGATGAAAAATGCATTGAAAATCTCCATGTTAAGTTTCATATGGTTATAATTATATGGTATGGTTACTTCAGCCTAAAGATTACAAATGGTGTGTGCATTACATTGTGGCTGATTTACCTGAGGATGAGTTCTAAGTTTAATTAGTTTTTAATTTTATAATTATTTATTCATTTATTTTTCATTTCGATCTGAAACATATGACAATAAGGACTGCCTGAATGCTGGTGGCAAGTGAAATGCCACTTTGGGCTAGTAAATCTGGTGACACTCTAGCATAATGGAGTGATGTAAAAAACATTTAATACATTGTTTTTTCTGGAACTGATGATGGAAGTAGCCAAGGATTGAGCCTTCAATTGCTTCAGGTATACTTTGGTCACCAGTAATAAAAAGTATTGTTTAAAAAAGAGAGTAAAAACAACCGAAACAAATGAAAAAACAAGAGCATCAAACATAAAGTTAAACCATATTTGTTTCATTAATGTCCTTACCAGCTCCATTCCTTCTTCTTTGTTTCCTTCAGCCACAGCGGCACCTAGTGACACCAACAGGGAACTGCACTTCAACAAGGCCCCATGAGCCAGCAGCACTCTATTATCCTCCATGCTTTGGAGACAAAGGCAGAAAAGAGACACATCGTCATTATTATGATGGTAAAACAATACATAACACTGTTTGTGGAGTCATTTCATATGATGACAAATGGCAGACAGACTGCTGACACTTCAGCCCTCACCTGCATGTGAGGTAGTGCAGACACCATGCACACTCAATGGCAGGCGCCAGGCCAAAATCTGGGTCAGGAGTCAGGACTGACAACAAGTGTGAAGGTAAACTGGAGGCCAGGACCATCCTGCAGACACGGGAGGAAGACTATTACACAGCTGAAAACTGTGTGTGAGCAACGGCTAACAAAAGAAGTATTTTTTTGAGTTTGCAGCAATACAGAGAATTGAGAAATGAACTGCTGCGGCATAAAAGTTCTTACGGGATTATTTTCTCTCCTGCATCTTTGGCCTGGAGAAGCTGAGAGAGGGTGAACCCCACAGCTTCCACCACTGCAAGGTTATGTCTCTGGTTCTGAAAGAACACACAGAGAAACATAAAGACAGCTACGTTAACATTACTACATTTATGATCGTGTGGCCCCAGGTCAGGGCGATGCGGTATGATTTTGATTTGGTTTGCGAACGTTCTACAAGTGTTTAAAAATGATTTGCTCGCAGGCACGGTGTGACTTAAGTGTTGACTTGACTTTTTAAGTTTACCTCTATACAGTTGGCCAGAGCTGGTATGATTCCCTGCGCCAGGAGTTTCTCTTTCACGACATCACTGTCTGGGCATAGATTACCTAGTGTGTAGAGACACAGCTCCTGTGCACACGTGAACATACACACACGGACAGTCAAAAAAAAGTCCTACATGATTAGGTGATAATATTACACACTATGTGGTATGAGTGGATACTCACAGTGAATTTGGTACTCTGGCCAGACAGGTAGGTGAGCAGGTAGGGGGTAGCAGGCAGACAGGCTGGTGCCACGTTGGTGTGGGGAGAGTGAGACAGCTCATGTAGACACCGTACAGCCTGCAGACGGCATGTAGCATTAGAGCCAGTGAGGAAACCAACCAGAAGATGCATGCTGTTCTCCTGCCTGGAGGGAAGACAGATTTATACACTAGAGAAGCAGACATACAAGCGTTTCTAACATCATTCAGATTCAAAGTTACCACCGTACTTGATGAAGGTGAGCTGTGCTGATGGGTCGCGGAGAGCTTTACTCAAAGCTTTCAGGCGGGCCTCTCTGTCGGACCCGGTCTGTTGAAGTGTGTGAAACAAGCCGACCACGTCCTGGAGAAACGAGGAGCAGATTCAGATGGCGAGTTTTACAACCTACAAAAAAAACATCATCTCACTCTCTCTCTCTCCGTCCGTCTCACCTGTTCCCCTGAGTTGGTGTCCATGGTGACCTCTGGCTGGTCCTCATCTT
Source organism: Nibea coibor (assembly GCA_023373845.1). Lineage (NCBI taxonomy): Eukaryota > Metazoa > Chordata > Actinopteri > Sciaenidae > Nibea > Nibea coibor. The sequence goes on along the minus strand of CM041739.1, from coordinate 12,114,378 downwards.
CATTCAGCAGAAGCCTCTTGCTCACAAGCTGTCGGTCTCTGCGGGCCTGTCTCAGTGCTGCAGCAAGTAACACAGACAGATATCACATCAGTCATCCGAGAGAAGCCTGTCAGACGTGCTTCTTTTATTATTATCATGTTGCTCTTACGTTGTCTTCTTGTTTTGAAGGCTGTGAGAATAATACAGTACATAATATTTAAACGACTATTTATTAGAGGCCACAACACTAACCTTTAATTTTGTATTTAAAAACATTAAAGAAGAGTTACTGTCGCAGCCACGACGACATGGTCAATATTCCTTTACTGAATGAAGTCGCAGTGATCTAAATGTCATGTATAATGTATATTTACTGTATTAAAGTGAATTAATTTAACATATGAAGTAACAGTAGTTTAGGTTAGCGCAGCTAAACGTTAACCGACCGTTAGCCTGCTTATCCGAGCTTTTATTGACATCAACGTTTATTTAACGTTTTCTACCGTCAAGTGAACGTTTCATCAAGTGTTTCCATGGAAACACACGAAGATAGCTTAACGTTCTAAACAAACTCACCTTTCTCGTGCTCCCGCCTCTTTAACTTGAGCTCCTCCAGGCTGTCGCCATGCCGACCAGCTTTGTGCCGGACTTTGTTTAACCTCCACATGTTGTGGTGAACATTAAACCTTCATCAGATTAAATAATAATAAACGTTAGCAGCATGTGTCACGGTGGAGGATGTCAGCGCAGCTACAGAACTGAAGTTGAAATTCTTCTTCGGTGTCTTCGAGGTCCGACCTCAGCCAGCTACCACAGCGCCACCTGGCGGACTCACCCGGCAGAGACAGATACCACATATACTGGCATAAAGTTATGGAAGCTTAACATATAACATGATATATTATTATATATTAAAAGGTGAAAATTTATATTGGGTCTATCTATCTATCTATCTATCTATCTATCTATCTAGTTTTACAGCAGGGTTGTCGCCCCAAACTTGCCATATTTTAACAATAGAAATGATCATGTTATAATGTGAAACCTTTCCTGTTTCAACAATAAATTATCACATTTAAATGTGATACATTTCATGTTATAACGTGATATTAATACATTTTTATTTGTCTGGTGCGAGAGCAATATGCTTCTGTACCTTCTCTGTCCACAATAAACAGACATTAAAGACACAGAGGAATAAAAAAAACTATGAAGTTTAATTTGTATTAAAAGCACAATGTACAATACATATATAAAGGCTTTAACAAGTTTTGTTTAAAAAAAAAAACATGCTTTTCACAAACATACCAAAATAGAAAACATAACATTTCCCATTTATTTTTTTAATGTATATAAAACTGCTCAAATCTTTTTGTGATTTAATCCTTTTTTTCCCTCAAGACGTATATTGAAAACAAAACAAGATTTAGGACTATCATGGGAAGAATTCCTGAGTCTGAAAGAGACACTTTTCTGTTCAATCAGTGATTTCATTTTGAAAAATTGGAGGGAAACAATCATTCATTATGAATCCCCTTTACATAATCACGCCATTAAAATGGCAATATCACACAAAACATAGATCGCAAAATAGCATCTGTGGCAGTGCGTGCCACACTCTGAGTAAAAACATAAAAACTAACGGAAAAAAGTACCAAAATAAAAAAAGTAATTTTCTCTTTACAGTTTTAAGCGATCCTAACACTAAAGTATGATTTTAAATTGGAAGGACAGGATGTGTTGTGTTCATCCCCTGGTTGTGCAGCGATGAAGACTCAAATGTCTTCATAAATCGGTGCTCTTGGAGGATTTCTTCTTCTGTGAAGAGTTTCAGAAAAATTAGTACATTGAAAGACAGATGCGGGCAAATGAAGCACTAAAAACTAGCAACGTGTTATGTCGATTTGGCAACAGTGACAACAACCTAACATGTTGAAACCGCAAGAAGTACAGTGTTGCCGCACCTTTTTGTGGGTTTCACTCGAAGGTGTTTGTGTTGCTGCAGCATCTTCGACAGGAAGTGCAGAGGTTTCTGGGATTTCAGCTGATTTCGACTTGCTTTTGTCTGAGAGAATGACAAATGAAAAAGGTGAATGCAACTCACAAAGACGGCAAACCTCGCATATTTTCATGGTGCGCCCTCTCTACTCACGTTTCTTCTTCTCTGTTTGAGGTGTCTCGGCGTTGGGTGGAGGTAGAGGCTCTGTGTCAGCTGAATCGTTTTTCAACGAGGAGTGTTTTTTCTTTTTCTTCTTCGCTTCAGTTATCTGCTCTTGCCTTTCCTCTCTGTCACTGCTGTCTGCTTTCTTTGTTGGTGTAGTTTCTGCAACGGTCTGCTCCAACATCTCATTATGTTCGGCTTTCTTCTTTTTTTTCTTTTTCTTTTCTTTAACTATCTGCTCTGAACTCTCTTTGCCTTCTTCTACTGTTTGCTCTGATTGCTCATCCTTCTTTGCTTCCTCTTCTTCAGCTGTCCGCTCTGAACGTTCCACACTATCAGTTTTCTCCTTTTTCTTCTTCTTTGCTTTCTTTTCTGGCACTATTAGCTCGGCGTTTATGTGCTCTGAATTTTCTTTGTCTTCGCCGACATTTTGCTCAGATTTTTCCTCGCCATCTGTTGTCTTTTTCTTCTTTGCTTTCTTTTCTTCAACTACCAGCTCTGAATTTTCATCATCATGGGTTTTCTTTTTCTTCTTCTTTGCTTTCTTTTCTGTTACCACTGGCTCTGTAACGTCTGCATCCTCAACATTCCCGTTTCTGTTTTGTTCTTCTTCAGTCTCATTCCTTTTGCTGTCTCCCTTTGTTCCTTTTGCCTTTTTCTTCTCCTCTGCAGGTTTATTTAACTCCTGCTCGATGACTTCAGTCTTTTTTCTCTTTTCCTCTTTACTGTCTTTGTCAACATCACCAGTCTCATTTGGATTCTCTTCCACCTTGTCTTCAGTCGTCTCCTTTTTCTTCTTCTTTTTCTTGGGCTCAGACATTGTCTCGTCAGTTTTTTCTTCACTGGGTGTCACAACTTTCCTTTTCTCTTTTGTTGGTGTCTGTTTTGATGGAGAAGAAGTGTATGTTGCTGGTTTGTCTTCTACACCATTGTTTTGCTCTGTGCTTGGGGTGATAGAGGGGGTCACAGGTGCAGTTTCTTCTGGCTTGCTCTTCTTGGCTTTATTGGTCTTTTTGGGTGTTTCCATGATGGTTTTCTTTTCCGCCTTTTTATTCTTTACCACTGTCCCTTTACTCTGTTCTGCCGGAGTGTCTGTTTTTGCGGGAGGCTTAGCCCGAGGTTTCCTCACTCTTTTTTTGGGCGGTGGTGGTGTAGAGGAGTCGAGAGCATTGATGGTGTCCATCTTGGCTATGTCAGAATCTGTGAACAGAGTAAACACATTGTGAAGACATTGAACAAACATGGTCCAGTGACACAAACACTTCACAGATGAAGAAAAACATCAATGACAGCCACATAGCAACTGTACACAGCACTGTGTGATGAAATCATGGTGAGGTTGTTCATAGGTGGTGCTGGCCTGTCTGGTGGATCCAGCTCTTCCTGACACTTAATCTCCCACCATTTCTTGCATTTTCCAATACTTCTAACTTTCTCCACCCTCCATTCTCTCTCTTTCCAATGTGAAAACCTCTCCAAAACACTAATTTCCCCTCAAACCTTGAGTCAATACAACTATTCACAAATCTTCTAAACCCCCCAAGCTGGAGAGAGCTACAACCACAATCTCCAAACCTTAGTAATTAACTCCAAAACGATCTGGTCTGATGAAAAACACCCAAAGTAACAAGGAAAATATGATTTGTTGTGCTTTCTCATTACATTTCTGGGTGTCACCTCCATCCTCTGAATACTTGCACACAGATTATTAACTCAATGACCTCTTCTTGCGCGCACACACACACTTACCTGTCATCTGCAGGACCAGTTTCTTCCATTTCTCTACATCCAGACTGCTGTCAGAGTCTGAATCATCTCCTCCAGCAGCTGCAACCTTGGCTTTTGTTGGTGTCTTCTTCACCTTCACTGCAGATTTACCTTCACTTTCTTTTCTCTTTGCTGGCACAGACTGAAAAGATTAAATAAGAAATAACTATTTAGTAACCAGGACCAGTCCTTAAACTAGTGGATGTGGAGTAGTGTGAGGAATGGGTTGAGGGGGTTGTCTGGGGTCATGTGCTATACTGTGTGCTCAGCATTGCTGTTGATATCTGAGACTAGAGGAACAAAAAATATGGAGGCAGTGCCATGTTTTTCTCTATTGGAGGTAGTTAACAGAAGAAACGGGCAACGACAGAGGAGAATGTGTGGAATCACACCTTCAGAGAGCAGCAACAGAAAGTGCTTTGAGTCAGTGGATGGTTTGTGGATGTGAGCAGTGTGTCGATTGAGTGGTGTGGGGGCGGTAGAGTGGGTCGTCCACCAATCAGATGATCGGCGATTCGATCCCCAACTCCTCCAGACTGCATGAGACTCACCTTCTTTTTTGGTGTCTCTGCTTTTTTCGCAGGTTTATCCTTCTTTTTCTTTGGCGTGTCTGGACATGAGAAGAACACAGAATGGATTAAAAATATATTCCAGTGCACAACCAGATTATCACGTCTTTCTTCTTCTGTAACTGTGTTAACCTGAGTAATAAAAACATACCAATAGGAGGTGCTGTTACAACTGCTGTTGGTGCAGCTCCCTGCTCAGAGGTGCTGCCTTTCTTCTTGGGACTTTTGACCTGAGAAAAGGTACCAGTGTAAGTTTTTGCAGACTTTAGTTTATTAAGATGAATTATTTGTGTTTTAAAAGACACCTTAAAAGATACCTTGACTAACGCATAGTAAAAGCAACCATGTCTGCTTTTTCATGATAATTTAAGCCTTTGCTAGATTTGACTGTCTCGAGTTGATTTCTGATGTTTTACTGGTGTCAGTTTTGATAATGTCTCTAAGTATGAAAACAACCAGACAAAATGTCTCTCTGTAATTTAAAAATAATCATAGCCTAAATGCCCGACCTAAATGCTTCCTTGGGTTATTTGTTAGAAGAATAAAACAGATCCCTGAGATATTAAAACTTACCAGAGCTGGAGGATTTTCTTCATTCTCTGATATGTCAGTGGTATCACTGGACTCGCCTGGAGCTGCATGTACAGGTGTGAATGGGCTCGCTGGTTTCTTTTTGTTTGGAGATGCTGCCACTGCTTGTTTGACTGCTGTCGCCGGGGCTGACTTTTTACTGGAGGCAGGGGGAGTCTGTAACATCGAGACGACGAACTCAGTGTGTTTTATCAGTTTTATCGTACTGAGTGATGTGTGAGTGTAACCAGTGAAAACACCATCAGCTTTGTCATCATGTAAGCAGTGGATTGTTGCATGTCACCTGGGGCAGTAGACTCTGACTCAGCTCCTCGAGATCTGAGCTGCTGTCGTCCTCGGTCTGATTGGAGGTGGGTGCAGGTTGGATTTTTGTAGCTGGTGCAGGATATGACGCAGGTGAAAGATGAAAAAAAAGAGTAAAAGTCACGCACATAACCCTTTTTAAAAGTTTTAAATCATAAACAGAGATATGACTGCAGCAGCTCTTGCACAGAATCATTTAACTTGACTTAACCCCTCAAATGCCAGTACAAGTTTGAGTACATTACATAGTATGTCATAGATGTTAGGAGGTTTTTGGACAGAAGGAAAAACTCAAGTCATGCTGAAACAAGTTGGAGGAAAAGTAAGAATGAAACTAAGATCAGTCAGAGAACTCCTCTGGAGCCTGTTTAGAGTTAGCCTGGCTCCAAACTTCTGATTAGCCACCAGTCTGATTATAAAAGTAGACGCTTTAAGACTTGATCCTTTTCCATGCTGTGTATTTGGGGCTGTAAGGAAGAAGCAGTCATACCTTTAGCTGGAGTTCTGGACTGAATGGCCGAGTCTGTCTTCCTTTTACCTTTGGAGTCCCTGACAGCAGTAGAGACAAAACTTAGCACACATGTCAACACTACCAACAAAGTCCAATCAAGGTGTCCAATCATACTCACTTCAACCAGGAAATGTAGATGTCCAATAATGATGCAGATGTCTTTGTCTCCCCCTGCAGAAATCAAGACATCAAACCATACAACGGTCAGGCAGTCATTATTATGTCTAACATACACACACATGTTCAACCTGAAATCACTGTGGGTCGGCAAAGAGTTTGGGAGCTGCAGCACTGACCTCAGCAGGGTTAGATGTACCTAATACACTAAGGCTGCTGTCATCTATGAGTATCACAAAACAATAATTTAATATTTGAGCTCTTTAAGATGAGCAGATGTTCAAATCAAACCGAAGACGAATGAACTCAGACAATACTGGGTCCTAACTGACTCATAACTTCTGTATTTTGATAACAGGACAGTGGTTCAACAGTGTCAAACTCATTTCTGCATGTTTAGCAGTGCAGGAAGTCTGCTAATAGACAGGATAAGCCTGTAAGTTAGGTTAATGATCACTGTTTTTTCCAAACTGTAACACTGGTGTGCAGCACGTGAAGGTTTGCTGCAACGTAACACTTCCTGCTCGTGTCTGCCAATGCAAAGAACAGTCAGTATTTCTGTGTGTGTGTGTGTGTGTGTGTGTTGACCTGTGGGCTGAGCCTCTGTAGCTCATCTGCAGCTGAGTGGAAACCATGCTCCTTCAAATGGCGGTAGATCAGCTGGTTCAGCTCGTGCTTTGATGCGTTCACGGACATGCTCGACACAGGAAGTCGCCGACAGATAAACACGTAAAAGTAACAACTAAAAATATTTTCATATTAAAACCGCCGGCACACGGAACATTGTCAACGCTACACCACTAAAACACGCATGTGAGCGCGTTGAACTTTCAACTCTGGATGTCGTTCCGGTTAACCGCTGCAATGCACCCTGGGAGCTGTAGTGCCTCCGTGGAACTTCCTCCGTTCAGCCGGGAAAAGTACTGAGATCTTGTACTTTACACAAAAATACTGCGTTACAAGTAAAAGTCCTGCATTGCACCGCATGCAATAAATAATAAACGATAAATAAATGAATGTCCGCTAGCCTAGCTTACACTACAATTCAACTTTAACATGACCAGTTTGTTGTTCTTGCTCAACTGCATTGTTTTTCACCAATAAACCGGTTCTATCAACAATAAATAACCTTCTTATTAAGAATAAACCTGCCTACTGTGTGAACTGTCTGTAGCAGAACAGGGTCAACTGTATTTTTAATGTCTGTCATGATGGAGTTGAATATTTGAGGTGTATGTGGCATAGAAACAGTGCTTATTAATTATTTTTGGGGGTTTCATTCAACGTCAGTGTGGGTACTGCTGTCTGCCTTTGTAGAATAAATGCAAAAAACTTAATACTGTGTAATCAATAATAATATAATCATTTATTTTCTAGTCAGTATCTATGTCTGTCTGGGCAAATAGCGTGCTCTGACTGTGCAGTGTATCATTTCACCTTTTGTTTTTCTGAGCAGAATATCACAACCAACAAAGCCTTTCTTCCTTTTTCCATCTCTTTCTTTTCTACCTGCCCGTTATTTTCTTTTCATTTTGGTACATTTTAGCTCGGTTTCAGCTCAGCAGCGTTTCCTGTCCCAGGAAGGAAATCCTCCGTGAACAAACGAGCACACCCATAAATCAGTCAAGGCCTGTGTGATATGGAACGATCTAGTTTTGCAGTTTGATTTAAAGTGGCCTAGGTGACTAATAGAATCTATATTAGTCATCATGTATTTCTGAAGACTCCCTGAAGCAGCCGCCTCAAGGATGCTTCTTCATGACTTTCTGTTGACATGTTGACACCCTCTGGTTCTAGTAAAAGCTTTGACAATTAAGTAAATGGAAGTAGCAACTGATCTGAAGACTTGGGAAATGAATGAAGTTTATAGGGAAATTAGCCATTACCTTTGATTTACTATTCTGTCATTTAAACAATGTATTATAAATACTCAGTCAGTTGACTACCTGTTCCAGTTTGAAGTGGTTCTCACAGCCTTTAAAAATGAATAAGCCAGCAAAGCAATTTTTCCTGTCTCTGGTGTGCACACATTAAAAAGGTGAGATATGAAGGGAGAAGGCCAACATAGACCACTGACTCATACTTTAGGAAATAACACAGACATTATCCTGTAAGTCTTAAAATAAACCGCCTCTCCTTGTCCCTTCTGGTTGCAATTTCATCTGTTACTCTTATGCCTCTGGGTTTCTTGACTCAGGTCTCTTTTTAATCTCTTCAGGTTGGAAAAACGGTCTTCAACCACAGACCCAGGTGATCCACAAGCTATCGAGTTGAACTGACAAATCAGATCCTTTTCGTCAATCTCTCGTTGATCAGGTGTATTTGGATAAAAGATTTCAGCTGGTTGGTTTCAGAAGAATCTAAAGGCGTCTGGGCTCAACGGGCTGCCAGGCAATGTAGGCGAGAAAGCCGGTCGTGAGACCTTGGGTCAAATTAGAGGAGAGTATTGAGTAAGCAGAGGGTCAGCAGGAGCAAACGACTGAAAGAGTCTCATTCATGGAGCAAAACCAGGAAAGGAAAGCAGTGTGTATTCCAAACTCAACGTCAGGGCTCAGTGGGTCTCACCAAGCTTGATTTCACCATCTTCCACAAACCCTCTCCCCCAAACACACACACACACACACGCACACACCACAAGTTTGGCAAAGCGAGCTAGTTATGAGGCTGACTCAGCTCCCATTCTCAGAGTGTTGATGGGACAGACCACCAAGATTTTATGGAAGAATAACTATTTGTAAAATGAGAAAGGTAATATTTCCTCAGCCCACATTTCCTATAAATATCACAAAATACAGACCTAATAACTGATGTGTGTTAAGGAGCATTTTAGCAAGTGAGGTGAAGTTATCGGAGGAAAGGAAACAAACAAAGCAGAGACAGAGGAATAACTTAACACTTTACATCCTTGAGTGCAAGAAAAAAAAAGCAGGGCATTTCCCTTGGCTTTGATGACACGTTGCAGTAAAAGTGACTGGGATATTTGTACAGGTTGCCCTCGTAAATAGCACTCTGTTTCACAGGAAATAAATCTACTCTACATTCCACGTGTTTAGCAGCTCACATCTGCGCTCACTCTGCAGGTAATTATCTGCAACTACAGCTGGTGAGATTTGTTATTACTGCGGACCTTTGATGTGTCACAACCTGTCAGTTTTTATATCATTTTTATAATAATACACGTTCAGATGTATTATTATCTCATTCCAAAGTATGACGACTGATTGGTTCATATATTTAGTCTGTTCATTCAAAAGCAGGAGCCCTTTGAAGCAATGTCAAATATTCTCCTCACAAACAGTCCCATAATGATTGCTCATTGAATCCCTGTTAAGCGTCCATCCAGACAGCTTTGCTGGAGGGTCATAATGAAGTGTTGTGTCTGGCCTTCCGGCCCAGGTGCTGCTGCACCTCCACAAGAGCCAAATCAAACACACCTTCAGTCAGGGACTGAGGCCAGTGCCGGAGCCCTGGACTGCCACCTCACCTGTGAGGTCCCACCTGGTACGAGGGCATGATGCGTGGACACTAAAATTGCCATAGAGAGAGTGAAAGGAGATATTAGCTGAATACAACTGAGTGACTGAGATCACCTGACTCCATTTCCTGTGTTTTTATCTGTTTATATCTGCACTAACCCTCTGTGGTGACAGAAACAGGCATATAGAAATTCTGGTGATTGCACTGCAAGAGGTGAGGTAGACCACATCCAACCGGTAGAGAGAAGTTTGGTTGCACCACATGGGGACTCACTGATACAATAGGTATACACTTCATTGTGCTATATAGTTATCTCTTCATCGACAGAAAGGCAAACTGTATATTTTAGAAAACTTGAGACGTAATTAATCGTTTCGTTTATACAAGTTTATTTTGAGGAACAAGCTACTTAAATTGGACCAGAAAGTTGAAAGAACAAATTTGATTGTGGACTCTGTTCCTTCTCTGTCACATCTGAACTCATGCATCTGCATTTTAAGGTATTTATGTTGGTTCAGTGGCTATTATTTTGGGGGGTTTCTCTAAACTACGTAGGTACTGCTGTCTGCAGTTTGTTTGACATTTAGGCCTACATCAGTGATTTGACGACCGGATGTTGAAAAAGTTAAAAAAAAATCATGTTGAGCAAACTCTGTAACAAAGGTACTTTTGTACATAGCGGAGGGGCGACAAGCTGAATACAGTCTTATTGAAGTAAAGGTTTCGGCCTGGAGGTTGGAGCACAGGAAGAAAGAAAACGTCCATCCAGTCTTACTCAGATTAGAAAATTGGGGTAAGAGGGGAAGTAATGTGCAGGTTTACTGGCAGGACTCTGTTGATTAGAAAGGGGTTAGTGTTCATGGCGAAGGGGAGCAGCCGTATTCAGTAACAGCACCTCTTCTTTTAGCCAAAGCCAACATCTGGTGCCAACTGACACAGAGCAGGAGCAGCAGCACCCCCAATCTCTGCTTCCCTTTCAACTCATTATTGCGTTTCACAGTTAGCCAGAAAATGGCTTCAAACCTGGTTGGAAGGTGACATAAAAATTAAAAGGCATGAGAGATTTGGTTAAACTAAAAAACACTGCATTCATACTTACTTTTACCGTACTCTCCATCTGACTGTAATAAAATGTAATCACAGAAACAGAGGAGGGGAAGTCAATACGAAGATTTGAAAAGCTACTAGTGCCTTACTCTAACTTTATTAAAGAGTCTTTTCAATTTAAAGTAATGAGCAGCCTCTGAACGAAGCCACGGTTTGATTGTGAAGGAGTGTTGTTAAATTTACAATGTTCCATGACACTTCCTCTGGGACGGTCATGCACATTCAGCAAAACACACCACAGATGTTTGCAGCACAATTAAAGGAAACTCTGAGACTTTTTGAAGTAGCCTGGTCAAGGTCACTGTCACATGCTTAAATCATTTGGTCAAGATAGATTTTCCTCATCAGGCAGTGTGCACTAAGGGAAAGAGATGATGTGAAGTGATGAGAAGAATGTGATCTGGAGCCTCAAACTTCACTTATAGGTGAATAGCAACCTGAGTGACCTTTAACATACCTGACACTACTGCCTGTTTAAACCAAGCTATTATTGGAACTGAGCAGCTGTGGTCGACATGCTGATAAAATGAACATATTTCTTATTCTTAGCTGATTTTGACATTGAGCAGCAGCTCAAAATAAGTCACGACAAACAACAAAACTGAAAATAACCCTCAGAAACCAAATATGGTGTTTGTTCAATATTTGTTCAATATTTAAGGGTCAATGAAAGCCCCACTCGTGGTGCATTGTAAGGTAACTGTTTCCATAAATACTATCATCAAATTTTTGGGGCGATGGTTGAATTGTTTATTTTGGCAAGAGGACAGTTCAAATAAGGATTAGCAAATGTCCAATCTAAGCCGTAATTTATCCGTGGTATCAACCTGTCAACATCTTTTAAGACTTCAGATGAGTATGTGGCCACATGCTCGTGTTAATATTTATGCAGGTATGAGTAGGTCTGACTGTCAGCGTGTGTGCGCGTGTGCGTTGTTTGCGTTTGCATAGAGTTGTTGTTGACCCAGTGAGCTGCCGCAGTTACACCTCTGACCAGCAGAAAACAGATGAGTCACATCTCATAAGTGTGCCTGCCCAAAAACCTGGAGACTCTTACTTTCCTGGCAACACAAACACATACACACACACAGATCACACAGGTATGTTCCCCTCCACTGTGAATCGATGTTATTTCACTGCCTTTCTGATACATCACAGATCCCCGCCCTGCCCTCTTTGTTGGCTCTATGTTGACTTTTTTGAGCTGTTGTTCACACATATTGTAGTAGCAGTCCTTCAGTGTAATTGCAAAACATCTCTCTGGTTTTTGGTTGGAGTCTTGCAAAGACCTTTCAGCTGTCCAAGCCGCTCCCTCTAGGAAAACTACATAAATAAACACAAGGGTGTAAAACTTCAGGTGCACCTCAGTCATTTTTTTCTTCTCTCTCTTTCCCAGCTTGACCTGCCTTAAACTCAGCAGCTCTTCTCCAAAGGTGCCTTTGCTGTCGGTGGTGGGCAAACATCCCAGGCTGCAGCTTCATGCCCTTTACGGGAGGCCCATACTGCCTTTGGCTACCTTGCGACCTCCATGCCCACAAGTTTCTCCGTAACTAATATCAATATTTGCAGCGCGTTGACCAACTCCTGACTTTGACAGATCTCATTTTCATGTGCAGGCCATGTTTCACCTCGACGACCTTGTGTTATTCAGAAAGTTTAGGTTTTAAAGTGAAAACTATATTCTGAATGTACATTAGATGAAATGTAATTAAAACATTTACTACAATATCTTATGTCCAACATACAGCATGCTCCATGTTTTTATGACCAGTTTCTTAGAAGACGACGGAGATCATGAAATCTGTCAAACCGCAGTATGTCTTGTTTTCTTGGACGCTCACAGAATATGTATGTAAGAAGTTTTAATGCCTTTCATGTGAGATGCACATAAACCAATGGCCAATGGCACGCGTCTTTACGTCTTTAAAAATCTTTACATGCTACAACTTAGCAAAAACAAAAAAGAGGGGGAAAAAAAGGCCTTCCAGTGGAGAAAATTACTGTCTAAGGTGTGTTTCAGTGGAGAAAACCGAATGATGAGTCTTCTTCAGTGCCCTTTCTATTTTTTCTGCACCTGACGAGAAGAAACAAGATGTTTTTGACCAAGGGGCTGCATGTTTGTTCCAGGTTCTATGTGTCCATGTGGAAGATTTTAGGGCAACGTGATCACCTAATGTGATATAGCGGCCATCGTGAAAAACATACATGTCATCTCACCTCATTCCTTGCACTGGCATACATTTAATGAACAAAATCAATAAATACCCTGAACAATTTGCTCTCTTCAACCCTTGCCTGCAGATAAGTTGCTGTGGGGCAATGCGTTCACACAGGAGCTGTGCCGTGAAGTCGTGCTGCTTTCTGTTGACCCGCTGAAGGATTTGTAAAGTGGTTCTTTGACGCCTGTTTGGAGATCTTATCTGGGAGTCTGGGAAGTCTGCGCTGTCTCTCTCCTCAGGTCTGCAGCCCTCATAAAACAGCAGGAATAATAAGAGAGCGTTTGTGAGTGCCGGGGAGTGGAGTGGAGGAACAGTGTCTGTGATTGTGTCTGTAGGGCCCCATAGGGCCCCGGGACTCAAGTCTCCTCCACACCGCACCATGTTTTTCTGAGTGAGGGTCTTTCTGTAGACTCTCTGTCATTCACTGCTAAACCAGGTCATATGGGAATCATTTTTTTTCTTGCTTTCTAGTAATTTGTAAAGTGGGCAGTGTGGAGGTTCATTGAAATCAAATTACCCTGAAATGGCATGAATGAAGGGGAGGGTGTATGCTGCTGCTTTCACGCTGAATGGAGACACGTGTAAACAGAGGTGCAGTCATAAAATTCCTAAGATTTTTCAGAATAATATCCAGATTTAGTAAAAATGATCAGTTCTTACTGCCTGGATATATTAAAAACAAGAGAGCTAATGTGAGACATAAACTTTCTATCAACACCTGGATGAAGTAGAAACATGTCTGTGTGCATTTTTTTTTCCTGGTAGGGGGCTGATGTTATTTCAAGTCAGGCAGCAAATGGGCGGGGTTAATGGGACCACTAGGCTGAGTGAAATGTTTTCAAAGGAGGCAAAGAGAGAGAGAGTCAGTTTGAAGAGTCAGCATGGATGGAGCTCTAACTTCTCTTTAAGGTGGACACACGTTTCAGGTTGATCAATTGTGATTTGTGACATCTGATGAGTTTAAAATAGTTTCATCCTCATTGCACGATGATTTTGTGACAGAATACTGAAGACTTGCTAGTTTGAAGTGTCACAGGAGGAACCATGGCCACGACAGCTCTGACAGGGTTCTCGATGATGAGCCTGCTCAGCCTCGGGTATCTGACCTGGGACCTGATGAGTCCTAACCAGGTGGAAAAAGAACCCGAGCAAGCTTTTGTTGACAGGTCTCCTGTCCCGAAGCCTCCTCACATCATTTTCATCATGACAGACGATCAGGGATTCAACGACATTGGATACCACAGCTCTGACATCAGGACGCCGGCACTGGACAAACTGGCTGCGGATGGAGTGAAGCTGGAGAATTATTACATCCAGCCCATCTGCACCCCGTCCCGCAGTCAATTCATCACCGGCAGGTAAAGTGTTTGTCCTCACATTTGAGGCTGTATTTCGTTTTACCTTTAAGACTAGGATTATATTGATGTAAAACACAAATAAATAAAACATCTGATGGGCTTTTATCCCAATTTGTTGTTTAAAAAATGCATCCATGAAATGATTTATTAGATTAGACTCACCCTAACCCTAAACTTATTTTATACAAAGATATTATAAGCAACATTTAAATGAATGAAAATGGATGCGCAAACCTACATTTGAATACTGATAAATTTCAATAATAAAAGAAAAAAGAATAAAAGTGAATAAATTGATTAAATAAACATTAAAGTAGGCTGGTCTTTTGGAGTTTGCCCTGCTATGTTTTTGTAAAAATAAACTGCAGTGGAAAAGACTGTATTGTCCCGACGTTTGATCATTAACTTGCCGAACATCTATATCTGAAGTGGTATTAGTATATTGCAAATCCCAGAACACGTACCTGAGATAAGTAAAACAAATCAAGTTTCAGAGAAAAACATGCAGACGATAAACTTTTCTACAGCTCTTTATGAGCTAATCTGTCTTCACCTCTTCAATATTTGTTCACCACACATGAAGCCGAGGGAGGAAATGTAAATTATCTCCACCTGCCCTCTTCTCTGACTTCCTCTCCTGTTCTTCTGCGTGTAATTAACGAACCATCTTTTGGCTCTGATTACTGATAACATTAATCATCATCTTAATCATTAACCCTACAGGTATCAAATACACACTGGCCTGCAGCACTCCATCATCCGGCCCCGTCAGCCCAATTGCCTGCCCTTTGACCAGGTCACCTTCCCCCAGAGACTGCAAGAGCTCGGCTACTCCACCCACATGGTCGGCAAGTGGCACCTGGGCTTCTACAAGAAGGAGTGCCTGCCCACTCGCCGTGGCTTTGACACATACTTTGGCTCATTAACTGGCAGTGTGAACTACTACACCTACGACTCCTGTGATGGCCCTGGGCTTTGTGGTTTCGACCTGCACGAGGGGGAGTCCGTTGCCTGGGGTCAGAGGGGTAAATACTCCACCCATCTCTATACGCAAAGAGTTCGCAAGATCCTGGCAACTCATGAGCCTCAGTCCCAGCCGCTCTTCATCTTCCTCTCCTTCCAAGCTGTTCATACACCTCTGCAATCTCCACGGGAGTATATCTACCCGTATCGCGGGCTTGAAAATGTGGCGCGCAGGAAATACGCAGCTATGGTCTCAGCAGTAGACGAGGCAGTGCATAACATAACATATGCTCTCCGCAAGTATGGCTACTACCAGAACAGTGTCATCATCTTCTCTACTGACAACGGTGGCCAGCCTTTGTCTGGTGGCAGTAACTGGCCGCTCAGAGGACGTAAAGGCACCTACTGGGAAGGTGGCGTCCGAGGTCTGGGCTTTGTCCACAGCCCTCTGATAAGGAAGAAGAGGAAGGTGAGTAAAGCCCTGGTGCACATCACTGACTGGTATCCCACACTGGTGGGCTTGGCGGGTGGAAATGAGTCCCTGACTGAGGGAGTGGATGGGTATGATGTTTGGCAAGCCATTAGTGAGGGGAAGGAGTCACCCAGGTTGGAGATCCTCCACAATATTGACCCTCTGTATAATCATGCACGCAGTGGCTCCCTGCAGAAAGGATACGGGATTTGGAATACAGCTGTACAGGCCTCCATACGAGCTGGAGACTGGAAACTCCTAACAGGAGATCCCGGCTATGGAGACTGGACACCGCCACAGATGCTTCCAGGTTTCCCTGGCGACTGGTGGAACCTGGAGCGCCACACTGAACCCAGAAAATCTTTGTGGCTTTTCAACATCACTGGAGACCCCTACGAACGCTTGGACCTTTCCGAGCAGAGACCAGACGTCGTCAAAGAACTGCTGGCTAGATTGGTGTACTACAATCGCACTGCAGTGCCAGTAAGGTACCCATCAGAGGACATACGGGCTGACCCCCACCTGAATGGAGGTGCCTGGGTGCCCTGGGTAGGAGATGAGGAGGAGGACAGCTGGGACAGTGTCTACCGGAAAAAGAACAAGGACTGGAAGAAGAAGCTTAAACTGTCCAAAAGCAGGTCATTTTTCAGGAGACTCAACACTAGAATCATGTCCAACCGGATATGAAAAGGACATGACCTGAAAAGGTTCAGCGGAGACCCACCTTAGGGACAAGATTATATAAAGGAACCCAGATTCTGCAAGATCTAGCTGCAGTTAGTAAGGTGTTGCTGCAGATGCATGTTCAGTGTCTCTATAGGTGATTGATAAAAAAAAAGCATCAATTCTTCATGTGGTTTGTATCTGTTCTGAATAAAAAATGTGCGTGTCCTTAAATTGTATATTCTGTGCTGAAAACAGAGAGCTGAGTTCATCTTACAAGATGATACGAGGGCATATTGCTTTTTAAGCAAATGTGTTTTGTGGGCATACAAGAGAGTTTTCCCAAGAGAGAGAGAGAGAGATACAATACAGAGAATCACTGTATTTGACATGGATGTCAAGGAGAAATCATCTGCAAATAATACATTATATAACTTGATATATAAGTTTGTATCATAAAACATATCTAATATCATGTAACTCTAATGAATATATCAGATTACTACCTCTATGTCAATGTGACATAAGTTTCAAGCTTTATTTTCTTTTATACAAACTCATCGTCTGTTTGAACTTGTTAGAGAAGCATGTTCATGAGTAATTACTGGATTAATTTACAACTCTGACTCTCTGCCAGTTCAGTTCACACAGCTCTGATCTCCTAGAAGAGGATTTTTTTTTCTTCTTTCGTTCTCTGTGTGAGTAGACTCTCATTGAAATTCAAGAATGTTTGAATTAAAATGGGCTTAAGGTTTTGTTTTCTGAAAGCAAAGCGCATTTGTCACCACTATCTAATAAACTTAGTACAAGATTATTGCTGTCAAAGGGATTAGTAAATGTCATCCTATGAGTGGGAATAGATCATTAGAGTGAATAAGCTTGGAGCTTTGGCAAGTTTGGAAAGTGTTGTTATGAAGTTGGTGCTATATAAATAAAAATGAATTGAATTGAGAGGCAGCAGCGGCGGCTAACCAATAACAGCGTCAAAAACTTAAAATTAGAAATGAGTCTAGTTATTAGCGTCGTGTGAAACAGGAACTTTTACCTTGTTCATATTAATTTTTTTTTTTAATGATCTGTTTCATAAAATACTGAGTTCAATTTGCTGGAAGAACTTTGCAGCTTTCTGACTCATCGTTAAACCTCGACCTGACCTCTCTTTAGTTTTCTCTGCCATGCAGGTGTTTGCTCTATAGCCTCAGATGGAGAAACAACTTTTTAAAATGTCAAAGTATTTTCAGTTAATTATAAAACTCCACATTATTAAGTGAGTAATATCGAAGACGAGACAAGACCAAGTAAAAATGCAGTTCCGACACCAAACACGGTTCCGAGATGAGACCTTCAAAAAGTGTTCTTGAGGCCGAGCTAGTACTACAACACCGGTAATGTGGTTACCTGTTGGAACTGTAGGATGTGGGCTGTAGATTATGAAAAACAACAAAAACAACACGTCATTTTACACTAGTTTAAACAGGTTATTGCTTACTTTTGTCAACACCCACTTGTAGTCCGTTACTGATTACACTACTTTTGCATTACTTTAACCACAATAACCACAGAAGTACAAGAAACAGAAGAGGGTAATGTTGTTTCATAGCAGGTATGGCCCATTCATGCATTCATACTCAGTTTATATTAAATTATGTTAGCATGTTAACAATAATGTGTTGATATAACAGTAAATTGCGCCGATCCTTTTAAATGAACAAAAACTCAGCAGTGCACAATTTACCCCCCTCTGTGTTCTTCTTAGCTCTTAGTGAGTCTATATACATGTATATATTCTATGTGGGTCATATCACTTCATTACTGCTAAAAGTAATCTATTACAGTAACATGTTACTTTTAAACTGTGTCACTCCCATACTGCCCATGTGCGTGTGTGCATAGGTACCACAAATTTCACTTCCGCATTTCTGGGCATCTAAAGACTAACCACTTTGAAAACAAAAATCAAAGTTGGCATAGGGGAAGTTTCTTTCCATAAACTGTGGTTAAAACAAGCTGAAGCAGTAATCCCAGACACACCACGTGAAACCTGAGATTCAGATTCACTGATATGTAATTTCAACCAAGAAGGAAAAGTTTCATCAGGTATTTCCCAAGCCCTTCACACCACAGCACCCTGATGCTTTGTCTGTAAGAAGTGAGAACTGTTCATTTCCTGTCTTCCGGTCCGGAGACGGTTGACTGAACGCCCATTAACAGCTTCCTGTCAGAATCTGCACTGGTACGGATGTCATCTTTGCTTTCTTTCATTAGTTTTAACACCTTTTGATTTAAAGTTTTTCTGGGACATGGAACAAGTTATTTTTCTTCTTGTGACATTAGCTGGAGTGACACATGGTAAAAGCCTCATCATTAAGGAAACTAATCTTAACATTTTGCAGGATTATTTAAATAATGTGTGAATAAGGTGAGTTATTTTTAATGATGTCTTTTGAACACGCTCGTTTCTAGCTTTCCTTCCGGCTGCTGAGACTAAATGTGATGCCACCAGCAACAAATCTGTCCTGTGCCCTGTGCATCTTGGAGGAACTGTGTACATCCAAATGATGATCAGTGCCAGCCGCCATCAGTTACGTTGTAAGAAAAATCTTCCCACTGGAACCGTAAGCGTGTTTTCTCTGAAGAAGGAAAAGGTGACGTTTGAGGACCCCTTCAGAAACAAGACAACAGAGTTTTTCATCAACAACGGGACACTGAAGATCACAAACGTGGAGAAGAATCATTCAGGTCAATACAGTCTAGAGGTCTTTAATCCAAGTGGGATCCTGGTGAAAAACATTGATATAACACTGGATGTTCAAGGCAAGTGTTTAAAATCTCATCTTCCGACATTTGATAAAATGCAACCAAGAAAAAAACAAATATCCAATCCACCAAGTAAGAGAAAACATCTTATTATGACATGAATCAGTGTTCTGCATCTTGTTTAGACTGTTCATTGAAACACACTAGTGTGCACTCAGTATTTACTGTGATCCGAACATACCTGCTGATCTGAAGACAGTTTTCTTTCAAAACTGAACTCCACTTCTTCAATCTGGTGACATTTTCTGTTCCTATTATCAATATACATATGACTCAGCTGCACCGGTATACTGAAACTTTCTAGCAAGTTACTGAACAGTGTTTACTGGATACTGGAACTTTTAGTTCCTTTAAGCTTGGGTGTTTTTCCTCATATTTTTTGCCCATTATGAATTTTGTGCTATTTCACTAACAGCCTCTGTTGTAGAGATTTGAGGAACAAACAATGTGAATCTGCTATAGTGTTCACGTACATGTATGGTGCATTTTGGCATGTATGTGAAACTCTGAACAGCCTGTAGGGCAAGTTTCAGACACATCAATTTGACAATAATTAAAGATAAAGTCAAATCAAATCAAAACTTTAGCTTCGACGCTCACCTCATATGCATGTCTATCAGTGTGAAAATACAAAGTAAAGACAGACCTCAGCTGTAGAGTTCAGATGATCTTTCATAATTATTTATAGATCTGTTTAGAGATGCCTTAGCCACAACTCGGGTCTTTCTTTGTTGTATTATGGTAGCTGATCAAAACTGCAGGGTGTGTACCTTGTCAACTAGACACACATAGGTAAAGTGGAACTCAAATTTAATTAAGAACATATATTTAGCATTGTCGTCTCTTCTCCCCAGATAATTTTTGGCTCATCATCGGCTGTTCTGTGGGGGGTGGGCTGCTGATACTGGCGCTGATACTTTGCTGTGTGTGCTGCTGCAAAGCGAGGCGTAATAAAAAGACGAAAGAAGGTAAGGATTCACAAGGGCCTTTCAGCATTTCAGTCAACACCATAATAATATGTATAATAATAAGAATATATAGGTGTTCTTCTCCAACTGCACATTTATTCTGCATTATTCTATCTTTTGTCCAGACAGACAAACTCATGAACTGTACTGAACATTATCGCCAATAGAATCCTGAGAACTCCAAGAACTGTCAGCAAACAGGACTTTTAGCACAACCTTGTTAGCTGGAAAAGTTTTGTTTTTGTATTTTGCATTAGTGTTGATAAAGACTTTTTATGTATGCATCACGTTAATGTATTTTTAGTACAGCAGTAGCAGCATTGTAACTGTATATATGAGGTTAGTGATCAGAATAAAATGGTAATGATCATTGTATGAATGTGTTTGCTTTTTTAAACAACACGATCATGATGAAAACACCAAACACTGTTTCAGTCTTGTAAAAAAAAAATCAGCCCTGAAGTACTCGATCTATTTCAAACACAGATATACAATTATATACAACATATTGATATACAATGAGGTGTGAGATTTATTCATATAATTCTGATTATGGCGTTGCTGGAAGGATGTTGCTGTGCAGTAAACGCTGCAGCATGTAGCAATCATTTTTATTGACATAAACACATCTTCAATAGCACCAGAAAACATCACTAACACAGTGTTTAGTTTAGTGGATTTACTGAAAATCATTTCAGGCAAGGACCTCAAAGACAACCGTGCAGTAGAAGGCTAAAGTAATGTATTTTTAAAGATCGTTTGGCTGGCTGGTTATTTGCTGATGCTCATTCGATTTTGTCATGTTGTGTTATGAGGACATCTGCAGGCTGTTTGGGTTTCACTCACATTATGTCCTGGTTAAGAAACATTTGTCTGTGTTTAATATTGAATGTAACTTTCACATTAGTGTTCCATAACACATGTGCTTTGGTAGTTACAGACTCCAAAGTTGTTTCAATACCAAATGTACTTGTACAAATATGTACTTGGTGTATATAAAAAAGTGATGGTTGGTTTTACTGTAAAAATTCACTGAAATATCCAATGTTCTGTGTGGAGTCTATTCATAAGTATTACGGCGAAAATAGAACGATGTCACATGGTGTACACACACATATTATGCGAACATTTTTTGTCCAAACATCTGGATGATCACCTACCTCACAACCCAAATGGTTCAATCGACCATGACGGCCAGGAATAACAATAATTTAAAAAAAGAATCTTTGTTGGAGAAACGGCATGATTACAGTTTGTTTCACGTCTTTCATAGCTGAGTTCAGTCCCTGGGATGGCATGGTAAAACTTAACATGTAATCTTATCATGCAGAACAACTGAGGAAACCATGTACTTCTGTAGTCTCGAGCATCCTTATAAGGACACTTTCCGTTCAACCCTTGCACTGGGTGATGCATGTAGAAATAAGGGGAAATTCTTTTAAAATTGCATAATGTATTCCCAACATAAACGAGGAACTGATATTGACGTTGATGTTCTGCTTTCTTTAACATGTTGTAAATATTATAAGAAGCATGTCTGCACCGTCATGTCTGAGGGTGTTGTTTCAGTACAGTGTATTGACACTGATAAATATAACATGAACCCAGTGAAGGCGCTGTCACGTTGGACAGATTTCCATAAGTTAAGTGTATACAAGCTTCCTTTGTTCAGTCTATTTTGCAAAAACGTGGATTGAATTAGGATTCTGTTGTCATAGTAAAAATTACAATCACAAATCTGACCTGATAGCCTGAGAACAAAAAGCATCATCAATGAAGTTCTTTCTCGAGGTTTTGATCCAGTGCACACGTCTATAAAACTTTCCGGTTGACATAATGTGTATAGTCATCAAAGCTGTGTAACCCCAATGTGAAAATAATTTAAACATTTTTACTGTTGTTACATCAGTTTTTTGAGCATTAATCTTTGCTCTGCTTGACAGAATTATGGGAAAAAGTTAACAGATGATGTGTTGTTTCTTGGGCTTTTAGTGTTGATAACTGTGACCACATTACCTGTTTCCTCTTTTGCCTCTCTGCTGCACTATTTTAATCTCACTCTGCTTGGTCACTAAGAGAAGACATTTCAGGCTGCTCTATATAAGAAGTGAACGTTTGCTAGTGAATGAAGTAGAGAGGTTTGTCTGGAAGCTGTCTGATCAACAGAGGCCGAACACAGAAGAGACATGGCAGCTGTGATTGGACTGTTGCTGATGCTGCTCAGAGTCTCTCATGGTGAGCTGATTAACTTGTTTAATTTGTTTAATTTGACGAATATTCTGCAGCTGTACTTTACAGCTCAAACATTGACCCACACAGGAAACACATCTTAGGAATCATGATAAATAAATGAATCAATTGTGTTTTTAGCTTTGGTCTTTGATTGGGAACTGTTGATCTATGAATTGAATTTTTGTGTGTCTGAAGTAACAATGAACTACAGCTGTAAAATAAATGAAGTGAAGTATAAAATACAAGAAGTCCAAAAGTAGAGCAAAATGTAAATCCTCAAGTAAAGTACAAATACTTCTAAACTGTACTCAGGTGCAGTACTTTAGGAAATGTACTGTATATTCCACTACTGGGCACAGGCCTGTGTAAAACTCAGTCAGAGATAACTTCCTGTTTTCAAACTGTTTTCTGAGAGAAACACACGTACAGCAAACTCACTGTGTCTGTGGTTTGACTACGTCTTACTGGGAAATGGGAAAATGGAGACTGACTTGTTCTGTAGTCAGTCTCAAGTAACATTTGAGGAAGTACAGTTTTTGGCACCTCCACGATGGCTTCACTTCACAGCCACAGAAGTTGCTGCTACATCACAACTCATTACTCCACCCAGCGGTGAAAATAAAGCTTCACAAACATATATTTTGTCTGTTTCTTTTGGATCTATCATTTCAGCATTGTAACGTATAGCTTTCATTCTTAAAGCAGACAAAGTGTACTTTTAATTCTCTGTGTTATTCTGGCATACACAATCTATATAATACATAATAATAAATCCATGTAAATGCATCGTGCTTTACTTAACACCAACAATGAAACATTACAATGAAGCATGAATTATTATACATGCACCAACCGTTCAATTTGCATTCATCTTTGGAAAAAAGTTTACTGTTTCACTTTTTCATTTTGTGGATAAAGTTCAAATCTTAGTGACAGTGTAAATTTGTGTGGTAACAGACATAGTATCTGTCTGCAACTAAACAATAATTATGAGAAGATATCAACTGGACAAGCAGACAACTTGTTTCTGGGGCTTTTAGTGATAACTTGATAACTTTGCAAGCTGTGACCACATTTACTGTGTTTCCTATTTCCCCTCTCAGCTGTACTACTGTAATCAGACCCTGCTTAGTCAGTCAGAGTTTTCACACCTTCTTATCTGAAGCTGATCACTAAGAGAAGACATTTCAGGCTGCTCTATAGAAGAAGGTAACATCTGCTATTGAATAAAGTAGAGAAGTTTGTCTGGAAGCTGTCTGATCAAGAGAGGCTGAACACTGAGGAGACATGGAAGCTGTGATTGGACTGTTGCTGATGCTGCTCAGAGTCTCTCACGGTGAGCTTAAATATGATTCAATATGTTTGTTTTGGTTTTTTAAGCATTCATTTTGACATTTGACCAACACGTCGTAAAAAAACACCTCATAAAATATAATGTGCTGCTTCTGGAAACAGTCCCCAGTTTACAGTGACTGGATGAATTTGACTTAAATATAGATTAGTTTACAAGAAAAAAAAAATCATTGACTGAACTCAAAGTGTTTTCTAGTCACAGTTATGTTTTATTCATAATTTTCAAAGTTTTTAAGTTCAGTGAAATTGGCCCCATGACATGTTTTATTTCATATATAGTATCACATGTATTATTGGATTATTATTACTGATGGATTACCATGTTAGTATTAATTTATAATTGGCAAGTTTGAGATTATTTGTTTCTTTAATGGTTTAAATTAATTAATTAATATTGTTTAAATGTTGATACGTACTGTCTGTTAGTTGCATTAATATCAGCTCATCATGTATTGTGCAATATTCATCTGAAGTAACGATGAACTACAGCTGTGAAATAAATGAAGTGAAGTATAAAATACAAAAAGTCCAAAAGTAGAGCAAAATGTAAATCCTCAAGTAAAGTACAAATACTTCTAAACTGTACTCAGGTGCAGTACTTTAGGAAATGTACTGTATATTCCACTACTAGTCACAGGCCTGTGTAAAACTCAGTCAAAGATAACTTCCTGTTTTCAAACTGTTTTCTGAGAAAACACACGTACAGCAAACTCACTGTGTCTGTGGTTTGACTACGTTTTACTGGGAAATCTTTCTTTAGTTAAAGTTAAGTTAAATAAAAAGATCTTTTTTTTTTTTTAATTTTTGATTCAACATGTGTTTAAACATTTCCAGGTGTGGAAACCTACTGTGATGGCAGACAGGATGGAGCTCAGTGTTATGGAGCTTTGGGAGGAACTGTGGCCCTCCAGCTGATGGACAGCACCTCAGAAATATCTAGATACCAACTGATCAAAAACAGAACAATAATACTCAGTGGGAGAAAGAATCAGATTGCGCCTAATGTGATAGCAGACAGATCCTCATTTACTCCCAGTGATGGAACATTTAGGATCAACGACCTGAGCAGGACTGATGGTGGTGAATATACTTTTACAACCTTTGATTCAAAGGGAAAAACATCAGATCCACGGACTCTACAGTTGACCATTCAAGGTAAATAAGTATTTTTGCTACTGGTGAATTCAGTAACATTGACAGACATACATGTCATACTCTATTGATAAACTACATATATCTCATCTTCTACATATATCTCTATCTATGCCTGTTCTGTATTATAAACTGTATGTGATGAAGAAGATTGTTTTAATATCAAAAGTCATCTGAGTGTGTTTCCTTCAGCTCGTGTGTCCTCTGTCCTGCTGGTCTCTGAGTGTCTGTCCCAGGGAGAGATGAGGGTGTCCTGCTCCTCTGAGGGAGGAGACAGTCCTCAGTACAGCTGGACTCTGGATGGACACACACTGACAGACACTCAGCTCCTCTCTGGACATAATGAGACCAACAACATCACTCTGAAACAAGACGTCTCAGGACAACTGGCCTGCTCAGTCAAGAATCACGTCAGTAGTGTCTCAGAAACAAAGACAATATCTAGCTGTGGTGAGTGAGAACATGAGTGGAAAACAGTTTGATGATTATGAGACTGATGATTACATGAACAATGTTCATATTGATCTGTCTCTTCTCCAAAGGTTTCATATTCATTGACTGCATCTCAAATGGGACACACATAGCACAGTGGGTGCCTGAAGCCAATAACACTCTGTGTGACCCAACAACAGCGTCTCTGATAACTGAGGGTAAGGAGACTGGCATCATGGTATCAGTTTAACCCACCACTGATGTCACATCCTCTAATCAAACTGTGACTTCCTCCAGCAAACATGACCCATGGTATACTTGAATAAAACATAACTCTCCTGTCACAGTAATAACTTCACATGTGATTTCAATACGTTCTGATTTCAGGTCATCAAACACTCACACACTTTGTCTCCTACCCTTCAACATCTGTATGAGGCCTTTCTTCCAGAAAGCCTTTCTAACATGTGGTTAGTGTAAATCACTTCCTGTTTAAGTTAAAATCAGTACATTAGTTATGTATGTGACGTACATTAGATTCATCACAAGCTGACGTTGCATTATACTGCATCTCACCACATAACTGTGTTCTATTGTGATATCTATAGATCACGATACACGACTCTACAGAGTAACCTCTGTGAGAATAAACTAACTTTTGGTTTCAGACAGGACACAAACAATGATCTAGTGGGTGAAAGTCTTGTGTTTGTTTGACTCATCCATCAAACCCAACCTTCTCCTTATATTAACTGTTATTCTTTCCACTGCTTCACCTGACTTCCTAAAGGCTTTCTGGTAGCCTGGTGCGTTTGATATATATGCTCCATCCTCTCAGTTATCTGTTTTGTTCTAGGTCCCTTCTCTGCCCTTTATTCTGAATGAACTCATTACACCTCAAGTAGACCAGACGTGAGGAGAGAGTGAACATTTTATGATTTATCAAACTTATGTTTCAAAATTTCCAGGTGTGGAAACCTACTGTGATGGCAGACAGGATGGAGCTCAGTGTTATGGAGCTTTGGGAGGAACTGTGGCCCTCCAGCTGATGGACAGCGCCTCAGAAATATTTAGATACCAACTGTTCAAAAACAGAACAGTAATACTCAATGGGAGAAAGAATCAGATTGTGCCTAATGTGATAGCAGACAGATCCTCATTTACTCCCAGTGATGGAACATTTAGGATCAACGACCTGAGCAGGACTGATGGTGGTGAATATACTCTTACAACCTTTGATTCAAAGAGACACAGATCAGAGCAGCGGACTCTACAGTTGACCATTCAAGGTAAATAAGTATTTTTGCTACTGGTGAATTCAGTAACATTGACAGACATACATGTCATACTCTATTGATAAACTACATATATCTCATCTTCTACATATATCTCTATCTATGCCTGTTCTGTATTATAAACTGTATGTGATGAAGAAGATTGTTTTAATATCAAAAGTCATCTGAGTGTGTTTCCTTCAGCTCCTGTGTCCTCTGTCCTGCTGGTCTCTGAGTGTCTGTCCCAGGGAGAAATGAGGGTGTCCTGCTCCTCTGAGGGAGGAGACAGTCCTCAGTACAGCTGGACTCTGGATGGACACACACTGACAGACACTCAGCTCCTCTCTGGAAATAATGAGGCCAACATCATCACTCTGAAACAAGACGTCTCAGGACAACTGGCCTGCTCAGTCAAGAATCACGTCAGTAGTGCCTCAGAAACAAAGACAATATCTATCTGTGGTGAGTGAGAACATGAGTGGAAAACAGTTTGATGATTATGAGACTGATGATTACATGAACAATGTTCATATTGATCTGTTTCTTCTCCAAAGGTTTCATATTCATTGACTGCATCTCAAATGGGACACGCATAGCACAGTGGGTGCTTGAAGCCAATAACACTCTGTGTGTTAAAACAACAACAGCGTCTCTGATAACTGAGGTTAAGGAGACTGACATCATAGTGACAATTTAACCCACCACTGATATCACATCCACTTAAACGTGGATGCTGGCTGGATTTATCACACGTTAAGAGACAAGAGGTGTAGGCTAGTGCTATATGCCCACAAGTATCTATCAAGCATAAATTAAATGAATCAGAAGGGAAATGGCACCTATAATGTTGTTATAGCATGTTTGACAACACAACCCTGACATACAGTTGTGACATTGATTTTTGTGTTTCTTTACATGAACAGGTCATTCCCTGCTCATACTTCTCCTGCGAGCAGCTGTGGCGATTCTTATATTTACTGGAATTTTCATCTACTTTGTTTGGAAGAAGAAGAAATACGAGAAAGCTGAAGGTTCTTCTGTTCGTCGAAGGATGGAAGATCGAGAGAACTCTGTTATGATGGTTGAAATGAGAAGTTAACTTTCTGGAGACGACACCTTGAATTTTGTAAATAATACTTTGTTTTGTCTTGTTTGTTCACAAAGAGTAATAATGTAAAACATTTCAAATCATTTAATATTGAGAGCTTTAACTTTGTTGCTTTCTGCTGTTGTAATTCAAACCTTGTCAATCAATCGGTCATGTGTCATCAGTCAGTTTAGTTGAGCTGCCATCTTGTTGACATTTTGATCATGAACTATAATTTTAATGACTGCTGAGAAATGAATAAAACTTCCAGACTCATCATCAGTATTAGTAGGTGTGAGGTTTCCCTCTACTGGTTCACAGAGGAGCTACACTCAAAACGTATTTTATTTTTATTATTATTTCATTATGATCTGTCACATGAATCTTATTACTTGAGCCACATTGAGTTTGTTAGTTAATTTATAATAAAAATATGTAATTCAAATGGATAGAAATTTCCTATGCAATCCATTAAAATGCTAAAGTGGCCGAAATATTTTTATTTTTGAGTGTGCTGTTGTTTATGCATAATTCTGTATTCAAACTATCTGCTGAGAACGTGAACATTTCCTGAAAAATAATCATCAGTACAAAATAATCATGTAGTTAGAGGCAGAGACAGTGGAGGGCGACACACTCCAGTAAGACGACAGAGAGAGACACACACGAGAAATTATCCAGCTGAGCTTCAAACCAAGAACATTACAGAGAAATAACTGGAGCTTCAGACCACTGTGTGCCAACAGCACTGCATGAGCATATTTTATCATGTTACACGTGTATTCCTATTAGAAATGAGGAAGTGAAACATTAGTTAAGTTCATTAATTTGTTTTCTTCTTGTATAGTGAATGACACAACAGGCTGTAAACATGTTTCTTTCTGTTGTGAAGTTGGATATTTTGATATGCAGGCTTATGGAGACTGACTTGTTCTGTAGTCAGTCCCAAGTAACATTTGAGGAAGTACAGTTTTTGGCACCTCCACGATGGCTTCACTTCACAGCCACAGAAGTTGC
The DNA here is from genome assembly GCA_023373845.1 of Nibea coibor. Taxonomy (NCBI): domain Eukaryota; kingdom Metazoa; phylum Chordata; class Actinopteri; family Sciaenidae; genus Nibea; species Nibea coibor. The sequence continues at coordinate 12,085,789 of CM041739.1, read as the reverse complement.
TGCTACATCACAACTCATTACTCCACCCAGCGGGGAAAATAAAGCTTCACAAAACATATATTTTGTCTGTTTCTTTTGGATCTATCATTTCAGTATTGTAACGTTTAGCTTTCATTCTTAAAGCAGACAAAGTGTACTTTTAATTCTCTGTGTTATTCTGGCATACACAATCTAGATAATACATAATAATAAATTCATGTAAATGCATCATGCTTTACTTAACACCAACAATGAAACATTACAATGAAGCATAAATTATTATACATGCACCAACCGTTCAATTTGCATTCATCTTTGGAAAAAAAGTTTACTGTTTCACTTTTTCATTCTGTGGATAAAGTTCAAATCTTAGTGACAGTGTAAATTTGTGTGGTAACAGACATAGTATCTGTCTGCAACTAAACAATAATTATGAGAAGATATCAACTGGACAAGCAGGCAACTTGTTTCTGGGGCTTTTAGTAATAACTTGATAACTTTGTAAGCTGTGACCACATTTACTGTGTTTCCTATTTCCCCTCTCAGCTGTACTATTTTAATCAGACCCTGCTCAATCAGTCAGAGTTTTCAAACCTTCTTATCTGAAGCTGATCACTAAGAGAAGACATTTCAGGCTGCTCTATAGAAGAAGGTAACATCTGCTATTGAATAAAGTAGAGAAGTTTGTCTGGAAGCTGTCTGATCAAGAGAGGCTGAACACTGAGGAGACATGGAAGCTGTGATTGGACTGTTGCTGATGCTGCTCAGAGTCTCTCACGGTGAGCTTAAATATGATTCAATATGAGTGCAAGAGTGCATTATATCATATATATTATGACATGATATTCATTGTTATGATATAAACTGAAGGAACTTCAAAGATCCAAAATCTGAAATCTGACAGATCTATTTTATTCTCACTCTATTAGTAAAAAGAAGGACCACAAGCTCAGTTATTAAGTTAATGCTGAATCATGATCACATCTTTCATCTTCTTTTCATGGTTTGCTGTCTCATATTTGTTCATGGCTTTGCTGCACAAGAACATCCTGTTTCATTTCTGTTTATATCTTATTTATAGCTTCAATATAATGTTGTCAACCGGATTGTCCAGGAGGGGAGAAACCGTCTCGTGAGGCTGTAGTGTTTCATCTACTTTGATGTATTTTTCATCATTTCGTACACATTTACAAAAACATGTCATAAAATATAATGTGATGCTTCAGGAAACAGTCCCCAGTTTACAGTGACTGGATGACTTAAATACAGATTACTTTACAAGAAAAAAAAATACTTCCGTAGCTGAACTCATGGTTGCATTAATATCAGCTCATCATGTATTGTGCAATATATATCTGAAGTAATGATGAACTATAGCTGTAAAAGTGAAGTATAAAATACAAGAAGTCCAAAAGTACAGCAAAATGTAAATCCTCAAGTAAAGTAAAAATATTTCTAAACTGTACTCGGGTGCAGTACTTTAGGAAATGTACTGTATATTCCACTAAGGTCACAGGCCTGTGTAAAACTCAGTCAGAGATAACTTCCTGTTTTCAAACTGTTTTCTCAGAAAAACACAACTACGGCAAACTCACTGTGTCTGTGTTTTGCCCACACCGAAAGAACCAATATGAGGACATATGCACATATACTGTGTATGAGCATATAGGTAAACATATGTATACATACATACACATATATGAAAACGGTCAATTGTATGTCCATCCGTCCGTCTTCTTCTGCTTTATCCGAGGGCGGGTCGCGGGGGCAGCAGCTTCAGCAGGGAGGCCCAGACTTCCCTTTCCCCGGCCACTTCGTCCAGCTCTCCCAGGGGGACCCCAAGGCGTTCACAGGCCAGGCGAGAGAAGTAGTCCCTCCAGTTTGTCCTGGGTCTTTCCCCTGGGCCGCCTCCCCGGAGGGACGTGCTCCCTTCGGATGGCCGAGCTTCTCACCCTATCTCTAAGGGAGAGCTCAGCCACTCCGCGAAGGAAACTCAATTCGGTCGCCTGTATCTGCGATCTCATTCTTTCGGTCACTACCCAAAGCTCGTGACCATAGGTGAGGGTAGGAACGTAGATTGACTGGTAAATCGAGACCTTTGCCTTTCGGCTCAGCTCCCTCTTCACCACAACGGACCGACGTAGAGTCCGCATCACTGCAGAAGCTGCACCGATCCACCGGTCAATCTCCCGTTGCGTCCTTCCCTCACTCGTGAACAAGACCCCGAGATACTTGAACTCCTCCACCTGAGGCAGGATCTCAATCCCGACCTGGAGACTGCATTCCATCATTTTCCGGCCGAGAACCATGGCCTCAGATTTAGAGGTGCTGATTCACTGCTGAAAAGCAGTGACCCAATCCTGAGGCCACCGAACCGTAGTCCCTCAACGCCCTGACTGCGCCTAGAAATTCTGTCCATAAAGGTTATAAACAGAATCGGTGACAAAGGGCAGCCCTGGCAGAGTCCAACTCTCACAGGAAACAAGTCTGACTTACTGCCGGCGATGCGGACCAAGCTCTGACACCGAGAGTACAGGGACCAGACAGCCCGTATTAGCGAGTCCGGGACCGCATACTCCCGGAGCACCCCCCCACAGGGTTTCCCGGGGGACACGGTCGAACGCCTTCTCCAAGTCCACAAAGCACATGTAAACTGGTTGGGCGAACTCCCATGCACCCTCCAGGACCGTGCTAAGGGTATAGAGCTGGTCCACAGTTCCACGACCAGGATGAAAACCACACTGCTCCTCCTGAATCCAAGGTTCGACAATCTTGCGGACCCTCCTCTCCAGGACCCCTGAAAAGACCTTCCCGGGGAGTCTGAGAAGTGTGATCCCCTTATAGTTGGAGCGCACCCTCCGGTCCCCCTTTTTGAAGAGAGGAACCACCACCCCGGTCTGCCAGTCCAGAGGCACTGCCCCCGATGTCCACGCGATGTTGCGGACATGTGTCAACCAAGACAGCCCCACAAAATCCAGAGCCTTGAGGAACTCCGGGCGGACCTCATCCACCCCTGGGGCCTTGCCACCAAGGAGCATTTTGACTACCTCAGCGACTTCAGCCCCAGAGACTCTGGGGCTGAAGTCGCCCCAGAGTCCCCAGACTCTGCTTCCTCAGTGGAAGACGTGCTTCTGTAGGTTCTGTAGGCCTCCTTCTTCAGCTTGACAGCATCCCTCACCACCGGTGTCCACCAGTGGGTTCGGGGGTTGCCGCCGCGACAGGCACCGACCACCTTGTGGCCACAGCTCCGGTCAGCCGCCTCGACAATGGAGGCACGGAACAAGGTCCACTCAGATTCAACGTCCCCCACCTCCCCCGGGTCGCGAGCGAAGCTCTCCCGGAGGTGAGAGTTGAAGCTCTTTCTGACAGGAGATTCATCCAGACGTTCCCAGCAAACTCACACAAAATGTTTGGGCCTGCCAGGTCTGACCGCTGTCCTCCCCCACCATCGGAGCCAACTCACCACCAGGTGGTGATCAGTTGACAGCTCTGCCCCTCTCTTCACCCAAGTGTCCAAAACACATGGCCGCAAATCTGACGACACAACCACAAAGTTGATCATCGAACAGCGGCCAAGGGCATCCTGGTGCCACGTGCACATATGGACACCCTTGTGTTTGAACATCGTTAACAATCCATGGTGGGCACAGAAGTCCAACAACAGAACACCACTTGGGTTCAGGTCAGGGGGGCCGTTCCTCCCAATCACGCCACTCTAGGTCTCACCGTTGCTGCCCACGTGAGCATTGTCCCCCAGGAGGATGAGGGAGTCCCCGGAGGGAGTGCTCTCCAGCACCCCCTCCAAGGTCCCCAAAATGAGTGGGCACACTGAACTGCTGTGCGTTGCATAGGCACAGACAACAGTCAGGACCCTTCCTCCCACCCGAAGGCGAAGGGAAGCTACCCTCTCATCCACCGGGGTAAACCCCAATGTACAGGCACCTAGCCGGGGGGAAACAAACATTCCCACCCCCGCTCTGCGCCTCTCACCGGGGGCAACTCCAGAGTGGTAGAGTGTCCGACCCCTCTCAAGGAAACTGTTTCCAGAGCCTAAACTGTGCGTCGAGGTGAGCCCGACTATATCTAGCCAGTGCCTCTCAACCTCGCGCACCAGCTCAGGTTCCTTCCCCGCCAGAGAGATGACGTTCCACGTCCCCAGAGCCAGCTTCTGCAGCCGGGGGTCAGACCGCCAGTGTCCCCGCCTCTGACTGCCGCACAACTTCCGACGCACCTGCCCCCTGCAATCCCTCCCACGGGTGGTGGGCCCATGTTGCATATTTTCCAAACCTATATTAAAGCTTTCTTTGTGGGTGACTACATCTCATTGGATTTTTTTTTTTTTAATCAAAATTTCCAGGTGTGGAAACCTACTGTGATGGCAGACAGGATGGAGCTCAGTGTTATGGAGCTTTGGGAGGAACTGTGGCCCTCCAGCTGATGGACAGCGCCTCAGGAACATCTATCATCATATTGTTGAGAGCACTACAGGCTCATTACAGACAGCACTTGACTCTATTGCACCTCTGAAAAAGAAGAATATTAAACAGAGGAGGTTAGCTCCATGGTATAGCCAGCAGACTCGCAAATTAAAGCAAGTGGCACGTAATTCTGAACGCAAATGGCGTGCCACTAAACTGGAAGAATCTCGCTTAGTCTGGCAAGATAATCTTAAAACCTACAGGAAGGCTCTCCGTAATGCCAGAACAGCTTATTACTCTTCTTTAATAGAGGAAAACAAGAACAACCCCAGGTTTCTCTTCAGCACTGTAGCCAGGCTAACAGAGAACCACAGCTCTATTGACCCATCTACTCCTCTGGGTCTAACTAGTAATGACTTCATGAGCTTCTTTAATGATAAAATTAGGACCATTAGAGACAAAATACATCATGCCTTGCCTTCGACAGGCACTGATCTGCATTCTGATACAGCAAGTTTGGAAACAGCTGCAAAACCTGATACATATTTAGACAGCTTCTCTCCCATTGACCTTCATCAAATAACTTCAATAATTTCTTCATCTAAGTCGTCAACCTGTCTCCTAGACCCCATCCCAACCAGGCTGCTTAAGGATGTTTTACCTTTAGTTAGCCCTTCTTTACTGGATATGATTAACCTGTCTTTATTATCAGGATATGTACCACAGTCCTTTAAAGTAGCTGTAATTAAACCTCTTCTTAAAAAGCACACTCTAGATCCAGAGGTTCTGGCTAACTATAGACCGATATCAAACCTTCCCTTTCTTTCTAAGTTACTCGAGAAGGCTGTAGCTAATCAGCTGTGTGAATTTCTTCACAAGAACAGTTTATTTGAGGATTTTCAGTCAGGATTTAGAGTCCATCATAGCACAGAGACCGCACTAGTCAAAGTCACAAACGATCTCCTAATGGCATCAGACAAAGGACTCATCTCTGTACTCGTCCTGTTAGATCTTAGTGCTGCATTTGACACCATAGACCATCAAATTCTTTTACAGAGACTGGAACATCAGATTGGCATCAAAGGAACCGCCCTAAGCTGGTTTAGGTCGTATTTCTTAGATCGATCTCAGTTTGTTCACGTCAATGATGAATCCTCCGTACATACCAAAGTCTGTCATGGAGTCCCACAAGGTTCTGTACTAGGGCCACTTCTATTCAGTCTATATATGCTTCCTCTAGGGAACATTATTAGGAATCACTCCATTAATTTTCACTGTTATGCTGACGACACCCAATTATATTTATCAATCAAGCCTGATGAAACTAATCATTTAGCCAAACTGCAAGCATGCCTTAGGGATATAAAAAGTTGGATGACCTACAATTTTCTGATGTTGAACTCAGATAAAACTGAAGTTCTTGTAATTGGACCCAAACACCACAGAAACTCTCTTTCCGGAGACTTGGCCACCTTAGACGGGACCACCCTGGCCTCCAGCTCCTCCGTAAAGAACCTTGGAGTTATTTTTGATCAGGATTTGTCCTTTAATGCCCACATAAAACAAATTTCAAAGACTGCATTCTTCCACTTACGTAACATTACCAAAATCAGACGCATCCTGTCCCAAGCGGATGCAGAAAAACTAGTCCATGCATTTGTTACTTCTAGGCTGGACTACTGTAACTCTCTATTATCAGGCTGCCCCAATAAGTCTCTTAGGACCTTGCAGCTAATTCAGAATGCTGCTGCACGTGTTCTGACAGGAACCAAGATCAGAGATCACATCTCACCCATTTTGGCTTCCTTACACTGGCTACCTGTTAAATCTAGAATAGAATTTAAAATTCTTCTCCTAACATACAAAGCTCTTCATGGCCAGGCACCATCATATTTAAAAGAGCTCATAGTTCCCTACTACCCCTCTAGACCACTGCGTTCTCAGAATGCAGGGTTCCTTGTGGTTCCCATAGTTTCCAAAAGTAGACTGGGAGCCAGAGCTTTCAGCTATCAAGCTCCTCTTCTGTGGAACAAACTACCTTTCTGGGTTCGGGAGGCAGACACGGTCACCACATTCAAGACTAGACTTAAGACTTTCCTTTTTGATAGCGCTTATAGTTAGGGCTGGCTCAGGCCTTCCCTTAGTTATGCTGCCATAGGACTAGACTACCGGGGGACCCCCCCCCCCCCCCCCCCTTACTAACTAAACTTCTTCCCCGGAGTTTCTGTGCTTTCTCGTCCAGCAGGTTCTCATGGATCGTGAGTGCTGCTGTGGTCTGCTGCTGATGTCCATGCCTTACTGTAAAGCCTCTCTCTCTCTCTCTCTCTCTCTCTCTCTCTCTCTCTCTCTCTCTCTCTCTCAATGTAAAGCAGTTCGATAACCCTTAGAGTCCGCATAACGGGGCCTGAGGTTTTATTGTTCTGTCAATCGTTATCTCTCTTACACCTTTTCTTTGGATATTACTAACTACACCTCTTCCCCGGAGTTTCTGTGCTTTCTCGTCCAGCAGGTTCTCATGGATCGTGGCTGCCGCCGTGGTCTGCTGCTGACGTCCACCATATTTAGCATTACATGCCATATATAGTCATTATTGCTACCATCCCGACTACAGCTTTGTTGGTTAATGACTTATTGCTGCTGTGCATCTGTGTTCCACTGCTACTGCAATCACCTCACCATTTATTGTAATTGATTGTAATTGTACAATATGTTTGTGTTGATTGTTCTGTACATGTGACATCCATTGCACGTCTGTCCGTCCTGGAAGAGGGATCCCTCCTCTGTGGCTCTTCCTGAGGTTTCTTCCACATTTTTTTCCCTGTTAAAAGGGTTTTTTGTGGGCAAGTTTTTCCTCACTCGGACCGAGGGTCTAAGGACAGAGGGTGTCACTCCCTGTACAGATTGTAAAGCCCTCTGAGGCAAAATGTGTTTTGTGACTTTGGGCTATACAAATAAAATTTGATTTGATTTGATTTGATTTAGATACCAACTGTACAAAAACAGAAGAATAATACTCTATGTGATAAATAATCAGATTGCGACTAATGTGATACCAGACAGATGCTCATTTACTCCCAGTGATAGAACATTTAGGATCAACAACTTGAGCAGGACTGATGGTGGTGAATATACTCTTAGAACCCTTTATTCAATGGGACTCAGATTAGAGCCACGGACTCTACAGTTGACCATTCAAGGTAAATAAGTATTTTTGCTACTGGTGAATTCAGTAACATTGACAGACATACATGTCATACTCTATTGATAAACTACATATATCTCATCTTCTACATATATCTCTATCTATGCCTGTTCTGTATTATAAACTGTATGTGATGAAGAAGATTGTTTTAATATCAAAAGTCATCTGAGTGTGTTTCCTTCAGCTCCTGTGTCCTCTGTCCTGCTGGTCTCTGAGTGTCTGTCCCAGGGAGAGATGAGGGTGTCCTGCTCCTCTGAGGGAGGAGACAGTCCTCAGTACAGCTGGACTCTGGATGGACACACACTGACAGACACTCAGCTCCTCTCTGGAAATAATGAGACCAACAACATCACTCTGAAACAAGACGTCTCAGGACAACTGGCCTGCTCAGTCAAGAATCACGTCAGTAGTGTCTCAGAAACAAAGACAATATCTAGCTGTGGTGAGTGAGAACATGAGTGGAAAACAGTTTGATGATTATGAGACTGATGATTACATGAACAATGTTCATATTGATCTGTTTCTTCTCCAAAGGTTTCATATTCATTGACTGCATGTCAAATGGGACACGCATAGCACAGTGGGTGCTTGAAGCCAATGTTAAAACAACAACAGCGTCTCTGATAACTGAGGTTAAGGAGACTGACATCATAGTGACAATTTAACCCACCACTGATATCACATCCACTTAAACGTGGATGCTGGCTGGATTTATCACACATTAAGAGACAAGAGGTGTAGGCTAGTGCTATATGCCCACAAGTATCTATCAAGCATAAATTAAATGAATCAGAATGGAAATGGCACCTATAATGTTGTTACAGCATGTTTGACAACACAACCCTGACATACAGTTGTGACATTGATTTTTGTGTTTCTTTACATGAACAGGTCATTCCCTGCTCATACTTCTCCTGCGAGCAGCTGTGGCGATTCTTATATTTACTGGAATTTTCATCTACTTTGCTTGGAAGAAGAAGAAATACGAGAAAGCTGAAGGTTCTTCTGTTCGTCGAAGGATGGAAGATCGAGAGAACTCTGTTATGATGGTTGAAATGAGAAATTAACTTTCTGGAGACGACACCTTGAATTTTGTAAATAATACTTTGTTTTGTCTTGTTTGTTCACAAAGAGTAATAATGTAAAACATCATCAGTATTAGTAGGTGTGAGGTTTCCCTCTACTGGTTCACAGAGGAGCTACACTCAAAACGTATTTTATTTTTATTATTATTTCATTATGATCTGTCACATGAATCTTATTACTTGAGCCACATTGAGTTTGTTAGTTAATTTATAATAAAAATATGTAATTCAAATGGATAGAAATTTCCTATGCAATCCATTAAAATGCTAAAGTGGCCGAAATATTTTTATTTTTGAGTGTGCTGTTGTTTATGCATAATTCTGTATTCAAACTATCTGCTGAGACCGTGAACATTTCCTGAAAAATAATCATCAGTACAAAATAATCATGTAGTTAGAGGCAGAGACAGTGGAGGGCGACACACTCCAGTAAGACGACAGAGAGAGAGACACGAGAAATTATCCAGCTGAGCTTCAAACCAAGAACATTACAGAGAAATAACTGGAGCTTCAGACCACTGTGTGCCAACAGCACTGCATGAGCATATTTTATCATGTTACACGTGTATTCCTATTAGAAATGAGGAAGTGAAACATTAGTTAAGTTCATTAATCTGTTTTCTTCTTATATAGTGAATGACACAACAGGCTGTAAACATGTTTCTTTCTGTTGTGAAGTTGGATATTTTAATATGCAGGCTTATGGAGACTGACTTGTTCTGTAGTCAGTCCCAAGTAACATTTGAGGAAGTACAGTTTTTGGCACCTCCACGATGGCTTCACTTCACAGCCACAGAAGTTGCTGCTACATCACAACTCATTACTCCACCCAGCGGTGAAAATAAAGCTTCACAAAACATATATTTTGTCTGTTTCTTTTGGATCTATCATTTCAGTATTGTAACGTTTAGCTTTCATTCTGAAAGCAGACAAAGTGTACTTTTAATTCTCTGTGTTATTCTGGCATACACAATCTAGATAATACATAATAATAAATTCATGTAAATGCATCATGCTTTACTTAACACCAACAATGAAACATTACAATGAAGCATAAATTATTATACATGCACCAACCGTTCAATTTGCATTCATCTTTGGAAAAAAAGTTTACTGTTTCACTTTTTCATTCTGTGGATAAAGTTCAAATCTTAGTGACAGTGTAAATTTGTGTGGTAACAGACATAGTGTCTGTCTGCAACTAAACAATAATTATGAGAAGATATCAACTGGACAAGCAGGCAACTTGTTTCTGGGGCTTTTAGTGATAACTTGATAACTTTGCAAGCTGTGACCACATTAACTGTGTTTCCTCTTTCCCCTCTCAGTTTTACTATTTTAATCACACCCTGCTTAGTCAGTCAGAGTTTTCACACCTTCTTATCTGAAGCCGATCACTAAGAGAAGACATTTCAGGCTGCTCTATAGAAGAAGGTAACATCTGGTATTAAATAAAGTAGAGAAGTTTGTCTGGAAGCTGTCTGATCAAGAGAGGCTGAACACTGAGGAGACATGGAAGCTGTGATTGGACTGTTGCTGATGCTGCTCAGAGTCTCTCACGGTGAGCTTAAATATGATTCAATATGTTTGTTTTGGTTTTTTAAGCATTCATTTTGACATTTGACCAGAGTAGACTAAAGATTATGAAACAGCTTTAAAGTGATGGCTGATGAACAAATAACAGATACAAAATATATACAATATACACATTCCTGTTTATATCTTATTTATAGCTTCAATATAATGTTGTCAACCGGATTGTCCAGGAGGGGAGAAACCGTCTCATGGGGCCGCAGTGTTTCATCTACTTTGATGTATTTTTCATCATTTCGTACACATTTACAAAAACATGTCATAAAATATAATGTGCTGCTTCAAGAAACAGTCCCCAGTTTACAGTGACTGGATGAGGTTGACTTAAATACAGATTACTTTGCAAGAAAAAAAAATACTTCCGTAGCTGAACTCAAAGTGTTTTCTGTTTGCATTAATATCAGCTCATCATGTATTGTGCAATATTCATCTGAAGTAATGATGAACTATAGCTGTAAAAGTGAAGTATAAAATACAAGAAGTCCAAAAGTAGAGCAAAATGTAAATCCTCTAGTAAAGTACAAATACTTCTAAACTGTACTCAGGTGCAGTACTTTAGGAAATGTACTGTATATTCCACTACTGGTCACAGGCCTGTGTAAAACTCAGTCAAAGATAACTTCCTGTTTTCAAACTGTTTTCTGAGAGAAACACACGTACAGCAAACTCACTGTGTCTGTGGTTTGACTACGTCTTACTGGGAAATCTTTCTTTAGTTAAAGTTAAGTTAAATAAAAAGATCTTTTCTTTTTTTTCTTTTTTTTTTTCATTCTACATTTCCAGGTGTGGAAACCTACTGTGATGGCAGACAGGATGGAGCTCAGTGTTATGGAGCTTTGGGAGGAACTGTGACCCTCCAGCTGATGGACAGGGCCTCAGAAATATTTAGATACCAACTGATCAAAAACAGAACAGTAATACTCAATGGGAGAAAGAATCAGATCATGATTAATGTGATAGCAGACAGATCCTCATTTACTCCCAGTGATGGAACATTTAGGATCAACGACCTGAGCAGGACTGATGGTGGTGAATATACTCTTACAATCTTTGATTCAAAGGGAAAAACATCAGAGCAGCAGACTCTACAGTTGACCATTCAAGGTAAATAAGCATTTTTGCTACTGGTGAATTCAGTAACATTGACAGACATACATGTCATACTCTATTGATAAACTACATATATCTCATCTTCTACATATATCTCTATCTATGCCTGTTCTGTATGATAAACTGTATGTGATGAAGAAGATTGTTTTAATATCAAAAGTCATCTGAGTGTGTTTCCTTCAGCTCCTGTGTCCTCTGTCCTGCTGGTCTCTGAGTGTCTGTCCCAGGGAGAGATGAGGGTGTCCTGCTCCTCTGAGGGAGGAGACAGTCCTCAGTACAGCTGGACTCTGGATGGACACACACTGACAGACACTCAGCTCCTCTCTGGAAATAATGAGGCCAACATCATCACTCTGAAACAAGACGTCTCAGGACAACTGGCCTGCTCAGTCAAGAATCACGTCAGTAGTGTCTCAGAAACAAAGACAATATCTAGCTGTGGTGAGTGAGAACATGAGTGGAAAACAGTTTGATGATTATGAGACTGATGATTACATGAACAATGTTCATATTGATCTGTTTCTTCTCCAAAGGTTTCATATTCATTGACTGCATCTCAAATGGGACACGCATAGCACAGTGGGTGCTTGAAGCCAATAACACTCTGTGTGTTAAGACAACAACAGCGTCTCTGATAACTGAGGGTAAGGAGACTGACATCATGGTATCAGTTTAACCCACCACTGATGTCACATCCTCTAATCAAACTGTGACTTCCTCCAGCAAACATGACCCATGGTATACTTGAATAAAACATAACTCTCCTGTCACAGTAATAACTTCACATGTGATTTCAATACGTTCTGATTTCAGGTCATCAAACACTCACACACTTTGTCTCCTACCCTTCAACATCTGTATGAGGCCTTTCTTCCAGAAAGCCTTTCTAACATGTGGTTAGTGTAAATCACTTCCTGTTTAAGTTAAAATCAGTACATTAGTTATGTATGTGACGTACATTAGATTCATCACACACAAGCTGACGTTGCATTATACTGCATCTCACCACGTAACTGTGTTCTATTGTGATATCTATAGATCACGATACACGACTCTACAGAGTAACCTCTGTGAGAATAAACTAACTTTTGGTTTCAGACAGGACACAAACAATGATCTAGTGGGTGAAAGTCTTGTGTTTGTTTGACTCATCCATCAAACCCAACCTTCTCCTTATATTAACTGTTATTCTTTCTACTGCTTCACCTGACTTCCTAAAGGCTTTCTGGTAGCCTGGTGCGTTTGATATATATGCTCCATCCTCTCAGTTATCTGTTTTGTTCTAGGTCCCTCCTCTGTCCTTTATTCTGAATGAACTCATTACACCTCAAGTAGACCAGACGTGAGGAGAGAGTGAACATTTTATGATTTATCAAACTTATGTTTCAAAATTTCCAGGTGTGGAAACCTACTGTGATGGCAGACAGGATGGAGCTCAGTGTTATGGAGCTTTGGGAGGAACTGTGGCCCTCCAGCTGATGGACAGCGCCTCAGAAATATCTAGATACCAACTGATCAAAAACAAAACAGTAATACTCAATGGGAGAAAGAATCAGATTGCGCCTAATGTGATAGCAGACAGATCCTCATTTACTCCCAGTGATGGAACATTTAGGATCAACGACCTGAGCAGGACTGATGGTGGTGAATATACTCTTACAATCTTTGATTCAAAGGGACACAGATCAGTGCAGCGGACTCTACAGTTGACCATTCAAGGTAAATAAGTATTTTTGACTTCTGGTGAATTCAGTAACATTGACAGATATACATGTCATACTCTATTGATAAACTACATGTGAGACCGACTCAGGCACTTCTGATGCTTTATGAGCGTGTCTCTAATTCTTCTTGATCAAGTGCTAATAAATAATACAGCATAAGACATCAGAGACCCCTGAACACTTTCTTCCTTCCTGACCTCACCACTGACCTTTGGCTTCAGCAATTTCTCCACATTTACATATGATGGTAAATTCAAACTGTTTTTCACTGAACTTGAAAGTGAAATACAAATAACAGACACAACAGATGTACAAAGTTCATGAGATTCATGATTATGATAGCAACACAAGACATTTCAAAGACCCAAAATATGAAACCTGACAGATCTATTTTATTCTCACTGCATTAGTAAAATGAAGGATCACAAACTCAGTTATAACGTTAATGCTGAATCATGATCTCATCACATATTTCATCAGTTATTTTCTGCCACATATTTTTGCTCATGGCTCAATAACACTTCGAGGGTCTGTTATTGTCAGTGACATTATTTACCTTTGTTTCCAACTTATGTTTCAAAATTTCCAGGTGTGGAAACCTACTGTGATGGCAGACAGGATGGAGCTCAGTGTTATGGAGCTTTGGGAGGAACTGTGGCCCTCCAGCTGATGGACAGCGCCTCAGAAATATCTAGATACCAACTGTTCAAAAACAAAACAGTAATACTCAATGGGAGAAAGAATCAGATTGTGCCTAATGTGATAGCAGACAGATCCTCATTTACTCCCAGTGATGGAACATTTAGGATCAACGACCTGAGCAGGACTGATGGTGGTGAATATACTCTTGCAATCTTTGATTCAAAAGGACACAGATCAGTGCAGCGGACTCTACAGTTGACCATTCAAGGTAAATAAGTATTTTTGACTTCTGGTGATTTCAGTAACATTGACAGACACTGAACAATAGTTATGAGAAGATATCAACTGGACAAGCTGATGAATTGCTGTGTCTGGTGCTTTTAGTTTCGATAACTTTGTCAACAGTGACCACATTAATTGTGTTTCCTCTTTCACCTCTCAGCTTGTTTATTTTATCACTCTGCATGGCCAGTGTTTGCACACCTTTTGATTTGAAGCTGAGTACAATGAAAATATAGTTCAGTCTGTTCAATATAAGAAGTGCATGTTTAGTATTGAATACAGTGGGGAGGTTTGTCTGAGATACAGAAGCTGTGTTTGGACTGTTGCTAAAGTTCAGAGTCTCTCATGGTGAGCTGTTTAATTTGTTTGATTTGATGTATATTTTCAGCTGTACTTCACAGCTCAAACACTGACCGACACTAGAATCACATCCAACTATTTTTTCAGCTTTGATCTTCAGCTGAGTATAATAAATTAATGATCTTGAAACATGCCGAAAGCTTTCTAATTTCTAAAACTGTAATTTGAAGTGATGTCTTGTGCATGACTATCATTTACTGTTATGGAATTTTCTATTCTTGTAATGTTGAGTGACACATATATACTTTTAAATGGAATATAATAAAAGCACAAACATGCAGACACATTACACAAGGTTACACAAAGTCATGGGTGGACCTTGAGGTCCTCAGCAGCATTAGTTGTTTGTCATTGACTGGTAATAGCAGGTACAATCCTATCTCAACACTGTGGTGGCCAGGGTCGAAGAAATCTAGTGCTGCATGCTTAGACATAATAGATAGCTTGCCTTTGACATTCCAACAGACACCTGTGTCTCCAGACTAAATTATGTTGACAAAGACACCATCCTTGGTGAAAGCATTCTCTTTTGCCTAATTCGGGCCGTATAGCCTTTGTGATGGGGGTTTAAAGTCTGTCCACCAGCACGAGTTGGGCAGAATGTGAGACCGACTCAGGCACTTCTGATGCTTTATGAGCGTGTCTCTAATTCTTCTTGATCAAGTGCTAATAAATAATACAGCATAAGACATCAGAGACCCCTGAACACTTTCTTCCTTCCTGACCTCACCACTGACCTTTGGCTTCAGCAATTTCTCCACATTTACATATGATGGTAAATTCAAACTGTTTTTTCACTGAACCTGAAACTGAAATACAAATAACAGATACAACAGATGTACAAAGTTCATGAGATTCATGATTATGATAGCAACACAAGACATTTCAAAGACCCAAAATATGAAACCTGACAGATCTATTTTATTCTCACTGCATTAGTAAAATGAAGGATCACAAACTCAGTTATAACGTTAATGCTGAATCATGATCTCATCACATATTTCATCAGTTATTTTCTGCCACATATTTTTGCTCATGGCTCAATAACACTTCGAGGGTCTGTTATTGTCAATGACATTATTTACCTTTGTTTCCAACTTATGTTTCAAAATTTCCAGGTGTGGAAACCTACTGTGATGGCAGACAGGATGGAGCTCAGTGTTATGGAGCTTTGGGAGGAACTGTGGCCCTCCAGCTGATGGACAGCGCCTCAGAAATATCTAGATACCAACTGATCAAAAACAAAACAGTAATACTCAATGGGAGAAAGAATCAGATTGTGTCTAATGTGATAGCAGACAGATCCTCATTTACTCCCAGTGATGGAACATTTAGGATCAACGACCTGAGCAGGACTGATGGTGGTGAATATACTCTTAGAACCTTTGATTCAAAGGGACACAGATCAGATCCACGGACTCTACAGTTGACCATTCAAGGTAAATAAGTATTTTTGCTACTGGTGAATTCAGTAACATTGACAGACATACATGTCATACTCTATTGATAAACTACATATATCTCATCTTCTACATATATCTCTATCTATGCCTGTTCTGTATTATAAACTGTCTGTGATGAAGAAGATTGTTTTAATATCAAAAGTCATCTGAGTGTGTTTCCTTCAGCTCCTGTGTCCTCTGTCCTGCTGGTCTCTGAGTGTCTGTCCCAGGGAGAGATGAGGGTGTCCTGCTCCTCTGAGGGAGGAGACAGTCCTCAGTACAGCTGGACTCTGGATGGACACACACTGACAGACACTCAGCTCCTCTCTGGAAATGATGAGGCCAACATCATCACTCTGAAACAAGACGTCTCAGGACAACTGGCCTGCTCAGTCAAGAATCACGTCAGTAGTGTCTCAGAAACAAAGACAATATCTAGCTGTGGTGAGCGAACTCTGTTATGATGGTTGAAATGAGAAGTTCTGCATCTGAACTGTAACTTTCTGGAGCAAACGTCTTAGTGTCACCTCTAACCTGATGTGATTGGCCATGTGTTTTTCTGCATTTGTATCACTCTGATGAAATAAAGGTTATGTATTCTGAGCCTAGTTTTATGAACACAAATGTAATGTGTAATGTAATATAATCTCAAAGCACGATGTCATGTTGTGAATAAAGCTTATATTGTAATTTCAGTGTCAGACCTCATTTTGATGACATGAGGAAATGATTGCGCTCTAGATTTATTCTCCCATGTGTCAAGTGAGATCCAACTTCTTCATTCTGATAACTGTCTATTTTAAAATGATGAATTTGCAATCAAAGCATGTCTCCAACATTGTGTAATGCTGTCACTTTGCACCATACCACTCACTGCCATAATCACATGCATGAATGTTTAATTGTGTTTAACCATGTAAAAAACACTTTTGTGTTTCTCTTGTGACTATAATTACTATTGATCTGTATTATTTCTATGTTTGGAAAAAGTAATCATGTCACATTTCAAATCATAATAAATGAATAAATATAAGATCTTTCATTTTGTTGCCATTATCTGTTATACTGTTACTATTTTGTCTCTCCCCTGTTCTCTTTTCTCCGTCCTATGGGATGTTTAAAACCTGAAACGAACTTTAATGAGGACTAAGAGCCTTGTCAATTCTGTCACAATGGTTTTGGTCCAGTGCACGTCTATATGACTTTCTGCTTTACAAGATGTTCATAAAGCTGTGTAACCCCAAAGCGAAAATACTTTTTACTGATGTTACATCACAAAACTTTTTGAGCATTCAACTTGCATTCGTCTCTGCTCTACTGGTCTGCAATAGATATGTTTGGAGGGGGCGTGGTGCATCAGCTGCAGGTGAGAGATGTGGAGACAGCTCAGGTTTCGTGTCGATAACTTTGTAAGCTGTGACCACATTAACTGTTTCCTCTTTCCGCTCTCGGCTGTACTATTTTAATCAAACTCTGCTTGGTCAGTTTTCACATCTCCTTATCTGAAGCTGATCACTAAGAGAAGACATTTCATGCTATTCAATATAATCACTTTTGCTATTGAATAAAATAGAGAGGTTTGTCTGGAAGTAGCTGCATCAAGAGGCTGAACACAGCCTCTTATTTAATTTTGTAAATAATACTTTGTTTTGTCTTGTTTGTTCACAAAGAGTAATAATGTAAAACCTTTCAAATCATTTAATATTGAGAGCTTTAACTTTGTTGCTTTCTGCTGTTGTAATTCAAACTTGTCAATCAATCAGTCATGTGTCATCAGTCAGTTTAGTTGAGCTGCCATCTTGTTGACATTTTGATCATGAACTGTAATTTTAATGACTGCTGAGAAATGAATAAAACTTCCAGACTCATCATCAGTATTAGTAGGTGTGAGGTTTCCCTCTACTGGTTCACAGAGGAGCTACACTCAAAACGTATTTTATTTTTATTATTATTTCATTATGATCTGTCACATGAATCTTATTACTTGCGCCACATTGAGTTTGTTAGTTAATTTATAATAAAAATATGTAATTCAAATTGATAGAAATTTCCTTTGCAATCCATTAAAATGCTAAAGTGGCCGAAATATTTTTATTTTTGAGTGTACTGTTGTTTATGCATAATTCTGTATTCAAACTATCTGCTGAGACCGTGAACATTTCCTGAAAAATAATCATCAGTACAAAATAATCATGTAGTTAGAGGCAGAGACAGTGGAGGGCGACACATTTCAGTAAGACGACAGAGAGAGAGACACGAGAAATTATCCAGCTGAGCTTCAAACCAAGAACATTACAGAGAAATAACTGGAGCTTCAGACCACTGTGTGCCAACAGCACTGCATGAGCATATTTTATCATGTTACACGTGTATTCCTATTAGAAATGAGGAAGTGAAACATTAGTTAAGTTCATTAATCTGTTTTCTTCTTATATAGTGAATGACACAACAGGCTGTAAACATGTTTCTTTCTGTTGTGAAGTTGGATATTTTAATATGCAGGCTTATGGAGACTGACTTGTTCTGTAGTCAGTCCCAAGTGGCATTTGAGGAAGTACAGTTTTTGGCACCTCCACGATGGCTTCACTTCACAGCCACAGAAGTTGCTGCTACATCACAACTCATTACTCCACCCAGCGGTGAAAATAAAGCTTCACAAAACATATATTTTGTCTGTTTCTTTTGGATCTATCATTTCAGTATTGTAACGTTTAGCTTTCATTCTTAAAGCAGACAAAGTGTACTTTTAATTCTCTGTGTTATTCTGGCATACACAATCTAGATAATACATAATAATAAATTCATGTAAATGCATCATGCTTTACTTAACACCAACAATGAAACATTACAATGAAGCATAAATTATTATACATGCACCAACCGTTCAATTTGCATTCATCTTTGGAAAAAAAGTTTACAGTTTCACTTTTTCATTCTGTGGATAAAGTTCAAATCTTAGTGACAGTGTAAATTTGTGTGGTAACAGACATAGTATCTGTCTGCAACTAAACAATAATTATGAGAAGATATCAACTGGACAAGCAGGCAACTTGTTTCTGGGGCTTTTAGTAATAACTTGATAACTTTGTAAGCTGTGACCACATTTACTGTGTTTCCTATTTCCCCTCTCAGCTGTACTATTTTAATCAGACCCTGCTCAATCAGTCAGAGTTTTCAAACCTTCTTATCTGAAGCTGATCACTAAGAGAAGACATTTCAGGCTGCTCTATAGAAGAAGGTAACATCTGCTATTGAATAAAGTAGAGAAGTTTGTCTGGAAGCTGTCTGATCAAGAGAGGCTGAACACTGAGGAGACATGGAAGCTGTGATTGGACTGTTGCTGATGCTGCTCAGAGTCTCTCACGGTGAGCTTAAATATGAGTGCAAGAGTGCATGATATCATATATATTATGACATGATATTCATTGTTATGATATAAACTGAAGGAACTTCAAAGATCCAAAATCTGAAATCTGACAGATCTATTTTATTCTCACTCTATTAGTAAAAAGAAGGACCACAAGCTCAGTTATTAAGTTAATGCTGAATCATGATCACATCTTTCATCTTCTTTTCATGGTTTGCTGTCTCATATTTGTTCATGGCTTTGCTGCACAAGAACATCCTGTTTCATTCCTGTTTATATCTTATTTATAGCTTCAATATAATGTTGTCAACCGGATTGTCCAGGAGGGGAGAAACCGTCTCGTGAGGCTGTAGTGTTTCATCTACTTTGATGTATTTTTCATCATTTCGTACACATTTACAAAAACATGTCATAAAATATAATGTGATGCTTCAGGAAACAGTCCCCAGTTTACAGTGACTGGATGACTTAAATACAGATTACTTTACAAGAAAAAAAAATACTTCTGTAGCTGAACTCATGGTTGCATTAATATCAGCTCATCATGTATTGTGCAATATATATCTGAAGTAATGATGAACTATAGCTGTAAAAGTGAAGTATAAAATACAAGAAGTCCAAAAGTACAGCAAAATGTAAATCCTCAAGTAATGTAAAAATATTTCTAAACTGTACTCGGGTGCAGTACTTTAGGAAATGTACTGTATATTCCACTAAGGTCACAGGCCTGTGTAAAACTCAGTCAGAGATAACTTCCTGTTTTCAAACTGTTTTCTCAGAAAAACACAACTACAGCAAACTCACTGTGTCTGTGTTTTGCCCACACCGAAAGAACCAATATGAGGACATATGCACATATACTGTATATGAGCATATAGGTAAACATATGTATACATACATACACATATATGAAAACGGTCAATTATATGTCCGTCCGTCCGTCTTCTTCTGCTTTATCCGAGGGCGGGTCGCGGGGGCAGCAGCTTCAGCAGGGAGGCCCAGACTTCCCTTTCCCCGGCCACTTCGTCCAGCTCTCCCAGGGGGACCCCAAGGCGTTCACAGGCCAGGCGAGAGAAGTAGTCCCTCCAGTTTGTCCTGGGTCTTTCCCCTGGGCCGCCTCCCCGGAGGGACGTGCTCCCTTCGGATGGCCGAGCTTCTCACCCTATCTCTAAGGGAGAGCTCAGCCACTCCGTGAAGGAAACTCAATTCGGTCGCCTGTATCTGCGATCTCATTCTTTCGGTCACTACCCAAAGCTCGTGACCATAGGTGAGGGTAGGAACGTAGATTGACTGGTAAATCGAGACCTTTGCCTTTCGGCTCAGCTCCCTCTTCACCACAACGGACCGACGTAGAGTCCGCATCACTGCAGAAGCTGCACCGATCCACCGGTCAATCTCCCGTTGCGTCCTTCCCTCACTCGTGAACAAGACCCCGAGATACTTGAACTCCTCCACCTGAGGCAGGATCTCAACCCCGACCTGGAGACTGCATTCCATCATTTTCCGGCCGAGAACCATGGCCTCAGATTTAGAGGTGCTGATTCACTGCTGAAAAGCAGTGACCCAATCCTGAGGCCACCGAACCGTAGTCCCTCAACGCCCTGACTGCGCCTAGAAATTCTGTCCATAAAGGTTATAAACAGAATCGGTGACAAAGGGCAGCCCTGGCAGAGTCCAACTCTCACAGGAAACAAGTCTGACTTACTGCCGGCGATGCGGACCAAGCTCTGACACCGAGAGTACAGGGACCGGACAGCCCGTATTAGCGAGTCCGGGACCGCATACTCCCGGAGCACCCCCCCACAGGGTTTCCCGGGGGACACGGTCGAACGCCTTCTCCAAGTCCACAAAGCACATGTAAACTGGTTGGGCGAACTCCCATGCACCCTCCAGGACCGTGCTAAGGGTATAGAGCTGGTCCACAGTTCCACGACCAGGATGAAAACCACACTGCTCCTCCTGAATCCAAGGTTCGACAATCTTGCGGACCCTCCTCTCCAGGACCCCTGAAAAGACCTTCCCGGGGAGTCTGAGAAGTGTGATCCCCCTATAGTTGGAGCGCACCCTCCGGTCCCCCTTTTTGAAGAGAGGAACCACCACCCCGGTCTGCCAGTCCAGAGGCACTGCCCCCGATGTCCACGCGATGTTGCGGACATGTGTCAACCAAGACAGCCCCACAAAATCCAGAGCCTTGAGGAACTCCGGGCGGACCTCATCCACCCCTGGGGCCTTGCCACCAAGGAGCATTTTGACTACCTCAGCGACTTCAGCCCCAGAGACTCTGGGGCTGAAGTCGCCCCAGAGTCCCCAGACTCTGCTTCCTCAGTGGAAGACGTGCTTCTGTAGGTTCTGTAGGCCTCCTTCTTCAGCTTGACAGCATCCCTCACCACCGGTGTCCACCAGTGGGTTCGGGGGTTGCCGCCGCGACAGGCACCGACCACCTTGTGGCCACAGCTCCGGTCAGCCGCCTCGACAATGGAGGCACGGAACAAGGTCCACTCAGATTCAACGTCCCCCACCTCCCCCGGGTCGCGAGCGAAGCTCTCCCGGAGGTGAGAGTTGAAGCTCTTTCTGACAGGAGATTCATCCAGACGTTCCCAGCAAACTCACACAAAACGTTTGGGCCTGCCAGGTCTGACCGCTGTCCTCCCCCACCATCGGAGCCAACTCACCACCAGGTGGTGATCAGTTGACAGCTCTGCCCCTCTCTTCACCCAAGTGTCCAAAACACATGGCCGCAAATCTGACGACACAACCACAAAGTTGATCATCGAACAGCGGCCAAGGGCATCCTGGTGCCACGTGCACATATGGACACCCTTGTGTTTGAACATCGTTAACAATCCATGGTGGGCACAGAAGTCCAACAACAGAACACCACTTGGGTTCAGGTCAGGGGGGCCGTTCCTCCCAATCACGCCACTCTAGGTCTCACCGTTGCTGCCCACGTGAGCATTGTCCCCCAGGAGGATGAGGGAGTCCCCGGAGGGAGTGCTCTCCAGCACCCCCTCCAAGGTCCCCAAAATGAGTGGGCACACTGAACTGCTGTGCGTTGCATAGGCACAGACAACAGTCAGGACCCTTCCTCCCACCCGAAGGCGAAGGGAAGCTACCCTCTCATCCACCGGGGTAAACCCCAATGTACAGGCACCTAGCCGGGGGGAAACAAACATTCCCACCCCCGCTCTGCGCCTCTCACCGGGGGCAACTCCAGAGTGGTAGAGTGTCCGACCCCTCTCAAGGAAACTGTTTCCAGAGCCTAAACTGTGCGTCGAGGTGAGCCCGACTATATCTAGCCAGTGCCTCTCAACCTCGCGCACCAGCTCAGGTTCCTTCCCCGCCAGAGAGATGACGCTCCACGTCCCCAGAGCCAGCTTCTGCAGCCGGGGGTCAGACCGCCAGTGTCCCCGCCTCTGACTGCCACACAACTTCCTACGCACCTGCCCCCTGCAATCCCTCCCACGGGTGGTGGGCCCATGTTGCATATTTTCCAAACCTATATTAAAGCTTTCTTTGTGGGTGACTACATCTCATTGGATTTTTTTTTTTTTAATCAAACTTATGTTTCAAAATTTCCAGGTGTGGAAACCTACTGTGATGGCAGACAGGATGGAGCTCAGTGTTATGGAGCTTTGGGAGGAACTGTGGCCCTCCAGCTGATGGACAGCGCCTCAGGAACATCTAGATACCAACTGTACAAAAACAGAAGAATAATACTCTATGTGATAAATAATCAGATTGCGACTAATGTGATACCAGACAGATGCTCATTTACTCCCAGTGATAGAACATTTAGGATCAACAACTTGAGCAGGACTGATGGTGGTGAATATACTCTTAGAACCCTTTATTCAATGGGACTCAGATTAGAGCCACGGACTCTACAGTTGACCATTCAAGGTAAATAAGTATTTTTGCTACTGGTGAATTCAGTAACATTGACAGACATACATGTCATACTCTATTGATAAACTACATATATCTCATCTTCTACATATATCTCTATCTATGCCTGTTCTGTATTATAAACTGTCTGTGATGAAGAAGATTGTTTTAATATCAAAAGTCATCTGAGTGTGTTTCCTTCAGCTCCTGTGTCCTCTGTCCTGCTGGTCTCTGAGTGTCTGTCCCAGGGAGAGATGAGGGTGTCCTGCTCCTCTGAGGGAGGAGACAGTCCTCAGTACAGCTGGACTCTGGATGGACACACACTGACAGACACTCAGCTCCTCTCTGGACATAATGAGACCAACAACATCACTCTGAAACAAGACGTCTCAGGACAACTGGCCTGCTCAGTCAAGAATCACATCAGTAGTGTCTCAGAAACAAAGACAATATCTAGCTGTGGTGAGTGAGAACATGAGTGGAAAACAGTTTGATGATTATGAGACTGATGATTACATGAACAATGTTCATATTGATCTGTTTCTTCTCCAAAGGTTTCATATTCATTGACTGCATGTCAAATGGGACACGCATAGCACAGTGGGTGCTTGAAGCCAATAACACTCTGTGTGTTAAGACAACAACAGCGTCTCTGATAACTGAGGTTAAGGAGACTGACATCATAGTGACAATTTAACCCACCACTGATATCACATCCACTTAAACGTGGATGCTGGCTAGATTTATCACACATTAAGAGACAAGAGGTGTAGGCTAGTGCTATATGCCCACAAGTATCTATCAAGCATAAATTAAATGAATCAGAAGGGAAATGGCACCTATAATGTTGTTACAGCATGTTTGACAACACAACCCTGACATACAGTTGTGACATTGATTTTTGTGTTTCTTTACATGAACAGGTCATTCCCTGCTCATACTTCTCCTGCGAGCAGCTGTGGCGATTCTTATATTTACTGGAATTTTCATCTACTTTGCTTGGAAGAAGAAGAAATACGAGAAAGCTGAAGGTTCTTCTGTTCGTCGAAGGATGGAAGATCGAGAGAACTCTGTTATGATGGTTGAAATGAGAAATTAACTTTCTGGAGACGACACCTTGAATTTTGTAAATAATACTTTGTTTTGTGTTGTTTGTTCACAAAGAGTAATAATGTAAAACATCATCAGTATTAGTAGGTGTGAGGTTTCCCTCTACTGGTTCACAGAGGAGCTACACTCAAAACGTATTTTATTTTTATTATTATTTCATTATGATCTGTCACATGAATCTTATTACTTGAGCCACATTGAGTTTGTTAGTTAATTTATAATAAAAATATGTAATTCAAATGGATAGAAATTTCCTATGCAATCCATTAAAATGCTAAAGTGGCCGAAATATTTTTATTTTTGAGTGTGCTGTTGTTTATGCATAATTCTGTATTCAAACTATCTGCTGAGACCGTGAACATTTCCTGAAAAATAATCATCAGTACAAAATAATCATGTAGTTAGAGGCAGAGACAGTGGAGGGCGACACACTCCAGTAAGACGACAGAGAGAGAGACACACGAGAAATTATCCAGCTGAGCTTCAAACCAAGAACATTACAGAGAAATAACTGGAGCTTCAGACCACTGTGTGCCAACAGCACTGCATGAGCATATTTTATCATGTTACACGTGTATTCCTATTAGAAATGAGGAACTGAAACATTAGTTAAGTTCATTAATCTGTTTTCTTCTTATATAGTGAATGACACAACAGGCTGTAAACATGTTTCTTTCTGTTGTGAAGTTGGATATTTTAATATGCAGGCTTATGGAGACTGACTTGTTCTGTAGTCAGTCTCAAGTAACATTTGAGGAAGTACAGTTTTTGGCACCTCCACGATGGCTTCACTTCACAGCCACAGAAGTTGCTGCTACATCACAACTCATTACTCCACCCAGCGGTGAAAATAAAGCTTCACAAAACATATATTTTGTCTGTTTCTTTTGGATCTATCATTTCAGTATTGTAACGTTTAGCTTTCATTCTTAAAGCAGACAAAGTGTACTTTTAATTCTCTGTGTTATTCTGGCATACACAATCTAGATAATACATAATAATAAATTCATGTAAATGCATCATGCTTTACTTAACACCAACAATGAAACATTACAATGAAGCATAAATTATTATACATGCACCAACCGTTCAATTTGCATTCATCTTTGGAAAAAAGTTTACTGTTTCACTTTTTCATTTTGTGGATAAAGTTCAAATCTTAGTGACAGTGTAAATTTGTGTGGTAACAGACATAGTATCTGTCTGCAACTAAACAATAATTATGAGAAGATATCAACTGGACAAGCAGGCAACTTGTTTCTGGGGCTTTTAGTGATAACTTGATAACTTTGCAAGCTGTGACCACATTTACCATGTTTCCTCTTTCTCCTCTCAGCTCTATTTTAATCAGACCCTGCTTAGTCAGTCAGAGTTTTCAAACTTTCTTATCTGAAGCCGATCACTAAGAGAAGACATTTCAGGCTGCTCTATAGAAGAAGGTAACATCTGCTATTAAATAAAGTAGAGAAGTTTGTCTGGAAGCTGTCTGATCAAGAGAGGCTGAACACTGAGGAGACATGGAAGCTGTGATTGGACTGTTGCTGATGCTGCTCAGAGTCTCTCACGGTGAGCTTAAATATGATTCAATATGTTTGTTTTGGTTTTTTAAGCATCCGTTTTGACATTTGACCAACACGTCGTAAAAAAACACCTCATAAAATATAATGTGCTGCTTCTGGAAACAGTCCCCAGTTTACAGTGACTGGATGAATTTGACTTAAATACAGATTACTTTACAAGAAAAAAAAAATCATTGACTGAACTCAAAGTGTTTTCTAGTCACAGTTATGTTTTATTCATAATAAGTTTTTAAGTTCAGTGAAATTGGCCCCATGACATGTTTTATTTCATATATAGTATCCCATGTATTATTGGATTATTATTACTGATGGATTACCATGTTAGTATTATTTTATAATTGGCAAGTTTGAGATTATTTGTTTCTTTAATGGTTTAAATTAATTAATTAATATTGTTTAAATGTTGATACGTACTGTCTGTTAGTTTCTTTTATGTCAACACATCATGTCTTGTGCAATATTCATCTGAAGTAACGATGAACTACAGCTGCAAAATAAATGAAGTGAAGTATAAAATACAAAAAGTCCAAAAGTAGAGCAAAATGTAAATCCTCAAGTAAAGTACAAATACTTCTAAACTGTGGGCTGGGAAACTGGGAAATCTTTCTTCAGTTAAAGTTAAGTTAAATAAAAAGATCTTTTCTTTTTTTTTTTTTTTTTTCATTCAACATTTCCAGGTGTGGAAACCTACTGTGATGGCAGACAGGATGGAGCTCAGTGTTATGGAGCTTTGGGAGGAACTGTGGCCCTCCAGCTGATGGACAGCGCCTCAGAAATATTTAGATACCAACTGTTCAAAAACAGAACACTAATACTCAGTGGGAGAAAGAATCAGATCATGACTAATGTGATAGCAGACAGATCCTCATTTACTCCCAGTGATGGAACATTTAGGATCAACGACCTGAGCAGGACTGATGGTGGTGAATATACTCTTAGAACCTTTGATTCAAAGGGAAAAACATCAGAGCCGCGGACTCTACAGTTGACCATTCAAGGTAAATAAGTATTTTTGCTACTGGTGAATTCAGTAACATTGACAGACATACATGTCATACTCTATTGATAAACTACATATATCTCATCTTCTACATATATCTCTATCTATGCCTGTTCTGTATGATAAACTGTATGTGATGAAGAAGATTGTTTTAATATCAAAAGTCATCTGAGTGTGTTTCCTTCAGCTCCAGTGTCCTCTGTCCTGCTGGTCTCTGTGTGTCTGTCCCAGGGAGAGATGAGGGTGTCCTGCTCCTCTGAGGGAGGAGACAGTCCTCAGTACAGCTGGACTCTGGATGGACACACACTGACAGACACTCAGCTCCTCTCTGGAAATAATGAGGCCAACATCATCACTCTGAAACAAGACGTCTCAGGACAACTGGCCTGCTCAGTCAAGAATCACGTCAGTAGTGTCTCAGAAACAAAGACAATATCTAGCTGTGGTGAGTGAGAACATGAGTGGAAAACAGTTTGATGATTATGAGACTGATGATTACATGAACAATGTTCATATCGATCTGTTTCTTCTCCAAAGGTTTCATATTCATTGACTGCATGTCAAATGGGACACGCATAGCACAGTGGGTGCCTGAAGCCAATAACACTCTGTGTGACCCAACAACAGCGCCTCCGATAACTGAGGGTAAGGAGACTGTCACCACAGTGTCAATTAAACCCTCCACTAATATCACATCCTCCAATCAAACTGCCCCCCACACAGATGGCCCATGGGACTTTGGTGAGTGAAATCTGACTCTCCTGTCACAGTAATAACTTCACATGTGATTTCAATACGTTCTGATTTCAGGTCATCAAACACTCACACACTTTGTCTCCTACCCTTCAACATCTGTATGAGGCCTTTCTTCCAGAAAGCCTTTCTAACATGTGGTTAGTGTAAATCACTTCCTGTTTAAGTTAAAATCAGTACATTAGTTATGTATGTGACGTACATTAGATTCATCACACACAAGCTGACGTTGCATTATACTGCATCTCACCACGTAACTGTGTTCTATTGTGATATCTATAGATCACGATACACGACTCTACAGAGTAACCTCTAACTAACTTTTGGTTTCAGACAGGACACAAACAATGATCTAGTGGGTGAAAGTCTTGTGTTTGTTTGACTCATCCATCAAACCCAACCTTCTCCTTATATTAACTGTTATTCTTTCCGCTGCTTCACCTGACTTCCTAAAGGCTTTCTGGTAGCCTGGTGCGTTTGATATATGTGCTCCATCCTCTCAGTTATCTGTTTGGTTTTGATGTGAACTCTTCTGTTCACTGTGTGTGTCGACATATTGCTATTCACTTCGGTTGTGTTTATGACAGCGAACTCAGGCTAAACGGATCTCACGTGTAACATCTTGACGTTTCTCCAAGGGATGTGACAAAATGTCTGTACTTGACAACCTGTGAAAACATGCTGTTGACTTTTATGTTTCTTTATCTGAACAGATCGCTCCCTGCTCATATGTGGGTCGAGAGCAGCTGTGGTGATTCTTATATTAATCGGGATTGCCGTCTACTTTGCTTGGAAGAAGAAGAAATACGAGAAAGCTGAAGGCGCTTCTGTTCGTCGAAGGACTGAAGATCAAGAGAACTCTGTTATGATGGTTGAAATGAGAAGTTAACTTTCTGGAGACGACACCTTAGTGTCACCTCTGACCTGCTGTGATTGGCCATGTGTCTTTATGGATGTGACAAGATGTTTCAGAGTGGAAAATGTCTTTTGTTTCCTCAAATTCACTTCCCATAAATATGTTTGTGTTGTCTGTATTGTATTGTATAGTGTTTCATAGTTTCATGATAATAAGAGCTCCTATTTTTGATTTTATATTTTTGATAATTTTCGGAGAAGAGAAAAATTGTGAATATGTTGTGTTAAACTCTTAAAGGTAGACTGTAAAAATACTTTTGTCTTTCACTATTATTACAAATATTGATCTGTTTTTGCTTCCTTGTTCACAAAGAGTAATAATGTAAAACCTTTCAAATCATTTAATATTGAGAGCTTTAACTTTGTTGCTTTCTGCTGTTGTAATTCAAACCTTGTCAATCAATCAGTCATGTGTCATCAGTCAGTTTAGTTGAGCTGCCATCTTGTTGACATTTTGATCATGAACTGTAATTTTAATGACTGCTGAGAAATGAATAAACCTTCCAGACTCATCATCAGTATTAGTAGGTGTGAGGTTTCCCTCTACTGGTTCACAGAGGAGCTACACTCAAAACATTTTTTTATTTTTATTATTATTTCATTATGATCTGTCACATGAATCTTATTACTTGTGCCACAGGTGCAGTACTTTAGGAAATGTACTGTATATTCCACTACTGGTCACAGGCCTGTGTAAAACTCAGTGAGAGATAACTTCCTGTTTTCAAACTGCTTTCTGAGAAAAACACAACTACAGCAAACTCACTGTGTCTGTGGTTTTGCCCACACGCAAAGAACCAATATGAGGATATATGCACACATACTGTATATGAGCCTATAGGTAAAGATATGTACATAGGCGTACACATATATGAAAACGGCCAATTATATGTATGTCGCATATTTTCAAAACCTACATTAAAACTTCAATGTTTTATATAGATTCTTTCTGTGTGGGTGACTACATCTCATTGGGAAATTGTGGAAACCTACTGTGATGGCAGACAGGGTGGAGCTCAGTGTTATGAACTGTTATGAAAAATATACATTATTCATTTCAAATATAAGAGACATTATGCATATGTGATTTATGAGGACGTGGTAATGGGGCAGCTGCCCGATAACTGTCACAGCGATAATTTAACATGTGATTTTTGCATCTCTTTATCTGAACAGATCGCTCCCTGCTCATACTCGGTTTGCGAGCAGCTGTGATGATTCTTATATTAATCGGGATTGCCGTCTACTTTGTTTGGAAGACGAAGAAATACGAGAAAGCTGAAGGCTCGTCTGTTTGCCGAAAGATGGGGCATCAAGAGAACTCTGTTATGATGGCTGACATGAAAAGTTCGCCATCTGACCTTTGTGTTGTCACCTCTCACCTGACCTGATTGATGAAGTGTTGTGATGGATGTTACAAAATGGTTTAGAGTAACAAGTCTTTTTGTTTTTATTCTTTTTAATTTTTTGCTTCCCAAAAAAAATGTCTGTGTGTGTTTTCCGCATTTGTTTCACTGTAGCGGCTCTGATAGAGAATAAATGTTACAACTCTAATTTCTTTTAATGTTTTAGAGCTGTCCTGGGCAAACTGTTTCCACAAAGGGCCGGTGTGGCCGCAGGTTTTCTTCCCAACCAGGCAGCAGCAGCACACCAGACTTGACTCATTTAATCCACTGATCTCAGTCTTCAGAGAGTTGATTGGTCAAACTGTGTGCTCTTGGTTGGTTGGAACAAAAACCTGCAGCCACACCGGCCCTTTGTGGAACAGTTTGCCCAGGCCTGTTTGAGAGTGTTTCCTTCAGTCAACAGTTTCCAGTGGAGGGCGACAGACTGTAACGAGACGATAGAGTGAAAGCGAGAAGAGGAAGAAGCCACAAATTATACAGACCAGTTTCAAATCAGGAACAGTACAGAGAAATCATTTGAGCTTCAGACCACTGTGTGCCGACAGCACAGAGTGAATATCACATATTTTAACACTTGCCCAGGTTTGTTTTTGGTTTTACACTCTTGATACTTCTGTCAAATGTCTAATCGAGAATCCTCCAGTAGCAAAATTTTAGATATTGCAAAGACCCCATGTCTACTAAAGGCATCAAATAAAGGAAACAAAGGCATTAGCAAAGTCTGAAGCTATAATTCTGTTATAACACTGAATCTATGAAATTTTGAAAAAATATAATTCAGTGATCGTTAGTCTAGCGCTCAAAATAACCTGGTAAACACTCAAATTTCTGCGCTACAGTGACTCATATTGTTTGAATGTTTCAGTGAATCATAGTCCTCAGTTTTCAGTCAGCATGTCATTAGGAAGTTAGCCGTCTAACCTTCAGTGTCGTCCATGTTTGTCCGAAATATGTAGTTTTAAAGTTGAACTTGTGCAAATCCAATGCCAACAATTCTACACGTCTTTCATGTAACTTTATATCCATCCATGGGTAATTCGATTGCCTTCTTAAATAGCTGAAGACGTCACTGTCTGAACCAGAATTTAAAATATAGTTTGGCGTGAGTGAATAATTGTTATGTGCTCAACATGCTCTCATAATAATGACCTCTTAATAGATTAGGAGCAGTTTGGGAGGCTCATCTCAGGCTCTGAGTTTTAATAAAATGTAACTTATCATTCTTTTAGTCATCACAAATATCATGTATCGGATGATTATTTCGTCCAAATTCATGAGATGGACAGACAACATGTAACACATTTTGTTTATTACTTTGTCAGCTGTCAGTTTCAAATCCTCTTTCAGCATGAAGGAGGAATGCTTTCCTCTCTTCCACTCAGTCCATCACACCCATGTGGCCCTTTCGGTCTGGACGCAAAGGGAAGTGAGAATGACATCACTTCCTTCTCTCCTCTCTGCCTATAAAAAGATCTATACAACAGCGCTGCACTTTGTCAAAGTATTCTCCTCTGTGGCTGATCACTTTTGAAGACTCTGAAGTATAAAAAAGAATAAAGTAGCTTCGTGTGGAAGCTGCTGTCTGATCAACAGAGGCTGAACACTGAGGCGACATGGAAGCTGTGTTTGGACTGCTGCTGCTGCTGCTCGGAGTCTCTCATGGTGAGCCGTTCACAGACAACATTAAGAACTTGTATTAATGTTGGATTCAATATTATGTGAATGGAGTGTTTTGCAGCTCTAACTTTTTGGTTTCAAGTATATTCATAAGTACAGAAGAGACAGAAGTGACGTGTGATGCCGCTCAAATATTTCAGGCTTGAAACCTGTTGGTACTGAAGAGATTAATTAAAAAGAAATTATGATTTGTGTTATTAAATCAAAACTGCAGCGGTTTGAAACAGATGTTTCAGTTTTTTCAAGGGTTTTAAAAAAAACATTTAGTTTAATCAGAGATCAATTCCAAGTTATTGTGCAATGAGAGTAGAAATTACGATTATGAGTTTAACATTCATTTATGAATTTATATTTGTAGGATTAAAGCACTTTGTCTCTGACACTTTAGATATTTAATAAATTCAGTGAAGCGTAATTTTCCTCTATATATTTCCTGAAGTCAACATTTAAGATAAGACACTGTAGGAGTTTGTAATGACATGTAAAACTAAACTGTTAGCTCAACCTTAACTGTGTGACACTCATCTGCACAAAATTAAGAGTCAGACAGAGAAATAGTTGCACCAAACTGTTATCTATTTGCTTAGATAAATATTTGCATAAGTCTGTAACTGTCATGGTCATTTATTCCGTAGAAACTGTGAAATTTTTACATTTCCTTTTACTGTATTTATTTAAATATTTATTTATAACTTTAACTTACCTTCTTTTTAAAAAAAAAAATTGATTCAACATGTGTTTCAACATTTCCAGGTGTGGAAACCTACTGTGATGGCAGACAGGATGGAGCTCAGTGTTATGGAGCTTTGGGAGGAACTGTGGCCCTCCAGCTGATGGACAGCGCCTCAGAAATATTTAGATACCAACTGATCAAAAACAAAACAGTAATACTCAATGGGAGAAAGAATCAGATTGCGCCTAATGTGATAGCAAACAGATCGTCATTTACTCCCAGTGATGGAACATTTAGGATCAACGACCTGAGCAGGACTGATGGTGGTGAATATACTCTTACAACCTTTGATTCAAAGGGAAAAAAAACAGATCCACAGACTCTACAGTTGACCATTCAAGGTAAATAAGTATTTTTGCTACTGGTGAATTCAGTAACATTGACAGACATACATGTCATACTCTATTGATAAACTACATATATCTCATCTTCTACATATATCTCTATCTATGCCTGTTCTGTATTATAAACTGTCTGTGATGAAGAAGATTGTTTTAATATCAAAAGTCATCTGAGTGTGTTTCCTTCAGCTCCTGTGTCCTCTGTCCTGCTGGTCTCTGAGTGTCTGTCCCAGGGAGAGATGAGGGTGTCCTGCTCCTCTGAGGGAGGAGACAGTCCTCAGTACAGCTGGACTCTGGATGGACACACACTGACAGACACTCAGCTCCTCTCTAAAAATAATGAGACCAACAACATCACTCTGAAACAAGACGTCTCAGGACAACTGGCCTGCTCAGTCAAGAATCACGTCAGTAGTGTCTCAGAAACAAAGACAATATCTAGCTGTGGTGAGTGAGAACATGAGTGGAAAACAGTTTGATGATTATGAGACTGATGATTACATGAACAATGTTCATATTGATCTGTCTCTTCTCCAAAGGTTTCATATTCATTGACTGCATCTCAAATGGGACACACATAACACAGTGGGTGCTTGAAGCCAATAACACTCTGTGTGTTAAGACAACAACAGTGCCTCCGACAACTGAGGGTAAGGAGACTGTCACCACAGTGTCAATTAAACCCTCCACTAATATCACATCCTCCAATCAAACTCCCACAGATGAGCCATGGTACCTTAGTAAGTGAAAACTAACTGCAGTGGATTTATTAACATAATTTTTTCTTTGTCTATTTCCGTAAAAACCTGTAATGTTTGCTAACTTGGCCATCTGTGTGTGTCTTTTACTGTTGAAACAGGGTATTTGCCAGTTATGGCCGGGGTACTCTCTGCTCTGGTAATTCTCCTTGTGGTCGGGGTGGCAGTCGTCTTTGTTCATCAGAAAAAGCAAAAAAGCAAACCTAAAGGTAATGAACGATATTTCCCTCTTCATGATCTCTCAGTGCATGTTTCTGTCGAATTCTTCCTGTAACAATCCTTCTTAAAGTCACATAGTCTATCTACCCGTTAAATCTGATATTTAAGTGCCACTTTTTTTTCTCCACAGAAGAGGATGATGAACAGGAGTTAACGTATGCTGATGTGAGGATCGTGCAGCGGCAGGGGAGGAAGATACAGCAGACGGCAGAGGTGGATGTGGAGTATGGTCAAGTCAAGTTTTCAGGGCGACCTCGACAGACTGTTAAACACACAGAGGAAGAAGCGTGTGTGTACGCCATGGTCCGCAAAGGCAGGTGAACCAGAGCATTCAGTGTTTTTACACTGGAGGCAGATGGAGGAAGTGTCGAGAAGCCTAAAGGTCTCTCACCATTATTTAATGTGATTTTCGATAGGAAGCCAGCAGTGCTCATGGTATTTATGAGCAGGCATACCAGTTCCATCATCTTTGTCACATTATTGCTAGTAGTATTTATGGACTAGTTTTTTTTTTACAGACTATTTAAAATGGCCTTAAAAAAATATTTTTGTAGGTGTTGCACAATTTTTTTCACTGTCTTTATTTACAGTGTTGTGCTCCCTTGTTGTTACCTGTATTTTCTGAGTATATTTACTGTTATAGCATTTCTTAAACGATGAACTAAAATATGAACCGTGCTCTGAAAAAGTGGCATTGCTACATTTATGCTGGTGAAACGGGCTCAGGCGTCATCTATTTTTAACTTAATCTGAGCAAATTAAGTTTACTTCAGGTCAAAATGTTTTCATTAGACAGATGGGGATGGAATGGTTAAGGCTCAGAGTATGTCAGAGGCTTGTTTGGTAGATGAACCCTCTGTGAAGATTCCTTGGACCCCGGAGGGTTTTTAATGAGAGGCTCAGTGGCGTGTGTAAGTCTCAGTCTCATGAGTCATGATCAACCGCGTTGTCTTCCTTTGGTTCTTTAGGCCAAGTTTCTTGTCTTTCAGGAAGTTGGCAGTGAGCACAAAGTTGTTTCCATGATGTAAATACTTCTGCTTTTTCTGTTTTCAGTCTTACAAAATTTCTGGGTTACGTGGTATGATTTTTAAGACGTGTTACTCGCTGGGTGTTCCAATCATTTGTTTAAGCTAATGCTGCAATATCCCTTTAGTTCAATGACGAAAGTGAGTGAGTTGTGTAGTTGGTTGGGTTTACTTTAGTAAATGCAGACACACAATCTTTTTTAATCTACAGCTGCACTTCTGAATTCCCTGAAAAAAGAGCAGTTCCTTCTGAAATTTAAAATGATCCCCACTTCCACTTTTTCTCACTTAACAGTTACAATATGTTTGCAACAAAGGAGGAAGACCTTGTAAAAGATTGTTATTTTGTTCCCTTTTCTCATTTAAAGAAAAAAGAGGGCAACTGAGAGGGACGAATGTAGTTTTCTTTTTTCTCTGGCTCATGTTTCAAGAGGAAAGGGACTTAACAGTTTGAGTGTTATGAGATGTGTTATCTTTTAACCACCGTGTTTTCTATATTTAGCGCGATGCGTTTCCTACGACTGTGGCTTCCAGTTCAGAATGTACCTGCCACAACAGAAGTTTAGATATCAGCGTTACTCGGCTATCCTAACACTTGGCACTTACTGATGTTTTAATAATGTTAATAACTCAGACTCCAGATTTTAACTCTGGAAGAATAAACTAACCTAGGTTGTGGTTAATTATGCAAAATGGCTTCAATGAAGGAGGGTATTAAATTCAACTACGTTACGTGAGCTCCTCTGCATATTCAAGACGCAGAGGTTTTGTTGTTAGAGCATGTGATAAAAATAAAACCACTGAATCTTAAATGCAGAGACTAACTGCTACATTCTCCTCAGGAGAATGCTCTGCTGTTGTCACATAAAACAACACAATACTACATTTTTGGGACCTAACAGTCGACAGAAACGAAAAGCTCAGTGCTTAAAGGCATTAGCAGGATGAAAAGAAGTATTTTGCAATAGGTTGCTATATGTTTTATTTTGTAAACACAGCAGGATGTACAAAGAAACTCATGGTGAAACAGCTTTTCGTGTTGTAATCGGATGCAAGTGAACAACCTTTTGGTATTTCTGCCTGGTGTTTTCCAGTCTGGTGCAAGTAAGTTGACTGTAGGTTTGTTTAATATAAAGGCTTGGCACTTTTTGTTTTAAAGCATCAGTGTGTATGCTTTAGCGGTATAGCAAACCCCTCTACTTGTTTTTCTATTTCCAGGCACAAAGGATTACCACCATACATGTGGTAAATGGTGAACTCTCTACCTAGAGGCACTATATATTAGTAACAAATATAGTTAAAGTCAAAGTCATATATATATATATATATATATATATATATATATATATATATATATATATATATATATATATATATATATATATATATATATATATATATATATATATAAATAAATATCCACATGCTTTTAGTTGTAAACTTGTGATGGGTTTAATCAAAGTCAGGGGTTACGGGATTGGTTTGGTTTGATAGCTTGAGGTTAAAGGTTCACAACCATGGACTGCCATTCAGCTGATTCAGAGTCATAAAATTGGTGTTTATGGGTCGTGATCGTTGTAGTGTCCTTAAACAACCACCTGAGCTCATTTCTTTGTTGACTGCTCTTGTTGAAACACAGGCGATCTTCTGACTGACATAATTTCCTGAGCAAATAATTAACAACACGAGTTAAGTGCAGTGCGCCCTGTACCAAGGCGCAGTCCAGTCCAGTATCTTTTTGCCTGATCAGTTATCCAGTACTACTTTTCCAGTACTATTTTATTCAATGCAATAACTGCATGCAGATCAAAATGTACGGTTGCAGCTGTTTGATATGTGTATAACATAGGAAATCCAAAAAGATGAGACTGTTGCACTTTAGCTCTTGATAGGTTTGGTTGACACGCAATTAAACATTTATTTCTTCCTCATAAAAAAAAACAAAAAAAACAGGTGATTTTGTCGTTGTCATGACACATTCATGTGATGTTACTTTGCAATGCCAAAGACATCTAACTATAAAACCAAGGCTAGTGTTTGGTGCCAATTCATCAGTCCTTGGCATTTCAGTTTATGAAGATATTCCTCAGGTGACTTATGATTTACCATTTTAATCATTTATATACAATTTAGCAGAGTAGAGAAAACAGCCCAGATATTTTTTTCTCTTTGTCTGCATAAACTTCTCAGTGAGGTTTTCTCTGTTTAAATGTGTCAGATGATTGTGAGAACAGTTATCTACTCTAAGTGTTGATGAATAGAGAATGCAAACCAGGTTGATAAATCCATGTTTATATAATGTGCAGCAAAACATCTCTTATAAGCAGCAAAATAAGCCTCCACTTAAATGTGAAAATATGTAATATATATAATAAAAGATGAATTCACAGGCTGCAGAAGATGATGCTACAGTCGTTTATTTTAAAATCCTTGGCTGAGTGTGGCTGGTACTAATTTTTCACTGCTACATTTGTTACTTTTCCTTCCTCTTCTGTGACCTCCAAGCAGAAACTGTCCAAAAGTGTGTGAACCGCTTACATATAAAGCAACACGTACTTCAGCACTTTATACAGTACAAATGACTCAAAAGACTCGAAAAGCTGTTTTTTTCCCCCACTACTGTTACAGTGGCTGTAAAATTATTTGCCATATTGCAGCTCTTTTTCAGGATGTGGCATGACACTGCTGTGTGAGCATTTTATTCCACAGACATTTTTAGATACGTTTGCTCTCAGTTCCTTGTTGTTATCACAATGCTGTACCCAACAAAATAAAATGAGAACATATTTTAAGTCAGAATGGGGAACATGTGCATGTTATATTATAAGCCTCTTTACTTGTTACAATAAATGCCAAATGCCAACATTTGTATTAAAATATCAAGATTGCTTTAACTTCCTCTTTTTAATTTTTTTTTTCATTTCAGCCTCCTTCCTCTTTCTAACTGTAACACATTTGTTTAAGAGAAAAAAATTATACTTTCAGGCAACCATGCATACATACAGTATTACACGAGAAAGAACATTAAAGACTTGTTGAACTTTGGCATCTCTTTGTGTATTTTTGTCTTCTTTCCTTCCTATCAACAGACTCTATCACTATCACACTGCTCTCTCTGTTTCCTGTAATGAAATGGTAATAAACAGACAAATTAGCATCATTTTACCTATCAAAGAAGTAGCTGTTTTGGCATGCATAAGCAGAACTAGCATTAGCATTAGCATTTGTATTCATATGCTCAAGCGTAATTCTGAGACACATTTCCTCATGCAGTTAAGACAAATTATATATATATATATATATATATATATATATATATAAACAAAACATAAAAAAACCAAGACACATTATATCTATCACTCATGACGCAGATACCAACCAGAGTCCACAGGAAGTTCAGCTTCCCTTGATATTAAAGAGAGACGAACGTCTGAAGTCACACAAGTTTGACAAGTTTCATGTTATCCGGTGATTCTTTGTCCATATTAACATATTCAAATCCTGTGATTGGCAAATTCCAACTAAAGATGATCAGTGCATCAGACGTGAAGTGCTTGTTATTGTGAAAGGCAGGAGGTGCAGCATTATGACAACATGTTGATGTGAATCATCTTCATTCATTCTGTGGTAAATAAAAAACACTATGTACACATTTCACGCCATATCAGTCTTGCATATGAAATCCACCTAGTACTCCTCTGATATAGTGTCAGACAAAATGTTGCTGCCGGGGCTGGTAGCGATGTGGGCGTCAGAGGGTCCCCCAAGCGTAGGTGGGTTGGGTGTAGTTGTTGAGGCCTGCTGAGAATGCTGCAGCTTCTTCCTGTTTATCTTCCTCTCTTTAGCACGTCTGTTCTGAAACCATATTTTCACCTGAAACAGGAATACAAAATAATACATAACATAAATAAAAATACATTTAGTGAGAACTCTTGTATATTTTTGCTTTTGTGTTTGCTTCATCTCATCCTGCCTCGCCTACTTCTTGATTTAGTTTAGTCATTTCGTGCTTTCCCACAAATGCTTTGCTGCACTTAATTCTTGGGTTAACAAACAAAATGAGTAGCATCAGTAATGTCGTCATGAGAGCAAGAGTGAATTATTCACCATTAACGCAAAGATGTTAGATGTTGACCACATATCCGTATCTCACAAGCATCCTCTGAGTGGCTCGGCATACGTATGATACACTGATCAGGCAGGATGTTTACCGAACGTTCAGATCAAAGCCCATTCACATGCTGATAGGTAAATAATCACAAAATTCAACGACATTAGCTATGAAAATCTACCCCTATAAAACACTTGATATCATGTCTAATGTAATCGATGACTCACAGACAAAACTAATACTGCGCAAGTGTACATAGATGTCACATTGTTTGATGAGTAATGCTTTAAAAGACAAGGACAGAGAAGAATAAAGGGGGTTTTAAATAGAAATATGTCTGCCTCATCGATCTCCAGACTTTAAAATAAATCTAGCATCAAGCAACGACATGGACGTGCACCAAAACCTAACTTTTATTGCACTGTCCCCTCTGTGGCTCACAGGAAAAGAACGAAACAGAAGGGATTATCCAAAATGCCTTCTAAGGCCAGGAGGATACTTTCATACTTTGTGTATTTTCTTTCAGTTTATTTGTGCAGCTATAGTAACTGTGTATTGGGCTCTGAGTTGTTGCATTGTTTCCTGCATCGTAACTCTTC
Organism: Nibea coibor; assembly: GCA_023373845.1. Classification (NCBI taxonomy): domain Eukaryota; kingdom Metazoa; phylum Chordata; class Actinopteri; family Sciaenidae; genus Nibea; species Nibea coibor. Next base: position 12,046,473 of record CM041739.1, on the reverse strand, counting down.
CTGTGCTTCCTCTGATCTCTCTACCCATTACCACTCGACCTCTAACTTTAATTTGCCCCAGTCCTCTCACTTGTCTCTCGGAGAGGCCCAGTGCCCCTGACAGCTCGGTCTTCCTCCTCATGGTGATGTAGCGGTTGAACTGAAACTCCTTCTCCAGCTCAAGGCGTTGCTGGTCAGTGTACACCACCCTGTACTTGTCCTTAGTGCGAGTCTTTCCTCCTGAATCACACAAAACAACCCCGATTTAGTAAGTAGGTATGTAAGATTGGATGGTTGACGGACTTAGTGAATGCAAGTGAATAGGTGTGCTATCCTGTAACACAAGCAAGAAGGATTATGATATAAGTGAGTCATGTGGTCAAACAGACGACTAATTTGAAGACGCCTTCAGGTTCAGGCGCCACTTAAAGCCCCATCAACTCTATTAATCATGCTAACTACAACTAATGTAAAGACTCCTCACTGCATTGCATCAGTGGTTCCCCTTATCACTGTGAGGTGTGTTTACATAGGTGTTTACACAGCCAGCTATTCATTGACACGCACGTTCACACACTCTTAGGAAAAGGGTGAGTCAGAGTTATTGATCTGAAATTTTGATCGATCGACGCAGAGCAACACACACGCACACACACAGACATAAGTAAAGGCTTAAGGGTTCGCCTTTAGTGGAGATTTGGTTTGACTTCTGCTGATTTCCTGTAATGCCCGTGTTATCTCGCCAGCTTGTCACCCTATCTACGCACCCAGTGGACAGAGAGGGTGGGGAGCTACACTTCTGCAGACTTCACCGCCTCCGCTGTTAGCTTTCCATTGACATCTCACAGCGCTCTGCCAGAAGGGGAGGTGAAAATCTTGATGAATGTGTGTGTGCAGTCAGTCTGACTTTACTCTGTATACATGTTTACATTGTTCCCATCTATTAATGTGTAGTTTACCACATGCGTCACGTCTGTACTGCAGGGGGGTTTGTTTGCCACAGCACTGCGCCATGGAATCTAGAGGTCTATGATAAAAAAACTTTAATCATCATCAGTTGTTATCTAGATGTCTCATTTCCTGTTAGTTGCTCTATAAGATATGTGACCAGTCTGAGGATAGACCACAGAATGTGTCAATCTACTTCAGACAAGAGTTTTGTCTATGTTAAAGGAGCAGTATGTGCCTCTCTCAGCCTCACCGAGTGTTTACATGTATTAGAAACACTAAACACAAAATATTACTCAGGATTATATATGAACATGGATTATTGATTCTATTTATCAAAATAAAATGTTTCATTACATCACACAGTCTATAGTAAGCCTGCATTGTGACCTCTCTGGCTCTATGCATTATGTTAATCCCACCTGAAATGGTCGGTCTGATGGGTTCATGTTGTCTCCTCCTGGAGTTTAAGAGGTCCTGTCCGTTCATAAAGTTGTATGGAGTGAACGACCCCCCTCCAGCGGCGGTGGGCGTGCCGCTCAGCTCCGCGGGGGAGAAGCTGACCTGTCCGGCGCTGGGGCTTGACCCCGGGAAGCTGTACGGATACTCCTCCCGGGGAGTGTAGATTGGGTTCCAGGCATTTGTCGACGGGTCACCGACTCCCGGGACGTGATGGTAACCGGTGAAGTCATACGGAGGCGGAATGTACTGACTGTTCAGTGACAGCGTCTGAGCCGGGAGTCTGGCCGACTGTGTGTTGGGGTACATACCGGTGTCCTCGTCCGACAGGTAGGGTTACTCTCAGGTGTACCTCAGTGAATCAAACTGTCTGGCGCATGTTAGGCCTCTCTGTGTGTTCCCGGCAGGCTCTGGCTCTCTGTTTTCACTTCAGTCTAAGGTTCAGGCTTATTACTGTCCGGCTACCTGTGCAGTAAGACTACACACCTTTATGGATTTACTGCCAGGAGTTCAAAAGTATCATCATGACGTCACGTTTTACCTGAGACCCACCTGCCTGCTCGTCTTGGCGACATGAGGGCATTGACCCCGACTCACCCAGCCCAGTGTGCCTTGGTAGGGATATTTTTTTGATAGGTCCATCGCGTCAGGCGTGCATGAATCGTGCACACGCGTGCACGTACAGTACGTGTGTGTGGATCATGTGATATCCAGCACGGAGGTTGTAAATGAAAATATATCTGCTGAATGAAAAGTGAAAGCATTCATTAGGCAGAGGAATGGCTCTTTCTTATACACAGCCACGTCTGTAATTGTCAACATTAAATCCCTTTAAATGAAATTTATTTAGTTTCTTTTACATGAAAGAGCCTCAAGAACACGAGGCATGTGAAGTATTTGTGTTTCTGTGCAATAAAAAATGACTACTGATCATGTAAACCCCCAAATTCCTAGAAATGCATGTCACTGACATAAGAATTACTATGACTGACACATTGATCTAATCATTATATTAATGTTGTACCCATAATGAGCTAATGTTGAGCATTTCCATAGCTGTTTAAAATTAGACAAGATAATAATTTATTGAACATGTAAAATGTCAGTGAAGTAGTTACTGTAGCTGTCAGATATAGTGGACATAAAGAGGCATGAATCTTCTCAGCTACAGTCCTACAGTGAAGGAAAGCGGGTAGACATAACGTACACCATGTTTACCAAGATTTGGTAACATGTTTCCTAGTAACTGTGCAACAGTTTGTCTTGAACTTCCTCATTCAAGTAATGGGTCACTATATGTACATTTATACTTATTTTGCTCTTTAAAAAAATGTAGGATGGAAATTTTTATGGGGGTTCTTTAATTTCAAGTTTATTTATCATGTGCAGGTTAACACAGGGTCAACAATACAATGAAATTTGTGGGACAAGAGGAATTAGTAAGCTAATCATTAAAACATTTATTATGTGACAGTGAAGTAAGAAACTTAGACATACGTGAAAATCATCACTGCCAGTGAGATTATAATTATGTTATTAATGAAAAATAACCCTCATTACTTTGCGTAGTAGTAGTTTACAGGCTGCTACAAATAATTCCTTCAAATCAGCATCAAGCTGTGCCGTCCACTACTGCTCAAAACCACCACATGAGGGCAGTAAAAAACTGGTAATTGGCAGGTCACTTACCACATCCTTCACAGACACAAACTTTCTGCTCACAAACACGAGGTGCATGATAACTTGCACAAGAGTTCTCAGTCCTGTCTGCTCTTGGCTTTATACTTTTTCCTCATTCAACTGATGTACCCGGAATATTATGCCATAAAGTATACCGTTTTATTCCGCTTGTTGAGTTTCTCTGTGGGTCCATCTGAGTCTGACAAACATTCATAAAAGATTCATGTTAGTATCTTGGTCAGAACACTCATTATCGGCTATAACAGCTATCAGCTGTTCGCGTGAAGCAGGCTCATGTTAATGGGGAGAAAAGTGCTACAGGCCTGGACATTAAGGAAAGTGCAACATAAACATCAACACATATTGCATAAAGCTCGGAATACAATACATCACAGCCACCAAGTGAAAACAAGTCGGCTAGAAATAAAAACAAATGTGCTTTTAGCGCTCACAGGATACATTAGATCGTGTGTTAATGTACAACTGCACTGTGCGATTTGTCTTCAAACAGAAAAAGTTTAAATTTATCTGCTGCTGTGTGCCAAAAAATGAAAACGCCAGGCTGTGTAAATCTTTAATATTTATCCAAATGAAGGGTTACTGTAAATAATGATACATATATAGAGGTTAAGTTTAAACAGTACAGCATAAACACTCTTCCCACTGCTCTCCTTGTACTTGTCCCGACATTCAGATTCATCGAGGGGGAACTAATAAGAGACCTGTAGCCTCTTTTCGCCGTTTCTAAAAGCTCACACGTGTTAGAAGGAGAGCTGCTGTAGGTGCCCAGACACACCCAGAGCTTTCATCTTGTGCAGTCAGTCCTCTCCTTCCTTCTCTGACCTGTTACAGTCAAGTGATAAACCGCTACAACATATCTGTCAGATTGTGTTTCACAAATGCTGAAAAGTGTGTTATTTTAGATGGTGTTCAACAAATGTCAACATCATCTGGCATCATTGAGACCACTGCGGTTTTTATTTGATCACAGAGTGTGAGGCGGTGTGAATACTCACGCACTCAGTCTGTGTTCAGAATTGCCTAATTAATGACAAGACACCATAGAGGTTTTGGCTTATGTGATGTCTGTGATGACAGTGCTATATATAATCACATCGATTTTCTTCGCCACCGTCTTCGTAAGAGATGGGGAAGTGGTTAAACTAGATAGATCTAGTGTGATCTGAACTCACTGTTGTTCCGTAGGCCATTTTTTTTCTTCACTACGCCTCGGTTTTTAGACAGTCTGCCATAGAAAGCTGACAGGAAATGAGAGCAGACAGAGGATGACATGCAACAATGGTCCCAGGTCTGACATACCTCCCCAGGATGCTGCTAGTTTCTCTAAATTCTCCTGCTGGGCTTTTTATTTCTTTCATTGTGTTTTTAGCTAACTAAATCTAAGTCTAAGATGAAGTCCTCAAATTTAAAATATCTTACTGAACAACAGTCCGATATGTTTGCATGTAACAGTACGATTAATTAATTGTTTCAGCTCTAAATTGAGTTTTATCTCTCCCGTGTTGCACTTTAAGTTGTTATTTATTTTATTTTGAGAGGTTGCATCTCAAAGTATGATGACAATGATTGTCACTGTTGTTGTTTTTGTGTATTGGACATGTCTTTTAGGTTTAGGCCTGGGCCATATCTGAATCAAGTGTCAAGGAGCTTTTAACTATTAGTGACTACTGACCACTTAGAGCACCTTTAAAGCACCTCATACACACATACTGTACACTGATGGCAGAAGCTGCCATGTGAGGTCCCATCTGCTCATCAAGAGCAAATGAGCGCTCCCAATCCAAAGCGCTCACAATGATTCAAAGCTCATATATTAACATACCAATTTGGGGTCAGTATCTTGCTTAAAGACACTTTGACTGGACTGCAGGAGCCAGAACTTTGATTACTAAATGACACACTCTACCACTGAAGCCTAAGTCGCCTTTATTGGTGCAATTTAAGATAAATCTGACACCACATGTGTTATGTCCTCATCCGTCTTCATCTATCAGAGGTGTGCTGGGTTCAGCTCCAGGTCCAGGCATCAGTCCTGCTTTTTGCACACACCCCCCTCCCAGGGGCCTGCAGGGGCCCCCCGTCTGTCAGACACTAAAAGATAAATCTGTTTTTATCTGAAATCCAGCAAAATACACACACAGCAAACACCATAAAGGGTGGTTGCATTAGTGGAGCTCCAGCTATGGCAACAATCCAGATCAGCAGTGAGAGAAACCACTCTTTAGCTGCTCTGATAGGCTGAATAGGCGTTGTATTGTTGCAGCAGAATGATTTGGAGTCCAGTCTAATAAGTTGCTTGCCACTCTGCCAAGCTGTATGACTAAAAAAGGAGAGCTGTCACATATAAAGCAATAGACACGACTCCACTGTAGCAACATGGTAAAATTATGTCCACATTAGACACATCTGTCTTGGCACTCGCTACATATTTACACCCAGCGTGTCCTGTTCGAGCTGCGATTTGCTGAAGGATGTGTGTGTCCAGCTGGTAAAAGTATATTTTGAGTATTTGCATAATTTGTATTTTATTTTTTAGTAGATTCATTTTTGCAATTTATTGCAAGAAGGCGTTAATTACATGGAAAGAGATGAATAGATGTCACGGTGGGACAGTCCTGTGTGGTGTTGTTCCCCTCCTATCTAATAACTGAGGCTCACAGGCTCTCTAATTACTTCTAGCAGGGCTTTTATATTTACCCTCACAATTAGAGGAGAACATGGTTACTGTCCAATTTAGCCCCTGTCCCCCTCCTCCCCTCTGTCTGCCCCGACCCCTTGTTAGAGAGAAAAGGCCCTCGTCAGCTGCAGGGTTGCGTTATGAATTTCAAGCCATCCTCTCATATCCTGGGAAAGGAAGAAATTAGGGAGAGTGCCAAAGTAGAGAACAGGTTTTTGCACCGCGTGTGTGTGTGTGTGTGTGCGTGTGTTTGAAAGAGAGAGGGCTGAAAGAGTAAGAAAAGAGACACAAGGGGGGTGAGGACAGAGGGAGGTGTTGAGTTATTTTGTGTGAGGCTGATGGAAAAAGAAAAGGACAGACTAAGAGACGTAACATGCAAGAAAAGTGTGTTAACTTCAAGTATCATAATGTGTTTACACCTGATTCTAGCCGATTATGTAAGTGAAGTTATTTTGCTGAGAAACTGAGACTTCCATGTTTGTTTCCAAAGCAGGCCACCATGAGCTCTGCCAAAACCTTTTTTTTGTGCTTGGACCTCTCACTCTCACTCACTCTCTCTCTCTCCCTCTCTCCCTCTTTCTCTTCCTTTTTATTGTGTTTGTTGTTTTATGGAGGGGTTAGATGCGGTCCAGATTGCTGTTGCCAATAGAGACTGTCTCTGTTCACCTCCAGTTGCTTGCCACTCCATTCATAAACAAATCACTTCAGCTCGGGACCTCTCAGCTGCTATCAAAGAACAACAAGCAGAACCTGATCTGTATTTTCAAGTTTTCTCCCTCTGTTTATTCTCTTTCTCCGTCCACTGCTTCTTTTTTTTTTTTTTTCAAACGTCCCTCCGTTGCTTTCTGCTCGCTCTGCTTCTCCTCTTCACAACTCCCTCCCTCCTCTTCAACTCACTCTTACTCCAGCCTCAGCTGGGCCAGACCACTGACTCTCTCCTCTGTGTGAACCTGACAGAAAGACAGTGTGTATGTGTGCGCGCGCGTCTCTATTGGGAACACTTCTTTTTAAACTTACAGCACTCTTTTGGGAGTGGTGGGCAGGCTTTTTCAGAGTGTGAGAGAGGAGACCCCCGTGGTGCTGTGATTTGACTAAACAAACAGCCGGGCTCAGAGCGGTACCTCCTCCAGCGGGCTCCCGGGACAGCAGAGATTAACCTCAGACTCTGAACATCTGAGGGATCCATACATCTGAGGCAGCAGCCCCTGTAGAGACAACCAGCTGGAAATCCCTCCTCTGATTTCAGAAGGAGGAGACCGACCGCTGTCCGGCAAACCTCTTTGGAGAGAGAGGAAAGACTTGTCAATGCTTCGAGGATCACTCTGAAGGTAAGGAGCCTTGCTTCTCTGTCACCGTCAGGGGTTTTACTTTTAGTCACGGCTGCTTGGCAGCTGCTGGCAGGAGTGGAGATGTACTGGACAAAGCGATGAAAATTCACTTACCCTTTACGGGAAGCCCACTGTGACAGATTCAATTTCATAGCTGTCTGTTACAGAGAGGATGCACCTCATCCTTATAGCACAGGACACTGCTGGTCCATGTAACTTCCTTTAATTTAAACTGATAAAATAATCTGATTTAATAGCAAACAAAATGTCTGTTTTGTTTTGTCATGTTCTTACTAGTTTGTGAGAATGTGGGTGGTGTTTGTCACCCACATGCTTGAACGTATACACAACAGGAATTACAATGTGAGAGAGCAACCTGTTCAAACATCAACACGGTGACGGCTTGTATCTCTGTACATAGACACCTTTTCACTCTTTACACAGCGCAACTTTAACAATGTTTATCTTCTCGCTAAGGGAATACGTTTGACAAGGTATCCCAGGGTCTCCCTCACACACACACACACACACACTGGGCTTTATGGCACAAGCTGTTTGTATGCGCCACTTTGTGCTTCGCTGCTAAAGAGCTTGTTTATACAGCCTTTTTCAGTCACCCTGAGTGAACTGACGGTCCTCATCGCTAAACCATCAGTCTCTTTCCTCCCTTGTGAATGGTCCTAACAGAATCAATCTTCCCTGCATAGCTACATGGAGAAGCTCACTGAAAAGCTATGTAGTGATATCAAACATGGCATCAGTCACTGTCACCGGCATCCTCTCTAACTGCGCCTGCATCTCTTTATTGTGATAACACATACCAGCTTGAATTTACTCAGCTTAATGCCTCTGTCGCCCCACTTTAAAAAAAAAAAAAAAAAAAATGTAAATCTGTCATAAAACTCTGATTTTGTTTCGTCTGAGGAACTCAAACACCGAGCAGACATAAACAATCGGTTGAATCATCTCCTCGCATTCATCACCGGAGAAGTTTTTAGTACCTGGAACGAGTTACACTATTGCAATGCGAGCTATTTCATAGCTGAGACACATGTGGCATGCACGTCTTTTCACTCTAATCCCACCATATGTTTTGCACCTGAAAACCTTCCCACTTCCCCCCGTTATGTATGACTGCAGCAGTGTTTAGTTGTTGGCTCGGTTAACTGCACATCCATCTTCTGTGTACAGATGACCTTTTTGATATGGAGGCATCTGAATTAGCGCAGGTTGTAAACGGTGTTGGCATGTGTTTGGGTTCAGATGTTTGACTCCTCTACAGTAAGGAGTTTCCTTTTGAACTTCTTTGATGTTCTCTGGCTCGGTGGATATTTCGGTCCAGGCATTGTCTAGTACTGTTGTTACAGATGAGCTGTTGGAAACTTGCATTCATGTCGTGCTTTTACCATCAACGGAATTAGAAGGTATTGCATTCATATCATAGTTGAGCTGGATGACGGCTGCTGAGTATCTCGCAGCAGCTTCAAAACAGTAGACACGCTCAACACAAGTCTTTATAGCATGGATGTGTAAAACATTGTGAAGTTTAATTTGCCTCCTGAGCGGTGGGGGATTTTTCTCCCTGTGCGTCAGGCTGCTGGTATGTACTGCAGCAGAGCTCTTCTCCCCGGCCCATGATGCAGCGCGACCCATTCGGCTCCATTCCCCCTGGCCCGCACTTAATCCTTCGTCATCAGCTGTTTCCTGGCTCTCCGGGCTCTCTGCATGCCAGCCGCTCTGAGAAAATGTGCTTCACATTATGACCATGCAGAAAACATGCCAGGAGTCTGATTTGGCTCACATGTGCCGATATGTAACAGTTTGAGCTCAGCAGAAAGTTTTGAAACACATTGATCTCATTCTGTCCACTCGTGATTTATCCCCCGTGAGCTGAACACACAGCTGTCCAGCAAGCGCGCTCTGAAAACCGGTGTGACGTTGTTTAGATGCGGATCAAGTGTAGAGTTTAAAAAGTAATTTAGAGCACTCAGACATATTATCACATGAGTATGAGTGTGTCTATTTATCTTTTTTATTTAAATGTAGCAGCTCCTGACGCACTCTGTGGCAGTCACTTATTGGCTGATTCATAATGCATCACTCATACTTCTGAGCTGAGCTGTTCTTTGTAAGTCGATCAGTCTCGTGCCGTTCTATATGTCGCTGCCTCTTTAATGCTGTACTTAGACTCTTATTTGAGCCTTATAGCTTTGATGAAGAGCACTAAGTGGTGCTCCGATACAGCATCCTGTACGGCTGCCTGTCCATCTGGCCTCCCCCCTCCCCGTTCCCTCCTTCTTTCCCTCCCACCCACTCACACTGTGCTGACAGGCAGCTGCATCTCATCTCCAGTCAGAGAGCGCGGCCACTCCTACAGAACGACTCCTGGAGGAAATGTTTCTTTTTGAGTTGTAATGCCAAACGTTCAGCTGGAAATCAGGCTTGAAATGCAAAGAGAGTGTGATTTTCAAACATGTAACAGAGAAGTTGTGCAAACATATGAACATGTGGTGGAAATTAACTCATGTACGGCATAGGTGCTGTGTATTTCCATGGTCCATAGTGTACTTTTCACTCTACTACTACTTACTATTTACTGTACTGGGGGGTTACAGTTACCTTTCAACAATCAACAAACTAGTTATGATTGTTAAACACTAAATAAAAAAACATAATTAAACAATAATGATATATTTTTGTTGTTTTAAATATTTAATGCTATCGAGAAAATCCTGCCTACCAGCACCTCGGAAGAGACCTCAGTTTCTAGTGTTTGTGCTAAGCTAAACTAACTGGCTACAGCTTCATATTTCTACTATTCATACCGGGCCCGGCATGACAAGCATGTACACAATCTTCTTGTGTAACTCACTTGTGTAAGTGTATTTCTCAATACTAAGTCAAAAGTTTTCAGGGGCTTTATACAAAGTTTAGAATGCAAGACTTTTACATTTATATTGCTGCCTTTACTTCGTCCACTCAGGTACAACATCAGAAAGATATAACTATTTCCTCTCTGAGTTTGCTGCCTAAGGAAAATGCAGGTTTTAAGCAGGAAGTTTTGGTAGGCATCACCTTCCATCTCTCTCGCTCTCTCTCTTTCTCTCTGTGGATTTCGTGCTGTTCTCAGTCCAACGAAAACATGCTGGAATTGGTGATACAGTGCAGCGAGAGAGGACAAAGTTTGTTTTTAAGATAAGAATATACAGGAGATTCCCCATAGTGGAAAACAGAGACTAAATTTGCTGTGTTTTTATTTTGGTTATTTGTTATTAACATTGAGCCGTAGTGACATTTATCTTCTGATTTGAATGCCCGTGCATATAAAATGACACCCAAATGAACTATTTCAAGATCGTTTTGCAAATTTCAAAAACACATGCACGTGCGGAAATTGCACAAGCAGTACAGATACATCATCCACGATCATACTTCTCGGTGTCTCTTTCCCCTCCTTTTCCCCTTTCTAGCATTATTATCGTGTTTAGGGAAACGAGAGGAATTTAAAGCCGTAAGGCCTAATTGTGTTCAGCTGTTTCTGTTTCTTTCTTTTAGTGGGGGGTGTGGGTGTGTAAGAGTGGAGGGAATGGAAGTATGTGTGGGCGTCCTCCATTTCTCACGGGGCAGGTTGTGGTTGTTATACCTTCAAGTGTTTGTTGGATGGACGGTGTGCAGGAAAAAGGAGGGTAGTACCCTGCAGATGGGAGGGGAGGCCTCAGACGTAAAAAGGTGGGAGGAAGTGGTGCCGCTTATGCCACCAAATAATATACTGTATCTGATACTGATGTATTCCCAATGAGTAGAAAGAGTTCTGGCTGGGACAAAGCACACAGAGAGAATTACAGCCTAGAAACCCAAAGATTTACTGCCCAAGATAATGGGGGAAAATCGACATGACTTCAATGACAACAGCTGTTTTAGTTTCTTGATATCTTAATCACTTTTCCTTCATTTAAGTTCCCAAATGAGTAGAAAATTAGATCATTAAACTGATTTCAAACACAAGCCACATCTAAGGCTGTCATTCTACAACCGTCAGTTTTACCCAGAAGCCCTTTACATCCCCCCACTGCCACTACAAACAGCATTTACAACACTGTATGAAAGGGAGCAAACCAAGACCCACAGTTTCCCAAACATGTGTTGCCTCAGCACGAGTACAGAGTCACTTTGGTTGCTGAGGCAAGACCACTCACAGTCACTGTATCCTAATGCTGAGCCGAACAAAAACCGGAGGGAGGTTTCAGGCTGCACCAGAATATGATCGTGCGAACTTGAGATGGCTTAAGTGCGGCTTCAAGCTCTAAAGTTACAGGATACAAGCTGTTTTTTTTTTGCTGATTCAGACGTTTTCAAAGTCCCGAGTCCAGCTGTGTGACTGCAACTTCTTGTTGGGGTTCAGTGTACTGAAAGTGAGATAGATCTTAAACTGTTATTAACATTTAAGACCTCCTTTCAGCCTCAATCAGTCCTTCAGACAGTTACTCAACACTTTCCAAGGAGGTTTCTGGGGAGTAGAAATACATGGGCCTTTTGATGTATATTTTTCATTTGACTGTGACTGTTAGGAGAAAGAGTGTCAGAGGTTTCCATTGAAGGTGTTATATACTAACAAAAGATCAAATGTATGCATGTATGTAACACAAAAGTGGTCGCTTGTAGTGACAAAACAACAGCATTATCACCTAAATCGGCACCTCCCTTCAGATCCTTTAAGCGTTCTGATACCGATACTGATTCTGATACTGAGTCTTTCAGATCATGGAAACAGAATAAGCAAATAAATCGCAACATGTGACTCTGACAACACCGAAGACACAAAAACATCCGAGCTTCATGGACCAATGATGAGGCTGTAAACACACAGAAAATATTCTGTTTCCATCATGTTTTCTACCTGCTTTTCAATCGGTTGAGATTTGAATGGCTGCCTTTTAATGAAATTATTTCAGTCTAACACCCCAATCTCACAATCAGTATGTCAAACTAGGCTGTGATCATCAAATGTGAATGGAAATTCTGTTACAGCGTTGATTATTTCTTGCTTCAGATATTTCCAGGACCATATTTTAGTGACATTTTTGGCAATACAAAACCCAGCACCACCCAATACACCCACCAGCCACAGAGTTTACTGACTGTTGTAGGTTTTCTACCTTTTGATCAAAAGGGATCGTCACAGACCCTTTTTCTCTGGTCATGTAGAGCCAATTTCAAAAAATCTTCAATCAGCCTGTTGTATGAAAAGACAATCTTTCAAGTGGGGAAATGCCCCTTTAAGCATTTCCTGCATACAGGAACTCACATATTCTGTCAGCATGTTGATGACATGTGTGCTGTCCCGGCTGAAACTGCCTTTTAGTGCAGAGCCTGCAGTCAATATGGCATGTGTGTTAGTCACGTTTGTGGACAGTGAGGCCGTCTGGGACGGGAGCAGTGCATCGTGGGTCTGCTGCCGAGGGACCAGAAGGTTTTCCTCAGGGGGGGTAGGTCTGTCCAAGGCGAGTGATAAAAATGGAGGTTTGTTTGAACAAAGACACACGGGGTCATTTTTTTCCCACAGAGCTCGCCAAAGCCTGTCCGTTCGGAGATCCGTCAAAAGAAAACCTGACATCCTTTTAAGAAACAAAAAAAGACGAGTGCGGTGTGTAAATTTGTTCTGCGCTGTGGTTATTCTGGTGGCATGATTTAGTGCATGTCCTAATAAAGTGCCAGTTCATAGTGTGTCTTATCTGAGCCATAATTGTTTGCATTGGAAAGAAGTGGCCGCGAAACTGGAGATGTTTGTTTTGCAGATCACAGCTTCCTGTACGCTTCAGCAGAGTAAACATCACTGTCTGTGATGTAAGACTCCTTCTGCCGTCCCACTCCAAACTTTGATGTGGTGTTTCCCATAAATTGTTTTCTGTATGTCTGCATGCTGCCTTTGCTGTCTCTTCCACTGTCTGATCCTGTGTGCAGTGTTTCTGCGGTGTGTTGACAGTTTGTCATGCTTTGTCATTGGTCTACGCGGTCTCTTTTTGCACGTTCATTGTTTGTTTTTTTATCTCTTTCTTTGCCCTTTGGTCCAGTTTTTCCTCATTTCTGATTGTGATTTACATTTTTCCCGTGCAGCTTGTTATTTAAAGCAGTTTCTGTCTTTGTAGAAGATTCATTATGTGCAGTTTGTTCTCTTCTCATTGTGGTATCTCTTGTTGTTTCCAAGAGTATTTGCTTAGAGGTTGCGGTGGTCTGCTGTGTCATTGATGCATCACAGCCTTACACCCACACAAGACCAGAAAATTTCCCCATACAGGAAGTCAAAGCTCTCCAGCTGCACTTTTGGAGGCTTTTTGGACATCTTTCTCTCTTTTGTTATAGATTACACTTTTTTTCCCCCCCCTTTTTTTTCGTAAATGCAACCTTTCCACTCTTGGGACACACTCAAGCAAACAATTGCCAGCAAATGTGGTTCACAAAGCAGTTCCCACCTCATCCAGGACTGCTTCATCACTGCCAGATGTTTAAATAAAACACGCAGCTACAGTATGTATAGATAATCCCAGAGGTGGGATTACACGTTGCTGTGGGACCGAGGCCGTGCGTGGGCTGCGTGCGTCCCGCTGAGGTCGATTTTCGCATTCTTCCTCATTAGCTGGTGACACTTTGAGTGTAGCAGGCTTGTTTATAAAAACTGGCAAGGGTCAATCAGCCACCAGATTCCCAGCATCTGTGGGAAAACTCATACAGTGGGATAACAGTTTATCCCATAACATGGTGATTACTGTGCCATCACTTACATAAACACGGTTTGTTTCTTTCAGACCTCCAGGACTGGAGTATCCCATTTCAAAGATTAAAAAGACAACAATAAACATCTCAGCTGAGTTAAGTCGTCTTTAAGACCCTCTGCAAGATCTCATCCTCACGCTGAGAAGCACTTGACTTGACTTGACTTGTGGATATCATGGATGTGTTTTACTGTAAATCGTCTCAAAGACCACTCTGTTGTCTGTGTGGTTCAAACAAAGAGCTTCTTTCTGCTTAAGGGGTCAAACCGCAAACCAAGTGTTTTTATTAAGCTTGAAACAATGTCACTGAAATGCTGCCAAACCGTCTTGGCAGGCTCACTCATGTCCTGACCCTTTTTAACACTTCATATTTTTTTATATGTTCACTTTCTTGCAAGACCTGACCGAGAGAGAAATAAGCTAACAGAGCTAGCTTTAAGCGTCTCCTCACACCAGGATTTCGACTTTGATGTCACTGTCGCATCTTCTTAAATCTCGCCATAGTGCTCACTCTCCGAACTCTATTTGAAGTGATCTTCTGGCTCCCTTTGGTCCTCTGATCCTTGTCAGTACATCCTATCTTGGGCATCAGAGTCCCCCCGCTGCCTGACAGTCAACATGAAACCTCACTGAGCTGCAGTAGCCAAGCGTTACTTTTACATCCTTTTCAAACACACTAAAATAAGATTTGAACACACAAAGATTCTTTTTCAGCGTCTGCTGTTTGATGTCCGATGTAAATCTGTACCCTGCAGTAGTCCCAATGTAGCCTCCACGGCTAGCAAAAATAGCACCAGCAGCCAGTCACAATAACATTTGTTAGTCCTCATGGTGCCAAGTGACACATGCCTTTGGCGTCACCACGTTTAACTGTTGTCGCTCAAAGTCATCATCACTGACACAGAGGTTACTGAAACTCGTAAGCGCTGATGTACGGCTTCCTCAGTGGATGGTCCCCTGCTGCTGGCTGCTGGAGCACCCAGGGGATACGGTGACCCCCCCTGCTCCTGCCGTCATGACCAGCGGGGTCCCAAGTGTATCAGCGGTCCTGGGAAAGTTTCAGAGGAATACTGTGGGAATGTGAAATGTACGCAAACATGATCATGTGTGTGTGTGTGTGTGTGTGTGTGTGTGATAGTGGATGAAGAAGTTGTGGGTGGGTTGGAGTGTAATGCAGCGTGTGCCTGTGTGCGTACTCTGTGTGTTTAAGTGCATGCAGTATGTGTTGTTTGCCTATTAGGAAATGTGTGTGTGTGTGTGTGTGTGTAAGAACTACCCTAGCTCTCTCTCTCTCTTGTTGCCTCTTGCTCCCTCTCTGTCTCTCCGTCTTTTTTATTAGAACCAGGAGGCTGGGGCGGAAATGGACCAGTCATGTTTTTGGAGCAACTCAAGAACTTTTCGTTTTGGGAGCGGAAGTGCCCAAGGCAGTTAATTTTAGGAAGACAACGTGTATCTGGCCTTGGGTTAGTCATGGAACTTCACCATCACTGCCAAACTCTTTTATACCTGAAAATACAGCCATAAAAAAAAACAGTAACTTTGATCCTTTTTTTAATAGATGAAGTTTCAAAGGTTGTGTTGCCTGATGTCTTCAATCTATAAATAAAGACTGAGAAAAGTAGCCTCAGATGAGATGGAGAAATGCGTTGTCTTCTATTACATAATGCATAAAGAGTCCAATTTCCTAAAATAGAGATTGTAAAATTGGATTGCATAGCCCAGTAAAAATGGGGTAAGATTTCGCAAGATAGATTTCACAATTATTCCACTGCCTCCCTCCTTCTCTTCCTCCTCCACCCTCGCTCTTCCCAAGCCTCGCTCTTCCGCCCTCTCTCTCTTTCCCACCCTTTTGCGTACAGGCCTGTGATCCATCCTTAACTGTTTCCAGACGTCTGTGTGCTGCAGGCCTTAACCCCCACCCCAAACATAATAACAAACCATCCCTCCCCTCCTCAATCTTTGCTTATGCCTTCTTACTTTGCAGTGAAATTGGCTAACGGTGGTTAATTTTGAGGATGGTACCGTAAGTGTTTGGCATATCCGACCTCATAACCTCTTGAATAAATGCTTGGATGTTGATATCACTTTGGAATATAACGTCAAATCCCAGTAGTATTGCGAAACCACAGCAACCTTTCAAAATCCTAAGTATGCTCCTGTGTCAGCAGCGAATGCGAATGCCCTCGTTTCCACTTTTGTTTTCACCAAAACCAATTAATGGCTCAGTACGGCTCGAGAATAGCTTGGACGCAGCATTGTTGTCAAAGAGCGTGTTGCAGAGCTGCGCACAGTGACCCGTTTGTTAGCGGGCAGAATGCTGGTGGACCAGGAACAAAAAGAGCCAGACATTGTCGCTCTGTCCTGGTGCAGCGAGGCATCAAATACCTCCAGTGTGAGCTGCATCTGCACCTCAGACCCTGCGTGTCGTCCACAAGCCATTAAAGCCAGCAGCTTAACAACACATAAATACTCCTTGTTTATTTCCTTTACTATGAGCAGAGCGAGGTTTTAGGCCATTTGCTTTGTTTGGAAACAGATTGTTCTGACATGAAATGTGATTTATTCTCTAAACTCTCACTTGACCTGCTGGCGCTCATGAAGGCAGGAATCAGTTCATCATGATACAAAGTCTTATGGAGAAATGTTAACTGGTGGTGGTGTTCTGTGTCAGTAACTAGATTTATAGTTTATTTCCACTGACTTTTCTTGCATTGATGTGTGTCCTGAAATATTGACCATGGTGTTCAGTCAGCACTGTTATCCCTTGTGTTTTTACAGAACAAAGTGCATTGAAGGTTTCCGCCATGAGGAGGCTCCATCTGACAGTCACAGTCACAGGTGAGAACTCGATCTCAACGAACTAAATCTGTAATAGGACCACATGTGCTCTTGCAGGGAAGCGAATAGAACGATGCCAAGCTTAGGAGGAAGGTTTTACGCTTTAGAGCACGTCTCCAAATGAAACTTTATTTGACGAATTCAAAAGGAATGCCTTACGAAGTTGTGCTTAATGAGTGGACACTTTATCTGTCACTGACAAGGCATCATTACCCTCCCACATATCCACCCCAGACAACTCATATCCTTCATCATTTAGAGATAGAACAGGATCTGGCATGTATTGTTGTTTTAACCTCTGACCTCATGCTGCTGTCTCTTTGACCTCCAACCTGACCCTCTTTATTTGTTTTGCCAACCGCAGCCCTCCTGTATTTCTGCACCGAGTTGTGCTGCCTGAAGATCACACCTGATGACAAAGAGTTCGTCCTGGCCAAGGGCTCTTCCCTCAGCCTCACCTGCTCTGGCTCAGAGGTCGCAGAATGGGAGTTCAAGAGGGACGATGTGCCGTACTTCCAAGTGGAATCAGTTCAAAACAGTGCTGAGAGCTACCAAGTCACCCGCAGCAGCACAGACACTGTTCTGACCTTGCTGAACGTGAGCTGGAAGCATACGGGGGTGTACTATTGCTTTGATGCACTCACTCAAGAAATTAAGGAGGTGGCTGTTTTTGTCCCAGGTGAGGCCTAGTTTGTTGACTTAAGATTAAATTGTTTAGTGTCATATAGTTTGTAAAAGCTGCCTGATTTCAAAGACTAATTTAGATTGGCTCACTACTGAGAACGTTGCATAAAAGTCATTAAACAGCATCAGATCTAATTGAAAATTACAAAGTTGCAATCAGAAAAGCTACAGGGAGTTCTTTAGAAGCAGAAGGATTAGTATTAAATCATTTTGTACTCTCTTTGTGAAAGTTACAGCTTAACTGAGCCTTCATTCTATCATTTTCTGTTTGTTTACTATCTGTAAAAACAGGAAATATAAAGATGTATTAGTATGTATTATGGAACTGTTCACAGCCGCAATTTAGAGAGTCAAACGAGCGACGTTTCTGTCCACAGACCCCGATGTGTGGTTCATAGAGAGGTCCCATGGCATGGTAACAAAGACCAGCGAGGAAACCACCATCCCCTGTTTGGTCACCAATCCCAACGTCAATGTCACCCTGTATGAAAGGGACACTGATTTGCCCATCAGGGGTCTTTATGTTCCTAGTGAGGGGTACAAGGCACCCCTGGAGGACAGGACCTACGTGTGTCGCGGAGAGCTGAACGGCGAGGTGAAAGAGTCCCAGGCCTTCTACGTCTTCAGTATTGTTGGTAGGTGCACGGGTTAAAAAGCAGAAAAGCAGCTCTTCCCAAAATAAAAATGCGGTGATTATCGACTCACCCTCGTGTGTGTTTGAACCCCTGAGAACCCACAAACGCAAAGCTGGCCCCTTTAATTCAATCTCAGCCTACACCCAAACTATTAAAGTTAATGAGTCTGAGCGCCATAAAAATACCCATAAAATGTCTATCACATTTCTGCAGCATAATCTACAAGCTTTGTTGCCCGTGCAAGTCCAAAAGCAGAATTTATTCCCGTATTATCACATCGCTTTGGTCACCTTACAACTCTCCAGTGGAAGACTCTGTAATGTGCAGACAGTTTTCAGTGAGGAGATGATGAGGTAAACGCTGGACTTTGGGTCTCGTGGTGCAATCGTTTGGCTAGAACACAGAAAGCTACTACATGAGCTCTTCCAGGGATATTTTTTACTTTTTGTTTTTGTTTGCTGAGATTGAACTACAGGAGCTAGCTAGCAGGTCCAGCTCTGCCTAATACTGATAAGATAATTTCAGGGCTTATTTTTGTTCGGTGATTAATTAGTAGTGAAAGAGACTGTTTGACATATTGTTTTAATAAATCATAACCACCTCTTCCTCCTCTACCCCACACTCTCCCTTCCTGTTTCAGTCCCAGAGGCCATCGACGCCTACATCAATGCGTCAAAGACCGTCCTGAAGCAGGGCGAACCGCTGACAGTAAACTGCACAGTGCACGGAGTGGAGCTCGTGTTTTTTTCCTGGGATCTCCCCGATGCAGCGGTGCGTAGGAGTGCAGCAGAACAAGCGCTTTTGTTCAGCTTTCCCTTCATGATCACTTTCAGGCCTCATGACCGAGTCTAGATTGCATCAAGATGTAGAGACACACCTCAATTTTTATCCCCCTGTGAAGTTCTTCTCACAACACATTGTTGTTATTGTAATAATCGGTTGTTCTAGGGTTCATTTATGGATCATTATGAAAATGTCCACAGTGAAGTTTCAGCTTCACTTGCTGCAATTTTTTATGATTGAACATGGAATAAATATAATTGTCCTGCATTATGCATTTTAATCATATTCAAGATAAAATATCCATAAAATATCATCCTTATCATTCCCCTCTTCTCTTCAAGATGGATGTCAGTCCGCTGACGGACGTCCTGTCTGCCATGAACATGCGATCCTGCCTGATCTTCCCCAGCGCCACGGTGGCCCACAGTGGAAAATACATCTGCCATGTCCTAGAGAGTGTCAAAGACCAGGATGCGTCTGCCAGTGTCAACATCACCGTGCTCGGTTAGAGTAACCCACACACACAAACACAGCAAACTAAAACAAACTGATGCCGGATAAATTATTATTGTGTTTTACTGACAGAGAGAAGACTACTTATTATGTAAACCTTTGCAAGTCAAGGTGAGCAAGGTGCTCCTTTTAAAGGAAATGAAGATCATTTCTATTTATTTCTGTTTAAAGTGTGAAATAAACCATCGACACGGTGTGGATGCCCTGAGTGATACCTTGAAAAACAGAGCTTCAAACCATGGGGGGTGGAACAGCGACATTATATTTAGACTTTTGGGAATAAACTCCAGGGAGCTGGAATGTTTGTGTAACTGAGTTTTGAGCAGTTTTAACTATTACATCTATCATCTTTGCTAGTATGTGATCTGGCAAACAACAGTTTGAGAGCCAATAAAAGCAGGATTCATCACAATGAACTTTTCTTCCTCGTTCTCCTCTTGACAGTCGCTGAATGCTTTTGGGTCTTTAAATGCTTATTCTATCTGCAGCGAAGTGTGTTATGTTTATGGTATCCTTGAATAACTTGAACCGCCACGCTCCAGGGAGACTAGGCCAGTTTAGTGGTGCTTTCTGGACGTCTCAGTGGAAAAGACAGATACCGTCTGGCCGCAGGAGGTCAGCTGCAGCAGTACAATATACTGTCTCAAGTCTGCCGTCCAGTAAAGTAACCTTAATATAATCTATCTAATCTATTATTTACTATGGAGTATATGGAGCTTGGAATGTTGGTTCTCTCTCACAGTACCCGTCATTATTATCTAGTAGACAGGGGAGTAGTAGTAGTAGTAGTAGTGCAACATTTAGCAGCTAGACATTTAGTACCTTTTGCTCACTAGATCAAATGTATGACACGTGACGTGAATAATGTTGCTGATGGTTTTATTTTCCCTCCTCAGAGCGTGGCTTTGTGGATGTGAAACCTGCACAGAAACAAAACATTTCAGCCAAGCTGCAAGAAAATGTGGAGCTGAGATTGGAGATTGAAGCCTACCCTCCCCCTCAGGTGTACTGGAGCAAAGATGGCGCCGCCGTAAAGGGAGACAAAATCATCACAACCAGACAAGAGCATGAGATCAAGTGAGCCCTCCAACCATATAAATACTATTCTGTACACACAGTAGACCGATATACTTATAGGAGTTGATACATTTCAACAATTAGCGCTGGGCCTCTGTTAGGGTGACAGCCTCCGGAGGCGTCTAGCTCTTGTCAGTCATCAGCAGATAAGGCCTCCACAGAGAGAAACACAATACTCTCCAGAGGGCAGGACTCCATCATTCATCTCACAGGAACCATAAACACAACATACCTGTCACAACTCACAAATGTCTTTCACAAAAAAATCCCAAACAGGGTCTTAATTGCAACTTAATCCTTTAAAAAAACAGACCTGGGCGTAAGTAATCTAGAAAGGACGACCAAACCAAGAACAACCAGTCACTTCCTCTTAAGACATCCCAGGGAGGGTTTTGTACTAAAGGATAACACTAGGCATGGTGTATTTGATCCACTTGTGCAAAATGAACTTGCAAACAATTAAGAGGAGCTTATAAAGAAGTTTATAGTGTAATGAGCGGAGGCACATTTCCGAGAGGGTGAACCTAAAAGGGAAAAGCTCACAGTGCTTCTTTTCTTAAATATCTCACCGAGCTCCCTTTGATTGAATCTAGAAATTGTCTTTTGCCTGTGGAAATACTGTATATCCCTATATCTAAAAAAGGTTGATGCAGACTGTAGAGAATCATCTACAGAGATCATCTCCTGTTTGTTTGTTTGTTACATATAAAAAAAAATATATATATATTGAATTGAATCTTTGGTCCACTGCCTATTTCCTTCGCTCAAATGTTTATCAGCAGTTGCTTATTGATGGAGAAAAGCAGTGAAGAATCATATTCCTTTAAGTGTCTTACCTTTTGTCCATATTACATCTCTCAGGTATGTCTCTATTCTCACCTTGGTGAGGGTGAGGACGGAGCAGAAGGGCCTCTACACCGTTCATGTCACAAATGGAGACGACACAAAGGAAGTGACCTTTGACCTGGAGGTCCAAGGTGAGAGGCTGTTTTAAGAAGTTTAAAATGATCACAGCATACGCGGTGTTTCTTGTATATTTTTAGGTCTTCGACCGGAGTCCTGGTGTTGAGGCCTAGACATTTTGAAAGTAATGCTTTTGCATAAGAGGAATCAAGGACAGACTTTGTTTGTATGCATGTCAGCAATGATTAATGGCCGCTGCACCCCCTGTGTGTAGTTCCCTCTCAGATTAAAGACCTGACGGACCACCACCTCCCGGGGAAGAGACACTTGGTGACCTGCGTAGCTGAGGGGGTCCCAACGCCGACCATACAGTGGTACAGCTGTGACAGCATGCTCAAGTAAGTCCCGCCACCACCCATTCATCACTGAACCGCCATGCAGCAGACACTAGGGGGCTGACCATACACAGAAATTTATTTTACTTTCTCTGGAAATGAAGCGATCCCATCAGCTGACCTCATTTTCCGCTGCAGGTGCAACAACCAGACAGCGGTGTGGCAGTCTCTGATACCAGAGCCAGAGGTGCTGAGCATCAAAACCAACGTGAGCTTCAGTGAGACTCGAAAAACCAGCCAGGTGCGGAGCCAGGTGACCTTCCACAAGCCCCAGCAGGTCACAGTTCGCTGTGAGACAAGCAACCAAGCAGGACTCATCGACAGGAGAGACGTCAAACTGGTGTCCAGCAGTAGGTGTCATGTGATTTTAAACATTATTTTAGTGTTTTCACTTGAAGAACACGCCCGAAGGAAATGTAGGACATCATGTTGCCTGTACATGTATGTTAACTGTACTAATTTAATGTTAAATTGTTCAAACATTCTACATTTGGGTCTAACTAATAAACACATGGTGGTCTGTTAAAAACACGATTTAAGTCTGAAAGGTTTATATTTTAGAAACACAGTGCAAGAAACAGTAAGCGATGACAAACTGTGTGTGTTTTTACTCAGCTATAAATATCAGTCTATCACCTACTTAACAAGATGATTGATTGAACTTGTTAATAAAGTGAAGTTTTATGTCTGTTGTGAATTTGAGACAACTCGTTCTCTGGCTAATGCTCTGTGTCTGTTTTCCTGTTGCAGCTCTGTTCTCCCAGGTGGCAGTATTGGCTGCTGTTCTGGCCTTAGTTGCCATCATCATTATGTCCATCATAATACTCATTGCTGTGTGGAGGAAGGTAAAACCATAAGTGTTTTTATTCATTTATTATTTTCTCTCTCTCTCTCCACTGGTCACTCATGTGCGTTTTCCCTCTGTGTTCTCAGAAACCTCGTTATGAGATCAGATGGAAGGTGATAGAGTCTGTGAGCCAGGACGGCCATGAATACATCTATGTCGACCCCATCCACCTGCCCTATGACCTGGCCTGGGAGATGCCACGAGACAACCTGGTGCTGGGTGAGTCCTCAGGCAAACAGGGACAGATGACAGTATGGAGATGTGTTAATGTGGAAATGTGACGTAGTAGATAAACACAAACTGTACCTGTGTAAATATATGTGTTTCAAATACTGAAGTACAAATTACAGAAAATACTAAAATTACTATAAAATAATTCAAATTTTCAGACAATAAGA
Organism: Nibea coibor; assembly: GCA_023373845.1. Taxonomy (NCBI): domain Eukaryota; kingdom Metazoa; phylum Chordata; class Actinopteri; family Sciaenidae; genus Nibea; species Nibea coibor. The sequence continues at coordinate 12,023,538 of CM041739.1, read as the reverse complement.
CAACAAGTTAAGTTAAAATATATAATTGAAACTAGAATTAATAGTCTATACACATAATTCATATTCAAAGTGAATTAAATAAACATAACTAAAAAGTTTATTCCGCTATGACATTTTCTTTTCAGTTTGTTATTGCATATTTTATGTGACACGTTTATGGTTGATTAAATGACTCATTCATTGTTTTTTATTGCTCCTTCAATGTCGTAACTAATAACGTGCTCACATAACAGAGTAAGTAAGTATAACTCAGTTTAAACAGACTTCTATTCAGCAGTCCTCTTGTTGCTCGGACAAGAGCAAACAAATAAGTATGTAGCTATCACCAGGTGACTTTAGTGCTGTGGGTGGTTTGGGTCGTCTGGGCGTAGTTGAGGATAGAATACTAAGTGAGTTTTGTTAAACTTGTCCTCTTGGCCCTAAGCCCAACCTCATTTTTAAAGCTCTTTTTAAACTTTTGTTGTGGATGATGAGTTGTTGGTAGTCAGCTGCTCCTCACTAACAGGAAGCTTCCCAAGCTCACGCAGGCCCTCTATGGTCAGACCACTGCTCAAGATCTGGGCCATCTGTTATAACCTGCCAGTTTCTAACTTGTTTTAATGTTCTAATTTAAAAAAAGAAATTCTTCGTCTTTCACTTTCATGTCTACCATGTGCTCCATTCACGCTCTGTCCTACTGAGCCTTTCTTTGTGTTTCAGGTCGCACTCTTGGATCAGGAGCCTTTGGCAGGGTGGTCGAGGCAACTGCGTACGGTCTCACTCATTCCCAGTCCAGCACAAAAGTGGCCGTGAAAATGTTGAAATGTAAGACATACGATGTAAAAACACAGTACAATGCCATGTGCAGTCCACACTAGAGTCTCTTGCGTATAGCTGTCAAATATTGTGACACCGGAGCCATATTCCTGTGAGCACAGAGAGAGCAGCAGCCTGCTGAGCTTTAGTCTGGTTGCCAACCTGGTTCGAGTTTCAGCCAACTGGTCAATGAGCAGCTTGGCAAGGATGCAGTGTGTCCTGATCTCAGTATGTTTAGTTCTCTTGTTCTCTCTCTCCCCCCTCTCTCTTTCTCTTTCTCACCACCCAGCCACAGCCAGGAGGAGTGAGACTCAGGCTCTGATGTCAGAGCTGAAGATCATGAGTCACCTGGGTCCTCACCTCAACATCGTCAACTTGCTTGGAGCTTGCACCAAACATGGTGAGCGCTAGTGCTGTACTGTGCTAATTAACATGGCAATTAGGTCACTTTATAGTTTGTTTATGCATTAACAGCACCTGATATCAGTGGTGAGCATTTTTTTATGCTGGTGGTTCAGTTCGCACAGACGGCACATGCTCTATGTCTCCTTTATCTTTATACAACAATGCTAAAACAACAGCCATTTAAGGAAGAAGATGCAACATTTACATTATTTGTGGCTGAGGCTCACCTCTTTCTAATCAATTCATTTGTTTCCATTATGGCTAGCTGGAAGTCCTGCTTCATCTAGTTTAACTATTTAAAATGCTGATAACATGTGATGTTAACGTGATAAAAAAGAAAGTACCCGAGAAGAAGAAGAAGAAGAGAATAAAGCAAGACAGTTCATGCAAATAGAAAATCTATTCATGTAGCTGCAGTGGTTGTTGAAGAGGCAGCACAGATAAAAACACACTGTGGAAAAGCTGCTGTCTAAGTCCTTTTTGGAGCAGAAGAGAGTTACGGTCAGGGTTAGGGTAACTACAAATTTAATAGCAGTGCACAGTTTACAATTATACAATGTTTCATAATTCACAAACTAACTTCATTTAAATATTGTTGTTAAAACTAGATCATTTCTATATGACTTTCTGTATTTATATAAAAAATAAAATGAAAATAAAATGAATTAGCAACTAATCCTGATTGAAAATGTTTGCTCATTTTATTATGACTGACGGTTATAATATGAAAGGCTTCTAGTAATTATTTTCATGTTCATATATTTCTTGTGTGAAGTGTGCACCGCCTGTAATTATTGTTTTATTAGTGTTTGGTAAATCTCATATTCTCCTTCCACCAATCAGGCCCTCTGTACCTGGTGACTGAGTACTGTCGCTATGGCGACCTGGTGGACTACCTGCACAGGAACAAGCACACCCTCCTGCAGTACTACGCTGAGAAGAACCAATACGACGGCTGCCTCATCTCCGGAGGAAGCACTCCGCTCAGCCAGAGGAAAGGGTGAGAAGGACTACACATAAACATGTCTCTGTAACATGAAGTTTGATATGATGTTTGAGTAGATTTTCACACTTTGTGTTTCTCTCCAGCTACGTGTCTTTCGGAAGTGAGAGTGACGGAGGATACATGGACATGAGTAAAGATGAGCCGTCGGTCTACGTGCCCATGCAGGAGCAGATAGACAGCATCAAGTACGCAGACATCCAGCCCTCTCCGTACGAATCTCCCTACCAGCAGGACATCTATCAGGAACAAGGTCTGACTTGAGCCACGTGTGTGTCTATATCAACAGCAATTCCTTTTTTCAGTGTTGTAATTGAAAACAAGTGTAAAGAATTGAGCATACTGGACACAGGAAACAGAGAAGAACGAGACACACTGTATGATGTGAAGCCAACCAGTAACTATCCTTGTGTTGCTCACAGTGGAGGAACTCCCGTGTGTGGAAAAAGTTCTCTTTTTAGTCAGTGAAACTGAAATTGTGCAATGAAACATGAACAGATTAATTGGTTTAGCCTCATGAATCAGTGACTGTTATGCTTTTTGATCAGAAACCGGAGCGAATGTACAAGCAAATATTGCAGCGTATGAAGGGCCTGAGCCTCTTTTCAACTCATGCAGTCACAGGACAGCAGGAGTTTCCCCAACAACAAGACAATGTCTTCTTTCATGAGGTGCTCCTCACCTCTTCTTCTTCTTCTTACGTTTGTCGTTTCACTTTGTCATTCGGTTCAGGTGGAGGCAGATTGGACCTGGTCATCGGTGACTCTCCTATTCTTACCTATGACGATCTTTTGGGCTTCAGCTACCAAGTGGCCAAGGGAATGGAGTTCCTTGCCTCCAAGAATGTAGGATATCAGGATTTAGTCATGTTGTTAGTCATACTTGAGCTTCAGGATTCTGTGAATTTGTTTCCATTTAAAGGAATAGTTCCTTAGAGGAGCAAACACTTTTGTTTGTATGCCAAATACGAAGCTACAGAGTGCAGCCTGTTCAATTTCCATCCAGACTGCAAACAGTTAGCCCGGTCTTGTTACTGTTTTCAACAATTTTATAGCTTGTATATTTGATTCGATTTCATTTTTATTACACCACAGTGTGTCCATCGTGACCTCGCTGCCAGAAATGTGTTGATCTGTGAGGGTAAACTGGTGAAGATCTGTGACTTTGGTTTGGCCAGAGACATCATGCATGACTCCAACTACATCTCCAAAGGCAGCGTAAGTGGCAATGTCACTGCACAGATCAAGGATAAAACACACACACACCAAATTAATATAATGTAATGGATGAAACAAGTAACTGCAAACTGGACACTTAACCCGTTGTCTAATAACTCTTTGTTTCTTTTTTTTAAAATTTCATTCAGACCTTCCTGCCCCTGAAGTGGATGGCACCAGAAAGCATTTTCCATAATTTGTACACCACCCTGAGCGATGTGTGGTCATACGGCATTCTTCTTTGGGAGATTTTCACACTGGGTTAGTCAAAACACACATGAACAAAGAAAAAAAGGCATTCATTAAAAGCAGAACTGATTCATACAGAAGAGGGATTCATCTTTTTAATTGCTTATAGAGGTCATATTGTGGCTGTTTCAGCTCCTTGATTCGTCTAATTTTAGAAGTCACACACGCTTCAGGACTAGACTGTAGACTGTAAATTATGAAAATATGTTTCTGGGTAACTAAAATGAATCAAATAAAATAAATGTGTGTATGCAAAGCTCAAGCAAATTTGAAGTCTGGTTGCAAGTACATACTTTTTTTTGTTTGAAGCCTCACATGAGGTTAAAATCTTATTAGGCACAGTCAAGCTTTGAAATTAGCAGTTCCTTGCTCAGGGTATTGTGAGCTTCTTCTTTTTTTGCCTCTTCCCATGAATTTTTTGAAACGTCCATGAAAACAAAGGAGAGTTTATTGCATGTAGTGTAAGGCCTGGTGGAGAAAAACAAGCTCACAATCCAGCCTCTGTAAGTGATAACCAAAGATTCTCTGTGCTTCCCTATCTCACTCTGACATTCATTAGACTTTTCAGATACATGTTTTACAGTGTTTTGATGTTTTAAAGTGAGTATGACTTCAGATTTATGATTCCTATCCTTAGTTTATATTTAGAGTTTACATATTAATCTAGATTAGATATATAGCCTGTGCATGATGTCTGATTTCTAGGTTTAAATGATTGGAAATGCTCTCTGCAGGAGGAACCCCCTATCCTGATTTGCCTATGAATGAGTTGTTCTACAACGCTTTGAAGAGAGGCTACCGAATGGCCAAACCTGCCCACGCCTCTGATGAAGTGTGAGTCTCGCTGCAATCGTTCCATTAATGTTACCTCTCCAGTTCATCAAAATGTGAAATGAGGAGTCACTTAATTTTACGTTGTTTATGTTGCAGTTATGAGATCATGAAGAAGTGCTGGGACGAGAAGTTTGAGAAAAGGCCTGAGTTCTCCTTTCTGGTCCACAGTGTTGGAAATATGTTGGCAGACAGCTACAAAAAGGTACTTTATTCATACATCAGTGCTGCCTCAAACTGTGAGCTTGGAGCTTCCAACACTATACTACATATTCCTGATTTCCAGATAATGAATGAGTCTACCGATTCATTTATTCACTCACAGTCAGCCTGTCTTCCCTCTAGTGGCTGGTTAGAGGTCTGGTAATCATTGAGACACTGAACCAGGACTCATCAGCACTGCTTAACTGTAGATGACAGTGGTGGAGAGTAACATAAACTCAAGTACAGTCTTGAATACATACTGAACTTGTATGCTAATTTTTCGAACAAAACATATGATAAAGCAAGAAAGAAAAATATATACTGCGTACTTAGATATTAGGTAGGTACTTAAATGCACAACTCTTGCTCTCAGTATTTCTTCTGCTTCCAACACTCTTGTGCTTGTTAGAACCTCTTAGCGTTGCATGTTGAATATAAAGTGTAAAGCATGATATTGTCTCTCTTGATTTAAGGTAATAATGAGATAAGATGGAGTGGTGCAGTGGTTAGCACTGTTGCCTCACAGAAAGAAGGTTCCTGGTTTGAACCTCTGCATGTTCTCCTTCTGACTGTATCTGTTCAGGGTACTCCGGCTTCCCTCCACAGTCCGAAGACTTGCATTTAATAGGTTAATTGCCCGTAGGTGTGGTGCTCGTCTCTATGTGCCCTGTGATGAACTGGTGACTTGTCACCCGCTTCTTGCCCAAAGTCAGCTGGGATAGGCTCCAGCCCCCGCGACCCTGATGAGGATAAGCAGTTACAGAGCATGGATGGATAATATAATGATTTAAGATACAATTAGTTGAACAAATTTACACTTTTCTATGACATTAACAGGTAGCAAGTCAGTAGAAGATGATCGGCCCGCAGAAGTGGAGAATATTATAGTACTGGGCTTGAATAGTGTGAAGATGTGTACTGATCAGAAGACTTGTAGGATAAATACAGTTCATGTAATAGACATAGTGTCGAGTTTGATTCCGAACTCAAATACTGAAACTATTATCTCCCGATAACAGAGATACAACCAAGTCAATGACAACTTCCTGAAGAGTGACCACCCGGCAGTCGCCCGCACCAAACCCCGTCTCTCCTCGCCCTTTCCAATCGCCAACCCAGCATTCGGCTCCCCATCTCCTGGCACCTTCTCCTTCCCCCAGGACCCCTACAACCAGAGCCCAAACCCTGGAGAATTCAGACAAGAAGAGGCAGATGCACAGGAAGTCATACCTTCATACAACGAGTACATCATTCCCATCCCAGACCCCAAGCCGGAGGAGGTTTTCACTGACGTGCCATCAGAACGCCCTGCAAGGTACGGAGAGGCTGAAAAAGATGCGGCAGATGTGTGCCAAATGCTGGGGTTGCAAGAAAGATGAGGATGTATTTGCTTAACAAGAGCAGTGTTTTTTTCCACCACACACCCACTCATCCAGATGTTGAGCTGAGACAATAGCAGCATTATGGAGGCTGACACGGAGACATGTTTTTATAGCATATACAAACAGCAGCCAGGCAAAGGTAGCTTTAAAGACCAAATAAATGTTTGACTGTACAAAAGCCAGATATATTTACACATATAACCAAAGGGTTTTTTTCATATTTGACTTGGACTTAGTTGTTGTTTAGTGTTAGATTTGTGAGAAGGCCTGCCAGGTGTGGGAGCGATAGCAGATTCCAGCTCTGTGTTTTGAATTTTGTCAGGGGGGCGATCCTTTTGCTTACACTTGGATCATAGATTGAACCTTTAACTTTGTGGTTTGAGCTCTTTAGCCCCTTTATAAGAGAAAACAGAGAAGCACTGTCCAGGGTCACAGACTAATGTCAGCTCTGATGGACATGTCGGACGTATGAAAATCAAAACAAGACATATCCATTACATGGGCCAGTCAGTCATCGTTATATTAAAAGAAAAGTAGAAAATATGACTCGAGCTGAAACAATAACTTAATTAGAAGACAAATTGACTAATTATTTTGGTTAGTTATGGTAAATCGGAAACAAAGATTTCTCAGTGCACAGTCAAATGAAGTGTCTGTCTCACAAGCAGACAGCAAAGATGAACACGGACATACTGCATGTCAAAGCAGCCACAGCAACAACACAGAGAAGAATACTGAAAACTACAGATCTACCAAAGCTCATTCATGTGTACCCGCCATATGAGACACTTGTCACTGTTTGCTGTTAACACAGAAAGAGCTGTAAGAGAATTGAGGCTGGGAAAATTAGATCAAACTCTAGTTACGAGATCCTGACTTAGATCTGTAGCCAAACCATACATCCTGTTGTACTAATGGCCTATATGTGTCACTGAGCATGACAGACATTGGAAAGTACTCTAGCTGTGGCTGGCTGTGTTGAACTCTCTGGGTCTGTCTGACCATGTGTCCTGACGTCTTTGGTCACTTTGATTCAGCAGGACACTCCCTAAAACACCTCAAAGTGCTCACATGTGATAGATCCAGCTTGTCTGGCCGTAATCAGGGTTGAAATTTAAGAAAGAAATTTAAGTTGCTTTAGTATTTTAGACATATTATTTTAAAAAAACAATAAAGATGGTGTTTAACATCCCAAAGATGTAAGAGGTGTTGCCTCTTGTATTATTGATTAAAGACATTAAAGACCAGATCAGCAAATCAACTCTTCTTATTCATTTACTGCACATTAGTGTAAGGAGCACAAAGGGAGTACTCAACAAAGATCTGCATTACAAATACTTTTATTGAAGTATTATATTTAAAGCAAAACATTTTTTCATTAAATGTTCTCAAAATGAGTCAGAAGTTTCATTTTTGAGTTAAATATGACTTCTTGTGGTTGCTGAGAGGAAGGATGAAAAAAAAAAAAAAAGGGGAAGCGCCACAAAGAGACATTAATAAATATTGACTATGGCGTGTCCTTCTGTGACTCATATGTGACTGAGTGCACAGTGTGAAGTTGTGTTTCATTTTCCTGCCTTCAGCTCTCTGGCTCTTGAAGAGGAAACCGACTCCATGTCGCAGGACACGGCCGACACTCTTCCAGAGGAGGACAGGCTGGAGGAGACCAGCGAGAGAGACGCTCTGCTGGGCTCCTCGGGGACGCCCGAGGTAGAAGACAGCTTCCTGTAGCCTGAAACCCTGACAAAACCGAGCTCTTTTCTGGGAATTCTTTTCTTCAAACATGCCTGAAAAAAAAATGAACGTGACTAAAGTAGAATGTAGCAAAATTGAGACTGAGAAGGCAATCTTTGTATTTCCACTAAGCACTCGAAAGGTTATGCCCTTCCCTTCTTTGAGATTTTGTATTACACTTAGTACCTCTGAAACTACAAAATGGTTAGAAATGAGCGAGATGTTATCATTGGAAGCTTGCCACAATATAAATATGGTACTCACATGACCTTCCTATAGCATCAGTTTAGTAAAGTAAAGATGTGTTTACTGTATTTTTCATTGTAGCCAGAGACTTATAAGGCCTTATGAGATGTGAGCTTTTTTTTTAAGTTACATTTAGCTATATTTTTTTACTGCATTATCCCTTTATGGTTGACAAAAAGTGTACATTTTTAGAGAAGCGGGTCATTTTCTTAGTCTTACAAACACAAAATGATTTGCACAACAATAAAAACACAACACATTCACACACATGAAGTGAAAATACTACATGAACACATTACTGGGAATCATTAGCATTAAATTGAATTGAAAGTGATTTTTTTTTTTACCTTAAGTACGACCAACAGCTGTTATTGTAATAGTTTTGTAAAAGGACCTGAAATGCAGACAGATTCTATGTGCACTGTTTTATTTTTAGCTCCATGTGCCATTTGGAGGCTACCAGTTTTCTTCTTTTCTTTCTTTCTTTCTTTTTTTCGTGAGAACTATATGAAATGTATTTGTGCGTCGTTTGTGAATGTTTGACTTGTCTTATGTAGGTTTATTTCCTAGTTTTGTGCCAGATTTGCACTTTATTTAGAAAAAATGTGGATTTTCAAAATGAAGAAATAAATACAATAAACGTAGAACAAAACTGAGAATCAACTTTTCACTTAAATATGTGGCTGTAATAATAAATCAGTTTCCGTGATGACAGGTGACTCTCACAATAAACACAGCATATCACTGCCGTAGCACAAGATGGCACTTGAGTGCCTTTGTATATAGACATATAGACAGAGTTTTGTCTCGCAGCTGTCGTCGCTTGCTGATATGAAGGGCTACTGTACTCAAGAAACCTAGCTAGCCATACGTGTACATGTAAAAATGATGATGCTTTTAGTCCTCTGTTGTACTGCGTAACATTCACTCACACAACGTTTCAACTTTCAATACTTATTCCACCATTTAAATCAACACCTTGTAATTTTCTGTAGCAATTAAAATGCACAAGATCACTGTATCACAAGCTATGGTACCAAAGCAGTTCTTAACGTTTACAAATGTATTTTTTATATGTGCCATTTTATATGTTGTAAATGTGACAATAAATGTGTATTATCATAGTAGTACCACAGCGTGAATCTTTTATTGATCATGTGACTTCAATGGCTCTGCCCTGACTGTCTTCATCTAATTTTATCCGCTGCTTAAACAGCTAAAAGCAATTAAAAACACTAATCCTGGATGAACATAATTCCTGATAGTTGCACTAATATAAAAATATGTGTCACATATTCAGTGATTACTGGCTGAATCTATCTGAAAAAATCTATAATTTACTTGGAAGAGGCTGCGTATATTCATAATTACTTCTCTCTCTCTACACTCTCGTATCTCTGAGTGCTTTTCTATGACTCCTAAATCAGATTTCTAAGAACCCTTTGACTCTCCTTCCCTCTCCCATGAGCCCACACTTTCCCTGCTCGAAAAGCCTGACAGTCATGGTTCAACAGTGATGGAGGTGATTAGTCTCACCTCAACGGATATCTCAGGAGAATTGCGCCTTTCTGTGGCAAATTGGCACTGGCTCATTAATTTGTTGAGCGTGATATGTTGATCCGCCTCCCCACACACACACACACACACACACACAGTTCCTTCCACCCTCCACCACTTGCTGTCTGAAAGATTTCATGTTTGCTGTGTGACTTCTGTAGTGAAGAGACACAAGCAGAAGGGCAGAGGCAAACAGAAAGGGAAGAAGGGACTCTGTGTCAGCTCTGGATGCTGGAAACATCAATCTCAGGAAAGTTAATATAACCCATTCTGTTAGGACTGAAGACAACTGCAGGTGAGTACCTTTTAAATAAACCAGTGATGTGTCCATGCTGCATAATTTAGAGTTTAGTACTTTGATGATTTGATGATTAACAAACTTAAAGTACTGCTCTGCATGAAATGCTTCCTCAAAGTATTTCAAACATTCTGGTCTATTTCCTGGTTTTGATGTACACAAAAGAAGACAGATTGTTGTTAAGCATAAATTCTGCGGAAAACAGAAGTTAAGGAGGGTGGTAAGTGATATCACAGCTTCAGAAGTGATTTTCTCTCTCCAACACCACAGACCAAAAGTGTTTCGCAGCAAACGCAAACATCAACATTCAAACTGCAGGTTTGAAGTTGATCAAGGATGCAGTCCTACCTTGCTCTGCTGCTGGGGATCGTGGCATCTGCTGCTGCAGGTAAATCTACAACTGCAACTTTTCATTCTGGTTGGTTTTTTTTGTTTTTTTAGAGCTTCTGCAGATTTAGATTTGAATTTAAAATTTGAAAATAAGACAACGCAAGTGAAAGAGGAGCAACCACGCAAAAAAGACAAACCGTGAAGAAGGGATGTGTTATTTTCATACTGACTCGAAGGTGTAAAGATTGTGAATATGCAGTGATAAGAGTAGAAAAGCTCTAAAACGTTTGGTAGAAATCAAATCAATGTTTTAAATATTTTTATTTATATTTTGAATGGAGAAAATGTCTGCGCCATAACTAACCAGTTATGCATGTAATACATAAAAATACATACTCAGACATGACTTCTCGTGTATGCAGCTCTGATGATTTCATCGTACATTTCATGGCATAAACTCGTGGTCAGTGCAGAGGAGCTTAGAGACGATATCCATCTGAGATCTGACACTCCATTGTACGTAATTAGCAGGATAATTATTTGCAGCATCATGGGATGTTGGCGTCATTCTTATGATACTTCTTTTTCTCTCTTTGTTCCCCCAATTTGATTTTGGGTCTGAACACCAGATTTAAGGGTATCACCCGCCAAGCATCAAATTGCAATTTCATGTATTTGCATTTGAGCACATGAAAACATCTGTTGTTTGGTGTAACTGTGGCTAAGTAAATTAGGTCTGAGGTGTAACTGAGGATATTTTAGAGCTGGGTGAGCAGTTCATCTAGATGATCGAACAGGGACTTTGGAGGGATGGCAACTATTTTCACACGACAATCAAGAGGTTCAGAACTAACACGCTTGTTGGTTTCAATTTACGTTTCGGTCCCAGTCTCTGAACATTATCTTGTGTACTGTGGCGAATCTAAAAATGCTGATCATGGAATCTCAGTTCTGCTTAAAACATACTGTCAAAACCTCTAAATAGAAACTTTTATAACCTTTCCCAAAAGTGTGGACTCAGGTTAACAGGAAAGGCATGTCAGTGTCTTCAATGATTTTCACAAAGGTCTTCCAACCCCAGAAATATCTTAAATGCGATGAAATCTACTGAGTTTTTGAAAACTCCTCAGCAAAGTCATTAAAGAGAGCACTGTTCTTCTGCGCTAAAACTTACCTCGGGGTTCAGCTCTTTCTTTTTTGTTTGAGCAGTTTCTCCCCTGGAGATGTTGGAAAAATGCTGCTCCTTTTTCCATACTTAAAATACTCAAATGTTTAAAACATCTTCATATAACAACATCAAATGTGAAGCGCTGCTGAGTTTTTATATCTCCTGTGTCGAGGTAGCGACACTGCGGAGCAGAAGGGAGAAGGATCGAGGGATGTTATCAGGGTCCAAATCTTCAATCTGTTTCCTGAATTCATGAGATTACTTCCAAAATAAATCAGAACCATGGCACAGATGAAACAGCTCTGGGTTCTCAGTTATCTTGAAATGACCAAAACAGAAACAAAGTCTTGAATTATCGAGGAAAAAGCACATGATACAATGAAGTACTTACTGAGAACTTTTTATATATTTTATTTTGTTTTTACACTTCTCTTGCCATCTTTTTTCCACTGACTAAAAGGTCAATAAATCCATGAATTAATTCATATTTTAATTATTCCTCAGCACAATGGAGGCGTCCGGTGATCAAGTTCAACTCTAAGGTGGTGGAGGGTTCTGAGGTGGTGGTCAGACCTGGGACCTCTCTAGATCTGAAGTGTGAGGGTGACGGGCCTGTGAACTGGCAAACGAGGCTAGCCAAACACAGACGCTTTGTGTCCAAGGGCACCGGGAACTCACGCACCTTAAGGGTTGAGCGTCCGTCTGCAGAATTCACTGGAACATACAAGTGTTATTACACTGCTGCGTCGCAGAATCGGGAACCGACCGCCTCGGTGCATGTGTACGTGAAAGGTGAGCTCTGACACATAAGAGATGTTAGTGCTTGGATGCCATGATTGTCGTTTACTAGATTTCCTCAGTGTGAATCTCACATTATTCCATTGTGCTATCATCTAATAAATCTGTCTTTACTAGATCCAAACCGTGTATTCTGGACCAGCAGCACGTCCCTGCGGGTGGTGAAGAAGGAGGGTGAAGACTACCTGCTGCCCTGTCTGCTGACTGACCCATCAGCGACAGACTTAGGCCTTCGCATGGACAACGGCACTACAGTGCCACCAGGGATGAATTTTACAGTTTTCCGGCACCGTGGTATCCTCATCCACAGCCTCCACCCCAGCTTCAATGCTGACTACGTCTGCACAGCCAAGGTCAATGGAGTGGAGAAGACATCTAAGGCCTTTTCCATCAACGTCATTCAGAGTGAGACGACTTGGTTGATAACCTGAAGCCGAGTCATTGATATGCGCATTAAGTTTGATGCTCATTTTTAATTTTTTTTTTTTTTTTTGCTCTAGAGCTTCGTTTCCCACCATATGTCTTCTTGGAGACGGATGAATATGTGCGCATTGTTGGGGAGGAACTCAAGATTCGCTGCACAACACACAATCCCAACTTCAACTACAATGTCACCTGGAAGCACACCACAAAGTCGGTTAGTATGGGGCGTTTTGGGAGTGTTCTCAGTTTTGCTCCTTTTAATCATAATTTCATTTCTGATTGTGGTTCTACTCTCTGTCTTCAGAAAGCAGTGGTAGAGGAGAAGGTTCGCTCCAGTGGAGAAAATCGCCTGGACATACAGAGCATACTAACTATCTCTTCTGTAGACCTTACCGACACAGGAAACATCTCCTGCATTGGCACTAACGAAGCAGGGGTGAACAGTTCAACAACATACCTGCTGGTTGTAGGTAAGCTACAGAAACACTTTTGCTGTGTCTCGTATTGAACAGCCTGAAGCATTTTCCTACCACTGAAAACAAACTGTATGGATTCTTTTAAACAGACAAGCCCTACATCAGGCTATTGCCCCAGCTCTCCCCTAAACTGGCCTACCAGGGTCTTTCGGTCGAGGTGAACGAGGGAGAAGATCTGGAGCTCAGCGTGCTCATCGAGGCGTATCCCCAAATCACAGAGCACAGATGGAACACCCCAACATCTCCCACGTCCACACAGGAGCACAAGCTCATCAGATACAACAACAGGTACAACACAAAGACCAAAGCTGGTGACGAAGGAGAAGATACCCCATACAGAAGTGGTCTTATCTTACTGCACCAAGATGTAAGCACAGTTTAAAAGAACAATCAAGTTTAATACAGGAAGGGGAAACCACTCTGTTTAAAATATGCTGTCGGTGCATTTTAGGTGAATTTGACACCGAGCAGCAAGGTCATATCTCTCTCTTTGGGTCATAAAGCTGCTGCTAAAGGGAAGAGTGGTGTTCTCTTTTTAATTTGTTGACGTACTTGGTGCCGATATGTAGGAAGTGTCTGAATTCAAACCACAGAATTAGTCACGCTGGATCCTGTAGACATTCCTCTTTTTCTTAGTTTAAACATCCTATTTGTGTGTGTGTGTGTGTGTGTGTGTTTAGATACCATGCTAGCCTGCAGCTGAAGAGAATGAATGCACAGGAGCAGGGGGAATACACCTTCTATGCCAAGAGTGACCTAGCCAATGCGTCCATCACATTCCAAGTCCAAATGTATCGTAAGTTACGCACAAATTAGTCAAGACATTTACGGCCTTGTCACATGATTAAGGTGTCTGAGACAAAAGGAAAATTCATGTTTGTTTCAAACCTGATAACTGCTGCTGGTCTCTGTTCTCCTAACTTTCTCCTCACTGGCAGAGAGACCTGTTGCTGTGGTGAGATGGGAAAATGTAACTACACTCACCTGCACCTCGTTTGGCTATCCCGCTCCCAGAATCATCTGGTACCAGTGTTTTGGGATACGTCCTACGTAAGTATCACCACACAGGCAACAGTAACCAGACAAATGTCAACACTTTTACCTATACCATGAGCAAGGATGTAATGCTTTAGGGCTATGATGCGCCAGAACTTTGTTTGACTGTGTATGTGTTGCATGAGGCAGGTGCAATGAAAACAACACAGGGCTACAGATGGCAATCCCTCTCCAGGCTCCTACAGTGGAGGTCCAGAGGGAGGAGTATGGGGCTGTGGAGGTGGAGAGCGTCCTCACCGTGGGTCCGTCTAGCCGGAGGATGACGGTGGAGTGTGTAGCCTTCAACCTCGTCGGTGTCAGCAGTGACACTTTTGCAATGGAGGTTTCTGGTGAGTGTTGGGTAACCAACATTTGTGGATGTGATCACAGGTTCAGTACTTTTCAGTCTGTTATTGCACAGTCACATGTACAGATGTGGCTCAGTCCAAATCATGTTCTCATGGTCAGCTGACAGCTGTTTAATTTGTTCATTTTGCAGTCAGTGCACAGAATCAAAACAAAAATCTAAGAGAATATCAGCTTGTATGGCAAACAGTCAGTCCATATGAGTTAAATTATAAATCATTTTAATGCTATTTCTTTGCTTGTGCAGATAAGTTCTTCTCTTCCACCTTGATTGGAGCAGCAGGTGTTCTGACCATCCTTCTTGTACTGCTGGTTTTTCTGTTTTACAAATATAAGCAGGTGAGATGTACTTACATTCTTAAAGTTGCAAAATAATGTTTAGACATTTAAATATTTCCACAGGACGCAGGCTACATAGTTGCAGTGTTTTTGCTGTTTTGGTTTTACTACCATTTTCTCTTATTTTCATCTCCAGAAGCCCAGGTATGAGATCCGTTGGAAGATTATCGAGGCAAGAGATGGAAACAACTACACCTTCATTGACCCAACTCAACTGCCTTACAATGAGAAGTGGGAGTTCCCAAGAGACAAGCTGAAGCTAGGTTTGTTACCCCACGTGTTCCTCAAAGATTTTCTGCCATGCCCGCCCTCCTCCCCCCTGCAGAAGCTGAAAAAAAGTTCATGCCCCAACTTCACATTAGTTTTTATCAACTAATTGAGGAAGCAACCAAAAAAGGGATCCGAGTCAAATTCGGTGAAATAAAGGTCAGCATGATAGCATCAGCAAATTCTAGTTTGTTTACTTTCCTGACATAAATCATGTTCGTTAAACTTAGTTTCACATCATATTTCTCCCCTGGCCATCCACGCTAGCCCTGGAGTGGCTCCATGTCGTCTGAGGGTGGCCCTGCCCCAGTTTGAGAACCGCTGTCCTAAACTGACTCGAACACACTTAAATGCTAATATTTTCTACCACAGTTTTACAGTTACGTAAGAACACACCAAGATAGGAAATTTAATTGTGAAAAACCATACGTAACCATTCAAAATGTTTTCTTGTTGTACCTTTTGGTCGACCAGGGAAGATCCTCGGCGCAGGTGCTTTTGGAAAGGTGGTTGAGGCCACAGCCTATGGTCTGGGAGAGGAGAAGGAAAATGCGATGCGCGTGGCTGTGAAAATGTTAAAAGGTGAGCCGATGTCGAACCTTTGATTTAACAGGTTTTTGAGGTGATTTAGGCATTAACATCGTGAAATCCTTTTTACATAGGCTGATAATATGTTGAGGATCTGTATTGTGTGTCTGCAGCCAGCGCTCATTCAGATGAGAGGGAAGCTCTGATGTCTGAACTGAAGATTCTGAGCCACCTTGGACACCACAAGAACATCGTCAATCTACTGGGAGCGTGCACCTACGGAGGTCAGACAGCATCCTGTATCTGTTCTGTATTATATTTGATTGAATTAAAACATATTTACAAGCGTTCTCAGCCTTCAAACTCTTGGTGACCCTAGTGGAACTAAGTGATTTGCAAGCAAACAGGTTTTCTTTGTTGAAAAGAGTCATAACACGATGTGTTTCTTCATCAGGACCAGTTCTTGTGATCACAGAATACTGCAGCCTCGGCGACCTTCTGAACTTCCTTCGCCAGAAGGCAGAGACCTTTGTGAACTTTGTTATGAACATTCCTGACATTATGGAGAACTCTATCGACTACAAGAACATCTGCAATCAGAAACAGTTCATTAGAAGGTACATCAGCAAACGTGGCATCTACGGAGTGTGAGAAACTGAGAATCTATCCATTTGTGCCGATGACCCACTCTGTCTTTCTCCTTGTTTTTAACATCCAACAGTGACAGTGGGATCTCCAGTACATCATCAAGCAGTTACTTGGAGATGAGACCCATTCAGCCGCCAAATGTGGAATCATCTCGAGGTAAAAACCCACCCAATCCCAGCCTCTTTACTTCCTGACCATGAGTGTTGCTAACGTTATTTCTGTCTTCAAACCAAGACTCTGTTTGTGAGGAGACTGGTGACTGGCCACTGGACATTGACGACTTGCTGAGATTTTCCTTTCAAGTGGCTCAAGGCCTTGACTTTCTGGCTGCCAGAAATGTGAGTGATTTTACCACAGAGAGTATTTAAAAGGGCAGACATCTAAAACAACGCTTTCTGTGATCTTTGACAGTAGCAGCTGCTGTGATGTCTCTAGAAAGTGGGAATTACCCTGTCATCGCCAGCGTATTCTAAAGAAGAAGAAAAAATAGCATGTTAAAGTATTTCTTTTTATAGAATATGTTGAATGAAGGGTGTGAAATAAATCATGAAGAAGTTATGAGGGGTATTTCCCATTACATTCCTCGTATTAACTCATCGTCATAGTTTGGACAATGCATCTGAGCTAGCTACAACCCCGAAACAAACCCTGTGTGTGCGCACATGTGCAGTGTATTCACAGAGACGTGGCTGCTAGGAACGTCCTCTTGACCAACCACAGGGTGGCCAAGATTTGCGACTTTGGTCTGGCACGTGACATCATGAACGACTCCAACTACGTGGTGAAGGGCAACGTAAGTCATGGAGCCAGTTAGATTCAAAATTGACTTCACATTAACCAAGAGACTAAATAAAAAAATTTAAAAAACACTTTTTGTGTCTGAAGGCACGGCTGCCAGTAAAGTGGATGGCTCCAGAGAGTATCTTTGACTGCGTCTACACCGTGCAGAGCGATGTCTGGTCGTATGGTATCCTCCTGTGGGAGATCTTCACGTTGGGTGAGGACACATGAATACGTAACCTACATTTGCACACATTTATTTCACGACCGGCTTGCAAAAGTTACAATATTTTATTCTCCATTAGGCAAGAGCCCCTACCCCAGCATGGCTGTGGACTCCAGGTTCTACAAAATGGTGAAGCATGGCTACCAGATGTCCCAACCAGACTTTGCCCCCCTCGAGATGTAAGCTCCACCCTTCAGCAACATAAAGTCCAGTTCATAAAAAACAGCATCACCGCTGCTTTGTCCCCCCATCTTCTTTTTTGGCTGCTTTTTGTCCAGCCAATGTTAATACTCTACATAGCGTCACCTGATTATCAGTTGAGTTTTACTGGAGAATCAAGTGACTATCAGCTGGGTTTTTACAACTGAATCAATAGTGAGCGCTCAACTTATAAGACCCCGCTGAGAAACAGTGCTGTTAATGTTGTGTTTTTTCATGTAAAGTGGTGAGAGCAGCTGCGAACACACGCTTACATTTAAGTTGATTTAAGCCCCAACAAAGACTGATTTATATTAAATAGCTCATTCTGAGTTGACTTCAGCATCGCCAAGTTCAAACGGCATGTTTCCCAAATGTTCATCACAACTGAACAAAGATGCCCTTTCTTCTTTGCCTATCTAACATCTGAAATAACTGACACATGAGGTAACCTCATGAAGCACTTCCATTATTCCTGATTTTAATTTACTTGCTCTGGGTTATCTCCTAACCTCAAACTCAAAACATAACAAGCCTAAACTCCAAACTTAACAAGCGAAATGAAAAAAATAAAGGGAGTGTTTTTCCCAGTATCTCAGAGGGGTCTTAACATCTGCGTGTGCTGATTTGGCGTGGCTGTCACACCACTCGGAATAACTATGCTGTGGAAACGGCTGGGACTGAATCTGAGTCAGGGCCTAATCATCTGTTGTTCTGCTGTGAGTCAGGCCTCAGTTCTGCCTGTTAGCCACATGATCTCAAAGCTAGGAGGCCATGTAACTGCTATTTCACGGCAGCAAAATGAGACTGGAGGGGAAGGGGTTCTTATGAACAAGTCTCTCTTATAAAAACTGCGTCACCACCGTCATATTTGTCTGATTTGGCTCCATACAGTTTCTTGATTTTTACACCATGAAATCTGAGCAGTGAAAATGAGGTGTTTGGGATATAACCCCCTGAAAATGCACGCCATCAATTCATTCTTTGTCTAGGGAGCATCTCTCACATATCTGTTCATAATCTGTTTTTGAAGTATGGTTCACTTTTGTTTCAGCTACATGATCATGAAGATGTGTTGGAACCTGGAGCCTACAGAGCGTCCGACCTTTAGCAAGATCACACATATGATAGAAAGACTACTCGGAGACAACCCTGAGCGGGAACAGGTGAGTTAGTGTCATGCAAGGTTTAGCAACTGCAGTCTGGCTTCGGATAAAACATGTGACCGGCTGCAATGTCCTCGGGAGACCCTTCTTTTTTTAATTTATCAGATTTAGCTGTGCTGTCAAACCAATTAAATGAATTGGATTTTTTATTTGGGTGCAGTTTCCAAAGGCAAAGCTCCCGATTTGATAAAAAAAAGCAAAGAAACACAGTCTTCCCTCTTTAGATACAAAATATGATTTGAATGCAAGGATTTGTTCTCTCATCACGCCACAATATTCCTATGCAACTTAGTTTTTGCTTGTTTTTAGATCGACTCTCACCATCCTGATTCCTCTCCACAGTTAATCTACCAGAATGTGCAGCAGCAGGTCACGGAGGGTGAAGTGTGTGATGAGCCCAAGTGCTGCGACGGCCCCTGTGACCAGTCTTGTGACCACGAGGAAGAGGGGCAGCCTCTGATGAAAACCAACAACTACCAGTTTTGTTGAAAATCCTAAAAGCCAATCAATCAGCAAACCAGTCACTCATCAACAAGCATCAGAAAAGTGGGATCAGCTGTAGTTCGTGGCCAGAATACCACAGCCAGTCGCAGAGAGTCACCCTCACAGCTATTTTTTTCCTGTCGTGTCTGCACGCCAGACAGGCAAGCAGCTGCAGCAAGCATGTGACTTGCTCTCTTTGCAGACCATGACTAGAAATTGCCACGTCTAACACCGACATGAAAGGAGGAAACATGTCAACAAACCACACAAGCATCCAAAGATGCATCTTATCCTCGACGTTACTCCCTCACGGACTATTTGACTGTTTATCGCTCCTTCTGCTATGTATTTGAGTTATAATCAGTTACAGTTTATCCAAAGGAGAATCTGTGTGTCCTTTCATCTGAGAGTGTTAGTAATTATATATTGTACACTATGTTTGTTACTATCTTTTTTTATTACTCCCCCATAACAGTAAATGTCTTGTTTTTGTGGAGATTTCGGTCACTTTTGTCAGCAGGTTCACTTCCTTTTCAGCATTTTTTTTTCTTTTCTTTTTTTTTTTTTTTTGCATGTAGAGGAAGCAGCCCGACAGTCGCAAACACTGGATTCCAAACTATGTGAGATAAAAATCATTATGCGCTCCGGATAAGTTAGGTTATATTCTCTGATCACCTTAATTGAACATTTAATTTAACATTTAACAGTGCGGGTGTTTTTTTTGGGTTTTTTTTCTCTGGTTCAAACATGAAAAATCATCTGTGGAGAAGGCAAAGAATGGCCACGTTGTTTTCCTCCCTGTGCTTTAGTCATAGCTGCGTTTCTTGTGACACACATACAGTAGCTGTCAGTCGATGGCAACATGTGATTGTTCTACTTCGATTTAATTAATTAACCAGCGTTCAGTGTTGTTTAGGAGCAGGGAATACAACTGAACTGAGCAGGGAAATCTGTGGATCCATTATGGATCAAATGAACAATGGTTCATGTTTGACAATGTGAAAGTTTTTTTTGGGGTTCTCTTGCGTGGCACAACATACTCTTCTCATATCTTACAGAGTTAGACGAGTGTTTGGATGCAAGCTTCACCAATATGTAGCAGTCAGCCTACACTGCCAACTGTATGGAGATTTTAACATTATAAGCTATAGTGAGAGATACAGACTGCAAATGTGCGATGACTTCAGGCATTTCAAATGTGCTTGCAACATAATGAAGCGTGTGTGAGGTGTCCAATAATGTATATATCTCATGATGTAAATCAAGAATTATGTCTATTTTCGCTGAATTGTTGTAGATTGTAGTACATCAATATTTCATTTGTTCATTTGTTGTGGTTTTTTTCGTGTGCAAATGAGACAATCAATGCAAAAAGCTGCCAATTAAATCACTGAAAAACTGCAGAGGCGTTGACTGAGGCTTTATGGAAACTTCAAAGTAAAGTTTATATGTACTACTAGATCTCCATGTCGTGCCAGTTATTTCTAAACTGTTTGTGCGTTGTGCCTCGCTGTGCCGATAGATACTGTGGAACTGCTCTCTCCTCACTTCCCATTTTTGACAGGCTGGCTGCATTTCCTCTGGAACATTTCCCACAATGTCTGTCAAAATTGCACAACTCTGAAATCTTTGTAGGGAAGTGTTCATCCCGCCGCTGAGTCTAGAGGTCTAAATGCTTTTCCTCCTTCATGTGGTTTCAACATTTTGAGACACTTGTTTTTATGTCGTGTGGTGCAATTTGATTAGGGTCTTGAGATATTATTAGGTTTATTGATTAATTAATCAGATATTATTTTTAGTTTTACCAAATCTTTTCCTCGGCTGCTCTGTAAAACTTTACCCAAACCCTAACTCTGACCTGTGAGATACTGTTTTTTTTTTTCCAAGCCAAATAAGTTCTTCCTAACTTGTGTTAGTGTTTGAAGACATATACAAAAACATTATTCTGCAAAGAATATTGACTACAGTGAATAATATTTCTTTGAATGTTTGGAGTCAAAGTCAAGTGAGGTCTTTATACACAGTTCTTGTAAATCCAGATGACTTTGCTTAAGGGGAAAAACCCACAATTAGAAGCGCTGTGATTGTGATGAGAATTGGGTTATTACAGGAAATCCGAGCTTAAAAAAAAACCCATAAAATCATAAAACCCAGGAGTTGGATTTAAGGCAATGAAAGTGACTCTCAATAAATACATGAGCAGTTTGCTATGAACAACAAAGGCTCCTGTTAATTAAACTCTCTTTACTGCCTTGTCTCTGGAGCTTTTCCACTCTCTGGCCGGTCCACCAACCGTGACGTCGATGATGTTTGAAGCCTCTCTTCACACCACGTGGCCAGTGTGAGAATTCCATGAATTCTACAAGGTAGTTTTGATTATACAAGGAAACAAACTCCTCATCGTCAGGTTGTCCCTTTACTGTCCACCACTTCTGACAAGTTATAAAAGTGTCTGCAGTCAAAGGCCAGTTAAAAGAAGTTTTATTACTGTTTAATCACAGAAAAATTGCTCCTCCGTGTTTTTACATGTTACTAATAGGCATGCAGGATTGTGAAAGTGCATAATTTAAAGTCAGTGTAAAGGCAGATTTCTTTCAAAATACATTAAATATGTTGGAAAATAGTTGCTGAAAACATGATATATTACTGAAATGTGGAGTTAGAGGTTCAAACTGTTTTTCACCAGTTTTCAGTCCAGGATTTTCTGGGGCGGTCCTAAAGGGTGGCTCGGTGACACGCTGAGGCCACCCTGAGCAAACCCCTGCACCACTAGCAGATCGAGATTAATTCATCTCGCTCAGTGTTTCAAAGTTAGTCATGTCATTTTCTGAGCTCATCTGACACGTTCCAGTCACTTCAAAATGGCTGCTTGACTGCTTCCTCAAACAGTACCCCCTCACAGTCCTGGAGCTGAGAACACTGCTCATTTTTACACCTAATTTCATAAACTTGTCAATATTTTTACTCATTCAAATTTGACTGGGTGGTTAGTAACACTTTTTCTTTGGACTGACAAACTCAGAACACATACTTAGTTTTACTTTACAGATGTTAAAGACTCAGTGAAGTTGACCACAGCTGCAAAATCAATAATGTGTTGATATTTATTTGTTACATCAGCAGTTTAATTTACAGGACATGATTGCTTTATCTAGTGTAATATTTTTCTTAACCTAAATGATATTCTTCTCTGCTGTAGTGTCGTTTGAACAACAGGTGTCTCTACTGAACACATGGAGTTGAGGCAAATGAACCATTTTCACCACAAAGGCCTGGGCAGCTTGAACGCTTCATTAGCTTGTGTTAGTTCATTTAAATTGCTAAGCAAAGCATTAGTGATGAGTACAAAGCACGTCATGCGTCGTCAGTTTATTCTCAAAGGTGACTGCTGATTATAAATGAATATCCGAATGTATTTCAAAATAAAGCAAAAGGCCACAAGGTCCATCACAACGTTCAAATATTTCAGGTCGACAGATACACATCAGCACTTTTCAAACTATCAGTCCAAAAGGCAACGAGTGGCAGGTGAGAGGTAAGAGTGTAAAACACAAAGCAGAAATGTCTCTGGACATAAAAGGGAAATAAATACAACATACCCTTCATGGTTACATATATACACTTAGGTGTGAGCTAGCTGAGTTATTAAAATCCTGTTTAAATTATTTCAGTCACAGCAGAGCATTCAATTAGATTAAAAACAAACACGTATCTTGGCACCCTGTTGGTAAAAGACACACAATATGGTTACATTCTTTTAGTCATTTGAGCCTCTGAGACTTTTATTTCCTGTCACACTCACTCTTACCATAGTTAGAGATGGTTAAAAGATGACCTTATTTTATTTTTAGCATCCTCACAGTAAACACTAGTAAGTGCTCTGCATTTTTTCTTCATTACCTCCAATAAAAACGGTCAATTAAATTTAATTTATCCACATTCTGTCTGACATCAGTAAGACCTGACAACGCCTGCTTGTTTTGCTTCGCTCTGTATCACTTCCAAACTCTCGGATCCTTCTGGTAGCACTTCCATCTCTCCTCATGATGCCCCTCTTTTCCTCGTTCCTCGTCTTTCATATTGTCTGCCCTCCTGACTTTGTCTGCAGCCTTCTGAAAATGTAGTCCGTCCCTCTGTCTGCCTCCTGATTGTCTATCCAAAACATTTTTACTCAGGAAGCACAACCTCATACGTCTCTGTCCCTTCCTCTTGTGTCTGTCCCTCCTTCCCACTTCCTTCATCTTCCTCTTTTTCAGTGTTGATCTGTGCCACCCCTAGTCGATACAGAGCATCCCTGATCACTACCTCCCCGGGTTGGCAGGCCTTCACCACTTGGTTGATCTGCTGGCTCACAATGTCCCTGCTGGTGAGGAAATCTACCAGGCGGTTGTAAAGGTAGTAATAAGCTGTGTTGTTGAAGACCACAGGTTCCCGCCGCACATGGCCTACCGAGGTGCAGTCCTCTGATTTTTCTGTGGAGTCATTCTCAGCTTTGTCAGTCTGCTCTTTCTGCTCTGCCCCTTTGTCATCCTCCTCTTCCTTCTCTTTCTCCAGCTCAGCCATCAGGCTGATGTATGGCTCCAGATCTTTGCAGAGGACCATTGAATGGTGCTCTGAAGGAAGCGTGGGGGGCTCCTGGGCAGCTCCAGGAGGATGAACCAGCCAGCAACAAGATGACTTGGTGATGGGGTGGACCTGCTGGTTCTCTGCGACCAACGACAGGTCAGCGCTGTACGGCTGGTCTTGTAGCTCAGCACACGACACAAACTAAAGAACATACAGAAACAAGACTGTAACACACTGTTTTCTTTAAACTCTAAATAACTGCTTAAGTTTTTACATTTTTGTAACTTTTACACTAATGTTTGTGAATTGTTATTTACATGAATAAAACTGTAATTTCTGTGATCAAAAAGTTACTGATTGGGCGTTTGGTTCTTTTGAATTTCAACCAGCACACATGCAAGTTTGTTCATTTCATATGCTCACCTCTGGCTTTTCAAAAGGGTCAGAGAAGCAGCCTTGGTTCCTCCCCCACATCTGGGTTGCCAGGTCTGGGTACTGCATGTCAGTGCAGAGTGCCACCTGACGGGCACAATCACTAACATAGACGGGGGGCCAGTAGCGAGAGGACAGTAGCAGATCTACGTGGTCTCGAGCCGTCTCTCCTCTCACCAAGTACTTAGAGCCACACACCACCTGGACACAGGTACGGGTGGGGTGCAACATAATGAGTTAAATTTACCTGCTGAACTCGTGGCTGGTGACAAGCTAAAAGAACGACAGTAATGTTTTTACCTTGTGGGGGCAAACTTTGGACAGCTTGCCGGCGGTGAGGTGTGGAGGCGGCTGTGGGGCTGTGGAGAGGCCACTGTGAACATGAGTGTACAAGGAGATGAGGGAGGCCAGCAGCTCGTTCTAACACGGAGGGAGACAGAAAGGCTTTTAGGAGGCTTTTCCTCTAGGGGGATAAATAAGGAAACCAGCTTTCAGCTGAATTTAAGCAAACCTTACTGACAAACCCTTGAGCAAGACATTAAAGTTTATCAGAGCTATGATGTGGGGGAGGGGAGGGGAGGGGAGGGGAGGGGAGGTTGTTATCACATGATTAGTGTGTTCACTCAAACAGAAACAGAAATAGCCCTCACTAGTGTTTCACAGTCAGTGTGTTACTTTTACATATATTAGCATACAACAGCAACAACATGTGAGCCCAATAGGCACATGTTTTTGTCTTTGTTTGACACACACACACACACACACACACACACACACACACACACACACACACACACACACACACACACACACCTTAGTAGAGCCTGGGGCGACGCAGTGGCCTAGTATTGTTCTCAGCTCGTCTTCGCTGTGATCTTCAACCTTGTCGAGTCTCAGCTGACCATCGTGAATGAGACGTACCAGGACTGACGGATCTCCTGCAACCAAAATAACTTCTTAATCCCCCAGTCACAGGATTTAAAGCATGTAAAAAATGAAACGCAGCTGGAGTTTTGAAGAATCAGGTACCTGAAGGCTGCGGTGTGTGTGACAGGACCTTATCCTTCTCTGTGTTGATAACAGTGGGACTCCTCATCAGAGGTGGAATGAAGGGAGCGATGATAGAAGCGTCCACCCGGGTGATCGGGATGTCGGTGGGAAACGTGGCTTGCTCTATAGCCTCACTTTCCATGGTCAGCCAGAAGTCATCCACATGTACCTCGTCTGAGACTGAAAACTCAGGCCAAGTAAACTGTGGACAAAACCGTGTGAGCAGATGAAGAGGTCACTACACACATCTTCGCAAGCTTACTTCCTTTATGTTTTACCTGTCCCCGTTAAACAGCTCTACGCAGGTTGTCAGCGCTTTAATTCTCACCTCGACATTCTTCAGCTCCAGCACGTTGTTTCTGTATCGCTGTGCAATCTCCACTTTGGGAGCGACACCACAAATGCCGCAGATCATATCGTTGTAATCACGCACTGTCAGACACTCAAAGGCCCAGTAGCCACTCAGGAGAAGCTCCCAAATTTGAGATAACTCCTCTGGACTCAGGGTGTGGACTGTAAGACACAGTGGGATTAATAGAAAACACACTTTAAAAGGACTGAACATTTTTCAAACGGCAGACAAAATTAAACTAACACTCTTGCAGAGTGCATGCATGTAGAGGGAATCCAGTGTTTACCAGGGTGATTGGGGATGTGGTCCAGTATGGTCCTGGCTGCCTGAGAGGGGTGTTGGCCCAGTTTAATACGAGCCCTAATCTTCAGAAAAAGGTCGATACTAACCAGCAGTTTGTTCCCAATATTAAACAAACCTGCAAAATAAAATAAAATCACGTTTTAATTAACAGGAAGTTCGCTACAGGGCCGTGCCACAGTTTAAAAAAAAAAAAAAGGACTAGCGGTTTATATGCACTTGATACACTGTGACAGAGCATTGCTGTTACCATGAATACAGGAGCAAAATATTGTCCACATGTGGTCGTCTGCCCTCCAACAAAACAGTATGAAAAGCCGCAGCTGAAACCTGTTTACTGTTTATTATACTAAGCAACAGGAAGTTTCTGTTAAAACACGGGAGATAAATTATGATAAGTATTTCGTTTTGATATCAAAATGTGCCACAATGCTGTGTCTGAAAAAATATTTATCTACTACATTTGGCAGCTAAATATCTGCCTTCATCAAGGGTCTCTCCCCAAACAAGCAAAACATGAAAACATGTGCATGAAGGGGTCTTAGAGGGGCGTGGAGTGGAAAATGTGTGACAAATGAATACTGCAAGCAAAGTGGGACACATACCAGTAACAGAATCTGAGATGTTGTATGTTATGCACATGAGTCACAGTTTAATGCCCCCTTTGGCCAATCAGCAGAACACTGATTGTAAATGATCTGCACACAGACTACGTATAACAATTCCCAGAAGTCCACCCGCACCTGATCTGTTTGGTTTGAGATACAGTCTGTGTAAACTTGTTATGTGATGTTTCACATGAACATAGAGGAAGGAAAATCTGCGAGGCTTCTGTGTGCTGATACTTGATGAAAAAGTAGCTGAACAATGTACAAGTTGCTGTAAGTGGTGCTGTTTACCTGGATGCAGGTCAGTGAAGCTGTGCAGAGCCAAACACTGAACATTGAGACACACCTTGAGCTGGAGAGAGGCGGTCTGGATCAGTGTCTCAGTGAGCAGCCAGCAGTCCTCTTGGCCTGCAACAGTACTGAGATGCACAAGCACATAAGATCATACATTAGGGAACATGCTAGCAGGAGAAGAAGCAGGATACAGAAATAATAAGCAGAAGCCAAACTATCAATAAACAGCAAATTCTAGACCAGCTCCTCTACACTTTGCCATCCCACTACCCGCCTTCTCACCTCTGACCTCCTTTAAAGAGAGGATAGTTGCACAGGCCACAGTGAGTAGCTGCCGATTCATAGAACTGAGGCCACCCAGACTCGACCAGCGTCTCTGCCTCTATGCCACCCTCGCGCTCCTGGTCACCTGGCTGAACCAACACGATCTGCAGACTGTTGAGCTCCTGGATGAGGGTCAACGTTTCCTGGAGCTCAGTCTCGCTCTCAGGAATCTGCAGAGAACGGTGCAGTAACTGCAGGGTATTTTGCCGTTGGATTTCCTTCTGAGCAGGACTCAGGGCCTGATACGGATCGAGCAGAGCCCCAGACTGGAAAAAAGAAATAACAATGTATCCACATTAAATAGTATAAAAGAGTGTGTGTGTGTGTGTGTGTGTGTGTGTGTGTGTGTATATATATATATATATATATATGTCAAGATCAGAATTTTAGTAATAAGAAGTTAATGTTCAGGGATTCAAGGTTGGCTTGAGATCCATAAAGGTGGTCAGTGGGGATTTTCTGGATGAAATAAGCTTTCACCTTTGTTCCCTTGGCGTTCTTCTGGGTCAGCTCACAGCCACATTTAGGGCACACTGCAGGTTTGTGTCTGTTCTTATACATATAGTCACAGGACGGGTTCTTACACCGACCCCTTCCTCGTGCTGTGGACAGTCCCAAATCCTAAAAGAATAAAGAGGATTAAGAACCAGCCATAAATCAAAAAACAAAAACATATCCAGGAATGATTTTAGATCTGAAAAGCATAATTGAGCAAAGAGAAGAGAGGTATACTGACAAAGTTGGAGACTGTGTGTTGTTGTTTGAAAGGCACAAATGACAGTATGTTCACTCTCCTGTCAGCCACGGAAGACACAGGCTGACTTCCATCTGCTGGCACAGAAGAATCCTATAGAAAGACACGCTGAGAGTGAGGATAATGGACCAAATCTGCATCTTTGCGGTTTCCATTTGTGTTTCTCTTAAGTGTTTGTGACTGTGTGTGCGTTAACCTGCTTAGATGCGATTGTCGTGACCGCCTGTCCAAGCTGCTTCAAAGTGCTGGGTTTGAGACCTGAGAAACTCTCTACAGGCACTGTGGTTAAAAAAAACGACCACATGAGTAGAAACCTCAGAAAGACTGTATTTCTGACATACCACTTCCTCTCTGGGAGATAAAGGTAGTCTGTGTGTGTCAACAAACAAACACACGACAAACCTGTAACCAAACTACAAACTGAAAGATTAACAAAGTGAAATGATGCAGCGTACCGCTGGATGCTTTGTTGTTGCTCGCGCTCTGAAATTTTCCTTTGTCAGGTGGGACAGTTACGATCTGTAACAATGTGCGGCCTAGAAACACAAACACAGGCCGATGTGGAAAACCATCCGGTGATTTCAACAACAGAAGATTGCCAGCGCTGTAGGTTTTATTTTACCTGTGCTATAGTAGGCAGGAAGGATGGGTCTCATGGGCCTCTTTTGAACACTGGCGATGCTTCTGTCTTGGACTGTTGCACACTTCAAACTGTCTTTCAGCTGTCTACTCAGAGGAAAAGAATGTCAAGTAGGATACACACTATAATCGATATTATATGCAATAATATCTGCTGTGGCTGCTATAAAAACACACACAAAAGTGTCATTATACTCTAGTCCCATCCGGGTTTTCAGGTTGACAAAAGGTTTTCATCCCGGCTTTCAAATTAACTGTTTTTTTACGGTCACAGTCAGCATTAACAGTAATTAAGTAATAAAAAACATGATTTGCGTAGAGGAAGTGAAGCATTAAAACGATATAGACGCTCACTTTGTTTGTTCCTGCTCCTTGGTGCTGCTGCCCTCTTGTGGTTGGCCAGCTGCCACTGCATGCTGCTTCCTGGTGCACCGTTGGGCTCGCCCTTCTTTTTTGCTCCCAGTGGTGTTTCTTTTACTGGCATCGGCATTCCCCTCCTGGGTGGTGGGATCTCTGGGTTGGCAGCTTTCATTAAGCTTGCTTTCAGATTTCTGTAGCTTGGACGCAGCTTCTTTCTCTTGTGCCTTCTTTGCCTAATATTTAAACGCAGGCAAAGTTAATTGACTTGAACCGCGGGTCAGAACTGGAGGCTGAAATCATTGTGCTATGCCTGGCTGGATGTTCACATAAACAGCTGGGATTTGCTCGACACTTACAGCAGGCATCCATTTTCCGCCCAAGTGGTTCCCACACTCGGGGCATGTCGGTGGCTTGTGGCGGGTGACGTAAACAAACGAACATCCAGGATTTAGACACCTCCCTCGACCTCTCCTGGTGTATGTCTTCACAGACTGCAAAACAGAAGCACACATAGCGGCTGATGTCTCACACCTGCAAGTAAACTGCCTCCAATCATCAGATTTCTTAAATCTAAATTATGATATTCCTGGACATTTTTTTGTGTGTGCAGACTATGCTTGCCAATTTCAGTACTGGCATTTATAAGGTGGATGAATTATGTGGCTGCTTACCATTTTATATGATGGTTTGGCACTTTGTTCTATGCTGGCTCCGACAGACACCATCATCACTGGGCCCACAGAGCTGACACCAGCCAAAGACTTGGGCTCCAGCAGGTTCTGAAGTGAAGGACAAATCAATGCACTGCATTAGTTCAAACACGTTTTTGTGATTAAAATAATGAGCTGCATAGATTTCTAATCATCAAGTCATATTATTATCATTCTTATTTATTTTAAATAACTGATGCTGCTGACAGGTGGAAGGATAAGTCTCACCTGACTGGGTATGATGGCAAGCACCTGTGTGGTTTCCCCCTGTATCTGCTGCACCGTCGCACCACCAAAACCACTGCCAGCAACTCTTGTCTCATTTCCTTTCAGCGCGATCCCATTGGCTGTAAGATTGGCAGAGCCCTGTGAGACCCGGGTGTCTGTGGAGGCCGGGGCTTTGGATGAGACTGGGTTGGGTGGGATTCCTTGGGGGTTTGGGGCATGAGACTCTGATATGTCATCAACAACGATGGGCTGCTCAGAAAGTTCCACTTCACCGCCCAACCCAAGAGGTGTGAACTGTGGCTCTTGGGTAAGAGAGACTGAAGATAGGCCTCCCTCCACTGGGTCCACAGACTCTGTGCTCACCTCTGGCTGAGAGCCTCCTGGTTGGTGGTTTGAGGAGCAGCCTTTAGACAGGAGGCAGTAACTGGATCTGGGGAGGATTTTGCGGAATCCTGGCAGGTCTTTGGAGGGGCTGAGAGACGACTGACGGAAAAGCACAATGAAGAAAACTGCTCATGGCTATCCATAGAAACATTCTGAAATTATACTAGACACTAATGAAATGGGCCACCGCTGAGATAAAGCAGGAAGGGCAGCTTTATTTCTGTTGTGGTACTGTGGTACTAATGGATCAACATATTCATTACAAATGAAATCAATCCAACTGACTGCACAAATGAACTACAGTGCGTAACCATCAATCAAGAGGGGCTCTGATAAGCAGCTTATACCTATAATCAGGCACTCCATCATGGGCAAACCTTTTAAAAAAGATTGGCTTGGGTTCACTGCTCCACACGGCCATTCGTTTACTGCTGTAGGTTTTACAGATGTTACAGTTTTGCCAGAATATTTATCAATATCCCGGTATTTATTATGATCTATCAAACGGGGAAACTTTGTGTCAGCTGAGTTCGCTAACTAGTAATTAGCTGTGAAACGGTGTGCAAAAGCAGCATCGGTATTCCAAACATGGAAAAATGTCTAAGGTGATATGAAAGGCCCATAGACGATCAGACCAGTTTGCTTACTGTGTCAACGCCCTCCTTCTCGGACTTGGCCTTCTCCAGATAGTAGGCTTTTTCTGCTACACTGAGCCTCTTCCAGCTCTCGCTGATACGCTTGTTAATCTCTGATTGTGGCAGATTGGGGATTTCCTGTTGCATGATCTGATGCACATCAAAGTAATACAGCAGATAGGCAGATCTGAAACAGATAAATTCAACACAATCAAAACACGATAATGGAAGAGACATTTTTGATTTTTAGATGTTCAGCCCTGTCGTGCTTGGTGCTGTCGTATTTCGTACATTACCTAGGCTTCTTGGGTTTCTCGACATTGTCAGCTTGGGCTTTGCTCTTCCTCTTTTTGGGGGTTATTGCCTCCATCTGGTTTTTGCAGCTCTCCACCTCCTCAGTCACTTTCACAACTTCAAACACCTCCACTTTTTCCATAATTTAAGCAGAACAAGATATAAGCAAACCTAAAAAAAAGAAAAAAAAAGAAGAATCAATTGTAAAATGCATTACGGGTGTTTTACAAAAATATTGCACAGAAAATATTAAGTCTGGTTCAGTAGCAGCAGGCGTGGTTGGTGCATATTTTGCAGACAGTCATGCTAGATTATGAGGTCAATGTGCAAGATACATTTTAAAGACATAATAATTAAAAAGATGGCATGAAAAAAATTGCACCAATAGGTTAAAACTGCAGTTTTATACACACACCAGTGACAGTAAAGATAAATAATAAAGTTTAAATAATACTAATAATCACGCTGAATCAGTTTTAGCCAACAAACATTCGCATTAAATGCACATTGCACCGTATAATACTGCGCTATGTGTAAACCATACGATGTTTTATAGAGCATGAGTGTGCAGCATCACTTTCTGTGCTTGTTATAACGTTAGCTCGGCGCGTAACTAACTATTACATCCCAGCTGACGGAGGCAAACACACTTTGTCTAATAAAAGAAACAGAAAGTAGGACAGTGTGTCTGCGAGCTGCCGCTTCGTGCAGACACAATATAACACCACAGTGTGAGATATTATAGAAACTTCTCATTCACGGGGCTCTTAGGGAGACTAATAAAGCGCTGGCACGTCAAACACACTGCTCCTTCCATGCTTTAAAAGCAGGTTTAATGGCGTGTGTTTATACTGCCAGCACAGCCGCTAAGTTGTCCAATGAAATGCCTTCTTATTGAAGCCTTACCTACGATCGCCCGAGGGGCTACAATCCGCTCAGAACAACCTTTGCGAGTCACCGAAAAAGTCAGACATCGTGCCGACGATACGTAATGCTGATATCCGTCTATGCCTCTTATTAAATCACAGATTTGCGATGCTTAAATGTCTGTAAACTAGCTTCGTTTCCCGTCGTCTTGCAGAAAACATGGCGGTTTGTTGCTATGGTCGTCGACCAATCAGATTCCAGAATAAACCAGCGCGGGCCAATCACGGAGGACGTTTTTGACACGTGAAAGTAAAGCGTGCGTCGCATAGACCTTCAGATTGCAGATTGTGGCCACGGACATGCGCAGTTTACACCTCTGAAGACAACTACAGCACAGGTGAGGTGACAGGTGTCGTGTGACATAAAGACAAAACCAGAAAATAACATTTGAATGCTGCTTAAATAATCTACAGCACAGAGGAAATAAAAGTAAAGTTTATAATAAATAAAAATGATTCTTATTAGTGCAGTCACATACAATAATTAATCATAATATAATATATAATGACAATTATAAGATTGATAAGTGTTTAACAGCGTTACGAATGGGGGATAAAAAATAGTTAAAGAAGTAAAATATAATATTAGGTAAAAAAAAAAAAAAAAGAATAACATAAGAATACAAAATATGAAAAATATGGTCAAACAGAATATTGAAAATATGTATAAATGTTGTATACACTGTACAAGTGCTCACGTGTCAACTATATTGAAGTATTGGGTATAAATAGATATGAGAATGCTAACTAAAAAGCACAGACTATCAATATTTAAAAATATTGATAGTAGGAGTAAAGTGGCATGCTTTACATGGGGGTACTGCACAGAGAAGGTTTGCAGCCAGAGTAAAGTGACTGGTGTTTTACAAAAGTATTGCACGAAAAATATCTACTTCAGTAGCTGCAGTCATGGTTGGTGCATATTTTGCTGACAGTCCTGCCAGATTATGAGTTCAATGCACAAGATACATTTTTAAGACATAATGATCATAAAGATGGCATCAAAAAGTACCTAAAAAGCTCTGTAGCTTTTTTAGGTGCAAAGCATATATATCATCCAATAACAGTATAAATAATTATATATAATATATATTTATATAAGCATATATTATTATATATAATTATATAATAATAAACCCTACTATCGGAACCAGACCAAACTAATCGAGCCTAAACAACCAAAGTGTGTCTCAGGCTTAGTAGCCGAACACCGATCACCGCACTGAGCAAAAATGGCGGATGACAAGGTGAGTGAGTTCCTGTGCTCTGACTCTAAATGCATTAATCTCACGTGTTTCGTCAGATGACAGCAGCTGCTAAAGGGGGACCAAAACACGGATCCTCTCGGGTGCGGTTGGCTGTAAAAATGAAGTTAACGGAGCGATGGTCGCCGCCAAATTGAGTTAATCTGTCCGTGAGCCGGCTGAGTTGTGCTGCCGTTAGCTGACCAGCAAACTTCGAGAAAACGAGCCGTGTTTGTCGGAGCAGCTCTTCGTTGAGCTGTAACTGTAACTGCAGGCTGTGTTGTCGTTAGCTGTTGTCGTTTACATTAAAGTTAGAGCTGCCATACCTTTTTTTTTTCCTAACACAAATGTGGACATATTGTTTTTATTTCAGGACCCTCTGAAACAGCTGAGAGATCTGACGCAGCTCAAAAATCAGCTGGAGGAGATCCAAAGGCGAGTGGAGAGCGAAGTGTCAGCAGGACTTCCTCAGGTTTGTTTTGTTATGTCTCTCTGATTACTGATCACATGAGCAAGTCTTTTCATGGGTCGTTTCAAATATAAATATTGACGGTTTTAAGGTGATGTCGTGGTAGATACTTCAACTTTTGTACCACTGCAATGTAATGATTATATTTAACTAATGTACCAGGCCTGCTGTCTGCATAATATGCACCAAAACCACGACTGCTGCTGCTGTGCTATGAGTCTTCTATAAAACACCAGGCGCTTTTCTTTTACTATCAACAGCTTTAAAAAATGTATTATATAAATATCCTGTTTATAAATTCTGTTCATATTTGTTTATACAGTTGTAACTCCACACTCCTTGTATTTACTTTACACAACCTTGTCACATAGTATACTTGTATACTTACACACTTATTTTTCATATTCTGTTTTATTTTATTTTGTATTTTTATATTATTCTTTTTTTTACCTTAAATTTTAGTGTATAGTATTTCTGTGTGGAGGTTGCATGTTCTCCCTGTGTTCTGCGTGGGTTCTCTCCGGGTACTCCGGCTTCCTCGCACAGTCCAAAGACATGATGCACTTAAACAGGTTAATTGGTGACTCTAATTTGGCCCTAGGTTTGAATAGTTGAAGGTCGTTTGTCTCTATGTGCCCTGTGATGAGCTGGCGTCTTGTTTCTTGCTTAGCTTGTTTCTGTCCTTATGTCTAAAATGTTACATTTTATTTGCCCATCTGTATGCTCTTTTCCTCTGCTGAAAATGATTTTTTGCTCTTGTAGGGAGGCTCAATCTTGGGATCTCCATTCCTGAAGGGATTTTTGGCCGGCTATGTGGTGGCCAAGCTGCGCTCCTCTGCCATCCTGGGAGTCCTGCTGGGAACAGTCACTGGCATATACGCGGCACAGAACTATCAAGTGCCCAACATTGAAAGGACCGTGAAAGACTACATGAACAACTTGAAAAAAGGACCAAAGTAATTTGATCTGACTGTTACTCTTACCGGTGACATAACAGGGCACAAGAGGAAGAAATACAGTCACAGCTGCTGGCTTGTCAGTGGCTCATGACGGACCAGCCTTCAAGATTTCTGTGGTTTGACTGGAATTTAATTTGTGACTTAAAGTAAAAGACTGACTTTTTTTTTATTTACATGTGTGTTTCAGGTTCAGTTAAATACTGCTCTGTTTGTTTCTCACACAAAACATGATGTAAGACTTTGCGCCTACAAGGTTTTAATGTTTGGTCCGTCAGATTTCAGAAGTTGTCTTGGTTTTGCTGCCTGGAGCAGTTATCTCATTTGAAAAACAGGCAGTGATACTTGTAAATGTTTTACATTCAACTCATAATACATATACAGAGTTATATAGAGAATAGTCCATTGAAGTATTTTATAATATTTAAATTGTTGAGATTTAAAGCTGTTTAGTTCAAAAACAGAGTTTTTGCACTGTCTCAGATAATCAGATATTGTTTATTTTGCATCAGTCGGGATGATTGTGATCCCGAATGTGGGGCCCAGTTCCCCAGCGAGGATCAGGAGACAGTGGGTGAAAAGGATTCAGTGGGGTGTCCTCTTTGGACTGATGGTCCTCATCTACGGCTCTCATGCTCCACTCATCACTCTCACCAAGGTAGACGGTGAAGTCGCTTTCAACCCGTCATCATGTGTTCTCATGATTGAGTTAGCCAAACTCCTTATTTCTCTGGCAACCCTTATTCTAACTGGGGGTACCTCCGCCTTAAGCGCCCCTCCATCTCTGTTCCTTGTGGCCCCCTATGCGGTCCCTGCCATACTCTACGCCCTCAACAACAACCTGGTGGTTCTCATGCAGGCCTACATGGATCCAAGCTCATATCAAGTCCTCTCTAACCTGAAAATTGCCTCCACTGCCCTGCTGTACTCCTTCTGCCTGGGCAAGAGGCTCCAGCCTGCACAGTGGTTGGCTCTGGGGCTCCTCATGTGCGCGGGGATGTTCCACACTTACAGCAGCCTGGATCTGGGAGATGCTGAGAGGGTTGAAGCCAAGGAAGGTCCCAGGCTTCATATCACAGCCTGGGGGCTTTTCCTTGTTCTGGTGTACTGCTTTGTTTCAGGCCTGGCAGCAGTTTACACAGAGAGGGTGCTGAAGAGCCAGAGGCTGCCCCTTAGCTTGCAGAATCTCTACCTCTATGCGTTTGGTGTGGCCATCAATGGCTTCTCCTCCTTTGCCGCTGTAGGAAGTGAAAAGAGCTTTCTGGAGGGATACTCTGGGGTGGTGTGGGCGATTATAGCAGGCCAGGCAGCTAATGGACTCTTCATGTCTGTGGTGCTCAAACACGGGAGCGGGATCACCAGACTGTTTGTCATTTCCTGCTCCATGCTGGTTAATGCTCTGTTGTCGTGGGTCATCTTAGGGCTGCAGCTCACACCTCTTTTCCTCCTTCCTGTTTCTATGATCGCACTGGCAGCTTACCTTTATTACAGATAACAAAGTCTACGCCAAATGAGCCACTCGGCCCTCTGAGCCCTGAAAGAACTCATTGCAGTCTACCCACACCACTGTGTTCTGATTTTTGAGTTTCAAATGTTCGTTTTCTGCCTTTTATCGATCTGCCTTCTGACTTTGACGTCCAGAAACCAACACATGTATTTGATTTGTAACCATAGACCATATTATGTATGAACAGTCAGCCTGATCAACACCTTTTAGAGTTTAATTCATAATTCTGTTACATTATTGCAAGTAGATTTACACAACAATACATAAAAAGTCCAGATTATTATCTTCAGTGAAACATTGCTGAAATGCTGCTATTGTCATCTTAGTGATTTTATTTTGTGTTACGTTCTCTGCCAAGAACATCAAATAAATTATCAAAGTGTTATGCCGTGTGTTATTGATGACTAATAAATTGTCTAAAACAGTTTTATCTCTCATGATTTACATCACGCACACTGGTTCATGAACTTCATTGTTGCTGGGACAACAATTCAGCCTTAGGATCACCTCGCACAGCCAGAGTGTCCTTCAACTCTCCCAGTGCTGTGAAAAGAAACAATGGTTAAAGGAAGAATCGACTCTCTGCATTCTTGCAACATTTAACTTCAGAGGCCGGGCTAACTTCTATCTTTAATAAAACAACCACTCCAGCAGAGGTTAAGCAACAATCACTGACCTTTACGGAGTTGTTTGTTCTCAGCTTGCAGCTGCTGGTTCTGGGCAGACAGGTAAACAGCATCCTGCACAGCCTCCAGCAGCACGCTTCTGTATCTGCCCTCTGACATCTTCCTCTGCTCCTCACTTACCTGACGAAAGACTCTGAACACCTAGCGAGCGGCACAGATAACACAAGAAAACATGAGGGTGATGCAGGAAGGAGCCGAAAGATGCT
This sequence comes from Nibea coibor, assembly GCA_023373845.1. Classification (NCBI taxonomy): domain Eukaryota; kingdom Metazoa; phylum Chordata; class Actinopteri; family Sciaenidae; genus Nibea; species Nibea coibor. The sequence goes on along the minus strand of CM041739.1, from coordinate 11,986,462 downwards.
TCTTTGTCTCAACATTTTATCATCTCTTTTACATCTCCTGAAGTAAGATCCTCTGTTTTTGTTTTCTGTTATGTTTAGTGCATTTGGTACTGTTGGTTTTCTTAGATTAAAAGTTTGGGAAGGACTACTGAAATATGAATAGTCTTGTCAATATATGTCATGTCTACCCAGAATGCTCCCCGAGGCACTGAGTCAGCCAGTAGTAGGCCTCTGGGGGTGATGTGTCAGCACGGCATTGCATCAATCATTAGCGCTTCATGCAGACTTTGTCATAATCAATATCCATCATTCATTGTGTCCAACATTATTAAATATACAGCATTTCCCTAAAAGTTTCTGCAAATATAAAGATTGGATGTTTTTTATTTAATCTTGAATGATGGATTTGGTTATTTGTCATCATCATTTCAGAGAGAACCATCTGGGGACACCCAACAAAATGCCTGTATGTTAATCATACAGGACATTTATTGGTAAAACAAACATTGGTCTAACAAAAATGTGACATGTAATTATTTGAATCATTGTTCTCTCACCTGCAGGCTCTCTTCTTTAAGACAATGCAGCTCTGTTTGGTGTCTGTGATATTGATTCTGCAGGTCTTTCTCAGCCTCCTGGGCCTCAGCACGCAGGGCCTCCATCTGCAGCACCAGGACCCGCCTCTCTCTGGTCAGCACTAGCAGCTCTCTCTCAGGGCCTCGCGTCTAGCAGGAGGAATGGATGAACCCGTAAAAAAAATGCAAGGAAATAACAGAATTAAGTTGCAAATGCAGTGGTTTCTACTGCCCACCATAAATCCGGCCTTGCATTAATCCAAACTGACTCAGCATCCTTAGCTAAGATAGATCACAAGCTGAATAATGTTAAACAACAGTGTATCTCATTATCTCACCGATTCCTGTGCCAAGTCCCTCTCCATCTTCTCCACCTCCTCTTGAATTAATCTCCCACGGTCCTCCTTAAGTTGCCTCCTCCGCTCCTGTGCTTTGTTGTATTCCAACTGAGACTGAGCATTATATTGGCTAAATAAATGGCTTGCCCACACACGCACGTATAAATCTCATTTATATATTTAATTGGATATAAACACATTATCCAATTACACGTATAGCTGTACAATATTAAATTTAAAATGGCAGAAATGAGATGAAGTGTGTTACTTGTTGACAGAGATCAGATTTCTCCTTAGCAGCCCCGTTCTTCAGCGTCTCCTCTCTCAGAGCTTCCCTCAGCTGCTGGATTCTCGCGACTCTCTCTTGGACTTTCTCTATATTCCCTTTGCCCTCTGTGGATATGAGAAACACATATTACTGATGTCCCTACATGATTCAATAAATGTTTCATATCACAGCAAATTACCTCGGATGTGTGCCTCCATTTCTTGTTTCAGCTGGTCTTGTAAACATTTCGCTGTGTCTGTGCTCTCTCTCTGATCACTGCCGTGCCAGTTGCTATTTGGGGTCCGACAGCCCTGCCAGATCGATACGAAACATGGTGCTTATTATGTTTGGAATACACATAATTTGTCATCATTTTCATGAAGAAAAGTAAATGGTTTTGGTGGAAACCTGTATCTTGCCCTTTATCTTCTTTGACTCTTCCCTTCTCTTCTCCCATGATTGATTTTTCACAGTCTGCTCCAGAGATCACAGAATTTATTCCAGCTGTAAACTCATTTAGTCTCAATACAAACTACTATTCAGTATTAGGCTCCTGTAATGAATTACCTGCAGATTTTGGGTCAGCTCTGCCAGCCGGTAGGTGTCCTGAACTTCATTTTCCCCCTGTGACATCATTCTGGTTCTCACCTCCGTGATGTTATCCCTGATCTCTTGCTCGGTTGCCCTCGGACACCAACGCTCAGCGGTCGCCTTAGTTACCAGACTTCTAGCTTTCTGAGCCAAAGCTAAAGCAGAGGGGGTCTCGTCATCTAGAAGACCTGATGGGTAAAGAGAGTTAATGTCATGCTTAGAGGATTCTGGTTAAGCTGGTGTTCGTGGACCCGGTGGAGCACTTACCTTGAGGGTGGATGCAGTAGATAAGGACCGTCTTACTGTTTCCTCTTAGGGCATCATTTAGGAGGAAATGGAGGAGCTTGTCGCTAGTTGGGGCTTCACATTGGGTTTGGTCCATAACCTTCACCAGTGGGTTGACTCTGGAGAGGATTACCATTCAGTGTTCAACAACATAACTTCTTAAAAAATGGCATCTGAAGTTGTAAATCTTAGTCCTCCATAAAAGGTCCCTCAACTATAAAAATCAATCATGTCTGCAGATGTAAATGTTAATAAGTTGTTAATATAAATGGGTTTTTGTCTGAAATTGGGAAGACTGAGATACTCTGACGGTCATACATGCCTTGCGAGAGCCAAGTAATCAATCCAGATATTAGGTAATGTGACTGAATAGTGCTGTGCGCATTACAATGTCATTTTTAGCTCCTCTGCATCATGTAATAGATAGCTCACTGTATGTGACTGACCCTCTGAGGTCAGTCCTGCTGGCTCCTCCTGCCAGACTGAACAGCTGCAGTCTGCTGCGGCAGACCTCTGACTCCACCTCCTCTGGGTGAAGTTTCCACTCAACAGCCACTGAGAGCAGGGAACTGCATCTGAGGGAAGCACGGGACGTGAACACGTAGAGACAATGACAACATTCATGCATGAAGTGCAGGTTACGTGACCTGTGCTCGGATCACTCATGGAGCAATAAGACTCTTAGCTCTGTTGTGACAAATGATTGTAATTGATCCATTCAAAGTTATTCTGTTAATGAATTACACGGCCAGAGTTTATTTGATTTACCTGTTGGAAATAGAGCCTGAACTGGCCTTCAGCTTCTCCCTGCATGTTTCATACAGAGTATAGGCTTCTTCTGCTGAACACACACACACTTCACATGCACCTCCTACAAGACTGAGAAAAAAAGGCACTTAAATTATCCATTTCAATATATATTCATTTTTTATTGTATCTTTTTTTGATATGGCAGTGATTGTCTGGACTCACGTTCCAAGGACGGGGTGTCTCACAAGTTTTAGAGTCTGTCTGTTGGGGCTGAGGAGATCCACAGCACTGCCGTCTGGATAAAACTGACATTGACAAACATCATATGTTATCCTGCACCATACTGCGACTAATATGATTCATGGTTATTCTTTATTTAATAGAAAGACAAACCTGGAGGAACGACACAGAGATGAACGACCCCTCTTTCCCTCGTGACAACGCACGACTAAGCAGATTTGCCAAAACCTGACACAGAATCAAGAGTGTGATTAGGAGCCATTTAAGATTAAATTTGCCTTTATTAAGAGTACTTTTGTTTTGGGACTCCACCTGTTTGACGATAGTAGCGTCAATCAGACTGCTAATCTTCTCCGTGGAGGCTCCACTTATCAGCAGCGCTCCATTATAACCACTGGATGTAGACTCAGTGAGAGGCTGCAGGAGCCCAGTGTACAAACTCTGCAGGTTTATATTCAGACTTTTAGTTTCCAGACTCGCCAGCATTTGGTGATGAAACGCTGTAAAGAGGCTTAGTAAGTGAACAGTCACGCTGGTGTAAATCAGATGTTAGAAGTACCTCTATGTTGTCAACAGTCACAACTTGGTCGAAGTTGAAGGACTTTGCTTCCTGATTGGAAAACAGCAGTGAGAGCGTTCCGTCACCAAACTGTTTAATGTTGAAGCAGTGGGTGAATTTAAATGTTTTGTTTTTATTTTACCTCATCTTTTCCTGATCTGTAGTTCAAAGTACATCCTTCTTCACCAACAGCTACACAATCTTTACCCTCTGTGCATTAAAAAAAACACACACCCACACACACATTTAAACACAAATCCGCAGCAACAACATAGGTGATTAATTAACAGATTTGACATTTTTGTCTTTGCTTTACCTGGGATTGTAGTAAGTACAGCTCCTACTCTTACTGTTTCAGCTCCCTCGCTTAACTGGAGAGACATGGACATTTGTCAAAAATGATGAAATCAAAGAAGCCTGTCTTATTTCCTCAAAATGTTTCTTTTCACCTCGTCCTTACACTCTAATGTGGTTCTAAAAAATAAGGTACTTACAGGTGCGTTCATGTTCACAGCAGCCATCCCGTGCATATGTGCAACATAGCCACTGGGTCACCTGGATTTCATTACACTGCGCTGAAATATTAATGAAGCAGAATCTACTTTCACCGGTCTGGGTCAGCGGTTTTCCTTAAGGGACCTTTCACTGAGTAAATGGGGGTACCCTCACTAAGACATATTTTATGGATATTTCATATATTGAATGAATAACAATAACAGCACAAAACAACCTTACAAACTGTACAAATAGCCCCAAAAGTGAGCACAATAACTGCAGGAAGTTTGTGTAAAATGAGTGATTTGGGTGAATTTTGAGCAGATTATTTCCTATGAATATTTCAACATTTCATTTTAGTTTTAACACCCACACACTTAAAATAAATTCTTCTCCCTGACACTTGGCCTTTGTTCTATTACTACAACTACTTGTTATACTACTTACTGTAATGCAAAAATAATGCTCTGTGAATGTGGGTCGGTGTTAATCTAATGATTAGTAATAATTATAATAATCTGAACTAAAATTTTATTTAGTTTTCCTACAGAAATGAGTAAAGGTAAGACATAGATCAACTACATATTCAATATGTAGTTAATAAAAAGTTTCCTTACGCCCTTTAAAATCAAGGAAGCCTTGTAACCCTCCAGAAAGCTTTGGCAACCCCTAGTGGGGATCAAGACCTGGTTGGGAAGCTGTGTTGTAACTAATGTTTTGGTACTGTGTCAAAGCATTTCCTCCTCCAGCAAAAGCTCTTTTAGAAAGAGATCAGACTGACATAACACACTAACAAATACAAATTGACCAGTTTTATTTGATTTCATTTACGTTAAATCATGTAGATACACAAAGAAGAAAAAATTAAGCAATAGTGAGATAAAAACAGTGTCATTGGAAACAAATGTGTCCTCTACTTTTCGTTTTATTTCCCTCAAGGGAAGTGACTTCTAATAAGGCATCCAAAAAAAGTTAAAAAAAGTTGTAAGAAAACTTTACTTTACTGTTTGGACAGCACATTTTGGATTGCCTGGTTGTGAAAATCCCTTTTCCTGTTGCTTTTGGTAACAGTGCAGCTAAAAATGTTGGTAAAACCATTAATAAATGCTTAACATAATGTAATAAATCAGCAACTTGATCACTTATAATTGATCTATAAGGTTTAGTAACTAGTTTAAACCTCAGTAATAAAGGCATTAGTAGGTGCATTCATTAGAAAGTGGATGCAAGGTTGCTATCTGCCACAGTCATCAGCAAGAATAAATCATGAATGTCAGCGGAGCGACAAAGAGCGTCAAACAGAGAGGGGAGCTGTGCCGCTGTGCCTCGTTGGTCGAATTCACACAAGCTTCAAGAGACAAATTCATTATCTGAGTCCCCTGCTGGGCCGCTGGTGTGGCACACTGAAAGTCTTCAGGGTAATCCTCCACAGACACACTGTCTGTGCTGTTCAGGAAGATGATGGTCTCTTTGAGGGCACAGTCACACTGATAAGGGTTCCTCCCTGCGTAGAGACTATCCAGCTGCTCCAGTCTGCTCAAACTGACGTTTGTCTCCCCTATTAAGATGGTAAGCTGGTTACTGTCCACCTTTAGCTCCTGGAGATGAGATAGGCTACCCAGGGACGGGAGACGTATGAGGCGGTTATGAGACAAATCCAGCCTCTTCAGGGTCTGCAGTTGGTTGTTGAAAACTTCGAGAGAATTATAACTAAGATCCAGTTCTTCTAGAGATTCAGAGAATAACGAGTTAACCTCTGTGATCTCCGAGTGGGAGAGATTGAGCATCCTGAGCGGCTTCATCTGGAGGCAGTCTGGATAGTGGAGGATGGTGAAATTGTTCCTGCTGACATCGAGGTGGGTGAGGGCAGGGGTGAGGCTCAACGGCGTGCAAAGAGACTGGAGGGAGGTGAGGCCGCTGTTTCTCAGACGAAGAGATTTCAGGGACTTGAATGAAAGCGAGGAGCACTGTGAGATATTTTGCAGGCCAGCGTAAGAGATTGGGTTCTCTGAAAGATCCAGATCATTCAGGTTTTGCACTCTTTGAGCCCAGCTGTAGCCAATCTCAACCAGGCCAGAACGGACAAGACTTAGAGATTTCAGGGAGCCGAACAACCAGTTGTAGAAAGGCTCGAAGGAGGGCTGGAGGAGAGAAGGGTCCACTGTTGTGTTTTCCAGTAGAAGGGCTTTAATTGTAGATGCATCAAGTAATTCTGGATATTTTACAGGTCCGACATCTTTCAGAGTGGAGGAAATTATGTTAATTTCATTCAATATCTGGGGCAGAAAACGTAAGACTGCACTGATGAACGAAAAGGACATTGTGACATTGTTGAAAGTTATCTTATTTATCCGAATGAAGCCGAGAAACATATTCAGCGATCCATTGATGTATAATTCAAAGCCATCCAGTTTAGTGTCTCTCAGCTCCAGCTCTGAAAACCCGAGACAAAGCAGATTTTCGACGTTGAAGATATCCATACCATTGCAGACACAACGAGTCATATCCTCACTGGTACAAAGTGAAGTGCCCGCTCCTGAAGTGACGGCGAGTCCCAAAAGCAGGAGCAGAATCAGTCTCCGATTCGCTGTCATGATCGGCAGGATGACCAACACCTAAAAATGTCAAGATCCAGAGAGGAGAAAGTTGTAGCATTGTTTTAGCAGGTCCTGAAAAAGATTGTTTTTTTCCATGATATTTTTTGTAAATAAGTTTTCTATTATTGTCTCAACTTCAATTTTTAAACTGTTAAACTCAGCTTTGTCAGTCATGCCATGCATGCCAAGCAGTGTTTGAAGCTACCGCATAATTTAAAAGTTCTATCATCATCTATAAAAATCTATAGCTACAATTGTTCCCAAAAAAATCATCATTCAAGTCAAGCATTTACCCTTTCGTCGGCTCTGGTGCAGATGTTGACCATTCGTTGTTATTGCTTGTGGCTCCTTCAAGTTCAGCATCTTTATTCTCACCTGACTTCCGTTTTTTTTTTTTTTGTTACAGGTGATCCCACTTCCCTTCATTTTGCTAATGCACCATCAAGAAAAGAGGAAGACATCCACATCCTGTTCCAAGATAAACAGTACTTCCTCTATGCATGGCTAAATTCCCCAAAACATTCATCGTCACCGTGGAGAGAAAGAGGAATTAGCACTTCTCCACCAAATAAAACAATAGCTATTAAAATATGAGCACATCACACGATGCTCCTGCCAGCAGGGACTGAAAGCAGTGGTACAACTTACTCTATTGCAGTATTTCCACTTTGTGCAAGTTTATAATGAATTAATATAATAGTTCATCACATTTCAGAGGGAAATACTGAACTTTTTATTTGTCTGTGAAAACCACAGATCTCCAAATATGGTCATTTTATACGTGTGTTCATGTTTTGCATTTAAAGATTGTTCACTGTATGGCAGCTTAAATCTGTGAAATACACAATGACATTTATTTTCATTTTCAAGTTGTTAGAAAATTTTCATTTTAAATTTCACTTAAATATTGCTGGCATCAATGCATATATTGCATTTTCATTTCCAAGTTCACATTTGGTTCATTTTAGCATTTTGAACTGTACAGAGGGGTACAACTGAGAATGAAATGTTGAACAGCTTATCCATTTTAATGTGGTTACAGAACACCGACACAAAGATTTGAAAATGAAAACTGGAGTAGCGCGTTTTCATTTTTCCTTAAAGGACACAAACATATCTGGACAATCATAATGCTCGAGTTTCATTTTCAAGTCTCCTCAGTCTCAAACGCTGAGTGTAGAATTGAACTGAGTGCAGTGTGCTTTAACACAAAGTGAGGCTTTTCCAGAAGAAACAGAAACAAACTGTCACTGCATCTAATCAGGTTCAAGTTTATTTAGGCCTTATTTAGTCTATAGCTTCAACATTCATTTGATCTCTGTAGAACATTATTTGAGTTGAACATATAACAATGAAAACTGTGTTGTTACCAAAACTTTATTTATCCTTCTCAGCACAAACACCTACATAGGTGAGTCACTTCCTCGTACAGTCACACCCTTTAAACGGTCCGTTCACCCAAATCACAAGCAAAAAACATGCCATGCATATAGTTTTTTTCTTCAGCTAGGTTTACTTTTGTGTTCCTCATAGCATCGGAAAATATTCAAAAGTTTAAACAGCAGCATCTCTTTGCAGAAACAGTGTCCTCATTACTCTGAACAATCCAGAGACGTCACGTGAACTGTTGCTGACGCCGTTTCTGGAAAGAGTCTGTCTGATTACGCTTTTTTCAGTTATATTTTTTCAAGTCCACGTGCACCGTGAACAACCTTTTTAAACAAAATATCGCAGTGGGGTGGAGGTTCAGAGACGATAAAACCCGGACAAGTAAAACCAGAACTGCTTGCATGGGGGAATTATGTCATTTGGGTGAACCGACCCTTTAATCATTTTACAGTGGTCAACACACATACTTTAATATACTGTAGGTGATATGAATATCTAAAGTAAAATGTCAATAGGAAAAACCCCAAAATTATTGTCACAAAAGACAAACATTGAAAATATTGAAAAGCAATAAACTCACAGGCCTCTATCTTTGATTTCGTGCTGCCAGCAAAAAAATTTAAATCAAGCGATTACATGGAAGAATTGATCAATGAAGTGATGGAATTAAGAGAATTAACGTTGCGTCCAGCTTTAAAAGTCAGATTTCTCCTGTGCGCGAAGATTGCTCGAAGATGCAGCCAACTCTTTTCAGTTGTCTGAAAAAAAAGAAAAACAGGACAAGTGATGACGTGTAACAACCAACAATTAAATGTGAATAAACATCTCAACTATTAATCTGACAAAAAACAAACAAAAAAAACATCATTTGAGGCACTCACCGTCAACGCTGAGGGTCTTCTGCATCATCCGGGGTGCAAACATCATGCGGCGAGGAGCTACAAAGAAGAAAAACCAAAAATTTTAGGCTACTTTGACCACCCATGACATGTGTTGAATCAAAAGTCTGGTCTCTGAGTCTTCTACCTCTCTGGCAGTCGGGGCGGCCGCGCATGGTGGTGCCCTCGATGACTGCGCCAGTCTGGTCCACACACCAGCAGTAGCCGGTGGCGTGCCAGCACTGCAGGGGCTTGTAGCGGCCCTGCTCGTCACACTGGGGCTTGTAGGAGCCGATCTTAGCGGGACCAGGAGCGGCCTCCAGCTGGCATTTGGTCTGGATCGTAGCGGCTTTAAGGAGGGAAAGAGTAGAGGACATTAGTACATTAAAAACCTGTTTGGTGTTTGTTGACACTGATAGTACTCTAATGTCTGTCCATTCACTGTGAAGCCACAGATGGCAGCAGTTAGCTTATCTTAGACTGTAAACAGGGGGAAACAGCTAGCCTGGCGGTGTCAAAATTTCCCTATCAGCATCATGAAAGCTGACTATGACATGGACATAGAACTGTCATATAACACATTTCTGTTTCAGGTATCACAAGGAGCAGCATAGAAAATAAGACTTATAATAAGAAACATGGTTACACCCTTTACAACATGAACACCCTGTGCTAAAATTGCTTCTTTTTGCCAGTAGCACAATTAACAGCTGGTGTGCAATTGTTGTTAACTATTTAACCACGTGATAAAAATCCACATGTGCTGTGCACCCCTCCTCAGAGTATCTCTCTTACATAAATATTTTCACAGTAAAACATCAGCTATGTACTAAAAAGTAAATTAAAGGAGGTTGCAGTAACCTGACTGAGCGGTTGGGGTTGGAGGCTTCTGCTGGGCCATCTGGAAGATCAGCCAGTAACGCATCCAGGACTCAAAGCTCTGCAAACCATGAGAAAAACATGAGTGACAAGATCGTGTCGTTCTATTCATTTCTATTTAGGCTTTAGTAGTTTCCATGTAAATGTGTGCTTTGGCTTCACCTCCCACTCGCTCCCATTCATGTGCTCCTTCAGGCCGCGCAGGTTAACCAGGAAGGTCTCGTTGAACTGCGGCAGCTCGGAGTCCTGCACAAAAGACGCGCGGAGTTTAGTGACGGCACAGCATCAGCAATGTGGGAACACACGCGATACCGAGCGCGACGTACCTGGATGAGATCCTTCACCTGTTTCTCCACGCTGATGACGGTGTCTTGCAGTTTCTGATGGGAGGAGAGGAGTCAAATACATTCGGAATGTCTGTTTGCATTCACGTTGAAATGTGTTAATCTGTTATACATCATCCAGGTGGCGGGTGTAAACTTACGACCATGGGTGTCTTAGTTGTCGTGGAGTCTTCATCTGAAAAGTCTTTCAGCAGAGGAAGGCTGCTCATGGGCACTGCCATCCTCATTGGAGAAGACCCCCCTGTGAAACATACAACCAAAATGTGTATAACAAATATATATAACACACACACACACACACATATATATATAAAGAGAGAGAGAGAGAGAGAGATTAAAAATGGTAAGATCAGCTTAAATATAGCACACGATTCTTTCTCCCCCCATATGAGTCATATGAGACTTAGCAGAGTAAGCACTAACAGCTGCTCGCTTTAAAGAGTCACATTTTACTGAGTCACTTTGCTCCGTGAGCCCTTTCTCCATGTACGTGAACAAACCTTGCATTCACAAAGACGTAATCTTCACTTTTATTCTAGCCTAGACAGAATTGTACAGTCACCAGTAAGACTTTCATTTCCCTGCGCAAGTTTCAGATCAAGTTCTTCAAACACAAACTCTCACTTCCTTCTTCACATCCTCATTCCTAGCACCTCCTCCTCTTCCTCCTGTCTGATGAAGACTAGTACTAAGACTAGGGCCACTTGGGCCACCCCTTCTTACTGTTAGAACTTTAACATTTAACTAGTTTCTTTTTACCCTGGGATGAGCGCGACAGCTGTCTGCCCAGTCTCTCGCTGTTCTTCTGGAGGGTTTGGATCTGCTCCTTCTGGCCGAACACCATGTAGGCAGTGAAGACCTGGCTGGCCAGCAGCAGACAGGCCAGGGTTGTCAGGCCTGCCACCTTAAAAGCACGGCTGTTGGAGCCCCTGAGAGAGAAATATAAAAATATGTGTGTTTTTCTTTGAAGATGATAAAGCAGAAGAGGGTTGGGGAAAACATGATGCACAGCTAAGTTCACAAAGAATGAAAGTGGGATGTGAAATTTGACAATGTGTTAGTTGGCTATTTGGGGGAATTCACAAAAGTGCTCTGTGTTTTGTTTTCATACTGAGTTTGGACTGTCCAGCACATTAAAAAGCTGATGTGTAAACCAACACCCTGGAGGTGTTACTCATACTCTTAAGAAAGGCAAAGCATCCGTTTTAAGCTATGATACTGTAGTTTGCAGTATTTTATTGAAAAATCCAGAGACAATAATACAGGCAGCTTTTTTCTGCTGTTCACAATCAGCCAATTGGATCCGAGCATCACTTGTTACTAGGCAGATGCCTTTCCCTGTAGTAAGGCCGTACACACCCAACAACTATTTAGAGCTTATTTGAGATGTATAAACTTGTGAATCGTTTCCCTGTACACGATACAAGGCTACAACAACTATATCTTCATTCATTTCATAAAGAGTTTTGCTAGAATGAAAGTGAAACTTTTATTTCTGCACTTTCATGTGACATGTAAACAATATCAACATATCTCATCAGGATGTTGAAGATGTTAGTTGGTTAGTTCTTAACTTAAGGAAACATTATTCAAACTAAATAAATGTACGACAACAAATAAAGTCAGTGATTTATATACAGTATAGGACGTTGTCATAAATTATAAATTATAAATAAAAATTATAAATAAATCATATGTTTTACAGCAGGTTTTAGTTAAACTGTGAGACGTTGGCCAATGATTTTCTCTGTTTTTTTATTATAAGCCAATAGCATGACAGAGTCACCAGTTGCTAGGCAGACGCCTGCTGGTGCAAAGTGGTGCGTCCGATGGAGAGTTACTAAGGACGCTTGAAAACTTATTAAATATGAAAACATATAGAAAGAAATAACTAAATCCACTTGTTGTTTCATGAACTAATCTGATGCAAACAAAAGGCGATTATTATTACTTGTATTTTACCCTGAAACCTAAAAACAGCAGAATATACACAGCTAGCTCTGTAATGCTTAGAGTTTAAAGTTTTAATTGCTCGTCTAAATTCAGCTTTACATGAAGGAACAACTGAGCAAACAGCTGTTGTTATGAGTACGCATTTATATGATAAGCTTCTCTCACCCTGCAGGTCTTCCAGGGAGAACAAGAGCTTCTGAACTGCCTGCCAGACTCCCTGCCAGGGGAGCATCTTCTTGAGATTGTGCCATCTGTCCTTGGAAGTTTCTCTCGGCCTCTTCAAAGCAACAAACTGCAAGCAGTCCGGCGGATGATGCAGATAAATGTGGCTGAAAATAAGGAAGGCCTCCCAGACAAGTTCCCGAGAAAGGTGAAGGGACGTGGAAAGTCCCCTGTCTTAAAAGCGCCGTGGGACGACCTGCTGAGTGAGCGCGCGAGCTGTGATTGGTCAGAATACAGCACCATCACTTGTTGGTAGAGGCAGACGATGGTGAATGAGTGTTTCTATGACTTTATGGTATTGTATTGTTTGTGCTCATAATAAACTAGCATGGTCTGTTAAATGGCTGCAGGTGTAATTATTATAGATATTATTGTGAAATTGCACCGCTTGTGAATAATACAATGAGCCTTATTTAAAGTACTTTTACTTTTAGTACACAAGTATTCACAAAGAAAAGGAAATAAGCAAATAAAACACAAATAAAACTTGCACTGGAGTACTTGTGAAACGTGTAAATATGTGACAAGTCTTTTTCACTTCCATTTATAATTTTTAAATGCAGCATTTCATTTTTATTTATCGTGGCATTTGTTTACTTCCTGGAACAATACAAAGTACTGCGCTTTGGGAAAACACCAAAAAATTAAAGTCAGGTCTCATGCGCCACATGTAAACCCACCGTGAGTTAGTTACACATCAGAAGGACACAGTTTTGCTGTTCATCAGGCTTCTCGAGAGCGATTCAGGTTGGGTTTTTTCTCGAAAGCACCCCGCCACAAAATGAAACCAAATGACAAACTCCTGCCCTAATCTGAGCAAGACAGTGCAGGTTTCCAGACATCTCTGCAACTCAGTAAAAGTTAGGATCAGGCAGGAGGAGGGAGCGAATAAAAAGATGGAGACTACTGAAAAATACAGTGGTGTTTTATTTGCAAATTAAAAAGCACCGACAATATTAGTTACACTGTAAAAATTATTGACAACAATTACAAATCTTTATCATACAGTCCAGGAGATTAGTACCATCATTGCTGTTATGTGTTATCACTTAATACTTTATATGGAGAGAGACTCAGTACCTGTGTACAATAGTTGGCAGTGAGAGGACATGAGAGGAAACAATCTTAGTGACAAACCTCTGCACAATGAAATAATCCAAACTCCCCTCAGCACAGCACTGACGTTTCACACTATGGGAATGGGCTGATGGAGAGCGTAAACCCAAACACATTCAATAATTTAGGTCTACAGAGGCTTTGCGTATTATGTACAATACAAAGTCTGGAAATAAAAAGGACCAACATGTGCATTGTTATTACATCAGAACATTGTACAAAACTATTGCAATAAGAGCAGCTTTTTGTTATCTATGCTTGACATCTAGTTGCAGTGGTAATACCTTGACCGACAACCAAACATCTGTATGGTCTCACTGGGCATACTGTTGGTTTTCCTGGCAACTTTTAAACATTTTTCCCAGAGACAACTTATTTTTTCTTCACCGCCCCTCCCCCCTCCCAAAAAAAAAAACAACTTAAAACTCATCTAGTAAATGAAATGACACAAAATATAAGACAAAATATACAGTTTCGACAAGAAAAAAAAAGAAGAAGCTGAAAACAGATTTGAAATGCACAATCTTGTTCTGTACACTATCTGAATCTCTGAGACCAGAGTGTTTAATTAAACATACAGTAGCTAGCTTATGATCTTCTTCACAGATTGTAGCAGGATCCATTTTTTGTTAGTGTGCTTTCCAGTAACCTGTTATGTTCAGAATCGATGTTCACTTGAGTGCCTTAAATATTGTGCTTTCAACATCTATCCTACCGCCCCTGCTTTAGCCAACTTAGGGGGCCACAGGACCGACTACAGAGGAGGCTGAGCTGAACAGTTTAACAAACCAGTCTACTGTACATCTGGCCAACACGGGAAAACTGAGCTGAAAGATGTTTAGTTTTGGTACATTCTACAATAATGCATTGCCATCAGCATTATAGAAACGTTAAAATAAAATCTGAGGAAAGAAAACGACAAAAAAAAATAAAACAAAACAAACATAAAACTTGTTTTTTTTCTTAAAAAAGAACCCTCAAAAGTCCATGTGGTAATAGTTTAATGAAGATTCTGTCCTGGCACTTGTAAATGCAATAACTAGATTCTAGCAAGGCCTATCAAGTGAGGCTACAACATGCAGCCTGAGTCAAGACTTCAGATGTCCCATTCTGCTCACGCCGACACTTGTCAAAGGCATTTCAGACCAACGTCTCTGTCAATCAGGCTGCCATTTGTTTAGTCAGTGTTTATGCTGCCTGGTTCAATCTGCTCCAAACGCCTCGACCTCATAGATGGACACAGGTGACGCGATCATCTCCTCCACCTGTTTCATCGCAGAGCCGAAACTGTCGAGGCTGCTCGAGCGTCAGTTTTATTTCATTTTTTTTCCTCCTTCCTTTGATTTGCAAGATGAAATTCATGCGAAGAAGAGAAGGTTCGAATAAGGAGAGCAGGGGTGTGGTTATCAAACACTGAAGGTCTCTGCTGTGCATCGCCGAGCCTTTCCTTCTTCTTCAGGACACAGAGGGGGGGGGGCCTGGATTATGGTTTTCCAGGGTCCTGGTCTGTCCTGCAGGGGAGTAACGGCATCTCGAAGCTCAGGGAGAGAGGGGAGAGCTGTCAGCTGCTAAAAGCAACCGCGCTCTCTTCTTGCCCGTGATCCACTATTGTCCTGTTCGTCTGGGAAGAATGCAGTGAAGTTTTGAGTTCTGGCTGGGCGTCCCATCCTCAAATCTGCATTTACGTCAGTCTCTTTCAAAACTGTTTGGGATCTTCAACATTCCAGGCCACTCAGCCAGTGTCCCCCCCAACCCCACCCCCCCCAGCAGGGTGGAGCGATGGTTCAGTGTGTGGAGCTGTGGGCTCCTGCTGTGGTGCTGCTACCTGGTGTGGACCAGTTCTTCTCTGAGCCAGCTGGGCAGCGGCTGACCGATCCGGTAGAGCAGCTTGGAAAGCTCAATGTTGTGATCCCTATAGTACTCCCTGAGGAAGCCCTGGGACTGAAGAAGACAGAAGAGGTAAGATTTAAAAAAATCAAAAATAGCGTATATAAAAATGTATTCATCTGTGTATTCGACTGATCGTACCTCAGGGTCCATGTCAGGGTATCTGCGCCCTTTGCTCTTTCCCAAACACTTGGTCTTCCCTCCCTCTAGCAGCTGACACCAGAAGCCTTTCTTTGGGTCGAACCTGTAACAGATCATACTCGTTTTAATTTACACATTTAATCACAACCTTCCTGTAGTTACAGTTACAGAGACTTGTTGTTTAGCCAATTTCTGCCCTTATTAGATAGTGACAGTATTCCTGCCAGGTGAATTAAATGAAGTCTAACATGCCTCCTTTGATCTGAACACTTAAGAACCGGTTTTGTTGCATACACACTTGTGGTGTCTGCCAGCTCCGGACTACAACGAATCTAACCGCTAACCTCGACAGAAATTAGATTGCGAAAGATGATACTCACGCTAGGATCTTGTGATAGTTGATGACATTGGCCAGGCTCAAATACTTCTGGATTTTATCCATGATTGAAGCAGGCTCAGTCTTCAGCATCTGTCCATCCAAGACTAATAACTGTGTAAGACACACACACACACACACACACACGCATACAAAGGGCCAAATGTTAGAACAGAAAGTGGACAGTCCTGTATGAAAAAGTTAAAAGTTAAAAGTTTTCTTTTTATTACCACACACACCACAACATTTTTAAAAAAAAGGATGAATTGTTAGGATTATTATGCAGTTACTAATACACGCTTCATTGTATCAGATCTGTGCAGACACATTTGGTCATTTTGGGGGGAAAAAGAGCTCATTTATCTCCTTAGACTGTCCCTTAAGGGCAGATCCTTTCCCTCGTGGTCGAGTGGATTTAAACACTGTCTGAAAGGAACCGTGCAAAAATGTAAACAGGCCTCCTTTACTCCAAACTTTGCTGGGGGAAAAAAAAACAACTGCCAGCCACCCATAAAGTTGGCTGGTCATAAAAAGTTAACATTCATACTCATTCACTGCGTAGTGCCCACCACTATGTGCATGAATACACCCACGGTACCTGGCTGGAGTGGTAGTAGTTGAGCCAGCGCTCTAGGTGGATGGCGTACCAGCCTGGCACCAGACAGCGATTCTGGAGGACCCGTAGTTTGACTGGGGCGTCGTGGCTTGCAGTGATGACGTCGTGGAAGGAGTACTTTAACGCCACCGGGTCATCGTGGGCTCTTTGGTGCTGTGGGCAGACAGAAGTGATGAGGACCCGCCTGAAACAAATACCTAATTATGTTGCAACTACTTGAAGTTATTCCTGTGGCGTAGGCTTTCCTGTGACAGACCTGGTACCAAGAGTAAGCTCTGTCCGCTGGGTTGATGAGGATGGTGATGATCTTGGCTTTGGGTAGGAGTGCCGCAGCTCTCTGAGCAGCCACCTCAGAGTCAAAGTAGTTGGCACTCTTCTCAAAGTAGTAGTCTGAACTGGTGTTTGAGGGTAGAGGGAAGTACTCCATATACCTGACACATACCAAACACAAACACGCCGAGTGTTACAAGCAGCTGCAGTTCATCTGGTCTAATTTACTCTCCACAGATAAGGAGCATTCCTCTGTGCGGCGTGTGGGTGATCGGCCACGTGCAACAGCTTGTTAAAAAAAAAAACACATCTAGCAACATGGCACCATGTTAATATTTGGGCAGCTCGCTCGCAGAAATTTTCCTGCCAAGTCAATTTTGTGCTGGACTCATAACGCTGCGACGCATGAAGCTTCTCACTGATGCAGCTTCGGAATCAATTAAACCTACAGGAAACTCAAAATGGGGCATTTCTAACCAAATGGGTTGCTAATTGTGTTTCTGGTCTTGCTCTTGGGAATTGCACTAATGTGTTTTTGTGCCTGGGCATCATTTGCATTCTGATTCTTGATTTCATTTGCATTAAACAGAAAACGCCCTGACAGCTCAGGGTCAGAAATGTAGGTATGTCAGAATAAACAGGAACGTTTTTAACTCTTATCTATGTTTGTGCAGAGTCAATGCATTGCAACATGTTTTATCTGCACTCCTACACACAGACATTTTAAAAGACACATGATTAAGATTAAGAAGTTTCCTCTACATTTTTTACCATGGCAACATATTGAAGTTTGTTTTTTTTTTTTTTTACCCTTCAACATTTCACTTAAATTAACATCTACACCCAGTATAAAAACATGTTCAACACTTTTTTACATTTTCATAGTATTTATTATATATTCTCCTATGAAGACACTTTATACCACCTGCTTTACTATATTGTTTTTATGGGTGCCCACAGAAGGAGTTAGAGTTTTTTAAAGTACAATAATGGACACTACATAATAGTTATAAACCATTTCTTAAAGGCTGATGTGGTGGTTATAAATTCTAAATAGGATTTAAGCTTTGCTCCCTCTAGTCACGATGAATCTGTCTCAGCCTGATTTAAATGTTGGCAAAACCGCTGCAATGCCATTAGCTTGTGTACTCGTCTAATACTGAAAGATGTTAATGTCTAAAAAGAAGTCTTAAGAAATGTAATGAACTTGCCGAACAAAAACAATAAAGTGAACACTTAAACCTTATGAAACAATACACAAAAAAATAAAAAATAAAAATACTTTAATTATATAATGGAGACAATTTTGAATATATATCCGGCTTAATGCGGTTGGTAAATGGCTGCTCTGTAAGGTTTCTTACCAGTCAATGCCTCTGTGGTAATTGTGCCCATTGAAGAACTGGATCTCCTCAAAGGTCTCCTTACTGGGGTAGTTACTAGTCAGGTCAGGATGCATGCCAAGAAACAGGTAGAGCGCCGTCGTCCCTAAGAGAAGAAGAAAGAACAAGTGGAGGAGACAGGATGAAAAAGATAAAGGGGGAAGGAAAAAAAAGGAGCACGAGGTTTGAAGCGAGCGCAGAATCCTGACACACGTTGTAAAGGGGCAAACACAGCAACAGCTGCAGCGTCTACGGAAAGAATCACCGCCTGCCGTGCTACTATCACCTCTGATTTCAAATAATCAAAACCTCACTCGAGCCGCTCAGAACACGACACGTCGGCTTTGAAGTTGAATGACAAACTTCAGACTGAATCATTTCCACACTCGGCCTGTAGGGGGGGTCGCAGCACTGTAATTTCACCTGTCTTCTGAGGCCCGATGACAAGCAGTTTGGGGAAGCGGTCACATGTTTTCTCTTTGGACCAGATGTCCTTGTGTCTTTTGTCCTCACAAGGATCCTGTAGCCACAGAAAGATAAACACGCCTTTGTTTTAAAATGTGGTTCATGCAGAATTCTAACAAATACGGACATTTGTAAATACAAGAGAAAGCATGTCGGCCTTTGTTTACTCGAATGTTTGTCACAGTTAACAAAGGAGAGGCATTTTAATGAAATGAGTTCAGGGTAACGACATTGCTCTCCATCCACCAATAAAACAATGACTCATTACCAAAGTCACACACATGCTGTGTCTGCATACAGTCAGCTATTAGTGTATAATATATTTCAGACTGTTTTTTTGGGGTTTTTTTTTTAAACACAATAATTGCTGACAATAGTACCGTTAAAAAAACAGTACTATTGTCGGCAATTACTGCAGTGTTCCATTACTGGAAAACAAGCCACCCAAACGCACCCTGAATGCAAATTTGGGCTCTAGTGTCAAACAACTAAAAGAATTTAATAAATAAATCATCATCTACATCTTATTCTTACCTGCCAGAGTGGATCTCTCTCCGAGGGGAACAGGCTGAAGTATTTCTGAGCCAGCTGAACAGGTGGCAGGGTCTGCACCTTCAGGTTGGTCCACGTCTGGACGAACATCATCAGGCTTTTAAAGGTGTACAGGCCGAGGCGATCGTTCCCATAGTTGGACAGATGGGTCATGAAGATACTAATCTGTGAATGGGAAGGAGTGAATAATTAAAAGGGGGTGAAGGTGAACTCAATATGGTCTAAATTGGGAGACCGGTGGTAATATGTAATAGGTTAACGTGCTAATACGTTAACAGGATAAATGCCGATTGTTCTGACTAATAAAAATGTCAGAATGTGATACATAAACAGTCCTCTGTCCTACGTGTTCCCACACAGTACATCGGCCTAATCCGAGCCATTTTACTATTTTAGATTAAAATCAACATCATCCATGTTAATGGCCATCTGGCGCTGATATATGCGTCTATCTTTGGCTCAAAATCTATTTATCTAAAACTACCCTACATACATGATGTAGCAGAGATGCTGTTTGATTCTGATGCTATCAGACAGCATGACTTAATGACTTTCTCTACATATTTCTTATCTATGGACAATTTCTCACCCAGCTTGTGTATACAAGCTCCTATAACAAGTGAATTCCCCAGTGTGGGATCATTAAAATCTATCCTATACAGGTTTCTATATACTACAGATACAGATAGTGCTTTAAGTGTAAGTGATGTGGGACGCACGGTGCTTGTTTTGTGCAAAAATACATTCACAAGTTTATCAGAAGTCAATATTTGGTAGGTTAGTCAAATTAATTGGATATCTTCCAGAGTTACGGTAATAGTTTTTAATACAAGTTTCCCCCCCTTTTTATTTCCCTGGACAGTCTCTCTCCGTGATGAGCTGCAGTAGAGGAACAATAACAAGAGAACGAAGGAAAAAACTTTGGAAGATTTCCAGTTGATGCAAAGACAAACTGTGATGTTTCTACACAGAATGAGGGACACGTCTCTTCAGGGCCAGAATACACAAAGAAAATGATGCAGCAAACAAAAACGCGCTGTGATGTTCACCTGACTATTGTCTGAAGACAGACTTGACAGCTTTAACTGAGGCAGTGACAGAACGTTTCCCTCACTTTAAGAAAAAAGTTTTAGAGAGGCAGATATAGGGGAAAGACCAAACGGAGACTAAGCTGCTTGAACAAATGCTGCTTCTTACAGAGTTCGGACGTTGTTTGGTTTTAAAAAGTGGGACACTCATAAGAATACAATTATCTGCAGATGATGCAGACATTTGTTGCAGAAATGGCAATAAAAGCAACCTTCGCGACTCGTCGCAAAACAAAATGTGTTGAACCAATTCGAGGAATGTTCGACACAAAGCTGAAAGAAGCTTTCATGGCAGTGTGAAGGGAGAAAACACCATGCAGGCATCACTCAGTGATTCAGTGACGAGTCATTGTCCTGCCCTTTGTTCATATATTCAGATTTCACCACCAGTTAAATGGGTTTCCAAGCGTTCACGACAAAAAGCTGCGCTCGTGTGGATGTGCAGCAGACTCACAGGGTTCAGCAGGACAGTAAGGAAGAGCTCTCCTCCATTGATGAGCTTGTCCAGTTCGTTCGGGCTGCCTGGGTAGTCTTTATAGAAGATGGTGTGTGTGAAAAGACCGCATGTCTGCCTCGGGAGCACCTGGGATGCAAACAAACAGAGTCATCAAACCAAAAAGGGGCAAAACAAGGAAGAAAGAAAGGAAGAAAAAAGAATCACACACACGTTGGGAAAAAAATAAAAAAAGAAGAAGAAGAAGAAATGCATTCACACAAATAAACACACCATCAGCTCTCCACTGAGAGCGGAGCTGTCAGTACTCCAGGCAGTTACCCCACACATTGTTTGCTTTCAATAACATTCATATTATGCAGCTCATCTAGCCAAAGCAAACCTCTTATTCGCTCTGAGTCTATATGGAAATTCATGGAAATGCGTTTACAGTTTGGAGTGTCTTGGGAACTGAATATCAATCATCAGTAAGCAGTGGAGACTGTCCATTCAGGCCGCGCTATCTCAAGGACGGGAATATAGCTCTGAGACCACACAGGCTGACTGAATGCCAACACTACAAAAGAACCGGACTGAGGCTGCACTGTTTCCTATCAGCTCCGAAGGTCAACGCGGGAAACAAAGAGATAAGATTTTTTTCCTCCTTCTTTTGAGCCTCTTGAATGTAGTCCATTCAACTTTAATTCTGCTCTCATAACTATATTATCCGGCACCAGCCAGTGCTGTGAGGCTGAATAAAGTGCAGTTTTTCTGGCTGTTGACATCCCCGTGATTGGTTATGTGCACACGCTTGCTATGCTGTTGCCAGAGATGTCAGTCTTCATTACGGTGTCGAGGCCCGCTAGGCAGCAACACTCAGACAGGTGCCTAATGCAAGTCTGGTTCACGTGATTACAATATTGTCTTCCACTCGGCAGAGGCATGCAAGAGCTTAACGGCACTAATTTGGTGATTGCCTTTCTCGGGACTTCTGTTGCCTCAGTGATGTAGTGATGATAAATAAAAACAAGACGATGCTGCTCGGCAGCTCTGGGGACAAGCCTTCGGGAAAGGAGAGGCGGACAGCGAGGGAGGATGATGGGCAAATGTGGGCGAGGTAGTAACATCTAGTAATGTGTGAAGATGAAATACAAAAGAACTGCAGGATGTATAGATGGAGAGATGATTATTGCATGAAGGATAGAACACATAGCAGAGACAGACAACCCTGAAAGGTATTATTGGAAAACGTAATGGATGTTGAGAGGTGGAGTGGAGGGAAAAGCAGCGGGCCAGAGGTAACAAGATAATGAGGCCTTATGGATGCCTGGTGTGTATGAAAAGTGGTCTTACGCTAATGCCGCTGTGGATGAAACCTCGCCGGAAGCGAGCGGGCTTCAGGTGCGGGTATTCCTCTGTGCTGGTCACCTTGATGCCCCACACCTTCTTCCAGGCATCGTACAGCTGCATGTGGACAGGGTAGACGCCAGAGTGGTGGGGCGCCACAGCGTAACCCATGTTTGTGGGGATGCCGTGCTCCTAGAGGTTGAAAACGCACGAGAATTAGGAGGCAAGAAAAGGGGGGAAAGGGTGTGTGAAGAAAGGAAGGTTCATCAACCCAAACCAAACTTTTCATACTGGTTTGATGCTTTTAAAATCACAGTACAGTTGTACAGAGTGCAACGGAGTTGCTGCTGCTTCACACTGAATGTGTTCAACAGGCGAAACACAAGGTGGCTTTTATTGTGAAGCACCCACAGGAAACTCAACGTGTCTGTCCCCGCGATCAGCGCTGGTGCCAACTGTTCGTCAGAAATCCATCTAACAAATTCAGACAGACACTCATTTTTGTCCTTTTTCTGTCAGCAGATCATTTTTAATAGCCACAGTGAGCTGTTAGATGAGGAGCTGCAGGCGACAGGCTGCAAATCACTAACTCAGCATGTGCAGCATGAAATCTGAGCGCATTTGCAATTGTTTTTGAGTGACTTCTTAATTAGAACAACGTGACTTGTCCGCGTTTGGCTGCACTGTAAACGGATTCGCCAGTAAACACCAGTTTCTGCTGTAGTAATAAACTACACTTGCTGTTACCGCGGTAACGGCGGTTGTTGCCAAATCACACAGGAATGAAATTTCTCAGATTACAACTTCAAAAAAAAAAAGGAAAAAAAAGAAAAAGAAAACACACATTAAAATCATGCCTAAGATCGCCTACGTGAGCAAGAACCATGGGAAAAAAAACAACTCTGGCCGCAGTCACCTTTGACCCCCGTGACTCACCATGGCAAATTTCTTGTTCAGCAACATCTGCTCGGCCAGCACGGACTGGTTGTGGAATAGATGGGGCTGCATGTGGCTCCACATATGAGGGAACCACCAGAACTCCTTCACATAGGAAAGCAGCAGGTCGTCTCCCAGGTCCTCCTCATCGGATCCTGGACACGACAGAGAAGGGTTGGCAGGCGGGGGGGTGAGGGGGTGATGGGTTGAGGAGGAAAAGGAGGAGGTAAACATGGACAAAAGCCAAGGTGAAATGGGGTCCGTGATAAGAGAGAAGGTGAAAAAGTTCAAATATTAGAGTGGTAGACGGCACGAGGAGTTGAGAAATTACAAATAATCTAAGTAAAAACTAAGGTGTTATCTCTTTCTGTTCAGTGCACGCCCTCATAACTGCCTCAGATAACCGTAGCACAGGTTGCCGGCACAGACCGCATCTTACCGGCGTGAAAGAATTTCCCTGAGAAGCCCAGATTGAAGGTGAAGTTGGGCACATGAGTGCGCAGCTCCCTTTGTGTCTCCAGCAGGGCCTGGAACAGTGGGAGGAAAAGGAGAGTGAGTCAATACACGTCGTGCTCATACTGGCGCATGAGTGCATTAATGAGGGAGCGTGAACGCCCAGGCGCACGCAGGCCCACATACATATTTCATTTTGCAAGTTTCTTTCGGTAAACATCCAACATCCACTCCCAGTTGCCTCGCTCCTTCATTCTGTTTGATATTTTTCTCTTCTCTGATTCGGGTGTTTGTTTCATTTGATCTCCGCGCTGGATTGAGACTCCCAGCCCACACCCCTCTCCTCACACTCTCAGATTTCTTCCTTCTTGTCGGGGTGCGATACGTTCCTAAAAGCCTGCTGTTGCGCTGCCAGTGAGGAGGACTTGATGCGTCTTCCATAATGTCTTCTTATACCCTTACGCCTCCCAAAAGCGAGGGGGGTCTGTTCTGCTCTGAGGGGACGCAAGCAAGTAGCTTTTCAACATTCTTTGTATGTCTCTGGGCCCCTGAAAAATTCATTGCTGTGGAGCTTCTGTGACAGTGTGAGCAGTGGGGCCTGTCAGCTTTGAGCAGCCTACTGGGACGAACACATTCAAAAGGAGAAGAGGAGCGAGAAGACGGGGTTTCTGTGTGACTGGCAGAGGATTGCACATTGTGTGTGTGAGGAAGTTTTTTTGAGATTTCGGCAAAACACTGGTTGATGAATACATCTGTGGGTTCGGTTTCGGTTTCTCCCAAACACATGCACAGACTCACCTTTACGTCAGGCACCTTCATGCGGGTGCCCTCTTTGCCCACAAAGATGTCATCTATATCCACCAGGATGTAGCGCTCCAGGGACAAGGAGAGTCTCTTCCCTGTCAGGAAGGCCACGGCGTCCACAAACACCAGCTTGTGCAGCCAGAAGACCAAGTTGTTGCCGAACAGAACCCTCTGGATGCCGTCGTGGAGCCCCAGGTCCTGCACCACGGACGGGAGCAACGCTGCGTTCTGCCCCATCGATGCGATGCTCTCCGCTGATTGGGTCTTGGCCAGCAGCACGGGCTCGTACGTTGAGTGGTTGGACTGGAAGACGGTCCAGTCGTCCCCCGGGAGAGGACCCGGCAGGGGCTGCCCAGATTTAGTGATGAAGAGCAGGGGGGACTTGGGGTTGACGGTGCAGTCCTTCAGGCCCAAGTTAGAGTGAAGGAAGAGTGGGAAGCCTTTCAGCTGGGCACTGAGCAGACTGTTTTCATTGGCCTAATCAAAAAGAGAGACGAGAGTGAGAAATCACACAGATTCATCATTCAGACTGATGAAGACAGAAATGTATTGGATATAATTCCCCAATTTCTTCAATCATGTGTGAAATAAGGAATGTCAGGCCTAGTCAGATGTGATGGCATGAAGCTGATTCTACCTGCTATGCTCAATCTGCTATGCTCCAAAATTGCAGTCAAAATGAAATAACCTCCTGCTGTGTCCTCTAAAAATCAAAGACTGAGGGTTCAGTGATTATTCATTGAAATTTCCCCTCCTGAAATTTGTCATTTCAGATTCTCTCACATCTCTACTGCCGCGGATACACAAGTCCTGCTTTACTCTGCACTTTCACTCAAGTCCAACAATTTCCACCAGCACACGTGCGCGTGTTACAAAGCAAGTCGGCGCGCTGTGCAACCTGTAAATATGAACGGAAAATGTGAGTTTGTGCAAAACACTGAAACTCCAGATTCAATTAAAAACGAAGACAACTTAACAACTGTTGAAACTGGGAAGTCTGTTTGCCCATTTTTTTGAGCTTGATGCCAGCAACACAATTAAAAAAAAAAGTTCATCACCTCTTCTTTGTGAGCGTCTGGGAACTGAGAAGACTTTGCTCTAATCTTGAAAGTGGACTGCTTTCCCTTTCTCGCTTGATGTTCTGGATCTCAGCTGCTCAACAGTTCGGGGTCTCCTTAACCGCATTTTACGTTTCATAACGTGCCAAACATTTGCAATCGCTGACAAGTCGGGACTGCAGACAGGCGGGTTTAGCACAGACTTTTACTACGGAGCCGTGCTGCTGGAATATGTGCACAATGTGGTTTTGGCATCATGTCGCTGAAAAAGATGTCAGCGACACATGTTGCTCCAAAACCTGTACATATTGTCCAATATTACCCATCATGCCATGTGCACCTATGCACCCCTGCACCATTACGGATACTGGCTTTTGCACGTTGTGCTAATAATAAGCCGGATGGTTGCTCTCCTCTTGGACATGGCACTCATGATTTCCAAACAGAATTTCAAATTTTGACTTGTCAGACCACAGGACAATTTTTCCACTGTCGCCTCAGTCCATCTTAAATGAGCTCGAGCCCACAGGAGGCGGACACATTTCTGGATCTGGTTTACGTAGGTTTCCTCTTTGCACGGTAGAATTTCAACTAGACGATGCAGTGATGCCTACTACATCTTCCGAGGCCACGGCGATCGCGGCCATTCGGCCTTGATTTTCATCCTTTGCGTGATAAGATTTCATCTCGTTCTTTTATTGGTGTGCCGTTTACAATGAAATCTACAGATTCGTTCTAACGTTACGTTGAGAAACATTATTCTTAAAATTGTCAGCACACTTTTTCACAGAGGCCCAGCTTTTCTTTAAAAAGACTCATCCCCTCTGGGATGCTCTTTTTTTTTTATACTCAATCATTTTACTAGCCCGTCGACAGTTAAACTAATTAACTGTGAGATATTCCACCATATTTTGGCTCGTAGGATTTCACAACTCGTCCGGTCTTTTGTTGCCACTGTCCCAACTTTTTTTTTTTTTTTTGAAATGTGTTGCTGGCATCAAATAACACTGTCATGCACCGTGTCATGTTCACATGTTGGCTACGGATTTTGTTCCCCAGTGAAATCTGCGAACTAGAGCCCAACGTAAACATGTGTTTTTCTCATTGCTTCAGCCCCCCACACACCAATGCTGCATGTATAAATACAATATCATCGTTTCAAGATCAAACGATTGCATTTGTCCTTTCTCCTAGATACACTTCTTCATGAAAATATATCATTTTGTTCTCTGAAAGACATTTACAGACAAAGAAATCTACAGAACCTCATCCTGCACCATGACCTGAGCACAGGACTTTTACATCTAACTGTTATAAAACACCAATAACAGATTTAAATAGACTTGTCTGAGATATCAAACTGTATTGTGGTAGACGTCTGAAATATGTACTAAACAATGTGAAGCATGTTTTTTAGCGACGTATTAGAATACTGTGTGTAACACAAACAAATAATTCGAATATGGATCATTTAAATTTATTGCGAGTCTGTTTCTTATTACTTCAAAATATCTTTTTTTAAACTCCGATCTCTGACTCATCGGCCGTCATGAATCCATTTTTAATCAGCTAAAATGGGACGTGGAGATCGAACAGTGACTGCAAACAGTTTCAGATAGCAGAGCGGCCGTGTTGTGTACCCAGGTCATTGAGATGCACACCCTCGCTCCGCTTCCTCCATTGCCCCAACAGACAGTAAATCCCACCAGGCTTTCTCTCCTAACCTTCACCTCCACCACCTAACATCGCTGCACCAACATCCATGCCTCCATATCTTTTTCTATATTCTTTCCATGGCTCAGATATGGTGATTAAAACCATAAGACCCGAAAACAGGCCTTGGGCAAACAGGCTCAGCGAGGGATTACCAAGAGGGAGAGAGAAAGAGATATAAAGGAAGAAAGAGGCCCAGAGTGTGAGGACTTTAGAGGAAGTGAAACAAAGAAAACAAGAAAAAAAAGAAAGAGACTGAAGAGTGAAGGCGGCCAGATTACAGAAAAACAAGAAACAGATAGAAAATAAAAGAAACAGTGCAGTGGGACTGAGTGATATTGAACCAGGCAGGTCTTTCTAACCCTGCGAATCCCATCTCCTTAGAGACGATGGAGCCAGATGGACAGGGCAGAAGGTGTGAGTGAGAGGAGGGAGAGGAGGGAGAGGAGGGAGGGAGGCAGAGGGAGTGTGGTGTTGTCCTAACCTTGAAGAAGCCAATGATGCCCACACCATATTCCACGCAGTACTTGTCCAGCAGCTCTCGGTTCCAGGCGTCCAAGTTTACATACTTAAGAATGTTCTCATAAATCACCAGTGTGAAACGCCCTCTCTCTTTGTCTGTCAATGTGGGCATGTCCCCTTTACCGGGAGAGATCTCAGTCCGGTACCTGAACCGGCCAGACTCCAAGATGGCCACAATCTCCTGACCCAGTTGAGAATACTGGCTTTCCACAAACACCAGAACCACAGGGTCTGTCCTGGCCCCTCCGGGATCCACCCCAGGTCCCCCAGAGACGCTCCGCAAAGGCAACAGCCGGGACGGGGTGACCCTCGGGTCATCGGAGTCTGCGGACGCTCCCTCCGACCCGGGAACGCTCCCTCCCGACGGTTCCAGCTCCCGTTTGACGCCATAGAGGAAGTAGGCGGAGATGAAGACGCTGACGGTGCAGAAGAGGAAGAGGAGGAGGAGGGAGGTCTGCAGGGGGAGGAGACGGACCAGCCGACGGACTCGTGTCACGCATCCCAGCATCGTCTCACGCCACGCCGCCCCGCCCCACCGGCCCAGCAACACGCCTTGGGGACAGTCTCTCTCGGTGGTGGG
Source organism: Nibea coibor (assembly GCA_023373845.1). NCBI lineage: Eukaryota > Metazoa > Chordata > Actinopteri > Sciaenidae > Nibea > Nibea coibor. The sequence continues at coordinate 11,958,381 of CM041739.1, read as the reverse complement.
TAGAAAACGGCGAGCAGGGATCACTCACAACAAAGTCAGTCTCCTTATGGAGCTAAATACAAATGGCGGCAAGGTAGCAGCTGCAGCAGCTACTGGAGAAAGAAATGAGACGGTCTCACGTTGGCTCTCCCTCATATTGTAACGCTGCTTATGTCACCATGGCAGAGAAATAGAAGGGCCTTGGACTGCTGGTACACGCTTGTGCCTCGGAGGGAGAGCTGGCAAGCCGAGTCACTGGTGGAGAAAGATGATGGAGGACTCCATCACCTGTCCATCATGTGAACCTGCCAACCATGTCTCGGCTCGTTTTGCTCCCACTCTTTTGATTGGAGAATGATCTCTTGAGAAAAGTGAGGTCACGCAGGTCATCTCAGCAGCACCATTCCCTCAGGATCGAATCTCCTGACCTAGAAAAAAAAAAAAAACAGAGCGAGACAGAAGAAAATGTTAAAATCTGAGAGCGCAGCATCGGCTCCTATAGAACAAACGACATTCTCCTGTTGTGTGGGTTTAGCGGTGTGTGGGAGAGTGTGTACTGCCGGCGCCAGCAAAAGTTCACTCCGAAGTAGTCCTTGCATTCACCTACACAAAGTAAGAGCTGCCAATTCCCCCCCTACACACACACACACACACACACCTAACCCCTGCGTGCGCAAACATAAACAAATAAATAAAAAAAAAAAACGCTCGCTCACGCAGCCTCCACACGATCAATAGTCAGAATGTGAGTGACAACAAAGCCTTGAGGCGAGCCAATCAGTCCACTTGGACTGTGTGACTGAATGCAAGTGAAGCGTTCACCTGTGGGGACACGTTCACCTTCTGCTTCTCCCAAATCCTCAACAGTACCCAGACCGAAATGGAGTTCGGGAGAATGGAGAAAACAGGCTGATGGAGGGGAAGTGATCCAAGAGCAGCAGGGTAGTGGATGACAGTGACAGACAGACGTGGCAGCAGCAGGATCCTGTACTTTGGGAGAAAACCCCTTATCTCACTCGATATACATCCCCATACCCTCTGCATACCTATCGTAGTATACCGGCTCTTTAGTCAAGTGTGAAAAGCACAAGATGCCGCATGAGAACGGTGTGAGCTAGTCACTTAGAACAACATCGTTTCTCCATTTAGAGGCCTGGAGAGCTGCGACAGAGCATCATTACCTTTGCATGGAAATGCTGCGTCTTATTAAACTGGAGAGCTATTGAGTCACACACACGCACACACAGACACACACAGACACACTCACCCCTTTATAAAACCCTAGATACCCATTAGAGTAGAGTCACAACCCTCTCAACCCAAAGACATTAAACAGTGACCGCCAAACCCATCAAGACTCGTCAGACACAAATGGATTTGATAATGCCATCAAAGGGTTTATCAGCGACGCGATAAACCAGGCTTTAATTAAAGGTGAGCAACATTAAAAATACAAGAGTGGCCATATTATGCACAGCACGGTGAAACCTGCGGGTTGCAATCATCCATCTGATAGCGCGATCGATGAATTATTGATTTTTCACCGCCTGATTAGAGATAAACTTGAGATTATTGCATGCATTTTTTTTCTATGAAGATAATTCTTTGATCGTTGCCGTTATCGTTCATGTACACACGCGGAGAGTCGAGCCTGTGTATTGTGCCTTTAATGTTAATAAGGTCAGCATTCTGCCGAGTGGCTCTGCCCCCACTAGCCTTCCGGCTAAGCTTAACACGATGCCTTAAATCTCCCCGCGAGTGCAGAGGAAGAAATCTCACTTCTTTCTCTGAGTCATGTCCAAATTTCCTCTTCACAGTGAGGCAGAGTCTAATGTAAAGAGCGGCCATGAAAAACACACACACACACACACACACACACACACACACACACACACAAAAAAAAAAAGGCAGTGGGCGTTCAGAGAATGTATCGCAGCAGAGCAGACAAAAACCAACAGCGCTGGTTGCTTGAAGATCCCCGTGGTACGTTGTTTGTTTGTTTCTGAGGGAGCCAGGGTTTGTGCCGCGGCATATCAAAGTGTGATTAGCCACAGGAAGTGACTGAAAACAGTGAAACAGAGGAGAAGACAGAGGAGACGACTTTAAACACGACACTGAGCCCTAACGTGTTTTTCAGCTCTCGTGAATAGGGAAAAATTCAAAAAATGCAAAATTCTGGTGATTTGGTAAGTTGGAAACTTTCGATGGGAATAAACTGTGAATTTACAAAATTGAAGGTTAGCCCTTAACAGGGAACTTAAATAAATATAGTTTTGTGCACTTAAATATCTGTTTCAGTACATTGCACACCCCCTACATGCACAGATGAGGCCACACGTCTGAGCCCCTGGACTACATAAAGTGAAGTAAGTTTTGATGATGTGGTTATGTGGTAAATATATTTGGTATTAATGTTTAACTTGCAAACAGCACATGAAAATATATTCATACAGCAGATAGCTAGCTGCTAAATAATCATTTCATTGACCATTTATCTTTTCATGACACTAGCTTACACCCAATTATTAAATTAACCCCTATTTACATAATTCCCATGGAAAGCTTCTGATTTTTGGACTTTTTCCAAAGTTCCCCGGCTTAACTTCCCATGGAAAGTTTCTAGAAATTTACTGGAACTTTGCCACCCTTTTGCAACACTACTCTTTGACTTGGTGTTGGCACTAATAAAATAACAATGAATAAATGGTGGAGTTTATAGTTGTGATGGCTGAGCAATAATTCCACATTTTCATTCACTGGTTTTCAGACAAAATCTAAACCTGCAATAAATAATTTTATTGCCGAGCAATGTCTGGGTTATTTTTTGATTAACTGATTAGTTTTGTCTATAAAACCCCCATCAAAAGTTTCCAAAAACCATTATGTCATGTACAAACTTCTTCGTTCAGCTGATAATCTTTTTGTCGATTAAAAAGGTGCCCTGCGGACTTTTCTCGTAAATAAGCAAAGTTTGTGTTTACATTCTGTGTCTCAGCCAAGTGCAATGTGTTTGCGTTGTTGACATCTAACAAACGTGTTAAATATTTAGTCCTCGGAGCTGATTTTTTTTTTTTTTTTTTCCATTCGGCGTTTTGTTTTCGCCGTTTGCCGTGGTGCACTGCAGCATTTCTTGGCATTTTACAACACGAACATTAGCCTGTTGTCCTTGTGCGCGCGCGAGAGAGACAAGCAGGTACCCACTTGTAAATCCTTTGCTCCATAGCGCTGGCATTGATCAAAAGCACCACAGGGTACCTTTAATCGACAAACTGCTTCAGCACTAACTGCAGCATACCTTCGGTGATATGCTATCATCTTTTACAACTTTCTGTTGCCGAAGTTAATAATTAATTTCGTCTGTTGAACATCACCTTAAAAAGCTTGCGTGTGACTCTGCATAGCTCTCACCCATTTCAACACACACAATCGCTGTAGGAGAAAAACATTATTAACGTCGCAGTAATGATTTCAAACCTGGCTCCAGTAACTAAAACAGAGATTATCTTCAAGTCTTTTTCTGTGAATGATTAATCAAAATGAAGACACGTTATCTGCAGAGAGACAGCGAGCCCTGGCATGACTCTAATGATACTGTTGACACGGCTTGGAAGCAGATTAAATGGTGACACAATGCAAACAGAGTAGCGGCACAGAAAACCTCACTTCTTGCCCAATTCACAGCAGTGATGACCGCCTCCCGATGTTGACCTTCAGGCTGAGATACAAAGAGCTACAACTGAAGGAAGGAAGGGAGAGGGAGAGGGAGAGGGAGGGAGTGGGTGACGGCCTGAGTGGGGTGGAAGTGAGCAGCTGACACAAACAGAGGCAAAGCTCAAGGCCTGAGTGTGAAGCTGCAGCTCAGGCCAGCTAAACAGAGAGCACAATACATTAGACTAAAATGGAGATGAGGATACAGCGCTGGCTGAATAACGGCTAATGGATCTCGAATGTCTGCACGCCCATCTCACCTAATGTGTCTCCTACTTTTCTCTGCCATGTATACCTTAGGAGAAGCCAAGATACAACCACAAACATCTCTGTCCTTGAGGGTAATAGATGCAAAAATGCAGAGGAGGAAGAAAAGAGAACATGAATATTTCATGCTTAGCAGAAGCTGACGGGAGGTATAGCCAGCAGACACAGTGGTGAGGTAAAGAGCAGCCGAAAGGTGCGTAGAGACCAGTGTTACAGGCCGCCAAAGAGAGCCAGTATCTTAAGTCATGCATAAAGGGAGAGGCGGATGGAGACTAATGCGTATATGATAGCTAACCTTTTCATTCTGAATGATGGAAAGATCTCAGACTGACTATGAGCGCTGTAATTGCACACGTGGCCTAAAAGTCTCCCTAAATGGAGATGGCAGACCAATAAGAGGAAAAAAAAAAAAGCAGCAAAGGGGAAAGCGAACATGAGTGGAAAGGGAGAGCAGAGAAAAGGACGAGATGATCAACTACCAAACCTTGGGAAAAAAAAACAGATTGGTGGGAGAAGTAAGTGAGAAATTCACCCTTGAGGCGAGCATAAATCTCAAAGCGCTGAAAACATCAATTAAAATATTCCCCTCGTTATTTTAAAGCAGCTGAAAGATGGCGACGGGATGAAGTGGAGGCATAAACAATGGCAGGTGACGGCCAAGAGGACAGACAAATGCTTTTCCTCAGGGTGGGTGGTCAGTCAAACCTGCTCCCTCTACATCATGGGAAGCAGGCCAGAACCATACTGCTAGATTAATGAGAGGCGATGAGGAACAGGGGGGACGGAGCCCGGTCCTCAGCTGTAACAACTCTCTGGATAAACAACGCTAAGGTTGGCCATATGTAGCCTCGCACGTCCTGTTCCCTCCCTCCCTCCCTCCCTCCCTCCCCCCCCAACACTGCTGTTACACTTCTTTCGAGGTGTGAATGAGACTAAGTGTCCCGGGGCTAGCGAGGAGAGTCAGTACATTAACACCGTCAACCACGGTCGGAGTAGCCGTAGGTGATCCCTTCGACAAATAAACTTTTTTTTTTTTTTTTTTTAAAGGAGAGCTGGATCCCCCCCGAGCACCTCAGGACAGAACAGTGTCTCCTCCTCTCCCTGCTGCCCCTTTCCCCGATCCGTCCCCTCGCTGCTGACTGACAGAAATAAACGATGACCCTCTGTGTTCAATCACCACAGGCCTTGGCAACCGCACGTCCTCCATGGAAACGCCAGAGTTACGTCGCGCTCAGAGGCATGGAAACTGCAGGAGGAAATCGAGGGAGGGCAGTAATCCATACGGCACTCATCAAAAAGGCTGTTGTTGTCACTTTTCAGTCTTTGTCTGGGACACTTTGGTACATGCACATCACAGCGGAGACAGGCCCAAGAGACTCATTAAAAGATCCACAATCTAAATGATCTCACTCTGCACCTATGCTTTTTTTTTGTTGTTGCATTTATTCCTGAACAAATACTGAGTTTTTGTGCCAACACTCCGGCCTCACAAACACAAAAACAAGTTTGAAATTGTACACCGGGGCATGGGTCAAGGTTAAATGGGTAAGAATGACGCCAGCGTAATCCCCCAATCTGTAATCCTGTTAATCTCGACACTGCAAACAGTACCAAATGTGCTTATGCCAGCTCTGTTACTGTGTGAGATGCCTTGAAGGGATTAAGAAATGAGACACAATAGAGCGAGCGAGGCTCGGATTGAACGTTATATCGAGTGAGGGATCGTTACTGCTGGTCTTGTGAACCGGTTTTACATCCTGCTCTTTTAGAGGACTTGACCTGAATCGGGAGAAGACAAACTTAAAATCAGTTTTAGAGGTTTCTGTCACGGCCGAGTCGGATTTCTCCACCGAATACAGCAAGAGGCAAAACTAAAGCAAATGTCTGTATTTGCATTCAGTAGCCTCCTACCCATTTTTTTTTGCAAGAGATTAAACTTCAAAAAGCGAGAATTTTCATATTTCTTTTGAAGCACATCTAAAGCAACAGGCGCGTGAGAGGAGCAAGGACTCGCCTTGTTAAGGAGGTTACATGTAAAAGCCACAGTCGCAGGTTTTTCCCTTTCTTTCCCTTCTTTAAGCCAGCCTTGGCATTCATCAATATAAAATCAATCTGAAATTTGAATTCCATTTTATGCATCCATTGTGGCTGCTGCGATTAAAGGCTTAGGCCGTGAAATAGTTTGCAGCGAGGCGCCCGATTCTTACTCCAGCTTCCGCCTCCCACCCTTCAGCCAATCTGAATGCGCAAGCAGGCCGCTTCATTTTAGCTGCAAACATTGACACCGACACTTCCCTCTCTTCCTCCCTGCCCGTCTCCTCGATTCATTTCATGCCACCGCGTGAAGGACAGAGGACTCGGGAGGGAAATGTAGTTTTGCCTTCTAATTCTCCAGAAAGTGACTTTCAGACCATTTCCCTCCACCAAACCGTGCGGCTGAATTATCACATCATTTTTCAGCACCTCAATTTACTGTCCCCAAGACTGAGGCAATTTCACACAAGAAAAATGCCTTCCCTCAATCCGCCCGTGCCCCTCCAATTACATCTCAAGGCTCTACTTGAAGACCTCGGTCCCAGCGCTGTCATAATTGAAATGATTGCAATGTTATCCGTTGACACAGTAATGGGAGAAAGATGCAGAGACTTGTCTTCCGATGCAGACAAGGGAACGCAATCTTTCCCTAAGAGCAATAATGAACAGAATGGGAAGACAGCTCGAGTGTGTTCAATGACAATTAGAGAGAACTGGGGCATTTCTGTACCACTACTGTACTTCATATCCAGCACCAGACAAAGCAAGATCCCACCCTTAAACTTCAATTAGAGGGATAATGTCAGATCCCATCAACACCGATATCATCGTCTATGAAGAGAACCTGAGCAAACGCGGACATAATGGCATGATTACACATTCATATTATGCGGGGACGATTAGGACCGGGATGAATAAAAACACAGAGGGCACAGAATTAAATATACATGGCACTCTCTGAGTCTTTTTCATCTTAGACTACGTTTCCAAACCTCCGGTTTTCTTTTAGATCTGGAAACTGAAGCGGGAGGGATCCGAGAGGAGCAGGAAGTGTAAAATGGATTACCTCACGATGTAAAAAGCAGTGTGGATGAGCTGTGGGAGCCATGGGAAAACTGTGGCTGGGTGGAGACGTGAAGTGGGGAAGGGTCACGAGGGAACGGTGGAGCAGAAATGTGAAATGGAGACTTTCCTCAGTGGTATTACTCCCCTGGGTGGGCGGGCAGAGTGGAAGAAACACCTTCATCAATAGGCTCGATCACCTCCACGCAGCATATTAAAAGCACTGCAAACACACACGCGCACACACACACACAACCTCCCCCCTTTGCTGATAACTACCGGCAGCTCACTACCACAGTATATCTATTTATAGACACTCTGTGCCCCATTTACAGGCATGGGGACACTGGATCTGTACAATAAAAAACAGTTGAGACCATGGAAGACATCATTTGTATACTGCAGACCTTTATTAGGAGCTGAGAAGGAACCAAGGACGGCACAGAGAGAGGGAAAAGATACATACTGGAAATACTGCAGTGAGCCCAAACTCCATTAAGACGGACGGTCGAACCGTTATCGCTCCCAAACGGCACACAACGCAACCAAACATCCAAGGTGTCATGTCTGAATTAACTGCATTCTAATTCGTGTAATTCATGACTGCGCGCTGGACAGATTAATCCGACTCATAACGAGCGACTGGACTGATTAAGCCAACGTGGCGGAGAGAGAGGGAGGGAGAAATAATTGACCCCATTGTAGAGGCTCTGCATAAGATTTTATCTCTGAGTGACACTGTAGACTTTCAGCCAGCAGCCGCGGGAGAGGGGATCCTACGGTGTGCGCGGTTGAAATGCATAATAATTCCGTCCGCTGGTCTTTTTTTGATGGTTTGACATCGTGCATATGGATGCCCTGCGGGGTTGAAAGTACACCAGTGACGTGTCTGTGTGTGGAAATTATAGCAGGGACCTGAAGCGATGAATAACCCCCCCCCCCCCACCCACCCACCCCCCCCACACACACACACACACCCTCCTCCTCCTTCCTACCACAAAAAAAAAAAAAAAAAAAAATAGGAGAATCGTAGAAAAGACGGGTGCTCACTCTATTGGATTTCTGCGGGGAGAAATAGGCTTGTAGTGCCTCGGACAGCCAGCGCGAGGCACGGGGAGGTGGTGGCAGAGGGAGGAAGGGGTTGGTCATTTATCATTTTTGTCAGTGGTGGTAGAAAAGGGAGGTGGGGCAGTGGGGCTTTCATATAAATTGAGTGTAGGTGGAATCAATGTGGCGTTGTTGGTGAGTGTGTGGGGAGAGGGGGGGGGGGGCGCCGGATCAATGCTGGTGGGAGTGACTGTTTGTTCCCATTGTTTATCTACTGTCATCTCAGGACGCTGCTGAAGGACAGAGGAGCGCGGCGGGCAGCGCAATGTCTCCGCTGGGACTGAAGATTCGTAATGGGCCTCTCCTTACACAGACAATGGGCATCACTCAGAGGTGAAAGTCATACTGCTTGTGGATGGAGCGCGTCCGAGTGTGTGAATGTGCCGAGCGAGTGCGTGAGGAAGTGTGGGAGTTGTTGGGGTTCTGAATAGGAAAAAAGGGGGCGAGTTGAGATAACAGCACTTGTCAGTGTGGTTTAATGCTGTGGGGTCTGCCGATCAAATCGACTCCTCGTTCAGCAGAGAGAGCCTACCCCCGAGCTCCCGGGAATCTCTGACTGAAGCGCAACTGTTTTATTAAGACTTTTACACCTGCAGCGGAACAGCAATAACAGATCCGCTGACCTGACGTGAACCCGAGATGCTATCAGACGTCAGGATAACCGCAGATGAGTAAAAAGAAAGCGACCAAACTAATAATAAAAAAAACCCGGGCGCGCTGTAAACGCGGGCTGAGGCGCGAGCATAAACAATATAACTGTCTGATCTCCTCAATCAATCTGGGGGAGACTGTGGGAAAACAGCCGAGCAGAGGATAGATCTCAGACGAGTACAGTACCTGCTCCTGAAAGGATGATGAGCTGGATTAAAAAGAGGCCGCCCGGTGAATTTCAGGTATCATCCCTGGGAGACTCCTCCCTTCCTCTTTCCACTCTTCTCCCCTCGCCTCCCTCTCGTTTTTACACCTCCCTCTTCCATCTTCCCTTCTTTCAAGTCCAGATAAGAAACGGCCCGCACTGATCTGACTGTGATTCGCGCAGCAGAAATGCGTTCCCATGGGAATATCACGGTGCGGAAGAATAGCTGACACAAGAGATGGGATTCTGTTGTGCTGCCCATATTTTTGCCTGCGAGATCAAACGGATAGGATTTTTCCTCCCGCACGAAAACACACTCCTAATCATCGGCTTGCTTTCAAAGCACAATCAAGGACCAAATCTTGAGAAAATGGATGGAAGTGGATTTTTTCCCCCCCTTTCCTAGAGGGCTGTATACAGGATGCTTTACACAAGCTAACAGTACGCACTTGACACGCGCACCCGTTGTGGTAATTTCAGGCTGTAAATGTGTGAAAGCTCTGACTGCAGAAAATACCCAGTCTCGTGATTGGCTTATTGCAATAACAATAATTACGCTTCCAATTGTAACCCCAGTCATGAATCCTATTACAAATCCTGTGTGTCATTTGAAGCTCGGCTCCAGCTTTTTCTTCTCTCCCTCCCTCTCTCTCTCTCTCTCTCTCACACACACACACACACACATTCTGCCTCAGTCGTGGTTTTTTAAAACACAACCACAGTCGAGCTACGCTATACTCCACACAGTTTTTCAACGTGGCAGTATTCGCCACACTTAAGATTGTTTCTTTGCAGTTTTATGTCCTTAATTCATTTCCTGTCAGAAACTCCATTATAAAGACCAAGGACTGATCCAAATAACATGAAAGAACGTCGAAGGAAAACAGAGCCTGAATTACCCTTTGTAGTACGGTAAGGTCAGCCAATAAAGGAGGACTAAATCTGGCACAGCTGCAGATTTGCCAGGGGGCGTCCTCCAAAAACCGAACATCTCTGCACTGAAGGACAGTAGTGTGAAAGCCACCAAAAAAAAAAAAAAAAAAAGGTCTGTAGCAGCTCTGAAGAATTTACAGTGATTCATGGCAGAGAGATGGGAGACGCTGCATTCAACAACTGTTGCCCGGGGGATTCACCAGTCGAAGTTTTATAGCACACTGGTGAGGAAAAAAAACACCAAAAAAAAAAACTCACATGACAGTTCAGCTACTGTTTGCCAGAAGGCAAGTGGGAGAATCTGAAACAAAGTTTTATGGCGTGATGAGACGGAAACGTTGCTTTTAAACCATGAAGCTCATCATGAGGTCTGGTGGTTGTTGCAGTATCGTGCTTTGCAGGTGCTTCTTTGCAACAGGAAGTGGGAAGACCCATGGAGGGTAAAAAAATTGATTAAAACAAACAAACAAAAAATAAAAACCTGGTCTGGGTGAAGATTTGTGTTTCAGCAAGACATCAATCCCAAACATAGGCCAAAAAGCTCCACAGGAATGGCTTTAACACAATGTTTATGACCTGAAGTGGCCGGGCCCAGACCTCAATCCAATCCAGAATTAGCTGCACGACTTTAAACTTGCACTTCGTGAAACTTGCCAGAGCCTGTGCAATTCTGTAATAGATCTATGTGCGTCAAAGAAGGGCGAATGCTTTTTTCGGTATTCTACCTGCCAGGACTCCTATCCTCCTTCTCTCTCTCTCTCTCTCTTCCTCTCTCTCTCAAGTCTCCTCCGATGCCTGAAATAAACACAGTTCCACCACGACTCACCGTTATCCCTTCCACAGCTTTAGTCTCAACTCTGCCACCGGTTGAGGCTCTTGTCTATTTCGCTCTACCTGTCGCCCGGGTCGAGCTGCTTTCCATTCCTCTGTTCTCGTCCTGGACCAGAGGGTGAGCCATGTGTGGGTGTCACGGAGCTGACAGGTCTATCTGGGCTCTGTCTACTGTGCTGGCTCTTCCCATTTCCCCTCTTCGCTGCTGCCTCTACAAATACTGTGTATCCTACCGTGACACCACACACACACACACACACATATATATATATCAGCTTACAGAAGGGGGTAGCTGGGTCAAGCCTCCACAGGGCTGCATGCACGGTGTATGTCCTGGAACACAACACTTTGAAATCAAAACAATATTTCATTACTGTTTTTAGAGGGGGGAGGCGAGAGAGAGAGAGGGGTGTGTATTTATGTGGGGGAAGAGAGCTATGCTTTTCCTGTCAGTTCAAGGAAAGCCTGTCAGTGTTATGGATTAAATGCCACTGTGCTGCAATGTACACACGCACACACACACACACACAGCCTGACAGTTTAATGGCGTGTATATTCATGCACGTGCACGTTTATGTTTTGCAGTGTGCGCTGCGGCTCGGCGGTGCGTTACGGGGGTCCGCGTGCTCGATCTGAAAAGCAGACTGTCACGTAGTGCGCGTTAGCCATGTAAAATCTAAAATCTGCCTCTTGCCGCCCGTCCATAAAAGACCGGCAGCTGCCAAAGTCAACGCGGTTCAGGCACACGCCGTCATCATAAAGCCTATGTAACATATTTCTCATTTGCTCACACACACACACACACACACACACACACACACACACAGCCTGGTGGCACGTTTTCCCTCTCGCTGGCTGTAACAGGTGTGTGGGGGTAGGAAGTGGTAAGCTGATCCAGCCATGAAGACCCACTCCTTCCCCTCCTCTTGCCAAAACATCCCCAGTCCCACCGCTATCCTTCACCTCCTCAAGGCTAACTTCCAATCAGTCCGGCAGATCAATACACCCTCGCCTCAGGATATGAGGCTCCAAAGCTAACTAGAAGCACTTATAGAGAGGGGAATCTGTATTGATTACAAAGGGTTAATGGGACCTTGTGAGCTGGCTTCGCTTTTTGAGATTGGAACTGAGGAACTCGGTCGGCTAATTGATACAAATTGGTAACACACGTGCAAACTTGACTGCTGCTGCTGAGGATTTAATATGACTAGTCTGCAGGTCCGCGGCCTTGTGTTTCGACACTTAACAATGCACACGAAGGTGAAATGACTCTGAATGAACTCATAATAATAGCTCCTGAGTCAGAGGAGAGCGCGGTGCCACAATCAATCAGCGCAAACTGAACCGGAGGACCAGAAAGAAAGAACGTAAACTGGTAAATCTTTTATCTGTGCTTCAAGTAAAAAATACCGGGTACGATATGGTTCAGGATGCCATGACATCTTTGCTCCGGTATCAATTATTCAGCATCGCCTTTTCTAACCCTTTAATTATACATCAATGTTAGAATAACAAAGGTGAGGGACGCTCGCTGTGCTCCTGCTTACAAAGGCCATGACAATGAAACCGGATGGGGAGAGGGGCGTGGGGGGGGGCTTTAGCCTTTAGGTAGAGGTTTGGAGGAAGGAGGAAGCTTTGCCCTGCTGTCGAGCTGTCATTTATGATGTGTCCGCCTCACCCACCGTGTGATCAGAGATCAAAGGGTTAACTGAAACTCCTGGCCTATAGCCCTGTGCTTACATTATTCAACAGCTTGTTACAACAGCCTGCTCCCTGATCTCACACACAGGGAAACAGAGCTGGAAAACTCCAGGGAGGGGAACACTGGGGACGAATAGCCGGATTAAGAAAAAGGGATGACAGAGAGACCGGGCGGCTGGAGAGAAGAAAGATAGGATAGAATGAGGGGTGGACCTGAGGGATGTGGAGAGAGGGAGAGAGAAAAAAAAAGGTTAGGCGTGGAAAATGCAAGAGACTGAATAGAATGAAAAGAGCCATTTAGAAACGGGAAGGATGAGAAAGTGGTGAAAGATAGCAAGAGAGCACAGGTGGACCGAGGAGGAGGGCAGCCCCTCCAAATCTGTCTGTTGCCACGGGCGACTGATTACAATCACTGCGTTTAACCTTTGACCGATCTTATTTGCCAACTCGGCCCCGCCTTTTGTCTCAGGTTTATCTCACGTGTTTCACTTCCAGCCTTTTCGCAAGGCGGCGGCAGAAAGTGCCACGGCGCATCTCGAACGTGATGAGACGTGGAAGGTGCTGGAAGGCGTTTTTATGCTTTCCAGACAGAAATGTTCAAATCCCAACCCTCTTCATCTTTCCACTTCTCGCTCTCGATGAGAAACGCCTCAGCAGTGGCTCGCGGCGCGTTCAAACAGGTAACGGGCGCCGTATCCGCCGCCGTCGTTAAAGCACTTCAGAAATAGTACTCGCAGAGAGAGACACACACACACGCCCGCAAAACAACAAAGCAAAACAACATCCATCAGATGAGCGCTGAACTGACAGCGACCATGTTTTGGGAGCGTCCTGTTTATAGTCCCAGACTCGCGCCGCTGCTCAGTGAGCGGGCTCCTTTGTTCATTAATTGATTGGCCTCCCCTGCTGGGCCTCAGTAACTAGGTTACGCAGATCCATGAAAAGAAGAGGATTGGCCCCCCCCTGGTGAAAGGCGGAGGATAGATCGAGGACTCCGGGGCAGGGATCCGAGTGTTAATATAACTAATGGAGTGAGGACGACAGTAACTTTATTGAAATCACCCTCATCTAATTAGGGCAAGCAGCTGATGAGAGCAAAGAGGGACGGGAAGCAAGGTTGGATTCCATTATGTAAGGGTGAAGTCACCGTCGTATCAACTGAATGGGCGAGGCTGCGGAAAGGTGAAGCGATGGTGGTGTGGGGGTAGAGCGAGGGGGGCACAGCGTGACGTTCATTATCAAACTGTCACAGATGGACTCTCTCACAGTCATACTGACAGGAACTTACAACGTCCCGTCACTTTGCAAACGTGACGGACGCAGAATGAGGGGAGAGTGCAGAGGGTGTTTTTGAGCATCGCGCCGAGGTCACCGAGGCGTTCGCTGACACGCCACGTGACGGGACTAAGTGACCCCTGCGACAAGGGGAAGAGCTCAACAGGTAGAAACACAATGTACTGGCTTTGCTGTAACGTGAGGGCGGTAATGGCAGGCGTTTCACCTGTTAGTAGTGGTTTAACCTTTCGTTTCTCTGCAAAAAGGTCGGCAAGCAGAGCAGCCAGTAAAGTCCCTGAAATACCAGGGAATTTAAAAATGTAACGGTGACATTAATTGGCAGTTCCTGCATCTTTATCTCATCCTGTTTTTTTTTTTTATTTATCGTCAAACGATGTCTCTGACTTCTGGGAGCTCGTCGTTGGCTATATTTGTCCAATGTGTGTGGGCAAATAAAACATTTGGTTAATCAGCTTTTGGTCAGAAAACAACCTAGTTGAGAGCTTTGAGCGTCGGAAGAAAACTGGCAACCTGCCGCCAAGCGGTACGAGCGGGCTGACCTCAAGCCACCGCGTCCAATGAAACCATAACCACCAACCAAAGTCACACGAGAGGTTTGAAAATGGATGGGGTGCTGTTTTTTTTTTTTGTTTTTTTTGCTGTCGAACAGACGACACAACACGTCCCGTGGTCGAAATGGGATGTTTACTTGCCAATGAGCAATGTAAATGATTTAACACATAGTTGAGCAAAAGGACCACCATGACTCAAGAGGCATCGCAGCAAACAGTAAATATCTCGCCCCAATAACAAGAGACGGAGACGCGCCGGGCCCTCCCTGTCGGCGCGGGGCACGACAGCTGAACCAACTGAGGATCTGCATCTGTCCCACATACTTCAGAGGATACGAGTTTCCACCGTACACTTTATCCCTCAGGTGACAGGGCTGAGCTCCCCTCCGCTAACAGAGATGAACACAAGCGGACAGGGTGGCGGGCAATGTGGCAAACGGTGACGCCATCAGCCTGATGGATACGGGCACTGTGTGTGCTAATGGCAGTCAATGTGGGGGGAGATGCGCGGTGTGGATGTCGTTGGCAATAGGTCAGAATTCAAAACTAAATCAAACAAGGCCTTGGGCAGCCTATGAAAGGGAAAAAAAAAACTACAACAGTATGACTCTGCAAAATTTTTTGCTGGCTTTGCACTTCTCAACCCAAGTGGTGTGTGACAGCTCGCAACATAATCTTAATATATTATTTGATCCTCCCACCCTCGAGCGATGGGAGTCGTGATGCATTACGAGCTCCGGCGTCGCTCGAGACCCACAGCGCCAGAACAGTTGACCACTCCTCGGCGAGAGAGGACTTCCAGGTCGCGCGGGGACAGCGCAGCGGAGATTGAGGTTAATATTACTGTCAGCGGCAGCCAGAGGGAGAGAGGTGGAGAAGCAGAGGAGTAACGTGGAGAAAATAACACACATTTCAGCCCGTATTCCTTTAGACTCCAAATCACCTACCCTGCAAATTACACGGCGAAAAAGCAGCCCACCTCCTCCCGGCAGCGCCGCTAATGGTGTTGTCTTTAAAACCTTTATCACTAATTCATTACTTCTGATTTTCCAGCAGCAAGGGTTGAAGCTTTGTCTTCTGTCTAATTGAGAGCCGGTGGCTTCAGGCTCCAATCAGTCAAACCTACTAACAGCTTTCCCTCCTGGGGGAGGCATGAAGTCCAAAAAACAGCGTTATTGTACTGGTAGGTCATTTGCTATGTGTGCAATTTCAAATTACTTTAATTTCAAACTCTGATTCGTGGAGTGGGCAAAATGTCAGGCTGTAATGAATGCTGAGGGTTCTCCCAGTTGTCCCTTGTCAGAAAGTGGATGCTGTCATTAAGCAGCACGACTTTTCAAAGAAAACGCCGCATATTCGTGACAGCTTTTTGAAGTAAGTTTCTGTACCCATTCAATCAGTTGGGTAAAAAAAAAAAGAAAAACTTTCAAAAGGGGAAAAAAGCCATTTACTTTTTTTTTTTCTCCTTTCTTCACACCACTCCTCGCTCCATCTCACTTCGCCCCCACCGCTCCCCTCCACACATGGAAGCATACACAAGTCTAATTAGCTGTGTCGTATCCCTTGATGACTCCGCCATTTCCCCTCACTGGGAAGATTAACCACCACAACACTAATATCGGCCTCCACATCAACACAATTAGGTGAAGAGTGAAATGCGAGGCATGTCGTCACATCTCCCAGGCTTCATTAGGGCACACAAAAGACGGCTTGACGACAGGCAGGCCGCTGCGTCTGCAGGTTGGGGAGGCACCGAGCAGGTGTACTTAGCAACCCAGACCGTCGCCATGGGATGTGGTTAGGATTTGTCCTAGATAATACAATATGGCTGGGTTTATTGTTGGAAGGAGTGGATATAAAAAGAGCTCAAAGGCCACTTTGAATGAAAGCCAGACTAGTTTTTACTCGGCTCATCTGTTGATTAGAGTCGAGGAGAATTCTACTTTCTAATCCAGATTTCTCATTTCATTTGGCCGAGTTCTGGTAATAATGAACCTCTCAGATCAGAGTTAGACTTTCACGCCGCAAGTGCATTGTGATGCAAGTGATGCAAGTGATTAGATTAGATCAGTCAGTAAAAATCCAGTATCATTAGGCCAATGTTACTCACAGCTGACATGATTTCATTCTGTCAGGTTTAAGGGTGAGACCTGCCTCGGTGTTCTGCCAATCCATCAAAGGTTTTCGAGCACGTACGAGGTTCAGTTATGAGCTTTAAAAGGTGAACGTCAAATCAAAGAATGTCGAGTCAATCTTTCTGTGATCCAGAAGTTGTCACAGGAGACTGAAAGGCAGGAAAGTCAGGAAGGAGAAGCTTCAACAGCCTGACATGGAGCCTGCTGAAGACAATCCATTGTTCCAAATTGTTTCCAGATGCTCTGTACTTTAAAACTGTTGCATTTTCTGGCCACGACTCGTCATTCTTTTATTTTTTTCCCGTCAGCCAAGCCACCACCCAATGCATCCTTAGTGAGCAAGTGAACTTCTGGGACCTTTGGGTGCGTTTCTCTTCTGTTCTTTTACAAGAAATCCTTCAAACAACTACTGGAAATAACCGCTCAGATACACAACCCAGGAAAAATCCACAATTCCCCCTGGTCCACGAGCTGTTTAATAAACAGCTTGTTTATGCCAAGAATACATTTCGAAAAGAACACAGAGGATTTGTCATTTCAAGAATTTCTTTTTTGGCAACTTCGTCATTAAAATTACATACGAGGCTCAGGAACTAAAATCGAAAAAACAGGAGGAACTTCAGCTGCATAATAATCCACCATATCCAACATGATGTATTGCAAAGTATGACCAGTTGTACTAATGATGTCATTAATTAAAGGCATAATTTGTCATCTAAATGTAAACCAAAGAGCAGCTGCCCCATCATTAAACATCAAAACACAGAACTGGAAACTATTAGAAAAGCCATTAATTAACAAGGCTTACATAAACTAGACCAGACAGCAACTTAATCTGAACCATTAATAAATTCTGGTGGAATTTTGTTCACATCATAAAGTAAATTTCATATTGTGTGATATAAAAGCTGAAACAATTAGTCAATAATAGCAGCATCTTTTCTTCTGCAAATGTAAAAGTAAACAGTTTAAGGACGTGTACTGTCGGTCAGACATCAGTGAAGACGTCATCTTGAGGTTTGGGGACGTGATTTAACAAACCGAACAAATAACTGATAAATTGAGCGGCTGATGATCAGATTAATCAGTGATGAAGATAAAGTTAGTAGCCGCATCATATCGTTTCAATCACAATCATTAGAGAAACTTATACAACAGGATAATCGCAATGTACAATAGTGGAATTTATATTATATTTTCAAAAATTTAATTTCAGTCTAAATACACACTCATATTTCCATAGCGGGGAATCTACGCTGTATCAAAAGTCCAAAACAGATGCCACTGTGACAACATGTGCTATGATGTTAACAAAAATATCTGGCTCAGCCTTCAGAAAGTCGATGTTGCTGAAGCCTTGGGTGTGTGTGTGCAGTTTTTATTTAGGCCTTCAGACCACCTAAAAAGGTTTCCAGGCAAGGAAAACTCTTCTTCACTCCGCAAAGAATAGACACGGACAGGAAGACAAGCGATATCCTTATGATCGGATATGCTGTCAGCTGACATTAGAGCGCGCGGCAGATATTTACAGCGTTCTGGAAACATCTGTGGGTTCATAGAGGACTGTCAGGCAGGCAGGGTAAACAACATGCTTACTAGCATCTCACACACCCCCCCCCCCATGCTAACCGGGCCTGTCAATCACGTGAATCAAGCCAGTGCCTGCGATTCAGATGCGGATGAAAGGAGGCTGCTGGTACAACAGCCTCGGCAAGCGGCTGCACCGCATGAGCAGAAAGAAGGGCAATGTAATGCGAAAACAAAAGCAGAGGGCTTAAGACTGGAGGAAACAAACAAGAACACAACACATGCTCTGCTAATTGAGACGTTTTGCTCAAAGAGCTGCAGCGGATCATTAAATGATAGCTTGAGCAGCAAGTTCAAAAATATGTAACGGAAGAAGATGAAGAAAAAAGAGAGAGAGATGCCACTGAACGGAACAGAGAGGAGAACACGCAAAGGGGGAAACAAGAGAGTTAGAACAGAGGCAATCTAACAAAAGACAACAGAACATAGTCGGAACACAGTGGAGCCGAGCACAACACACCAGAACAGGCTGTAATTGTGTTGTGCGGGACTGACCCCAGCGCATCCCAGCAGGCATTGCATGATGAATGGGCCTGGCGATGACTACATCCCACATCCCTCCTCCTCCTCCTCACATGCTCTTTTCTCTCCCTCTCTTCTCTGTCGCCACTATTAGCCCTCCTTCTGTCCCTCCCTTTGCTCCCCTCCTTTTCCCCAAAACCACACTCTATTCAGCTGCTGCCATCCCACAAGATTAATTTGCATTCAGTGCACTTAGTCCTCGCATTGTGCTCTGACACAATGACATATTACAGTGCATAGCACACCTATTAAACATATAGTCTAGCTTGAGGGACGGTGCGTTTTCGGAGAGATGGCTATGATAGAGTACAAATGTGTAAAGCATGTGCGTACGGCTTGATCGCTCACAGACGCAGAGAGGCTCTGACACACAAGTCACGGCGGAATCATTACAGGAACAGTTAGATAACCTCGATTAATGATTCACTAGAGTCAAACTAATAAACTGGGTCAGATTGTGTTAGCAGTGGTAGCGAGAGCAGGGAGACCTTCGGGTTAGGCTGCGCGAGAGGGAGCAGCGGCGGCGAGAACAGGAAGGTGAGGGCGAGAGAAAGACAATTAAAGAGATGGGGGGGAGAAAAGTGATAGAGGTGTTGGTGTTACTTCACCATAGACCCCGAGGAAAGAGACAGTAATGCATAGGAAATGGGCTTTTTCCTGCAGCTTTCTTTCCTCCTGTTCTCCTTCTACTGTTCCATCGTGCCCACGTCCGAGGGGAGCAAATTTAATTTGCGACACCGTCTCCAGCCATCACCCTTTGTGCCTGGGGACAAACGAAATGGATTCTGGAATTTGAAAAGATGAGTGAAATAAAGAAATAAAACAGGGCACTCAGGAGAAGGCGTCAGAGACAATAGCGCAGAGGGTGGTAGGGAGAAATGAGAGCAGAGTTTGAGGGGGACGGAAAAGGAGGAGGGGGGGCGGTGACAGGACACTGGGAGGGCGTTATGTGGGCCAGATATTAACTGTATGGTTATCATAAACCGGCTCAGAGGCCCGACCATCTGGAGAGGCCACAGGGTTACTCAAATAATCAGATCGGGGTGGTGATAGGAGCCACTGCTGACAGTACGGCATCCAAACACAGAGGTGGCTGAGGGGTTAACAACTCATTACCTCACCCCGTGGCGCTCCCTGGGGACACGCGGTACGTGGCGGTGGTGATGGTGTGCGTCTCCCTCAGAGGCCAAAGCGCACCTTTGGACTGCTACCCAACGAAACCAAGCCTCAGCGGAGTGACATCACCGCGGAGACTAAAATCTGTGCACGGGGGAGAGCAGGCGGGAAGACAAGGGCGTGGAGGATGGAGGCTGGGGAGGCTGTGGACTATGTGGGAGTCACTTTACTCCCCTCCAGCACTTCTCTACCTGTCACATAAGCACTTTGAGGACTCAACAGCAAAGCTCGAGTCTTGACAACTTCAAACGGCTGCTTTGCTGGGGTAGATCAGAGGCAACAGAGGGATAAAGGGAGGAATAAAGGAAGAAAGAGGAATCTAAAAAGCACCAGGCCTGCTCAATGTGTAGCCTCAACATTGTGTTGTGGGATGTCATAAATTTCATTATCAGATTCTTGACTTGAGTTCATCCCACAGTAAGAAGAGAACAGGACTAGGTGCAAACCTGTAGTTTAAGGCTGGGCCAGGTATGATCAGCGACAGTGTCAATGTGAATTCCTGAATATTAAAATCTGCAATTTTGTGTTGTGCTCTTAATAGAGCTGTGACAGGAAGTCCATTCATTGATTAATTCATCAAAATCAATTCATTTCTCTGAACCTTGTGATTATTTTCTGGTTTCTTTTGCCCTGTAGGGCGGTAAACGGCTTTGAGAAACATTTTCTGATATTTTATGGAGCAAACAATTAATCAATTTTTAAATTGATAATGGAAACGGTCACTACCTCCAGGTAATATTTGGGACTAAAGCTGCAATTCTCTCGTACTCTAAAATGTTTGAGGAGTACTTATTCTAATTTGAACTATTCTAATTATCAATTAACTTCCCCTGCTCTTTCATTTGTTTCCTATCCGCGGGATGTGTCTCGTTCCTCTATGACTCACTCTGCATCAAGCGTTTTGTTGTACTGATTGTTATTTGGAGTGCTTTAACTGCGCGCTCTCCCTCAGGCCTCTCGGCACACGGATTGCCGTTTTCTCTCCTTCTCTGCTCTTGCTGGACTGCTTAGTACGTTAACATCATTGTTTTCCGCTTTGTTTTGTTTCCCCCCGCCTCATGGTGAATATCAGGTATTGTGTTGTGTGTTGAACCGTGATGCACTTTTACACTGTGACGCATTGGTGATGTGTGGACTCGTTATCGACTTCTTGTGAAATGGGTGCGTGTGTGTTCGTGGGTAGCGATAGATCTCAAAAGGAAAGGCCTATAAAGAAACAGAAAGTTATTTACCGTAACTCTCTGAATATAGATGCAGCTTTCGGGGCCCACATATTAGGTGGGTGTAGACTAAAAGTCTTCATATCTGCTGGAACGAGGGATGAACCCACTAGCAATAACTAACGCTCGCTCTTATTAATTCTGACGGGGGAAACTCCAACATTGACCAACCAACCAGTGGTGCAACTTCATCACTCAGTCAGTCACAGACTCTCGTGTTTATAGTGCTGGCCCCCACTTTGCTGCAGTCCAGCCAAAAAGAGGGGGCCTCCACCCCGGTCCATTGAGAGCCAATGAGCTCTGGTCAAGCTGCAGCAGCGACTTGGGGGCCATTATGGAGAGAAAACAAACATAGACCTCTGGCCAGACGCACACAGCCCAGCCCAGACACCTGTGTCCCATTCAGCAAACATATCCGGCCACTTAACACTTCACAGAAGGAGTAGGGTGGTGTTTGTGTTTGCAGGCTTGCACGCCCCACCATGGTTCCTTTAGTTTAGCTTCTTTGCCCAAACATCCCCCCTGAGCTTGTCTGTAAGGGCCGAATGCTTGCGGCTGTAGCACACCCCGCTGAGAGCAGCCAGCCGTTACACCACCTGACCGTCACAACTGACCCCGTTCAAAGCTGCACCCTCCGAATAAAACTGGCTAAAACCTGGCAAAACAAAGCTCATTCATCCTGCTGTCATTTGCAGTCTCCGGTCGTCCCTCTGTCTAGGTGCCCCAGCTGCATCTGGACTGACCTCTGGGTTGCCAACACCTGTCCTGCACAGACAGGGATAAGCGCACACACACACACACACACACAAACACAAACACAAACACACACACACACACACACACACACACACAGCCCAGCCTTCCTACCACCCAGGATGGATGAGAGACAGCAGGCTGGGCAGACACGGCACCGCCTCGGATCAGTGGAGGGGTACACTTGGAGCTGCCAGCAGCTAAACCTCGGGTCGGCACCATTACAATTCTTTCCACCTCAGCAATTCAAAATGGAGAAGAGGTATGCCATCAGCTGTGGTCAGTTTGTTACGGTGGATTCTAAATGCCTCGATACAATTTAATGAATTGTAATGGAGATGACCCATAGCCTGGCAATGTACTCATAGTTTCCACCCAAAGATTAAGCGAGATAGCAGAGCCGGGCTGTTTGGATGTAGCGGAGGCCGCTCGCATGCCGCAGTGCTTTGTTTGCAGTGAAGCCAAAATGCACTCACAGATGGGAGCCGACTGGACACCAGATGACTTGCTCTGGTGTGGTGGCGTGGTCTGCTTTGAGGATAAGAGACGGGGGAGAGAGGGAGAAGAGAAGAGAGCGCGGGGCACTGGGCACCAGATGCCCTGCTAAAGTTTACTCAGTCCTGCTGTCCTGGTGGGACGCTCCGGCCCGGTCTAATCTCGGGCATCGGGACAGTGAACAGAGAAGCCGTGTCACGGACGTGCCTGTTCCTGCGTTGTACGGTTGTCCTTGTTAACAACAGGCTCCATCATTATAGTCTAACGAGGGAAAACTGAAACCTCTCGGTGACCTTGTGGAGGTGTTCGCCCCTCACTTTCCTACCATATCACTGCTTATCATGACAGAGCTGTAAACACAAACCGTAGTTGGTAAACACCGAACGTGGGCTTCCTGATGGCATCGGGTCACAGCTGTGATCTTGTTTAAGCTTCAGGAGGAGCAGTCAAACAGTATGAGCGGAGACAGCTGCAACTGTTAAGCGGAGAAGGACACAGACGATGCACTTTGTTGTCTTTTAATAGGTACGCATAACTAAAACTAATGCAGTCTAATACGACGGCCCTGCGACGACTCCGACCATCGTGAAGGTTATGAGCTTCAGTTTTATGTGAAGCGATGCTGACTCATTTCTATGGTCATTTTAGAGGCTGCGGGCAGGTTCGTGGCGCTGTTGAATGCTGAAAGGTGTTTCCACTATTCTGTCCACCCCATTTATATCGACGCGTCCAGACTAAATGTTAGAAACGCCTCTTGTTATAATGCAACACGACACAACAGTGCCAGCCTCCAAAATGAGGGTGACGTTGAATCCTATTTTAAACATATAGATAATATAAAATGTCACAAGTTGCATAATGATGACTGGGGATATTTTGTATTTTACAGGACACATGTGCGTGCTAGTAAAGTGTTTTAAAGCAGGATACCATCAATAATATGCTGATACGTTTGCATTGTTTGTGCACGGCGTCTTGTAATTTAACAGTGTGTGTTTCTCATTGGAAAACAGTTTACACGTTCCCTGTATACACTGCGTGCGGGTTGTATACAACAACACGGTATACAACTCAAGCCATGCGTGAGTACGGGCCTACGCACGCACACACACACACACGTCACTTCTACAGTAGGTGAGACCATGTGTGTGGGATTGTGCCGCAGCCAGACCCAGCCGAGGCCACCAGACAACTGGGTAAACATACAGACACCCTCCCCCCTTGCCTCCACCTGTCTGCCCTCCACGCTCACATCAGTGAGCTTTTAGGAGCAAGCCGTCGGTACAGTGATGTATGGCTAACGTCTGAAAGTTACCAGTGTAACTCACGCACACGCTGGCCGAGCGGTTTCTTGTTCTCCTGTAATAATGCAAAACCTTCCCCCCAGTGCAACATGCTCCAGGTTTACTCCACATGAAATGCTACTACGTCTCAATGCAACACACACATACGTCTTTGACTCTGAAAAAAAAAAAAAAAATCTTCTGAATGACTAACTGGACAAAAGGAGGGGAGAAAAAAAAAATCGAATCATATCCGATGACTGATAGCACTTATGATGAGGACGGGGTTAGAATATCCCGCAGTGAAGTGGTGCGTTCCCATTACTGCGTCTCTCCATCTCTGAAAATGGCTTCATTAACGGGCTTGTGCAGAGAGCTCCCTTGCCGAGTGTATGAACGTGCTGTACCCCGAGGGTCCGCCGGAATGGCTGAGGTGAAGTCCATTAACACTCGACAGCTTGTTTTTTGACCACTAAATAAAACAGGGTATTTTTCTGTGTCGGCAGTATAAATAGCCTTTAGCCTAGGAGCTGGTGAGCACCAATTTCCAGGGTTGAAAGCTCCACTCCTAGAAGAAAATGAAGCCCACAGACTTGGGTTGTTGGTACCGCATCATCGCAGGTGATGATCTGGACCCAGGTGCCGTCACACATTAAACGCAGTACTGTGAGGCCATACCCAGAGACCTAGAAAACACCTTCATGTCATGACTTGTCTAGACCGTAGCCAAGCACGATCTGATTTGTCAGAAGTCATTTACGTGCCAGTGCCTATTCAATTTTAGCACCTCTATGGCTAATAGAATACAATGGACTATAATGTACCAAAGAAAATTGTGGCTCTTCCTGCTGTGCTGTTCATTGTGACTTGTTCTGGATCACGGTGTCACCTAACTGCCTAAACTGATGTAAATGTCTGTATCTAAACGCTGGCCTGTGGGCGGAGGGCGCGATAAGGAGAGGAGCTATAAAAACCGCGCTGTTTTCTGCCGGGGATAAATCCATATCTCGCATAACCTGTCCTGCTCTTCTGGCATACTTCCCAATCCCTCAGGCAACCGGAGCTGGCTACCTCCGAAGTCTATGACATAGCTCTTACTTTTCCCAGCACTTACGTTCCAATCAGGTGTCATCTGATGAAACGCTACACCCTAGTCACCATTATTTGTCTGGACACAGGAGCCTCTGGAATGTATCAGATTCCTGCCTCGGGGGGTAAGCACCTTGGAAACATGGTCCTACCTCCACTGGCTAGCCTCTCCCACTTTTCCTCTCTCCCCCCTCTCTCTCTCTCTCTCCGTTCGTCTATCTTTCCATTCAGCAAAATTCCACTAGAGGCCTTGCTTGATTTACACTGCCTCGCTGCCCATCTGACATGTGCTCACATTTTTGACATACGACTTCACAATAGAAGGACATGTGAGGGACCGTTCAGAGTTCTGGGGCTGTTTCCCAGCTGTCTTCTTTTATATCCAAGTTAAAATCACAACGAACGTTACCCTTTGCCACCGCCGATGCTCGGTTAGACTGCCTTGCACGCTTGAGGGAAAGCACCCGGAGCTCGACTAGAAATTCAAATTAGAAAACTATTTTGTCCTGAATGGTACAACGCTCCCAACCTATCTCCCCTCTCCAGAGAGCAACAGTTATGCTGTGCAGTACTCAGGCCTATAGTATTGAGTATCTCTGAGTCACTGGCCTGCGTAATTCAGTCTAGGGAATTATGACAGTGGAAAATCATTTCTCTAGGCCGGGGATAGGAGGCCATGGCTAATCGTTCAGTAATCTGATCTGCCTGCATACTGTAGTCAGC
Source organism: Nibea coibor (assembly GCA_023373845.1). Lineage (NCBI taxonomy): Eukaryota > Metazoa > Chordata > Actinopteri > Sciaenidae > Nibea > Nibea coibor. The sequence goes on along the minus strand of CM041739.1, from coordinate 11,933,073 downwards.
CGCGCCGCTAGCCTAGCCAGCCAGTCACACATGTGGACACCCCCATTGCCTGCCAACTATCTGATGGAGGCAAGCATGATTTAAAAACAACTCTCCAGGTTTTCCCGAGGATTATACTTGCTATCGGATCATTTGCTAATGCTCGGTTGTGCTGTGCTGTTTGAAATGTATTTACTCTGCTCCCTCTCTCCAATACCCCTTATGATAGCACCGCCTCAGCCAGAAAATGCCACAGCCACATTCCAGGCAGAAAAAAAAGGCACTTTGTAGGTTTCAATGGTACAGTCTGCCTCTTGCATTCTGGCATATTAATCCAAAAGCTTGACTTAATGAGGAAACATCTGAGTTTGTCTGTCAAACAGCAGGCTATTTTGGGTTCGCGTCCAATTGTAGATTCCAGTATCTAGTGGAGCCAGTGGTGTTGTAGTAGTATATGAATAGGAACCATAGGGAGCAGTACTGTGGCACAAAGCAGTGCTTATACCCAGCAGAGAGGGTTGGGGTGGGGGAGACTTGAGTTTTGGAAAGATGCCTGCTTCAGCCCCACTCTAAAGAGAGGTCTGCCCCCCACACACACTGAGTGTGGATACAAGGGGCACTGACATGGAAAAATACAAGAGCTGGCATGTAGTCGGGCACTGCAGTTCCCAACAGTTACCTTGTGTAACGTTAAATGTGACGGTATATTCACCGCAGCACAATTAAACTCGAGCTGGAGATAAGCAGCAGTGAAGTGACTGACAACTAACTCGTCCTTGTTACGATCCCCCCATTCAAGCCTAAAATCTACAATGACGAATCGCCTGTGATCATTTCTCATTCTGATAAACGGCCAAACTCCAGTTGGTGACGCGATCTGTCATACCCTGTGATGCGTATGGTATTTTAACAACCTGCGAGCACGCGCGCGCGTAGGCATTGTAACCTAGTCGCTGAATTTCACAGGCATATCTAAGCGAAGAGATGCTGATATATGATCAAATGGCTGCGGCAGCAGTGGCAGCCTTCATCAACTGAAAGCGCTAGATCACAGCATGTTTGGCAGCCAGCGGGAGCAGTCAGATGGAGGGTTAGAACAACCAGACAAACAGTTGGCACAGATAAATAGAACGCAACTTAAGATTCAGCTCGTACACAAATTTGACAAACAAATGACAGTAACCACACTTCATTTTTTAAAAACAAAAAAACCTAATCTGGAAATGGAACAAGCCCCGCGGTTCCTCTTCTTCTTTTCATTTCTTTTTTTTTAATAAATGAAGGGTGGGACATGTGATAAACAACACATGTGTTGGACGCATGACACACGAAACCAGAAGGACAGCACTTTTCACTCACGAGTATGCCTTCTGCAGCCGGGAAGGGCAGGGGAAAGTCCTTATGACTTTGCCAAATACATTCAGAGCGTGAGTCATTCTCCTTCAGTAATCTCTTACTCACATAGGTGCACAGCTCGCAGGCGCACACACCCCAAGGCAACAGATTTCAGGCAGGTCTGGACTGCCCCCTTTTTTTTTTTTTCCTGCTACAGAGCCGAGTAAAGTGTTTATAGTACTTAATACATTCAGCTATCTCGGTGGAGACAGGCATTTGCTCCATCTTACAACAACAAAGCGGCTTCACACAGTGAAGGCAGTAAAGGAGAAGACACCGACCGCATCATTGGTGCACTGTGCAACAATGTGCCATATAAATATATTAAGACACTTTAGGCTGGAGGCTTATCTTTGTTGACGGTGCATCCTTAACACAAAAAGAAAGGTGCTACTGCTTTTAAAGTCACACCGGGGAGCATTATGAGCTTGTGTTTGGGACTGAACAGTTATGAAATCCTATATTTGTAGTTGCATAAGAGTCTGATGCATCATCTGCCACAACACAGAAAATGCTATCAGTGCTAATAATTAACCAGCACCCCCCCCCCCCTAATCATCTGAGCAAATTGAGCAATGTGGGTGGCAATGGCATGGTTGATCTTTTCCTGCACCTCTGTCATGTGCAGTGCCATCAGGTTAGTTTGCAGACAGACAAATTCAAATTTGCACACACACACACACACTATATTTTGGCTTTTTCACTGCAAAACTCACTCTGGGGTTTTTCTGGAGAATTGCTACGGTGTTGCAGAAATGGGAAAGCTAACTTAACGCCGAGCATTTCAACAAACTGCATGTCTCAGCTGCCACAAAGTTACAAAAACAAGTTGCTCGCTCGTCGCTGGTACCGGGCTGCATTACGGTATCCGGCTGGATAAAGGAATTCCGATATTAAATCACAGAGCAGAGCAGCCGGACACAGCTCTTATCCTGACCACAAACTTGGACCTGACCCGCTTCGTGGAAATAATAACCTCCTTTCTGTGCTGCCATATGGCCGAGCTCGAAGCTTACACCGAGCCTCCGCGATAACCGCCGCGGCTTTTATGTTTCCAGCCATGGGGGGAGAGTCAGGCCGAAAAACTGGCCTCATTCTCCGTCTGCGCCAGACAACGTTCACTAGCCTGGCCTGGGAGACCGAGCGGCGGGGCTTTCGGTCGTGTACTAGAAAATAATAATAATAAAAAAAAAACATGTGCGAAAACACCGCGACGGGACTCGCCTTGTGTCGATGTACTCACCTTGTCTGGGTCTTAGGTGCGTTTGGGACAACGGCGGCTCGCTGAAATGAATGCGGGAATGAGGCACGCTGGGCGCATGTCGTCGTCGTCGTCGTCTCGGTTTGCTGTCGGCCGTGATGTGGAAGCGGCACAGCGGACTCGGCTGGAAGAAATCGGGAAATCTGAGAATGCTCCTCTCTCTTTCTGCAGCTCTGTGCACCGGCAATGGCCCATAACTGTCGACAGGAGGCGCCAGCGCTGCATTTTTTTTTTATATATCTTTTGATATGCGCATGCATGCATACTACACAACTCTTAAAAAAGAAATCACAGTGCGATCACATCCCTGCAGGGTCTTATCTGCATCCCTGCTCTTCAGTAGTGAGATTATAGTGACCCCGGTGTGCTCTGTGTTACTACACACACGGAACCTAAGTGTGCTGTGATGCTGAGATTACCTTGAAAGTTTTTTTAATGATTCATATTTCAAAGGAACAAGAGCTCACGGATAGTCGTGATGATTAGTCACCACACCATGCGGATTATGCAACAAGAGCCCATGCGAAAAACTATTTATTTTTGTAGGCTATAATCAGCCCTGCATCAAGGGGGGATCTTATAAATACAATCTCTGTTTCCAGATGAAAAATACAACATTACAACAGGACCAGTGTCATTGGTACTCAGTCATTGTGACCTATAATAATCAGGATACTATAATATTCTGAGGCAATATACTTTTATTGGATGTTTTGAGGGAAATTATAACAATTATATACCACCATTGTTGTTGTTGGTACTCCTTATATATCCTTATATATCTAATATATATACTCTGTGTACTTGCACCTCTGCTTAGATGCTAAACTGCATTTTGTTGTCTCAGTACTTGTGCTTTGTGTTGAATCTAATCTAAATCTATGATTCTGAATGCTCCAAAGCAGGGATGTGAAATACATAGAAAACAGATATCTGGCTTTTTACCAAACATAGTTTTCATGACAAGAATTATCTTCTAAATTAATCTGGAATATAACATAACAGAAATGTCACAGTAGATTACACATAGGGACATAATGTCACATTATCAACAACTCTTTCAGGATTTGTTGATGGAGCTCCAACTCGAGGCAGCTGTGAAGCAGTAGTACACCTACGCGTCCTCTGACCTTGTGACTCATGAGGTTGGTGATTTTGATTATGGAGTGGCTAAATCAAAGACAAAGCCCTCCTTCAAAATAGCTTTGGCTGTCTCATCCACATCACATGATAGGGGATATAGGATCACACGACTCATTAAGACAAAGAAGGCGATACTCAGAAGGTTTACTTTGGTGTTCCACTAAAGACAGGGCAAGACACAGAGTGTGCACCCAGTGAAAACAGGGAGAGAGGAGGTTAGTAGATATTTCAGCCAGACTTTTTCATGAAAAATGATCACCGGGCCAATTATTGATCGATAATAAGTGTCGGCCAGCTTATGAGCACAATGCAGCCAAGCACAGCAGACTTCCTTTTCTGACCTCCTGAATGACAACTGCGCTATAAAAGAGTTGTCATCTCTCCAAGGCTTTGTCTAATCTCTCTGCTTTGACTCCACAACTTCACCCAGACCTTAAATAAACATTAGGAGCTTTATGCCCATCTGTAATCTAAAACATCCCTTGCTGCACTAATTGGAGTTTCACACAGCAAAGACACCCTGACCTGAATTGGAACAGGTGGACAGATGAACTGTAAGTGGCCTACACAATTGGCTTATACAAGCCCTCTCACACACACACAGACACACACGCACACACGAAGAGGTGGAAAAAGCACTCGAGTCCTTCTGCAGAACGGCCACTCTGATGCTGTAATATCGGCAACCGACGGGTTGTGTTATTTATATTAATGATATTGGGCTATTGTTTTTTTTTATTACCACCCCGCATTACATGTAGACTACATTAACAGTTTAACATTGCACTGTAAGCTTAAAGTACTGTATTACTGTTGGGTTGTTTATTAAGTAACACTTAGTTTTTAATAATAATAATAATAAAAATAGATAGATAGAATATGGATAATATATTATTGAACTTCTAGGATTGTCGGCTACTGTGTGGCTGGAAGATTTGTTGTTGTTGTTTTGCTTGACATAATGAAGCATTTGAACCTTAAAGTACATAACTGCTGGTGTTATAAATCTGTAGATGTAACACAAAATATTATTTTCTGAATGATTTTGTTAAAGACTAGAGCAAGAGTGATGTGTTTTAAACTTAAATGTTAACAGACTTATACCATTATAACATCATAATAAGCCATGTGTTCATGCAAACTTCATGCATTTGTACGTAACTTTTATTGTTTTTCATTTCTAAAATGTTAGTATTGGCATCTTCACGTTGTCATATCTTTGAACCCCCCTGCTGTGATATGTTGAAATATAGTTGAGCAAATAAATAACTGCATCAAATAGAAAATGCTCAAATGAAGAAGTACTAATATTTTTGTGTTTAAAGAGTGTAACCATTACTTTCCACCTCCGCTGCAGATGCTGTAGTTACACATGCTCGCCCTGCTTACACTTGTTTCTTGTGTTTCTCTCGCACTGGCTGTTTCTTGAAATAGGGCGACACCCTAAGGTGAGACGTGGCCGCCTGCCGCGGTGCATTGTGGCCTGACACCGCCTGTTGGTGACCCGCTTGGCTCGCACACACTCTGCAAAATGGCGACGTCCCTGGGCTCCAACACCTACAATAGACAGAACTGGGAAGACGCGGTACGTTTAATCGGCTGTGTAGCTCACCGAGCACGAAGTGTGATTAAAACAGAATAATTTCATGTTCAGTCTGAGGTATTAAAACGAGCATGAAGCCTGTCAGCCTGCCGCTAAACCTGGCGTGTTTGCCTGATAGCGGCTAAGCGTTAGCTTGTAGCCTAAGCGTGGTTGTTACCTTCGTAACTTGTCTCTGCATATCACCATTAACGCACTCATTTTAACTGTTTTATCCGGACACGGCAGCAGAAGGTTTATAACTTTTATAAGGCGGAAACATCCGAACATTGATAACCTCCTCGCTTAATTTAACCCTAATGTGCTAAAGTTAGCCAGCTAGGCTAGGCTATTCGAGGCTAGCACTAGCGGGCTAACAATAATAAAACGAAGAAACCGCGAACCGGCTCGCGAGTTTAACACATAACACGGTTATTTATAACCGAGCCAACCCGGCACACAATAATAATTCAAGACATCGCCTGTGTTTGGACTAGATGCTCGTGTTAACTCGTGCCATACAGACTGAAGTGTGATGTTAGCTTAGCATGCGCCCACAGAAAATGGCCATATCCGCCTGGCTGACAGCTCAGTCATTGTTTTGTAATACAGCTTCACTGTGTTATTAACAGCTCATAGTCCTGTACACTGTCCTGCCATGCTTGCTCTCAGGTGGATTTTGTTTGAACCCTCACACATAAGCTAAACTTAACTCCTCATACAGCTAATCTTCATTTATCACCTGAGTATCAAACATTAAATGAAACCCTTAAATGGCCCATTAGCCGCCTATATAAGGCAACAAATCAGTTTCCTCTCTTGAACCATGACACATGAGGGCCTGTGGCCAATGTTGGTTTTATCAAGACACCAGAATATAAACTTTGCAACTCTAGACTATGTAGTTGGCCGTTTGAGCCACGAGAGCTGCGTATATTTAGGAGTTTGGCTGGATGCTGTCAGTGAGATGGATTAAGGCAAGGTCATTTTCAGCAGCTAGCACTTGGATTGAAACTGCATCCTTCAACAGATGGCAAAGTAGGAGTGAGCAAGTCCCATTGCACCCTCTGTATTCACACATGTAACTTAGCCAGGGTGCCCGCAGCAGAAAGTAAAACAGCATGTAGTTGCTGCTTCAGATGACTGACGTCAGGGGACTGTTTGAACGACAGATGACAGACAGGGTGTGCAGGTTTTACTAAATGACCGTCTGTTTTTCTGTCTTCCAGGATTTTCCAATTCTGTGTCAGACATGTTTAGGAGAAAACCCTTACATCCGTATGGTGAGTGATCATCACCGTGCCATCATATTAACTTGTTTATTTAATTGTAGCGTCACTTCCACTTGAAATGAATCATGCTTTGTTTTACAGACCAAGGAGAAGTATGGCAAAGAATGCAAGGTATGTTTTGCGTTAATACTTTCAGTTGTGCTTATGCTGCCCACAACATAGTTCAGACGTATACACCACGTTTTCACAGACGATTATGTACTTATTGTTTTTCATTCTTTGCCCGTCAGATCTGTGCTCGACCCTTTACCGTGTTCCGATGGTGTCCGGGGACACGGATGCGTTTCAAGAAGACAGAGGTCTGTCAGACCTGCAGTAAAATGAAAAATGTTTGTCAGACCTGCCTGCTGGACCTGGAGTACGGTGCGTTTCTGCATCTTTGATCATAATCATAATTTGGCCTTTTTTTTTTTTTTATGGTTCTGTGTTTAACTTATGTCTTGCACCTTGTGTTTACAGGTTTGCCTATTCAGGTCAGAGACACTGGGCTGTCTGTTAAAGACGAGGTTCCTAAGTCAGATGTGAATAAAGAGTACTACACACAGAACATGGAGAGAGAGGTATAAATGCTTTCTGATGCATGACAAAAATGTGTGTTTACATGTGTTTAGTGTTATTTACACACTGCTAAGAACATTTAACAACATTTCTGTGTCTGATGCTTACATTTATGGCATTAAGAACATGTTATTTGCGTTGTGTTCTCAGATAGCCAACTCTGATGGCACAAGGCCAGTAGGCCAGCTTGGTAAGGCGCCCAGCTCGAGTGATATGTTGCTGAAACTGGCGCGGACCACACCGTATTACAAGAGGAACCGGCCGCACATCTGCTCCTTCTGGGTGAAGGGAGAGTGTAAGAGAGGAGAGGAGTGTCCCTACAGGTGAGTGATACGTCGGGGTCAAACTTGCTGAACAGTGTAATCTGGAGCGGATTGTGTCGTATCTTACTATATATTTCATCTGTTGCCTTAGGAGAAAGTAAATTCGATATCTTCTTATGGTTAAATTTGACCATAATTTCCTCATGTTTGATGTATTTGCATATTTTGCACGCAGGCACGAGAAGCCCACAGATCCTGATGACCCTCTAGCTGACCAAAACATTAAGGACCGTTACTACGGCATCAATGACCCAGTGGCTGACAAGCTGCTGAAACGGGCCTCGACTATGCCCAGACTGGACCCACCAGAGGACAAGTCCATCAGCACCCTCTATATCGGGGGTTTGGGAGATACTGTCACAGATGGAGATCTGAAGTAAGGTTTTTCACTACAAGATCATTAAGAGCAGATTTGACTCGTTTTGTGAATATAGTATCATTTCATGGTTATTGAAAGAACTGTTCCAATATTTAATCCCAGCGTTTTGACTCTGTCGGACATCTTTTGTTTATCTTTATTGCAGGAGTCACTTTTACCAGTTTGGTGAGATTCGTACCATTACCATAGTCCAGAGGCAACAGTGTGCCTTCATCCAGTTTGCTACGCGGCAGTCGGCTGAAATGGCCGCCGAGAAGTCCTTCAACAAACTCATCATTAACGGACGGAGGCTCACTGTCAAGTGGGGAAGGTAAAGCTCGTCCAGAAGGCTTAACACCACAGACTCATGCAGCCGTGCATCGTGTGGATAGAACCCAAAAAAAAAGCTCCTCTTATCATCTGATTATAAATTGGAGACATTTGGGAGACGATGTGGAGATTTCTAGTGATAATTTTCTTATTAAATGTTAATGTTCAGGGACAGTACGTGTTTGAGTAACCACATTAGGAGTTAATACTAGTTTACACAGAGATAATTGAAAGTAAACTTGTGACTTCAGTGATTTTTAAACAGTAAGATTTTTAACACAGCAAATAGAGCAGGACACTTCTGCAGCTGCACACCATTCAGTAGCAATTATTAAGAGTAAGTAATGTAACTCGTATGTTTTTTGTTTTTTGTTTTTCTTTTTAGGTCTCAGGCAGCGAGAGGGAAGGATGGCATCAAAGATGGCGTCAGCGAGATGGGCACCAGGCTTGATCCTGTACCTGGACTGCCTGGAGGTGAGTCTGCAGATCCAGGACTTTGAGAGTAAAATTAAAACTGAGTCATCGCTGAAAGGTATTTGTTTGGAACATTGTCTCTTCAATCCCGTTTTTCTTTGTGCTGTAGCTCTTCCTCCACCACCAGCTTTAGATGAAGAGGCTCCTGCAAACTACTTCAACCTGGACCCGGGCACCTCTCCTGCAGTCATGAACATTGCCCTGCCCCCACCTCCAGGCATCAACCCACCTCCTCCAGGTAAAACCATCACCACAAACTCATAGATGCAGCTTATATTACATACATAGTAAAGTATCTTGAATATAAAACTGTTAAGTCATTTTATACTACTCTCATGTTAACTTTGGTAATCCAGATTTGTTCTTAGAAGTTCACACAGTACATTTTTGCTGCTGAAAGAACGATATATCATGTAGCCTGGTGAAAACAATGTAAACACAGTGAGAAAATGGAGACGCCTAATGCTGTTTTCGTTCTTTTCATCTGCTCCATCAGGTTTTGGTCCTCCAATGTTTCACCCCATGGGTCACATGGCTCCACCGATGCCCCCTCCAATGAGCATGAGACCTCCTGGTCAAATCCACTACCCCTCCCAGGATCCTCAGCGCATGGGTGCCCATGCCGCACATGGCTCCCGTCATGGCGATTAGCTGCTAGAGCTGTACTGTGATGTGTCATTCTTTTTCTTGCGTCAAACCTGGCCGGGCGCTTTCAGCTCAGATGCCGTCAGCGGGGCTGAAAACCTTCAGACTACTCCTGTGAGAAACTCACTGCATGGATAAGTAATTTGTTACAGGATAACATCTGATTTATTGTGCTACCTGCAGTGCAGCGAATGAACTGAACGAGGACCATCTGCGTCTGGAGAGACGACAGCCAGGACGTTACAAGATTAATTTGTCACTACTCGCAGTTAAAAAAGCACCAGAACAGCATCTGAACAGTGGAAGTTAACATAGTGAAAGACTTGAGACATGAGAGAACCAGCCGGTGTGATCGGGGCCATATGGTTTTTACAGGCTCCTGTGGTTGGAGCCATTGTACATATAAACATGTATACTGTAGGTTAAACTTGTATTTGTCACATCCTGCAGAGCGTCACATGGAGAAAAAAAATCAGAGGAGCATTTTTAAACATGTTAACTTTAATTTACGTTGTCTTTTTTTTTTTTTTTTTTTTCCTCTTCTTCTTTGACACAACCTTAATATTCCACAGCATAATGACTTGGTTTATTGTACGGCTTACTTTGGATGTTGTTTTTACTCGTCATTAAAATGACACAACTTTGTCATTAATCGTCTCGAGTGCATATCGTTCATTAATACATCTGCTGCTTTAATTGTTGTGAAAGAGACTTAATCTCCCACTATTGCTGGGAAACAACAGGGGACAGATATGGAAGTATCAGACTGAAACAGGCGTTCATATACTGCCGAGGGCGACAAAAAGGGAAGGATAGGTAGAGGTTTTCAGCCTGTAGCAGCGTTGCCCTGGACTCTACTGTGGTAATTAATTGATTCCAGCACTCAGCACAGAGTTGCTGATCATACCGTGCAGTAGCATAACCACTTTATATATATATATATCATGCAGGATCATCCTCTATAGTGCCCGCTGATTAACAGAGGGATCATCTTTGTAGGAGGAGAGGAGCAAGCATAGGTCAGTGCTTCAGTCTTTAGCTGATCAGCCCTTTTCATAGTTCATTAGATTCAGGGTAGTAATCAATTCCCCATCCCTTGGGCGCCCTGTTGAAGTTGGGCCGCCGACACATGCGCTCCTGAGCGATGCTGGGTAGCTTCTGGGACTCCACCGCCTCAAAGCTAATCACTGGGATCACCCTCTTGCTGGCCATACCTCCCCCAAAAGGCATGGCAGATCTGAAAGACAAAGAAGAGTGCTTACCAAGCAGGCTGAGTGCATCGTGTGGTATCATATGGCTCGCACTCTTTCCCAGATGATACATGACACCCTCTGATTTTAAGTGATCCTGTTGTCAGGAGAAAACTACCCTGGATTCAGGATGACTCCAGTGTGGCGCACTCTCTTTTCTACTTGTGTAGCTGTTGAGTTCAGATTTAATTAAGGCTTCACAATTTCATAACAAACATTAGGCTGTAAACAGATCCCTCCACAGGGGGTAAACTTCCAGACGGGCTGGCAGTAACTGTGTGAGTGATTGACATCCTTAATTGAGTAAAGTCTTGAGTTTATCTTTCATATATTCTCCAGTTCTCCATCTGCCCAGGCATAACCTTTGTCCTGCCTCTCTGGAGTTATGCAATTCCTTGTGTGCCACGAGAAAGGTGATTCTCTTTCGTGCGTAATCTGTCTTGTGGTGGGGAGGGGGGGGGGCATTAAAAGCTCACAGCCTCGCCAGTGGATCATCTTTCAAGATCCATGGTTCAAAATAGATGCACTCCAAGGAGGTGCAAGCCAGATACTGGATTCATTTTCAAACTGTGGAAACATGGAGTGGAGCCGAGGGAAGAGATGATTGTGATGGATACCGTGGTGAGGTCATCTCTGGGTCTATTTGAAGATGGGTGGGTCGCAACTGAGGATTTAACAATTTCTGATTCACTTGGGTGAAATCAGGACCAGGACGGCAGATTTACCTGTTGAAGCACCTGTAGTTAGAGGGCGGTAGTCTTTGTGGGGGCTCAGGCAGCTGGGTATTGAGGGCATTCAGGAGCTCTTCGCTGCCCCCCAAAGCTTCCGTCCATGGGGAGCAGTAGGATTTGGGGATTACTGTTGTGTTGAACTTCTCGTGAGGAACCGCCCTCAGAGGTCCAGAATACCCTGACAAAAACAAAATGACATACCACGACGGGTTGTGTTACTCTAATTTTGAGTAACTTTATCCTTTGAATTCAAAGTAAGCAAAATAAAGTCCCCCCTGTGTTCAGAAAAATCAATGTTCTCTGGCTTTTGAAACTAATTATAAGCGAGCCCCAACAAAGCACACGCAGATCTAATATACATATAAATTCCTTTGAAGTCACTCTTGTCAACAATAGGATTTACAGTAATTGGATCTCAGTGTGAATCTTCAATAATAAACAAATCTTAGCGCACTGTCGGTAACACTGAAAGTAGTGCCAGTTGTCAGGCACTTGGCAAAGATGGTTTCAGATAACTGCTTTCTGAAAACTGCCAACTCCTCCGGTGCTGATCGCAATAAAACAAATTTATTTGCTCGGTACATTTCCATATAAGAAGTTAACACGAGTAGATCAATGGGAGATGCCGTGCCCAGTATTGCTGAGTATTTGGCAGCGCACTGAGTTAGCTCTGTCTGGATGTCTGGATGTGGTAATCCCTTCTTCTTCACCACATATTATCATTTACCTGGAGCAAGGACGTCAGGATTGCCCTTCTTTGCTATGGTCTTCTGAAGGTTCATGACCAGGCTATGCTTACCAGGGATGCCGAAAGCCTGGTTCTCTTTTCCTCCCTGTGGCTCTGGTGTGATCTGCATGGGAGGAGCAGCCTCTGTATAGACCTGGGAAAGGGGTAGAGTTAGATTTCATTCTATATTTTATATCATTTGTTTGTCACATGCTGATATTTACAGCACGTGCAAGGATGGCGTATTCTAGAGGATGAGCTAAAAGGCTGTTTCAAAAATAATAATTAGAATAAAAGAGAAATATGTGGATTAAGAAAGACATTAAAAAGTGTTAGAATGTTATAAATATATGTAATATTTAAATATATTCAGTATAAAAAATTATAATGTCACAATGACTTTATAATCAAACAATGCACAGTTGTAATTGTGCTCTGATATGAATGATTTAGTTCATCCTGATGGTCTCAGGCAGGATTATTTTATTATACACACTTTACTGGGGGCAGCCACCAATTTTACACATGAAATTTTGTTTAGTAGGAAAGAGTCTATGAAAACTGCTGTATCACGTCTTCCTTTGGCTCCGGAGAGAGCTTGCCAAAGTTCAAAAAAATACCCCTGAGATGTCATTACGAAATGGAGGTGAGGGGAATGAAAGGAGGCATTTATGGGGTACGAAAAGATCCAACTGAATTCCATTATGGAAAGTGTAGATAAAAAGTTTTTGGATTTCGTCCCTCCCAAACTAAAGACAACTAGCCTGAGGCGCTTCGATATCGTGCACCAGCTTTACAAAAGTGCAAAACAGTAAGAAAGAAAAGTCAGAATCGAGTCAGCCCTCACTGGCCTGATCAATTCAGCACACCATCAAGCCGTTGTTAAGCGTTAACCACATATCAGCGAAACAGATAACATCACTCTGGGTGTATTTTCAGTGAATAGCAGGCATTGTGTGTGCGGCTGTGCTCCATCGCTCAGTTCCGTACATTGTTGGTGTTGTAAGCGCCACCGGCGGTGTTCTCCAGTGTGAACCTCTCAGCTCTCTTCTGTCTCTCCTGAAACATGCGGGAGCCCCGATTAGATTGGAGGTTGAGCTCCTCCATCATCACGTCCTTTGGAACGCTGATCTTCTTCCCCAGGTTCAGACCCCCTGGCACAGCACGACACGGCAGACAAATGGAGGCGCTTTAATAAGAGATTACATTTAATATCCGTGTGCGTTTTTTTTAAATGGCAGAATCAGAGTAAAGACTTGATCTACTTGCTGCAGGTTGTTACGCTGCGTGGCACGGTATCAAGCATAAATAGGCATCCTGACATTTAGTTGTTGTGCAAAGGCAGTGATAAAAGTAACTTCCAGACATTTGGAAAGAGAAAGAAAAAGTAACACAGACTAATAAGGACCTTTGGCAAATCATAATTTCTCCTCTGATCTTCTTGTTTCTGTCGACTTTGAACAGCTGAGGGGCACTGATATAAAAAAGCCAAGCCGTGCGCTGCATCACTAAGTTGGTATCTACACAGTTTTTGCTCCGGGTCTCTTCTCGTGTTATATCATGGCACAGCAGAGGATCTGAAATAGCCTCAAGATGATGTCAAGGGGTACGTAATGTGTGTTATGGTCCAGAGTTGCAATGTGTAACTGGGTGTATAAATAGCATCTTTGGATGAAAGACTCATATTAGAGTGGATGGCCCTCTTTCTTGCACATGAAAAGTGTTGGAAGAAGTCTGGGCATGTGCCACCCTTAAGGAGCTGCCTTTGATCGGCCTGTGTGAAATTCAGTGGTGGGAGTCACATTTTGCTGAGTTTAGGGGACTTGGTTTCAAAGCCTAGCTGGCAGACGCCGCTGGAAAACAAACAGTGCAACAGGGATGGTCCCCGCTGGAATGTTTGGAGAATTTCAACAACACACAGGCACACCTGGGATTTGGGTGTACCGCATCGCATGAGTCCCCGGGCGGTGGGCTAACGCACTTTGATGTTTGTCTCAGTTACATCTGACAGCCTCAGCTCTGATCACACACTATTCCAGTTTAAATATGGGCGTAAATACACACAAGAGCATGCCGCGTTGTCGACGCAATATGCAAACCAGAATGCAGACTAATGGTTTATTTTCCATGCTAATGCACGCATTACTGTAAACTAATATGCGTGTGTTGGTTTACAAATGTTTTGTGTGTTTATGCTTCGAAACCTACAATAACCGGAACAAAATGAAATGAATGCGTCCAAACTCACGGCCTCTGGCCTCCTTAGACAGAGCCCTGGCCTGCAGCATCCTCTGCTTAGTCACCTCATCCAGGCCGGAGTGCATCATCATCTTCCTCTGAAGGACACACATAATTTGTTGAACCGGTTTAATATATTATTTACCACCGGGAAAGTGACAAAAGCAAGAAAAACACACTTTTATTGGTTTCCTGTATATACATATGTATATACATATGTATACAGTGTATACATATGTATGTATATACACTTATATAGATATAACACAAGTCCTAAATGGACGACACCTCCATTTTGTTGTGACTAAATTACTCCAGTCATGTGTTTGTCCTCCACGGTCCAGAAGTACCTTAACTGGTATTTGGCTTAAGTTTCTAAAACTGCAATACTTAATTACTCACCTATGTGCATTAATGTGAGATATTACCGGGAGAAGTGTCACATCGCAGCAAAACCACAGTGCATCTTTACGTTCTGAAGGGTTTTATCTGTCCCCTGTTTAGAGTTCATTTGAGGACCTGTTGGCTTCCACACAATAAGCTGTGCCCTCTGTCGCCGCTCATTTCAAAATGCCTACACTCCCCTCACCGCAGTCCTTACCTGCCTGCCTGTGTCGGAGCCGGTCTGGATGGTCGGCTGGCTCGTCTCGGACTGGTGCTGGGATGCCTCCACGCTCCACTCTGACACTCCTCAGCAGAGAGGGAACAGTCTGTATAAAACTCACCCCAGGATGCCTCGGGTGCTTACCTCATTGGGTTATTTTAGCAGAGGGATAAGAGAGTGAAGATGGATGGAGGCAGTGTTTGGGAGGGAGGGGGGTATACAAGGGCGAATAAGGGTAAGGGGCAAGTATAAAGATTTACATCCTGACCTCAAGCTGCTTCGATAATAAAAATCTGATCCCTTCTGTGTGTGCACGGGCGTGTATGTGTGTGTGTGCGCTGACAGCTGCTGTCCAGACAGTGACACAGAGCTCCCCGGCGAGCCAACATCTCCACTGCAAACACGCACAAACACAACTTTTATTTCCTCTCTTTCTCTTCCTCGCTTATTTAAAGCTCTTTGTAACTACCCTGCCATATATTCTTAGTTGCTCGCAGACACACCCACCACGTGTTTCCCATGTACAGGCAGTTTTACGGGGGAGGGGGGGGCAGCTGTAAAATTGATGAGGCAGCCGCGATCAGAGGTTACCATTCAGTTCTTCAGTTTGGGGTGAAAGGTTAAACCGTGAGGCCGTTTGCTCTTCCATTTTCGACGGTGCGAGAGCTTTGACGTCCCTTTCTTTCACACTGCTGTGAATTATGGGCATTCTACAGTGCTGTAAAAGAATGTAATAAATAACAATGCAATTTCCCCCCCTGCGCGTTTCCATTTATTCTCCGACTCACCAGCTGCTGAGAAACTCAATTCTCCATAAATGCGCACGTTGTGAAGCAATGCCCTTTAACTTTATATTTGGTTGCCACTTTTGAACTCAAGTTAGTCTTTATCAAGCAGCCCCCCCACCCCATAAATTGATTCACTGAGTTCAGCAGGAGCCTGAAGGGGTGGGAAAAAAAAAACATTTTCCTTATCCCTGTCGAGATTGGATATTGATTTCACACCTGCCCTGCTCCACAACGCCACTATCTCCCAGTGGGAAGCCTCCCGGCCTCTCAGAGAAAATGTGGAGTCATCCTGCTTCACACAAAATCATCTGCAGGCACACAACTGAAATTGAATAATGCTGCTGAGCATTAAGGGTTTATTTAAGAGTGCTTGTTAAATAGAAGCAGTTATTATGCATTTGTGTTGACCCTTAGTAATCACAGTCAGTCTGTCACTTTATTAAAACCCTGCTGTTTACTACAATTCCTTACAAACCGAGTTATTATGTTTCGCGTCAATGATTTTAAAAGTTATTTATGATAGAACAGAAGAGAACAAATTCTTGTGACTGGTGTCATCTGTGTTTGAGAGGTGGCCTCCGCGGTGTGTTCGTGTCACATCGAGAGAGGTGCACAGCCACCAGGCGCTGACAGCTGACAATGGAACAATAGTGGCCCCTTCAGACTCAAGAGCTTGTGCAATTAAGGCACCTTTAAAACCGTTAGTCCTGTTGGCTTTCAGATGAAAGAGATTTGGCCGGCTAATCTGAGGAGATTCACAACTCTACAGGTAGTGTCGAGAGCAAGAGGAAACAAATGCAGCAATGTTATAGTTATATAATAGTTTCATGCTGAGAGCTAAACGCATTGAAATTCAGATTGCAGCAATGAAAAAGTGAACTTTTCACTTTTTGCAGGTGCCTTTGGGAGGATTGTTGGGAGTCAATCAGTTAGGGAGCTGTCCTGACAGTGCTCAGCTTGAGCTTCAATCCAGAGAGACGTAATGTACGGGCTGCTGTGTGAGAGTCTTCACGATTTCATCAAGGAGTCCTACGGAGATGATGTGTGGAAGCTGGTCAGAGAGAGAGCAGATGTCAGGTTACACTCCTTTGTCACCCACCAGGTACAGTGTCAGTGTTTCTCATATGGGTAATATAATTCTTTCTGCATGTATTGACTAGTGATGTATTTTCTGTCTGTCTGTCTGTCTGTCTGTCTGCGTGCATCCTGTCTGCAGTTTTCGTTCAGTGTGTCAAAACATATATTTTTCTCACTGATGACAAGCTCTATATTTATGTGTCTGCAGGTGTATAGTGAGAGTGTAATTCCCCGTATCGCAAAGGCAGCCAGTGGAGTGACAGGCACACCCTACAATGAGCTGATGAACTCTTGGGGTGTCTACTTCCTGGGATTTGTTGGGAAGTATGGCTATGACAGGATCCTCAAGGTGAAAGAATCTGTCAGAACTGTTTTCTTTTGATAGATATGTGAGGAAATTATTAATTCTCTGAATCCTTAAAACTAGTCTTGTGCAAGTGTCTTTAAATCATGCATCTTATTATCATCCGTCGACCCAGTTTAAAGAGATTATAGTCAATGTTATTCTGTTTATGAACAGTGTATATTCCTCTTCATGTAGTCCTTAAGACAATTTAAGGATGAATATCTAACTCATCGGTAAGTAGAAAACTATGTCATGTCACATTGATGTATTTTAAGATTTTGCACACATACTCCAAAATAAGGTGTTTTCAGAATTACATGCACGCACACAGGCACTGCAGTTTGGTGCCTTATCAACCGTTGTTATTATTAAAGTTATAGTCATAGTTTCCGTCCATTATTATCAAGCAATATCGGCTTTGAATGTTTCTGCAGGGCCATGTTACAAATTATGAATTCAGGTGACCATATTGCACTCTGTGTTCTAATACCAGAAAATCATTTTCAGGCAAATTAGGTGCTAGATATGCTGATTTCTAGGCAGTTTCCGAAAATGCTCAGTGCGTTTTAAAAAATGATTTGTCCTCAAGCGTAAGCTAGGGTAAGTCATCATCGAGGGGTTATTTTCTCTGATTTGACCAAAAGACACAAAAGACGTTACACAGCTAGCAGTTTCCCCCATAAACTGATCTATTTGTCAAAATCAGAGGAGTGCGCCTTTAAAAGTTTTACAATGCAAAGGTAGGGCGGTTATCTTAGACGTGACCTGTGACTCTGCCTCCAGGTGCTGGGCCGTCATGTACGTGACTTTGTCAATGGCCTTGATAATCTTCACGAGTACCTGCGCTTCAGCTACCCCAAGGTGCAGCCTCCAACCTTCTTCTGCCAGGAGGAGTCAGCCACTGGAGTCACCCTCCACTACAGGTTTGTGGGTTGAGGAGGAGGAGAAGGAGGAGAAGGAAGAGGCAGGAGGAGGAAGGTTGATGGAGTATCAGGCATCAACCATAAAAGCAGGAGAAGAGGGCAAGCAGAGAGAAAGCTGTGTGATTACATTCTGATAGAGTGGTATTGAATTTTCTTCCACTGTGACCTGCAGGAGTAAGCGCAAAGGCTATCTGCACTACGCCATGGGTCAGCTGAGACAGATGGGGAAACAGTTCTACGACACTGACATCCATGTGGAGGTGCTGTCGGAGCAGATGGTCGGAGACTACTCCCATGTCACCATGAGGTACACGTATTCTCGGGAAAAGCTCTTTTTATACCCAGCAGAAAGTAACAAAGTACATCAGGTCAAGTACCGTAGGCCTACATGAGTACAGTTTTGAGATACTTGCACTTTAGTTGACCATTTCCTAATCGTCCTACTTCATTTAAGAAGAAAAAATACTTTATTTAACAACAGAAATAGCAAAAATGAGAGAAATAGTGAGAGATGGATAGTGATGGATGAGGGTTATGTAAAAGATCTGAACAGATCACTGTTTATACTATAAAACGTGTTGATCTGCTTGTCTGTTCAGGCTGAACTTTGACAACTCGGCCTACCGCTACATCATGAAAGAGGACGAGGAAGAGCAGGAGATTTTACCCATTACCTCAGACTTCTTCTTTGAGGTCTTCCCCTTCAACATCGTCTTCAGACAGGTGATCCGAGTAACATTCCTAAACTCATCAAGGGAAGTTAATTACTAATTGAAATGAAACATTAAATGTCCTTGATGCCTTTAGGACATGGTGGTGCATAATGTTGGCTCAGGCCTGGCTACAGTCTTCCCTGATCTGGATGGAAAGAAGATCAATGATGCCTTCTTGCTGGCTCGCCCCCTGGTGGAGTTCACCTGGAACATGGTAAGACGTCAGTTTACGTGTCACCATTTCAGACAGAGCCACTTCAAGTCAGTCTTTAACATCTTTCTACAGTATCTTACACTATCAGCTTAAACGGGGTGCTGATGAATACTGATTCAGTAATCTGTTCACAGATCATCTCTCACCCCAACAACCTGTTTGAGATCATGTCCAAGGAGCCCGTGAAGAGAGAGAGGAACCTTCACAATCGAGTCCAGAGTAAGAGTGGGAGCCATGTAAACACTCGTAGGGGTGTGTGTCTGGTGGGCGAAGGCTGCTGGCTTGTGATCAGATCAGTGTAACTGCAGTCCGCTGCAAAAGACACGCTCAATTTCAGTTTCATTAAATTGAAAAAAAAAAAGAGTAGGTGTGCAGTAAAATTGATGTATTTTTCTGTACAGAGAGCTCCGACATCAACACAGGATCTTGAAAACATTCCTGTCTCGCAGCTGCAGAAATTGAATTGTTTGATGTCTCGGTTCAACTTAAATTGATTGAATTTGGTGGGACTGAGTCCTTGTCGTGGGTTGAGGGTGTGAATATGAATGTTTACATCTCTGATGGTTAAACCTTTTATCCCCTTTTCCCACAGATTCTGACTATGAAAATGCAAATCGCTCTGCTGATGTAGATGTGGAGCTCATGGCTTTCCAGTCCATCATTGGAGACGATTATAAAGGTCATGACCTTTTTGCTGTATAAAAAGACACCTGGTACTAAACTAGTCTGGCTCACAATGATAGAATAAAACCTATTAAAGACACAGACATATTAAAATACACTTTAAAAGAATGTAGGGCTTGAAATTTTGAGAAATATGTAAATAGAAAATCCTGCTAATTAACATGCTATATCATGTTTATTTCATTCATACAAAAATAAAGTGAAAATTATTGTATAGAGAATTACAACAGCACTCCAAGAAGTCACTGCTTCTGTCCCAGAAATAGAGGCAAAGTATACCAAAGTCATTAGCTGTTGTTACCTTTAGACAGACACCCAGGTTAGCTTTATGCTTTATGCTAAGCTACGCTAAACGGCTGCAGCCCAGTATTGATCTTCATATCTAACTGCCAGAAAGAAGGCAACTAAGCTTATTTCCCAAAATGTCAAACTGTTCTTTTAAAAATGCTAAATCCATTTTAACATTTTTTAATCTGCAGCTGAAATTTAACCTCTCTAAATGTTTGTCTTGTTGGCATTTCATCGCGCTCCCCTTTTAGACGGTAACAGCGCTAATGCCATGGAGAGCTGGGGTGATGGGAGTCGCTGCCTGAAACTAAAAGGACAAATGAGATACATGCCGGAGTGGGAATCTATCATCTTCCTGGGAACCCCTGTGTATGCCACAAACACACACACACACACACACACACACACACACACACACACACACCACTGGCACAGATCTTTATTAAAACACTGCAGTTGCAAAGTAAAACATTCTAAAAAAGCAGCAAGAGCTAAACTGAATTATGAGGCCTGAAATAAAAGCCTGGGCAGTGAATCAAATCAGGGGCCCATTCTAGCAGCACTTACCATGCATGAAATGAGCTGCTAATTAGCTTGTAATCAGACAGCGCAGCTCTTGTGAGCCTAATGGGAACCCATTTGCAACTGAGAGTGTTTTCCACAGAGTACATTACCAAAACATCTCCCTCCTCTTCTGAAACATTTTGTTTGCAAGTAAATGCTCTTATGCCTGTATTGACAAAGCTACTGAAATGTTAAATGCCACATCACATTGGTTAATTATTTATACTGTAGGAACCTGAAGATGATATCTCTCAGAACGATTGTATTTTAATGCCACAGATTTTTAGATACTGCTTTCTATATTGACGATTCATATTTGATGGTTTTTCTTTCTAACCATCTGTCTGTGTGTGTGTGTTTAGGATGGAGAGTCTGAGTGCTATGTTCAAGACCGGCCTATACATCAATGACCTGAGCATGCACGACTCCAGCAGAGACCTGGTGCTGGCGGGCACGCAGCAGTCAGAGGAGCTGAAGCGAGCACTCATCCAGGTTTGCTTTGCTCTGAGGTGCAGCTGCATTTTATATGTGTGATCAGCTCACTTGTCACTCTGCGTTATGCAAAGTAGCTCTGAAGCCCGTCTTTAAGTCTAGAAACCCTCCCCCGGATCACCTACCACCCACACACCTGAGATGGAAGAAACAGATACAAACTTACAGTGTTGTTCTGTTTTATTCCCCACTGTGAGTACAGGAGCAAAAGAAGTCCAGTAAGCTGGAGGAGAGCATGAAGATGTTGGATTATGAAATGAAGAAGACTGATGACCTCCTGTACAGGATGATTCCCAAGCCGGTGGCTAAAAGGCTGCGCAAAGGAGAGCCAGCTGTAAACACCTGTGAGGTCAGGAGTGAAGACCAAAGACTACAGAAGCAACACTTTTAGCTGTTTAACATTAGCCATTAGCCATAACATTAACAATCGTGAACTGAAGCACAAATACTGGCACAATTGTCTTTATTAAAGATCTTTAATTGTGTCTAGCTGAAACAGCATCATTCAAAGAGAGCAAACCAATGCAGATAGTGACTGAATACATAAACACAAATATGGGAAATAGTGGTGCTGGAGGGGCTGCAGCACCCCCTAAAGCCAGGCCTAATGAAACCCATCAGTTGAACTCATAATGACTTTCTAATCTTAATATAGACCATTAGTACACCAGGATGTGTGGTTATAGATCTAAGTCATGAAATATATTTAGTAACTTGAGCTTGGTCTAATTTTTTGAGGTTTAAAAGTAATTGTACTCTCTCAGCCTTGATTGTCCATTTACAGCTGTTACTCTGTTAACAGCAGACAGCGACAGGTGTCTCGTTTGAACATGCACTTTGGTAGATTGATAGTTTTCAATGCATTAGTTCAGTGTTCCTCTCTGTGCTGTTGCTGTGGCTGCTTTGACATATACTATGTTTCAAAATTATATTTATATATATAGTATATATGCAAAAGAAATTTGTAAAAGCAATAATAAGTTTCTCCCAGCACCCCCAAATCTGACTGACTTCCAACGTCCCTGCACACACACAAATCTTCTGAATTTTTACTATTTGTGTAGTCACACTATTTCAGACTTTTTGCCACAGTAAAATTCAGGTGCATTCAGAGTGGCTTCCTGATGGTGCAGAAAAGCATTGGCAAAAAGTGGCCCACGAGTACCTGCCTCCCTCACGCAGTATTCCAACCTGCCTACTCATCACCTCCGTTATCTCTTTCCCCCCAGGTGTTCCCAGATGTGACCATCCTTTTCAGCGATGTGGTTGGATTTACTCGCATTTGCAGCCACATCACTCCAATGCAGGTGGTCTCCATGCTCAACACCATGTACACACTGTTCGACACTCTGAGCGAGAAGCATCGCGTCTTCAAGGTTTGCGCGTGTTGTCCCTCTCTTCAATATGCTTCATCCGTAAGTGCTGCCGCACAACAGCTGCTCTTGTTTTTTTTTCCCCAGGTTGAGACTATTGGAGATGCCTACATGGTGGTCGCAGGGGCTCCCGAGAAGACAAAGTATCATGCTCACAACATCTGTGATATGGCCCTGGATATGGTGCGCTCCATAGATCACCTGAAAGACCCCTCTAACGGCAACAACATACAGATTCGTGTTGGTGGGTAGAACGGCGTGTGGGGACCTATTTTGATTGTCAGTGTTTGAATAAAATGACTAACCTGTCATTCTGTTTGCAGGGATCCACTCTGGGATGGTTGTGGCAGGTGTGGTGGGACATAAGATGCCCCGTTATGGTCTGCACGGCGACACGGTGCACACTGCGTCCGCCATGGAGAGCAATGGAAAGGTAGGGAAGTAAAGCACATTTCTGTATGATGTGATGCATGCAGGGTGCAGTCCACTAAGGACCGTGTACTGGTGTGCGATTGAGGGTCTCTGAATGGTGAAACTTCTTTACTTGAGAAGAAAGTAAATGAAAGAAAGAGAAAGTACTTTCAGTGAGAAGTGAAGCTGTTGAAGAGGACTTGTTTTGTAAATTCCAAGCTGATGATTTCAGTCAAAGAAAAGACACGCTGTTCTCCTGCCAAAAAGAAACAGAAGAAAGAAAAATATCGACCGAGGTGAGAGAGAAGCGCCGGCTTTCTCCGATTTTGTTTGAACTGCCTTCTTGTTCCTTGTCTCACTCAGGAGATGCACATTCAGCTCAGCAGCGCTACCTACGAGCACCTGAAAGGAAGTCATTTCATATTTGAAAGGAGGGGCATCATTACCATCAAGGTCAGGGGATCACAACTGTCTCCACAGCAACCACACCCACCCACAAATGAACCCGCATTCACTCAGCCACTATGACAACGTCTAATTAACATGATTTGCTGTACATGCTGAGTGTCAGTGACGACGACGCTGTCTTCATCACTGTCTCCACTTCACAGTAGATCCATGTTATTTGCTTGTTGTCACCCACAAACTGAAACTAAATATTGAGGCTGTAATCTAAGTTAATAGGACATTTGTGTAATCACACATTATAAACCTTACTATAAAAAGAAATAATAACTCACAGTGTCTCGGCTCGGGGGATTCAACACACTTAGTATTCAGAGCTGGTAATTGGGGCTTGCTTGTTGATTTGCCAGTCTATTTTATCGCAGAGTCTGACTTTGAGCTGCTACATTATGGTGATAATGGCAGCAAAGTGACTCCCAAAGGTTTCCGAGGCAGCTGATTGCAGGTGCCAGTCTCAAGAAAGCGAGCCTCATTTTGTCAGCAGGAAATTTTGACGACTGGAAATAAGCTACCTGCCATATTACTCCGCTTGATTCAACAGCAAATGTTCCCATGACTTCATATCTTGTGCATATGTCAGACACCTAAACCTCTATTATCTTTTCCTTCTTTTCATCCACTTTTTTAGGGCAATGTTGAAATTGAGACCTACTGGCTAAAAGGAAAGAGGGACAAAGATGGGAACGCTCAGGCAGCATGTCCTCAGTTTGAGACCCAGACCATCAGCAAAGCCATCAGCAAAGCCACCATCTCAGGCCCTGAGGCCACAGGGGAAGATGAGGAATTGGTAAAAAAAAAAAAAAAAAAATCACCAAATTACCAAAGAAATTCAGCTGGGACATGCTTGAATGGCACGCACTCCCATTTGCTTCATTGCCTCCATCATCATCTCTGATTCCTCGACTCTCCTTCTGACTTTGCCCCCAGGTTTTCCCGCTGGTGGCAGGGGAGGACGAGGATGACGTCAAGTCTATTCGCTCTCATCGTATCAAGATGGAGATATCAGGCCATTCTCTGGAGGAGTCGATGGAAGAGTGCCGAGTGGAGGAGATGTCAGTTCACAAGGTGAGAGGGAATATCTGATTTGTAGCTTTCTAGACTTTTAATAACGCTAATTTAACTACATGGGTTTTCATCCGTATCTGTGTATATAAAATGAGCTGTTCCTTCCCCAGTCCCACTATAAGGATGCTTTGCAGGACGGCTTACAGGACCCTCACCTGGAACTGGACTCACCCGAGTCTGATGGCAGAGACTCCATCATGGAGTCCCGCGGCAGCTCCTGTGACTCCCGCTGCTCCAAGAGTGCCATGTGCTCCCTGTCCTAAACGAATGAAGCCAGTATTTCATCTGTATTACTGTACCCAAAGCGCTTTTTGTACGACTCACTCAAAGCACTGACTGTTACGCCAAAAGCCAGATAGGAATGCAGTTTTTTGCTGTTATTTTTGCCTTTGTGGTAGACTTCTCGTTGTGACGATGTGACTGTCTCTCTTCTTTGTACACGGACTAGCCTAGTGGCCTTGGATGGTGTTATATTGTGCAGGGAGATCATCAGCGCTTATTTAGCTCTGACAATACAGAAATCAATTGAGCTATAGTTGTTCATTTCACACTTTGATTAGTTTAAACAGCTGCCTCGGAGCTTTACCTACGAGTGAGCAGCCTCTTCTCCAATTAATACCTCGCCAGTCGCCTCAAAGTATTTACCATTTAAACTTGCTGCACACCCGCTCGTGTAGCGCGTTTTAGTTCCACTGCCACGTGGTTCAGCCGGACGCGAGCTCAGTCATTTCCTGAACTGTTTGTTCTGCTGCACCCTGTAGATTTGACATCTCACTCCATCCCATGAAGAAATCACTCTCAGTCTCCCTCCCGTCCCTCTCCCTCCTCTCCGCTTTATCTTGCGTGTCTGAATTCATTGTTTTATATCAGTCTTGTCAACTACACACACAGTCACGGCACAATGTAAATGCTTGTCAGCTCGGTGAAAATAAAGCGAGATGACTGCCGAGCCGTGCGTGGATCCATTTGTTATTGTTTGTCTTGTCACTCAAAGGCATTGGCGTTCACGCTCACATTTACATTTACATGTATTTTACACTTTTATATGTATATAACACAGTTCTCCGTGGATGTGCGTTTGTTTTTATTGTGTCCATGAGTTGCTCACACGACATGAAACCAAGTACACGACTCTTCTACGTGCTGGAAATGTAGCCTCAAAACTCTGATGTTCAAAAATGATGCTCCTGCAAACGCAGAAATAAATCAATATCATCAATACAGGAGAGAGAATTTGTTTTAAAGATCTGCCTTACGGTGACGCATCCATACATGCCACTAAAACAACAACAACGGTGTCATCCTACAAATACACTGACTGGCAGTCAAACATCAGCGATCCTGGTCCAGTGTCCCAGTCAGACAGCATTCCCAACTGACTGACCGTCAGAGGAGCTGAGCTTATATGTGGCGTCCTCGCGCTCCAGGCTGCATCTGTTGGCCGCGTCTTTAGGTGTCGAACCGATGGAGCAGTGGAAGCAGAAGGCGTAGAAGAAGGCGAGCAGGAGCAGGAAGCAGACCACACAGAAAATGACGACAATCAGGATGGTGTGCACTTGCATGTGCGCCTCTTCCCATGGGAGCAGTGTGGTGGTGGTCAGGAGGCTGGAGGTCACTGGAGTCGCATTGTAATCGGCCGGAGGGGTCACCGTGAATAACTGTGGCTTCGTGGAGGCCAGGTGGGCGACTTCTGGCATGATGGGAGGATGTGTGCCCTCGATGGCTCGAGGATACTTTGCAGCTGTAAGGAGACAGACATTTTCTTGCTTGGTTTGCCTCGTGAACGGATGAACGGATGAACACTCACATTAACCGAATGCAATTCGAATTCAAGTGGCTGAAGGTAATTACGTCTAATGATGAATCAACCTGCCGGAAACAGCAGACGCGAACAAAAGCATAAAAGATTGTACGCCTTTCACCTTTTTAGAGCCATGTGCACACACACGTGCAGAACACACACATAAGCCATGTCACACACACACAAAAAAATATCAGTAACACTTCCACAATAAGAGCAGCAGGTTAATTATCCTCCTCGCAGAAAACCAAACACAAAAAGTGCCTTTTGTTCCTACCTGGAAAGTGTTGTCCAGTCTCTCTGAGCAGGACTCTTTCTTTTGATGAGCACACAGCTTGGGAAAATGAAAGAAATGGAGGACAAGAGAGGGAGCGCTGGACTGAAGAAAAGAGGTGGCTGATGGACCACAAATAACACAGGGGGGTTTCCATGGCAACGTCTGTCAAGGGGCCACTAGTACAGAAGTGACATCATATCACTTTAAGATGAAGAATGTGTTTATTATGAACCACGTGCAGGACTAAAGGTTTAATATGAGCTCTAACGCTCTAACGAATTCATTTAATTAGGATTCACTGATTTTCTCCTCAGACTGTGCGGGGATAAAAGTAACTGCAGATCAGAACCGAGCTTTGCAACGGCAATCGGTGAAATTAAGAGGGTGTCAAATCACATGAATTTGTAAAGAGCAAAGCCTCCTCGTCAGCCCCGAGATTTATCAGGCTCTCTCACACTGCCACCTGTTGGTAAAAGAAGTGTCACTGAACAACAGACTGCAAACAACAAACTCATCCTGCCACCAGCCTGGCTCCTGCGCCGCCTGGTCTCTTTCAAGCAGCTATAATGATCCTTTAGTACAAGTTGTAATTGGTCCCACACCCCCCCCACCCCCTGCTGTGCCCTCCCCGGGCCCAACAGGACGCCCAAAAAAATGTTTTAGGACTTAGCACCAAATTTTAGTTGCCATGGAGATGACTCAGTATTCATTCATTTTGTTAGCACTTACAGCAAGAAAATCAGAGAACTGTTACAGCCCCCACCAAAAAAAAAAAAAAAAAAAAAAAAGACAAACAAAGAAAAGAAAGAAAAAAATATTCATTCGAATAATTTCGTGTAGAGGAGGACACGGAACAAAGCCTGCCAGCTGATGCGATTTTGGAGTGCTTTCAGATGGTTAATTACAGCTCTAGACAATAGACACAAAAGATCCATTAAATCTAACTGCAGCTGAGTAGAGCCAAAATGGCTGAATGGAGGACCTAGCCTACACCAAGGTTAGTCTAAAGGACAGATATGTTAAGAAAGACCACAAGGGCTGTGTGGGCCTTCTGACTGCTGTTGTCCCAGTAGCGATGAACCGTAGGCGGGTGAAGACCGAGGAATCAATGATCTGAGCGATCTTGTCTTGTAGATCTCAGAACAGAAGGTGAAGAGGGATTTTACCTCAGCGCCGCTCAGACTAATTTGTATTTCTGCTGGGAGAACACACAGCGTTCACAGCTGGGCATCAGATGTGTCATATGGCCAACTACCTCTGTGAAAAGGCCTCCTGACAAGCTCTAAAAGGCATTCCTACAAGAGACCGCACGCCACGCAACAGTCCCAGAATTAACATATAAAACAAACATTTCGAGGAAAAGTCTCCCCGATGCAAATTAGTCAGCCTCCCTGCGTGTAATTTCCTGCACTGTTTGTTCTGCTGGGCCTTGAAGATTTGATATCTTGTTCTGCCATGAGGGTGGATAATTGTAAACTCTCACTCTCTCACTCTTTACTTTTCAATCAGTCTCTCTCTCTCTCACTGTACAATATAAGCGCGTGCCGCCGTGCTGTGGAAATAAAGCAAGCTGACAGCTGAGCAGGAGCGGATCAGTTGGTTATTGTTCCTCTCATGTCACTCATGGAAGCACACTCATGTTTTCCGTCTGTCTTATTTGACCATTAAGGTGTTCTTATCATGCGTGCATGCTCATATGGGTTTTTGCGTAATTAAAGTTTGAAAACAAGAAATCAGAAATGACTAATTTTCTTTTAATGTCAAAAAAATCTCCAAACACATACACTCATGCTGAACTGATGTCTACGTCACTGACAAACCCCAACAGATCTACACACGTCTACACACTCAGCTTGGTTTAATGCACACAAATTCACCAGACAAGGATCCTTGGGATAACAGGGGAACATACATTGACAGAACAATGATTAATAATCACTTACTGTAGCTAAAAACCTGTCTTTAAATTAGCTACGTTTGCAAAATACTTAGAAAAATTACACAAATTGTAAAAACAGAATCGTCATTCAAATCTGTGAGGGCAGGACCTGTCGTAGGCGAGGTGTGTTGATGCTGAATTAAGTGAAATATGTTTTTTTTTTTTTTTATTCCCTTATGTGATGCTGGTTCTCTTTTTGAGTCTGGTTGGATGCTGGTTCACTTCTTCTTGTTCACTATGTTGTTGCAAATCCAGTTCATGCCATCCTGTTGGGGGGAGAGAGAAAAAAGTAAGTAAGTCATTAAAATCAAACTAAGTGAGTCAAAGAGGTCGCTGATAAAAATAAAAGTCTCCACTCAAATTATTTTCAGCACAACACTGTACAGCAGGAAGGCAGCAAGCACTTTTATGTGCTTAATTAGGTTTCGTCTGAGGAAAAATCAATAAATCAAAGCTGGGAATAGGTCTGACCTGAACTCCCTCCCCAGACACAGCTGAGCAGGCCTGAATCTGCCACTCACGGTCCCGGTATGTATGCAGGTTGAGTCCCTCAGCGATCTCGCTGGCTGGTGACGCTGTGGCCAGATCCTGCTTATTGGCAAAGATGAGCACCGGAACGCCCTTTAGATTCTCCTCGTCAATCAGCTCAGACAGCTCCTAAACACGTGCACATTTTGGTTATTGACTCGACTTTAGTGTAGTTTTGCTACTGTTCTTGTCAGCCTGCGTTTGCTTGCAGAAAAGGCAACTGTGCATGGAGCTCACCAGTCCCGTCTCCTCAAACCGCTTCTTGTCTGCGCTGTCAATGACATAAATCTGAAAGAACAAATAAGTTACAATAAGATGAGGTGTCAGTGACTCCTCTAGTGAAGCTGCGGCAGCCAAAAAGTCAGTGTTAATTGAGGACAGAAGATCCAGCTGTCAACTTTTCTAAAATGTTCCACGACATTAGAGTTTTACGAAGACATGAAGATATAATTGTAATGCTTAGTTTGTGCATATGTTCTGTCCTTTGTGTGTCCCTTCCTGAGAATATCCGAACATCATGTATCAACTCTAATTGCTGTGAGAGTATGACAGTTTATATATTTATATGTCATGCTTTTTGTGGTGTCGTATCAGCGACAGCTTGGGTGGACCCCAGGATGACTAGCAGTCGCTTTATAAGAACTAATGAGGATCTAAACAGAGAGTAAAGCAAATGTCTCCTTGGGGATTAAAACAAATTATCTGGAATTGATTTAGAATTAAATTTAGGCCACTCACCAACAGGTCTGTGTTTTCCAGGTACTTTTTCCAGAAGGGTCTGATCTTCCTCTGTCCTCCAATGTCCCAAACATTGAGTTTCATGCCATGTGAGGCAACGCTCTTAATGTTGAAGCCCTGAAGTAAAACGCAAAGCTGGAGTCACAGCGCTGCACATCACTGCCTTCAATTTAACACGTTTCTAGTACGCAGCACCTGGAAAGCCTTCCAAATGGTTATGAAGCAATTCATTAAGCGGAAATGTACTGGAGCACAGGTGTGCGTGTTAAATTAATCACAGTTTGGTTACTCTGCGTTGTAACCTTGTTACGTTTCAGCGGGAGTGCAACATGTGCTCTAGGTGTTTATAGGGAAATGGTCACTTTGTTAATCCGCGGCCGTTTTTCATAACGCGGCTCCTTTTCTGTCTCAGTCGGCCAGGTTGTATAACAACTTTATCCTGAGAAGCAAATCTCAGGTTAAGACTGTGAGGATCAAGTGCAGTGTATCTGTTTATGTGTCAAGTGTGATTTAGCTTTGCTGTGACTATTGCTGTGGCATACGGGATTGCAGTCTTTCTTTCTTGGTATCTGATGAGCCATCACACTCATTCAGGACCCGGCACTGCTCTATGAGTTGTCTTGTGAGAGTATTAGATAATCATATTAGAGGTTAGGTAATCACATCAACAGTGGGTGATGTAAAAAAAAAAAAAGATCACACCACAGTGATCTTCTCGGAAAACGTGCAAATCGAGAGTGTGATGTAAGACCAAGCTTTATCTGAAAAGTTATTTAACAACGGCATAATCTGACATCTTCAAATCATTACTTGTTTAAAGCATGTGCACTCTAAGACAAATCATCTCATTTAACAGTGTCAGAAAAGCAAAGGTCATCTGAATCCCATTACTTTGAGCAAGAGCGTGCACTGGTCCAGCTGGTCTCACAAGATTAGATACAATCCCCCTGCCTTTTAAAGAGCCGGGTTATGGCACCGTGAAAATGCTAAATGTCTTTTGAAAACAAGAGAACTACATGACTGTAAAAAAGCTTCAGAGACATTGCTTTGGTCTTAAAAGAGAGGCAACTTATTGCTTAACAAAATATCATTGGGGTATTTCTGGCAGATGCACCCTGTTTATCTAAAACACGCTTAATGATGTACATCAGGTAATGATGTTGTAAATGGGCTCAGCTGTTCATGGCGAGATGAATTCATTAAGATGAAGGTCACAGAACGTCGCCAGCCGTCTCGTCAGTCACTCTTCTGCTGTTTCTTGCTTTATTATGCCGTACAATATCTTTTGTAGTGTTGTGTGAGATGTAACATGTAACTTCCTCTCACCTGTGTTGGTGTGATGGTGTTCACATCCTCAGAGGCCAGGCTCTTCAGCAGGGTGGTTTTGCCGGCGTTGTCCAGCCCCAGAAGGACTATCCTGACCTCCTGCTCTGCGGATCCCTTCAGTTTCTCAATGACAGAGAGTAAGCCCTGCGTGTGGGGAGGTGAGCGGGGGTGGAGGTATGGAAGGATAAGGAAAACCATAAACTTATTGCAGCTTCCACAGCATCCCTCAGTAGTTTTAGAATCTTTGGATATTAAAACTTCATAATGATTTGGTTTAGAATACAAAACCGTGCGAGGGGGTCGGGTATTTTCTTGACACTGGCTTCTTGGAAAAACAGAATATTTTATGAGAAAAGATTTTTTTTCCCCTTCCCCTCGGGGGTGCAGTGTTTCTTTGATATTCTCCAAAATAATATTCAGAAGTAAATAAAAAAGACAAACACAAAGTTTAGACGCTCCCTACGCCTGTACACTGATCCCACTCACGTCTTTCTGATTTGCGGTCAAAGCTTCTTTTACATGCAGCGCCTCTAAGCACCCAGGGCCCCGTCTTGCTCCACCCACCCACTGATGTCCAGCCCACCTCTTTAGGAGCTATCCCGTACAGTTCCCAACTCCGTTCTGTAAAAATTAATCTGTTGCTTCGTTTAGAAAAGCACTTCTGTTGATTAGAGCTCCATTCATATAATGCTGCACTGTTTAATGTGATTAAGTCTGAAGCAAAGTTGCACAACCGCAGACCAAAGAGGCACTGCAGCTTTAAATATGTGATTCAAGGTGACAGGTGCTACACTTTATGTGTGATTAACTGTACACTGAAGTGTGTTACGGGTGCAATTTAGATGTATAATCACTATAATCAACACCATTTCACAAGCTGAACAATTCACATAACCCAACCATTATAGTAAAGAGGTGCACCTAAACATAGATACTGTAAAAAACATATTGGTACACCCTTTTGGAGTTATGACCACCTGTTAATAGTTCTTCATATCAAACAAATACAGAAGGTTCACATTTGGTTCTCTAAGTCCCGTTCCTCCAGATTAGGTCACTTACCTTTTGAGCTTCTCCCATGGTGGCGTGTTTCCTGTGGCTTGGCTGGAGGACTGCAGCTACATTTCCAGTGAAGCTCACACAGGTGTATTAGCTATCCAGGTCACCCAGGTTAGCTATCGAGAAAAGGTACCAACAGCCTCTACTCTCTTCCCTATTTTTCCTCCCGGGGTTAGGTGTTATCTTTGTATGTGATAGTAATGTCTACCTGGGCGTCAATTGCTCCTCAGCGTCGCCGTGGAGTTAGCAAGCAGGAAGAGGGGGAGGGTGGATGGGACTGGGATTAGGAGGCCAGAATTAGCCCTAGTCATCCATGCAAAAGGCCACCCCATTCGCCCTCCCCCCTCCTCTGTCCATCCCTCCATCTCCACTTTGCAGTGGCTTTACCTGGATTATCCCTTAGCCACCTGCTATAGGAGGAAACTGAATAAACACTCCTTCCTGACACACTCACACATAAAAATAGAAAAACGTTCAGACATTTTGCCATATGACCGAAGGGGGAAAATGCTGTTATTGGTGAAGAACAAAGACACTCTGGGCAGCTTGAGGACTAGAGATTAACACATAAACTTCAAAGGATTAGATCATGTTGTTGAATCAGGGAATTTATTATTTCTGTGTTCATAAATCAACTCTCAAATCTCACATCCATCCCTCTCTTGGATAGCATTAACATCCGATATATCCATTACATGCCAGTCGCTATAAATCTGCTCTGTGTGGGTTGTCTGTAATGTGCGTTCCTGTGAGTAGAGCATTCAGCTGGATTAGTTTGAGCATGGCTGTCCTGTGTCTGGATTAAAACATTTCTAGGCCCTTTTCCTGAACTGAACAGGCTTTCTGGCCGGTGGGCGTGGCTAACATAAATGTTGTGGACAAGGGAGTATTCACCAGATTACACGCACACTTAACGACAGGGGTTAAATAGGATTTATTTCTATATCAAATGCTACAACAGCAACTTGTGAAACTATATCAGTATTTGCTATTTTCGAAGTGGATTAGACTGGTTCTTCTTTAGGTTTCTCTTGGTGCATATGGAGGTGCGGCAGCCTGCCCATCCTGTGCCTTCTGCTTCATCCTCTCCTTGTGTTTTGCTGCAAAGGGAGAGAGAAGAGAGAGAGAGAGAGGAGGTGTCACACTTGATACTGTACACGGAGAGAAGAAGTCAAAGCTGTAAATTCTCAGATTGGCACAGTGTAATTAAAAAAAAAAATCAGTACAAAAACAAAGGTGTAAAAATCATAAATTTCATAACTATGGCTATGTTCAAAACAACTCCCTCACTCACTCATTCACTATATAATAGACAATCAATAGTTCCCTCCACTGTGAGTAGGAAATTAAGATTTCAAACTCTGGTCGAACACCTGTAATTTTTGCTAGCTGTTTCCCCCCTGTTTTCAGTCTTTGCGCTAAACTAAGCTAAGCTAAGCTAAGCTAAGCTAACTGGCTGTCAGCTAAAACCTTGTATTTTAAAGACAGACATGCAGCATTTCATCAGTTTGATTCTTCTTGATTCATGTGCTTTCTCATATCACACACAACGTAAAACTGAGCTCTTACCGCTGTCCCTTTTCAGCTTGTACTTCATAACCACCCCAATAATCACAACTATGACCAAAGCTCCAACACCACAGATCACCAGGAGCACCAAATTTTCGTCTAGACGAGGACACAGACAGTGAAGACACATGGGGTCAGGTGTTTTTTTTTTTTCATTATTCATATCTAAAATATCATTACATGTTTCTGATATTTCATTTTCATGCAGTTCAAGCCTAAAATACACAGTCTGCATTACTAAGGCAGAGGTGATGCAAGCAGGGAGATGTCTACTCACTTTTAACAGTGACCTCGTGTGGCGGAGACTCAAAATAGCCACATGTGCTGTTTACAGAGCAGCTGTACTGGCCATTATCAGGCTGGAACACTTTTTTGAGGAACAGTGTGGATGTATTTTTGCCTTTCATGATTTCTCCATTCTTCTTCCATTGAAACGTCAGTTCCACAACGGGCAGGTCATGGGTACAATTCAGGGTGATGTCCTTAGCCTCCTTTGGCTCGGATACACTGCTGTTGACACGAACCTTGAAGTCTAATGGGCAGAGTAAATATTAAAGGGGAGAGAAGCAACAGCGATAGAGTTAGGTCATCAGATAGTTGACACTGTGAGTTTCAGAGCAGAGGGCTATAATTTCAGGTTACCTTTCTTGCAGTTTGTTAGATTACTTTCGGGTGCTAGAGAGAACAAATGAATAAAGTCAGCATCTTAATTTATGAATATACAACATACATGACAGACCCCAGCTATTCATGATGTTAATGTTAAGTGAAAAAATAATGAGAATACAAATGCAGCCCCATCATACTTCCACACCCCACAGTCAGTGACCGTTTATGAACCACATTAGGCAATATTCATAGGAGTTATCTTTAATTAAACAAATAAAATAAGGTACCAACCATCGACGCATTGTTGAGTGCTTGAGCAGACTGGACACAAATCTATTGAAGAGAAGTGAGATACATTAGCTTCATTTAATAATTAGAGAGAAAATAGATACATATATATATATTGCTTTTTTCACCTGCCAGTGTTGTGGTGTTGCATTTCAGACACCGGGCATCAAAACAGACAGAGCCAACGCCAGCTGACATAAAGAATAAATAAACTGATAAATTAAAACATATTTTCGTGAAGCTGAACAGGCATATCGTTAAGCTCCAGGATAAAAATAACATATACGTCATACACTTCAAAGTGGCTCCCTACCTATGAGGAGATGGCCGAGCAAAAGATACAGAGACACCTGCCTCATGACCTGGAAAAGAGTCACATCTTTAAATTGTGACAGCCCGTGTCTTGCTTTAGTTTTAGTTTATAAGCTTTAGTTTTATAAGTTCAACAGTATAAAAAAATGCTTCCTCATCAATATGTGTCAGAATCTCTCAGAATAAAAGAACATTTAAACATTTTTAAACAAATTAGAAGCAGAAAATGTCATAGAACGGACACATGTAACTTCTTTTACATGTATTAAAGCTTATAAAATGTTTTTTTTTTTTACCTGTGGTGATGTTGTTTCCTCACGGGGTTGAATGACGACCTGCTCTGCTTTGCCTAACCTAATACTGCCTGCATCAGAAAGGCGTGCATAACTGATTATAGACACTGACACCTATGCAAATAAATTCATTCCTGGAACTTTGTAGGACAATAATGCTGTCTGTATGTTTTGTGGGTGGGAGTGACAGCAACAACAAGAGGCTGCTCATAAATTTTCTGCTGTTTAATTAAATTTGGGTTCAAATGATGGGTATTTTACAAACACACACAGAGATAGAATGAAGAATAAACACAGAGGCACAGACATGAGTATAGTCGGTTACCAGCCCCAAAAAGAGTGATTTACTTATGCAAACTATGCACTGCCTTTGCACACAACATATAATATGACACTCTGCCCATAAAGTCTGGGATTATGGCCAAGTGACTCAATATGAACAACTGTAGCTTGGAAATGCATTATTTTCTTTCACTGAACTCAAATTTATCCGAGCAGTGGCCAGTAGAGAGTGCTGTTGATCATTCATCTTTTATTTGAACACTTTTCCCATTCAGGGTCAAAGGGAGCTTGAACCTATTTAATAAGCACTCGGAAAGAGGCACATTGGACACAATGGACACCATCACACTCCTTTTTTTCCATCAAATGTAAATGTGTTTACACTGTAGGAGGAAAGGTGATCATGCAAACTCCACACGGACATAACCAAAGTAGTTTTGGATTCAAATCACCTCAGAAATAAGCCAGTGTTGTTTACCCATCACTTTGAGTTTCCTGTTATCTGAACCTCAGCCAAACCTTACCCTTAACCCAAACTGTCTCCTCACCGCGCCTGACCAAAGTCGTGGTGTCCTGTTCAAAACGTAAACAGACTAGTTTAGACTTTGATTCTGTGTCGAGCACCTTGCTGTTCATTATGACGAGCTGTGTTTCAGAGAAATGTCAGTCTGGATTTGTGCTCGTCCCAGCAGTGAGGCAGCTCTAAAGATTACTGAGAGGAAAGATCATGCTGAGATCAAGCTTTTTACACTTTAGATTATATCATACAGTCAGTCAGTCACCTGATCCATCACTCAATCCTAATCAGCTGATAAAATGAGCTTCAGTCACTTATACCCTGACATTTCATTTAATGACACCAGCAGGTCAATATTTATACATATGCAAATATGCTGAATATTAGTATTTACCATGGTGACATGCAGTAAGTTCAACATGTTACATTAGATAATTCAACTTGCTGCAGGTTTAGCATGTTAACACTTAAATACCGTGTCATGTTGACAGCTTAACGTGTCACACACTGAATGTTACTGGATCAACATGTTTGCAGGCTAATAGTTATCGTGTTGAACCCAAAACATGTTTGTTTGTGTCCTAACGCCCTACACCTGATGCTGAACCCACAGCCGCACAAGAGCTGCACACCTGGTAAACTCGGCGCTGCTATTGGCTCGTTTACCAGGTAACAACGCGGCTCTGTGAACACTTCGAATAAGTCCATTAGTTACTGTAGTGTCGCCATTAATATGCTGTACTTCCAAGGAGACGTAGCTACTCCACAATGAGGCTTATCCGTGTAAAGTGGGTGAGGCGGGAGCATTGCTAGTGTTTTACAGGAGCCTGTTAATTAAAACGCGCCGCTTCACCTGCGTCCCGAGCTTAGTGCGCATGTCAGGCCTCGGCGACACAGGTGAGACCAAAGCTCTAGATTTACTCCAAACTTCCAACTCTCTGCTGGATGTGGTCACCTCTCCCGCCTTCTGTGTGTCTGTCTGTGTGTTTGCTCCTCACCCTGAAGATGGTCGCTTTGAGAGGACTCCATCGCAGGTTCTCTCACCTGGCAAAAGTCGCAGCCCAGAAGCAGTTCAGGAAATATGACAAGCGGTGCCCCACGATCAGAGGCATCATGGCGGATAAGAAGGTGTGCCAGTCATCTCACACAGAGGCTGCATGTGTGCTTAGCACCATATGTAATCCAGCCAAAGTCAATGAGTTGCTGGAGTTGCAGAATAGTGATAAACTTTAGATGTTGTTTTTTTTCCCCTCAGGTCCTCTGAACTGTGAAATGCATGTTATTGTTGGACTAGTTTCAATGAAACTGCTCTGTGGCAGGCTCACTGCCAAAAATAAGTGAATATCAAGAGGAGGCATTGTGTTTTCTACCTTTTAAGCCTAAATGTCAGTGACTTCTAAGTAAAAGAGAACTTCACCGTGACTGAAAAGTGTGACACGTGTTCAAAAACTGCAGCGGCGTAGCTACAAAATCTCTATCTCCACTCTGTAATGGATGTAAGCCGCGTCTAGTAACTCATACAGTGACTACATCAAACGCAGAATGACTGTGTTTGTCTTGTCTGTGTTCCCACATCACAGTATTTCTCAAGACGTAGGCTCAGAACAGTTTGATCATAGTAACCATACTTCCTCTTTTGTGGCTTGTTGCTATGGCAAGACTTCCCTTCCAGGCAGGAAGTGACAGGAAGACCCAAGTGATGACTTTTTCTGTGTGTGTGTGTGAAGAGTGTGCATCATGTTTGGGTGGAGCACTTTACTGTGTCCCCAGATAGTGTGCACATCGCATTAAGACTTCAGCTTTAAGTCTGGTGTGTGGGCCACCATGGCGAAGAACAGCAATTCTCTAGGGATTCCTGTTGGCCACATGGTGAGTTGGCAATACTCTCGTTAGGTTTGGTTTGGTTTTACAGCCGTCCTTTGAGATCCAGTGGTTTGTTCGTGCTAGTGTGCTTGTACTGAAGCGAGAATATGGTTGTGGGTTGAGTGCCTTTTTTTTTTTCAAGTAGTATTTCTGTAATTATTTGGTAAACATTTTAAAATTTTGGCCCACTTTTTCAGTCTGCGTTTTTAACCGTGTTCACACTATTGAGCTGACATCCAGCTTAGAGTACCAGGAAAACGGCAGAGCACTTTCTTGTGTTGGCTTGTATCATCTGTCCAAACTCTTCAGCACTGCCAGAATCTATCAGGCCCTTTGGCTACAGTTAGTAGCTACTGAAAACAGACCAGGCCTGCCTGAGTCAGACACAGAAACCAAGCCATGCCTGTTTGCCAATCTGTCATGTGTAGGCTCAGTTGGCTTTGGTGCTCTCAGTGCGAGACTGTTTCTTTTCTGGAACTGGCTTAGCTCTGCAAAAGGTGTGAAATAGTATATAAAGATGTATTTCTGAGGCAGACCTGGAGGTTTTAATAGTTTAAAAAAAAGTTTCTCTGTGTGCTTTTGAGTGTTTGGAAATGTCTCTATAATTGGTGCAGCACCAGACTCTTGTTTTGCATCTTTGCATAACTTTTCAGTGTCTTTTTATAGGATTTGCCTCTGCAAATCTCAATCCTTAGATATTGTTCTCTGTTGAGACGTACAAAAACAAAAAAGTCTGCAAGCGACGGGGACGATGAATCATTTGCTTTCGTTTCAGTTTGTGGAACACTGTGGATTAAGTGTGTGTTTGCTTCTCCTGTGCGTTCTTTCGAGCAAAGAAAGAAGTTGATGAGGTGGAGCCACGGTGGAGCTCACACCTGCAGAAACAACCAGCCCTTATCAACCTTATATGGGCAAAGTTTATCAGTTGCCAAAAGCTGCTGACAGCAAGAACACAATTACACTTTCTCTTTGCGTGCACCAACATTCACACACATGCAGTATTGCGGATGCAGTTCTTGTGTGTTAAAGAAAGATTTAGACAATGTATTTCTACATATCCTTGGTCTCATGGTTAATGCTAACTTAGATATATTCCAGGATTGACAACCAAAATCAGGCTTTACAGTCTACAAAAACTTCTTAAAAATCTTTTTTTTCAAGCTTTATTTTTAATAGAGACAGCTGAAGAGTGACAGGAAATGTGGGGAGGGAGAGTGAGAGAGATGGGGAATGACGTGCAGGAAAGAGCCACAGATTCGGACCCTGGGCTTCCCCAGCAAGGACTGAGCCTTTACACACGATATGGGCCCCTACAAAAAACACTTGAGATTTCACTTTTAATCTGCGTGATCAGTAAAATGTCAGTTACCTCTGGGGTTTCCTTAATCTTACATTTACTGGCACTGAAACTTTAAGTTTCTTTTCACAAACTTCACACTCATTAAACCCTGTGGTCGGGTTGCTATTCACAGGACTACAAATGTCACACATATTTACACCTCTGGGCTATTTTAGAGTTGCATGTCTGTGGACTGTAGGTGGGCCCCAGAGACAAAGACAGACAAACTCACACAGAAAGGCCTTTGGACTAAAACCTGGCCTCTGTGCTGCCCCAAAATCATATCACCGGTTTCCTGAGCAAGAGCTCAAGAATGATGTGAATTCATGTGTGTTCTGTTCAGCTCTGAAAGCTGAATGAGAGCCATTGTCACCAGTGTCACAACCACTTCCTGTGAAACAGCCTTGACTGATTGCACTACATTGTCACAGAGGGAAAAAAACAAAAAGCAAAACACATGCAGCTGCTTTTCATATTTCACTTCCTAAATGTACGCCTGTAAATGTTTGCTCTTGAATGTGCTCGGCTTCTGTTTTCATACTACACAGTACACTGTGCCACGTACATTGTAAAGCTGTTGCCTCACTTTTTGTCATAAGAGTACATTTTTTTCCCCCCTGGTTTCCCTTGATTGCCACATTTTAGACAATTGGTATGAACGATTCTCAGCTCAGATTTCTCAGCTGCTACCATAGAAATGATCTCGTAATACGATAATGGTTCAAGGCAGCCTCAGAGAGGTGTATTCCCACCTTATTGGATGATTTTTTAGTGTTGTTGCCTACTTATTCTTTACTTCCTCCTCTCTCTCTATTCACAGAGCCAGGCTGTGTCAGATGGAGGTAAGCATGAAGAAACTCACGTTCTACAGACTGAAGCATGTCTGCGCACGCCTGAAGCAAGTATCTGATGCAGTCTCATTCTCTGTCATACTTTTCTGTGCTAAAAAACGGGCGTGTTTGTGTCTGAATGTGTTGTAGAGTTGAACATGTCTGCACGGGGCTGTGGAGGCAGCAGCTCCAGTCTTCCAGGGACTCCGGGCGGAGAGGCCGGCCCAGCCAGCAACGTGCTGAGCTGGGCCCTCTCGTTCGAGAAGCTGTTGGAGGACCCCTGTGGAGTGCACTACTTCACGGTGAGATACACGGTGTTATGTTGTCATTTTCAGCAAGTTCAGGAATAGAATGTGACCTCGCGAGGTGTGCCATATGTTCATACACGCGTATGTGCCTTTGACAGTCCTTTTTGAGGTCAGAGGTGAGTGCGGAGAACATTTTATTCTGGCAGGCGTGTGAGAAGTTCAGGAAGATCCCGGCCACAAAACTGGATGAGGTACGATAGCACTTTTCTTCCTCTTTACATGGTCAATCTTTTTACCAGGTTTTTATGACTCATTATGCTTTTTTTTTTTTTTTTTACTTGGCATGAACTACATATTGTCTTAAATACTTTTTGTTATCATTTCCTCGAAACCTATTTTTGTAGTTGAAGACCAATAACATGTTTACAGTAAAGGGAAACTCAGTTGCTATGTAGCTAGAATTGTGTCTGTGTGGCAGTCTACATTTTTTGTTTCGCTTTGATATTTCTATGTTACAATATTTTGATATTTAGTTAACAAGTCTTAATTCATCAACATTTCATTAAAATATGACATACTTTCTATTTTTCAGCCATTTTTGAAAAATATATATGTTTTGCTTCTTTTTATTCTCTTCCTTCAAAATAAAAGTGACCGTCTGTGACGCTTTAAAAGCTGCAGCCAGCTTCTAATCTATTTTGTACTTGTCCAGGTAGAAATCATGTCCATCTAATTAAATTTTATTGGGAAGAAACAGGAAGTGCAGACACTGACAGGGTGGTTCACTGTCCACATATCAGCCAAGGTTCTGCATTTGCTCAGCTCGCTGGCAAATGAATTGCCTTTTAGTGACTTATTGATTGTATGACTGGCAGTGCAGATGCTTGGGGATGGTTGATTTGATTCTCGGTGCACTTAACAAGGAAAGACAGCGAGCAAGTGTATAGATACATGCACGCTAAGTGGTTTTGTGTATTTTAAAGCTACGCATTCAGCTAAATAGGGAAACAGTTTCAGTGCGTTGTCAGGCTTTGTGTCCATTCTTGTTTAAAAACGACGATCAGTCTGACGGAGCTGTTGTGTTCCCAGCTGAAAGCAGAAGCTCGCTCCATCTATGACACCTACCTGTCTGAGAGCGCTCCCTACTCCATCAACATTGATGACACGGCCAAGACCGAGGAGAAGGACCTGGAACAGCCCACACCTGACATGTTCGACAAGGCTCAAGCACAGGTCTGTTTTATGTCCCCCACTACCGGTTTAGCTCAATAATTCAGTGACGCATTGTCGGTGCGGTGAGTTAACCGTGCGTACCACCGGCCCCTGTTTTGTGTCAGATATTTAAACTGATGAAGATGGACAGCTACAGGCGCTTCGTGCGCTCTCCCCTCTACCACAGCTGCACCATGGCACCTCAGCCAATCCGCATGGGGTCCTGTGAGAACATGGCCAGCAGAAGCCCCTCGTTAAGTGACAAGAAGGTAGAGTGACTGGGAGGAAATTAAATCAGGGGGGGTTTGTGAAAACACGTGAGTGATCCTGTTTTTAATTTTGCCGTCACGGCATGTTCGCCATCACTGTCTCTGAAACAGAGCAAGATGTCAGACTTCCACAGCCTGCCAGGTGGCAAGAGCGCCTCAGAGAAGCATCATCACAAAAGAGGATCCTGGGGAGGTAGTGCCTGTCAAATGGCTGATCTCGTGCTTCACTTTAGATCCTGTGACTTTGTTTCTCAATTTCTTGCTGACTCTCTCTTCTTTTGTCCCCATCGGTAACAACAGATGCATCAAACATCCACGGTGTAGTCAAGTCAAGCAGCAGTGTGGAGCTCGGCTCCCTCTACAGGCAGATAGAGGTCAGTGCATTTGTGACCAGAGGGTTGGGAACTTGTTTATTGGAAATCCGTGTTAATAATCTGGTGATTACAGGGGCACACACGAACAACAAATTCCATATTTCAGTGTGACAAATGAGTTCTGAAGTATATTTTTCACTCTTAAGGTGTCCCTTCTGTTTTCTGTCGGTGCTGTAGAATGGCAGATCGAGTCCCCGGTGTCCGGAGCAGGGCGGGCGGATAGGAGTGGAGGGAGGCTACTGCTGTGTGTACCTGCCTGACGGCAGTGCCTCGCTGGCACCGACGCGTAATGGCCAGCCCATCAAAGACATGCTGTCCAGCCTGTGTGAGAAGAGAGGCTTCCCACTGAAAGATGTCATCATCTACCTTCACGGCAAGGACAAGGTGAGCACTTTGCACTTTCCACAGCACCAGCCACCAGCTCTTAAACCAAGAAGCTGTTAAAAAAAAAATGTCGACTGCAGCACGCTGCAAAGTTGTTTTGCAACAAGTTATTTGAGAAAGATGAATACTCTCTTCCTGTTCTAACATCCTCTCTGAAACTCTGTAAAACCCATTTTAAAATATCCCCCACTTCATGTCGTCCTCTCTGAGAGTCACTTTAATTGCTCCCTCTGATGCTCCGTTACTCCTTCTACAGCAGCCCTTATCACTGGACCAGGACTGCTCCGTACTGAGAGATCAGCAGGTCTCTCTGGAGCTCAGGGTGACGTTTGCGTGAGTCAACCTTGTCACTTCCTTCATTTTCTCTTTTTTTTTTTTGTCACCCTAGCAGCCTTTCACACCCACATCCCCAACTACAGCATGCCACTTCTCATAATGTTAGAAGGAAGTCCTTGTTTTAACACTAGATGTAGAAACGGGCTCTCTGCGCCGTAATCATTTTAGTCATCGTTCGCATTGCATACATTATCAAAAGATCAAATTTAGATGTCCTACTAAGATATCACGGGGTGGTAGCTTTCTGTTACTACAGGCCGCTGCGTTGGACTGACTGTGAGGGCGGTTATTGAAATGCGCGTGTCTCTTTCAGGCTGGAGATTGCCTTCACTGGTAAGACAGTGGGGATCATGGTGAAGTCTAGTAAGACGCTGCAGGACGCCCTCTCTGCCGTGCTACAGAAACACCATCTCAAGCAGCAAGAGGCCCTGGTCACCATGGTGAGTGTCTGTATGAATGATTGTGTCCATAACAAGCAGCCCGGGCTTTAGTTCCTCAAATATAGTAAATGAATGATTAATTACGCTTCATTTTAAAGGAACGATGTAACTTAATGCACTAGTTTATCCACACTACTAAATGTCTGTCATCGCGGATGGACAAATGAGTGTCTGACGTCAGGTGTTTCTG
Organism: Nibea coibor; assembly: GCA_023373845.1. Lineage (NCBI taxonomy): Eukaryota > Metazoa > Chordata > Actinopteri > Sciaenidae > Nibea > Nibea coibor. The sequence continues at coordinate 11,889,760 of CM041739.1, read as the reverse complement.
ACCTGGGCGACAACTTATTGTAATAATTTTCATATTTCTCTGAAGTAAATGAGTCAATTCTCAGTCAAGCAGCATGACTATCCGTCTGTCCTATCAGCGCTCGTCTGTCTCTCCTGCCTGCAGCAGCCGTTGCTAGGCAACAGTTTACGCGTCAGGGTGCATGTTAATATTTATATCAAATTAGTAATTTTAATGCGATCACTGAAAACTGAATGTGTTACTCCGTTTTGTCACCGGAATAAACAACAAAGATCACACCATCTCAGTCACGCATTCATGTGTATTTTCTGCGCTACGTAAAATTTGTGTTTATCTTTTGGGGATCTTGACGCTTCGTCTCCAAAAAGCTGGTTATGTGTCTGACTGTTCTCCCTGTTTTCATTGTTCACTTTAGGTTGGAAGCAGCGAGCCCTTGAACATGAGCAGCACCGTGTTCAGACTGGCCAATAAGACGCTACGGCTTGACAAAGCCAAAGGTTAATATACTTTTTTTTTTTTTTTTTTGCAATGTGGACCCGAGAGAGAATGATGTTTACATCATTCAATAGTAGTTACACTCTTCTCCCACCCAAAAAAACAAGCAACCACAGGATGAAAAGAAACCCACTTTGCCAACGAATAAATGAAATGAGTTCAGTGAAATGAGATAACACAATCGAGCCCTGCATTCACTGATAGCTGTTGATGATGTGGGCGATGCATCAGTAATGCTTTGTGTGTACTCTTCTGCTGCCTGGACCTCGGCTGAGGCTTCTTAGTCATTTAATTGTTTTTTTAATGGGTCCTAGAAAATGTCTTTTACATTTCTTGGCTCTCGCTTGCTCTTAGCTGGAGGTGAAGACCAAATCTTTTTACCGTCTACTTTTAGTGTCTTTCTTTATCTGCGTCACTGTCTGTGTCTCTTCGTTCTGTTCTGCCGGGCTGAAATGTTGTGAGTCAGTTTGCTTTGAGCGTCGTGTGCTCCAGCACCTCATTTCCCAACTGCTGAGAGACCAGAAACCAACTTCACTTCTGGATCAGTGCTCTCCACCTCAGCTCCACTCGCTGCGTTTAGGAAGCGGGATATAGATTCGATTAGTTTGCATCCCAAGAGCACCATTTAATACTTGTCAGGAAAATGTTATCTTCGGGGGAAGATGAGTTGTACAGCATCATCCCGCTGTACGGGATGTAGCACTGTTAGAAAACTGATATCCTGTCTCTGTTTGATTTGAGCAGGGAGAGACACTTCGAGAGCCAGTAGCACAACTGCAGCCACACAGGTGAGCCAGTAGTACGTCAAACAAACATCCTGCTGCCTTTTATAAATCCTGACAGTTCTGACTATACGCACTGTTGTCTAATGAAATTAAATTTTATTCTATAGCCAATGTAGTGAATAGTATAGGGGACATTTTTTGCACACCACCAGACTATTTCTTTGAGAAAGCACCAACAGTTTGACTGTCTGATGAAACATTGAATCTCTTGTGTGATTCATGGAGTTTGCAGTCTGCAAACAAACCTGTGAAACGTACAGTGATAACACTGCAATCTGTTTTGGTCCCAGGGAGGAGCAGGTGGTCTGGAAACCAAATCCTCGCTGCAGGGGGACCGAGCCAAGACTCAACCCAAGCCCAGTAAGAACCGCGACATGGATGGTAGGACCCCTCAGCAGTATCTAGCAGGGTTGGGCGATATGGCAGCATATAGATACTGTAAGATGATTTGAACACAGTCATCTCCATGTGATTTGTAACTCATGGAAATGTCGAATTTACAGATCATTTCATCAATATGGTGATGACACACTGCATCAGTTTGAGCTTTGAGATTCACTCTTGACCTCAGCACAGCACAAAGGAAGCAATGTTCTCCCCGCAGGCTGCGTTTAGCAGCTGTTTGAGAGCTTTCAGTTGTCACACAGTCTTTCTCAGCAGATGAAAGTACAAAGTGATCATGATCAAAAGCTCCAGAAACGTTACTAAATGAACCCGAGAGGTAAGACTGTTTTATGCTGTCGTACAAAATCGCACATACCACGACTGACCACGAAGATTTTATCCATATAGCCCAACCCTAGTATCCAAGCCAGCATGGGTTTGAAGAACACTGTTTAATGACACCACTGTTATATTTCTACAACTTTATTCACCAAGAATAAGTGAGTCTGTGTTACCTAACTCGTCTCCCTACTATAAAATGTGACCACCTCATGCAGATTAAAAAAAGAGCACAGTGTTGTTTATTCATTTGAAACAAATGTCAGAATTTGCATGATGTTTCGTGTGTGTGTGTGTGTCAGGGCTTCTGGACATGCTGACGAGGGCTCAGTGCTGCAGGGTCGATGACCAGCGAGGCCTTCTGACCAAAGAGCAGCTGCAGGTCCCCCTGTTCCTCCAGCTGAACCCCGACCAGGGGCAGGACACGGAGCAAGATGCGGCCAGCACAACCAGGTCCTCCGACACAGACTCCAAAGAGGTCAAAGAAGACAAGGCGTCATTAACTCCAGGTTCAGCTGGAGCGGCAGGGGAAACCCTGGACTCTGCTCAGTCTGAAACCAAAGACATGAGGGAAACGGCGGTTTGAAAGACTTTAGTGTGTGTGGGGGTGGACACAGACATGATCAAAAACTACAACAAAACATGTCACCAATCATGAAAGACAGTTTTTTTTGTGTGTGTGTGCGCATGTGGAAAAATGGTCAAGCACTTTTTAAAAAAAAAAAAAAAAAAAAAAAGAAATCGTTTACAAATAAGCTCTGAGACAGCAGCGCGCTACCATCTCTGCTACTGATAATTAGGCCTCTTGAGGCAGCATGTACAGAAGAAAGATCATGGCGAGCATTTCTAGTGTCATTTCAAAACACTACACATTTTAATGAGAAAAATGTTTGCTATGAATTGTTTAATGTAACCCCAAAAAACATTTGAAAACAAGTTTTAGCTCAACATTTCACCCTGAAGCCGGCATGTCTGTTCCCTGTTGTTTAATAGTGTCGACTTAGCTTTTTATTTCTCACATTGCTTTTCTTTGAACTCTAAGCAGAAACATGTTTCTTCACAGGACTGTCCATGAGGGGAGGGTTTGAAGTGTATTGCACAATCGTTTGTTCTGTTTTTTTTTTTCTCCTTTATTTGAATTAAGATTATTGAATATTTTTTACTAAGACGAGTTTTAAATATTTTAACTTACTAATTTTCATTTTGCGTTTGCTTACCTGCTCGTTTTCGACTGTGTGTTTGCGGTACTTAAAATGCGTTCTGTTTGCTGCGATGGCACTTTGAGAAGCCCTGGTCAGGTCCTGCTACGTCTCAGGGTTCAGATCATGTATTAGTAATGTGATATTACAGGGAACGAATCAGATGATGTGATCATCAGAAATATCCCACAGGGTGTATTCAAAGTATTAAAGTGTATGTTGATGAACTGTGATCCTTCCTGTCTGCGTTTGTTGTTGGGGACAGATGTCAGGTTTTCAGCTCTCAGCCCTCACTGAGGGATTATTTTTTACTTTTTTTTTTTGGATGAATCTCTGAGGTCAGTTTCTGGCTTGACAAATGCTACGTGATTTGGTTACATATGAAGTGCAGCAGACTGGCTGTGTGACTCATGCAGTGTACGAGTCTGGTCTGTGTAGGTGTCAATTGTAACTAGCTTTGATTATATTATCATGAGTCTTTGGTGTATCCTGGTAGTGAAACATCCCTCTACAAAATGCCATCATGCAACGACGTCATTTTTGCACAGTGACGCTGGATCATCGCAGCGCTGTGATTGGCTCTTCACGGGGGGCTCTTAGCCAATGACTTTCTTCGTCTGTCTGAGAGACTTGTTGCTGGAAGGTGTTTTTCCAGTTGTGGAGCCTGGGATGGGCTCTTATGGGGTGTGTTTGATTATTTTATGTGTTATAAAACAAATTAGATGAGTCAGATGGATGCATCCACATGGATGATGTCAGCAGCATGCATCTTTCAGTAAGTAACACTGTGGACGTCTGGGAAGCATCTCATTTGCTCACTTTGCCCCGTGTCATCACCTTGTGGATGTGATTATGATGTGAAGTATTTAATCTGAGACAGCGAATAAAGCTTTGTCAGTCAGAATTAGACACATCTTGTGGCTGCCAGGCTTGAGACATTAGCATACACACTATGATCACACACCTGGCATCATACTTGTGTGCGTGCGTGTGTGTGTGTGTGTATGTGTGTGTGCATGCGTGCGTCCATCCGTGAGTGGTGCGTCGGCGGAGCTATGAATGGGCAGAGAGGGGTGTGCTCTCGCAGACACCATAGCAGCAGTGAGATGAGGAGTGCCATCTACTCCACTGCACGTCTGTACTGAGAGAAGGAAGAAGAGGAGGTAAGTGTCTGAATTCGCCTCAGGAATTCTTATGTTTTTGGGGGTGGTGGTGATCGCTGTGCTGTAGATGCATTTACCTGCCTTTTCGCTCTGTCTCTGTCACTCCCATCATTCATCCTCTCCTCCTGTCTGTCACTCACTGCATTTGTGTGCTTGATCTCGTGCTGCCTCTCGTTTATTGGAAAGCTCACGTTTTTTATTCAGACTGAGAGCCAAAGCTTCTTACCTACCTCAGTTTTTTTTGTTGTTGCTTTCAGTATTCTGCACTCAGATAACAAAAAAGGTATTGACTATCCTGAAGTGTTTGTTTTCTAAACTCAATCCTCTGCTAATGGGAGCTCTGAATGGTACTCACTGTGCCTTTGGAGAGTCCTGGAGATGAATACATAAGTGGTGTAAAACAAAACCCATCCATCAGATCAATGCTTGCACATTACTGTGCAGTGTGGTGAAAGAATGTGCTCAGCCGCTGAAGGACAGACTCTGTTTTCAGTGTGGTTTAAAAAAAAAAAAAAAAAAAAAGATAGTGGATTCACTTATCAGGTGAGATACACATGGTGTGGATGTGATTCAGGCTGGGAGCAGCTGTGTGGCTCGACTACTGACTAAACGCAGCCAGCTCACGGGGGGCAGCTGAGGGTGCGTGCGTGCGTGTGTGTGTGTGTCACACCTGAGCGTCGCAGAACAGACAGCCTATCATCATCAATTACAGGACATAATGTCCTTGCCACCGCGAGCCGTCTTAATGTGCCCTCACTGAGCTGCAGGTGCACTCACTGTCCACATGTTCACCTTGGTGCTCTAACCGCCTCTGTGTGCACACGTATGTGCTATAATAGCTCTGTAATTATACCTATCAGGAGTGTGTGATTTTCTGTGATTAGCATGTTCAGCAGCACAGATGTGACCAGGTGGCAATGCCAGGCCAGACTTCACTTTCATCTCCTGAACTTGAATTATAGGGATTTAATTGACTCAAGCGGTGGAAAACATCGCCAAGGTTTTAAAAAAATATATTTTCCCAGTCATCGTAGTCATCGCCGCATTGTTAGATGGATGAAGAAATGGACAACAGTATCAGAAGTGATTGTTTCTTCAGCAGGTAGCCATTTGGCAGATGGGCAGACCTTTTAAGTTCAAGAAGACAGCAAGGGTGATGAAGTAGATACAGCTCGACTCTGCTGTTCTCTTTAATATCTTTTCTGTTCTTGTCAAACTCTTTCACACACACACACACACCGAAATAAAGCTCAAGAAGTCATCCTGTGCTTCTCGGTTGGGGAGTTAATTAGTGTCGACCCAACACTCAATAATCTGAGCTGGCCCTGTCTTTATTATGGATTCAAATCTTCAGAACAGATTTTCTTCTTATGTAATGCAGATGGTCGCCATCAGCGTTTTTATTATGGACTGTAAAGGCTGAGTACTCGTATTAAACTTTTCTACCTCAGATTTATCAGCCTCCTCTTGCAGCGTCTGTCAAAGCGATGGTGGAAAGAGGGGAAAAAAAAGGTGGAAAAGACTGCGAGGCAAAAGTATTCTCTTTGCCCAGCCTTGCAGAAAGAGTTCTTGAGTAGCTTTTATGTCCCTGCGATGCTTTGTGTACATGCCCGTGTATTAATGTATGAGCGTTTTGTGCATGTACCCGTTTTAGTATGTGCACCACAATGAGGCGTAGTGTTTTTGGATATGTCACCTTGGCTGTTGTTAGCTTGCTCATGTGGATTAATAGTTGGAGAAGTGTTTCTCAGAGCCACGGGGCTTTTCTACCTCGGCCACAAGCGAGGCGCGCTTCAGCCTGGCCCTTCATCCCTTTGCCTCGCCTAAAAAGGAGGGATTCCTCAACCAACCGGAGATGGACAGACAGTGACAGAGGAAAGCATGGGGAGGGGGGTGGCAAGCAAGCAAATCATTCTCATTTAGGTCATTTCCCTCAGTGAGCTGGTCGGAGAGAGCACTCAGGACTCACTGAGTGCCCGTCCTTCCATAAAGGATGAGATTATCCTCATGGGGTTGTAATGCACATTTTAAGTGCATGGAGTACGTCCTTCTCGTAGTGCAATAATAGGCCTGATGTATAACACACCCCGCTGGGTCAGTCCCTCCGGTGCAGGTGATACAGTTGGCCAGCAGGTAGGCCTTGTTGAATATCACATACATACTCTACTTCTAATTGAGTTCCCTGCAGCATCGAATGCGGCGCTAGCACGCCTGCTGACGTGAGGCGCCGCAGTGGGTGAGCGCGCTCCTGCCAATCAGCGACCATTCATTCTTCATGAGCCCTGGGCTGAATGCTTCCTGTCGAGCAACAGGCTGAGCTGGCTGCTAGACAATTCGCTGTCACTTCAGTCAGCGATGGCTCTCTGCATTTTTAGTTTATCTTGTGTACGTTCTTGTTTCACCAGGCCAGACCTCGAGAGACAAACTTTTCAGGAATGAACCATCGATAATATAATCAGAGTTACTTAAATACGATGATAACTTGCTCTTTTTTGCCTTTACCTCAATCATCTTCTTACTCTGAATGATGGGTTTCTATATGAGAACACGATTTTCTGCCATTGTTACAACAGCTTTGGAAGATGTCCACTTTTTTTCTTCTTCCCTTGGCTCTTCTCACTGGTTTGAAGTGGGCAGGGCTCAGTAAGAAAAAGGTGACGTCAGGATTTCTGCGCACCAATCCGGATTAAGCAACATTTAAATTGAAATTTGACGGTTGATGGGTTATTTGATCGCTGTCAGACAAGCTGGATTCACACACCCACACAATAATCCTGAGGCAGACTGACTCTCATTGATTGATGAGCTTCAAAAACAACAAGTAAGCTGACCTCATGTTGAACTGCTGTGTTCAATGTCGAAAGTGAACCTTCTAAACTTCTAAACCCTCAGTTTTCTTAGAGTCCTCATTTACAGTACACATTACTGCTACCATCGGTACCCCACACTGACAAAACTCCGATATCTTACCGTGCCATCTGAGTCTCATCTGTGTCTTGCTTTAAAGTGCCTTGCAGAACAGGAAACCTGTAAACCACCCCTTCACTCTGAGATGCCAGGAAGCATTTTGATCTGATCTATCTGGTCAGATGTCAGACAGAAAAAGACATTGACAGGCAACACTGAGATATATTTGGAGAACAAACATCTCCTGCAAAATCAGTCCCAGAGGTGCCACCAGGGTTCCAGACACCAGCTGTGCATCTGGCTGTGTCTGCTGGCTGGTCTTGTGGTGTTGTGGCCTTTCAGTTGCACCAGAAATAGTTTTGGTTTTGTCCTGCATGGCTCCAACTGGGCATAAAGGTGTTCATCTCTCGTCTTCCCTCTTAATACACCTATAAAGTTATCTTCAGTTTCCAAGGATGTTCATTTGAGCCTGTTTCTGCTGGATCTAATGCCTTAGACCTGGCAGACTGTGGAGTGTCTCTGCAGTTAGGACCCAAACAAGTCTTTATTTTCAAAGATGCTGTGAAAAAAAAAAAAAAAAAGTCACAATTTTTTTTTTTCAATCTTTACAAAATGTTCTCAAACTGAAAAGCGAGGATGGGAGCAGCAGTGCATACAAACCAGTACGACGATCAGTCAAACTCCACGGTAAGATTGCAGAGAGAAATCACCCAGAAAAATATTCAGATCACAAAAGCGGCAGCGATGGTGGGTCCCTGAGTCAAGGTCGCCATCTAGTGAAAAGAGGCCATAACTGCAGATTTGTAAAATATCCTGCATGTCACTGTTGTTGGTGGTGGTGCAACATGGTTGTAACATCTCTCTCCTTCTCCCCTGTCTTTAGAGCTGTATTCCAAATCATCATAGCATCATAACTTGCATCAGCACTAAACTTCTCCTGAGAAAACGTCGACCATGGAGCAGAAGGGGAATGAGGTGCGTGGAAGTCTGACAGATCATGACATATATCTGTATGTATTTAATAATGGAATCACTCTGGCCTTCTGGTGTCTAATGTGATCCCCCGTCTCTCAATTTGTCTCTAGTGTCCCACCACCACCTCTCCTCAGAAGCACATGAAGAACAGGTCCAAATCCACAGAGGAGATGCAACAGACGAAGAAGGTGAGCAGCGGTCTGACATTCATTGCACACATGCTTACACACTCATCGGGTCTAATGTGACTAATGTTTACCTCACAGGCCTTTTCCTCACAAAAATCACTGCCAGGCAGACCGGAGCTGGAGAAAGTGAAGGTGAGTTCCTGTAGATTAATACATAGGAAAATCAAACGTGCACCTGAATGAGGCGTATTTCTGAAGTGATACGATCTTCTGTCTCTTTTCAGGAGTGTCCTGATGGCTCTGATACCCCCACGTCCTCCACGGAGGAATTAAAGTGATAAACGGAAGGACCAGCAGGACGTTAGAGTTACCGTCAAATTACAAAATCATCATAACATTAACATGCATAAAAATGTACATATTTACACAGACAGAGAAAATACTGAGCGATAACAGAAATTAGATTAGAAAACTAGAAAATGCTAGAGATGAATTTATGATTTGTTGAAGGAAACTGTCTAATAAAAAAAGTTACATTGAACACAAACTCACGCACACTCAAACAATCGCATGTAAGCAAAAGGACGCCTGTGGTGATGCCGTTTCATTGAACTGTGAGTGTCGTACACGTACCCAACTGAATGTGCACTGACAATAAAGTGATGCCGTTGAGTGAATCTGTCTTCTGTAGGCTCATGGTGCGTCTTCAATCTTCAATCAGTCAAAAGCACAAATGATAACTCGTGCGTCGATGATGATGATGATGTTTGTGTAGCAACACAATCAGGGAGGAATGCAGATGCTTTAGAGGTTTGACTTTGAACCATAAGAATAAAAACATTGGTGGTAGAAAGGCAAAGAAGCATCGACTGCAATAACAGAAGAGAGATGAAGCGAGCAAGTTTCTTCATTCTTCAACTAAGATCATCAACAAATCCCAGTTTGAACATAAAATACAACGTTATGAATTTATTACCCACCAGAATGAAAAAGACAAAGACATGTAGCACATAAAACAAATACATTAACAGGATATACAACTAAAACATTTTTTTAAACAAGACATGCAGCATAAAATGAACTTACAGTGGAACTGAAGTTGGAATAAAAGATTAAAAAAGAAAGAGGCTGAAAAGGATGCTCATGGATTTATCAGCTTCATCTGGGTTTTCCAATTACTGCATTAGACAGACATATAAAACTGACTGACTCACATGAAGGTGCTCAGTTATCTCATGCTTTCAACAAGGTGGCTGTCAAAAACCACAGAACCTGTCAAATCCTGCTCGGCACAAATTGAGGCTGCAGCTAACCAGTATTTTCAGTATGAAATGATCTTCCACTTATTTGAACTGATCAATCCTCTGATCCCGGAGTGCCAGAGTTCAAAGGCGACGCCTTAACAAAGTCCAAAACCACAAAGATATTCAATCTGCTGTCGTAGATGTGTCATTTATATTCCTAATTAAAACAGCTGCTAATATTTTTCTGTGGACTGAATACTCCAGACTGCTCCTTCTGCATCACGCCTGCAGAGAAGACCTGCTGTCTTGCTTGCATTAATGCCCGTGCATCACTGGAGATAATTAACTGACATGTTGCCGTGATTCTGCGAGAGCTGGCCGAAAACATCCGTCATTACAGAGAGCTTACTGAAATCATCATATGGTGTGTCTGAGTGTAAGGTTAACGGGATAACACAGCCTGCTGAGGAGGGCCAGCAGCACCCACGGCTCATTGACTAGCAGGTGTTTTGAGCTGCAGGATGACCTGGTGGCTCCTGTTTGGTTTATCCCCGAGCTGTGACTTGGACATCTGGAGAGCGGATTAACAGCGTCATGGAGGGGTTTTATTTATTTATTTATCTTCTATCAAAAAGGCTCTGGAGCCGCGCCAGAGATTTGGCCTTGTGCGTAAAGGTGATTACGTGTGTGTCCATATGTGTTTCTCTTCTCCGCTGCTTAAAGCCTCACAAAAATCTCATGGATTTCTCTCCTTGCCATCAGATACAACAGAAGCAGCAGGAGCAGCGCGCTCGGCTTCAATCCAGCTGCCTGCACAGCCACAGAGCTGATAGCTCTCTGTCTCCAAGCTCTCATAACAGTTCGGAAAGTAGCAACTCAGTTTAGGGGGTTATTACGTCCTGCTCCTCTGGAGTTCATGGATGAGGTCAGCAGGTTTAGCAGATTTGGTTGAGAGCGCTGCTGATATGACAGAACTGTAGCTGGACTAATTATTAACAATTATCCTGTTCCACATGCAGAGCACCACGGCCCTCTCTCATGGCGAGGAGGACATTGACTGTGGGTACTGGGGTGTGTAAGCAAATGTGTGTGTACGTGCATGTTCTCAATCTCAGAAAATCTCCCTGAACTCCAATGGGAACATGTTTGATCTTGAGTCCTGGCAAAGGAAGCACCTGAGCATTCTGCGCCAGTCAGCCAGATTACAGCGTACGTGTTTGAAATACTTCCACTGACTTATCTCGTGGAGGAAATGATCATTTAATACCCCGACTTTAATCTTTGCCAGGCTGTCAGGACGTGATGAAAACAGCTACGTGAGAACACGAGCAGACGTTCTGCTTTTCTTCTCAACGTTTGCCACTAGGTGTCAGATTTCTCCTGCTCTTACACGCCGGTCTGCGCGAACCTCAAACAACAATGGTCATTAATCACATCAGACCAACTTCATCTTGGAATCTTTATCTGGCCCCAAATATCTGGTGAAAAATAGCCGGTTGAGCAAACATCATTCATCACCTAATACACAACGTGCTCTCACAACTTATGGTTCATTAAGTTAAGACTCTGTGTTATTGATTAACAGTGAGCTCTCTGATGATGGGGCGAGTTAATCGACAAAAGATGAGGTGGTCCTCCTGACACCTCCAGACCTGGCAGCTTATTTAAAGATGATTTCATTCTTCTTCCCGGGGGGGTCACACACAACATCTACAACTGCCTCGGGCAAGGTAAGATACTTCGCTGCATATATCCATATTAAATATTTACCTAAATAACATTTTCATACTAATACCGTGTGTTGAAAGGCACTATCGTCAACACTAAAGCTTGCTCTTATCATATGGGTTGAATAATTCATTCTTAATTGAACTCCGGCCTTTAATCTGGAGCTGTGGGAGCCAAAGCTCATACATCTTTCAGAAAATGCTGGCAAGTCAGTCATCACTGCGTTGACGGCTACAGATGTTTCATTTTGTCACTTTTGTGCAAAACTCAATTTTGGCAAATGAGTGTGGGGCAGCACACACACACACACACACACACACAGGAAGCATGCACATGGAGTTTATCTAGCTGTAATCTCTCTCTTCAACTTGTCTCACATACTCCCAGACACAGATAGATGGTCCATATGCTAACGGGGCCTCTCTGCTCATCACAGCCTGCCACACAGAACAGACCGAGAACGATGCATCGACTGTAATTACTGTAATTTTCGGGCTGCTGTAATTACTGAACTCACTTCCCTCCTCTTTGCTTTTAAGAGACACATCAGCACTCCCTTCTTTTCTGGAGTCCCCCCCCCCCAGAATATGGCAAAGTGGCTGACATGAAAAGGGGAAAACGTTCTCTTTAAGCCGAAAGTGGTGAAAACCTTTGAAGGGAGTTGCTGCATTATAGACAGTGGAGAGTTCTGTGCAGCTGCAGGAAACGTGGAGGGCAGGACAAGTTGCATGGATACTGATGTTTCCTTATTGATTCTGACAAGCCGTTCACTTGTTGTGGTGTGCGGCGCGGCCTCAAATCAAGGACAGCTGCCAATTACAAACAATACGAGCCCCCCCTTTGTTCTCCTCTAATTGCTTGTCTGCCGATCTCAATAGTGTGGCGAGAGATGAGCTCATATGCAGACACGTGGGTCTCCTTCAGCTGCTTTTTAGTGCTGTAGGTGGCAGATAAACATTCGCTCTCACATTTAATCCCTCTACAATGGTCTCATCCTGTGATATTTTTTTTAATTACCTCCGTGTTTCCACAGAGCATTCAAAGCACCATGTCCTCTCGATCTATAACTATAGTGTCCTCTGGACGGAGCCCAGCGCTCGGCCACAGCGGTAACTCATTAGTTTTAATTCCCATCATTCTGTTTTGTTTGTCTTTGAACAGCTTCAAAGCCGATCTTCACCAACCGAGCGTGTACTTTTGTTCTTTGTTAGGGTTGAGGATGCACGACACTGAGCTCTCCCCACAGCCCAAACTCCCGCTGGAGGATGATAGGGAGTCCGGCATCGGCTCCACTCTTGACCTCAGCGTCAACTTTGAGGGCTACAGCAGACATACCAATCCTCACTCCAATACACCTTCACTCAGGGAGGCAGACAGGCTCCCCGAGGAGAAAGGTACAAGAGTGGCATGAAGAGGAGACGCGCGCGTTTATCTGTTGGGTTGGCGGCGGGTCTTATCTATTTGAAAAGGCAAATAAAAAAACAGCAGAAGCTGAGCCACATGCTCATTAGATACAGACATGCCCAAAAGACACAGGGCCAGGAGGGGGGATCGCACGGTCTGGGCAACAAAAGAAAAGTCGTGCTGTCGCTCAGCAGTGTTTGGCTACACATGGATAATGTAGTACATCAGGCGGCTTTGCTCTCTACATGTGAGGTTGCTTACTTGGGCTATCTGTCTCATCCAGAACACGAGAGTGAGCGTGTGAAACGTAGCTGGCGGGATCAGACCACATTTTTTTTTGTGTTATCCGTGACACACTTGAAAACAGGTCAGATTCAGAGCACACTGTGAGGGTAACAATCTGTCTGGTTGCTGTTGTTGTTGTTGTTGTTTTGGACAGACAGCTCTTCACAGACCACAGCGGTCAGCCCGAACAAGACAAAGCAGCTCCTCATAAATATATCCAAGATCCCTCTCCTCTTCGTCCTCCTCTTCTTCTTTGTTTGCTCCTTGGACACTTTGAGCTCTGCCTTCCAGTTAGCAGGGGGTAAGTACTATAACCCTTATCATCCCCTCAGCGGGTTGATAGTGACTCACCCGGCTGATGTTTGACAAATACGTGAGTCACCAAAGAACAGTTCACACTCTCCTACTGGGGCAGCGCTGTATAATTTACTGCAAAGACTCATCTGCTGACCTTTTTTGGATTGGGGAAACAAGCACTTTGAATCCTGTTTAACATTGCTCTTGGCAACTCTGTCGTATCTGAGACCAGTCATTGTTTTTTGTGTGTGTGTGTGTCTGTGTGTATGTGGGCGGCATATTTAACCAGGTAAAGTGGCAGGGGACATTTTCCAGGACAATGCCGTGCTGTCTAACCCCGTGGCGGGGTTGGTGGTGGGGGTCTTGGTGACTGTGCTGGTCCAGAGCTCATCCACCTCCACCTCCATTGTCGTCAGTCTTGTGGCCTCTGGATGTGAGTAGGTGAACACGAGTGCGTGCAAATGTGTGAGCGCCGCATACTGTAGCATAATTGTTGTTTTTAATGTTTCAAACAAGAATCTGAAGCGGAAAGACTCATTTAGTCTAATATATAGTGTGTGTGTGTGTGTGTGTGCTTTATACACTGCATCCCTGTGTGTCTCTCAAGGCTACCAGAAGAAGATATTACAGTAAACAAAAACAGGAACCTTAGTAATAAAAACTCCCATTGTGTGTGTGTGGCAATAACTAACTTATTCATTTGCAAAGTAAACGATGCTACGTTCTGCTGAGCATTAAGGGTCAAACTGATACGGCTTATATTAAATACATAAATGTAAGCAGATGAAGGTGTACTAGGTCAAAGGAAGATTTAGCTCTGTATACACATATTAATGTTCTACAGCAGTCAAACTAGCAGATGAGGAGCCAAGAAGCACTGTACATTCTTACATGTACATATTACATATTATACATATTATATAAGGATAAGATGGCATTATATTATATGTGTGGTTCTCGGCCCTGAGCCCGCTCCCTCTTACTAAAGACTTAATCTTGTGTTGCAAATACATATGCACTTAATAATTACATTCCTAAAAAGGCTACATAAACTCCTGAAACAGCTGGGCTGTGTTGTTTTTGGCAAACATTACTCAAACAGGAGTAAATTGCGCATTTGTGGAGGACTATTTTCAGCTGTGGATGAATACAGCAGTATTTCTGTGTATGTGGGATTGACTCAAAATAAACTGCAGTGTCCAAGTTCACCTGAATGAAGGGAACGTGTCAGCGGGTGCAACATTGTAGCTCATTTATGGGTTTAATAGTTTTTTGATAAAGATGAATGATAGATGTCTGCTGCACGTGGTCAACTACGCAGAAAAGACTTTTATTATCAGTTATTGTATTTTTTTAACTGTAATCAAATTAGAAAATGCCATTATAATGATCCTTATAAATTAATTAAAATCTCAAAATAATTAAACATTGCATGATTTAGTCTTTCTTTTGTGTGATTACTACCTCACACTGACCTGAAACTGCCATTTCGAGACTATCTAATCAAACCAGTTCACACACTGTAACCTCCCCCGGACTCCCTCAGTCTCCAGTTTACCGTGCCCCATAAGACCATCACATGGTAAGGTTATGACCTGTCTATTGCTAGTGTAGGCTGTCTCTCATTTGTGTGTTAGGTTAAACTGATGCAATGAAATGACATTAGTATGCACGAGCTGCCTTTCCACTCCTGAATCCTTTTGTAAGTGAGCAAGGGGAAAGATAATATGTAATTATCAAAGAGAAAAAGACGTGCATGGCAATGAAAGAGTGTGTGCATGAGCGTTCTCAAGGTCATAATCATTAGAGGCCTCCTCACCATTAACCCAGCTCCCCTGCAGAGTGTGAAGGCTAAGCAAGCCTCCACTTTACGGCAAATTACAATCACCTTTCATCTCCATTAAAACTGAAAAACAAAAGGTCGTGCGTAGTAATTATGTGTGTGATGCATTACCGTTCACAATAAAGGGAGACATCCACACATTTACAGTGTTTTTTTTATGTTCATATAGTTGTAAAAAATTGCACTTCCAGGTAAAATATATTGTTCTGTGTGGTTTCATTTCACAGTGTTAGAAGTGAGGTCAGCTGTTCCAATCATCATGGGGTCCAATATTGGGACATCGGTCACAAACACCATAGTGGCCATGATGCAAGCGGCGGAGAGGACCGAGTTTCAGCGGTGAGTGTAGAAAAGGCGGCAAGGCAGAAGTGGAGGGGAAGAAGAAATTGGAATGGAAAGGTGAAGAGGATAAGTGGGGAGATGGAGGAAAGAAGGATGAAAGTGCAAGTGAGAAAGCAGAGGAGGGTAGTGAAGAGAAATCATTAGCAGCTGTTCACTGCTCCTCTGCTTCAGCCTGTGACACTCACAATAATGGCACCAATCCACACTGATCCCACACAGGTAGCCCTTTGGCATGAAAAATACGCCACTGAACAGATGGCACGTTACTTCATCTGTGTCTGGTAAAATGCACGTCATTTATTAATTTACTCACAAACTGAGTCCGCAGATTGGCGAGCAATCGTTTTGAGTAGCTGATCGAGCTGCTGGGTGACCCAAGTTAACACAAAAAAATGATTGTGACCCACTCTAGCGCCTTTGCCGGGGCAACGATCCACGACTGCTTCAACTGGCTGTCGGTCCTGGTTCTGCTCCCACTGGAAGTGGCGAGTGGCCTCATGACTCGTCTGTCCCACCTGCTGATCACCAGCTTCAGTCTTCAGCCTGGGGAGGAAGCACCCGAGCTGCTCAAGGTCATCACTGAGCCAGTCACCAAGCTCATCATACAGGTAAAACTATCAACCAGTCTCCATTTTTGTAGTTTTATACTTGCTAAAACCCAAACACAGACTGTCCAGCCATCGCTCATGAAATGTAACTAGTGATGGCCAGTCTTTGGATTTGTGTATTGAGACTCTGCATTTGAGGAGTTTGAGTTAAGAGCACTAAAAGACTACCATGTTCATCAGCTCCAATGTAAGCTGCAAACATGTCCAACGAACTAGTTACAGTGGTATCCAAGTATTTCAGCTCCCACAGTCCTGGAGCTGAGAATACGGATCATTTTTACCTGATTTTGACACCTGATTTCATAAACTTGTCGATATTTTTAATCATTCAAATTTGGCTGGGTGGTTAATGACACTTTCATTCTTTGGTCGGACAAACTCAGAACTCACATATTTATTCTTACTTTACACAGACCTTAAGGTCATTTGTGTGGAGAGCTGTCCAGGATGCTACGTTTAGGCTACCTGCCATTTATTTGGGAAGGTTTAGCAACGTTCCATGAGACTGTGTCCTCGGTTAGTCGTTTTTCTAAATGCCTGTTCAGTTAGTGAAAAACTAAGCATCCATTCAGGATTGTATTAGAACAAAATAACAGAATGATCCAGCTTTTTATTATACAAGGACTAATTAGCTCTGCTCTAAGAACAATCTCTGTATCTGTCTTCTACGCTGATGAACGCTTTGTGTGGTACACGCAGCTTTAGTTCCAGTCTATTAGCCATAGTCTATGATACCATGTATATAAGTTATTTAAGACCTCTTTTATAACTAAACTAGACTGTGTTTTCATAACTCGTGTATCTAATGTTAGCTTAATATGTGCTAGCTAGAAATGAGAGCCCTGCTTTTGTTTACTTCTGTCTGAGATGAAGGTCCTGTTGTTTTAACAATTACTAAGAATTTTGCGCAGCAAATCTACCGTTGTTGTTATTACAAACTGCCTATGAAGAGTAAAGCCACAGCTGATAAGTTGCATAGGCATAGCAAGAGAGGCTGGTGCTTCTTGCACAGAGATACACGGTGCTCCCTGTTGGCCTTCCGGCTGAAGGACTTCGCTCTGTCGTAACTCGCTGAACTTTAAAGATGAAAATATTTCACCCTTTCGCCCGCAGTTAGACAAGTGTGTGATCACAGCCATCGCCATGGGAAATGAGGCCATGAGGAACAGGAGCCTGGTGAAAGAATGGTGCCAGACTGACCTTGTTATGGTAATGGGTGTCTCTAGCACTGTCTCCTGCACATGCAGACAATTGTGTCACACGCTGGCGCCAAACAGATCCTGTCACCGCTGCCAGTGACAACTGTGTTGCTAATTTGTGTTGCATTACAGCTGCATCCTCCTTTCTTTCTTTTTAGTCATCTGGCAACGTGAGCGCTGAAAACTGTGCACCCAGTCATGACGTTCTGTCCCAGTCGTCACTGAAGTGTGAGATCAAACTCAATAATATCTGTAACCCACCCAATCTGTACGAGGATTCTGATCATGATTTCTAGTATGCCTTTTCTCTTTAGCATTGGTCTTGTTGAAAATGTGGTCACCTCGTGGGATAATTTGGCCCTGTCTTTCTGCAGGTAGGCATTTGTTTGTGTCCACCGAGCTGTCGGACCTCAGTGTGGGTCTGATTCTCCTGGCAGGCTCTATGGCTGTCCTCTGCAGCTGTCTGCTTCTTCTAGTCAAGCTGCTCAACTCTCTTCTTAAAGGCCAAGTGGCAAAGGTCATCCATAAAGTCATCAACACAGGTGGGCATGCTTTTACACGTCAACATGTTAAATATACAGCATGCTTTCTGCAAACCAAGAAAACTGCGCTTTGGACACACATTGCATGAAAGTTAATGTACATGTGGGTAATTTTCATCTCTCCTATCTTTATCTCAACAGACCTGCCATATCCATTTGAGTGGCTGGCAGGATACATTGCGATGGTTGTGGGTGCGGGGGTAACGTTTGTGGTCCAAAGTAGCTCTGTCTTTACTTCAGCCATGACTCCCCTTGTAGGTGAGTGACAGACGCACCTGTGGAAACTGTAATTGTGGCGATGATACGCTACATTCTGAAAATTAGATAAAGAGAAAAAGATGAAGTGTTTATGTGATAAAGTGTTGGTAAGTAGGGCCGAGAAGAGTGCAAGTAGAAGTGAAAATTCATCAGCATCTCATGTGAAACAGAACGAGTTAAAGCATGAAAATCTATGAGCACCAAATACATATGACACATTAAAATAAGAGGAATATATGACTTAAAAAC
Organism: Nibea coibor; assembly: GCA_023373845.1. Taxonomy (NCBI): domain Eukaryota; kingdom Metazoa; phylum Chordata; class Actinopteri; family Sciaenidae; genus Nibea; species Nibea coibor. Next base: position 11,871,407 of record CM041739.1, on the reverse strand, counting down.
ACAAGACCAAATGTGCAAAAATAATAATTCCTCTGAGTGGTCAAATATTTTCTCTCATTAAAGAAGAAATTTGCCTTTATACACATCCGGCAACACAATACCCCCAAAATGTTGCGTAATACCAACATCTGTTCTTAAAATTACAAAATCACAGATGTAGCTTTGAAGCAAATACACTCATTTAGTATTATGAGTCATAATCAATTTAAGTAGGCTGAAGTACATTCTCAACGTGTCCTATGTTATTTTCTGGGAAAACATGTGATTACATTCTGCAAAGTGCCGCAACTGAGGACAAACAACATAAACAACATACTCTTAGATTCGGTGGAAACATGTGAAATTAGTTTACGGAGGGTGACTGCTTGTTTCTGTCAGCCTTTTTTTGACAAATAATGTCTTTCCACAGCGAGACATGGGGAATCACTTAACTAATATACAACTAAATGGTAGATTTATCAGATTTATATCTACTGGAAAGACATCAAATACATGCTCTTTATAATTTGTTTATTAGATACTCGTCACAGTGAGGCGAGTAATTGTCAGTGACTGAGCTTCTGCAATAATTGCTCCAACATGGTGGACTGGTGCTGCGATCAGTCCGGGTTAGGATTAGAATACAAATCCGTGGGTCAGTTCAACAAGTAGCTCACAGACCACAGACTGGCAGCATGTCATGACACCTCCAGCCTTTAAAACACTGAGTAAAATCTGTTTAACCTTGTACATTGTCGTCGCCTCTGCCACGGCTCTGACTGTTAGAAACTATTTGATCTCTTTGTCCGCTGTTTGATTTTGTCCATAGAGCAAATTGGACAGTTAATCAAAGCAGCCTGAGGGGCAATCAGTGGTACTTTTGTGAGTTCAACCCAGTATCACGTCGAAGCGTGTAATACCCACAAAACAGTGTCAGTGTTGGGTATTTTTATTCTAGCATGCCACATATAGGGGTTAGACAGGGTCGAGCGTTCAGCATGTCCTGGGCTCACTGTAGGGTTACTGTTTGTAGTGTAGTGTAATAATCTGAGATTGTTATGGGGATTTCTTGATTTCCTCTCCTTGACACAGATCAGCTGTGTCTGCTCTATGTTTTCAGGACAACCGGCATCGTTTTGATCATTACCGTGGATGCTAACTGAGGTCAGGGCATAGGGCTGTGTCACTCCATAGACACAACAGATGGGTAAATAATGTAGAAAAGATCTTGGCTGGAGTTAAAATAACTACTTCATTCATTTTAAAACATCAGTGTCTATTGGTTTCACACTGGAAATGAACCCTGATCTCCTGAAACGAGGCTGGTTTATCAGTATATATGTGAAAGTAAAAACACTAATACCAGTGTGACACATTATGTGCTGTCTGCGTGCAAGATCTAAAAACATGGCACTGTAGATGATTGGATCACATCAAATTGGTATACGTTCATGGTTCCAAGAGGATGAACCCTGAGAAATTTGTTTTCCTCTAGTGCCACGCTGACACTGACATTTTTAGTTTGTAGTGAAATATCTCAACAATGGCTGAATTACCATGAGATTTAGGTATTGATGGTCACCAGAGGATGAATCCCTGACTTTTCCTCTTGCTTTTCCATTATCAGGCCAAATGTTCATTTGGTCCAACAGACTTTAGACTGTAGATTGGCAGGTTTAAAATCATTTTAATTGTTTTACATTCACAAATTAGCTCTTATTGAAATCCATCTTTCTCACTTTCACAAGCACTACTCCCACTTTCCACTGTCCAACACGATTCACTGCTCAGTTTGGTTACTTTTCTCCGGTTTGTGTCGGGTGATCTTGGATAAAATGCTGTTTATAATCTTGAGTTGATCCCAAGTGTCCTGTCTTGACGGTTGTTCTGAGGTGAAATTTCTTTTTATCCTGACCGTGCAGTTATGACTCTTGATTATCTCTTGTAATTCCTTATCAAACTCAACTCTTTGTTAGTATAAGAGCTTTTCCTTGGGTCTGTCAGCAGTGTGTAGAGGCGACCATCAGTCATGTTACTAACCTGGACTCTGCGGCAGAGAGAAAACGACTGATAAACAAAGCACATACTTTTTTCAAATCAATCAATCGTGGAAGAATTGACACTGCAAGCAGCTCATAATATGTGCTGTTGTTTCCAAGGCCACTGGTTTATAGAAGTTATAAATTCTAACAACATGACCTCTAAACAGACGTTTACTGCTACGGTAATAAATTGTTAACTATACATTGAGCAAAGATTTACTCGATAGGTCGAGTCATGTATTTAATGGCTAATTAAAATGAGTTTGTTCTCATACTAGTGAGAGAATAGCTCAAATTTCCTTGTTGGCCAATAGCTGCCTGCAAATGAGGCCAAATAAGGACATGTACCTGCTTATTTACGCTGATGGAGTCTTGTGAAGTTTATAGAACATGTTGCATAACCGGCACTGTATGCCACTGGCTAAATGAAGCATGTAAAATCAGTGATGACTGAGTCATCGGCCTGCTACCCAGTGATAAATGTGAGATGGGAATAATTTCTCCTTTCCAACACCAGTAATAAACTCGCTAGGGCAAGAGACTTTAAGGCACAGACACACAAACATTTCTGTTTTTACTCGCTGTTAACACGTCATAGTCTCATATATTGAGAACAATCAGGAAAATAACGGATAGAGAGTAACCACTTTCGCACAGTTTCAGTCCTTGCATAGAGTAATATTGCTCTACTTTGGTTGTCAGCTGCTATCAAGCAACCACTCATTAGTCATCTTACCTGGCAAAGGGATATATTTCAGCCTCGATGCTTCCATTGTTATTTTTTCAAATATGTTCCATGTACAAATCATTTTGGATTTAGTCTGTTTATCCCAGATGTAATATTAGTCAAATACTTTGAATAGTTCAAATTGTTCCTTTTAAACCTTTTGGAAAATAGTTTTCATAACTTTTGGCAAGTTTCTCACGACTTTTATTTCACTGCTGTGCTTTTTTTTTTTATTGCTTCTAATTGTCGTAAAAAAGCAGCAATTCAAGATAATGGAGCTCCTTTTGAAATTGAATCCTGATCACAAATTTCCATGTTTTACAAGAGAGAGAGATTGGTGCAGTTTGATTTTAAAAATGTACAGGGATAAAAGATGCGCTTCATCGGCGCTGGCACTCGCTTTTGTTGCATCTGTTATCTCGAGAGCTGATGATTGCAATGCACCGCACACAGAAGTGGTGTCAAGTGCAGCGACTAGTTTCCGAGAAAGTAAGAGGTACTCTGCGAATATTTAAACAGAAGCTTTCCTGGTTAATCGTCCTTTATTTACTGTTGTTGTTTCTTCTGACACAGCATCTTTTCTGCTATCTCCCTCCCTCAGGTATCGGTGTGATCAGTCTGGAGCGAGCGTACCCTCTCACCCTTGGGTCCAACATTGGCACCACTGCCACAGCCCTGCTGGCAGCGCTGGCCAGTCCTGGAAACAAGCTAGCAGCAGCCATACAAGTAAGCCAGGCTTTGATCAGAAATGACAGCCATGTTTAAAAAGGCTCTTCATGAATATATTTTCCACTGATATGAACAAAGACAGTGAGAAAACAACAAGGGAGTTCACCAAAAGAACAAAATCATGTGAGTGACATGTCTCTGTCACTTGTCTACAGGTTCTAGATTATAATAATGTTTGTGTTGTTTATGCACAAATGTGTGTGCTCCAGGAAAAGGAAATGCTTGTCAATCTTCTCTAGGACACGAATCGAGTCCATATCATGTCACTGAAGCGAATGATGACAAAACAGGTCGTGTGGACTCTTTCTGTGTGTGTAAATGACAGCGCACGCTGACTGTGATGAATTACGTCCTTCAGCACTCGGAGGGCCGAATTTATTAAGAGTTTTGTGCCCGTATGACGCAGTCTGCCCCAAACACATGTGCTGTATTTACCCAGCAGACACAGCAGGCTGGAGTCCTGGTTTACATGTAATTTATGCAAGTGTCTGCAGGGTGTACCTCTCTCCTGATTGCATATGAAAAGGAAACATAAGCATAGCACAGATGGGATTTACAAGAGCCACAAGGAAGATTATAGTGGCTAAAAGGAATGTGCATTTAATATAGGCTTGCAAATAATAGATAATGTTTGTATTCATCTTTTAAGAAAGAAACTGAAACCAAAAGGAAGAAATATGTATTTTTTGGTTTTATGATTGCATCCCCTATGATTTAATTTGAGGGAATACAAGACAGCCAGTGGGATCTTGTATAATGCAGTAAGGTCAGCTTTCTCTCAGAGGCAAAGCAGGTGGTCAGCAGTCCCAACACAAGAGCCACTTGTCTTGTCCTTGCACCTTAGCTTGTTGTACGAGCTACCAAACAAACATTCCCTAGTGAAAATGTCAGTTTGTAAGACACATAATTAGCTGCTCAGTTGCGGCACAATAAACAGACTGTAAACGTGCCTGAAACCGTCAAAGAAAAGTGCAGCACGCCTTTTTTCTTACTACCTCTTGGTCTTCTCTTTGTGCGTAGATTGCTCTGTGTCACCTCTTCTTCAACGTCTTCGGTATTCTGCTGTGGTATCCTCTTCCGTTCATGCGCCTGCCGGTAAGGATGGCTCGTGTCCTGGGTGAGCGCACTGCCAAGTACCGCTGGTTTGCAGTCTTGTACCTTTTGCTTTGCTTCTTGCTCCTGCCCTCGCTTGTGCTGGGCCTCTCGCTGGCAGGATGGCGGGTGATGGCTGGCGTTGGGGCTCCTTTCCTGGGTGTGACCATCTTCATAGCCATGATAAATGTGATGCAATCCCGCAGCCCAGGCCATCTGCCCACCAAGCTCCAGACTTGGGACTTTTTGCCCCAGTGGATGCACTCTCTCAAACCGCTTGACCGCTTGATCACCAAGACAACCGTCTGCTGCAGCATCACATGTGAGGCTGGGCAGGGGGAAGGAGAAGAAGAAGAAGAAGAAGAGCACAGCACAACACAGGCAACCTCTGTTTTAACCCCTAAGAACCCAAACAAAGAGTCCTTGCAGAGGAAGGTAGATCTGGCTTATGAAAACCCCGTCCTGGACTACCTGGATGAGAAAAGACCAGGAGTACGGGTTCTCAGATTAAAGGGGTTAGAGAGGTGCAACAGCACGCCACTGTAGTCAAACAGATAACAGAGAGCAGTTTTATACATTCCGTCAATACTGAACCCATTTCTGATTATTGATCGACTTATTAGTAGAGATAGCCTCCCAGAGCTCATGAGCTCAATACAAGATTTTAACTTGGCATCAACAGAATGGACCGAGCCCTGCAGCTAGAAGTCAGACCAAACGACCATCTATGAGCTCCTCACGTGTTCCTGCAGCTCATGAGACTCTCATGATGAACACGGCAAACAGAAAACTCCCACCTCAAGCTCGTTTATGTTGTTGTTCTGGAGCTTTCCATCATATTACATGATCTTCATCAGAGTTTTGCCGGTTCATCTCTGCTCACTCCATCTCCAGTTTTTACAGTGTAAATGTTCACAATGAGCACTTTGAGGACTTCTCATCCATGTTTCATCCAACTGGGCAAAAGTTCATCAAAGATACTAAGACTTTCAATTATTATTATTTTGTCACCTGTTGTTCTTAAGGCCAAATTGAAAAAGGTAATTGAAATTGAACAGGTAACATAAAATAAAATGCAAATGCATTAACGGTACCCTGGTTTCATGCCATTCCATTGATTGACTGTAGTGTTCCAAGATTTCACAAACCGGTTTCCGTGGATCGTTTCTGGAGAAGTCGCCATGTTCTGTATGTTTGAGCATCTTATGTAAAGGCCAAAAATCAGCCAGTTGTATCAGTAACCATACATAGTGAAGGTACAGTCATGAACATGATGCCACATTTAGACTACACAATGTTTTTGCACATTGCACCAGATCAGATCATTATAGAGTCATACAGACTACAGCTTCCTGACTTTCACAACCTGGAAACTGGGACACACTTCTAGGAACAAGAATGAGATAAATCACCTTTCAAAGCAGCTCTAAGGGTGGCTTGGATCCAGTTTTGCAGAGTTTGCATTTAATTTTTTTTCTTTTGTTATCTTTTAAAATCAATCTGGATGCAAGCTGGGTATGCCGCAATGAAAATGGCAGCCTGAACAAGTCCTGTAATACACTACATGGGCTAAAATGTTCAGTGTCATGTCTGCCAGGTCAGGCTATTATTGGGCTGGCAGCCATGCCAACATATACCCTGATCCTGCTGAAGCTAAGCAGGTGTGAGCTTGGCTAGTACCTAGATGTTCTTAAGAAAAGTTTCAGATGCTGCTCGAGGTTGTATTAGTTGGCCAGTTGGCAGTCCTAATAAAAGGATACGAGGATGCTGTGCTGTCAGAGATGTCTTCCTTTGTAAGAGACATCAAACTGAGGCTCTGGCTCGATGTTAGATCTCATGGCACTTATCAAGGGTTTAAGGGAGTGAAAGACCTGAAATAAATACTATAAATGTTAGGCTCTGCTGGAAAGATGACATCTTTGTGCTCTTACTTTAAAGAACCTTTCAGTAGGAAGATACGTCCTCTTTGTCCTCTCATCAGACTCCTCCGAGTCTGCCATGCTCTTTAATGTTTCACTGTTTAAAATTAGATGCGAGCTTCTCCACCACCAGACACAACAATTTATTTTGAGGCTTGAATTTGCTTGAGAGCTGCCAGCACCCAGGAACTAGATTCTACCATGACTTCTGCAAAAGAGCTGACGTGAGCGCTGATGATCTGCAGCGTGGACGCAGGGGACTGCAGTCTGGATCGGTGCTGGAGTCCAGCAGGGTCACGGGTCACGATCCTGGCAAGCCCTCAAGTGTGAGGATTCACAGAGATTATCTGGAGCAGGCAGGGCTCTCCTGCTGTCACCACGGTCTATCAGATACAAAGTAGCACATTTTATTAACCCTGTTTTTTTCTTTACTTCTCCATAAACTACTGCTTTTTTGTGTGATAACTGCAATCCCTGTACAATCTGTTACTTCCCGAGCTACACTCGCTCACACTCATTTACTGTACAGCCCCCTCCAGTGATGTACAAGGAAGTAAATCCTGTACTCCCTGCAGAGACTATGAAGTAATTTCTTCCTCCCATTTAAGTACAACTTTATACATGTTGGGCTGAAGTCACACCGCATTCTTCAATAGCTAATTGCACAAACTCTTTGAGATTTTGCTGCTAAAGCATGTTTGCTTCACTACCCAGGTGCTGAGGCAGCAATAATCTATCAACGGCAGCTATTTTGTGCTGTGTTAGATGTTGTCAGAGAACATCTCAGAGGGACTGCAATGCATGTGTACAGCGAAATTAAGGCACAGAGACACCATTACCGAGCGGGCCGCGGTGAAATGTAGCCACTATCACTGAAAGAGAAATACACTTATATATAACACTTCCTATCTAAAGCTCTCATGATAATAACTCAACCATGCACACACACCCTGATGGCAAAGCCATTGGGAGTAATTTGGGGTTCAGCATCTTGCTTCAGGACACTTTAACTGGAGTCTGACTAGACGGCTCGCTCTACCACCTGTTGTTAGAGAAAATAATGAAAACTAAAACTAAACTCATGTAGAAATGTCATGAGGCTGTGGTTAAGTTAGCACTTCGTGGGCCTGTTGGGACAACATCTTTAATTATACTCAACTCAAACTCACACTTCAGTTTACACATCTCATCCACGGGGTCAAATGTACTCTTACTCTGACTTCTTTGCCATGAGTCCAGACTGACACATAATATGTAATGCACGTTTTGTTTTATGTGCCTTTATTCCTCTAATCACTAAGGCATGGGTTGAGCTTAATGGAATCGTGTGGACGCATTCGATTGAGAACTTTTGTGTTTCGGGTGCAGTAACCTCGTGCGATGGTAGATCTGTATGCCCGAACATACCGCCGCAGGATCAGACCTCGATGGCCACAGCAGAGAAAGAGGCGAAATCTCCCCAAGGATGGTGAAGTGTAATAACTAAAACTCCTTTGTGCTTTAAGAGGGAGCATTAGGAAAGGTGTGTAAGGTTCCCTGCTAAACAGTACAAGAGGTGAAGACTCAAGCTCTTCCCAGTGCAGTCCAGGTCAACTCTCACTGCAACAAAAAAAATGGATCATTTTAAATGTTAGATGAACTCACGCACCAACTGCAGTTTTGTTTCTATTGTTTGATAAAATAAATAACTGCATCAACATGAGAACCGCTCTATTTTTTGGCTGCAGTCAGAAAACTGGGGAAGGCTGCATGACGTTTGAAAAGTTGTCATCACTTCAAAATGCTTCAAAAAGTGTTTTGATATTTTAGTCTCGCCCTCGAATAAAAACTGATTGCTGTCTTTTTTGAAAAAAAAAAAAAAGATCTAAATCAAGCAGGGAAAAGTTTTTAGTTCTTCACTTTATCTGTGATTCACCCGCATAATTACCTCCTTAGCTGCACAAACACATTTAAACTGAGTGCAACTGAAATAGAGAGGAGAGAGAGAGAGAGAGAGAGAGAGAGGCTGACAAAACAGATTTGGGGGTAAAACAAGCTCTCTTCCTGCAGGGCAAGGTGGGTGGCTGATCAGAATATGCGTGTTAATGCTGTCTGTCTTGCCGCTGTTATTTTGTGCCGGCTGTTGGTGGAGGTTATTTTTTTTACAGCATGTTAAGTATGACTGAACGCTGGATAATGTGGTCATACCTCACTTCAGTGAGTTGGCGTACACAGAATAGCATCATTTGTCCTCGTTTAAACAGGAAGTTGAACAGCGTTATTATCCTTACGTAGAGCCATTACTTTAAACTATCCGGCATCATGTTAATGCCTGCAATTTCTCCCATGATAAATATGTTTTCTCACTATGATGAAACAGAATTACGCCAAGTGAGGAATACAAAATGTGTACGTGATGTGGGAATGGTGCTAACCTTTGGGATCACGTGCAATTTGAGCTGCGTTGGGAAATAATTCAAGCTCCGGGATAACAATAAATCTTGCACAACATGTTGATGAATTCCATTAATTCACTGGTGCCCGTGACCAGCGTTTATACACGCCGACGTTGCGCAAGCGTGGCGTTTCAATGCAGCAAAAACAAGGGAGCGACATCTTGTGTCAGTTTGTGAAGAAAGACAAACAGAGGAGATGTTTTCCTGCTTGCATAACACGAAGCACAAAGAAAATGTGCAATAAATCAGGAGTGAGTGAGAAAAGTGCTGATAGAGTCAACATGTCTTTTTGTATATTCGGTGCGTTAACCTAGCGTCGTGTTACATAATTTTGCATTCAAATGTGTGCTCCGTTCTTATTTGAACGCTGAACAAACATACGGTAAGAAAAGACGATAAACAAACATCGCGTTATCTGCACGCGGTTTATAGAATCTGAGGTTACAAATTCAAGATGTGATAAACTCAGCGACCCCGTGGTCACGATGCGGTTGAGTTCAGCTCGCGAGAGGAAAATTATTAACCCTCTGATTAGAAATTAAGAAACCTCAGCCTCATGCTGTCAGATAATATTAAATGTGTGTGTGTCCTGCTCCGAACACACTCACTGGAACAAAAAAAAAAACAAAACAAGACAAAACAAATCATGGCTGATTGAGGACGAGTGGTTACAGAAAATGGATGGATGGATCTGAAACACCACATGAAATATTACACATGAATAAGCATTTTAAATGTTATCCCCACACATATGGACCAAACACATTTATCTCTCAAATGTTTTTAATTTCCCATCTAATAAAGAATTATTTATTAAATGCCGTGGCTTCAAAAAGTCAGGGTTAGCATTTTAAGGAACGTATTCGTATGTTGATTCACAAGGGGGACTTGATTATTAAGAATATTTTATGACCTCTTGACATGGCTTACAGAGTTTTAGTTAGTTATTAATGTGAACCTCATTTTTTGTACAATAACAACATCCACCACAGGCTCCTAATAAACCATTTACCTGAACTAATATGAGGTTATTTGTTATATTCCGCAGTAAGCAGTCAAATATTGCCTGTGTTTGTCTTGAAAAGAATGTAAAATTAAAGCGATCTCCAATGAGATTTCTTGATTAATCCATTTGAAACTAATATAAATGTGAGCTTATTTTTGTTCACAGAGACACATCAGTCCTCGGGGTAACAGTTTGTGTCTGTCACTGTGGGATCCCGACTCTGATGACGATGAACGAACGAGGTCGGTGTCTGGCATCCTGTGTTATTTTAGCTATAAGTCAGATATACAGAAGGTGGTATAGTATATGAGCCCCAACATTTTAGCAAAAGAAAAACAAACCAGCAGTCAGTTAGCCACTGCAGATCGAGTGAACATAAACTCTGCTTTATTGTCTTGTCTTTGCGCAAACAGCACTGCTCGATAAAAACTTAGCTGATGGGAGCCAGCACATGCTAACCAAACAGAACTGATCCAACGGATCAGTTTCACTGGAGGGGGGTAGCTTATTTTTTGTTGGATTTTATTTACAACCGCAGCTGGCTGGGAAGTGAGACTGTCAGAAATGTCACACAACGGCCACATTTGATATTTGTCTTTCAGTGTAACATAAACCAATGCAGACATTTCAGCATTCAGCAATAATAATACATTTTATTTAAAAGCGCTTTTCAAGATACTCAAAGACACTTTACAAAAAAAGAACATCAAATCAGGAAAACAATGAGAGAGATAGTACACTAAAAACACAATAGACTGAGCTAAACATGACGCGGCAGTATCACAAAGATCATCGTCGTGTGGTACATGTACATCAGCCATAACATGCGTGACAAAGTCAAATGTTTATGTTGGTCCACTAGAATGCTGAAATGTCTGCGTAGGTTTAGAAAGCAGCGTTGACTCGCAGTTATCGGAGCATAAATACAGAGCAGAGATTTGTTGGCGTGTTGCTTCATAACAGGCTTTGTTATAGCCATGACCTTTTCAGGGAGATTTAGTTCAGCTCTAGTAAGTGGCAGCTTGTGTTAGTGTGGGTGATAGCAGGGCAGCTCTTCCATCTTTCTTCCTTCTCTCATCTGAAAGAAAGAAATGGATTTAAAAAAAAAATACCTGTAATATAATCACAGGAATGGTCTGCAACAAGAACACGAATCTTGGCAGGAATCATTTTCACAGTAGATGTTGCCAGCATAACAAAAGGATCAACAAGTGCCAGGTCTCTTACTGTTACTGTGACGTAGTCTGCTTTTTCCCCCCCTTTGTACAAACAGGTTTCTTGTAATCTCTTTAAAATTCACAGCTGTGTGAACGGGACCTGTTCTCTCATAGCTCCGTTTGGTGTCGTGACCAGGAGTCATGGATGAGTTTGCCTCAGCTCATTTGTTTTTGTGGATAGCCCTCTAATCACATGCACATGCGCACAATCAAGCATACCAAAACATGGAAACACACACACACACACACACGCTTGCACGACACAGGCCAAATGATCCGACAAATTACTGAAATGGAAGCAGGAGAATGTGTTTGTTTATCCCCGGGATCTGAAACAGAAAATAAACCAACACTCTATCATAGTCGTCCCTAACACACACACGGAGCGATCCATTTGTTCCGCAGAACAACGCGCAGACGTACGTATATGCAAACGCTTGCTGGAGACTAATAGTCAGATTTGAAGAAGAGCAATAAATCATTAGTTCTGTCATTCTTGAGAGCAAAACAACATTTTCCCCCCGGACGGACAAAGTCGGGGGTTGATTTGAATGATACGCCGTACGTATGTGTGCTCTCTGTTATTGTAGAGCAATAACCACAAGAATTATCAGGAGTAATACAGGAGAGAGCTCTGTATTAGCACTCATCACAGTCTGACATGTGATGATCACATGATTCGATTTGACACTTTAAGACGCAGGCCTTTGCCTCTTTTACGACATCATTTTCGTCATGGTAACATTTGGTTTCGCCGCTGAGCTGATGTTATGCAGATATACACTGACCCCACACTGCTCGCACCTTACAGCTCAAAAAGACAAAATTACAACCAGCTATTTCATGTCAAGGCTCCGAACATCGCTCCGCGTAACGTGGCTCAGTCTTGGTCTCCTGATTTTTATTTCAGATCAGCAATAACTGGATTTTTTCAGCCACTTTAGCGGAGCGGGAACAAAATGTTCCCTATGGCGTACTGTTTGGATTCTTGCCGAGAGTTATTCATGTCTGTCTCTAAATATAAGTCAATGGCCCGCCCTGCACTCTGTTAGCATAGCTTAGCGTAAAGACTTTTTAGCCTTGATACAGCCAAGACTGATTCCCCTTGCCCCCAGTCTTTATGCTAAGCTAAGCTAGTGGCATTAGCTCCATACTGTAGTAGTAGTAGTAGTAGTAGTAAACAAATAAGATATATATTGATGTTTTTATAACGTCTGAATGTGTCCTTTAGTTATAATGTGAGAAGAGTGTTCGTGTATTGTAACCTTAACATCTGTCTCGAATACTCTAATGCTGTTTACAGCAGCTACTGACCCAGATCAAGTCTTATTTATTTCCCACATTAACTCAGCTCTGTTCAGAGATTTTTACAAACTGGAGCCAGATTATATTCGTGAACCGTGTCCTCTTTGGCTTCTGGGGTCATCTCATTGTGGTGAACTGGAAAAGTTTCCCCTTTAGTATTTTATAGATGTGCTGACACTGTATTTGTGTCCTTTGTATGTCCTTTTTATTCTTTTGCTATGCTGTGCTATGTTGTTATGCCTTGTTTCAATGAAACCTGCTGTACTTCCTATGTACTATATATAGTGCTACATCAACACTTCTCTGCTGTTGTTATAGTAAGATGTGATCATGGAATAACTGAAAACTGGATCTGGGACTCCCGCTTTTGTTCTGTAGTTATAATAATTAATTTAGTTTGCACTATTGGACTTTCAGTTGCCAGGTAACGTACATACATATCTGTATACCATTCATGCTGTGATTATGCATTCATGTATGGCACCTTATAAGAAACCTGAATTGGATTGCAATAGTTTGGCCCCTTTTTTGAAGACTGAAGCCGCAGTCCAGCTCGTAAATTTGGAGAATTGTTGTCATACTCCATCAGAATATCCATGTGCTGAAAACTAATGGAATTATTATTGACAATTTAAGTGCTCTTTGGCTTTCTACTGGCTTAAGTGTTGTTTTTTCCAGCAGTGTGAAGTGCTGTTATATCATCCGATGTCTGTCAGCAGCTCTTCGACAGGAGTGCTCTTCATTCAAACGGATAAGGGGTAAGGCCGCGTGTTTCTGATCTTTAAAAGTGAAGTGGCTCTGCCTGCTCGTCTCCCTCACTTCACTGACGAAGCTGGTGCAGAAGTACGTGTTCCTGTTTCCTCAGATAAAATAATTAAGTACAGACTGCAAAGTAATGACACAGACGGGCCACTTGATATCTTTAGGCATTGTTTATTTCGTGTATCCTGACACACTGAGAAAATCCATGTCAATCAAGACCGGTTTGTCACGCCGCCCCCACTTAATTACAAATTAAGACAGCCTGACAGGTCACTGCTGCCTTTGTGTTTGCGATTTTCATGAAGCTATACCGATGGACAGATGGAGAAAGAGAGAGAGAGAGACAGAGCGATGCAAGTTCTCTTCGGCCAAAGCGTGTTGCTTTTTTTGGGTGTCTCTCTTCCTGTTGTTGACAGTTTGTTGGCAGCTCTGGTTGAGAGAGGCATGGTAATTAATTTAGCCAAAGCAGAGCGACCCAGATGTCACAGGAGCAAGTTTTACACTGGGACATATCGCTCTTGTGGTGCGATATGCTTAAATGAAATGATGAATTGGCGAAAACAACATTTAACGTTCACCCAAATCGATATCTCACACATTCCCAAATCTTGTTCCTGCACATGGTGACATCTTACAAGAACCATTTCAACTGTAAACATCAAACTGATGGATCCTAATGAGCAATCAAGAATAAAACCAATGCCCAAACTTTGGGAGTATATGTCCGAGTGAATATTTAAAACCACACATCTCCTCATGGCACATTTATTTGCTTATTTACTGGACCGCACATATTAGTGTCATCAGTCCACTCAAGCTGCTTGCTAAATTTAGGGCAACAGATCGACGCTACCTGTAGACTAAATCATTTTTTTTCTAACTGAAGAACATCAAGTCCTGCGGTGCAGCTCAGCGCCTCCTCCTCATCCCCATGCTGAGAAAAGAGAGTAGAAATCATATCAGCTGAGTCCTGCGTATCCTATGCTTCTCAGAAATATGTGAATTCTCGTGTTTGTGTCTTTTGGACCAGCAGGGATTTGATTTATCAGCTTCCCACTCCCAACTATCACAGCCGTGCGTCATAAAGTGTTTTAATCTCCGTGTCACCTGTGTGTGGACACCCAGAGTGCAGCATTGTTCACGCATTATTACATGACAGAACCATATTAATCGACTGAGAGGGTTCAAAGGCAAAAACGCAGTTGCAGCCCCTTTGCTTCCACTCTTTAGTATGCTGTGTGCGCATCCAGTCTGCGGTGCAGCCTAAAAGCAAACAGTACTGCTGTGCTGGAATAATACGGCTCAGAAAAAAGCTTAGTGTCACCTGTGTCAGTTGGATTGTAGTCATTTGAAACACAACTATATTTAGAGACACGTGCCATACATGCTGTATGAGGGTGAATCTGGGTGGGGAAAGTGAAAGAGCAGCGCTTTCCTCTCCCTAATCCCCGCCGCTGAGGTGTCCATTAGCAAAGCCGGGTTGCTGCTCCGCTGGAGATGCACCGGAGAGGCCAACAGAGCAGACTGTGGTTGTTTCAGCCAGGTGTGAATGTATGTGCGTGTGACACAGATCCTCATTTAGTGCATATTTCCAAAACAAACCTGTAATAAATCAAATTATCACAAGCTAATTATGGCAGATTCTGAGGCCTGCTACGCCCGGATCATCGTCCAGTCTCGCATATTGGCGCTACGGAGCTGCGAGTGTTATGAGAACATGCATTAAAACATTAGCTTGTGGTCATGTGAGGAACCCAAGTCTGGCCTCCAGCTGATCACAACTGTAGGCCACAAAGCGCAGGAGCCAATCATCGGCAAGGATCCAATTCAGTTGGCACCACGCAGAGTTCATGGCACCGCTTACGACCGGCTGAGCAAGTATATGCAAATTTCAGGACACTGCCCCACAGAGAAGGGCGGTGAAGCCTTCAGAGTCCGTTAGAGCACTCCTGTGATCACAGGATCTATGTGACGTGTAATCTTCAGTCATGAATATTGGGACTGCCAAGAGGCAAAACTACTACTAAGGACTTTGAGGTCACATTGTTCTGGCGATTTGGAGGTTTAAGCATTTTATATTCTGCAATTAAAATCTCACACACGTTGAGTATTTTATAAGCTCATTCCAGTGTTTTTGACCACTGAAATATTCAGCCAGTTCATTAGTTAACATGAAACTAAACAATTGATAAGAAAAGAAAAAACACTTTTTTGGTGTCCACTCGGTTCAGAACATGCTGTGCATCACAGATGAAGAGCCTGGAGGATTCGTCAGTACATGGATGATTACTGGGATAAAGGCACAATGATTACAATCCTTCATCAAGCGCCCTCTATTTCCCGTTACACTGGAAAGAGTGTGTGTCTCTGCGCGCGTTTCACTGAAAGTGTGTTAGGAACAGCTCCGTGGAACTCTTTCACAATTTAAACTATTATGCTCAATTACATTTAAAAGGCACCCAAGGCATTACCGAGATATTATTTTCCTTTCTTTCATGTCCAGTGGGGCAGAGAAGGAGTCATGAGGTGTCCTGAGGACAGCAATAAAGAAGCCTGGAAATGTGTTTATGCACTAGGTGAGACGCTGCCCTCCTGGCGCTCATAATACAAGTAGCCACAGAGAAAATGATGGCGGCGGTAAATGCGGTGGGATGGCAGTCAGAGGTTGCGATGACGATCTCAGCGGCAGTCGTTTCAGTTTTTAGTCGGCGCTGTGAAAATGTGCGAGACTCTACGACTCGTTGGTACATGCTCGCTGTGTTTTCTTGGTGGATAGCTGATCGTTTTCGCACGCGGTCGCGATGACATTCCATGAAAACGCTTGCCGCTCTTCTCCCTCTCCTCCTGTACTGTCCTCACCCTCGCACAGCCCCCGCCCTCCCCTCCTTACTGCGTTGAAGGAGGTGCACAATGAACAATCCATTTTAATTGACAGCTTCCTGTTGCACTGTGGCCTGGCTATGTGCAATGGGTAATGCATGAAGGACCTACCTGGGTTGGTTTCCAATGAGGAATGACACTGCCAGGCGCTAATGGTGTGTGCGCACGCGTGTGTGTGGATGAGTGTGTGTTTGTGCACACATGCATATGCTCATCTAACCTGACTTGAAATGAGCGCTGGCAGAGTTAAATGTCCATCAGATGACAGCTTGCATGTCAGAGCCTGTTTATAGACTCATTTGGCTTTGATTGTGCGCTTCAAGTGGGCAGCAGTCACGAACAGCGCCGCACATGGAAACATTGCCGCTTTGTTTCTGGAAATTGTTTCCAAATCATGCTCTTAATCAGTGGAAAATGAAACACCACGGACAGATAAGCACACGTCTAAGTAAGGCATTCACCTGATGTCAGACGGGAGCGCCGAATGAAGTGTTTTTGTGCACGTTTAAATGAAGACCGGGATGAGAAAAGGGATATTACAGTGACGACAGCGGGGTAGAATGGAACCAGAGAAATTATTAAAATTGATGTATGTAACATTGACATTTTCTTTGATAACAATGAAAAAAGTGATTTTGTGGTCCAGATTCACATAAAAGTGAATCCTCTGCCGAAGGATTAGACGCACCGCACTGCCGGGCTGCGCCTCGCAGTGAAGGCAGAGATGAAGAGGAGGATTTGCATAAACCAAAAGCATAAAAGATTCATGCGATTAAGACTGATAGGCAGAAAGGAACCCGACATGGCCGTGGAAGCAGCGCGGCCATTTCGTGTGTCATTTCGTAGTTTTTCCGAGATCTATTTTGTGTTTATTTGCAGGTTTGCAGATAAGCGGGCTTCGGGTTTCATGAGTCATGAGGTTTATTGGGCTGCCTGATTTGAGCTCGCAGTGGGGCTGCTGACTGAGACATGAGATATGGGAAATTGCACAAAACTGAGGTTAGAAGTGTACTACTGGGAAACAGAAAAGCTTTAAAGAAGAGAGATAGAGAGGTAGACGGTTGGGAGATTTTATTGATACACGTAATACAGATGTTTTTCACCCAGAATGAGTTTTCTTTCAGGGATAACTACTCAGATTTCAAAGGAGATTTTTTTTGTGTGTGTGTCTTTTCAATCTTTTATTCATCACTTGAGAACAAAACAGAAAATAGAGGAAAAGAGCTCTGCGTTTTTATCAGCTGAATCTCTCAAACAGTGTGAGTTGTGCATGCTTTTGTTTAAAGTGGATTTATCTAACTGCTCCTCCACACATGGTCAATTTAGATCTAATCAAACCGCAGAGCAGAGCTCCCACACATGACATCGACTGACACACATTAACAGGTCAAAATAACAGCGTCTTCACATCGAGTTCGGTTTGTCCCGGCACATTTTTAGACCGCTGTCTCGCCCGCAAATTTAAGTGCTCGTGCCTTGCCTACACGCACTGTTCACGCTCAGAATGTTACACGGTACATTGAAGTTTCATTTCATGAGGCAGTGGAGGCCACAGTGGCATGCATATGAGAAGTGCTGTAAAGACAGAGACCTGAAGGCATGCATTTAGCCTCTCTGAGAAATTCATTTTGCATGTGCGTGTGTCTTATGTAAACCGGCTTGTTTATGTTCTTGGCAGTCCTGCTGTAGCATGAAAGAAGATAAGTGAAACATTTGGGAAGAAGCCAGACTCTAAATTCACTCTCTTGGTTCAGGATCCTAGTGGCTGACGTTAGTTTTCACGTAAAAGAATGAGAAGCACATGACAAAGCAGGGATTAACGTTAAACAGTGATAAATGAATGTGATACGGCGTGTTAGCAACTCAACCCAAAAGTTTTTGTGACTTTCAGATTCATTTTGGCAACTTTACCATTTTGATTTATTCTCCGCTCTTTTGAGCATTGTTCCCAGCCAGATGCTCAGCACAAAATGGCAGACGGAGTTAGCGATTAGCTGGTGGAACATTTAAACCTCTTTTTTCAGGAGTTGGTGCAGAGCAAAACAAGAAAACAATACTGGATTCAGATCCATCAAGTTGCCAGAAGCGCAACTCCAAATGAATGCTAATGTCACCGCATGTTTAAATATGCAGCGGTTTGCCTTTTTGTCATATTGACCTTATAAGAAGATAATATGTCCGTGTTGTGTTGAACCAAGTGGACAAAAACCTGACTCATGCCAGCATAACAATGATCCTATCCAACATACCCCACAGTGGTGGCAGAGGCTTAACTTTCTTCACCCTGAACAGACTTCTACACTCAACCACGAACCACTAGAGGTCAGTAAAAACAAGATCTGCTGGCGTTACCCTTAAAAGTCCATTCACCATGAAGCATTGCAGTAAGTCTTCATCTAGCATCATCCAATTAAGTATAGAGGTCAAACTGACATCTTCTGCAGCAAAATCCCATTTTGAAAGATTAAAATGTCAGTGAGGCGATATGACATTCTGCGGCGTTACCATGGCTTCAGCTCGGTGATGGTGAGTGGACAAAATGGAAAGTGACAAAAACTAGGCTCCGTTCATGACAAAATACACTAAAATACGTAGGAAGGGAACATATTCTAATGTAGCTGGGTGTATTTTAGTTTTTTTGCACAGTTGTTTACAGTTTTGCGACACAAGAGCGCGAGACAGCCTTCTTTTTCATCAAATACTGACATCCGACTGAGAAATAAAAGTCATTTCGCTAATGAGTACACTAATGTGATAGTGGGTGACGTGTGTGTTCCTGTTATAATGAACACAGAGGAGCTGTGTTTACTGTACTCCCCAGAAAACACATCCATTTGCACAGTGACTAAGCATTGTCAACGCTATTGTTTGACAATCTTAGGTTTGCATAAGTGCTGACT
Organism: Nibea coibor; assembly: GCA_023373845.1. NCBI lineage: Eukaryota > Metazoa > Chordata > Actinopteri > Sciaenidae > Nibea > Nibea coibor. The sequence goes on along the minus strand of CM041739.1, from coordinate 11,852,414 downwards.
TCTGTGATGGGTTATTCATGCAGAGCTGCGGTACCTTTACAGTTTACCGTTTGCAGGAGAAATTACACTTGTAAGTTGAACAGGCACCAAAAAACAAGTGAGACTTAAAGAAACGACATCCCATTAGGGAACAAAACAACAGGCTTAACACCTGACTGCTGATCTGCCATAATATGAATATGACTGAATATGAGGCACACACACACACATGCCCTGTTTGTTTTGTTCCCTCTATCTCTATCCTGCCTCTTCCTCTCCGCCAACCAGCAGTCATCAGCGCTTCAGCACGTCTGCCTCTGTCGAACGTGCACTGTGGCCTCCACTTCGTTGTGATGTGATCATTTTGACCTTTTCCGCTTCACGGGACAGAGACAAGCCTGCTCCCTTTTGGGGATAAGGTTTTAAGGACGTGACTGTACTACACCTAGCCTCTCTTTCAGACGCGCGTGATTCACATCCAAGGAAAAGACACCTGTTTCAGTGATAGATATACGAAGAGATGAACAAAACGTCTGATTGATTTTCTTTTCATACTAACAGCTATAGTGTTAGATGTGCATTTGGAATATTGAGCTCTAAGGTGCTGAAAGAAAAAAAAAAAGTATTAAATCCTCAACACTGAAGGAGGTATTTTGAAAGTGCTACTTGATCTCATAGGCTTAAGTCACGTGTCACATCTCTACAAACATACAGAATTTAAAGAATGGTGTCTCAGTGGTTTACTCTGTCCCCTTATAGAAAATGTCCTCCCCATGTTTGCATGAATTCCTTCCAGGTTCTTGTTAACATCAACTTCAAACGTCATCATGTTAGGTATGGGAACACTGCTACTACTGCCTATGACTAAGCTACTGACCTTAAAGGACCGGTATGTAAGATTTAGGGGATCTACTGGCAGAATTTGGCAAGGAATAAATGTTATATTTATACATCTGTTTTTAATAGTGTGCTGTTGTTACCTTAGAATGAGTCCTCTCAAAGGAAGTGGGTCCTTTCCCACAGAGTCCGCTATGTGTCAACAGTAGCCAACAATCCAACAAGCTGCCTCTGGAGAGGGCGTTTGGTGTATTTTGTGAGTTTCACAGGTAAGTAGTTGCAATCTGCAACCATGCTGCTAGATCCTACACATTGGATCCTTAAAGCTGCTCTAATCAGCACCAAACAACAGACACAAAAAAAAAATCACAAATAGCTGGTGCACCTATGGATGTAGCTACAGGTTGGTGGAGACCAAACTGAGCTAACTGGAGAGGAGTGCTGTGAACAGAAACACGACTAATGCTGCTCTTGTGAAGTTTTTGGAAAGGCTTGTTTTTACTGACCTCCAGTGGTTTGGCTCCTCACACTGCTGCAGAGATCTACAGGTATACTTCCGTACGCCATGATGTCACCGAGGTCATTTCCCTTGAAACCTTCGACCAGAGAGGTTGCTTACTTCCTTACAGCCTGGTGTTAATGGAATGAGCTGTGAGTTGATCTCATTCAAGGTAAGAAAAAAAAAAGCAGACTTTCCCAGAAACTGAACAAACAGTCTCTTTAAATATGGATCGACCTGCTACAGTCCCTGGAGCAGAAATTAGCTGCAGCGCTCGTATCAGACTGCCCTTTCATTCCCACTAACTGCCCCCAAATGTATTGTGTGGCATTTTTGATTGATTGATAAACACAAAGGTCTTAGAACCTGATTTTGTCCTCGGGAGGACAAGGCCTCAACAGCAGGAACGTTATATCAGTTATTGTGTTTTAACTGTCTCTACGCCTGCAGCTGTCTGGGCAGCCTGGAGTTGGCTTAGGGCAGTTGTCCTCTTTAGTCCTGTTGGTGACCCAGCTTTCCTTTTAGCTTCAGAGGAAACCAAGAGAGTGTTATTAATATATATATATATTTTTTCCAATGCACGTACACAGTATGAATGACACTGTATGAACCGGACACACCAGACACTGCATGGTAGGCCAGAGGCTGCTGGAGCATTAGCATGTCCATGTGGGAGTGCTGTGAGGCCTGCGTCCTGATCTGTGCCCTCTCAGCTCTCTCTGCTCTGCCTCACCAGCTGCTTTGTGTCTCTGCTGACGTTCACCAACAAGCAGAGTGAGATCTGACGGACAGTACATGTTGTTCTTGTATGGTAGCCGATCACATTAGTCTGAAAAAGCATTTTCTGGTGAAGAGTTGTGATTTATCATATCAAGTCAAGTTTATACATACTAACATCACACGTTTTTTTTTTTTTACTGTATATCCTTAGAGGCTTCCTTATCACCCTGTCCTTTGAATTAGATGAGGACATATCTGTATTTATCAGTCTATTACTGAATAATATGGTAAAGATTCCATCTTTTAGTGGTTTTGGTTGAAAGGGAATAATTTCTTTGCATACCGGCACCATGATAAGAATATGTCTGTCTAGGGACAAAACTCATGTTCCCAAGCTTCCTAATCTCAGTGTATTTTAGTTTTAGTCATCTTTTCCCAATTACAGTATTCATTTCAGTGACAGCTACTGTGTAGACAGGATCAGAAAATACATTTTTAAAGCAATGTCAACGATGTATTTTGTCTTTTAGCTTGGAGGACTTGTTACAAACCATCATGTGAAAACAACAAAACACCTCACTATGGTGAGAAAGTAACTCAGACTGTCCCAAAAGCCAGAAAAATGGGAACGTGTAGCTGTTAAAGTTTAATTCAGGGAGCAGGTGCAGGCTTAACTGAAGTGTTGAGGAAAAACAGGCAGCCTGGCCAACACCACCAATAACTAAGTGCCAGAAGGCTTGAAAACTGTGACACTTGGGCCCATATATAACTTTGGATAGAATCATTTATATACGGAAACATCTGGAGATGTTTTGCATCCGATGAGGAGGACCAGTTAAGCACCCCATCAGTGGGTACAGGAGAGGCCAGAGACGAGATGTCCCATATTCGGAGATCTAAATGCTGTCCTCCAACAAGTCTCCATATTATGTTTCATTAAATTTAACACTCCTCGCAACTGCGACCCGACTGCACGTAGACTTCATTAAACATGACAGAGACAGAGCAGGTTGTGTCTTATAGATTAAAGCTTGAAGAGAGATGTGATGCAGATGTGCTGTTGGACTTTGGAGGCTCTGATACGTGCAGTCGCTACTGACGCTTCCTGCTAACTGAACGCAGATGTCTCGGCACAGAGAGCGAGGGAGAAATGGTGGATTCGTGGAGTATGTGCTGTGTCAAGGCCTCATTCTTAGAATCCAAACTAATAACATGACTTATATCATGTTTCCGTAAAATAACATGACCGCAAACAATCCATCTTTGGGTATTTTAATACAAGTCTGGAAGCAAATCTCATACAGATAGATCGGCAACATATTTGTTTATATATTGTTTTCTCACAGGCTCCGTTGGCCTACTAGTGCTGTATATCTTATTTATTTATTTACTTATATTGTGAAGAAATATGCCAAGTAAGACATTTCACTGAAGACCACAAAGTGTAAATCTCATTTTTTCGGCCACTTGCAGCCAGAAAGGCGTAACAGACTCTAAACAAAACATCCGGATATTATCACCTTATGAAGCTGACAAAGTGAACAAGATTGCAAAGAGTTGCTTACACATCTACACCTCCAGCAGTCGTGTCTCTGGTCGATGAAGGTAAGTACAATAGTCAGTCTACTTTCAGGTCTGTTTTATTCTTCACCCTCTCCTGAAAATATATCTGGCCTTTTTTCTTTTAGCAGGGTTCAATAGCCGTAAAATCAAAACAATGAGCTGAAAAACACCAAAAAGGTTTGTTAAGCCGAGGAGCGCTGCAGAGCTGAGGTATGATTCTCCGTGGGTTTGTCACCCTTCAGCATTACACACAACAATTTCATCCACCGTTAAGAACGACTTTTTCCACACATTTCCACACATTTTGCACTCGCCTGCGTCACAATCACACAGTCGCGCACATTCACATTTACATTGTAGTCTTACAGTTGGTTTTTGTGCAGTTATGAATCTTAATTGTGTGCTGAGTGTTTTTTTTAAGCCAAACAGACTTGTGATTTCCTTCCAACCAAATGCTACAGCAGCTGAGTCTATTAATTAGACCCCATCCCTTGACTGGTTATTGTTGTGCTAATCGGGGGAATCATGTGTTTTTGTGTTTGTCTGGAATGAACGCTACCTTGACTCGTTAGAGAAGACAGTTATTGATTTATTTTCTTACATTTCCTTCAATCTTCAGTCATGATGCATGATACTTTTTGGACAAAATCTCTGTGCCTGATGGTCCTGAATTATTTAGCACTGACTTCAACTCATGCTCCTCTCGCCGCCTGTGACTTACCCCCTCTTTCGCCTCGCTGTATGCATCACAGTGCTCTCTGTGTGCCTTACCATACTGTATAAAGACCACAACAGAGCCACGGATCGGTTTAGACTGTCGAATGAGAAATGCTTTTTGATGGGTTTATGTCAAACAATGAGAAGGCTGACATATCAGCTTCCGCCACCTCGTTTTTCAACAGTTTTCATCATTTACATCTGCAGGAAAACTGAATTTAGCCTCGGTGAGCTTCTCAAACTGTAACACCACCCCGTTCGGAGGATTTTGAATTGAATCCGGGCACCTGGGATAAAATGCTTTGAATATTTCTGCACTGCTATCATTGTCAGGTATTGTATTCTGAGCCACATGAGTATTGCATAATGCATAGACAGAGCACAGCGGCCCATCACTGTAATAAGCTAGCGTGACACAAATCTTCACCTTCGCCAGGAAAAAAAAACAACAGGATATATAAAAGAAAATCAACTTACTGAAGGGTGCAGTGTACGTGGTCATGATGAATGCAAACACAGAGGCTTATACATCTACTACTATACTCAGGATATGTCCCTTATTTCATTCCACAGTGTCCTTTAACATATGGACACTGTCAACGTGACATCCATTATTTTTAGCCTTGTCAGTAGTGCGACTCTGTGGATGACAATATTTGTTTTTATCCACACAGAAATATCTTGGTGAATTGAAATGAAGTTTTTGCTTTGTACTGAGATGTTTTCACCATAAGTGATCAGATTAATATCAACAACACAGGTTAGCAAAACCTAAGAGGACGCTATTAAAAAAAAAGAGAAGATTTATAATTAAAGGTCAGAATTCCTGACCGATGTTTGACAAACAGCACACCACCTCCAAGACAAACACACTGCATAATGGGCCTAAGGTGGGCACCTTAATTAAAGGTCATATTTTAAAACTCAGCATGAGACCATAGACTCTGATTTGACAAGCAGGCTATAGCATTTTATTATTGTATCGTTGAGTTTCCTGCAAGTGTGAAAATATGAAGTGTGATGAGAAAACATTGTTTGTGTCAAATAGAAGAGAGATATGAACAATTCATAAACTCACCAGTGAGACTTCATGTTCTGAGGCTGAAATGCATTCATCCTCTGGGGACAATGAACATCCAAATAATAACAATGATACATTTCATGGTTATTAATTCATAAGTTGGTGAAATATTTCAGTCCAGTCCAAAATTGTTGCGCTGACTAACATTTTTCATCCATCGATGCTGCAAGTGTAGCTGAAAGCACACAGGAACCACAAGTTCAAATAAATAATCATCAAAATAGTCATATAACGCAGCTCATCACACAAATCTATCTGTTAAACTAAACATAGGAATGAATTAAACACACTGAGTGGATGAATGATCTTCTTTCCTGCATCTATCCATCACTTGACTGTTAATTTACTACTTAATCATCCTCTACACATCCTCTCCCCTCCCCTGTTACTCATGTTTACCTGTCTGAGTATGCCGGCAGAGCTGCACTCACTCTCAGTAATTCTGTCTTTCCTCTCGTTTCACCATCCCCTCTCTGCACCGGGAAGAAGTCTCTTCTACCATCTGCCTGCTAATCAGAGTGCTCAGGCTGTCCCCCCTTCATGGAGCTTGGTTCCCAGCAGCAGTAAAGAGAGATCCTGCCTACTCATTTAGCGAGCAGTCGGCACAGCACCTACATTCACTTCACAACAACATAACAAGGTTATGGTCACCCACGTCTGTACGCCGTGCAGGAACGATTCGTTTTTAGCTTTTTTTCTCATCGCTGTCAGCAATTGTTGTGTGTAGATTTAAGGAGTTGCACAAATCCATCTTTTAGTGTCTAACTCATCGGTGCAGAGCGCCTTATTACACAGAAGATCAGAGAGGTAACTTGCCTCATCACATTCCTTCTGTGCAAGTATATATAGGTGCACAATAATGACATATGGCTTTGTCCTGAGGCTGCGTGCACAGGTAGTTTGTCTTAATTAACTGAGAAGGAAGGCTTCTCCTATTCTTCGGGAGCCAATACAGACAGCAACCCACATGGTAATAACTAAAGTTGGATCCACGAGCTTCACAGAAACTTGCATGAACGCCCATACACACAAAGCCAGTACCAGCACGAGCGCAAGCGCGCGCACACGTTCATGACTCCTACACACGTGTGACTCATGGGACTGTGCTTAAAGTTTATCATTTCTAACTTTCACACAAAGAAATAACGTGTCAGTCTCCACCTTCACCCTCTTGCACGTTCCTTTAAGTTTTCCCCTGTCGCATGATAGTGCAGGCATTATTGAGTAGTAATATCTGTGTGGGGACTGGGGGAACATGAGGGTTTACGACACTCCCACTCACTCTTTTAACCATAATCTTTCACACCCCGATGAGCCTAATTGGCCTGGTGGGTGCTCATCAATCCTGTCCGCTGACATAATGCTTGACCTTTATTGTTTATTAGCAATGTGCCAGTACATCCAGTATGGATAATCTAGAACAGCACTCTACAGCCAATTAGTAACCCAGTGTTCAGCAGCTCAAGTCCCCGCGGGTGCGTGGTGGACATCCTTAGCTACACATAATCTTTGCCTAAGAGATAGGATTGATTGAGAAAAGCAGCGGAGGGAGAGCACTGTGAAAATGTTCTCTGTAGGGGTTAAGGTGTTATACTGGCCATAAAAGCGTTGGTGTCCTGGTGGATGAAACACCGCCAGGTAAAATAAACTCTTCAGTTTAATAGAAGCTGGATACGTAACAGGTTAGATCAAGACCCAAACACAGACTCCTTAGACATAACAGAAGTGGTTAAAAGGCACTTTACTCAATGGTCGGACTGATATCTGTAACATGCAGACAAACAGTAGAATACAACATACCGGTCTGGTGTTGGAAATTCTTGTTAACTGGTGTGAGACTGAAATCAAGCTGCCTTTGGGGAGTTTTATTCTTTGCAAAGAAGGTCAGCAGCCAGTCAAAGTGAACAGATAAAGTAACCTATGAGAGAGTTGTTTTGCAGAGTATTGATCTTGACATGCACAGAGCAGCAAAGCTTGCACAAAAGAAACAACAGATGATGTGTACGATAGCTTATTGGCGAATGGATACAGAGGATAAATGAGAACTTTAGGAGTGAACATTAAAGTGGCAAAAGAAAAGCAAAGTGCCTTCTGTCTCTGCCATGCTGTCACAATAGCTGCAACCTTGTTAATTTTATTACTAACACCTAACGTGCTTTTACTCCTAATGTGTACTCTTAGAAAGGCCAATTGAACTTAATGAATCGAGAGCAGCATGATTTTTCATCAGATTAAATGCTTCCTCATCAAAATATGCCCGATGAACAGATCGCATGCCGTGTCCTAATTTAGAGGCCGGACCCTCTGAAGTCCACATCTCTAGAAGGACCCACAAGGCCTGTCCTATTTCACTGGCTGAGCTGAGGAATGGTCACATCACCATACCTTTTCACTGGTATTTGCATCAAACAGGTCTATATATTTAAGTTTTATTATTGTCAAAAGAAATAAAAAAACAAACATGTGTCTGCATATTTTGGACATTGCTGAAAGAATTGATTAACTGCTGAACACTGATCCAGATTGTTTGTGATGTTTTTCACTTCTTGCCAAATGACATCGAGCAGGAAAATAATATTACAGTGTTCAATTGTGGGCCTTTAAAGCAGATCATTTTTATAAATGCTTCCATTGAAATGCCCATGCTGAAATGACACCGTAATCTATCTCTATTCATATCGCCATTATTGTGACAGATTGGACTGGGCTGTCATTGCCAAAAGCCTGAGGTCTGTTTAGACTCGATAAGCTAAAATGTGGCGAGACACTGAAGGCAGAGTTTGGTGGGTTTTTTTTAATTTTTTTGTTTCACTTTCAAATTCAACTCACTTTTTTAGAAAAAAATGACTCAACAAAAGCAGCATTATTCAAATATTATGTGATAGGGAGTCTGTTTTCATTAAAAAGGGAAAGTCAAGCAGAAAGGTTAGGAAATGAAGAGGTGAGGAGTGACTTTTGGAAGTTTTCCTGTCTTTCTTTCTTTCTTTTTCCCGTCGCATTCATGCAGCGCTTGAAGAAGGAAGAGCAATAAATGACTGATATGAAGTACGCCGCCTTCAACAGTTCCTTCCTCCACTAGACGCATCTCTTCTGAATCGGGAAAAGACTGATGTGCTGTCAGACCAACCTCCACAGGGAGATAACCGTAAAGCTACATGGTGCTCGGTCACTCAGAGTCTTTCTCAAGCGTCACCTGATAATACCTTCAATACATGCTTCCCTGTATTTCGTGAACTTAATTAATGAGCTGTTGCTCATCTGGGAATTCTCTGCATGACCCTGAAATACCTGATATCTATCAGCTGAAAGTTTACTACTTCAGCTGAAGCAGTGGTTTCATTTCAGCTGAAGATGAATTTCCTCTCAGAGAGCTGGCCAAGTGCGAGGTGATAAATCTTCTAATCTACAGCCTGAGAAATGTGTAGTCTGGGTCAGAGTTTAAATTCTATTAAAGGCTGGTTAAAGTCAGTTTAAATGTATTACTTCTATATTGTATTAATAACTTTCTGACTGTGCCTTTTGACAGAATTATTATGATTAATATTTCCCTTTATATGATCAAAGTTGAACTCATTCTTTGAAATGTTTTCCTTTAAAGATCTAAATATCCCTGAATACCCCTCGCCTCACCCTCCCCTTTTATTGTACAGGATTAGCTACACTGTACAAAAGTCCATGTCGAGGGACCAGTGTTTATTTTGTCTGTTCTAGGCTACTGAAGACAGACTCCATGGAAGAGGACAAGCTCCACCTGTGGATATAAGAGGCAACAAAAACACAAGGAGTCAATTCTCAGGTGATGGTACACTAACGAGAACATATTTATGCATATTATATTACATTTCTGTTACATTCTCTAAATAGAGACCATACTTTTACACCCTGGACCTTCAGAGGCTTTAGAGGATGCTACTACCAGCAAAAATGGTAAATGTAAATGTAAATCTGGCAAAAAACCAAACCCAAACTTTACTTTGTAAAGAAGATAGCTGAACAGTGAGATAAGCAAAGAGATTCAGTAAAAAGGGGGTCAAAGGTTATGAAAATAAACATTCAGCTTGTTTGGACTAGTATGTGTTGTTCTCTCTGTGGGACATCAGTCCTTTTCCTTAGGGTGTCGTCAGTGTATGTTTCGTTACTCCTGTATTTTTCCTCTTGCTTCTTTTGATGCCACAGTGGAATTGTGACAATCTCCATTACGTATGGAAGGTCACCATCTCGCACAGCTGTCCAGTCCTCAGCAATCGCTTTCAATCAGCCCCTCTGTTTGATTTATTACTTCCTGTTGACTTTGGGATTGTTACATTTCACTACACTGTCTTGTGTAGCTACAATTTGAAGCTCCTCTGGTGCTTGGGAGCGCTGACCGCAAGGCCGAGCTGTGGAGTCTAAAATAGTTTGGGGAGTCAGAGGCTGAAATAAAAGGGATGTTGGGGTGGAAAATAAAATCACACTCATCCCTGAGTTTGGCTGGTTGTGGGCAGGTTGGATGCCTGTGAGAACCTAACATGTCAGGAGGATGGTTATGTGACTTGAGGCCCCTCAGGGAGTGGCAGGTGGGGGTCAAACAGCTTAATTAATTGTTCCACAATCTTGCATCTGGATTAGCACGATTTAAAATAGCACATAACCATCCTATCAGAATGTCTGAGACTTGTACACGATGATAAACGAGCGTGTGAAGCAGATACGTAACAGCCAAATCTCCGCTGGGCGTTTGCCTTGTGGAGTGAGTGTTAAGCCTCATTAGGCTGCGTTCATCTCAGGGTCGCTGAGACTGAGGTCAGGGCCAGGGAAACCCTCCTCCGCCCTTCCCACATCGTCTTCCACTTCCTGTCCCAGCTAACAGCTGGCTCTTCCTCATCCTCTAGAAAAAGGATAATTTATGATTTAGCTTCACAATTTTGACAGGTAATAAACTAAAATGGCTAATATTTTTTGAGGGCAGACGATGGATACAAATGAACAAAAACAACTTCAGCATCACTGAACTTGATTATTTATATCAAAACACTAGATAGCAGTTTATGCTGCATATTTCTTCATGAGTTTTTTATTCTTTTCATCTGTTTAGCGGCTTATTATATATTTTACTATTGGTTGTCACCGTTGCTGCACTGCACACACCAAAAGTAATTAAATGATTAATTGATTTTATAAAATGTATTATGATTATTTACCTGTTCGTCGATTTATAACACCAGCATTCATTTGGAGTCACATGTTTGGCCATATGGTGAATAAATTCAATATTCACCCTTGTGTTAGCTCTGTTTTGGTCTCCACCAACTCCTGTGGGAAATATCTGCCTCTTTAGCTGCTAAATGCTCCACTGTGTTCACCAGCTAGTCGCTAACTGCGTGTACTGGGTACAGGACAGTTAGTGTACAATCTGTTTCACCCACATTTAGTCTGGATTCTCACGTGTAAGCTCACACATGTGCGGAGTGCAAAACTGGTTCCAACTACCTACAAAGTCTCAGAGTAAAGCGAACTTGATCCTACTTTTAGGGACCGGAGTATGAGCATGTTCTTCTTATTGTAGCTTAAAAAAAGAAAAAAAAAGCCTCCTATATCTTCTCGGATTAGGAGAGTCAGAGAAATGTGCCGATGCTTCAACAGTTCTGAGCTGATGGCAGCGACATGCACACACTTTTTGGCTAAAGGATTTACATATTTTGAAATGCTTGACAACAAAAGAAAGCTCCGACATTAAGACTGAACACTTGTGACAGATCGAGGCAAATTGCTTCATGCACAGCGTCCGTCCTCGTTCCAAGTTGCCCATTTTTTTTAGGCTCTAGGTAGACTATCATCGCTTGAATTGCTCCTGGTTTCTATATTTTAGATTTTGGTCAGCATCATATCTAACGCTGAAGATTCGCAATGATGACCGTGAGAATGTTCATCATCGTGTTGGAGTTTGAGCGTGTGATGAGCCACTTATGAAGATGAAGTCTACTCTCCGCATGAGGAGCAGGTTAAAGACTTTTTTAACTCTTGTATCTGGATCATTTCAGTTCCAGCGTGAATCTTTATACTGAATCCAAGTTTCCCCCCAGTCTCTGCATCCGTCCCACCAATAGCTGAACTCAGCTATTTGGAGGCTCAAGGCAAAGTCAAGCTCAGGGGCCCTTTAATTACACCCCCAGTATATATACCTACCTTTACTACGAAGTGAAACTGGGGCAGAGCAGAGTATGCTTTGAATAGTTGCCGATGCACACACACACACACACACACACTGTGTTTTTACAGTATTTTAGGATCATTATCTGTATGTCTAATGATTATTCTCCCTCGGCTACTAACATTAGTTGGCAAGCTGCACACTTGGCAGTACAAGCAGTTGATTCTTTGACATAAAACATTTTCAGCAAAGATTTTATTTTTGTTTCTCTGCACCAAGTAGCTAGCTTTACTCCTGTGAATTTATTATTTCGGATAGTCAAGAAAAACACCAAGACCAAATCTTGTGACACTACACTGAATCATTTTCATCATACCAAACAGGTCAGGTGGTCTTTTGCAGGTGATTATATGTATAGGCTTACATTCATAGTATTTTCTGTGCCCCTTTTTGTATTGACCTACTTTTGCATCATAGTAAGACCGGTCCATTTCCTGTCTTAATGCATCAATTTCCATATTGTCGCAGGTCATAGGTGTCCTTTTAGCAGTGTGGTTACACCCATATAGCAGAGCGCTCCTGCACTCCTGCAGGTGCGTGAAAGTACGTGTGTTTTTACAGATGATCATAGGAAGAGATACAGGAAGCCGGTGGAGCACCAGAGCAAACAGGAACACAGTGAAGCACTAGAGCGCACCAAGAATAGCACCTTCCATCGGAGACTGTGAGAGATATACACTACACAAAATTTCCCTAGAAAATTAATCAGCTGCGCGGATGTTTTGTTTGGATTTAAATATTACCGAACGAATTCCCCCTAGAAACAAAAGAAGATTTAATCTCAGCACTGACTGCTGAGGAAGCATGTTCACTTGATGAAAAGGAGTGTGCAGGGATGAATACAATAACCCGCCCCCACCTCCCCTCACGTGTGAGGACAATGTTGGGGAATAACAGAAGCCTCATTGTCCACCTTACATGATCCATCTGTGCTGTGCTATCTGTTTACTGTGGTCTCAGGCATACATCAGGGTAAACTTGAACAAGGAGAGCTGCAAAATACAAGACATTTAGGCTCAACTAACCAACTAACTAATTAGGATTAGGCTGGCAATATTCTTCATTCGTATATTTATTTTTTTTTTTACAACAAATCCCACAAAAAGACAAAAAATGCAATACATGTCTGTCTTAATACAAATTCCCCTCTCAATCCTGCCTAAACCTTTAAAAACAGGTCACAAATATATAGTTTCATTTATTTTAAAAGGGCTAAACAGATGGGCACTGTAGTTTTTAGTTACTCAAACAGAGGTAAATACAGCATTTGTTCTAAACTATTTTCAGCTGTGGATCAATACACAATTCTTGCCCTTTAGTAATTATTTCTGGCAGCCTGATGCAACATGAATTACAGTGCGTGTGTACATCGCAAAAAAGGTATTTTTTAGTATTATTGCACATTAGATGCACAGTCAACGCTGGACCGACATCAAGAAAAATATCATGTTTTTCTAAAGACTATCACCTACCTGGAAAGTTCCCCAGTGTAACATGTTGTTTGATGGTGAATATTGTTTTAAAAATATGTCTTGAAATCTCCATGGCGACTCCCTTCATGAGTAGAATCTTCACTTTCTTGCAGTGTCAAGTGGCACGGAGGGCACATATTTCTTTTTGCATGCAGACAAACTCAGGCCTGTAGTCTCACTGTCACTTTTAAGTTAGTGCTGCAGTGTTCTGATTTCCTTTGACACCTCAAGTCATGCACTCGCTGTTTGTGTTAGGGCAGTATATATCAGAATGGCCTGGAGACAGTGAGCTCTGGTTGCACCCTCACTTCGATGTGACACCAGCTGATTTACTCTAATGACAAACTGCTTCTTCTTCCCTGATACGCAGCTTCCTGGGATTGACGTGAGTTTTGGCCTTGCTCGCCTCTAACCCTTATCTTGTTAGAGAAAATTGAAAAAAGCAATTACCTGCAGATGTCTGACAAACAAGGTAATGTAGCAGAGGACAACAAGCAGCCGCTCTCTTTATTGTTCTCTCGCTTCCTTTTTTTTTCCAAATGCTGTGACCATCTTGAAACATTTATAACCACATCTCCTCTGACTATTGTGACTGCAAATAGCCTTGCCCACAGTGCTCGCTGACCGTAAACAACACTTGCAGCCGACTCTGACCCTCCACTCTTCCTCCCCTTTAAAGAGGAATAAAGCTTTCCCTTCAGCATCCCATACCAGGAAATATTTCCACTGCGTCCCGTTAGTCTGTTGCTCTCATTAAGCCTTCAGAAGAGGAGTTTTGGAGGTCGAATGTCGCCACAGTGCTGCTTCTCTTCCTGAACTAGACTTCAACTTTGTTTACAGTCTGTGATAAATGAAAGGCTCTGTGGATGGAGAGCGCAGACTGGAGAGGCCTGCTCATCAACACTAATTTTGACTTGAATAAAAATGCAATTAGCAGAGCATTTATCTGATGAATAGCGAAGGATTGTGAGGGGCCCGTGTTTAGTCTTGTGTGAAAGTTTCCTTTCTTTTCTCTGGAGGGAAAATGAAGATAATATAACATGCCGTGCTGCTCAATTTGGACTCAATCTGAAGATGCAACAGAACCAAAGAATGTGAGAAGACATGTCTTGGAGTAACAGAAAACAACGCGGCAGCTAATTAAAAGGATTCTCGTTGCAACGAAGCAGTTGATTAGAAAGATAATTGAATCGGGAGGTGAGATTTAACAAGGGAGTTGTACGTCATGTCGGGTAGTAATCAGTAAACTCTCAGGGAGAAAATTACATACGAGCTCTCATGTAAATATTTCCTCAGATAATGCAACAGGCGTAAAAAAAATGGATGGCTGCGATCTCTTGAGAAATTATGTTGCATATACAAACAAAAGCAACCGATTAAGTTACACATGTCCTGGTCAACATTGCTTTCACCCTCTTCAAAATGAGGATGACGATACAAAGCTTATTTTACCGCCTCGGCCCTGACATCTCGTGTGTTTCAAGAGACTGAGAATCCCTTCGAGAGACAGTTTCCTTCCTCACAACGGCCGCACTTCTCTCAGACTGTCTAATTCTGGTCATGGATAAAGTGATGCCGCCATCATGAGAAGAAGAAACAGCCACCTTCGCACTTGTTTCCCTTGATATTTCAACAGCACCCTCATGAATATGGGTGTACTTCACAAAACAAATACTCCTTTAAACTTTTTTTTTTAATCCATAAAGCCCCTCAAACAGGGTGATTATCTTGGCAAGGTGCCAGTGAGCTGTTGGAGTACTTTAAAGACATTCCTAAGAGGATATAAATAGTGTATTTATCCTCAGCACCCCCCGCGCAGACAATAGGCTGATGTGGAGCCTGTCAGCCTTCTTCTCACTATCCAGACTTTGCCCATTATATCCTTTTCTCAGGCAGGTTTCATCATATGTAACATTTCACATGCAGTTTATGTCCCAAATGCACCATGTGGCGACCTCAGTATGGAAAACAACGCTGTGCTTTTTATATTCTTCCCCATAAATGTTGAAGACTGAATTATTTCTATGTGTTTTGAAGAGGTGGGGAGTTAGAGGGAAGTTGAAGTCATAATTTATAGGACTTTTTCATAAAGCAGGGGATCACAGCCTAAGGCTCGGCTCATGATATTTAGCTCTCTTATTGAACCGCAGCGGTTTAATGCAGGATAAAGGAGCAGCTCTACCTGCTGTCTCCTCAGATGTTATTTTAGGAAGACGGACTGTTTGCATTTGGGTTGTGTCACATGTGAGCATCCCTCCTCTGGCATGTTCAGTCAGTGAAATGTACCGGACTTTCTTTTTCGCGCCTTCCCAGTAACATTTTATTTGTAAGGAGAATAAAAAAGTTTTACAACACAATGAAAGTCATACTGCTGGACAACATCACCCCGATCTGATCTCTGTCCCAGGATGCTGAAATCAGGTGGTATGGCAGAATTGTGATCTCACAAGGTTTAAATATTTACTGACAAAACACTGAAGCATTGAAACGAAATACACAGATTTATCCAATACACTTAACACACGTAGGCCTCAGCTTGGCCATTGTTCTGGTGTAAGGTGGTGTGATTAGACTCTTGGGACTGTTATGCAAGCCTGGGGCGTCACTGATAAGAAATGGCTGAGAGTCTCAATGTGGCTGTAGCTGCAGCAAGCAAAGATAAATGTATCTGAATTACCTGTAATAAAATTGAAAATTTCAACCATGCAATCTTCTACTCTCGATGATAAACCCTGTTTAAATCATTTCATCTATGGGATTTTATATATATATTTTTTTTACATGACGCACGATCAGGTAACACCTGGTTGTCTGCTTATCCCCATGCTCATATTTCACAGATGGTGGAGATTAATCTTCAATTTATCTCTACAGAAAACACCCACTGTGAGCCAGCCGCCAGCCCTGGGAATCCAGCTACATCCATGACTTTAAATTTACTCTAAAGTAGCTCTTCCCTCCTCCTTGCTGCAGCATAAAAGATTGCTATAATACAGGGAGTTTGTGTTCAAAGGTGCAGGTTTGCCAGGACTTATTATACAGTGACCTATATATTACAACTTTGCATATCCCAGGTGACATAAATATAGCTAAAGATTAAATAGCAGACCATGTTTGATGCTTGCATCAAGTTTGCAACACTGAAACACTACAAATATTTCTCTTTTGCTTTGCTAAACTTTACATTTTATTCATAGACTTTAACACTGGACACGACACTGGATCCTTTTCCCCCCCATTATGACAGTAGCACATTGAAATGATTCTGGGGAGGGAAACAGCCAGCCGAGAAGAATGAGTTCTAATAATATAAATCCATCCACTGTTGAGTGAGAGAGGCGTAAACAGGTTTGTCCCTTTCTGCATTTAGGTGCGTTTAGAAGTTCTGCAGATGATTTTCTTAAAGGATTTCCTGAAATCCCTGTTGAATATGGTGTATATTATGGGGTTCACAGAACTGTTGCAGTAGCCAATCCAAAAGAAAAGGTTGAAAAGTGCACCGGGGATGTAGCAGCTGTCTCTGCAGAGAGCATGCAGGGTGTATGTGAAGAAGAAAGGGAACCAGCACAGGACAAACACCCCCATCACTACCGCCAGTACGAAGGTGAAACGTTTCTCCCGCATCTGGGCCACTTTGGTTTTGTTGGCCGCAGCCAGCTGTTGTCGCGCAGCTGGGTTCTTCTGCTCCGGGTAGAGCTGTAAGGCCCGGGCTGAAGCCCAGGAGAGACGGCAGTTCTGAGGAGGGCAGCAGTCCGACCCCTCCACCTTCCTCCGCTTTGTGAAGCGATGATTACGGGGTTTAGTATCCGACGGACAACAGCTCTCCTCCAGGTCTATGTCATCCAGCTCCCCTTGCCTCTGTTGGTGGCTGCCGGAGCTCTGGCTGCTGGGGCTTTCCATCTCGAAGCGGTCCTTCCTGACGAAACAGGTCTCGGACTGAGAGGGTTGCCTCTCCAGGCCGTTCTTGGCCACGAACACTGTGGAGGAGCGCTGCTTGGCCACCTTATATATCTTACAGTAAACCAGAATCATTATGAGACCCGGAGCGAAGAAGGACACCATGCAGGAGGAGAGGATGTACCAGGTCTCATCGTTCAGTAGACACGTCCGTTCATCATGTTTGGTCATGAGAAGAGGAGGGAAAGAGATGACAGCAGATATCATCCAGACCACAGCGATCATGGACTTGATGCGCTTTGGTGTCCGCTTCAGGTTGTAGCTGACCGCCTTTGTCACCGACCAGTAGCGATCCAGGCTGATGGCGCACAGGTGCACGATGGATGAAGTGCAGAACAAAACGTCCAGAGCAAGATAGAAGGCGCACCAAGTACTTCCAAAGTACCAGTAACCCATCACCTCATTGGCGAGGGAGAAAGGGATGACCAGCGTGGCCACCAGGATGTCCGCTGATGCCAGAGACACCAGGAAAAGGTTCTGGGGCGCACGGAGAGCCCGGCTGGTCAGCACCGCTACAATCACCAACACGTTACCGACAATGGTCACCGAAATGATCATGGAAACCACCAGAATGATGAGCGCAGTAGCTGCCTCCGTGTGTGGCAAGGCACCCGGCGCGTCCGTGGTGTTTTCATTGTTGGAAACGTTTTCCACCGACAGATTTAACTGGGTTAAATCCATCCTGGTTCCACTTTGTCCTTTCGCATCATGTTTGTTCTTTCCCACGCATTTCTTTTCCAAAACAGCGAAGATTGGGTGCGCAAAGCTGCTTCCCACTAACACATGGAGCTACGTTGCGCGTAACGCTCCCGGTCAGGACACACAGTGTCACAGTGTAAGCCACATAAGACACAGCACGTACACAAATGTTTCTCCTGAAATAGCAAACTCTTCATCACAGGTCCTCCAAATAGTCCCGACCGGCACACAGAGCTCTGCAAACATCTGTGAGATGAACGGAGTTTACAGTCCAAGGCTCCACGAGTAAAGCCATTCCTCTGCTGTCACATCGCCGTGCGTAATGCTGCTTGTGCGCTTTGGAGAACAGCGTCGCTTTGGAGACGCACGGGAGATGCACAGTCTGTAGAATGCATGCCCATGCAGGAGCGAGGTGACATCACACCGAGGACCAGCCCATCCCCAAACTTAAAGGAGAGAGAGAGAGAGAGAGAGAGAGAGAGAGAGAGAGAGATGTTTAGACAGTTGGATTTGGAATTTCTTTGAAAATGTGTTTGTCTTGAGGCGAGCTCTTGGGCTTGTTGTCTTTGATTCCATACACTCACACTTTGTTGTTTTCTTTTTATTTAAACTTTTTTTTTTTACTCAGCATGCAAGGAGATGAAAAACAAAGTCTTACTGCATAACAAAATATATAACTACAGTCCAGTGTGTAAGAGTATTTCTTGCAGGAATCAAATACAACATCCATAAATATGTTTTAATCAGCATATAATAACCTGAGTATGGATCCAAGATAGTTTTTGTTGTCAGTGAGAGCTGGTCCTCTTCCATGGAGTCCACCATGTTGAACCGCCATTTTTGTACAGTCGCCCAGAACGGACAAACCAAACACTGATCTAGATATGGGCTTTTTGCTTTTTATGTGGATTTCACAGCCAGATCTTTTCATACATGCTTGTAAAGAGAAGATGTTATTTAGTCACAATCTGCAACTTCACTGGCACTAAATCCTGCACACTGAACCTTTAACTAAATATTTTTTAATGTTTTCATGGCGCTGACAGCACCATAGCGGGGATGTCTCGATGATATGGACATACAGAGTCACTGATGGACAAGGAGGAAAAACAGCACAGTGGGAGGTTTTTGCTGAACTTTATCAGCTCTGCAGGGCTGCCATTTAGGAGGCCGTTTTAGTGCAACAGTGATTTACTGATGAAATTTGTGAAATTTAACAGCGCATTTTTAATGGTCCGCTTCATTGATGGTGGCCTAAGCTTTTCCATTATTCCTATACCGTAATATGGACTCATCTGTGAGGGCACACAGAGGTAATACCTGTTGCTGAGAGGCTTGTATCCTTTTGCTCAGGAGATCTAGTTATATAACATGTATGCAGTGTGTTAGCCATCCAGTCATACTGCCAGAGGATATTTACCAGTCAGAAATGATACACGAAGACACACGCACACGGCCAGTCAGGGGTCATTGTGAAATGAAACTATGAAATAAAATTGCTGCAGAGCTGATGAGCAGGCGTAGCTCTCCAAATGCATTTCACTAATTTGGGATTTAAAAGAATCGATTTGCAAAATAAGCAGCGTGTGCTTAAAGCCTTTCAGTATAGGATTTGTAGTCCATTTAAAGCTGTTCGGTGAATGCCAACACTAATATTGGTGTAGGTGTGCGTATCCTTGAGAGTGAGTTGTCTAAAGGCTTAGCAAGAACATCCTTTCGCAGCTGCAGTGCGACGAACCACAAAGTAGATCTGGACGAGGACGTGGAAGAGGATTCACTTCCATCTGTTCCCTCGTTCTTTCTCCCTCGCGATGATCTCACTCCCCAGGAGAACATAACAAACAGTGAAGATCATCTAAAGGCTGCCTGTCACCATATATCAGTGGACTGGAGACATTGCCTTAAGGGTCTACCTGCTGCATAAAAACAGAAAAAAAACAATGACCTCAGCAGCTAGTGCCCTCCAACACAAACACACTCTTTATACAAGCAATAAAGCAAAAAGTTGTGTTGTGTCTGACTGTAGAACCTGAGGGAGATCCAAGAAATTACCTACAAGTATAAGTATTACAAATGACCTAGTTGTTATGCAACCTCTTGATAGAAGATGCAATTACACACGTTTCCACTGTTTTGTTATTTTTTATTTTAACATTAAAGGAGCGTTAACAAGCGCATGAATTTGTTCTAAAGTGGAGGACAGATGACACGCTGCCTGAAGGTTGCCTAAAGTGGTTTTGTACCGTATGACTGGAAACTGAAATTATGCAACAGTTTGGATTTTTTTTTTCCACTCACAGGTGTTCAAAATCCAGTCAAAGCGAGAACAAAATGTTTTGTCTGGTTTGTGCACTGACTTCACTTTCTGCAAAAAGAAGAAGAAAAAAAACTCTTTTGTTTTCTGTTCTAGCCTCTAAAAAATACAGAATTTACAGTAACATAACACACGATGCACACACCTATACACCTATCTACATTTGTATTTTTTTTGTATAATTTGTACACATGCAAAGAATCTGACTCTGCAACAAGACATATGTGACACACATATATATGACACATGTGCTATGTATCCCAAAAGAGAAAAACACACACACACCAGCAAATGTCTGTACCTAATGTATTCATATACCCATGAATGTAATCTTTATTATTGACTGTATATCCTGACATAGCAAGCTGCTGTTTTGATGTTATCACAGAAAAATGATTTTGTGACCTCAGGAAAACTAAATATTAAAAATAATTACACCAGCCTTCCGTACTTTCTATTCCGAGTAAGGCGACAATACCCAGCATCCTGTGAGTTTGGCTCCAGCTTCCTGTTATGATGCAGTCGTCACACCTAACGAGGGGTGGATATGCAGACGTGCCCGTCCTGAGGTCCCCTGCCTCTGTGCGGCTCAAGGATTTCCCCAAACAACACAAATCAAAGCTCTGATCAATAGGCAAAAAACAAAATAAATGTAATCAGCTATTCAGCATGTACATATCTGAATGCTTGGTGACACACGGGACCCCTCTGTGCTGCAGATGCCAGATTTATTTACTGTCACACTTTAATTGTCTGATTAATATTAGAGGCTGTGTGCATTTATAGACGCATCGGGAGCCTGAGTCACCCAAACGTCTTTTTTCTTGTCAACTCATCAATCATTAGCTATGCGCTGTGGTTTGATGACTTGTCCCAGCAGGTAATGTTTGGGGTAATGTCGTTTCGTTGATAATTGCTGCCCCCAGAAATGATTTATTAGTGTAGCGGTGATTATGAACTGCTCAATACAACCTTCACAAACACTTCCTCACTTACTCCTCGAATGAGTGTCATATATATGTCCAGGCTTCCAGGAGATAGACAAGAGAGGTTGCTGCTCCTGATTAGGCTTTATGGGTAAAGGTCTATGCTAGCATATGATGATGCTGATAACATTGTTTATTGGTCATACAAGACTGCGTAGATAAAAAGAAAAGATCCCTGAGAGGGCAGCCATATACAGAAACGACTGATGGCTGTGTTTCTCTCACCGCCTCAATCCTCTTACCTTCCTGCTTTCTCCTAGGGAGCCTGTTTAGGCTGGTTGTGAGCAGAACCCACTGCTGCGTTATGTAACGCTCCAGGAATAAATGGCCCGAGGTGGTGTGTGAAAACCTCATTTGAGGTTGCAGGTGATTTCTTAGAGTAAACATTTTCTTCGGGGAATTCAGCCTGCAGAAATTCAGCCAGGGTGATTACTTATACAGGAATAATTGTTTGCATGCACGTTAAGGATCCTCGGCTCTTGTTGATGTGGAAGATGGTGTGGGTGAGGACTCTTTGTGTGTGTGTCACAGCCACGCTGTGATTCACATGTTCTTTTTTCAGATATCGCACTTCGTTCCACATCTCCCACCTTGTACTTCTACTGTTGCCATCGCTGTCAGCGGGCCTGGCAGGTCTGGATAAATACATCATTGCTGACCTTTGTTGTGTCCCTAACAAACAAGATTTTCCTCAGATTTTTCCACAGCTTTGGACAAAACCTCACAGGAATGTAAAAGCGTGACCGGATTAATGAAGCCTTGAAGGTCACACGTGTCAGCACATTCCCTGTATGTCACCTCGAATTGTAAGAGATTTTAGCTGCAGTTTGGGACGGCTGTTTATCAGGGAAGTTTTTCAGGCTCAATAGATATTTTAAACAACATTAGCTCTTGAGGATCTAATAATTTAAAATACTTAAGAAGGCATGATGTTATTTCTGTCGATCATTATGACCTTGAATGTGTTTTAATTGGAGCTGGTCGACCTGTTTCATCAGCTGCTCTCTGAGTTGGAATGAGGTATAAAGAGCTTCACCTTTTATAAGGAGCTGTAGTGGTTGTGTACTCATTCAGTAGAGGAAGGCACTTTTAAAATTCACTTCCAAGACTCTAGAGAATAGACATCCAGCAAAAACACTCTATATATATATATATATATATATATATATATATATATATATATATATAGAATTGAATAAGGAAAAATAAGTGAGGAATAAGAGCAAATCAAGTAGTGGGTTCAACTCACAATGCTGCAAGACATGGCAAAGTTCTTACACAAAACAATTCATACACTGCCTTTGTTTAAACTAAAGATATGAGCAGTCACTGATGACTCACAAAACATGAGTTCGTCATTGCAATTAACTATTAAACATGAATTACCAAATGAGGAACATGGGTCGTGAATGTATTACTAATGTGATTGCATTCATTACATTTTGAGATGGAGTATATTTACTCGGAGTAATTGCTAATGACACTGAGAACACCGTACTGTTGGGCCAGAGGATGAGGCACTGTAAAGTTTTGTCATTAAAAAATCAAGTCTGTAATTTGTACTTTTGTCATGAATTTTGCCAAATCAAGGGATCACTAATGGCTAACTCTAACTCTGTGACCAAACAGAAGTCAAAGACTTAAGACATGATATATTAAGTGACTTACCTATGTTTTTTGTTTAAATATTAAATCTAAGATATTAAAAAATGTTCAATGTTGACATTGCAAGTATTGAATTTTCACTAGAGTGTTATGGCATAAAAAACACAAGGTTAGGAATAGGAAATGATTATGGTTCAGCTCAAAATACACTTTTTTCATCACCAGAAAAATGACTCAAAATGTCCCAAAATCTCACAAAAAATGTCCTGAATACTAATAATTATTATAGAGATTCAAACTTTTTGAACAGGTACAACAATACCTTGTCTTTCCTCTTTATAAAGAAAAAGAATGGATCCTGCAGACCTATTTTGGTAAGGAAAAAAGAGGCTTGCTCAAGAAGAAGTGACTTGGGGCTTGCTCGATACTTGAACCAAATGACTAATATGAAAGCAAAGCACTGCTGCACCTGACTACCGCCTCGCAGAGCTGCTAGCATGGCTTCAAACTCTCAGTCTTGCTCTAAAAAGTTTTCACCCTTGTGACTCTGTGATAGAGATAGAGTTTAACACCTCATCAGGTGGCATTGAATTAGGCCATGGCCCTCATGGTCCCTGTTCTCGAGTGTCAGCTGTGAAACTGAAGCAATCTACTACGAAACTGTTCTTGTTAACTCTTAATCTCTGCAATTTGCCACTTTTCTTCCACTGCTGTGTACACACCCTGACTCTTGAAAATGAGCTGTTAGTATTCGAGGTATCCCTCTGCATCCTGCTGCCTTGCCAAGCGCTCATTAGGACATTCATTTTGAATTCGACTTTGGCCGCGTTCCCTGTTATTTCTACGTAAGTCTGCAGAGTTCAATTCTGCCTTTTTATTATCACAAATAACATCTCTCTATATTAACCATGAGAATTTTTGTTGGCGTACAGTGCTGGAAAAGAAAAGAGGACAATCTCTGGTATTCTTATCTTGATTTATTCGCTTGCATTTGTTTTTCTTATTAGTTAAAAATCTCTTTCTGCATAACATTTCCTGAAGATCATTAAAGCCGCAAGGCAAACTGTTATGACATACAGAAAACATACTAGTGCATAATAGACATGATTTTATGAGGGGCTGTTAGGGACATCCATTCATTTTCCATAATCACTTATTCTCATTCACATTTTACACTAAAAACATCACAAATATACAAGTGAAACATTCTCACGCAAAAACAAGTGGAAAAATATGCGCACACGTACACAGCTAAAAACCTTTCTATATAAACTATTGAAAAGCACTGACTGCTGCTATTAAAATGCAGATGCGTGAAAGAATTTCCATATGCTCTATGAGAGAGTTCAACATGATACAGAAATAAGGTTTTATATCAGCTTTATTTTTTATAAAAATCTTTGACCCCCGTTCAGCTGAGGCATCTGGAAACAGATTTCCAACACAACCCAACCTTCAAAAAAACCCAAACTAAAAATCACACCTCGTTGAGGTGGAGGATGCCAGGATGCCTTTCCGGGCTTCTGATATATATAATTAGTTCACAGCTCCAGTATATAGCTGCCCAGTGAAGGATCCATGCTGTGACACCCATCAGCGTCTGGGGTCACAGATTGCAGAGTGAGTCATCGGGCTCTGGTCCACCATCAGCCTCCTCAGTGTCTGGACCTGGCACACTCTGCCAGTCAAATGAACCTTGTTAGGGTCCACAGCCAGAGAAGAAGAAAAAAAAAACAGGTGACTGACACGGTGCCGAATTTAATGTCAAAGTGAAGCCTGATGTGTGGCAGGCATGGTCCAAACAGCTTAAGAGCATGACATGGATGTGAACAGCAAGGCGGAATTGTGAGGAGGTGGCTGTTGGATACTTGTGTTGCCTACATGTTTAACTTTGTCAGCCCTGTCTCTCTGTCTGTCTCTTTATGTACATGTGGTGACAGTTGACACCTGTTGTTTCACATCATCCCTCCATCTTCCTCTACCTGTCGTCCTGTCTCGCTGTCTCTCTCTCTCTCCTGTTGTCAGGTCGCATTTCCATGAGAGGGAACTCTTTGCCCTGACCATCTGGTGGGTTGTTGTTGTTGTTGTTTTTTTCCCGCTTTCCATGCGACTCCGTGGCAACAAACTTGTAGCTCATGCGCCGCTTTCTCCGTCCTCCACACAATCACAGGAATAAACTGTAATACACCAGCATCATGAGTGTGACTCTGGCAAGACGAGGATAAAGCCTGACCATGGTCATCCCATGTAAATAAAACGGATTTTGCAAATTGGAAAGTCACAAGCACGCCCATTTACATATCGACTTTGAGGTACTATTAGAGAGTCCTGCAGTTACTGAGTTATCGGAGACTGTGCGTGTTCGTTGTTTGATTATTTCTTTAAATGTTTTTCGTTCTCTGATGAATGCGACGAGACGGCCGGCTGACCTCTGACCTACTGAAGTGGAGAGTGAAGGCTAACACCTCTGTCAGTGTCACAGGCTGCCTAGACTGTCATTGGGCAGGAAGGGTGCTGTCTCCAACTCGCTGTCACCTTCTCACTTTGCACAGATAGCTGAGCTGTCTTACGAATTTCTCCTTCCTGCTTTCTTCATCTCTTGTCTGAGTCTGAAACTGCTTGTGCTCATACTGATGGAAGGATATATTGCTGTCGTCTATACGCTCAGGCATGTTGCGGAATATGTTTTGTACCTTCTATTGCAGGAAAAGCCTGACACCCCAACTGTTTATTAAATTTCTTCTAGTCTTACGTTCTCTCTGTGAATAAGTGTACCCACTTCTCTGTGTACAGAACAGCCTAAATTGTATGCTTGGAGGCATGGGCTCGTGTCATTTGCTGATTCTGTTCTTTAAAACTATCTGGGAGTTTAACTCAAAACTCTGAAAATAAACTTTCTGGGGTTGTGACTGCTGCACTGCAACACTCATGTTGGATAATAATTGCTCCCATCATGCTTTGCTGCCTGTCTTAGGTGAGTGTCCTCATGGGCCTCCATATCCTGTGAGAATCTCAACAGATAGCCTGAAGTCCAGAGCAAAGAAAAATAGGAAAAATATCATTTGTTTGCTTCTGTCTTACTAGCGTACCATAAGGAATACTGTTAGAGTGGGTCTAAATGGAGGAGCACTGTGGATTTTGTTGATTGGCGATACATGTGCAGCGCACTCAGCAGACAGACAGCTGCGTGCTGCAATAAGTGAGTCAGACGAAGTCTCACAGGTCTGCCCTTCACTGTTTACTCAGCAGGAAAAAGTCAAGCAAACCGAAAGATGATGCACAGAAAACTCAAGCGACAACCTGAGAATTCCTTTTTTGAAAAAAAACTTACAGGATTAGATTTGGAAAATAATCTTATTCGCTTTCTGGTCAAAAGTTAAATGTCT
The DNA here is from genome assembly GCA_023373845.1 of Nibea coibor. NCBI lineage: Eukaryota > Metazoa > Chordata > Actinopteri > Sciaenidae > Nibea > Nibea coibor. Next base: position 11,826,409 of record CM041739.1, on the reverse strand, counting down.
GTCTGTCAAACAAAACAGGATACAGCCACGAGAAGATTAGCTTAGCTTAGCACATGGACTAAAAATGGAGCAGCGGCTAGCCAGGCTGTCCAAAGGTGATAAAATCCACCAACCAGCACCGCAAGTTCTCCAATTAACTAAATATAGTTGTTTAACTCATACAAGAGCTGAAGCATTAAAATGAGAAGTCAGGACAGTTCCTGGCCTGGCACAGTGACTTCCTGGAGTATGGTCATCACTATTCATGGGAGACACCAGAAAGTCACTGCACCCAGCCAAACTAAACCAGCCAAACTACTCCCACCCACACACCTACCCACACACACACACACACACAACTGCTCGTAAAACCACAAGTTATTTTATTTCTTATCAAGTTCAGCGAAGGAAGTTTTACATTTATAATACACACACCACGTGTAAAATTGTAGGAAGTTAAATACATTTTTAGTTCTTCTTGTGAACGAAATTTGATGTCAGCCTGCTTATTCGCACGGTTTTCTATTTCCAGTCTGTTGCTATTCACAGATCTCCTCAAACAAGTCCACTTAAAGCTAACTGGCCTCATATCAGACATCACTGGTTCTCAATTCAAGCAACTACTAATGAGTACAGACCTGCTTTTGTTCATATTTTAAAACAGGAAAGCGTGTACTCTGTTGCTGATAGAGTATTTCATCCTTAATCTGTGTCCATGTATGGGCAGCGGACTGTTTGGAGGTTCTTCTGGGATTTCAAACATCGCCACAGCTCTCCCTTTCTCGCCGTCTAATTGAACTTGGACCACCATTCCAGATGAATCAGGTTTGACGTTGTGGAAATATTTGTGTTCTCAGAAATAATGGAGTGAACGCAATAATATGGACTGACTGACAATAATGATTTGGCATTAACCACCGATGTGTGCTGCACATTATTACTCATGCAGTCTAATGACTGGCTACTTTTATCGGGCATTTATAGCTTTTAGCCTGTTTCAAACTGAAGCTAAATATGGGCTCCAAAATTGATCGCTTTATGACATGATGAGTGCAAAAGGTAAGGATGATTTCCACGGTGTGAGACACAGTGTTGCATACATCCTTTATGACTTACACACCACACAGAGACATATTTTCTTCCTCTCTCGCCATAAACATCCCAATAAAGTCTTCACACTGGTGAATAGGTGTCAGGAGGTTGTACGTCTGGTTACGGTGACTCATCCCGCCTCATATTGCTCACAGGGTGTAATGGCTGGAGGCGTCTGAGGTTAATATCTCCTTTCATCGAATTACATGACAACGCAGGATCAGAGATGTGTACTTGTTAGAAAAACAAGCATAAGATTTGGAATAATATTTCCTCTTTTTTCCTGGAACATCTTCTATCCACAGCACGTTCATTATAAAAAACAAACAAAATCTCTTTTTATTATAGATAAATGTGCTTCACAAAATGACACGAGGACGTAAGCTTTCAGCTCAGTGTGCACATTTTCTGCATCTGTAGGAATGTGCTTATCGCAATTACAGTTTTCTTATCAACTCAACATGCCTGTGTGTGTATGTGTTACAGCTCTCCATCAAAAGGAAGCAGCTTTCAGCGATGCAGCACAAAAATACTCACAGCTCTCGTCGATGTTTTTAACAGGGAAGTAAGCTGTAAAATGCCATGAAGCATGGGTTTTAATGGGTCATCTGTGGCTTACAAATACATATCTGTTTCCTGCAGCCTCTCTCACCCATAATGCTTTGTTTATATTATCATAACTGAAGGTTTTTTAAAAAAAAATTTTTAATCACACAGAGCTCACAGAGCTTTTTTTCCTGTGTCCAGTGGGTCCAGCAGAAATGCATCCCCAGGGATCACAGAAGTCTGACCACAGAGGAAGCGCTGGGGCTGCAGTGTATGTTTGGAGGATGTGTCATATCATCACAATGATCCCAGATCATTTGTCTCCCAGACTGATTCCACGTTAAGGGTACATATAAAAGCTCAGATGGTGAATGAGACTCACCTGATCTTAAGTGTCAGGTCTCACTCTGTTCACTTTTAGGGACAAGTCTATGAAGATGCTTGAGTGCTGAAAGCCGTCCTGTGTAGATGGACATATTAACACACACACTGATACGTTTTTATAATCTTTTTGCACGACATGAGTGCACTCCAGTGGTGATGTGTGACACTACACAAACTCAGTGTAGACAGGGAGATCTGACATTTATTTCTTATAGAAAATAGGCCCGAGGAATCTATTATTTCATTATGCTCCTGACTTTACTTATACACGTCACTTATTGGTTTACTGTAGCGACTATAAAACCAAACTAATAAATGCATTTGTTTATATTTACTCTCACAAACACAATCAGCTGTTTTTGTTCTCTTCAAGTCGGGTTTTTCATGTGTAGTCATTGCGACTGATCAATAATACAGGTATAATAATACAAGTATATAGTATATATACTGTCATATCCACCTACCTCTTATACATAATATAACTGGCTGTAGATCATATTTATTCCATCATCTCTTGCACTTCATTCAGTGTACAAATGTCGTTGTTTACATATAAATAACATGTCTGTATTCACACCTTTTAAATATGTGTAGTTATTTACTGATTATTATCTGTCAAGTCAATGTACAACTGAGAGCAAAGTGAACAGGAGATAAGAAATAAAACTGCAAACAGGGATAAAAAAGAAAGTTGGGCTGTAGACAAATGAGTGACAGTCACAGCATGTAGCAGAGCTAGTGCAGATGGAGTTATAACAATGACAGCATGTCAAGTAAAGAGTGCAGAGAATCACAGCAGACATTTTACTCTTTTTTAATAACACTTGACTTAAATATTGAAAGGCTGTGTTATAAATCCAGCAGTCTGCAGGTGGGAGGTCTGTTAGGGCTCTTAGTGTGACACAGGGCAGGTGTTTGTTGGTGTAAACAGAGGCAGACTGAGCCCTCACATTCCAGTACAGCAGGTGGAGATATATGCAACTTCGCAGCCGGTCGTGATCCGCCATACTAGAGAAGAAACAATGACAACAAAAACCAGGAAGCGTCAGATAGATCCGATATGACAGTTACACGCCGTTAAACCGACGTCATTTCATTATTTTCTTATTCATCAGATGTAGTTCAGTTTTGAAGAAAGCCAGTTTAACTTTCGGCTTCCCGCGAATTATGAGGAATACAGTCAGGCACAAGCGTCGGACGCATGTAGCTGACGATCTGAACAGGGAAATGTCTCCAGCCCTGCTGTCTGTCCTGAGGCTGCATGCCGTTTCTGGAGCGGCTATGCTGCGTTTTCTGCGTTTCTTCTCGGCGGCTGCGGCCACTATCATGCCTCGGCTTTAGGCGACTCTTTTCCGTGAGCTGGCTACTGAGTTTTTCCTGTCTCCTACGAGGCTGAACGAGCGAGGAGAAATGGAAAATGTGATCACCCTCAGCTCCGACAGCGATAAAGAAGACTCCGATGTGGAGATAGTGGGCTGCTACAGTAATGTTATGACCAAAGCTGACGCGTTGCCCCTGACGGCGGTGCGCGTGGATGTCGGCGCCTTGAGAGTCAACGTCCCAACGGTAAGCTAACGGCTGCTGTTCCAACTGGCGACTGACAACCACAAACAAGTGAGAGTTAGTCAACTTTAGACCGAGAAACACGAACTGAAAACACTGACACAGGTGGCGGCGGTAAGTCCGCTCTCACTAGCGACGCCTTCGGTCGAGTGAGCTTCAAATATGGAGCCTCATCTTCACTTTGTACTGGTTTGTCCAGGTGAGGGTAGCAGGCTGGTGCTAGCGTGCTAACAGGTGTAGCAAAGCTATTGTTATTGGTTAGCATACTTAGTAACCCGTGCTAGCACATATCACTCATACGTTAGTTATTGTGTGTATCTATGTGCTGCAACGTTGTCCACAACTGTTTAATACACGCAGAGATATAAAAAGTAGAGAGTAAAGTGTATAGCTACATTTCTGACTGTTAACAACTGTATATATGATCATATTTCCCTACCCCAACCCCCAAATTATGTGTTTTTATCTTAAAGAATGTCATTATTGCCAATAACAATACACGCTAACAATTTATTATTTTATTGATTATTTATTTATTTGCTGGGACAGCCCTAGCTCAGTCCATAGAGACTTGGCTTGGGAACCGAGTATGGCATGGAGTCCAGCATGGACCAGAAATGTGGAAGGTGGACTGGTAGCTGCAGAGATGACAGTTCACACCCTTGGCACTGCCGAGGTGCTGTTGAGCAAGGCGCCAACCCCCCCCCCAACTGCTCGCAGGGCGCTTCTCAGGCAGACCGGCCATCGCTCCACCACATCTCTCCACATTTGCATGTCTGTGAGCCTCTGTACTGTTTGTGTGTTTGGGGTTAAAATGCATGTAAATTAAACTTGAGTGAAAAAAGAGTTTCCCTGCTGAGGGATTAATAAGATTTCTGTAACTTTAAGTGAAAAAAAATCATATTTTAAATGCTGACACTGACCTCTTATTTCAGTTTATGACTTTGTGAACTTTGTGCGTCAACTTCTGGAGATATCACAACATTCAAAGCACAGTTTACATTTTTCTATGTAACATTTCACATCCATACTGTTGTTACGCTGGTACTAATAACCATAATACAGCATGTTAACATAAAATATTCTAATATCGGAGGCTCAAATGAGCTCGGAAATCTCAGCTGGAGTAACAGACGTTGTGGCGTTCCGCGGGGATACTCAGTCTTTAACAGTTTTTATTACGGGCCACACAATACACAGTCTTTGGAGTCGTTCGCAGGCTCCTCTGGCAGGCTCCTCTCTGTCCTCTCAGGGTTTGACAATTGGATGCAGGTGTGCTTACCACCTCCCCTGGCACTGCTCTCCTCAGCCATGCTCCTCTCCAGCTGATGAACCACGCCCCCTCCACAGACGTGATTACAGTAACTCGGTCAACGTTTCCCAATGTCTTACTTTTTTCTCTCTTTTTTTTTTCCCCCTTTCTAGCGGTATATTGACCTCACGGATCCAAGATGGGCTCTTCCTGAGCTGAAGACGCGTAAAAGACTAAATTCAACCGCCTTGGCAGTTGTAGACTTGACTGAAAGTGACGTAGTAAATGGGACAGAACCGAACTCGGAGAGTTTGCCACCAAATGACTTTAAAATGAAGAATGAAAGCACAGATGAAACGCAGACTTCAAACAGACAAGGGGAAAGCACTTCAAGGTCTTCTTCGCCTGTTATTGAGCTACAGCAGGACTGTAGTGACATAAAACCAAAGCAAACTTGTTTGGATTTGCAACCACAACACCAAAAGCAAAGTGATGAAGCGCAACATCAAGCACCGACTGTAAAATTAAGACGATTGCCCTTTCTTGAAACTCATGTCACAGAACTGAAAACATCAAGGCGTTCCATATACTTAACCAAAGACTGTATGCAAATGTCACTGCAACCCAGGCAACAAGACAATGACAGTGAAGCTCTGGAATGCTTTAGTAATTTGACTACTGCATCAAACAGTCCTCACATGGACCTTACATTGGAGGATGAGTCTTGTCCTAAGGCGACAGAATTGCTTGTGAGACAAGACCAACAAGAGAGCAGCGATGAATTCACAAGCTCGCTGCCACAGAATGCTGAAATATCTCAGCGTCTGCAGAGCGCAGCCGACTCTCCGCACTCAAATAAAGGCAGCTCAGTTGCAACCTCAAAGGAGCACATCCCTTATGAAGATGAGAGGAGTGAGTTTTGCCCATCCATGCTCATTCCCTCTCCAACATCTTCATCCCAAGATAAATCACAGAGTTCCTTGCAAAGAAAATCTCTCTGTTCCAACCTGGAACAGTTGGATTTACACCGAGCAGACTCTAAGCAAAGCTATGTCTCTGATCACCCTGAGCCGCCTGCCATCGGAATGAACGCCTCTGAGCCTTTTGACCTTGACTCTCTTTCCCTCACTAGTCCCATATCTCATAACCTTATGAACCAAGACGACGCAACGCCCCCCGCCTCTGAACATATACTCGACGCTGAGAATGCGTCTGAATGGCAGACGGAGGAGGTTAAGACCGATGGGGCCTCAAACAGCCCAGACTACCTGCACTGTAGCATCCCTTGTGACTCTCCTTTGTCCATGTCTAAAGCTGAGGATAGTGATGAAGGGTCTGGGACTGGGACATACAGAGGAGGGTTAGACAGTCCAGTGTCTTGCCTTTGGCAAGAGGGTAGTGATGGAGAACAAGTGAACGAAGAGAACAGATTTGATATGGACTTCAGGGCGGCAAGTAGAGAGGACAGGAATTTTGTGTGCCCAGTTACACTCAGGAAAATAATGTCGGGACCAGCTGAATCCTTGGTAAGAGACATTTCTCAAGATGTTTAGTCATTTTTTGTCTATTTCTGTTGCTCTTATTAAATCATTACACATTATCATATGCTTTTCTTTTTTTTTTAGATTGATGAAGACGATGAAGGTTTTGGAACTCCAGAAGTGCTATGCCGCCAGAGCCTGAGTCTGGTTTACAGTACCATAGATGAAAACTACCCAGAGGGCACTTTGCAGCTCCTGTCTGACCTACTACAGCCTGGTTACTATCCCCCCAGAGATATCTCCTTACACCTGCTGCGTGGTATTCTACTTGACCCAAAGTGTCCATATCACTTGTGTGTACAAGCCTTTAATCTCCTGATCAGGACACAGAGGTGAGGGGACCATGGGAAGAGTTAATAGCAATGTGTTATTTGTAAACTCCATCCATCATGTCTCATGTTTGAATTGAGAAATTTAAAGCATCCCTCTGATTGCAGACACCGCATGGCTGATAAAACCACAATTCCATGGGACTGGGAGTTGTTAACCTCAGTCATGACCAATCAGGTACTACGTGTGAATGCTTGAATACACACTAAAGCTGGGTGTGTCACTATAACTCTGCATTAATGTGCAGACATGTTTACAGCTGGACATCTTTTGTTTCTCCGTGTGCTCTGCATCGCTTCTGTAGGACCATGCAAAGAGACATCGATGTGAGGTTGTGCGCATGCTTCTGGAGTACGTTGTGCAAACTATGGAGGACGACTTTCAGGCCAAACGTTCTTCCTCCGCCCTTCACCAATCCATCGCTAAGTCAATATTGTCGTGTGATCAGCAGTTTCTTAATGTCAGGTGAGTTTGGTAAATGCATCTTAAAGCAAGATTATATGGTCACGTCACAGCTAATCTACTTCATAACATGGACATGATTATATACAGTACTATAAAATATTACAAATCATTCTATGCCAGGCTGATTACATTATAATACAGGGATATATTTAGTCATGCTGGTGGAGCTGTTTTTGTTTGTTTGTGTTGCAGGGACGTCATCAAGTGGCTCTTTTCTGCCATAATGAAATCAACAGAGCACGCAGAGACCGCTGAAGCAGTCAGAGAGAGAGATGAACAAATCAGGTGAATTACAAAGAAAAATTTAGAAATGAACTAATTGCAATTTTGTCATTGTTGTCTACCTGAGCAGAAGAGAACAGCAGTTTATGTTACATCTTTATGGCTGTCTTTTCCCACATTCAACTCTTTGTCCCCCGCAGAATGGTGTCCATCTTCCAGAGGATGCTGTCCTTGGCTCTGGAGGTGGACCGTTCTCCAGCGCTAAACTCTGCCAAGCTGTCCCAGGAGCTCTTTCATATGCTCATCGGCAATATACCTCTACGAGCGCACAGGTGAGGAGCTGAGACGTGATGGATGAAGGAGGCAGGAGAAACAGATTTTGTATCATTTGAGGGAAAATTGTGTTTAAATACAGAGAATTAAACCAGGCAGACAGATTAATTGTAAAATGTATATCATAACAAGACACATACATAAATGGAGTAACAAAAAATACTTTTCAGTATTTAAAATTTCAGGATTATATTGTTCTACTAAACAAAGGACGTTGAAGTTGATTTTTTTTCATGGAGTCATGTCAATGTTCTAAATGTTCTTATTGCATTGTTTTAATGTAAATGCATTTCATCATTTTAGTCATTGTTCTTAAATGCATCAATCAAGCAATTCATAATTAGCCACAGAAAAAGCTGACACGATCTGCCTCTTTCCCCCAGTTTTCCGAGCTCTCATTGACTAATGTGTTTGTGACACCCAGGATGTTGTTGCTCGAGAGCCTGCAGAGCAAGCTGCTGAGATGTAAGCTGTTGGAACATCTGTTGGACTATGCATGCCCACTGAAAATCACTGTGCCCATGTCGCTCAGTCTGCTGCTTCACTTTATGAAGAACTGCACTCTGGCACCAGACCCTACAGTGAATATCTCTTGTATTTTGTTTTCAGCTTTAGCTTATCGGTCAACTTCTGCTCTTGACAGATGTAGTGATATTAACGTATCTGATTGATAATTTATTAATATATTAAAAATGTGGAAAAGGATATCTTTGATTTGTTTTTTTGCACTTAGAACTCTTAAAAGTTAGCCACACTCTTTGAGCGTTCATTGCAACTGATCCATAATTGTATTGTGCAGGATGGTTCTGAACGGTGGCAGAAGTGGGAAGAGTTGGTCCATCTCCTCTGGATGTTGCTGCTCAGCTACAACAAAGCGATGAAAGGTGAGATGTTGGTAAATAGGAGTACACAGCGTGGCAGTACTTGCAGCTACAATCATGAAATAGCTCCCTGTGAATTATTAAAAATCTTTTTTGGTTGCGATGATGAGAGTTTGTCTCAGAATGATGAAACAGGATGTTTGTTATTCAATAAATGTGTATATATAAAAAAAGATGTGGTGTGTCAGGTGATCTAAGAATCAAAACCAACATCTTCACTAACTAGGCCAGCTATCCAGTGTCCTGTTGCCAGGAAGCAGACAGTGCTTGGAGCCTGTGGGAAACCTCAGACTCCAGTGAATGTGCAATATGTGGTGTGATACCATATGGGATTGTGCTGAACTGTTTTATTGGAAACTTTGAGAACGAAAAGAGGGCAAAGCTGAGTGACGTTCTTATTTTGGATAAAGACCAAACAAGAGCTGGACTCTCCTGATCACCACGCCAAATGTCTCACTTTCTCTGTACTTACCGGTCTTCTTGTCTTCCATCAACAATTTTCCGTGTATTTCTGCCTTTGCATAATCTCTTAAATCACATTTTGTCAGTGCTGTACAATATGCCAGGTTTGAGCTGTACAAAATGTGAACTCCTGTGCTTGGTTCATTTTTATGTGTGGTGGTGTTTCAGGACATAGGAATACACTCTACTCACGCAGGCTACCACACAATCTACAAATATGGTGCGTCATCATTGACGATCATATACCATGTTGGTTTCGCTTCACTGCATGTGAAGTCATTTATCAACCTCCTCAGCCACCCATATGTTGAAAGCAACTGCGAATTTGTCTCCGTCACCCCAGAACTGGAGCTAGTCCGCGGCATGTTTAGGACCTGGCTTTTGGGCTAGAGCCATGAGTATGTTTTTACTTTAAAATATGTAGGTGGTCAGTATACCATGAAGAAAAGTGTTGTGGGGGTGTAATTGGATTTTATATTATTTCATTTAAATGTGATAAATAAAATTGTAGCCAATTAGCATACATAAAATCTTTTTCACAATTCTGAAATGTAATACTTATTTAGGGATGGATGACCTCGATGAAAAATAATTAGATCTATTTAGTTTAAAACATTTTTTTTTGCTTTTTGCTGTATTATATGTCCTAATGAATGCCTCTGAGACATGAATTATTTTATCTCTTACACCGATATAGCATATCTCTGAATATGGAAACATTTCAACAATAAGTAAAACTACTTTTTTGACTCTCTTGGCTCTGCTTTGGCTCACTGGCCTCTTTCATCTTGTTCATCACACTCAGGTTATCTGTGCAGCTCCGTCTCCGAACAAAGAGGCAGAGTTGGCACCTTGGTCTACAAGCAGGATGACATGGTGTCCAAGACTGCTGTTCGTGAAGCTGTAGAGGCCCTCCTGTCCAGATCTCAGGCTGACCTGGGTCAAGCCTTACCTCTCCATGTGGAAGAATCTCTTACTTATCTGCAGGATCACCTGCTAGATGTCTGTCAGTGTTAAATGAAAAAAACAAAAACAAAAATGTTTTGATAATTTTCCGATGAAGCGTTGCATTAATTTAATATTTATATTTGTATGTGATGTTGACCTATGCAGTTTTTGTATTTTAAATAAAAGAAGTGCCTTGTTGTAAAATCTTAATTAATTGCATTGTCATTTCCTATGTCAGTTATTCATTAAGCATACGCATCAGTGGATCTCCATACACGTGCAGCCATTACATCATTACTTTGATAGACTACACAGCTTATTGATTAAACTGGCAATTCTGCTAACTCCGCATAAAGCCACAGTAAATAGCCCTGTGGTGTCTCATGGTCCATCACTCATCGCTTAAGGATTTTATTTACTCTGGTTCAACAGCTGGTTGGACCGTCGACGCGCTGACCAATAGGATGCGGCGCTGTTATCGGCAGAGAGAGAAAAAAACCTCACAGTCGCCATGATACAGCAGCGGAAACGGGCGAGAAGTAGCTAGAAAACAAAAGAGAACACGCAGTCGTCCTCGCGATTTGGTATGCTCTTGCAGGTAAAAACTGAATCCTTTCTTTTCGACCTCGGCTACTTTCACTCATTTAACCGCAATCTTACTGATGTGTCCGAAAGGCCGTGGCTATTTTCCGACGCACGGCTTGTTTGAATAGGAAGTCGGTCAGCTTCGAATAATTGGGATCTGTTAGCTTTTAGCTAGCGAGCTAACTCGAGCTAAGCTAAACAGCTCGCAGTGGCTCGTAAAGCCAGCATTGTAGCAGCTCCGTGAGCTCGTCGGCTCACTGTTTATCTCCACGGTAGTGTTTCCTGCTAGTGGGGTCAAGCTAACAGCGGCTAACTAATACGCTGTTCCGTGGCCTAGTGTTAATGCGCAAGTCAGTGCTTTGCTATTATGTAAACAACAATTGTACAGTAGCTTTTAACGTCGTTTCGCGGATTTTGTGCTAACCCGCTTGGACGGGGTGTTAAAGTCAGCCAAATCTTTATTGTCACCAACTTCGCGTGTCCGTTTGCAATCTCGATAGTTAGCGAGCGAGCTAGCGTTAGCTATTTAGCGTTTGTTATGTATAGTTTGATAGCCACCTATTTAGTGTTAAGCTAGGCTAATCTGCTAGCGACAATGAGGAGAAATATCGTCTAATCTTAGCCGCTCGCAGTTTGTTTTAACTCATTTTTAAAGGCCCCCTGTCTTATTTTTAAACTCTGGGACTAATTAAAGCTGCACACGGTTGTTAACAGTCTAGTTTAGCGTGAAAAATACTGCACCACGTTGCTGATTTCAATATTGATTATTATGTAACGCCAATTAAATCACAGCCTTCAGAGGAACCTGTTTAAAAGCTCATTTAAATGTCGTACTTACACGTGTTCGTCATATCTCGAACAGAGACGTGCTCTTTATGAATGGTGAACGTTGCATTTCATATTGTGCTAACAGGAGCACATGTGGCAGCTCAATCCTCAATGCAAATTTGGATGACATGCTAAGATAGATGTATCATTTCTCACCTCATTAGACCGCCTCATCGGAGTATTCCAGCTTTAGTTTCAGGCCAAAACTACTGTATTTATGTGCAGTTGTTGGCATGTTGTGAGATCTTTTATTCTGTTGATGAATGCCATCTAAATTCAGAATTCCCTCTTTAGTGTTATAGGAATGCCCAAGGAAAAATATGACCCGCCGGATCCCAGGCGGATGTACACAATTATGTCCAGCGAGGAGGCAGCCAACGGGAAGAAGTCATACTGGGCTGAGCTGGAAATCAGCGGTGAGTATTGTCAGGGAGATTCCTAGTTTTGTAGGTTAAATGGTCGTATTGAATTTGTGCCCTCTGACATGTCGCCTCATTGATCCACTTCACATGGCAGTCCCACAGGCCTGCAGCTAATGATTATTTTCATTATCAATATATACATATTTTTTTATTAACAGCTTGGCCTGTTAAATTCTCAGAAAATAAAATGCTGATCAGTTTCACAGAGACCAAGGTTACATCTTCATATTTCCTGTTTTTGTTCAGACATTAACTTCATTATCATAAAAAGCAAGAAAGTCAGCCTGTATCAATTTAACCAGATATAGGCCCTGTGACCAGTGAATCCTGAGCATTTCTCTTTCAAAAAATAATTTATATTAATCGACTAATCAATTAAATGACTGATGTAATTCATTGGTTTTCCTCCAGTCCGAGGGGAGTATCAGTTGGATACTGGGACTTAACTCTCCTGTGCGTTTCCTTTTCCCGCTCTCACTGCAGGCCGAGTAAGGAGTCTCAGCACAGCCCTGTGGTCTCTCACCCACCTCACTGCCCTGCACCTCAGTGACAACTCATTGTCACGCATCCCGCCAGACATTGCCAAACTACACAACCTGGTGTACCTGGATCTCTCATCCAATAAGATCAGGAGCCTGCCGGCAGAGCTCGGAAACATGGTGTCTCTCAGGTGAGTGATTTCAGGCTGTGCGTTTACCCCTTAATTCAGGCACAGTGGAAAGGATTGGCTGTCACAGGGCTGGTCTTCTTTCTTTTGGCCTTCTGTTGTTTTTCAGGTCTAACTAAGTGTCTAACAAGCCCACATTAACAATCAGTCTAAACTCAGCAAGCATGCCAGATATTCTTGATTGCAGACATGTGGTAAAAAATGTTTTGGAAAAGCAACAAAGATCGGGTGGATTCTAATGACCAAATTCGCCTATGTCCTTCACAGGGAACTGCTTTTAAATAACAACCAGTTGCGGGTTCTGCCATTTGAATTGGGAAAACTGTTTCAGTTACAAACACTGGGGTTGAAAGGTGAGTGGCTTATCGATGTGTTTTTATAGCCATTCCAGCCTTGAAATCCCGTTCTTCTCATAGCAATGATTCAACCCGCTTCGCTTCTCCTTCACCAGGAAACCCACTTGCACAAGAAATTATGAGCCTCTACCAGGAACCCGATGGCACGCGGAGACTGCTCAACTACTTGTTAGACAATCTGGCAGGGGCTATCAAGCGCAGTGAGTCCCCCCCACCCCCTTTCTGGGAATTGTATATTGCCAGTAGTTTTTATTTCCTCAAAAGATAGATTGATCAGTATGTACAAATGGGGACATTGTGAAATCAACAGCTTATATCCCTCAATGTTGTTGTATGACATCTGTGTTCACGTCATGACTTACTGATCCATTTTTGTCCCCCTCTGTTCAGTACCAACAGAGCAGCCCCCAGCACGGTCATGGATCTCTCTGCAGGAACCAGACCGAGCACGGGCCTCAGGTGAGCACAACATACAAGAAACACAACTCTCAGCTATTGTCTGTGTAATACACGGCTGTTAAATATGAATGCAGCTTGTATCCATAAAGATTGACAGTCACAGTCTGTAGTTGTTGTTGGGTAATATGAACAAGCTGAAAAGTCAGAGGTTTCTTACATCAATTTACAAGAAAACAAGTGCTTTGAATTTACAAGTAAAGATCCAAATATTGGTTTTGTGTGTGAGCGGTCGACACACTGCTGGGCTTAACCCAAAAGCAATATTTCTGACATGTTCTTTGGTTGAATTTGAACTAAAACTAAGTTATCAAACATATTTACAAAAATCAATCCCAGGCAAACACATCGTGGTATTCCAGTATTTCCTTTGGCTTGAGTATTTTGTGTTTCTCCCCTCAGCACTGTTCTCTGTGATGTGCTACAATGTGCTGTGTGATAAATACGCCACACGACAGCTATATGGCTACTGCCCCTCTTGGGCTCTAAACTGGGAGTACAGGAAAAAATCCATCATTCAGGAGATCCTGGGCTGCAACGCAGACATCATCAGTTTGCAGGTAAGAGATGAAGAAATGAGCGCGTTAAGGCTTTCACAGAGATAAATGTTGATTCTGTGCGTCAAGATTTCAAAAAATAGAAACAATTTGGATGAGGTGGCAGCAGCGGGACTTTAGCAGGACTTTTTTTGGTCACGCGTGAAGTCGACAGAATGAAAGCAGCACCTGTAACACGTTGTGCAGTAAATGCTTCCTTTTGTGAAGCGCCGTGTTCGGTGTTTACACTAACCACAGATGTGTGCTCTCTTGTTTTCCCCTCATTTCCTGGAATAGGTCGGCGTACATTAGGAAGTGATCGTTGCAATATTTGCATAATTTAAATACATGCGGTGGGGTGGGTGTCTCGTTTGGTCAATGTTGCGTCTTTGTATTCAGTAGTGTTTGTCTCTCCCACAAGCTTGAATCATTTAAGAAAAGTGACACTTCTGTTTCTTTTACATGTCAAGGAGCAGCATTAATGTCTCACTCTTTCACAGACGCCTCTTTGTATTCATCAATGCAGAACTACTCTCAGATATTTGTCTTTTTTTTTGTTTTGAAAGGGCCGTTTGTTATTACTTGACATGACTACATTACATAACTGTCTGTCTTTCCTGTTGTCCATGCTTACACATGTTTTTTGTCACTTACAGGAAGTAGAGACGGAGCAGTACTACAGTTTCTTCTTGCCTGAGCTGAAGGAGCAGGGATACGACGGGTTCTTCAGTCCAAAGTCACGAGCCAGGACTATGTCGGAGTCGGACCGTAAACACGTGGACGGTTGTGCAATTTTCTTCAAGACGGAGAAGTACATACCTACGCTTTTGTAGTTGTTGTCCAATGTGTTGTTGACGAGCCTTCATCGGAAATAGAATTCTACGTTTAATCTTAGATAAATATACATTTAAAAATGTTTGGTTCCTCTGAAATGCCGCAAGCTCACTGTCCATTATATGTGTATATTTGGCATGTGAGGCAACCTTTTTCCTGACTGAATAATACAGCTTGATGTGCGATCATAACTGATCACCAAACAAGGCAATATAACACTGTTTGCCTTTCACTATCTGGCAGTGTTTTGGTGGCGTCAAGTTTTTGTTGATGGGCGTATCGGCTGGGTGCAACCAGCTGCTCTGCTGACCTACCTAACCAGTTTGATTAGCCAGCAAATAAGAGAGCCCGTGAGGTTTTTTTTTTTTTTTTTTTGTAGCCTTCATGCAGCGGCGCATTGATTGTACTCGTCTTGATAAAGCTTTTTTGTCAAGCCTCCCATTCTCTATATGTTTACCCCGCTGTCACGCTTGAATACAGTTTTAGAAACGGTCACAGTTCATCCGTAGCTGAATACAAACAGTAGGCCAATGTTGTTTTTGTTCTTCTTTTTTTAGTCCTGACTACTAAGGGTTGTCAGCTCTGTTTGTACCATAACACAGATCTGACTATTAAATCGTTTACCGTGTTTTTAGAAACTGTCTTCTGGAAACATGGCCCCTGGTAACTGTAGAATATGAAAGTGGTTGCAGGTTATGTTTTTGAGTCTGCCATGGCTACCTTCAAAATCCTGCAAACATCAGACAACAGCATTAGAATAATCTGAACAGAATAAATTAAATCACACTAGGAAAGTGTTTTTTTGTTTGTTTTTAAAGAAGCACATAGTTAGAATCACTAGATCAGAAATCAGTTGTGGTTAATCGATCCTGAACTGTTTTACACATTAAAGTCTTACAGGGCTTGGGAAATATTAGTGGATATGTGAAAACAGTTTTATAAATCCTTTTATTGCTCCAGAGGGAGCTGTGTGAGTCTCCTCTAAAGATGTTGCTGAAGGACTCCAAAGTGTGAGAATGATAAAAACCTGGAGGTGTGGAGTTAAAGACGTGTGCTTGCCGTGTATCCTCGTCTGTGACTGGGGCCAGGGGCTTGAGGCTACATTAGCCTCTACATACATAACACAGCTGAATTTCTGACTGAACTGTTGGCTGTCAAGTTGCCTTGTGGGTAATTTAGGTGCCAGGTTTTGATGAGGAAGGCTGTGCTGCTTCCATTTTTATTTTATTTTTTCTGTAGAAATGCATTGGTTTGTGAGTGGAGTACAAATAACTGAGCAGTCCACTTTTTAATCTAATAAAAGACAATGTGGATCATTGACTCACTCACACAAACATTAAATGTAATTACACTTATAAATTTCACACATTCTGTTAATGTTAAAGAAACGAGGATGCACAGTTTTAGGGGCAAGTAGGAAAAATATTGAGTTTCCTGTATTAGCATTAAAATCAGTGTGTTTCCCTGTTAAGTGGCATCAAGTTTGACCAGATTAAACAAATGTGGCCCGATCTGGTCAGCTATCTTTGTGAATCAGTAAGGTGGAGAAAAAACACACAATGTGTTCTCATGCATGAACCACTGTGGGACCCAGCCACAGTCATTTCGAGCCTGATGATTATTTGAAATGATTTGCTCGTGTTTCGTTTCTTTATTCTCACCGCTGCTTACAAAACGTGCGCTGAGCCCTCTCTTCTCTCGTCTCCTGCTGTTTATCTCCAGATTCAGCGCAGTGCAGAAGCACACGGTGGAGTTCAACCAGCTGGCCATGGCTAACTCCGAGGGCTCAGAGGCCATGCTGAACAGGGTGATGACAAAGGACAACATCGGAGTAGCTGTACTGCTTGAGGTCCGCAAAGAGATGATGGAGGTCTCCTGTGAGTAAACGCCCTATTCTGATCTTGTGTCTGGCATCTCAAGATCTGCTGCATGTGTTTTTGATATGTTTGGAAATGCCCGTTGTGATCGTAGTGAGTTTTATTTGTTGTAATTCTGCTTCTCCTCGTCCCTCCTTTTTTACAGCTGGAAAGTCACTGCACGGCATGGAGAAGCAGCTGCTCCTGGTAGCCAATGCCCACATGCACTGGGACCCAGAGTACTCTGACGTCAAGTTGGTCCAGACTATGATGTTTCTGTCAGAGGTGAAGAACATAGTGGACAAGGCCACACGCAGCCTTAAGTTGTCCTCTGTCTCTGGTGAGACCAATGCCATTCCACTGGTGCTGTGCGCTGACCTCAACTCCTTGCCTGACTCTGGTAAGTAAGCAAAGCTAAATGATTCCATCTGACCACAGAGTGTTTGTATTTAAAAAATGTACATGTGTTGCAGATGGCAGGCGGGTCTGTGTGTTTCATGGCCACTGCGTAAATGGACTGATTCAATAAAAATCTCATTATTATTATTATTATTATTATATCTGATCACAAAAAATGTTTATGTAAGACCCAATGTGAGACACCGTGAAATTTTTATTCGATTGACATGATTGATTTAAAGTCTTCTGATACTGCCACAGCTGAAATATGCTGTACTTGGTCCTTTGTGTATATATTATTTAATTTCATAATATAAATTCAGCAGTAATCTGTAGATGAATATAAAAATGTACCCTCCTCACATCAGTCCGTTATCTGGAGCAGTTTTGGTTTTAACCCTGTGACCTTGTTCCCTTCACACGTCTGCGTTTATGTTCAAAGTGTCCTACAAATGTACTTCCTGTGCTGATGTTTGTTCATCCTACAGGATGACAAAATCTGAGACAGCATTTGGTTTTGCAGATTTATTTTTGTTCCTAAAGGTGAACCAGATACAAAATGGTTTCTAGACGTGACATAACGACAGAATCCAAAATGTCTGCCTTTTTAATGGCGTGTAACAGCAGGAACCGATCCGCCTTGCTCTGCTGGGACTTTGAAGTGCCACTTGACTTTTTCTCAATTCTGACGAAGCCATCTTCCCATCTCTCCACTCTGTTCAGGCGTAGTGGAGTACCTTAGTTCTGGCGGAGTGGACTGCACCCACAAGGACTTCAAGGAGCTTCGTTATAGCGACAGTCTGACCAAATTCAACTGCAACGGCAAGAACAGCACGTCCAATGGCAGGATCACCCATGGCTTCAAGCTGAAGAGCGCCTACGAGAACGGCCTGATGCCTTACACCAACTACACCTTCGACTTCAAGGTGATTGTCCGTGTTTGTGTTTGGAGTCACTAATGTGTTAATGTGTACAGAGTCGCCGTCACGTCTGTTTTCTGGCTGTAGAATACACAAACATCCTCCTCTTCTTCCTTCCTCAGGGTGTCATCGACTATATTTTCTACTCCAAGCCTCACCTGAACGTGCTGGGTATCTTGGGCCCCCTGGACCCCCACTGGCTCGTAGAGAACAATGTCAGCGGCTGCCCACATCCCCACATCCCCTCCGACCACTTCTCCCTCTTCGCCCAGCTGGAGCTGCTCCTGCCCAACCTGCCCCAACAGGTCAATGGGATCCATCTGCCTGCACGCAGGTAGTGAGTCCCTGCCACACCACCAGGGGGAGCTGCACAGCCTCACCCTTTCCAGCCCTCCTCCCTCCCACTACCAGCTCTTCCCTCCACCACAACGGCGGAGGAAGACAAAAAAACACAACCTGTAAAATATTCGTAAAAGTGAGGTCTGGCCGACAGGGATTTCGTATAATGTTATAGATATTCTATATTTTTCTTTTTTTCTTTCTTCGTTTTTCTTTTGTTCTTTTTTTAACTGCTCGATTCAGTCCTGTTCGTGTATCATATTTTCTGTTTTGGACTCCCTTTCCTTCTCAGATCCACCCACCCACCCACCTCCTCTGCTTCTGTCTTTCAAACTAGAGGGGATGGTAGCTCATTCAGATTTGTCCCGTGGGGCACTGTATGGTTTAAGAGCAAGAGGAAACTTAGAAGTGGCTGCGGGGTGGGGGGCAATGTTCACCCGAAAAGCTCCATAGCTGCTGGTCTGCCTGTCTGTCTGTCCTGTATAAATCTGAAACCAGCAAAGACAGCAGACTTGTCAGTCTCAGACCTCCGTCATTAGCTTCTGCTCTACGCCCCTGTACTCTGGGCAGCCAGCGTACTTTCTCAGTCTTTCTAGAATACACGTCGGAGTTGGTTGTCGTCGGGGTAGAGCAGCGTTCAGCTGATAGTCAAGCATCCTTTCCCGGAGGTGGGTGTAAGCGCAGCTCGTACGAGGTGAGATTTCCTGCTGTCATTCTGTGGTGCTGAGGCCTTTTGTGCGGTCACGGCCTCTCGTGGTGCTACAAGATAGTCTACACCTCTGACCCCGGCCCTGGTGCATATTTGCTACCAAACCCACAGATGCCTCAATAACCAGACATCTGAGAGTCACGCTCGCCTGATTTCACGCAGGCGGTGTGTAAGTGATTAGCGAAGGAGGGATTATTATGAGAAAACTGAGAGCAGCTACCATCCTGTTTGCAGACTGTTTCACCCCAGCTTGTATAGTTGTTAGGCTAGTGTTGTGCTTAGGAGCTCACGTGACCCACGTTAACACCACTTTTTTTTTTTTTTTTTTTTTGGGCAAAGGGGCAAGGGGATTTAGGCTGATGGGCAAAAGCGTCGAGGGGCTTTCACAAATCTTTTCTTTGTCTTGATTGCTTTTAGGCAGAGAGAGCGAGTAATGGCTGATACACAGGAGTAAAACCAGCATCCCTCTCACTGTCTGGAGTTGCCATCCAACTCCACACATGCAAGCTTACACACACGCGTGCGCACACACAGAACACAGGTAATTTTGCAGGCAGATCTGTAGCACTGTCTCCGAGGCCAGTAGTGACTTTCCCCAGCCATAAATTCCATACACACAAAAGCAGTGGTTTTTTTCACAAGTGTTTGTACAGAATAGAAATCTAGACTCAGTCTTTACATGATTGTATATGAACCACAAAAGACCTGTTTTCTGGCGTTTTTTGTACTAAGAGTAAATTATGATCAGATTTGAGGAAAAAAAAAAAGATTGTATTGTAAACTATGGCTAAATTTTTATCCAGTTAATGTTAAGATGAATTGATATTACCAGCTTGTACAAAAGACGTAAGAAGAGGTTGTTCACGGCGTTCGCTGTCACTACTTTGCACTCCCGAGAGATTAACTGTAATTAATGTATCAGTATTGTTTTTTTTGTGTTTTGTCCCCCGCCCCCCTCTCTCTCTGCTGTTGATTTGATTTGCCGGCATATTGCTGCGATTGTAAATAGACACTGAGTAAACTCTGCCTGTTGCTTGTCGCCCATTAACAAAGCCATTGATCCACACTGCTGCCATCAGTTCAGACAAAAAGGACACGCAAGGATGAGTCGCAGCCCACCGGCGACTCCACATCTGTTCATCTGTAGATCTCTCTCTCGCGCGCGCTCCTCCCAGCGGCGCGTGACTGATTGATACAACCTGTACAAACCCCTCTTGTACAACAAAACATCGTGCCTCACTGTAGCAGTTGTCGTCGTCTTGCACTATTTTACACATCACGAACGCCTGAACAACCTTTTCTCCTTTTATTTTTAAATACTGTTGAGACATTTGTGAAGATTTTATGTCCTTTTATTGGGTTTTGTTAATGTTGATTTCCTTTTTTATGAGCTGTGACAATGTTATGATGATGTGTATATCCTTCCTATTCATTGAGCTCTCTAGTAATCAGGTATGCTTTCTCCACTGACCCTTTCACCTCTCCTTAAGGAACACGAGTAGGATGTCTTTATCAAATCCACACTTGCGGATTGTTTTGCCTCCCTCTTTGTACCTTAGCACAGCTCCACGCCCATCCCCTTTTAAAAAATATGTAGCCCTTAGCTCCTTCCCCGGTCATGATTTTTAAACTCCTTGAGCCTGTCCAGCACCCTATAAACCGCCCCACACCCTCAACGGCCCAACCTCAAACTCTCCCTGCCCGCTATATTACTCAAGCTGTGTCTTTTAAACCCCCTTTCTCAACCACTTTGTATAGTTACCCTTGTCACTGCAGCTATAGTGCCATCTGTGGACCCCCCCACCCCCCCCCCCCCACCCCCCCACCCCCACCCACCTCTGTATTGGAAAAGGTGGAAGGCCCACTTTGCTTTCGCTTTTAGAGGAACAAGGAGGGACAGCTCCGCTCCGCTGTTCCTCTCTGAGAGCCAGGCAGGCGCGTTGGCTATGAATCAGTTCTGTTCCATCCCAAACAAGCGAGTGAGATCTGCCAGCGGCGAGACGGATTATTTCAACAGCCATGCTTTTTTTTTTTTGTTTTGTTTTGTTTTTTAAACGCGGACACAACGAATGATGAGCACTTAGTAGGTTCAGATGCAGCTCTCCTCACTCCCTGTTCTGTCGTTTTAGCGAATTAAGATCTAATTACTTTAATGTACATGTTGAAATGTCATTTTTAAAGCAAGAGGGAAGCAAGTAAATAAGAAGTACAAGTTAAGTCCTCCGATCAAGGTCTCTTGTCCCTTTATTCCCCCCCCTACATGTTTTTTAACTCCTTTTTTGTTGTTTTCCAATGGAAACCAATGTGTCCAGTTTGATTTATTATTTTTTCCTGAATGGCATTAGTATTGTAGTAGATTTAAAGGCTAGCTTTTTTGTAAAGTGTGAATAAAAGATGTATCTCATGTTTCCTTTCTAAAAAGATATTGAATTGTGTTGTTGTGTAAATCATGAACTCTATGATGGTGTTATGTTTGCTACATTGTTTTTACTTTTTGCTCTATTTTTTTTTGTCATATACTCTTTATTCCATCACAAACCAAATCCTCTGTAGAAATCATGATGAGACGTTGTCTTGATGGGTTGATTAGAGGAGTTGAATGTTCCTGATGAAGCCTCAATGAAGGAAGGATTGAGTGCTTATCAGAGGAAACTTACCTGCATCATTGGTATCGGTAAAAAAAAAAAAAAAAAAAAACTTTGAGCACAGGGATATTCAGTTTTTGTTTCTTTTTTTTTTACTTTTGAGCTTTATTTTGGATGTTTGCATGGCACTAGCTGGAGAGTGCTAGTGCCCGTAGTTTAGGGCAGCAGAGCTGTCTACTAGTGGCTGCAGTTCAGTACTAGAGAACACTGTTCTGACTGGTGTAAAACGTGTTTGTGAGACTAAGCTAATGACCTGCCACTGGTCCCTAGACTGGTCCCGTGATGATTCTGAGTACTACTAGTCCATCTCACTCTGTTCTTGTGCATCACAGTGGTTGAATCTGTCACACTAGCTAGCTTACTATCGATAGTCACTGATTTGAATCTCTTATTTTCCGTCGTTGAATCCGCCCCTCCTCCTCTTCATCAGTCTCTTGTTAACCACAGACTTTGGCTTCTGACTGAGAAAAAAAAACCCCGGCACACCACAGAGCCGACTTGTGTCGCTCTGTGAGCTCCGGTGAAGGATAACGTCGTTGGCTTTGTACTCTTTAACTGTCGCGTTGTGTTTCATAGTCGGCTTGTTTAGGCATAGAGTGATTTTTCCAGGCTGCATCTCTTTTATAATGGTGCACACCAAAGCTGCTTGTAGTTAGTTCTCTGTTGTAGAGCCAGTTCTTTCACCAACCAGTCGCACGTTTTTGTTTTGTTTTTTTGCTCTTTTTTTTTTTTCCTTTATTGTAATCATAGTTTTCATGAAATGTTAGGGCTGTAAGGAAAGCAAGGTACTTTTGTCCTTTTCCTTGAATCACACGAACATCCGCATTCATGCTCGTCACTCGTAGGAGTTTTGGTTTCTCGACACATTTTAAACGCACCCTTTTTTCTTTTTTTTTTTCAAAGACTACTTGGCAATAATACCCAGAAACATTCAGACACTCAGAATGGGTTTTTAAATATTTTATCTGGAAAATGTAGCTATTTCACCTTTCAAACTGTGGTCTCTTATCCCCCCCCCCCCCCCCCCCCCCCCCTCTTTTGTGAACTCTCCACCTTCAACCTTCTAGACCGTTTTATTACCTGAACACTTTATATTTTTCTCCTCCCGCCTCTTTTATCATCCATCTTGTATATTTGCTCATCTTCTCCTCCTCCCTGCCGATCTAGTGGTAGTTGTCCAATGATCAGGATTGTCTATCTGTAGTCAGCTGAGTACATATATTGATCTGTGTCACTGTGTTTATGCACTGGACCAACTATTGTTTACCATTCATGAAATACCAGCAAAAAAAAAAAAGGAAAAAGAAAAAAAAAAAGAATAATGACAAAACACTTGCACAATGTTGTAGAATGTCCATTAACCCAGATGAGAAATCAAGGCAGCTGTTTTCAAATCAACACATACTGTTTTAAAAATAAACTGAATGGTAAACAATGCTTTCTGTTGTACCCCTTAGCCGTCCTCTCGATTCTCTTTGGACTAGTTATGTTCTTTTTATTTTATTTTTTTTCTGTTTGACTACAGGTTCTGCTTGTTTCCTTTACACCTACCTATGTATTTTCCTACTTCTGGTTGAAAATAAATTCTATATTATCTGTTTCAAGCTGTGTCACCTCTTATTCTTTGCCATGGATATTGGAAAAATAAATTCTACGTATGTTCTCCTCGTATCGCCTCCTTTCGCTTGCTTGTCCTCCCTTCCCGTCTTTCCAGCCTTTCTCTGACTTGGTTTAACGCAACGTAAAGTCCCTCCTTTTGCCGACTTGAACCCTTTTTCTCATCCCGGTGAGCTTGCCGGACGTTTCAAACGTGGTAAACATTACCACTAGGCCCACACCGCGCTGTGATTAACACCCAACCCACTGCGCAGTCGCTCAGCCCTCCAAAGTGCAGTCATGAGAGTTGTTTGCTGGTCGATGTTGAAGATGCGAGTGCGTTATGAGGCCCGGGAGTGCGCGGCAGCTTAATTAAATGAGGTGAAGATCAGTGGGCGTATGGCTCACAGCTCTGAGACACACACCGGTGGGGTGGAGAGGCCATCTTGGTTGAAGCTTCTGTGTCAGCAAGTGCACCCACCCCCTCAAGTGTCCTTTAGTAAGACACTGAAGCGTTGTCAACGCCACGGGTGCTTGTTTTGTAGCCGAGCCTGACCTTTGATTTTCCTCCAGGATGGCAAATGAAAAGAGAATATCCCATTGGGGATCAATAAAGTTTAACATTAACATTTAATACCTAAAACAGCCCCGGGGTGTGAGGGGGGGGTGACAGACAGCGTGCGGTATCATTGGTGGACACACGATGGAGCCAAAGGATCACCTCCGAACAGCCACTGAAAACTGATCTGCTCGTGTCGTGGACTGGAGGAGTTTCCAGGTCTGGATGGGTGGCTCATACCATCAGCTGGACTGAATTTAGAGACAGGAATCATGTGAGACAGGAAGTTAGAGCAGGAGACTTTAGTTAAAAAACAGTGGGAGCGCAATAATTACACGCCAAGTGCCAGAAGAGTACATACTGGGCCATATTGTGTAACGTTGGTGAATATGAAGAGTTTCCTTCTGTTTATTATTTAGAGATGACCCTCAGACCAGTGAAGTCTTGACCTGATAGTGTTGAGACTTTCCCAGAGCTCCATCGAGCGTCTAACAAACTCATTTCCACTTGTGTTAACACGCCCGTGCACGTCGGTGTGTCGCAGTGACCAAACAGCCACCTCAAACATGGCCGCACAAAGAAAACACCTTGACAGAGAGACGCCCTCTTTGTGTGACTGTGATTGAAATACCTTTGGATCAGACTAAACAAGCAATTTCAAAACATCCCCGCTGAGCTCAGTGAAGCCGCGATGCCTGTGATTCTTACCGTTTACAGACGGCATCATTTGCAGGCTGATCAAAAACATAATTGAAAGGAATCAACACTCAAATCAAATCGAATCAACCCTCCTGACGTCTCTAAAGGTAAAAAAAATGACCCACCTTGGCCACGCCCCTCTGATGAAGCCCCTTAATTGAACTTAAAACGAGAAATCCATCAGTTTCCTCTAAAGAAACCACATCTGCCATTCAACAAGTTGGGAAATAACATGTTTTCATGCTTGACAGCGCTGCACACGCGCGAGAAAGTTTTCATTTTCTCACACACACTCCCTTTATTACACAGTGTGTGTGTGTTCTTTGCTGTTCTTTATAGTTGCTATAACAACTTTATTAACACTTAATTTGTACTCTGCCGTTTTATAGTGCAGTGATTCATTTTACCCAATGGTCATCTCAGGAAAAGTATTAAAGCTGTGCTGTAAAAATGTTATTTAGGGCGTTTCTTGACTGTTAAACCCATGAGCAGGTCATTTCTGACCCTTAAGGCAACGGGGTTGGTTAATAAATTACGTTATATAATGATAATTGTCATTACACGCAAGCCCCGGATTGAGGAAAAGTAGAACGTTTGCCTTAATGGACGGTTTAACACTCATAAAGGAACGCATGGTGCTGTTAGGAATGCTACGCAACTAGCCTGTAATCACTGCGGTATTCACTAAACTCTATCGCTGTGTTTGTTGACCATTAAAGCGAATTATTGTTTATTATCATTTTCTTTCTTGGGCTGGTACATTTCGCAGACTTCCAGGCTAAAGCACCGCAGCTGCGTCCCCGAAATGAGTGCCAGTTCTCAGACCTGCAGGGATGCGAGCCACCGTCTCGCCTTCATAAAGGAGCAGCGCATGATGAAGTGGCTGCAGGAGAAACCTGAGAGACTCACGCACAAGTGGAAGCAAACGTTTAACAGATGCCCACAGGAGAGACGGGGACGGATAGCGATGAAACGATGTGAAGATCTGCAGCGCAGAATCACAATAATTTGACAAAAAACACACGTTCGTTCGTGGCACTCTGCACACAGAGTCAATAATGCCTTTTAATGCAGCAGGAGTTGCGTGCAGAGAGCCACGAGGCTTACCGTTATTACCCTGAAATGGACTGTGACAGTAAATATGATTCTCACCTAATTGTGCTCATATGGAAGATTTATTTGATTTTTTTTTTTTTTTTTGAAACATGCTGCCGGAATTCAGTTAATCTGTTTAAAATGAGAGTTCGGAAGTTGGAAGAGAATATCAAAAGCTATCCAAGAAGCAATTTTCCCTCTTAGGTTCATGAACCATTTCTTGTTTTAAATGGAATTTTCTGGCAGGAACAGTCGTCCAAATGTGAGTTTGTGAACGGACATGAGAGAGAATGCGGGAGTGTGCTGTTCGCGTAGGGAGAGAGATGGAAGACAGATTCCACTTTACTTCACCCCAATGTTTGCGGACTATCTGTCTTGTGTTGACGTGGCAGCATGATTGCTAAGCCTGTAAAGTCCTTTGCAGATGTAGACTCTCTCTATCTCTCCTCTCTTGTTCCTGCTTGTTTTCTTGCTTCTCTATATCCTCCTTTCTTCCTCCTCCCCCCTCTCAATCATCCCTTTTTTTTTTTATCATTTTCCTCTGGAATTCCCACCAGTCTGTCTAAGTGTGTGTGTGTGTGTGTGCGTGTATGTGCATGACTACTAGGCCAGTTGCCTGTGTGATGTTCAGCCAGCTCCTCCTAACACGCTCTCAGAATACTTCTTCGGGTTCCATGGTTGTGGATTCAAGTTGTAAAGCTCCAGAAATGAGCACATGAAATATAGCTGTGTGTGTGTGCGTGTGCGTGTGTGTGTGTCTAACAGAGGCTCGACCTGTCAGCCAACACAGCAGGCCGGGCCCGCGCTCAGATCTGAAATTTCCTGAGAACTTTCTGCGAACATCGTCTCAGAGTGATCCCGACCTAAACTGTGAACCCGAGCGGTGAAACGACTCGGAGCGGTTGGCAAGGCTTTTATCGTGGAGGGAATGCCACCTGAGCGTCTGTAAAACAGCCCGTGCTTGTGTCCGTGCATGTGCGTGTGTTTTATTGTTCTTGTTAAACTGAGGGGTGTGGTTTGGTCCCTATTAGAGAGGAAGGTGAGACCTGAGAGCTATAGGCATTGGCCGGCAGCTTTGGATGGAAGACATGCACTGTAAAAGATTAATGCTTACTTTAATTTAAAAAGTTTGCCTGCTGCTTTTGAAAAATTAAGTTAACCAAACTCAAATTAAATAATTATAGTCACTGTCCCGGAGAAAACAAGTTCATCAAAGGTAAGATAGTGAGTTAAATCAACAGCTGCTCGCACATCACCTTGAATTTGCTCGAATTTGCATTTTTCACATTAGTTTAGTGCCAAAACTGGAGAACAATTCTTCTTTTCTGCTGCTACTTTGAGCTCCATACATAATGTACCCGCGCTAGTACATCTCCGAACGCAGCCATATGCTCATTGCACTCTAAAGCTCTCACCTTCTCCCACCTACAGCTTTTATATGTGACCGAAATAACTGCCGACCATAAATTAAAGTGTTACAACGCACCCAGTACCGTCTGACAAAGTTTATCTTTGTGCAGTCCAGGCTGCGACTGTAAAACATGTTTTCAGTAACAGACACTATCCATCGCTACAAACCAGTTTATCCGACGTGACACGAACGCTCGGTAGTTAGACAACTGTTAACATCTGGTAGCGTTAATCGCATTTTTATTTAAATATTTATTTACTTTTATTGTTTCTGCTGTCACGTTACAACATGCATGAGACGTGGTAGATTTCTGTTTATTTACTGGGTGTAGCATCAACACAATTAGCCTATTGATTTCACATGTTCTGCTGAATGTATCCTATTGTTTAATATTTGGGGAGGAGCTGTGAAACATATCGCTTTACCTCCACTTGATACCTGCATATCGTGTTAGCGTGCCATGCTGTGCTCTTCATGGCTGAAAACTGCAACACCAAGCAGTAGAAACTCTTAACGTTTAAAGGTCCAGGCCTCGGTATACTGAACCAACAGACGCCGCTTTAATGTTGGAGCCAGTTTTGTTTCGGAGGTTGGTCTCGAGTGAGTTTTGACCCTAAAACCACGCACGCTGCAAAGTCTCTTAACGCGTCAACGGTGTCTTTGAAAAGCTCAGAAACATATTTGTACATATTCGTTTACATCAACTCATCATTTGAAGTTAAATCAAACCGCTAGAAATCGACAATATTCATTAAACAAGAGTGAGACAAAAGTTGAAGTTGACTGCGCAATGATTTTAACAAAAATCCTGTGTGATGTTTTACAGTGTGTGTGTGTGTGTGTGTGTGTTTTAATGCTTTTTCCTGTAGGAGAAGAGTGGCTAGGTGGCCTACTGGCCAGATGTGATGTTTTAACTGAAGTCACCTGTTGTCTGGGGTGCTGCGAGGTTAAACTCACCAGACCAGAGAACTGAAACTTACCCAAAACCAGAGAGCAAAATGTTACGTAACCTTCTTCTTGAACAGTGTTGTGTTCAGTAAAAGCTAACGCTTCATGGAAAACAAATATAAAATCTTTTTTTTCTTTTGTCACTCTTCTTGAACTCTTTCTTTTGCCAGTTCCTTTGTTATGACTCATCCAAAGACCTTCCTATTGCTTTAACAAGTTTTATTGTTATGATTTGGGACAAGCCCCCTTTAACATATTTTAAGATGTCATGTGCTGTTTATGTCATAGGTCATAAAAACCATCATAAAATGTCTGCACAAGGCAGACAGACTCCAAACTTAAATATGTTTCCAGCAGACTTGCTTGGCTGCACAGTATTCCTGAAATTTATGTTTTCAGCAGTCAACTCAACATAAATAATTCTGCCCCCGCTGAACGCACTAACTCGGGTGCTGTTGTGGCTCCTCCTGATTGAAGTTATCATCTTACAGGAGGAAAGTAGCTCCTTAATGCTACAAAAACAACACCAATCAGCGATGAATTAAACAGCGCAAAGGGGTTTGGAATTAATGAGGATTTCTGAGACACGTTTGATGAAATTTTAAGATTAGTAGGCTTATGTGAGCAGAAGAAAGAAACGCAACCTTGGATTGCATAACATTGTTTGTACAAGCTCTGTAGGAGGAATACTGTCCTGAATATTAGCACTTTTTTTAATGAATGGCGTCGGCTTATTTTTCCTCCCCGAGCCGATAACAGAGGAGGTGTAACAGACGCGCAGACCTAACGGAGACGGAGGATGCGCCGACCGACGAGCACACCTGCCTGCAAATGCGCACACACACACGCACCAGCAACACTCCTGCCACCGCCAACATATATTATCCACAAAGAGCACAGAGAGGAAAAAAAAAAAAACAAGGCTGTGCGCCTGTGAAGCCATGCCAGGAATTCACAGCGCATATTTTGTGAGAAAAAAACCCAAAACAAAACAACAAAAAAAAGCCATGCCCTGATTTTTCTCTAAACAATGCAGCGTGCTGTGTTTCCTGAGTTTATTTGCAGTCGGAGGTGTGAGAGGTCAAACCCGCCAGCGTTTCGATGGATTGTCATAAAGCCGCAATTATGCATGGTAAATTCTTTTAACTTTCTTTGCTACGTGCTAAAGAGTTTGCGCTACTTTGAGGGTGTTTTTGCAAATATACAATGTGAGGCTTATGTGTCTGTGTGTGTAATGATCCAAAGTTGTCAGAGACGGCGTGTGTGGTTGCCTACCCCTCTTGCTCTTTGGGAACGGACTACCTGTTGTGGAAAGGGGGGAGAAATTAGAAGTGAGAATTGGACTCGGGCTCAGTTTTTGTCACCGTCTCTGCTCCTTTGTCTTTGTCAATAAGTCTCGTAGCGCGGAGCATCTGGCGACTGAACACAAGCGCACTGGAGCAGGGTCGCAACCCCTCGTCTCTCTCCAGTGAGCTGCTTCAATTTGACAGTCTCCCTCTCTCTCTCTCCTTCTATCTCTCTCTGTCTCTCCCTCTCTCTGTCTCCAGCGCTGGCAGTGCTAATTGTTCTCAGGGCTGGGGAGCATTCGTCTGTCACTCGAGGCCTACACACTCGCATCTGTGGGTCACAGGCTCCAGCAAAGACTGGAGCAGAGTATGACAGCTCCTGTTTTTTTGTTTTGTTTTTTTAACTTTTGTGTGTGTGTGTGCGTGTGTGTTTCCAAAGCCTATAATGAGTGTGAGAGGAGACGGTGATCGCTGGATAGCTGGGTTCAAGTGAATGGTGGTGTGATGGTGACTGCGAGAAAGAAAGAAAATGCAAATCGGCTAAGGGTGTAAGCGATACAGTGTGTGTGCACCTTCCCCTGAATGAACTGTGATCTTTGACAACCACCTACATTTTGGAAAATATACTTATTCTCTTACTTGTGGAGAGTTAGATGTCAGTTTCATTCAGACAGGCCAAATCATAACTGACACTTTTCATATAGAGCAGGTCTAGACTGCATCTTACACATGTGAATATGAAGCTTGCTAATTAGCTTAGCATAAAGCCTGGAAACAGGTGGGCGGAAAAGCTGAACGGTAACAAAAACCAGCACCTCTAGAGCTCACTAATTAATCCGTAATATCTCGCTTATTTAATTCATCGAAAAACCAAAGTGTAAGAATGACATGTCATCAGTGTGAGGTTGCCAGGCAACCGGCTGAGAGCTACAGAAAATCTGTTAAATATTGACCCCACCTGTGCTGACATGGGTGAAGGCTGCAGCTGCAGTTAAAGGTGACGGTGCGTCTCTTAATGCATCCAACTTAAAGAATATGTGGCGGCCGTCACGTTCAACGGTTTCTGTTCAAGTCTCTATAGGGATTTAACCACAGTTTACAGTGCTCACATTATACTTTATAGATCTCTGCAAGAGTCAGCTGAGCTAATCAGAACAGGTCATAAAAGGTTATAAAACCAAGAGGTAACTGTTGTTCTGTCGCGAGTATAGCGCTAGATGCTTGGTAGGTTCAATGAGCAGTTGTGTTTCATAGCCGCAGCCTGGTAGGTCTCGTATTATTCATGACGTTATGCTCCCGCTTTCTCTGACCCAGTTTAAGGATGGTTTAACTCCAGGTTTGTTTCAGCGCTCTGGCCAAACCAAAATTGATGTGCGTTTGCCTGAAGTTGGGCACGAGATGGATGAGAGAAAAGCACGGACAGGAAAAGGGAGGGTGGGGGAAAAAGAGGAAGTGGGAAGAGGGGCGTTTATGTAGTGGAAAAACGGTGACCTTAGCAAAGCAACTGCCTCTCTGTAGCCGCTGTTGTGAGCATCCGATTGCTCTCGCCGCTGCTGCAACAGTTATTGTTGATGCTGCTGTCAGAAGTTGTGGGACAGAAGTGAAGTCTAATGTGAGAGTCTGCTGGCTGTGGTTTGTCCCCTTTGTTTACTGTTGTTTAGTCTCTGGTATTTATAGGTACAGTGCTGCTTGTTTCAGCTAATTATACCGTGAATGCCATAGGGATGATTGCAGTAATGACTGGTTGCCTTTCCAAAGCATTCAGAGTTGTTTTGCTCTCTGCTCATTTTGCCGTGGGGCGCGATCCTGGAAGTTTTGTCTGCGTCTGTATGTTTTCGAGTATACATGTCCGCGTGTGTACATCTCGAACTGCCCGCAAACATACGTGTTTGCGATCGCTTTGCTGTGGCGCCTTGTGGCGTGACAGAGGGAACGCGTTTCATTCTCAGCGATGAAATTGCCCATTTGGAGGACCCAGGTCTCATGCAGCCTCCGCAGCTCACTTAACATGCAGAAACAGACTCCAGGAATGTTCTTTAATCAACCTTAATTATAGTTTCCCAGATTCGGCTGCTCCCAGGTCAGTTGTTAATCCAGGCTTCTGGTTCAAAAGTTCAGAGTGTCGTTCGTTCAGACAGCGAGGGCCTCTGAACGCCTCCTGACAAATACTAACCAACTTAAACACAGATGCAACTTAAATTCATTACAAGGTCCACGTCTGTGCACCCACATATCAACGCCTCACTTACAGGCTGATGTCAGTTATGAGCAATGTTGAAGTTGAACTGAAATGCCCTCGCTGCCTGGATAAAATTCCTGGTATTTAGTTTTATGTTTTTGTGGTGTAGCTCGGTTTGCAGCTGCATCAGGAGAACGCAGACACTGACAGGTAGGCATGCTGAATTTACAGATCTCCAAGAGCGACTACTGTCTGTGTCGTGCGCGCCTGTCTGCCTTACACTGGCATGTAAACAACAAAGATTTCAGATCCAGTCCCGCACGGGGGAATATTGAGAGCTCATTCAGTTAAAGACCGAGAGATAATTCAGCCCAGATCCAGTCAAACACACACATGTGGAGTGCGGATGTTATAGAAATAGTTTGGAAGTGCAGCTGACACGTTTTCAAAACACTGCGTGCTGGGTTGAGAGTGTGTTGGATAGGTCAGGGAGGTTTGACAGCAGAAAAACAGTCTGGTGTGAAGCAGAGAAACACATCTCATCCTGTCTGACTGTCCTCAAACTCAGGCCCTCAAGAGGTTTCATGTTTATACATTATACATACACACTAAGGTTTGAAACAATTTAGTGATGGGACATGAAGGACTGCAGAACGTCTGTGAATAGCTTATTATAGCTTGAATATATTATTGTTGCCGCTAATGCTACATTCACATGGATTCAGGCAGACAGTAGACGCGAAAGTGATTTCATTTTTGGTTTTATGAGGATGACGGTACCATCAATGGTAACAGTAGACCAGATTATCATCCAAAGTTGAAATATTTTTTATGTCCTCCACAACATTTTTTAAACTTATTCCTCTCTTTGTGACAGTGTGACATCACCTTTGCAACATACTGTTTTGTGTGTTTCGTTCTGTCGCCCTGCCATCGAACACCTGCCAGAATCATGCAGCATAAAAGCCATTCAATGAACCAAAATGTGATAGTGTCTGTGATGTCCTGAGAGTTGGGAACCTTTGTGTTAAGTTTTGACCACGATATTGAACGGTACAATAAAACATTAATTTTTAAACATCATTGAAAGTTAAATTAGTGTAACTATATTGACAAATACAAGAAACACAATTGTGGATATCCATTCTTGACCTTGTGATAAAATATTCTAGGTTCACATACGAGGATTCGTCATATCTCACGGCCTTCTTCAACAGGCAGGACTTGCTCAGGTGTCATCACTTCATAAGCTCAGTGAATGGCCAAAGAAAGATCCACAAACAGACTAAGTCTTCTTATATACAAGCACTGCTAATCACATGACCAAAGAGCTACACTCAGGATACGTAAACACACTATGAGGTAGGGCGTGGGATGGTATAAAGCTCCATTCTTTGTCAAATACAGCCTTTAAATGGTTATAAAAAAGGAGAAGTGCTGTATAATAAACTGCTGAGCTGTAACAAACAACATAAATAGACTTTCGTCGATGACTAACTCATCTTTTTGTCATCTGAATCATTCTTCTGTGCCCGCGTATGTGTTGAATTTCTATACTGCCATTTCTTTTGTTACTTACTGGCCAACATAAAGCTGACAACAGCGAATCTGTGATCAGTTAAACTGGCAGATAATATCTGCCTGGCCAATTTATCAGTTGGGCTCTAGTGAGCAATTGGATGTGCATAAACTAAGAAAGGCAACTTAGGGACTGTGATTTGATGACAGCTTTGACAAGGAATTAGGAGTAAAGAGACAAATGAGTTGGGCGGGACTTTCAGCGAGTGTGGGCTTGCGTCTTTGTGTGTGTGTGTGTAGTTGGATGGCATTTGTCTCTAGGTATTGATTGCTATTGACCAGAGCAACATCTGAGAGCAGAGGTACTGACAGCTGCCTCCGTGGCCGCTTTCATTTCTTCATTTCATTATGCAGCCTCTGTTGCTTTATCATGTACTACTTCTTAGCTCGTTTAGCTCATTATGTCCCGCAGCAATCCTCAAGGCGGGTGTGTGAATGAGCGCATGTCAGCCTGTCTGTACGAGAACGCCCGTGCTTATTATGTTCACCATGCCAACACACAGCATGCAACGCGCAGTTTAAACTTAATATCGCATTTCCCACGCCTTCGACTCAAAACCAGCACCAGATCATCAACAAATTAGATCGCTTTCACTTGTTATTCTGTCCATCGCACACTCGGATAACATTTGGCAAGGCATCGGCTTCTGCTTCAGTGCGAGTCGACAAGCCCTGTGCATCCAACCTGGATACCTCTGTCAGTGTTATGACTGATGAGACATGTATGGTATGCTCGCAAAAGGTGATGCCAAGTGAGGTTCTCACATTCGCCCCCTGGGCACTGCCGCTCACTCTGATGCAGCCTTGGTAAATTTAACCACAACCGAGCCGGACTCTGGTGAGTACACAAGATCCAGATGTGATCTCGGCAGTCAAAAAAAGACGGCGTGCAGGCTCTGTTAGCCCTCCCTCCGCTCCAGGTGTCCTGCAGAGGGAGAGGCTAGCAACAGACTGTTGCTGTTGCGTTCGTCACCACTCGTGGGGAAGGGAAGGGTATTATCGACGCATTTAACCAACTTTGCATGCTGTTGTGGTTTTGTTTCTTTTTTTTTCTTTCCAGGAGGGATTGACGAATAATTTGCTGAGAGAGGTGAGAAGAGATAATGATGCAGCTGTGAGCTGTGCTGGCGTGTGAGCCCCTGAGAATTCTGGGAAAAGCGCCTTCGTGTCCCGTGGCAGAGATCATATGACGGCTCTGTTGTCGTGAGAGCAGGTAAAGGGCTTTGTCTGCAGAAATGCGCCTGTATCGATGAGTGACTCCGTCTTCGCCCTCCTTTGTTTATTATCTGACATCGTCTTGATTCCGCTTTCAGCCCATTTGTCAACCTGTTTGTCTTTCACGTGTTAGCAGCGTTCCCAGCCGATGTAACACAGCTGTTTGCGTACACGTCTTGAATCCTTTGAAACGAACACACAGATGGATACTATATGGCTGTATTAACTTCCCTTGGGAACTAATGGGAACCACTTTCCCTCTATAGTAACTTGTGTCAGATGTTGCTTCAGCTTGTAATGAGTTAGAGTACTGTGTGGAGTAGAGTTTTGTTCTCTTTCGAATACTTAAAGCTGAAGCTAAAGCAGGTGAACGTCTGCAGGTAGTAAAGAGGATAGCGCACCTGTAAATTAGCCCTGCAGAGACTGGTGGAAAGCAACAGAAAATCCACATTTCCTCGCAGCGCTGCACAGAAGCTTGTGTAACACGGTGACAGACAGCCGAGAGGTGGTAAATGTCTGTTGTGTAAGCAGTGGGAGCCTTTGAACTACCTCCTCCTGTTACAAAACCAGTGGGGGCAC
This sequence comes from Nibea coibor, assembly GCA_023373845.1. NCBI lineage: Eukaryota > Metazoa > Chordata > Actinopteri > Sciaenidae > Nibea > Nibea coibor. Next base: position 11,791,714 of record CM041739.1, on the reverse strand, counting down.
CTGTACTCGCTGCCCCACCATCTCTTTAACCCGCGCCTGGTGACACCTGAGTGTTTGTTGTCAGGAACCAGTCTATTAGTCTGACCCCGTGCCTGTTCTTGCAGAAATGGCAGCCTTTTTCCTTCCTGTCGTCGCACGGCCCCGCAGCTCCCCGCCGCTGGTGTGAAGCAGAAATGCCAGGGAACACTGAGATGGCTCACTCTGTTCCTCTGACCTTCCGAAAAGTTGAAAGAGAGATTCTACCGAGCGCGGAGTCAGAGCGGAGGATGATGGATGGCTCTAAGCAGTCTAATAGTGTTGCCCTCCTCTACGGAAAGAGAACAAATATCTGCCAGGGCTGAATGATGTGTGTGGCCTCTGCTCCCATCATACGGTGCACCAGGTTCTCTCATATGGCTTTCCTTCGGATGTACTGTAGATGCAGAGAAAGAGTGAGTCATGTGGACAAATAGCATGACTGAGAGGGATGGGGAGACTTAGAGGGAGAACAAGATGAGACAAAAAGCAAAAGAAAATACACCAGGGAGAAGGAGGGTTAGTGTGACATTGAGAGATTCACACAGTACAGATAGATAGTCCATGGCTCTTCCCTGGTCTAATGATCACCCTGCGGGCTTGATGTCTTCCTTACATTGACACGTGACAGCAGGTGATGTCTCCTAAATGTCATATTATCATGACACCTCTGTCCTTCGTGCGAGGATGCGGTTCCCGCACAAACACTAAGCTAAACCACAGTCGAATTATGGTTTTTGTAAACCAGTCCATCTTTTCCATGCTCCATTCTCTTAATCTATACCCAGGCCACAATCTTTGATCTATATTTTAGACAGTCAGAGTCCGTGTCCAGAATAGATAAAGGTATCACAAACTTGGCACGCCTGTCTCGTAAAGCCCAGCAACTTCGTTCATAAATTATTGCATGCCGGGGCGAGCCGTGGCCCTGAGGGTTTTGGAGGAGACCTTTAGCTGAGCTGAGACTGCTTTACACCTGTAATATAAATTAAGTGCGGGCAGAGGAGTGGAGGGGATGGACACCTGAACCTCTTCCATGAAGCAATAGCTGCAACCTGACTTTCCCGTCTCATGATTTATTACTGCAAGGTGGCGCACGGCTAGTTTTGAATCCTGAAGCCCTCCACCAGTGACCTTATGGACAATTTGGAATTAAGCAAATTGTCCATTTTCAAGGCAAAGCAGGACCATGAAATCCCACCAGACTACCTCGGATGCACATCTGAACTCCATTCTGCTTTAAATTTTTTTTGACTGCTGCAGCTAATCTTACATCGCTGTTTGAGATGGACTATTTACAGAGAAGATCAAATATTTAAATAAGGTGATGAGGTTGCTGGGGGTGGATCTTTATGGATTATATTTAAATTTTCATTTCTATTGAATATGTCTCTATCAGCCTGTGTTGACAAAAAACGAGAGCAGGCTTAAAGTTCTGCTGGTAATAATAATTGTGGCCCTCCGATGCTAAGCTGTTGTTGATTTTCCTTCCAGATCGACTGAATCTGAATATTTCAACAACATAAGCAGAGCACTTGGAGAACAGCAGGAATTCTCTATTACGGGACACAAACCAGAAGGGCTTGTTGTGAAAGTTTCCTTCTGCTCACAAGCATGCTCGTCCTGGACACACAAACTGTTGTACTGGCCTACTGGCGAGAAGTTTACCCTCCCTGCTTCAAAACACGCACGCATGAAGAATGTGAAGCATCTGTCACTGTAACGCGTTCGAAGTGAAGTGAATACTTTACGTTAAGTCAGTGAAGGTTCTCAGTCAGGTCATCGATATCTCCGTCATCTTTCGGAAAAGTTAAACGTGGGTCAACAGGACTTGGTTGTAGATCCATGAAAACAAGAAAAATGTCCAGTTGTCCCAGATTTCAAAGAAGAGTTTATAATGTTAGTAGTATTTAATATCTAGAACATACATTGATGGAGAAATAGAGTTAGAATATTAATGCAGCTCTCATGTTTATATATAACTAACTACAGGGTTGAGGCCAGGCAATCCATTTAGCTTAGCTTGTCTTAGCTTAGCATAGCATAAAAAAATTTGAGGCACTTCAAATCAAAAATTGATTTGAATAAACCCATATTTTGTTTGAAATAAATTCAGCTGCAACACATAAAATTCACAATATAAAACACTTTATTCACCATTTTTCTATCCACGGTGTCAAATCTTTGAATTGAATATTAAATTATTTCTCACATTCAAACAATGGGTTCAAATAAAAAAAAAATAATAATAAAAGCCTTAGCTGTGCCTTGCTTGTGTAATACTCAATATAAATATGAAGTGAGACCTGGAAAGTAATTAAAAACTGGAAATAGATCTTGTTCCCAGTTAGGAAATAAGCCTCCTGAAGCCTACCAGTTAACTTGTTTTGTTAATTTGTACACAGACATGTAAAAATGATAAAACTATAACATCATTTGCCGGATACAGTCAGTGAGCGCAGGTTTTAGTAGAGCTCTCTGTGCAGGCATGATGGCACCAACAAGACTCCAAGTGCTAGCCTTGCTGCTGTGCCAAGACGTTGTTTCAGCTCGCAACTCCCCTTCCAAACCATTTATTATCAATTTCACATTTCTGTTTGTGTATGGATGAAACTATTTTAATATGACGTGTTAATTAACATTTAGAGGTGCTGGTGGGCGTGTTTTTGAACTTTGAAGAGAGCCAGGATTGCTGTTTCTACCTGCTTCAAGTGTTTATGCTAAGCTACGCCGTATTTATAATTGAATTTCCTTAAATGAGCCGTTCCTCTAGAGTGTTTACAACACTGGAGCCAGGGGACCTCGAAGTCTGTTTTTTTAATATTTTAGTTTGACCTCCGTGTGGGTGTTTTCACCACTGGGAGTCCAAAGTCAAGTTCAGGCATGTTAAAGATACCTAAACCATTTCAAATGAGCGCGGAGAAGCTCCTCTCCAAAATGTCTGACTCATGTTACATGCAATAACATTAAGACTGGCTGGACAGGATATTAGCTTCTTGAAAATTTGGTGTGAGGAGTGTGTGTGGGGGAGAAAAGGGAAGAAATTTGTCTGAGTCATGGCCCCCTTTTTTCCCTCTCCCCCCCCCGCTACTGTGGATGTTTGCTCATCGTGGGAGAAACAATCAGCAATTCTGGAAGCTTCCACAGGCCCCATTAAAAAATCATGAATCAATTTGAGCTTGTTCAAAATTTCAAACAGAGCTTTCATTAAAAATTCACTGGGACCTCTCTGTCTGTCGCTTGTAAATACATCATTGGTATTGCTGTGGCTGATGAGGGCTGCCTCAGAATGAGCCCAGTGCTTATGTGCTTGATCTTTGACTTTGGTGTCAAGGGCAAAGTCGTAGACTCGGTTCACGTAAGGTCTTCCCCAGAGGCGTTCGCTGTGAGCAAAAACGGCGACTTTTCAAACTACTGCGTAGCTGTATATTCCAGCCATTCACCTCAAACATCGTTTCATCGTTGAAAATTGCTCTCTCTGCTCAAATTCCTAATGGGAACAACCAGTTGTTAAAAATGAAGTGAGCCCTGTAAGATGCGAGCACTTCCTTACCTGCAAACTCTCTCATCCTCTCTCTTGCACATGCACTCACACGTATGCACACACACACGCACAGACACAGACACACACACAATCTCCCTGCTTTCCCCGGTTTCCATGGAAACCTGTGGCGAAGGAACAGAGGATTCAAGGACAGGTATGTTTGCAAATGAGAGTTCCTCGGATCATATGTCCAACCGAGCCTCTATCGTCAGCCCATCTCATCCTCCGAAGACGCGCTTTTGTTGTCCGACACTAAGAGGGGCGCCGCGTAAGCGCGTGCATCTTATTACGGAGAAATGTGAAGAACATGAGGCTGAACACGGTGGTATTTGTGTGTTTGCCTGCTATGAGTTTGGTACATCTGCACACCATGCTGTGTTTGTATGTGTGCACATGCGTATGTGTGTGTGTGTGTGTGAGAGAGAGAGAGTGAGTGTGAGTGTGCACCACATGTTTGGCTGCCTCACATACAAGAACAGATACAAACACAGACATACTCCAATATGGTCCCTGATTAGGAGACCAGACTGTCCTGACTTCACTCTCACCACAAGGCAACAACTGTCTATAAATAACAAGAGGCTCATGAACAATGTTTTCAACACACGGTGTTCTGGAGGAGAAATACACATCAACAGCAAAAGAATTCAAAAAAGGGCATATCAAGGACACAGTTTCTACATTTTCAATTTTTTTTTTTGCACACGTGCGTCTTCATCGTTTTATCAGTGGGTAATAGGAACACAACATCTCACTTTAAGCGCCCGGTGACTCGGTGTGCTGTTTTCATCTCACAGAGCGCAGGGAGGATCACATCTCTGTGATCGCTTGTCTACTGTCCCTCACAGACGTGTGGGTGTCAGACTTCGGTAAGTTACATTCAAAACCCCATTAAAGGCTGTCAGTTACTGTATCAGGACCCAAGTCAGTACTGTAAGAGCAGAGGGACTGCCCATACTGGCTTTGCGATTCTTCTTCATTTGGCTGTGTTTCAGATGCAGTCCAAATGATTTGAAGAAGATTTACATCTGGTTTGTATTAAATATCTTCAGTGTCTTCCACGTTGTCTTCCTTCAAAACAACAGGTCATATTACAATGCATAAATAAAATGTGGTGTAGTGATGAATTGTCTCCCCAATTCTGTTGTTCCCTTCAGCTCTACAGAGCTGTACGCCATCTTTCAGACCATAGCTTTGGTTTTTACAAACCCACAACCAAATTCACTGCATGTCACTCACTGGTTTGTGAGCAATTGTTTAGAAATTGCGTGATGGACGTTGCCTTGGAGTGCTGGAAGTGACCAAAATTAGACGACGACGAGAAGCGTGCAGCTGGTGGGTGACGCACCGTGACTTAGCTTAGCTAAACTTGGTTTTGATTTCGTTTACAACAAGCTGGAAAAAAAGATGTAAACATACTCATATTGCAAGTAAATAGTACACTGAAATATGTTTCTCTAAACATTTGAGGTGAGGCAGAGTCGTGATTCATTTTTGATGAGCACTGCCTAGCTTGATCTGAGTTTTGTGAGACCGGTGTGCTGTGCTGGAGAATGACTAGATCAGAAGCTGGCCACACCCTAAAGCACCCGCTGCTTTATTTTACACTAAGAGGAGCCATAATTTACAAAATGAACATTATGTTTCATGGAAGAAGACTTGAATCTAGTGACTGGGATCATAAACTTATGAGGAAACTGTTACTGAGGTAATAAATCAAGGAAGAAGTGGGAGCATTTTCTCATAAGCTTCCATTTAAACAGACTTATTTTGCAGCCAAGTGCTGGCCGTAAGAAGCAATGCAGGTTTGAGATACTTTCTGGAAGGTCTGTCTCATTAACCCCATCACTCTCATTAACCCCTACCTACCTGCTACTAAGCTACCTGTAGCTTTAACCATCAAAGTTAATAATTAGCTGATTAATGTAGTGGCGCATTAAGCAGCTGACAAGAATGGCACAGAGAGACTATATTTCGCATGTGTGTATCTCTGTATCTCTGTACGTTACAGGCTGCAGTAACACACACATGTATGAACAGGCTGTTCTGCCCCTTATAGCACTCCATACCATATGTCACCCCTGGAGGAAGCTAGCGCAGGCTGTTGCCGTATAAAGTGGGTATGCCCTGCATCACATTTACCCATAAAAAAGCACTCACACTCATTATCTACCTGTCTCTTGGTGTGTGTGCTGTGTTTGCGCGTGCGTGTTTGTGCACCTGCATCTGAATTAATAATTCTGTCATCACTTAAAACTTGTGAAACATTATTCCTGGGTTCTAATGCTGAGTGCATATGGTGTTGTTTTCTTGTTTGCCTCTCTTCCAGCAGGAGGCCTTATCACCCCTCCATCGTCGGTGTAAGTTGTAGTGTTAAAAGGCTCGATGTTGTCTGGGTGATGGGCTGATTATTGGCAGACCGGCGTTCTCACAACCTCCACACACATCTGCATGGCAACCAACTTGTTTGTCTCCTTCCGTCTCTTGTCCTTCCCTCGTTCGTCTTTAACTCAGGGTCATAGCAAGCGATTAAGGCTTTGTTAGAGGGAGTGTATGTTTGTGCGCGTGTGTGTTATATAATGGCGCTGTATATCACACAGGAGCATCATATTCAGTACACTGAAATACACATTTTTATAACCAGGCGTTCGAGGAAACAATGCATGTTCTACTTAAGGGCTGGTTAATGTTTGTTTCAACCCAAAATGTGTTCAAGTGTTGTTCACCATCGTTTATAATATCGTTTCACTTGATTGATGGCTTTACTTTTGAGAAACATAGGATCTTATTCAGCTGCTCACTGGGCTTAGCTCCCTAGGGGTGTGCAGACCGTTTTACTGTCTTTCAGCTGATTGTTTTGGTTTTTCATCATGCAACTCCACTATCATCCATGTTGAAGCAGCTGCGGGCAAAATAAGTTCTGATGAATCCAATGTACACTACCTGCCATGCACTAAAAGGCACACATGTGAAGTGAAGCAAAACCAAAACAAAGCTAAAAGAGTCAACACTGGATCAAATAACTTCTTATAAGTGTGAAAGCACTCCGCATACAAACACATGCACATAACATACCACAAACCACATTTGTGAGCCTCTTTTTAGCCATTAGAGAGTCTGATTATGCTTTTTTTAAAAACTTAAATTAATTTTCATACCATGCTGCTGAATTCACGCAGCTGCAACAAAGTGAGGGTGGAAAAATTATTTTCAGGAGGGAAAATTTTTTAAAATACAATCGTTTTTTTTTTTTTTAAAGATGGGGGAGTGCAGAGACATGCAGCAGCAGCAGCAGCATGGTGCTTCATCATTTTAGTCTTTCCTGTTTATGGCTGCTTCTGTCTGCTTAAGTCAACAGCCAGACAGGGGAAAAGTAGACCTGGTAGGTATGTGTTCTTTTTCCATCATACTCACAGTCTCCCTGTTTGGGTTTTAATTGGCTGTTCCTCTCCCTTCTCTCTCGCTCTCTCGCTCTCTTGCTGCACTCCTCTGTGTATGCCTTCACCCTTTGCTTTTTTTTTCTCTCTCTCTCTGTCCATCTTCCTCCCTCTGTTTTTTTTATTGTTTATTCTCTATTATTTCACCCAACTATTTCTGTCGGTCTGTCCGTCTTGTTTCCTCTCTCCTTTCTGCATAGGCACTGTGTTTGTGTCAGGTCTTGGCATGGGTGGCACGCTTCCATATGGAAGTGTTCAGGAGATGATATAGAACATATGTGACCCCAGCTCACTGGCTGGGGACTCTGCGGAGATCACACCGTGTCATTAGTGGTGGTGAGGATGCCAACACTGCAGTGCAAGGGAGTAGAAAGAAGGATAAGGACAGATATAATTAGGTTAAGGAAGGGGGAAAGGGTGAAAAGGAGGAAAAGAACAAGAGATGGTGCTCAGTACATTGTGTCCTTTGTGAAGCTCAGTACTTGTGTATGTGTGTGTGTGTGTTCTGGCCCCTAGCTGGTTAGGTCTGAGCGCTGATGTAAGCCGAATTTGGCAGAAAGGCCAGGTACACTCTCACGCCTCAGTGTGCATTCAACGTTTGCTTTGAACCTGACTCCATCTGGAGCAACTTTAACAGAATTATTTTGTCTGAAACTTTGTGTGACGAGATCTGTCAAGATCCATTAACTTTCAGTCCTAAAGAGAAAGGCTGCTCCCTTTAATATGATACGTTCATAACATTTATTTAAATGATAGCTTGCTAAACAGGGAATCCAGCGCTCCTCAAAGCCGTGAAGACACGCGCTGATGTCATGCAGCCTCTGCAGACCTCAGAATGAAAACCAAGGCTGGATCTCCACATTTTCCACATAATGCTTCGCAGTGAATGAGTCTGTTTTGATTGTTGCTGTCATAGCCTGGCCTGTGGAATGATTTGGTCAAACCACAGTTATTTTGGTTGAGTTTGTGAAAGTCAGAAGGACTTTATTTTTCAACTTGTACGAATTGAAATTGAAATCATATGAAGCCGTTTCATTGCATTCTTTCCGTGTTTTGGTGTGAACTGTAGCGTCACACGGGGCGGTCGGACTGGGAACGACACCACATGGTGGAGTTTAAATATCTTCTATGCTACCATAAGGCAGAGCTGCACAAGCTGATGTTAGTTTTGACCATATATTTTCTCATGGCAATAACACTGCTTATCTGTGGCAATTTGCTTAAACTTGAACGCACCATTTTCCAGATTCTCTATGTCTCTCTCTTACGTCTATCTCTTCGTCAGGAGCATCCTGGTTGGAACAGCAGCGGCACGTAAAAGTTATCTCTTGCTGGTATGTTTGGCTGCTGTTGGTTCACTGTCTCCTCGTCTATTATCAAACCGGGTTCAAAATCTGAATGTGATTTACCCATATCTGAAATGTCAGATCATAACTTGCAGTGATCTCCTCGGTGCAGCTGCACCTTTTCAAGCTATCTAGCTTACACCAATCTGTTACCACCCATAAACGTAAGTAATCCTGTATTTATACTTCCAAATTTCTTTACAACAGCCTAATTTGCCGTCTACTTTTTAATGGTAGTGTGAAGTTACTGCTCCTGTCATCATGAGGCTTCTTCACTGTCCCTGCCGGGTAAGTTTTAGCTCACTTGCTTGAAGTCATTCCGCAATCGCGATGCAGGGCCGTCGTATTTTATGAGTGATCAACCAATTTTAGGCATTCAGAGCTCATAAATTTCAGTCGACTGTCAAAAATATTAAACCCCCGGAAGCAAGATAAGCGATCAGTAAAAAAGAAATGTGCGTGTAAAACCACCAGCGTACTCTAATGGAGGGTGAATGATTTCTCTGAAAACTGCATGAACTCTGGGCAACTTCGGGAAGAAGAAAATTCTCCCAAAAGTTGACGACTGATCAAGCAGTATACGTCAGCCTGCTGCTGGAACCACACGATACACTTCATATTTATCGTATTAAATAACAATGTAATCACCTGCTCTGACATATGACACCTACTCAAGTCTTGGTCAGCATGCTTTCCATCAACCCACCCATAAACTGACCCACAAATACTAATTTAAACTGGGCAATTTACAGTTGCTCTCCCTCTCTTGTAATTCCTCCTCCTTTTGCCCCACCCGCTCATATGACTACATCACCCGTCACTGCCTTCTAATCGCATTAACTTCAGATTCCCTCAGTGAACCTGAACCCCAATCTTTCATTAATATGTACCACCAAGATGCATCCACTCCTCTTCTGCTGGCCTGTTCACCATCCGTCACATCTGCTCACTCTGAAATCCTTTCCCTCATCACTTCTTCATACATGAATTTTGAAATATTAAGCTTACTTATACTTATGCTTATATTAAGTTAGTCGTGATTTTCAATATTACCTCTGATCCTGTAACATTCATGTTAAGCTGTCAGTCTTGCCATAAACATAAACAACAATTTGACATCTGCTAAAATAAATAAGTAACACGTGTCAGGGTTGTGTCACTGCGTGCAGAGTAGATGTTTCAGCAGAAGCAGTTTCCTCCAGCAAGTCAAAACTCTGATCACTGAGCGCTAGAAACAATATTCTAGTCTATTTTCATCAGTCAGTTTATAAAGGGAGATGGAAAAGAGAAAAAGAGATTCTTATGTTGTGAGACACAGTCTTTATTAAGGAGCAGAAATGTGGGGAAGAAGTGAGAAAATGAACTGCCTGTGGGGTGAGACAGAAAGCTGAATAATTTAGAGGAAATTAGGAACATTTTAAAGTAAAAATGGAAGTTAATTAGTTGACAGAGTGCTTGTAAAACAGTAAAAAATATATATATATATCATGAATTAAAGACTATATGAAAGAATGAGTGTCAGAGGGAGCAAGATAAGGCAGTAAAGCAAAAGTAGTTTCCAACAGAGAGAAAGATGGCGTCTAAGAGAGACAGACAGAGCTTGTTTGCTCAGGCATTGATTCAGGGCCCCTCGAGGCTGCGTCTTCCATTTACCAATTTGTGTCTTTCCTTCTCTCATCCTCACCTCCGCCCATCTTTCCTCTCTCTGGCGGATCATTCGCAGGGAACAAACAGCGCCGCTCGGGAACACCGGACCCTCGGTTGCCGGGCAACCACACACTGACTTGATGGAGTGGAGGCAACTTCAGAGGCCTCTGTGAGAACAAAATCAAGGTTGTTATTAGACCTGAGTCCCCGATAACCCCCACAACACACACACACACACACACAGTGTTCACACATGTAGACAAACACAACACATGTGGAAACGTGCCAGAAATATGCAACCAGATGTATAAAGTGTGCTACTGTTACCATAAAGCAACTGAAAACAGATGCATGCACCCCTTCATCATCTATTAGTGACAGAAAAAGCATCTGCAGTGGCAAAACGTGTCGGCTGACTGCTGTTACAGTTCATATGTCCTATATTTTACTTTTCTTCTGTGGACGTCAAACTTCTCTTTCGCCACCCTCTCTGTTTTTTTTATGAGGTATAATGGGAGGACTTCCTCTCTCCTCCCTGCTAAAGATGAGTGTGGCTTCGATAATAACAGAGACAGTTATTAATTAAAGGGGGGAACGGACTCACTGCTCCCCTCTTTAATTCACCACCACCATGCCGCATGTGGAAGGGGAAACCTTAGGTGCATGTGTGTGTGTGTGTGTGTTCATCTCAGGCGGTGACCAAGTTTTTGCCTTTAGCATGGGCGTGTATCTGGGTCCACATGTCTTTACGCATTTATGTGTGCGTTTTGATCAGGATTGGATGAAACCAGTTATTCCTTGATGCTAATGTTTGCTCTCTGGGCCCTTTCAGAGTTTTTAACTGCTAGCTAGTTTCAAAATAGTGATTTGTTAAACTGAGTTCACCATAAAAAACAACAGAAAGTCACTGTGGCAAACAAAGAAGCACTATAACTTATCTGCCAAACCTTTGTAGATAAAGGTATTACTGCGTTGTATTGATATGTGTAATTTCTGTACATGTGTATTTTTAAGAGAAAGTATTCAGAATGAGTGGAAGATGTTTGATTATGCTAAGCTAACTGACCGATGGTTAACGCTAATCTTTTGTAGTTTGAGGTCTGGGAAATGTGAGTTACCGTCACATTAAGAAGCTTTTTATCAAGATGTGTCAACCATAATCTACTCTTCACTATAAACAGCTCAGGTGTTAGCATAGCTAACATTAGCTTTGTCAGTCAGTTTAGTTAGCTACGCAACGGTACGCAGCTTGATTTAATTGTGTACATGTTATAACTATCAAAGCCCTGAATCCAAAACACACGCAAAAGCAGAACACTGGTCAACTGTCAGAATTGGGGATCCTTGGAAAGCGTGTACAGAAGACAGACAAAGAAATGGGCAGACAGGCATCGCTTAACACGGGGCCACCACTGTGCCACTGGGATTCCCCTTTCTGCTCCTTTTTCTCTTCAACTAAAAGCAAATGTGGTTTCTAAATACTCCAAAGCAGGCATTTATGGGCAAGTTGTGCATTTGTTGTGAGCCGAAGGATATGCTCCAGGTATAGGGAGTAGTATGAGGAATCTTGGCAATAAATAGTGCATGGCTGGCAGAGACCTTTCAAGTTGGGGAATGTGGGGCTATATCTCACTCATCTGTAAGACAAGAGGTGTGGTGAGATGTGATGTCTGCTATATACTGTAGGAGCTTTGAAAATGGAGAGAGCAGTCCACTCTCAGCTCTGATACAGTACCATGAACAAAGTCTAATGTTCAAAGAGTTAAACTTTAAAACAAAAAAATAGTTTCAATTACTGGAAACAGTCAGTAAATTCCAAAACTAGAACAGTATAATTTGGTTTTAAGACAGTTTCAGTTATGCTCATATTCAATCCAATTGAATCCCAAAGGGGGGCAATGTTTGGAGGAAAGAAATTATGTGCCAGAAGACAAGAAATTTCACCCAAATATGAAAAATGTATAAATAGGAATTTCACCAAATATGCCACCTAAAATTTCTTCTATTCCAAGAGTTTAGCTTATTCAAGCTTCACTCAGTGAAACACATGGAAGAACTGGTAGAGGAATATGTAACTGCTCTTTCTGAAAGCTGCTTCAATGTGTACCACTGTATCTGTGTTTACTAATATGGCCAAAGGTATCTGGACACACAAACTTCACATCAATATGCCATTGCTGGACATCTCTTTTCAAAAATATGGACCTGTTATGGCATCTTCCACACTCCTGGGAAAGCGGGAACCTGGCTGCAGGGATTTGCTTCCATTCAGCCACATGTTGGTAGGATTGGTCACTGAAGGTGGTTAGGCTTCCACAAGAACATCTGTCACAGGTTTTCCTCAAGACTGCTGTCACAAACATGTGAAACATCTGAAATACTGTGTGCTATAGTAATATGATTCCCCTTTATTGGAACAAAGGGGCCAAGACAATAAAAACCATGAATAAAAGGCAATAAAAGGCCATGTTGTCCACATACCCATATGCATATATCTCACTTCACTCTTCATATATGTTTGGCAACATGCTTTCTCAATCATATTTTCATGCCGGTTAATATTCCTTCAATTGAACTGATTCCAACAAGTGACAGAGTGAGAGTTAAAATCAAATGGATGGCACACACACCTGCAGGCCAGCTGTGTCCGAGACACATATAGTGGAAAGAAAGAATAAGAAGTAGAGGCAGTGGTTTACCTTTACAGTCATCCTTGAAAGCTGCTCTCGACGTAAACACTGAGGGCTGAGGGAAGTTGTATCCGTTTGAGCTCAGCATATCTAATTTTAAGTTAATTTTATTTCTAGGGAACAACGTGCAATATTAAACATAAATCTTAACATTTGATGCAGCGTACCACAGTTAGCCTCGGGCTAGCTTTCATGTGCAGCATAAATGCATCACACAGAGGCAGCTTGGCTGATACAAGTCCATCCTAATTCACGTGGATAAGGTATTATCTTTTTCCAATATGAGTGGTGTTGTTCCAGTGACCTGATCCACCCAGGTGTTTTTCTCTAATACCTCCCATCATCCTCTTAGTGGGCCATAGGTCAATTAACCACAGCGAAATGTTTCAAATATAGGCACGCAAGGAGTGTGCATATGTAGGTTTATGTGCTATGGAGAAGAGTTGTATGAGGTGTTGATCTACAGTATGTGATTTTGTGTATTTGTGTCAGTTAGCAAATGCTGATAATGTCTTTGTCAACCTGATTTCTGCAAGATTTCTGACAGTAATGTCAAAACTATCCTAAATCTTGATGTAGCAACAAGCAGTAAGACTTTACCTAATAATTTGACATGTAATCTTATATTTGATGTCTTTTGTCGATAAATACCAGACAAAAGTAATTTTAAAAGAATCAATAAACTCTTCACATGACTCCTCAGCCACATGACATACTATTGCAAGACTGGACTTTAACTCATTAGCGGAAAGTAGAACGGAGTATCATCAGCATAACAAAACGAGAAAGGTGTTTGATATATGTTAGCAATAAATAACTCAAAAGTAACATAAACACAAAAATTGATCTAAGATGACTTCACGATCACCCCATAAAGCATCCTGTTAGAAAAGATCTGATCTCAACACTAAAATCTTGGAGATAGGACACAAACCAGTTTAGTCAAACCAGTGCTCATGAGGGTAAAGAAGGACAGAGTGATCAGTAGTATTAATTGCAGCGCAAAGGTCAAGGTGAACTAGAACTGATGAACGACCAACTTCAGCGGCTAAAAGCAAGCCATTCATCACGCTAAGTAGCACAGTTGCAGTGTGTGAGATGCTGTGACGAGCACTAAGACACAACTGAAACTTCTCAAAGAGAGCATTCTCGTGTCCAATCTGTTCCACCGTGTCTTAATCTGTAACTGTTTGTGAAGATTAAATGCATGTTTACTATCAGTCACAAAAAGAGTGTAGGAAGTACAGATGGAATTAAACACATATGAGATGAAATATAGCTGACAGCCATCCAAGCACTGTGGGGATCTGAACCCGCTGACCCTGAATTATCTGTTTTATGTCATCCTCTCCCTCTGTGTGTCCGTCCATCCTTCATCTCCCTCCCTCTCTTATTTTTCTCCTGCTCTTCTTACCATAAGCTCAGGGACACATCCACTCAGGGACATTCACGGTGTACTGAACCCTACTAACCAAACAAAGGTTCAGGTGAGGTAAAGGCACAATTGTTAGACTGAAAGAGGGCGAGAGAGAAAGAGAAAAAATTGAATAAGAATAACAGACAAAGACACAGAGTCTGAGCAGGACATATCGAACTTGTATCTGATAAAGGCCTCCCAAAGAGCAATGTCTCCAGATTGCTCCTGACACTCTATTACAGGGTTATGTGGTTGTCAACAGTGGTTTGAAAAAGGGGTCAATGTGTGAATGGAGGTGCTATGACAGGGTGCTAAAAAACTGAGACTATTTCACACAAAACATGAAGGCGAGAGTCTCTCCATTTACCACAAACTCATCTCTCACTTTTGTCTCACCCAAACCTCGAATGAAGCAACACAGTTCTCCAGCTGTTGCTGAAAATGTTCCAGCGTGTGACAAAATGTTCTAAATCCTCACTGCTGCTTTATGGTGACAGACATAAAACTAATCACAGTATGATGTGATGTTGCATTTTTGGCTCCGCATAGATTCAGATCAACTCTGCCGCTAGCACGCCTGCGGCGGATCAGACGTTTGGCGGGGCCTGTTCTACCAGAGCGACCCTGTTCATTTGCTGCGGAGCCCTAAGGGAGGCAGAGAGGAGCGGGGTCAAGAGGAATTGGAAATCTGATCGCCCTCCAAAAACAGTGAAATGACATTCCAATAACCCTGAGACCCTCGCTTGGACCTGCCTCAGATAATGGCCTGGGGCCACGGTGTGCGGTGCATGTGTGTGTGCCTGTATTTTATTAATACTAAGAGTGTGTTTACTTTCATGTGTGTGTGTGTGTGCTTCATATACACAAGGTGTACAAGCCACTGACGATTATATCAGCCTCAAAGCTGAGCAACAAGCGCTTTTTTTTTTTTTTGTACATTCAAATGCACCGAATACTTTGTGGGTCCCACTTGTAAAAGCAAAGACAGGCAAGCGAGACAAAGCGGCATATTCTTTCTTTGTGCTTTCAACATAAAAGACAATTATATGGTAGGAGAAGCACCAGCAAGCAAGTCGTCAGCCTAAAGATCAAGAGTCAGGCAATGTTTT
Source organism: Nibea coibor (assembly GCA_023373845.1). Lineage (NCBI taxonomy): Eukaryota > Metazoa > Chordata > Actinopteri > Sciaenidae > Nibea > Nibea coibor. The sequence goes on along the minus strand of CM041739.1, from coordinate 11,776,509 downwards.
GTGGACAAAGGCAATAATGAGCAGTAGAGCAAATTTTTTTTTTCTGCATCGCTGTTACTCTAATAACTCTAAACGCAGCTGTTTGGCATCACCCGGACATGCAGTATGTGTTGTTTATGTTGTGTTGGCTGCATATTTCAGGAATGTCCTTTGCCTCAAAAAGTTTGCAAAAACAAAGTCATCAATGTCATTACATTGTATGCTCAAATACTCAACAGCTCTGCTGTTAATGCTATCTGAAGAAAAGTGTGTTTGTGTGTGTGTGCATGAGAGAGAGAGAGAGAGACCAAGAGCAGATGAAATGACATCTGTGGTGTGTTTTATGTAACAACACACATCTATGACCCAGCACACTGTCTGTTTTTCCATCTTACACGTGTGTGTGACTTCAGCATGTCCAGCTGGCAGAGGACTCTGGAGATTCTGGGAAGTTATAGGTTGAGTAGGCGTCCGTTTTATGCTTCAAGGTGGATTTAATTAATATGTGTGTTCGCATGTGTGTTCGCGCGCGCGTGTGTGTGTCTGTGTGCTTTAGCCCGGGGGTGGATTCCCCATCATCTCAGAAGAAGCATCTAGTGTGTTACAGGAGAAAAAAAAAGAAATCTGTTTATATGTTTACACCCACAAACATTGTGTTTAGACACTTCTTCTCCACTAACGCACACACACACACACAAAAACAAACAAAAATGCTCCAAAACTTAGACAGAATAAAAATGTAAAACATCTTCTGCTTCATAATTTCCTCGGCGCTGACCTAAAATTGCATAATCATAGCATTCCTCTGTTGGGATGTAAGCATCATTTTTCCCAGACTAGGTCAGGTTTCTGGTTGTCAGTCGCGCCTGTGGATCACTCCAGTTTCCAGTGCGGTAAAGCCAGCAACACTTTCCCCCTAATGTTTTATGAGCTTCTTGGATGAAAAACATTTTATGGCTCCTTTAAGTGTCAGTTCAATATTTCTAAATGCCTTTCAGATCTGATATGAATAATTAGTAACATCTCAGAGTAAATTACCCCACAGTATTGGCTGGATGGAAGACAGTGCTCGTCTGAAGCGGATGACCCGCCGCAGTTGACGAAAGCTTTAATATTTTTACCGATCCCAACTGGCAACGAGCACGGTCATTTCGAGTTTGCTTTAAGGTCAGCCGTATGTGGTGCGACCTCCCGGAACAGTTGCTTCGAGGAGGTTTTGGCATTTGTAGTGCTAATGAAAGTGATGGTGGCTTTTCTGTATCCATTGTGCAGCAGATGCATCAGGCAAGAGCCAAGCCCAACTGTGTAAATCCACTCCATCGCGGATCATTTACTCTCTAAATCATTAGGGGTGTCTGGAGAGGAGACAGGGTTCCCCAGACGGGGACAGCAAGCCGACAGAACACAAACTTCAGGCAGGATAAGTGGCTTCTGCTGTACGTTTACACTCCTCAATCGATGAGTGTTGCATAACTTTTGGTTGTGCACTTATCTAACCGCTTGTCCCTTTTTCCCTCTCCCCACTGCTGCCTCTTCATCTGCGAGGAAAGCCAACCAATCATACAGCCCAGAGAACTCTGACCACGCCACGCTGTTCCTTCATTCACGCATGAGCTCCCTCCTAATTGGCAGCTGAGACAACATGTGGTTCACACTGGTATCTAATTAACAGCTGCAATTGAATAATTGATCGGAGAGGGAGAAGAGGGTTGGGGAGTAAAGTTGAAATGATTCTCAGTTGTACAACTCAGTATATAGACTAGACACACGCATGTATTCCTCATATATAATGCATGTGGTAGAATTTACTAACCCATACAGGGCCCTGTAGGATTCAGTGCCATCTAGAGGTGTAGTTGCTGATTACAACCTCTTCCTGTCATGAAAGACAAGTGGCACAGGCCTATCTAGAATGAGATATAAAAATCTAAGTATATAAAAAACATGTTAGATAGAAACCCCTTAAATCTTACACACTGGACCTTTTCAAAGATGAATATCTCCATCATCAGATTTGGACAATTTGCTATGAAAACCACGGACCATTGGTAAGGTAACCTTAGTCTATGGTGCAGTTATCATGATTATTTTGGTACATTTCATTAACCAAACTTTACTTTTGCTTTACTCTGTGCACATTCATGAAAGAATACATGAGAATCAAATGTAAGGAAGAGCCACACAGTGAAAATGTGCCTATGCCACTGGCTTTCTATTAGACTTCCTTTGACGAGAGGTCATTCAACCCTTCAAAATCCAGTTTCCAGATGTCCCGAGTCCCTCACACTTGATGGTAAACTAGGAACAAGTAATTTAATGTATGTAATAGTGTCTTTTGTGTGTAAAGTTCTCTATCCATGTTTTTTGATCAGGCATCTGTCCACTGCCAATGCTGAAAGAACTTCAACATACCACCTTCACTTGTTTTTCTACTGTGCTGTGACTGGACTCCATACAGTAATATGCTTATTGATGACATCTTATTTATTTTGTACTCCATTGTACCTTAAGAGTCTCGTCTAGTCGTGATTGTGAGCATTTCACTGGGTCCAGCTGATCATCTCCAGAGACATTTTGAGGCGTTTTCACCTTTAAGGAGATGCCAGACACAGTGAGCTTGGTAAATACGGGAGGTGTGCAGCTGAATACATTACTGGACAACCAACACAGACAGGCAGGGATTTTATTTGCTGTCTGTGTGTGTCTGTGTGTGTGTGTGTGTGTGTAAAACAAAGAGAAAGGAAGATATAGCATACATAACATGCACTGTATGTGTGTTTGTGTGCATTTGTGTGAGGAATTCATCCTTGTTGTGTATACACATTTGTATAATGATCAATACAGAACATGTTCTTTGTGTAGCCCTGAGCGTTAGTGGAAATCAGTTCTGTGGTGAAATGTAAGCTGGAGGTTTGAATTGGGTTTATTGATGTCAGACTCTAGAGCCGTCTCTCTCTAAATCCCCTCCCAATGTGCAGTTGTGTGTGTGTGTGTGTGTGTGTGTGTAAGAGTATGTGTCACCTATCCCCTGCCTGAAGAAAGGGCTTTAAGGATTTTAATTGAATGCTGCCTGTAGATGCAAAGTGTATTTCTCCAGAGAGAGTCACAACCCCTTTAATGTTCCCTGTATTCTATTTAAAGGTATTAGATTTCAAAACAGAAGACTAGAAACTTCTGTGACCCCCACATTTAGTTTGTAGGTGATTCACAAACTAAGACTAGAGAAACACTAAGTCCACGTTAGTAATCTGTTCTGATGCCGTTAAAGCCTTCTTTACTTAAGTAATGTTTGTAGGTGCAACGCCAGGAGGGCCCAGAAAGACAGTAGAATGAATATTCGTAGACGAGGAGAGGCGCCCATAGAGAATGCCTATTTACAGAGTCTAGATTTTTGTGCTACTCCCCTGGTTCTCTACAGGCCTCGCTTTCACTTTACAGTCTGCCACCGGGCATGAGATTTCCTGGGAAAATGAAAGCTTGATTTATGAGACTTATATATAGACTAACTCGATAAACAAACTCACACCTTTTCTCTTAATGATTTATTCGCCAACAAAAGCAACAACATGATGCAATGCACATCATTACAACATCATTTCGCCTTTTTTTCAAAAGCAGGGATGATCAAGGGGTTGTTTCCACTTTGACACTCGTCCAACACAACTTATTAAGACAATCAAATCAAATTAAATCTCTCTGAAAGTATTTAGCTAGCTGTAAGAGATCGTTTGGGCGTGATCGTTTGGGCGTGATCCCCAACACAATCATTTCTTTTAACCATTAGACTGGTGCAATAAATTTAGACATCATTTTAAATTACTTATTCCGGACTATTGTTTTTTCAAGAATTTGCAGTAGATAGAATCGTGCAATTTATGGGAGCCAAATTATTATTTTTTTACTGCAATTAGATTCCTCGTGGTGTGAAATGATTTTGTTTTAAAGACATGTTCTTATCTGAACTTCATGTGTTGTGTTTGTATCAACCCAAAAAGCACACGAGAACAGCTTAACCTCGAGGTCAATGAGAGTTGACCAAGAAGAGCTCCAGCCAGAATAACATAAATACCTTTTGAAGTGAGCCCAAGAGTTCGTGCAACCATGTGACTATCGCTGCCTATTGAACCTATGTGTTGGTGTACAGCATGTGTCTCAGGGCTCGATTCTGTGTATATTGGCAGCAGTTGGACCATGATGAATGAGCATCAGGATTGATCCAGTGTTTTTACAGCTGGAGAGCATTGCATTTAGGAATGAGGAGTGTGTAAAAAAAACACCCAAACCCTAGTTTGTCTTCATTATACAAACAGATACTGCTGATTCCTTAAACATAAAGTTAGTGTCAGTTTGCAAATGCGCAAACATGTATGTTGACACACTGGGAGCAACATAACTATTAAGCAGTGTTGTATTCAAGACCAGCTAAATCGGGACCAAGTCAGTGACCAAGGCCGCAATGTACCAGTGACCAAGGCCTTGTGGCGCAGAGATCAAGTCATGAGCGAGACCAAGTAATGGTGAGACTGAGTCAAGACCAGGGGTACTATGTGTGCTACTTCACTAAAACCTCAGCAGTTATAACCTTGGTTAGTCCGTCTAAAAGAAAGGACAGTTGACAGTTGATGTGAATGTGCAAGTTAATATGTATTATTACTGAACCATTATTAGGACACAAGTATCTGACAAGAATTACACTTGTGCATATGTCTATTAAATTATTGTGTTGGCTTGATGTATTCTTACAGTGTGCATGACAATTTCAGCTGTATTCTTTAGTTGTGTATCACAGGCACTGAATGAGAGTGCCTGGAACTCAAATACCCACGCACTGTTTGTACCACATCAAATTAGAAAAAGGTGGAGTGGTACATCGCCAGTCTCTATAATAGGCTATAAGAAACCTGTTGCTTCCTGAGGCAGCAGGTACAGAGGGGCTAGAAGGGCTGCAGCGGTAGTTGCAGAAGCAAAAACCAGAGGAGAGTTTTAGGAGGCCAGAGAGAATGACGGTTGGCCTCCAGGAAGTTCTGGCAAACCATTCGATGACTCAGGAAGGGAAAGCAGGGCTTGGCTCAGGCTGTGATCAGCTGGGGTGGAGAACTGCGGACCCAGACTGGGGATATTGTTGAGTGGTGGAAAGAGCACTTTAAGGAGCTCCTGAACCCAACTAATATGCCCTCTTCGGAAGAAGCATGAAGACTCGGGGGAAGCCTTGGTTGTATCTCTGGCAGAGGTCACCCAAATCTCAAGCTCTTTGATGGAGAAGCAATGTGGATTTTTTGGCTGTGGAACAGAGGACCAACTCATACCCTTGCAGGGGTACTAGGGGGGTCATGGGAGTTTGATCATCCAGTAGCTTTTTTTTTTTTTTTTGACTTGGAAAGGGCCTATGACCATATCCCCCAGGGATCACTGTGGGAAGTATAGGGTACGTATTCTTGGCACAAAGTCAGATATGTTTATAGTGGGTCTTGGTCTCTGCCAAGGTTGCCCCGTGTCTCCAATTGTGTTTATAGTATTCATGGTCAACATCTCAAGCTGGTCCCAAGCTAGTGCACTAATCAATCTGTCATAGGATGATAAGATAAGTTCATGTATTGTTTGAACCTATGTTTAAATAGTAAATACACCCATTGGAACTTAAATTAATGGAAATGTCCATTTGGTGGTGATTTTCCAGGAGAACCGATTGGTCAATGGGCAGTGCTTTTATATCATTCATCTCTTATCTTGAACCTGGAGCAGGTTAGGCGTTCAGCAGAAGTTACCATGGCAATGTACTGCTGTCAGACAGAAAACATAGCTTATCTTACTTACTTTGCTAACGCAAATCCTGCTTCACAGACCCCTTCATAAGCTGCATAGGTAGCTAATATGTATAGTTAATATTTGCTAAAACTATTTTGAGTAATTGGTGAATTAAATTTTTAAGGATATAGGTGCAGAGGCAGACTGGTACTCTTAGAGGGAATGCACCCCTAGTGTGGGTGAATATAGTTACACCCCTGCTGGCCTGTGCTCTGGTTTCAGATTGAGTCGATTAGAGTAGTTGTCATTTTTTAAATCCCTTTGCTAACTCAATCAATAATTATCATCATCAATAATTTTCATTTGGCCATTTATAATCTGAAAATGTTCCTGCTTATTTGATCATTTCATATTGTGCAACCATATCTCTGTCTGGTATCAGTAATGAGGCTGTGCCTCTTCAATTTTACAAACAATATTCAAGGTTCTTGAGGAAGTGCTGTGGTCTTGAAATAAGTGCCTGAGATCGGGACCTTTTTAAAAAGAGGTCTTGAGACCAAGACAGATCTCGAGCACTCTAACACTGATATTAAGAGCAGCTTTCAAACTTTTTTCATGATTCATGTATTTTAAATTTCCCTCTGCTGTCTCTCTGTGCTCTGCAGTAAGCAGCAGAAAGGGCCAGAGGTCATTTGGCAGTAGTTTCAGGTGTGTCTGGCAGACAGCCTGCTCCTCACTGGGACAAACCCCTGTCTCTAATTCAGGCCCAGTCTGTTATTGGCATATGGATATGAGCCAGTAACAATAATGTAATACTTACTGCCTCACACAGTGGATATTACAGCAACTGACAACATCAGTTCTGATCTAGTAGCTTTTATTGCCTATTTTTCATGATACTTGGGAACGAGAACACGGTGGTGGTGAAGGGAGCGGGCTGAGGCGTGATTAAATCTCACACCATTAGAAGTTCACGGTTTATCTGCCATGCTCTGCTGTGCGCCTGGACAAATCAGTTTTAATGTAAGTGTGTAACAACGTGTTTTCTTTGGTCAGCAAATTCCTGAGCAAAATGAGCGCTTACATAAACTCGTTGTTTACATCTGTTTTCTTTGCAGCTGTTGAACCAGATCGATGAGATGTGTGACGTTCCCTTAGGTTCTTGAGAAGTGTTTTATTTGTCAAACATTAGGTTCTGGTTCATAGAGAGAGAAAAAAATATTTTGATGCTATGTTTTTACTTATATTGAGTGCTCAAAATGCCATTGTGTGCACACAAGATACCGTTTGTTACTACCTTTTTTGATTCATTCATGCACAGACCAGCTTCTCTCCTCGACGCATGACGTGAACCTGCTTCAAGGATTATGCAAGGCACATTTTGCACAAAGATGCAATGAGGTGCACCAACTGAACAATGACAAACTATAAAATCAGTCTTAACGTGTCATTGATTTCCAAAGCTGAATGCATTAGTAGACTACAGGGCATCTTAAAATATACCGTTCGTAAAGATGCACACAACTTATTCAACAACTCTGTTAGCTGTTAGTATACATAACTATAATTTCATTAGTGTTTATTCGTCTGGAAATAAGAAAGAAATAAGATTGCTTCTTCATGCTGGAGGAGAGTGTGAAATAAGGGGATTGCAGTCCACAACTACACCACTAAATGTCACTAAATCCCACACACCAGTGTTTACAAAGCCCAAAATATGTATTCAAAGCATAAATGTGACTTATTAAATTATGTTCACCTCTCAGAGGGACCAATCATTCCTCATCACAACACAGGATGAAAAGAACGTGTGGCGAGGTTTTGTCAAGGTGCTTCTAGCCTGTTCATTTGGCACCAATCAAATCAGTATCACATTTGGAAATTAAGTTGATCTTGTACGAGCGTTGCTGTAAGTCTGTCACAGCGTTCTCTCATTCACCTACATATTGAATTACCTTTGCATACTATGTAAAAGGGTCCAGTTTCTGTAATCACAGCAAAATGAAAAGGCCCGAGCAGAAAATGAAGGTTACAAGTGAAATCAGAGAGGTGTTTAACAGTCAGGGTTGCAGGCTTAATCTTTTTGAAAATGCCGTAATAAACTGAACATAGGTTTTCTCATTGTCGCAGTACAGGCCTGTATCAAACCCAAGGTAAGAATAGTTTAGGTTGAAAGGATTAGTTTGAATAGCTGAGGATGATAATGAAAACGGGTTTAGAGTGTGTTAACACAGGTAGCACTTACACAGATGTTATTGTCTCAACCTACAGTAGTATATGTGAATGTGACGAGGATTAGCTGAAGGCATGACCTTGGTGAAACGTTTTCTCTCCTCAGAAAAGCGTTTAGACAAAAAGCACTGAGGGAAGACTGCAGCTGCCTGCAGTCTGTGCTTGTCCTGTATGGCAAGACAGATGTTTAAGTATACAGTAAGCCACGTGTGTTGTGTTTGTGGATTTTTCTTGCCGCTGCCAAGTACTTATGTGCTTTAATGCCACAAGGAACCAGTGATCTTTAACTACAGGCAGCGTGTGTGTGTGTGACTGTGTGAGGGTTAGCCCGTGCACTTATATGAACTCTGAATCTGCCCCAGCTTTATATGGATATGGAAACTAAATGGCAGAAATGCTGCAGGAATTACCAGTTCATCTGTTTATGTTTCCACAGTTCCTCCCTCTGTCTCCGTCTCATTCGCTTCACTTCATGTGCACTATACATAATCTCTGCAAGTCTGGGGTTACTCAGGGATGCTGGTCTCACCTGTCAAGAGTCTCACTTATTGAGAACGTGTGGAAGTGTATGTATTATGCATGATGGTCTGTTTTTAAGTACGGACTACTTTTTGAACTCGGACTGAACTCGCGTCACGTGTGGAGGTGTCACCTGTGTTTTCCTTCACACCTGCCATGCCATCCCCCTTTTACAGCTCATCTTTTCTTGCGCTGCCCAAACTTGCCACGTAACAAACATTAATCCAACTCATTAGGCGTTTAATCCAACACTGGTGCTGAAGTCATTGTGCGAGGGCATGCTGGTACTCCCACGGATTTACTTTGACACGGTCCTGTGACAGCGTTTTAACTTTGGCCCATACCTCGAGATGTTATAATCTCTATATGATGACAAGTTGATGAGAGCCAAGCTCTCTACGCAAATTGTATCTCTTAATAAGTGAAACGTGGCCACATTGTCTTGCTTTTAGAAGGTTTTGAAGGAGTTTGTATCTGTTGTGCATTGGCCATGCACATGATAAGTCTTGGACTGTTCATAAGTATTGATTTTTCAGTGACAGTCATTTTGAGGTGACTGATTTCAGAGCTGTTTTTACGGCTCACAAATTGAAAAGTGTAGTGGCTGTTGTTCAAAACTATGAGATGTGTTAAATGAACTGACCGGAGGGGATTGACTGCATATAAACATTGACAGAGCAGACATTATAACGCCGAGGAGCAGATTAATACTGACAAAGAGAACGCAGTGTGATTCTGCGGCTGACAAGGACGTCCCCTTAAGCACCTCTTGTCTATTATCTGGAACCTCTATCAAATAAATTTATAACAAGGAGCACGACTACATTTCATGATACAAAACTGCGTCACAAGACGACTTCTGTGTATTTATTACAGAAATCCTGGACTGTCTTTGGCTGTTTTTTTGTAATCCCAAAGATCATTATGACATTGTGATCTATGGCATCCTGGAATGAACTTGCTCGACATCAACGAGAGTGCGAAAAGGATTTTCTTGGAATGAATGACTTGCTGATGTGTACGTTTGAAAGGTTCCTTTTGAATGTGCTGTTGCCTTGGTGTATAAGCACACACACACACACACAGACATACACATACAAAGTACATCCTAAGACTGTGCGAAATAGACGACGACACGCTCGCGGCTCACAAACACGCTTGAATTGCAGCCTTGGCAACTGTTTTTCTTTCTTTTTTTAATTAGAGCAAAAGATCAGAGAAATACCAAGTGTCAATACCGCCGAGAATGAGAATATGGCAACGGCGACCTTTTAGAGCTCCCTGATGTTTTTTAATGTCAGGGATGGAGCATCTTGTTCTTTTCTGCCATAAGTTTGTGCCCCCTTGCCACACCCCCACATGGAAATATAGAGAACTGCAGACTAATAAGGGCCTTCGTTATTTTTCACGGGCTATATTTAGTTTCCCTCATTGGCAGAAATAGCCAGTTGGCATCAGACGTGTGGCTGATCTCAACAGGTCTCGAACCCTCTCGTTAGACTATGTCAACAGACTTTTTAGTGGCTGTCAACAGTGTGTAGATACAGCAGCAGGAAGATCAGATAATAAATAAATAGTTCATGTTTGCCGTGAAGTGCAGTAGTAAACGCCGCCGATTTTGTGCCACCGTGCATGATAATTTCTCACCACGAGCCAGAATACGAGCTGCTACGGTTTGAAATTTGGGCTGTGTGGGGAAAAAAAGATCATCCCCTTGTTATTCGCTACTTCAACTGGATCCGGTTAAAGAACGGCAGCGGTGCTACGAGGCACACTTTTGCCACACTTAGCCCCAATAGCCACATGCTCCTTTCCCACATTCCCAAAGCAGCAGGAGGAGAGGAGGAGGAGATAAATCACCCAGCCTGGAGGCCCACTGGCTGGGATCATCTCTATCTGCTCAGCCCTCCCCTCTCCTTCCTATGTATAGAGGTGTTAGCGGTTAGCACGAGTTTTAGCCTCAGGCTGTGGGACAAGGGAGGATTTCTGTGTGGCACTGCTGCCGTAGTCAAGTGGATAGCAGCCTTATCTCCTAATCCTGTTAAATAAATGGGCTGCATTTATGTTGTCAGTAGGCTGGAATAAAAAGGACAGAGGAAGAATGTAATAGCCTGTAAGATAAATGTGCTCTTTGCCCTTCTCTGTGGATAGCGCTGGAGGTGGTGAAATGATAGCCAGGGAACTCTTTGACCCCCCCGCCACCACCACCACCACCAGTGTGTTTGTTCTTCCTGTGAGCCATTTATGACTTAAAGCAATACGTTAAAAAGACTTTATCTCCATAGGCTGGAGAGATAGTCTAGATTTTCTCGCTAACATGATAAGTGCAGCAGTGGAGCAGATAAAGATAACAACAGCAAGAAGGGGAAATTTATCAAAGGCCGCGTCAGAAAGATTGAGAGTGAAGGAGAAATATCGCCGGAGTAAACAGTAGACGCGGAAACAGTAGCGGTTGCGTGTGTGCATGTGCTGCTCCATGTGTAAAGCTCATATAGTATGTGTACATGCTAATGTGCATACATGTGTGTGTGTGATCTCCTGTCCGCGCGTGGCTGCCAGTAGAGTGGGCTGGCCTGGCGGTTGGCCTACGTTTGTTTAGCTGTGAATTCTTCCTCCTGATCCAGTGACTCACAGCCTGTGGCTTAGGCGTTTGTGTTTGCGTGCCCAGAAAACGCTAATCTGGAGCGCATAGACCCGAGGCCAGCATCACTACTGCACCGCTACTCCCATGCTTTCCAACGGGCATTGGGTTACTGGAAATCCAAACAGGTTATAGTGAAAGTGTGAGTTTCATCCCGCCAAACGTCGAAGCTGCCCCGAAACTTATTATTCTGTTCGAAACTGGAATGCATGAAGCGCCGGGTGTGTTTGTTCATGCAAAGCAGTTCAGTCACGCATAAGCCGATCGCATCGCATCATATCCAAAATCATCAGTGAGCTGCTCGTTAAAACTTTTGTTGAAAACTCCCTCCTGTCCTGGCTGTGCCAAATGGAGCCGTACTAAACTAAAACTGTTGAATTAGCATGTCATGATGTTTGACCTCCATTCCTCTTGGTAACATCAACATTAAACAGCTACTCACTAAGTCGAGTGTTGAAATATGAAAACAGAAACAAAAGAGAAAAAAAAAAGTCTGACAGAGCAAGAGACGCAGAAAGTCTGATGATCGTACAAGTTTAATCCGTCAGGTCAGCAAACGGACTGAGACGAGAGAAGAGGGAAAACACTGTAACTATTATGCAAAGTGTCCGTCCTAAACATCTGTCACAGTCTTTCTGGTCACGTACATCGAGCGATGAAGGATTACTACTGACACTTCACTTGGGTTTTATCTCTATGTGAAGTCAGTTAGATCACCTGGATAAACTGGCGGCTTGTTTACAGCTTGTCCGGTCTGACTGTCCGTGTTTCCTCGAGATGATGCTGTGCTCCCAGATCTCTGCGATTACGGCAATTGCTAAGTGCAACACTATCGCTACTGATTTTACTTTAATTCTCTTCATACTCCGCTGTATGATGTCAGGGCAAGCTGCCAGCTTCACCTCTCCCACCGGTTTTGATGTGTCTCTCTGTCTTGCTAAAAAACCAAAAAAACAGCTTGATTCTTGCCTGTCTGACAGTTTCTACCTGTAGCTGAAAGTCTCTCCTCTGGGCCATCCTCCGGACTTTAACAACCAACCAATACAATCAACAGGCACTCAGTTTGGGGAACAAACACCCAGTTATGTCAACCACAGGAATTACACCACTTTTTGACAAGCGCATCTCTCCTCTCTCGCACTTCATCTGTAATAGCAGCGCTGCTTTGAGCTCCCACACAGCAGTTGAGCTTAGACATCTTCAGCTGAAGTCATAAGTCTCCCCGGTAATTTCCTAAACCTTAACTGCAACAGCAGTGAAAGTGGCAGTGGTGATGCTAGTCTTGGTGTCTCTCTTAGCCTTCCTTGGAGCTGTGCATGTGACATCATTTCCACCTGGGGCACGAAATGAATCATTAGGAATGTTTCAGTATTTGGGAAACTGCAAAACAGTCACGGGTGGAGCTAACGAGAGAGAAGAAAAAGTGAATTTATAAATAGTCTGGTCGTGTGAGAAACAGACTTTGCAAGGCCAAAGGGACATGAAGAGGGTGTGAGGACCAGTACTGGCAGTACACTCCATTATTGTGTGTGTTTGTGTGTTTGTGTGGGACCCAGATGGACTGTACTGAGGTTACTTGGAGAGAAGAAAAGAGTCATGTTGCTCGGGAAATGGACTCGCCTTAAAAAACCTGTTGACTTCGCTACATCCCTCTAGAAAAAAAACGCTTTTGCACAAGATGTTGTCGTACTGCGTCGCAAGCTGCCAAACTTCTTCCGTGCAAGTTTGGCTCAGTTTGGGTGGGAAGAAACAAAGGTGGGGGGATGAGAAGAGCTTGGAAAAGGAGAAGACGGAGGAGCGTTGTGCGTGCTTTGCTTTTACCTGTCAGGCATCTCATTGAGGAAAAAGTCCTTACCCAGCGAGTGTTAAGATAAAAAAGTAAAACCTTAATCCAGATCCGTCCGCACACATTGCATGGATGCTTTGACCGCACACACCCGTAAGGCTTGCTCGGTGTTATACAAGTGGCCAGCTGGGTGGAAATCAATCAGGTAAACTAGGTCAGGGGAGGAGAGGGAGATGCGGGAGGTCTCAAAGGAGCAGGCCTTTGCTCCACATAGTAGGTGGATACAGAGAGATGCATCAACAAAATGCCTCGGGCCTCTCCCTAAGGTGCAGAAAACGCATCAGGCACCCAGTGCGCGTCTGCGTATGATGCATGAACACATGTAGACACATCATTTTCTCCCATGTGTTTGGCGGTTCCCGTTGCTGCAACACATGTGCGTCCGCGGGTTACACAACATCTGATCCAGGCCCCGTTGATCTCCCTCCGTCTCCGAGGCGATGCCTTCAGACCCTGAGCCCAGTATTACCGAGGCATTACTGTCCTGACCACTCCTTTTCCATGGAAACTCCAATAAGAATCCACCGCGCTAAGCCCCTTCCAGATAGACTGATGACCATGTTATGTCCTCAGTAACCTAATAAAAAGCACCACGTAACGCTCGGCAGCTACGAACAGACAGGAGCGGCATTGGATGAAATCTATTCAGGACCAATTTCAGTATATCATACCAAATAACTGCTGTTATTGCATCCACAGCGTTTGCCCGTATACATGGAGACATAATGAAGCACGGAATCAAATCAATGAAATACGCCCACTTTCATGTAATAGAAAAGACACAGTGTAAGTTTACATGGTTATTCATTTATCAATGCCGCGTTCTCAATATTTATCAATATTTATTTTTAGGCATTGAATTTTAAATCCTAAGTTATGTAATAATTTGATTATACGTCGACACAAATTATTTTCTGTCTTTTGTGTGTGTGTGTGTGTGTGTGTGAGACTGCTTCTCCGCATGAGCTGCAGGGCAGTTCCATAAAGTTTAATTATATGTTGCATTCCCAGTGGAAAGGCTGAGATTAAACTAAATTAAATTGTGTTGGGGTGCATAAAATGTTTCTGCGCTGAGGAGGATATACACACGCTGGCACATAAGTGCGCACACACACACACATACACACACACACAAAGGAAGGATGCCGCGGTACAAAAGGGGGGAGTATCCACGGCGGCGTTGTTTAGCAGCAGTCCTCACGGAGCGAACGCGGTTCTGGTAGCGATTCTCGACTACGTATCAGTTTGTACGGCTGCTTTTCTCAAGATCGCAAAACATCACGCCTTAAAGAAGTCTTAAAGACTCGCCATGACTTTGTACATTCCTGGGAACACTGGGCTGATGGCTTTGAAAGACGATTCTCCACATTTTTAAGGTTCTTGTTTGTCTATCTGACATGCTTGTCTATGTTCACATTTAGCAGACACAGAAGCGACATTAGCATTCATTTGGAGTCATATTTCTGACCCCTGGTGAATGTTAATCCACTATTCACTCTCCTTTTAGGTATGTTTTTGTCTCCAACAACTATAGAGAAAAATATCTGGCTCTATAAATGCTAAGTGTTCACCAGCTAGTTGCTAACGTAGTGTGCAGTTTGGTGCTGGACCGGTATGTAAAGTGGGTTTATCTGAGCTTCGTGTTGCAGGGTTGATGGGAGCGATGAGAGAATAAACACAGAGAAAAAAACACAAAGAGCCCAAACGCTCCTCAGATCCGAGGAGAACGACATAAATCTCAGCGGGTTCGTCACCACGAGCAACTGCATGAAACATGCACCCTCATGTGCATATAAACGCGGTCATTAACACCTAATAAACTCTTTGGACTTAATTCCAATATGTCCAGAAGCTCGCTTAAGAACTTTTCAGCCCTCTTCTCCTCCCTGTACAGTCTCATCGACTCCAGACTTGAACAGGATCAGCGTTTGGTAAACACCAGGATCATAATGTTTGGTCGCCCCTTGTGAAATGCTTTTTTGTTTGTTCCCTTTTTGGTTTACTTTCATAAGTTCTGGTATTCAAAATATGGCTCAGTGCGCAATGTGTGAGTGTCCCACTATTTTGAAATGGTATCAAAACACGCCGTAAGCTTAATTAGGATTAGGGCAGTGATTATGTTTTATTATCATAGCAATAATAGTATGACACATTTTACATTTAGCTATGTTAATCCGGGGATAAGTATTCATAATACAGAGACAAATATGGATTGGAACATTGTGTGTTTTTCACCACACTCTGATAGCTTGCTGTCCTCGCTGTTTTTATTTGCGGCTGGACTCGTGATGACTCTTATTTCTTCCTCTTTGAAGGTCCCTTTCCATATTTTTGCAGGCTTAGAATAGCACAAAAGAACAGTTAATCACATCAGTTATAGCGTTCACATTGTGTTTGCTGAGAATGACTGCACGTCTATAATTGCTTCGAGCAAATCAGTCCTGATGTGTTCCATGTGGGGATTGTCTGTTACTCACAAATTATAAATATCTACTTGGGAGGAAGAGCGGTCATTCCCCTTTTATGAGTCAACGGCGTGACGTGTCAGAGTCGCGTCACGCAGGTTTACTTATGTGGTTGGATTGATGTGTTACCTTCAAAGTTTTCTGATTAATTGCTTACAGGCTGCATTCATATGCAGATATCTGTTTGTAGAGATTAGTCTGTAAGATTCTGCTCTCTGCGATCGCTTCTGCTGTGGTTTCATGCAGCTGAACTCACAACTCAGTTCTCTTTGACATATTTTCCTCTGAACCTCAGTATTTGGTTTAAACACCTGTGCTGCATAACTTTCAAAATGACTTATGTTTTTCTTTTTCTTCACTGTGACATAACTCTCCCAGCCCGTCGCGTGTCATAATTTCCCACAAAAATGCTTGTGATGTTTTAAAACGCATCCATTTTAAAAGAGGATCTGATTTGGGGTAAGACAGATACAGACTTAGTTTGAACAGAAGGCCCAAACAGAGAAAAGTTAAGTTTTGAAATGTAGTCAGCTTAGCGCGGATGCACTTTTTGTTTGCACTGATAATTCACTAATGATTGCCGGCTTTAAATCAGACGCCTCGACAGTCTGCTGCCTCTCCTCTTCCTCTTCTCGTACTGTTGTCTCTCCCTTCCCTCCACCTCTCGAGCTGTCTCGCCTCTCCTTCGGCTGGTCGTCCATTCATCATTCTCTGCCCTCACCGATTCCCTTATTTGTCAGCCGTCCACGTCCTGTGTCCACCATGACACTCTCGCTCCTTTGCCCTCTGGCCTGTGACCTCTGATCCTGCTGAAAGTACGACACGGGCTAGAGACGACAGGAATCATCCACTACTCCTGCTTGTTTCACAGACAAGAGAGTATGTGAGAACCAAAATCCAAATATACTACAACATGAGAGCATGGATGACAGTGTATATCACTATGGCTACTTGTATAAATTTAAATATTGTATAGTGAGATGTGGGAATATATCCTTGAATGATGCACATTGAGGTTCATTTTGTTTCTTATTATTATACGTTATAAAATAATTAAAATCATAACGTTAAATAGACTCAACACGCCGTCATTACCAATGCACATGGCATTACAACCGTATAACTTCCACTGTGCCTCATTAGGTAATATCTTCACACACTCCGGCTCCTGTATAATGATTAACACTGGCTGACATCCTGTATGTTGACATCAACTCTGCATTCGATTAATAGCCAAAGAATTAATAGAGTCCACTACACCAGGGATAACATGCACGCCAGCCTAATGCCAAAACATTAGTGCTGCCTCAGTAAAAGCCCCTTCTATCTTTGTGTCACTGTAGCGCCAATGTCACACCAATCCCTTCAGAATTGAATGGTTCACGTGTGACTGCGCCAGCCTCGACCCTGAACCCACACCATGCAGGAGAGGAGGAGAGCGGTTCCCATTCAATTACCGGGCCTTCTCGCCCCCTCGCTCTCTGCAGAACTGATAATGTACCTTTCAGGGCACGCGCATGCGTGTGCGCGTGTGGCCGTGCTATCATATTTCTCATTCTTCTAAAAGCTAAACATGCCTCTGAGGGATTATCCCACCTCGTGAGCAACACTGTGACTAAAAGTCCCTTTGTCCACTTTATAGAAAATGCGAGCTCTGCTGACGCACAGGTTTCAAACGACGGCATGTTACATAAATGACATTTGGACGTTGCAGATATTTGTGAGGTGCAGGTACAGTGTTTCTATTGATTATTAAAACAGGTCAAAATGAACCAGAGAAGAAATGATCTTGTTTCAAATGACAACGTGCATCTATTAAAGTTGATCCAACTGGCCCCTGTTGCACAATGATATATTACATTTCATCATCAGACTGTTTTGGTTGCTCGGAAACACCTTGCTGTGTATGTGCGCGTGGCATTAAGTTGTATTGTCTTCTGGCCGTCCAGGAAACTATTTGCTAACCATGCAAGAGCAGCACTGTCCTGTTGGAAGTGGCTTCATATGTTGTCCTGAATATAGGCTGGAGCTCGCTTACCAAATTAAAACAAAGTACATTTAAGGTCATACTAAACTGACCAACAACAAACTCAAGCACCAGACTTCTGCACGGCAATACTTCACCGCAGAATAAGTAAATGAGACAGTGGAAGTTCAAATTATAGCTTCCTTCGTCGTGGAACCTACTTTTATACTCTTATGTCTCTGTTAGGTCGGTTTGCTTTTTAGTGACAATGTGAATTCATACAAAGTACACACTTCATACAGGTTTAACACTGCAGCACTTCAACTGTTATAAATGCCGTGTGAACGAGCCCTGATGATGTCATCCCATCACGCAGAAATTCTTGTTCAAGATGGGAAAACAAATTCTGTTTTGACTGCACACATCCCCTACCACAGTTTTTTGGAGGAGATCTTGCGGATCCCACGAGTAGATTCTTGGTCTGCATCCAATTCCAAAGAAAACATTACTGAATTATTAGTAAAAA
This sequence comes from Nibea coibor, assembly GCA_023373845.1. Taxonomy (NCBI): domain Eukaryota; kingdom Metazoa; phylum Chordata; class Actinopteri; family Sciaenidae; genus Nibea; species Nibea coibor. The sequence goes on along the minus strand of CM041739.1, from coordinate 11,758,590 downwards.
TACACTCTTAAAGTTGTTGTATGAGAGGGAAAGACTCTCTCTGTGCCGGTGTGTGGCACCTCTGTGCACTCTCTGATCAGGTGACAGGAGCTTCTTTGCATGACTTCCTCGAACAGACATGGGCTCTTTCCTTCTTTGTTTCTTTCTCTCTCTGTCTCCGACACACGCTCGCATGCTTTCCCACCGATAATTACAGTACGACAATAGTACTCATTCCTGGGCAGGACCTTGAGCTTCCTGTGGTCAGGTTAAATGCGGTGTCCACTGTGCCACAGAGTTCAGGGAGCAGAATCTGTCTTCCCTGGCACGGCTGCCTCCCTGTGGGATGAGGCACTGTTGGAATTACAGGCCAGACCGCCCTCGATCATCCAGACCTGTTTTGACTTGAGGCAGCCTGGGAAAATCCACTTGTCCCGGTCAGTGGCACAGGACGGGTCTAAACAAAAATTAAAATCCTCCAGAAAAATACAAAATTGAATCCTAATCTTCTTAGCGGAGAGGAAGATTTAGAAATATTAATTTTGCGCTGAACAAAAGAGGAATTTAGAAGAGAAAACAAGATTGCTTATTTCTCCAACAGCTGTTTAAAAGGTTTATTTATTTCTTTACTTTTTTTGTAATGAAGTAAAAACGCACCTGATTACTCGTTTTTTTTTTCAGGAGAGCTGTGTTAGAGACTGCTAACGCAGAAACAAGCACGCCTCCATGCTCCAGATCCACGGTGATCACTTATGAGAAAGGGCATCCGGGCCACTCAGATCAGTTAAGGGTGTAAAGGGAAATAGGCCAAAGGCACCCACTGAGAGCTTAGATAACATATGGTGCATGAACAGTCAATAGCCTAGGCGGTGTGTGTAAGTGTGTCAGGATGTGTGTGTGTGTGTGTGTGACCGACTAAGTAAACACACACCTGAAGGTGGTCCTGCAGTGGACGGCGGTGTATTGGCATTGCCGGTGAATAAGTAAAGGCGCTATTGACCTGAGGGTCGAGCTCCATGGGCTTTCACAGCACTGCGGCCAATGAAAAGTGAAACGTATCGACAAAATCAGTCAGTTCACTTACTGTGAAAGCATAAAAATCATGGCGGATACAAAACAGAAATTAGTGTATGGAGTCAGTTTGTCAGTACTTTGTATGCCGCTCCATCTGCAATAGAATATCGAATGCATATCTTCCTGCACGATAGTCTATGAAATTCATTGGTTTATTTTTTTTGATAGAGACAGCTGAGGAGTGACAGGAAATGTGGGGAGAGAGAGAGAGACGGGGAATGACATGCAGGAAAGGGCCACAGGTCGGGACTTGAACCCGGGCCAGCCGCAGCGAGCCTTCGCGGATGTGGCGGCTGCTCTACCGACTGACCAAACGCCACCCCTGAAATCACATTGTTTGTGTCGCAGTCTCGCAGTCTCTGTTGCTCCTCCTGTCGCTTTCAACTGTGGCTTGCAGATGTGCGTTACGATTGTTGGTCTAATCTGGACATCGCCAGTGATCAGAGCAAGACTGGCCAAGTCATTTTTCAGCCTTGGCCAGTTTGTGTCTGGAAATAAAATTGTCTTGTGGTGTTAAAGAGTTCATTTTCTTGTGGGACTTTTCAGCTTAACAGCTCTGATCAGAGTGGACCTGTCCATTGACTATTCAGATATATTCACGTAACTCCACATGGACAGCACTGCACAGATGTAGGTGTGTGTGCATGCAGGTAAGCACACCACGCACACATACGCACAATTCCCTGTTCTTTGCCATCCATGTTGGGTTTTGTGGGGTTGACTTTCAGCAGCCACCTGCGTCGGGGTTCGTGGCTTTGGCCTGATGTGCTGTCACGGGGCTTTGATGCCTCATCATGCACCCTTTCTGAGACATTGGGAACACCTGTCCTTGCACTTACAAGGCATGCAAATACATGCGTACACACGGTGGCCTGCTGCTTGACCTTGCTAGGACAGCAGGAGTCATCGGAGAGACAGGCCATGGCAGCCCTGCAGGACACAATATGGCATATGCTCACTCCGTATAGGCCTTAACACATGCAGCATAATCAAGTTGCGAGTGAGAAAAGGTGCATAATGCTCAGGCGGACTACACCAACAGCTCTTACAGCACTTAGTCAGACCGATGAGACACAAATCTGAGCACACGAGTATCATCTCATCTTTTAATTTCAAACCATTTCACGAAGAACATCCCTTAGAAACAAGATGACACCCCTTTGCTGTTGGCAACTGCGAAGGATGAAGTGGATAAAGTGAGCTAACACGATAACTTGGAATCAGAGTCCATATTATCGACATACATCGACAACACAACAGATTTTCTCCACTTGTCTCATCTGACCATGGAGCTCTATTTCTCCACTCGCAATCTGTTTGCACATGCTCAGGCAACGGACATCTGAACACCCACCACCCAGAGAAACACACAAACACGTGCCTGCACACAAACACACACACACACACACAAGCCCCCGCCCTGCCAAACCTAGCTAAAATAACCTCCACAAACATAAGAGTTTGTGTGTGTGTGTGTGTGTATGTGCCTGTTTGTCTAGGGAAGAGGGATATTATTGTCTGTCTCTCCCCTGCTCCTTCCAAGTGCACTTTTCAAGGTGCAGGGCTTGGTATCTCCATGGCAACAGCAAAGCGACCAGGAGCGGTGTTGGGGTGGGGGCGGCGGCGGTGTAGGAGGCGAGGGGTAGGGGGGGGGTTGGGGGACGGGCGACAGGGACGGTGATCGGCATGATGTTGATGTTTGGAGAGGGGGGTCCTCCGGTCACAGATAGGCATGCTGGGTACACAGACTCGGGAACACCGTGACATTTTCATGCGTCGTGACAGACTGAAGGCAAACAGGGTGTGGCTTTCTTCTAGAGGTGTTTGTGAGTGTGTGTGTGTGCATCTGTAGTGATGTGTGTGTGTGTGTGTTTTTAAACAGCCCTGTGGAGATCTATGCACTGAGAGCCCAGGTGTGATCTCGATGCTTGGTGAAAGATGACCTCTCACTGTACGACACACACACAAACTCTTTCTGTCGGTGGAGGGTCAGTGTCTGTGTTTGTATAGCAAAGACCTCCAGGTATTATTGGATTGTGTTTACATGTGCATGTGTCCACGCTGGCCCAGATATGTCCACCCCTGTACATTTTTCTCATCTTTCTCTCCCCCTCCCTCTCTTCCTTTTGACCTTTACTCCCCTCTGGTTAGTTTTGCCTGTCTCTCCATCTTTGTTTAACATCTCCTTTTTTTAAAAAAAAAATCCTTTTTTTTGTCGCTTCTCATCTTTCTCCTCCTCCCCCTCTCCCTTTCCTCTATTTGAAACCTACCTAAGGCCTCTGCAGACGTATGCAGCACCTCTGCAGCCAGGTTCAACAATTAAAGAAAATAAAAATCAAACTTCCGCGCAACTTTAACAGCAGAGGAAAGGTTCGGACGTGGCGTTCACAGGAGATTTGTGCTGTTCACGATATTTTGTCTCTGCAGGTCTGAAAAGGTGGTCTTGGCCTCACAGGTCGAGGTGGAGGACACTAAATTTGCTCAATGATTTATGTTCATCACATCGCAGTGAAAAATAAAGATGTGGAGGTCAGGGTAGAGTACACCTTTGCCTTCAAACCCGGGTTCGTGTCGTGGCTCAAACTAGTCTTGAGCATTTAAATTCTGTGATGACCTCGATCTTTTTCTAACCGTAAGTGGTTTTCTATGCCTAATTCCAACTATTCTGTAGTTATCACGCACTTATTTCACACGGTTAATCAAGTAAAAGCCACTGGCTCTGAACAGTTTGCAGATATGTGGTTACTATGACTATTAATTAAGACGAACAGGCTGTCGGAAAGAAACAAAAACACACACTAAATGTGTTTTGGTGATGCTAAATAGTTGCAAATGAATGCCATTTGCAGGAGATGCAGTTGGCTGAGTTTGCATTCCAAAAACTACAAATCATAACGAAAAGATTCATCTGATCCCAGCCGAAGGAATTGAAAGAAACAAGATGAATGCTTTCAGAATGGCTGCACTCCTACTACATTGCTGGCATACAAGTCCTGAATAGTGCATAGTAAGACACTGGATGATTCAGGAGATGGAGGTGGAAATTTATTCAGTCTGCTCTCCAGAGCTTCCTGTAAAAGTTCAGTGATGATGTGGCAATTGAGGAATCCCTGGAGTTCTTCACGATCCTGTTGTTCATGAAACCACTGCTAATTAGGAGGCACGGCCATCACAGAATCTGAGGAAGTCAGCCCGTGTCGACACGACAAGGTGAACCGATATGTGAGCGTACGCGGACGTATGCCATCTGAATGGACGGTTTGAATCTTTAGTTTTGGATTTACTGTTTTCTGGAACTAGCACTTTGGAAAAAGTGTGAAAAGTTTTGTCTCCTCACACAAAATATTTTGAAGTTCATGAATATCATTAGAGACCTTCAAGATCAACTTTGTGTTTAGCATTTTGTTAAATGTCAGAAGTGGATTAAAAGTTAATTTCAAGTCAACATCAACACCAAAGGCTCAAGGGCATCTCTGTTGTCTAAACTCACACATCATTATCTGCTCAGACAGAATAACCACAGGGAAATTCATGCTATATATATATATATATATATATATATATACTGTATAGTACACAAAACGTCTAATGACAGGTAAAAATCACAACCATTTATTCAGACACTGGTGGGCGTATTATGGAAATTAAGAAGATAGCATAAATATTAATAGAAAAATAACAAGCTCAATTATTGACATGCCAATCACACCTAGAAGGTGACGAGCAGGGAAGAACAATATTTCATATTTGTTCCAACAGATTCACTAAAGAGTTTTAACCAGGAAGTAATGACACGATTAGAGTTAGAACAGATTCAATGACATTCAGCTGATGAAAAGGCCACAGAGACAACTGACACCTATTTAGTCCCATATTCACGATATCGAGTTACCTGTGGCTAAGAGAGCTACGCTGGACTAGCTAACTAAACTGTGCACACACATTGCAGCGGACGGTCTTCTAATTTACATTAAACAGGACTGTTACTGACTCTGCGTGCAGTGATAGTTTAAATAATAGAAATTAAATAGATTTTTGCTGAAGGAATTTATTTAATGAACTGATTTAGGTGATTAAAAACATATTGTTTTTATCATTTATTTATATTACACTTTTATGAATAATTATGTCATATAAAAGTCGAATATCTACTGGCCTCTAAAACATGAAGATTTGCTGCTCTTCTCTCTTTTTATTTGATTTTCATTCATTTTTGTGTTTTGTTCTCAAACCTGCAGTGGATTTCCATTATTTTTATTCATATTTTATAAATTATATCAGATACAGAATTAACAGATTAATCAATAATCATTTTGCAGCCCTGTTGTGGACTTAATATGAGTAGGAGCTGTGGCAGCAATGGCTTTGGTAAAACACATAAACTTATCCTGCACTTCAGGAGCAGTGTTGACAGTTTTATAATTCTTGGTCTCTTCAAGGCCGACCATTTTTATTATTTTTTTTAATTTTGAAGTGAATTTTTAATAATATTTGCCTGAACCAGACGAAGACGCCAAGTTCATGCTATATTTTCTGTGACAGATGATAACTTGAATTGGCAAATTAGTCTGGCTCTCGATGGCTAAATAGAACAGGACAACCAAGTTATAAGAGTGTACGAGTGATGGATTGTTGCTTATTTTTGTATTGTGTTAAGTTTTTTGCTGCTCCGCTGTATCTTTTGCAGTTTATGTAGGCAGTGTGTGCACGCAGGGAGACAGTGTTTTGTTCGTTTGGAGCTCTTACACTGTTTGTGCTGCCTTGAAAATCAACAAAGTATCAAAGAAATGATTCTTTCAAGTCACCATTCGCTTAACTGGGACTGAACAGACTCACCTTAATACCTGACTTTGGTATGACTTCAGATATTTATCATTAATTATTGTTAATTCATGCTAATATTATTTTTCCTTACAGTAAAAGAAGGTGCGGCGTTTTTCTTCACATCAGCTGAACGCTCGCCTTGCGCTCCTCATCAGTGTTTACAACAATATAAGATTAGTGGTCAAGAGGGGCAAATGATGTGCTAAATGAGGCCAATGCAGGTTAGGACTAGTAAGACTTCTCTTTTTTCTTCCTCTTCTTTCTGTGTGTAAATTGGACCCTTGGGCCCTGCAAAAAATGAGTGCGTTTACGCAGGTCGGCCACACGGGGTGCTGCTGCTCATCCAACCCGGGACGCTTGACGGGATATTCAAAGTTTATGCAAGGCTTGCAGCACATCAGACACCGGCGGACCGGAGTGTTGAACGGTAGTTTGTGATAGCAGAAAGAGAGTCCGAGTGGCAAGAAGCACTTTTGGGCGTGTGATGCAGGAGAAGAGTGAATTTAAAAAAAAAAAAAAAAAAGCAGCTCGCGCGTGAATTTCACCGCATTTCTTGTCGATACGAGCTGTCAGCAGGCCTGTCAGTCTGTCAGACAGTCGGTCAGTCCGCAGCACGGTCAGCGCTCTCATCTCACACAGCGGAGACACACTGGGAGCGCGTGGGCACCCGGTGCCCGGTTTGTGCGCGCGCGCGCGCGCGCGTGTGTGTGTGCGGTGTGTGTGTGTGTGTGTGTGTGTGCGCGCAGAGTTGTCAGAGCACTAAGTCAAAGAGTGGAGGGTGAGCACGCACAATGAGAGAGAGAGAGAGAGAGTGGAGTTGAGCGAAAGAGAGACATAGAGGAGGAAAGAGGAGGAGAGTTAAGTGTGTGAGTGTGTGTGTGAGTGAGAGAGAGAGAGAGAGAGAGAGAGAGAGAGAGAGAGAGAGAGAGAGACCTCGGCTGAGAGGAGGAGAGAGAGAGGGGAGGAGAGCTCCGTCTCTCCCGGTGCACTTGGCAGTCTAGTTGCGGGCTGCTGTGCTGTTGCTGTCGTGGCGTGGCTGGTCGCGCCAGGCGGGGAACTTCACCACACTGGAGCCCGGAGTCCCACTCTCTCACCTGCGCAGTTCGGAGCTGCCATGGGTCTCTCGCCTGGATTTACTGTCCTAATTATTCTACCGGCCTTTCTGCTGCACACCAGCGGCCTTTACATCGCCAGTAGCGTTGGTACGTACAGTAACAGTTAAACGTGGTCAGTGTTTATGTTGTTCTACGTATCTTGCTGATCTCTCATCAGCAGAGCTGCACGGGGCTTTTTCTTCATGCGCTCACTGGGAAGTCTGAAGCTCAACGCAGCAGCAGAAACACTGTCCTGTTTCCCCCTCTTGTGCTTTTTCTCTCTCTCCCCCCCACCCCTTCACATTTGGCATGCTTTTGCAGCTTTTGCAAACAACGTTGCAGGACGCATTTTGCAACTTCTGTGTGTCCCGCTGTGGTGTTTGCAGGGGTCTTTCCGAAAGGTCCCTGAGCGGTGCAAGCACTGTTGTGATTTGCTTTCTCCCCATCCAGGGGGATAATGTTATCTGGGGGGGTGTAAAGGGGCATCAGATGCACCGGTTTATTGTCGGATTTTGCAGGGAAGTAGCCTAACATTATCTGATTCTGCCGCTGTCGCATCTATCGATCTGTCACAGGACGCTGGAGTCGGATGTCAGCCTATTGATCACACTATTATCAAATCATTCCTCTAACATGGGAGCTCAAGGAATATTAACAGTGTGTGTTGGGTTTTGTCAGTCAACAAACTTTATAAATTAAATGTGACAGATGACTAAACAAATAATTAGAAAAAAAAAACGACGATGATGAAGTGCACCTGAGGACCGTTTATAAGGTGATAACACGAGTGTGTCTGACTCTGTGATGGCACTGACACCTTAAAGTGGCCTTGGCTCACTGTGTGTGTGTGTGTGTGTGTGTGTGTGTGTGTGTGTGTGTGTGTGTGTGTGTAGGCGCGGGGAGCATCTCTCAGGTCGCCTCCAAATTGCACCTGTGCTGTCACTGTCACACGCGAGCAGTTGAAAATGCACAGTGTTTGACGCCGATTTAAAACACGCTTCTTTGCCTAATTGTGCAGTAATTAGACACATTAATGTAAATGAATGATGGTGATTTGTTAAATGATTGCAAAATGCATTCCAGTGCGCATCATGTCTCTTCAAAGCGCACTATAAGATGAGAATGTCAGTTTCAATCGCCGGATCTTTTTTTTTTTTCCCCCCCAGTTGCTGTCGAGGTTATAGAGATTTTTTCTCGGATCGAGCATCCTGACAGTGAGAAAACAGCACGAGAAAGCCGCAATTAGCACCTTGATCTTATACTGGCTTTCCTGTTGACGGTGGAAGGGCACAGAAGGTGTCAGGAGCGCAGCGCGCACTGCTGAGGCTGCCGTTTCCAAACGCGCACTGCCGAGCACCGGGGTCGCCTCTGGGTTCATGGGTGGGGCTGTGATAGCGTGTGTGTGTGTGTGTGTGTGTGTGTGTGTGAAAGGTTACTGATTTTATTATTTCTTCAAATTTATTATTGTGTTCCTTGTGACGCAGAGTAAGGAATAAACATTTTTTTATGACATGCTTGAAATGTTTCTAACCCCCCCCCCCCCCCCCCTTCATCTTTCTCTTCACCCTCTACCCATGACTCCACTGTTTATTCCCCATGCTTCTCCCATGACGTCTCCTCTTCTCCCACCTCTAATCTTCTCCCCCACCCCCACTTTTTCCACATTCTCACATTTTACTCACCAAATAACATTCTTTCCTTCCCTCTCACCTGCTCCTGGCTTAAACCCCCACCCCCTCTCTGTCTCCCCTCACCCATAACCTCCTCCCCATCCCATAACCTCCTCCCCAAACTGTCCTGTTTCCCAGACTCCCTGCAGCATGTCCTGGGGGAGTATGGACTGGTGAGGCCAATCAGTGTGGACGCAGAGGGCCGCTTCCTGTCACACGCCGTCTCGGCTGGCCGCATGGCAGGAGGGCAGCCCCGTAGGCGCCGGAGGAGGGAGGTAGGAGAAGGCAATGATGAGTGGGAAGAACCAAAGGTAGAGCCCGTGGCCAATCGGGAAAGGCTTTACTACAACGTCACCATCTTCGGCCGGGAGTTTCACCTGCGCCTGCACCACAATGCCAGGCTGGTGGCCCCCGGAGCCAAGGTGGAGTGGCGTGATGACAGCGACAGCACCCGGCACTCTGAGCCACTGCACGATGAATGCTTGTACGTAGGTGATGTCACGGACACGCCGGGAGCCACCGTGGCCATCAGCAACTGTGACGGCCTGGTGAGTAGATAACACGTGCTCTTACCTTTCTGACTGCTGTAGGCTTCACTGACCTCGCCGTAGAGGTGTGTTGACAGAGTGACATAAAGGGACACAGGGGATCAGATGCGTTTCGGTAGGAGAACTGTGTTAATACATCTATAAGTATACGAACAAATAGCAAAAGCAGAAGATTTGTGCTCTTTGACCCCGTTGCTGTCCCTGGTGAGTCTCTCTGGTTGACCCCGTAGCTCAGAGGTTGTCATGAGGTGCAATGATGTCCTTTAAACCAGTTCTAACACTAAGCCCGCCATGAGAAATGCCTGAGTCATGTTTTTATCCCGCTGTCCTCTGCCTCTTTTAGTTTACTCATGTAAATGGGGGGGGAAGGGTTTATTAAAGGAATAGGTTGATGATATACAGATAACTTTAGTATGTGTGACTACATCTCAGCGCGATGCTTTGAGAAAACATGGAGCTGCTTTGTACTGCTCACTACACATCAATAAAAAAAAGCACTGGGCAAATAGCTGGCACAATTATTGCATTCGAATTGAAACTGCTACCATAAAATATTTTGGTTGCACAACAGTTGCCTAAAGAGCCTGAATTGTAGATGCTTTTAATAGAGCAGATGATGAATAGAGGAAAAGGAAAAGAGATGGCAAACAGTTGGTGAATGGCTGTCGGCAAAAGAGAGAAGTGCGATGTAGACAGTGTGAAGAATGTGCACAGGAACTGCTGAGACGAGAGGATGCAGAAAGATGGAGACCAGTGCCTGAATAAGAGGTGGTAGGGACAAGGGCAAGAGATGGATAAAGAGACAGAGGGCAAAAAGGCAAGTAAATAAGAGTAAAAATGGGCAAAGGACGTGTGTCGGGGATGATGAAATTGAGAGTTCCCCTCATTAGCAAAAGTGTTCATTAGTCAGGCAAATCAGCCTACCACTGGAGCTGAGGAGCAGCGACTGGATCCGTTTAGGGTTGAGGACACAAGGGACTGAGCGAGCAGCTGAGAGAGCAGGCAGGGAGCCAGGACAGCACAGGCCTGACATGCCCACTTAGCCTGACACCAGCCAGCAGCAACTCACTGCTGCTTCTTCCAGCCTGTCATTCCAGGGCCTATTTGCAATTTCTCGGAAAGGTTATTGTGCAGTTGGTTACAGTCAACAGATTACAAGTCACCACTGGCCGCTGGTTTGTTGAGTGGCTGAATGCAGCGCCAGATTTCAAAAGGATAAATTTGAATCTTTCCAAGTCTGTCTTATATTAAATAATGCAATACACCAAAACAGTTTCTGCTCATTATAATCATTCCTTCAGTCCGCTGCCCTCTCTACATGCAAAAATTCTTAAAGGTACCCTGTACAGTTTTCGACCACTAGTAGTGCTATAGAGCAGTATTTTATTAAGTAGGTCCCCATTTTATTTGTATAATGGGCAATTCATCTGCATTCTTGTTGTAAATTATTCCACTGATCGACAGTGGGTGGTGCTTACACAATGCACCAAAAGGAATATGGCAAATATGCAATCAAAACAAGCAGCTTTGCTAATGGTTGATGATGTAGGAAATGCATCCAGGCTTTTGTGAAGAAAAAAAAAAAACACTGAATGTAAACATTGTTTTCTTTGCAAGAAAACTACACAAGTGCATTCAAAGCTAATGTTTGACTTCAGCAATCAGATCACGACAAATGGAGTGGGTATCTTCCAGTGCTCTGGTCTTTTTAGCACAAAGTTCCCGCTGTATGATACTGTCTATACTGAAAACATAAACAGCGAGTTTCATCCTAGATTGGATATAGTTTAAAAAAATAGTCACTTTGTTTAACTGAGGCTGCTGAAGTGTTTTTACACAGAATAAAGGCGGCGGATTTTGTCCCCCATCACTTACATCAGAGCTGCATTAGAAGGAGATCTCATCAGGGCCGGTTTGGGCAGGAGGAATGATCACAGCAACCAAAACCTATTCCACCGTGAGTGAAGGCACGTGTGTTTAAAACAATGGGAAAGCAACCCGTCCCTTTAAAGCACGTCTGCTGAGGCTGCTTCCTAAATCTCTCTATAAAAAGCTTCTTCTTTTGTCATTGCTGTCACAGATACGTGCGTAACACTTAAAGTTATGTTGTTTCGCTAATTTAATACTACAAATAGGACAAAAATATTGTTTATGAGTGCTGTAACAGTCACACCGAATTATGAAAGCAGAGAAAAATCCCTTTTAATAATCACATTAATGCTGTCCACTTATATTTAATTTGCTTCTCCCCGCCCCTGAACAACTCATGTCATTACTAATCAGTTCTTACAGCCTGCTCGAGCATGCCAAGAAATACAGCCAAGCACTGTCAGCCTCTGCCTTTTTAAACTCAGCAGAGCCACATAGCCCAGCTCTGCCCTGCTGTGCCCACTTCCTCAGTGACCCAGACACCTGGTTAGAGCCTTTTTTTTTTTTTTTTACCCTGTGTTGCCATTCACCAGCCAAGAACCTCTTGCCGGCTGAGATGCAGAGTGTGTGACGGGAAGGGAGACAGAAAGCCAAGACAGGGGCAGATAGGGTTTAAACCAACCCCCCCACAGAAAAAAAACATAATAATAAAGAGGCAGAGGAGGGAAAAGGGCAAAGGGGATAGATTTCAAGAAGTAGCAAATGACCAGAATAAATAAGAGAGGATGAGAGAGCACAGGAAAAAAAGGAAAATCTCTGAATGGACAAATAACCTTTGGAGGGAATTGGATTTCTGTGAACAGAAGCTGTGATCAGCTGGTTAGTTCTCTGGATGGTTGAGAGGAGGCAGCACACTGTACAGTATAAGGACTGGGGAGTGTGTTGTTTGTGTGTGCGCGCGTGCGCACATGTGGTTTCAGTCCTAGATCAGCGCAGTGCAAAATGAAATGAAACTGCAGCTGAGACTGTGTTTCCGTGTGTGTGTGTGTGTGTGTGTTTGTGTACGCGGAAAGCAAAATGTGGGACCGCATGAATCAAATATTTGTATGTGTCAACACTGATTGTCTGTTTGAATTAAAGATGAACGCTTTTGGGTTTGAAATCTTCATTTAATAAGAATGGCAAGACGCGTCGCGGTAGGAAAATAAAAGGTGCAAAAAAAAAAAGATACATAAAAATAAAAGTCACGCTGGCTGAATTCCATTTTTCTGCTTTGGTTTCAGGGTCTTGGTTTTGTGTTTGCTGGCTCACTTGACAGAGCCACTTTTAATATTCATTGCACCCATGATTTTCCTACTACCACAGGTGCAAAAATCATCAGAAATTGTTTATGTGTATTCAAATGTTCGTTCAAACGGTTAATGAATCAGTTGCATATAGCCTTTTCAGAAAGGCTTTTATTCATTGGTTGAGGTTGGAGGTGCAGAAGAACTGTTGTCTGTTTTCTGGTGTAAATGTATGAAGGCTTGCAAGTTGGATAAAGCCACTTGTTGAACTGAATATATATTTCATCTGTACTTATATTTTGTATTTGTGTTTTTTTTTTATTGACCTTAATTCTAACAAAGTCCTGTCTGAAAGTTAAACTGTAAGCAGCCATCTTTAGCATTGAAGCTAATAGAAAGAAAGACCTGCAGGATTAAAAGACCAATTTTATCTACCATGATGTATGACAGTCATGGTACTGTTCAAATTTGAAAGAGTCCTGCAGATTTATTTCTTGGCAAAAAAGTTGATTCTGACAAGAAGTAGCAGGAAATACCAAGATTTCAATACCTGAACTTAAATTCCACATGAATGCATATTTGGACACTTGTCTGTGAGAGCGTGTTGTGTCCAGGACTCTGGTTCGAATTGTGGTCTTCCCCCTCAGCCTCACCTAGAGTATTTGTTCAGAGACATGGAGGCTGTGTTGGCCCGATTTTGTGCACATGTGGGTGTGAGGTCAGGTGTATTCATGTGTGTGTGTGTTTGCATTTGTCGCTTTGGGATCTTATGTGGAATTTTGAGCGTCAGCCTCGACTTTTCTTTTTCTTCTTTGTAGAAGAGAAACGTAGTGATGAGGGTTAAAGGGTTGCAAAATTATTGCTATCTATTTTTTTTTTCCACAATGAATAATTCTGTCAATGTGACATACTCAAGTAGTTAAGTAGGGACTGTCACACTGTACACAGTGTGCTTACACTGTCTGGAGGCTGTCAAACTCTCAGCCAGAGATGCATTCATTTTCACTTTGGCATTCATTTTCATCATGTAAATCAGTGCCACTTGTATATTTAAGCTTTTTTTTCTGGCTCTGATGAAGGTCTGTACCTCTGCTCCTCATGAGCTCTGTGCATCAGAGCACAGACATGTTCTCCACCCACACTTCTAAGAGGTGAAGGTGATGCGGTCTTATCGTTTAAGTAGCCAAAAGCACAGACAGAAACATCATATGTGACCAATTCTAAACTTGTCAAGAAATGAAAAGACAGACAGAAGTTAATAAAATAAAATAAAGTGTTAAATATCTTTATCATCCACCACGATACACTTAACTTTTCTTTTAGAGTAGGGCAGGTAGAGTCACAAATAGACATAGACGTGTATGTATATATATATATATAGTATTCCAGGTCCAGTCTTCCAGATGGGCCACAGCACCTGAGATAATCAGTGACTTCTGACAAATGGTAGGGCAGCTTCAAGTTACCGTGGGAACAAAGGGTCACACAGGTGTATGGTAGCCGATAGGGGTGCACGCGGGGCAGAAGTGAGATCCAGCTGGCCAAGAAGTGCTCGTCAGACTTTGTAATAGAGGTTGTGTGTCTGTTTCCTGTCATCTTGGGTTTTGCTCCTAAAATTCAGGTGGGTACACACACACACACACGCACACACACACCTGGAAATGACATGACAAGACACGTGTTGGAACAGCTGCGATGTACATTGCACACCTTCATACATACATGCGATAAACACACCGCAGACCTTTGTTGACGTGGGAACCGTGTGCTCCGACACACGTGAACACGCCTACAGGGGGGACAGACAGCAGCGAGAAACAAAAAAAAAAAAAAAGCAAAGTTCCCCTGAACCATCTTCACCTCGCTGCATGGCATGCAAAAAAAAAAAAAGAAACCTGTGCACACATTTCTCTTAGTGTCTCCACCCATCGCCTCTCTTGCTCTCTCTCTCTCTCCCTCTGTCTCGTGTTTCTTGGCCAGCAGCGGTAGCATCAAGCAGGAGAGCTCTCCTAATGATGGTATTAAAAGAGTCAGGAAAATAACAGAGAAAGAAGAAGAATGTGGCAGACAGCTTTTTGCTCCCCAACACCCACAGATTCAGAGCTCCAGCAAAAAAAAAAAAAAAAAAAAAAAAAAAAAAAGCGACAGCAAAAGACAGTGTTCCTTTAGCGAGCAGTCTTTGTCTGTTTTTAGCAGCAGTTCTGCTCCCAAGCGTTGATCAGACAAGTGGTGTTGAGGGTTGAGGGTATTGCCCACTGTCTGTGCAAAAAGTTTAAAGCCAAGAAGACAGATCCAGATCTTACTAACTAGAAAACATTTCCTCCCTACAATAGAGGCATCATCACTTGTTGGCAGATAATTAGTCCTGATCCGGTGCAGGTGTTGCCCTTTGTATATTCTGATACGCCGTACTAATGTATGGCTGTGTGCTTCAGTCTGTTCATGTGTGTTATTAGTGCACAGCAGGAATGCTGGAAGGCGGCTGTGTTATTTTGGTGCTTTCATTGAAAAGACTCAAACATCAACAGCAGGGAGAAATGCCAAAGCATTGACAGGTACTTTATTTATTTCTTTTCTGTGGGCGGGTGCTTGGAGGTGGCACATTCTTTGCAAATACGACAAAAATCAGGGTCGCAATGCTAATTTAATGTAATGATGTTATGATTGTAATATCTGCCTATAATTAGAACGATTGTACAGCTGCTTAATATTACAGAGCCACTAAAAACACACACACACGCACAGTCTGTAAGTCTGTGCTGTCAGAGGGCTGTGAGAGTGTTTTGACAGAGAAGCAGGCCAATCATAAGAATAGCCCCAGAACTACGGTAAATGCTGGCGACACGGACGCTTGCGCCAGCCATGCCCCTGGAATACGCTCAGTCATTACCTCCGCATTAGGAGTCAATAGAGAAGGCAGCCCTGGGCCGAGCCAACTCATCCATCCATCCAGTCAGCCTGGCAGTTAAGCTTGGTCAGGCGTGGCAGCTCGCTGGGCCCTACAGTGTGTTATTCCATCCCGGGTCACACGATAAGCAGCTCTCAACTGTAATCAGCTCAAATTGAAATGATGACATCAATTACAGCGCGGCGCACAGCTGTTATTGACCCCCAGCCCCTCGCTGGGCTGCGTGGAGAGTAGCGTAGCACGTAGGGGTGACGGTTGAGGAGCGCCTACAGGAGCCGCATGGCTGGAGGGAGGGCCGGGTGCAGGGGAGACCAGACTGCTGAGGCATGGTATGAATGGAGAGACAGACAGCGAGCGAGAGAAACGCGCTCTCGGTATCTGATTGCAGGTTCCACCCTGCAGTGTAGCTCCACTCAAACACACAATTACTCAATCTAGAGCTATTATCAGACAGAGAGAGAAATAGAGGGAGAGAGGCAGACAGAGAGCAGGCCCATTTTGAGGAACACTATACAGAGCAAAGGAGTGCTTTTACCAGAGCTGTGATTACTGCCGCTCACTCAGTGCACTTAACCAGCCCCCTTGACTCTCTTTCCTCTCGCTTCTCTGTCATTCACATAGTGCTTGCTCAGAGCACATGGTTTGTTTGAGTGGTTGAAATAACAGGATTCATCTGAGAAAAATAGAGCCGGTGGAATCCCGATGATTACAGGGAAACACCTCCGTGATGTCACGATTACAGCAGGATATTTTGAATACTAAAATCAGCCCCGACAGTCTGGAATGTTGGCGAGCGCGATGTCATGGCGGAATGTCGGAATGTTTGTGGAATCCGTGACATCATCGTGATATTCCAGACTCCAGGCTGAGGGCGTGCATTAGTGATGAATTATCGTCATTACTTACATTGTACAGGATGAAAATCACTCGACCTCCTTCCCTAAAGGTGAGTCCTGATACCCCAAGAAGGAAACTTGTATTGAACATGATGTTAGGCAGATTTTTAAATGTTGAATGTTGAGTTTGCTGTGCACATAGCGTGGTTGCATTGTTTTATATTCAAACACAATGATCCATATTTTAATGCAAACATGTGGCTCTCCTCCCACGGCGATGTCTCAGTAAACAAAATGTCCACATGGGTGCAGAGTAAAGTAGCGCACAAAATGGATAACAGCATTATTCTGCGGGGTCAATGGAAATAAAAAACAGTAATAAACTAGAAAACAGACCAGGCTTTGTTGGAAATCTTTTTTCCTGCCTGCCAGACAGCTACCACCAGCTCGCCTGTCAGTCAGTCAGTCAATCAGTCAGCCAGCCAGTCCCACAGGCCGCAGGGCCGTGCAGGAAACTGATCGATGCTAGCCACATCAGCAGTTCTCTGGCTAACAGGCCCCAGCAGCCTCTGTAGAGGATCTTGGAAACAGGACGAGACATCCTCCTCATGTTCCAGTGTTTTAACAACACCCTCTGCCCGCCTGTCCCCTCCCCGGTCGACCTGACCCATGTCTCCTGTGGGGAACGTCGTTTTATACCCCCCAGCCGCCACGCAGGTTCCTTTGCGCTCTTAAAAGTTTTCCCCGCGTAATCCTCTCAAACAAAACACGAGAAAAAGAGAGAGAGAGAGAGAGAGAGAGAGAGAGAGGGAGAGAGAGAAAGGAGGGAGTGTGAGAGGGTAGGTGGAGGAAAACGACAGTAACACAAAGGGGGGTGCGGTGGAATCTTAATGTGCCTAAACCTGAACAAGAACAACAGCAGCATCGTAACCGTCACCACCTGCTCACTGCTCAGTCAGAAGGGGTGGAGTACAGAGGAGAGAGGAGGAGGAGGAGGAGGAGGGGGGGTTCTTCTTCATTAGCATGAAGAATTTTGCTTTTTTTTTTTTATTGTCTCTTCCTCTCAGCTAAGGTCACTTGCCTGCTTCCAGAAGCAAGTACACTTCTCCGACTGATCGTGGATATTTTATATTTGCCAGTCGCTCTCCCTGCATGAGAGCATACTTGAAGCCCCTATACTCTAAAAAAATATGTGTGCATTTTGTCCTAGCCTGATCCAATTAGTTGCGTTTGTTCTTCCTCTTGGTTGAATTGTTCAGCTGTCTCGTTTGTATTTTCTGTTTGCATGTCCCTTAATGGAATAGACCATGTCTGTCTGTCTGTTTGTCTGCGTACAGCGTCTATGGTTGAAAATCTTTTTGCTTGGCGCTTGTTGCAGCAGGCAGCTAAGCGGCAAGAATCGCACCTCATAACAGAAACTCACACCCTTCTCATCTTACTAAGGCTGCCTGTTTTTGTTTTCTGCTATAGAGAAATAATCACTTTTTCTCTCACAGTCTATTATGTTTGGGGGGGGTTTGTCAGTGCACGAGGACCTCGGGAATTGTTAGTGTACCAGCATATGTAATATATTATATAATAATATATTGTATTCTAATAACTGACTCTGTGGGGGCTGGAGTGAAGCAGCAGAAACAAAGAAACACATCTAGCACTTTGATCACTGTGACTGATCGTCTGCCAGCGTGTACAAGGGAAGCTTTGGATACTGCCTTACAATTATATAATCTGTTTGCCAAGATGTAATGGAGACTTTGGGATGACCTTGTCCATGTATAGCTCTGTGTGAGATTGACTTACTGTATAGCTGGGCCTCCAAGGTGTCCTGGATGTATCCTGTGAATCGGGGACAGGGCCAAGCACCTTATCAACACTTGCAGCAGCAGGGCGACACAAGTAGGGCTGGGCGACCCTGCAATCGCAATACTATTTTGATATCAGTCGATATCGCACTATGAATGAAGGGACTATTTTGTGTGAGGTGCAAACGGAAAAAATCTATTTAAATAATAATCTTAAAAACAATCTTCAGTCCTGCCGATTAAAATCCTCGTGAACCGTAGGGTGAAATAGTTGCAGCTTATAGCTCGGGTCAGGTGCATTCATCAGTTAAAACTTATTCTTCGTGGTATTTTCTACCTTTGCTGGCACCCATCCGCTTCGTGTTGGTACATTCCAGCACAAAGTGGATTGTTTACATTGCAGACATGTTTCTAAATTCCTGTACCCATCAATGTTCACATGATTTATCTTTTCCGAGCGTATGATTTAAACCCTTGTATCACGTCTGCTGAGGTCTTACTAGCCCTGGCCTCGCTAGACAGAGGAACCTGAACAGAGATCGATACAGAAGCATGTTGATAATAAGCGCTATTGAGGCCTCCTATGTTCGGCGTGTGTGGTGTCATTTGTGCGGCTTAGCGTGGCACACAGTGCATTAAGCGCCAGGCTATTACAATAGGTATAAAGCAGCAAAAGATAAATGATATAATAGCTCTGCTGTCAGACCTAGTCTATTATCGGTTATGTTTATGGCCATAGCCAGAATTGTTCATCCTTATAACTGCTCTCCTCGCATGCACACACACACACACACACACACACACACACACACACACACACACGCAGACACACACAAAGCTCCTCTTACAGTGCGATGATTGACAGCATCACTTGGAACACAAAGGGAAATGATTTTTTTTCTCACAAGCTAATCCTTTGCTTCTCTCTTTCATACACACTGACACTCAGACACAGACGCACTGGGGAGAAGGGACTCATTGTCAGGTTGTGCTCTATCTCCACAGTTCATTTCTAATCCGCTTTCTCCCTTTCTGTACCACCTCCTTACTTCCACCCACTCCTACACACGCACAGACACACACGCACCGCCACCACCACCACCACTCGGACTGTAGTCTGCAGCTCTGTCCCAAGGCTGGGATCCACCACACAAGTCCTCATTGTGGCCAAATCAGGGAGACTGGCAACATGGTGGGAATAGAGGGAGACCGCTGTATCTGAGGGAGATGAGGAATGAGATACAATTGAAATGAGACACACTGGAGAGGAGAGACTAATGGAGGAATAGAACAGAAGGGGATGTTCTTTTTTTCCCTTGCTTAATGCTCTAGTTGTCCTCTCCTCTCCTCTCCTCTCCTCTCCTCTCCTCTCCTCTCCTCTCCTCTCCTCTCCCAGCAGCAGGGTGCATGCTCGCAGGGCGGGTGTGGCTGCAGCTGACTCTGATGCGATGTGACAGGACCCTCCTCTCTGTCCTTTTTGCTGGTGTGTGACAGCATGAAGCCGTCATCCACCTCCGTCTCTCTTCCCCATCCCATTTTTTTTCATTTCTCTCACCGGTTGGGGGGGAAGCAAACATTTCTGGGACTCACTATATGCCCTTCCTCTCAGACTGCATCATAGTTTGGTTGCATGGCGTGTGCAGGCCTACGTGGAGGTGTGTGCGCCTTTCTCTTTGTCATCTCTGGCCCTTTTCGTTCTTTAATTTAACGTGCATGAAACACAAACATCTGACAAGACACAAAACATGCCAGTGCAATAAATAAGGACAGCTGTTTAATTATGACTCTCTTAAAGAAAATGTAATCAATAAACATTCCAAATAAACATTAGCAATGATTAGATATTAATGGAAAGCATTTCCATCCGATCTCAGTGGATTGATTGGAGTTGCGTCTTAGAGGGAACATATTTGAGATCACATTTGATCTAAGAATTTGAGAGGTTTGTTTGCCTAATACTGTGTGTGCAGGGCACGCTTTTATTTTGAGAGCAGGGTGACCTCCCAGTTAGCACTTCTGTAGCTGTGTTGGCCTGTTTCCACAGCCGCTCTGTGCAGACTGAGGCTCTATCCGGTCAAGGAATTTCTCAGTTCAGGGTCAGTCACAATGGCCGGACTGT
Organism: Nibea coibor; assembly: GCA_023373845.1. Lineage (NCBI taxonomy): Eukaryota > Metazoa > Chordata > Actinopteri > Sciaenidae > Nibea > Nibea coibor. The sequence goes on along the minus strand of CM041739.1, from coordinate 11,738,581 downwards.
GTATAGCCTGTTTAAAGCCAAGTACAGTCTAATTTTTTTCTGTTTTTTTTTCCCCAATACTGCCGATATTTTTTCATGTGTTTTTGGTGGTTGCGTTGTGTTTGGGTTAAAGGAAAGAGCCGAGGGCTTTCCTGAGGCGGTGAGCCACGGGGCCTGTCGACAGATGTAATAGGACCATTCACAATGTTCGTACTCTCATACTCAAGGTCCAAGTTGTGGTAGGTGTCATGGATTACTGGCTTTTATTGCCCATTGAAGATGAAATAATAGTGCGTATAGGCCTCAGTCAGCGCAGCGTGCACTGTTAGAGGCTGCTTCTAAACTCAAAATACCAATTTTGAAAATTGGTGTAAGTAATTGCCTAAATTACACGTGAAGCAGAGCTCGTCTGCCCCCTAATTTAAATGTATATTGCTGAAATGTAGATTTTGAAGTGTAATTTATTCAAATCCCATGTCTGCCTACATCTTTTAAGGATAGTCTCAATTGGCGTCTTAAAATAGAAGTAATGGGTTGGACCCAAATGACCAGTAATCAATTTTCATCACCATAGAGACAGCTTCTAAAGATTTGGTCCCAGATTATGTCACGAGACAGGAAATACAGTACTATTAAAAATTACCTTCCACTTGCTTTTTCTTCAGCTGCCAAATAACAATACTCTATTTTTAGGATGGGAAATCAAAACTGTTTCACAGTGTCATAGCATGACTCAACACAATCAGCTCTGAAATTGTTATTGCCTCCAAATGTTTCGTGGGATTCTGTCTTACTCACATCGTCTTCGTTGTAGTAGTGTTACTGTAGGTTTGTCACTTCCATGGGTTTTCCGCCAAATTGCTCTAGCTGGAAAGCCAAGTAGTCCAATAATTCCTGCGCATGAAGGTGACCAAATAATTACAGCTGATGGTGAGTTACAGGATTTGTTTTGCTGAGGCGTTTATGGTTTCCAGACGGAGACAGAAAGCAGGGGGACAAGATTTAGTTTTTATGCTCTTGGTTGTTTGGAGCCTTTCCAGCGCCTTTAAGTTATTCTTTTTTCTTTCTTGTTATGACATTTATTAGTTGCTGTGCACGCATCTCTGGCTTTAATCACCATTAGAAGTGTTAAATCAACCTGTAACCACGTTTATAGTCGATGAGATGAGAGGTGCAGAGCCTGATGGAGGCAGAGAAGGGTGCTCGGGTTAGGATGATTTTGACAGGACCGCTCTGTCTGATGAGCTTGTTTCTTGCGTTTTCCCCTTCCTCTACTGTCCATCCATCTTCGCTTCTCTTTTGCCCTCTCCCCGTCTCTCTCTCTCCCTGCCTCCCACTACAGAGCGCAGAGGTCATAGCCCCAGCTGAGCCACAAGCTGTTGTTGCCTTACACTGACTACTCTACCTGCTAATACGACCAGCGAGCCCAGTTTATCACGTTACTCTCAAACTCTGCATGGCGAAGACACACAGGCAGACTTTGGTGATTTATTAGAAGAACACTTCACCACGCCAGCAATGATAATGACCACACCCGGACTGGCATGATTCATTTTTGAGTTAATGTGAAAATCAGACATCCTCAATTGTTTTAGGAAATTCAGGAAACCTTCGACATTAAGTGATCAGTGTTATGATGTTTTCGCATTCCACCCCCACAGATGAAATGGTAATGAGTGTTTGTGCTGCAAAACAGAGGTACAGAAGTACATTTTGTTTGGAAAAGTACATCTTTTTTTTCATCCGGGAACATAACGTCTCACAGTATGATCCATTTTTGCTTTTGAGTCTCTGTCAGTTCACTTAAGGTAATATAGTAATATATGGTATAAGTCTTTTCACATATTTTCAGCAATATATTTAATGTGTTTTGAAATAAATCTCTGTGTGTAAAGAATTGTAAAGTACCATAAGTCCCCACCTGAGACACCTGGATGGTGCAGGGGTGAAAACACAGCGTGGCCTAGGAAAGACACAATATTAAGTAATTTTCCCAATATTGCCAAATAATTGCACCATTCATCATGCTACAGGTAAATTTTGGTTACCTGGAATGAAAATGGAGAGGGTGGAAAAATAACTTACCAGAGGTGTACACTAATTCTAATTTAACAAGCGTTAATATTTTTTCTCCAGCGTTAGTATTTTTTCTTTGAGAATGCAGATTGTTTGTTTGTTTGTTAATGAAGACAGTTGTTTTCTGCCCTTTGCTCACATTCTTCTGCTTATTTCAAACAAACTTCTCCTTGCTGCTTCCCTGTGAGCCGGAGGATTTTCACTGAACGTAAAAGCTTCCCTGAACTGGCTATAAATGTTATAGGGCCGGTGATAAACAGTCATAAAATGGACAAGTATTTAATGAAAATGTCAGAGATTTTCATTTCCATTGAACAAACTCGCCCATCCTTCTTTCTCTTCTTTGATTCTTCCTTTTTGACTTTCGGCAGAAATCTGGAGCCTCCATCAGGATCTTCGTTTGCTCACTCTGTTTGTTTGCTCTCATTCCTTCTCAAATGCTGCTGGACATTGCTGCTGTCTTTTTGAGGCAGCTGTTTCTGAAGCTCATCTCTCAGTGTCTACAGGAGGAGGGGGTGGGTGAGGCGGGGATCGGGGGTGGGGGGGTAATTTGGTTAGGGGAGGTAACTATGAGATATGGCGGAGAGGAAGGCAGGCTTTTTGACACAGCCACTCGCCGGGGCTGCGCTGTGATGTATAATGGCAATACGAGCGAGCTCGCGGAGAGCAGAATGGCCTGCGCGAACCACACACACACACACACACAGCAAATTGCACACAAATTGAACCTATGGGCTTTTCTTCTGCCGTATGAGCTACCAAGCACAAGCCCTTGTGCACTCTCTGGATTAAGATATCCGTTTGATCTCGGCGAACGTATTACATGAAAAAGAATAATGTGGAGGACGCCGCTCTGCAAAATTGTATAGAATCCTTTCCCACAAAGAGCTCAAGTCATTTTTGCGCTCTTTCAGAATATGATAGTTTAAGTGGCTTTTGCTGAAGCCCTGGCTGGCAGAGCACAGCTCAAAGCAGAAGCGGAAAAGGGGGGGGGGCTGATTTCCTCCCAGACGATGTGATTGTATAAAACTGTGGCTGTTGACTCCGCTTCCAGGCCCCAGTAATTGGGGGCAATAGAGGAGCCTGGTGTTTCCCCTCTAGATGAAATCTCTGGTTAAGCTCAGACGGGGTGTGAATTACAGTGTCTACTGTATTCCTCCACTCAGGAAGACAATGATGCACATGTGTGTCACTGTGTGCGTGTGTGCGTGTGTGTGTGCGCAGTAGTACAAAATGTCTGAGGGTGTTTATGGGTACACAAGCACATCTTTATTTGTTTGAAAGTGGTGGGATTCCCCAGTGAGAGTGATTCTTATTTTTCTGTTGGCGACTTTTCTCTGAGGAGACTGTAAAAATGTCTTTTCTCTCTCTCTCTCTCTCTCTCTCTGTATGTGTGACTGCATGTGTGCGCGTTGATAGGAGGACAGGCTTTGGACTTACTTGCAGATCTGGGATTAGAGATTTCTGTTTTCAACCTGATATGTTGTATTATCAAAAGCCTGTGGATCAGATGCTGGATGGGGGACACTGCATAGATGTGTCAGTGTTTTAATTAGCACCCACGAATATATGCAGTACAACATAGACTCATGTATACATTTACACACTCACGCAGCCTCGGGCTGCATCTTTAACCCTTACTCCTTGTCCCTTGTGTTTTCTCGCAGTATATTTTCAATGGCAGGGTGTAGCACTTACCATTAAACTGGTAACATTTGACATTATATATCATTATGGAGACACTGGTACTACGCACACACACAGTCACTGATCACATAACCAGGCCGTATTCAGTTGTAATCTGCACTTCATTTGTCTTGTTGTTGTGGCAGTGTACCTGCAAATGCCAACAGCGATACCAATCAGCCAGCACGAGTGTGACACCGGTGCTCTGCCTGAAATAAGGCTGCATTAACAGAAGTTCATCGTCATCATTTCATGATGTATTTGAAGTGAAATGTTCAAATGACTCCATGAAAACACTCCAAGAGCTCATCTGCCAACAGGTCCAAGGACCCATCCACACCGAGCATTAAAGCTGCTTCTGCTTGAAAGGGTTCATTCTGTATCGGCCATCAACTCTCCAAGCACAGATTCAGAAATTAGCCGCTTTCTCCGTCCTTTATCTTTCTGCACAAACCCGGTTCTTTTAACAAATGTCTCCAGGGACCTCTGCACACTTCTGTCACAATATGACTGTAGTGGATACACTTACTGCTTGCTGCTAGAATATTTGACCTTCCTCAGTAAGTCAGAGTCACACTTCTTTCTTGACACACTATCTGTTAGTAGAACAGGACACAAGGATGGTACAATTTCGTCTTTCTGAATTTCTCAAAAATTGTCACAAATGATGTCCATCCATGTGGAGAATGGGGAATGCAGTACGTCAAATTTCAGAAAGCTATAAAAGAAAACCTACTTCAAAACTGTAAAATGGGCCCAGGAACATATATATATATATATATATATATATATATATATATATATATATATATATATATATATATATATATATATAAAACATCATTAGTTACAGTTCATAAACAGGTTGAAATTGCTTCGGGGCGGATTTCACCTTTAATTCCTCATGGAGTAGGAATGGGATGTGGAGTTGTGGGGGAAGGGGTGACGCGTCACCTCGAAGTTGTGTTCACAATTAGAATACTTGGAAATAGGCATACAGTACAGTGCATGCATACATCGTCATCTCTGCTGGTCTCACTGCATACAATAACACACACACACACACACACACTCGGGCAGCTCTGAGACCATATGAATGTAATTTTTTACGTCCAGGAAGGCATAACATGCTAGAATTATGATCTGAAGATGGATAGCATATGTGCATGCATGTGTAAATTATAGAATAAACACACGTTAACACTGCGTCTGTGTATGATTGGTAGTTTACAAAGGTGCAAAGATAAAAATAAAAAAAACTCTCTTTCAATTTCCCTTGCTTTTTTCTGTTCCTCGTCTTGATGGATCCGCATATTCCGAGTGATTTTGATACCCACAAGAGGAAAGCAATCTCTCTCTCTCTCTATTTCACACACACACAAATGCAAGCAAACACAAACACACACACCTCTCCAGGCAGAGAGAGTGAAGCTTGGAGCATGCCTGGGAATATTCTTTCTCAATTTGTGTGTCAGTGCTGTGGATACACGGTTGCTGGCGGAGGCCCTCCTTTGTCATGGAAACACCAATTTTTAATCTCGGGTCCTTAAGCCAATGAATTCAAGCCTCTCTCATCAGCTAACTAACTCACTGACTAATGCACCCTGGTATAATTGATGCATCTGAAATATCTGTTAGATCAGACACACACACTCGCTTTATTGGAAGCAGAGGTGTGCATAAGACGCAGAACAAGACGAGCTGAGGTGCTAAGGATCAAACAACGCCTGGATTGTTAAAACCATGCGGCTGGATCAATATTGGGGCGAAGCACGCAGATAACTGAAAGAAATGTGCTAAGTGAGACTTGGAAAGGAATAATACTCCTTTCACAGCATATGAAAAGAACAAATCTGTGATAGACTGTGGAAGGATTACACCCGGCTTTGCACATTTGACGGTTCTTTATTTATTTATTCTGATTAATTTATGCCTTCCTTCTTCTTAAAGATTTAGTCAGTAAAATATCAGTTGGTTCGGTGAAAACCGAAAAAGCACTCACGTTGTTCATGATATATAACAATGTTTTAACGCACACATTTGTGTCCCTAATTGTGGAAATTTGGACGTTGCCATCGACCAGCGAGACTTTGGCCAGACCCTTTATGTACATTTTCACAGGTGGCTCCGACGGTATCCCTGGCTACCGCTGGTAACCTTGGTGATACCGGTGGAGATATGCTGCAGTCAGTGGGCGTTGCCAGGGCGTGATATGAAAGCATAGCTGGAGCAGTGTGTGTGCGTGCATGTGTGTTTATTTACGTGTGTGTGTGTGTCTGAGATCCAACCTCTGCCAGAGCCTTCATTTTGACGTATCCTTTGATGACGGCATTGGCATTCAAACAGCCACACACACACACGCGCGCGCACACACACGTAGCAGAGGGGAAGGGGAAGAGATCGAGGGAAAGCTCTGAAATATGAAACAGGAGCATCTAAGTTCAGGTACACTCTTGCATAAACATCCATTAATTAATTGTGGAAGCCGGCAGCTCATAGGAGAAGTGTTTTTTTTTTTATATTTTATATACTTCTACCGCTTAAACTGTAGTGTGTTCATGTCTCTCCCCGTGGGCCCGAGGCCAGAGAACCAGGACTTGTCGGTGATTTATGGCCGAATAATTGTGCCTCATCAACAGTATTGCATGCTGTATCTCCACAGCAACACTGTTACACCTCCTCAGCATTGCCAATACTTATGTATTTGGCTATTAGGATTTGATAAGCTAATCAATAGAGAAATTAGCATTTGGAGGTACACAGTGTGAACACAATGCAACTGTGGGTCCAACTTTGAATTGCTGAGCCGCTTTGGGCGTAATAAATTAAATCAGTTCTTTTAAGCTAATTTAGTAAAATCTTCACGCAGCAGCATTTGTTTTCCCATTAAACTTAGTATTCGTTAATAAAGCCTCTCTGTTGAAGTCAAAGATGACACCTGAAAGTGAAAAAAAAACCAATGCATGAACACGAATGAGAAGAGTGAACTGACGTTTTCTTTTCATTTTGCTACTTTGCGCTAATCCTACACGCTCCTTCCTTTTAATGTGCGTAATCCCTCCCCGTGTTGTCTCGGGCTAATGTACAGCAGAGTGGAGGAGATGCACTCGCAGGCTGGAGCTAGCAGCTTCCCAGAGAGGGTTGAGGCGGAGGCCAGCAATGTTCACTCGTCTGTCGAACACGCACACTGTCTGTCTTCCACCAGAGAGAGAGAGAGAGAGACTCCCTTGGCCTGGTCTGCCTTCATCAACATATTAGCAATGTGCTGCGGCCAGCGTTTTAGACTTACTACAACAACACGCAGACGCCGTCCAGAGGCAGAGGGAGAAACCGGGAGGAGGTGTGAAGAACGTAGTCACTGATTACAGACAATATGGAGATGACTTTTATTGCCATCCTGTCTGTGTTTTGCCTCGTTTCCTTGCCCTCAACCTTGCGTTCACGCCTCTCCGTATTCTTTCTCCGCTGCCTTCTCTCCTCTCGTCTGCTCCTTTTCCTCCCACCCCCCCCCAAAAAAGAAAGAGGTCATTACTAGATTCCCCTCCAGGTTCTTCATAATCAAATATTTGACCTAATGAAGGGATTTAATTACTGGTTGCCCAGCACTGGAGGTGTCAGATTACTGTTCTCCCCTTTTCATTTTCCCTGCAATTTATCACTATCCTGACAGCAAGGGTGTGTACGCATGTGCAACTCTGGGTGTGTGTGTGTGTGTGTGTGGTGCATGAGTGTGTGAAAATATTCTTTGAAGCTGCATGTTGAAGCAGTGAGTGTGGACCTGTGTACAAATTTGTAGTTAGTCGGCCACTTGAGACTGTGATAGCAGAAATGGCACCGAAACTACGCTAACGCTCATCATTTTTCAGCACGAGCGCGGCCATGCTTTACATTCTTTCTGCGAAGTGTCCAAAAAAAAAAAAAAAACAACAAAATTTGATGATCATAGCTGTGCATTATTTGCTATTCAGTAGAGGAAGCCAGAGGGAAAAAAAAACAAAAACTGACTTCTTCATGTTAACACACAGAGAAGTTGCTATGTGTACAAATGAGAGAGGGGGGTAAGAAAAAGTGCAAGTGTGAGTATGCACATATATGTGCCCTATATATGTGTTTGTTGGACATTAGTGGGTGTGGGGCACACAGTGGGGGCCCTCCCGAGCGTAAAATGAACAGCAGTGGAAGGGTTATGTGAGTGTCCAGACCGTTTAGATTTAACTATGAATTAATAACCAGACAGGATCACAGTGCTGGAAGAAGGGCAGGCAGCTGAGGGGGCGAGACGAAGGAGAACAACAACACAGAGAGGACCGAAGGGTGGAAAGCACTCCTAAAACCTTTCTCTCAGCACGGGGAGGACATCTCTATTCTTTATGAAGAGTTGGGAAAATATCACGCATAGGCACCTGACCTGCTGATGCATGCCGGGAAAATACTTCGATCACTGATTGATTTAAATGAACAAACATCTTTTTGTGATTTTGACATGAGTGCAATTAAAAAGACTTGGCAGGCATTGCTTAACATGAGGAGTTTGTCATCTAGGACAGCTGCTACCAACCGTCTTTAACTGCTGTTTACTATTGAAAATGACTAATTCTTCATATTTACTGGGTTCCACTCCAGACAAACATTCTTGAGTCACAAAGTCTGAGATATTGACAGACTTACAAGAACACAAATGTTCTTGCCAGACGAGTTGAGGCTGGAACATATATCTCTGGGCTGACGCATGGGGTACGTACAGCAACCTCTTTTTGTTTAGACAGTTTGTTTCATACTTGATTGGATTTGAGTCGAACATTCAAGCGGGCAGACCTGCAGAATCTAAAATATCAAGACGGTGGATCCTGGTGTAAGATTAAACGTACCGTTAATGTATGTTTCTCGTACTGAACACCGTGCCCCTTTATTTTAGGTCAACGCCTTCTTTGTAGCATCACTCCACCAGTGTACTGTATGTTCTGGATGTGTGAATACAAATAGTACGAATAGTGCAAATTCAGCCTCTGGGACAGCACCTCTAAGGAAAGTGCAGCTGTTGGATGAGACACTTCGAGCACAGCTTTTCCAGGAATTAATCAAAAGATATTTGACTCGAGTCTTCAAGTGATCAGACTTTTTTTTTTTTTTTTTTTTTTTTACAGGTAGAGCTGGTGTCAGGAGATTTCCATGATATAATGATGTGTAGTGAAAATGAATACCATATACCAAATCTCTAGTTTCAGTATGATACAGAGAGCATTGTGATGGGAGTCCTCAGTCGTTCAGCATGCTGTGGATAAGGAACATTATATGCAGACGGTAGAGGAGACGATTTAAGTGGAAGGATGGTCGGGAGATCCAGCTTCGCTCGACTTATTCATTACACGCAACCGCTTTTCCACCGTTGCTCCAATCCTGACCCTTCTCATCTCCAGCGTCCAGATCAAGCCCTCAAGGCCTGATCCTGTTCTGTCATTCCTGTCTCTGCCTCCTGACCCACTAAGGGTTAAATAAGTGTGAGGGAACTTAAGGGAACGTGGCGGTCTTCCCAGTCTTGTTCCCTTTTCCAGGCCTGTCCTGCAATTATTAGGCCAAATCAAGATAATGAGGGGAAGTCTTGTTTGATGCTGGATAGATGCTGACGTGGAGTCAGGCACAAATGGCTTGCATCACTAAACTGTAAAACCACATGTATGCCTGACCTACTGACCCCGGCGTTACTATAGCAACCGGGGATGGTTAAACACTGAGTGTACTGATGTTGCACCGGCTCCTTTAAACTTATAGTGTGTAATACTTTGAAACGTCGCCGTTTTTCATCCACGCTTTCATCCGTAGCCCCGTGTGACCCATTCAAAATCAACTGAGGAACTGTGAAATTGAAAACAGCTTTGTTTCTTTCTGTTCTCAGCCTCTAAATAGTTGTGTCTTTTCAAAGAGGCCGGTTTCATTTGAAAGCGGTCCTCTGTAACCTTACAACTCGCTGGAATATCAATAGCATTACCACTGTGTTTTCCTTGACACATCTTGAAGCATCTCCTCCGCGCCGATCGCACAGGAGTCTAGCTGATAGATGTTGTGATGCTTTTTCAAAAGGCCGGCTGCTCTGACAGATATCTTCGCTGCGCACGCTGTGCCCTTCTCTCTAGTGTCTTGCCTGCTGTGCAGAGCTGTTAGGGCTCGCTATTCACTGGGTGGCCTTCTACAAGGTTCTTCGAAATAAAGATGATTTGACCTCCAGCGTGTGTGAGCGCGTGTGCGTTTGTGCTTGATCACTGAAAGACATGTGTCAAAGGGTTAAGCATAAATGCAGTAAAGCAACGTTTGTGTTTGCCCTTACCAACTGTGTCCTCAGAAGTTCCCATGAGTTACCCGGTATTCTTTTCATTGAGCGCGAAGTTGATGCCCTGACCTTAAAAAAAGAAAACAATATGTTATTTGAAAACTGATTTTGTATGATTTATAAAATGCCTTTTGCATGCAGAGTCATTCATATGCAGGTTGCGTGGTCGCGGCGTCTGCCATCTCTCTTTCTGATTGGCCGAGTGTTACCGCACACAAAGTGTGACAGCCACTGAGAGCAGAAGCAGCGAGGTCAAGGTTGTACTGTTGCCTGGGTTGCTTATCTTTGGAAAAGCTAGCTGAGGCAGAGTGTCCAGCTAAACACCAGCTACTCACCGCAGAGCATCCGAGTAAAAATGTTGTACTTGCTCTCAGTCAGTGGTGACGAGCTTTAGGGGAACGGTAAGAATTACCTCATGATTTACATCCGAGGGAGGAAGTCAGAAAGCGAAGATACTTCATCACATTGATATTGTCTCATGTTCTATAGCATTGTATCAACCCAGGATGATGCTGCGGTGTTGTCTGTCATACCCCGTCAAACACGTCTATATGCATAAATCAATATCACACAGCATATACTGCCGTATAATCGCCATTAGATAATAAATGTATTTTCCCATCAGGAAGCACCGAGCAGACAAAAGTGTTTGAGCCACATTTCAGTATTTTTTTTTATCCTCTCATCTCGCTCAATCTTTCATTCTTTCTGTCGCCCTCGTTTTCCCTCATGTTCTCGATTATCAGAAGCACTCTCTTTTAATCAGCGCCAGCGTCAGTCATCGTGCTGTATCTAGTTCAGTCCTTGAATCCTTGCATCCTGTGATTTGGAGCCGTTAGAGTCGTAGCCTGATGTAAGAGGGAGGATACTACACGATGATCCGTAGTCACGCTTGTTTTTGAAAACATTTCGCACGCTTGGACAAAAATATGTGTGAAACAAAACACGTGAATCACTCAGTTAACTTTTATCGTCGCCTAATGTTTTGCTTTATAGTCCACTGATTCGGTTAATGTAATGAACAGAGACGGCGAGGCTTCCATCTGAGCGAGGCTGGTGTCCAAAACATGCCGTTTACAACGCTCGGTATTGTGTAGTCGTTAATCCTTTCATGGTATTTTCCCCTCACAGCCTTAAAGTGGAGATTTCTTACACTAAAAAGTGGTTCAGCTGCCCCTAAATGCCGTTTATCCCCGCACGGTATACAGCTAGAATGTGTTAAAAAGATGACTGATAGATCTGGTTTTAAATCTTTTAGGCCTTTAGAGGATCGTATCTAACTTCCTCACTGTAAACACAGTCTGTTGACTGTGTCAGAGGGCTTAACAGTCCCATTTTCAAATACTCCCCGTGGAACTTCATATCTGATTTTATCGCTTGCTCTGCTCTGGATTTTATTTTTCTTGTTGAAAGTTAGGCTGATATGTAGCATGTTCTCAGGGATATATGTTTCTAGATATATAAACTATATATATTTCTGTTATGACAGTTGACAGTTGAATTGTTTTAGTCATTTAATAAGAGAAACATCTGGTTTTAGCTTCTCTAATATATCATAATCTTGAGTAGTTTCAGGAATTTTGAATTAGTGGGGAAAAAACAAGAGATTTCAAAGTGTCACGTTTGGCTCTGGGAGATACTGATGGGCACATTATAGACAAAAACTATTGATCAATTGATTGAGTAGGTTGGTAAATAGTTGCAGCCTCATTTCCAAACCAGGAAATTGTATTTTTCTCTTTTGTTTTTTTCATTTTTAGCTCTGATTCAGTGCTCCACCCCCCAAAAAAGAGGAAATTCTTCCCTGATTTTGCTCACCAGCTTTCCATGATAACAAATCCTGACACAGTCGTGTAATTAGGACTTTAACCATGACCATAAGCTTGCAGCTTGAGTTAATAAATGAGAGAAAATGTAACAACTGCCTTTAAAGCCCACAGGAGGTGAATATTTGATACTTTCTTAGACCAACCGCAATGTAAAACCCTCCTCATGTTGCCATTCTCATGCCAATAAAGACAAGAGGAATGAAGGCTCTTAAATTGCTGCCAAACACACACGTACACACACACACACAGACAGAGGACCCTATTGGCAGGTAACTTTCTGTCTCAGTATCCTGTCGCCTATGCTACAGCGCCAAGGGTGCCAGAGGCCTCTCGGTTCGCGTTTGAAGTGCAACAAGCCGCTTCTGTCCTCGTGCGCGTCGCAGATGGGGAACCTGAGCTTGGCATCAGGAGAGAGAAGGGGCATCCCAGGGAGATCAGTCACAGGAAACAGAAAGGAGTACAAAAACATGGACGCGCTGAAAGGGAAAGTACATGGCTCGCACACAGGGCTGGCCACAATTTTTAAAAAACGGGATTCAGTCTTTTATGAGCAAAAATTAACTGGTTCCAACCTCTAAAACGAGAACATCTGCTGGTTTTCCTTGTCTTCTTTGAACTAGAACTGATTTTCCTTTGTTTTTTTGGACCATTGGTCTAGCAAAACAAGTTATTTTAATGTGTCAGTCTGGATTCTGGGAAATTGTGATGGGTATTTCCTGAAATTTTATAAATTTGATAAACAAAATAATGAGATGATTTATTGATCATGAAAACGGTTAGCAAAATCCACAAGGTTTGTTGTATCGATCACATTTGTTCTTCATTTAATCCCAATAGTCTGGCATTGAAATCAACCTTTCTTTCGTGAACACGACCAAGAATTTGCTCAAAAAAATCTGCGTAGACGTGCCTGTACGAGCAGCGGTTAGAAGACATCACATTCACAGGCAGAAAATACAGACAGGTTGTGTCTGGACACACACATAATAGGCACAGTTAGGGAAACACACACACACACATAGTGCATACACACAGACAGAGAAAAGATCACAGATCAGATGTACACAGACGGTTCAGTGCAGACGGTGCTGCTCACATCTCTATTGGCGTCTGGGCCAGAAGAGGAGACATCAGGTAATTAAAAAGAAAAGTGAGAGAAAGAACATGAGGTGGGGGGATGAGGAGAAGAGGCCAGTAGGGAGAAAGATAATGGACAACCTTATGCAGCTTCGCCTGAAAACACAACTTGTCATTAGCGGCGGCAGAAGACAGCCGCCATGTTAAAGCCCGTCGAGTAGCTAAGATACAGAAAGTTGTCCTGAAGGGATAGCTGACACTTTGTGTTATCAGCGTGACGGTCATTTTCCAGTTCGCATTTGATCTCCTCGATTTCTGAGCATCTCCATGGGTACCGTACGGTGTGCGTGTGTGTGTGTGTGTCAGTCCAGTGGTTAAATATTAAGCTGGATCTGTCAGGCTTGCTCAGGAGGAACTTTGCTTCAAGGCACGTCCATCTCAGGCTCCCAGCAAGCAAGAGAGGGAAAATGAGAGGGAGATGGTGCTGAGGTTCAATCATTTCGCGATTGAAGGTGAAAACAAAAACTACTACACAGAGAGAGAGAGAAGATTTCACAGGGAAGGAAGAACACAAGTGACAGATTTCTGTCTCCCTTCCCACATCCTTCGCACCAGTCATCTGTCCAGTCTGAGAGGGAGAGAGAGGAGGGGAGAGAGACACTGAGCTGTCATTATGAAAATACAGTATGTTTTCATTTTCTGTTTGTTTTCTGTCGTCATGGCAGCGGTAAGTGAAGTTAGCTTGTGTCAGGTGCCTGTTGGTTTGACCCCCGTCTTTGAAGCTGACAAGCGCTCGGGAAAACACACCGAGGAGTTTGGATGGTTCACTTTCACACACCCACACAGGCTCACGCACTGGGAAACTGAGCGCGCATACACACACACACACACACACGTGGTAAACCAAGATCTCAAATTCTAAGTACGAGCTTGCAAGAAAGTGTTGAAATTGAAGTTTATCGGGGCCAGTTAGTCATGAAAGTATCCTCTGTATTTGACCCTGTCATAGATGAGAAGAAATGTATCGTCTAGATAGTTACGGAAGCGATGACTGAAGAAGAACAAGATGTAAAAGCAACTTTATTAGGCTTCCGGTCCAAAAGTACACCCGACATTAAAACAATTAGCTCAAAACTTTAACTTGCGTGCAGAAATGTGGCCTGATGTGTTGATACAAAAGCAAACTTCACTTCATCGTCTTTAAACCTTTGCCTGTAAACAAACTGAAACAAAGGTCCAACATGCTGCGACAAAAATGAATAAGTAAAACAAAAAGTCACACATGCGCATTATTCATGCGGCACTGTCCATTTGACTGCGTGCGCTTGTTACCTCAGCGCGGAGAAGAGGTAGAAAAGTGGCCTGGCTCTCTCTCTCCCTCTCTCTCTCTGCTTCAGCTGATTTGAAGTGAACGAGTCTCTCGTTCCGTACGCCGCGTAAATATTTCAGCAGTTCAGGCGCTTGCGCAAAGCCTAGCCACCGTGCTAACGTGTCATTGACCATTAGTGCTAACCTGCTGCTCCTGCTTCTCAGCTTGATCGTCTCTCACAACTTTACTTTCCTCCTCCTGGAGGTGAAACGATCAGATGAGGCACATGCGCGACCTCGTTTGAGTTTTGTAATCGACCTTTTCATCGGGGGAGACGGGCGCGGTTCAGCGAAATGCAGCGTGACGCGCCGTCAGTCACGAGATTTTGATTTCCCTCACAACGTGGGCTCATGTAGCTCTAATGCAGAATTAGGGACCTGTCAGATTTAATGTTTACTCCACTTGTGCGCACCCAATTAAACGAACTGCAAGTCTCCAGAATCAATACGCTTTAGGACCAGGTTTGATAGCCAGGTATTCTGTGTTTGACTGCATTGTGTTCCTGGGTCAGAGTGTCACGTTTCAAAAGATGGCAATGAGTGCGTTCAGGGTTCATACTTTTCATGTACTCACTCTTTTATCACAGTTTCTCCTTGAGAATTTTAGGCTGTTTTACTTGAGCACATTTCTTTTATAGCTGCTTTAAATATTTAAGAAGATTTGCTGCTTTTTTTAAAAAAAGAAACATGTCTGTGTTCCTCAAAGCAAGGTGTTGTTTTTATCAGTACTAAAACTTAGGTAGGTGTACTGTTATAAAACATTTTAAATGACAACCAGTCATACTTTTTTTTTTTTTTAAGCTGGCCTCCTGACCATGCTGATTTTGACAGGAGATGATGGTTGAGCATGTTGCAGTATGTCTTCAGAGGTACACAAACCAAACATTTTTATATGCATGCACACACACACACACACACACACACACATAACACAGAGGATGGATCAATTGAGAGAACAACGGGTCCGGCCTGTCAACTGAGGCACAGTCTGAGTCCAATCGATCCAGAGGCAGATCTTATTGGTGTACACTCTATTTGGGCTGGAACACACACACACACACACACACACACAGTACAGACACATACACACAGTACAGACACATACACACACACTTCACAGACAGACGTGACTCATAAGCTCTAGGTAGGAGTCTTTTCTAGTGGCTTTGGTCCTAGATGCTAATCCGCCTCTACCACATAGATGCTTTTGTGGGGATGTCTGCGTATGAGTTTTGTGTGTGTGTGTGTGTGTGTGTGTGTAGGAGCGGAGTGTCTGCGGAAAAATATCGAGGGAGTTGATGGATAAAACATGCTCCTTTAAGAGTCCCAGTTCTGCGCTTAACCTGCCAACGATTTACGCTGAAATAAAAAGATTCAGAGAACATGGAGACGACGGAGAGTTGGTGGTGACTGAAAGAGAGATACGAAGCTGTCAGCCCTCCCTCCTCTTCTCTTCGCTGGGTGTGAATGACCGTTAGAATCTTTCATGTCAAGGCGACTGAACAGCTTGAAAGAAATTTGGTTTTAGACACATTTTCCTGACGGTTTTTGTTCACATCCAGCGGTTTGTTTCCTTAAAAGTCCTGCTGCTAAACAATTGTCATAAAGAGCCTCACCGCCAGAGATGTAGTTAGACGTGCCTGAAATCCACCCGATTGCAGTCACACTGCGCTAATGAGGAAACCATTGCGGTGTCTATGTACACACGTCTATCAATGTGTTAAACACGGCGAGCTCGAGAACATGAAGCCACTCTTTAAACTGGAAACACACGTGATTAAATTCATCAAGGTTCACTTACTTGCTTTGACTTGGAGCTTTTGATTGTGTCACGTGGCCTTCTGGTGACTTCTTTTTCCAAAATTAAGTATGTAAGTTTAGTCATGTGATAGCAAGTGGCATGACCCCGTCTAAACCTAACCCCGACCAACGACCAAGCTGAGGAAGGAAGAAGGAAAGACTGTAATGAAGGTGGCCAAGCATTACCTCAGTTTAAAATAAAGTTAAAACAAATGAGGGCTCAAGCCAAATTTCTCCAAACTAATTTGAAGACAAACTTGTAGCCTAAACTTCATCACATTGTAAAACGGATCAATTCATTCGTGGTTCCTCGGCTGCCTCGCTAACACGTAACGTTAACTAACACGTAACTAACGGTAACGTTAGCTTAAGACGACGTGTTTAAAAGGCAGAAAAGGCAGCTTTATCTTAATTCACAATTTTTATATGATTATAACGTCAACGCGGCTTGATGGTCACGTCCATTTTGTGTTAATGTTTGAAAGCAGACGTAGCAGTAAGCGTTACGGGGAGGCGTCATGAGAGCAACAGTCCGTCATAGCACACATCCTGCACTCCAGGTATGTTATCCTGTCCAAGATAACTTTCAGAAAAATGTTGTTAACTTTCTTCCACCGTCTACTTTATTAGTTTCAATGTGTGTCATGGGCGCCACTCCCTTTTTAGGCCACCCAAAAGTACATTTGTCGCACTGTGTGTGTTTGGCTCTGTTTGACGATCGCCTTGTCTATGTTAAAGTGATGCCCAGGTCTATCTGGTGTGTCTTAGCTAATTAAAGCTGAATTATTGATACTCTAGTGAATTATTCAGAGGGGATAATTAGATATAGAAACAATGGTAAACACAGGTACAGCTGCATAACGGGAGACGAGCAAGAGAGAGAGATAGGACATGAAATGCAGAGGGAGAAGGGGACGGTATGGCCTTTATTCCTCTGGCTCTTTGCCAGCCCTCTCATTCTCCGAGCCTCCCCCCTCCTGTTTCATTCCCTTTCCTCCATGTTTATATCATTCACATCACTCCTAGTCTGATGTCTCTGTCCTTGACTCTGCAGTCTTCATCTCTCTCTGTTTCATGCCTTCTTTTGTCCTTCCTTCCTTCCTTCCTTCCTTCCTCCTCTCTTCTCGCCTGTACCTGCTCTTCACTCCTCTCCTCTCCGTGCCGCACCCATTAGACTTTTCCTCTCCCTGTTGCTATGACATTAGCTAGCTGTAGCAGTGTCAGGACGGTCTTGAGGGATGAGGCTAAAGAGCTAAGTCTTGCTCTTTTCATTTAATTACTCCTCCCTCTATCCCCCCCCCCCACTCCTCCCTCCTCCCAGCCTTGTTCCCCTGTATATCACACCCTGCCTTACTCTCTCTCTCCCCCCTCTCTCCTTTTCTCTCTCATCCTTATGCTTCTTTGTCTCTTCCTCTTCTCCTACCTGACTCTACCTGCCTTCATGCATGTGTCCTCTCCCTCATGTTCTTTCTGTCTCTCTGTCAGAAAGACGAGGAGGAGGAGGAGACAGGAGGGACATAACATCACACCCACATCTCTCCAGCGAAATTGTTTGGATCATGTGGGATCCCGCAAAACTCCACCCATTCTGCCTCTTGTGTTTGTCTTGGTCTACATCCAGATAAAGTGAGGCGACTGAAAATGGCTTGTAAATGCTAAATCCAGCTGTGCACACGCACACACACACAGACACATTCACACGCACAGTGTGTTTCTACGTGTGTGTGTGTTGGCCTAGGCTTGACCTTGATTACCACGGTGACGGTGAAGCTCCTCATTAGTGCTGGACTTGAGGAAACAGTTGCATAATGAGGGAGCGGTATTGTCCTAAGGCACACAAACACACACTCATACCTACACACACACACACACACACACAGATGCCAATGCACCACTTTGTATTAGTGCTTGCATGCACCTGCTGACACCTGCGCTTATGCAAGATCTCATACATAAGCCTCATACACACACACACACACACACACACTCTCTCTCTCTCTCACACACGCTCCTTCTGAGTACATCTCAGTCTCATGGCCCCCCACTCAGTTGTCTCGCCTCACCTTCTGTTTAGTGTTTTTTCTCTCCCACACACATTCTGCCTCTACCCCCCGTCTCTGTCTTCCTCTCTCTGTTCTGCCCACCAGACAGACCTCGCAGACCTCGCTGCCCACTGAGTTCCTACGGGCCTCAAACATCGCAGTGTCGCCCTCTGGTGGTAGCGGTCGCACGTCATGAGGAGAATGCCGGTTTCCTAAATAAATATGTAAATATGCACATCTCAGGCGGGGCACCGAAAAATCACAGCAGTGATGCGGCTTTTGTTTGTTCTCTGAATTCACCGAAAAACTGGAGTGAAGTGGGTCAACGCTTTCCTTTCAGGCCCGATTGGCCTTTACTCGTGTTTTTGTTCCGATCATGAATCTGTTTTTGATTAGCCACATGCCTGTTATCCCCTCCTGAAAAAGTAGGCGCTCATGAGTATGATTTTGTTAGAATCAACTTAAAACATTTGAGAAACAGAATCTGCCCCTGCAGATTCACTGCTCTCTGGCACTTTCATGCGAGGTTGGGGCCTTAGCCTTTTCCTTGTATCGAATTCTCAAGGAAAACTCGACACTATTGCCGTGTTTTATACAACTCGGACGTCCTACTAGGAAAAGTACAGTGGGATACCACTCGGAGTCCCTACTTGTAAAGTCAGGATTAATCTAATCCTGACTTTATGAAGAAGTAGTTTGACGTCAGTCACACATCTCTTGTACATTTCAATCAATAGGGCAGGAGGTAGGGTCTATTTGTAGACTGTATATGTATTAAGCAAGTGAATGGAATATTTCGATAATTTTCCAAGTATAAAAGTGCAATAAAAGAAAATGTATAACAGTGTCTGTTACCTCATTTTTCCTACCTTGTTTTATATATATATATAAAAGCAAAGCTGCACTGCTGAAAGTTCAATTGTGTGTAAACTTGCCGAGGAGACATCAGTTTGTCACGGTCTGCCATGTTTTTTGTCAGAGGGAGCGCTTGGAAACTTCAACTGGGAAATCCCGACCTCAGCTTTGACTGGAATGTACTTCAGCAAAGGAACTGACCTCTCACTACACTCCTCCCCTAAACAGCGATTATCCCATCACAGCTGTCCAGCCTTGGATTTGTGGTGTGTGATGCCTCATTAAAAGTGATAGTTTGCCTTTTAAGAATTAAGATATTCATCTGTATGTTTCTAGTTTTTCCATAACCAGAAACGTGCAAGCAAAAGTAGATCGGTAACATGTCTGGCTAGCCAGCTCATAGATTACTTTAAAGGTCGAGGGGCGCGTCATTGATGAACTGCAGTAGTGTGTGTGGTTACAGGTTATATTTTAAAACAGCACTGCTCATGTCACGTTTCCGCTTTGTGAAAGCCAGTACTGGAGGGCAATGTTAGCAGGGCTGTCCAGTTTAGTTGACAGTGACTGGCTGGTTATGAAAGTCGAGTTGTAAATCTGCCACAGTTGTAAACTGCATATGTGCCACGTGAGGATGGAAAACATCCCAGCAGCAGCAAAGAGTGACGAGGGTGAATGGTCAGTCCCTCTTTGGTTGTGTGGCAGATGTGTGCATGTAAATCTAAATGAATTGTAACAGCACACTGTCCTACCTTCCACTTGGCCTTGTTTTTCCTCAGCTGACCAGGCCCTCCCTTTTACACACACATAATACCTGCTGACACTACACATGCAGTCCAGGATCACACTTGATTGTAGCTTGTGTCTGCGAGCTCTCGCACATGCCATTATCTCGGCAATAAGAATGAAAGTGAGAGTAAAGGAGGGATAGAGAATAAGTTGTGCGGAGAACAAAGAGGTTCTGTGGTCCTCGCGGCCACAGTTCACTGGCGCTCCTGTTGTTTGCCTCTTTAGGCTCCAATAGGCTTCACGCACCATCCGTCTGCAGCAGCTCGAGTATACATAGTTGGCGCGCTCTCGTCCTTACACTTTCATGAAGAGCTGCCATAGTTTAGCAAAAGGAGTTCTGGCATGCTGGCGTGAAGATCCTCTTTTGCCTTTTTGTAATAGAGTAAAGTAAATAGACAGTAAAACAGGACATTACTGCTAAAAGTCCATTTTGAGGTGCAGCTGGATTTATATATCTTGATGCATTCATACACTGTGGGATTACTGGCTCTCGCTCCTGCAATAATTAATGATAAAACTGATGAATTTGAACTTCGGTATAATTAAAAATGTCAGAACTTTAGTCATAACTGTCAAAAATATTTGCTGATACAAACAAAACTTCCTGCCCACTGTTTGACTGAAATGTGCACTCTAACCAAAGCGACAGTTGGTGTTAATACTACCTCCTCATCCCGTCAGCACTCAGATATTCACATTCAGGTCTTAGTGAAGTACACATGCGCACACACAGCAGGTCACCGAGGTACACTGGATTTCATACCTGGAATTCTTGGAATTCTAGTCCTTGAGGCCTTGGTTGTCCTTTAATGTTTGAAACATGGATCTGTTTTTGTGGAAAAAAAAAAAAAACTAAGAAAACAGAGCTCAGCCTCTCCACATCTCTCATTGTGGGATTACGTTAGTGGATTGTATTTCCATGTGTGCAGATGAAATCGGGGCTCACGTTTGTAGTCACAGATGTGTAAATTGGTGTGGACCGAGATGACTCCTGTCTCTTTTGCCCCCCTCTCTATCCTACCCAACAAGAGTCTGATTAATTCTCGCAATTTTCCCGCTTTGATCGCTCCCTCAGAAGCACTACAACCAGAGCCGTCGATGGGAGCGGGAGAGGCAGTTCTGAGGATTCAAAGGTAGATGAGGGACTCTCTCCCTCACACGCTGCCTTCCCCATTTCCACCTCCACAGCGTTTTGACAGATTCCAGTGGAAAAGGAGAGGACTGTGAAAATAAAAGAAGCAGGTAGGCAAGGAGACAGGTTAGAGAGAATGATAGAGGGCTGATGAAAGAGGGAAAAATATCCACCATGCCAGATGAGTTAAAATGCATGAAATACATACATCAAGTTTATAAAGGTGTAAAGTGTCGAGCCTCAGTCACTGCCTTTCGTGGCTGAGCTCTGTCAGCAAAGGTGCGGCCATCTTTTGCTTTAAGCGGTGAGAAGTGCCCTGTGGTCAAATAAATTCAGAGAGCTTGAAAAGTTTCGATCAATCCTGCTTTCAGGTCGTAGAATGTGAGGAAACATATATATGATCTTTGGTGCTTTCTAACATCTTGACTGCAGCTAGAGGTGCACTCTGGTCTTAGCACTTAGAGACTGGTTAACACGTGCTTATGCAGTAAGTGATGTACCTGTGTGTAAGTTAGAAAATCCAAGGTAAGGTATGCAGGAGAGGAACCTGAAAATAATTTCTGATTTGTTTTTCTGAGAGTTTGTGGTTGTTAAGAAACACAGTTTAGGTCTCCTGGGTTTAGCTGTAATGTGTCTGGGTATCATTTGTGTTATGTTATATTATACAACTATCACAGGGGGGTGGGGATGTTAGAAATGAAATAAAGAAGAGATGAGATGAGAACACAACAGGTCTTGATGTTATGGAGGCACATAGCAACACTATGTGCTGCCTATAGACACACACGTGTTGCATTTTGCACCACAATCTATGACACAGAACCACCAGTCACACACTTTTACCATCTCACATTTCATTTTTCATCGTCTGTTAATGAAGGAATGGTTGTTGTGAAATCAAATGAGCGAGCAAGTCGGCCCAATCCTGTGATCTCTGCTGGTTGGCCTCAAGAGACTCGTGCTCGTGTGTGTGTATTTGGGTCTGTAGGAGCTTGTGAGTGCACAAGCATGCCTTATGTGTGCGTGCGCATGGTCGTTTCTTTGCCCGCATGCGGGGTCAAAAGGGTGGAGAGCAGAGGGCAACTCCCAGTAATAGCAAATGTTTGATTGGCTCTCGTTGCTGCCCCAACACGATTTGATTGGCTGTCGGGTCGAGCAGTCACAGCAGCGAGCAGGTAGGGGAGGGTCTTTGCACTGCTCTGTTGCTAGGTTACAGGTATACCCAATAGATGTGGAGATATGGCGATAGAGTAGAGATAAGGACGGGGATGGGTGTGGATCTGAGCACGGATCCGTGTGTGCAAGTGCGCGGATGCGAGTGTGTCTGCGCGACTATCAGCATCGGGGAGGGGTCGATCGGACTGAGGGTCAGGAGGGTGGAAGGGAGAGTGAGACAGAAGGCGAGCGACAACAAGTGAGAGATACAGAAGGATTACTAGAAGAGAGAAGAGAAGAGAGGGGGAGAAAAAAAAAGCAGGTTTATGGTGTTTTAGCACGAAGTCTTGTCCATACAGACAAACCTCATTTATCCACATTCCAGCAATCCAGACTGACAGCTTATTCAAACAATCGAAATGGACTGAACACGGAGAGATCTGCAAACACCAGACTTTTCGTCGCTGTTTCATTTTCTTGTTTTTAAACACAAGTGACACCAGATTCATCATTTTGTGATCGCTTGTACGAGAGGCAGATCGCCCCAAGACGTCGCGTTTATTTAAATGTGCAGGTGAAGTTAAGAAGATGTAATTAAGACCGGCCAACAGATCCCAGGCCTGTGGTTGGTTTGTAATTCATTAAAAGTGCTTTTGTATTAATCACAGACTGCCCTAGACAGCACTGCTCTGAGAACAGCTGTTCTGCTGCACTTAGATTGCAATCATAGAGCGGTCAGTCGCCACTAATCGGGGTCATTTATCAATCCGGAAGACCACACACACAAATGTGAAATACGCACTCACACACATACACACACACAAGCACACACCCGTACTGATCGATGGCTTGGCTAGGCTGGTAAGAGGGATTGATGGGCGTTTGGCTGGTGCTCTTTATGCGCGTGTGTGTGTGTGTAAAAGTGTGTGTTGGCATGAGCGGAGCGAAGCACACGAAGGCTAAAAAGTCTGCGGAGATCAAGCTCCAGCTGATTAAAATGTGTGTCAGGCTTGTCACTTACAAACAAGTTTGGCTGCGCAAGAAGTTGTACACCTTTTTATATTACACGCCTCTTAATTAGCACGCCGAAAACTGTACATAAATTATGCTCCCATTGGCTTGTTTTCAATCACATCTCACGCAGATCACTCAGACGGATCCATCTCTATCAACTCTATCCATCAATCCATCTATCTGTCAAATCTCCATGGAAACTGGGCAAACTCCATCCCCTTCGGCAAACAGTGAGACGTAGTTAAAATTTCAAGAAAGAAAAAAAAAACTACTAGATCAATTTATGAATATTTATTATAACATCTATCAGGTAAACAACAAGTTAGCATTCCAGACTAACTCAGCTCTTCAGTAATCGGAGTACAAAACATGCGGCAGGTATGGACGGACACATGAAGTGCATGATGTGTTGAATGAAGGCTGGCTTTTATTTTTAGACATGTGCATGACTTTTAAACATTCAGCTTCATTTTTCTCTCTTTGTTTTGAAGAAGAATCGGGTTACTTGATGCAGAGGTCCACATAATGTCTTTGCAGACATGGACACGTGCATAATATTCTAAGTTATTCTGATACTACTTCACAATCAGGAATCAAGATGTCACACCCGAGTAAATTCTCTGAATGTACCTGTTCGTATTTTATAATTGGGATCGTGCCTGTCGTGCGAACAACAACTCGTACCCCTAAACCTGTGAATTCAATTCAAGATCTCTAGCATTTTGTTTCAGTGGTTTCATATCTGCTTATTCTCATGTTTACAAGAGGTAAAATTATGATTTCCGAGGCTTAAGCAAACATTTCCTCTGAGATCGCCTTTGGTGCACTGCCCCAGGGTTTGTTTGGAGTTCTGAGCGTTCCTTAATGGCGCTTTGGCATTGTTGGGGATGCTGTAAATGTAACACAACAGCAGCCACTATGAACCTTCCTTTGGGGTTGGAGCGAGTTTGATCCAACACTATATCATCTTTATGCCATACAGCCTCTGGCCATCTGCAGCAAACTGCCACCCTCTTTAGAAAATACAGCCCCGCTGCTAATACCTGAGCCTTGCTGTGAAAAGACAACAGTGGAGACCAAGTGTGGATTCTTCTGATGATTAGATCTTGTAAACATTCCCTACACTTGTCCTGACTCCTCCATGTTGGTCAGGCCAAGAACATTTGGCTGTCTGGGAAAGCTGTCAGACTGCTGAGAGAAAAAGAACGAAAGGGTGAGACAGAGAGATGAACAACGCGGGAGGAGGAGGAGGAGGACCTTTGCTTTATTTCAGTGCTGAGCTGATTATGGGTGTAAATGGCACTCTCTAATTTCTAGATTCTTTCCTTTATTTTTCCGTTAACCCAAAATTCATTTCAGCTCCTTCCTGTAATCTTCACTCGTCGCCACTTTGGTCTAGTTTTCTACTCTTGTTAATTCTCATCTGTCACTTTCAAATTGTCTCATTTCTACCCGCCGCTTCCTTTCCCCATCACCTCTTCCTGGCTGGTTATCACACATTTCATCTGCTTTAACTCCTCTGCTCATTCTGTCTCTATTTCCTCTCCTTTTCCCTCTCCTCATACTGCTGATTCATAATCTCTGTTTGGACAGAAAACAGAGGGATAGAGCTTCTGTCCTGATGAATAACAACAGGAATTGGGAGAGAGAGAGAGAGAGAAAGTGAGAGCGGGATATTGAGGCAGCCTCCTTTGCAAACTGTCTGTCTGGCTGGCACTCAGTCTCTCGGTCTATCTGCCAGACTGTCAGCGACTGTGTGTTTCTGTCTGTGTCAACGCTCTCGCCCTGAACCAAAATTTCCACAGATCATGCGGTCAGACTAACCAGGTTTGGCTTACTACAGCTATTCTTAGGCTCGTGCCATCCAGAGTCTGTTTAAATAATATGGCCCGGTGCTCTGTTGTCTTTTGTCTCTTGTCTCTTTTCTTTTTCCAACACCTGGCTCCGTCTTCGCTCTCACACATTTAGAGTGCCTCTACCACTTAGCGTTATGAGAGGCGGAAAGAGATGAAGTAAGGGAGGATGGGGTACTAATGGAATTGTGAGGAAAAAATGAGGGAGAAAGAAAAAGCGTGATGGAAAAGGGAAAGCAGAGAGCAACGGAGAAGTGGATTATGTGGCAGCGAGGAGGGTAAGGAGATGAAGGGGGAGTGCAAATCTGGTGGAGAAACTGGTCAACCAAAGTGCACGGGTGGGGGTCTGTCTCAAAAGTAGAACGATGTTCCCGGAGATAACAGACTCGAGCTTCAGAGTGGCGTTGTGAGGAGCTCACAGAGGGCCTTTCCTGTTTATTCCCTCCTCTTCCTTTTACTGCCGCACTTTTTTGTACCATGTTTTTCTTTTAGCAGTTGCTGACAGTTGATGTGTTCAGGTCGTACCGCAGATTTAAAACCTGAAATGACCCAGACGCTCTATGTGTGTGTGTGTGTGTGTGAGGGAGAGTGTGTTTGCAGCTTGGCTGACATACTGTGATCAAAAAATGTAGGTCAAAGATGAACAATTTACAAATGAGGTGGAGAAAGCGGGGAAAGAGAAATAGAGGGTGAGTGGGAGATGGTTGCCATGCATGTGTGTGTATGTGAGGGGTGTGTAGGTGTGTGTTTTTTCCTGAGTGACCGTTTTTAGAGACCACTCTATGTAATGAGCTGAGCAGGGTGACAGGGATGGGGCTGCATCGCTAAGTCCTGCATGGCTTAAATCACATTGGCATCTGGCTTCCACACACACACACACACACACACCACAACCTGACAGTGTCTGTCAGCATGCATGTGTGTGTGTGTGTGTGTGTGTGTGTTTGACAGGAGACGTCGGTATGAGAAGGTTTAAGGACGACGAGGCCTCCCTCCGTTCGTGTGTTTGCGTTTGATAAATTCTGTTTGCTGCATCCATTCCCCTCATCCTCTTTGCATATCTCTGATTAACATAATTGGGCGTTCGCCTCTTCAGGACATTAAGCAAATAACTGAATTCGCTTAATGAATCTGTCTTAATATTTAACCTTAATTGCAGCCTACTCTTCTTCTCCCTTCACTCCTCCCGCTCTGCACCTTCTCTCCTGTGAGCGGGAACCAGTGGAGAGGAAAGGTTTGCCAAGGGTCATAAATGTCTTATATATTTAGCTTCTCTGGATGTTTTGAATAGCTCAGCTTCAAGCCGCCTTCATAAATTTCAAATAATTCTACATTTTGTGCCAGAGCCGTATTCATAATCCAAAAACAAAACTTGGCTTTCTCGCAGTTTGGCGGGGGGGGAGCATAAAGGTGCAATTTGCCTCTGATGCGATTAAATAAAACGCCATTAATATTTGCGGTGACGTGTCCTCTTAATCTCTCTCTCTCTCTCTGGAGTGTGTCTAATTTTTCAAATCAGCCTTACTATTGTACGAGACTGATTCTCTCATGACTCAAAGGGTGAATGAATCGGTGGGTTACACAGTACGAGTGAGTCACTATCAAAGCTATATTTGCGCGCCGATGTGTGTGTTTGTATTTGCGCTTGTGTGCGACTGTGTCTGCCCCTGCCTGCCCGTGGATGCATGTGTGCAACTGTGTGTGAAGTTAGCCAGCAGTAGCAGGGTTATGAATCAGATCAAACACACATAGTGACACCAGATCAAACACACACACACACATGCCGCTAGTGGTGGACTGAGCTGAAGGGCCCCGAGCGGGTGTGACTTTGATCCTCACTACAATATCCGCTCTTCCACTCCAACGCTGCTTTTCTGCTGCTTGTCTGTCTCACGTGCCCCTCAGGACACTTACCTCGGACTCAAGTTACTCCTTTCAGATCCTCAAATAGAGCTCAGCGTGCCTTCAAACAGAGAGGATCCTCCCGTTGTAACTGGACACTCAGTGTGTAGGATCCAGATTTGGAGCCTGCAGATGGGCTGCAGGTCTCGGAGGGAGGGTTGTGGTTAGCGCCACCGTCACAGTGGCCATGAGAGTAATAATAACTCAGTCATATCTGCTGAGTTGTGAGCATGTTCTCCAGAGGATGAGCCAGATGTGAATGTGTGCTGCGGGTTGTAGAGCGCGCTAATGCTTTCTCTTCTTTAATGTCGGCGATAAATGACATGTAATTTGCGTCGTTATACGTTCAGAAGGAGATTTACTCAAGGAAGTGTTTAAATTGATTGAAACGTGACCTGAAATAGATCTGACAGCTCACCAGTAAGTCATCTGTTTAGCCTAGTCTTTGTCAAAGTCATCGCAGTCTGACAACATTAATAGCAACGTATGTGCTTCAGCTCAGCTTTCGGAAAAGTTGGCAAACAAAACTCAATGTCGAGCTTCCACTCAGATTTTGATGGTAACCTGTGACGCAGATGCAGAACTGAAACACAAAAAAACCTTCTGTGTGTCTGTAATTCCTTGAACTCTTTGGCGTCGCGTTAGCATCACTGGCGTTTAATGCAGAAACCGACGGCATATATATTGCTGCTAAGAAGCAGTTGAGCAGGTGGTATTTTTTTCCATCGCCATGTTGTTTACAGTGTGTAGAGTATTGCCTTGACTCCATGCAAATGATCAGATGTCGCGGACGCAAAGAGACATAAACCCAGACACGTGGAAATCTATGATAGAAATCCATATGAACCAGATGCTCAGCTGTGACCTTTTCAGCCAGATATACAGTGATATTTCCTGTATGTGATGTGAAAATCCTTCCTAATCACCGAAGATGATGGGTAAGATCCGGAGAACAACTGTGTCACATTTAAGCGTCTCATGAGGGGAGCGGAGCTAATAAGCAAAATTTTAACACATCAAACCTAATAAAACATCTTCAGGCTCATCGCCCAAAGGAGCACAGTGAATTTACCGTAATAAGAGAACAGTAACTCACAAGGAAGGCAGCTGATAACACGGCAGCCCCCGAAGTTAGAGAGCCATAATACTAAATATATAGCAGTTACTGAACAGAAGAACGGTTTTTACAGCGGCACATGAACGAGCGCTTGGCACGAAACCTCCGAGTCTGATCTGATCGTCTGACCTCCTCACACCCAGCCTCATTTGGTTTCATTCCACTGCACACGGCTAATAGATGCGATGTAAATGTTGTTTAAATATAATTAGTTATTATTTGAAACGATGGTGTCAAATAAAGTCGCTCATGGGAGAATGTGATAGCCCCCTGCATTGAAGAGCTTGTTGGGTAAAGTAAATGTTTTTTTTTATTGTTTGACCATCAGTTTGTGATGTAACTAACACATCGTGTGATATGATCATCAGGATGATTAATATAATCAGAGGCAAACAGCATTGAATCTTTTCCCCATCACCTGACATAATTTGCATCACACCGCGACTTCAGAGTCCTTGTAACTCATTACACCTCATCATACACACATCATACCACTGATGATACATTTCCATGGAACATTATGTGAAAAGTCTCCTCATGAGGTGTTTCATAAATGCTCAGATTCACTCTTCAAAGTGATTCAGGAGATTTCTGTCTGAACGAAGCAGCACATTACAAACAAACAAATAGACTGTAACAAAAAGAAAAAAAACAAGAAAGAGACAAAGAGAACGCAGAGGTTCAGATTGTTTAAAGTTTGATATGCAGTCCTTCTGCAGGGTTCATCCTCAATAACATCAGTTTCGTCAGTTTGCACCGTGCAGGATTTGTTTGGCATTGCAGGGTAAAACTTGACTGATGTTGCCCAGGTGTTGTTACCTCAACGCCTGGAGCTATAAAAAAATCTTGCATGACTTGACAGTAGACGGGAAAATAACGAGCTGAAGTTAGGGACTGTCTTAAAAGTGCATGTAAAATGTCCAAGAGAACTTTTGCACCACTTCTACAGTAGTTAGACTCTCTTTCGACTTTTCTGTTTCCTTCTGAGAGACAGTTCTTTCTTTAACATTTGATTCATTTCTAGAAGTTCATTCTGTGTAAATGTGGACAGATATATAGTAACTTTGCGTTACACTCCTACCCACAATGTGTCATCATGGTTGATCTTTACATTTAGCTTATCTCTCTGTGGCCCTTAAACCCCGTCTTTGAATAACCCAACCGGCGTTGGCACGTTGAGGCTGGTGGTGCACGGCCGGTGAATCTGAATTTCTCTGAGTTGTTCTGGACACAGTGTTTGGACAAGCCTCCCTGTAATCCCCTCGACTATGACTTGGCTGCTCCCGCTTTAAAGGAGATGAAGACAATGCCTCTCACTATGAAAATGCGCGCAGACTCTTTGATGCTTTATTCACTTCGGCTTTTCAAAGGACGTGTCCACTTCTTTAGCTCCCTCACACCTTCCGCTCTCTCTAACCCTCCGCCCCTGCTACGCCCGCTCTGATCGATCAAACCATGTCTCCCAGTCCCACATGTCATCTTTTTTCTTTGACACGGCTCTCCTCTCCCCACTGCTTGGTATTCTGGAGTGGGAATGCATGCACCATCGCAGATCCATCAGCTCCGATCGGAATGCCGCACCACGGCTCGGGGAAATGGAGGGATGAGGAGAGAGAGAGAGAGAGAGAGGTGGAGAAAGAAAAGGGGGAGGGAGGGAGAGAGGGCAGGTCAGTGGCTTGTCGACATCCTTCCGAGACCAAAGCCTCAAACTGACAGGGAGAAAGAGAGAGGAATGAGAGAGGACAAGCGTAAAGGCAAGAAAATACCTCATTTTTATTTCCGAGGGGCGACTTTTGTTAATATCCATTTCCTTTCAAATCAGCCTCTCTGAGGAATTCACCAAGCACACAAGCCCCGCTTCCTTTAGAGCTCAAAGGATTCAATAAGTAGTATGTATCCTTGTATCCACGAAAGAACAGATTTTTAGAGTCTAAGTGCTTTTCATAAATGGACACCGATGCCATATTGGTTACATTCAGGCACTGTACAGTAGATGATGGGGACACCATGCATACAGATGTGGCCGTAAAAACGTTCTTCTCTCATGACCTCACTTCACAGCAGGCCCCCGAGAGTCAATAAAGTAATGCACAGTGCAGTATATACACTGTATATCTGTTTCCTGATATTCCTGTGACATCAAATCAATTTGATGTATATAGTACGGAGGCTGAGACTCGCTGCAGTTTAAGACACAACACAAGAGCAGCACAGGAAGGATTCATGATTCCCTCTGTAACAGACACGTAATAGAGGGAGTATCTACATGGTGGATGGAGGTAGTCAGTAATATGAGTACAAAATGGGGGAAGAGATCTGAAAGTGTTTATTCTCTAAGACCTCCAAACTATTATTACTTATTAAATTATTCATCTATTTGACGCTGAACGTTGCACTTTGGGTATGTATTTTTAGACTTTGAAATGATGCCTGTACTCATGTCATAATGTACAGTACCAGAAGGCCTGTATCTGTCACCGTAACATTCGTATCAGCTCCGACTGTAGTTTAAATGAAATACAGTGTACTCCCGCAGATGTAATAGGCTAATAGAGTCAGCCATTTGGAGCTGGTCATTGTGCCCCAGGGTGGGATTTCTGACTCGAGTGTCTTCCGGCGAAACTCCGCGCGGCACGGTCCACATACAGCTCCGGCCCTCTGAAATGTATTGATGCTGTCTCTCTCCTTCATTTATCTCTCTCCTTCTTTTTTGCGATCCTCCTCTCCAAAGCCTATCCATCCTCTCTCTGTGTGTTCTCCCCCATGGTTTTCCTCTACAGCAGTGTGTTGCCTTGGTAATTACCAGTTGTCTTAAATAGACAGATGGAATAAGAGAGAGTGACGGGCAATTTTCCCAGTGCCTGTTTTCCCCATGTATGTGCATGCAACTCGCTTTTTTTTGCGTGTGTGTGTTCTGTATGCACGCTTGCTTACTTCTTGATATTTCTAACAAAACTCCCCTGTTCACCCCAACACACACACACACACTGTGAGTTTGTGCACGGCTGATGTGTGTGTGTGTGTGTGTGTGTGTAAAGGGGGCGTGGGGAATTACCTGACAGAATGTGTTAGTCCAGGACGGCGAGTGGCGCAGTCTCATCGTCTGCTGTTGTGTTGGCCATTTTAGACGTCAGGTGTCACTCTGGACCTCCGTGGGGGCCCCAGGAGAGATAACTGCTGTCCCCTCCTCTCCTCTTTTCTCCCTGCATGCCCCTAACACAGCACGGGAGTAAAGAAAAACAACTCTTGAAGCCGTTAGGGTAAGAAAGGGCATGCAGGGTGAACGGAGAGGAGAGTAAGAGGAGAAACAAGCAGAAGCCGGGGTGCTGTGTGTGTTGTATGAGCGACCGACACGCATTAAAATGATGTCAGAGTTCACCTACGCACATTCATGTCGTCCAATTAATTTTCTCTTTCAGGCTGGTATGATCAGGATGGAGCAAGAGGAGTTTTTTATCGAGCCGGTGGAGAGGGGCGACGGCGTGATAGAAGAGGAGGAGGAGGAGGGAGGCGGAGGAAGGACACACATCGTCTATCGCTCCTCAGCCGTAAAGAAAGCTCCCATCAGCAGCGCGGCGGCAGACTACCACTCCAGAGGTCAGTCTGCGGCTCCCACTGTGCCACCCTCCACTTTTAAACACCCTTCACTGGCTGCTTCTCATGCACACTTCAGCTCTGCGCTCTGTCTAAACTCCCATCTTCTCCCGGGAATTATTCAAAATGTTATTTTAAATATTTTCTCTCCGCCGTTCATCTTCTCCGCAGTGCATCCCGAAGCACAACACAGGCTACAGTCTCCTTAAACACACTAGCATCTTAAACCATTCTTCCTTCATGCACACCTGGTTATATAATCATGTCAAAGTATTGTATGCAAAGACAGGGAGTCACAGCGTGAACATACCCTGCTGTCAAAAAGATTACACCTACACACACTCAAAGGGAGTGGCATGTGGAGACACACATGTTTGACGGGTAAGTTAGCACCCTCTGTGCCTTTTATAGAATTATACGCTGCTTTGACTGCCTTAAAAATTAACAGCTGGCACTTAAAGCTTCGCTTTCCCATCGTGTCTGCCTCCATTTTGCACTCCACAGATGAAATAAATAAACTGAAACGGCGAGGAAAGCTATTATTTTCGAGGGGAGCATAATACTTAGAGTTTGGCGTAGCATGTCGGCTCTAGGATTAGAGGGAGGGAAGACAAATGTGTATTCAAATAGGCTTTAATACTCAAGGTCTGAATATACAAGCGAAATGATGTTTTTCATGATAATTCATCTATTCAACTGTTTTATCTTTTATCTTGTATTACTAAGCTAAAGTCTGCCCGTTAATGCAGTAAAACGACGCTTCAAGGAACTGTCCTTGAATCAGTTTAATCAAATGAATTCATTTTACTGTTTTTTCTCACTTGGCTGAAGACAAAATAAACGTTTTTGAGACGCAGACGATCAAAAGCGTCTCTAACCGTACAGTTCCTACTCGAACGTTTCACCTTAAAAGCACTCTATCTGAGTGACTCTGCAGTACGACGAACACGTAAAAAGCCAGAGGAACACGCGTGTTGCGATCTTTTATTCATCTTTACCATGTAGCGTTTAATGTGCGCGGACAATAAGGACGTGAAGGAGGGGAAGAGTCACAATATGGAGTGCAACACGTGATCCACCACAGCTAACGGAGCAGATTATGTGCCTTTATTTAATGGATAGCACTTGAATTTAGTGTCATTCTTTATTACTCTTACACTAATGTCACAATGAAATTAATATAGCGTCCATAGAAATCCATTTCAGAGAATACTACATAGACATTTACCATATATTGGCTCATACCGGAAACGTGATACAGTGTATTCAGTTTCTGCTGTCAGACTCGCACATCATTGGTGCTTTCTTTTTTTTTTGTTGTTGTTGAGTTTTATTTAAATTGTTTAATGGATTTATTGTGAGAAGAAAAGCTTATTATTCATTACACCTAAAATCTACACAGTGCAGTTTTGAATTTATAAAAATTACAAAATCGTGAACATTTTTGGTCATTTTGAAAAGGTGAAACAAAACAAAGAAAGAAGAGAAACTCGCCACGAAATCGGGTTTTTCAGTATCGTCAGCTGGACTGTCAGGGGTTCAAAAAAATATATCACTGCAATGCATGCCTCGTGGCTTGTGTCAGTAGAAGTGGCTGCCCAATCACCATGATTGATCTGATGCCTACAAGTCAATCAATTGTGACCCCGACCAGTGCACGAGTCTGCATCTTAACTAATCACCAAAGCAAAGAAAATATTCTCCCAGAATCAGATCTCCGGTGTTGTGCTGGAGTGAGTCGGAGCGCTTTATAACGAGTGTATCGCAATAGATGTGTCTGTGTCTTCCTATTCTGAGCAGTTGACTCAAGAATGTCTAATAATATACGGAGAGAGAGAGAGTTTCCATAGGAACACCCAGCGAGGACAGACTGCATTAGAGTAACACAGATCTGCTCCCACTGTTACTGATACCTGGCAGTACATCCACATACTTCACACACACACACACGAGCATGCATGCGCAAAAAAAAGAAAAAAAACCTATACGGAAAGTCGTACACACATACAGGATGTAACCACACGCGGCTTACACAACTCCCTTGATCATACATTTACACTTCTGAACACACATACGTGCACAGAGACACGCAGACACACACACACACACACACACACACACACACAAACACGTCTCACTGCTCCTTGTTGCCTTTGAATCTTTCTTTCTAATGAAGAGTCGGGTGCAGATCAATAGCGTAGGATAGAACAGGCCACAGTGTGTGTGTGTGTGTGTGTGTGTGTGTGTGTGTCCGTGTGTGTGCGTGTATGGCGTGGGCATGAGTTCTGTGGTCGTCTGGCTTTGAGTGCTGGGATTTTCAAGGCTAAGCAGACAGACAGACTGACAGACAGACAGACAAGCAGGCATGTGCTGCTCCCAGTAGCATTTGATGTGAATCTCTCTCTCTCTCTCTCCCTCTCTTGGTTTCTCTTCTCTTTTTTTTTTTCTGCTTTTATCTTTGTCTTGGCTATTCTAGACCACAACATTATGTAAACACAGGTTTACCTTCCAGCCGTTACATCACATCACTGTAATATCACAGCCACATGGACACACAGGAAAGATCTTATAGATCCTGTTGCCTTTAAAACTACTTTTTGCCCCGCCGTCCTCCTGTTAAAACCAAATCAAATCCTCCCCTGCCCTCTTTTGTTCTCTTTCTCAGACAATCGCTCCCCCTTGTAGATCAATCAGGGACATTAGCGAATTAATTAATAATCAATCAATCATTTCTAGAGATCTCCTTTGCCAAGCCGGCTTAATTCACAGCCAGTTATTGAATGTTGGACTAATTTCCTGGCTAAAGACAGAGGGAAGGAAGTTATATTTAGCAAGGTAATAGAGAAGCTCAAGAAGGAGAGAAGGCGAGATGAAAAAGGGGCGAGATTGATCGGTTTCTTACACCATAAGCTGAGGAGGTGTGAATCAATGTCCTAAGTGGAGAGAGCAAGCTTTATTATTAATGTGGCACATTCGTCAATTAATCGCTGCGGCGATAGAAAGCGAAGGATTGCCATTCATTTTTTGTTGGCCGCACGGAGCTCCATCATTCAATCTGTCTTTTCTTCCACCTCTCACAATTTCATCTTATCTCCTCCTTTTATCTGCGCTTTGATCAATGTCTTTCTCTCCTGCTAATTTTATTTCCCTTTCCTCTCCTCCCTGTTTTCCTCCGGGTTTAGCTTCTCCGGCAACTTTTTTTTTTTTTTTTTGCCCCAAACAAACTCACATCCCGCATTTTCTTGCTTATTCTCTCTGAGGCTGGATGGGGAGGGCGGGGTTTGGTATTTTGTCTTAGGACTGGACTGTCTCTGTGGGTGCGTTGCTTCAACTGTGTGTGCCAGTGTAGTGTTGTGTCCAGGGTGCTGAGACATGCCCAAACAGACAGACCACCAGTGCTGGGTGTTTCCCATAATCCTCCTCACCTAATCTCCTATCTGGACTAAATTCCTGCATAAATATTCTGCATTTAAGCCACAATTTTTCTTTTTTAAATCTAGTTTTGTTGGCTTGTTAGCATGTAAACTATGCTCTGACCTTGTGTGCGCAGTTGTAGAATTGTTTTACAAAAATATAGAAAATATAGTCCTTTGCAGCTGACTTGTTTTCATTGACATTTCAGGGATGTATGTCTATGTGTGCGCCACGTCCCACAGCGCGATACGATGATGCCTGAGCTGAGAAGGAAGCTGGAGATGGTCAGACAGAGGCCAGTGGTGCTAGTCACTGTAGCTTAATGTCTGCTTTCTGAAAATGAAAGGGACTCCCTCGAGAACCCATCCTCTCTCTGCCTCTCGCACTTTACTCCCTCCTCCCTGCCCCGTCTCCGTCTCTGTCGGTGTGACATGACAGTCATGTGGCGCAAGGGTTATTAAGAAGAGACTCGTGACTAAGCACCGAGATGTGAGCTCACACAACACATAAATGTCCTCGTCTTCAGTGTATAACGAGGGGTCCCGGTAGACACTTTGCGGTACAGTGCCTTTTGTTGAAGTTCCAGATCCAGCCACCAGTAAACTCCAGAAAGGTGACATTCCTCTGACGTCATCATGAGGCTTATTTTAGAGATTGTGCTCGGAACATCCTCTAAAGCCTCTAAACCTCATTCAGCTAAAAGAAAGTCTGATGGGACACGAAACAAAAGAAGTAAGACGGGTTTTAAAGAAATTACGAGGTTTGCCAAACTTTTTTGCTAGGGAACAAAACAAAGTTGAAGAGTAAGATCATTACAAAAAATGTCAGTTGCGAAGATCCATCACGGTTTAAAGACCCATAGATGATGGATGATTACTGACTTTTTTTTTATAGGTGTGCTCACTCTTGTTTTACCTCTAAATAAAGTGGCTTTAATATTGCAATCAAACTGTCAACTTGTTTCCAACCTGTCTCGCTGTCTAACTGCTGCATTGTGGTAGACAGGAAAAATCCTTTAATCACAGATTCAACCCTCCAGAAAAATTCTGGAACGCTGCGAAAAACATCCACGACTTCCAAAAAAATTTGAAATTTGAAATGTGGACTCATAAGACCTCAGCCTCAGACTTTGCAAATTTCCATCAGTCCATCTCAAAAGAGTTGGGCCAAGAGAAGTCGGGGGTGTTTCTGGATGTTGATTTCGTCTTGCACAGAGTCGTAACTTGCTTTTGTAGCGAGACTGTGTTTACCGAGAACGGTTCTCCAAGGAGTCACTGAGCCCATGTGGTTATAAACTTTATAGAAGTCAGTTTTGATGCAGTTCTGCCTTAGAGATTGAAGGTCATGGGCTTTCAGGGTCAGTTTTTGGCCTTGCACCTTACGTGCAGAGACTTCTCTGATTCTCTGAGCCATTTTAATGATGCTATGAATTATACTTGGAGGAATTCTTTGCAATTGTGCGTTAAGAAATGTTGATTTGAAGCTGTTGGACTATATGCCCATGTACTTTTTCACAAAGTGATGAACCTCGCTCCACCTTAGCTTGTAAACAACTGAGCCTTTTTCGATGATGGGCCTCATCGCCAATCATTACACCATCACCTGTTCCCAGTTAACTTGTTTACCTGTGGAAAAGGAGTCTGTTGTTGCCCTGTCCCAACTATTTTGGAACATGTTACAGGCTTTAAATCAGAATGAGTGGATATTTACAAGAACTAATAAAGTTCAACAAAGTTTTAATAAAGTTTTGATCATTAAATATCTTCTCTTTGTTCTGTATTCAGTTGAATACAGGTCAAAAAGTAATTACAAATCATTGCAGTCTGTTGCACGCAGCGTCCTAACTTCTCTGGAGTCTGGGTTGGACATTTTATTTACACAATCAAGTTCCTCAAACTTCAGAGGCAAAACACCACTCATTTCATTTCTATCTCCATGTCCATTACCTGGCCCACTTCCTTGAAGCAACATATTCCCATACTAGCAACGGCTTCCCATTCACCCCAAAGCAAAACGGCTCTCTGAGCTCTAGTCTGAATAAAATCAGGAGCCGCCTGAGCCGCCGAGTGTCTTCAGGCTGCTGTTTTAAGCTCTTAACCCAGTAGTTTTAGCGGTGAATTCTTTCACCATATGTGTAGTCTATGTAAACAATGTCATTTTCCAAGGCTTGTCTGAGGTTGAGCATTTTTAGCACAAAAAACCCAGTGCTTGGCGGCAAATTCCAGAATTTGGAAACATAAACTTCAGTCTGCTATTACAGTGTGGATAAATATAGGTTATAAAGCCGAAGATAGAGTCATCTAAAATATCTAAAATGTAAGTGTGGCCTGCTCAGGAAAAAAAAAAGGTGTAAATTGAACAGCATTCAATTCAGAATCCAGAGTGTGAAAATACATTTCTGTGCCCTCTATCAGAAACCATCAGATAAAACTGACTACAACAGGTTACTGGCTCCAGATCAGCCGGTTGTTCATACCGACAGAGCAGCAGCACAGTCTGTTCCACAGCTTGCATTAGGTACGGGACGTGTGTTTTATGTATGTAATAATGTGCAATGCAATATGATAATATGGGTGTTATATTGGGCTGCAGGGACCTACTTTGTATCAGCAGTGCGCGTTAGAGCATGCCTGTATAAACACACGCACATGCAGCCAAGTATACACACGCGCTCACACACACACACAGATACAGTGTATATGTGTGAATGAGTGCTGGCCCAGGTGTGCCTCTGGGAGGAAATTACAGTGTTAGGAGGGGAAGTATTCCAGCAGCCAGCTGCTTCCTCTCTCCCTCTCTGTGGCCACTGGCTCTATCCCTGGAGAGCACGGCTGGCTTTTTACCACACTCAGCATGTGTGTGTGTGTGTGCGCAGTCAAGCATTCCTGCATGTATGTGTGCTTCCCCGTACATTTGCAGGTTTTATTTCTCGCCTGTTTCACCTGTGACTGACAGCTTTTGTACGTCCGCCGGTGTGCGAGTGCGTTTTTTGTCCGTGTGCCTGCGCTGCATCCCCACTGTGTGTGTTCTCCCTCCCTCTGGCTCGTCTGACTCCTCACCTGCTAGTAAGCTCCCAGCAGGCCCTCCATTGAGCCATCACTCAGTGTGCCACAGCGCTGCCTTTAAACAGAGCAGGACTCCGGGGATAATAGCAGGGTGCGGCCGACCTCTGCTCCAGTCTGCAGCCACCGCTGCTGCACTGACCCACACACAATCTGAGTGCGCCTGTGTGTGGGTTTGTGTCTGTCTACGAGACAAAGAGAGAGTGAGTAAGGAGAGGATGAGGTGGAGGAGAAGGGAAACCTTGGAGGGATGAATAGGTATAGTGTTATTACAGCCTTCGTGATTGAGAGAGCGTCACTATAATCATGGTGATCATAGTGTTTTGAGAAGATTTGCACCTTTCTGAGCCCTGGTGCTGCCTCTGATGTTGTGTTCAGCACCAGACTCTTACTGTTCAAATCCTGCTCCATAGCTAAGAGTGCGTCCTTGAATCTTTGTGTTTATGAGGGACAATGATGATCCTGCACGACTTCAGGGCAAAGGTTGTGATTTTGATTACCAAAGTGGTGTTTTTTAAATTTGGGGTCGGGAACCTTCAAGGGGTTGTGAGATGATTGCCTGAGCAGAAAAATGCAAAGAATTGAGGGATGGTCAAAGTGGTGGGTGTGTTTGTAACCTGTAACCTTAACTGATTAATTTAGTTGCACAGCGCAACATTTGTAATATTCTTTATTTTAAGTGGTTAAGATTAGGAAAATATTGATACATCGAAGAAATAATGGTATAGCGGTTATATATGTATTTCTGTTAGGAGTGCAACGATACACAAAATTTCCATGCCTTTTTTTACCTGTAGTTTACCAACATTTATTTCATCTCAAAAGTACAGTCTTTAAATTCAATTTCTGGGTCATACTTGATACAAGGTAGTTCCAAACGCCAGATCTGAAGGATGGTGGAGGATCTTTGATTTCAGGTATGTTGAAGGCATTAGCCATGTTGCAACGAGCTAGCTTCGCATGTAGCTTCTGTCTCAGCAGCTTGGTCTGAATGAATGTGCGAGCCGCAGCTCAGTGGATCCGCGCTGGACTGCTCCGCCGAACCGAGACCACTGTATCGAACGGTTCAACACAGATACATGCAGTGCTTTTTAACACATAATGGTTTGTATGTGTTCCGGCTTAAATGCGCAGCTCGCTCACAGCAGCAGGTCCAACTGTGTGACTACAATTACGTGCAACAGACCTCCCAGGAGGTGGCCAGTGTTCTGTGTTAGCATCAGTTACGTAACCAGCCAACCTGAGGGACAGAAGCTCATGGAAGATGAGATGGTGTGTGACTTCCTTCCTCCCACTACTGTCACAGTGCCGCAAACACACTCAACACGCATGCACTCACACACACATGCTGTGTTAAATCTGGCACTCCTCAGAGAAGTGTGGGAGCCGCTTCCATCGCCGAATAAGCTTCCTTGATATGCACGCTTGAGCGGGGATATTTGACATTGAGTTTTTTTGTTTTAACATTAAAGCGTCCACACAGCCGTGGTTGGAAGAACCGCAGATTGTTTTCGTCTGATTATGGCTCCTCTCAAGGCTACGTGGGTGATCTCCTGTTAGTTTAGTGGCATCTGTTGGGGCAGGGTGACTTGCTTGCACCATTATCTTTATAAGTACACAGTTTAGTGACTCCCGGCGCAGCTCCACCCAAACCCCCCCTGAAATGAAGTCCAATCACCTGTGTGGGCGTGCAGGGCCTTTAATCTGTGATGTAATGGTCCCTAGTAAGAGCAACCGCTCACTAAAACACCATGTAGGTTAATATAATAATGTGTGTGTAAGGAGGATGTAATACTATGGCAGCTGATTCAGAGGTTAATGGAGCCTCTCGTGTGAATGAGGCTCTCTTTGCTCCAGAGCTATTACAGCAGTTTCCTCTCTCTCTGTGTGTGTCTGTCGTGTGTGTGCAGTAGTTATCCACTTCAGTGAGGAGTAAACATGTTCCTCGAGTGCACGATGATTAGAGTCATGGTGATGTGGCGCGTGTGGTTTTGCGCTTGTGTGTGTGATAAAAGATTTCTATGATAAATGTGTGTTTTGTTAACATTTCTCTTCCCAAAGACAGAAACAACAAAAAATGTGACAGAACAACCCTAATTTAAGGTTCAGGATTTTTCTGGAGCTTTCAACCATTTTATGTGCTCTTCATCAGCTGATGGCTGAGTTATCAGAGGGACAAATCTGTTGACATGCGAGTCTTTTCCCAGAGGGCGTGACCTCTCATATGAACAGGTGTCATGTGGTTGAAAGCAGCAGAAAAAGTTAGCATTTTGTATTTTGAGTTGGAATTGTCTTGTCTTGGCTTGGAAACTACTGTTTCTATATTGAATAATGGATGTTTCACATTCTAAATTTGTTTAACTTGAGTCCAACCTTCACGTTTTCATCTGCAGAAGAGAAGAATAGTTGTTTATAGACTTCTTCATCTGTATAAGTAAATGCATGTATGAATGCAATAAAACTTTGCAGCTCTCCTGTCCTGGGCTGGAATAAAGGTTTATTTCTTTAATCCTCACAAGCAAAGACAGAATCTGTGTACGCAATAATCCACAGACGTCCGTGAGGTGGGAATGAAATTGTCAAAGTGGAGTATGCGCCTCATGGCTGCTGTCTGATTAGCAGAGTGATGTGTGGTGGTGGGAGTTCGTTAGACTGCAGTTCATTTGCTGCTGCGCACCCTGGGGAAGTTTAATTGAATAAAAACACAGCTCTGTGCTTTTTCATTCAACGGTGGCTATAATACTAGCCATAAGCGGCGAGGACAGACGCGCTGATCTATGGCCCGTGCAGTCAATAGGTTGAAAGTGGGTAGGGCATGTTACGGATGAATGTTTGCTTTAGTTTAAATGCGATGAAGATCAGTTGAATATTTAAGAGAGAGGGGGCAGGGAAGGAGAAATTCAAATCACCTCCGCCTTCCTACGTTGTCAGTTCTCTGCTCTCTCCGAGCCGGCCGATGTGTCTTGTAGCATTAGTCTGATGTGTTCAGATTTAGCTCAAATAAAAGTCGAGGGTGGCTGTAGAGAGGAGAGGATGGAGACGAGGTAGAGAACACGAGGCCCGCTCCGAGCTTAGCGAGAGCTGAAAATACACATTTGTCATACTGTTTACTGCACCCAGTGAACCGGAGTGGCTGTCATATCCAGATGGGTCATGTTGTGGTTGCCTGTACACTGTTGATCCCTGACCTTTAATGGTGTGCGCTTGTGTGGAGCAATTACACGGTAACACTGCGGTGGTGTGTTGCAATCTGCAGTCTGGGGTGATTAGTCTTCATTTTTCAAAGCTGCAGTTACATAATGATACCTTTTAATTGTGTTTTCCTCGTCTCACAGGCTCCGTTCACACTCTGTGTGTTGTGGCGGCAGCAACGTGATTCGGTCACTCTTGGGTGTTTGAAGGGCCACGTAGGGCAATGCGCGGTCTTTCAAACATAATTGGGCACCATAATTAATTGCAATTTAATAGAATACATCACAATTGAATTTCCAGTCCATTAATGCAAAATAAAATATTAATTACATACCCAAATGTTTTTGTGGAGCGGTGTCTTTGTTTACGTGTGTATGATTCTTTACAGTTACACTGATTAATTCTGCATCCATGCATTCATAAATATATAAATCTGCTTATATTTTGGGAATCATTCTGTTGAGTGCATGTTTATGTGTGTACGCACATGCAAAGTTATCACATGCAGAAACAGGAAAGTACACACTGGCTCCGGAGGACCAAAAAAGAATGGGTGATAATGAACATGTGCCACAGTTCTAATAACCCTCTCCACGTGAAGCTGCAAGCACTAATAGATTTGTAAGTTTGACATCATGCAGGGGTGCACGGGCTCCTGTTTAGACACGGATCCCACTTTCTATCTCAGTTCCTAATTTGCTTTTGCTAAATATGCTGAGGAGCAAACGTAATTTCTGTTTTGGGCTACGTTAAACTCTGCGAATCCAAGACGTGCGACATTGTGTGACAGGCTCAGTGCACAGAGTTCATGATCAAGACTGAGATTTAGGTCCAAAGGACTTGATTATAATTAGGGAGAGTATAATTTACTGGAAAATATCAATGTGTCCTGTATGCATGTAAGACCACAATCTTTCCTTGACATTAACCAAGTGTTTTGACTTTTTTATAAAAACATAACCATGAAAATATTAATCATAAAAAGTACACAAAGGCCAAGTGCTCAATCAGCTTCGCACGCAGAAGAAAAGGTGAAGTAAAAACCTTTATGTAGGTTGCAGGCATCTTAATTGTGCTTTGGTTGGCAAGATAAAATACACTGCTATGCAGATATATCCAGAATAAATGTTTTCTGTTCTGCAGTGAATGTTTGCAGATATGTTGAATATAAAAGCCGGCCGTCACAGTCCACAAAACGTTAATGATAATACGAGTTTCCATGTGCGAGCCATGCTCGTAATCTCATACTAAACTAATCAAAAGCTAGATGAATCTGATCAGCGTCGGTTTGTAGCGCAGAAGCCAAATTTGACAGTATTCAGTTTGTTCCACTGTGGGATGATCTGTGGTTAAGGAGCGTGTAATAGATGTAATTCAGCTGCCGCTTGACTTCCCTTTGCTTTTACAGTATGTAATGTGTCCTCTGCAGCTGCGGTCACAATCACGCTGAGACAATTACCAAGCACGGTGGCATGTCTTCGCCGTGTTGTCACAGAACAGCTTATGTGCAAACTTTACTCTCTCCTGCCATATGCGTCGTCCTGTAGCGAAAAAAGGAGTTAGATGGATCGTCTTCCGCAGCAGATGTGCTGACGCCAAAGAAAACTTAGTTCACTTCCCTGGCATATTACCCACGTTCCCCCTGTGATCCTTCTCTTTCTCCAGATTTCCTGCCATCCCTCAGAACTCTGGGAGATTTCTGAAAAGATTCCCAATCAAGCTGACAGACCCCAGTGTTCTGGCGTGTGATCGTGTGTGTGTGTGTGTGTGTGTGTGTGTGGCGCCTACTCTTACCCGGCTCAAAACCTCTCCCTTTCTCACTTTATTTTTTTGACCTCTCTCTTTTTCTTCCTGTCCCGCCTCGCCTCATCGAACCATCTGTCCATTCATGTTTTTTTTTTCCCTTCTACTTCCTTTCTGTACCTCTCTCTCCAACTTTCACACACCTTAGAGACCAAACTAACGCCAGGATGAAAAGCCGAAAGTGTTTTACTGGCATCCCTGGTTAAACTTTTTTTTTTCCAGTCTGTTTAATCTCTGTCCAGCACCTCAGCTGGGTGTGGTTGGATGTGTGCTCTTGCCCCTGTAACTACATCAAACTGTGATGTGACAGTGTGGTGACACGCCCTGGAGTACACTTGTACACCGCTGCAGCAAGGTGAGAGGTCAGACCACTGGAGGCGAGCAAAAACATTTCTTAGAGGTTGTTTAAAGAGCAGCTTAAAGGAATAATTTGGTATTTTGAGAAACATTTACTCAGTTTTTGGTGAGAGTTAGATGAGCACACTGACGTCTCAGACGAATGCCTTACTCACAGTACTCATGGAGCTATCACCAGCAGCCAGCTAACTAAGCTTAGCACAAAGACTGGAAACAGAGGGAAACTGCTAGCCTGACTCTGTCCTAATATTCCAAAATCAACACGTTACCCCTCGTTTGTTTCATCCGTACAAAAGCTCACATGTAAAAACAACAATTTGTAGTTTAACAGGGTTATATGCCGAACTATTTCTTACAGTAGCTCGGAGCAGTTGCCAGGCAACTAGCGTAGACTCCAGGAAGTCACTGATCCCAGACAAAAATAGTCTGGTACATAACCCTCCGCCATCATTTTTACTCTTCGGATTTTGTACGGATTAAACAAACCCAGATATAAACGTGTTGCCATGTGTTGATTGGGTAAAACAGTTACTTGATTTCTTAGTCTCACACACACATGGACAAGAACCAGGATCAAAAGTCGGTATAAAAAATCAACTACTAGCTAAACAGAAATGGATTACATGCATTTTTTTCTCCCTGGTGCATGTGAATATTATGTGAATCCGGCTCAGGAATGGCGGACACCGCCACTAATTTATATTTTCTCCCTGCTCTGGCATTCCTTAACGCTGTGTGTTGTGTTATGAAGTGTGTCAGATATTTATCAGCAGAGGGTCATTAGCAGCCAGTGTCCATCTACACGACGCAGAACACATCCCCGCTTCCAGTGTCGACGGGAAGTTAACGGACAAAATAATCAAAAACTTGGGGCACTTTCTTGTTTCATCGAGATCAAAAAGAAGCAATTGCAGAATATAACTACACACATTTGTTTTTATGTTCTCTGATTTCAAAGGTTGTCCTTATGAGGGAGATAAATAAGATAGGACAACAGGAAAGGGAGGAGCGAATGAGCGAACGTGCCAAAACTCCTTGTCAGTCCAGTCAGTTCGAAGCTCACTGGCTAAAGTTCATGGCTCTCTGTAATTTAGCTGATATGATGTTAAATCCATAAATAGAGAAAACAAAGGGAGAAAAAATGAAGCACTGTAAACAATTAAAGTCATCTTAAAATAACTCCTGGGGACACTGTTAAATGTTTCGCCAACAAAGCTGTGATCAAGGCCTTTAAGAAAGAAGAAAAAAAAAGAAAAAGAGATTCTGCCATGAGGAGATGTTTTCAGATTGCAGCGAACAAAACAGGAATACAGCTTCGGTGAAAGCAGCCACACTGTCACAACCTCCCTATGTGGGT
The DNA here is from genome assembly GCA_023373845.1 of Nibea coibor. Taxonomy (NCBI): domain Eukaryota; kingdom Metazoa; phylum Chordata; class Actinopteri; family Sciaenidae; genus Nibea; species Nibea coibor. The sequence continues at coordinate 11,693,806 of CM041739.1, read as the reverse complement.
TATTTTTACTCTGGAAGTAGATAAACACGGCAATTACTAATGTTTAGCTGAGCTGCTAAAACACCAAGCCTGCTAAATCCTGCTAATTAAGTCCAGAGAGGTAAGAAAAGAAGGAATAATTCTGCTCGCATATAAGGAGACATTATTTCTCCGAGCCGAGAAGTTCTAATCTGTTTTAATCACGGCTTTCGTGCCTCTACTCTGTTGACACACCCACACAATCTAGAAATGAGGAGACCCCTCAGTACATCTTGTGTTTATTTGTAATATTCTTTGAAACTGTTATTTCATGATATCAGCGGGCATATTTATTTCCTGTAGCCAAATTTACACAGAGCACTTGAAAAACACACACACACACACTCACGCAGGCAGACACGATGGTGGTGTCTTCCTGTGGCAAGCGTGTTGCTCTGTCTGTCTGGGTAGTCAGTGCTGAGATTGCCAATAAATAGTGGCCGGTGGCCTTCAGCATCACTAGCGGGGAGAGATTTGTGTCTTTGTGTCTGATTGGTCCAGGCTTGAGGAAGAGAACAAACCATCCCGTTAATCAGGGAAAACTGTGGGGGCACAGTGTGTGTGTGTTTCCGTGCCACTCGAACTCAATGCTTGTGGCACGATGTCAAAATATTGTGTTATTATTGTGTGTGTGTGTGTGAGAGAGAGAGAGAGAATGAAGGAGCGATGCAGAGAAAGTGAGTATTGTGTGTGTGCGCAATATTATGTCAGGAGATTGAGACGGCAGCAGTGCATTGCTGAGCTGATGGATGACAGATGACTGGGTGTTAAAGGCCGCAGGAGCAGCCATGACTCACACACACACAGTTAGGGGTTTGTGTGTGTGTGAGTGTGTGTGTGAGTGTGCACAAACTCCTAACTGCTGAAGCTGTCACATTACAATCCTACCTGTGCTTATATTCCTCCTAGCACCAATTTTCACCTTTAGGGCTGCCAAATAAAGTGCGATGTGCGATGGAGTGCGATGTCAAGTTTGAGTATCTTCACTGTGTTGTCTATTAGAGACCTTAAATAATGTGCTAAATTCTCAGATTTTTCCAAATCCTGCACTTATCAGCAATAAGGAAACAGCAGACTGTATTTACAGATTTATAACTCTGAGGTTTTTTTCCCAAACTGTTTAAGCGCTGCTCTCCTAAGGGTTGAAACTAATATCACCTGCGTTTGCTCTCCCCGTCCTGTGTGTCTGGCGGTGTTAAACTGCCAGGTTTAGGGTCTCACATCCAAGCTGTAAATGTTTGCCTTAGCGTGCTGCAAAGCAAATGTCGCTCCTGGTTTTAATCAAAAAAAAGCAAAGAAACACAGCAAAATAAGAACGCCCGCGATCGTAATCAGCGCCTGAGATATAGTGTCGCGCTAACATACGGAGAGCGGTATTGATCTACAGTGCGTGCGAGTGAGATGATGAACAAACACTGGATCATGGGATTTACATTTCAGTTGTGTCTCCCCGTTCTGATCTCATATTAGCTCGCACGAGGATACGCTTACACGGAGAGATGTGTGGTTCCTTTAAACGCCCGTGAAAGAAAAGAGCTCGCTGTGATTTCCAAAATTGGACATTCCCACGGCGCATCTATCATCATAACATCGTACTTCCTTCCAAGTGTTTGTAATCAAGAGCTGAGCATGACAGCTTGTTTCTCATACCTCATTACTCTTTGTCAAAACCGCTCAGCAGGCGGGGTGTGCAGGGTTTAGTGGCATCTGGTGGTATAGTTGCTGACTGCAACTCCGTCACCTCACCCTCTAGTACACTGGCTTTAGAGCGAGCCAGTGTTTAGTTTGTCCGTTCTGGGCTACTGTATAAACAAGGTGGTTCGTCATGATGGAAGAAGACTTGTCGTGTCTATAGATATAAATTATTATTATCATTATTCTCACTTTCAGGCGCTAATCAAAAATATGATATATTCCATGTCTGTATTATTCTATAAGTAGAGCCCTCTAAATTTTATACACTGGACCTTTAAAGAGTTGATTTAGCTACAAAATAGATGCAGCAGAACCAAAGTTATTGTATTTTTTTGTTACTCCACCCTTTCTTCTTCACTTTGCTTCTGTATTACCCACAATCCAACTCAACAGTCGACAGTTTGGTTGGAAATTCAGGTGTGTATGCCGATGGCAGCTGAGAGGGCTGGTAACTAGACAACCAGTAGTCTTCGGTCCGGACCAACGCTGACTCAAGTGGCGTCACAAACAGACAGACCTCTGAAGACACGTCAGAATAAATCATCACCAGCTGAGCAAACTTCACCTTGTTGTCACCTTGGGAAGACGTAGTTAGTAAGGCAGCCTGTAAACTTTTACAATAAAAGTATATCATATTTAACCTTCAGCAACCTTTGTTCGTAAAAGTAAAAGACCTGCTTCACTATAATCAAAGTTATAGTACCTGATCAGTGCAGAAGACGTCTGAGTTATGAACAGAAAGATTCATGACTCTATGTTACATGATGAGAGTCCAGTGCTGCTGTTCACACTACATAAACTACAATCCTTAAAACCAGCACAGCATACAGTAATAGTTCATCATAATGACCTCCTGATGCATTTTATGGTAGCACAACTTGCTGAATTAGCCACCAAATGAATGAAATCACTTTGTTGCATCCCTCCTCTCCTCTTTCTAACATCTTTTTATATCACGCTTCCCAACTTATTCCTCTCCTTGCGTTTTCCTTTCCTTTCTCCAGCTCCATCACCCGTTTCTGTCCTGGAGCTAGCCTCAGGGCTGCCAGGTGTGTGTGTGTGTGTGTGTGTGTGTGTGTGTGTGTGTGTGTGTGTGTGTGTGTGTGTGTGTGTATGTGTGCATTTCTGAGTAAGAGACGTGCTCACCTGCAATTTTTACAGCTAGCGCACAGCGAGTCCACAGCTTACTTCAAAGTTTGTTGGGTTTGTTGTGTCCAAATGTGTCCATATCTGAGTTGGATTGTTCTCTCTCTGCCTCTGTTGGAGATTTTTTATTTTCTTCCTTCCTCTCTCAAACTACAGCGGGCTCCCATCCTTGTTGTGTAGACCCCATATTGGGTTAATGCTGACTGGATAGTATGAGATCTCTAAAAGTGATATGTTGAAAAGTGACAAAACAAACCTTAACCATCCCACAAAAAAAGACTCCCAAGTAATATTATGTTGGGTTGCTGTGCAAATAACCCCCCCCCCCCCCACCCCCCCATCTGTATTCCCATCTGACATACCGAGCCGCCAGCCACAGGGTCAGAGTCAGCTCAGGGAGAGGTGATGTGCTGTATTTAAATGAATTAAATATTAATAGTCAGCCAATTAAAATAGGGGCAGTCGGAGTGTCCCAGGAATCCAGAGCAGACGTTAGCACAGCGCTAATAAGATGATTTCCATTAGCCATGCCCAGACAATGCAGGTAACGACAGCCAGGTCCAGAGAGACCCGAGGGTGGGAGCTCATCGGGAACCGAAGTCTGACTCGTGCCTCGGCTCGAGGGGTGAGGGATGTGGACGACGGGCAAAAGCAGGAAGACGCGTGGACTGTGTGTGAGTGAGGGGGAGGCTCTGCTTCTTTTCAGCTCCTAAACGGTGCGTTCAGTTCCCCCCCGAAACTGCGCTACAACCTAAACGCTGATTACCTTTTCTCTTTCTCTCCAGTTCTTTCTTCTCCTCCCTCTCCCTGCTTGTCTCTATTCAGCTCAATGTAATTCATCAGGGAAACGGCAAATTTTGTAGGTTTGTTGGCCACATAGACAGACACACACACGAACACACAGCAGGGCCCTCGCACTAACGTTGCAGTGTACACAAACACAGAACAGATATACTCGGAAGAGCAGCTGGTGTGCTGTTTAGTCATATGAAGGAATGATTACCAAGCAGTCTTAACCAAATACTTACTGTAACAAGCAAATAACTTCATAAAGTACCAGCAGAAATCGGTTGGAAATGTTTTGGTCGCTTTCCGTTCGCCACGTGTGCGACTGCAATTCGCTGACTCATCGTTACCAAAGGACACCCAGCTCATCTTCTAACACTCCTCTTTCTGTCCGTCGCCTCCTTTTCTCTCCTCTTTCACGGCTAGCTACAGTATTGCTATTCTTAGCAGGGGGACGCAAAGTTCTCCATTACAACCCAATGGATACTGATGTCTACTCCTGATTTTTGTTGGCCCCAGTGTGTGTGTGTGTGTGTGTGTGTGTGTGTGTGTGTGTGTGTTGTTTTGTGTCTAGTACTAAGCTAGCTTAAGCCAGCTGCATCTCACACGCCCCATGCATGGCTTAACTGAGCGAATGCCCGTCTGTGTGGGTGTTTCTGTATATTTGTAAGTCCATGCATTTGAGTGTGTGTGTGTGTGTGTGTGTGTGTGTGTGTGTGTGTGTGTTGCTTCTCCATGTTTAATTCTTTTTCATGTGCACAGAGCATGTCTGGTCCTATTAGCCATACAACCTCCATATCCACTTCTCTTCTGGTGTCTCCAGTGCAGAAACACACACACACACACACACACACACATTGACATTAACTGACAATGGGTTTCTAACCATATATTAACCTTTAACAATTTCACTGTTATGTAATTCAATATTATTTAATTTACCTCCGTAACGCAATGTCAGTAATCCTCTTGGAGTGATTCACAGTGTAATATGCCAGTGACAGGCAGAACAAATACTTGGCTCACACACTGTGAGTAGGCACACTTCCATATGTGTGCGGACACGTCAACACACACACACACACACACAGTGGTATTCACAGAGTAATCAGTGCTGCAGCTATTATTAATGAGAGAGAACCAGGTCATTAATATTTAAGCAGTGTCACTGGGGCCACCTCCATGGGAGTGTGTGTGTGTGGTCTGTTTGTGTGTGTCCACATATAGAAGAGGGGCAGAGGGACTATAAGGCAATTTCCTCAGGCAGCGTAGTGAGACCTACTCCATTACAATAGGATAGACAGAGATGGAGACATATTACTCCCTTAAACAGAGAGGGGGAGGAAGACAGAAACAGAGGAATCTGATTTTGCTCCTTGTCCTCTAGTTCGCGTCCTCTTTTTCTTCCCTTTCCCCTCCTCTCTTCTCCATCAGTTGTTTTTGTTCTGTGGAGATTGAAGAGGCTCGAATGGGAAACAGCAGATATCTCATTACATCACACTGGATAGGATGGGCCTGGGAGCTTCCTGTGTGTGTGTGTGTGGTTGTGTGTGTCCGCACTGCCAGTGTGAACCCTCCTAAATGAACACTGCTGGGGATTGCGACTCTTTGGTCTGTGTCTAGTCCTTCGCACTGTGCATGCTCTGGTGACAGCACACACACACACACACACACACACACACAGACCAACATGATGAGGTCTGACGGCTGAAGAAAGGACTTAACAGGTCTCTCTTGAGAATGAGACTCGCCTAAATTAAAGTATTAAAAAAACAACAAGGAAACATAAAAACTGTAAATAATGACATTAGCTCTTGCCCTCTCTCTCTCGCCCTCACTCTCATCCCCACAGCCTCTTTCTGTGTCTAGGATTAGTGGGTATTATTCGCTCTGCAGAGCGAGGAGAATGAGACAGGTCTTACGGCCAGTTCCTAGATTGGGAGAGAAAAATATTCCTTTATAATAACCTCTCTTTATTAAATCTAGCTCGAGGACGTACAGCAGTCTGCTTCGCCCCCCTGAGCCTGTCGCCTGTATAGCTGCCAACAGTCATCCTTATGATTATGCCAAGTTTTTCTGATTGAGTCATTCTTAACATATTGATTGAAAGGTAATTAGTTAATAGTGAGTCCTGTGCTGTGGAAGGGATTATTATTGTTATGAATGGGATTTACTTTCCCTCTTTTATCCCCGACAATCCCTCATGGATCATCATGCACTTTTTATTTTGACAAAACTTTTCATTTTGACATCAGTGGCAAGATGTTGAGGCTGTACTGACTGGTGTGAAGGGAATGGATAAGTGTTCAGACTGCCATATTATATTTATGTTTATTGAGTATGGAAGTCAATAAATAATATACATGCCCTTCTGATAGCTCAGTTTAAAAGCTTTACTTTTCCATTGATTGCAATACACAGCCTCCCCCCCACTAGGCCCACGGCACTGTGGACATTTAACTCTCATAATTTTGTCGACACAGTTTCTCTTTGACTTGGTCTCCTGCACCTGCTAACCTTTTGTAGGATTAATCCAGCAGGGAGATTTTCTGAGACGCCTAGCCAATCTCTGGAAGTGCTTCAGCTGCCAGTCACCTGATGCTGTCTGTGCCGGTGGTTCCCCAACCACCTGTTGTGCCTCTCTTTGAGAAAGAAAGTAAACTTGAAACTTGGTAAACTGTTTTGGATTCAGCTTACATCACCATTGTTTTGTTTTTTTTCTCCCTTTCCGAAGTCTGTCGATCCTGTATTAGCCTGAATCCTGATAGCATCGCTAATATTAAAGCACGTGTTTCTTTATTGACTCAGATTCATTCTCAGGTTTTCACAGCAGACTCTTTTTCCACAGGTGGAACTAATTACACTGATGATAGCCCTGTACCAGCAATTATTGTCATGCAATGTGGTAATTAGTGATGTCATAGTTGCACCGGTGTCTGGCAAAACTTGTTTTTTCTTCCGTAATAAAGGTTCATTAAATCAGCATTAAATCTTTCCTCCGGCCATTCGGGTGGTGCGACGGCACAGCTTTGAGGTGCCTTTCATAGCTCATGCAGAGAATGAACATAACTGTTAGAAACAAAATGAAATGACTCCTCTCACTTCACAACTTGAATCTAGTCCGGCAAACAACAATGGACAGTTGAACAATCTTCAACTGTCCTGAATTGTTACGGTGTCTGTGGTGAAAGTGCTGTACAAAGCACGCACAAATAAATGACACACGGAGCATTTTAAACTCATGTAGCTACGTACACAGTTAGTTTTGATTAGCGGTAAATAGATGCGGAGAAGAGGAGAAATGACTCACTGGTAAGTTTTAAAACTTTGTTGTGATCCCATCAAAGAGCCCCGGCGGTTATTCCCTTATTGGCCATCTGCCTGTGTGTACAGTGATTTGATTACCTGGGAGCTTCATTAGGATAGAGAGACAGGGAGGCCACGCTGGTAGCTCCCCTATCCTCCCCTCTCAAGTATAAAGTTACCTTTGCACGGAAGAGGCTGCATTGATTAGCCATATGCCTGGGAGATGGGGAGGGGGGGCGTTGTAGCCTCACCCTGTGTCACGATCGCCTCTGGGGGGACTTGAGTTGGGGAAGTTGGATGTGCAGAGATATATTGCGTGTGGGATACTGCTTCCTTTCCCCTAGTGCATCTTTGCATTAAGATCCTATCTGTCTTGGTTACCAACAAAGCGGTGATAATATGGACATTAATATGGGAAGTCTTCCAGGAAAGATGCGGCGCAGGAAACTGCATGTCAGTCAACGAAATGCACACAGATAGACCAGCACGTGGCTTCGAAGCCATGCAGACACATGCTGTACTGACGATCGCCAGGGGCCTAAGGGTGGACTTGTTTGTGTGATTTCTCGAGCATGTTTCGAGGCTTCATCGCAGCTTGACTTTAAACATGTTCCTGTCCTGTTTTTTCCTCCCGTTGTCACTTTTGCTGCGCAGATTTCACTTCACTGGCCATGTGTTTGTCTGATGGACGTGCACAGCTTTGTGTCCAGTGGAGCTCGTTGGCGGTGTGATCTTTACATAAACACACCTCAGCGCCGTCAACATTAGTCTCTGTTAAAGAGCGCCAGCTGATTATGGTTCTGATTACATTTTATCAGCTTTGTCAGCGCTGCTCCCCGTACAGAGCCGGCTTTGTAGGAATGATGAATGGCTCTTTTAATTGTTTCTAATTGATAACTAACTGAAAGACTTTGTTATGAAACACCGCCAATTTAGTAACACCGATACACTGTAGTGCCTTATTAATTCTCTCCCGTCTGGCTCGAGCACTGCGCAATTGAAAAGAACTCCGTCTGTGTGTGTTTGTGGGCCGACTAGGCAGTAATAACTCTCGGTGTAAGACCATGCCAGTTTTTAAATGCCAAAACACTTTTATTTTTATTCACCTCCCAGTGTCCAAGTCTTTGGTTTATTCAAGTACCCCATGCCTTAATTGTCTAAAACATTACAATATCTCTGTTGATTTACCGCCCTGTTTATGTAGCGAGGTTAGAGACGGTGCGTAACTATGTTGCAGCCTGGCTTATGTGTTTATCATTATCATTTATGATGAGGTGTTATTGGATGATAAATCCTCATCCTGCCACCCTATGGCAGGCTCGCTCGGGTTCGGCTCTACCGGTGAGCTGCTCGAAGAGAACATTTGCATACATATTGTCTCACACCTTTAGATAGACTTTCTCCTTCCCTCACCCACTCCAACTCCATATCTACCCTTTCAAAAGCACTTTCGAAGGTACGTTTAATGAATAAAAGAGGAAATGAAGGACGCAGGAAAGGAGGGGAAGGCAAAGGGAGATGGAAAACTTGCAGGTGGTCTCAGTCCAGACTGAGAACTTTAACCTGTCTGGTCATCAAGTGCTTATTTCAGCCATTCCCACAGGTGAGCTGTTGTCGTAGCTTTGGTTATTTGGCTGTTCCCACCTGCTTTGACTGTGGGACAAGTATTTACTGCTCCACCTGCAGTTGACTTGTCAAAACAACCAGGTGTTAACACGACGCAGAAACACACAAGGATGCAGATACATGAGTAGACTCAAAGAGAAGCGGTGACTAAAGAGCCTAGACTGACACCTCTGAAGCATTAACACCACGGCGTTGCCATTTGCACCTTGCCCAAATATATTTGAGCTCGAGTCCCGTTTGGAGTGTGTTACGTGTCTGTTTGCGTGTCAGTAAACCTTTACAAACCAGCTGACTTCACAAGCTGCCAAATGGTGCTAATTAAAGAAATAAAGACGCTGTCCTCTAATGTTGAGCTGCAGAAAAAGGATCATGCGCTTTCTCTCGATAGTCACAGGATGGCATGAACCCAATGCCCCGTTCAACCGTCTCATTATTATCTCACGCTTTCCTCAACTCCATTCCCTTTCTTTTTTTTTAAGAACCTTGTCTTCATCATGTTTCTCCTCCTCAACTCCCCTCTCCCTCCCTCTTCTACTGCTCTCCCCCTTCCCTCTCCACCTACATCACCTCCTCCACTCCCTCCATCCCTACAGTGCTCAGGTTGACAGATGTTTGGCTGACTGGCCTGTCATAATAACTGTGGTGCTGGGTGTCTCATGTGGCTGGCGTTGGCTGTTCTTTGAGTACTTCACAGCCAGGACAGGACAGGACAGGACATTTCCTGAGGCTATGGGCGAAGGAAGGAGAAATGAGGATACGAGTAGGAACAAAAAGGAACCGAAACAAGAGTTTTAATATTTGTTTTTTCCTCTTCTTTTTTTTTTTGCAAAAAGATCTCTGTATGTATAGTTGTTATATGTGAATAAAAGAACAGTGAACGTGCTCTCGGACCATCACAAACTGATTAACCGGTTTCAATTCAATTTTGAGTTGAGGGCGGAGGTCACCAGCAAACAGAGGACAGAGCAGAAACAGGAGATACAAGCACGTATAATATACTGCTTCAACAGATTACAGACACTAATCCAAGTGTGGATTATTTTGATTGGTAACGTGACCTTCCTTGAATGCAGAGAAGTTGTAAGGAAGAGGTCAGGTGGGGCGCACACATGCACGGGACGTTGCTGTAATCAATATATCGATATTAACAATGGATCAGGTGACTATGTGCAATTTGAAAGTGGCATCTTGCAACCAACTCTGCAGCTCCTCTCAGGTCTGCGGGAGTTTTTTTCATTAGTGAGCACATAGTTTGGGTTTCCTGGTTTACAATCTTCATTCAACCAATCTCAGCATTATTTTTTTACCCACAACAGGCAGCTGTTAAAAAAAAACCCACTGTGCGAGACAGACAAAGTTTGCTGATGAACATTTTGCAGCTAAAAAGAGCAACACCGAGCTAAAAGGAGAGCGAACATTAGGCTCACATTCTTCAAAATTACATTTTTTCCCGTAAAAGGTGTTGCCGCTCACATACAAATGAATCTGACAAAGAGCCTGTTCATAAAGCCAGTGATCGGGTTCAAAGGCTTTACCAAGACCACAGTCTAGAAAAAGAGTTGCCCAGAATGAAATGCTGCATCCTCTTTATGCTGATGGAAACATAATCCAGGCAGCCAAACATATTATTTCATATTCTGATGAAAATGAGTATATGAACATATTTTTTTTAGGATGGCAGGCTTGATATATGCTGTGAGATTAGAGGATGAGGTTACAGAAGGAGAGAGGTGACAGGCTGACAGGGGTTGCGGGGTTGGGGGAGAGAGGTGGCAAGGGGGCCACAAACCCTTCAAGCCAGCGAGGGACTGTCTCTGCTGAGATTTATGAGTACTCTGGGAGCCGGACCTTGCACTTTGCTGTCAGCCCCTCTCTCTTTATCTCCCTCTTGATGCACACACCGTTTCCCACTAAGATTGATTTATAGCGGTACAAGTTTTCTTAAAGTAGACAGGCAGTGGAGCTTGATAAGACAGTAATAAGAGATGTAGATGAAGAATGTGCCTTGTCTACATAGGCGGTACTCTGCATACTCGTGCCGCTATGTGTTTATCTTCACTGACCTGTCATGGCTGGAAGTGTTTTCGTACTTTTTGATTTCATAAGAGACCTTTATAAATGTCTGGCTTTCTGAGGCAGATGTAGACAGACATGGGAAAGGACAGGCAGACGGGCACTCAGACAGGTCAGTTTCAGACTGGATGAGACCTGCAGTAAGCCCTATATCAGCCTGGCTTTGCTGTCTTATTGGACACTAAGGCTCTCCAGTTTACATCGAGCTCTGTAGATCCAACCACAGAGCGAAGAGAGAGAGAGAGTTTGGGGACATAATTGATCTTTGCCGACAATATTGCCTCTGTGGATGGCGGTGATTGGATTACTGTGTTTTGAGATGTGTTTGCAGTGTTTACATGGGCTGTTCTTCTTTGCTGTAATTATCGACGTGTCAAAGAGGCAGTCACCGGGCTCCGTGCGGCTTGTCCGAAATATCGCCCCTCAGGTTGAGCTCATTTGTGACAGCACGTGCAGTCACGAGCGTGACTTCTGTCACTCTCACAGCAGAGATTATTTCATTTGGTGGCCTTGCATTATGAATGCGTAGGTAAGTCTGCATGCGTGGACTTCATGAAGAAGTGCTTCAGCTCGGCTAATGAAACCACGGTACGGCAAGGCACAGGGGGGAATCGGTGTGCGCCACAGCACCTCCCCGGCAGCCACCGGGCCCGCGTGTCTCTAACAGACAGGCAGTTATGCAAGAGGGAATAGCTAAAGGTTGCCTTGTCTCCCGAACCACCAGAAATCCACGTAGACACGCCGAGCGGTGGCGAGGATAGGCGGCCCTCTCACCTGCTGATTATAAAGGCTGCTTCATGCAATATTAAAAACGGTCCTCCGCCCCACTTCTGGGAGCACGGATGGATATAACACATCAGTCTGAATGTTATGGATCCTTGGACATGAAACACAGCCGAAGCTCGACCACTCACAGCATCTCATCAGCGCTGCAGAAATCACAGTTAAAAATAAACAGCCCTAACCTAAAGCACTTATTAATAAATGGACAAAGTTCATTGCTTGATGTATGAATAATTATTATGGTCTTCAGGGAGCTGTCCATGTAAAATTAGATTGCTGATTGCCAATCTAAATAATTAACGGCGGTGTGATTATGGGAAGGGTCGTTCACTATGTGTTCCACACTCTGTTGCCTTTACAGCTGTCATATGGCAGCTTAGAAATAATGAGCAGTCAGAGCGGGGACATTGTGTGGGACAGCGTGGCATGTTGCTACTCGCCCGGATGCTAGCAGCGGCGTTAACAATCCGCTGTCCGAGCCACTCATCACCATGACAGCCCATAAAACTGTCACCGGGGAAACAAAATGTCCGTGCCCTGAGCTATGTGACCAAGACGTGTCTGTAAGTAAATTAGTTCACGTGTGTGGTTAACTCTGTGCCTCCCTGTGGACTGACAGCCTTGAACTCAGGTGAGCGCTAATGAGTTCACCATCTCCACGCCAACTCTCCACCTGCCACCGCTCATGAGTCAGGACTGTGTCAGAAACATCTCCAAAATACACTAAAGCAAAGATTTTAATCACTCCTGAGGGGAAGACTGAGTGTAGGCAGACACCCTCGAAGTCACTTGAGTATGCAACTAATTTTCATCTGATTAATATAATTCTCATAAAACTATTTCATCATTGGAAACATTTTAATTTCAAGAACCCAAACAATACAGTCAATTTATCAAAGAAGGCTCGTGTCAGCCCATTGCTCGTTCCTGAGAGGTGGAAACAGGAGGTGGGCGTCAGAGGAGGGGTGGAGGGATTGGAGCGTGGAGGTGGAGCTGGTCACTGAGGTAACAGCGGACCTGGTTGTGTGGGGGTTTGTGTGTTAGGACTGTTGTGGGAGTGTCTGGAGGACAGAGGTGATGTGGTCACAGGAGCGAGATATATATCCATGTTACTCCTTCGACCCCACACACCCGGTCTGACCATTCTCAATAATCATCCTCCACCTGCCTGTGATGACTTTAGTTGAATCTCTCCCTTGTTTATTTTATTTCTTTTATGTCTGGATGTTACTAAAAAAAAAAAAAGGAGCATGTATTGCCAACCAACCGACCCCCTGCAAACTCATCCAAATCCCGCTGCCCCCACCTTGATGGGCAGAGTGACCATCATAAGGTCAAAGCCCGTCTTTATACAGTAGAGCTCCTGAATGCAGACTAGAGCGATGCGCCACGCCTGACTGCCAAACACTCATCTTAAACCAAAGACCGCCGCTCGGTAGTAAGATGTGGCTTGACCTGAATTATCATCCTCGTTCTCGCCCTCTTGTTGTGGCTTATAGTCTCGCCTTCCCCTCCTCCCCCCCACCTTGTATTCAGTGGACAACCAGACATTCTTGACATTTTGCAAAGGTTGAAAGACAAAGAACCTTTGTCTCCTAATAAGGCCGTGCTCTATACCCCACCTGAATGTGAAAAAGAGCGGGCCGTGTGTGTGTGAGGAGGGGGAGCTGGGTCGGGCGGGTGGGGTATAAAGGGACACATACAGGAGCGTGAAAGTGTAGATGAGGACTGAGAATGGGCAGGAAACGGGAAGAAAAGTTTCAGGCGGGAGTGAAGGGTTGTGTGTGTGTGCCGGTACGCTTTAAAGTGCGGGGAGAAGAAGAAAGAGGAGACAAATGGAGATTGCTATGATCAATCCCCTCTCTGTAGGTTGAGTGATAACAGTTAAGAGGCTAATATAAGTTATTGCTGCGAGAAATGCGGCGACGCGTCCTCATGCTTCGCCCCGCTGTCACACAGACAGACTCGGATGCATCTACAAGACAGTGATATTCTCGATCACTGCGATAGCTCGAAGCGAAACTCACAGCACCCAAGGTCCTTCTGGTCTCTTCTCATCTCTCTCTCTCATCCATCACACCCCTCAGCTCTACCTCTCACCTCCCTCACCGCCTCCCTCAATCTCTCTTGCAGCTTATTCCTCCACAAAAAAAAAAAAAAAAAAAACTTGCTCCAAAACAGCTGAAGCAAGAGAAAAATAGTGTTCTAGCAGAGTGTAAGCAAGGACAGAGGTGCGATGAAACTGAGAAAGTAGTTAGAGCACGCCACCGGAGTCGAGTCCCGATCAACCTTTTTTCGGTTTAGCCGCGTCTTGTTTCCCACTCCTACCCGTGTCACTTTGAGTTATGTCTACTTTTTTTCTTTTCCCCCTTCCACTTACCGTACAGCTGTGGCCCGGTGTTATGCAATGTCCCCGCATTGTCTCATTCGCGGTCTTCAAGGCAATGCAATTTTGCGAAGGCACAGAGTTAAAAGCGAGAACACAATAGTGTTTTTCTCTCTGTTTTGTATCAACATTACATAAGCAAAAGGTAAAAATATCCGGACCTGTCTTTAAAAGCAGATGGTGTGGTTATGACATCAGGCTCGTTAAAGGCAGCTATAACTAGGAAGAGCCAAGGGTTGTTATGAAGTACACCGCTTTAAATCTAGCTTCCTCTTACTAACAAGGAGAAGAAATGTTCACTGCGTGTGTGTGTGCGTGTGTGTGTGTGTGAGACGAGCTATGAAACAGAACAAAAGTGCGGGCTGCAAAAAATCTTTAAATTCTCCTCTCATCGTCTCTTTTCTTTCTCTGTGTTAGCCTCCATCTTTGCCCCGACCGCTTCGCTCTCTCTTTCTGTGTGGGTATTGCTCTGTCACTCACTGGAATGTGGGCAGATATGGGATCATATTCAGACTTCCAGATTCATTCTGCTAGCGACTCAGGAGCCAATATTAGCCACGCGGTCGTTGTTTTACCCATGAGCCCGTTGCCTTGGAAACGTTGCATAAGAGGGAGTGGGAAAGCGGGATGCCCCTTGCTGATTGGGAGACAAGGTGGCAGATCTCTCTTCTTTTTTCTCTCCCCCTGTCTTCCTTGTATCTTCCTCTTGCGTCTCGTTCTTTACCCTCCGCTCAACACTTCTTCAAACCGTATGTGTCAAAACACAGGCGCCTCCGACTGTCCTCTCATGCCACGTGTTGAATTAACTCGCCACCCAGCACCTCTAAATAAAGCTGCACAGTCAAACGCAGCCTTACAGTTAGTCGGCCCCACACCCAAGCTTCAACTAAATTAAAGCTCCTGCTGGAATAGTGATTTATAGCCCAATTGGAAATGTTTGTTCACACAGCGCTCACACACAAGCACCTGCATACACACTCGCACACACACACGCGCCGCTCCATGAGCTGTGTTGTGTGTCATCCTTGGCTGTGGGAGGCCTTGGCTGGTGTCAAGGAGGATAGCTCTGCGTCGATTCCAGTGAGACCACATGTTTAAGATTGCATGACTTGGTCCTCGACGGCTTCCATACGAGCGAGGCAACGCTTTGTCTGCATACCATGACGATGGGAAAGAGAGGGGAGGGGTGGAGTACGAGGGAGGACAGCGAGTGAAGATGGCCTTGGCTCTGGAGACAGCACAATTTATCTTCTGTATCCTCACTGACTCCGACTATTTGCTGAGAAAAGAAGAAACAGAATGAGACCAGACGTTAAAACTTAATACAGTCATTCAGGAGTCAGTCTGCAGGGTTTTTTTTTTTTAAAAATGTCTGAACATGCTGCCTAACATACCAATGCAAGTTATTACTCATCTAAAGTCCAGCCTACTGTGGGTTGCACACTTTCCAGTAGTATAACCTCAAATTGAGTTTTTTTTTTTTTAACTTTTTTATACCATTTATCAAGCCAAGAAAAGAGCAGGGTGGGGAGCCCCTGTGTGAGGGAGCTGTCTTAATCCATGTGTTTAGCAAGCACCATCTGCTGCTTTTATTCAGATGGGAGTAGAAATATTTGGTTGATTAGGAGAGGATCTGTGCAGGATAGACGCACCGTTACCACCAGTTACTGGGGACGCACACGCTCGATTCCCGTCGACCGGCGTCTCGGAAACGGAAGACGGACACGCAGACGTCGACGTGCAAGTGGTCAAAATAAGCACACACGTGCATTTGGATGTGAATGTGCGACGCACGCTAAGCACACACACACCACAAAAGTGTTCAAAACACCGTAACACCACAGAGAGAGGCAGCTACGTGGAGACACGCGAGCCGAGCCGATTTTGAAGAATGCAAACATTTGTAGAGGGATTAACAAGACATTTCTGCTCAGTGAGCTAATGCTAAAGAAACACGGGCAACGCAAAACAGTCTGAGCTATCTTCAGGACGTGCTTCATAAATGTTAGGTTCTGAGCTGCTTCTTTACAATAACTCCAGAGAGATAGTTTTGCTCAGCTGGTAAAACATTTTGTGGCAGGTTTAATCCGCCGAATGAAGCCGGACGACCTGGTGCTTGTTCAGGCTTCAGGCTGGGTACAGTTCATCACAGATTACACGTGTTGTTAAAATAACCCATCCATGTGGAGAATTACACAGAATTAGTCGCTTTAATACTGTTAAATAACCTGTGAGTTCATGTATCGTTTGTTACACCTTAAATACCCCTGTCTCATTTCAAAACGTTTGTACGTTTTTCTGTCTCCAGGCGCTGATCTCGGTGGTCTGATGGACCTGGAGTCTCTGTACCGTGGTGTGGAGCAGAGCATCAACCACACCCGAGCGGGGCGAATGCGCAGACAGAGCCTGGACAGGGCCTACAACATCGAGGTGCTGCTGGGCGTCGACGACTCCGTGGTCCAGTTCCACGGCAAGGAGCACGTCCAAAAGTACCTGCTCACGCTCATGAACATTGTAAGTTCGCACACACACACAGGGTCACCATTTGATCTCAGATATACCATCACACACACAGTGTGCTATCGCACAGCGTACAGATGCATCGTCGTGTTCACCCATCACCCCAAATGCCCCAAAACGACGCCTGTTGTCTTCCTTTAAAGAAATCATTAAACGGGAAAACCGATCCATTTGAGTTAAATGGGAAGTAAGTCACAGAGAGGTCAAAGAAAGAGAGTAAAACACACACACACACACACACACACACACAACTGAATGAGGATTCAATTCCCTTTCTACATGTTCTCATCCAGCAATCAGCCGCAGGTAATCCTTTCTTCTCTATCTGAATATGATGAGATTTCATTTGTTGAGTGTGTGTGTGTGTGTGTGAGTTAGGTGAGCCCTGCACTCTGAAGGGGCTCCTAGATATCATTTCATCAGGCTTTGTGTCATGTCATCATTCATTGTGAGTGTGGGTGTGTGTGTGTGTGTGTGTGTGTGTGAGAGAGAGAGAGAGAGAGAGGGAGAGATGCAGAAACAGCAGGCAGTATGCTCTAGGCCACAACACTTAGCCAAGCACTCAAACTCCCAGTTGTTTTTACGTGTGTGTGTGTGTGTGTGTTGATGTGAACACACTGCAGACTTTAATCTTTGCAAATTAAACCCATGGTGAGAGTTCTGCTTTCATGCGCGTGCGCGTCTGTTTGTGCGCGTGCACGCCTTCTGTTTGCTTTCGCCTGGATTGAGACCCACTGTGCACGGAACCAATCTCCGACTGTTAAGCAGGTGCAAGCACACAGCAACAAATCCTGCCACACCTCTTTGTCTCAGCTCAGCGCTCGAGAAAGAACAAGAGCCGCCGCGCTCTGCCTCCCCTTTTAGATATTTGTTAGACAATATAGGAGAAGGGGATTCGCAGCCCTGTCGCAGCCCCCCTCTAATCTGTGGGGAGGCGATGGAGAGACAGAGGGAGAAGGAGTATTTTAAACAGCGCGTTCGGAATAAATTACTGACAGCCAGATAAACAGAAATAAATAAATAAGGGCTGCCTCCCACGCATGGCATCTGGGCGACTTTCTTCTTGAAAGTTTGCTTTGCTCACTTCAGGATGGGTGTGCGCTCTCTCTCTCTCTCTCTCTATGTTTTATTTCTTTCCCTCTCGGTCTCTGTCTTCCTCTCACTCTCCCGGTCTCTCAGCAGCGCCGAGTCGCTCCACACTGAGCTCTTTTGCATCGTTACTCCTCCCTGACTTGGGTGGTTTATGGCAACAAATCCTCAACGATGTAAAAAAAAAACAAAAAAACTTTCCAAGTACACTGTGAGTGATAGCACAGGTTTGTGAGAAGGCACACAGATTTGAAAGTGTCTTTTCCACAGGTGCCCTCTAAAGGCGTACGATAACAGTAATAATAATAGTAAAACATTTCATTTAGCGCTTTATGGAGGGGTTTTTTTTGAGTTGTCGCAATAGTGTGGCCGTTTAAGCACACAGTCCTTTCCTTGAAAGGAGGTATTGGGGACTGCATAGGTGTAGTTTTAACACAGTTATGTCATGATGTCGTCTTTCCTCTACCATCTCAGTATATTTCCTGCTCCCACCTGTTTGTCTCTCCTTTAAATTCCTCATTTGAGCTGCTCTGATTGCTTCCAGGCTGAGCTGAGTATATCTGACAGAAAGGCTTCTGTATGTGTGTGCGTGAAGTGATCCTCCAGTAGCTCTTACGCTGGTTGTACAGCCACCTTCAAAGGAAAGCAAAGCGCCTGCATTTCAGCACAAAAGGTTATCCTGTAAAACTACAAGATACGCTTTGTTTGTCAAAGTTTATTTTAACCCTCTCTGTCTTTTTGCCTGTCTGTCAGCGCTGAAGTCACTTAAGGGTCATGCCGGACAATTTTGTCTTTCATGTGTGTGTGTGTGTGTGTGTGTGTGCGCGTGTTGGAGGATAGGGGGTTGGTACTGCTGCTGTCTGCCGGACATCAAAGTGCTCCCACAGAAAACCACCAAATCCTGAAAAAGCAAAGTTCAATTGGAGTGTGTGCGTGCGCGCGCCTGCGTGAGTGCGCTTGTTGAATTAGATGTGTGTATTGGTAATTCTGCTTCCCACTCATTTCCCATGTGTTTACCTCCCATCGCCCATGTTGCATTTTTGTTCAGTTGCATCAGTGTAGAAGAATGGGTCACACCACCATGTTTAATTATTTATGAATCGTTCGGTTACATCAGTGGATGAGAATGTGCACGAGAACAAATAAACATGAGCATCGTGAAGCCGATGACAGGTCAAATGTATGACCACGTGTGACTGGATAGGTTAAACAAATGGCTAAATGTCAGATGAGAGAGGAATAAACGGACGAGAACTTTCCTGCTTCCTTCTCCTTTCTCTCTCTCACGCAACAAAGAATCATATCAGCGATTATGAAGCTATCTAAAGAGATCTGATGTGATGGATTAAGGGCAACGCTGGACAGCTGGTTCTCCTGAAGGAGATCGCATCACTGTTTGTGTCTCGTTTCCTAACAACGTTTCAACGTTTGTTTCTTTTAACCATGACTCCGATTTTTCTATCATCATAAACAAAATATTTTAGACTTCTAAACTTAACCAAATCTGATCTATCGTGGTGGCAGATCAGAAAACATTTATATGAGTCATCGAAGTGTGAAGGACCTGACCCTGTCACCATAGAATCTGCGTACATTTGTACACGGGAAAAGAATATTGAAATTGTGTGTAAATTTACAGCTCAGTGTCCAAAATAATGTACATGTATCTTTAGATACAGTGCAGGTGATTTATACAAAAAATAATAAATGAAAGCAGAGATATCTGTGCAAATGAAGTATTTCAGTGATGTGGGATCGAAAGACAACAGACCATTAAAGTTGAATTAGCGTGTGACGTACATTATGTTGAGTCTAAGTACACAAACAAGAAAAAATAAATCAGAAATGTTGAATAGGTGCAGGAGATGATTGAAATGAGACCTTAAAAAAATGGTGTATTTGTTTTGGGGGTGCAGAGGGAGCAACACAAGAGGGGGAAACGGACAAATAGAAAACTAGGAAAGGAGAAATGGTGGGCCGTGCAGGTAGCACCTGCGCTTGGACCCCAGCTGACGAAGTGGGCTGACATGGGCTCTTGAAAACAAGAGTGTTGCAGCAACAACGTTGTGGTAAATCCTGTAAAACACCCTGTGTGCCAAATGCCAAGTGGAGGCTATTGTGCGGCAATCTTCCTGTGGCGAACGTCGTGGTGATAGATTTAGTGGCCAGAAGTGATCTGTCTGTCTACCTGCCCGTCTCACATATTAATGGAGACCTTTAGAGCGGTGGCGCAAAGTGCTAATCACACTCTCCATGGATATGAATTGTTACTGCTGATGAGGGAGGTGCATGCGCGCGCGTGTGTGTGTGCATGTTTAATTTTAATGATGCATATTGGTATACTCAGGTGTATTTTGTCTGCACCTTTATGCCTCCGGCGTGTGATACGCATCATTTTTGTAAGAGCTGTCTGGAATTGGTGCAGATTGTTTAGTCTTGTCTTTACCAAAGCTTCTGCAGGCAGTGAAAAGTCATATTAATAAGTGGTAGGAAGAGCTGGGAAAGAAGAGGGAGTCCAGGTAATAATAGACACCTTGTTAGCTGGAAGTGTCACAGAAATGTAAGGAGCACTGTCACACGGGGAACTCAAATTCTGGGTCTCGGTTTTTTTAAATATTCCCGTGTGTGGTGACAAGAAGATGTAGAAAAGCTGTCCAAAGTCTTATCTAATTTATGTGGCGCTCCAGCCAGATTTTATTTGATGACTCAGTTCTGTCTCATCAGCAGCTGAGAGTGTTTTTAATGCATATTTTCAAATTGTTTCCTAACAAATTTTAATTGCCTATTAAATGGAGCCCTCTCTCCATGAAGAGTTGATTAAAACACATGAGCTCAGTGTATGAAAATATTCACATTATTACACACTCAGCTTGAATGTATTTTAAGCCTTTATGAGCTCATTACTACTCCCCTTAGTCTTAGTAAGGGCAAACAAACGAACAGAAATAGAGAGATCCATACCATACATGTCATCTGAATATATAAAGTACGTGTGACCCTGTGACTGAACTGCTTGTGTCCCCTTATGTTTCAGTCTGAACCATGCCCCCCTCACTTAGAGCACTCACAGCTCTGTTCGCTCTTTGTTTCCCAGCGCCGTCCTCCCTCTTCACGCTTCTGATTTTAGTTTAATCTCTAACACAACTCAAAAAGCAGCCTGATTGACAGGCTGTAAACGCGCCGCGATATTAATGTTCTCCGCCGCCGCTAAAGGTTTATTAACATGAGTTTTGTTTGTTTAATTCCAATTATGATGCGCGTAAACAGCGAAAACACTCTTTAATCAAATTATACATCTATGTGGTTAAGCAATTACCGATCGCCGTGTCTTTGGTGTCGCTCCTTGCGCCTCCTCTGCCGATTTTCTCCTCCCTTCTCTCTTCATTTCGTCCTCCTGCTTTGCAGACTTAAGTGACAGGCCCTGGCTGCATTAGCTATCTGATAGTAATGATTTTGTGCCTTGCTGACCTGTAGGCCTGCATTAGTTACTGCACAGAGAGACAGACAAATCTAGGCGACCTGTAGCGCGGGTAGGAAGTGATGACACCTGACATCGCCCTTAAGAACGCCAGAGCACAGCCAAAAGTATTAATGAAAGACATGCCTGTATGGTTGTTAACAAGGAGCTGTGTGTGTGCGTGTGCATGTGTGTATTCTGAGTGTGGGTGTTTATGTGTGCGCACATGGATAAGCACATTGTCAGTCATTATTGTTTTACGGTTATGAAAGCTGCCATATCTGTCCTCCGGTGCACATCATTTGTCTGTGGCGTGTCCAACAACTATGCACACATCAAGCTAAAGTTGTGACCAAAAGGACAATAACCTGCCTGTGTGTGTGTCTGTGTGTGTGTGTTGCATAAGAATGGAAGTCGGGGTGTCGAGGTCACCTGCAAGTCAACTGCCCCTAATTGGCCTAACAGTTGCCAAGGAAACAGGCTGGATGAGGCCAAGTGTGAACTGACCCACCCAAAGTGTCCATGTTGTCTCAGAAAACAAAAACACACACACACACACACACACACGCACACACAGTTACTGTGTGTCACTTCCTCACTTATACTTCAGCTTGCCAAGATAACGAGGGAGTGAGACAAATGTAACCGAATGAGAGACAGAAATACCCGTAGGTAGCCAGACAGACAGGCAAGATGAAAACTGCACACACACACACACACACCCACACACACACCCACACACACACACACACACACACACACACACAGAGTCTCAGACAGGGTTAAACTGAGAAGACAACAGAACTCTCTGTATTTGTTTGGTGGTTGCTTAGCAACTCTATCTTTTTTAATGGGTAAAAGGAGAATCCAAAACACAGAGCTGAAGGTTGCTAAAAGAAAACTTTTTCCTCTTGTGTGTCCTCTTGCGTCCCTCACTCTGAAACTCTCAGACCGAACAACTTTGTACGTTGTAAATATTCTATTCAGCTGCGCAAATATAATTTTTAAATCTCTTTCACTCACTTCACCATATACTTTTTACCATAACCACCCAGCCAAATTTGAATGATTAAAAATATCGACAGAAGAAAATGACATGACTAACTTTGAAACACTCTGAGCGAGATTAATTCATCTCTATCTCTCCGCTCGGGGTACAGGGGTATGCTCAGGGTGACCTCGGTGTGTCATCGAGCCACCCTTTAGGATCGCCCAAAAGACCCTGGAGTGAAAAACACAACTCCACATTTCAGTAATATATCGTTTACAGCAACTATCTTCCAACATATTCAATGTATTTTGAAAGAAATCTCAGAATTACGAATGCAGGAATTTCACTTGTCATTTAGTATTTCTACACTACAACAATCTCAATATCTCTCCCGTCTGTATCACAATGATTACATAGACTATTTTTTCCCCTAATGGCCAAACAGTATTATTTCTGCTACACAGGGAAAAGTTGTAAAACGTACAAAAAGTCCAACAGGAACATGTTTCAGTAATCAAAGAATTGTCCTGGAGGACTTCCTGGGCTTTTTGGACAAAGTGAGTCAGAAGGTTGCCGTTGTCAGGGAGGATTTGTTAAAAGATACATTATAAAAGTGTTTTTGACCCTTACAAGAGAAGTCCCAGTCTCCTCTGCATCTTCTGACCATTTGCTCTTTTAATACGGTTGCATTGCCTTAAAATACCTTATGATCACACAACTAATACTCTTTCCTTTCCCTCACGTAATACTCTGCTCCATTCACAGTTGAAGGTCAAAAAGTCCCAGTTACTTTTACAGACTAATTGCAGCCTCCATTAGTTTTAGTGTTCCAGCTTGGAAAACCAACAAATGGATGCCCTGAAGCTTTTGACTTCCCTGACGTGAAATGTCTTCCACTTAAACTGCTTATGTCATGTGAGTGATATTTGGCTACGCTAGCTACTTAGCTTCAAATGCTGGCAACTATGAGCCTTACATTTCAGAAGGCTAAGTTAGTATGCCTTCCCATTCCCCACACATGTGCTTCTAATAATACAAGTGCCAAAGCTGAAAATCAAACACGACTTTATTTTGAGGTTTCTGAAGTTGATGTAAAGCTTTACGTCCCAGCCATGTTTATATGTTGAAGTAATCCAAAATATTTATTCCAGATGGTTTGCGGTTAACAAATTAGGATTCTGACTCGAAGGATTGCTCCACTGGATTTTTCCTAATAGGATGCTGGAATTTCCGACTTTACACCACGTATGGAGCGGAGCATTAGGTTTCTCCAAATGCCTCCTCTCCTCTTTAAAAACCCGTTGCCGCAGCTCTATGCTACATTTGTTTTCTAAGAAAGCATCTTTTCCACTCCCTTTCAAGCTCTGCTCTTCTCCCACTTTGCCTCCTTGCTCCTTCTCCCTTCTCTCCTCAGCTCCTTGCCTCCGTCCCTCTGCCTCTGTGCCTCTATTCGTAGCATTCCTCAACTCTTGCTTCCCCTTGCTGGGTGTGTCTGCAATTTTGTTCTTCATCTCTGTACCTGTGTGTGTGTGTGTGTGTCGATGTGTCGGTGTGTGTAGGTGTATGTGTCTCTTTCTCCACAGCGTGTCCATCAGCCATCTCATTACTGCTGTCTGTTTTTACATCCCTTTGCCTCATTAGGCACCGCACACAGCCACTGAGGACAGCAGGCCTCAACTCCTGCGCCAATTTACCCTTCTCTCTCTCTATTCTCTTTCTCTCTTCACTCTTGCTTGCTCTCTCTCTCTCTCTTTCGCTCTGTCTCTCTCTCTGTGTTTTTTCAAAAGTATAATGCTCTCTGCATCTCCCTTGTCACACATTACCTTGTTTCCTTGCATTAGGCTCTTTCCTTCCTTTGCATCTTTCTTCCTTCATCTCCTCTCTATTTGTGCTCATAGGAAACTGAGTTTGGGTTCCTTCTCTTCTAGTCTCTCATATCTCATAGCACATTTGCAACGAATGGTTTTATTCGCTGTTAATAAGTTGTGGTTGAAGGGTTTATAATTATATTATAAGCCATTTATTGAAAGAATTTTTGGAAAACTCTCCAATTACCTTCTGGAAATATCAGCAAAACTCCAATTTTTAAAGTTCGCATTGTGGGAAATTAGCTACCTTCCAGGTAGTTAAAAGAAAATGTTGACAATGATATCTGTCCACTAGATATGAAGCTACATCCATCAGCTGATTATCATAGTAACGCAGTAGTCTCTACACCCACCCAAGAAATAGTCAGTGATACCAAGAAGAGTCCCGAGAAACATGAAACCATTGTTTCCCTGTGGTACCGAGCACATAGCATGCACTACTTTTGCACCATGCAAGGAGTCATACCACTCGTCACTGTCACACCAAGCAGTCACTCAAATCAAGCAAAAGGCGGGCTGCAGTGCTTCACCACTTCACTTCTGTTTGGATGCCAGTCAATGCGATAGGATTGGGGGAACAGATGCAGAAGTGAGATTGACATTAGCGGGCACAGCTAACAAAACAAACATGGAAGATAACAGTTTCCCTTTTTTGTTGTATGTCATAAACTCCAAATCTCAGCTTTTATAGGTTTTTCTTCCTCCTCCCCATCCGGTAGCATTACAACAGCTAATCATATTTGATCACCTGGTTGCACGTGCAGCCCTGATCCACAGGCACACCAGCTGTTTTGCCCGACACGCTTTGCCAAGGTGTGTTTAAGTTAGCAAGCTTCAGGGGCAACTTTTGTGACGTTTGGACAGAGCCAGACTAACTGTCCACTCGTGTTTTCAGTCTCGATCTCAATCTCAGTTAACCCTGTTTGAGTCACAGCTTCATATTTACCACACACACGAGGGTGGTGGTGATCTTCTCATCTAACTTAAGAAAGCAAATAAGGGCATTTCCCCAAATGTCAAACTATTCCTTTAACTTTTTATTAATATTCATAACTTATATTTATACAAACTTGATGGATTATTAAAGAAAATCCTTCACTTATGACTCACGCTTGACATTTATAACTGCAGATCTGATGGCTTATTAGAGTGAGAAAGCACTTATGAGCATTAATTAATGGATTACTAACATAACATCTTAGAGCTGTCCTCATTAATGGTTTGTAATCTACAAAGAATAATTTAAATATTTATCGACTATTAATAAAGCTATTATTTTCAACCTGCAATCCTTTCAGATATTATTTTGTTGTATTTCTTTTACAGTCGTCTTCTGTCTTGTGTTTCTCTGTGTCACTCCAGGTGAATGAGATCTACCATGACCAGTCTTTGGGAGCAAAGATCAATGTGGTGCTGGTGCGGATTATCATGCTTGGCTACGGCAAGGTAAGTCCGGACAAGACACAAGTTCTTTTGAAAAGTCGACTGAGACAACCGCCTTAAGTACCTACAGTAAGAACAGCAACGTCGCACACACACACTCACACACACACTGATAAACAGACACATATACGTGTGCACACATCAGCACACACTGATGCCCGGAGCCTGTTATTCCAGTGGACTGAGCAAAAGAGGAACTAAAAGCATGCAGCATCCCAGGGGAGTGTTTCCAAGTCGCACGCCTTCACAGTTCAGCACCAAAGCACACAAAAACTCTGCCCGTTATGCAATCAGCCTTCCTCCCAGTAGGCTGCAGCACAGAATCATGGGAAGTCCAGGCATAGATAAACAATCAATGATAGCCCTCCCTCATTCATAAACAGAGAGACCGGACGATGGGGTTAGCATCCTTTTCTGCTTGCCTGTAACTTTATCTGTGCTGAAGGGAAGAAGACAGAAAGAGAGATAAAGCGAGAGAGGGCAGGGATTACCCAACAAATGGTTTTATTGCTGGATAGGTGCTCTGTGATACATTTATGCTGCTGTAGTCTTATCTCTTCCCTTCCTTTCTACATGTCTACAGTCGCAGTGGGGCCTTGGAAACACACACACACACACACACACTCCTACATTGGTCATTCTGGACCAGCCCCTATGCAGCTTCGGCCAAAGCTCCGGCTGTCCATCATCCCCAATTACCGTGGCAACAGAGCTGCACCCAGACAGCCTGCAGATTGGCTATGTGACCCTGAATGCAGGCGCACCCACACATACACACACACACACACACACACACACACACTCCAACACAACATGTACGCACGGCACACAATTACAAATGCATCTTTAAAGATCATAAAAACACACACCGAAGAACACACACGAGCACCTGATGAACATGGTAAAGCGCACACGCGCGCGCGCGCGCGCGCACGTGTGCAGCGCACTCTGTCTGAGGAGTGTTTGTGCAGAGGCAGGCCATATGTCTTCTCTGCAGCACACTTACACGAGACACACTCTTCGCAGTTTGATTCGGCTGTGCATTGTGCATGTGTGAAAACAGCGAGGAAATGTAGACACCGAGGCGATAAAGGAGCAGAGATCCTAATTAGGAAGGAAATGAGAGGTGAAAGTGAATGGCAGGAATCACTGGCATCACGGTGTTTGTGCGGCTGTCAGCATCATGTATTCAATTTAAAGTAAATATTCTGTAACTGGGCATGTTTTTGATTATTAGTGCATTGCTCATTAACGGGCAGCCCTGTATTCAGTTTCATGTTCATCACTGAAAGCATTAAGTTTATGGGATGAGCATTATTGTGTGATTATTGTGGATCTCTTGGAGTGTGTGTGTGTGTGTGTGTGTGTGTGTGAGAGTGTGTGTGTGTGCTGTACACCTCAGCAATTTGCGAGATGTGCTGATAATTTATAACATTGTGACACTGCCCCCTACAGGGTTGAATAAAATATTGCTGTACCAGAGGCAGGTTTAGTTCCCTGTTTTTGTATAATCTTTATATGCTCTTCTCTTTCCGTCTGTGTGTGTGTGTGTGTGTTTGTGTCTTTCCAGTCCATGAGTCTGATTGAACTCGGGAATCCATCTCAGAGTCTGGAGAATGTGTGTCGCTGGGCCTTCCTGCAGCAGAAGCAGGACACAGGGGATGCTGAGTACCACGACCACGCCATCTTCCTCACGCGACAGGAATTTGGTCCCACGGGCATGCAGGGTAACAAACGACACAAACGTGTACCGAAGCCTTTCTGTTTAACATACAGCGCAGGCATCCAAACAACGCGCCCACCATCTCGACGACCTAAAACTCACAAGTGGACGCAGAAAACTCCCTCTCCCTCTTCCTTCCTTCGCCTCATACAGCTGCATAGTGCACTGTGGGTTTGGTGGTTGGTGGTTTTCTGTGCAGCAGAGTGCAGGCTAACAGGCAGGCCCAGGGGAGAGGCCTCTAAAGGCAGTGGCCTAGCTATCCAGAAGCCCTTCAGCTGCCCTTGGGCTCAGCCTTCAGCAGCAGAAAATCAATAGGCAGAGCAGGGCCAGCCACAGTCCCACAATTAAAGGCAGTCCGGGACAGACAAGCACACAGGGAGTTGGAGATTGGCATATATACGGGAGGAAGGCGATGGTTTAGGGTTAGGATTAGACACACAAACATGCACGCGTTTGTGTATTGTGTGTGTGTGTGAATGAGCACTGTGTGTGTCCATCTGTAAGTAGTATACATTATGCATATCTTGGGATAGATAAGTCTCACAGATCCTTTGACTGATGACTGCACATAATTTAAGCAGACGTGTATTTCAGTGTATGGAGACTGACTTCAATCTAAGAAAATCAAATCATTTGATTGGTTTAATGAATGAATTTAAACTTGACCTTGACTGTCTGAGAAAGTTCTCGTGTCTGCTAAATGTTTTAGTATTAATTTCTCTTTAAAGATTATAAAGATCTCCAAATCCTGACGATTGCTTCCTTTCCTGGTTGCCTAGGTTACGCCCCAGTGACGGGCATGTGCCATCCTGTAAGGAGCTGCACTTTGAACCACGAGGACGGTTTCTCTTCTGCGTTTGTGGTGGCACACGAGACCGGACACGTGTAAGTGTAATTGCCATAATGATGTCTTCAGGCCTGCTCTCGTGGGACAACAAAAGACAACAACAGCAGTCACTTATTATCGATTTGTTACAGTTTGGGACCTTTGGTCACCTCTGCCGATATCTGATGAGAGAATTGCTGTTGCCTCCGTCCGTTTGTTCTTCTCCTCCTCCCACATGTTCCTCGTTCATCTCCTTTCTCTTCACCTCCCTCTCTCTCTTTGTCTCCCTGCAGGCTGGGGATGGAGCACGATGGTCAGGGGAACCGTTGCGGAGACGAGGTGCACATGGGCAGCATCATGGCGCCACTGGTGCAGGCTGCCTTCCACCGCTTTCACTGGTCCAGATGTAGCATGCAAGAGCTGGGACGCTATCTTCAGTAAGACACAGACAAAGGCGCACACACACGTCGATGCCTTCATCAGTATTTTAGGCTGAATTTTTGTCGATGTTTTGTGAAGTTAGTTATTAACGTTATTGGTCTAAATAGCCAAAATATTATTGTTTTCAACTGATGAACCCACATTTTGACTCGAACTTCTCATTAAAACTTCTTTAATTACTTTTCTTTGGGTCAGTTAGCTTCTCAAAGTGAAAAATAAAAGTGATGCACTTGAATAAATTGCAACTTTTAAGTGTATTAGAGCAAAACAAAGAGTTGATTAATTGATTAGTACAATTAATGTGCAACAGTTTTGACTAATTAAATGAGTTTTTAGGTGAAAGTGGCAAAAAAATCATGGGTTACAACTTTTCAAATGTGAATGTACAAAAATGAATATTGGAAATGTTAAAGGAGGACAATGGAACTTTGGGATGTCGAGCATTTTTCACATTTCATAGACTAGATTATCACTTCAAAAATAAAATCATCAGATTAATCAAAACTGAAAATAATCAGTAGCCGCAGCACTAATTTTAATTCTGCATGACGCTAATATAAGAATGAAACAAATGAAGTACGTAACTCTTCTCGCAGTTCCTATGACTGTCTCCGTGATGACCCATTTGACCACAACTGGCCCTCGCTGCCTCAGCTTCCTGGTTTGCATTACTCCATGAATGAACAGTGTCGCTTTGACTTCGGCGTGGGCTACACGATGTGCACCGCGGTAAGACATCCCCAAAGTCTGACACGCTTCGCTAAGATAGCCAAGAGTTTGCCAACGCTAACTACTAACTGCACTAACAAGTCACCACCGATCGAGCTTAGCATCACTTTATCTTCTGAGATGATAGAGTTTTTCAGAGTTGAGGGTAAGCTCACTTTGAATTCAGTCTGTTCAGTTAATTCAGAATTTTCTGACTTTCACTGTGGAACATTTGTATGGGAGCTCCTGACCTCTGAAGGTTTTCCTAGTGTATTGAACGCAGCACTGACATCTCTTTCTGATCTACATGGTAATGAAAGAATCACACATACACAATTATTCACATTCTTCTGATGTCCTCTGCTTTCCTCTCCCGGCCTCTGGTGGGATTGGCATCTTGCTTTAAAAGCAGGTAATTGTTTTTTATAGCTATTCCTTTTTTCTGTTATTAATGTTAATTATAAACAAAAGCATATTCATAAGAGCACAACACATACCTTGATACTGCAGTGCCTTTATGTCAACCTGTCACAAACAGTATTCTTGTAAGCACAAAACGTCGCACAGTAGACGAGCTTCACCCAGCTTCAGCATCTTACCTTGCCCCCTGTCACCCTCACCCACTCTATGACTGTGAAGCCACTGTGGCACGCTGTTGGGAAGCTGTTGCTTGATTGACAAAGGGCTTGTTCAGCGGCTTTGCACACATTGCTAGATTACCCTCTATTCTCTTGTCAAACCCATTCCCCTCAGCTACAAAAGGCGGGCCAGTCAGGAATGCAGGTAAGGTAACCTCACCTCTCGGAAGACATGTGGCCCGTCATTTGTTTTTCTCAGATTTTCTTTTTCTATTCGTCCTCTGAAGTCGTAATTATTTGTAATGTTGCTCCTTACTTTTGTTTTTTACTGTACTTTGTTTCTCTGTTCTACCCATCGTCATCTTTTGGACTTTAGTCTGCAGGATTCTAAAATGCTCATTTCAAGAGAAAGTGGCTGTAAAAATCCCTGAAAACACTGTGACTCTACTGGTGGAGAGGCTATGGCGCAGTTCAGCAGCTGAACCGTACCATACCCGACTCTTTTCCTGCAAATCTGTGCTAAATCACAGCAGCTCTGGCAGGGAGAGCCTCATTTTATTGGCAAACTCACGACTATAAACGAGTGGAAAAGGTCGGAAAGATGTCTTTCCCATCCAAGGAGAAATGGCTGAGCCAGAACAGAGGCTGTTTTTCCATGTTTCACTTCAGCTTTTAGGATCCTCCAGTCTGATGTCATTGGTGATTACCTACCACAGTCTAGCCATTGATTGTGATTCGCCCTCTGACCTGTAAAGGTCCCCTGGGGTCATGGTGGGTAGGGAAGTCTGTGGAAAGGAGGGAGGAGGGCACGTCCCCTCAGACACTGGACTGCAGGTCGGTTTGGTGGTATCCTCATCAATGGTTCCTATCAGAGAATTTGGTCATTGATCTGTGTCTAGGGGCATTTTAGAGGTCAATGAGACCTCACCTTTTGGCCTTTTAACCTTTCACCCTCTGCTCTCTGACCTCCCTTGTGCCCCAATTAAACCACGGGCTGTCTCATTTTGAGAGTCTTGTCTCTCTCTCTCTCTCATCCTTTGGTTTAGTTTGCATGAATGGCTGTGTGTTTTTCAGTGGAGCGTAGTGTACAGTGCAGTGACACAATACAGGCCCGGTGTTGTTATTGTTGGGTATAACACTGTTGTGATAATTGTTGTAGTGATCTTCCTCTTCTCATCTCTCTTTTTATTTCTTATTTTCAGTGTTTAGTCTCAGTCCAGCTGTCTCATGATGGTTGACTTGTTTTATTAGAGCTCAGTCTGTTACCCAGTATGTGCACTGGAGGGCTTTTAATTGTAAGGAGTCTCTCTCTGTGCCTTGCAGTATCGCACATTTGACCCATGTAAGCAGCTGTGGTGTAGCCACCCAGACAATCCCTTCTTCTGCAAGACCAAGAAAGGACCACCCATCGACGGCACCATGTGTGGGAATGGGAAGGTATTTATACACTAATTGTACTTTTAACACACATTCTGTCGAAGAAAAATAATTGGGCCGTGCACCGCATCCAAATACCAACCACATCTTGTGTTCCTGGCCTGTTTCAGCATTGCTTTAAAGGTCACTGCATCTGGCTGACCCCAGACATCATAAAGCAAGATGGAAACTGGGGTACGTGGAGTGAGTTTGGCCAGTGCTCCCGCACCTGTGGTGGAGGAGTACAGTTTCGCACACGCGACTGTGACAATCCAAGGTATGAAACTGTGTCCTGAGTCTGTTAGCAAAGCACACCTCGATACGAGTCCTTGATAGATAACCTCTAACGTTTATTGCACCGACTTGCGATAGTGATAATTACAGAGAAGTTTGTCATTTGTTAAACGTGTCATTTCCAGCGCAAGTTTTCAAATGAAATCTGACGAATTTTAGAGGTGAAACTCAACACCCATTTTCAATGACCTACTGCGCCCTCTGCCCTTCAACCCTCTCAGACCAGCCAACGGAGGCCGTACCTGCGTGGGGGCGACTTATCAGTTCCAGATGTGCAATACCAACGAGTGCGAGGATATCTTTAGCGACACGCGAGAGGAGCAATGCCACGCTTGGGACCCTCGCTACGAAGTCCACAGCAACAAGCACCACTGGCTGCCTTATGAACACCCAGACCGTAAGTAGCAAGGGGTGAAGTCGTTTGGGGAAGAGCTAGGCACAGAAAGAGGCTGTCAGAGCAAAGATAGCAGCCTCTAAGTGATGATACACTGTGGAAGTTGTAAATATGAATGAAAGCCAAAAAGAGGAAGCAAACACATAATTCTTGAATGCGGTTTGGTTTTATATATATATATAGGTTGCGTTCTGTTTTGGTCATCGACATCTGGCCGTCCTGCCGAGTACAGCTTTGAGCTACGACTCCACCCTCCAATAAAACACTCTTTGAAAACCTCTTTAAAAAACGTCTTTGAACTTGGTGTCTTCTCTTTCTCCATCCCATCGCTGATGTCATTTCAACCTCGCTAACCTCCACCTCCATCGCTCTCTCCGTGCACGTATCGGTCGGCGTATAAAAATCAGATCCTCAAGTTGTCCATTTAATGTCCAAAAAGTCTTTACATTACTGAGGAGTTTAAAATGTATTCATGTGCGTGGAATGGAGGTGTCACTGCCGTCCTGAAAGGTATTAAATTATCATCCAGCTGAGGGGCAGCTCCAGAGTAAAGTGCTGAGCTGTCTCCATATCTAATTGGAGGTCACGCTACGCGCGCTCCGCTAAGAGGGGCCCTGCTAAATTGTTTTTCTCCTTTCTTATCATTTCTAAATGCCATATTTTTCAGCTAGTCTTTCTCGGTCTCAGATTACTTTTCCATGAGTGTGTGTTACAGGGTGTGTGTGTGTGTCTATGTATGCACGCGTGTGTGTGTGTGAGAAAAAAGTGAATAAGGAGGTGAAATTGAATTCCATTCATGGTCTGTCATCTCCTGAGTTCCAGATAGTGTGAGAAGAGAGAAGGAGTGTTTCTGCTCCGAGTGTGAAATTGTAGTATTTGTTTAGAGACGTTTGACACACTGTTGCTTTTTCTTCTCTATTTGGGTCTTCTCCCGAGTCAACAGATATACTGTAAATTACTCTTGAGCAAAGAAACGTGACACATTAGGCTGTCCTGCGTGGCAGCAGCTATTTAGAGGGATTAATGATCAGAAGCCCCAGAGTTTCTCCTGTTTTTAGTGTTTTTCACGTCTCCTCAGATGCAAAATATAAATATATAATATCTTAGGGGGTCTGTGAGCCTTCAGTTAACACCTTGGACCTCCTAAAAACCTCAAAATCTACATTTTTATTTCTCTACTTTGTACATGTTGAAAGTTGAAGAGCAGTGTGGAAAATGTAGTGGCAACTAATGAACTGTGTATCTTGCTGCTGCTGCGTGGAAAGTATAAATACAGGCTATCTAGTATATTTAATCTCTGTGGTTTTGTGGTTTTATTCCATTGCATATTTGAAAATCTTTACGTCCCTTGAAGTCCAGTAAAAACACGGTAAACCATTCAATATGCAAAATAGAAGTGTACTTAATCTCTTTCTTATCACTAAAAACACAAATATCCAAAGATAAATTCAAAGAAACTGTGTGGTTAGACTCATTCCTCAGTAGTATTTCTTATTCTTTATGGAATAGAGGATGTTGAGTGGCCAATATACTTTATACATAAATCTAAAAATATAGTCTAAAAATATAAAATTATACTGTGACTCTCCAGTATAATTACACGGGCTCCCTCAATGACTATAACATATTTCACAAACCGTAGAGGAGATCTCCGAGAAGGGAATTCATATATTGTTTCAAGGTGTTCTCGGTTCAGCCCAAGAAAAGTGTGTTTTATCCACATATTGTAATTCCACAGTAGCACGTCTGCCACCTGCTTATTAGTGTCAAGGCACTGTGAGACAAGGTCTCTGGATTATGTCCATCTGTAATAAACGTGATGAAGTAGGAGTGTTCATTTTCACTGGGATGAACTGCCAGGTTTCGTCTCTGGAGGCTCATGTAGTTGTAGTATGACTCACACAGTTAGACACAATGAGACGGAGCGTCACGCTGACTCACGGAGAGCTTATTCAGAAAATGCTGGTTGTAACGATGAAATCATCGAAATGGATCGCAAGCGTGCCATCCTGGTGCAATCGTCTGAAGAACTCTGTCATTTTTTCTCTCTGTTTGTCCTCCAGCTAACAAACGCTGCCACCTGCATTGCCAGTCCAAGGAGACGCGAGATGTCGTCTTCATGCAGAGGATGGTCCTGGACGGCACGCGTTGCTCGTACAAGGACCCTCACAGCGTGTGTGTGCGCGGAGAGTGTGAGGTGAGAAAAGAGAGCGAGAGACAGCTGCATGTGTTTCATATATATATGCGCAGGTGTGTTCAACTTTCCGTGTCCTCGTGAACAGAAAGTGGGCTGTGACGGCGTGGTCGGCTCCTCAAAGCAGGAGGACAGGTGTGGAGTTTGCGGCGGAGACAATTCCAGCTGCAAAACCTTCAAAGACACCATCACGCGTACGGCCAAGAAACAAGGTGAACACACGCACGGTCGGCCTGATCTAGGACAGATTTGTCTTGGGTTCCATCAGCAGTTGTCTGTCATCCTTGTAAGTTCAGGATAAGTAGTTGGCCGGTGTCCTTCACATATAGCCTGTTCACGTTCCCCACCGTAGCTATGTTCAGCTAAACATCGCCCTCTAGAGGATGATTTGTAATAATGCCCAAACCTCAGTGAGTTTACATGTTTCCACGTGAGTCAAGAAGTTACGAGCTTATATTTATATATATCAGATAACTCTTGACATCAGGACAGACCTACATCACAGCACCAAAATTCCCAGAAACAGATGTTTACTCTGGATAGAAATAGTCAGAACTGCAAGGCTTTTAACCAGTGAGCAGAGGTACACGGTTGAAATGAGTAAGAGCTTTTTACTGGATTAGCTGAGGCTCTCTGTCAGGAAACTGTGAAATGAGCTTTTGATGATGTTGGAGTCACAAACCAGATGTTTGCTTTCCTTTCAGGTTTCCTCAAAGTTCTTGAAATCCCCAGAGGAGCCAGACACTTACTGATCCAGGAGCTGAAAGCAACCTTGCACACTCTGGGTATTTTCTCTTTCGGTGTTTATGTAATTGTATTTTACTGTATACATCTCTGCGGTAGAAGTGCAATGAGTGGTGTATTTCTCACACATCTGCAGCTGTGAAGAACGTGGCATCAGGACTGTTCTTCTTGAACGGGGAAAATGAATACCCAAAATCCCACTCGGTCATAGAGACGGGTGTGGAGTGGGAGTATGAGAATGACAACAACAAGGAGACACTTCAGACCACTGGTCCCCTCAGACATGGAATTATGATCATGGTATTTACATTGGAATCAATGAAAATAGTCTGAAATTTGGTTTTACACAAGCATTGTCTGTGGACCGAATTATCTATTCACGGTGATCCTTCTGTCTGCAGATGAAATTACACGGAGATGAGGACGTGAATTTGTCGTATAAATATATGATGAACATGGACAGTGACACTGCCATCCAGAACAACATGCTGGTCGAGGACAGCGCCTATGAGTGGGCTCCAAAGAAATGGTCCTACTGCTCCAAGCCATGCGGAGGAGGTACAGTAGCAAAAAAGAAACTGTCTGGTCACTGAGATCATTTCCTGTTTGCGTGCCTGTTTTTTCTGTTTCTAGCATTTGTTCATTTTTCCATCCCCTCTCGTTGCAGGGAAAGAGTACCTGCGATATGGCTGCAGAAGAAAAGTTGACAGTAAGATGGTCCACAAGAGCTTCTGTAACAAATCCAACATGAAACCTAGAGGAGACACCAGAGACTGCAACCAGAAGCCCTGCCCTCCGCCTATGTATGCATTGTATTTATGGCACAGACTCTAAAGATATTACTTATTCAATCTAACAAAACTTTTTCTACATTCATCTGGCCCTTTTTCCTCCTCCTCTTCCATTGTTTACTTTGGCATTTCTGACATCTTGAATGCCCTCACACCTCCTGTTTCTCTCTCTCTCTTTCTGTGATATTCTCTAGTTGGGTGACAGGGGAGTGGCAGAACTGCAGCAAACCATGTGGAAAGACGGGAATGCAAATCCGCTCGGTCAGCTGTGTCCAGCCGTCAGACGACAACACCACGCGCCTCATCCACAACAAACACTGCAACGACGACCGGCCCGAGACTCGCAGACCTTGCAACCGACACCCTTGCCCCACCCAGTGGAAAGTTGGACCGTGGTCACAGGTATGAAGGCTGACTGGGAATCAAAACTCAAACAGTGAAATAGAAAACAATGTTTGACCGATTTGGGTTGTTTGCAGGGAAATACTTCAGCTGATATCTTTGTAGCGAAGCCCAACAGCTGGTATTTTTGTGAGACATTCGATGTTTTACTAGACTTTCTCAGAACTGTACTCTTGGCAGGATTAATCTAAAAGATATAAAACAGATCATGTGATATTCACTACGAATGGGTCGAGGGTTGAATTAAACAGTCATGACGTTTGTGTACTTGCGTTTGTGCTGCTTTACATTTTGTGTAGACTCTGTGGGAAAATTTCATATGCCACGATGTGTTTGTGTGCTTGTCCTGTATCACCAGTGCTCAGTGACGTGTGGTAATGGGACCCAGCAAAGACAAGCTCTGTGCCACACCAGAGACAACACCATCGGCCTGTGTCTGGACAGTAAGCCCGACACCATCAGAGTCTGTCGCCTGGATCCTTGTCCGAGTGAGTGTTGAGAAATCTCCAAACTCTCTCGGCAGAATCACCATGTTGCCAGATCTCAGCAATTGCTGGAGTTATCCACTAATATCACTATATAAAACAGTAATATGATCACAATAACCATTAAAAGAGGTCACTTTTTGTTACTACTCTCTTCTATCTCCTCTTTTTTCTGCAGAGGGCTCATCAGACCTCAACAAGAACGGCAACATCCTGATCCAGTGGCTCTCTCGCCCCAACCCCAACTTCCCGAAGATCTCCTCACGTAAAACCTCCCTCTATAGTTCCCAGCCTGGTCTCCACAGCGGCAGCCGCAGCTGCATGTCTGTCCTCTGCTGGGCCCTGCCCATCTCTGTCCTCCTGTCTCTGCAGGGCCGGCCCCGGCTGGCCCCCTGACCCGCCCCTCTCCCACGCCCCGTGCCTGTGCCCACGCCCGTGAGCGAGCGGCAAAGCTTTCGCTTCTCTTTTGGGGGGGGGATGTTGCCTCTCTCTCTCTGTGTCTGAGACGGCTCTGACTGGGGGGGAGGTCTCTGGCTCCTGTGTGTGCTAGTTGGTTCTCTCTTGCTCTGTCTCTCTCTCTATCTCTCTCTCTCTCCTTTGTGGAGCATTGTGTTGTAACCGCTGGCCAGTCGAAAACTCAAAAGATCAACAAAAAATTTGATGTGAAAAGGATTTTCGAAGTGGCGAGGCGAACAGGTTTTCATTGGCACCTCCTGAGACGTGTCGAAGAGCCGTTCATGTGTGAGGGACCCCCCTTTGCATTTGGCGGCAATGTTTTGCGCGAGCTAGCTGCGTGTTGTCATGGGTTACCACTCCTGAGATGCAGCTGCGCTTTTTTCTTTTTGTAGCGCACTGTCATTGTGGGGAGAAACAGGTGTGAAAATAAACAGAAAGGGTATATAAATATCTATATATAAAAAAAAGTTATTAAAAAAATATATGAAAGCTTTATTGTGAATGTGATCTTGTCACAATGAGGACATCTTTGCTAAAGTGCTCATCTGACATCCTGGTTCCATTCGGGGATGAGAATGGCGTCTCATTCTACGTTCCATTCTCAGATTGACAGGAACTCAGCACAGGGACAGGAAGTGACATCAGTAAACCCTTTGATTTTTTGGGGGGGAGGGAACTGTGGGGTGAAGAAGAATCTTGAAGGAAAGGCTAATTTAAAAAAAAAAGAAAGAAAGAAAGAAAGAAAGAAAGAAAGAAAAAAAAACAACAACAGGGTAGTCTGACCGCTTGAGGTTGCTTCCCATTTCACCTCATCATCAGCCATCCTCTCTTTGACTGTTATACTGAAGTTCAATAAATGCAGCTTATTTGTGCTTGCAGACTTTAAACAAATACATCTATAAATATATTTGTATTTATATATACCTATAAATCTAAATCTATATGAGTAACAATAATATTAATAATGTTTTACCATGAATAAGCTGTAGCTTATTTGCCTAAAACCTTTGGACTGCTATTGATCGCTTAGATCCTTGACTGTTATGTGTATTTTTTTATTGATTTTACATGAATACAGATGAATATTTAATAAAGGTAAAGTGTTTCGGGGGGAAGGGGTTAGACCTATATTATGCAGGACTTGGTCAGTTAGTTGCCTCTCCATTCTCTCAGATGGATCAGTGGTTTACTGTCGTTTTCTTTAAGGATAGGATCACGTTTTGTCATGCACATTTGCATCCATCACCTGCGTGCATGCGTGTGTGTGTGTATGTATGTGAGTGTGTGTGTGTACCTGCGTGTGTACGTGCACGGATGCATGTTTTGTCTTGTCTGTGTAAGCTTAGATGGGTGAGGAAA
The DNA here is from genome assembly GCA_023373845.1 of Nibea coibor. NCBI lineage: Eukaryota > Metazoa > Chordata > Actinopteri > Sciaenidae > Nibea > Nibea coibor. Next base: position 11,655,808 of record CM041739.1, on the reverse strand, counting down.
TGAATGTGGGACTGAATGATATATACTAGTCTTGTCGGTGAAAGGGTTTGCGCGATTGTGTGTGTATATATGTATGTGTATATGTGTGTGTGTTTGGATGTGGATATGTGTAAGGAAGCGTCATCATTCGGGCTTTTACTCATCGCGATCAGATACAGAAATACCTCATAAACTTGATTTTAGAGCGTCCGATGATCTCATTTTATTTTGATGAACATTAACCATGTGAACAATGCCTTATCTTGGATTGAATGTAATGGCATTTATCTGTGAAAGAGATGGCTTTACTCATTCAAAGTTTCACTTGGAATAGAGGCAGCTTCAAACCAACTTAACAAACTCACACCCGCCAACCATCAAACCTACCAAGGTGATGTTGGACCAATGTCCGACTACTGGGAAGGGTTTACAAAGGGCCTAGGGTATCGACACATATGGCATCTAGAAAAAAAAAAAAAAAAACACTTCAGACTTGTCATTGTATTGTGATCACATATTTCTGTTGTGACTATGTAGCGAGCTATCCAAGGTTTCCTTCTGCTGGAGTTGGACTGTATGAGACCAAGCCAGACCTAGCAGTGCGACTGTATATAACATTGGTGTTGACTGTATTTAATAATGTTCATGACTGTTATCTTCTTCTATAATATTCTATACTATGGGTAACTGTTTTGTGGCTTCACTGGCCTGCTGCGTGGGGCTGGCTAACGTTTGGCTAACGTTGAAGAAACATTCAGATGGACTACGTGCACTGCGTCTATATGCACTTTGATTTATCAGGGAAATTTTATTAATGTTTTGTAAATGTTTCATATGACACTTAATGTGCCATTCCAGTTTTTACATCATCATGGAAATTATGTATTTTATTTAAACAGCCCATATAATTTATGTACTTCATGTTTTTTTGTTTTTGTTTTTGTTTTTTTCAATCGATTAACAGATTGACTGGTTGATTTCCAAGTAATGAAGTGTTTTACCAAAGTGACTGTGAACTTGTAACTTTCGATACAGTTGAATTATTTTTCTTAAGAAAAGAATATATCTATATATTGAGCAGGGGGGGGCATACATCTCATTGTTTCAGTTACTGTCATTCTCAACAGCAAAGTTGTATCAATAAAAATGTTTTAAAAAGTGTGATCTTTCTCTCACCAGGAATGTTCACTGGCCTAGATTCAGACTGTCAGAGGAAATGTCAAACACTGAGAGGAGAACACTGTTTTTTTTTCATTATTATTCTCATTGTACAAAATACGTACAAGTCAAGTGAGTAGAGGATTAAAATTTAGCAGCTGAAAAATGATTCACACCTGAAGTAAGGCAACACAAAGCTGCATGAGGAGGAAGAGGAAGTCAAAATTAGATGTAGATGAAACGCAGAACAGAAGACTGGCGACCATTCTTTTTCCATTTCAGTTGCTCTGGACTAATCTATGACTTCTCTTGATGTTTGGGTTTTCCTTCTCTTCCTTCCTGCATCTTGCTAATGGTCTGGCTTTACTACTATACTCTGCACGGTGTGGAACCAACACACACTCTCATACATGTACTTTATATATAAACAAACATGCACACACACACGATGAATGTAACATCTTTCACATACAAACACATATAACCTGCATATATCAGACACACACCTCTCCATACATACACTCTACCCCTGGCTGTGCCCAGTCTCAGCTCTCTGTTCTTTCCTTCACAGGCTATCGTTGTCATGGAGACCGCTCAATGCTCTGTCGTATGGATGCGCTGAAGCGCCACTGCTCTCTACCGGACTACCAGCGCATGTGCTGCAAGACCTGCAGCAATGTCACCCTCACAGAGCTTTTAACCAACACCACCACCACCAGATCCACCCCCATCACCTCTATCCAGCCCAGAACTACAGCTCCACCCACCAACACTGTCACCTCTGGCTTCACCACCATCCAACCCACCAAAGCTGTCGTCACCACCATTTCATCTTCTACCATCAGTCCCTGGACCGACACTCATCCTCCTGCATTCACCACCGCTGTTCCTTATTCCACTCCTTCCCCATTAACTGCTACACAAATGATCACCACTCCAGCTGCCACCAGCTCTCCTGTTCTCCCCACTACCTTTTCCATGGCAACCACCTCCGTTATTACAACCTCCCCCAGTGTTACTCCTCATCCCCTGCCTCTGCCTGCTCCAGACATAGATGAGAGCACAGATCCACAGTTACAGAGCACTACAATTAACAGTCCAACAGCATCTGCTGTGATAACTAGCACATACCTTCCAGCAACGAGCAGTCCAACTACGATGAATCCAACAGAAAGCAGTGCAAAAACAGACACCACGCCAAAACCCAAGCCCAAAAAATATATTCCACCAAAGAAAAAGCCCAAAAAGGTGCTTCCACCAAAGATCAATCAGAAAAAGAATACTGCCCAAAGAAATACAACAAGAAAAAATGATCCTCCAAAGGTCAGTGCCAAAAAGAACACCGTGCCAAGGAAGAATACTCCAGGAAACAGCAACCAACCAAAAAATACGCCAGAAAAAACAACTCCCAAAAAGACGACTCCAGGAAATACTACTCCCAAAAAGACAACTCCAGGAAATACTACTCCCAAAAAAACTACTCCAGGAAACACTACTCCCAAAAAAACTACTCCAAAAAAGACTACCCCAGCAAATACTACTCCCAAAAAGGCTACTCCAGCAAATACTACTCCCAAAAAGACTACTCCAGCAAATACTACTCCCAAAAAGATGACTCCAAAAAAGACTACTCCAGCAAATACTACTCCCAAAAAGGCTACTCCAGCAAATACTACTCCCAAAAAGACTACTCCAAAAAAGACTACCCCAGCAAATACTACTCCCAAAAAAAGTACTCCAAGTAAGACTACTCCCAAAAAAACTACTCCAGCAAATACTACTCCCAAAAAGATGACTCCAAAAAAGACTACTCCAGCAAATACTACTCCCAAAAAGACTTATCCAGTGAAGACTACTCCCAAAAAGACCCCCTCAGTGAAGACTAACGTGGAGAAAAAACCCAAAGTCACACCCAAAAAAGAGGTTCCACCAAAGGCTAATCCCAAGAAGAATATTCAGCAAAAAACAAAAATAACAAAGCCGACTCAAACAAAGACAAATACCCAAAAGAACCCAAAACCAGGGCCCAAAAATACCGCAAACTATCAGAACAAGGCCATGGAGAAAAAGACAAATGCAAAAAAGAAAACACTTAAAACAACGTCTTCATATTATACCACAGCTCCCACTCCACATACAAGTCCAGAACAACTGAGAGAGTACTTTTCATCCACGATCTCATCAAGCACCAGTGTATACGCAACAGCTGCAGACATGGCTTCCCATGAGTCCAGAGTCAATGTCACGTACATCAGTAACAGCACAGTGCCTACTGATGAAACGCCATTGTGGCATCATGATGCTTTAGCCACAACACCCAGCACTTTTGAAGATGTCACGACTCCGACGGGAACCGTTTATTTTGAAGATGTTAACATGCCAAGTGGAACCATTCCCTACAGTGATGTCACAATGACCAACAGCGGTGATGTCACAGTAACCAGCGGGACCATCCTCAGTGGTGATGACATCACAGTGTCCTACGACAATGTGGGAGTGGTCAGTGACACCATGGTGTTAGATGACGGCCTCACCATGGTGATCCCGACCATCACCAGTGAGGATATGACAGACTTTTCGTCCTCACCTTGGCTTGACATGTCCGAGTACATCCCCGTCAGCGTCCCTGTTCCCACGACAACAGACCCATCAGACCCTGCCACAGCTTCACCTTTCACCGCTATCACTCCAACAACAGGAAAACCAGTCATCGCAGCTGTCACAACCTCTACTGTTAAACCTGAGCAAAGACAAGAAGAGAACTCCATCGACGTCACATATAACAGGATCATTGGCGTGGACAACGACGTCACGCAGAACAATTTGATCCCAAAGCGCCGGGTCAACCTCCGAGAGAGAACCAGGAACAAACGCATTCAGGAGCTTCTGGAGGAGAAGCGAAACTTTCTCCTCAGGATGAAGAGAGGCCATGCAGCATGATGGACCAAACCTTCTCATTTCTCTTATAGAGATGAATTTTTTTACAGACTTTTGTAAGCCCTGTTTAAACCTCTCTGAACTGCCATGATGCTTTCTATCAGACCTTTCCATATCACTATCATGACAATCAGGACTGTCACAAAAAAGAGAATATCATGGCCAAATGTTTGAACAGTTGCTTTGAATAAAGAAAAGCCCTTTGGAGTACAGACTGGTGCTGATTTGAAGCAAATCGCCCTGCCTGACTAAACACAATAATGAGAAACAGAAGTGAAAAGTGCGCAGCCAGTTTGACCAGCACTTTACAAAGCCAAGCCTTTATCCCCCCACAGTCTTGTTTGAGGATTCAGTGATGATGTAGATAAGGTATAATGCAGTTTGCAAAATGGTCTTATCCCTACAGGCACTTATGGAGCAACTAAATCTACCACCCAGAATCCAAATCTCCGTCTCCATATTATATTACAGCCCATGACTGCAGCTCATTTCCCCACAAACAGATATTAATACTTCTCAGCTCCTAATAACAGCTAGGACAAGATGAGAATGTCCCCTTGTTAAGTGGCCAGCACGCACACTGCAAATTGTAGCTTGGGGGGGCGGGGGGGCATGAAAGCAATATGCTAACACTATACAAAGTTGGTTTAATTGAATTGTGAAAGTTTACACTGCTTGGATTGTGTTGCCTTTTCGTGAGCAAACGTCTGTCTGACTGCATGAGGTCTCTCATCTCTCAGGAAGTTAAGGTACAGTATGTAAGACTGATGAGGGACATTGCTAAACACTTGGTGCTTCCTGAATCGAATATATTTTTGATATCTCATTAAGCTAGGTGGAAAAACAAATAGGACACTTCATTACAATTTTTTGTTTTTCTTTCTTTTTTTTAACGGTCAGTCAAGTATGGTGCTTTTATTGTCAGTGTTGCTTTAAGCAATGTCCCTCATGCATTCATTTATGTACGAAGAAAAGTACAGAAAAATAATAATAAAATAAACAAGGCTGTTTGTATTAATTGTATCATGAAAAAGAAAAGCTTTGAGGGCCAGTTTATTTTATTTTCTATAAGTTGTATAATTGGTACAGCAGCTGCAAAAGTACCTATGGATCTTTCTGTACAATAACTGTACATATGAAAAAGAACTTAATGTTTAATATTTATTAAAGTTTAAGTGCCTGTGGTATTTTGCAAACTGCCAGTGTTGTGTGGTTTTTGTGCCAGTGACTATTATCATGCCACCCTTGTGTCTTTTTTTGGCTGCAGCCAGATGTTATGTCACTCAGTCAAACCTCACTGCTGCATCAATTGATCTAAGGCTCGAGGCCAGTCATGATCTAATTATCAATAGCATGCTTACAAACTTTACTCCAATCTATGTTTAGCTGCAAATTACACAGTAATGCAATATCTGACACATAGGGGGAGACATAGCTCATGTTTGTGCTCATGTAAGCCTCATGCCACCCTTTTTATTGCCTTTAAAGATTTAGAATATGAGACTCAGGACATGCCAGAATATTGAGTCACTGATTCCTAAAATGGAGGCCTTATAGTAAAGATTTGTTTAGCCTCTCACAGCTCCTGCACGACTCAGCATAACTTTACAAAATATCTGATTTCACTGGAGTTGTTCTCACCCACGGGATTCAGAACTTAGCCCAGGAAATGACTTGCCTAAATAAGTAAATATAAATACCATTGCACTCACTCTCCTGCTCCAAGATTAGGCTCAGCATATAACTTTACATTTGGTCGATTTTGTGAAAAAATGTCGAGTCACTCCACTGAAACGCTGGCTCACTGACAGTAAAACATCAAGAGGAAAACAAACACGAGGAAGAACATTTTTGTAAACTCCCTCGAGACATGCAGGATTTGAGGTTGACCCTAAATTGTTTACACCTTTCATAAACCAATCGGTTGTTTTTTGGTTTGGTGGTATCTCTTTTTTTTCCATTTTGGTTGCTTTCCAAAGCTGTCAACAACTGGCCTCTGTAAAGTGTCCACACCACTCTTATTACAGTCATTAAAGGTTGTGCTGTGTATATCAATACCTCAAAACAGCATGACTGGCATCAGAATATTAGATTACTCATAAATTCTTGTCAGGAATGCTGTTCAGCGAATTAGGCCTGCATGGTCAATCATGCTGACTGTCAGTTACCATTTTTCCCCCCTGGGAGAGAAACAAAAAATGTAGTGTACTCCCAAATAATGCAGGAAAATAAATTACTAAGGTTGTATCCTCTTAAAGTTCAGTCGGGACATTTCTGCAGTTGGAAACTGAGTCCAAAATAGCGAGGAATATTTGTATACAGTAGCGGATAATGGTCAATATTTGTCGACCTCTGAGTCAAGTGTTCAGCTTGTCCATTTATTCAGACTAAGTCTTTGTTTGATTGAAATGGTCCAGAAAATTTTGAAAAGGGTGCATGGTTCAGAGCAAGGCCGTAAAACCACACACAAGTAGAGAAATATGCATGGGATCTATTTTCAGTATGATATGAATCCAAACAATCATTTTTTCTGGTCTCATGAGATAAATTAGATCCTCCTCTTATGAAATCCGATTTGTCACTTCTTTATTAGATACGGTAGTGATGTAACTGATGTCTCCTTTGAGAGAAAAAGTCCATGAGTTTATCCTGATTACAGATGGATTTAATTTTCACTGATTCACAGTCAGGGTAAGTGTGTCGAAAAATAACACAATGCCACCAAGGTGAAAATAAATGATGGTGGTCATTTTTGCTGACTGCCTCAGTTTCAGTCTGATCCGACTAAACTTCTCTATTCTTCATGAATGTTTTGCGATGTGATTGTATTTACTGTAACTGCGAGTGCTCTTGTTATTGTCTTGTCTTGTTGAGGAAGCACTCCTCTTTGCCCTTCAGAGGGCGGCCATTTGACCATTTCTCAGAAACCCTTTTGCAGATGGGAGCTCAGTGCTGAAAATCAATAACCAGGCTTAACAATCAGAGCCTTTTCCATCTATCCGTTCTTCAACTCAGAGTGTTCGCCTCTCTTTATACCTACATGCTGAAGCTTTTATCAACCATAAGCATCCTCCTGTCTTTTTTTTTTTTCCAGCGAAAACGGCACGTTCAAAACCAAAAGACGATGTACTCTGAACAGGACTGGAAGTGTTTTACCTTCCTTTGCATATAAAAACATGAAATGATCCTTCCCCGTGTATTTCCCCCTGAAATTTACACTAATGGACAAGTCACCAGCTCATCACACGGCACATGGAAACAAACAACCATTCAAATTTGGTAATCCATTAAATGATTTACTTCCCCTTGTCTGAGATTCAGGTTCCAATGGCTGTGGATAGATAGTCCAGACGTCCCTCTTCCCGGCAACGTTTTCTAGCTCCTTCCGGGGGAAGACACCCTAATCAATTCATCCATTTTCACCTCAGCTGGCTCCTTTTGACCCTCTCTGGATGTCCAACCAGCTCACTCTATCTCTAAGACTGTGCAGAGGAAATTCATTTAGTCACACATATGTCACACATATAGGTGGCCTCACTTTTTCAGTCACTACCCAAAGCTCATGGCCATCATAGGTCATCATCATAGGTCTGGAATGTAGCCAGTCTTTTATTAAATCCGGTACTACATCACTGGCTATTTAAATCTGCCTTTTCTATCTCATGCTCCAATTTACTGTCATTCAAGAACAAGATCCTGAGGTAGTCCCTGAAATTTACAGTATTGGTTACTGCTGATGCTCAAAATATCACTATATATTTTAGGAGGACAAAAGATCAAATCTGATAGTTGGAAGAGTATTAAATCCTGCTGACTCACTGTTACAGTCATGCCTAATTCAGACACTTGAACAGAATAGAGCCGTGAATGTCATTAACATCCCAAGGTTCTTAAACTCTGCTTGGGGCAGCTTCTCACGCCAAACCCGGAGAGAGAAACCATGATTTTTTATGTAAAAGTTAATCGTCGGAATTTGCAAATCCTCCAATTTGAATTCATTTGTCCAAGAACGTGACTTCTTAGTAGCTAATAAAAGTCATAAATACATCACTCTCAGTTGACTCTGGGCTTGTGTTTGCACAGCCATTAAAAAGCAACTCAACCCATTCTTTAATATGCCCGCTGATAGCATAGCTATTTCCCTGTAAACACACACATGCCAGAATTGAATCTGGTCTTACATCCTGCCCTTTATTTTAGAACAGAAGCCTGGAGGTCTCATGTTTTTCTTAGCTGTATGTCATTATCAGATTGCACATTGATGAATGCTGTTACTGTGGTGGTTGAGAGTCCATTGAGAGTATAAGTGAATGACGCCACGTGCCGCTGTGTGCATGTGTGTGTCTGTGCGTGTCTTTGAGGCAAATTTAGTTCCTTGTGACTAGTCCATTAGTCCATAAAAAGCAAGGAATCCTTTTTTTAGGTTGGATGCAAAGATGTGACTCATCTGACTCATCAGAGGTCATGCAGCCCCCGATACACTCACACACACACGCAGAAACACTCCTTAAGACTGAAAGCCTTTCTCCCCCGACACAGGAGCAGCTTGTTGACTGAAGTCTCTGAAGCAGGATGTTCCTGTGGATAAATCCTCTGGTGAGCAGTCCTGTGAGCCACATGAATACATTCACTATGTAAAATATTGATAATGAATGCATCGCAACAATAAATATTTATATACAGAACAATGTGTTTTATCAAGTAGTTCTCTCCAATAAACTGTTTCATAATTAACTTTTATGACATTTTACTACTTCACAGACATCATAACAGATATTATTTCAAATTTTCTGTTCGTTCCGCAGAGATCACACTTTTGAAATGAACCCCTGTGAAATTAATTATTCCACAGATGATGCTTTTTTGTTTACGACCTCATGACTGAATTACCACAAGCATGAATCTCACAGAGTGTCACCAGTGCACGCCATGAATGAACGAAGGAGAAACAAGCTTCTCGGGGGAAATGTAATAAATTCAGTTATAAATCTGAGCAAGGGAGATAAAATGAAAAAAAAGCTCCTCTATCCAACCACCTGCTGCCCCATTTTTATTATCAAGCATTTCTTAAACAAGATGTCCTAATATCTACCTTGTTATTCACAGCTTCATATATATATTATATAAATGAAGCTACTGCAGTTTACAAAGAGCGCATTTAAGCCGCTTCAGCGGCATTATGAAGAGCAGTCCAAAGTTCAAAGACTTTAAAGGCATCATAAAAGACAGAGTGGTCTGTCCAACAGAGGGAGGTTGTTGATGCTCCCTCCGTCAGTAGTCCTGTGATCAGCATGTGCAAAGCTCTCGTGTGCGTGGCGGATTTAATGTACATTACATGCTTCGCACAGTCCTGGTTAAACATGTTTACAGCAGCTCTACAATATGTAAATGTATTGTCGTAAGGCAACCTATATTTTTGGTAGATTTCCCAAAATTATAGGGGGTGACTGTGTTCACTTACTGTCAGTCATTTTTTTAGAAACTGCATGTCTTGAGCTAAAAATACACCTCACCCTCTTTTCCTGCCTCTGTTTTTATGTCTGTTTCTCCCTTTGTCTCCTTTCTCTCACTCTAACCACCCCTCTTTCTCTACCCACGTCTCAGTCCCCTCTCCTCCTCTCTCTCCTCCTCTGCCTCTGTTTTTCTCTCTCCATCAATACAGTCGGCCAATGACAGTGCCAGGGTTGAGGAAATGGATGGCGTGTCTATTTTTAGAACCAGGGAAGGAGGGCAAACCAAAACTAAGCTAGGGAGGGAGAAGAGAGGGAGGGAAGAGGAGGGATGTGAGGAGAAGATAAATCTGCATTCTACCGCTGCCTCTGGTCAGAGACAGTTCGAGCCACCGAGCGCGCTCGAGGAGAAGCAGCATCCCTGGCTGGAGACACAGCATCATTAAACTAAAATCAGGTTTAGCTGCAAAAAAGGCTGCAGATTGATATTTGAGCTTTCAGGATCAGAGGCGAGAGGGAGAGACCAACTGGATTTGACAAAAACAAAGGTAAGTGGGAAAGCAAATTATGCAGAAAAAACCTTACATAATTACTGAAAATGCATGAGGAGAAAACACACAGGGTGCCTATTCTGTGCTTCAGCCCAGAACTGCTGCCGTGGAACCATTTTTAGCCACTGTATACCGAAGGTGTGGTCTAAATTTAGCAATGGTTACACCTTGGAAGAAACTGGGAGAGGCTGGCATTTTGGTTTGGCTTGCACTATTTTTGGCACAGAGGTCGAGACGAAAATATACTGTGGGCTACGCTCAGGGTTATAACAATATGGGGTTGCATAAGAAAATATAAGCTGACACATTCTGTGGCTCTACATGACTGAGGTGGCATTTAAAATAGTCGTCTATTTCGGCTGCCTCTCGCTGCTCCTTGCTGGGATTGTTTGTATTTTGGGCTGTTTGCACGGCTCCAAAAGTAAGCAGGGCATGGTGTCTGAGGAGAGGAGGACAGACAAGGGGGAGGAGAGGATGGCTTATATGCGAATCAAATTTGATTCAGGGGCAAAAACAGAGCGCTGGGTTTTTGTTTTTTGAATTGTTGGGAGTTCTTCATCGTGTGAATAATGTCCAGGTGTAAGAGCAGAAAAAGACACATTTTTCAAATGAGGTCTTTGGATAAAGGACTGAAAAGAAAATATTCAAAATGTTTTTGTCTGCTATTCACAATAGAGTGCATGAATATGTTGTTACATAAGGCTGTTGAATGAAATAATGTTTTCTTGGGCCTGGCAGCCAAAAGCTTTATTACATCTGGTCAAATGACATTTACTCAGTGATATCGTCTTTTCAGTTTGAGCCCAAATACCAATCATGGTCCACTGAAATTAGCATATCTAGTCAGTGGATTTACTGTAAAACTGATCACAAATCAGTTGAAAAAGGGCTCGTCTGCATATTTCCATAACAGATCTTTGGCTCTAACACACAACCTCCTTCCTCCTTGTCTTTCTCTCAGCCATGCGGCCGCGGTCCAGACTGCTGTCCAAGAGAGGACTCCTGCTGCCCACAATCAGAGAGGGCACAGAGGAGACGGTGAGGGATTTGAATGAAGCCAACACGCTCCACATTGCTGGCCACGGCCAGGCTGTCTCTTCCGAGGACTACTTCCTCTCCATCTGCCACCTGGCCCACCCCACCTTCCCCAGTGGAGATGTTTCACCGTACAACATCCACACACGGGAGCAGGACGCTGTCCACCAGAGGCTGCGGCTGTCACGGCTCAGCGGGACTTCATCGGAGTTCAACCCTACAGAGGAGGCACATACCATCGATATGCAGCAGGGAGAGGGGAAAGAACTAGATGGCAAACTCATTTTTGGAAACTCTGACCCCCTGGAGTATCTTTACGGACATCACAACAACCTCTCAGGAGATATGACGAAGACTCTTGTCGAAGGCAGGTTCACAAGGCAACATGGGAACATATGGAAGCAGCAGGTTGGCTCCAGATCTCACAGCATCCCCCATGCTTCGAGCCCTGCCTTCCCACGCCAACGCAAGAGCAGCTGCCCTGAGTTACACACCAGCACTAACACGTCTACTCCAAACAGCTCCCCAAAAAACAGCTCGGCCAGGTTGGAGGCCAGGAAGGGGAACCCAGCGGACAGTGGAGTGGAGGGGGAGAGACAGCATCCAGCCATCAAACAGTCCCTCATCTCCCAGTGGATCTCTGACTGTAGGTCGGCGTGGAGGGAGGCGCGCATGCGAGCCTGCATGCTGCCCGCCATTGCTGAGATATAGGATGCAAAAAGACAGACGTGACAGAAGACATCACACAATAAATTAACCTAATCTTTCTCTGGCAGTGTGTGAGACATTGACATTAGGAGATATGTAGTATGTGTATTATGCAGACATAGTATATAAGGGATATGATTAAATGCACACTTACAGAGGCAAGTAAATATTGCCACGATTTGTCTTTCTGTACCGACGTTATATCAGTGTCAGTATTTACTACCTATGCTTGATGTATGCTGGTGATCATACAAAATCATGAACACAGACAAATCTGCAAAAACCTTTTTTTTACCTTCCAGTGTTTTGTGAACTAATTATGTATCGATTAAACATTCTTTTGATACTCTCAACCTCACTGCCTGATTTCTTTATTTTGTGTCTTGGTACCGCGGTCGGTGTTTTCCTGCATGTGTAAATTCTTGGAAAATGAACTCCACTCTCAGCTCTGCTGGTGCCAGGTGATGGAGTTTCTATGGTAACTGTCGCGGGATCCTGTTCTGGTAAACACAAGTGCGGAGAGACACGCAGGCAGAGCCAAGATGACATTGCTGAACCTAAACATGTGAAGCTACAGGTCAGATGTTGCTGCGGTCTTACTGCGCTGCCTGCATGGCACAAATGAAAGTCGGGCAATTTTATAATAATGAGACGACAGGTGATTTCACACGGACACATTTCTGTATTGCAAAAAACACAGATTCTGAATTTAGATGTAGAAAGAAAAAATACAAGCTATGATAATAATACTGAGAATTGTTTCCATCCGAGTAGTTTTAACCAGAAAACACACTTCTATCGACAACACAAAGCGACCTCTGGATGTAGTTCTGAATCTTAAACACTAGAGGGGAGGTTTACGTCATTTACTACTTGAGAAAGTACTTTTATATTTTTTTATAACATCAAATCTCACCCCCATGTTATTTAAAACTAGCATTAATTATTAACAATCAACAATTAATTCTGACTGTGTTTTGATATATCTGCTATCTTTCCTTTGACAGTGTTCTGAGGTTTGGTCGAGGTGAAATTCTCCTGCAGGTAATCAAATGTTGAACATTAGACACTGTAAGTTACATACTGTAAGTTCTTACATTACAACAAGGTGGGTGAGGGTGATGAAAAAGTCCATGCTGAACTGTGCTGCTCGTGACTGCATGTAAAACCATTTTGAATCATTCGGTTTTACACTTCCTGGTTTAAATTTGGTTTTTGTACCCAAACGCATTTCCTATCTAATGACGGATTATCACCAACATTTTATTACAGACTAGATAAATTCACTCATGCAGCGGATTTATCTGACTGTCGGACATGTGTGACCTTTTTGGGTGTAATGTCACCATGTTTGTTTTTTTTGTTTTCTTGGTGCGTGCTTTTCTAAGATCTGAACCCCGAGGTGTGAAACGGGGGAAGGGGGAAACATAAACTGCAGTAATGCTGAAAGGAGTGGAAACTTTCAAGACTCTCAGCTCTCTATGTCTTTTCACACTTACCTCAGCATACCCCGGTGAGGCGTGGGCTTTTTTTACTAACCAGACAGACAGACAGACAGACAGACAGACAGACGGTGCAATGACAGCATATAAAATAGATTACATTCAGTATATTCATACATTTTCACACATTTAGGTTATGTTCAGATGAAGAAACTGTCTTAATCTTGATGACCATCATTATTATCATTGCTCTGCCTTTAAGGCTTAAAAACACCCAATCTAATTACACATACTTAATAAAACATCATCCGTATCTTCAGCTATAATGGACTTTAATACAACTCAAAAAGTGAATAATATATGAAAAATAAGGAACTCGGCTGTGTTGTGGAGGGAATCAGCCACATTTGAAGACCACACAAAAAAACATCATATGAAACTAACGTGTCACTTTTAACTTTTGACATCCGCTCTCTGTCCAACCCAGCCTGAGGCAATAGGTCATTTAACCCATAAGGACCCAGACCCAGAACCCTCAAAGGAAAATTATATGGGTTATACCACAGACCAAGTGGACCACATACAACACATTTCTAAAGTTTTTTTCAGAATAACACCCAAAGATCTGTGTTGTTACAAGATTACATGTCACATTGGACTTAATAAGGGGCATAAAGGTTAGGCTTATGGATGAAGTCCAAAGAAGAGTCTATTCAAGTTATATGCATAAAATAATATACAGCCTGTTCCCACTTTGTGTAGACATTGACCAATCAGAAGCAGTGTATGATCGTTGTGCGGTGATTGCCGTCCTATGCTATCTCATACATACTATACAGATAGTAAATTTACTGGACACCTACAGTATAATTACCTGTTACTTTTAGGTTTTAAAATAGGTTTTACATTAAAAAAAAACACACACATGATATACACACATGAGTTTTTTTCTTCTTGTTGTTTCCAGTTCTCATAAAACAGATACAGCAGCAATATGCTACTTCCGGATAGATTAATCAGTATTAACAGCATAATTGTGTAATAATGTATAACTGACAGGATGTGTGCTTTTACTGCTGCACATTTTGCTGTTAATATTTCACTTCTCTTACTTGGGAACACTGTAATAATTTGTCACTTTCTCATACTGTTCAGTTTAAATTGCATCATATTTTCTGCTACTTTTGTGGAAAACTCTCAAAAACGAATAGAGAAGTGTAACTAGACTAGACAGTATAGCAAAAGAGTGCAGAGGAAGCGACTCAGCTGACGTTATTACATCCTGTCAGTTCATCTCCACACAGGGTCACACTTTGCGGTCCAGGCTGGAGAGCTTTTTCATAAAAAGGAAGAACGAAATATGGTCATGGTTGGTAAACCCCCCTCCGCAAACCAATCAACATTCACTCTTACACCACCATAAGGGCAACTATTAAAATAAACAACATTTCCATGATGTGTGATCATACGCGTGTTGGCACTGCACTGAAAGCTGGACTGCAGTGTCACCCCTCTCTGTTCCTGTGTGTGTCGGAGTGTATGAAAGAACAGGCTGTACTTGTACTGAGAGCTGGTACACCGCACTCTCCCCAATAAGTAAAACCCATGAAATATTAACTACAGGAAATATAAAATATTCACGCTTGCTAAGTGCAGTCTGTCTGTCAGAATGAAAATGGAATTCAGCAGAGATGACAACAGCAACATACTCGACCAGTGCATACCACAACAATGACTAAATCCCCCCGATAACTCAACAAGAGCTTGTGGTAACTAACTAACAGTGCTCTACGTTTGAATTTGTTTGGGTTTGGTACGGATTTCATTTTTCTTTTCTTTTATAACATTACTCCCGCAGCCAAAGTCACCCTTGCTGACCACATCACTTCTGTTATTTGGCCTGTACCAAATGCAGAAATGGGTGAAATTCCCTTAACTGGTCTTTACTGTGAGGGAAGACCCCTGTGTCCAAAATTAGCCCAGCATTGACATTCACAAGTTTAAGCAACTCCTTCTATATCGCAAGAATTAACGTGGTTGATGGAATATTAACAAAAATATTTTTTGCTTTAAAGCAAAATCTAGTCATGAAGACATTTAAAAGTATCTTTTCTCAACACTTATTTTTAAATTATGATTTTTAAGATGCGTTACAGGATTGCGTTTCCACTTGCCATGTCAGTTTCACCCAGCACAATCGGTCAGTTTGCCCTCAACTCTTTGGTAGTTTCCAACAGTGAAGGTAGTTTCGATATTACGCCAGTCTCTTCTGCCATCTTCTCAAGACAGTTTCAAAACAGTAAAATCAAAACACTCTGCAAAAATAGACCCACTGCAAAGGAGTGAGATTTCGTCATTTCTGTAGTTTGGGGGGCCCATTCCAATAAAATACACTTAAGTTTCTGATTCCAAACAATACAGGAGTCATCAGGAGTCAGTTATCATTTTCAATCTTCGTGTGTTCTCATTTTAATCTTAGTAGGTAAACTGGTGACACGTACGTGTGGATCTGAGTGTGAATGCTTGCTTGTCTCTACGTGTCAGACCTGTACCCCCCGTCTCAGGGTGCCAGCTGGAATCGGCTCCAGCCACCCGCTAAACAGCTACAGAAAATGGATGGATGGATGTTCTCATTTTCTTAAAATTGTCATGTGTTCCCTAATTTGTTATTACAAACGGTACAGCTTATTACAAGAAAGGAGGACTTTCATTGCAATCGCAGTTATCTTTGTGGCCAAGATGGACAAGAAAAGGGAAGGACATCAGATAATAGAGAAGGAAAACAAAGTTGAAACATGACTCTGTGAAAAAAGGGAAAGTGGGACTAAAACTGAAACTGACATTTGGAACATGCTTTCTACAGAAACCGAGCATTTCTCTGCAGCGAGGGCATATCATTTCAAGTCTATCACGGCTTGAAGGTTTATTTTATTCTTGTTTAACAGCACAGGGCCAAATGTTGCCCATTTTGAAACCCCTTCATGTGACCCAGACATAGAACATATATACAAATATTTAACTTAGATATAATAAAATGTATATAAAACAATACATTTAGTTACTTATAGACCTACATTCCTACATATATACATATTTTACATCACAAATGTCACGGCAGTGTAACTACCAAGAAACTGCAATGGAAGAAAAGGAAATATTTTTCTGAGAACTCACACATTTGATTTAGCACTGTAGACACTAAAGGTGTTAACCACTGGTGCACACATATAGACATACAGACTCGATGTGACAAAGATCATCAGCCCACACTTTGTGTTGCCAAATCTTTGAAGCCTACACATATCTCATATGAACTAACTTGATTTAATTTTTAATTTCTAACAAAGTCTATCAAATTGTGGCAGAATAAATATTGAGAAAATATGCCAAAATAATGATTTAGTGTGCCTTTCCTTCATTTATTTTTTCTTTTTTAACAAGTGGTATTCCAAACGCCGGTATTCTGACACCACGGGTCGCCAAATACAAACACTTTCTCTTGCCCCTGAGACACATATTGACACATAAAAGCCACCATTAAAGGTGGAGTGGTTGATTCTAGAGAAATCTAATACCACGACAAATGCCGTAATATACTGCAGCTAATATAGCAACAAAACTAGTGACATCACTAATGTTCACTGTGTTGTGGGTTCGGGTCACTTTATTTGCTGTTGTGCCGCAAACATATTGAGAGCCAAGCACACCGGCTCGAGGCAGTCACGCTCACAGCTCAGATCTTGTCAAACTAGAAAGACGACTGGATGGCAAACTAGAAAGGAAACCGAATGTACGTGGACAATGAATGTTATCTGACACAAACCCTGTCTGGAACAGCTGGAAAAACTAGTGTTATTATGCTCGATCTATTCGACTTCCTTTGTTTCTGATAAAGCCAGGTGTGTGTAGGACAGTGAGGTGATATTTGCTGAATGTTTTTTGTTGTTGTTTTTTTTTTTTTTGCATTGATCACATTAGCAAGGATCATGTATCCCACATTACATTACTACAGTACTACTTGTTTTTATTTTTCTTCTTGATGGCATCAAAATAAATAACATGCAAAATAGGTGTGTGTATATATATATATATATATATATATATATATATATATATATATATATAATAGGTCACATGACAATTTATGAAAACAGGGTAAAGTACAAATTTGATGTAAAAGTTTAGTTGTACACACAGGCTTGCAGTTCCGATCAGTGAAAATACTAAAAACTTTTTTTTATGCATTCTTATTCTCATACGTAATACTTCAATTTACTATTAAAATCTAAAATCAAATCTAAATCAGATCCAATTATTAATGTAACTGGGGAGGGGACAGAGGAATGAATGAGTAATGTGGTTTTTATTTTGAAGTTTCACTTTCCAGTCACGGAAATTTCCCACAGGGGAAATTTCCCATAAGACAGTATTTAACGCGACCCTTGACTTCTACCTATCACAGTTCTTCTGCCAGCACACTTTGCTCTACAGCTAAGCTCTCTAGCTGCACTTATTACAGCTTCTAATCTAAGCTTCTGTCATCTTCGCCACAAAGGAACCAACAATGTCCGGCATCATGAAAGTGTTTCTGCTTCTGGCTGTCACCATCTGCGTCTCTAAAGCTCTCCGTAAGTTTCTATATTAGTTATCATTTAAAACTCTAACCCCGACAATATGAGGTTTGTTGTTGTTGACAGAAAAAGAAAGCATCTATCATACATTTTGGTGTAAGCTGATTTGAATGAAATTATAACACTTTGCTCTCTCTCTCTCTAGCCTTTGAATCAGGACAGCAGTGCCTGTGTCGAAGTGTCAGGCACAATCTTGTGAAGTCTGAAACAAAGGACATCCAGATCTACCCAGCAACCATCTTCTGTGACAAAGTGGAGATTGTGTAAGATACACTAAAATCTTTAATTACGACTGTGGGAATGTGGGGTGTAATTGCGATAATCACAAAGTTGTCGTAACCACAAAATTAGATTTGAATCAGTGTTTTAAGATTTTCATGCCTGACCTCAGCTGTAATGAAAACTCTAATGAACTCTTGCAAAAGCAAAAACAACCTGCATGCTTAGGGCTTATCACAAATCTCCAAAAGTTACCAGCCTACGCCTCTGAATCAGTGATGTACCTGTTTATGTACTGAAGAGAGGGTGCTTTTTTCTCACCTGGGCTCACCTTTACTGTCCTTTTCAACAGTGTCACCACCAACAGCGGCCTTCGCTATTGCCTGAACCCCAACTTGAGAGCAGTGAAAAAGCTCCTGGCTAAAGTCATGTGAGTACATTTACATTAACATTAATTCGAGCCTCATCTTCAGGATACACTGACCACTCTATTACTAATGTAAATCTTTCAGTCAATCACCATATTTGATAGAAATAAGAGTAATAAGACATAATGCTTTATCTAATGTGTGTCCTTCTTGTTTTATTATCATCTATAGAAACAAAAGTCAGATCAAATCCTCTACTCCCAGACCAACTGAGAACGCTTCTACCCCAGGCAGCACTGACACGACTCGCATCTGAATCTCTTTAACTCTCTGGATCAGTAGAAAGCTCGGATGACCTCTGACCTAAAAGCACCTTGAATGAATGTGTATGCATAATGAGTGAAGCTGTCTGTCTGTCTACGAAGATACACTTCGTAATGTATTTATCTTCTATTTATACTGATGCACACAATTCATTTCTGTTTCAACGTGTTGTAAAAGTTTTTCGGAAGTTTGCTGTTGTCAGTTGTTGTTGATGTTTTTTATACATAATAAAAGAAAAATCAAAGAAGCATTGAGTAATCGTTTTCTGTTTCCAGTCTGACAGTCTGATTCTGTCCTGTGTCTACAGTGCTACCTCGTGGCTCAAGGCTGCCACTGCAAGAAATTTAGCATATGTACTCTAATGCAGTAGTAGGTTGCCAAGTAGCTCCAAACTGCCCGAGTCTAGAGAGACTCCTGAAAATCAGTCAGTCCTAACCTTTAGTTTTTGATATAAGTGGACAAAACACAACATTAAAACGAGTTGAAATGTCTGGGCTCAGTCACTGCTGTAGGTCATGTACTTTCTTTGTCGGTAGACCAAAGTCATGTGCCGACTGACATGGTGATGGGGCGCAGTTGTCTGTCATGACAGTCAGGGAATGGACGTCACAGCTACAACATGTGAACAGAACAGATGGACAATTGATATCATCTGTTGGTCTTTTTAATCTCTCTTAGGTGTGTTTCCCGTTTTAAATTCAGATTTGTTGGATGGGCAGCAGTGTAATTATAACTCAGAATTAAGAAGAAAGAATCACAACTAATGGTTTCCATGATGCTACATAGCATCTCTGGTGTAATGAATAATAATAGTTGCAAACAAATCACTGAAAAATCCAAAATACAAGTCTAACTAAAATAAATATATATCTATACTGAACAAATATGAGATAAAAAGATTGAAAGAAAAAACATTTAAGTCAAACTCTTCACCAAGTTATAGTTTAAGACCGCACACTAATTTGCTCAGTGCCGATGCTGAATGAAATGTATTCCTGAGGTGCAAACCTTCAGCTAACCTTTGTCGCTAACCTTAGGTTGCTGAATGTAGTTTGTTTAGTGAGCTGTGCTTGAGAAATACTTAAGAATCATCTGAGTATATATCCTATTGCTTTGTCTCACTGTCTATCATGCCATTTTGCAATAAGAACCATTACATCGCCGGTGGTCCAATCAGACCACAGACCTGCACTTGATTGTGCAGGGTTTGATTGTGCGTTGTGACCTATCACTAACATGTTACTGCCCCCTCGTGGCACGATATACGAATACAAAAATATAGAAATGACCAAGAACCTAAAACACTCATATTGGCTCCAGTAACACCAGTTCTTAGAAGTTTAAACAGACCGACCTCAGGGCTGTAAAGCCACTGGTTGACCTTTGTACCTGGATGTTTGAAAAACGCTGCAAAACTTCCCACTACATTGTTCCAATGTGTCAGAAAACATCATGCACGACAGATAGGCTGTTCTACATGATTCACAGCTCTGCTAGAGTTCTGTGGTATAGTAATTATTTGTATCCCACATCTAGTGTTTTACATGGATTATTCACCAGTATCTAACCCAACACTGACTGACGGTAATGTTTTACGTATCTTGGGGTTTTCTTCATGACATGTACACACATGAGTGTATCATTTCGTGATAAACGATAAAAAGTTGTTGATGACTCACCTTACACTTCAGTGAAACGATGGATGGGCCTCACTGCAAAAGCACAACTTTATATCTGCGTTCACTGAGTTTGGTGCAGTGACAGCACAGAATCTGAAACCAACAGGGAGTAACGTTGATTTACAAACTTTCCTGATGGAAAGATTGCGATGTAGCAAACCTGCTTACAGCATATTCCCCGCCAGACTAGACACCACCAGGTTCTGAGGTTGTGTTCAGTCCCAGGTCAGACACTTGCTCATAGCGCCACCTGCAATGCATAGCAGTGGGAGAGTTACACACACTTGCTATAAAAGGCAAACATTATTCCTGACAAGTCCTTCCCTATCTGCTCATATTTACAGGAAACACATGAATATGCTGAAGCAGGTAGCACCCTGCTTTCTGTTTCATGAGGACTTTAGTCATTTATGTTTTATTATTTGGTTGTTTTGACTGTTTTTATGTTTTTTACATTTTGTTCCATGTTTTTTTTTTGTTTGTTTGTTTGTTGTTTGTTTCTTTTTTTTATCACAGACGTGATTTATAAAATAAAACATTTTTAGTCTCAACCTGGGTCTGAAACTATTTCATCATAAATGTATCTCAATTTTCTGTCCACTGGTGCCCTTCATATTTTCTCGCCCATGCTCCTCACACAGCCTGAGACTACCACTGTCGCCAAAAGCGAGTTACCATTAAAGGGTCTTAGAGGAACTTACATGTTTCAGATACCAAAGGACACCAAAGCTGCAGACAGACTGAGATTACAGGGTCAGTAGCCAGCCAACACCACATGTCCCACGCTCAAGTCTGACAGGGGCGGCTCAGAACGGTCGAGTCTCATAGGCTGTGATCCTATACACCCATCATACACACCACACACCAAATACACACACAGAGAGAAAGAGAGAAGAATCACCCCCTAATTATAAACCTAATCCTAAACCAAAGTTAAATGTAAAACTATCTGTCCTTGTTTGTTTCTTTGTTCTCCTTATGGGGACCAACTTTTGGAACCCAAATGATTGATCATCCATTATGTGACTGTGAAAACAGATTTCTGTCTCCACAAAGTGAGCAATGCACAATTACAAATTCAATTTCATACATAAAACATGGCAAGCCATCATCTGACCATCTCAGTTTTGAAATATGACATTTGAATCGTGTGTCACTTGGCACTGTTTAATATATGGCAACATTTCACAATGTCGCTGTATTGCACCACACTTCTTCCCAAACAGACTGCATGGCTTTAAGTTTCAGAGGATCACTTCCGCCGGCCGGCTCCGTGCCTGGAGTGGTGCGTTCACTGGAGCTGTGCGTGGACGTCTCGTCGCTCTGTTTACTCTTTGCATGTCCAAAAGTCATGGATGAACCAACCGGTGGACAAACATACAGTATTTGCTCATTTGGTCAGTTAAAGCGGCGCGACTGTGACCAAGAAACAACCGCAGCTGTGGAATAATTTCAACCGGAGAGGAGAGGAAATATTGACAGGTCGAGGTGAGTGTTAAATATACTGCAGACAAACACTTGTCCTTCATGCAAATGACTGAACAACAATATAAATACAAGAAGACAGGATCCGATGCAGTTGAATCCATGTATGGAACATACTAATCATATGCAATAGTTTTCCCCCTGATATTTAGGTGGTTAATGTCTTAAATGTTTTATGTGGTTATAATAACAGCTTACAGATCACTGTAGATGTTATTCCCTCACGCCTATGGCGTGACTTCGGTTCCTGTTTTTTGCAAGTCACTGTATCTGGCTCCCCACAGCGCTGACGTGAACAACAGCAGATAGATGTCAGCTGTCTGGGAAGTAGCTTTTCAAAATACCACCGACCCAAATGTGAGAAACCCGAAGTCAGACAGAATTTAGATTTCATTTTTTTTTGCAGATCATCATTTCGTTTAGGGGGGAGATGCAGGTGGATTCCAGTGGAAAGTGAGCACAGAGCAGGCTGATAAGGAGCACAGAGATAACAGAGATACACAGGTTCACCAGAGGACTAGTGTGGGTTGCTTTCTTTACACAAGAAGGAACTACACGTACAACATACTGCATTCTCTCATGCAGACGGTATTTCCTTAATCCTTAATAATTAAGTTTCATTTCCTTGTGAATATGAGCCACACAGTTTGGTTGTTTTTCTCTGACATGGGCAGGCAGACAAAGATAGATAGATAGATAGATAGATAGATAGATAGATAGATAGATAGATAGATAGATAGATAGATAGATACTTTATTGATCCCAAAGGGAAACATCTATAAAGTATCTATATATCTGTCTATATATCTGTCCATGTCAGAGAAAAGCTGGCTGAGAGGCTGGTGTGTGAGGGTGACTCTGACATAAACTAATATTAATGACTGTGCTGTAACCAGACTCTCTGGTTCTATTTGGAGCGGGTCAGAAATATGACCCTGTGCACGGTAAGTACAGTTATCTAATGCGTTCTTCAATGACCTAACAGCAGTTAGATTAATGAAGAAATGCATTTATTTATTAGCCTCTCTTCCTCTCTAAGGCTGCGGTTACACCGTGTTGTTGTGCTAACACACTTCTCCTCCATAGGAGCAGGCCATCCTTACTGCCCACTGACCCTTGTAACACTGTTTGTAGCCGTATTGACCTCCACACTATCACCCTCCAGGACAATTCAGCGGTCAGCTTTGCTCGTCTTCTGTCAGAATGGCCTCAAGACGGGGAGACCTTCCAGGTAATTTTAGATTTAGACTCTCAGAGGTGCGATAATCCTCACACGTCGTCATTTGTGAAATGATTGCTTGTTTTGCTGAGACTTCAGAAATAGTTTCCTATCACCGGATTACAAATCTAAGTCTAATATTTCTTCTTCTCTCCCATCTTTCAGCACTTGAGTCCGGCACGTCATCCGGATTCTTCGGTGCCTTATCGTCTCCAATTGGAATGACTCGGCGCAATATCAGTTATGACGAGCACATGGACGCCCCCATGCATTCACCACCTCCGGATTTAACTGTAAACATCTTATGGAAAGACCCTGTCATCCCACAGCACAAGTTCAGAAATGCTGCAGAGGTGCTTTCCTCTTTATTTTCTCCTGCCTGATTCAAATTCTTTGAAGCGGTTGCATGGGCAAAAAGTTGTTTCTGTTTTGTGTTCACTTGACTTTCTGAAAATGATGCGCATGCCTGGACTCGGATGATTTTCTTGCCTATTATGTTTATCAGTCATGTAACTGTTTTGTAAGCTTATCCTAACAGTGTCAACTTGTGTGTGACTAGGAAAGCGAGAGCGGTGGGAAGTTGCTGACTTTTGAGGCAGCGACGCCAGCCAAGTCCTCAGTGCCTGTTGTGAAAGCCAAAGCCACCTCTTTAATGAGCTCACTTATGATCAGTAAGTTAACAGAGTCATTTAACATTTATTTCATTTTGATAAATATCTATGTGCACAAGTTACAAAGACGCTGATAAGTCCATTCGCTGCATGTCACCAGGTTGTGTAAGCTTCATCAATGATTGTCCAAATGGTCGCTGCCTTGGCACCCAAATATGGATAACAATCTTCAGTATCAGCAGGCTATAATGGAGTGCAGCGCGTTAGAACAGTGACTGGCTTTGTCTCCGCCGCTGACTGTGCACCTATCTTCACTTAGAACAGACCCAGGAGAACCTACAGAAGTTTGAGCACCAGGCAGGGCTGACAGATGCCGGGTATTCTCCCCATAAGGGGCTGTCTGCCGAGGAGACTCGCTTTCATCGACTTGGTGACACATTGCCAGTGAGTATGAACAAATATGAGGTAAAAGCGGGTGCCAAGAAGCGGTGAAAAGTTTCCCGCTCCTCTCAGATAACAAGAAATAACAGAATAAGTATCTCTTTACACCAAACACGTGCCAGCTGTGTTAGAAAGCAACACAATCCAATTGCATTGAAGTGAAAAACTGGTTTAAATGGCCTAAATGAAAGGTCACAGGTGTGACCTTCACCTGATGAACCTGATCAGGTGTATCTTATGTCTGTTTTGGATGAAAAGTCATACCAAACCAGGACTTATCAAGTGAAAGAGGTTGTTTCTCTACCTTCAAGTGTTTTCCACCACCTGTGAACTTTTGGCAAGTATGAGTTCATTATATTCCAGCAGCTTGAGTCCTGAGTTCAGTCCAGTACACGAGTCCTGATTGAAGGCTTTAGCACACAGTACCCGTATGTATGTGTACATGCACAAAGGTTGTGTTTTCTTTTCTGTCTAGATTTGTTTAGCTCCCCTTCTCGTGTTTCATGTGCTATCAGCTTACCTGTGACAAGTGCAACAACATTCCACACTGTTATGATTTTAAACACACAAGATCACAGTATCAAGGTGTCAAGGTATCAAGGTTCATTTATTTATGATTTTACAGGGTTGCACAATGAAATGTAGGTTAGATTTCATTCATGCAACAAACATATAGAAAATAAAAATATAGATACAATAGATACAGTTACTTATATACATTTAGATAGATACACCAAGAAGAAATCACACTGTTACAATCATTTCATGAGAAGAGGTACAGAACATATTTTATTCCAACTTTATGGGCAACGCTATATGAATATAAATATGTTATAAGGTATACACAATATGGACTGAGTGAAATGAATATAAT
Source organism: Nibea coibor (assembly GCA_023373845.1). Lineage (NCBI taxonomy): Eukaryota > Metazoa > Chordata > Actinopteri > Sciaenidae > Nibea > Nibea coibor. The sequence goes on along the minus strand of CM041739.1, from coordinate 11,630,697 downwards.
GTACACCTTTATGCATGTATATATATAGGGTTGTATTCTTATTAAAATTATTACATTGTTTGTAATTACATAAAATAGCCAATTATTTCTGTGAGAAATGATGCCGACTAATGATGATAATGGCAGGTTGTTGTATCCTCTGTGGTGATTGCAGTCCAAACACTGAATAACAAACCAGGCAAACACATTACGTAATCAGCTGTAGCTTCTAGCAGGAGTGTTGCCAGGCAACGCCCTCAAATGAATCGAGCCCCCTTATTTTCCCAAACGGACCAATCACAGAGCTCCTAACATAAGAGACATTTCCTTTAGGCCCACTGCGGTGTACAGACGGCGACCGTCTGTATTTTTTCGAAGAACAATAGTCCGTTAAACTTGTTGAAACATCTAATTATGGACAAAATGAAGGAATCTGTCGGACTGCAACGCCAGAGAAACTGTATCATAAAAAGGTATGTCACCGGATTCACTGTGTTTGTCCACAGTCCGGCCGGGACGGGAGGCCGTTAGCACAGCATCGCTGTAGCACTGGAGCTAACCCGAGTAAACAAACTATATTTATCTGTTTTTTAGACTGGAACCGTTTTTCATAAACTTTATACAGTGGAGCTCATAACTGAGTCAAGAGCAAACCGACTGACGTTAGTATAAGTTGGATAAATAACGGTAGCTTTGTGTGTAGCTTGATAAGTTAGCTGTTTGGCTTAGCTAGCCTGCTAGTTGACGGCAGACGTTCACGGATGTTGCTGAATAAAATGGAGGTTACAGAAAAAAATCACTAGAAACTGCTCCATGACTGTACAGACTTTTTTAAAAAACATAATTCAGACACTTGTCAGACCCCTGTCTAACCTCCCCATCTTGTCTCCATGTAGGCTAGCTGACAACAAACGAGGCCTTTCATTTGCTAACTCAATGTAAACCATATAATACACTAGTCCCACTTGTAGCCTGTCATGTGCTATCATTTATTTAGCATAGAAGCGTTTGTAAACGACAAACCCGTCTCTGTTTCATGCATACCAGAGAAGCACCGGGTCTAGCGTGTAACATGTTTATCTGGCTTTCAAGTGCCAAACTCATGTTGAGTCCTGAGTCTGGCTGAGGTCCAGCAGGGATGAACTTAAACAGGATGCCAGATAATACACAGGCCTTTAAAGCCACGGGGATGCTCCCTGTTATTTATTTACACGATGGCCACTACCCTCAGCAGAGTGCAGGGCCACATAAACAAGACTGGCATGAGTTTGGTGGGACGTTCAGCATATGGATGAGAATATACACACACTGAATAGAGACTGAAGATTGAAAATATCAAACATTAAGGTGAGTGTGATCCGTCGTGTATTTGTTTGATCGATGCCACTGTTAATGTTTCAGTGTAAGGCAAGCGGGTTATATTAACTTAGACTGGCGGCTTTTGTAGCTGTTGCAGGCAGAGCAACCGTTTTCCTGAGTGTGTTTTTTAATGCAGCAATGGCCTTCAAATAAAACCTCTTGGCTCAGTATCTTATCTTATGAATGCTCATCATGTGTAGTACTAATAATAATAGTAATGTGGCCTCTAAAGTGGTCCTCTCTCCGTCTCTTCCCACCCACCACAAGGTCACAGGTGATAGGCTCAGGGGATCTCTGACGCACTTTTTTTAATTTTTGATCTGCAGGTCCAGAAAAACACAGCTGACCTTTTGCATTGTGTATCCCGGGAGTGTTTGCTCTTTCAAATAAGATCAATCCTTTCTGAAAGCACAGACGTGTTGTTTGTCTGACATGAACGCAGGGTGGAAAAGTGTGTCAGCTTGTTCCTTCTGCAGATTGCCTCGTTCAGAAATGAATTACCAGCCAACTGGTTTGTTTCTGTTGTTATCGGGTTGTTTCATTGCTTGTTTTTTTTGTTTTTCTGTCTGTGCAGAAGTTGAGAATGCCAAGCGGGGACTTCAAGGAGGACAGGCTTACAACATCAGCACAGTCCACCCCAAGTGGCACCCCGTGTGTCACCCCCTCCGTCACTCCCAGTGTCACCCCCTGTGTTAGTCCCCACACATCACCGGCCGTTAGCCGCAGGTAGGTGTCACGCTGCCGGATGTTTAGCTCATGTTGTTATTTTGCTATATCGTAGATATTGCGTCATGTGACCCATTTTCCTGCATGTTCGTGTGTCGCCCTTGCTCGGTGGGAATACAGGACCTGGTTCCAGCTGAGTCCTGCGCCTTTTCTTACCACCCCTGAGCCCCACAGTCCCAACCCAAACACAGACATGGGAGGAAATGAGGGAGGAGGAGGAGGAGAGAGATGGAACTTCTTTGGAACTCGATCTGTGGTACAGAAGTCCCCCACGGATCCAGGCTCTGATACCAGCACAGGTGAGAGATTTACACCCAGTCCAGCATCTGGATGTCGCTTGTAATGCGATATAATTGTGATTAATGGACAGTAGATAGATCGTCGTAGCAGTAGGTTGAACTCTGCGCCACGTTAATCTGTGGTGAGGCCCTTGCTTTTGTTATTTCTCTGAATACAATAGTGCTTGTTCCACTGCCACAGAAAAAAGCTGGTGTCACTGAATGGCTCTTGAAATCAGCATGGATTTTCCAGTGACACGGGTGGAGCTATATCGAAGCCACAATATGTGCTCCAGATGTTTAAATGGATACCCCTCCACCCAAAAATTAAGTTACAAGATGGGACTCTCATCACTTTTGTTACTACAGGCTAAGAGCTAATAAAAATCTACATTATTAATGAGGCCTGTTTCCCCTCTGCCCACACCTGGTTGTGGTTTAGAAGATTATGTAAGTTGTAATAATAGTGAAGTTATCCATATGAAATCATGACACTAAAGCTGCTCTCTATAATCGCAAGACTTGGGTTATTGTAACATCTACCGCTTCCTCCTCTCTACTGAAGGCTTCTCACTGCAGTCCTACTTTGGCATGCAGAAGTCCTCCACCATGGATGGCACCAACACTCAGGTCAACTTCAAGGCGGAGGACCCTGCCCACTTCATGCCCCCCAAGATCGAAATCTCGGGCATCGAGGCCAAGCGGGTGCCCCCACGGCCACACAAACTAAAACCTCGGGACATGAATGTTTTGACACCTTCAGGCTTCTGAAGCCCGACTGGCGGAGTAGTTAAACCTCTGTACGACATGAGTTCTTTTTTTTTTCTCCACCTGGTTGCTCCTTTTTGGGTTTTTTTTCCTGTCTTCCTCTGTCCCCCCTGCCTCCCTGCTAATTCACAGAGGCCGAGAGGAATGAGGACCACCTATAGTATTAGCTCACCAACCCAAGGGCCATCACCGCACCGTTATCCCTCCCAGTGGATCTACATAGACGGATCGCCATCTGTTCGTCACGCCATCCCCTTCCTATCTCCTCCTACTCATTGGTCCAAATAAACACCATGTGAAGTAACTTCATCTGTCATCTCTGAACATGGCACTGCTTTGTAGTATTATTATTGTTGTTGTTCTGTCCTAAAGGGTGCATTGCCATGCATTGCCTTGCTGTCCTCGTTCCTTTGTTAGTGATGGCATGAGATTCAAGTTGTTGAAATATCTTGTCAGTCCTTTGCTCATTAAGAACTTAAGCATTGCTTCTCAAACTGAAACTGACCAGCTATTTCAATTCACCATGCTCAGTTGCCTCATTTGTATTATGTATTTTTTGTTATTTTAAACAAGCTCACAGATTTGTAGTTGTGTAGTGCTTTTCTCTGGTAGCATGCAGAGTATAGTGTGGTATGACTGATATTGTGCCTAATTTTGCTAAGCTTGTTTTTTTGGCATTCTTGCTATCAAAGAAGCTTCTGTTTTTTTTTTTTATTACATGAAAGAGCATCTTATTTTGCTTTGTGTGAGAGAGTATGACTGACGCTGGCCTGATGTGATTCATTTTTTTATGATTATTATTTGGACTTGTATATTTTCAGATTGTTCTGCAACACAGTTCATTCGAAATAATAGTTGGTATGTTGACCTTATCACATTTTTATATTTCATCCCGATATAGTTTCAGCATACTAGGAGAAAGACAAAGCATTGAAGTGATCATTTGCAATTTTTATTTCATTTTCTTTTTGTGTCGCAAATCTCTGCTGTTTTTTATTTGAAAAAGTTGATGAATTCCAGTAAGTAATTGCACAAGGGGGTTAGTCTCCCACTTACGTCTGTAAATAAATCTGATACTAACAAGCAAGAATTGTTCCCTGGTTCCTTTCTTCATTCAAACATGAAATTATGAGCATGTGGAGTCCGTACAAACACCTCCTTCTTTAGGGTCTGGGCCACTCTTTCATATCTTCATTTGGCACACTTGTACAATCCAGTGAGATAAAATACAACAACTCTGTCATAAGTTGTTCTTTTATGGAGTTTATAATGTTTCAGTCAGAGATTTTAATTTAACGTATCTTTACAGTGGACTGCATTATATTGAGGGGTGTTTCTAATATTCAGTCCTCATGTATGTAAAAGGGGTGGACAAAATGTTAGACAGTTGTATTCATCACATTATCACATTAGATTGTAGAAGTGATGAAGTGTAGCTCATGAAGTGGCCAGTTGGTCTATATTTACAGTCACGCATCTTTTTATTTTAATGAAATGCTATTTTGTGATTAACATGCCATTTTTGGGACATGGGTGACGATTCAGAGGAGGTTTCAAATATAAAAATGACATACATGCATTGAAGTGAAAGTAACAACAATGCATTTGTACATCTTCTTTGTCATTAAAAAAATAACTGGCCCCAAGCTGAATTTTCCTTTGCTATCATATCAACACACGGAAGTGAAATTCATCCCCTGCGGCCGTAATGTACAATGACTTAACACTAGACTTCAGCTACAGTGTTTGTCCAGAAGATGGCGCAATAAGTTCAACATGAAATCACCCAATAGAAGTCACACAGTTTTATTACTGAATAACTAGTTTGTCTTTCATATTTTCATTCTGTCTTATTATCACTGACATGCTGAAATTAAATGATGGTTGAGTAGCTAAAAATAGTAGCATTTAAAAGTGTGTCAGCAAATTAATTCTGCCACACCCATGGGAAGAATGAGTTTCTTTGTTGACTAGTCACTCAGGTCTCACTGGTTTAGATGGTCTTGTTCAAAAATAGAGATGAATTAATACAGTAACTACACTGGCTCCATTATTAACTATTCCTCAGTCCACATGAATCTAATGAATCTAATTCAGACCATCAGTGAGTCAAAAGGTAGAAACAATAGAAGCCCCCACCCAGAGGCTCCACCATGAACTGGATGAGTTTGCAGCCTCGGTAAAGTTCTCAGCCGTTATTGTCTGATGCTCTGTTTATTGTGTGGGTGTGGGTGGGCGAGAGAGAAAGACAGCAACAGTGTGTGTGTTTGTGTGTGTGTGCATATGGTAGATTTATTACAGGGTGTGTCTGTTTCCTTGTTTTCATACTTCCAGAAAAATGCCATGATGCACATACAGAGATTGTGCAATGTGATGCTGAGCACAAGTTAACAGTGAATCTCCATTTAGATTTGGTGCCGTAGTTCCAACAGAATCAAGCTTTCACTTTTTTTCTCATCATCTTAAAACTTTGACTTTCATTTATTCCGAAATGGACTGGAGCTCGTAAAGGGAGCGCTCATTTACTTAATTACAGGCCGTCGAGTTGGCTACGTCTGGTTTTCAGGTGGTGCTACAGGAGCGATGGGTGAACACCGTAAGAGACAGGCAAGCGCAAACTAGTGATGGGAAGTTTGGCCCTTTTTAGGAAGTCGGATCATTTGTGTCAGCTCACCAAGAAGAGCTGGCTCTTTCCTAAACGGTTCTTCGTTTTACCACTTATACCTTTTATAAGTATGTATGTACACACATATCATTTCAATACGTCCTTTCTGTGTATTCAAAAGTTAAAAAAAAAATACATTTTCTAATATCAATAAACTGATGTAGCCAGTTGTTTTCATTGCATTTACAGACCCTTATAAAAAAAAAAGGCTGCGTGTGACATTCAGTTACTGCGCAGAGCACCGGTAGCAACCTGTATTACTTTACAAAGCAAAAAATAAAAAAATAAAAATCTCTCTGATGTGAGCCGGCTCCCATCGTTCATTTAAAAGAGCCGCCGGAGGTGAAAAACAGAAAGGAGATAGTGCTTTTTGTATGAAGGCAGATGGAGATATTCAGTCTTGGGTCACATTTCTGTTGGAAACATTCTGCATGGCACATAAACAACTAGGCTGCGAGGGCAGTGTCAGTTACGCTGAACCAAAAACACCCAGAGCAAAGGCAAGAAACATAATGGGTGGGGGAGTCCGAGAGGGAGAGAAACAGGGAAATGAAGAAGTAGAGGGATGGAAGGGTGGAGTCCCCCGACAGCCATGACATAATACAGATGGCTCTCTCTCAGGGTTCGACATGACGTGATTGCATACCCCCGCCCCTTCTCGAGGTCCCTGCCCCCACCTCTGTTGTGATCCCACGCAAATCATCCAGCCGCTCGCAGAAATGCCACGGCAAGCACCACCCTACCAGAGTGACCACCACCACCACCACCACCAAAACAAACACCTCATCTGCAACCTGACACGACACACTTACTCATCTATATTTTGAAAAAAGACAGTCTATCCAAATTCCTTTCCAACTTCGAAGCAGCGACATTTAATCCACAGACTATTTTAACCCCACACCCCGATGACACAATTCCAATGTACCAGTCTGTCAAAACCAAGATGTGGGCACATAACTGGAAACAATGCGGGTGCCAGTTTACAAGGAAACCACAAAATATTTTTAAGATCGGCTTGACCCAGGTTTGTGAGCGTTAGAGGTCTTATATTTACTGAAGGCTAAATGTGCTCGGTAAAAAGGTCAGGAAGATTGTGTGAACTTTCATCTGTTACATGTAGGAGTGGTGAGCACTTTATGTCAGAGTGCCTTCAGAAATATGAAGAGAAATCCTTTTGCCAGCTCTCGACTGAACTGAAATGCACACCAGGAAATGGAAATGCATATCAGAACATCAGATTGATGCTTTTGAACACCGTGAGATGAATCGTGTGTTTCTTGTATCATCTATTTCATCTGTCTTCAGCAAGATAATAATAAGATATAATCAAGATAATAATACAAGAGACAGACAAGACTTTATTACTGCAATTACATTTCATTTACAGCTTCATATGCAGTGCACTTATCCGTTAAACTCCCAACTTGCATGTGCAACAAGCGTCACCGTCCAGAGCGATGACTAATGTGGTGTTTTTTCAAAGCCAATCTAATTATTCACTCATATAGCTGGTGATAAAACATGGCAAGGGAATTGAAGGGGGGGGTCCCTCGTTGACGTTTGCTGCTGGGTGGGACTCACTGTGTCGTATGCTACACCATCTGACTCCGGAGCCACATCTGGGACTGATTCACAGTGAGCTGGCCCGGAGGTGAACACGCCAAACTGAGTGAAGCTGATGGCTGCCTTCAGGTACTGTATCTTGTGAAAGTAAACATAAATCAAAGCCATTACTTGGGGATGCGGTTACAGTGTTACAGTTAGTAACGGGGATGTAGGTCACACACAAATGAAATCAGCATGCCTGTGTTACGCAATAACAAAGTGCTGTACCTCAGAAACTGTGAACATGACCTCTTGTAGAACATCCCAAGAGCGCCCTGCAGAAGATGCGTGTGTTTCAGACTAAATCTTATATATATATATATATGAATTCATAGCTCTCCTGGTCAACATCATATCTTGTTCCCTGTCTCTTTCCTGCTGATCCGAAGCTAACTTAACTTCTGTATCCAGCAGGCAAAAAAAAAAAAGAACTGTCAATGACAAACAGAAGAAAACAAAACCGAGGTGCCAGATATGAAAAAAGGCTAACATACTCTATTTAAGGTCATCCATTCCAAATAAGATAACACAGTTTTGTATAGCAGGATGTATCATATGTTTTTGTTCCTTTTTGGTTTGGTGCAAGGGATTACCTTCACGTACTGCACTGTTTTGTCTTTGCTCTTTGTTATGAATATTGTGCTTTTGGATATACTGAACTTAAAAAATGTGACCTGCTTTCTACAAGTCAGTGTCCAACCCCTTGGCCATCAGGCCGTGTGTCTCTGTGCTGTTCATCAGGCATTCTCCTGCCATCCCCCACTGAGAGAAAGAGAGAGAAGCAAAGTGTATTGTTGGGCCCTTCTGTACCGGCTGCCAGGCCCTAACATGAAGCAGATGTGGATGGGGAGATCCCCCTACAACTAGTCTGGTCTGAACAGTCAGCTGGAGGTGCTCGACTCACAGAGACACATCCGGTTGATGCGCTCAGACCTTGAACATTCATACACCCAGAAAAGCTGCTGCTGTCTAATGCTTCAAGGAGGAAAAAAAAAATACTTCAATATGCGTGTGTGCGTGTGGGAGAGAGCGTGCTTGAAAATGAAACAGAAGTGTTGAGTGGCTCATTTCACGGATATGGTGCTATACTAGATAAATGTTGTGCAATTGAGCAAAGTACATAATATTTTATAATCTGTGTGATGATGTGATTCAGGCTGTAATTGGTCCTCATGGGATCCAAAGATTAAGAAGTCTCCATCCTCATTTATTGGCATGACTTGGCTACAGGGCATTTTTTTATCATGACATTCACAGTCCACAAGCTCGCCCATGTATGAACTTTAAATATCCTTTCATTCAGGTCATACCTGCTATTTTTATACTTAATATTAGATCGTTTTATTGGAGAATTGATGGTTTTATGTGGAATTACGTCACCCACGCTCAGCCCACTTCATCTGGGTGTGTCCTCACAAACATTTCTGACATTGTCACTCTGTGACGTGATAACATAATGGCTACATAACAATTCAAGAGAACGAATCAATCAAATTCAAGTAAAATCAAAACCTAACGCTCTAGAGACGACGCAAGTGAAAGGTCAAAGTCTCAAAAGCTGAAACTGAAGATGAATCAAACCGTTGAAACTCGCCGGAATTTCTTGATTAGCTGTGGCAAAACCTCGCTGTTTGCCCATCATTTTATATCACCGTAGTAATTAAGGAACCTTTGATCTTTGGGGTGGATCTCATTAGATAACAAAGTAATGGCGCGCAGGTTATACTTAATAATCCTTTAATCCAGGAGAGGAATGCAGTTCTTCAGCATCTGTCACTGGTTTCACTCACGCACATCCCACACGTAAAAAGAAGAGATAGCAAATCCTATCCTTAAAACATGGAAATACACGAGAATGTATGTATATATGCAAAAACACAGTAATACTGGTGCCATAATACACGTTTAGTGTATGGAGTTTTCTATTGCATTTCCTAGGTGTGGAGCTGGGAAAGGTTTCAAGACAAATAAAACTTTTCCGCATTCACAATAGGTCTCTAGCAAAATGTTCTTCATCATGTTCACATATGGGCTGATGTGGTTTGGACAAACTGAGGTGAGGCGTGTGACTTGGCGAGACTCTAACACATTCCTCAAATGGAGACATGGACAGTAAGTGGACATGATGTGGTCCGGGTGAACACACAAATGCACCGATTCTGGTTCTTCCTCCTTACAAACTGTCTGTCTGACTGGCCGCGTCCTTCTCTCCACTCAGTGTCTGTTGATACCCATGCAGCTTAGATACAAGCAGAAACTGAGATAAACGCTGTCTCTGACTCTCTCACTCATGTCTGTTTTTCTGATTTAAATATGCCAACCACAGTTCCAATGTAGTTTAGATTATTGGGTCAGTTTATACAAGAATTTAATCTCCCTTGGTATCTATCTACTGCATGCACAGCCCCATGCAATAAATCATTATAACCCTATACAAGTCAGTTAGTTTATATCATTAATGACTGCTGTAAATATCCCTTGGCATCAGATCTGAGCTGTGGTAAGACCTTCGCACAGGGAGAAACAGTAGGAGTAGCAGTAATCAAAGTGATACGGTTGAAAAGTTACAGTAAGTGCATGACATGAGAGCCGGAAAGCTGTTCCAGTTTTTCTTTTGGTTTGATAACTTTGAAATTGATTAATAATAATAATAATAATAACAATAATAATAATAATAATAATAATAATAATAATAATAATAATAATAATAATTAATATGTTAGATGATTATGTAATATAAGTTTTATGGTATTCCTTTGGGAAGGGTCAACAATAGAATTATAGTTTTATCTAAACATTAATAGCTTCAAGTTAACTGCACACTTGGTACTAAAGGTACTAAATGTTAAAGTGCTCACCACTCCTACCAAGTGTTACAGAGTCCTGGAAATATTCAGAGGCGATAAGGAAATAATCAGTATCGGAAAGGACAAAATATTTGAAGTAAATATGTCCAGGTTGCCACTTCCTGTACTTCTTTGTTGCTCTAACTTTTGCTTGCCATCAGCTTATAATAGGAGTGGAACTGTGTGAAGGTTTTTCTTTCTTTGTTTTTATTCCACGCAGTTCATAACAACTCCTGTACCAGTGCAAGGATTTGTAACCTTCCACTGCATCTGCAGTTTTCTTTGGAAAAAAAAGACAAAGGGAGTGGTATCAGTTCCTTGAATGTTCCACAGACCTGAGCAGCCCCTCCTGGCAAAGGTCTGATTGAGGTAACATTTGCATTTACACGTTTACATTTACATTTAGTCATTTAGCACACGCTTTTATCCAAAGCGACTTGCAGAGAACAATCAACGCACAGTGCCATAAGAGAGCGTTAGTGCAACAATAAATGTAACGACAATTCATGTCCCGTTGTAGAGTTGTAGAGCGGTAGTGCTGGGAACACGGTAACGAACACCTGTTGTGAATAATGAGTGATGGAACATTAACCCATTGAGTAACCTGAAAATAATAAGTCGCTGATTCAAAGACAAACCTTTTCACTTCTTAAGGTCTATCTCCCCATTTTGAGTCACTACAGATATCTAGAAACTGTGTTCCACAGAAATGATGAATAATGTTGAGACGTAAATAGTTATGTACATGTTCATTAACCAGTTTGACTAGTTCAGGACTCTGGACTGACTAAAACAGATTGATTTTGATTGCACGTTTCCTGGAGTGAAAAGTTTCACAACTGATACAATCAGAACCTTAATTAGCAATCATTTCACAGTAATTACTCACCCATTCTTGGGTAGCACAATTAAATGTAGCTTAGCAACATAATATAAATAGATTGTTTCTGTAAATGAAATGTTACATGTATTTCCTTATCATTATGTTCAGTGAGATTCATTACTGTCGGTCGTCAGGTTAATACATCTCATATTCAACTCAGATTCAGATGTTTACACAAGAGGTCCAGTGAAAGATGACGTGGGATCCAAAGAAACTGGGTGTGCGGTCACACCTTCATTTTCTCCCTCATGACTAGACTAACAAACACATGGCGCAGGATTTGTGCCATTCACAGCCCGATTCTTCATCCACAGCTTGAATATTCAGTGAAAACAATTCACGTTGACGCCGATAAGCAGGGACCAAACCACGAGCAAATAAATGCAATGGTTGATACACACACACAGGTGTCGTAGTTATACTGTTCGTGTCAAACTTACTGACAGATCGTCAACATGGTGTGTGTCTCGCCGATGACGTCGACAAATAATTGGCACCCATCCATCTATGACACAAAGAAGCGGCGAATACCTGTCAGCTGGACGGCGTGCTGACAGGTCAGGAGAAGGAGGTGGGGCCGCCTCCCACGAAACACAATTTAAATGAATAGTGGGAGTGTGCAGTCGCTCTGGTTTGAGAACGACAGAGGCAGGAGCATCAGTCCAACCGGGAAACTACAAGTCATTTTCTCACAGAAAGGCACCCAACAGCGACGACAAAGCTTGAACCATGTGTGGTGAGTTTGCTTTTAATGGCGTTCTTTTAAAAATGTGTTGAGATGAACTGCGCGCATTACGCACGGGGTCCTTCAGTGTCCAGCGCTTTAACGCCGATGTCATGCGCGTAACCTTAGCGAGACAGCCAAGAGGCACTTATAATATCATATAACTTTATCATACAATATCATATGAGCTTCTGGTCTGATCTGATCGTTATTCTGAAACGCGACAGTCGGATAAACGTCTCTGTTTTTTTGATCTGTGTGGATGCACGAAGAGCTTTAAACTGCTACGTGTCAGTATTTTCACTCAGTGGTGTAGACGACAGGACAGACGAGCCATACCCGGTTACTAGAAAATTATTATGCAAATTACTGTCACGCTATCATAAAGCGACTCAAATCCAACAACCGAAACTACCGCAAGCTGAAGCGGGGAACCTATATCACACCTTTTGACAGCCCGACACGTCCCACTCTGGGACAGTAAAGTTCAGAGCCGAGAGTAAATCTTTAATAGCACTTCGGCCTCTCCTAGTGTCTTTAAGGAAGAGGCCAAGGCAGTGGGGAGTGTACAACAGCCTGCCTACCTGGCTGATCCAACACTGCGCGCAATGTGCGCCCGTCAATGGCCAGCTGTGTGGCTGTGGGGAGCAGTGCTGCCCCGAACATTCCTGCACGCACACACACACACACACACACACACACAGGCATTTGAGGACAACATGCACAGAAACCGCAAACTGCATACACAGTTACTTTAACTTAATTTAAGAGTTAGGAAGCATCAGATGGGTAACTCATATTAAATGTAATGAAAGCTTTACCTCGTTGATCAGCCATGTTCTTCCTCAGCCCTCTATCAATTAACCAGAACGTGAAAATTAATGTTTGTTTCAGTATCCTTTGTTTAGATGATATCATCCCTAAACAATAATGTAATAAAAACTTAGCTCATACGATGCCACTGTGCTCTCTGCAGTTGTGTAAACACTTCCAACAAGGTTTGAGCACCTCAGAGGATTCAAGTTCTGTTTCTCTTTCGCCCCCCTCTAAAAGGGATCTTTGCCTACCTGAATTACCAAGTGCCTCGCACCAGAAAGGAGATATTTGAGACGCTGGTGAAGGGACTGCAGAGACTAGAGTACAGAGGGTATGATTCAGCAGGTAAGACACTCAGCTTCACAGAGTTGCCACACACACACACACACACACACACACACACACACACCTTGCACTAAAGCTTATAGTACTCCTTGGCAGCACCAGTGTGTCATGGCCTCAGAAATACATAGATCGAGGTAACGCCGGACGGCATTTAAAACATTAAGAGAGTTTTAATTTAATTTAATGCAATACATTTAATGATCCGGAGTTAAATCACTGTAATCGAGCCTGAAATAAATACACACATGAATCACGTTTAACCAAAAGCCAGTAAATCCTGTCGGAGGAGTACTTTAAGGAGTCAAAGAAACCCTGATTTTTTTAAACATCATAGTTCTTGTAGTTCTTTTCATACATTTTTAAACACATAATTAAAACGCTCTTGAATTAAATGAAGAGAAACTTGTACTTGTATGGCAACTAACACCCATCACTCATAATACTGGTTATCATGCACACACCTTTAATCTTACGGACATGTTGCTTGTAGTAAATAAGTATCTTAGCTACCACTGCTTCTTAAAAAACTGTAATCTCTAAGTCAAGTCAACATCCTGCCACCTGGACATTTAATTAAGCTCACACGCACACAACTTGTGTTTTTTCATCCTATTTGATTAAGACAAAGTCACATAATTGATGTCCGCACACACAAACAGACACACACCCACGAGAGCGACACCTCACATACTGACATCTCACCTTCTTCGTGCTGAAGTTGAAGGGCTCACACCTCACTGTAAAATCATCTATTTTCTTCACTTCCTGTCTGTTTGCAGGCATCGCCGTGGATGGCCCCACCAAGACGACCACTGACATCAATGGCAGCAGCATCTGTTTGATCAAGAAGAAGGGGAAGGTCAAGGCCTTGGACGAGGAGCTATACAGTGAGTTTATGCACATTTATTTAGTTATTAGAGTTTGTCGCTCAGTATTTTCATTTTGATATATTGTCATGTAGTCCTATTGTGCATTTAACTGGTTGAACATCTTATGCTGCAATAATTATATATAATTATAGGGAACTAATGTGACTAAGTTGTGAAGTATGCAACAGGAATTCACGATACATCTCACATGAAATCAGTTATGCATGAGTCATGCATTTATTCAGGATTACTTAAGCAGATGATTTGAACGCTCACTAAAGTTTTACCATGATGGTGTTTTTCTCATTCAGAGAAAGACTCGCTGGACCTGGACGAGGAGCTGTGCACACACTTTGGCATCGCTCACACTCGCTGGGCCACACACGGAGAGCCAAGCGCTCTTAACAGCCACCCTCACCGCTCCGACAAGGATAATGGTAATATATACAAATGTACTTTCATGCATGCTTACATATGCTGTGCATAATATAGAGCATTTAACACCCATGCTTAACTAACTATAAATCTATGTCAAACTACTATAAGAATGTCAACATTAGTCACTGATTCAGGTGTCATTTTACAATACAAAGAACAAAAACAAACACATAGACATGACAGGGTAGAGCAAAATAAAACGGACAGCTCACAGAGAAATACACATGTGCATGTCAGTCAGTGCGAGAGTCCATTAAACCAAGACAAAGTGAGGTTGAGGAAGGCCCAATATGAAGGAGAGAAAAAAAATGAAAGACATGTCACCTGACTGGTCACAGGTACCAGAGGCAGACAGAAATATTCGGTCCAGTTTGGTCTTTGAAAAGTGAAGAAAAGTGAAGTCTAGCACTGATAGAACACGCTTTGATCCTCGCTATCCCTTTCACCCATAACTCATCTGAAATCTCCTTGCCAGTATGCTTAATCCATGACTCTTTAATGTGGAGAGAAAGGGTTGCCACGGAGAAAAAGGACAGAGGCCTCTCCTCCGTCCAGTATGATTCCAGTGAACTCATACTCTGACATTACAGGCCCAAAAATAATGCCAGGCCATCTTCAGCTATTCAGCGACTTCTGTAAGTGAGCCTCAGAGAGTGGAGGAGTGTGTGTTAGCCCAGATCAAAAAAGGGTTTTGCTTTATCGGCCATAATTTTAAACCTTAAGTGTAAAAATAAGCTTTGGTTTGGTTTGTTTCTGGTGATAATGAATTCATTTCCAGATACAGAAAGTGATCAGTGAAAATTCAGAAGGGGAGATTATGAGGGCAGCAAAACACACCCTCTAATCTAATATATACACCCATATACACCCATCCTTTGTCATTAGTTGACATTAGTTAGGTGCATTATTGACACACCTACAGGTGTATCAATAATGCACCGTGGCTTTAGACTAAAGTATGTATACTCAGAAAAGTCTGTAGCATGAGAGTCCATATCACATATTGTGTCACCAAGCAAGTTATATGATGTATGGCATGTATATTATTGATTATTCATTTATTCGATTTGGTATAGGCCTACTATCTGCTGCTTTCACCATCCTGCTCTACCGTGTCATTGTGGTTCACTTTATTTGCTGCTTGTCTTTATATTGTAAGTCTCTGAAATACATTTGTATGTAGGATAGATGCTGTCAAGCTAGTATGGCTAATATGATCTATGTGTGTATTTTTAGATCTTAGACAGAATGTAAATGCCATGAGCGTGAATCCAAATGAACACAATCAGGAGAGAAGGTGGTTTTATTACAACTTCACTAAGAGTAGTTGATTAGTTTGACCTCCTTTAGATCCTCGGGCTAATATGTCCACTTTTTTTCTGCTTTTTCTCAGAGTTTGTTGTTATCCACAATGGCATCATCACCAACTACAAAGAGTTGAAGAAGTACCTGGTACGTCACCTTACTGTCAGGAATTTCTCTCATACAAACAAATGAATCCTGTTCAGTGGCATTTTAAGTCCCACCTGTCCCACAGCAAGCTCTTCCGCTATTGTCTCTCAAACAAGTCATAAAGGTGACGGGGCAGAGTAGATCCTGCTGTTCTGCTCACAGGTATGAGGTTAGACATGTTAAATACAAATATATGAATATGTTGGCAAACATGCAAGAAAATAAAAGAACATGGTGAGATAGAAATCGTCAGAGCTGCCAGCATTCTAACTATCTATTGAGAAACAGATTCACTGATACTGTATCTGTGTTTAAGAGGTGACGTGTTGCCACATTAAGCAGACTTTCACGTTACCGCTCTGCAAGACACAAGGATATCAAATGAAGTTTTTAGTTAAAATAGGACAACTTTTGAAGTCTGCTGCTCACCTCTGTTGTGTGTTATATCAGATAAGACACCAAAGAGCTTGGCTGGTCAATCCAGGACATTTTCATTTAATTACGTAGGTAGGAGTTTACACAAAGCAGAGATATCAGACTGATAAGATTAATAATAAATAGATGATTAGCCAAAAGTTGTAGTTTGTTGTATTTCCCTTTCCTTTAATCTGCGGCACGCAGGTGGTTAACTTACAACCTTTGTTTCCGTCCAAGGTTCTTGGCTACAGCTTCATATTTGTGCAGGCCCGATAGTTTTTACAGCATGCAGTAAACCCTTTGTCACAAACCTTAAGCACCCGATAAGACGGAGCCCGAATAAAAGATTCAGATGACTGACAACATACCATCTGGGCATTTATGTCTCTATTAATACAAATTGCATCTTGTACTTTTCTCAGATGGCCAAAGGCTACGAGTTTGAGTCAGAGACAGACACAGAGGTGATCCCCAAACTGATCAAATATGTTTACGACAACCGAGAGACTGACAACGTCACCTTCTCCACCGTGGTAGAGAGAGTCATTCAGCAGCTGGTGAGTAGTTCACACTTCGCACTGTCCGCTGCCATGATACAGAAACACACCGACCCACTTTACAGTAGCACAGCTTGTGTTTGCACGCTAAATCTTTGTTTTGGAATAATTTATGAGCTTTTTGTTTCTATTTCTTTCTTCTGATGATGACGCACCACAATTTATTGGCTTTTTGTTTTATTTCAGCTCTATGTTAAGGGACGGAAACTTTTATAACCAGCTTCCTGGTAACCATAAAGTGTAACATCATGTAGCTTAGCGCCATAAAATGTGTCACTGACTGGTCATACGCACGCGCGTTCATTTGCTCATTCTGCAATGGGCGAAACAGCTCGAATTAAAACTTTGTACACCATCACAAAAACAATCTCTATAGCAACCGCCCAGCAGCATCACAGGTGACATCATCATTCGTAGAGGCATTTTTTTTTTTTTTTCAGCTGGGATTGAGCAAGCCCCTCTTTTCCATTGTGTGACGCTCCTGCTGCAGAGCTTCACACTTTTGGCTTCCTCCTCAGAGGAACAGAGGAGGCAAAAGCAGCCATTTTGGAGTTTGAAGTAATGGGAACCAGATAGTTAAACCCACTAAACCGCCTTACGACCATGACACCCTCCTCTCGCCTCCTTCTCCATGCTTATCCCTCCCCCCCCCCCCCCCCCCCACTTTCAACACCACACACAAACACACTCATAGCCAGTTCTGTTTCTAACCACCACAGGCAAGCATTGCAGTGCAGCGCTTTCGAAACACAGCTGATGTTATACAATAGAGGTCTTATTTCTCTACAACACCCCCCTCTTCTACTCCTCTACTTCCCAGCACTCACCCACACCCCCCCACCACAACTGCCAAACCCCACAGGGCCAGAAGAAACATTTGTTTGTGTTCAGAAAACGTTTCTCTTAAAGCGCATACATACTTTCCAGCGACGCAGGATTCATTTTACTTTGACACCCTGGGTTCTACATTTCATAGAGTTTCTCCTCCTCCTCTCTCACAGTCTGCATCACCATTTCAGTCTGTCATCAAGGTAGCGTAAACTCAGCGTTTCCTCTGCTTCTTTCTATCTCAGGAGGGGGCCTTCGCTCTGGTGTTTAAAAGCCGTCACTTCCCTGGAGAGGCTGTGGCCACTAGGTTAGTGCACACACACAAACACACACACACACACACACACATGTGCAGCAAAGCAGACTCACTGGGAATGAGTCATCCCGGCTATTACCACTGTGAAGCAATCACAAATAAGATTTTAAGGAGACTCCTTTGATTCAGTCACCCTTTTCACGTGACATGCCTTGCACGTGAAAATAGGCAATTGTGCTCTTATTCAAGTGCACGCGCTGATATGATTAAATTCCCGTCCGCCCTCATGCGTCAGTCCTATCTGTGTCTTAACACCCAGGCAGAGAGGGTAGCAGAGCAGAGCAGAGCAGAGGTTGAATTCAGGTTCCCCCTCTCCCTCCCGGGCCTCTGGGCTGCTGGCCCTACGCTGGCTTCTCTGTGACTCATTAACGGAGAGACTAGAGAGTTTCCTGTTTCGTCTCTGGGAAAGGCCCCAGTAAGAAAGACTCCTCGGTAATCACTTCTCATGATTTTATTTTACTTTGCGACTTTCCTGGTTCAATGAACTATCATGGGCTGGGTAAAAGGAGAGCGGTGAAGAAGAGAGGAGGAGAAGAAGAGAGGAGAAAAGGAGGAGGCCAGAAGAACAATGAAATGAAGCGAGATAAGAAGGCATTTACTTCTGAGCTAATCATACAGGTTTCCTGGCAGTGGCAGCGTTTGCAAGGCTGCTATCTGGCACCTGCTCATAAAGTCGCTAAACTTTGACATCTCATTTGTATAAATAATATATTATGTTGAGTAGCATTGTCTCCCAGGGCAGAGGGATGGAAGAATGTTTGTAATTATGTAGTGATGCTAGTCGCCCTTTGTCGTCAAAGATCAACCTCCCGGCAGGACTTTTACTCTTTTCTCAGCTTCACTTACTTTAGCTGCCTTTTAATCATTGTTCTTCCATTGTCTTTCTTTCCGGCACTCTCTCTTTCACTACATTTCTTTTTTGACATCCCTTCGATTTACGTCTCTCCCTCCCTCGGGGTAAATATTGTAATGGATAGCGACCACATGTTTCTGTTTGCAAGGCTCCCTTTTCAAGCCTCACATCCTTCAAAACAATCAGCAGTCTTACGTCAGCGTAGCCGAGCCCTAGAGAGAAGGCTAAGCAGAGAGAAAAGATGTATCCGCGCAGAGAAAGAGAAGGAATAAGGAGAGACCTTTTGGACACGGTTTCTCAAGAGAGGGTGTCATAATAACTGTCCCTGAAGAGGGTTTGTCTGACTGCGTGTTTCTATTTAAAGGTTAGTGTCCTCACGCCCTCCTCTCTTACCTGTCCGATCTACATGTGGTTACACCTTTCTGTATCCACAACCAATAAGAGAGGTCCACATGAAATCAGAAGCCAACAAGGAAGGAGTGACTCAGTCCAGGATCTGTGAGCAAATCCTTGAGGGGTGTGGACTAACTGGTTTATCTGTGTAATGTTCGAGATTAAGCAGTTTAGAGCAGGATTGGAATAAGCGAGGGAGGATGTCTGAGCTCCTGTCCGCACAGGGACATACTCCACGCCAGGATTTTGTGAAAAAGTGACATGAAACTATTGTTACAAAGATTGACTTTGCGGGTACAAGGAGGAAATAATGAATAGGTTGAGGAAAAGAGAGGAGAGGCCTGGGAGCGAGTCGGGAAAGTTATGTTTTGTTTGGAATAACACAGTAGGATAGGATGTCAGGCGACCTCAACGGTGAAAAAGCACCCACGTGAGAGTGTGTGTATCTGACATTGTTGTGTGTCTGCAAGGCCTAATCCTCTCCTGTCTCCAACCTCACCCCGCACTTTCTCTCCCCGTCTCTTCCTCCCCTTCATTCTTGTCCCGGCAGGAGAGGAAGTCCATTGCTCATTGGTGTGCGAAGCGAGCACGAGCTGTCGACTGAAAACATCCCCATCCAGTACAACAGTGGTGAGCTCTGTTCCTCTCTCTGTCTCTGCCATTATCCACTTACACTGCACCCTAAATCTCTGCATCAATGCACACTCACACCCAGATATACCGTAGTGTACACGTATCCACAAAGAGTGGGCAAACTAACTAAATGTAAGAGCTATACACCTGAGTGAGTGTTCTGAATCGCTAGTATCTGACTGTGTCTGAGCTGCAAACACCAATAATCAAAGAGATTTCGGCTTTGTGGACCGTCCTGATCAGACACGTGAAGTTATGAAATACTCCATTGCACAACTCGGTTTCATTACTGCTTAAGAATTTGATTTCTGTGTAGAAATATATTCCCGTATGTTGTAAAACCCCTTTTGAACACATCTTCACCAAAGGTAAAGCAGGCAAAGAGCTAACTCAACAATGCATCACTGCATCTCTTAACACTGTCTGACTTCTGCAGTCTGTCTGTTGGCTCTTGGCCACAAGCTCATTCATTCCTACTCGAGCTGCTGGAAATCTCGAAGAAATAGGTCACGAATATACACGCTTTGAAGTAAGAAGAAGATTCAATAATTTCCTAAAACAGACGGGCACTTTAGTTTTTTAGCAAACTCAGGGGTAAATATTTGTTGGGGATATTTTTAGTGACAGATACCGTGTGTTAGTGAGTATTTACAGTAGCAAGACTGTGTATATGGGATCAACTCAAAATAAACTACAGTGCCTGCGTTCATCGTAATGACGGAACATGTGCAGACGAGTGCACCAGTGCGGCTCATTCAAATGATCTTAATAGTTTTTGGACAACAATGGAGCTCTTAAACCGGGTTTTGCCCACACAGGTACACTTGCTGGTTCAGATAAATTCATTTTGATCCTTTCATGGATCACTTAAATGTGCTATAGGTTTCTGTTAGCATCTACATGTATCCACCACCAAGGGAGCATATTCTCACTTTTCCCTTCTTCTTGGATTACAGTGTAATATTTCTATAAGCATATTGATTTTTTTTTTATGTGTACTGTAACATATCCACATTGGCTCAGTCAGAGTGATGCTCTAGGCTAATTGTAGAAGTAATACAAGATGTTTTGTATTTCAGTTATTTATTGCAGTAATCAAAAGCCATTTGTGGGATTTCCGTGTGGAGTTTTAGAGGTTAGTGGTCCTCTGGAAATGAATTTGATCCTCGATCCTGGAGTTCAGAGGTTAAGAGACGGAGCTGAAGAGTGTACAAGAGACAGACATGCCTGTTTTAATTAACTTAACTGAGAGTTATGATCATTTATTATGAGCGGCACCCTACAGCGCCATACTACACGTTTTTTTTTTTTTTTTTTTTTGCTTCTTCATCTTTTCTGTGCAGATAAGAGAGTGTGCCTTCACTCTCTTATCTGTTTACATAAAATTTATGGTTCTTAATAGCTCAAGTGAGCCCAGTCCAAAGACCAAAGCAGAGTTAGGTCGTTTGGAGCCAAACAGGGTGTGTTGTTTGAAGGGCTAAAAAAAAAATCCTGTTAATTTTCTTTGACCCTCTTTTCTATACCACACGCCTGCTATATTCTTTAAACAATGTATAAATTAATGTAGCAAAATTACTAAATAAGAGTAAGTGAATACGTGTGAAGTAATACCTTTAAAATTAGATTTTGCTGCCGCTAAAAGAAATTGAAATGTCAAAACTTTTACACCTTTGAATGGGGTAGCATAAAGAATCAGATCTTGTTACAAACAACATTCAGCCTCTTCATTGATAAGTCGGTGTGAAGGTTTATGCATGAACACACACGTTCTGTCTTGCTGTAGCTACTGAAAGCTGAATCATGAAGGTTTGGTCGGAGCATTCGCCAGAATTTCATGAAAAGGCAAACCCATTTCCTCGGCAGTGACTACATCTGGGAAGAAAAGAATTCGAGCGATGAGCACATCTTGATTGCTTTAGTCGCTCAAAGTCACTGTGCGACTTCTGACCTCTGACCTCTGACCTTTGACCCCATAGCTCACTTCAAGGATGGAGTCCAGGAGAAGAACAGCCATAACTCTGTGGGGGACGGAAGGGCTGTGGAGTATTACTTTGCCTCTGACGCCAGGTGAGATACATTGTATCTGTGTGTTGTGGTGAATCCAGTATACGACCGTATCATTAAACTTACATGAATAATGTAACTCACAGCGCCCTTTGTAAACATCAGACTGGTGAATAGCATCATTTAATCACATGTATCCATCTTTTCTGTACCCGCAGCGCCATCATTGAGCACACCAACAAGGTGCTGTACATGGAAGATGACGACATCGCAGTGGTGGTCGGTGGGAAACTGTCCATCCACAGGGTGAACAGGCAGGCTGGTGAGGATCCAGTGAGGGCAATCCAGACCCTGCAGATGGAGCTGCAACAGATCATGAAAGGTCAGATAATAAAGTGAAAATGATGAACGATTTATTATTTTATTCTATTACAGGCGAGTAGTTCAGTTTAAAGGGATTAAAGTGTTAAAACATATAACAGAACAACTGTGAATCTCTGTGAACAGACTGTATGTGTGTTGTAACACCAATCAAGTCCAGTCTGTGCAGCTTATACCTGCTCGCCCTCTGCTGGCTGAACGTGAAAAACACAATACTGCTGTCTGTCGGCGTATTACAGCACAGACCATATATACCTCTGTTTTCTGTCGGTCTTTATCATATGTCATAGGTAGCATTGACCAATAACTCTGATCTACATTTATCCTCATCCCTTTGCAGGTAACTTTGATTCCTTCATGCAGAAGGAGATCTTTGAGCAGCCAGAGTCAGTAGTCAACACAATGAGAGGACGGATATGTTTTGACTCCAACACAGGTGACTATTCATCTTCTTACAGGATGTCCTGCCTTCAGTGTTTAAGATACCTGAACACCTTGAATCAACATTAGCAGGAACTAATGAACAGGACACAGCATCAATGTGTGTTTGTATGCAAAATAACAAGGCACTCCTTAGGTAAATTTGTTTAAAATGTGTGGAGAGACTATTGGTGATTGTCAAGTATTCCACACGAGGACTTGAAACATCTGCAGTATTTTGATTACCTAATGTATTTGTCTCCTGTTTCCTTTCATTTCAGTGGTTCTCGGCGGACTGAAGGACCACCTGAAAGAAATCAAGCGCTGCAAGCGGTTAATCCTGATCGGCTGTGGCACGAGCTTCCACGCTGCGGTGGCTGTGAGTGATGGGATGGGATGACGATCATTTCATGAGAAAGACAGTCAGGTCAGTCATTAGTACAAGTTCAACACGTGAACTGAGTGTTGGTGATTTTCATTTTCAGACCAGACAGATCCTCGAGGAGCTGACGGAGCTGCCTGTCATGGTGGAGCTGGCAAGTGACTTCCTGGACCGCAACACGCCCGTTTTCAGAGATGACGTTTGCTTCTTCATCAGTCAGTCAGGTGAAAACATCGTGAAAACCCTGTCCTTACAGTCACCGCTTTTGTTCCTAAGACAATTCTGACCATGAAATTGGCTTTAAAGTGAAATTTGCTTCACGTCATCAGGTCCTGTGGGAAGCCTGTTGGCAGTATCATCGCCCATTTATTTCTCCCCTCACGTCAGTGGCTTTATTGTGCTGTAATTCTGCACACTAAGCACGTCTTTTCATTTCCTCTGCCCCCTCAGGAGAGACAGCAGACACCTTGATGGCGTTACGCTACTGCAAGAACAATGGCGCTCTGACAGTTGGGATCACCAACACTGTGGGCAGCTCCATCGGTAGAGAAACAGACTGTGGAGTCCACGTCAATGCTGGGCCTGAGATAGGAGTGGCTAGCACAAAGGTATACTTCATACCGTGCATCATATGTATTTTTCCAACATCTGTTTCAGAATTGGCATGTTTTTCAAGTATTAGTAACACAGTGAATTACATTTCATGATAAAATTCATCTATTTCAATGCTACACGATGACACAGGACTGTGTCATTTGCTAGATTCCCGGCTCAGCACAGCTTTGGGTTACATGAGTGTTTCTTGTGCGTGTGATTCAGGCCTACACCAGTCAGTTTGTGGCCCTCATCATGTTTGCCCTGATGATGAGCGAGGACAGGCTCTCCCTACAGACGAGAAGACTGGAAATCATCAACGACCTCAAGGTGCTACCAGGTCAGTACAACAAACTGGAGTAAATCACAAACACAGTCTCTGGAGTCTCATTATGAGCGCACAGCATTCTTTTAAATGTCACTGACAAATTAATACTTTTGTTTAAAAAATATGCACGCATATTCTCACTGTTACTTACCTCCATCTCTGCGTTACTTATCCCAGAGCTGATAAAGAAGGTGTTGACTCTGGATGAGAAGATCAAAGCTACTGCAAACGAACTTTATCAGCAAAGGTCTCTGCTGGTCATGGGCAGAGGGTTCAACTATGCGACTTGCCTAGAGGGGGCACTGGTGAGTGGAGAATTTCACACTGTCAAAAAAATCTGCAATTTACATCTCCTAGAATAAGAAAGAAGAAACATCAGATGATGTAAAAGTTGTAACTTCTCTCGTGCTCTAGGTGTTATGTTACCATCATGCTGAGCTAGCTCTATTCTCATTATTCCAATGCAGAAAATCAAGGAGATCACTTACATGCACTCAGAGGGCATCCTGGCTGGGGAGCTGAAACACGGTCCTCTGGCACTTGTAGACAAAGACATGCCGGTCATCATGATCATCATGAGAGACGGCTGCTACACAAAGTGCCAGAACGCTCTGCAACAAGTCACTGCCAGATCAGTAAGTCCTGGAAAGCCATCATCTACATGCAATAGACGTGCATGCACTAAAGCATACACCTGGACACATTCACGTTCACACAAATGTCACAGTCTGACTGAAAGATGAACTGAATGTTAATGCTCTTGCTCATCACTCTCTCTCCATCAGGGTCGGCCCATCATTATTTGTTGCCAGGACGACCCTGAGATGACTAAGAACGCCTACCAGACCATCGAGTTGCCACATATTGTGGACTGCCTGCAGGGCATCCTCACTGTCATCCCCCTGCAGCTCCTGTCCTTCCACTTGGCCGTTCTGCGAGGATATGACGTAAGCAGTCCACACACACCAGCTATCTGTGCAACTTCTCCTCTTTTTAACTACAAGTATTTTTACTTCAGCATTTGTTCTAAAGAATAAAGTATTCAAGTGCTTTTTATCCACCAAAACCTGAAAGAGATGTGCAAGACATTTTGTCTGCTAATTTGATCACTGATCTGATTCCCAGAAATAAGTTTGATTATGCAGGCCATGAAATATTAGATCATTATCTGTCATGTAATCTTATCAGGACAAAATCACATTTAAATACTGTAAATGTCATTATTACACATTATTACCACTATTATCACTGTAATTGACATTAATTCAACTTTTTCTCATGTGATTTTGAAGGACAGTAAATATGTTATAATCATCACCATAATAATAAAGATTATGCTATGAAATTAACAATATTTATTTATCTATACCAAAGTCTGAATGCACATATGTTCTAAAACACCTTGTGCTTGTATCATTTACTGTTTTTCAGGCACATCTATTTGCATGTGTAGTTGATATTGTTGCGTATTAGCACTTGAAGCAGTTCAGCTTATTTGATGAAGATTCTTGCCATTCTTAAGCTGTATCCATGTGGTGGATGTAGGCTGCTTTGGATAAAAGCACCAGCTAAGTAATGTCATGTTAATTTTACTGTCATGCTACCGCACTGAGCAGTACAACATGCCGTATAGCACGGTGTGCTTTTAATTCAACAATAATTATCCATATAAAAGTATAATTTCAGCAACATGACATGCATCGCAAGACTCAGCAAGGCTATTTTTAGTATAGACTGCAGAGAATTGATTATTAATGTACTGTACAGCGGTTGTGCAGCTTACAAAGCTGCACTTGTTATATCTAGATGTGTTTCTGTATATGCGTGTGCGCAGTAATTTTGGAAAGGCTTGGTTTTATATGTACTTGCTTTTACATTTTCCTTAAAAGACATCTCTGTCACTAATTTGGATGGATGTCTTTACACAGTTTACAGAGTGTATGCGTTTGGTGTTCCACCACTCACTTTTCTTATAAAGGCAAGAACCAGTTATTTACGGATCAATGAATTCCATCATTACCTGCCTCTGTATCACCAATTTTATCCACATTCTTCTTAGCTTGGTAATATATGTTAGTTTTAGTGTGTATGTCAACGCACCGTGGGTGACATAATCCTAAATAAATGATAATGTAAGTGTTAAAACTATGAACAGTACAGCCACATTCATGCTAACAAACTGCTTTCTCTTTTTGCAGGTTGACTTTCCCAGAAACTTGGCCAAGTCTGTGACTGTGGAATAACTACAGTTCAAAACACACAGGAGACGAGAAAGGAGGCTCATAGATTTACAGTGCAATTGTACAATTGAACGTTAAATATGTTTGCGTGTGCATGTGTGTAAGTACTTGTGTATGTGTGGTATGGTTGGGGTAAAGTAGGGGTGCGTGAATGTGTGTGTACGTGTGTGTGTGCAGTTGAGTGGATATGAGAGAGAAAATGACAAATGAAAAAGGGGGGGTGTACGGTACAACTAAAGAGAAATGTGAAGTCCGACCAATACACTGCTGAGGAAGTGCCAGTGCCATTAAGGTCTCGCGGAACAATCTATGAAACCAACATTCACACATCCAAAGTGTCATGCTGTGCCTTTTGTCTTATTCCGAGTTGAGCCAAACACAAACAACAGGCAGAGCAGAAAAACATCAATATGGTACATTGAAGTGTTTACAGTTGTGCAATATGGGGACCAAATGTGCATTATGAATGTACACAATCATGAGTGAGGTTATTAATTCTCTTCCTGTTTTATGAATTTCTTATGTCTATTGGGGCCTTCTTACCTCTCTTTACATTATGGGAAATGAATGAATTCAACTGTTTTATTCCAGAGAGTCCTCTGACCTTTGAAAATCTCAATATCGTATGTTTTGTTGCACATTCATACCATCACAGTGCCTTAAACCATAACATTAACCCAATATTTTTAGCAAAAGCTACCAGAAGTTCTTCAATCTAACTACTTATACATAACATATTTTGGCTCCATGTTATTTCATTTTAATTTAAAAAATATATTGTTATATGTCTATTCTGTGTAACAGAATTGCATTTTCCAAAGTCGACTCATTGTTGAATTTTTTTTTTTTTTAAATGTGATTTCTTTATACTCGCTCTTGTCATAGGGTGAAGCATTTCCATAGACAATTATTTTATAATAATGATAATATTCTGTATTTATCTGATTTTTTATTTTATAGGGGGCATAAGAGAGGTTTTGATTTGTATCATTAGCTCTGATTGTATTTTATACTGTATGTTATATAGAGAAACAGGCACTATCAATCAATAAATAGATAAAGCATTTTAATTAAAGTGTGCAGTTGTTTTATTTCGTTCTATATAATTATTATAAAATATTAAATGCTTTAATAATTTAAGAAATATAAATAAATGTTTATTCTGTGTAACAGAATTCGCATTTTTATTCTTCAAGAACTTTTTCTCGTCTTTTATTTTTTTAAACAGAAGTTTGGACCACGTAACTATGCGTGATGACGTCACCCGCAGGCTCGCTGCTTGTTGTGACGTTACCTTCCTCCGCGCCCGTCCCTCCGTGCTGCCGCTGGAGTTAGCTTTAGGAACTGTCTGGACGGGAAGGGTCTATCTGTCGTGACAGCCCGTTATCCTAAACTTTTCCCAGTCTAGGCAGCGCCTGGAAGACGGAGGGAGTGTTTTATCTGTGTTTTCGATGCATGGGAGTGCCCTGGGAACGGCGAAGGGAGAAGGTAGGTCTGCTGCTGCCGCCGCCTCCGACGCCGCCGCCGCCGCCGCTGCTGCTGCTGCCTCCTCTGCCGTCCGTTAGTCCGTCAGAGTCTTTCGGTTCAGCCCCCCGGCCCGACTACCGCATTGCTGCCGACAGAAGTGAGAGAGACGGGGAGTGTAGGCCCGGGTAACTTTGTTAGCAACCAGACACGACGTGAATTCAACCGGCGTTTAGGTTAGCGTGACTTAGGCTGCGTGGACCGACTGCGAGCGGTGCTGCGGCCGCGGTGTGTCATACACGGGTGACTTCATACCTCCGTGTGTGTGTGTCGGTGTGTATTTTAGAGTAGGCATGCCCATAGCTGATGTAACAACAGCCAAATGAATGACATTAGTGTAGGCCGGGTATGCTAGGGTTTTAAACCAATACGGAGACAGGTGCGGATGTCATTAAAAGCTAACGCTAGCGCTATATTTCACGTCCATAGGTATGTCAGAGGCAAGTTTGAGCTTGTCAACAAATGGCACCGTGATGAGTCTGGCACATCTACAGTCTGAAACAGGATGGCATGGCATGTAAGCCTGCAGTACAGTGAGATCATATGTATACACACACACACACACATGAAATGAAGCCAAGAGGAGAAAACGTGTCAAGAGCAGCACATGTGCCTCTGGCATCTTTTCTCATTAACACATCTTTAGCATCCTCCTCTGGAAGACCCTGGTCTCCGGCAGCAGCAGACATCTCCAGTGCAGCCGCAGCAGTCTGGATGTAGTTTTTTTTTTTTTCTTTACACGCCCCTGTGTGTTTTGTAACTCTGCTTCATCAGGATGAGATGCTGAGTCTTCGGGCCACGTTAATCTGATATCACAGCCAGCTCACTGACTCCCCGTCCAGCTGC
Source organism: Nibea coibor (assembly GCA_023373845.1). Taxonomy (NCBI): domain Eukaryota; kingdom Metazoa; phylum Chordata; class Actinopteri; family Sciaenidae; genus Nibea; species Nibea coibor. Next base: position 11,602,225 of record CM041739.1, on the reverse strand, counting down.
CAACTGAGAAGCCAAGGCCACGTCAGACCCCGAGGCTCAGCTGGAACGGACTGGACTGTTAGTTTGCGAGGAGGATGGAAAATGTTCCTGTGAAGGTCATTTGTTTCATCAGGTCCTCGAGAAAAGTGCCGAAATGAACTAAATCACACGCTTTTATGGGTGTGGATCTGAATAATAAGTTTACGACAAGTAGTCAGTGCACAGTCTGTTGTAATGCACTGCCATCTTCACTGAGGCATTTAGACGTGTTTTCTGTCAGTCAGTTTTAATCTGATATTTGAATAACACATGTTGCATTTATCTCAGGTGCCTAAAATTCATAAATGAAACAAAAGCCACTTAATTCTGCATCAAACAGACACTGTAAGAGTGATAAAGATTAATCAGTAAAGCAAATAAGGTTAATTTTGAGATAAGATAGATTTTATTCATCCCACCCTGGGGAAATTCACTTGTTACTGCGGCTCACAATATACAAGGTGGATAAGAAAAATCTATAAATGGGGTGAAAGGCTGAGTCCTTCCTGTAGCTTAGCTGGTATCTTGCTAGAGCAGGTCGTTTGATCCCAGGCTCGTGTTGTCCATGCCTGCCAAATAAAATGCCTCAATAATTAAAACTGACTCGAAATTGGATCATTAATGTTTCCAAAGACTACGCAGCCGGCTAAATTATTCCTCCATATAAAGCGCTGTTACGTTATACTGGCAGCAGGCTGTCTTTGCAGTGAAAGTGCTCTTGCACGCAGCCATAATGACGTTTGGGAAGCAGCCACTGGTGAATTACGGCATCTTCTGAAGAAACGCCTGTGATCAGCCAGTTTGTGCCTGAGTAACTGGCAGTTTTGTTGGAAGTTAATCCTGCGACGGATAATGTTTGGGGCACACAATAAACTGAGGGCCCCAGAGTTGGTATAATATAGTATTTTGACATTGTATGGGTGTGCTTTCTTCCTCATATTGATGTGCTAACAGTCTTGAATATTGCAACATTAGCTGTATCAAGTTAATGTCATTACTGAGGTATGCTCTCATCCTTCCTAGTAGTTAAGCCTGTTTACTCATTCTGCCTTTATATCCTGTTAGTTTCTGATGTGTCCCGCCAACCTGCAATGGCTTGAATCTCTCCTGGGGGTGTTTCATCATTCATCTACACTAATCGAATCCCATTTGAATCTGAACAAATTCCTCAAAGCCTTCTGGTGTCGGCCCCAGCTTACATGCAATTTTCACCTCACTACAGTTGTTCCCTGTCATTGTGCGCATATCTGTGCTGAGTCAACTGTACATTTAGCCTACAGTCATGCCTAGCTCGGTAGCGAGTGAAGGCTTGTACATGCGTACACTGTTTCTGCTGTGGCTGAATTGGGTTTTGGTTATGATTAATGGCTCCTTCATAGTGTTCAGCTTCAGCTTGATGTGTGTGTGTGTGTGTGTGTGTGAGACGCTGAGGTAAAAAGATGCTGTAGAAAAAAGTGCCTCTGTTAAGCAGTGGCGCTTCAAAGCTAAAATAGCAGTGTGTGTTTCCCTCAGTGGGAAGTGTGTTGCATGGTATTTGCTTAACAAAGTGTTCATGTGTTGTGTTGAATTCGTGGCCTAGAATTCATGCTGTCTGCATGCCATGAGCAAAAGACTTTAGCATGTCGCTGCACCCGCAATTTAAACACTATGTAATCAAGTGGGACAAGCTCTGCTTTTTTCATAATCCAGATATTCATTGGAAATATTTCTGCCAGTACTTTTCAGTTCTTCAGTGGGGATATCTTTGAGGAGGCCACAGGGAATATTGCAGAAAACCAGAAAAGGGCAGAGGAGTGAGGGAATGTCAGGAGCATAAAAGAACAACAAAGGAAGACAAAGCGGAGGAAAACGGAAAGAGTGAGAGAAACACGAAGGAAGTAAAGGTCTTTGCAGCTCTCTCCCCCTGGGTGTAGTAAGAGAGCCAGCTGGACGTACATGTGAGAAGGAGGAGAAAAAGCCGAGGAGGCAGAGGAAGAAAGCAGATAGAGATGAGGAGGATTCATTTTTCATCTGAGTAATGGCGCTATTGCAGACCCACACCTACTACATCTGAAGGCATATTTTTGTCAGTGCAGCAACGCAGAAAAGAGAAAAGATGGCATGTTCCAGAGAGATTAAAAAGCCGGGCTTAGAAAAGAAGCAATTCAGGATAAACCAACATAGGAAATAAACAAAAATCCAGGATGACAAGCAGAGACTCTGTGGAAGGAGATAAGACATACAGTAAACATGGTGGGAAATACTTCAACAAGAGGCATAATGAGGGAAATCACTGCTGGTGTAATGAAAATGAAGCAGGAGGGGTTTATATAAGACTTATTTCTGGTAGGAAATGCTAATGTCTGTGTTTTAAGACGGGAGATAAGCGACTGTGGAGTTCAGTAAAATAGTTTAAATAATTTTTAAAGATGCAATCATTGACAGCATAACGATTGGACAGAGCCTGAGTGACGTCACCCGTAGGTTTCTGAAGAATTTTTTTGAAGCCAGGAATATGTGGCGCTGGACACCACCATCGGACGTTGGATGCTTCTTCCGCCTCCTTCCGTTTAATCTAAATACAGCAAAGGCGCAGATCATCGGCGGAGCTGAGGCAGGCTGAATGACACCTGAGTGCTCTAATAAGCCACCTGTAATGGCACTTACCTGTCAATCAGAGGTGATGCTGTTAATCATGCGCAACTTTAAGCCCTAATATCAACTTCTGCCACATGTCTCAAGCGGCCGCTCGAGGAATTACAGTTTTTAGCACTTGTGCATTGAACCTTGCTGCTTGGGTGCAATATGTAAAAGTTGAATCAACACTCCCAACAAGAGGGGTACATAATATCACCAAGTTTACACTAATTGCTGCCAACTGGTGCACCTTTAATCTATTGAATCATTTAACAATGTTAAAATGCTTGAAGCCAGTGAATACAGTGACACACATCACTGCGCCAAGATTAAATTATTATTAAATGAAATCATTATTAACTGATTATTTGTACCATTAAATGTTCAGAGTGTATTGTTGTTCAACCTGAGGAGTTTTTGCCAAATGAGACGTTTAATTTACTACTGCAACAATTCATTTCTTGTTACTCACCTCACCCTCTCCTTCTGGCGTGAACGGTTATGTTTGTATGTTTGAATGCTTGTACTCTGTACTGTAATTGATTTGGTCATAATTTAATATCATTTTTGAAACTCGATGTTTCATTATCATCAAAGCCTCTTTTTTTTTTAGTAGGATAGAAACTTCTTGATTTTCAACATATTGATGAAAAACTGCAGCTTTGGCTTATGTTCATTTATTAAAGTATTATATCAAAGAAAAGAAATGACACCAAATGAAACTGTAGGCCTTCCTCTCTCCACTAATCATTTCAAATTGAAATCAAGTCGGTCAGACGGCAGTTAATCATCATCTCCTCACTGATGTGGCTCAGTGCTCACACACTGCACTTAATGCTGTCACAGTGTCAGAGCTGAGAGTGAACAGATCTACAGTTCAAGCGGCTCGAGATGTTATTTTGGCTCTACGGTAATCGATAACAGCCTCTGTCCTGCTGCTTCTGTCTTTTAGCACTTTGTCTCTCCGACCATGAAGCCCAGCGAGGGCTCCTCGTCTCCTTGTTGCCTTTCAAAGAGAAAAGGCTGAAACATCAGACTCCATTTAACCTGTGGCTGTTTTCTGAAGGAATGATAAACAGTCGTGACTGTTCACTGTTGCATAGCTACATAATTGTGTGTCCTCTCCCCCACACACACACACACACACTCATACACAAACCAACCCTGGCCAAGAATAATATTCCTCCTACACTTCCTGCCTGAGGAATCAATGCTAACGCTGACATATTAAAAAAAAAACCACACACACACACACAAACACGTCACATGTCAGCGTCCGTTAACATGCGTTACCACGTGCTCGTGAAGCTGGACGCAGATGAAAGAATAACAAACATGCTTAAGCCTAATGCTGCCAGCATGGATGCGTGTGTGTGTGTGTTATGTGTTTACTGAGCGTGAGTGTGTGTCAGCATGAGTTTAGAGATGGCAGTGAGAGCCTCAAGAACTCCAAGCTGTCAGCTGCCTCTGTTCTCCATGTTTACAGCCTCGGCTTCAGCTCCAACCCACTGTTACCTTTGTCAGAGGAACAAAACGGGCAGCGAGCGATGATAGATTGCTTGTCTTTAGATGGGGCTGAAAATGAAGGGAGTGATGCCAGGAACTGACAGATGGGACCATATTAGGCCCTCTCATTCACTGTGGATCATTTGAGTGAAAAAAAAAAAAGGTTTCAAGTTCATTTTGTGCAATAACCTCGTCAAAGCTTGGTGAAAGATTATTAACAAGCTCTAGCTTGTTTAGCATTTGCGTACAGCTGCACGAAGTCAGTCCCGCTGTTTGGGTGTTTATCTCTTTTGTCTGGCTGTGTTTTGTTTTGCAGACAGTGCTGGTGGTCCTGACTGTTCAGCAGGATGAGTGAGGCGGAGGGTCAGTTCTACAGCGTTCAGGTGGGAGACTCCACCTTCACTGTTCTCAAGCGCTACCAGCAACTCCGCGCCATTGGCTCCGGGGCCCAGGGCATTGTCTGGTGAGTAGGTGTAGTCTTTAGTAGCCTGTTAGAGATTGTGTTGCTAATATCTTAATTACATAAAAAAAAAACATGTCAGCTGTTGCATGATTAAAGTCAACTTTTGCCTCAACTTTTTGGGATCTTCTATTTCACAGCATAGAAGATCATACGTTCAGATATTTTGACTTGAAAAATGTGCAATAAAGGTGTAAATAATAAATGTAATGATGGCTGAATTTAGCTGCTTCCGCTTCAGCATCCTAGTATTATCCATGCTGAGTCATTGGGGCATTTGATTTTTTTTTTTGTTATCAGTAACACCTGCTGTGCTTTTCCTGGGTCAAAATGTCTCCTGCGATGGCAATCTTGGTTTGTTTAGTCAGTCTTTTTGTCTGTCTACCACATAAATCCAGAGCGAGATGTTTGATAACTACTATCCAGATTGAAATCACTTTGAGGGATTTGATTATTTGCACCTTTTGCTTTGTGCATTGAAGAGAGAACAAATCTGCACCTATTTTTGACCCATTTTAAAAAGATAACAGACATGAGATGGGTAGCTAGGCTCGACGTCAGACAACAGCTTTGCTCTGTGGGTTGCGTTTATTTTCTTTGCCCATAACCTTTGTCTCCGTCTGTTCCCTCCCCCATAAAACTGTGACCAGTTCTGCTCTAGATACAGTCCTCGGTATACCGGTGGCGGTGAAAAAGCTGTGTCGGCCCTTCCAGAACCAGACTCATGCTAAGCGTGCCTACAGGGAGCTGGTGCTGCTCAAATGTGTCAACCACAAAAATGTAAGACTTCGATTTAAAGAATAGTTTCACACAAGCAGTGTCAGCTACACAGATGCGGTGGATATCAACCAAAGTGACACTGGTTTAAGTTCATATTTCCCTCTTTGTGTTTCCACAGACTGTGTTTCTGTGTTGAGCTGCAGTGCAGTGTAACACAAAGAGGGAGTTTTGTACTAAATACACTGTAACTTTTGATATCCACATGATTTGTGTCACTGGAAAGGAAAGATAAGACTTTCTGTTATGATAAAAAAAAAAACTAATGAAATAATGGACATACCTGAGAAAAAGAGAGGGTCAGTTTGCTGCAATTTGAATGTAATTTCTTGCTCAGAGTGAGAGAATCCAGACAAACCCATTTAGTGCTCTGGCCCCAGTTGGCTGGCTCTGCACAGTGAAGTGGATGTAGATGGGAGAGTAACAGAGTGGACTAATGGCCTGTCTCTCTGCTTGCAGATCATCCGTCTGATCAATGTGTTCACGCCTCAGAAGTCCCTGGAGGAATTCCAGGACCTGTGAGTGGCAGTGGAGTGTTTTTTATTTTGCTGCATCAATCTTCTAATGCTTTCTTTGGGATTCAGAGATTTTAGCTGAGTCGTTTTCTTTCTGCATTTTTTTTTTTAATCTCCTCCTCGTCTTTTAGGTATCTAGTGATGGAGTTGATGGATGCCAGCCTATGCCAGGTGATCCACATGGACCTGGACCATGAGAGGATGTCCTATCTGCTCTACCAGATCCTCTGCGGCATCAGGCACCTGCACTCTGTTGGCATCATTCACAGGGTAATTACAGAGTTACAGAGTAGCTTAATATCAGACTGGAAAGCAGCAGACCTTCATTTTCATGTGGTGTTAATTTGCTCGATAATTACCTAATCAAGAAGTGAGTGGTAAATATTAATTACCATCTAAAAAGTCACACAGAGTTTTGGCAGAGTGTCGGCACCTTTAACTCTTTTGGTCCCGTTGTTTAAATGCAGCGCTTTGTTCCACAATAACTGTTTTTTCTGCAGCTACTGTCTGCATAGCTAGCAGCTCTAGGCTAGTGTTTTTGTGTTTACCTTTCTGCAGATTTACAGATTTTCTCTCCCCTCAGGACCTGAAGCCCAGTAACATTGTGGTGAAGTCAGACTGCACTCTAAAGATCTTGGACTTTGGCCTGGCTAGGACGGCCTGCACTAACTTTATGATGACCCCCTACGTAGTGACCAGATACTACCGTGCCCCAGAGGTCATACTGGGCATGAAGTATAAGGAAAATGGTACGCACAACCAAGCACCAGTATTACTACAGTATCTCTAACATGTTGGCGTGAGCTGAAAAGGATAGATGAAGAGAAGAGTATCACTCCACAGACCACACTGTCATATATCAGTGCAATTGTTGTTAAATATGACATCAGCACTTGTAAAATGACTAATTATAAACACAGCATGTCATGTGTTGTAACAACCTGATACAGTAGGTGTGGTTCACTGTAGAACCTGTTTGATATTGATATTGCTATGCACGTGTTTGAATCTTACATCGATGTGAGCTTGTATGCAAAGCATGCAGACAATAGCCTGAGGTAATTAAGAAACAGTGCAATAATTACATAGTTTGTCTAACAGACTTGATTGTTTACAATACACAGCAGCGTTTGAGTAAGCAAAGAAGCCTATCACAGCTGAACAGATGGTGCCGGCTGTTAAAAATAATAAATTCACTTGTAAAAAGCCTGCCTGAAGTGCACAGTCACAAGTCTTTGATCCAGTATCAGCCGGGCTCCAGCTAGTTATTAGAGATCCAAGCACTGCATGTGCTGGAACCATCTTGGAGTTATTATTTGTAATTATCACTATTATTGTTATTATCTGCTAACAGTGCTCCTACAGCAACCGAACTGCAGCCTCTACGCAGACAGCAAACAGTGATTCTTGTGTTCTTAAAAGCTGCTTGATGCCACTTGTGGCTAAATTTACGTTTGATTGTCAGTGATGAAGATAAATGTCCTCGCCATACTACTATTATGCTGCAGTGGATCTGTGGTCAGTTTGCAGCGTAATGGCTGAAATTACCTATGAAATCATCTTTACTGAAAAGGACTGTGTCCTTTCCTTGTTTGTCTCCAGTTTTTCTCTAAATAGACCCTCAGGGAACAAAGATGTTGTCTTTATAAATCAGAATAGTTTATGTAGTTTATACAACATATCCCGAGAGGGGGAAAATGATAACAAACAGTGTGATTTATTCATTTACAGTTATTTCACTGCCAAGAGCATGCTCTACAGAGAGCAGTGCAGGTCTAAAAGTCCTGCCTGAAGCTTTAAGTTTGTGCTAGAAATGATGATTTACAGTCCAGTTGTTCATGACTTTACTAAACTAACTTAATTGCAAGGTGGTGCATGAAACATGAAACACCACATGGAGGTAGGATTACAAACAGGAAGTAGTTAAAAGACTCTTATGTGGCCGGGCCTAACAGGAAAGTCGTGCCCCGTTAGAGCAGTCACAATGAGTAGTGTAGTCTGTTCAGACTTTACATTCATGATTTATACATTGTGTTTGTAGACAAGAGCTAAAGCGGTCTGTATGTTCTAGAGACGTAATCGGAGCACAGAGAACTTTAAGTTGAAATGAAACAGAGGGAAGAGAGGAGTTAATAACTGTTTGCCTACATAGACACACTCTAAGCAGGCAACTCGGAGAGAGAGAGAGAGAGACAAACTACATCCTACTCTACTAAGCACGCACACAAGGAAAGTGATGAAGAGAGCAACAGCTGTGTAAACTGATAAGCAGAGCTGCAGAGGCGAGGAGAAAGGCCTGGAAGGCTGCGTCTGGTTCCCAAGCCAGAGAGGGAAAAGAAAGCCAGCGTGGAGATGAGTGTGATGAAAGCATCAGGCCACTTTGAGAGGATAGACCAAAATAATATGAGCGCGTGCTCTGCGTTTCAATGTTGACCATTCAGATTTAAACCATGGAGGGTTTTACTCATCCGTGCAATATTTACTGTATGTTATATTATGTGTTTGATTTCCTGTGTTTGCTCGTGTGTTCGCAGTGGACATCTGGTCAGTGGGATGTATCATGGGAGAGATGGTAAAGGGCAGCGTCATCTTCCAGGGCACCGACCGTATCCTTCACAGCTCTCACTCTCTGTGCCACTCGCTGTTGCATTTCCACCTTTCACCCGCTATTAAAGCGCCATTAAGCACAAAGTTCATTCAACTTGTCCATCAAGGCATTTCCATGTTATCCCCTCCAGACATGATCTGTTCCACAGGATCACTCAAGATTTCCAGCACACCGTAATTTTAACAGAGAGCGTCATGCGTTTCCTGCCCTCTTCAACGATTATTAATCAGAAAAGTTGTTTTTCTGATAACTGCAGTACCCTTAATTGACAGAGCGAATCAAATCAAATTGAAGCGATTGAATTCATTTGCATTTATATTGGCTGTTTCTAATGGGTTTGGTCATTCACCAGCTCCTTTCAGTGGCTCTGTCCATTTGCACCTGAGTGTCAGAGAATGGATGCAGGACACAGTGTGATTCAAGGATAGATTGCTTTTCTTCTAAGTCAACAGGCCTACTAAATATGCATGTATCTGTATTTTTAGCCATTCTAGTGCTGCAGTACCAGGATGGTAATGCCGGTCTGTCGCTCCACCACTTTGGTCCAGAACACGCACACGCACATTCATGTTCATCTCTGAGGATGAACTGTAATAACGCCTAGCAACACTGTCAGGTTTCAGTTTCTCTGCTTAACGTCAGCATGCTAGCATTATCTCTGTGACCATGTTAACGTTAGCATTTCGCTCAAAGCACCTCAGTCACACACTCTTGTCTCTCTCTTCAGACTCTTCAGAGTCTTGTTTTGCTATTTTCTGCACTTAACATTGTGGTTATTTATACATTATGTAAAGTGCATCAATTTCAAATTTTTCCTGTCATTTGCTTATATACATATATATGTACATACCCATAATGCAGCTGAGTTTTCCATAACAACCGCATTGTGCAGACATCGACCAGTGGAATAAGGTGATTGAGGTTCTGGGCACGCCCAGTCTGGAGTTTATGAACCGACTCATGGAGACTGTGAGGAACTATGTGATGAACAAACCACAGTATCCGGGTGTCAGCTTCGCAGAGCTTTTCCCGGACTGGGCCTTTCCTTCTGACTCAGAGCACGACAAACTGAAGAGTAAGAACTGAAATCCACTTGTTTAACTTACTGTAACTGTGAATGCATAAATGAGATGATGTACTGTATAGATTTTAGTGAAACAGAAGCTTTATACAACCTCCAGAGAAAGACCGTGCAGATCAAAAGTTTCTCTGCTCTAATCTGTGACATTACAGCAAGAGATCAGGTCACTGAAACCACCAAACAAATCTTGACATTCTCCGAGATGTTATCCAACACCACAAGGGGAAGTGATCATTTCTCATGAAGACGTCATGTGTCACAAGACTTCTCCCATAGTAACACTGCCCTTCCTCTGTTGCCATAACAGCAGGTCAAGCGCGGGACCTGCTGTCCAAAATGCTGGTCATTGATCCTGAATCCCGCATCTCCGTAGAGGACGCCCTCAATCACCCGTACATTCACGTGTGGTACGACCCCGCAGAGGCCGACGCGGTGAGGAGATTATTCCAACAATACACTTTTTTATCATTGCAGCTACAGCGTGTGACCTTGCTCATATACGTATTTCTCTTTGTTTGGCAGCCTCCTCCCCAGATTTCTGATAAGCAGCTGGAAGAGAGAGAGCACACCATCGAGCAATGGAAAGGTAGTATACACTGCCCTCTAGGGAAATCTATCAGTAGTGCAGCTTAACCTGCTTTACATTTTAATAAAGGTTACAGGAAACTAAACCTAACTCGATTAAAAATTCATGTTTCCTCCATGTCTATACATAGATGTGCTGTACATTTGATGTTCTGTCAAGCATTTGAAGTTACAGTGAAGAATTACCATTGTTTACTTTTACTTTAAGCCAATATGAAAGATGCTATTGGTGTTTGTATGAGAGGAAAATACTCCCAACAAAGGTCCTTACAAAGGAATCCCACAGTCCAGTCCTGGAAAATGTGTTCGTGCTGATCACTGACAGTGTGCTGTACCTGAGGAGTAGACCTGCTCATGCCTCACATGCAACAACTCTGTGTCCACCACTCCGTGAACAACAAACTCAAAAATATATCTTTCACCTCTAATAGTTTCATTCACTGTTCATCAGTTTTCCACGTGGAAAAACCCTTGGAATTTTTTCCAAAACCCAGCATCTGAAACCAGGAAAGACCATAAAATGTAGGAACATACAGTACAGCCAGCAAATTTAAGACATTTCTAAGAACTGACAGCAGGACCAAAGATAATGAACGCACATTTAACAACAAATTCATACCTGTAAGGCTGTATTTGTAGAATAACTAACACCATTATCATTTTCTGTTTTTCTACAGAACTCATTTATGAAGAGGTGATTGACTGGGAGGAGAGGAACAAGAATGGACTGATGAAAGAAGACTGCTCAGGTACACACATGCACAATCCTCATTGTTATCATTCATTATCTGGAGTATTGTCCACCACATTGAGCCAGCAATATGCCATAGCTTGAGGTTTCCTGGTTTATTAACTCTAAATATTCTTCTTCTTTGCACTAAACTTTATCCACCGGTTCTCTCCATTGTGTTTCATGTATCAGATGTGGTGTCAGGTTCAGCCTCCCAGTCCTCATCAGCCAACGATATCTCATCCATGTCCACGGAGCAGACCTTGGCCTCGGACACAGACAGCAGCAGCATTGACACACTGACGGGACCACTGGACGAGAGTCAGTGAACGCAGTCCACGGCCACATGTGTCTGCCTGTCTGCTTGCCTCAGTTCCCATTTACAATATCCAAATATCACTTTCCTTTCTTCTCTTCGCTCCCCTATCCCCCCATTTTCTGGATTCTTTTGTTGTACTTTTTTTTTTTTAACGCTGCATTTCTCTTCTTTACTCTTCAACCTCAATGAATAGGTCTATTTTTCTATTTTCTTTCTGTTTGTGATGATGTGGAAACTTGTTGATTCTCTTCAACTTCAGACTTTGTTTTTGGACTGCTGCTTAGAGGTCAAAGCTATCTATTCTGTCTGTCGGGTCAAAGGTTTATCTTCCTCTTCCTTTATGGATATTGTTTAACTTGATCAAGTATATATGATGTATGCATCCATTTGGATTTTCAGGTTACCAGGAGTAGGTGGGGGGATTGTTGTTTGTTCCGTATGCCTGTGTTTTAATAGTTTTATTTTTTTAGCGAATATTAAGTTGAGACCAGAGGTTCTTGTCATCAAATTAGAGCAGACACGTACTGAACATAGACCACGGCTGCCAGCTGCTCTCATGCATGTTGCGCCAATACGAACAAAATCTTCCCATAAGTCGATCACACAGACACATCTGATGTCCATCAAACACTCATCTGAAGTTTGACTGAGCCTTTAGCTAGCTTGCAGTGTTGCAGATCTCCACTGTGGTGCTGTCTGCACGGTGTTTTTTCTTTCATGAATTGGCTTGAGTGATGTGGATTTTGAGCTTTTCCTCCTGACAGCTGGGGGAAGCTGTGATTGCAGTGTTACAGTTTTATTTCCCGATATAACGTACTGTATGTAAAGATGTCATGATCTGATGCTCATAGTGGCTGTAGACTATTTCACTACTTATAGATAAGGTGTGCTTGTTTTGTTAAGAAGCTCAACATATATTGCGATCGCCCCCATTTGACATAAGGTACTGAATAATAATGTGTATCTCAAAAGAATAGTTCACATAAATTCGGGAGAGGCAAAAAAAAAAAAAAAAAGTACTATTTATTTTTGTGTTCTTGCAAAATGTTGCACACAATCACATTGATGCTGATGCAAAAATCAGCCTGTTGTCAAATCATTTCAGCGACAAATCGATGCATTGACCGCTCGTTTTCCAAACCATTCCATTAAACATGAATCAGACACCGTGTAGAACACATGTAAAGGCGGTAAAGCACAGACTGCTGTGTTTATCTTGCATGACGGCGTTAAAGATGCCAATAAGCAGTTCTTGTTATAAAGAGAAATCTGTTCAGGTCAGTAATTTCACTCACAGTACCTTGATGTTCTTGGTTTTGGAAGCCTGTTTGATGCAGATGATGTTTTTTTTTTGTTTGTTTGTTTTGCCTTGTAAGCATATATGTGTGCGCGCGTGTGATCAAAACGTACTGTGCAGCGCTGACCTTCATCATTTCTTTTTCGAATCGCCCTGAAAGAGAGCAGTCACCTGGTTGCAGAGGCAACATCCGTGGAGGAAGTTGGCCCCCACTTGTTGTGGTTTGAGATGTCTGAATGCGACTGTGGAGTCCTGAATGAAAATCTGGACCTGAAAACTCAAGATGGAAACTAAGTATATATTAAAAAAAAGAAAAAAAAGAACCTTTGGAGCTGCTTTTCGCAGAACTGATTGCACAGTGTGATGGACATGTAGAAATACGACACTATGGAGTCACTGAGGACTTGAAGCACCATGTACACTATATTTTCCGTTTCTAAACCATGACCTTATTCTTTCAGCCATGCCTTAAAATGACCAGAGGAGTGATCAATTCACTCCCCCCAAAAAAATACGTATCAGATAAGGACTGAGCATTACAGTGCTCAGAACATCCTGTGTGTTTACCATGTTTTAAAAAAGAAAGATCTCCATTGTATACACTGTACATCTCACATCTTTGTTCAGTTTGTGTTTTCTTTTATTTTCAGAGATGTCCTGTGTGATTGCAATGACCACAATATAATCACTTGGCCAACATCTTTTGCCCTTATGTAACTAATAAAGTGGACATCAGTGAGTCATTTCCTTTTAGTGATGCTGTTTTGTACATTTCTCAGGTTGAAGAAATAACTGAAATCCTTCACACCTGTGGAGGGAAATATTATATATATATATTTGCATTTATAGTGACTACTATTCTAGATCTTAATTAGAGTTTAAAGACTAGCCAGTCTTGTGCCTTTTGCCCTTCGCTTTGCAAACACTCTTTATATCATCACACACAGTTCACGTTTTTTTTTTTTTCCTTCTCAAAAGCTCTTGACGATACGTTCGGTCTTCTTGGCTTCATTGTTGAGCTCTCCGAAGGTGTCAAAGAACTGCTCCATCTCTTTCTGCAGTGTTGCATTGCGTAGTTCTGCGGTAGACCGGGCTCTTTCAGACTCGACAATCTTAGCCTGGACGACCTGGTACCAGTGCCGCTGCTGTGCAAGGTTTGCTTTCAATCGAACAACCTCTTCCTGCAGCTCTTCATTTCTTTGCTCTAGGCTGGTGGTAAAGACGAGAGACAGAGGCCTGGGTTAGTTGCGTGTTTGTTGGTCAACAAAGACGAACAGATTCTGAAGTGCCTGAAATAGTTTGACAAGGCAGGACAGGTGGCTTAGAAGGCTGAGTTCGATTGTGCAATTAAATCCAGCTATCTATCACCTCCCTGCTCTCTGTCAAGCTGGAAGAATCGACATTTTCCTCTTGTCCTTCCAACCAGCACCAATGACACACACACTGAGACTTGCTCTATCTATGTCGGTAATAAATAAGGTATGTGTTGTGTCTAGGTCAGCAGCATGGCCCCTTAAATTAGCTCTCTTCACAGTGCCATGAGCTGGTCCTATAGGTCAACCACACAGGCTGTGCTGTCTCTTATAAAACCAAACCACTGTTTACCGGAAACGAAACGCTGCGAGTTTGTATTTTCAGTTGTCAGTGGAAAAATAAAACAAGTACAGGAAAAGGTACATTTACCGTAGCTCTAAGATTCCCTCAACAGAAGTTAAACGTAACAGAAATAATTAAGACTTAATTTCTTAGTGCTGTGTATTCTAAACATTGCACATAATCGGAGAATTCTGGGAAACTCTGAAGGAATTTAACACGACTCTGCACTGTGAACTAAGCAGGAAATAGGATGAAGCTCGGGGTCAGCCGAGGCCTGGGAACGTTGTGTTACCCTTCACTGGAAATCCACTAAGGGCTGTAAAATCCTCACAGCCAAGTCAGCGAAGTGTAAAACTGAAGCCAAGAGCATGAGGACACAAAGGACATTTCATTTATCTCTGACGTGCTGCGTCTAATCTCTGTAAACTGATTACATGTGCTGCTGCAATGAGAGTTTAACAAACAAAATGTACATTACCTGATTATTCGTGCCTCGTACTCCTCCCTCTGCCTGACTATTTGCTGCTGGACGCTAGTGAGGAGGCTGCGAAGGGCACTTGCTGAGGGGTCAGCCAGGGGTACGGGAGGGGGAACCCTTGGAGATCTGGATCCCGGCTCTGGGTGTTGACATCCAACTAGGGGCCACGAAACCTGGCACTCAGTTTGGGATAACTGAGGAGAGCTCGCTGCAAGATTTAGTTGTTGAGGAGGTAAAATTGGGGGCTTGAGATGCAGCATCGCGTCCTCCTGCTCAAATCCACAGGACCCTGAGTCCAGCTCGGGCTCCTGTTCGTGCTTCTTGTCTTGGTCTGGATTCTGGTCCTGGTGACTGGAATCACTTTCAGCAAGGATGATCTCACAGGAGGACCAGGGGCTCTTGTCTTCACTTACTCCCTCGTCGTCCATCAGTCCTTGGTTGTGCTCAGGGGCCCATGCTCGGTACATCTGCTCCTGGAAGCCTGTTTCCATGTCAAAGACCTCTTGGAGGCTGTCGGGAGTGACAGCATCTGGGAGGTTATCGTACAGAGAGAGGGCACTCTTGTGCTCCTCGCTCTGTGATGGATTGGGGCTCTTGTTCATATGAGCTCTGTCCTCAAGTCCCCAGCTACCCCCCTGTTCTCCTCCTCTATCTCCTCCTCTTGTTCTGTTTACGCCTGGATCCAGCTCTGCTTCCCAGACCTGTCTTCCCAGGGCTCCTCTCCAGCTGCAGTAGCTGTGATCTGGCCAAGCGCCAGCCCCTCTTCCCCCACTGACCAGTGTGGGAACCTCAGCTGGGGCCAGACCAGGCAGAGGGCTGCAGGGGCCTGGGAGTCTGGTTACAGCCGGACACACAACCCTACTCTCCATTTCCTTTTCCCTGGCTCTCCCTCGCTGTGCAAAAGGTGGGCAGTTGTCGTACGGGGGGTCCGTGGAGCAGGAGCTGGCTGTGGTGGGGGTCTCAGTGGGAAGACAGTGCAGCTCCATGATCCAACCAAGCACATGGGGGTGCTGAGAGCCTCAGATAACTGCCCTCCCCTTCTCTGTCTGCTGTAACTTGGGATTCAAGCCTTGGATTGTGGATTTGTGAGCGTGGTACAGAGCCCGTGCCAAGGGCTGATGTGTCGTGGGCAGAAGAAAGTGTAGGAGCCCTCCTCCCCTTTGGCTGGCTCTCTGCTGTGAATCTGTTGCCTAATGGTAGACAGGTTATAGTCTACGTGTGTGCGTGCGTGTGCGTGCGTGCATGTGTGTCTTTAAGCAGGACTGACATCAGCTGTTACTTTAGCACAGCTTCTGAGGGAGGGACCAGGGTGTAATATAGTCTGGCTCATTCCTAAAGACAGTCACACATAACTGCAACCACAGAAATAGACAGTGGCCATGGGCACAAAGTGTGAAGCACACACAATGAACCCAATAATCTGTATGCAAGATGTGTGCACTGAAATCTGCCACAACACAAAAATCTTAAAAGATCTGAGATCAGATTTTACATCGTTTAAAGAAAATGCCACAGCGCTCATTAGAGCTCCTCTGGTTTTCACTGCAGACTGCTTGTATGGGCCGGTTATTCCTGCTGGGCCATTGATTTCCCTTCTCTGTTTTAATGCACTCTGCATTAACGCTGTAGGATGTGTTAGCGGCCAAGTGCTTGTACCGTAGACAGAGGTTTGCCCCATGGAGTCTTGCTGAAGCGCATTTACCAACGCCTTGAGAGCTGCTCAGCACCGAAGCAGTGAAACCAGGATTCAGGTGACAAATCATACAGAGATCTTATAACCAGAGTTATAATTAAAAGGCACGATGGGGTGATAGGAGGAATCTGCAGCTGAGAGGCTGGCTAAAAGTCCAAAAAAAAAAAAAATGTACTCATCCTCAATGGTTTCATGATGACACAATGTCTTAAATCCACAAGGTGGCGCTGTAGACAGCAGGATGAAAAGCTTGTGCTTTAAATGGGCGGTGTTCATTAAAAACACTTAAGACATTTTGAAGATCAGGAGGATGTTTTAGAGCTTTTAGAGGAATATGATTTAATTTGGTGCTGCTCAAATAAATGTGGAGCATTTAAGACAATACTTTTACAAGCCGTTTGCCTCCCATGCGTTCTTTCCCCCTCTAAAGCTCCTTTGAGGCCCTTATTTGTAAAGAGAGTTAGTTGGTTTGGTGCCTCATATAGATCAGATAAAACCTAGTGAGCCACTATTGATCGAACAGTCCAGTGATGAACTCCCTCATTGGCGTGACGCTGTGGAGGAACCACTATCAAAGGCACTTCCTCTTGATCAGAGGAAACGTCCACAGAGACACTTTGTCCTTAAATCACCTCCAGTCAGACGGCTGCGCGGAGTAAAGAGGAAGTGACATCTCTCAAACGTCTTGTTTTTTTTTCAAGCACGTGCTGCATTTGAGCGCCTGGTTCCGAGAGCGACGATTTACTCTGCGTTACTGAGAACAAAGTGTTTCACGAGAGCCTTGAAGCGTCACTGCAGTGCCTCGCAAACCAAGGGCGCGCTGCAAACTTCATTTCTGCATGGGCACATTAAGCAGTCAGTCAACAGTGATAAAACTCCGCTCTTATCTCCTCTATGTAAATCACCCTCCATCCTTCAAGGCTGCCGAGACAGAGCAGGAATCACAACGTTTTATCTGTTTGTAGACAGCGCATCGCAGGATTCAAGTGTGGACACAGTTTCCTCCTCCTGGCATCCTGAACAAATACAGGAAGACGCTTTTGGAATATGTGAAAAGCTGTTGCTGCAGCGTTCAAGGTGAGATCAGAAAATGTCTCCTCTGAGACGTTAAGGTGCACAATAAGGAGAACAACCAGCTGGAACAGCAGACATCTCGCTCACGTCCCTGTGAGGCTTTTGCCTTGACCTCCATCTGTCATTGAACAAATGACGGACAACCCCGTCGTCTTTACCTCCTCACCCAGAAACCCCCGTGACTTATCACAGCTGGATCTCCACCACGCAGAGGTTAAGCTTCCTCTGAGGCTCCTTATCGTCCCCTAGCCCTCCCCTCTTCTTCGTCCTTCTCCACTTCCTGTACATCTGCGTAGTTGTTTGTAGCCATGACGACAGAATCCATGGCAACACAGTGGTTCTAAATAATAAAGGTGGATGGATGAAGGAGGAGGAGGAGGGAGGGTGGAGAGAGTAAGGGCTCTGTGGCTATTTTAGCAAGTGTCTCGATGGAGAGTAATTGAGGAGGGCCCTTGTTAACAAGAAACCGGGTCTGCTTAACAGGCAACGCTTCCAAGGGCAACACACAGCCGGCTTCCTCATGGACTAAGAGTGGTTATAGAGTGGCATAAGGTATATATAGTCCAGGATAAAAAATCATCACCAGGTATAAAACTAAGACAAACCAGGGAAAGTGCGGCTGTGAATGTTGCGTGGAGGAGTGACAGGAAGTCGAGCAGATATATGCAGCAACTTGGACTGTCAAGGACAGAGGGGAGATAAGAGAAAAACAGACAGCGTTTGTCTGTAACGCAGTGGTGTATTCCTGCATGCAGGTGTGTTTTTGAGAGATTAACATCCTGCTTCTCCTTCCTCTGATCCCCAAACCTCCCCCTCTCCCTCTCTCCCTCTCTCTCTCTCTGTGTATGCACACTGCGCTGCAAAGCTGCAGTGCTACCTGAGCACATTAAATACCGTTTCCTTGCTGTTTACTCATGTTTTATTAAGACAAGCGCGGTTTCCTTTGCAGCAGTCACCTCGGCTCTCACTGAGGAGTCAGACTTTGATGCTGCCGTAAGTATGTAGCTTCAGGGTGAGAAGAATTTATGAGGCTTTTTCTTTTATTTCAATGTTTTGAACGTCATTGAGTGGTAAGTAAATAAATTCATTTACTCCAGCACCGTATTTTCACGTGTTTGCTTCAGGTGCATTATACTTTATACTTATTCCACTCCTCATTCTACTCATACCTGAGTAAAATCTGAGTATTTCTTTACAGTATGGTATTGCTATTTTTACATAAGTAAATAACTGTAATGTTTCCTCCACCACTGGAACTAAATTCAGTGTTTAGTTGACAATAAAGTCTCTTTTTGGTGATATCACGTTTTCATCAGAAGATACAGGTGTCTTGTTTTTCCTGAGTACTTTAAGAACTCTCCAACCATATTTCTTTGTGTCTTTAGTTGTTTTTCTAATTTAATTTCTAAATTTTCTAATTATATATATATATATATAGTACAGTCATCACAATATCAAGTGATACTGTATGTTTCATTTTCCCATGTTGGAAATAGATAAAAACAAAACAGAATGAGACTATCTACCAAAACAGTATGTTCCATATATGAATACCTATTTCATTTTTTCAGAGACTGTAATCATAGCTGCCCTGCACGCAGTAGTGTTTTTAGAGACCCACTTCATTTCTTCATCTTCCATATGTGCAATAAATGAATATGAATATGATTCATTTTTGGTTCACAAGGAGAGTAATGAGGGTTTTTGAAGGATGCACAAAGGTAACGATCAAATAAGAGCTATATTTCACTCGATGAAGACTATTTTTCCAAAAGATATTTCTTCATGATGATGGTGAGAGAGCGCCTCAGTCTGAAACATCCCACAGTTGAGTGCAAAGCCCACAGCACAGGACTCCCATCATTTTCATACTCATCAAACCGCTGGGTGACCCCTCGTGCCCTGATGCATGTATGCATCTGCATCTTTTATTCGGGTCTCTAACTGAGACCCTGATGGAGCACAATCATTACTCTTCATGTCATCTGACTCTCATCCATTTTAAACTGGTGTCTTTTTCAAGGTTTGCTTCACGGCGGATTATTTGAGAACACGAACAAGGTGTCTTCGGGCTACGAGAGGCGCGCACACTCCTGCTTCTCTCTCAAACGATCCCACGTAGATTTATACATCGGAGATGTGCGTCATCGGTATCTATGTGTGGGTAGGTTATTTTGCTGCCATGCTGAATTGGATTATATTGCTTTTTATAAAACCATCTCTCCGCATTCTCAATTAAAACCCTATAGGCACATTTTAACTTGTGACACGTTCGTGCCTGCGTGTGAGTGTCCACAGGCTCTAGAGTTTCATTATAGCTCATATCATTAACATTTTGATTAGATAGCTGTTACAAGCATCTCTCGAGGCAGCTGTGTGATGTGATTATCTACCCGGTAATATGACGGTATATATTTGTTTGCAGGATTTTTTTTTTTTTCATCATGGAGCATCACAGATTTTGACAGTCAATTAACAGACCTGGCAGAGTTACCATGGGAACAATTTATTTTAGAGTAGACAGGACGAGACGACACCTTTAACAACCAACCTGTCTTTCTAACCGAGTGCAGCCTCGAGCAACTGACGCACATGTTATATGTATATATGCAAGCGCTACTTTGCACCACGCAGCTGTCGTCCCACAGTAAGGTGAGACAGATGGCAGACTTTACCTGAGCTGAAAATGAAATAGAGGGGAAGTGAATTTCAGCGGAAATCCCTTCTGAGCAAAGATGTTATTAAGGTGTCCCCCTGTCAGATTTCTGGGTGAGCAGAGGAAGGGCGAAATCTGCGATACATATAGTAGAGCAAAAACAATTATTACAGATATTTTGGGCGGATGGAGAGAGGGTGAGGAGACACACGAGGATTCAACAGAGTAAAAGTTAGATGTGAATCAGCTGAAGGGAGCGAGGTCTGGCAAAACCTGAGCTAAGAGGGATGAAAATATTTGGGTGAGTCGAAAGAAAACAGAACAGCACGTGGTCCAGGACATGGAAGGTAAAAAGAAAAACGCAGCTGATTTGATGACTTATTCAGGCTTTCTCTAGAGCTCTATTCCAAGGATCCCTTTGAAAAGGAGCATGTTTGAAGTGTCTGCATATGTGATAGTCAGTCTGTCAGCGGGAGGTGGAGCAGGGGGTGGTAGAACAGACAGAAAGACAGAGAGTGTGAGGAGGGGAGATAGTGCGGGGGGGAAAGTAGAAGGAAATGAATCGCTGTAAATAGAGTGGATGTGAGCAAGAAGACAGCATGTCAACTCTCTCCTCTTCACTGTGGAGGCCTTAGCAGGTACTGGCAAAGTTAGGGCATGAAAGTGTTATTAAAATGGCTAAATTTGCACTTGATTAGCGCAGAGAAGAAGCGCTGAAGAAAGGTGGGCGAGCACGGTGGGATAAAACAAATGAATATATGAACAAAAATACAGAAGGAAGCAATGGAGCAAGGAGAAAGGTGGGGAAGGATACAGCATAGGAATGTAGGAAATAAATTAAAAAAAAAGATCAATAAAAAAAGGAGAACAATGAGAAGAAAACAGCAACATGAAAAATGATCCATAAAAGCTTGGAAAGCTTGTAATTGCACCTCGGGAGCTGCAGCTTGTCCACGCCCTTGTGTAAGGACATGTCCGACCTTCTAGCTGGCAGCTAATGGGCAAACAGAGGCCTGACAGTTTCTCAGTTTAACAGGACGATCTGGGCTCACAGTGTTGGCTCCCAGGCTCGCATTGTGTGTGAGTGTGTGTGTGTGTGTGTGTGTGTGTGTGTGTGTGGCTGAGCACACAGTTGAAACAAGTCCAGTTTGCACAGAGCACCGGGTGAGCTCGGCTTATTGGCCAGCCCTGCGGTCGCCGTGGGATACGGTCCTGGGACGGCTGATTGGGTCTGGGAGAGTAAACAATGAGGGTGATGGGAATAGCCATTGTGAGGGTCAAAGGTCAGCCTGGTGGATTTCACATATGAGCTGTCACCTACCTCCGCGTACCCTGATGTTTCATTCACGCACACACAGCAAACATACCCTAATGTAAGTGAATAGCAATCATTTATGAGTACATTATTCTTGGCTGTATCCCAAGTGTGTGTGTGTGTGTGTGTGTGTGTGTGTGTGTGTGTGGTAGTGCTGAGGCAGCACTGCACGTGTACTCTGTCCAGGTTAAGGGGCCTCCACGTAGTAAGACAGCATTTTACTCAAAGTCCCTTTCCATTTATAGGCTCAGCGAACGCCACAGCTCATATTTATTTATACACGCAGAAAGCAGAACTGAGAGCTGTTATACTGCAAAGGAATGCACAGGAATATGTGTATTTATGAGCAGTCAGCCAGCGCGGCTTTGTAAAGGGAAGCAGGCAGGCTGCAGTGTTTTATGGATGTACCTTTATGCATGTCAATAATCGCTCTGCTTTTACATACTACGGGGGTCTAAACAGAAAGCGGGGACACCGATTGCAGGGACTCAACGGGTGATGATCGTGTTTGCGCTGATGGTGTGTGCGGCATGCGTGTGTATACTGTAGATGTGATTCTGTTGCCAGAGCTGCCAGGCTCCCATCCCCCCCCCTTGAGAACAGCAGAGGGAAGGCCGATTCTGGGCTGTTTACACTGTAAACGGACAGGAGCCGCGCATGGCTTTCAATATTGCAGCACAGAACCACTGCTGCTACTTCTCAACACAAAACCATATAAGTTTATCTCAAAGGAAATGTACGATTTATTAGAACTTGGCTCAGATTTTTTTTTAATAACATTATTTTGTGGTAGAGCCTATAGTGAGCAGTGCTTAAACGTTAAATGTTAGAATGCCACGCTCGGACACAAACACAGGTGTGTCCATTGGACTGCTCTTTGTTTAAAACCTCTATGGTCTGAATGCTTAGTGACATCTTTTTTTTTTTTACCCTTTTATTGATGTCGCTGCATTCCCATATCACAACAGTAAACCTGATGAGTGTGCAGTTACTGTTAGCAATAAAAATGATGGCCAAAACTATGACCACAAGACCCGCGTTATAGGAAACTGGAATTTCTTTTAGAGGAAACAACAGAGAGAGAGAGAGAGAGAGAGAGAGAGAGAGAGAGAGAGAGAGAGAGACCTGAGGTGGAAACTTCATGGGTTAAGATGAATGAAAGAGCAGCATAGGGAAGTTAATAAAAGTGTTGACGTAGAGCGAATTTCTGTTGCTGTATATGAAGCCAAATCACAAGCAATGCACCCCTCACATATTGATTACACTTTGTATTTCACAGGCTCGCCCTACAATGCTGCATGTTGTGATCACGTGTCAATCTAAACTCAATGCTTTGTATTTCTTTTATAGTTTCAACTTCCCCATAATGCCTGCTCTGTCTTTCTGTTCTATTATTTTTATGTTAATTACTGCAGAAAACACGACCTGTGTCGAGCTTTGTTGCCAGCAGGTGTGCCCCACACACTTACTCTCTCTCTCTCTCTCTTTGACACACAGATGTTGAGGCTGTCACAGCTCCATTGAGCTCTGGTCTCTTTATCAAATACGTTTGGAAATGGCTCAGGTCATTTTGACGACCTGAGCTGAATATTAACGATACAACTGTTGTGAGCGGACACCGTGCAGAGGAACTCCCGGTGCGTACCTCTAAATACCTGCTCATCGCCGGACATTGAGGCGATGTGCCAGCAAAGATAACACAAAAAACAGGCAACGTTTCTCCCTCTGAAGCCGACTGCTGCTTGTTATCCCCAGCTGTCTGTTTCTGCTCCGCTGATAGCAGCAGTTGTTGTTGTGAAGAGAAAGAAAGTGGTAAGCTAAAGGAGAGGTTGGAAAGCAAAGATGAAGCTAAGAAGAGCTAGAGGCATATGCTCTGTGTCTCTATTTCACGCCACTGTTTTCCTCAGTAGGAGGGCTGATGATCACATACTTCAACTGTCTACTTCTGTGCGTGATTCTGTACACCTACCACTTCCAGCCCTGCAGGCACAGACATTTGCTATCTATAGAAACACTGCTTGCTCTTTAATTCAGGCTCAGTGGAGACTTGCGCTACAAATGACAATAATAAAAGATTCACAGAGCATATCCTCTGGCTAGCTAACCAAATTCCTGTAAAGGATGTATGGGAGTGTTTTACGGTGTACAATAAAAAGACCAATACTCCATCTGTCATAGCGTAATTCCTCGGCACAGCGTCAGTCCTTCCCTGAGCAAATATCCAGGTATAAATCGAACGTGTCTTATCGGCTACGAGATGCAGTCCTGAGTGAGGAGGGAGATCATAAAGACGTGTTTTAATAGACAATCACTGCGCTCTTTCAATGTATTTTAATATGTTGCTTTAATGTACCTGCTGCTGCAGAGGGCCGCATTCATCAGACAGTCTTTAAATTCTCTCACACAGTGACAGGAAATGGGCTCATTCAAGCTTACAGAGCATCCCTATAAAATCAAATTATTGAATATAATGGTCTCCTTCTCTTCCCTGCTCCGTCTCTCTCTCTCTCTTTGTCGTTCGCACACGTTCTCACTCCCTGCTCTCTCCTCCCGAATTTTACTCTCCCATGTCCTCGTGAACAGGCCTCTCTGAAGATTCCTGAGATTTGGTTCCCATCAGGGAATGTGTCAGGCGGAACAATTGAAATATTCTTTCTCTCTGCATTGGAGGAAAAAAAAAAAAAAAAGATTAGGAGGATGGTAATTTGCTTCCACCCACCCCTCCCCGTATAAAGAAAGATCATTTTAGGATCTTTCAGATGTTGCCGCCCAATTTGAGTGCAAGAATGAAGAGAAGCGACAAAGACGGGGAGACATCTTTAATCTATTTTTAGGATGAAAACATTGTTCAGTAAAACTGGAACAGCTTGAGGACACTCACGTTTTCATGCCAGCTCACTTGTGATCCACACCCCTCCATACTGACAGTGATTTATACAGCGTTGTATGGACACAAGGCTACATTCATCCAGCGCTCTGTAAATGATCCTTATCACCGACATGGCAGCTTTGTTATATGGCTGGCCAAGAAGCTCTAGTGTTACAATTGTGTCCTCTTTTGCTCTCACTTCTCCACCTATGGCTTCATTACATCCATGTGCCCCGGTAAACCATCATATCCCACAATACCTGGACCCTGAAACTGATTATTAACAATTCATTTGATTATCTACACCTGCGCCTTCCCTACAATGTCAACATGTCCCCACAATATACCGTCATTTTTGTAGTAGCCTGTTTTTGCTCCTGAGCTGTTTCACCTCTGTTTCGTCACGGTTTGTTTCAGCTGTGAGCGTGTCCTCTCATTTCTTTTGTATTTCACAGTGTGACAATGGTGTCCGTCAACAGCACTGGAAAATCAAATTTAGTATGCATGCGAGCATATCTGAGAGTATTTTTCACTTTCCCCATTGGGTATGCATGCTCATAGTGAAAACCTGTTTAGGTGCTGTATGCGCGGGGCTGCAAACACAGGTCAGGCCTGAAACCAGAGCCAGCTCTCATTGGTCAGTGGACCAATCTCTCACATTAAAAACACCATGGACAGTGTCTGTTGTCCTTTTTTATCGTTCGCTGTACAATTTGTACCATCATTTGTGTAAGAGTTCGTTTTGACTGCAGTAAGTACAGAGGGTCAGAGATGAAAAACAAAAAGTTGCTCTGCAGAATGTCTTGTTCATTGACAGTGGACAAAGTGTTTCATTATTTTAACATTTGCTTGTGTCTTTTCTTCCAAATAAGTGTGGTCTGATCATCTGACTGTTCCTGTGTTGTACCCCCTTGGACTTGGACATAATAAGGTGTCTTCACTGTGTACTTACAGATGGTTTCTGTACGGGGGCGTATTTTCAGCACAGTTATCCTATAAAGATATTTATTGTCATTGCATCTTAATCTTTTTATTGACTGCCTGTGGTCTAAACTTAAAGTCTCCACCGATGCTTTGAAGGCGCTGAAGTGTCGCTCCTAACCACTAATCATACAGTTCAGAACAAACCTTGATTGCTGAAGTAGCTGGATGTATTATTTTGCACCTGAGCTTCTTGTTTCCCACATTATTTCTTTTACGCAACACAGGCTGGAAATGTTTCAACACATTTGCGCAGACGTATCCTCTTTACCTTGGTTTGTGTAATTGTTTTCTCTGTTTCATAAGAGGCCTCATTAAAGAGAAATGCACTCCCAGTCTCACACACTTAATGACTATTCCCCTGGATCTTATTAGGCCTCGTATTCAGGAAATCAATTAGGACCCAGAGAAAGATTACAGACACTCCTTACCCTGATCAGGCAGCAGTTAAAGATGAGATGTGTAGTCATTATTTAAACATTAGATCCACATCGAGACAGACGTAGAGGAGTAGAGGATGCAACAAACCAGCCTCAGTACCACAGACAGAGTGGGAGTAATGATGGAAGACAGGGAGAAGAGAGGCAGGAAGACTACAGACTCTCGTCAGCGGGAGAAAAAATCTAAATTGGCCTGTTGAGCGGAGCTGGAGGGAAGCAGGCGGAGGGAGTTGAGCACAGAGTATGTGGGCCAGGTCTCTCTAAAGGTTCCTGTCACTTTCGAGAAGCTCCACTGTCTACGGCGACTCCACCTGAAGGTGCATCCTGTTTGAACGAGCTATCATTTTATACTGTTTGACTTCTTAAACCGAGATTCATAGCCTTTATATCCAAGAAACTAAGTGTGTGTGCGCGGTATGAAAATGTGGCCAGAGCTTTTCTGAAGGGCTGTGATGTGATTTGGCCTGTCTCCTATCCATAGCATTTCACAGACAAAAGAGGAGCCCACGCCAGCCCTCCTCCTCCTCCACCTCCTCTGCCTCCTCCTTCCCTTGCTGCCGGTAGTCATTTCTCAACTACCCATTAACTGCACCAAATAGATGCCTGGAGGAGGAGAGGAAAAGGTCTTCACTCTGTTAAAGGGATTTTCTGAGCAATGGAAGGACAGAGGAGAGGAGCAGAGAGGGAGAGTGAGGCAACAATGAACGGGGAGTGGAGGAGAGGGTGAGAGAGGGAGAGAAACGGGGGAGGAATAAATGGCTTTAAAAAAAAAGTGGTAGACTGGGTGAGGGGAACAGGAGGTGGATGGTCGGTTTTCAGCTTGGTGGAAACACGATGTAGAAAATATCCTGTGACCTACTTTTTGAAGATGTCAGTCATTACGTTCCTCTTGGCCATTTCCTCGTCGCTGGTCACTCATTAACTCTGTACAGTCTCTTATTCACTATGCATGAGACAGAGCCATCAGTCAGGGTATAGAGCGATGCACTGTCTGAACAAGACATTTCAAGCTGGACCAGAGTGTGATTTTTTTAAAATTAGTTTTTCTAAAAAGCTGGATCATAATACTACAATATATTGTATCATAGTATTGTTGTGTGTTGCTATAAACTCTGCAACAAAAGACTCATGGGAAGGCCAGACTCTTTGTACTTTTTTCTCTGGCTCCTGTGAATATCTGTTGAAAATGTTCCTGTTATTATGAAACTTATTAATTACATAACATAGCTATCAGAAATAACAAAAAGATGTGGACTCCCGTTGTTGAAAATCTGGAAAAAGATGATGTTGGGTCCGCACTGCAGACTGTGTTGGATGAGTGTTGAGGTCAGGGCTCTGTGCAGACCAGCCATGTTCTTCCATATCAAACACTGGAAAAAACATTTCTTCATGGTCATATTGAAGACTGGAAACTAGTACCTCAAAGTTAGAAGCAAACAATTGCCTTAAATATTAGCAATTTTGTCTTTAATTGGCAGCTCCAGACCAAATGAAACAAGTGTACAGCTGCAGCATCCATTCCTATGGGGCTGGTGAACTGAAACACAATGTTACCATCATGTTTTCTTGTGCTACAATGTAAATGTGAAACTTTATACACACATGAACTTATTGTTCAGGCATCACCTAAACTTATATTAATATTGTGTCACCTTCAGTCCTGCTCTGTGCCTTGGCTCTTTGTGCTGTCTGGTTGCCATACAATAAGAGAGAACACCAAATCTCTAGTATTTTCACTTGCTTCTGTCTTGTAATGACCTGAAATGTTGAGGTGTCACGCGCATGTCAGGGAGCACTCGCAGGCCGGGGAAACATAAATACACTGAATTCTCTCCCTGAAGTGCAGAGTGAATTTATAGATCGCTCATGCATCAGAAAGTGGGCCGCATGCACACCACACCACACTGCGCAGCTCTCTGGGTAATCTTCCCAGCTCAATCTGCCGTCACCCCTGGGACAGGGCAGAGGTTTAACATCTAACACTGTCTAATGGAAGGCAGACTCACACACACACACACACACGCAAACATGAATGTAGGTGCACAAAATTGTTTGGGAATGAGACCATCACACTGTGCATCACCTGATTCCTATCACCAACACACAAAGTCCCAGTTTGATACTGTAGAAATAGATTGTCAGACTGCTAGTTAACTATGAGACCACAGCCTGCAGCATCTGGGTATTTGAAAGAAGGGTTCTCTGTTGGTGGACTGCCAGAGCCAGACGGTTAGAAATGGCCTGGATCTAGATGTAGATCTGGGTTCAGACCCTAGACACAGTCAGCCTGTCTGCCTGTCTGGCCCCTCAGTGCTTTCAGTCTCCTCTAACCTCCCAGGCTGAGGTAATGGATGAGCTAAATGCTTTTAGGTCTCCTTAGCGTTTTTAGTTTTTGTCTGTTTTCCCTCAATAACCTTAAAAACATTTCCTCCGGCTAAGCTGATTGACAGCGTGTGCTCCCACAAGCTCCACTTTTATTCACGACTACATTAATGACACATTGATTATGGAAAAGTTAAATCCGTTCAAATTGTCCATCACGAGAGGATGAATGGGTAATGAGCAGCTACGGGGTATATTAACCCAAAACGATGGGCTCAAGCTCAGTCTCTGGCAGACAGGGTTGCTATGACGACGTGCTATTTGCATAGCTGAGGACCTGTTAAGAAAAAAAAAAAAGAAAAGAAGAAGAAGAAGCATCATCCAAAAACAAAGACATGACACACGAACAAAAAGATCAAGATCAAGAGCACAACGAAATGCAGGGAGGCGAGTAAAAACCACAGATGGACATTTTATTGTCTCGTTTTTGTCAGATATGACCGAGGTGGAAGGGAGTAAAACAGAGATGCAGGTGGGCTTTGTGAATCTCCACGAGCTGAGGAGAAAAGATTTCACACTAACGCACACTATGCTCACAGGGAGGGCACACTAAACAAATGATGTAGCTCAAAATGAATTCGACTGCGGTTATTCTCAGAGGGGCGACTGGTGAATTGCCATGATTGTATTTTGATCCCTTGTGTGCCCACGTGTGCTTCAGTGTCTCCATGTGCAATATGGATCCCCCCAACATAATTAAAATGTAATACACATGTAGGATAAGCTGGAAGGTATTGACCCGCCCTGTAACAGGACCTCTTGGGCCTTGCTGAGACGGAAAGCGGTCTCTCCATCCTTCCTCTCTCGCTCTCTCTTTCTCCTCTGAGTTTTATTCTCACACATTCAGCCTCCCCACTTTTGTCTGCAAACATCTCTGCTTCTCCTGCACAGATGTCATTCCATACGCCCACATTTGATCATTTTCCCTTCTCTTTCCTCCCAAGCGGCCTTCACCCCCACAGCTCCTCTATGCCAGAGCAGCACTCATTAGAAGCACAGCTTTCCAGACGAACACATCTGTAGTATCGAGCCTTTTGGCTTCCCATCCTCCGTCTCTAATGACCTGTATTGATATATAACTAATTTGGAATTGAAATATATGTTTTGGTTCCAGTGGAGGAAGCAGTGAGACGTTAACACAGAGCAGGTGTCAGAGGTCAGGATGTTGGATTTGTATACACAGTATTTGGCCAAGTTTAGTTTGCTAAACACAACTATGAAGCCTTCGTGCTTTAGCTGCAGAGAGACAGAGAAAAGGTTGTAAATTATAAACCTGTTGTAAAGTATGAACCTTTTGTCAGTACATAATCTGGGCTATATTCCATTTCCTTCAAGATGCATTTAATTGCATTTGAATGTTAATAGGTGAATAGGTGAAGTTGCATCCATAGTTTCCACATATATTTGGTGTTTGTCTATCACTGTGCTCCTCTCCTCTTTGCGTCACAATCAGGCATTCAGCTTCTGCGTGTCACGCCCGTTGCAGCAGATTATTTCACCGTTAGAAAATCTAATAAGCATTTAGTCTGTTTATAAAATGCCTTGTGACAGACCGCTTAATGACTTGGGGCTATTTACACGTACATGTCAGCTTTAGCATACAGGCTAATACATCAGCTGTCACACTGGCACTTCCATAGACTGGCCCCCTGCAGCTAGCTATTATAATGCTAATGTTATGGATTGAGATTGGATTGCCATTTTTTTTTTTTTTGGTCAGCTCAAACATTCCCATAGTAATACTGCAGCAGGCAGAGACACTTTATTACTGTAGCAGCTCAACTTAAAAGCCAAAGCAGCATTGACGGAGGATAAATGAGGCGGATATAAGCCGCCTCTCATTTATAGGACCGGACTAAAGATGTTGTTGCCTCCCGGCGATGCATCCCACTCTGAGGCTAATTGACAAAGGACATTTAATGTGAAATACACGTTACTCCACTGACAGAAAATTGTACTGTACCTGTCTTGCAGTAACTCTTTTAATTTTAGTGAAGTCATTTTGTTTCTTACTTCATCGAGGGGGTGTTGAAGGCATTAAATGGATCCAATGGATTTCCCATAATGCAACAGGTTTCATTAGGCTGACCCGCTGACTTGTAATTGTCTTTTATATTCCATGTTTGCAACATACATTTTCTGCTAAAATGCTGTAATCTTTTAGTCCAAGCTGAAAAAAAGACCTGTGCTAACTGCTAAATCATTTTATGATACTCCCTACAGTAAACTGACTTTCATGTGTAAAACTGGTGGAGTTTCCCTTTAAGATGTAGCGTGAGGTAAAATCCATCCATCCATTATCTGTAACCACCTATCCTCATCAGGGTCACGGTGGGACTGGAGCCCATCCCAGCTGACTTTGGGCAAGAGGCAGGGTACAGCCTTAACAAGTCGCAAGCCTATCGCAGGGCACGAGGTAAAATACCTACAAAAATGATTTGTTGGGTCGTAAAAGGACAGCTGCAGTTTTAACATTCACGTAATAATCTTTATAATATACACTCACTGGAGAAGAAGACGACAAAGAATGATCAGTTTTATTAAGACTGTAAGTTCCTCCACCTCCACGTTTACTACATGTTCCCACCATCTTACTTTATAATATAGAAGAGACTTATTGGATAAAGCTTCCGCTGTGTAAAAGTGTGAAACGTCATTGTTAAAAATTTACTGTCAACCAAGCAGATTAGTCTGAGATAAATACAGCTTGGAGACCCCATAACGATGCCACCATTAACAGAATAAGAAATGTGACCTAATTGTATTTACTTAATCTCGTTTCACTACAGTGGTCATCATGCTTATGATGATGTCATTTACATTAGTGCATCTCGGACCATAAGATTTGGGAATATGGAATGCATTTTGCCGGTAAGGGTCCTTACAAGTATAGACATATGTGTGTGTGTTTGTGTGAGAGTGAGACCACACACCGGAAACGTCAACATAATGAAGTACAGTCTGATGATGACAAATTGTTGAGCAGAAACACACCCCTCTGCAAAATGAGATTACTGATGCATTAGAGGTGATGTCACATTCAGAGGGTTGGTGCAGGTAGGAGGAAGTCCATATTTATACATCTCCAGTGCAGAGAAACGCATACAGTATATATGTATATACAGTACAATAATAACAATACATCAGTTGTTACTTTTTAAATGAGATATAATCATTTGAAGTTATTTATAACTAGGGTTCAGCATCGAGTATCGACTGGAACCGGGACGAACATTTCGATTCTCCTGGAATCGTTAAAATTTTTACATTTCTATTCCTAGTTTCGATACCCAGTCCGCCAACAGGAAGAAGAAGCCGCCAAAAACCAGCGAAGAAGAATCATGTGACAGTGAGCAGCGGCAGTCGGCTCAGCTCAACACTTGCAATAAGATTATATCGTACAAAGGAGGGTGCACGACCAACCTGATTAAACACCTCCGGGATCATGGTGTAGAAGCAACGGAGTGCCCCGTCTTTGACGTACTCCACTGGCCTTCCTCCGGTGCCTCTTCCTCTGGCTCCGACCCTCAGAATTGGGTAAGCAAAACAATAAAATACTAAAAAAACAACAATAATAATTCTAATGCCAACACTGAGTCAGCTTACAAGTTATACTCAACCGAAAACAAAAAACGCCTCAACTCAAAGCAAATACCTAGCTAACGTGTACATGTATTTTTTCATAGTAAAAATCGTAAAAAGTTCAAGGAATTAAAATTCATAGAAAAATTCAGACAATTTCACCCAGAAAGAACTCTGGTAAACTAGCTCATTTAATGTAAACCTTTTTGATCCTGCCCCTTAAAAGAATCGTAATCTTGTTAGGAACCGGAATTGAAACGAAGAATCGGAATCAGAACCGGAATCACTCAAATTCAAACGATGCTCAACCCTATTTATAACTCATACTGCCAGTTTGTGTTATGTATGTGGAAAAAAGTGTCTGCGTACATAAACAATGAATTATTAATTAATTATTAATTTAAATAATGACAACAAACTGGTTCAGAACGGACAAAATCCTTACACTTGTACGTCAGCTGCAGATTTGTTTAAACACATTACATTTTGTCACATTGTCTCGCTCGCAGTAACTTTTTGCAGTTGGTAACAAAATGTTCTGCTAAGTCTGCAGTCTGTTACATTTCCTTCGCATCAAATATTCAACTTTTCAGTCTGTGATGGTGCAGAAAAATGCGCGGAGCTCAGCGATATTTTTTGGCCAGATAAGTCTCTAATCTGTTTATGTTTTGTCCAGAAGAAATGAGAACAAAGCGAGTCTCAGCTTTCACTTTCACTTCCTCTCTCTTCGGCCAGCTATGGTTTTCTTCCAGCCTGTGGTCACTCGCCTTTCCTTCAACGCCGGAACACGTAATGCATTACACAGGAGCGCAATCAGCCTAAAACACAGACCATAAATCTCTCCCTCTCCGAAACACACTCTCACGCACAGCAGGATTCCTGTTGAGCTGGTGCCACACGGAAAGCTTTCTCTTCTCCGTAACAAGTGTTTGAAAAAGCCCCTGGGCCTGCAGAGCTCCTTCTATACGTCAACCAGACTCTAAGGGGTTGGAGGAGGACATGAAAAGATTGTGTACAACAACTGTTCTCATGTTAAGCATGAAAGGATTTCCATCTGTCTGTATGCATTCGTTTTTTTTTTTCCATGTGCAAGTGCACAGATGTTACCAGTCCATTTCTAAAATCACTCTCCTATTTCTGTATTAAAAAATAAGCCTGTCTTTCCGGGAGGGCATATATGAGTGTTCATGTGAATTAGAGCCCACTTGAAAACGGGAATAGTTTCATGATTGAGCCGAGAGACTAGCAGAACAAGGGGGACGGGGGCTAGTTAACCACTCGCTGATGTGGGACCTCGTGTAGGGAGCAGAATATATCAGAGGCTAATCTTTCACCCTAATACAGAACTACCAGCTGTCTCCCAAGCCCCTGCAATGAAGACAGATGATAGCGAATGGCTATGATCAGGGGGAGCGGTAATTCATTTGCTAGTGTAAGGGAGTGAGAGAGAGAGAGAAAACAGAGCGAGTGAGGGGCGTGGGCGTGTGTGTGAGTGTGTGTTCCAGCTGTGGAGCAGTGATAGAAAGGAGCGAGCCATGCTGTTTTCACAGGCCATTTCCCCCGAGCGCTTTCTGTGTGCACAGCCGGAGACTACAGAGACGCCGCGAAGATAGAGACAATTATTCATACAGTTTAAAATATTCGAGGTAATAAAGGAAGCTGAATCTGTGGTTGTAAATGTAGAAGGGGTGCCGGTAGAGTCGCATTGCCATTACATTTATAAACATTACTGAAAGTAAGTAACAGTTTGATCGCCTTTGAGCAAATCAGCTCTGAAAAGTCTGTGTTAAATTGATAACAAATTAAGTACTGGCACTCGTTTTACGTATGCTAGCACCGTGGCGGTGCCAGCCAGGCGGCTATGTCACCACATTGGTCGACCGCTCGTGCGCCTCAGCGACCTTTGAATGGATCAACGTGAAATCGTACAGACTCGCATGGCCGTCAGATGACTGAGCTTTCTCACGTTGTCGTTCATATGACTGTTCCTCCAGTGCCAACGGCAGGTCAAAAGTCCAGCTTATTCAGAGAAATATCTTCAGATTCGACTCCTCTTCTAGTGTGAACAGTCTCATAATCATTATCATGCGCAGTCCTCCGAGCATCAACAGCTGCACCAAGAGCGTGAAATCTGAAAAATCACACCGCTCCTTCTTCGTGCTAAGCAACAAAAGGCCACGGATTTTTTACGATTACATAGCGGTTTACATGATTCACGCTCCCCGCCTTGTGTTCGCCGCTGAGGCCTTTGTGACTTACATCAGTCTTCCTCTGCGCGGTCGAACACAATAATCCTCTTTGTAAATGCAATGTAATGTACTTGAGGAATTGTAATGAGTGTGATTGTTGCAGCGCTTTGGGATCTTTTAGAAACGATGCCCGGGGCCTTGGCCGAGATTCACACAGGCCATCTGGGTACATGTGAGGTGCAGCTGATGCCACATTACCAGTCCCTCTCTCTCGTTAAACAAAAAATTAAATTACTGGTTAGGAAGCAAAATGTATTTAATTTTTACAGCTAGTTGGCAACAGCAAAAGATAAACAAAAAATATATATACACGGCATGCTCACAGAAAATGAAAACACATATTTATACATCATTTTTCATTTGATCTTTTGCTTGGAAGGTAATCCATGAATCCATTAAAGAGGGGAAAGCACATTTTTGGCTGCTGCGTTCATTCCCATTAATTTTGCTCATGTTTTCCTGGCATATTGATAAGACAGCGAGAGATTAACGGCCTCCCCCCGTTCACTGGGGTTTAATTCCCCTCAGAAAAACATGAATGACGCAGAACAGGAGGTTAGGTAGTTATGCAATGAAGGGAACACGGAGTTGGGAGATGCCCTTTTCTAAATCTCCCCCTGCTCTTTGTACCCGAAGGGACATCTGAGGGGCCCGAATCTGCTGACTCATTAATGCAAGCAAGAGAATACTGCTTAGTACACACTCTACGGGATTTCTGTGGTGTGCATGCGCGGGCATAGACACGTAAGAAATCCCAGAGCTCCGTCTCTCCCTGCCTGGAATCAAATTGAGCAGCCGCCACAGCGAACACCACAAAAACAATTTGGCTCCCCCGTTAGCTGTGGAAGTGGTGAACAATCATCAGACAACTGTGGCTGGAACATTGGTGAGAGAATCTGACACCTCGCTTCAGTACAGACTCTCTCTCTGCTCCGGGGATACACGCTGAGAGATGTACTGGAGACAAAGCAAGAGCAGGAGGCTGCAAGTGACAGAAACAGAGAGCGAGAGAGAGAGAGGGAGAAATGTTCGCACATGAATTTGTATGTAGCACGTACAGCGTATTTCGCAGCGGCAGGAAAACACAGATAAGCAGACGTGTAAATGCAGGGGATTCTGTAAAAGATGCAGCTACACGTGTACCAAAAAAAAAGCACTCTTTTATCACCCCATGCCCCAATATCACAGCTCACACATGCCAGCATGAGTGGATTTAAATAGTGTTTTGGAAAAGCTGCCACGACTGATGTGTGTGTGTGTGAGCGCGTGTGTGTGTGTGGGCAGTCGTGGGCACAGCATCTTCAAAGACTCATTGTTAGGCGATGAGGTAGGCACGATAACAAATCCCCGGAACGAGGAGCATAACCCTTTGTGCTTCATCCGCGTGCATATACATTTTCTATATGGCTGTGACAGATACGCGGTTATGTAATCAGCCGTGTATTGAAGCTGTCAGAGTCTTTAGCTGGCTGTGAAAACACTCTCTATACATAGATGCTCCTTTCTGTTCTTCACACACCAGGCCTACACGTTCTGACTCACCAGCAGCACCACGCTGCTTTTTCAACAGCGTGCATCTTAGAGTCCGGCACCATCAGCGCAAAAACTTAAGTGGCAAACATTAAAGGAAGACAACTTGGATGTTCTCGGTAAGTCCCAGAACGCTGAGAAAGGAAATGCAGTGCAACACTGGTAAACACTGTTTTCCAGCTCTTCACCATAGTAACCACTCTCCGCTCTCTGCTGGATGTTGGGTCATAGCTGAAGGCTGAGTGGAAATGACACAAACAAATGCACTGAACTGGGAAGGACATTTAGAGTAATTTCCTTTCCTCGGTCTGTCATTTGCATTTCAAACTATGTCCTCGGGATGTGTGCATTCCAATAGGAAGTGTTTATGTTGCAAATCATAGCGGGAATACAGAGAATATCCTATATTATAGTAAAGAGCATGCTTGTCACACATTTGCACGTGCACACATATGCAGTGCAATCACTGGATCCATCTAATTACATGACAAAATGTGCTTACAGACCAATCAAGATGTAGCGACGCTGAATTAAGATGAATTAATCATTCTGAGGGAGAAGCTGTGGCACCTTGAAGGTGATGGATATGTATTTTACTGTTTCATGATGAAAAACTCTTTGATATGAGATGAGTTTTACCACAGAGATAAACAGTGAGAGCGAGGTGAATATTTAGCCTGAAGGAACAACTTTTAGCGCGGTACAACTTGTTCCAGCGTGCTCAACATCTCCACCCACACAATACCGGGTGGGGAACATGAACACACATACATACAATATGTACACATACAAAAAGACACCCAAGCCAACATCACAGATTTAGAAATACAGTTTCTGTTTCTCCACGGGACCTCTTTGTACAAGGCAAAATATTTTATTTTTTTCATCCTCCTCGGCTCCTTTCTGACTTTCTTTCCTCCTCTGCCTCCTCCACTTCTTCCTCTGTCTTTCCTATGTGGCGTATTTTTCTTTTCCACAGTTTGCATCCATGATTTTTATTCTTCCCCTCACAAGAGCCGCTTCTCACCATGGCACAAGACAGATGAATAACATCAACGCTCAACAAATCATCAACAAAACTTCATGTGTGTGTGTGAATGTGTACATGTGAATGAGTGAATTACACTGTGCTGCACATGCACTAAAATTATACTCGTGTATTGACCAACTGCAAAATACTAAACTAAAAAATACAAATATACTATAAACATACCATCAAAAACAGTATTCATGAATAATAAAGCATGAAAATCCTTTCCTGCAACACAACGCTACAAAGAAAGTTAAAGAATTACTAGTGGAAAATATTCATAAAACGTAAAGTAAGTAAAACATTAGCCACTTTATTAGCCAAATTATTAGCCACTATTATTTTTTGGTGGAATATCTACATAGGTGTACCATTATCACTCCTGTGCTCCTCTCCTCATGCACTCCTGTGCATGTTGTGTTTGCAAATCCAAGTTCATAATTTTGGGTAACTGGTCATTATTAACACATTTTGCAATCATGGTAGCATGGCAGCAATAAAACTGGCCTTCTTTAGACAAGGTGAATTTCTGTAGCATCAGCAATTGTGGGCTCCATTACAGCCTCAAAATGGCCAGAAACAAAGAACTTTCTTCTGAAACGTGAGTCTGTTCTTGTACTGACAAATGAAGGCTATTCCATGCGAGAAATTGCCAAGAAACTGAAGATCTCGTACAATGCTGTGCACTGTTCACGTCACAGAGCAGTGCAAACTGGCTCTAACCAGGATAGAAAGAGAAATGGGAGACCCCGGTGCCTAACTGAACAAGAGGACAAGTACATTAGAGTATCTAGTCTGAGAAAGAGACTCCTCACGGGCCCTTAACTGGCAGCTTCATTAAATTGTACCTGCAAAGCAACCAGCGTCAAGAGTGAAGAGGTGACTCAGGGACGCTGGCCTTCGAGGCAGAATGGGCAAAGAAAAAGCCAAATTTCAGACTGGCCAATAAAAAGAAAAGAAGCACAGCTCAATTTGGAGCTGTGTTTTTGGTGCAAGAATTATTTAGAGAAGACGCAGTCAGCTGGTGTTCTGTCTGTAATAAATAGTAGCAAATGGAGGATTCTTTGATTAAAGCCAAGTTTGAAGGAAACAATTATTATTTGTCAATGGCTATATTTCCTTTTCATTTTGCAATATGTCCTATTTCAACCCACTTCCTGTTTGTTTTCATGGAAAACATGGAATTTTCTAAGTGACCCCAAACCTTTGAATGGTAGTGTACATGCAGTGTATATTGCAGCAGAGATAAGCTGTTAAAGTTTTATATATTATGCTAGTTTGACTATCATTTAACAATACATTGTATTTTTTAAGCGTTTGTAAAGTCTTGTCTGCAAAGTGGCACGGTGCTATAAAGGTCCAGGTATCTCATATTTTCTTTCAACTACAGGACTTCAGCAAATAATCCCGCCAGTATGCATTTTCACCGTGTAACCGTATTTGACAAAAACACAGAATTAAATCGGGGGTGGATTCAGAGTAGATGGCTAATGGATAACCTCTTTGATAGCTGCCAGTCTATGAGTTGGGGCGGAGGGCTGGCGGGGTGGGTGTTTCTCATACCCTGAGAGCTTCGCTTCCATTAAAGTAATTAGAGGGTAATTTAGGATGGGGACACTGCTATCCCCACTTGTGCCAGCCCTCACACAGACCTGTTGCTAGGAAACCCAACAGAGGGCCTGTAGGAGGACCGTCAAAAAACAAACCAGCCTTGCGCCTGATAATCAATCCCCTGCATCATGCAAGGTATCGCTGAACGAAACGCTGGCAAATACAGACACGGTAATGTGATGGGACAGTTATGAAAGAGCACCGAGGGCGTAAATAGCTTTCCCCACAGGCTGGGAATGGGATTTGAGGGCTGAGAGACGGTATTAAAGTCATCATGTATATGGTTTTATTTGATCCAAGGTGAAATATATCCATTTCAGTAAGCCAGGTTAAAAGAGCAAGGAATGTCGAAGGAAGCTATGAATAGACGATGACGCATGATGTGCTTCCTTTGTGTCTCCATAGGAGTGTTATTAGTGCAACTGTATATGGTGCCCTGTGTGTATCCATCCCAGTAATGATGGAGCAGCATGTTGGTAATTACGGAGAAGAGGGAAAGACACGGGTTAATTATCACACATGATGAGATGAGATGTTTGTTCCTCGCACATCTTTTCAATCTCTCTTTCCCTCTCGCTCTTCCTCGCGCTACCTCTCTCTCCGCATCTGACCGTTTGCCTCCCTCCCGTCCTGCCCTCTCTGTCAGACTCGCGCTAATTATTATACATTTGCTTTCCTAATTGCTGATTCTGCTGCCTTCGTGAATTCCCACGGGCGTGCGGAGTGAGAAGTCCTGCAGGCCCGGACGGCTACTGGCTGCACCGAGTGCTAGATGAGAATGGGGGAGCGCAGAGCGAGACCAGAGAGAGCGCGAGCGAGTGTGACAGCGTGGAGCGAAGGCAGAGGAGCCTCCTTGAAGAAAAATACAGAAAGTTATGTTTTCAACAGGGTCAATGGACGGCAGCCACGCAAAGAGTCACGAGAGTCTAAAGTCAGACGTGTGATGTTATGACGACGGGGGAAGAGACCAGCCGCCGCACGCTAGCTAACAACAACAGGGTATTTAGCGCGTGTCGGGGCATGGTGAAGGTGACACACACACACGTTACAGACATGCACAAAATAATCCTAACTCAGACTGCATTGTCTGTGAGTCATAGCAGTACGCTCGTAGCTTTGCATAATGTGCCATACTCTGAAGATCATAGTTGTACACCCACTCGGTACCCCTGAAGAGTTCTCTGCAGCTGTCCATGACATACAGTGATCTTCATTCTGCAGCAGGCACATTTATATAATAATCTTCTGGTAATGTAGTCACTCATGTCAGAGATGACAAGCTGTAACCAACATAAGTGGGCCATTGCATCCCTTTGCTGAAGTAATGGCTTTAATAGTCTGTCTTTTTTGCGCGTGTAGACATCTAAATCATTCATTTTCCCTTCCCGCGTGCCTTTCAGCGTGTCGGTATGGATTTCTCTGTGCATGTGACACTGTGATACAAAAGCGGTTTCTCAGCAAAGAGCACATTTTTGCTTTTTTTCCCCCTTCACGTGCTGAGAGGGTGTCAGAATTAATGATATATACGCTGCTGACTGGCAACTACCAGGACAGTCACCAGGATGTGCACAGCTATGAATGTGCTTTGTGAGGTGAATTTCACGTGCGAGATAT
This sequence comes from Nibea coibor, assembly GCA_023373845.1. NCBI lineage: Eukaryota > Metazoa > Chordata > Actinopteri > Sciaenidae > Nibea > Nibea coibor. The sequence goes on along the minus strand of CM041739.1, from coordinate 11,562,613 downwards.
TACCCACAATCCCTCACCTTTGACAATGCGTTTTGTCCTACTGCCAGTCTTGAGTGCTGACCAAAACCCCCAGGGTAACGGCTACGCCAGTGGATTATTGCTATGAGTGCTGCTGCCTGTTTTATCTCATTTCATCTTGTAAGTGCTGTGTCCACCTTTGTGGCTGTCATGTAGCAGAAGATCAAAGCAAAATGAAGTATATCTGCTGCTCAGATCATGTGGTACGCTCACTAATTATGGCGAGAGCGGGATATTTTATGGTAATAACCGAAAGGTTGTTTTCGGGATTCAACACGTGGAATCAAAAACGTCTCTCAACAAATTTTCTCTCTATTTTCTAACTTTAATGAATTCATAACCGGCTTCTCTTGGAGGCAGTGTATCGGTGTCTTTATGTCTGTGATCATATGGGTGTATGGGGTGCACTCAGTGAAGTGTCTCCCTCATGCTGTTACACACCGTCCACCATGTCTGAGCGTCTGAAATGATGCTCATTATCCACCCGTAATTAAACATGTCACATACCTGCTGAACAAAATGTGTGAACTGCTGTCAAAAGTGACAGGATGCAGCTGTGCATGTTCGTGTATGAATGGGGGGGGCTATTTTTGTGTGTTCATGTACATACCATAGAGAGTGTGCACAGTGTGCGTGCACACATCTAGCCCCTCGTGACTAATCCGAGAGTCACACTCGTCGACCTGTTTTTTTTCCCCTTCATTATCGCCGCAGACGGCTCAACGTCTCACCTTGTTCCTTTTATCTGTTCCTTCTTTCACATGTCTGGCTCCCAACCGGGAGGTTATGTACTCGCACAGCAAATACGGCGGCAAAAAAAAAAAAACTGGGGGAATAGAAAAGAAAACATTTGTGCGGACAGACTTTCAGAGTGTGATATCCTGTTCCTGATCTGACCTAATCAGAGAGGAGTTGAGCACACACATGTACGTGCATAGATAAGAACATGATGAGCGCTATTTATATTAGTGCAATTGTGTGATCTGTGTCTGCTAACACACCCCAGTGATGTAGCGGTGATATCTCTCCCATGGAAACTCACTTTTTCTGTCTGGGAATTTCCCTGTCTTTTTTATTTTTGTCAGACTGATTCACGACGAGACAGAAAGAAACGCACAAATCTACAGCACGTACCGTGCCCTGCACTCTCTAGATGTCTGTACAATATTTATCGCCTGTTTCTGTGCTACAAATGCACCAAATGTGGAAAGAAATTTCCTCCTCCTCTATTTATCTGTCTTGTAGAGCCCCGCTCCTATAGCAGCAGCAGCAGCAGCTCAAGAGACCTATCAGGAAAAGGGTAAAAAGAAGATCCACTACCAGCCAGTGTTTCCACATATAAATACACTATGACTCCTGTGCCAGAAATAAACAAAAACTCATTAGCAGCCACGGTGTATTATAAGAAATCTGTACATGTAGCGCTGGTATACTGTGTGGTTGTGTTTGTGTGCGTGCGTGTGTGAGGGCAGCTGGACAACCGAACAACTCTGTGGCCTTGTGTAAGACACGGCGAGGTAACACTTGGGAAGCTGATAGGCTCCACTGACTCTGATTACTTTTTGTGTGTGTGTTTTTTTGGTGTGTGTGTATTTTGTGGGCAAAGTCCAATGAGGTGATGTCACACTCCATTATTCTTAGATAGCTCTCACAAGAGTGCATTCATGTGTACGTGTGTGTGTGTGTGTGTGTGTGTGTGTGTGTGCGCGTGTGTGGTCTCCCGGGAGAGCCTGTCAGGATGGACCGGAGGCCGGTGCTAACAGAGCATGGGAGCAGAAACTCAGCAGTGTTTAGATTACTGAAATGGAGAGGTGGGAGAGAGGAAGTAAGTTTAGGCCACATCTCTTTCTAAAGGTCCCTGTCACATTAGAGAAGCTCCATTGTCCGCCCTGTAAAGGTAAACGTCATTACAATGAACTATTGTGTTTGCCTTTCAAAATTAAAAGTCATATCCCGAGAGCTCGGCATCTGTCTTCTTCTGCTACAGGTGAAATAGATAGAAATATGACTTTTTAAACCTATGTCAGATACTATTTGTCGTGGGTGGCTACGGTGCTGCAAAGATAGGAGGGGGGCTGAAATGGAGTGTAATCCGACGGGATAGGAAAGAGCAGAACAGGCAAGGATAGGATACAGGGACACAAGGATACACTGACGGCAGTGAACATCAGAGAGCAGGACTGCAGGAGAGATGCCAGAAACAAGGATAGCAGGTGTGCTTGTTCGGCTTTCACACAGGTTCACACATGCATGTGCGAGAGTTTGACTGCACCGGTATGTTTGGAACAACTCATAGACAGTCTAGTTATGAGTCATTTTTCACACCTGGTTCAGTATGATGAATGCCTTCATCCTTTCTGGAGTGATCCACGACTTGTAATCATTACGAGGGGAGACACTAAAACAGATTATTAGACACCAGCGACTCCAATAATCGACTCACGCCGGATGATGTCAGCGCCTCTGTAGGGAAACTGACAGAGGGATGATGTCATGGGCTCAGCGCTAATCACGTCCGAGGCTCCACATTGGTGTCTGGGAGCCTGATTGGATTGCGAACAAGCACACAAAAGATGATGTCATCCATCTCATTTGGCACCAGGCCAATTGTGCCATGGGCACTGCCTGTGTGAATGATGAACTGTGCTAATAGCAAACACTGTTTGCTGATGCTTAGTGACAAGGAGAAAGCCTGACAGAAGAAAGACAGAAGAGAGCTAAATAAAATGAGAGTTGCTTTAGCCGGCGAAGTAGCTGCCCCCGGGCTATTTTTTGACCTGTTCTGGTTGGTTTTAAATCTAAGACTCTATCTTTGATAGTGCAGGCAGAACTGTGCTTCAGCACCGAGTGTGGCAGAGTGGAGGAATAATATTATTGTGAATCACGGACAGGCCCTCACAGGCACTGTGGCCTGCTTTTTTTTATGTCAGTTAATGCTCCAGACAGAGAATAGTGTGTAAGATTGGTGTTGAGCGGAGTGTGACAGGCTACGAGACACCGTTAGAAACAGCTCACTGTACACTGTTCGTCTTGTATCTCCGTCATTTGCCACGGGAAGTGTAGGATTGACGGAGTCTCACCTGCCCCCCCCCCCACAGCTCTCTCACCAATCTGAGGTGACAGAGATGGAGACGGAGTGTTTCAGCAGAGAAAACCCATCGGTCACCCTGGCAACGGGAGAGGTAGGAGGAGTATTATCCAGCAGAGACGCGGCACAGGCCTTGTCAATCACACCGCCTCCTGAAGCCTCTGGTTGTGTGAAGTGAGAGGATGGAGAGAAGATCAATAAGAAGGTTAGGCCCAACAGGAAGAAGAAGTGTATAGAGACAAATATGTGAACATAAGGAAGATAAAACCATGAGTGATGACGGGGGTAAAGGCTTTCACTCATTTCTTGTCAGCCCGCTGTTAATTCAGGTGCGCGCTGACAGCGCCGAGTGCATCGCATGAAAAGTTGCATTTTGTTGCAGTCCCAGTGACACGCTGGTCAATCCATTATTTCAAAAATAAGCACAAGATAGCTTCACTCTCAAGTCTTCAAAAGCGGCTCAGAGGTTCTTGAATAAATCGTATTTGGATCAAAACGGACTGTTTGCCTTTAAAAGCTCTTAAAGTTATAAATCCGGCAAATATATTGCTTGGATTAGATGCAAGTGAAAGAAAAGGTATAATAAAAATGTTATTCTTCAATATGAAGTGATGAGATGGCATACATTCAAAGGATACAGCCTGATAAACATAAAAGGACAGAAGATGAAGATGAATAGACAGATTTAGTGTGCTGAGGAAAGGAGAAGAATGTAATCACTAATAGCATTCAATATGAATATAAAAGGTTCAGCACTCTAAATGCATCCTGCGCCCCTTTGGTCATCCTTTAAGCCTTCATGCTGAAAAGGTTTAATTGCAGAGTGAGTGACAAAGGACGAATAGAAGAAAGAGGGAACACGTCATTCACACGTCCCAGTGAGATCCAGGCATCCGTAAAGTCTCTAATAGCTTTGGAGTGCTGTTGATCTTATACAGACGTTCATGAAACACACAGTTTACAACAGTGACTCCATGAAAATATCTACGTGTTCTTAGCGCCTATCAGACTAGTCATCGATCACACAATTACTTCATTTGCGTCACGGCTCCTCACAGTTGTCAAGAGCAGAAGACACAACCGAGTGGACAAAGGTCGCAGGAAACAATGGAGCCAGTCGAGCACAGTTTTGCGCAGTATGAAGGAATCTTTGAGCAGCAGCGCTGACTATCATTCAGCCTTCATCATATTACCTGTAAAACTACCTTCACCTCAGCCTCAAATGGTAGCCTGCCAACATGTTATAAACTAAGATGGTGGGCATGGTAAAGATGACCTGTTAGACGTCAGCACTGTGAACGTGTTGCCATGCCAGCATTAGTCCAAAGCTGCTCTGCCTAAAGCCTAGTCCACACATACACAGGTAAAACCTAAACCTTTTTTTTTTTTTTTGCATTTTGCATTTTGGCCTTTCCTTCTCGTGCAAACTTTGTTTTCACTGAAAACTGACCTTTCCAGGGTGGTTCAACATAAACGTCATGGTGGACTCATGGCAGTGTCACTGTTCGAGTCATACTTCCTCCTACCTGATCAGGACACTTGCAGCACAAGATGGCTCACTCATTAGCTAAAAATTCCTCCATTCTTTTCTTAGTCAGTATTAGCAATGATAGCATTAATATTTAAGAAAACTTTAGCATTGCTTTTGCTAACCTCTGAAAACTTGCCACTAAATATAGTGTATATGTGCGTCTCATACATCCAGTATGCTTATTACCATATAAGTTACCATATGATATCAGACTACTTCATGAGACATTACAGCTGTTATAAAAAACTAATAACATTCTGAATTAAATAGTGTTTTTTCTGTAACTGAAGTGGATAATGAGTGAGCCATTTTACTTCCATCTCATCTCAGAAAATACAGTTCTATTGATTATGTTTTTAATAAAAATAGCACTGTTGCATAGCAAGCAAGGGAGGTAGCAGTGTTGCCGACTGAGACCGTCAGTGATAAAAGATCTTTAAATAGATCTTCTCCCTCCCTTTGTCGATTAAAAAAATATGTTTTTACCTACTGCTAAAGACTTCTCTCTACGTTATTCATATTCAGATATGGTCAGGGTGTCTCTGATAAAAATAATAATAAAAAAAGCTTTGTTTAATTCAGAGATTATCAGCAAAGGAATGTTTCGTTTCTGCGTGTCAGGCCATTTATTTCATGCATCTGTATTATATTTGCAAAGAATGGCCGCCGCAGTGACACGCATGTACAGCGTGTGCTCTTAGGCCTTGGGAGATACATGACGTCAGGACCAAAAGCTGTCAACATGGATTCCCGGAGCTTCACAGTGACCTTGTATGAACCAGTCAGTCCTTTATCCTTTCTCTCCATCTCAGTGTCAGCACAAGACATGACACATGTCAGAAACTGTCAGGCACAAGCATGTCAGAGCGGCTCGAATAAAACACACTGCTGCCCTGGAAATGATTGTATGCGCAAGCAAACAACAGAAAAGATTCATGAGGCTGCCTGACAAATGAGAGTACACGTTTCCTCCACTTAGTCCTGCTAAATATTGCAGCTGACACGGATTCGGATCAGTGCCGTTTCGGCGTCTGCGTCTTTGATGAGGAGAACAGCGTCATCTGAAACTTCAAATAATCCTCAACAGGAGTCTGAAATCAGCTGAGCAACATTGTTACCCTGAATATTCCTCGACTTAAATGAATATTTCACACAAACTGTCCAGGATAACAAATCTGAAGCCCTATGTCCTCCAGCTCAGAGCATATTTCCTTTCTCTGTGTAGCCATGTAATCCCCCGTACCCTGCTGATCCCGCAATCACAAGGAGAGTGGCAAAAGCCTGTAGCCCATGGAAGAAGCTCCATCTTGTGCAGACCCCTTCACCTTGGGAGTCCTGCAGCAAACATGAGAAGGATTATAATCCCTGCTTGAAAGCGCGGCTTGAGATTGACATCCTGGCCTGCCGCACGGCAAAAAAAATGTCATTAATTACATCTTCTGCATTGATGGAATAGCAGGGGTAAGTGCTGTGTGGGAGGATGAGTCTGTGAATAGACTCTTGTCATCACGGTCTCCTCCAGTTGTTAATGACAGGTGGTGGCATGTGCAGGTGTGGAAAGAAAACTCAGGATGATGAAGCTTTCTCATGCACCCCCTCAGACACACACTCTACGGAAGGTTAAAGGTGTCACACTGAATCACCACGACCTCTTCTAACGGAGTCGCTTTAAAGAACAGTTGCAGGCACTTTCTTCAATATTAGCAACGGGCTCACAGACACCTTTAACTGAACTGCAGCTATTGTGCCAAGCAAATACATCACCCTACGAATTACCAACGATTTATCAAGCTGTAGCTCAGAGTGATGAGAGGAAGGAGAGGAAGGCTAAAATACCCACAGTGTGCTCTGCATGTTTCATAGTTCTCTTACACACATATACGGTAACAGTAGATTTCTAATATATCTTATATCTCTCCTGAGTGGCAGAGAGTCAACATGGATGGTTCCAAAGACATAAAAAACTAAGACGCGATGCCCCAGAAACTAAATATAACCTAGATTTAGAAGATAGAGAAAGTTTGGACTGTCAAAGTTCTGACATGTCTTAGACTAACTGTATCCTCGTTTGAGCTCTATAAATCGTTCACGTCTAAATAAACTTTCTAAATGAGGATATGCACAAACAGTTATTCACTAGTTTCGCATGTGTGTCTGCATAATTGAGCAAACCATAATTTTAAGGAAACAACTGATGGTGCATTGACAGTTTGACAGTATGATCAATAAAGCATAAGTTTCACCATCATGTTCCCTGGGTTAGGACAGACTGAAACAACGTATAGCGTACTGTATGTAACAGAGAACAGAAACTGTGAAAGAGTGGCACAGCTATTTTTGGAAGATGGCATATGTAGCTGCCATTAATCTTTCATTATCTGTCAATATGTCAGAGAGGATGTTCAGCAACACAAGATCTGCCACCTTACATTCACAGAGAGAGTGAGAGAGCCTGCAGAGGAAATGTAAATCACGTTAACGTTACACCATAAAGCTGTATCAAGTGACTTGATCAGTTAAACTATGCTATAAATACAAACAATAGTCACCAAGTCATGAGCTTGCGAGCTAGCTGTCAAGTGATACCAATTGAATTCCCTCCCTTGTTTAGTTTTACTTGGAGAGAATGAAAATTATTCTAATTATTTTCGTTTGTTGATCATGCAGATGGCATTACAGTCCACTATATAACAGCGAGTACGGACTATGTTGAAACTGAAGTTACTTGAAATTAACAGTAAAAAACAGATGTCTTGCTGTTGATGATGTTGCTTTTTCCTTTATCTTCAGGTCCTTGGTGGGATACTGACTTTTTGTCTGAGCTTTGTAGCTTTAGCCCAGCCTTTTAACAAAACAATCATATATAATATATATATATATATATATATATATATATATATATAATATAATATATACTATATCAAATAATATCAGAATAACTTGGTTTGAGAATTTTCAACCATTTCGTTATAACCTGCTCACAACAGTTGTGATGTGAAGTCGGCAATGATGATTGCCAGCTTGGACTGAGGAAGCTGTGAATGTCTGCCTTGATGCAAAATCAAGGACTCGTTTCAAAAATTGTGAAAACTCTCGAGTGGTAAATCTTCATTGTAAACTGCATATGCAGGCATAACAACAGAAAAGGGCTTAGCAACAGTCATTTTCACTTTGGTAATGATTGGAAGTGAAGCGTTTGCTTCATTCAGTGTAGATGCTGATGCTATCAAAATCTAAAAACATTACGGTCCAGTGGTGTGGGGTTGGTATTAACACCAGCTTCCTGTTTTCTCTGGGTATAAAACAATGAACATTTATAGAAGGATCATCATACTTGTTTTACATCCATCCAGATCGTATTATCGGGAACTTGTCTTGGCCTAGAACAGTATTCTGGTGTTCTGGGTCTCTTGGGCCTTGTTATTGTGTCTGTTCGTTCCTCACCACTTTCCAGATTTGCCAGCCAGAGGGGGCCCTATGGCTGGGAGTGTCCCTTTCCTCCTCAACCACCACAAAAGAGCCCTCTCGTTTTGCCACCTCTTTCTGTTTATCCCCCTCTTCTGAAAGGGGGGACATGGGACGGGTGGCGTACAGACTGAGCCATTTGCCAAAGGAGACTGAGAGGCGCCTGGGTAAAAGAGGACTGATTGGCCAGGGTGGCAGACGAGACGTGGACCTGGCACTAACAACAGTTTGGCCGGCGTTCCTGCTTCGCAAGTAGCAGTGGACCAATAAATGACAGACAGCAAAGGTCTCGCAACTCTTCCAGAAGCAAAGCCTCCAGCAATCTGTCCTGTGAAGTCGTTGAGTTCCCTATTCAAGCTTTTCAATGTAGCTATCTCTCTCCTGAATGCCTCTTCTCTTTTCTCTTTTTCCTCCCACTCATCCTCTGGCAACTACTTGTCTGTTCATCCTGTTGTGCACAGGGGAAGTTTTGCTGAACAGTCTCTACCAGAACATCCTCATGTTACATCATAAGCCTTCTTCCTTGAATGTTACAACCATTTTTTTCCCACATACAGCAGGATTAACAGGGTCTAACTACACAGCACAGGGTGTTGGTAGCATTAGACTGAAGACCTAATTTGTTTAGTAGAACGTATAGCCCCATTTAGAGGTGATTTATATTAGTAACAAATGGAAAAAGCAATTTCATGTTGTTTTGGTACATTCAGTGGCATAAATAATGAGTATGCTCTTGGCAAGACATGTTGAGCCCTGCAGGAGAGCCAGGGAAACAGGGTTGTTAGGGAAAGACAGAGAGAAAACAGACAAAAATTTAAGAGCTACTGGAAGGAGATAAAAATGAGAGAAGAAAATAACAACTCTTCAATCTCTGGATGAAGACGTGAAGGTGTTGGGTCAGTCAGCACCCATAAAGCAGACACGTGTATGCAACAACTCAGCCTTTGTTGCAGTGTTTGGTCTAACTGAGATTGCATAACCACTTCTCTAAAAATGGATTTGCCATTATGCTAATACAATTGGATACCGCAGTTTTTTTTTTTTTTCGGAGAAAACTGTGTTTGTGAGCGCAGCGTTCTCATCTATACCGGTTGCTAAGGCTCGATTTGATCTGTAACTGTCAAGTTTATTAACAGCACTTCTCTGGGATGATGTTCCCTCACGACAGGACCAAGCAACAGCTTCTGGTAACAGCACAATGTGAGTGTTGACTGCATGCAAATGATTCTGAGAAAAGACAGAGAGGAGGTGGGGGGGGGGGGGGGGGGGGGGGGGCAAACAAACTTCAAGTGTGAGCGCTGCAATCAGCATCTGTAGCTGATACTGTTGCAACACCTTCTCTATATAATGTGAGGCCTGTGAGGAGAGAGTGGAGAGCAGAGGCGATGCGAAAACATTTGAATGCGCCCGTGTCTGCTGCTTCCTCTGCTATTCTAGAAAAGCTGTTTGGAAACTATAACAAGAGCCCTTCTCACATGTGCAGGGGCAGCACAACGCTCCGTTGTGCAATCATTAGTCGAGGCTTCTGTTCAAGTGACTACACACACAGAGGAAGAGTATGAGAGTGAATATCAGTGTGCCACGTGGTTCCTCATATGATGGTATATGACGGATGAGTCACGACTGTGTCTGCATGTGTTTGTGTTATTATTATTCACATCTCTTCACACAGTCATACTGCGATAGAGACTCACCCTCCCAAACTGGGGAATAACACACTGTCACCACAAGTCTTTTTGTGGTCAGGCATTTGACAGTTAGCAGTTTAATCACATCTTGGATGTTAATTTTCTCAGTTCTCAATCGTTCTTAATTATGACAACATTGTTCACGCCACGTTGGTTGCTGAAAAAGTTCAACAGGGCGAGAATGGGCGAGATGTTCATTCACGTTTTAAGCAACCCTTCACGTCAGCCAAAGTTATTCGTTATTCGACAAAGCAAAGGTGATTAAACCTTTGTTGTGCTTTATGGATCAACAATCTGATTCAACTTTCTGTGACATTTCAGGTGTGCTCACTTCTGGTTTAACCTGCGGATAAAAATAACAATTTCACTGTACGGCCACTGTCCACGTGCCCCTGAGCAAGGCACTCAAGCGGAGCGCCTGACGATGCGGCAGCTCCATCACTCATCTACGTCTATAGGTACATGTGTGCAGATTTTGGGCCTGAAAAACTGCATTTGATTCTTTTTGTTTACAACCAGTCCGATCGCGCAACACTACCGTCAGACAAGACAGTCAGTATTGAAAAAAAGTCCAATCAATCCAGTGTTTACGTCTACATCCCATGACTACCACAAAATCTTTGGATGGAAGCGATACTAGAGAGAATGTCGTGATTATGGTAAATAAATCATAAATAAGGCCTGATTAGATTGGACTTACATCATGAGGTGCAAAACTGTGTAACACTACAAACAAAAAGATACCGGGCTGTGTTTTTTGCCTCGTTCAACATCTTTTTTTTGTGACGACGCTGCATTCACAATCTCAGTGAATACAATGTTATCACAGCCGGTAGAACTGATGTCACAGCTCCAAGAAAGTTGAAATAAACCAGAGTCGCTCTTTAAGGTTCAGGTAAGTCTCCGCGGGAAGAATGTGACGAGTGACAAAAACAAGTGCACGAGCGTTTGAGGTTGAGTGCAAGAGTGAAATAGCTTGCATGCATGCTTGTTAAGTCTGAGACCTCACTGTAGCAGGACCCCCTGCACCTGCTTCAGCGCCTGTGTGTGCGAGAGAGAGAGAGTTCATCTCTGTCCTCTGCTGCAATGTCAGAGCCATCTTTTCCCTCATCCGGCGGGCCCAGCAGCAGGCGTCAAAGCTCCAGGGACAGCAGGTCACACACATCCCCTCATGGCCCGACAAGGACCTTTACCACTGTGCCTCTCATCCGCTTAATTATTTCTCCCCCTGTCCGTCTCCCCCTCACTTCCCTTCAAATTAATTACTCCCCTCCAATAACTTACCTCTCAGCCTTGCAATGACAGTGGCAGCCAGAGTAATAAAACCAAGCAACACCCGGCTCCCTTAACCCATCATTCCAGCTCCTCATCTCCATTCAGTGGGGACGTTTTGGACGTTCCCTCATTGTTGTTTTCAAATTACTCTAATGCAAATAATTAACTGCAGCTTTAATGGAAACACAGCCTGGCACTGAATGTCTCATTTCCATATTCAGGGATGGCCCTTTCACTCAGGGGTCACAATTAGAGAGTGTCACTCAGGATGGAAGAGGTTTTGCTTTCGGGATTACAAATGAAACGAGTGCCCGTTGTTTCTTGTAATGTGCCCATTCCTGTTCGGCCTGAAGCTTGCGTACGGTGGGATGATTCATTTGCCGACCAAAGATGAACAATTTGAATGATAAATAAACAAAATGAAATTGAAATCAGCCTGGCTTTGCCCGGATTCAGAGGTCCGCTTTTGACTACCCTGACTGCATCCGTCACTGTCTTTGAATGTGTGTAAATCCGTCAGGTGGAAATAAGGATACAATCTATAGCCCTGTAAAATGAGAGAGTGCTGCCTGAGGCGAGAAGATCTGGGGCTGGAGAGTGTGTGCTGTACGTGTTTGTGTGTTGAGACAACAGAGGGAGAGAGAGAGAGAGTCTACAACTACTGCTCGCCCACAGCACCATCAGACTGGAGATACAATAAACTACCGGAAACCGAGTTCCCCTTCAAAATAAAAGCTGCCAGCTGTTATACACGATACTGGTACAAATTTCAGCACTGACTGAACTTACAAAGATGATGAAGATTTGTGTTTGAAAGAAGTAAAACTCATTTCTTTGGATTCTTAAAGGTCATGCTTGGGTCACCTACAGGGTGAAGGGGCCTCAGAGGACCCCAAAAGCCTCAAAAGTCTCACTGTGTGTATGGTTTATAAGTTAATTAATTGGATATTAGAGTGGGAATATGCACAATTACAGTTTCAGGTGATATTGCATTAAAACCTGTCCGGAACTAGGCATTATTTAAGATTACATTAAGCTCTCATGTTACTACAGGCCTAAATCATTGTTTGTTAACTCGACTGTGACAAGATGCAATACACAGACAGGCGTCGTCGGTGGTATCCAAAAGCTCATTAAAAGCTCATGACCCTCTTGGCAAAGAGGGGAAAAAAAGAAATTCACTGCGCGTCTTATTTTGAAAATCGCAAGCGGAAGTGAAATCGCTCTGCACCGTGCGCGCTTGACCGGTGTGTAAGTAGTTCCCTCTCCTCTCCTCCGTCTAACCACTTGCTCCGAGGACGTGTGGATGTGCTGTGCGCTTCGCTGTGTCTCCGTGGCGCAGGACAGGACGATCGCCACGCCTTCAGGGACGCACTTTTTCACGGCGTCAGCTCTCCGCCTGGGTCCCCCCTCTCCACCACCACCACCATCACCACCACCTGTGCTCACCGGTGGAAGCCCGTCCAGAACCAGGACGTCTAACAATCAACAGTCATTTCCTCCACTTACCATCAATCAGGCTGCGCCTCTGGAGTCCGGCTCTACTTCTGCCGTGGATGTCAGCTGAACGGGCTGTTTTGTAAACGCTCATTAATTTGGGAATAATTTGGAGTTTAATTAATTTGACATCGGATACAAACCGGATCAAAGATGGGGATCAGAGTGTAGTGCAGGTGAGTGTCATATATATAAAAAAACAAAAAAAACACGGTTACCCCACTACTACCATATTAGCATATTGAGATTGCGCTCACGCCTACAGCCTGTGTGCGTGCCTTGCGTTCGTGCCCTGTGTGTGTGTGTGTGTGCGCGCGTGTGTTTGTGCGCTCCATAATCAGCCTCTTTCACGCACGCGTCCTATTTACCGTGACTGGAACGCGCCGCGTGTCGTCACAGTTCCAACTTTACGAGCAGCGGTGATGACATCATAGCTCCTTATCGTGCCGGAGATAGTGAAGCGCCTCTTGCATCACTTTACTACGATGGAGGCGTAACGGTCCGTGGTGTGAGTCAGCGGTGTCCAGGCTCTGTTTTAAAGGGCGTGTGAGGGGGGGGGGGGGGTCCGGACTCACTGCGTCTGCTGCCTCTGGCACATGTAGGAGAGAGGAGTCAGCAGTGGTCGGTGGACGGCGTTTGAAAAACGAAGACAGTAGCAGCGTCACCGTGTTGTTGACAGGGTTTGGTTAACTGGCTACTGGCTGTGTGTGATGATGAACGTGATTTTCTCAATGTGTGTGTGTGTGTGTGTGAATTTTGAGAAGCCAGGGCTGGATGAACAGGTGTGGCACTGTTGACATTTTACTAAAAAAAAAAAAAATTCTGCATCATCCCCTAAAGCGTCCAAGAGGTGGTAAGCAGCCTTTTTCGCCCAAGGGCGATGTAGCAGCTTGCACGGAGGCTTAACCAACACAAACCAAAAGAAGGATTTGTTATCTTTCTCTCGCAGCTTAATGCAAGGTGCATGCTCTGCCGGGAACCAGTTAGGTAGGAGGGTTGCTGTTGTTGATAGTACCAGTCAAGCCACTTCTTTCCCCTCAGCTCCGGTCTCCTTCACATCCTCCCCTCACGTTTCGTGACTGTGTCCCTTTCAGCTCGGAGCTCCAAGAAACAGCAGCTTCTCTCGCCTCTTTCTAAACACATGCCCTGCTTTGTCTTTACTTACAGGCTCCTGGGAACCTGAAACCCTGGGAAATGTGTGTTTGCTCGCCCTCACCTTCACTGGCAGGGTGTGCTTAAATGACCAGAGGGCTGAAAAACAAACGCTCTGTGTCGTGCTTTGTGAAAAGACGAAATGCTGCAAGTCAATTCTTTGATTTCATCCAGTCTGAGTTGTTTCAGCCCCGCACCTTCGTTCCATTAGCACCCTTTGACTTTGTCCTCCAGCGATCAAGACCCCGGGCCGCTCTTTGTTCCACCTCTTGAGCTCGTCCGTGCCGTGCCCGGAAAGCCTCGCTCACCAAACCAAAATGACAGCTTCCTTCGAACAGTCACAGTAGACGCGGGCTGTATGAGTCACCAAAGTTAGGGGTCTGTCAGAAGTCGCCGGTGACAAGCCTGCAGGTACAGACACAGACTTTACAGCACATGTTCCCTCCAATTCAGGCCAGGCCTGCAGAGAATAACAGGTGTGCTGATAACGAGGGCATCGTTTGTTTTGACGTGAGATTGAAAGAGGCAAGTTCCCAGAGAGTGAGGCCAGTCATTGTGAGGAGTGTGAGTTTATGGAGAGAGAGAGGAGGCAGACCTGCATGTCTGTCTGGGGCAGGTCGACAGGGAGGTAAACACAGTAGCTGTTAGTCTGGTAGCAATGACAGCTTTATCACCACCACAAGGTTTATGGCTGTGTATGTGTATGGGGGAAGGGGTTTGGCTCTGTGTGTGTTTGTAGGACTCATAGATCACACGCGGTTCTACTCCATAGGCTTGACAGAATTCCACTACTGCCTTGTGGCGGAGCAGGAATCCAGTACAAAGTCCTGCCCTGCCTCTGTTCTATGTTCGTGATCAATTCAGTTTTATTATACGGTTGTTAAACGCACACACAAGGCAGCCGAACCTTTTGTGTAATTCTTAATTACAATTAATTAATCACTCACTTGTCCGTGATGGGATAGGCTGCATGTTTGAGTGATCTGTCTGCAGGAAAGAGCAATTTTCAGTTCTTCTTTTTTAAAAGATGCAAAGCAATAAAAGGAAACAAACAATAAATAGTTTAAAAAACAACAATATAATTATACAGAACGCTTAATTTTTTATATTTTCATTTCTATTTGTGTATCATCTCAATGCTAAATGGGGAAATTCCCAAAGGTCTCCTCACAAAAGTTTCCCCGGTGCTACCGGATTGTCAACTATGTTTGATTTCTTTTTTTCACCCACACCTTATACAAACAGCCCCCCAGCCCACGGGGAGCTCGATTGGAAAAGGGGACTGAGCATCGTGATGGCCTGCGTACCTGACAGGCCTTCAGATGTCATTTGGCTACTTGGCAGCTTTGCCACTGACACGGGGATGATGAGAGTCATCTCGCCGACAGGCCGATGCAGACAGAGATCACATGTGGAATCACTCTGTCACAGACGGCCGCCCCGTGACAAGAGCAAAAGATGCCGAGAGAGGAAGGGGGAGAGAGAGACAGAGAGAGAGAGAGAGAGGGGAGGAGCGGGGATTTTGATAGAATAAAAGAGGGAAGAGGGGGTGCCACAGTGGGGACTCAACAGGCATCTAATTACCTCCCAACAGGAGCCTTGACTCCATGGAAACGTTCCGTCCTGTCCAGGGCCGGTCTTAGCTGCCTCCACATGGCCTGCATGCTGTCATATGGGCAGCTATTGACAGCCTGTCTTTATGGATTGGCTGGGTTAAAAAAGCAATGGAACATGATTAGATCCCTGGTGTGTTCCATGAACCGCTGGAGTAAGCATATAGATTACACCATCAGTTACTGGCTTCAAGTAATGAATTTTTTTTCCCTATGTGAACAGTATGTTCAAAGTCAGAATATAATTTGGCTTATCGGCCAGGAGAACTGCTGGACTCCTGAGGTACGGGCTGACAGATGTGACACCAAATTATTCCTGCTGGTACACTGTGGAGATTTTTGTCGGTAGTGGTGCTACTGAGCAATGTTTTGAATGAGTGGGTGAGCGCTCTGTTTGTATTCTGCACACAAACACAACACGCCGCTGGTTTTACGCTACGTCACTGATCAATAGTTGGCGAAGGACGCGTGCAGAGAATTATAGGAATGTGCCAACAAAGGCAGTGAAGAAGGAGAACGCTAGCTAGTAAACGTGAATATAGCAACATATTCTAACGTGCCGTGCAGAAGCAGAAAGTGTGAATCCAACATGAATCTGTTCAAGCTCAGCTCATGAAGCTGCATGTGTCCAAAAACAAGACGGGAACTTGAAATCTCTTCGTGCAACTGGTTGCGGTTTAATGAAGCACGTATTCTGACCCCTGTCTGTCTCTAATCATATCAAAATACGTGAGGTGCGAGTTGTCAACAGTCGAGGCCAAGCCAATCTCTCAGCGCTAATTAGTATGCTTCAGCATCATACATCAGCGGTGACACGGCACGCGGTCTCTGCCCGTGCCGGCTCTAATGAGACGATAGATGTGCTTTATCAGGAAAGGAGGCAGCCATGATGAAATTAGTAACGTCAGGTTATTAGATTTGCATCTGTTACCGTCGCGCTCATTAGTTTGCAGCGGTTATTGTGCAGGTGTGATTTAGACTAATGCAATGCTGATTGGATGAACAATCTCATTTTAAAAAGTGCTTAAAGGACTATTGCAGGAGCTGTTTCATTCATCCTTTCTGCCTGGGTGCTCTTAAACTTTACACTCTTATCACTGTTGTCCGAATCCATTCACATGAGCGTTGCATCCAGGGTGGTTGTAAATTGGAATATGATGAATAATACATGACTGTTTTTTTTAAAGCATCATGACCGTTGTGAATGACAGATTTAGAGCGCTGAGGGCTCAGACATAAGCTACGCATCCTACCAAGAGTGAATCTGTGCTTAGCTCCAATTATCTCCGAGCAACATGATAGATTGCCCAGACCCGTCACATGTCATAGACCTTCAATTCATTTTAGTACCGTTTCCATCCACCCCGAATAGGTGGACGAGAATCAGAAGAGTATTTTTCCACACGCGTGAAGTGGTTTGAAAGAGAAGTCAGTGGATAATGGTGCTCAGCCCTTAGAGTTCATCTCAAAAGCACAACTCTCTCTCAGCCTGATGGGTCGGTGATATGATTGATTCCATCTAAATGCAAATATTAGGCTGGTAATCGTTTGACTTCAGGGATTAAAAGTGAGCAATTGCTCGCATGTGAGCCTCCGCATCATGATTCAAAATGTGCAGAAACATGGAACTGCAGACGCACCTCTTGGAGGACGGAGAAGGAATGACCTCACTTGGATTAAGATACACTTTGACTCTCTCGGCCCTATTTGCAAGCACGCATACAAACAGAAACACATGCATGCACACAACTATGTCCAAACTCGCTCAGGAATGAGGGTGGCTGCACACATGTGCAGGGTGTGTTAGCGGAGGAGAATTCCCAGTGAGCTTTACATTAAGGCCGACGGAGCTGGTGGGTGTGGAACAGGTGCCAGAATGTCAGCACGACCCCCCGATCAGACACTAAAGGGGGATTCCAATAAAAGGGATTTGGGAAGTGTGTCCCTGTTGAGCCACGAGAGCGATTCCCAACCTCTGTCAAGCTCGTATCGTAGCGCGAGGCTGTGGAACGGGTGGGGAGCTGGAATGCCTGGTCGGTAATTCAATCCTGTGTTTGGCTGCTGTGTGGGTGCAAGTGTGCATGCATGTGTTGTGTTTTTTTTTTTTTTGTCAAGACACAATGAACTCATTTGTTTTCTGCTTCACTCCTCCCCAAACACACACACACACACCCACACCATTAACCGACAGTAGTGCGCTAGTTTTATTCTGTTGCAACGCGTGTGCGGTGACATACGAGCGGTATCTTGCGCTCTCTTTAGTGTCTGCGGCGCCAGGCAGTCACCATGTAGCTGTAGCAGCCAGATTGGCTCGGCCCCTGTACCTCGGCATTCAGTTTGGACGCCAATACACTTTTGGGGCTCCTGTTGAGACTGGGGATGATGGGCAGAGGGCCAAGAAGCCTCCCATGCCAGCAGCTCTCACTGGGATAGCAGGCTGCTGCAGGGCCATCTGTACAGGCGTCCTGACTGGACTCATTGGAAAGTAGGGCGTGATGAAGGAGAAGGGGGGGGGGATGGAGAGGGGACATGTGGACGGGATAGGGGAGTGAGAGGCTGGATGACAAAGAGGTGTTTACTTTCTTTTAAGCCCGTGCCATCATGAGAATACTCCCCCCCTCTCTCTCTAGTCGCATCGTTTTCAGCTTTCAAAGAACACTGTGGAAAATTTAGGCCATGAGGTGCAATACTCTGAGGCACACAAAACAGTGTCAGGACCAAAAATACGCGAGTATCTGCTTTTTTAGAGCGCGCTCTCAAAATAGTGTTGAAAATGTGATGTGTTAAAGGAGCGAACATGTGGATCCGAAATTAGAAAGGAAGCGTCGGAGTATGTAAATCAGTCCGCGAGGAGGGAAGCAGGGAGTCATATGATGGAGTCTGCGAATAAAAAGAGGAGTTTAGTGACTCTGACAGGAGGCGAATTTAACATTCATAGAGCCTAGACTGTCTGCACACTACCCCGGGGGTAGATATCACCCTTTCACCCTCCCTGCACAGAACACCTTTCGCTCCTATCTTTGCCATCTTTTTCCTACGCACTGCATCTGAGAGCAAGGGATGCAGTTTCTACCTTTTAACTTTGACCTCTGAAGTCAGGAAGCAGCTATAGAAACAAAATAAAACATTGCAGCAATATCTTTGCCGGATATTTGCTGTGCTTACCTGCTCCTCCTTGAAGAATAGCATTGCATCACGTCTTGGTTTCAGTCCTGCTTTGAGGTGTTTCTCGGTATCGATATGCTGTTTCTTTTCTGCAAAAAACTATTTTGTTCAGTCAGTGTAAGCAGTCTTAACGCAAGAAAGCACTTTATATATTTGATCTTTTCGCCGAACATGTCGCCAAAAAATCAAGGCCTTCTTTAGTTGAATATGATCTGCTGGTGCCAGAATAGTTTGAATTGGCCTTTTTTGAATCAGTTGTACCCACAAGGATATGAAAACATGCCTGCTTGGGACTTGCTCAGGGATGAATTCCACTGGGCAAAGATAAAATGTTTATGTGTTTATAGGTTGGTACAATCATTCATGTAATGCTGGAAAAAGTAAAAAACTCTGCAGGGATTTTTTCTATACCATATCTATTTCAGAAACAGCTCATTCTTCCCCAAACTTATATATTTTAGTGCCCCTATGAAAGATCTAGACTATCTCTGCCACTACTAAAAAGAAGGCGGGCAAGTAGCTTGTCCTTAACTTTCATTTGAGGCGATGATGAATAGACATGGCCAGCAGTGCCAATGAATCAAAGTCAACCGCGACAGCCCTAATGGACCTTAAAGTCTTTCTCTTGAAGACCTCTTTCAAAAATGTCCCTAACTGCTATATGTAGGCTTGAAACTGAGCCAAGCAGCAGACCATTATTACAACAACGACCCCAGAGTGACTTTGGATCCATCCTCCCCCACCGAGGACCCTTAACTCTTCACCTTTGACCCATGACCGCTGAGTGGCGGAGGTCAGACAGTGGTTTGATTCCTTCTGAATAAGCCTCTTCAGTCTTAATGGAGAGCTGTCTCTAACGCTCATCGTCCTCATCCATTAACTGGAAGGACTGATTTGTCAGCAGCTATTTCACCATTCTGCTCCACCAACACACACACACACACACACACAAAGGTAGGCAGGTAGGTATGTGTGAGTAATGCATTTCATGTGGTGAAACAGGTTTTACAGAGACTATGATGGAGATGGCTTCAAGAAAAGTGGTGAAGCTGTTGGACAACTTCAAGCTGCTTTGTCACGTTAGGAATGCCATTGTTTCACACACCACACACACCACATGTGTACCCACACACACACACACAGATAACCAGACAGTCAAGGGTGCTGATAATGACGGTGTGTGTCTCCAGACCGTGCCATTCTGTTAATCATGATAGAACAAAGCATGCAGGATCCCCTGATGGCAACGATAGCGGCCTGACGGGATTACAAGACAAAACACACACACGCACACGCAAGCATGTTTCAAGGCCTCGAACAATGACACTCCCCCAGCTGTCTAGACGGGGCGCAGGGCTGCCTTTGGCTAGCTGCTGGAGATCTCAGGGGGGATTAGCGCACACACCACTAGACTCACCTGTTCTTAGACGCTTCTGTTTTTTCATGCAGTGTTGATGCAATATGACAGGCACAGAGGGCACAGAGGGTGTATCATGAGGTATGGAAACAAGTTCTACATACAGAGTGCAGCTGTGGATGACTTCTTCATGTTGGGAAACAAAGGGAGTGATACAATGATATAAATAATCCGAGATCCGTGACATTTTCTTGGAAGTACATTTTGCAGTCATGAGACGCGTCTTCTAGGAGTTCACACATCTTCTGCTTACAAATGAAAGGCAGCATCACTCACACGCTTTGCTCAGTTTCACACACTCGGAGGTTTAGCTGCTACAACCTTACTTGGTCTAGTATGACCAGTAGATTATGTTAGCTAATGCTACCAAACATGGATATTTGGCTCACGGGTACCTGGATATTTCTGTTAAACTGACATTACTGAATCACTTTGCAATGCATGACTGTTCTCTACTTGTGCAGAGGTTGCGCAATGTTTTAGGATGTCTCAGATAAACGTTTCCGTGGTTTGGTTATTTATCATGATTTCTTTAAGTACACCACCATTTGAATTGCTTTCCTGTACTAGACGATTTTTCCTCCAGCTGTCACTTTAGACCAAAATGATAGCGGTGCAGCGAAGATTCACGAGTGAAGCACCCCCCCTCTTTGTCTGTGTCAGTTATCAGGCACAGTGAGACTAAAGTGTAGTGTGTCATACGCAGACACTGATGACTGGTCATACAATATACACATCTGTAGAGGAGCTACCTGACTGACATCTGCTCACACGCTACAGACTCGCTATCGACTGTGATGAAATGATGAATCAGAGCTGGGTGAAATGCTGCAGGGAGGAGAGGGATGAGCCGAGGAGGAAGCAATTGGGAGGAATAAGGAGAGCGAAGATTATCGCACACGATAGAGGGAATCATTGGCAGTGTGGGCACGTAGAATAACACTCTCAGTCACTCCCATACATAAATGAATACAAACACACCGGTGTGAGATGACTCCGATAAACTCACGGATTTAGTCACACACTCTCCTAGAGCAGACTTTGTCTCTCTGTCTCTGAAGTTCCTCCTACAGTAGTCGCCATAATGCTTTCCTTCTTCACCTGTGTTGTCACAAAGCCTTCCTAGATTTGTGCATTCCTCTGTTTATCAGGACATGTCTTCTCTGTGGCTGCGTGTTGTAATCCAATCTACGGGAGGTCACTGCAAGGACACCCCGGGCTTCCCCGTTGTGGAATCTAATCTTGACAGTGACAATCACTTTTATAGAAGGAAAGCAGCTCAGATGTTGTTTAAGAGTAGCTATTGTAGCGCAATTTTTCAACTGGGAGTCTGTGTTTATGTCTTAAAAGCTTTATTTAAAGAGTTATTTTTCTGTGGGTGTGTCACACACAGGTCAGTCCGATGTCCGGAGCGTCACCCGCTCGGTCAAATTCTACCACGTTTCTTCTTTTTTTTTGTCCCACAGTCCTGGTTTCACATAGCAGGCTGTGTGCAGAGGTGCGACGATTGTAGTTCTAAGAGGCACACAAGTAGATGTCAGCCCTCTATAACCACAACACGAGAGGTGAGGCTGCAGGTTTCAGCGGTCTAAGTAGGAAGGAAGACTGTGAAAGCACCCCGCAGAAAGACTCACCATCCCCCAGCCTTTTGTGTGCCTGCCTGCGCGTGTTTGTGTCTAAGGTGTGTACGAAGTGCACGAACAAGTGCTCATGTGCAATAGAACAGGGAGAACAAAGGAAAGCTGAAGCCATCACACAGGAAACTTGAGACATGCGCTACGCTTCTGCATGCTAGCACGTGCTTGACCTTTTACTCCAGGGACCCGTGACGCCCGGGACAGTTTATCGAGGTGGCTGATAGGCAAGGGGTGGGGGAGGGTACCTGAAGGTCACCAGAGGATGGAACGATCGGACCATTCCTTGGTTTTCTACAGTGATTTAGGATGATAGCAGCTGTGGCCATAGCGTGCTACACCCATTCTGAGAATTTCTTTTAAATGTCGCAACTCTGCTCAGATTATTAAGGTCATTCATACCATTCTTAAGGTTTACTACCATGATACTGTGTATATTTGTGTCTACTCTTGGCTGAGTTATAAACAGCAGGAAGAATATGGCATGTTTACATCTGAAATAACTTCCTGCGTGTTGCTTAAGGTCTCACTGTCAGCAAGTGGGTTTGCTGCTTTTCTTGTGACCCCTGCGGGCAGAGAGGCTTTGTGCTTCTGAATTTTGCCTGAAGGCACCCAGAGACTGCAAACAACCATGGTGATGACGAGGTATTGAGGTACACCAGATTCAGCCAGTGAGGGCAGGAAAAAAAATGTTTTATTTGCCAGTTTCCGCGTGCAAAATAAAATGTAATGTGACCACTATTGTTTATTTCCTCCAACATGGCATCTTAAAACTTGTTCATGAAGGAGGGACCTTTATAATTTATCAGTTTCATGTAGATGACATTAAGGTCATGGTGAGCAATTATGATAATTGCGCCCCGAGGCCCACAATGCTCTCTGTTTCTGTCGTGTCTCTACTCCAGCATACAGTGTAGTAAGTGCCTCTTTCCACTACAACTGCAGAGTCGGTCCATTGAGGGAAGGACTGTGTTGAATTTTTAAAAAGTGTAACCCAAAGCATTCTTAAAGGGAAAGACATACAGGGCAAATATGGAGGCCATGCGATCGCTTTCAGGCAGCAACAGTCTCCACGGCGACTGCGTGACCCACATTTCCGTCCTCTCCTCTGTCTTCTCGATGTGGGAGACGGGGGGCAGCTGTTGTGGGGTATTCCGTATCCCCCGACGACGGCAGCGGGTCATCGGTTTGGCGCAATGAGCGCGCTGCCGCTTTGAGTGAGAGTGAATAGGAGACGGTGCGCTCGGAGGAAGAGAACTCTGAATGAGAGGCTTTGTAGATCTATTGCAGTGAGAGTGTGAAAGAGAGAACGATGCCTGTATCACCATTACCACCAGTTGCTAGAAGTGGAGTAGCTGTGTGAGCAAAATTTGCATCAAATTCATTTCCTCTTCTGAATTAAAATTATCTCCTACCAGTGCCGTCCTCCTTCCTCGTTCTCTCCACATCCTGCTGACGTTTTTTTTTCTCTCTCTCTCTCTCTCTATTTTTGTGTTATAGACAGGAATGCCCCAGACTGTGTGCTCAGGCACCATGTTCACCACTCCCAGTGGCTTCAGCCCCCATCTGGCCTGTGCTGAGCCTGGGGAGGAGGAGGAGGCGCCACAGGAGGGCCCGGGGCCTGGGGCTTGCCTGGCCGATGGGCCCCCGATCACCTCCGCCTCCCTGGACACCCTGATCCAGAACCTTGTCCCCACTGCAGACTACTACCCCGAGGTAAACAGATGTGTGCTAAAGTCACTCCACTGTTTCACATTATTAAATTCATCAGAAAGTCTCTTGCAGTTTATAGTAGTGACAGTGCTGCCAGTTACATTAACAGCCATCAAAGTGCTGCTCTGCTTCCGTTAATTACAGAAAGCTGCACTGTTTTTTTATTGATGTAGTGGTGTAGCGTCTTAGTGAATGTCTCCTTGTGTCCTTTGACAGAAAGCCTATGTGTTTACCTTCTTGCTGAGCGCTCGTCTGTTCATCCCTCCTCCGGAGCTGCTGGCCAGGGTGTGTGAGCTGTGCATCAAACAGCAGCAGCTGGACCAGAGCCCACTCGATACGGTCAGCACTGCACCACACATAAATACATAACTCCAGTATGAACATGCACGAGCTAATGAACAGAAACAGACACGCAGCAAAAGCGTTGAGCCCTGTTTGTGTTCTGCATGAAAGCAACCGCTGATTTTTGGGGCTTTTTTTTTATCAGATTGCTGACTCATTCAGTAAATCTTTGTTTCACTTCTTCAACAACAGGCCAAAGTGCGTAAATTTGGTCCCAAGATCCTGCAGCTGCTGACGGAGTGGACAGAGACGTTCCCGACTGACTTCAGGGACGAGAAGATGGTCGGACTCCTTAAAGACATCATCCACAGGATAGCGCCATGTGATGAGGTATGCTAATGACACAGAACCGCAGTCCAGTCACCAAAAACAGGACTTGTTTTCCATTTTAGGAAGGATAGGACTGGATAATAATGTGTCATGGGCTGCAAGATGCCTGATTCTGATCCACACTGTGGTTGTTGCCATTATAGCCTTTAGAAGCTGCAGCTGCAGTGAGAAATGCTCTGATGGGGAACAAAATTCAATTATCATCACTACCACTGTAGCGGGGTGATGGAAGGAGTCAGTGAAGGGTGAGTAGCCACAGCTCAGAGTTACAGAATCTTACATTACAAGAGAGAAGAGGAGAGGAGAGGAGAGTGGTAGGAAGGAAGTAAGGAAGGAAGGATGTTAAGGAGTGGCTGTATCTGTAGCCTCGAGGGAAGAAGAGGGAGAGAGATGGATGGACAAAATAGGGAGGGGGGGATGGGATACAGGGGCACAGAGAGCAGAGGAGAAGGAGGAGGGTGATGGAGTCAGAGTGGAAGGCGAGGAAAAAATGGAGGGAGGTGAAGAGAGGACAGAAAGAGGGGAAGGGCAGGTGGTGATGAATGTGCTGCTATTTGCAGCGTGCTGTCTACAGTATGGGTGTGTGTGCAAAGTGGGAGTTGTGGCTCTGGGTCATTCATGAGGCAGACTGGCCCAATAGTTATCAGGAGGGAGGGGCACAGACACACACATTCCTGGTCACAACACGCAGCAAAACACAGCTGTTTTTGCTGTATCGAAATCTTGAAGTTTCGGAGATTAAAAGATTTCACCAAATCACATTTCAGATTTAATTATTATCGATTCTTTAAAGTGCAGCCAGTATTTTACAGCTCATTTGAACTAGTTTGTATACACTTATGTCCATAACTAATCATCATATTTCAGAGGTTCTTTATATACTTTTTGTGTAGTTACTTTCCATCACTGCACAACGGACCGTGATTGTATACGTGTATGTACAAAGCTGTGGTACGAGTTGTGTAAGAGTGCACGGCAATGCATAGAGTACTATAATAAATAAGGTACTGTATGTATAATAAGGTGATCTCTTTACAGAAGTGGGTTAAGTGTATTCACAATATATACAGGCTTGAGTTATGCATAAATATGTAGACACCTTTGGGTGCCATGATGTGAGCCCACAGAACTCTTACATCAAGGATAACAAGGATAACCACCGAGTTAATTCTTCACATGCAATATTAACTGGTTTTCTGGTAGAGTACTGCTGAACATCCATACTAATGTTACTCTATATTACTAATACTAAACATAATAACTGTACACTGAATTACTTATTGTAAAGAAATTGTTCAGAGGTTCTGAAATAAAGAGCTTGGTGATGAAGAGTAAGCATGTTTGGCAGAGAATAAATATTACAACCCAGAAGCTGATTTGGTTTATGCCTATTACTGATCTATGAAGCATTGATAAATTATTCATTAAAGTCATTATTGACAGCTTCTCTCCTCTCCTCTCCTCTCCTCTCCTCTCCTCTCCTCTCCTCTCCTCTCCTCTCCTCAGGCGTACTGGAAAACCCTGAACCAGGTGCTGCAGAAGCTCAGCCAGAGGCTGGCCCTGATGAGCCAGGGGGAAGAGAGCATCGTCAAGGTCTCCCTCAACGCCTCCTCCATCTCTGACAAACTGGTGGCCTTCAAAACCAAGCCTCCACCCATCCAGAAGGACATGCTCTCCATCTGCAACGACCCGTACACACTGGCACAGCAGCTCACCCACGTGGAGCTGGTGAGGAGAGGGGGGATGGGGAGGGGGAGGGAAGGAGAGTGCGGGTTAGACAGAGGTCAGGGTAAGAGACGATAACAGGGATGGACGAGTGGGAGTGGAGCGGATGTTGGATGGGAGGGAAAGAAGGAGCTGTGGATGGTGAAGCATGGGTGGATACATAGTGTAAGTCAAGGACATAACCACGGAACATGAGACATCAAACGAGCAGATGGAGTGGATAGAAAGAGATGATCATAGAAAATTATAGAAAAGGAACAAAGCAAAGACAGATGGGAGGTGTAATAAAAAAAAAAAAAATTGGCAGAATCACGTAGCGTTGTGATGTTGTAGCATTTTGAAGCTTTCTGTAGTATAACCTTAATTATGACTTGTCAGCTATTCCAGCGCTGACAGGTCTTCACCCAGCGTAATAAAAAAGGGAATAATGCAATGATGACATACCCGAACAAAGGATCTCCGCAGCGTCCCTCACGCTGCACGCACGGTGCCTTCGGTCTATTCATGTGTGTCTTGATGTGGGCACGTGGATCTGGGGGTGGTTGTGTTTCTGCGTGTGTGCCTGAGAGAGCTTCTATCCTTGTCTGAGCGGTGACATCACCCCAGAAGTCAGTGATGTGCCTGGGGCTTCAAACAAAGGGGGATAAAACCACTGTTGATATATGTGACCTGACAGCTTCACACTCTGGCACACACGCACACACACACACACACACACACACACACACACACACACACAAGTAGAGAGAGACAGACATGCAGGTACAGTGCAGACAAAGAAGACTATTTCATTATTTAGCAACGTGCTAATTATCATTTAAAAGCATTATATGCCACTGTGCTCTCTGTCACCGTGTTTGTGTGTGTTTGCGTGCAGCAGTGTTTTTGTTTTGGATGCTATCACGAGTTGTTGTGCATCTAATGAGTCATTTTGATTTGCACATGCACGCGACGGCGCAGTTGTCTTTTAATAGAAGCGAATATTGTCTCTCATGTCACTTTGAGGAAATACGATTCCAATGAGTCACGTCAATGAGTCATTACTTCCCCTTATTGATTGTCTTCCATTACTGAAATGAAAGAATTATTAATAGGACTTCCCCCCACCGGTGTGCTTGTGTGTGTTGTTTCCAGGAACATTTGAGTCATATCGGACCAGAGGAGTTTGTCCAAGCCTTTGTTCAGAAAGACCCGCTCGATGGAACCCAGGTAAACTTTCATTTATTTTACATCAACATTTATTGTCAGTGTTTTCCAGGAGTCGTGCATGTGTATGAATTCTAAGAATCGTTGTGTTATGCTTTGTCAGTAGAAAGCCACAGTCTGTTGTCAAGTCAAACCACATCATGTTTTCAGAAGCTGTCATGGTAAAAAAAAAAAAAAAAATGTAATGTGTGATCAGAAGTGGCTGTGTACAGCACATTATTCTAATATCACAGGCTGTACAAGGGCGCCTCTTTCTATGTTTTATGCTTCACTCTCTCCTCTTCCACCATCACTTGTTCACTTTTTTTTAGTATTCAGTCACGCTCTCTTTCACTCACTTTCCCATCTGGCCGTCTTTCCCCTATAGTTTTTCTCGTGCCCTCCATTGATCGTGTTATTTCCCGCTCCCAGCTCGCTGTCTTTGCCATTTACGCACGCAGAGGGAAGTGGTCAGCCAATAGATAGGAAGTTAATTAGGATCGAATGAATTCCCTATGGTTGCACTCCCCATACTGACTTGTGTCTGCGTGTGCGCGTGTGTTTGTATCATCAGCAGCCATGCTTCAGTGACCAGAAGAAGAAAACCTCCAACCTGGAGGCTTATGTCAGGTGGTTCAACAGACTGTGTTACCTGGTAGCTACTGAGATCTGCATGGTGAGTGGCAAATGTTGATACACCAGGTGCTCATTTATCATCATGTTAGACTTAAGAAGCAAACAAATGGAACACAACGTCTACTCATTATGGCAAAACTGGAGTACTGAAGGAACTTTAACCATGACACTATAAAGATGTTTCCTATTTTTATACCTCATTTATATAATGTAGTTCATATTATCTTCTCCAATTTGCTTAAGTAGAAAATGTATTTCTAAAATATACTACTGAAATGTCAGCATGTCACCTTACAGCATATCTATCTTCATATTTTCTGTATTTATTTATTAAAGTGACAGCTGGTTATTTTATATTTTTTAAATATTTTAGATATTCAAGTTGTAAGACTGCATATCGTCGTAGTATTTCATTCGCAAAGACGAATAGGGAGATGGCAGATTAAGGCAATTTACTTTTCACAGAGCGTCACTGCCCCCTAATGTTCACTTTGTTTTATTGAATGCTCGCTTGCAAAGATAGTTCAGCTGTTTATGTCGGTACATATGAGAGAGATGACACTATGAAAAACTAAAAAATTAAAAAATCTGTTGCCTGTTTTTTTTTTTTTAAGCCGGCGAAGAAGAAGCAGAGGGCGCAGGTGATAGAGTTTTTCATCGATGTTGCCAGGGAGTGTTTCAACATTGGCAACTTCAACTCCCTCATGGCCATCATCTGTGAGTCTTTTTTTGTGTGTAACATCTCAGATCTGAGAATTTTGTGTTGTAACCTTTATTAATAGTTGGAATATGTTTCCTCTTGTAGCCGGCATGAACATGAGTCCTGTGTCACGGCTGAAGAAGACTTGGGGCAAAGCCAAGACGGCCAAGTTCTTCATTCTTGAGGTAAACACAGTCCATTACTCTCTGAATAAAAAGTACAAGGCGTGTAGTAACTTGAAGTTGACGGTGCGTTGCTTGTTGATGTTTGCTTTGACAGCACCAGATGGATCCCACAGGAAACTTTTACAACTACAGGACAGCCCTGAGGGGGGCCGCCCATCGCTCTCAGACTGCCAACAGCAACAGAGAAAGGGTAGAGCTCAGCGCCATTCCAGTGCTATTACTCTGAAAGCATGTTGGCACAGATTCAGTCATGTCAATCCTATATCTGCATCTGACTCTTTTGTCTCTTCAGATCGTGATTCCCTTCTTCAGTCTGTTGATCAAAGATATTTACTTCCTGAATGAAGGATGTGCCAATCGGCTGCCCAATGGCCACGTCAACTTTGAGGTGAGCCAGTCCCCTCTGCTCCTGCTCCTGCCTCGTTTAACGCTCCTAAAAACTTTTTACTCAGTGTAATTTTGCTCCTTAGAAATTTGTGGAGCTGGCACGGCAGGTTGGGGAGTTCATGACATGGAAACAGGTGGAGTGTCCATTTGAGGAGGATCGGGCCATCTTACACTACCTCCACACTGCTCCCATCTTCAGCGAGGATGGTGAGAACCTGTTTTTGACTTCTCTGCACGTGTTCAAGTAATTTGTTTGTGATAGCTTGTTTTTGTTAACCAGTATTCATTCTGTCTATTTACTTTCTTCCCCAGGACTCTACCTTGCCTCCTATGAGAGTGAGAGTCCAGAGAACCAGGGAGAGAAAGACAGATGGAAAGCACTCAGGTAGGAATGATAACACGTCAGATGATAGATGTCAGGAAGTGTAGATCCACACAGTGTCCTAACTGTCCGTTTTCACCCATCAGGTCAAACGTTCTGGGGAAGACATGAGGCACTGACGGCAGCTAACCCTCCCACCAGCGAGGGACCGCGTGTTCTCATTGCACTAAAATGAACTGTGAAGGAACCTAGCTGGTACTTAGGTGTTTTTCTATGAAGAAATGTTAACAAAAAAAAAAAGTACAAGATGAACGGGATTCATCGAGAGAGTGTGAAAAAAAAAGAAACATGAACAACAAAAAAAGTGAATTGAAAAAAGTTAAGCTACGGAAAGTGGAGCAAAATGCCTTTGCAGCATATTAACTATCGGTGATGAGGTACAGTATGTTGGAGAGGGATACTCGCAGCCTCTCCGTTTCCCCGTTCCCCCGATGTGTGTTTACTCTGTGAAGATATGTTTACTACTATAGAGAGTACAGTTACAGGGAAAACCACTTTATAAAATGAAATTCCTACTGATGCTATCGTTGTTTTTGTATTTGCTCTTCTCCACTTTTCTCTCTCTTTCTCTTCTCCTTTGATCCAAAGCCTTGTGTAGGTATTTAATTTAACTATTTTCCCCTTTTACTTGTAATGTACTGTAATGAAACTTACAACGATGTGAAGGGCGCTGGCTAGCCCATATCAGCTGTCAAATTTTAGGTCTACTGAAGGAATGGCAACTGGGAAGGTGACAGGGGACACGCCTTGAGTGTTTTATCGGTTCATCTCATGTGTACCTTTATGTGTGTTTGTGTATTCATGCATTCATGTCTGTTCGGATTGTCACGGTCTCGTTTTGCATGAGAATGAGTGGAGAAGCCTGTTTATCGGTCATCTCTCCTTGTGTTTTTATTTATTGTATTTTATTTCGGGAAAGTGTCGGATGGGGAATATGAAACGTTTCAAAAGTGTTTACTCCTTTTTAAATGTATTGTGCCATTAATGCAAGACAACTACAGTATAGCTTAACAGTCACAAGGCCAGGTGTAGATTGTGTACAGGTGACATTTTACCCATCTTTCTGCTCTTCAGGAAGTTTTCTCTGACTGACGTTCAGTTGTCTGATATATTTATGGAGATTTCTGTGCTGACAGATGTATAGTTTTTATTGTAACTTTCATTTACTGAATATGAAGTCCAACGGCATGCTACGACAGGTGTTTTTAAAGGGGCATTAAGCGTATCCACCTTGTAAAGATTACTGCTGCGACACGACCTTTGTAGTCACGATGCATTTTTTTTTTTTTTTTTTGCATATTTGTGGAAGGACAATGACGAACTGGAGACTTTTGTCTTTCTATAAAGTAAAGAGGGAAACTTGTGCCATATGAATCACTGCTTGTCATGACAATTCAGGTTCCTCCGACTTGAAACGTGTTGTTTTATCGTTTTGTGGGATTGTCACTGAGCTTTGTTTTTTGGCAGTTTTGTTGTGATTTGGGAGCCATTTTTGAGGGCGGGTGATACGAGGAGAGGGGGGGTTTTGGGGGGAAGGGTACGGGAACTGTGTAATTATAAGCTTTTTAAACAGTCTTATTCAGTTTGCTATAATTGATTGATGTCAGTGTTTTCTCTTAAGAAGCACCTTTCCCTCCCAATAACAGACTGACTTTAATTCTCCCTCCTCATTTGTCATCAATAAACTTGCTTTCCCTGTAACACATCCCCCATATAAGTTAGGACTATAGAGAGCCAGAGATGTGAAGTCAAACCTGCCATTCAAGGTGAAGACATGTTTTAATAAAACATTGCCTGTGTTGAACATGTGTTTTCAATGACAATCTCCAACATTACACCAGTTCTGCTCTTTTTAATGGTGTCATGGCACTGCCAGATCCATCTCTGAATTTTTGCTTACACGCATACGTTGCAGTTCTAAGAAGTGGAGTGCATTCAGTGTTTTTTTTTTATGGTTATTTAAGGCCAAGCAGACACACTTTTTGACTTCAACATCACTGAAAAATTTGTGACTGATTCCTGAAAAGCCTTTAATAAAAGTCAACAATGCTTAGCTGTTTGCCTGCAGTTGGTTTTGTCTATGACATACTTAATCGAAGCATTACATTGACTGTGAATTATGAATTCACATGGGCCCTGACATTTCAGTGAGGTACAACCACTTTATCTCATCTGCATGTGCACATTAACAAATGTTTGATTAGATACAAATGCTGTGAAAATCCAGCTGAGTCCATTGCATGGTTTCATCAGCAATCCAGGCAAAATGCAGAACTAGTCATCGACGATAAGGTAGGATTAATGCAGGGTCTACAGATTCTCTGCGTTACATTAATGCCCAGCCGCTATCTTCCTTATATTTTTACTCAGTGTTTGTTTTGCAGGACCAAACCGCACAACACACTTCCTTTAAATGGGCTCTAACCAACAGTTATTTCCCTTACCTGTTAATCTTTCATGTCATAAAAGTGTATATGCTCATCAACATTACCCAGAGCCCGAGCTGAAATCTTCAAATTGCTTGTTTTGTTCAACCAACAGCTCAAAATCCAAAGATGTTCAGTTCAAAATATAATAAAATGGAAAAGAAAGGCAACATATTTTACAGATCTGAGAGGCTGGCTCTGTCTTTTTGCTTATAAATCAATTATTAGGTTATCAAAATTGCTGCTGGATGATTAATCGATCATCGCAGTTCAATACTGATCAAGACGGTGCCACATTGTTTTAAGAATATCACCTCAATGAATGAATTAAACAATCTTTAATTTGCCCTAACATGCAGTTATTTCAATAATTTTGACACTCCATGAATCTTAGAAAGTTAGCCCACACTTCATTTTATTCCAGTGGAAATCATCTCAGGCATATTCAACATAAAATGGTGAATTTGATCAATACAAAAAAAATATTTTAAGGTTCAGTTCTGAACTTTTCAGTCTTCCCGCTCCTGCGGTCCTGAGCCAAATGTGTTCTCGACCAGCTGGGCGTAGCATTGAAAGTGCCTGGAGCCCAGGTAGGTGCCGAAGAGGGCCTGGAGCAGCAGCACAGCCCTCATCTTCCTCAGGATCGGTCTGCTGATATCCGCGAAGTACCGGAGCATATTTCCCTTCTCTGGCATCGGCGCTGTGTTGTATTTGGACGCGAGGCCGATATTCACAGGTAAGGCCAGGAGGATGGGATACACCGCGCCGCCGACCACACCAACAAGCGCACCACGCACCATAGCACAGGTGGGACAGTTGAGGTCATCGGACAAGAGGGGGTTGGACACTAGTGCGTTGTACAGAGCAAAGGTTGTCATGAAGGGCAGCACGGCCATCGGCATGCTGGAGGCGATGGGCGCCTGCGTGACATTCAGAGCTCTGCGGTACAAACTGTTGGATATGAGCCCTGCCAGGCCAGCGTTCCCCCCCAGATACAGGGGTCCATAGAGGAAGAGTTTCTGATCCAGGCTCGACAGTTTCTCGAAATTCTTGTTGAATATTTCTCTGCTGAGCGCGTTTCCAGAGACGCTCTCCTTCTTCTGCGTGTTTTCAGACATCTTCAGCACAGACGTTAAAGACACACCCGACAGAAATCCACTGACCTGCAGCCAGTCCCGGTTTGTGCTCGGGATAAAGTCAATTCTCACATTTACATCAGGTGGACATTAGGGTGAGGACAGGGCGCAGACATTTCTTACCCACGATTCAAAGCGCTAGTGTGCGGGTGTGTTTTTTCCCCTGAGTCAGGTCTGTCAGGCACAGCGCCCAGGCTGAGCGCTTCATTTATCGGAAATAAAACAAATATCTGTCTCACATCAGTGAGCTTCACTTGTAGCAGGCAACACACAGTGTAATATAATTTGTTTCATGTGTCACAGTTTCAACTTTCTTTATAATGTAATTCCTAAGCATTCCTAAATATTCCAGTTTTATCGATATTCTAGTTTCTAGGAAGGCACATCTGTAGCCCTTTTATTTGCAGCTTAGTTATACTAAGCAGATCTAAAACTCTGCTAAACTAAAATAGTAAACACATCTTTTCCAGATGCAGGATATTAACGGAACAACAGTAATAATAAGTAATAAACATTATCTTTAACAAAATAAGAGAGGAAATTGAATATATTAACACATTACACAAGAGGTTTGTATCTGAATCTGCACACTATCAACACAATGGCTAGTACATTTAACAGTGAGAAAATGTATATATTACAAAAGATAAATGCAAAAATGACAGTGTTGGATGGTATATATTGTGGCAGAAACATAAGCCAAATAAAAAAAATTAAAGTGTCTCTTTAGTCTCTTGCATTGATACCTGCTTTAAGACAAAATGTAAAGAAAAGTCCCTGGCACTGTCTCTTTTCAGACACACATGAACTGATTCAAATACATAGGTAGAATGAATTCATGCTTATAACTCTTTGACAGGAACTTATCAGTATAATTAAAACACCACCGACAACTTCAATTAATGTGCCACGTTTCAATGTTCCTGAAAGCCATCCAGGTCATTGGCGTGTATTAATATTGATATATACTAGGGATGTCCAAAGTACAGCCTGTGGGCCAGTCATGACCCGCGGTCAGATTTCATGTGGCCCGAAGCATCTTTTTTATAATATTTATGCCCTGCTAGGATTGTCAGATACTGTATTGCCCGGCAGATTTGGATTTTTTGGTTGAGCATTTGAACCTTTAAGGACATAACTGCTAGTGTTATATATCTGTAGATGTGACACAAAATATTACTTTCTGAATAATTTTGTTAAAGCAAGAGTGATTTATTGATCCCAAAGGAAATTCAAGCACAAATGGCCGCTGGTGCAGCCTTTGGGAGCAGTTTGAGGTTTAGTATCTTTCCCAAGGAGATTGGTCCCCGACTGGTGGATGACCTGCTTTACCTACAAGTCACAGCCGATAACTATTATTGGTAATTATTTCATTTTTAAAATGTTAGTGTTGGCATCTTCACATTGTCATATCTGGCCCTCTATTTAAAAAAAAAACAAAGTTTGGACACCCCTGATGGATACAATGAGTCACTTTTCCTGATCGTACCTGACAGGATGGACTGAGGGCACAAAAATCCCACCAATCAGGGGGCGGACGTGTCCATTGCGCATGACGTCATGGAATTTGTTTAAGAACCTTCCGTCGGTTTCTCGGACGCTCGCCATCTTTGAAGACGACAAGTCAGAGACATTTTTCAGCTTCTTTGTTGACATATTTCACGTAGACCACAAACCTCACTCTTTAGAGGCGTATAATTGCTCAGAGGAAGGTAAGACCGATTTTTGGATCACATCCAACAGCCGCTGTATCACTCCCCTAACGTTAGCTAACGTTAGCCAGTTAGCTTTAAAGACACTCGACGTCTCGCCAACATGGCAGATCCGGATCTGGCTAACAGCCTGATGGCTAGTCGGTCGTTATTATCTGGCGGATTTTGGTCCGCTGTGGTGATGGTCAGGCCTTGCGAAGTGTGTAGACACGCCATCAAACCCACCATAGCAACATAGCGGGAAAAGCTAGGCTGACTGTCATATCAGTAATGTTGTTGTTGTGTGTGTGTGTGTGTGTGTGTGTGTGTGTGTGTGTGTGTGGGTGGCTAATGTGGTTAGCATGCTCGGCGCTCGTCGGGCCTAGACGAGACAGACAGCCACAACAGTCGACGACTTTCTGCTTTATCTGTTTAACCATGTGAATTAACCTGTGAATTACTGCGTGTAAGTGCAGCTGTCAATAAAACATATCGATATGGATGATATCAGGCGCATTAGCTGTTTTTTCTATTGTGTGTTTGCAGTCCTTCTGTACGTCACGTAAACATAACAGAGAGATGGATGACTTTATTGATCCCTGAAGGGGAATCGGGTCGTCAGAGCAGTCCGGTTTATTTGAATACAATAAAAGTACAATAGAATAAAATAATGAGGTAGAAAAAAATAAATCTAAAACACAGAATGGAGCAGGGACACTTGCAGAAATGTTGACTCGATGTTGCTGGTTATGTTATTTGTTTGTTTTGCTGGTTAATTTCTTTGAGCCTCAAACACGTTTGACCAAAAGTCCAAAAATTATAGATATGTAGTTCACTGTGATACATAGAGTAGAGAAAAGCTCTTAGTATTTCTATATGAGAAGCTGGGAATGTAAATTCTGTTATTTGCCCTTCCTGTTACGCAACACTTTACTGCAGCTGGCCACATGTAATTTGGGGGGCCGCTATCTTCACAAACAAATCCTATCTGTAATGTTGCAGCTGAGTCTATGGATACAAAAAAAAAAAAACATTACAATAATTGATCGTGGTCCTTTATCATGCCAGGTTATTCCACTCTGAATTGTTGTTTTTTTTCAGATGCGCCACTCAAAGCGAATGCGCTCCCCAGGCGTCTGGCTCGACGAGTACAGCTGGGAAGAGAGGATGGAGTGTCGTAAGCGCAGGAAACGAGATTCGCACAGCAGCGAGAGAGAAAATAAGTCTCGACGGACTCACCGTCACCACAAGACACACGAGGGGTAAAGATTATTTGATGTGTAGTGTAATACTTAGTGTATGATAGAATAGTCTCATAATAATTGTGTTGAACATTATATAGACAGCTAGATTATGTGTGTAAATGTTGCATTGGGTGAAAATAAAAAGTTATCTAGTGTCTTCCACTTGGACCTTGTTAATGTCTAGATGGAGTTCACCACAATCAGATCAGATGCTGATGAAATGCTGTTCAAGTCGAACCTAATACCTGCCTTTAAATGAGTCGGCAGCAGTGACGCTGGTTAAACTGCAGAGCAGCGATTTATAAATGGAGAGGAGTTAGGATGAGTTAGGAACAGTGAGTCTGCATCGTTTTAAAATTTGCTTGTCTAATCATTAGATAAGTTCATTTATACTGGTGCTAGGTGGCCTGTGCTGCATTGTTTTTGATGAGTCTCCAGTTCGGCAAAGAAGTACACAGCTCGTACTCCCTGCGGAAGAGAACGTGCGTTATAAAACGCAACTCTGACGAATGTACGACTCCTTTTTATTACTTTACTGGAATGATAAATGGATCTTTGTTTAAATGAACCCTGCTACCCTACAGCGACAACACAGTCCATTTGCAATCCGAGCGTCCTCCGGTGAGGTTACATGCAATGTTAATGTTTGGTAATTGAAGCTTTTTGTATGATGACCCATGGGGGGTTACATTAGGTGTTTCCAGATGTACTCTAATTTTAATTCTGTAGAGAGGCAGACTTCTTCCTGGAAGACAACTGACACCAGCAGGGTGCTAGGGCCCTTGGGATTTCTCAGTCTTTTTTAGATGCTTAGGTGCTAACATGGCACGCTGGGTGGGCGCACTGGAACTGAACTTTCTGAGCAAATGCAACCTTAGGGAGGAAACGTCACAGAGAGACGTCTTTCCAGTGCCCTGTTGGGAGGTAATATTTATTTTAATGGAAGAAATTTACAAATTTCCTCAAACTTCTTTGTCAACCTTTGCATTCCACATCGGAAGACATGGTACCACACAGATGATCACGTCTGGCATGAGGAGTTCTGCAGGTGTAAAATCACAGATCGTATTACGCCCCATCAGTTTACACCGAAAAGCTTTCAACAACTGTCAATGCCACATCTTTGTGGCTCTGTTAAGGTGAATGACTTTTAAGGAAGGCATGCTCTGGGTTGCGATTGATATTCTGCATTAATGCTAACATTGCACAACTGTGTGCTATTAAATGTTGGTATTTGCAGCCTCCTAAAAGTGCTATTCGCATGGCGGTAATCTGTTAAATGCTTTCTCAACTGCAGCCTCTCATTGAACAGGATGCTCGGTGTTTGGTGGCTGTAAATCAGTATGTTGCTAATTACAAATGTTACATAAATGGCTCGGGATAGAGTGACGAGCAATAGGCGGACCATTAGCGCCATCATATAGTCTTCATTTTAGAGTCTGACCACAGACAAGGGACTGGATCGTTCCTGACGTGACCTGTGTTTTGTCATCCCTGTTTTTGACCTTTTGTTTCCTTTATTTTTTCTTTGACTGCAGGCATTACCTGGAGACCCGCAGTTTGAACCAGAGACTGGACACTCGGGAAGGTCACAGTCTGGACATGGTGTGTGAGGAGGGCACTCATGAAGACACCTACAAGGACAGAGACGAGGACTGGCACCACTACAGCAAATCGTCCGGGCGCAGCGGTCGGAGTGGTCGCAGCAGACGAAGCAGCCGCAGGAACAGAGACAGAAGGCGGAGACGAAGCCACTCTCGGCACAGGTCCTCCTCGGTACGGAACCTCCTCCTCCTCCTTTCTAGCTCCCTCTCCTGTCTATACCACCAGTTCGAATGGGTCATTATCACTGGTGTTTAGCCAATGCTTAACACCTATCTCTTTGTCTCTCTGTATCTCTCTGTGTGCTCTACTCTTCTCTAGTAAGCATGATTTTCAGTAATGGGTAGGGGGACTCTGGGGGCTCAGAGAGTAAGGGATTGTGAGTGTTTATAGATGTGCAAGAGAAAAGTGGACCCAATATTTGTGCTGAAATCTTATTGGGCAGTTATGGGACGTGATGGTAAAGAATTAAGTTGCATAGGAAGAGCTACAAACAACCACATGTAGAAAGACTGTAATCAATCAAGTTCAGTTTTTTCTGTACTACTCTGAGAAAGTCTCTCATCTGAAAATCTTGTTGCCATGTTTTTCTTCTGTAACACACACTATGTGGTGGCTGGCGCCCAATTTCTCTGACGGGGCTGAATTTGAATTTGCTGCTCCGTCCTTCCGTCCATTCGCCTGGCGGTGTTACTGAACGGGCCGAATCTGTCCACCCCTACACC
The DNA here is from genome assembly GCA_023373845.1 of Nibea coibor. Taxonomy (NCBI): domain Eukaryota; kingdom Metazoa; phylum Chordata; class Actinopteri; family Sciaenidae; genus Nibea; species Nibea coibor. The sequence continues at coordinate 11,524,661 of CM041739.1, read as the reverse complement.
TCCCCCCCCTTGGCCCGGTTGAATGAATGACGATGTCGCATTGTGGTGGCCTGGTGCTGGCTGACTGATGGGTTATTGATGTGATGGCGGATTGCGGCGGTTCCCGGTGCAGAGGAGGAGCCATCACCGCAGGAGCAGGAAAAGATCCAGGAGTGTTGAGGATGATGACGAGGGTCACCTCATCTATCACAGTGGAGACATGCTGAGAGCGAGATGTATAGAATATATACCTTTTTTTTTCATACTGTTGTTCACACTTTGTCTCTCACTCTCTTGTGTCTGGTTTTTATTTCCAATCATTAATTTAGAGGCTGAAGTATTTGGGCCAGTAGACTTAATTTGTTTTGGTTAGATATTGCTTGTCAGTGTAACATATTTAGCTTTGAGTTGTATGCCAGTGTTCAGAAGCCTGTTTTATATTAGTGTAGCTAAACAGAGCAATGTAACAACAGGCTGTGAAGCAGCCAAAGGGCAGTGTATCACCGTGTCACTGCTGTGTGTCTAACTTCACTTTTCTATTTTCTGTAGATGAGATTGTGTGTACTCTAGGAGAGGGTGCCTTTGGGAAGGTCGTCGAATGCATTGATCACACAAAGTAAGTATGAATCCGTGAATATTTCTCACAGCTCAGTGTTTCAAACATTGTTTGATGTAAAAAATATTTGTTATTTGCAGTGATGGAGCTCGAGTAGCTCTGAAGATCATTAAAAATATAGACCGCTACCGCGAGGCAGCTATGTCTGAGGTAGAGGTGCTTGAGCAGTTGAAGGCCCTCGACTCTGATAAGAGATAGTAAGGCATTCCACAATCATTTCATACCACGATTGTCTTTATCACGTGAGAAAATATGTTTGCAGTCTGCCAAGCAAGAAACTAACTTTGCATCTACCCTGCCCTTCTTCCCCTTCAGTGCTTGTGTGCACATGCTGGACTGGTTTGACTATCACGGTCACATATGTATCGCCTTTGAGCTGCTTGGCCTCAGCACCTACGATTTCCTCAAGGAAAACAACTTCCAGCCTTTCCCTGTAGAGCACATCAGGCACATGGCCTACCAGATCATCAGAGCAGTGCGATGTGAGTTAAAAAAAAAAAAAAGACATGCATACACACGAAATGCAGCACCTTTTTTTTTAAAAAAAAAACAAAAAAAAACAGCGTGCTTTAAGATGTAATGTGGTCTTGTCTTTCAGTTTTACACAAGAACAAGCTGACCCACACAGATCTGAAGCCTGAGAATATTCTTTTCATTGATTCAGACTACGATATGGAGTACAACTCTGAAATGGTGAGCGTCCTGAATATTTATCCAGAGAAATCCGAGCTGCAGAAGTCTGCAAACATTTAGTTTGTCCCTGCATTTTATTAGAAGCGTGACTGTTTTTGTTTTTGTCCTCAGAAACGAGATGAACGGACATTGAGGAACCCAGATGTGAAAATTGTGGACTTCGGCAACGCCACGTACGAACACGAGCACCACACCTCTGTGGTGTCGACGCGTCACTATCGTGCTCCAGAGGTCATTTTAGGTAAGCTGGTGTTTTGAAGCACAGCACTGGAACTTTAAATGGATCCCTTAGCGAGGACATTGTTATTGATTTATTTATTTATTGATATAATGTCTTTCAGATCTCGGCTGGAACCATTCCTGCGATGTCTGGAGTGTGGGCTGTATCCTCATTGAGTACTACCTCGGTTCTACTCTCTTCCAGGTAGGTGGCAGTAGAGAGCACACTGACTCTGAGACTGTGACAGTTGGCGAGATGGCTTATGTTGTTTTCTCCTTCAGACCCATGACAGTAAGGAGCACCTTGCTATGATGGAGAGAGTCCTCGGCCCGATCCCCACAAACCTTCTGCAGAGAACCAAGTATGGGCCTGTTTTATTAACATTTCTGTTTTGGTATTTGGGGAATAAAAATATATTCAACTCAATTTCCCAGGCCTCATATCGAGTCAGTTGTACTGATTTTATTTTGCAATTGCGTGTTGCACAGGAAACAGCGGTATGTTCATCGGTGCAAGCTTGACTGGGACGTGCACAGCTCCTCTGGGAGATATGTGAAGAAACACTGCAAACCCCTCAAGGTAAGAGCAATACTTCTATAAGACAGCCACTCACAGTCAGGGTTGGGAGTGCACGCAGCCACTGAGCCCAGCCCACATTTAGGTTACATATTGACTAAATGAAATGACGCAACATGCACGTAAAAAGAGTGATCATAGAGTTGAGTAAAGGAATTGTCTGAGCGGAGTAGCCAGTCTGTGTGATTGGCCAGGCTAAACACGCATATTATTTGTGGAAATATGGCACATGAAGCCTGATCCTGTTAAACAGATATAAACCAGTGCTTCAAATAAGTTGAACACACACTCCTGACAGTCTCTTCAAAAACAAAATTTGAGTGTCACCCATCTGGTATTTACTGCAGGCTGCTGGTCTCGTGTTTTGATATTATTTTAGTCATTTACACACAGAAAATAGAACTTCATTAAATGTGTGCTTCTTTTCCATCAGCATTACATGTTGTCTAAGAGTGAAGACCACCAGCAGCTCTTCGACCTGATACAGAAGATGATGGAGTACGACCCAGCTAAGCGCCTCAGCCTTGAACAGGCCCTCCGACACCCTTTCTTCAACTGTTACCGCAGCAGCAGCAACAACAGCAGCAGTAGTTGTAGCAAAAGCAGCAGCAGCAGCAGCAGTAGAAAAAGCAGCAGCAAAGGCAGCAGCAGCAGAAGAAGCAGCAGCGGTAGCAGCAAAAAAGACTGAACTCCCGAAGCTGTAAACCTCTGACCTGTAACCTCGGCCAGGGCTTGGCTGTCAACATGACATTTATCATGGTGCTCGGTGCCAGCCTCTACTTCCTGACTCTCCAGGAGAGGTGTACCTTAACTGACTGTATCAGTCCACTGCCCTGCTTCACTGTGTCCTGTCCTACGCCCGTGTGCTTCTTAGCCTGACTCATCATCAAGTTGTGTTTTCATCCGTGGCATGTTTTGACGTAATGACTCGCCAAACTGATTTTTCTATTTATTAATTTGTAGCTTCTAAGCACATACTGAGCATAGAGCTGTTTTTGTTTTTTTGTTTTTTAGCCCAATTGTGTCCACGTTCTCTCTATGCATTGTCGAGTTTGCGATTACTTAATTACCCTGCATCAGTCTCACAAGTGATAATTTATTCAGCATTGACAGATGTAAAAAAAAAAAAGATATCGCAGGCAGAAAATCCTTGTACATAAAGTTTGTTAAGATTTTTTTTTTCACTGGCTCGTTATGTAACTTTTGCAGAATCCTGTACATTTTCTCAATAAACGTGAATGGATGACAGATCCGGCCTCTGTGGTTATTTATTTATCTAGTTCACGTGGTGCAGTAGCTGCACTCATCCACAGGATGGCAGTAAGACGCCTTCACATTACTGTCAAGTCTGTCTAATAACTGAACATCCCTGAAGTCCAACAGGACTTGATCTGAGTCTGGAATGACTTCAGCCTGTGTTTAGAAAGTACGCATTAAAAATGAACGTATGCTACAAACGGCACCTCTCAAGCTTATGAGAGGGCAGTTTAAATTAGAATCGATTTGTCCAATAATATAATATAAGATCTGTTACAAATTCTTAAAACGTTTTCAGTTACTGAATTACAGTAGACTCAAATTTGCAGATTGAATGTGGGAATATAAAAATGCTGCGTGATTGACTTGACCGTCTGCAACACGTGCGCAAGTTGTCTCTTTATTGTCAGTGTATTGCGACATGCAGCGTCTGAAAGTGATTTATTGGGGCGGGGGGTGAAACAAACTACCAGCTTGTGTTTGTAAAAGTCTGAAAACAAGAAGTAATTACGAATTTCTCAATGGTATCATCTTAAAAAGGCGTATCATCATCATCATCATCATCATTGCTCCAGTTGTTCTTCTGAATTCCTCTCCACTACAAAGGCTTCGGGGGAAATGATGGGGGTAAATAAAATCATCTGCAGGGATCGTAAACCGGATTGAACTGAAGTGATCTGAAGTCATCCAACCAAAGACGCTCACGGTCTCACAGCTGTCAATCCGCAGCCTCCCACGTGGTCAGCAGGGCGGGCGCATCTCAACCAGTTCAACGTGCAACTTTTAGGAGGCAAACAATTGGACCCGTTGGTAGTTGCAATTGCACATCCATGTAGGATACTCCCCAACAGGAAACAACGACCCGCAACTTAGTAGGCGCCTGTTCTTTGGTTGGCATCCAGATCGCTCCCATCTGTGTCTGGCGTAACCCCAGTGCGCACTGCTGCTGCCTCTTGTTCCAATTTAAGACAGCGCTTTGAACCCCGAGTCCAGAGTACCGTAGTTAGTGTTGTGAGTGCGTTAGGTGCGCTGCTTAGTTAGTCCTCGGAGCCTGATTACAGTCTGCTTGCAACAAAACGAGGTACTTTGCTTTCTTTTCATCAAGAGGACTTTGAAGCAGGATTTCAGCATGGATACAGCCAACGGCTCTATCGGGGAAACTAAGCCGGTGTGTCAGTGTGCGCCCAAGCCCGCGGTCCAGCGGTGGCTTCCAGGTTTTCCCATCGCACTGTGCTTGCTGATGTCCCTGAGCTCCGTCACCGTGTGTCTCCTGATGAGCTTCAAGACCTACGAGCTGGAGAACCGACTGCAGATGGAGATGAACAAAGCGTCCGTCTTCCACCCGCCGCACAGTGCTTTTCTAAACAAGGATGGGACCCTAGTTCCAGAGCTGAGCACCCCAATAGGGAAGCTGGTGGACGAGGTACATGACATCTATTGTGGATTTAATTCAAACTGATTCATTACACTGTACCGTGTTTGTGAACATCTGACAAACTCACTGCTCGCCTGTGCGTAAAGTGTGCGTAATAACAGGGAACACATGCGCAGAGGTTTACAAACACACAAACTTGGCACTTTTTGCCAATTCTTGCACCCTAATTATTTCCCCGAAAATCATTCCTTTTTAATACATGACCTTAGGGATCAACCATGCACGCAGCTGGCCAATTAGTTTGCAGTTAAAGCTCTTTATAGGGTGACATAACCACCGATGATAGACACAACCTATAATTTTATCACATGGAAAAGAAATCGAGGAGAGCCCTTTCATTTTTTTGAACTGTAATGTTAGAACGATTATGATCTCATTACTGTTACTGGTAGTCACTGAGATGATTTAAATCTTATTCCGTTTTCTGAATTTTTACTTTTTTTTTTTTTTATCTTACGCTGGAATGTGCTCTGTGTGTCTGCAGAAAGTGGTGGTGCTGATGCCGAAATTGCGGACAACTAGGGATGTTGGCCAAGAGTGCTCCTGTCCTCCAGGTACCTTTCTCTGTTCTTTGTGGCATTAGTAGCACTTACCAAAACACACAAACAAGACACTAAAAATGTGTGTCCTGTCAGGTCAAAGTTACAGTCTAGGCATGACTGACTGGCTGTGAAACCCTATAGTGTGTCTGCACATGATGCTTTTGGCAGCTCTCCTGAAGGCACTGTGTGTGTGTGTGTGTGTGTGTGTGTCTTTTTCTCTGTGGAGGATTGCAGCCTGTAAGCTTGTGTAGGGCCCATACTGTGACAGCAGGGCTCAGCACTCAGCAGATCAGTGGGGTCGGGATGTCCAGCCTGAGCTCTCGATGCCTCGTGTCAGTGGGGGATGCTCACTTTAATAGATGGAGCAGCCGTGAGCCAAGATTGGCCACGTTTGGCTTGCGGTGTTCATTTCAGGGCTTGTGATAGTTTCACGGGTGGAGAACAGTGTGCGATCCACATCGAGTTACACACAGTCCCCTGTTATGCCTGCGTATGAAAGAAAGATGGTGTTTCTTTTATGATATTTGATGTGATGTGTCTGCACATATTGATGAAGCGTGAACATCAGTTAGTGTGACCAAATGATCTCAGCTGTGTATTGAATGGCTTACATGGACTCTTTTACCTCACCTGTGGAAGGGAACTGCCAGAAAATTCTCTGGCTTGCAGCAACAGGATGTGTGTGTGTGTGTGTGTGTGTGTTTTATTGAAGCTGGCTTTCATAACATTCCAGTTTTTAAAAAATTGCAAATCAGGTGGACTCTTACCATCCTCCTGAAGAGAGAGAGAGAGCATCTGCTCACACACATTTTCTCCTCTTAAATTTTTGTTACAGCAGACGTTAAGTTTTTTTTTTCCGTGTCTGTCCCTGGCTCTTCTTTCTTTCTTCCTTTCTTCCTTCCTTTCTTTCTTTTTGTCTTTGGGGTGTGAATAGTCTTGCAACAACAAGAACAGGTGAAAACGTTCACAAGTGGAATTTCTGGCCCGCTTTCAACACATTCTGTTTTCAAGTTTAAAGTCTGCTGTGCCCAAATAACTCGTCGGCTCCGGCTAGCTGGTCAGTGAGGTTGGTTGCAAGTATTTTTTGATTGCACTGGACTCAGCAGAGCCAAAGTCACTGACACTGATAATGCAAGTTGTATTTCATCAATATGACTCAGTGGAGTTCTAATCAGAGATGCATGGAGCTTGTAAAAAAAAAAGAAGTTGCCCAATTAGGTTTTGCCTGCACTGCCTTTGCTAGGTACTCATGCATTTTAATGTAATTAGTCCATTAGATCATATTATTGTATCAAATGTTACATCCCATTTTCCTTTCAATTTCGCTGAACTGCTGTGTAATCAAGTGGTTTTGGCACTGAAACACAGTCCCTCCACAACTATTCTGAAGTCTATTTAAAGGTCTCCCTCTTTCCAGTTTCTGGTCTTTAAATATGCTCTTTTGTTTTTGGTGAAACAAAAGGCTATTTTGTTTATTGCAGCTTTGATGCAACCAAATGCCTGTGGACATTTTTCATGTCCCAACAATTAGATTGCTCAATACAGACCTGTTAACATTTCTCTATAAAGAAAACGTGTTTATTTCTAAATTGGTGTTTCTCGGCCGATAAACTTGTATTTGGAGAACTCTTCCAGGTGCTTTGTGGGCAAGAAGCCGTGTGATCCATGAGGGGTGTGCGTTTGTGCCAAGTACTGTGTGTGACTTATATCGAATGTTTTGATCTCCGTGTATCTGAACTATGCTGCGCCTACATGTGTGCATCCCATCTACGTCCTTGGCACTACGAGAGAGAGAGAGTACATTTCTGTGTTATGGTCCCACGTAGTGTGTGTGTCTGTGTGTCTGAGTTTCTGTCCCTTAGCCTTTGAGGGGCCGACGGAGGCACCTCTCTCAACACGACACTGTAAGAAGAGACCCCCTCTCCCTTTAGCACCAACTCTTCCCACCTGAAACTTGAATCTCTCACCACCAGGATCACAGGCCAAAGTATTTCTGCCTGTATGTGTGTGAGAGACACGCTGCCACACAGCATGAGCGGCATTTCTGCCATTAAAGCTATGCCCTCCGCATCAGGGTGCTCACCTTTCAGCGTGCATGAAGACGGGGGGCCCAACAGGGGGCAGCACTTATGCAGCGGCGCTGGGAAGGATGATGTTGAATTTTGCCATTGACACTTCTGACTGAATGACTTCCTTCTCATGAAAAATGAAGTATTTTTAAGGGAAGGACCTCTGGTTCAGTCACCACTGGAGCAGCAGAGGCGCAGTCTATAAATAATTTTCAACCCCGGGCTTTGACTTGAGGGACATTTGTCTCTCGTATCGCCTCGGTGGAGGCGGCATTATGACACTTTTATGCTCACAGATATGACACGGCCAGCGGTCGTTAAGGCTAAGACAAACCATGTCCAACTCTGCTTACAAGCTTCAGGTGTTTGCAATTAACACCCCGCCTGTTCCCTGAATAGACACACACACACACAATGTATGCTCTCTCACACACAAACGTACACACACATTCATTACTTACATATGAACACGACACCTTTGGCTTGGCTAATTAGAGCCATGTGAGGGCTCGTATGTGTCCTGTGTGAGGGGGAGTGTATTGTCATCTCTGCAATTTGCATTTAAAGGCCGTTTAACGCGCCTGATGCCGGCTAGGAGGCACACAGTCTGCCCTCACTTGGAAATGGGCCCAAAATTAAACACCAGCCAGAGACGCCCATTAATAATAACTGAGGGACCAGTCACTGCAGACTGTGCAGCAGGACAGGGTGCTAAAATGATGCAGTTGTCACCCATCCATTGAAATGACTATATTGGCAGGACTTAAGGAATCTGAAGTTTGCACAGTCAGTGGTGTAACCTATTGACTACATTGCATTTGGTGATAGAGCATCACCTTCGGTTTGAGATTAAACATGTTCTTTTTTATTTTATAACACTGTTGCGTGCCTTTAACTGTACATTGTATTTTAAGTTACAGTTAGGACTGAGCTCCTTTAGTCACCATGGGGCAGTCTTTAGTGTTAGTATATGAGGGCAGGAGGTCAGACCCCTGGCTGTGCAGTTAGATCAGTTTCCATCAGATAAGAGCTCATTAACACACTGAACGGGAAGACAGACTCCAAATATACGTGTTTGCATATTTGTATAATTGAAACAGCAGGGCTCCCTGATGTATTGTATCCATTGTGCGTTATGTTCAATGGGCTGAGTTACACAGTCTAACATCTTGTGTGAAGCCCATCAGCTGTTTGCTGGTGTTAACTGGCCTGTCTCGGGATCAACCTCTCACCCACGAGGCTACACACTTTCCCTGCCCAACTTCTTGCTCTCTCGCCTGGAGGTGGAGACTGGGAGGAAGCCTGACTTTAGGGAGACGGAGACCCACGGCAGGGCTAACTAACCCCAGGGCCTGCCTTTTTGTTTTTAAAGCCATAATAAATCAGACGGGAAGCTTGGAGCTACCTTTGCAATCTTATCGCCACAGGAAGAATACGTAGTCCATATAAGAACCATTAATGGCCATTTTAAAATAATAAACACAGGAAATTTGTTTTCATAAGTGGTCTTGTTTTAGATTTGTTCTGCTATAGCTTTGGGCTGTAGGCAGTTTTTTAGTATTACTATGCTGGAGAGCAGCACATAACAAGCTGTGTGTGTGTGTAAGAGTGTGTCTCTGCTTCCTTATACTGTTTATTACATACTATATATTTGTGTGAGTGCACTTGCACTCATATGTTTTGCGAGCGTGTTTGTTTTGATGTCTGCAGGCATATGTTTTACTGTTTGGCTCTCCCAGCGAACGACAACATAGCTTTAAATTCACGGTGTATGAAGTCGGTTATGAAGAGGGTATCCTATGGCAGAAAACCCGTGTGCCTTCTTACATTATTCTGCAGGGGAAAGGAGGTTTCAAACTAGGAATGAAAATAAACAGTTTTTAAAGTACAAAATACTTTTTATCCTGCTGCTGCACAGAGTCAAGTGTTTGCACGCTCAGTAACACACGCATATTCCCCAGAGTTGGTCTGCATGGTGTTTTCTGCAGTTTGAGTCTGTTTCTGCTCAAGATGAAGTTAAGAGTAAATCTTCTTGTTTTCTTTGCTGAACAGACTTCCTGCAGCTATTTAACCTGACATACTGTACCTTTATCTTAAACTGGGATTTAGTCCTTAAAAGAAAAATGCTGCATGAGATGTCATGATTACTTAATTGGTGGTAATTTCGTCATGACAGACATTGTTAGGCAAGGAAATGGAAATGGCCATATCCCCTTCCCTTCATCCATCTCTCCTTACGGCCTGCTTTGTATTTAGCGCTATATTATAGACTGCAGATACCATCGTCATATGTACAGCAGCTCTAATGCACAGCTGTACAAACCTCATGTCCTCAGGTTACTTTTGTCCCTCAGCTGATGTGCCTGTTATTCCCTCTGGTCACTGTAAGAGTCGAATAAAAATGAGTGACTCCTCCTGATGTGCTGTCCTCATTTAGGAGATGTTCTTGGAAGGCTCGAGTGTGCTCAGTTTATTTGTAGAAGGGAAGGGGAATGCTGTCTCTCTCGGATAGTTGGAAATATTTAGTTTGGAGATGGTTGTGTCTGTATCACTGAAGTGAAAGGTTGCAATGAAAAAGATATATTTCTAAGTGAGTAATTTAGATTAAGTCTAATCTGTGCTAAGTATAGTGATTACAGTCTTATCTAGTTCATGTAGTCTTAACAAATGCCATGTCACTTGAGTCACTGACTTTGAAAATGAAAAGTTTCATTTTCAAGGTGTCATCACTACTAGCACAAGACACCGATGTCTGACCGAACTGTCGGCCAGGACGCTGCATCGTGGGTAATGTAATGCTGAAGCAGAAGAATGCATGAAATGATTAAGATGACATTTCTGAATCTCAATTCATTTGATTTAGAAATCTAAACTGTCAACATATGTCAGTGTGCTGTCAAAGTATGTGCAATTCTTAATCTGTGGATGTAATCTGTACGACTTTAGAAATGTGTGAGCTAGGAGACATCTGCATCAGACTTTTAGACTTTTTAGACCAAATGATATATTAAATTAACTGACATTTCCTGCCTTCATTTTATTTATATATATTCCTACATGGTGAAATATGTGTGTTGTATTCATACAGTTTAGAATGACTAGGAAATATTTGTATTTATGCTAACATAACCAGTGTTATTAAGTGTGTTATTTATTAGCAGAATGTTGAAAGTTCAGTGTTTAGTGTTCAGTTTTTTTGGAGGAAATGTCACTGAAAATCCTCTCAGTTTAGTGTCAGGTTAGATATTGCACCTATATTTAATGACCCTTTTCACTTGTTCAATCTAAATGTGTCATGAAAGAGTTACTCTTTGCACTAATACGAGTTAGTATTTCATTATAATTAACCCCTGTGTAAGAAGTACTACTGATTTTTAATGTAGCTTTGTAACTTTGAATGGCTGGTACAACTGGCTTCAGGTGTGTATTTTTGCATGTGCACATGTAGCTTGTCTTGATTAGCGCACACACACACTCCTGTCCTTGTCTTTGTGGCATTGTAAGGACACCAGGCCTGATCATGCATTCTGGGAACCATCCTTTCTGCTGGTTGTACAGCACTAAAAAAAAATTCAGGAACACACACTATATGCACCTCCACATAAACCACATCCACACCCCTCCCCCCTCTGTCTCTCATCAGCCTTCTTATTAAAGTTAACTTTGTGAAACCACAGTGTTCAACAGCAGGGCCGACATTCTTCCTTTTGAAAAATAAACAGCTGGACACAGGCCGGCCAGTTGGGAGCCCACGAAGGCCCAAAAAGACCCAAGTAACACACAGAGGAGCAAAGGGCTGGGTGCCAGGCAGTGAATCCTGGGATGTGTACCCCAGCCAAGATGAACTCTGTGAACAGACAGACTCATCCTCTAATGGTAGTTACCACGCTGATTCATAGAAAAAATACTCCTGGATGCAATTATATATTGACATAACATGTTAGCCGTAAGGTCATCAAAAGCAGAAAACGATGTGGAGCGGGTAACTGAGGGAAAACTAACTTATTTAAATAATTTTGCATCCATGTGTTCATATTTAAGCATCGGACTGCAGGTCGTTACTTCTTGGCTAGCAGCAACATATTCATTTCTAATAAGAGCCTGCGATTGAGTGACGAGCGATGTAGGGCCTGTTTATATTTACATCATTGTCTTTTTCCAGGCAAGTCAGAGAACTGAGGCATTGCTGTTTATGAGGCTGTTTTCTCATGTCTATCACAGCTCCATGTGACGCAAGGGTGGAAAAACATAGACTTCCTGAACATAAACACAAACCTATAAGTGTTTATCGCCACAGATGTGAGACACAAAACGTTCTGCACTTACTGTAATACTTACTGCAATACTGTACTTTGTGTAAATTATTAAGTAGCAGTTTCACTATAAGTGGTCATTTTAGGATCTTCACAACAGCGTTTTGGATTTATTTAGGTGGCACTAAGTAAATATTTATGATCATACAACAGAGCACATCTGACTAGGGTCGATCGAAAATGAGATATCAATCATCTGAAAAGCACATGGCATCAAAGTAACATTTGATTTAGAGGAACATCTGATTCGCTGCTTTTCAAACAGTAATGCTTTGTCTGATGCAGATGATTTCAAAACGCGAATTGTTTTCGGCAGACCAGTGTGCATCAAAAAGTGGTATGTTAAACCACAGGGACATAATTCATTTCTTCAATCTTGGACTGATTTAAGAGCATCGCCGCAGAATCATTCACAGTGTGTGTGGAGCAAGAGAATCAGTTAACTTAGCAGATGGCGTTTGAGAGGTTGGTAATTACTCTAATATGTCCTTGTTATATAGGCTTGTATTCGAAGATGTTCTTTAACCAGAAGGAGGCTCTGGTCGGCAAACAATGTCCGAGCGTAATTCAACTTTGAATCCAAATTAGTGGGTTAAGTAGCAAGCAAATCGTACCTGTTTAATACCTGTCGCTTTAAAAAGGAATATGTGGAAATACGAGCGCTGCCAAGTAAAAGTACGCACGAGTTACAAGTAATCGTTGGCCTCAAATAGTAGCAGTCTGGAAATATTTATATTTTTCTTTCAGTTTTGTCCTTGTTCCCTCTTAAAGAAACTTTGATGAACTTCTTATAAGGTTAGCCATACAAGGCCCGTAAAATAAACGCGATAAGACCACAATAGATCCCCTGAATGTCTCAAATAATCAGTATCAAAACATTTTATGAAAACGTTGAGCTAATATAGTTGAGAGCAAGCAGGAGTGGCGAGAGCTCACCGAGCAGCGCTGAGCGGACAGCGCCAAATGTGGTAACTATTATGATGTTTTCTTTAATTATCACAAGTGGCAGGTGACAAGGTGAATAGCCTTTTAATGAGGGAGCAGAACAACTCTTTAACACCGCTCTGGCTGGCTGACAGCGCTGAGAGGTCAAACGCTCCCTTTCTGTGCTGCAGTCTGTGACTAAACCTGTTTAATCATTTATCTGAATTGATCAGAGGCCTAAAAAGACTGCATTTTAGAAATGAGAAATAATCCCGTCTCTTGAATGCTCCACCAAACTTGTAAGTACGTGAACGGGCTTTAATTGCAATCCTGTCATCTTTGAAGATGTCCAGCGTGGATAAAGATCCACAGAAATAAGTTTCCAGTATCAGTCTTTCCCTTGGCATTTACAGCCCAGTTAATCCATCAGGAATGTAGCAAGGCTGATCCAGCTGCGGGACGGGGCTCACGCGAACACACCTGGATTTATTGGACAGATAGCATCTCTGGACGTGAACCCAGACAAATAGGGAGTCAGACTTGGAGCAGAGGTTATCGTTTATCCCTCCCAGACACAGACTGCAGTGAGCAATCAAGGTATCTTTCCTTGGGAGCCATGGAGGAGGGGGCTTTGTAGGTGTGAAGCAGGGCATCGGTGAGCCAGATGGTCTTACTGTGCTGAACATGCTCCTGCACAGTGTAAAAGCCCCTCAACAGACTCGTCACTCTCCCAGCACCTCTTTAATGAGAGTTGGGCTCGTAAAAACCCGGGCCTGAAATCTTTGAATGAGCCCTCAGCATCACTGGTCCATGTTATTCTGTCATAACAGGGAGGCGAGGGGCATTTTGGAGTGGAGTGCAGGACAGCTCTCAACAAGTTAACACCACTGCTCGGGGAGGGGTGTATTTATGTGTGTCAGGCCTGCTTTCTCTCTCAGGTTGACCTTTGCGAATGTGTCTCTGTCGTTTTGTCCTTCATTTTTCCTCCCCGCATCCCAACTTTGTCCTCTTTCACAAGAGATCCACGTCTCTCCTTACGCGTCCCCATCTCCATACTTGTATTTATGATCTGAGAAGTGTGTCTTATGGTGTCTGGACGGCCTGATGCTGCCATAGCGGGTCAGTCTGTTCGCTGTATGTATACATTAACCCAGAGTTCAGCCAGGAGTGAGGTGGGGGGATGGAGATGGTGATCACACATATGGTAAACAGACAACGCGGAGATACAGAGGGACTTTCTCAGGGTAAGTGGGCGCTCACTCAGGTGTGTCTGTCCGACGAGCTAATTTCCTCGCTTTACAGCCGTCTGTGACAGCAACATTTTTCTGGCTGCTCTGTTTTTGCTGACGCAGAAAAAAGTGGACCACAGGCCCTATAAATTACAACTCTGCTGTGGAATGAGTAATCCGAAAGAATAGCCAGATAATCATATGTGTTTTTAATGAAAGGAACTCTATAATCATCAGGGGTCTCGCTCAATTTTCAGGGAGTCAAAACAAGAGACACAATCAACTCAAACACATTTTCAGTTTCAAAACCTCAAACGGCAACAGTTAACAACCAAGACGTCGTCCGGCTCTCATGTTTACAACCGTATGTAACATCCAGGGCTTAACATGGAACCGCAGTGGCTGCAGTTAAAGTATCAGCTTTATTGTGTGTGTGTGTGTGTGTGTGTGTGTGTGTGTGTGTGTGTGAGAAACAGCCTGCCAAAGCTGTTGATGGGTCATTTCACTCCCTGAGGTTTTTCTTAGCCGGATTTGAGGATTTTGCGGCCAGTTGTTTTCCAGTAGCGTTGATATCTGAACGTAATTGCAATATCGTTGCGCGTAAATCACCCTGTCTAACTCGATCCGATCACTGGCCGTGCTCCGGTTTGGTTAGGAGCTGGCACGAGTGTAAATTCATAAGTACGTCATCATTACGTGCATTTTATCGGCAGTTTAGTGGCCGACGTGGCTGTGACGGTGTGATAATGGGTGTTTAAATAAGTGTTAATGGCCGCGCGGTGGTGGACGCACACCGTGACCTGCCGCCATTAAACTGAAACACTCGGTTTCTGTCAGGAACACTGTCGCTGCTGCCTCTGCTCGCTGTCTAACTGCCTCGGCCAGATGGAGGCACAGATCGGGGAGCGGGGCTGGGTGGAGTGGGGGGGTGGTGGTGTTGGTGGAGGAGTATCCCAAAATATACTGCACATGTTGAAACTTTTTTTTTTTTTATCAGCGATCCATCTGTTTTTTACATATTAGGCGAATGTTTGTGTGCCTCTGCATTCTTGTCGCAGAGTGCATGTGTGGGCTTCCATGTTAGCTCGACCTCGCACGTGTGTTGCAATTCTCCCGCGTCGAGCGTGTGCGTTCCAAGCTTTCTGCATACCATCCAACAGCGTATCTCCTTTGCCAGCCTCTATAGGGATGCCTTATCTGCATATTCGCTATTCCACTCAAGAATCATAATAAAATGAGTCCTGAGTGTATTTTGGGAGCCAGGAGAGTATATCACAGATGTCCAGTCAGCTCTAGTTACACATGGAATATCTGGGTTGAACATGTGGACAATCTATCAGCTCCACCATCTCTCTTTCCTCTCATTCTCTCATTTTCTCACTGGCTGCATTCAAATTCTTTTCTGCCATTTTTTTTTTTTTTTTTAGTTTTCTCTACTTACTTTTTCGTACCTTTCCTTAGACAGCTGGTCTTTCTGGACTGCCAGCGCACAGTCGCAGTTATCTGCATGCATTTAGAGCTGAGATGAGTCGAGATCCCGAATGTGTGTTAAAGCATCAGATGCGTGCGAATGTGACCCGAGTCGTTGCGCGCACTTGAAACACGTGTTTGTTTGTGTGATTATGTGTCTACTACAAGATATTTGTCAGAAGCTGCAGCCTTGACACACATCAAGAAGAAGGGCGTCTGTGGTTTTTACAAGACTGCAGAGAGCACAAACGCTCACACGCGCGCGCACACAAACATACAGCCAGACACATTTAGATGCATTAAAACATTTTTTATGGTGCTGTCACTGTTTTACTTGCTGTTAATACTTCTTAAATCCAAGCACAGAGGATGCACTTTTGGAACCGTGCTGGCCTTTCTTTGGTCTTGTTTATTTACTTGGAGTTTTTTTTTTCTTCTCACATCCATGTGGTTCTGATTGTGAGATCTGGAACAAGGACAAAGCCGGGGATGAGTAGAGCGCGTAAGGAGAGCAAGGCAGGAGGGAGTGTCAGAGAGACGGATGTGTACAGCCTGATTCTGATGAATGGAAACGCAAGAATTTAAGATATATGTGGAGTGCACATATGGTATCTAATATAATTCATTCAGTGTCTTTCTGTCGTTTTAAATTGCACTATGTCGTGTCTCAATATTCTATTATTGCAAAACCATCTTGGCATGAGGTTTTGCCTCGAGCCCCATATGATTCCTTTTACGTTCTAAACAAAGAGTTTGGCTGTTTAAAGGGAGGATTAAACCAAAAAAGTATGTATACACAGCTATAACTGCCTAAATTGGGCCTTAAATAGGGAACTCATTTATAACCTGACCCAAATAAAGCTGCACCGTCATAAAACATGTTGTTGAGAGTAACAGCCAACCCACCCGTACAAAGGACTTCTCTAGTATAGTTTTAATTGGGAGAATTGGCTCGAGTTATCATCTACAAAGCAACCCAGCACGCGGGCAGGAGAAAAATACTTCTGATCAGATTAGTCAGAACTTCGTCGAGATGGGAGGTCGCATTTTCTGGCACGTGGATTCATTTTTTTGTCTGTTTGCTGGTAGCCTTCTTACAAAGGCGCATATGGATTTGTTAGATGTTTTAAATATTTTACGCGAGACGTTGAGTGATCCAAGCCCAGCCGCCGAAAACTCATTGACATGTCGTGCTCGACGATGACGCGTCCCGCACTCTGTTCACCTTCAACATGACTTTGTCACTCTCTAAACATTCACTAATCCTTTTTGGTCCGCTGGAAGAAAAACGTCTATATTAACTCACAGATAAACACATTTTTTTCAGCCCTCAGTCTTTTTTATGGGAGAACAGAGGATCTTTCAGCCTGACAGCTCAGGAAAAAAAAAATATCCTGCCTGTTATTTAGTAACTTTTTTTTTTTTTTATCACTGTCTGTGTTTTTGTGCCAGCTTTCTCCCCTGAAGAGCCTAACGACAGTAATTCACAGAAAATCCTTCCTGTTTTATAGTTTTCCAATCGCGCAGACGTGACTTTTGGAGAACATTTAGCACATTTAGGAAACAAGACCTCTTTTTTTTTTAACAAGCAGATGTCTACGAGATTTTTTTTTTCCTGGCACAGGATTTCCTATTGATTTATTTGTAGCAGGTTTTGATCCAATCAGACAGACGTGACAATTTGTCTGTCTGGTACACCAATAAATTTGCAGCACAGATCAGCTAACTTTATTCGGCCTAATTACCTCTGAACTTTTAAACTCCCTGTTTTCACATTGGCTCTCTGTGCCTCTGTTTCCTCCTCTATTGGGAAGACAGACAAGAGTAAATGGAGCGCGAGTACCAAGATGTTTATCTTTCCTGTCCGGGACTTTCGCTCGGTGTCTGTGTTTGTCTGTATGTATGCGCAAGATCACGTGTGTTTCTATGCGCCCATGTGTTTGTGGACGAAGCAGGTGAAACATGGCATTACATGGATTCTTTGCCTGTCGGAGGTATATCGTGGACAGAAGGGGCGACTGCAGGAGATCTTGAAGGGGTAGGAGGGGTGTGGAGGCGCTGTGTATACCCCAAGCAAACAGGCCAGATAAGATCAGAGTGGAGGGAGCGCAGCTGGAAGCCTTCCTGAGCTGACCCCTCTCTCCGCCTCTCTCGCATTCCTCCCAAACCCCTCGCTGCCCTCTTTCTCCCCGTTCTCTCCGTCGCCCCGATTTACCTCCAAACATCTCTTTCCTGCTTGGACTCATCTTTTCACTCTCCACCCCGGTTCAGCAACCTGCCGCATCCATTATTCTTTCTTTTTCAAACAATATCCTCATGTTTGGTGTTTCCTTACATCATTTTTCTCCTTCTGTGTGGTGTCTCCCCTCCTGTTCTTAACTTTACTGCCTCTTCTCCATCTTCCCTCTCCTCCTCCTCCTCCTCCTCCTCCTCTCAGCAGGACCTCTGTAAAGTGGGGTCAGCCTGTAGCATGTAATGCTATGTCTTTACTCTGTTTCTCCCTTGCTCTTTGACCACGTTCATTAATACTAGCTTCTTTAAACTGACCGATTGCCTTTCATGTTTTCCCTTGGGTCATGTCCTAGACATGACAGTAGACCCAACATTTCAAAGTAAGGTTTCACCGCTGGGGCGTGTTCGCTCTTTGTGTGAATTTACATGTGTGTGTGTGTCTGCGTGTTTAATGGGATCAAGACAAAGCAGAAATAGTGCAAAGCAGCTGTGCTTGTTATCTTTTGTGAGCTAATTTAATATCGTTGACTGGAGCCGTTACGGGTGGTGTGGCTCATCTGGAGTGAGAGGTAACTGAATTTCTTTTCTCCGCTGCAGAAATAGTTACGATAAGATGAAAATGTGTGAGGACGATGAAGAGGGGGGGGGAAGGGATATATATGAAACCCTTGCAATCCATCATGTCTTGGAATGATTGTCATGTATATTTAGCTCAGTGTATGGTGACACAAAGACAGCTGTTGTTGCCAGCTCACTTTTATTTTGGCCTAGCGTTGGTCCCCGCTGTCACTTTAACCAGCCCCCGTGTCTGTAAATAGTCTCTGCTGCTGACAGACCGTTGAGGCAGTTCACACGCTGCAGAACTGAGATATTATCTTAAGAGATTAATGCAACCCAAATGAAGTGAACTCAATCTCGGGTTCAGTTTTAGATGTCTGCTGCAGCCCACACAAGCATCACTGGTGTCATTTTTTTGGAGCCTCTTCTGTCCCATAATATTCCTCAGCCCATAACCTCACAACCCCTTGACCTTTCAGCAAGACTGGAGACCCATAATCTCTCCCCTTCAGTAAGCTTTAAACCCCAAACAAGTCCAATTTAGTGTGTGCAAAACAGGACACACTAAATAGGACGCAGGCTGTCCAACCCAGCCTTAGATCACTCCCCTTGTCCCTCCGGGGTTTGGACCTCTGTCAGCACCCTGGCACTGTTCTCACACCAGAAGTGGAGGACTGGTCAGGCGGATGGGTGCTGTAATCAGCAGAAGAAAATACATATGAGAGATGTTTAGAAATGGAAAACATTCTGCATAACACAGAAATACTATCAATAAGACAGAAATATAGCTGAAATCGTACCTTCCAAACCTGATGTATTGTTTCTATCGTTAAACTTAGAGGGAATCGGTGACGGCGTGTTTGTGTTTCATCCTCATTTTATCACCAGAGGACGTTCTGAGTCGGGTCCATTACATGTGCGGCATTTTTGCAACAGGAAACACGAGTTTTGTGAAACATTTTGTGATTCAATCAGTTTGTTCCCCTTTCTACAATCTGATATCGTTTGTCAGAACTCCTGCAACACTTACCGTATGAAGAACAACTTTATTGTGAGACCAGTCTGTTTCAGCCTGAGGTCTTCATCTGTGTTGTCAAACGAGACAACATGTTCTTTGTAACACTGTCTTGCAAGATGAACTCTGCACCTTTTTTTTCCAAGTAGGTGAACTGAGCCAAAGAATCTCTACTCTGCTTTAAAAATGGTTAAATAGTCAAAACAAATGTGCTATTGGTTATTTGATTTTGTTACACTTTATTGGATGTCCTGTTTAGGATCTGTCATGTCGAAGGAGGATGCAACAATCACTATAGAAAGAATGTGAAACCGGCTATATGTTTCTTTGAGGGGTAGGGGGTAACGGGGGGGTGTAGCAAGAGAACTGGAGGGGGTTGGGGTTGGTGGTGAGGGGGGGGTTAAGAGTTCCTCGACAGGCCTGATCTGTTCACTTAGGGGGTCAAATGGCCCTTCACAAAAAACGGATCGAATGACCTGACTTTAATGCTCCTGAAGTTGTCCGTCTGTCTCCTTGTCATTCTTTCAGTCTGTTGGTCTGTTTACAGGTCTGCCAACTGTCAATCATCAGTCTTACACACACACACACACACACACAGAATACGCCCTGGCAGTTCAGACCAGTATCTGACCCCAGGCGCTGATACCAGACTCGACTATTGTTAATGCTGAAGTTGGGGATGGAACTGAATTGAGTTAGTCGAAATCTTTTTGGACACGTACTGGAGCCCCGAGGAGGACATCTAACCTGGTTACAGAGAGCACACAAACATGTTTCAACATAAGGACCAGTATAAACAAGTGTATGAATATGTACACAAACGCAAAACTTTCAGGCCGGCACATGCAGTACAGTACATATGCACATAAATGCATGGCCATGTAGCCATATGTGCATGTGATAGAACCAGAGACGCAGATTTTGGAGACGACCCAACAAACCCATGAGGACTTTGACTTTATTCCAGCATGTCAAGCACACACACACACACACACACACACACACACTCACTAATTGTAAAGAAGAAACAGGAAAAAGAGGAAAAAAGAATGGCGTCTTTCCTGATTCCATCTTCCCTCTCCTCCCCGGAGGGATGCAGAATGACTCTATTGTTTTCTGTCCTCTTTCTCCTCATTCCAGCCTTCATTTATTCATCTTTTTTTTTTCACCCAACACAAATGTACTCTTCACATAGTTCGGATACCCTATATGATAGACATCGAGTGTGGAAAATAAGGCCTGCTTCATGCGTAGGAGACCCACACCATGCCCCTCTCTCCTGCTGGTTGTGATTGTGCATGTGGTATTGGGCTCTTTAGTCTTGTGTACTGTGGTGTCACATTTGTGCTATGTGGTGCGGTGTTGCGGTAACATTGAAGAGGCGGAGGGCAGACAGGCTAAACAGGGCTTTTCTTTAAAGTGAATAAAAAGTCTTCAGTGCGAGTAAAACGCTGTTTTTCATTCACGTTTCTCTGACACACTCTGGCATACACAGACATCTGTGCACGCTTGAGGTACACTGATGATCCTGTCTCCGATTAAATGTTTTGTGCAAGTGCGGCCCATGTGTGCGGGGTATGACGCTACCTATGCCGATGGAAGCGCGCTCGAACTCGGCAGACAGCTCCAGGAAAGCATCAGTAACATACGCTTCGACCAAAAGAACCTGCATCTGGCTGTAATGAACAACAGTGCCTCCTCCACCACCATGGAAAGGAGACATTTACTAAATCTTTTTGAATGTCTAAAAGAAATAACTTTCATATGTGTTCATCAATAGAGGTATTGACAGATTTTTTTACATGTGCTGATGTATAGTCAAAAATATATATGGTGATGTTTTAACCACGCTAGAGGTGTAGCCATGTGAGTTGCTTGGTTGAGACTGAAATATCTCAATAACTATCGGATGGATTAACAGCCAAGTTTACAAAGTTTACAAGTTTAAAAATGTACAAAAGTGAGAAATAACTGTAATTTGTCATTACTGGCATACTTGAAGTTAATGTGTGTAATTATGTGTAGTTTTGTGTTAAAAAACAGAAAAATGCTGTAAAAATCTAGAGTTATTTTCTATAAATGTACATTTTTCTTACAGTGCAGACATTCTTGGTCCCCTGAGGATGAATCCAAATGTTTCTGGTGATTATCTGACTTCTTTCTGCACCACCACAACATTTGTGGTTTTGAGGGTGTCTTAACAAATATCGGATGGATTGCCCTGAATCTGGTAGGTCGTCTTCAGAGTGAACTTTGGTGATCACTTGATTTTATCATTATTGCGCTCTCAGTTTATGACAAGTGGCATGCACGTCAACCCGATGTAAGAATGTAGGAGGGTTAATGCAATACATCTGGCACTTCTCATACGATTGTTTTCGCTCAAATCAACATAACTTGACATAATTTCTCCAAACAATGCGCTCACATGCTGTCACTCACTTTTTTTTTTAGAAATTTCTAGAACGCTCTGACAGATTTTTGTTTCTTTATATTGATGTTTGAATTGATCTCAAACATAATCTTATTTTAAGATCCAGGGCCCAGCTTCAGGCCCAGTTCTCGTTGATTTCTCAAATCCTTTGTTTGACTACGCTCGGCAGAGCGGGGCTCAGCCAAAACCACCAGTGTCACTTTCAATTGACAGGATCTCAGTTGTCGTTTGATTGGCGCTCTGGTCTTTTTGGACTGTGATTCAGTCAAGATGTTTCCACTGTGGAGGACTGTAACAGTATAATACCATAATGAGGTTGCCAGCACATTATTTGACTCCTGCACACCTGCAAACGAGTCATAGAGGGCTGGGATTCTCATTTGGTGAACCAAGGGACTTTTCTTTTGCTGTCTGTTCACTTTGCTGCGTTATGTTTTTCATTTCACTTCATTTTCATTCATCAATTCTTTGTTCTGTTTAGTCTCTTTTCTTTTCTTCTCTTCTTCTCCTCTCTGAGTAGAAATACAGATGTCAAGGCTATTTGCTCAGAGATGGGGGTATTAAAGAGGGACAGTAAAAATCTCAGACCACTGTAGAACATGATCCTCAATGTGCCGTTAACCATCAGCTGACCTGAGCTGATCTTTCTTTCCACCCTCCCTTCCAGTTTTCCCTCCTTCTTTATCTATTCTCCTTCATTCACTCTTGTTCTCACTCTCTTAACCCTTCACTCTTGCTCAATCTCCGTATCGTCCAAGCCATCATCACCACGTCTTTCCATTCTTTCCATGACCAACCAATTACAAAAACTGATGCTAAATCACAGTATAGCATTTTTGCTCCGTGTTGCTTAATATTTGTGGCACGGCAGAATGAAACTGTATTGTCCTTTGTGGAGAACCACAAACAGTAGAGGCCCCAAGCGACTTTAAACCAAACACTAAGGATGATTTGTAGACAGCTTAATCCAGGTCTGCTATTTGCAGAGCAGGACTCGTTCTTTTCCACTCACTTACCCATCCGTTGACCCAGGCTGACCTTAACGCCTTAGGAAGCATCTCTTTTTCCACTCATTTCCTCCGCGGATCTCATTCAGTTGCCCCCGAGAGTATTTGGTGTCCACAAATCCCCCAGAACGCGGGCTCTCTCTCCCCCCATATAGCCCTCATGTGTCACCAGAGACACGCGTGTTAGCCTATTAGCACGCTAAGTAGCACCCTTCAAATTCCTCAGATTGTTTTTAATAAGCCGCTCGCTATGGGGATCAGGGATAAATAACAGTTAAATTTAGGCTTTCATTTAACTCTCTGTGTCTCAGATTCCTGCTATTGTCAGGCGCAACTGCGCTGGACAATGAGGGCTTTAAGGGATGTGTGTGCGACCGTGGCTTTAAAGTTAGAGCCCCGATGATAAAGTCCAGAGAACAGAGATGAGTAGAAGGATCATCGCCTCAACTGAGAGACAGATAGCTGGTAATAGGCGTGTCGATGGATAGAGCAGTAGGATGTATAGATAGACAGAGTGATAGTCAGACGGAGGTGCGAAATGAAATCATCTGGTCCAGAGAGTTAGGAGGCCAATCCCGGGAAGGATCAATGGGTCGTGACCCTGACAGGTGTGGAGGATGGATGCCATTGCTGCAGCGTTCAAGAGGGACAGATGAAGACAGCAGAGATAGGACAGAGTTGCCCACACTCAGGAGGAAGGAGCAGATTACAACTAAACACTTCACCAATCCCGCTTCCTGGTCCGTGTGTGTGAGTGTGTGTGTGAGTGTGTCCTCACACTTCAAGGATCCTATATCAATGCCCACTTGTTAACCAAGTGCTTTTTAAAGGCCTCTTTCAAATTCAATTTTGAACTTACCCCTCTAATTTCATGTCAAGAGATATTTTTCTCAGCGAGCCAACACATCACTCACTGAGTGTAATTTATCCGGTGTTTGCTCACTTCCATATATGGTATATTTGACTTATGTTAATGAGAGTGTCTCCTGCCAAACCAGAAGAACATAAATATACTTCAGAGCCGCACGTAAGGGAATCACTTTCCTGTCAGTCTCGCACTGAGACCAAGACTCCCGCTGCTTGTGGCCTTGTTTCATGCTGAATTAAACCGAAGCAGGCGTTTTTAATTTCTCAGACGTATTTGTTTAAGAAAACAAAAGAGTGTGTGGTCGGAAATAAAGACTAGAGCTGAAACCACTCATCTATAAATTGATTGTGTGGAAAAATAGCAAATATTTGTTTGTTGCGACTTCTTTTGTGAGCGTTTGCTGCTTTATTCAATTGAATATCTTTGGGGTTTTGGACTGATTCTCAGACAAAACAAGAAATTTAAAGCGATGATGAAAATAAGATTTATTTGTAGCCTTCAAGGATGGGTGAAGTATTCTAGCTATTGTGAATTTAATCCACTTTTTTATTCATATCATCAAATATCACGGCCCTCTAGCTCGTCTCCTCTGTGCACGCTAAAAAAAAAAAATCTGGTGGTTATGCACAGCCTTGGCTCTGTACATAAGAAACAAACAACGTCTCACGCAGAGGAACACAACACTAACTTGCTATTCCAGCCTGGATTTGTGTCAAGTAACTTACTTTCTAGTTTGCCAAGATATGCTGTTGTTGTGATGTTAGCCAGGGGTTAAATTTGGGATTTGTTATGTGGCGAAGGCCTCTGTGGTTTCACGTGGCAAACCCATGTGTGTGCGCAGACAACAAAATCTGATTGATATCGTTTGTCCAACTGTAAATAAAATATAACAAGGTGAGACAATCCTCTGCTCTGGACACTAAAAGGCTAATCCAAAGCATTCTAGATATTTATGGCAGTGTGTAAAAGTACAACTGATGATAGTAAAATCTTTGTGTGAGTGCACTCTCCTGTGTAGGTTTGCTGCCTGGTAATTAGTCACAGGATTATACATTTTCAAATATGAAATACTGTTTCTACTATGTGTTAGCTGAACACTTGGTGGTCATTATTTACTGAGAGATGCGTCAATAGTCTGTGTCAATACGTGCAACTTACAGAGAATGTAGACCTCTCAGCTAGTTAGTGATGGAGAACATTTGGTCTAGTGAAGACTTGTTAATCAAATAATCAAGCGACGTCAAGAAACAGCTTCCAGCCCCCCGGCTGTTTCTCGGCCTTGATCTTCTGACATGTCAAATGTGTGTCCTTCTCGTCTCCTGACCTCTTGTTTATTTAACTTGACCTTCGGGTCTTCGCGCAAACCCTCCCACCCACGCCTGCTTTCTACCTACCATAAAGTAGCTTCCCTTCCCTTAGCTTTTGTTCCACACTTGTTTGATCACGACTATAAAAGCGATCACTGACTCAAACTCACGCTGCTACAGCAAACCTCTGAACTGGATTCAAATTACTTTGACATTAGGTATCATCGGGAGAGTTATGAGTATCGCTCTCTGGAGCTCGTGTGCTGGATCTGGGAAACCGATTTGTCCTTTCTAAATGTTAGCTGTGCAGCAGCAACAACAGAGCTGATGTTAATTTTGCTGTGCTGACTTTGCGTCATGGTCTTTGCTCATGGTAATAGTTTTATAGAAGAGCTGAGACTTGGCTGACCTGAAACACTTTGTACTTCACCTTTGCTGTCCTACCTCGTTGGCACTAAATGTCAAAAAGACAAGTCAGCAACGAAACGCACATTAAACATCTGGTGAGTTTTAGGTCAGTACAGACATGCAGAGAAGTACTATAAAGACAAAAACAATGCAGATACTATAATAATAATATTTTGCGGCTTCCAGCAAATTACAGCGAATGAGAGGGAAGAGGAAAGAGGTCACATTAGGTGACATCTGATTGGCGTATGGTGGCTCTGAGCGAAGCATCAGCTCGTGGTCGTTTGGAGTTTGGTTAGCGGTGGTTCATGTGTGGTTGCGGGTAATTGTTAGTGCGTGTGTGCGTGTGGTGGAGAGGATCTGGCAAATCTTCACTGACGGAGGACAGGATGCCAGGCACCATCGGGAATGTTGGGAATGCCGGATGCCCTTTCGCAGTGACCTGTGTTTGTCGTAGGTGTGTGTGTGTCTGTGTGTGTGTGTGTTCATGGGTGAAAATGTGAGAGATAAGTGAGAGACATAAGGGAGTGAGCAAGTGGCCTTGAAGAGTTTATAAGGTTTCCCGTATAAACACAGTGACCCTGGTCGGATGCTCTGTACCTACTAACAGCCGAGCTAAATGGACTAATACATTTTCCATGCCTGCCATTGCAAATAGACTCTGATTATACGGAGCTTGTTTCATTTAAAAGGCATGTAACCTCTTATGCTTGGGGTTTAACATGGAAGTATTTCTAGATTTCATTAAAGTTCTCACTCTATATTTGGCTCTTTTGTCTGTGAGCTGTCTAATTAAAACAATTCTCAGGAAATCAGGATCAGCTTTCAACACTGACATTTGCGGTACGGAATAGAGAACAGATGTTTTCGGGCTAATTAAGTCAAATATTTATTTCTTTGACATTCTTATTTGTCTCCTTTTAGTTGTGTTTTGCTAACCTTTTATAGTCTAATAGTTAAAAGAAACAAACTTCAAAGCGGCCCGTGAGTAGAAGTAAAGAGCTGCCATGTTTGCGATCGTCTCTGTTACTTTTCTTTTCAGGGAGCTGTGTTGTGGTCATTTTTCTTCATGATAAGTCTATCTGTTATTTATGCCCTTGGCATGGTGAGTCCAGCCTTGTGTTTAGCATCCGTCATGCTCTTATCAGGACTGTTGGGGGTAAGGCTTCCTGATCGATCGGGTGCCCCTGCTAAGTGGACGCCCCCAATTTGTTAAACAGACAGACCAGAAAAAGCCAATTTTACTCTCAAAGGACCACAGAGGGATAAATGTTGGCTGTGACACATAGATCACTTTTAGAGACACTAAAGCTCAGGAGTGTCTTGCGGCAGAGGAATGAAGGCCATGTTTGGAGGAGAGTGGAATGCTTTGGCCCGTTGTCGTCCCACTGGTCCGGTGATGGTGGTGTCAGGTTGACTGTGATCCTGAGTTGCATTCCCAACGTCCCCTCCCTACAAACATAACACCAGCCAGCCCAGTAGTGGGGCTGGATCATGGCATCCAACCCACCAGCCATTATTGTCTCACCTACTTCTTGTCTGTCATATAGGGGGAGGCATGCTAATCCTTCTGTCCACTGAAACAGACATCAGATGTCAGAGGATGTCACCAGATGTCAAGATGGGAAGGACACAGTCACCTTGTCCAAATGGGGACGCAGCGTTTTCAGACAATTGGACAAACGGTCGGACAGCAAACAGACACAGGATTCAGCCTTGACCGCTGAAACAAAGCCCACCGGAAGAAGCTTGGCATATTTTAGGCTTACTATTAAAGTCCTCTTACACAAAGCATATTTTTAATGTGACCATAGCCTTAAACATGCATGCACATGCATCTGAGCGCGCACACACACATACACACAAGCTATTCTCGTCTGACCAGTCATCTGAAAAAGTTATGGTTGGTTATGTTACATTGGGAAGGGCCGCGGAGGATTTGGAGGGCACATTCTGGAGCTGGATAACCTCTCAGCCAGTTTAACGGCACTGTCATTGTTGTTGGCTCTGCGCTATGCTGCTGACTGCACAACTCCTAATAAACTTAAACTTCCCCATTATGGGAATAATTGTTCTGGTTAGGTGGAATGTCGGCTCAGACTGTGTGTGGCCACATCGCCTGCCTGCAATGTGGCTCTAAATGCTTAGCTTCCCTTGGGGAGGTTTGCGTTGCTGTTGCTTTACTTTGCCTGCGCACACACACACACTGACCCTCGAGGCTGCTTGCTGAGTTAAGAGCTCCACTTTTGTTAGAGATTCAGTTTGAATGACTTTTTTTTTTTGTAATAATGTGATAGCAATTACAATCAGTCTCTTACGAATTGCGGCGTAGGACGCTAATGAAGAGAGCAAGTATAGGAAAAGCGAAGGACTGTAGATTAATTGTGTCATTTTAAATTGGTTAAAACACACACAAACTACTCTGCAAGTAATCACCATGCTGACAGGACGATGTCTCCACTGTCATTGTTTAGACACATAGCCAACGGAAAAACCATTGAATTATGAGCCAGTGTGGTTTGTACTCCCAAACTTTATAAAGTCCTGTGTCAACACGTCCCCCCTTTCCAAATTCCACTCAAAAGCCTCAGGAATCCTCCCCACTGTATTGCCCATTGCCTCTGACAGAACCGTTTCATTGTGAGAATCGGGCCCATAAAGCCTGTTTGGACTCGGCTTTCTGCAGCGAGCAGTTGTGGTCCATCAGATAAAGAGAACGGAGAAAGATGAGGCTCCTCTAAAAGTCTAATGTCGACTACATGACATCAATAGATCATTGTCGTTTTCTATGGTTGAAAAAGGGGAACAGATGTGGATTTTAGCATAATAGCCATAAGTGGTGATATTCGATATTTTTCTTATTGTCAAATAATCCCATAAAAAAACAAAACCAACAATGAACTGATCCTTGAAACGAGTATATTGTCTGTGAAGCCATAGAGCTCTATTGCTGTTTGAAAAACTGTTAAAAACACATCAATCAGCCACACGAGATGACATCAACGTGGATAAAATATGGATGATGAAAATAGTCCCCAGTAAATCCAAACAAATCCAAACATTTTTTTGTGTTTGTGTAACGTTTGATGGACACTACAATGCCCTGCTGTTAGAAAATTATTTAAAACAATGAAAGTCTTTTCGAACAATGAAATTTGTGACCTGCTTTTAAAGATTTACATCTCAGAAGGAACAAATGGGCTTCAGGTTAGTCAGACAGACGAGGTTAACAAGTCTGCGAATAATGAGAGAAGGTTGGACTTTGCTGTTTTTGTCTTTTCAGAGAATAAGTTGACAGTTAAAAACACAGGCTTTGTCAGGCCTGTCTTTTAGTTGTTTTTTGCCTTACTTAATAGATGCTACTATAGACTGCAGCTCAGAAAATTACGCCTCTTTCTGCGGAAATCCCAAATCATTATCTCCATGTGGCCTGGCATGTTGCAGCAAAGTGTGCAGAGTGTGTTTGGCGTGCAGTCATTCTCTGATACCTATCACCGTGATTAGAAGTGTCATTAGTTCCAGCTCTGCCAGCTGCAGCAGAGCCTGAAAAAACATGTTTATCTATGGACACATGAAGTATAAGAACACACGTAACATACAAACACACACACGCACACACACACATCCACACACACACACCCTTAGGTACATTCAAGCGTGAAAATGTCTGTGTCACGCAAACAGATGGGCGATCGCAGGCCTTTCCACTCTCACTCTCTGTGTTTGTTGTTCTGTTTGTTTGTGTGTAGACTTGTCCCTGCGTTGCTACGTGTGTGTGTGTGTGTGTGTCTGCGTGTGTGTGTGGCATCTTTTCCACATGTTTACAATTACAAGGCTCTAATAGGGGATTTAAAGCGCATTAATTTGAAGAGTTTGCTATAGGATTCAGCGTTTACATTTATCTTTGTGAATGAACGTGAAGCGCTGGGAACTGGGTGGCGTGGCTTCCAGGTTAGAGTTGTGTACTTTTGGCTGGATAAGCAGATGTGGGTGTGTAAACACTCCTTCTTTTCCAGATGGGACATCAAATGGACCTCTCAGTGGCCGAGAAGGAAGACGTGTCCTTGAGTGCTTTTAATAGAGGATTTATGGATGCAGACTGTGTATGACGTCTCATTTTGGCATCGAGGATCTTCCCACGCTTTGGGATCAGACTCTCGTTGGTGTATCTCGTGTAAAAGAGTTAAATGGATTGTTATTTTTCCATGTGTATATATTTAACTGATATCCCGTCTAATTGTTTCCGATTCATTCATATAACGCTCGTATTCCCTCAGAGTTGATCCAGTGCATTTGAGCCTCTCACGAGTTGTTTTAATGTAATGTTTGCAAGAGACTCCGTGTACTCAGATTGTAATGTCTCTGTATGCAGAGGAATGTGTTTGAAGAGTTGGTAGGAGTACACTGCCCTCTGCCCCTCTCTCTCCTTCATGCTGTCTGAAGTGCGTTGCCCTTGCCCCTCCTGTGCCGCCCCTCCACCCTTTTCCTCTCCCTGCACCGGACCTCCCCTTGTGCCCTCTGCTCCCTGGACGTCTGCGCCCTCAACCCTTACCTCCTTCACTCCTGTCGTCCCTCCTTTCCTATCGTCCCCATCCTTCCAGCCTTAACCCCGAGCCTTCCTTGCCCTCCACCCACCCTCCTCCATCTTCACCTGGTGTATCACCGGTGTCTGCGCTGCAGATGTCTCATTATCGACAGGTCTACTGGGAGTTTAACCCCCCACTATCCTCGCTGCGCCCCTTCAGCTTCCACGATCTGGAGCTCGATGCCGAAGTAGTGGAATGTGTCCAAGGCTGGAGGTCTACTCTGTGACGAGCAGTCAAACACACATACACAGCCTGCGTTTTCTGTGGGAAGGAAACAGGAATATTATGGTGTGAGGACAGATGGCTGCCAGATCTCATCATTTTCTCAATGGCTTGACATCACATGAGGCCTGTGGGAATAGCCACAGAGCAAGGTGTATGTATGTGAGAGGTGCATGTGTGTGTGTGTGTGTGCAGAGGGTAGAGGTTGGATCCCTGCGGTGCAGTTTATAGTACCTCAGTTATTAGATTAGTGAAACATAAACGAAGGGCTGTCATTGCAAATGCTGATTAACAGGGATTTAGGATGTATTATGTTCCTGCACGATCAACAAATTCTTAGGGCTCGGTGCTAATCTCCTTCAAGAGTCATTTCATTTCTTTTTCTGAGTGTTCCTCCTCTGTCTTCGTTGCCTTCGTAGCCATGTGTCGAGTTATAATTGGTCCGTGATGTTGAGGTGGTAGAACTCGGATGACCTTCGGGCTCGCTCGCCGAGCGAAAGTTCAATACCAGGAATGGAAACATCACTCTTCTGCTTGGGCCACACAAACTGTCCCATACACAAACCCGGCCAACCGGCGGCGCCACTAGAAACGACAAGAGGCTTTGGTTTTTGAGTCGTTTGATTGAGAAAGAGAAACAGCGAGTTGCGACACACTTCTTTCTAGGAGCGGTATTGAAGTAATCTACAGATATCATTCAACCTTGTTTGACAGAATGAGACGTTCCCTCTCATCGGTCCAGATGTCCCTCTTGCGAGAAACTCTTTAAAGGAGCGTGAGAGTAGTAATGGGCAACACCCAAGTTGCTCTGCTCAGAGTTAAATGTAGATGCTTTTAATCTATCTTACATAAGCACATTAGCCAGGAGAGGCTCATGTGCGGGTAGTTTACACCAAAGTGGCAGTTGTGCGCTGGCTGACAGCTGCCCCAAAGTCTCACTGCCCTACCTCAACGTTGGTTGAATGAATAATATCAATAAAAATCTCACTGAAGTTGCGTGCGTTTAATCTTTGTATACTGCTCTGACTATAATCACTTCCCACACTTTGGCCTTGCCGCTCGCAGACAGAAAGACGACAACCCCCCAGCGCTGATGGATAAATCCTTCTTCTTCTTTTGCAACCCTTCACTCCATCTTCATTTTCCCCAGAGGGAGAGAGACCAGAGTGTGTTTGAGCCAAGCTGCTCGGAGTCGGACATGCAGGGCTTCCTGGTGGGTGATAAGTGATGGAGCAGGGCCCGCGTAGTCAGGGTCCGCAGGGAACAACCCTGGAGAGACCTAGAGAGGTCAGGGGGCATGTCAGAGGTCATGTGTGAGGAAGATGAAGAGAGACTGGATCTAGCTCCTTGAGGTACCACAACACAGATGGCGATGAGGGGTAATAAGAGAGCTGGTGTTGTTGTGGTGCAGGCCAAGGCATGGAAACTGCAACTACTACTATGGAGATATTCTGAAAGTGTGTGTGTGTAAGTGACACCTTTAAACTAGCCCTCTAACAAAGTACTCTGTGAGCTCAAACACCAGACTCAAAGCATAATAATCAGAGAGGAAAGCTGTCCGACCGGGGGCAATTAAGAGGTTTGTTTTCTGAATTCCTGTTTGAAGCAGCTGACATGCTGCCCATTAATCTTTCATGGAGCTCGAGGCAGAAAATCCACATTACGTTACAGAAAGGTGCACATATTTGGAAAAGCTATTCATTTACCATGAAATTCCAACTACAGGGTCGTTAGCCCATATTATAATTTGTGTCATATATGCTTTTCTGTTATGCTCCGAACTTCCCTTAATGTGGTCTCAGTTAGCAGATGGCAGGTGTGACTAATTAGGATGTGTGTATATAACTATGTGTGTGTGAGAGAGAGAAAGTGAGGTCTGAGATGAGAGGGGTGTGTGAACGTCTGGATGCATGTTTGTACTCATGACTGATTGTGCAAGGCTTTTAGCGTGTGTATGTATTCGCGGAGGATCACAGGACTGGACTTCAGATGTGGGATGACCCCTCTGACTGAGGTCCTGCAGGCCCCTGGAGGCCAGCCGCTGAAGTGGGTGCCTGCTGTCTCAGTGGGCGCTCTCCGTAACAGCGTCCTGATGGTCCACACTAACTCTGTCAGCTGCGGTAATGAGATTTTTAAAGAGGATTATAAAACGTGTTATTTTCAAGGAGATACAATCTGAGTTGAGTTAAACTCAGGAAGGGGCGCAAAACAAGGGAACTTAAACGCTTTCACAGTCTGTTAGTCACATCATCAACCTCTGGTGTGTCTCTCTCTTTCAGTTTCGGCATTTTAGGTTAATTACCATCCTGCTTGGCTCCTCTACGTAATAAAATTTAAATCTCTCTGCAGACGAGCGTTTCCTGTTTGGCAGGAAATGGGCTTTAGAGATAAGGCCTGTTTGCATAAAGATGGTAGAAAGAGGAGTACAGTGTCTAATTATTTGCAGGGAGAAGGCGAGTCAGGTCAGAGCTTGTTTCTACTCGAGGGTAAAGTCCTTGTCCTGATAGTGCTTCGGTTATCTTTATACCAATCCTTTGATTCACTTGATGTATTTGATGTACTCTTATCACAGATGTCAGCCTGAGGACAGTTCCCATGCACTTGGCATAGCATGAGAATCATTATGGAGTCCAAATGTGCTGATTTATTGAGATGCTATCATGCGTGTAACCAATGTTTCTTAGATGTGATACAGGCAGAGAATTTACCACAATAGACAGAGGCGGATGTATTTGGGACAACGCTTTTAGTATGTTGGACAACATTGCGGGAAATATTTCACTTTCGTGGCAAGAGTTAGATGAGAAGATTGATACCAATCTCATATTTGTCCGTTAAATATGAAGCTTGGGGACGGTTAGCTTAGCTTAGCATAAAGACTTGAGGCGAGGGGAAACAGCTAACCTGGATGTGTCCGAATATAACAAAATCTATCACTAATGCCAACTTATTAAAACAAGTTGTTTATTTATACATATTTATAGCTGCAGTTTTAAAGGGTATATGCTGGATTAAGTTGTTGACTGGCTAGCTTTTTCGCCCATTTCCAGTCTAAAGCTAAGCTAGCCATTTGTATTGTGCAGACATGAGTGATATCAGTCTTTTTATCTAACTCAGCAAAAGAGTGAATCAGACTATTCTCCAAAATGTTTGACTTCCCCTTTAAAGAAACATTACCAATGCACTATTTTGATTCAGTTAGCTAGTAAATAATCCCGTGACCTTGATGGGCTGTTATCACCTTCCCAGTTAGAAACCAATCCTCACTCCTCAGTTGTCCCCTCATGAAAAACCACGGCAGCAGCCTCCATCCAGCCGTCCATGTATTAGCACGGGCTCAACTTCCAAAGACTGGTTGCTTTTCAAAAGACAGACTTTGCTTGCATATGATAATGTGTAGCCTTGCTTATTGTGTCAGATGAGACGTGTTTTGGGGGCCGTTGAGATGTCTATGTTAGATAGGCTTTGGTAGGAACACGCCGCTTTCTGTTTGAGAGTGAGGTCGTCTGTGTTGGTCGGCGTTTCTGGGTCAGGTAATGAGCTGAGGGGGGCTCACGTGTGTCACTTCAAACAGATTTTATGCTGTTATTGGAACCTCATGGCTCAGTTACATTTTCAGCATTCTTCCTTTCAGCGTTTTATATTTTATCTCCATCTCTGAAATTCCAGATGCCAAGAGCTACCCGTGTTTATTAGTGATATTTTTTTCAAATGCACTTCAATATGTCTACAGACAATTTAAAAGAGGGCTGCCCTGTCATCCAGTGGCACAGCAGAAATGAAAACACATCAGCGTTTAGGGGTCAGAGATTGGCTCTGGCTTTCCTCAACCTCGCTTTGAAACACAGGAGCCTGAATGTGTTGAACTCTCAACACTTATGAGCAACATATGGTTTCATCCAGAGTTTGGGTATTTCGTCGTTAATAAATGTGGAGGATTTTGTTTTCCCTGGTTAGGCTTTGGATGACGGTGACGATCCCCGACATCAGATCTGTTTGTTCATCTTGTCTTGAAGTGAAATCCACAGTCCACAATCCAATCCAACAGGATGGCCAAATCAGCATAAAAACATTTAGATTACATTTACTTTCAGTCCATCTAGCTGGTGCTTTTATTCAAAGCCATCATGTTCATTAAAAATATACATATTCTTCTGAAATCCATCCTGTTTTGGGGTCGTCTTAAAACTTCACTGTGCCTCTGAGCAGAACATCATTTATATTTCGCCAGTTTGTATCCCCCCGCCTCGTTGGCTTCTTAAGTGAAATAAATCTACCGTCCCCCATGGGAGTGTGTCCACTGGATGCCGTTAGGTCAAAGGTCTGGCATTACTGTAGCAGTTTATCACAAAGTTAGCAGTGATAACACTCGGTAGCATGATTGATCGCAAGGCCTTAAACTTGCCCAACTTCACCACAGAGCCATGTACCCAACCACATAATCAAACACCTCCCAACCGCAGGATCAGAGGTGACCTGATTGGCTGAGAGAGACTTCTGGCAATACTTATACTTCTTCTGTGGTCTTCGTAGCTTACACTGTTGTGGGAATGATTCAGGGACTGGAGTGATGTCTTTAAACTGTGTACAGATCCTGTTTGTCCTAATTCAAACACATGAGATATTATAAATGTTTGTGTCCGCTCTGTTTTTAGTGGCAGATTTGCATTATACAATCTTACCTAGCGCGCACACACATTTGATTCCCTAGGGGCACTATTGCTCACACACATATACAAACAGTCAATGAGCTTTCTAGAGAGCGCTGTGTGAGTCAGGCGATATTCCCGGCATTGCGTGGGTTCATACCTGTCGTAGTTATAGAAATAGAGTGCAGGTGAAGACATGGTCTGTTTTCCTGTCTGTGCGTGCTGATGTGTTTAATTCGACAGGAAGTCTATGAAATTAGATCCAGTATGAAAGAAATCATGAAATACAAATCACATGTATTAATATTTACTAGACTTTCTTACAAAGCAGACCATGCATTTTGAAGAATAAGTACACATTCAGTAATTATTTCACTTCCCTCCAGACTTATTGCACATTTTTATTGCAGTTCAGTCATGAAATGCTTTGTCATACGCGTCGCGGTGGCCATACAAACATGGAAACTTGCATTCACGAAGCTCCATCGTACAAAAGTTGCGAGTTATCTGCTTGGAAAATGGTGGAAAATAAAATTTGATGTGATGTTTTCAACAATAACTAGCAGCTGTATGAAATATGGGATGTGATGGTCTAATACACAGAAAGCCACAAAAAACTGAAAACTGTCTGTCCCAGTACTTTGGCTTGTTGTACTCACCACCGGGTGGTTCCTCTGCTGCAGCTGGGATGTCTTGCTCAAGGCCATTAACGTGGTAGCTTTTCAGTTTGGAAAGAATACTTCTCTTTCACTTTCCTGCTCCAAATCTTTGCTTCCTGTCCAACTAACCTCTCGGCAACCATCACCCTCTGTAATTATGGGCTAATCAATCGTATTTATTGCCCGGTATGGAACAAAACTGTGGACAGATAACTGTTTCCTTTGTGCTGACATGGAGATAGAACCTCAAACCTCTCTCCACAGCCCCTTTCATAAAAGTCTTGCAATGTTGCGCGGCAAACTTCCTGTTTTAGAGAAGCTGACATGAACAGTACATGCCTTGAAAAAGTAGTTGTATGGCGCTCAAGAATGTATTTGTGTTCAGGTTACATGAGAAGAGATGAGATAAAGTCAGAGGGTAATGCAATGTCATGCTACTTAAAAAGCCAGGTGGAGGCAAAGCCCGCGTTTTCATGACATCCGTGTTGTTCCTGCTTTGTATTAATTTTACCCGTAACTTTGTCCTGTGTTTGGCATTTGTTCTTTGGCTTTCCTGTTTTTATCCCACAGTGTTAGGCACTTTCTAGACTCTTCTCTCTCTCTCGACTTTACTTCTATCTCTCTTTTGTTGCATCAGCAGCCCTCTTTATTGTAAATAAAACCCTCTTTGGGAGTTAGTTTGTAAGAATTTAAAAGTCTGGACCATGACCAATGCATCACTGTAAAAACATAATCAGATATACCCTGAAATCAAATCCCCTTCGCGATAATCCTGTGCAACCTGCGAGCACACGACCTCTCTGCAGAGCTCAGCGCTGTACAGCTGACGGCTGTGCCGAGGTCTGTTTAGTGACCTGACTGATGAGGTTCAGTCAGGATGCTTGTTAATAAAAGTACACCGGCTCCCACTGTGAGCCCCGGCAACACTCTGGGATAAAATCCAAATGTTCCATTGTTTTCTTTTTTTTCTTCGGTTCTACGATGCTCTCATTAAATTGTGTGCGTTTTGCGGTGAGTGTCTAGCTCCGTGCACGAGCGCGTTTGCGCAACATGTGAGTGTGCGAATCCTCCTTGTGAGGCTCAGTTTCTCAGTCGCGAGCTGAAATGGGATGTAAATTTATGAATACTTTATGGTGAATAGCTGGCAGTGTGTTCGGAGGATAGACTTTTTGTTTTAGTTGGAGCATCACGCTGACCCTCGTTCCACTCCCACAGCCTCGTCCCTCACGATGACTTTCACCCGTGCACATGTGACCCACAGATTTTTGTTTTTTTTTGGTTGCTGTTATCAATACCAGCATAAGATAACGCTTTTGAGTGAGGGGGATGTTTGACTTTACGAGTCATGCTTGCTATTTCTGAGTATTTTTTTCAATACATCAAGTTCTGACCCTCCAAAGGAATTCCTTTACAAGAATCTTGGCTGCCTGCTTCCTAATCTGAGCCGAGGAGGTTATTAACCAGGCCGGTGCCTTACAGTGATGACTTCATTACAAGAAGACAAAACCCGGCTGAGCCTGAGGGTCTTACAGGTGAAGGCTGTCACGGGGGTTAAGCTGCACTTTCAAGGAACATCTACTGGTTTGAAAACCAGGGTCTTACAGTCTTCCTGCCGCCTGCTGTCTTATTCCTGTGCAGTTGATCTGAAGTCATCTCTTCTACAAATACACACACACACAGTGTTAACTCTTAACGCCGTCTAGCTGAATAGATATGAATTTGGGCTTATTCTTATCTGGATGCTCATTTCCTGCTTCTCACACCTCACTGCCCAGCCCTTAAACACACACGCACACTCACAGCAGGCTGGATGGTTGGGGGCGGGGGGAGATTAAGACGTAGAGGTTAAAGGTTACTAAGTTCCTACCTCCCTTTGATTCTGGGTCAGCGTGGTGTGCAGCTATGTGCACCCTTGCGTATGTGCCCGTGTGAGCATGTGCGTTAAAGGTGGACAAAGCAGGGCTTG
Organism: Nibea coibor; assembly: GCA_023373845.1. Classification (NCBI taxonomy): domain Eukaryota; kingdom Metazoa; phylum Chordata; class Actinopteri; family Sciaenidae; genus Nibea; species Nibea coibor. The sequence goes on along the minus strand of CM041739.1, from coordinate 11,487,427 downwards.
TGTCCACAAGCATACAGCTGCGAGGGCCACATTGTGTTGATGAGGTCTTAATCAGAGCGCTTACAGCTGGGGTTAGAAGGTCGGCGGGTGACGCTAGGTTTTGATTGGGCCCCTGGGAACCTGACAGAGCCCGGGGGCATGAAGGCAGGGTGGCAGCGGAGGGCCACAGCACCGTGACACGGCTGATTTCTCTCGGTCAGTGCACCCAGCTCGCTTTTTTGCACACGGACACACATTTGATTGTCCACCACACACAGACAACAGCCAGAGGTTTGTTATTATAAGGCAGGAAGAGCCTACTGTGCGGGCTAAACCAGCTCTTGCTCTCCGACCACACTTAGAAACCTTTAAACCACCAGGCTGACTTCTTTTCCCATTCTGCAGGGTGTAAAATCACTTTGAGCAGAGAGACAGCCATCAGTCAGCTGAATGTGTTGTTATAAATGAAAGGATAAAGACAGGAATGCTTTATTGAGTTTTTATAGGGAGTCCCTCTCCTTAATGTGCACTGCTTGATCTCATGCCAAGCGTCTGGAGGCAGGGATGACTCACGTGGTTGTAGAGTTTAGAGGACTCTTTGGAAAGGAGGGAGATATCTGCGTGCATGTTTTGTGTATTTGTCACTGTCAGAAATGTTTTTTTAAAATGCCCTTGAAATTTTAGAATTGCCTGAAATTAAAATCAATCAAAACCCGCTACTGGAAATTTGGAGCACAGCTTTCCCGGCCACATTTATTTACTTCTGAATTCAAAAGTGCAAGAACTTTCCCCCTCGGGCCACTGAAGGTGATTTGTGACTGTAGCCTTTTTCCTGTGTGTTCTGGGAGAGAAAAATAAAGTGTTTTTTTGACCAGACTACTGTACGTACATACGCCGCCTGGAGCGGCCGAAAATGTTGGCAACATGCCATCAGAAGTGGAAGAAAATAACATACGAATATGGTAGAAAAGCAGCATCTAAGGGCTTGAATGTGTCAAACTCTTCTGTAAGGCCAGCAGCATTTTTCCAATCAGCTACAAGGTGCAACTTTGAATATTTATTTGTTTATATACAAATACACAAATTAAAAGTTCAAGAAGATGCATCTGAAAGTGATCCAAGTGCTCCACATGGTGAGAAGTGGTGCAGCCTCGATTTGTTTGCCATCTGTCACCAAGAGGAACAGTTTCAGTAAACTGTGCGGTCACATTCAGATTTCCAGTGAACATCTTGTTGTCCTTCAGTATAAAGAATACCTCAGTGATGTGCTAATGGTCATGTCAGGCTTCAAAGCAGACACCCCCCGCTCCTTTTTTTTTCACTAAGCTCTTAAAGGTTGGTAAAGATAACTATAAAGAGAAATATGAAAGAAGCAAAGGTGAAGCCGGGGTCGCTGCAGAGTGCTTCCTCTGGTTTTCCTCCATTCAGCTGACTTTGACGGGGAGGACGGTTGCAGTCAGAGCCAATCAGTTTCCATGAAACCCATTAAGTGTAACATGTACTTATGTTCTGAATAGATATATACCCATATACCTTTCATACACTGACATGCCCAAATCCTGCCGCATATATCATGTATATCTTCTAATATACTGTAGTAGAGCCGCATCACGTTTTTGGTGATGAAGAACATCTGTCTTGTCTCAGGCGGCAGATGCTCCGCAGCGCTCTGACCTTTTTCTCAGGATCACTTCAAATTAGAGGCCTTTTTTTCTTTTTTGGTAAATGGGGCGATATATTCTGTGTTTATTTTCTACCCAATGTTTGCAAGCTCTTGTTTATTCAAGCCCGGTCCAAAGTGTTCCTCGATGGCTCCTTGAGGATAAATAGGTGGGCAGCGTGGTGATAGATCAGCGAGCGAGGATGACGATGCGCCAAGCTGTCAGGAGAGATGCATCCTGTGGTTAGACTGTGATGCAAACATCTTCTTTGACTTTAATGGACTCAGCTGTTGGGACGATGAGGTTGTCCATACACTATCTGTACTCCTTTCATACTTTCCCATGACTCAACAGTTAAAATTCCTTCACCCAGCTCGCTCTCCCATTACCTTTCTTTCTTTCTTTCTTTCTTTCTTTTGCTTTGTCAGACGATGCATCTGATGATCTTTATTTGCCTGCCACAGGAATGCATACCAAGACCTCCTAAGTCAAGAATTAGCTGTCCACATGAAGAAAACCAGGAGTTCAGGTGCTCCCTCATGCCCATGGGAAGTTTTGCAACAACAGATGGCTGCATGATCGGTGAAAATGTTCTCTTTTTTTCACCGTCACCCTCTCTGTGGTGGTCAGCTGCCATGGTTTAGTTGTTTTCAGATTTTCTGTCTCTATTGTGTCTTGGACATTTCTCTGCTTTCCTTCAGTCAACTTCTATTCTCTTTATTTTGCAGTGAAATACAAACCAAGAGCTTAGTCACTTTTTTTTTTGAGGGGTGTCAGTCATCATCCACTCGTATGCAGGAATGCTCCTGGCATGTAGTCCCAGCGGTGCACACACACGTCTGTGCTCATGCTCAAAGACAGACGTGCTCTCTTACACACAGACACACTCGCACACACGTGTAGGAGTCTAAAGCACTGTAATCAAAGCCACATTGGTTCATTTCATATTTGTAAAAAAAAGAAAAAAAAAACCTTTCTCTGGAGAATGAATTGAAATAATTAGTTGCCATGTGAGATGCCACATTTCGACCATTCTGACAGAGCACTTGTGAACCCCGTTTTCTTTGCAATGCAGTAAAATATAACAACCGTAATATAGCGTGGCATGTGATATGGCAAATCGTAAATAGAGTTAGAATATAGTTCAGTCAAACAGCTGCGTTGCATCAGTCATTGAGGTAAAATCAATAAATCTGCATCTAACACCATTACACTTGTCTCTGAGAATTTTGGCACAGTGTGTGCGTATTACACTGCAGTTTTTATGCACAGCGATGTCCGCCAGCCTGCTGTGGGTCCATGTTAAAGCTGCGGTACGCGGCACTCGGTGCTTCCAGTCCGCCGGTTTGCACTGCAGGGTGTATCTATAGGGAGATTAGCGGCCTTCCGCTTGCTCAATGGGCTCCGTTAGCTTTAGGACTTAGCTCTGTCACGGCAGGCGGGCGAACTGCTTTCCAAACAGCTCTTTCATTCAGCCCCAATAACTGGGTGACCCATAAACTTATGTGGGAAAAATGGAAACGGTAATGACACAACCGTCCCGATGAGTCATTTATTAGATAAATGCTTTTGGCCAGCAGAGAATGATCGGAGATTAAGAGGTGGATCATAATATTAATCTCTGATTAATTGATAAATGCTGCGTCGCAGCGCTGAAAAGCCCTTGAGCAACAGCATGTGTAACCTCTGCTCAGTCCCCGAGATGAAAGACAGACCTCCCCTTGGTATTTTGATTCTGTATCAGTTTTGTTGTTTCAGGAGGCGTAAAAGCCAACGAAAGATCTCGATCCAGTCAGCTCTATAAAGGGGGTGAGGGTGACTGTGGAGGTTGGGCAGGGGGACTTCTCTGCCAGGGGCTGCCAGATGTGTGACCCGGCCCATCACTCGGTGATAAGAGCGACAGCTGACTCTCAGCTAGACTCATATGGGAACCCACGTTTGAGGCATGCAATCAGAGGAAAGGGAAAAACGAGAAGCAGGACAGCGGTGGAGATACGAGAGAGGGGAGATGGGCAGAGTGACAGAAGGACGATTCAGAAATTAAAGCATGGGGGGGAAAAAGGGTATGATAGAAAGAGAGAAACTTCTGTTTTTCATCTGCAGCTCACATGTGCAGTCCTGTTTCAATGAACGTACCAACAGAGTGGCTCCTCAAGGCATACATAACCACCCGCTCACAAGAGTTTCATCCCTCTTTCCACCACTAACAGGCTGTGTAATAAAACCAGTGTGTTTCATGGTGACTAACTCCATTCAGTCTCTTTTTCTCATTCGCCTCCCACATCCCGCTCTCTGTCTAATTACCTTGCCAACACTGAGTCAGGCTGTGCAGGTTCACCAACGCTTACAGTGGACAGGAAAAGGCGATAGCGATTTTATTGGCCAAGTTTATATTTTAATGGACTGCAGACGCTGCATGACACGGATGCTTGCTCCCATTGGCGGAGAGCTTTTTTTCTCAGGCTCTGATTGGCCGGTTCAGAGATGCCATCAATGAGCTAATGGCATGTTATCTCTGTAATCTGCTCAGTATTAGACCCCCCCTGTTGTGCAGAGAGGCTGCAGAAAAAAACACGGGCCACATGTTGAGCCGTGTTGTTTTAGCCCTCTGGGGAGAGGGAAGAGAGGGGATAAGGATCTCTGCAGGGCCGAGGCCAATGCCTATTGTTCAATACTCCAGTGTGTCTGTGTCTGTGTGTGTTTGTCTGAGAAGGAAAGAGAAAGAGACGGGAATCCATCACTTCATCACTTGTGCAGCTCTAGTAATTATGTCTGATGTAAGGTTATGGCTGTGCAAGAAAGAAAAAGGAGGGGGGAGGGGGCAAAAGGCAACAGCGAGAAGAAAACGTGCAAATAAAGAAGCCGCTTAAAGATTTACATTCAAGAAAACGAAAACAAATTTTACACTTAAATCATGTCCAGCGCATGAGCAGATTCATTTAAGTTCCATTACTGTGAAAACACATAACACACGAGTCCCCGGAGTATCTAAAGTATCAGGTATGACAGAGAAAGAGCTCGGGAGAATGTATTTCATTTACTTTATGCGATTTAATAATCATCATGAGTTTCCGTGGATGGAGTGCGCAGGCCTGCAGTCGCCGCAGGACCACCATGGGGCTCCTGTACAGAATATCGCTTTTCATCTCCTCTCCCATGAAAGTCATACATTATCCCCCATAAATTACCTCCGCGTTCACCCAAAAATGATTTATCCAACTACACCAAAACAATAATTCATAAATCACATTAGAACAAGTTTGATTTCCCCCCCCGGCTCGACTGAGGTGTACGTCCAAACGGAGGAGAGCCTGCAGAAGAACAAGCATCTTCTGTTACAGCTCTGATGGAGTGTGTGCGCGCGCCTCTGTGTGTGTGTGTGTGTGCGACTCTCTCCATAAAGTAGCTGTAATGAGAACAGCATGGTTTGGGTAGCAGAGAGAGAGAAGAAGACAAATATGGAGAGGAGACAAAAACCAAAATACTGAGCTGGCCCGCTGTTATCAGCTGGTTTTTAACAGAACATATCCTAACTAGACTAAACAATCAGTCAAGTCGCTGGTTTGCTGAATTGATTGATCAAGTTAATGAGCATTTTAATTAATCACATAAGTCATTTATCAAGTAAGAATACCAAACATGTTCCAGGCACGGCCTCTGAAGTGTCAGCATTAGCTTGCTTTGCTCTGTTTTGTATCGTTTCATCGTTAAGTATTGACAAGTAAGACACATTGTAGTCATCAATCTCAAAGTCCCCGAACACATTTTCTCAATCAGCTTTTCACTATGAGCACCGAGGTCCTCGGAATAATCTGTTAAAATGTGAACCATTTAAGTTGCTTCACTGTTGTCCAAGGCGACAAGTAGGCAGGGCTCAGACCTCAGCGAGCGGCATTTAAATCAAACTGCGATGACAGTTGTGAAGCTGTAAATGGCTGCATTTATATAGCGCTTTTATCCAGAGCTTTATCATTTCTGGCTCATTCGTCCGTTCACATGCAATCCAGCGACAGTGAGCCTCCATGGAAGGTGCCGGACCGACCATCGGGAGCAATCTGCGGTTAAGTTAAGCCGCTCTACCTCCAGCTGCCAGTAAAATCTGACATTCCTAATAAAGCAGACCAGCTGAACTTTAAATAAAGTTTAAATAAATGATAGCTTTAACTTCTTTTTCTTTGTTCATAAATATTAAGGACTTAACTTTTTTAACAGATTCTACATCTACGTCTGTCCAAGCGTACAAACGTGCTCTCATTTCAGAATTGTGACGGTGCTTGGACCTTGATGTACCTGCTTGCAGTTAATTTAACAATGAATCACCTAATTGAGATAATGAATACACCACTTGTATTTACAAGTCTAATATTAGCCTTAATTTCTGCACTATCAAGTGGTGTATATGGGTGATGTGTGTAACAGTCTGTACATGTACATATGGATCTGATTTAAGCATTTCATATAGGCATCTGTGCGTTTTATAAATAATCTTTACTAGTTGTTGGGTGATCTGTCTACCTCTCAGTCCCCATTTCCATAATCGTTGCCCATGTAAAGGCTCTATAAATGTCTACATGCTCTAAAAGACATATAATTTATTCCTCCCATCTTTGTGCTTCTAACTTGGCTTCTCTCTTTTGAGACACTGGCCTGTTATATTTCAGTGTCCTTGCTTTGTGTGTGTGTGTGTGTGTATACTGTATGAGTGAGACTCCAGACTGCGGGCAAAAAGAGAGAGGAAATACAGCTCAATAAAGTATGAGACCGTGTCGAATGTGAGAATTGCATCGAAGTTATGTAGGGCACAGAAAGATAACAAGATTTAGGACTTTCGTTGGATCATGGGATGGGCCCACGATGGAGTTACAGGTTAAATAAATAGTTTATCACTCAAAGTTTCAAAGAACAGTTTGTGCGCTTTGCTCGACATTGTCAGATATTTGGTCACGGCCATGGTCGGCTTTTTGTCACCGACGACCTCTTCCACGTGTCCTCCGCACGTGCCCTGTGCTCAGCTGCATTCAAGGTGCGCGTGTGTTGTTGTTGCGTGCCAGTCTCTGTTGTTCTGGCTCAGTTTTGGTCCGCAGAAAAGGTATCGTATTAAGATGACACATCTGCTCTTGTCAGGTTCTTTTAAACTGCGCAGCACTGTCCAATCCTCGCATATCCCTCATCTTTGTATCTGTGCTCCCCTCGGTAACTATTTAACCTGTCTCTCCCTGTCCGCTCGCATTGTACAATGGATGCTCTATGCTTTCGGCCTCTATATGACTTTTTTTGAAGTTAAAATGGAGGTGCAGATCTCAGTTGATCCTTGTTGATCCAGATCCTGCACTGTAAAAAGCTGTAAAGATTCTGACTTTGATGAGCTGCACTGAAATAATCTGACTTTGATGAAATCCACCGCGGTAATCTAACTTTAATGACTGTCAGAGGCTCGCTCTCTGCGCTGCTGTTCATTCAAAAGTAAGACAGACAGGAACATTAGAAGTAAGACAGGGATAAGGATGAAGTTTGACGGAGAAGTTCATGCGGTGAGCCAAAGTGAAAGTGAGGGATAAAAGAGAGCTGATTTGGGGGAACAGCGTGGATGAAGAGATGGATGGAGAAAGACAGGGAGGAGTAAAGAGAAAGAGAGAAAGAGGGGAAAGCAGCATGCGGGTAGTCCGGGCCAATCTTCTCAGGCTGTTTAGAAATGTAAAGTGATGTTTACGGCCATGTTGTTATTATTTGCAGGTGGAGTTGTTGAGATCACTGTGTTGTATTCTCTGCCCCGTCTGTCAGGAAATTCCACTCTAACCAACCCCGTCGCTGTGAGAAAGTGCCTCTTCACCGAAGAATAACTTGTTTCTTGTGTTGATTGTAAATCAGTCACAGGCTGGAGATCGGGCTGGCTATTAAAGTGTCAATGTTCCTAATTAATTCATGTTGTATGTACCCTGAGTCGTTGTTTACTAGATGGTGGAAGTTCCACCAGCAAAACAAAGACAGGATTGTGGATTTTCTCTCTCCTGTCACCACCAGATCTGTCAGTGGATAAAAAAGTCTCATGTATAATGCTGCTTCTCACCTGCTCAGCTGCCAAAAGGCTCCCTCTTGTGTCCAGAGTCATTTTAAATGATGCATCCAGGATGTGATCCGCCTATACTTTGTTGCACGTGTACGCCCTTCAGAGCGCGAGGTGACGTAAAAAACGTTTCTGTGACCACAGACCGCACTCTCCGGCCACCTAACCGTTAGACACACTCCTCGTGAGGAAACATAGCGTCAGGAGTCATAAAGTCATACACTGGATTTAAGTGTGTGTGTGTGTGTGTAGAGTTACAAGGTCAAGGCAAGAAAATTAGCATTTTACAAGGGCAATATAGATGTGTGACACATTCATGTAAATATCTCACGTAGGGTGGATTTCGGTGGTGCTCGGCTCAGATCTCACAACAAAATTTTGCCGGTGGGCACCTTGTCTTTTCCCAAAATCCAAAGATTGACTCTGCTTCTTCAAATCTCTGCCAAAAAGTCAGTTTATGGACATTTGATGATTTCCGCAAATTCAGGTCATAAATCACGGCTCAGACATTTTGGAAAGTGCTATACGAATAGTTTTATAATAAGTAATTATTATCATAATTATTATTACTGCTTGGTTGCTGGCTACCCTGTGTGCTGTTCTGTGTGTTTGTGCTCCTTACTTCAATGTTCCTGAGGACCACTTTGAGAGTGAGGACATTTTTGTGAAGTGAGGACATTTGGCCGATCCTCACTTCTTCAAAGTGTTGTGCTTGGGTACTTGTTTTTTTCCTGGGTTGAGGCATTGGTCGAGGTTAAGGCTGTGTTGGCTGAGGTCAGGTTTAGTGGCTATAAGAGAATGCATAATGCGAACGAGGATCTTTACAAGACTGTAAGTACAAATGTGTGCCTGCGATTTGTGGTTTGCAAGAGGTTTATTTTTATTAGAGAGCTGAGACATTTGAAGACAGCTGGGTATGTCCCTGAAGGCGCGAGATCACACACTCCAGCCTCATGCATCATATGCAGACATGCATTTATGCATGCTCACAGACATACTGCTGAAATTCATTTAATTGTTATTCTTTACCATTAACCGTTCTCCCTTTTTTTTCCCCTCTCTCCCTCCTTCACGTCCTTGATGATGCCTCCCTGCGGTCCACCTTCCTCCTTCCTTCATGTCAGGTATGTGCATCCAGATTTCCCCTTTCCTCTCTCTCTCTCTCTCTCTCTCTCCCCGTTTTTCTTTGTATCACACTGCCACATATTCCCAATTTTCCAATCACTGCCTCTCTGCTTCTCACTGATATGTTAAACCGCCGCACTCAACACATGAGAATGAATGACCTCCATGTGTCGAGCCAGCGGTGGTACAGATTGGGGCATATAGCTGTGGTGCATACATTGTACGCACATTGACAATGTGCCAGTAAATATCATTAATCACAGTCTTGTTTTGGCTCCTCTGAGTCAGCCATGTGGAAGTGATTTGTGTGGCTAAAACACTTTGGGTGCTGCGATGTATTCTACTCCTTCAGCACTTTTCTGTATGTTTTTTATTTTCTGTTCTAGTCAGACTTACTCACACGGTGACTCGGCAGTTATTCACCCCATCTAAAAATACATCCTCCTCCTTTTTCCAGCCCCTCCTTTCTCTGATGAAAAGCCACTCAGTACAAAAAAAAAGTACAAGCCGTGCAGTTTCTCTGTCTGGTTTTCTACTGTTTGATTAAAACGTGTCACTTTCAGTCCCAACGTACAGATATGAAATGTGGGCATGCCTCTGTGAAGCATGTGAATCTGAGTAACTCATCCTTAAGCATTTCCTGATGGGTGCTTGGTGAGTCTGGCAGCTGTATACATCCCAACAGACAGACACAAGTGACAAGATCCCCCCTTTCCCTTAAACTAGCTCTCAGACTCGCTAGCCAGGGACGGCTCCTGTGGTCGGGGCTGGTGCCATCAAGAGTTCAGGGTGTCTGCTGGTGGGTTTCAGGGGAAAAGGGTGGGTTTGGGGGGGGGGGGAGTGGTTGGAGGAGATGCATCCTGGTCCGCAGATTATCTTCTGTCTGCCCTGCAGTGATTCATCCACGAGAGAGCTTTATTATGTCTCTCGCTTTTCAGAGACGCACTCTGGGACAATCGTAGCGCGCAGAGATAATTGTGCAGACTGTCATCACCGGTTTCAGCGCCACTTTCAGTCTGATGTCGGTGACAAATATAATCATGAACGTCTGGATTTTCATTGAGCCTGACAGTCTGGATATGAAAAGCAGATAAAGATGTCTCGGTGAGTCACAATATGTGTCCGACGTGTGAACAGCACCGCTGACCACCAGCTATCCGTGCGGTATTTGACAACGCAGTGAAAAAAGAAAGAGCAAAGTATTTTAGCATGAACATTACATGGAGTAAGTGATTTTTTGTGAAACCTTTAACTTCATATATATATATATAGTTTCACATTTTTTTTACCCAAGATGCAGGACATACTGTATGTTCATGAAACTTAGAAACTTTTGCTGGAGAGAGGTTGCCTTGTTCACAAGTCAGAGCTACGGGATGATGGGAAAAGCTAAAACATGCAGCATCAACGTCTAGTAAAATCATTTCTGTAACTGTAGAGCTGATGGTCCAGGTAAAGGCAGCGAGCATGGACGCATTTGCTGTTCGGTGTAGCCCAAAGTCTGATGATGCTGACTCCCAGTGGAAGTCAGCCTGGTTTCCCGGCACTTCAAAAGGACATGCATACAGTACAACAACAAACTCAGAGCTCAGCACTTGCGGCCGCTATTGGATACTAACTGTAGAATCAAAACAAACGTGATAAAGCAAATAGGACCCCCTCCCTTAGCCCAACGGATGCGTGCTGGGGGGGCACAGCTTGGCCTGCTGGGGGGGCTCTTTAATGTGCTGGGGAAGCGTCACGCTGGAATGCTCTGCACAAACAAGCCTCAGCTCACATGTGTCCACGGCCTATGTGTGTGTGTGTGGTAAGGGGTAGGAGTAGAAGTACTAGTTTAAAAAGGAGGGTCGCGGTGTATCTGTGTGATTTTTCTGCCAAACATAGTCCAGGTTTTGTATGGACTTGGTATCGACCGCAAGCCCACAGTGCGGTTGTGTTGAAAACACGCCTGCAGAAACAACAACAATGAGGATTTGGCTTGAGTTATTCCAGGTTTTTTTTTTTTTTTTTTAAATCACAGGCTGTGTCAGAAATCTTTATCTTTATCTAACAAAATAATACAATTACGCAATCGCTTTACCTCTAACTTTGTTTAGTTCACGTCGCTTTTGCACCACATGTGGCAGGTGGTTTCATTTTCTGGGGCATCGGGACACATCCTTGGATTTTCTTGCTCTACTCTTACTGAATATATTATATATATATATATATATATATATATATATATATATATATATATATATATATATATATATACTTCATGAAATAAGTCTGTTATACTGCTTGATGTTGATGTTGATTCGTTTTTCAGTGATTATGGGGAAATTAAGCGTACCCCACCTCCCTGTTGTGGTGTGTTAGGTCAGGGTGAGGCAGGGTGAGGTTGACCTGTAATGAGTGAGGCTGAGTAAACACATGGATGAAATGAAGAGTTACCAATACCAATGATTTAAATACCTAGGGCCTAATTTTATCTTTTTTATCTTTTGGTCTCTTTTCCAACTAATAATGCTGCAAAAATGTCAAAATCTGGTGTAAATTATGGTTATTATATGAAAAATTGGGGCATATTTAAAAGCTTATCTTGTAGGCGACCTTGGATATCCTCAAGGAAATCCAATCCCAGTTCCGTAAACAAGCTTTCTGGAGTGGTTTATGTTTATGCGTGTTTTGTAGTGCTGTTTTCGTCATGCTGTGAGCGCTGCCATTTGTTGGTGTTGGACTTCTTCAGACACAACCACTACCATCTTCATCGGCCTTGTTTGCATCATTGTGTAAACATCTCATGAACTGTGGAAAATTCAGCCACAATAATAAAAAAAAAGAAAATGGTGAGGAGAAAGGTGAATGTGGAATTTTTCTTTTATTTATTTTATTTAAAAAAGAAAAAAGAAAAGAAAATTGTGTGAATGATTGGATCTCTTCATCTACGTCTTCATGTTTGATGGCAACCATATTGATGGGTTTGCGTTTATAATCTCTGCCAAGCACTTAAAGGCAAGACCCACAGAGTCTGGGGAATAACTATATGAGGAATAAAAGGGATGAAACAAGGTTTTAATTAAAAATCTGCCCCTTATTAATGTCTTTATTTTCTTTATAAACAATAAATTAGATTGCTGATGATTTAATGATCTCATGGGACTCACAGGGATTTTCCATGAACAAACCATTGTCAGACTCACTACAGTAGCTTTTACCTCCAGGTTAAAGCTCACTGTTAAAGACAAATAATGTGCATGGCTAAATGGATTTTCTATAGTAGGCCTATTATCTTTCTTATGTTCAAAAAATAGCATACAAAGACCAGAACCAACCAAAAAAATCTCCCCTAACACGTATCGTCTGTGGCTAAAGCCTGATATAGCTTACTCTTCTGTGCTATAGACCTCTGTCGTTATCCAAAAACAGCCACACAGTCTTGATCTTTCATTACAATGAACATGGGTACTGTAGTTTATTTTAAATCAATCCCACATACACCGTCTTGTTGCTTTAAATACCCACCAGTGTACCAAATCAGTGGCTGAAAATAGTCCCCAACAAATTACTATGGATTGAGTAATTTGCTGTTGTGCCCAGCTGTTTTTGGAAAGTATTTAGCTTTTTTTAACACAATATGAAGATTTATGTCTTCATATTTAGTAGAAATGAGTGTGCTTTTGGTAACAATAGAATAAAGTCACAAAAAAGTGAGAAAACCAAAAGACCCGGATGCGACCAAACAGCATAAACTAAATTAATATAATTAAATAATCACAGTGTGATACAGACAAAATGCAGCATAATTTAAAGCTTCTGCACTGGATTGTCCAGTGACAAATGACACACACACACTTTAACAACATAATTGGACACGCACATGTTACATTTACAGGAATTTTCAATCAAAAAAGAATTTCATGCTAAAGCATGCTCGCACTTGGACGAGATTCAACACACTCCATCTGTGCGTAATTGCTCGCTCCACCAGCCAATGCGCCTCATAAAACACAATTTATAACTTTTAGCGAGAGATGTCCAAAATATCAGACAATAGTTAGCCACATTACATCAAAAAGTATCCACAGCTATCAGACTGAGCCAAGGCAGCTCTCTGCTGTAAATCAAGTGTGACAGCAGCAGATGATGAGATTTTTGGATCCCTCAAACATTGCGTTGATTTGACCTCAACATTAATCTACTGCAGTTTGCAACATTTTCTTCCCTTCTCAAAGTTATCTACTATTTTTACCGATGTTGTAAGGGTTGCGAGTTGAACCTTTAATTATGCTGACAGCACACAAAGACACTCTCTCACATACTTTGTGATTGTGTGCCTCCACACGCTTTCAATCTTTCTTTCTCCATTATGTACGTTGCCAACTTTGCTAAAACGGGGAAATTGCTTCAGATTAATAAATTGTGGAGACATATGAAGGTGACTGCTGACTGTGAAACAAAATACCGGCCATGCAGTGTAATTGCACGTGTGTTTATACAGCGCACAGACAAAGAAAAACATCGGAAGGGACAATTAACCTCCGTGACTTCATACTGATGCATTGGCTCAGCAGCCGTTCATAACCATATGTTCTTTCTATCACTGAATGTGAGGAATCCTGAGCTTTCGGGAAAATCTGCCGTTTTTCCTCTCCAGCTCTGCTCGTGGTGTCATGTCAGAAACAATCAGCTCCCTCCTGAGACGTCAGGTGAAGAGGTTAAACAGGATCTGACCCTCTGCTCATTATCCTAAAGCTGTGGTGGAGGATCGAAGATGGACAGGACAAAGAAGACAGGAAAGAGTCTCGAAAAGTGAGATTTCATCCATGTTTGTATGCACAAGGATGAACTAAGGAGAGAATAACAGAAAATTTCAAAAGAGAAATCATACGTACCCACCAAATACAGTATGCATCAACACGAAAAACACAACCAACAGGAAGCAGCAATGATGAGTAGACACTAGCAGACTGTTATTGCGCTCCTACCTGAGGAACCGGTAGCGGCGTCCACCAACGGGGAGCAGGAACAGGTGAGAAAAGGCTGGAGTGTCATCTGCCCAGGGAGGTGGTGTAAATTAGCAAATAGAAGGGGGCCCCAGCACCGAGCCCTGGGGCACCCCTGTGGCGAGGTAGTGAGATGTGGACAACTGTCCAAGCTAGGATATGCTGAACGAGTGTCCTGTGAGGTAGGAAAGAGTTGAACCGGAGATGCCCATGTTTGAGAGCATAGAGAGGAGGATGCGATGGTTAATTGTGTCAAAGGCAGCTGATAAGTCAAACAGAAAAAGGACAGAGGACTGTGTTGCTGCTCTGGCTTCTTTCATGGCTTGTTTAGCGACCGCCCGCTCAATAGCTTTGGATAGGAAGGGAAGAAGTGGTCGATAGTTCTCATCCTGAGTAGGGTTGAGAGAGGGTTACATTGTTAGCGAGGTAATAAGGTGGAGAGGAAAAACACTGACAAAGAAAAATAGCAGGAGTAAGTGTGAGGTGTAACAGTTGTTAAATCAGACTTGTGGAGAGATGTTTGCTCCACGTCTGCAGTCCTCTGGCTCAGAGACAGACCTCAGCACTGATCGATGTGGTGTAAAACACTAATACACTCTGTATGTGCAGGGTGGAGCCCCAACTGCTTTCTGATGGACCTGTTCCTCAGTCTGAAATCTCTTTTATACTCTGGGGCTCTGTAAATCTCAACCCACGCTCAACCAAACCAGAGACTCTGGATCTCACTCTGGGACTTGGCTTCATTAAAACCTATTTCTCCCCATGTCATCAGGTTCTTCATTGTCATATTTATTGATATAATATCCTGTCCTGATTTCCGCTCTCAGCTGTGTTAAATCATCTTATAATCAGTGCTTCAGAGTCAAAGATATGTCCGCAAGAACGGCGTCCAACGTCAATAGCATGTAAAGCAAATGTCGAGCAGTCTAACGCCGTATCAGATGGTACATCGATGCAGTAACAGATTTCGGTTCTGTGGTAAGACTTCTGCTCCTCGGGCAATGGGAGAGTTTCAGATAAATATCAAAATGAAACACCGTCCCAGCTGGTCATACACGAATATGAATAGAATAATAGCGTGTGCACGTACAGTATGTTTAGAATTAGTGACGGGCCGTGAAGGTTTGCACATGTACGGGGAGCATTTACATATTTGTATCAGCGTGTGTACAAAATGTACAGAATGGCTTCGTCTCAAAACATAAATCCAACGATGGCAAGTTCATTCCCACTTCACAATGAGTTAGATCTGACAGCCGTTTGCCAAATGCGTGTCAATATTTGTGTTTTGGAGAAATCCCTTTTCTCAATTGATTACACTGCGTGTACATTAAACCCAGCTGCGGTGCACACTTTACATGTGTGCGCCAATGAGTAGTCAAACACACAGATGAGCACTCATTCATCCCTGATTAAGAGTTCTCGGTCCTCGTTCCTCTAACGCTAAAGGTACACTTGATGACATATTACTTCCAGGAACTACAAAGAGAGCAGCGGGCTGGTTGGATAGGGGGCTCGGATGGTGATGTATTGCCTTTATTTTGAAGGGACAGATGGCCCATTACTGCTTATTACAGGCTGTTCCCTTACTTACAGCATAATTTGTTTCCAGTTATTTGTACAGTAACTCTGCGTTTCTTAAACACAGATATTGGCACATGTACACACCCCCCCAATCCATCTCTTTTATGCACACACACATGCACACTTCTGCTCATGCTATATCAGCGAGGCCTCCTCTAAGACCATAAAAGAGGCCCCTTCTTTCTGTAAAGCTTGGCCTCAGCCTTTAAAAGCATGTGTCTGGATGTTGCCATCTGATTAAGTAACTCCCCTTACTGGTGCGTATCAAGTTTAAAGTGTTTTGTATGCCTCCATTTGTTTGTCACTGAGGGATGTAATGTTAATGTGCAGAGCGGCTGTGCGTCAGACTTGCTGCCACATGAAATGAAGTGCTGGAGAAAGGATGCCGAGGGGAGTTAGAAACAGAGCTGGATGAGATGAAAGTGGGAAAGAGAGCAAACAAGGAAGGATGAGGATAAAAGACACAGGATGGAAAATGCAGGTAAGGGGGGAAAAAGAAAAGTCCCAAACGTTAGGAAGAAAGAACATGGCAAAGAAGCAGCCCGGCGAGCAGAATAAGTGTCTTTGGTCAGCGTGGCTGGACGCTGTGCCAGATTCACAGTAATGAGTCACCCACTGTCAGCCAAAGACAGCTGAGCCAGAGGTGCTGATGTCATCGACTACTCCCTGCTCTCCTTTTTCACTACTTCAGTGGACGCTAAGTGTTCGCCATCCGATCTAAAATAACAAAAGATTAACATGCTCAGATCACTCATACTGTCTTTAAAAGGACTGTTGCTCTCTGTTTTATAATACTGCTAAGCGGTGAGTGAAATCGGGTAACGTCATCTTCTTCCAGATGTTTCTCTTCCTCGAGCAAGGACACATGCAGAGCGTCTTTATAACTCACGTTTTAACCTTCTTTGTGATCAGTTTGACAAGAAAATAAAACAATAATAAATTGAATCAAACTCGCTATCAATTGCGCCAAGACCTGCCACAGTAATCGATGAATTATGTCCAGTAATAGTACACATGGATCTTGACAAATGTAATTCTAATCTTATGAAGAAGGTGATGCAGACAGTGAACAGAGATAAGTGACTGCCAAGTGAATTCCTGGTTGGATCTACGTGCACATGCTGATTTTTTTTAAAGCCTGACATACAGTGACCTATAAAACAATGTTGCTTTTATGCACTTTTACTCGATTTCATGTCTGTGCAAGTAGATTTTTGTGATGTGCTTTGGCAAACGGTTGACAGTCGAACAAAGTATACACGATTTGTAGCTAATCTAAAACGTGATTAACCACTCGTATAATCCTTTTAGACAGGCTGTGGGGTGGTTTGTGCCCCGGGTGTCAGAGATCGATGTGTGTTTTGTCCTCCCTGTGGAGTGGAGGGTGATATAGGAGCATGTGCCACAGTTTGATCCCCCATGTCAGGAGACTCCTGTTCAGACCACAGGTCACCTCAACCCTGCAGGGAGCAAGGGACACCTGATCTGAGGTCCTGTCAAGCATGGTTAACTAATTCCACATCAGAGGGGCTGGAGAGGGGTCACCGATGTGGCGAAGAGCGACTGTGGACTCCATTAACTTGTGGATAAAATAAAATACTGCACATATACTTCTCAGAGTCAGACTTTAACTCCACCAGATGCCTTTAACCTGTAACAAGCATGTGGAAGAGAAGTTGCGCTGCACTAAAAAGCGTCCCTCCTGGTGTTCGCTTAGCTGTCCTCCTCGAGGGGGGGATCATAATTGCCTGCCATGCGTTTCCACTGCAAATGATGATGTTACCTGAATGAGTCAAATCGCTTAGCTTTTCCCGGGGACTCATTTTTCGGTTCACTGCCTTTGACATGGCTCAGCCGTGCTTTGTGCTGTGACTGGCTGCAGGCCCTAAAGAGTACCTCATGACTTTAAAGAGAAAAACACAAACAAAAAAGTAATCAGATTAAATGAGGTACACTTTTCTTCTTTGTGTACGTCATGATCAAACACGGGCCAAAACTGACCACAAGCTGTAAACTCATTAATATGTCTGCTTTGTTACCTAATCTAATTCATCATAAACAGGAAAATGACCAGAAAAATAGTTCCTGGTCAACAGATGTAGACCAAAGAAATACATCCAGCCTTGGAAGTGTGTCCAAGTCTGAGATAAGTATTGATTTTGATTTGATTGCTTTTTGTCTTGCGCCATGTGGTGCCCAGCCCATATTGGCATACAAGACCAGAGACTGCAACAAACGGATGATAGATCCTGATCTATAGAGCCGCAAATTTAAAAACCATCTGATTATGTTGGATTCGGTGTTCTCTGTCTGGATTAACATGCATTTTCTATAAATCTCCAAACAGATGGTTCTGTTCCTGAATTCATCCTCAACAAAACCATGATCACAAAAAACTCTCTTCAGGAACACCCTTCCTATCTGCCTACTTCAATTGTGGCGGATACCACTTCTTAACTGGGGACATAATATAGGGTCTTCTCCCCACTCTTTAACTTAAATGTTATATAAGGTTCTGTGTTGTAGTCTTTAATTTAAATAGTTTCTGAGCTTTGGTTTATCCAAATCTCTTCTTTTTACTGCTCGTTTTGGATCTAGTTTTTGTTCGACTATATTTATATTCCACTTAAACTTTTTCCTGAACGACTGAGTGATCCATCCCAGATAGAGATCTTTATGTTCAGCCTTTCCTCAACTGAACAAGCCGCTTCCACGGCTAATCTATCTCACATCTCCCCCTTTATAAGCCGTGACTCCCATCCCATGTCTGATTCAGTAGCCCGCTTAGCAGTATATTTGTGTACCCCAAGAAAGCACCTCACAGCTCGACTCTCTCCGCCCTGAACGCTATTGTTTCCAACCACAGATCTGGAACCATCAGTAAACAAAAAAAACGGGAACACTTAATGTTTAGCGTATAATGTGGATACTGATAAATAACCACGGCTTGTTATTTTCTGTGATGAAAACCTTCTGCAACTCTCGCTGACTTTATTTCACTGAGCTTTGTCTAATTCCCAGAGGTTTGGCCAAACTTTTAGAGTAAGACGCAGTTTAAATAATGATTAGTTTGATATGGCTTTGGTCTGCCTCAGAACTCCTCTATTACTCAGCAGGATCCGTCTGGACTCTAAACTGCAGGGAGGAGAGGAGGCGTTAAGAGGAAGAGGAGGCCAAATTTGTGGTTTTATAGTTTACACCAGCGATAATCCTCGACAAGGCTGTGTCATTTCTGCGCTCCCTAACAAGTTGTCTTAACAAATATTTTAATTACGTGCTCATAGGCTTCGTCACATCATCTTTCTCCACTGCATGTCTTTTCTGGCAGCCCTACAGAGGAATTCCACACAAAATTTTTCTTCTTTGTCATTTGTTGTTGTGGAAACCACATGAAGAACTCTGTGGTAGAAAGCCGGGCAGGTTTTTATTATGGGTAGCAAATTAAAACTAGCTGTCAGGTTGCACAAGACAAAAATGGAGAATACAACAATGACACGTGAAAATTTTGGATGCATTTCTAAGTCGCATTCTACACATTCTTTGTGTATTTTTGAGTTAGACGCAGAGTAGGAGACAAGTATTTGACCCGTATGTGCCTGTTTTTAATGAATACCTGCATGGTATAATTTTCAACAATCCCGCAGTTACAGCTCTGTGTGTAAACTGGAGTTTAATTGCTAAACACAACACACATTCCTGCCAGAGCTTTATGAGCACTTCAGGACCTGTCAGAGCGAATTGACCGGTTCAAAAAGGGTCCTCCATAAGGAAAAACAATAAACGTCCACAGTAGAGCGCGAGAGAGAGCGTTAAAAATGAAAAGTCATAACCTAAGTTTTCATAAGGTTGTCACTTTTAAACATGCAGATTTCAAGATAAAGGCCGAAAGCTGTTGACATCTCCAACACCCCGGTGGCCTGAATGGTGTTTCCACAGTTTCCAAATTAATCCATCAGCACATGTTAACCTTATGCTTTCATCTAATGTTCTTGCACTCCTTGCAATGAGAAATACAATTTCTCTTCTCTTCAATCGTGTCTCTGTATTTTCTTTTGCTCTCTGTCTGTCTTGTCCTCAGCGCTTGTGATAAAAGGGATCTGCTGTAGTTTGATTGTCTGGCTGACAGCTGGCCATCTGTTTATTTTTCTATTTATCTCTGCCGTCCCGAACCGACACACTGCTGCTCGTGATATCGACAGGTTGGTAAGCACGGGGAGAGATGGATGGACAGATGTGTGAGCCACGGTGCATGTTTTAAATTAAAGATTTGTTTCTTGGGAGTTGTTGGATTTGACACATCTGGACTTCATGCACTCATCAGACAGGCATACGTATACAGTGAAGATACACACAGTGATGAATACCTCCGACCGTGTTTACAGGAGGAAACACTTCAGTTCTTAATCCAGAAATGTGTTTATTCAGATTTTTATCCCTGTATTACAAGGTCAGAGCTTGTTTCATTGTCTGTCTGCACCACAGAGGGGCTTCTGCAGGTCAGCTGTCTTAAGAGACAAAAGTTCATCCCCTGACTCCCATCAAACTGTGTTAAGAGCTTCAGTTTGTCACATGGGTTCTGCCCTGCAGGTGGGAATCTCAAGTACAGTACTTTCTCCTCCCCCTTCCTTCTGAGCATTCACTTGAACAATGCCCAGAAGCCACAAACCTAAATAATGTGTATAAACAGATATTTTTGCAGTTACATTCCCATTAGCGTTGTCCTCTGCACGTACATGAAACATGAAGACTTCCCTCATTGGTAACAAGACTCAGCATCAACAGCTCTCTAAGATTAAATGGCTCAGCATACTGTGTTCACAGTCCTAGTTCACCATGTTAGCATGCTATCATTCACTAATTGGCAGTATAGCTGAGGCCACTGGGAATTAGTTTTGCAGGCCTTTGGTCATAAACCAATTTCACCCCAATGAAAGAGGGTATCGAGCTCGAGCTCGAGTTCTTGGAGGTTAAAGCAGTTTTTCACCAGTTTTCAGTCCAGGATTTTTTTGGGCAGCCCTAAAGGGTGGCTCAATGACACGGTGAGGCCATCCTGAACCAACCCTAAATGATCTCACTCAGTGTTTCAAAGTTAGTCATGTCATTTTCTGAACTCATCTGACACGTTTCAATGGCTTCAAAACTGCTGCTAGCCTGCTCCCATGAGTGGGCGTGGCTTCAGTGCATTCAGCGGACACGCCCCCACAGTCCAGGAGCTGAGAACACTGAGAAATTTGACTGGGTGGTAAATAACACTTTCTTCTTTGGTCTGACAAACTCAGAACAGAAAATAGTTTTTAAAGTCAACAGAATTTATCTTGTCTGTCGCCGATTCCAGGGCAATCCATCCAAGAGTAAAGATGTTTTACTCAAAACCCCAAAAAGAGACATCAACCTTAGTATTCATATCTATAGTTATAGAGACGTTTCAGTCTGGACCAAAGTAGTGGACTGACAGGACGACATCAACATCCCTAGAAGCATGCTGCTACCATGGTTAAAGATGTGCATGCAAAGAGAAATCCTGAACCAAAAGAACAACAACAAAGAACAACACACAAACCAACATCTCTCTGATTTCACCTCCCCAGGCTAGCATACCAACACACTCTTGTAAAACTGCAATAACTCTGCACCACTGCACATGTGTAGCGTAGCAGGGAACATCTTCCAGCCTAGCGTGGCATGTTTTGCGTCTGTCCGTCCTCAGGCATTGGAACAGGTTTGTTCCACTGGCTGAAACTAAAGAGAAGGGGTAGGTGAGGTCACGTGGCCCCCTGACCTCTTAACCCTTGCTGTGTTAACCTCTGGCACCGGGCTGTATCTCCGTTAGCTGCTAACCGGATGCAGCGTTTGCCCTGAGAGGTGGCTGTTTTCTCTGCCCATCTGTGCCGATGCATTGACCCTGACCGGACATTCCCAGACCATTTCCACACCTCTGACCCTGCCGGAAAAACGTCCCCACCTTTCTCCATTACTCATCCTTCCTTGTGTCTCCATTCATCGGACCTTTCTGTTGGCTACATTCTCCCTAACTGAATTACATCGTAGCTGCAGGGGGGGAAAGATGAGCCAGCCTTGATGATTGACAATCAATGACAGACAGACTCATCAAACAGAGGAGGGTGTCTTCTTGCTGTTTGTTGTTAGCATTGTGTTCTGGGGGGCTGACGACGATGGTGATGATGATGATGGTGGTGGTGGTCATAATGATGACGTGGACAAGTTTATGGGAGCAGAAAGAACAGGAAGCTCTGTTAGTAAACTCCATCCTGATGGCAAAAGCCACAACTGGGCTCTAGTCAAATGTTCTGCTGACTGATTTGTCAAAACAAGCCTGTGATCTCTCTGTTGTCCAAAGATATATCAGATCTCTATATGCATGTTTTTATTTCTTTGTTGCATTGTGTGTGTTTTTACAAGCATGTGTTATTGCATAAGAGCCCCATGAAACCTGAACCGTACGTCTGCAGTCTCTTTGGTCCACATGATAGTCTCTGGTGTTGTTTAGCGTCGAGGAGACAAAATCAGTGTTGTTCTCCTCCGTCCCGGGGGATGCCTAAAGAAGACAAAGCACCCTTCGAAAGGACAGTCAGTTCGCTCTCTGAGTAATCTCCGTCCTTTTCATTATGAACTTTGATTCGATCCGTTCAGCTGTTGTTTGTGCTGTTCTTTCATACGCTACAAGCCTCCACAGCCACCACAGAACAGTAAAGCTGGCCGCACTGTTCAACAGGGGAGCCATGAAGCCATTAAACACGACCAGATCAAAGCCAGACTCTTTATTCCTGGAATACAGCAAGATTTTTTTTTCTTTTTATTACTTTACAGTCGTTTCTGCTGAAATACGAATGGTTGTGTTTGTCTAGTGTTCAGATAATTTATCTTTGTGTCTCGAGACCTTTGGTCGAGCTCAGTGGCCTCAAATATTCAGAGGGATTGTCAGTTTGCCATGTTTGCTTTGTGTCAACTGCCTTTGTGTCCCTGTCTGATGTTCATCTTTTAGCACATTATTTTGGTTTGTTTTACTGTTTTGAACTTCTTCAGCTTCGCTCAAGACACACAGAGACCAGCATCTGTGTGCAGCTGGGGACACGGAAACAGTGTCGCAGACAGAGAACTTCGGTTTCTTTTCTGAATTAATGTCACGTTCTCAAACTTGCATTCAGTTACCTCTTCCAATAATTTGCATCAGTATGTATTTAAGACCTGAAAGCTCTCTAGTCAGGGAAAAATCCTATACTATACTATACTACTATACTATAGTTCAGTAAAAGTAACAATTCTGCAAAATAAAAATATGCTGCCTTCAAAATTTCACTTTGTTTTACTTTATCTCAAAATTTACAAAGTATAAAACTAAAAATACATCTGTTACAAAGTGTTGCATAAGTATTACAGAACATTTATAACAGAACAATGTTTACCTATGCATTGTAGTGCAGAGGTTGGATTAAGTGAGTGGAAATACTCGAGTAAATTACCTCTAAAAACTATTTAAGTACAGCAGAAATGTATCTTTGTTACTTTCCTCTTACTTTGTAAGTGTTACGAATACATGAAGTTCTTAATATTTTTGGTTCTTTATTGTCTCTCTGGCATGTCATGTCTTTCCTATTTGAGGTGCTTGGTGTTTGAAGTATTTCCTTATTAATAAAATTAAACTATTATTTGGGAATTAGTCTGGGGCTGCAAATAAGAATTATTTTCATTACAATTCCCATCGTTACTTGTCTCACCGGTCAAAAACCCAAATGTATTCCATTTACAATGATATTGAAAGGCAGGAACGTACCAAATACAATAAATGTTTGCAAAGCTGGAGAATGATCGACATGTTTTGTTTAATAAATTACTTACATGATTGACCAATTATATAAATTGTTGCAGATCCAGAAATCAAGTCATTAACTCGCCCTTTAAGCACTAGTACAGTGTGATTTATATGTTAAAAAAGCCTCCTCTGTGTATGTGGAAAATTTCAGCAGTAAATTATTCTCTCTGTGACAAATGAAAGCAGGTGAAGGCTATCAGGAATCATTTGTCTGGCAATTGGGCTGACAAAAGCTGTGCATATCCTCAAGGTTTTTCCCTTTAGGACAGAATCTAAGTGGAGACATGTGGCGTGAGGTGATGCACACATCCAGGTATGTCATTATTCTACCATCTGTCTGCGTGGCTGATTGGCCGAGCAGCACCTCAGGACAGTCTCATCGCCCTGCTTTCCAACGTCACCAGACAGGTTGATTCATACAAGGATGATACTGCACTCAGTGCTCACATTCCTCGATCCCTCCTTTTTCATACTGTCCTCCCAGTTCTTGCATTTATCTCTCTCTCTCTCTCTGATTCATGTGCGATATCCATTTGTGTGATTGATTTTGATCAGAGCTGGATTTAACAGATGCTCACATGACGAGATCTGCAGCATTTATCGTCTGCGCTCACAGTTGTTCCTCTTCTTCTTGTTTACATGATTGTCAGTATCTCTCAGTAGTTTCTCCTCTCATCTGTTTACCATGTACCCTTTTGTTTTATGGAGAACAGAGGAGAAAAAAAAGCATCTTGCATCAAGCATCTCTGTAAAGTCCAAGAACAACAAGACCATTACTGGAAAGAGGCCTTGCAAACTGGCCTTGCTTCTACACATGGTTTAAAGATGAGGAAACCCTGTATCTGATATTTCTTTTTTTTAAAAAAAGGGAAATCAATGTTGAACAGCTGTTATACTCACTTATTTAATGAAGGTCAGGTAAAAGACCTCACAGGAAAAATACATTACCATGTAAAATTGTTGCCTTGAAGAGGGAATGTTCCTCCAGCTTCCTCTCCTTTCCTCCTCCCCCTTCCTTATCTGTACTCTTTTCCCATGATTTACTGTTATCAAACTTAAAAGACTTTGAGGACAGTAGTAAGGACTTGATCGTTTCGATGGTCATGGTCAGCATTCACAGAAAACAGACCCGGACGATGCACTAAGGATAATATAGTGTTGGCGACTTTGGCAGCAGGCCTGCAGTAAAGATAATCTAACGCCACCAAGATGTCTGGAGTGGCCTCATGAGTTTTCCCAGCAGTGTGCCTAAAGCCTGCAAGGTTTTACTCTAATCCACTGGAGAGAATTAAAACTGATAGTCCCCATCAAAGGAGCGTTTTCCCCTGCAGGCAAAAGACCCGCGCACTCTCCCACTTTCTTCATCTGAGTCCAAAGTGTTCCTCAGGAGTGATGCCCGATGGGACAAGGTACACGACCTGTATCCTGAGATTTCTTTCAAATTTTAAATCGGGTAGAGAGGAGTGAACAAGAGAGAAAGTGTTAGTGTTAGTAAAACTGAACTTTGGTTTCGCGCTTCAAAGTTTCCTGGAAGAAGCCATTTAGCCCCTCGCCACCAAGTGACGCAGTTTGTTTTGAAAAGAGTCGAGTCAAAGCTCAGTTAAGACACACAGTCATAACATGCGTGCTCTTAGATACTTTCCATGAAAATCACAGATTATGAATAAATGTCCAAAATCTGAAAAAAGACTATAAGTCCAGAGGTTGCTTGATAATCTCAATGCTTTTAGGTTTTCTTCATCATCAAAGTAATCCAGTGGTAGGTAACGCTACATCCGTAATTGCTTTGCAAAAAGGAACTGCTGCCAAATGGTTTATTTGGCATATTTTGAATGGTGGAAATTTGACAAATCTTATCTAATCTAATCTAAAAAGGACAAGGTACAAGTTGTAGGCCAAAGCTAACTCACTGGCCCAACAGGATCAGGCAATAGGAGTGTAAAAATTCATTAAGATGTTGCACTTTTATTGACATTAATTAGGATCAGAATGTCATCTGTGTGGTTTTTATCTTCGCGGACACTGACACTCACCTCTATCTGTTTATATACTGATACTACCCTCTGCTGAAAACCAAAAAAGTAGCCCATTTTATTCTGAATATAGTATAACATGCCTGGCTAACACGTGCTGCTAAATAAAATGCGTGAAAATGAAACAACTTTTCAAACTAGTTGAGGAGTTCACTTACCACGACTCTCATCTGCGATTGCTGTTCCTTTTTACATGTTCCTCGTGTGGCATTTCTGGTAGAAACATGGGAATGCTGTATTTTAATCCTCCCCACAAGTAACAGAAGCAGATCCAGGTTTCGCGTGCGGTTACCGCCTGCTGTTTATCCAGTTTGCCAGACCTGTGTTCCCCAAACACATCTGATTCATGCTTTGAATCGTCAAACCCGACGATTTCTTTAAACACTTGCATCATCTAACTTTTTCTCCATCCAAACACATGTGCACTCCTCCGCTCTGTCAGGAAAGTGTCTCTGCCTGGCTGCGCAGCGTTTTTCTGTGGCCTCTGCCACGCGGTGCAATCCCGTGAGGCCGATTACCACGCAGGTTAAACTCTTAAAAGTTTAAAAGTCGCTAAAAGTCATTAAATGAGCCGTGTAATCACAGGTTGTTATCGTCATTTTAGGTTTATGATGATACACTTAGATGATGTAATACATGTGTCTTCATCTTCTTAAATGATGAAGACATTAATGAGCAAGTCTGCTTTACTATGTCACAGCGTGTTATAATGATGACTAAACGCTATTATCTTAATGGAATATGAACCTCATACGGCCCTAGATCTTTGTTTTTGTGATCATGATTGACAGTTTACCTAGTGGTCAAACTGGGGTTGTATACAATAGGTTGTAAAGTGGCTGCTTGGGCCTATAGATGTACGTATAACCCACATTTCTGAAGTCTTTTAAACAAACTCTTTAAACTGGAATTGATCAGCAAAGAGCAGGAAATGACTTGTCAGGTGGTAAAGATGTAAGAAAGGTCAAGGGAAGGAATTAGGAGTGGGAACGACAGCCCACCCTCGCCCGCAATAATCCTGTCCACCTTTTGGAAGTTTATGCAGGTGGAAAGAATCATTGCCTCTATATGCTTTGGGTAAACTGCGACAGGCTGAGTATGTATAGGAGAATCCTTTCCAAATATACAGTGCAAGTCATTCTCAGCTCTCCGCATACCGGGCGTGGGTGCAGCAGACCTGAGCGGCCTGTCATGCACGTTAGCTGCAGGCCATCATTGATCAGTGGCCAGTTTCCACTCACGCCATGTCAAAGGCACAGCAAATAAACAGAGAGGAGGAGGAGAAGGAGGAGGAGAAGAAGAAGAAGAAGAAGAAGAAGCCTGGGAGAAATCACAATGGAACACAATAAGCAGAGGGAGGAGTTCAGCGGGGAGGGAAACCGATGAAGAGATGATGGAGGGATGCAAGCAGGGAAAAGCTGCAAGGACGCAATCAAGGGGGGAGAAAATAATAAAAAACACCAATAAACAATGGCATCCTAGCCCTGTCTGTGACCCATTATGGATGGGTTTTCTTTTGTTTGTTGATAACCCCGAGAGCAGCGGATTATTTACCCGTCTTACCGCATGGCACCGCTTATTCCACATGGCATTTGCTAAAAATGTGCTGTGCGGCGGACTTTTTACGCAGAACAAAAGGTGGAGGAAAGGTCAGCCTGTTGCCATTGTTGGTTTAGCATCTGGCTAAAAGAGGCTTAGCGCTTCACCACATGTTTAACTGCTTTCGTGAAATATTTTTGCTGAGCTTAAATTCACAGTGTTGGTGTAGCATTGAAGCGCTCACCTGTGTGCGCTCTGGGCTTTTGCGACCACCAAGAGTCAGTATAATCATTTAATCTCAATCTTAATCTTAGAAATTTGCCCCGCGCCTTTCAACTGTCAGATATCAGCGTTAGCCTCAGCTTCTGTGCAGCGGCTTCAGAGGACCGCGCTGACGTCATGTCTTTATCACTGTTTCTCCTCAAACGATGGGGCCCTGAGTGTAAGACGGCTGAATAGAGTCCATTCTTTATATCTGCAGACCCAATATAACCTTTAGACCTCCCTCACTGTAACAGACTCTCTTTAACTTAAGTCTGTTCTTCGTCTCCGTCTTTCTCCCTCCATCTTTTTCATGTGTTAGCTCTGCACTGCCACCGCTGTGCGCACACACACTACATTCCAGCCTCACGGCTCTCATCTCAGGTAGAATAATATTATCTCAGTCCAGTGTCCGTCGTTCATACGATCTTCAGCGTGGGACTGTACAGTACCTAACCATGTCCAGACTGCGCTTCTACTTAAGAGGGTCAGACTGTACCGTAGGTCATAATTAACCTGAAACAAAGCACTGACCTATGACAAATAGACTGTAACACTACACCCCCTCCCGCCCGCTCCACATAGCACAGTCCAGCACGCCACTGCACGACACGGCCCGCTACAGTGTGATGGAGATGGAGGGGTCCTACAGATCAAACCTGGCCCGAGGCAACGAGGGAGCATTCCAAGGAAATATGTAGACGTTACAACAGCGGGAAAGTTTGGGAAATAACTCTGGAAGTGCAAGGGAATTACTTCTGAATTACATTAAGTGCTGTCCCCTACAGCCAGAATGAAGTGGATGATATCGTCCTGCACTCACACGTGTGATGGTTATTTATACTGCAGCTGCAGTGAGGGTTATTTGGAGAGCATCTTAAGGACAGCTGTCTGGTTAGCTGGCTATACACCAAGCTTCTAGTTTTACCTTTACCTTTATGATTTAACTTCATGCCTGTAGTTAGTGGTTGTAGTTTAGATTTAGTTTTGTGTTGGAAACCCTTTTAGACACTTTTCAAAACAAAATTGGACAGACAGGACAAATAAAAAAAGAGGTACACACGTGACAAAGGACAATGGTGATACGTACAATAGGCTACATAAAATAAAGTGCATCAGGCCCAGAGACGAACACACCAGGCACTTGTATTATTCGCTGCAAAATACATGTCAGTTTCTTGCCAGCAGCATTCCTCATTGCTGTTTACAGCGCCTGTCATACCACATTTGCAGTAGACTGCTACATTGCGTATCAAATACAGAAATATGCTTCATCGTGAACAAAAAAAAATGCTTGACAGCTCTGTGCTTGCAGGGTCATGAGAATATTTGGATCTACAAACAGCGTAATGGGAGTCCAAAAGTTGCAGAAATGCTGGCTTATAGTATCACTGCAGTTTAAGTTTTAGCTGATCTGTTGCATCCATATAGTCTCTCCCACATAATCCTGTCATCCCTTATTCCCGTCCTCAGCTAATTGCAACAGAAAACACACACAGACGCTCCCCACAGCTTTTAACCATGCCGTTACCACAGGTATGTTAACTGGGCCTGGCTTTGGTCTCCATGCATTAGCTGCACATTCCAGTGGTGCGGATAATGGGACGTTCTATTAGGAGCTATTTGCGGCCGTGCTGTGGCGTGTTTCACCAGATTCCAACATTAGCCGGGGTTTTAACCTCGTCGGGTGAAGGATAGAAGGGGAGTGAGGGGCTGATGCTTTGTCTCCATTTGTCTTGTTTGTTTCTGTTGTCGGCCTCCCTCCCTGTATATTTGCTCTGTGTAGTTGCAGACCGTCATGGGAACGTGTGTTTGTTTACTTTCTGTATGCATGTTGTGCACTTATATCTGTGCTAATTTAGACCGCCGTCTATCTTTGTTTCAAAGTCTCTCTCCTTCATGTACAGTACATGTCAGAGTACTCTCTGCGTGGTCTGTATGTTGCTGCACATGTACACGCCATACATGCATGTGTACTTCATAACTCTGTGTGTGCGTGTGACCATCAGAGACCTTGTGGCCAAGACAGCAAGGGGTGGCCTGTTGACACTGAGCCATGGCAGGGGAGCTTCCTTCTCCCCAGCTTATAGAAAGCAAACAAGCTAATCAGAGCCAGCGCTCCGACCTCCTTTTAACTCTGCAACGATTCAGTCAGGCGGACAGAGGACGACGGTCGTCCTACTGCGGAGGAGTTACAGTTGAAGTGAGAAAAGAGTCTGGTGTGGAGGTGACGGAGGGGAGCATGCAGATGTTCCCCCAGCAACCTCTGGGAAACGCGGGTAGTCTAAATATTGCTAATACTTCACGAGCCACATCCTCACTACCAGCTCTTACCGATCTTGATTTTCGCTAAACATATGCAGACTTTTTTTGAAGTGATGGATGAGGTGATGTTTCACTCGCTGACAAAGCGGCTTCATCTCAAAGTCCGTTTATTAGCTGCTCTAGCTATCGTATCGCACGAGCTTCATTAGCAGAGGGAGCTTTCCAGTTATCATGACCATTTTCTGAGAATTATAAGGACTTCTCATCCATGTAGTTTTGACTTCATTTCACCTGGATTTTATGAGCCTACTCGCTAAATATTGCTGTGTCTCCTGCTTGCCTGTTAATCTCTCTAACAGGCAAGTTCAGAAATGCTTTTGGCAACACAGAAAAAAAGTTGCTAATTATGCTCCAGATTCTCTATTAGTAGAA
This sequence comes from Nibea coibor, assembly GCA_023373845.1. NCBI lineage: Eukaryota > Metazoa > Chordata > Actinopteri > Sciaenidae > Nibea > Nibea coibor. The sequence goes on along the minus strand of CM041739.1, from coordinate 11,457,665 downwards.
CAAAAAGTATGAAATATGAACATGTGTAGTAGTTTTTGAACAGCATTGTTAAATGTTTTAATTTTTATTAGTTATCAAGTTTTAGTTCAGTCAGGCAACTTTATTGGATTTGTTTCCTCTCCTTGTGTCTTGTCATGTCTCTAGTTTACCTTAAAATAAATGTTCTTAAAAACTGTATTTCTCTAGGAAATAAAAAAAAACTTCCAACAACGAGCCTTATTTGTTCCAGCTTTCTCTCTACAGTTTATTCAGGTGTGTTGATGGCTGAAGACTGATATCTTCCACCAATCGACTTCTTTCTATCGTTCCCATCGTTTTCTTTTCCATCTCGTTCATGTGTGTACTTTAAATGACCTTTTGCAAGTCAACAAATTTTAGTTCCCGCTCCCTCACCCTACCGCTTGTGTTTAGATTGCCCAAGTGTGTCTTTTAATACATTTTGTTGTGTACAGATCGTAGTCAGAGATGCAAACATACAGAAGCTATAAGACTTAACAGAATTACGTAGTGTAATCAAATGTGTGTTTTTCACTGAAAATACTTTAATCCTTCCTCATTTGGTGTAGCGCTTCTTTCCAGATGGTGTTGCAGAGTTCAGTGTGTGTGTGTGTGTGTGACATCCCATGCAGGTTTAAAGTCCTCCATAAACCTTTGTAAACACACTTTCCCCCCCATCCCTTGAAGACCACAAACAAATAAATCACAGACTTCAAATTAGCATCAGTCTGTACTTCACAGCATGCACACTTTGACGCAAGACGACCTTTGTCTCACCTGATCACCCCCGGAGTGTAATAAAGAACCTACTTTTAGACAGTTTGGCGATTACCCATGATCCCCCTCGCCACGGCTATCCTTGACCCACTAACAGGAGCGAGCTAGGAATAATTTATGTGAACTCTGCGCTCGTCCCTTGAACCCTTTGCATGGTGTCAAGTTGTGTCCGCGAATTTTGGTCCCGGCCATATCTTTTTCTGTCAACACTCTCACGCTCCACATCCTGACCGCCCTTCACCAGGGGAGAGGAGAGCAGCCCTCTCTGCATCTCTCTGCCTCATGACAGAGACCATTTGGCAGCTTTGTTATCTATCTCTGCTCTTCTTCACTCAAGGTCTGGCCTCCTCCCAAGACCAGACAACTCACGCACATGCAGGATGCAGATGCATTGAGAAGATTTTTCTCCCAACAAGACTGAAATCACCGGCGTGGAGGCTAATGGAGTGAATTCCAGTTATATTATGAGCACCGATCAGCAAAGTTAAGGCTCATTGTTACGATTCTGTACCCAGTTTTGAACTTGGAAGTCAGTTTGGGCCAATTTTCACCTGCAGACTTCAAAATTTCTTTTTCTGTTTTCTGTGAATGAGATCTCTTGATGACGACCACAGCTCAGAAAATCTAATGGGAATAGAAAGTGAGGAGAAAAGTATTGTGCGCATTGGTTAAACCACAAAGTGTTCTGTATTGCCAATTCTGAAAATCAGATCTGCCCCCCCGTTCCTGTGATGTTCTTCCACATTTTGATGGTAGAAAACCGCAAACATTGCCAGATTTTTTTTCAAATAAGTGTTGCTGTATAGATTTGTTGAACGTCTGCCAAGTCCTATGTCGATTTACTATGATCATCATTCCAGTTACATGGATTTGAGGAGGAAAGGGAATGTACTGCGGTTTGCTTCACCACATTATGTTATCATTTATTATCATTACCCTGATAACGGTGCCTGCTTTGCACATTTGGATTTGTTTAGACTCGTAGAGAGCCTTAATATAAGCCTCTTTTTTTCATTTGTAGTCATGTGTATCTCGTACCAAGAGAGAGGAAAGGTCAGGGTGAAACGCGCATGCAGTATTTATACGTATGTATCCACACTGTGCTGTAACAGAGATGCCTATCGAACGCAGTCCTAAGTGAAAAAAGGTGACGCTCCCTGTGACATGAATGCTGTTTTCCACTACCATGAAAATGAAAGTCCTCGCAGATGTCTACATATGGCAAACACGCTCGTTATCGAATCAACGGCTGCCTCTGTTCTGCCCGGTGTTTATGGCATCAGTAACTTCAGAACACTATTGAATAAAGGAAATAATCCTTCCTCATGGCTGCGCAGTGTGTCGGTGTCAGATGGATTACTGAAGCATATATAAAACACATCACAACACACATATGGTCCCCCAAGCTCTCTTTAAGGACGGCTGCACAGTGGCCCAATCTGCAGATTCGGTCAAACAAACATCAAAGAAGCTGGAAGTTTAAACAACTTGATCGTCTGTGTACTGCAGCGGAGGAAACCTCATAGTCCGTTAACCCGAGACATGCACGCCTCGGTCTTTCCTGCAAAGAGTGAGACAGCACAGGGCTGACACACCTCTGTGGGATTACTGTAAACGTTAGTGCGGTGTGCCAGTCCGTGCAAGCTCCACGACCGTGTGCATGTGTGGCGTGGGCCTCTGCGATACAGATCTTGTGGAGTATGTCCGTCGCAGTTCTGTCCCATGTGAAAGTTTGTGTGCAGGGAAAGGAAGACTTGCAGCAGGTACTCGTGTCACTGTGGTGAGTCATACTTTAAGGGCCGGGGGGATGCTGGAAGCTCTTCAAAGTGACTTTGTTGCAGTTGCGGTGAAATGAGCTGAGAGGATCTGGATTCAGCAGATGAAAGTAGCAGAGAGAGTGTGGTGGGGTTGGTACACAGCATGGATCTGAAGTGGAGGAGATCTGGGCCACAAGATGTAACACCCGCCCTATACAATCATGTGTGTTGTACAGGGCAGTAAACACTTAGGGTAAACAGCCTGTTCTTGTTCTGGGCCCCCTGTATGTGAGCTGACTGGGATAACTGTATGTGGGCTTCAAGACCTGCATGCAGAAAAGAGAAAAAAACGAGACAAAGACAGGAATAAATTATCCAGAAAATCATGTTGACGTGAGAAAAATAGAGCAAGTGTAGAACACATTATTCTGAGCCTTTTGAAGTTCAAAAACACTCCCACAAAGTGAACTGCGTGAAGACCAGAGATTTAGTGGATTTTTTCATCTATTTGTTATGCTTCATTTGATTCCAACTTCAGGAAACATGGCATATTATTTCAATATGCAATTACACAGAGAGAACGCAAAAGCGAGATTGAACACAGGCTTATATATTCATACGTATTTTATTGACACCATCGGGGAGTTTCAAACAGGAAAACAGCAGCCACGACAGCGTTTCTGTTTAACCTTTATCGTGTAATGTTTACTGTGCATCAACGTATACAATGCATACATCCTGAATGCTACAGCGACCACCTGGCTGACCGTGCAGCTGCACCGTGCGGCACTGGCCTTGAATGCAACTGCATGACTTCGAAGCCTGCAGAGCCGTAATGAGGGAATCCATCAACAAGAGGGCAAACAGTCAGCACGGGAAGAAGCAGGTGCGAATGTATACTGGAGCATTAAAAAAAAAAAAGAAAGAAAAGACTCTTCTGGAAAATATGGAGACTTTTTTTATTCCCAAAAATGGAAAAAGGAACAATTACAGCAAGTTAAGTTTATTCTTCAAGGAAAACATTTTGGTGAAAATCCTTGAAGCATAAAGCAAATGACTTGTTGACAAATTAACAGGCTAGATGATGAATAGACAGACCTCAGGCACAAAAGCTAAATCATTTCCTTGCACTACAAAACCCTTTTTTTTAAGTATGGCAGTAACAAATGTGGAAAATTATGGGGACCCCTTTTCTCCTCTTGACTTTCCCTCTACAGTCCGTCAGTCTAGCCTCATATAATCTGTCCTAAACACACTGTGTGTGTTTCCTAACAGCTGGGCTGGTCCCACTGAACCAAAGTACCATGGATGGCTGCTAATAACCCACCCTAATAATCCCTACATTACCTAACGTATTTTTGCGTTCAGTGCCATTAAATACCTATTCATTATAATGCCAAGAGTTAGCACTATTGTGACCCATAGGTGGGACCTGACGCTAGACAACGGCTGGTTGACTCTGCGGTGGTTCAGCGGACTGCCTCGTGCCCTTGGGTGGTGATGCTTGGTGATTACCCCAAAGTTCCACAGAGGTGAAGCCCAGAACAGCGCTCCCTCAGCAGGGCATCTGGTTAATGAGAACTGGGCGTGCTGCTGGAGCCCCAGACTGGAACGATAGGAAATATACACACAAGCTGGATACTGTACTGGGAGACGACCACAACCACACACACACAGAGTCTCAATGTTCATTTGATCAGTGGTCCATTTCCTCCTCACAGTGGAACATAGGGAGAATCCCGCTGAGAGGACTCAAGACAAGTAGCTGAACATTAAACACACATTTGATGGCTTACATTAAAGTCACATTTTCTGAAACTGGCAGATTTGACTCTTAACAGTATTCATATGTAGATGCGGTACTGTAATGTTGTAATGGAGAGCGTTCTGCTCTGCTGCAAACCTTCTTAGACTCTGATTTCGCAAGTGTTTTTATCCGAGATCAAGTCTGAGTCTTAGATAGCATGAGGGTTCGCAGTGCATGTCTTGATTACACGACTCTGAATGCAGGGTCTAATTGGACGCATGGAGGAGGCTCCCCTGGAGGATGGCTGGATATACACTGGGGACTCTAGGAACTTTACTGGAAGCCATTAAGGAAACAAGACATTTCCGACCGCAGGGAACAAGAAAATCGGCTGAAAAATGACGAGAAAGGGAGAAAAAATGAGACGCTTCAGGGCTAAATTGTTAAGAACATGATTGTGCAGTGTGTGCGCGTGTGTAAAGGAGGAGTGGCGGTGTTTGTTTGTGTGTACGTGTGCGCGTGTGTGTGTGAGGCCTCTTTGTCCAGGTCGCGTGCCAAATTGCAGGTTGGCATGGTAAACAGTGTGCCGCTTTTCGAACTACAGAGAGCTACACACAAACAACATGCTGTTAGATAAGCACCTCTGTCCAGTCATCCAGCTCTCTTATCCGTATCGTCATCAGTCAATCATTTAATGTCATCAGGTTTCAATTTTGAGCTTCAGCTTCTTTGGCCCCCTGTGGCTGCGCCTGTTTCGCTCTTCAAAAGCTCTGTGTTTTCAAAGGGGGAACACTGTAGCTCCAGAGAAAAGAACGGTTTGAAAACCGCAGTCCGTGTGTCACTTTAACTCCTTTTGGAGAAACTGACAGAAACTCTTCATTACGGCTGAAGCATTACATGAAGCGCGGGGTCGGGGAACGTTAACTGTGACGCACTTGAACGGCGCTGGAATCTGTAATGGCACCTGGAAGTAATTGCGTTTCCCTCCCTGAAATATTTATGTATTGGTGAATTATTCTAAGCATGTTCCCGGTATTTATTTCTACAATGATGTCTGGCTGCATGGCAGGATAACTACGCCGCCAATCTGTCAGCTCTGAAAGTGGAGGAATTAAAACAACAGCTGCTGCGTGTGTGTGTGAAATGTGCATCTATTGACAGTGCAGCGGCAAACGGAGTCCAACTGTATTCCTCGTTAAAGTAAAGGCAGCCCACCTTCCCTCAGGCTTCCCTTTTTACATGCACTACCCCATATCCAAACACTGTTAAAGACTCATAAAAGCTCAGCATAATATTTTCATATCTGTCATCTTATTCCATTATAAAGAAGCCAAAGGGAGAGGAAGTTGCCTTCGTTGTGTGGTATCCATTCCCATCATAATACACAAGCTATAGTTTCCCATGGGTGTGTTTGCTGTGATGTCTTGTGGCACCAAAGCAAACAGACACAGTCTGCATGGGGCTTAGAGACCTGGTGGATTTGTTTAGTCTTGGTGGGCAGGACACAAGGAGAGAATTTAGGTACTCTTTGGATTCATGCTTGTTTCTCTTCACTGTGGTCTTTGTCTTTAGGAGTTATTTGCCTTTGTAATTTCCAGTTTATTATAACTTTGGTTTTATTTCTTTGATACGATCATCTGAGTCAAGTTTCGTACACATGTTGCTGTATTTCCAGATTTTACCAATTACTTGACATGAGTCGTCCGATTAATCCAGTTGTTAAAATAAACTTTAAGCCATGCCCGAGGTGTGGCAGCATCAGATGGTCATCTACTTTGGTCCAGACCAACATCAACTACTGAATTAATTGTCATGAAATTTTGTACATGTCAACATCTTCAGGTCAAAGCAAAAACTAGTGACATTACAGCCTCAACTGTACTTTGTGTTTAGTGCTAATATCAGCATATTAAACATCAGCAGCAGCAGTAGTAGTGACGTCGACATTTAACTCAAGGCTTCTCGTAGATGATGCACAAATATTGAGTCGGCTATTCACAAAATAAGCCAGTTACTTGGAGAAAGCCTTGGCGATGAGGAAAACATTTCTTCATCAGGATGAACTTTAGGCTCTAGGCACTTATTTATTTTCTTAACTCAGCTATGCAGTCCACAATTTATTTGAATTTAAGTCCATCATCATTAAAACACATCAACTGCCTTGCCTTCACCGCTTTTGATGCACCGTTTGGTCACTAATGTACACATGATGTGCTTTTTGAATCCTCGAAAGATATGCCAATCCTTTTATTTTTGAAATACATCTCTCATAATAAAATATATCATCTTTTACTGACCTACAGTCATAAACCCATAAACCATAGACTCACACTGCGCACCACACCTGTAACAATTTGTTCTGCACTTAAGTAAACTACAATGGCTACCACCCAAAGACAACCACGGAAATGGCTCCAACAATCACCGTCATGAAGCACACTCTCAGTTCAGATACCCACCAGCGCCTGCAGTGGGATGTTTCCTTACTAGGTTAAGTGGTGAGATATACTCAGGTTTAAGCGGTGGGGTGTGTATGTGTCAGGCTGAGGTGGGTATGTACCGTATGTTGAGGACGGTGCTGAAGGGTGGGGAGCGTGGGTGAAAGGTGACACCCTGACAAGTGGTGTTTACGAGAGCAGAGAATACCAAAGGACAACTGTGGGCCGCCTTGAATATGAGATAGAAGGAGGGAAAAAGGAGGAGGGTCACTGAGACGAGATGTGAGTGAGTGAAAGTGCAAGGAAGGCGGAAGTCAAGATCCAGGCGTGAAGACGTGACAGCGATATGAGGATCCCTCTCAGACTGACAGCGGCTCTTAACCTGGAGGTCAGAAAGAGAGAGAGGTGTGGAGAGACATAGGGACAACCACAGAGGGATCATGGGAAAAAAAAAACAACTTGTCAGCCATCTTCCAACATTTGTGTGCATGTTAATTTCATCCATCTCTTGTCTATCTTTTATTGGCTGAATGTGCGCTGGGCAGGCGTGCCTGCAAAGAAAATGTGAATGGGTATGTGTGAGGGTCAGAGGTGGCCTGTGTTGGAGTACAGTGGCAGATTTATGGGCTCCAACAGGCTGGAGGCTGGAGGTCACATGCTGACTTTGTTACACGCCTCAGCCAGCACATACACACTCGTGCAGAAAGCGGTGGCACACACTGAATACCAGCCTACTGATGCCAGGTCATGAGTGTTGAAGTCAAAGTAATAGATAAAGCAGGAAATGAGGCTTGACTGACGTGTGTGTTTGAGTGTGCGCACCAGTATGAGTAAGCTTCCCATCTGGCCCCCGAGGGTAAACCATATAATGTCTGATTAAGATAAAGGATACAGGACATTGATCAGTAAAGAAACAAGCTCCGGACTGCGGATGAAAGAACAAAGCGGGATCGTGTTGCTCTGCATCATTAATATCTATCACGAGCAAAACGAAGCTGAGAAGAGTCAGACGTGGATGGATGAGTGGATGAGATGCAGAGAAAGGAAAAAGGAGGGAGAAGTTTCTCAGGGTCATAGTGTTGCCCCTCTCTTCCTTACTCCATTCATTCATTATCTCCCTCCCTTCTGCTGTCATTCTGCAGAAAGCGCTTTTATCTCCTATCGGGTGGTTTGGTTGTGACCTGCAGGAAGAGTGTTTGCATCAGTTCAGCATTTAACTATTTATTCTGACGTAAACCTGAAGTGCATGTTTCTGCTACTTTATCGTCCTCTCTGCGTGTTTTCATTTCAGCTCTGTCTTAGCTAATGGGCTTTGCATGTTTGGGCTTCAGAAAGAGTTTAACATTTCGGTAAATAGTCTTATTTGTTTTCTTGAGCTAAATGAGCAGACTGATACCACTGTGGATGTTTGTCCACTAAACATCACACAGGAGACAGTTAGCTTACCACAAAGACTGGGAATGGGGAAATACCAGTCTGGCTCTCTCCGAAGCAGTGGCGCCAACTTAGAGACCCCTTTAATAACTTTTTTAATTAATTTTAAAGCTTGAAAATGGTAGCCATTGACAAAGCTTATTATATAATGTTATACTTTTGTATATACAGTATTTAAATAGCTAGTAGTTGGTAACACTGGCCTAAAGACGACACAATCCGCCTATCAGCACCTCTAAAACTGATTAAAACTAATTAAATGGTTTCATTAGTTAAAATAATATATTTTATGTTTTTGTTACTTTAAAATGAACCATCTGTATACAGTCTTCTTCCACAGAATCTGCCATGTTGGCCATGTGAAGCGAGGGATTGCAATCAATAACTACACTGGTAGATGTGCAGCCTTTAAAATCACACACTGGTCCTTTAAAACATTACATTGCATTTGATTTAATACCTACAAAAGCTGTGCCTCTGTTTCCAGTTGCCGTGCAAAGCTAACTGGCTTCCAGCTGTAGTTTCACTGTACAGACATGAGAGCGGTGTTAATCAAGCGAATAAGCATGTTTCTCAAAGTGTCAAACAATCATATAGTTAAATGGGCTATACTAAGTTTTATTAGTAGACTGTATGCCTGGAAATTACATTCACCCACACTTTAACCAGGCATGCATGTGAGTTTAGAGGTCTGCTATTCATCTGCACATAAACAGGTGCTTTAGGTTCGTTCCTCCTCCTCCTCCGCTGTAATCTCGGACAGCCAGAACAGCTAATTAGGTCCTATTGTGCTCTGTGCCAAACTCTTGTCTTGGTCTTGCATCTTTTTAAACAAGCAGAGTGGAATTGTATTTGTCATCTGAAACATTTGGTCCCTTGTTGCACCTTAATTTTCTACAACAATGGATCTGTTAGAAACAGGCTTTCAGAAATGGTTTTAGCAGAAGGTTGATTTAGAGGGGAGAAGTGTGCTGTGAGAGCCATTTGACCATATTTGGTTCACTTTAAGGCCATATTGGCTTAGCTACAGTCAGGTGCGTGCACACAAAGCCCCCATTGTTGGAAAACCCCAGATAGTTAGTTTTACTATAAACCTTCTCTGACTGATTTATGAGACGGCCCCATCCAGTGAATAAAAATATGAAACATTTCTTAAGCGCTACCACTTGGATCCGAGAGCAAAGTCCCTAAATCATCTTCGAAGTTGCCGCAATATGTATTTCTTGTACTGATGTATCATTTTACCCACAACACCCGTTGATCTGGGACGTCGGCTCAATCCAAGAACCTGTCTGTTGGTCAGAGGGGCGTTACGACCACAAGCGGTTTTCTTCCACTTGGCCCGGCAGTCGAGCGATGAAACCTGAAGCCGTTCTAGTACGGCGCATCAGGGTGGCTCCAGACCTTGATTAGTTTTTGGGTTGGGCTAGGGATGGGTCAGTGCCTCATTCCTTAGTTGTGGTTCAGTGAGAAGGGTTTTTAAATGAAATTCCTTCTGATATCTAATCCGTTTGAGTGCTTTTATTATTGAACAGACAAATTCAGATATACACTACCTTCTTTCCATCCTTTTTCCACTGTCGTTGGCTCATTTGTTGGCGAGGTGAAGAATGAGGGAGTTTGTATTTTAGGCCAGGAGGAGCTGACGTAGCTTGGCAGCGACCAGGTACAGCAGGAGAGCTGGAGGCTGGTCAGTGTTCTTCTTGGGTGTTAAGAATAATTCCCATTACATCAAATAGTAAACATGCATGGAGCAAATGGAGGTGACATGACTGACTTTGGATGAGGCGTTCGATGAGCATGCGTTGAGTGAAATGAGCTAAATGATGGCTCGTGCATCGCTCTCTCTCTCTCTCTCTTTGCAGCTGTGGTCCCCTCTCTGTTGCCTACGTGCTTTACCTTGACCCTCATGCAAGGTCACTACGTCATGAACGCTGATGCAGAGATGCGATTGGCCAACAGCAATGAACGGCACATACCTCTGTCGCGCACTCCCAGCTGTGTTTGACTTTCATTACTTGCACATGAAGCCTATCAGACATATCAGCTGTGTCAGCCATCTATCACAAGTCGCAGCTGCTGTCAGGCATACAAACATAACATAGTTTGAGACACACACTCTTTCTACACACACACACACACACACAACTGTAAATACACTCAGGCACCAGTCTACACTCAACACCTTCACAATAGAGTTTTCTCGGGCAGGCCCATCTGCCCAGAGAAATTCAAAACTCCACATACGTTCACAGATATTTTTTTTAAGTTGCTGTTATGAATTGCAGGTAGATGACTCTAAACTCACAACAGGCTTGTAACATCAGACTGATCCCAGTCTATCACCGACTGTGTTAAAGGCTCGACAGCCATCCCAGCCATGTTCTGACCCCAGGAACCCGAGCAGCTGATTGGACCAAATATGGCGAGCACCAATCGGATAAAGTGACGCATGACCTCCTCCCATAAAGTTCACACTGGGGCAAGTCTGCACCTGCCACAGGAGCAGCTCCATAACACAACACACACATAGACACACTACACTGTCCCTTGAATCACGCAGTATTGAAAGGGGACATGGGTTATGTTACATCAGTAACATCACAGCACAGAGAAGCGAGTAGAAAACCCTGCAGTGGTGACATCGTATCTCCCGGCGCAATGAAATCGTATCCTCCTTACACACACCTGCGCGTGTAAGTCTTTGAAATAAACAGATGATCATCTTTAAAAGAAGCCCTCGATAAGCCTCGTTTTGAAATCTAAAAGAGTTTATGAGCGATCACAAAGGCGGCAGCACTGACGTAAGTGACACGGCGAGTTCGTGTCCCAGCAGGCCGCAGCGGCCGCTCAGATGACATGATGCATGATGTTTTCTGTTGACTGCGATACGGTCGAGCTGAATTTCAGCCAGAAGTTCACATCTTCACCTGTTTGTTACGGCTGACGCTCCGTTTATGTTCTCCTAAAATGATGGCATCAGCACCAACATTTAGATACAGAAAATAAACCCAGTCATAGAAATAAAAACACACACACACACACACATACGGTAACAATACTGAGGAGCTGATGTTTGATCTGACATCTCAAAGATCCATTGTGTGTGTGCACATATAGCTGATGAGCACATGTATGTGTTCTGTTTGCTATGAGCCAAAAGCCAGGATGCAGATGTATTCACTCATGCCTGTTTTCAGCTGCTCCGCAATGAATGACATTTGAATTGTTTGAGGAAACCATTTGAACGTTTTCAGCAAGGATATTTTGTTGCCAGTTCGCCCCAAATCCTCAATTTAAGTCATCCAAAAGATACTTAACATGCAATTTGCTTCAGCACTTAATCTGTTCAATGCTTCAGAACAACGCGAGTGTGCTACATTTTATACTGCTTGCTCACCTAATTTGGCACTGCCGCACATAATCGATCACGTCCTTACGTAATGTTGACTCTCAGCCATGGATTCTTGATCCACATGTATCACATTGCATTAGAGGGTATTTGTTTAGGTTAACCACGGCATGATTAGAATCAGACCAGATACAGCAGAGTATTGGTGCTTAGTGGGTGGATCAGGGCAGGTATGCAGGGCTGGTTGACTGACGGCGTTAAACCAAGCGAGGGAGAGGAATAGACTGGATCTTATATTAAAGGAAGATGAGTGAGAGTCAAGAGTCAAGCTGTATACATGAGTGGGCACGGGAGACACAGGAGCACACGTCTGCTTACATTTCTTTTAAGTGCACCTTCCCGAGAAGATAATACACGTGCTGTCATTTCAAACAGAATACACGGCTAATAATAACTCACAACATAACCCCCGTTCCCTACTTGTGTTTTATGGCTATATTCTCCTGCATCACGCTCGGCCAAGTCGCGACTGTGCGAACAGCCTCTGGACCACCTGCACCATGTTGTCCATTTCTCATAAACCGCCGGGCGTTTGGCTGACAGTTTTGTGATTGCATGCTCTCACCTTGGCTTCCACATGGGCTGTAATTAGCCTGTCTGTTTCAGGTGTGAGAGAAGAGGAGAAAGAAACCAGAGCAAGGAGCCGGCTTAGAGTAAGGGCTAAGGGCACGAGGGGTGAGACACCTGTGATAAAAGGGAGAAATAATGGTGGAGAGTTGAAAATGATGTCAATTGGCAGAAATTGCGCAAAGAAGCCGGGTTGGAATTTGTTTTTTTTTAAAGGCAGAGGGAGGAATACGTCCCAGAAAAAAGCTGTCAGGGTAAAAGAAAGAGGCTAGCAGGAATGAAGCTCCCTTTTGAACATTCACACCATGTTTCCTCAACCATCGCCCACACATTGCCCCACACATTGTCTTCTGTTACAGCTTCATACACAGACACACGCGCGCGCGCACAAACTGCAGTTTTCGTTTAAAGTCATGGTGATTAGTGCACTTTTCTCTTTATTCCTTTACACTTGAACACCCGCCCCCGCTCCCTCCACGCCCGGCTCTCCGGGTTTTGCTCTAACATGTTCCAGAACATCAAACTAAAACCACATTTTATGAATGAATAAGGGATACAAAGATAAAAGAGCATTTTATCCTGTTACAGACCACCATTCGACATAGACTGGCACTGGACGAAACCGACACTTCAAAAATATCCTTGTCAAATTACCACTGAGTGCATTGATGCCGCTGATGTTCGTCACATTAAAGAGTCTGATGTTTCTATCTTGTGTTAAACGCATTTAGAGGAAGTCTGGCACTTTAGATCTTTCAAGACACAATCTCACCATGTTAAAGCCCATGCTCCTTCAGGTGACCCATGTATATTCTTGATCCCAGCTCTACCTATGTGTCAGTAGTGTTAATCCTCATGTTTATTCTCCCCGAGGACTGGATTTTACACCTCCAGACTTCTTGGAAGTCCATGCAGCACTGGTGGCCCCAGTCTGATCTAATCTACAAACATAACCCTCATTCTCGCCTCGACATTGCACCAATGGCTGCTGTCCCCTGCCTCCAGGCACCTCAGCCATTCGTTATGGGACTCAGTGGTTCCTACATCTGAGGGTGGCGATTGGTCACAGGAGGTTTATCGATAACCAGTGGGACTCAAATCACACATGGTTGAATTGTTCTGAGAGCAACATGAAAAATGCGAAGGTATTTCTATTTTCAAGCTGAGGCCACAGGGGAGAGGTGCGAGTGTGTGTGTATAGAGGTGTTGGGATCGCTCATTTGCGTGCAAGTGTGTTTGCACGATTAAAATCCTCCCCCCTGAGTTCCCAAATTCCAGCGTCTGTGGTTACAATTCCTACAAAAAGTACCACCCAGGAGGCTGCATGCATGGTGCTGAAAAATCAATTCTCTTCCGTACACGCCACCATTCCGAGCGTTAACAAACACACATCTGAGGAGGGTTTGTTTATCTGGGGTCAACTCGTTTAAGGCATCGTCACGAAAGGGCCAAAAAATGAACACAGACTCCAAACACACACGCACACACTCAACATTTCTCAGGCCTTCATGAATGTGAAACAATACTTCACCTTCATCAGCAACAGGTTTAATGAGTATGTCGAATGTGGGATGTCATCAACTAAAGGAATGTGTCCTGAATTGAGTGGCCCGCCACCTCAGCCCGCCAACATTTTCCCAGGGGAAACCCATTTTCTGCTTTACTTTGGGCCTGGAAGTACAGCTGGTAGCTCGTAAAGACAAAGCTTTTGTCTTCTGGCTGCTGAACTTTGGCTGCTCTTGTCCGCTTTGTTGTGATCTGCTCCTATTTGCCGTGCTCGGCGGATGCTAGCCGTGTTTTGTTAGGGCACTCTCATTGTTTTGACTGCGTCTGTCTCTCCGTGTGGGGCAGGCCCGTCTCTGCCTTCGACTCTCATTAGCTGTGACACGCGGTGACTACCCAGGCAGCCTTTCAGCACCAGCCTGCCACTCAACGCAAACCACCTGCCGGACATCACAACAGCGGGCTTGGTGCAGAGCATACATGTGCATACACAAGAAAATACACATAATCAAGGTTTAACACAAGTGCAAGCTCCGTCTCACCAAAAACACAAATGAACTGTCAGAGATGATAGAAACCCAAATAAATGCAGCAGCCATGATGAGCCTTTTGTAGATGGTGCTTATTAGGACCAAATGAATAATGCAATAGAAGTAAACAACCCTCCAGCTGTAGGAGCATGCATGCATGCTTTCTCGCGCACACTCGAGTTTAGAGGAGCGTCACTCAGCCCTGACAGAGCATGTCAAGAAAACTACACGGTATCACACTCGCATGGGCATGAAATAGGCATCTATACCTTCACACAAACACACAGCCTCGCACACGGACGCCCTCTCGCTCTGCTCTAAAAAATCCACTCTGCAGTCACGCAACACTTGAGGCTGAAAGTAAAACAGGAAGGTCGACTTGGTACCAATGTGTTCCCGGCATCTTATTTCCCAGTCACACACCAACCTTTGCACGAGTGCTGTTTACCGGTCAGCGTCTCTTTCTAACCACATTTCATCAGCCAGAGAGGTATAGTCCACATACAGCCTCTACGCCTGTGATCGGTATTCCAAAATGAGTCTATTAGGATTTGTTAATGGAGTTTTGTAACAGCTTATGCATAAAGGTCAAAGAGAGAAACGTCTCTGTGGTCTAATTGACCCCAGTCACAAGTAACGTTCATCGAATATTCAAGCCCAGTTTGTGGCAGAGGGCAGTGCTATCACTTCATTATTTTTCTACTTATTGGGGTTTAATGAGGTCAGAAGAAAAGGGAACGAGTATCTAAAGAAACAAATATTTCATTTTGCAATTCTTGGTGGATTATTGAACCCCAAACCATAGGGAAGTAAAGCCAATTTCAACAAGGCACAAAAAAATACATTTTCTTGTGAGATGTGGTGGCACACATCCTCTCATCAATATCTGTTGTTGCAGTCGGCATGGGTATTTTGATATCTGTTATGAAACAGATTATTTAACCATTTATTGAAACCAGAAAGATACAAACTGAACCACTCTTTCGGGATGAGATTGGTTTACAGGTAACAGGCTACATGTATGTGAACGCTGTCTTAGCCACTGAACCCAGGCTGACCCAGGGCAGCAGAGACACGGGGCAGCTGGAGAATGAATCACCACCATGTGAATCTCATCCGTTGTCTTTTTCCCTTTCTGTTGCTGTTTACATCTCAGCATGTGTCCCCCATCTTATTGGAACGAAAGTTGAACAAACAGGGGAAACGCTGACAGATCAGGAGACGGGAAGAAGTGGTTTTGTTTCATGACGACGAGGCTTAACAGCTGTTCCCGTTTGTGCGGAGACGAGACGAAACGAAAGAAGGGAATCCTCACAATCATATCTCAGATTGGTGAAAAGTTTCAATGATGGCAATTGACTATGACGTCTCATTATAAGGAAATATGGTCAGTCCTTCTACAAACAGTAATAGAGCTCACTTTGTGGTTTCAAACAAACGCTGTTCATAATCAATAATTCTTAAAGCACATCTACAAGCTGTATAAAAAAAGACTAAGTCTTTGATTTGTTCTTTGTCTTTGCGTCGTGTGTGGATTCCTGCATACAGTCACCTCCTCCAAGTTTTGTGATTGTAATTAAAGGAGATTAGAGGGAAGTCTGCTACTGGGATTTTTAAAGAAAAAAAAACATTTTTAAGTGGGAAAAAGAAGTGAGAGAGGATCGGCTGTTGCCTCCAGCTAAAATGGAAGCAAGAAGTTGACCTTCACCACTTACACCCTTCCTCTCCACACCCCCACCCCACCTTTCTCTTCCTTTCCAGTTAAATTAAATTTTCCCCTGTTGCAGGAGGTGTATTGCAGAGGGGGGGTGGGTGTATGCAACCAATGAGGAGTAGAGAGGAGAGTGGGGGGGTTAGATGGATAGAAGGATGGATGTAAGTCCTGTGGTTGTGCATATGGAGTATCACATTCTGCTATTTTCATTTGGCTCTTTATTGCTCCCAGTTGTTGGGTTAAACAAAATGGGGCCTAAAAGAACAGAAGAGGAGGGAGGGGAAGGAGGAGGAGGTGGAGGGGGGGTGGTCGCTCCAACCAATCCTGCACTTTGTTCCCTGGAAGCACTTTGTTTGCGAGAAATGTCACAGTAGCTAAATCAAGCCGAGCCACGGCTATGAGAAACAGACAGAGCAGATGGAGGATGGATGTGTGTGTGCTTGTGTGTGTGTGTGGAAACCAAAGGTGGTGTAGATTGAGGGAGATTGTTGGTATTTGGTAACATTTACTGAAGAAATGTTGCTGTAAATGTTTTGATAGAGGATCTAGTGTTTTTGTGGTTTCGAACACACAGATGTACTTGTGCAACCGGTAAAAGCACTGATGGAGAAATTGCTTCTAACTCCGCTCAGGTCGATTGTTCTTGTCAGCGGGGACGTTGAATTTGCCTTACTGTATGGAAGTCTGTGCTTACGTGTGTGTGTGTGTGACAGAGAGAGAGAGAGTTTATACTGTGATGTTAAGTTTGGGCCATTCTCCAGCCTAAACCTCTCATGTGAAGACTCAATAGGGATGCTAAATCTAGGCAGAGGTCCATGTGTTTGTTTGTCTCCGTCTCAGGTTGTTGACATTCTCACACACACACACATAAATACATTTGCAGAACATTTGGCTGGCTCCCAGTCAAACTTTAGACCCACGTATAGAGGAAAGAAGAAGTTGAGGGTTAGCTTGAGATACAGCGCTTCAGCCAAATGTATACACAGCTATCTAAGTTCAAATGCAGTTCACTTTGTGTGTGTGTGTGTGTGTGCGTATTTCCAGGGAACTATTTACATGTTCATATTCCTAATCGTGACAGCTGATGATGAGTGAGTGTGCATGTGTCCAGCACTGTTTGTGTGTCCCTCAGAGAGCGTTGGATTTAATTTTCTTTCCTGATATTTGCAGTAGATGTCTTTCTCTCTTTGGGGGTGTTTCAGCACCTGTAACAATGAAGGACGACGTTCCCATTCAACACGTTCTCCTCCCATCTTCACACTGGCTGTGAAATATATTTATTTCTTCTCTGTCTGTTCCTCCCATCTTCCCATCTGCTTTACATTGTACGAACTGACCCGTCACTTGGAAAAACAGAGCTCTGTTTTGTCCTTGGCTTGTGTAGCTTTCACTTGATGTTGATAACCTTTGACCTTTTAGAGAGAAAGAAGGGAAAGGAAGGATCAGTCGAATTATGATACAGCCCAGTTGGTAGGCGCATCGAATCGAACATGATCCTCCAGACTATCTCTTTCACTCACTAATGTACACACTGGTTCTATTTTAGTGTGTTTGTGTGACATTTTCTGACCCCGGTTTATCACCACAACACAGGAAGTCCACACCTCAGTCATGTCATACGTGTGTGTCTACATGTTTGTCTGTATCTCATGTGTGTCGCTGCTCTCTCCTGAAACAGGAATCTGAACTATTGCCACGCACGCACACACAAATACAACACACTCTTCGACTCTTCAGCGCTGCTGTTTTCCCCATTAATTCCTCCAGTCAATCCAGTCTTACATCAGCTTGTCATCGCCCACCTCCACTCCCCCTCAACTCTGCCACTCAGGACCAATCACACTCCCACGTTTCAGTCACTCCGACGCCCGCTCCTCCAGTGTTTGGCGACTGACCTGTCAACATGCCAGCGGCTGCCTTTTATGTCTCAAATAAAGGTAGAGCAGGCATAGCCTCTGGTGACCCATATCTTATAATGCTTATCCCTGCACGAGGAGGTACCTTAAATGGCCAATGACCATGTTGTACATGGATTTTTACAGGATTGTGAAGCCATCCATCCATCCCTGCCGACTCCTTTCATCTTATTTTGTGTCCCTGCCATCTTTCATCCTCCTGTCATTTTTAACTCACATTTCATTTTCTGCTGTCTTCACTCCCCATCCCACCACTCCCTTACGAACAACACCCCCCCAAACTCCCTTGTCCTCGCCATCTCCTCCCCTCCGGCTCCAGGGAAATGCTCCAGCCCGCCCAGCAGGGGCCTCGGCCCCTCAGCACAACAGCTCCATGCTGCTGTTTATGGCAGCGGGGGCTGAAGTCAGGGAAGTAGAGCCTGCTATGGAATATGGAGACTATTAATATAAATGCTGCGGCTGGAAGAGTGTGTGTGTGTGTGTGTGTGTGTGTGTGTGTGTGTGTGTGTGTGTGTGTGTGCGTGTGTGTGTGTGTGTGTGCGTGTGTGTTAGTTGGCAAATGTGTCTGAGGTTTTGAAGGTGTAGAGGTGTTAAATGATTAAAATTGTTCAAACATAAATTTTAAATGAGAGGTAGTCGGTGCGCAGCTGCACTCATTCTCCATTGTTGCATTTTAAATGGTTTCTACTTGGTGCCAGCAGAGTCTGGCCGCAGCAACAAATGGTAAAAAGAATCAGATAAAGAACAAGAAGCGGTCAAAATTCTGGTTCAGTGGTTTACCATAGACTCGGCCAATCTTCAACTTGAGCAACTCTTTTTTATGTCATTTCTTAAATTCTTCAAATTCAAAGCAATTAATAGCGCATTGCTGTTGTGCAAAGGAGGGAAAGAGGGATGAAAGTGGGAGAGGTAGACACGAGGAGGAGGTGGAGGAGCATGATTGAGCTCTCTTTGAAAGGGTTGGCAGAGTCAGGAAGTGATTAGGCCACTACAATAACCTCAATAATGACAATAGGGAAAACATGTCTGCAGCCACAACCACTTAGCATCAGGAACAGAACACAGTATGGTTCCCATTTCATTACAAGAGCAGGACTGAGTGTGGGAAGATGATCACATGGAAAGAGAGAAGAAGAAGTAAGGTGTTGCCTACAGGAGGGCAACACAGAAACAAGCTGGAGGTTTAGTTACTGTTGTTATAGCTGTCAGGCTTTGTTGCCTCACGTGGGACATCTGCAGTTTACGATGATAATAGAGGCGATTTAGGTTTTAAAATTCCTTCCTTCCTTTGATTTTGCGCAAGTTTTTTTTTTTTCAATTCTGGCTGTAGGCTTTGAGGACTGTATCCATCTTTAGCTTCATGTCACAGTCAACCTCCTCGTCGACTGATGATCTGTGTAGAGGACATCGGAGTGAAAGATCAGAACTGTTCTGCGGGGTAGAGCAGTATGAAGAGGGAAAATTAAAAACCAGGGAGGTGTTTCATTTTGACATGACTTACATAACTTATATATAAATCATACTAGTTCTAAGATTCATGCATCATATTTCCAAATGTTTCACTTTTTAATATCTAGATCTGGCTCTCTAGTCTCATTAAATGCAGATTATCGCTCTTTCTCCGAAGCTTGGCAGACCTTCCACGTTACGGTTGCTGAGCTAAAGAGAAGAGGTGGATGATCTTTCTGAACCTGAACAGAAACCTGTAATTCTCTTAAAAACAACACCTCTCTTAATTTACCAAGCAGACACTGACGCAAATCAACTGCGGTGTGGAGATGATTCATGGTCTTGTAGCAGCATGAGGCCTGAGGCTTGAGGTCGGCCCTCTCGCTGGCTACATCAGCTCCTGGTTTCTCTACAGCCCTCCTGCTATTTTTCACATCTTGACCAGACTTCTCCATCAACAACTCAAATCGTTTTACCGGAAAGGTGGTGGTACCAGTCAGGGGAAAGTGGCTGGATGAAGCCCAGGCAATGAGGAATGGGTCTGATGAACCTGATATTCAGCCAGAGCTGGGAGGGGAGAATCAGTCGTAAACAGGCCTGAAGGTCCAGTTTGTTCAGACTGAAATAAAATCAGTACATTTGGTTCTGAGTGTGAGACCAGATTTTTCTTCTTGTTTGATCCGAAACGGTCCGTACATCACTTTCTCACGCTCATCGGTCCTGTGCCAGCTCACACAAACTCAGTGCCAGCCACAACAAATGACCACCAGCAGTTAAACAGCAAGCAATGCTCAGTTGTTCTTTACTCATCCTTGCAGTGCTGATTTGGGGGATTCATTGCTCTGTCTGTGTGTTTTCACAGGGCCTCCAGGGAAGCGTGGAAGGATGGGAAGAAGAGGGGAACCTGGTAAGTGACGCCTACCACCTGCTTTGTTTGTTTTCTTTCTCTCTTTTCCTAGAAGACTCTCCTCTTTCTTCATTCCCCTCTCTTGCTCCCACACTACCTCTCTTTTCCTCGGGTGACTGGATAAGTTCGCGGGCTGGTAAAAGCGGTGACCCATGAGTCAGGCCGGCAGATGATGGCCCGCAGTTGGCCCTTCTCCCTGTCCCTCGCTATTTGCACCGACACAGCGCTAACCTTGGCCATGTGGTTGCACTAACTTTGCCCAGATGTCAGTCGTTCTTGCTGAGCGGTAGCAGCTGCAGTAGTACGGGGCCTAATGAGACTCTCCCTTGCCAACATCGCTACCCACCGTTATTGTGTTGCTTTTTTTCCTCCCATGCAGACCGCAAAACGCTCACGGAGGAACCAAAACAGTGCAGGGACGTAACTCTTGTTGCAAAGGTCGTCGTGACAGATAGAGCGGATGTCGTACAAGCTTGAGTCACGTTCATTCTGTGTGTTTTTTATTAAGTGTTGACTCCACCAAATTGTGGCGCGACACCCTCAGACGATTTTATCAAAACCTGCAGGACTGCAGTTGTTCTGCAGGATGTGTGTCAGATGGGAAAACTAACATTCTGGTTGTGATTCATTGTTGTGGATATTTAGTAGATGAGATCTGTTCCTATGAAGGTGATGACAAATCGCCATTAACCTTTGTGGCTCCACTTTAGATGCTTTATTTTTAGTTCAAGTGGTATGATGTATTTAAAATGAATTTTTGCTTGATTTTATTTGGCGTATAATATTTAACGATGAGCCGAGGCACATCCAGAGTTTCATACACGTTTTTTAAATCCCACAATCCCAAATATAATCTGTTCCTTTGTGTTCTTTCAAAGCATAATTTGGGTAAAATACATATTTTTCTTATTGAAAACCAACTATGATAGTCCATCTTTCGAAACTCTCTGCAGCCTGTTTGTGGCTCTCGGCTTCAAGCCCATTGATTCCTTCAGAAGGCGTAAATCTTTAAATACAGTTCACAAATATATAGTTCTATTTTCAAAAAAGGCTCAGTCATTTCCTCTAACAGCTGAGCACTGTAGTTTTTCAGAGTTAAAACTGTATTTGCCTTGTTTGATTATTGGTTGCGATTATTTACGGCAGCATGACGGTGTATGTGGGATCGACCCAGAGCAACGCTGTGGCTAACTGATGTGTTTTTAATAGTTTCTGGACAACAATGGTGGCTAGTTTTTCGGTCTTTTCATGGGATTTGTTGACAATAAGAAAAATAGAGCGTATCACCAGACTGCTCCCTTAAATTCCCATATCCTCCTCACAATCCAACTAACTCTTGATCAACATACACTGTGGAAATCCCTTCTGCGATTACATCAGGCGTTTTTTCATCCAGCTGGTATGTATTTGCAGCCACTTTTAGAGGATCATCATCACAAGAAGGTTTCGCTGAGACGGGATGGTCATTGGCTGTTTTGTCACAGGATGGTCTGCATCTGAAGCAGGGCGATGTGGTCGTGTTTACTTTGGTTCTCCTCTTGTTTACTTTTGCGTCCTCACATTGCAGCCTGGGTTATAGTGCGGGGGTAGGTGGCATGGAGAGGCTGTTGCGCCATCCTCTAGCCGAGGACAAATTTTTACAAGACCAGCGGAGGTTCCCCCCTCCTTTCTATCAGGGAAACAAATGAGAGCGAAGAGAAGAAACAGAAACAGAAACAGAAACGGTAATAACAGGAAAGGGGGCAGACAGAGTAGTTAAGCATCTGTCGCCTTGTCTGCTGCGTCAGCTCTCACTATTTTCATTTCTGCTCGGTCCTTTTTCCTTTTTCTCTCTCGTCTTTCTCTCTAATTCCCTGTCTCTTTCTTGCTCATTAGTCTCCACATTGTCACACACCTGTCTCAAGTTCAATGGTTAAAGCTGGCCTTACTGCGTAGCTTTGTAGTCAGTGTACGGTTGTTTACCCAACTGTCTGGTCCAGGAGGTCCTTGTCCCGGCATGCAGACACAGCTAAACTTGATTGACTTGGTCTTCATGCCTCATAAACCCCAACACCTGTCTCCTCTTCTTTCTTTTACGCCTTCTCTCCCCAACCACCTTCAGTTTTTCATCCTTCTCTTTACTCCTCCTGTCTTTCAAAATGCCCTTTTTTCTTGACTAAAACACCACAACTATCCCACTAGTCTGTTTTCAATCTTGAGTTTATGTAGATGTATAGCGTTGCTTCCATGTCGATGAGCTGTCTTGTACCAGAACTGCAGTGGTGGCGTAGCTCCAAATGGTGCGTAGACTGTAATTCTGTTAACAATCAACACCAAGCACCAAGATTGGTTATAAATTTAGATCAGATCGGTATAAACCATTCCCTAATATAAAAGCCTCTAATGGAGAAATGATTTATTCACTTTGTAGGGGTTCAGTGGTTTATTAGTGCCTTCGGCCTTGGATTTTTAGGAGACTTTTTCTATATAAAAATATTCCATTAAGACCAAGACCACTAAGCATGAGAGGAGTCCTTTGATCATTACGGTTGTTTCTGGTTAGACAAAGTATGAGAAGCAGAGTGTACTTTTTGCTGCTGAGGCTAAACATCAGAGCATTTCAATCAGATCTGAAAGACGGCCCCGGAGAAATCTCTGAGACATCTTTTTTTTTTAATACTTGCACAGTTTTCCAGAACACCCCGACCTTTTCACTGCCTGTTTGTCCCCCATCTCATATCTTCAAGAAACAAAGTCTTGACATGACTTCATATCCTAATGCAAAACATGACCCATTATCCAGAAGTCTGTTTATCATAACGGGTTCACCGCAAACTCCATTGGCAGCGGCTCTAATGAGCTTGTTCTGTACCATATTTAGGTGGTTAATTAACAAACCGCATCGCATGTGCAGTTTTTTTGCACCACTCTTCCGAGGAATTGATTGCTGTACAAACCAGAGGTTAGCGTAACTCACACCGCTGCGCTTCACGTGTCACAGGGCAAGTACAGAATTGATTTTCTAACACCTGATTTCTCTTTTTCTGTTGCAGGTCCTCCCGTAAGTACAATTTCATCTCATCCAGGTAGTATTAAAATCAAGTTATTGAACATACAGAGCCATTTAAACTTGCAAATACACATATTACCCTTTGCTATGCAAACTATGGTTTCCTCTCACTGCCGTAAAACACACAGACACACTGTCACAGAATCACCCACACATGTGCATCCACAGAGCATGGCAATAAATGGACCACCTAGGGAACAGTGGGTGTGCGTGCATGTGAGTGTGCTTGTATCTGTGTGCGCTTCATGGTGACGGTTAAGGGAAGTTGACTTATTAGCAGCAGGTTATTCTTCTCAGTGGGACTATAACTCCTGCTGACACTCACACACACACACACACACGCTAACAGCAGATAAAACAGGTTTGGATTTGCCTTCAGGTTTGGATTTTTTAAAATTATTATTTCAAATGAAATGCTGTGGAAAGTGTGACCCATTTATGATTATATCTTTAATTTTCTGATTTAAGATTTTTAGTCACATGTGGCACAGATCGGACATGCAGTGGTGCAAACACACCATAACCTTTTCCGGAAATATCGGTACCGAACAGGATGTCCAGTTGACGTTTTTAAAATCCAGGGAATGGTTTTATTGGACAATACAGTCTGTGCAGCTGGTATGCACACAGTGTGCATGAAACGATGCTTAATTTACTTTTCCGGACACATTCAGTGTCTGTCCTCCAGCCCATAAAGTCAAAGGGAAGGTGTGTAAATGCAGATTCGCCGGCTACTGCACAAAGTAACAAAGTCTGAGGCCAAGTTATAAGGCTTTGTATGAACCAGCAGAAACAGGATCAAGTGTCACTGAAAACTCGTCTCCTTTAGTGCCAGATCATGTGATGAGTTAATATAAATATGTACAGCGTGTTGTGTGCAGCTGTTGGTTTCTGTTCTAACCTGTCTCCATGCTTCATGCTTTGATCTCTAACCTCACCAGGGCAAATCTGGACGGGATGGATACCCGGTAAATTTGATTTGTTATTTATCCTGTCACTCTTCAATTCACCCAATCAAGTCTCTACTTTCTCTGGATTTACTCCAGTTTTTTAACTTTATTAGGCCCTTTTCTGTTTTCCCCCCTTTCTCTGCTCTCTTTGAAGAACTTACATTTACTCTACTCGCCTGTCTCCTTGCCTCTTCATGCAACCCTTAAACATTTGCTCCTCTTCAGTGATGTATCCTGCCCCATGACTGAGAAGTGACTCAAATGCAGAGACAGTGGTAGGCTCATTTAAACAGAAGCAGACATGGACTGCCAAGAGTGGTGAGAGTCATTCATTTCCCATAGGAAATTTGAAGCAACCCACTGACTCATGCCGGTAGTGACATAAAACATATTACGTGCACGTGTGAAAATGAGTAAACATAAAGATATCATCAGTAAACATGGACTGTAAGAGGAAACCATACCCAATAATGTGAAACATTCATCCACAAAGTACACATCATAGCCTCCAGCTTTTAAATGAGGTTGACTAATGTTTGAATAATACGGCTATACATCCAGAACTACTGAATGCAAAGCACATCGCAGACTTCCAGAGAGCCAGCTCTTGTGATAACCAGAGATATAGCAGCCTCTTGTGGCCGGACAGACTTCTGACTCCACAACTACTGAGATGAAAAGTGCTCACGGCTCTGTTGCTGATTTGTGGTCCGGCCATCGTCAAATTCTCATCATCTTATACAGATAAACACCATCACCATTCGAGAGCTTTTATTAGCAGATGCTTTCATCAGAACCGGATGGTGTGCAGCTCATATGAAGCATTAGCGTGTGTTGGGTCTATGTGTGAGCCTGTTGCATGCTCCGTGTGACCCCCTCTGTACGCTCGCCTTGACGACCCAAGGAAGTCACCTCCGGTGTTGTGTTCCACGGCGTCTTGACGCTTGTGTCATTATACATGTTGTCTCGCTGAGACTTTTTTTTGGTGGAAGTTCATTACCCATGGGGCTTGCTCCCAGTCAGATTCCCAGCCTGCCTGGCACTGCACAGCCCTCCTGACGGGAAATGCCTGCTGCTAATTACACACAGGTGGACCGTGCACACAGAGAAGTGTGCGCGCATTTGTGTTTGTTTGCCCGTGACTCTATCCATCTTTGTCACCGTCTTCATTAGACATCCCAAAGTTGTAGCACATTGTCGTGTTTTTAACTTGAAAAGATCTGCTTATGTTACTTTAAAGCTGCATAATGTGGGTAATCCTTCACAGACTAGTTAGTGTAATGAAATCAGCCCTTAAAGCTCTTTAACTACATAGATGAAACGATATCACGACTGGAGGAGCTCTGTTTGCTAAGCGCATGAGGCAGCTTCCTGCTCCATGAGGCGTATGTGCAGGTATGATGACTAAGGAAGCTGCGTCTATGAAGTTACAGTAAAGAGAAAAAAAAACAGTAGATTAATCATACTGGCAGTTTACAAGGACAGCACATAATTTCATACAGCAACAGAGATGATTAAGTTTCAAACGTTAAAAAAAAAAGGACCATTCTTCCATCCTGTTAGTTAAAGGGTGTTTGTGTATCTCTGTCCATATGTGCAGATGTATGTGAACTCTATCCAACCACCCATAGTTTATGTAGATCCCTGTAACAAAAGCCAGAACTGTGGAAGTGGTCAAAGTGTGTGTGTGTGTGTGTGATATGTTTTCACACCAGGGCTGCTCATATGGAGAGGGCATGCGCACATCAACACAAATGAGTCAGTTTCCGGAGAGTCCTGAATCTCTTGTGCTAACTTGCGCCGTGCCAGCGACTTGTGCCAACAAAATTCTCTTTCTTTATTTTTCCATTGTTAAAACAAACAGTTAGATCGCTTTCCAGCACTTTTTTCCTGCTGTCTCTCACCCTCATTACCCCCGACTCAAGTTGTTAACCCTCAGCAGGCAGCAGTCTCAAGCCTGCGACTGCACACATTAACGCATAATTTGACAGAATGAACATAAAACTTTGGGTATATTTACTTAACTTACATACAATTCTGAGGCACTTGTACTGAAGTATTTCAATTTTCTGCTACTTTAGACTACTCCACTATAATTCAGAGGCTTTGATGACATTTATTTGATAATTTCATACTTTAATAACACTTTGTCTAAACTAACAAGCTACCCAGCAGTATATTAAGTCATCCCCATCTTTACCAGCTGTGTGATACACATTAATGTATCAATAATTATGATGAGATAAAGTAATACACATCATTTTATATAAGTATCTACATTTTGAACTTACTTTTCTACTTTCACAAAAGTTTGTCTCTGCACTGTGGTCTTCCTTCTTTGACTTAAGTAGAATATCAGAATACTTCTTTCCCCACTGAACAAATATAAATATAAGTTATGTGCACACATGTGCACATGTTTACCAACGTGCACGTCTCTCAAATGGCACACACATGTCTCGCAGTTCGTCAGATTAATGCACGCAGCAGCCCGCGTCCACTGAAGCATCACTAATGTGATAAACAGTGTTAATGACGTGCGGTTTGTGTGTGCGCGCGCGTGTGTGGGTGTCTCAAGCATAATGCTGTGTTAAGTGTGTGCGTTTGTGCGCGTGATGTATGTTTTCTCTTGTCATGTAACCGCTGTCAAGTCTTCCTCTCATAAATCACAGACGAGGGGCTTGAGTTTCAGAAAGGCGAATTTCTCGCTGTCAAACAATCAAAATCAGACAGACTGACAGAACAGTGCAGAGGGGTAAACACACACACACACACACAGCAGTTGATTATCCATATGCACAGTCACCAGCGTGTCCAGCCACTCGCGTGTTTATACGAAAGTGCCAGTCTGTAACAGACAGCGGACCTCGCTCAGCAGAAACAAGCCAAGGCCTCCATTGTTCAGCCTTCCAGGCTTCTAAGCGCAGATTAAAGCCAGACAGTCACCCAACAACATGTCAGTAATTTTCTGTCCCAAACACACAGCACTCTGGTATGCTTTATTGTGCTCTTTGGTTCTAGATGCAGACACTTTTTTTTTTTTGTATGTCATGTATCACAAATTATGTTCATGTAGTCCTGACACAGAGTGGAGTTTTGTCCCTGTGGAAACATGAAAGTAACTGGAGACGAGGAGGGACTGAAAAATATTCAAAGGACGTGTGGTGGATCACTGCGAGAGAGGAAAAGATAATGACATCAAAGGATGCGAGAGAAGTAAGGAAAGTAGAACCATGAGAGAGGAAAGGAGTCTCTCATTCTCCCCCGTCATGTAATTAAGCTGACTGGGCCTAATGTGTGTCACACATTACTGTACCATGTGCGTCTCTGGCTGAGACGTCTGCTCTGATGTGCAGACACCAACTTTTCACGCCGCATCCTCAACAATTACACCCTACTGGATAATTACCAGACTGCACCATAGGGAGTACAATAAAGACAGCAAAGACACCTCTCGCCCTGTTTCATTGGGATTAAGACACACACACACACACAAAAGCGCAGACGTATGCCCTCCTGTTGCGCAAGCTATTTTCCAGAAATGTGTTTTAAAGCCATCTAATTGGTGGAAATGCTGAGTCGAAACTTTTTTTTTATACATATATATCTGCTGAGGGACGCTGAGGGATGCTGCAGGACAAGATGGCGACAGAGACACAAAGAGCCACACATGCATAAAGGGGCATTATTTCATTTTCCCCTACATTCACTTGAGGTTTTGGTGGTAATCTCAGGCCTATTTTCTCACTTTTTCTCAACATTAATCTCCCAGGTTTTCCCCCCCTTCCCTTCCTTTTTTTTTTTATTCTGCGGCCTGATCCATTTGCGGTCTGGAGATTTTAGTAGTGGCTTTCTTTTTTTTCTCCGTCTCTCTCTCTCTTTTTGTTCGTCCCGTTCTATTTTTATTTGAATTCCTGCTCTTTTTCCCGCCTTGCTGAGTGATGTGTACTGCAGGTCTGTACCACACTGGATGTATAGTATAACAATGCAGCTATACAGAAAAGAAAAACCCAGAATATATTCATCAAAATCCAATTTCCCCTGGCTCCTCGAACACAGGCCCCGTTTCGCCCTCAGTTTCCATTAAAACTTCCTTCTGACCTCTGCTGCTGATTTAAGTAAGGCCTGTATATTTTAAAGCATCTTATCTTATCATCATATATTATAGAGAAGCTTCCAGGACTGCTGCATTATGTGAATTATTTCTGCAGGTAGCATCTATAGTAGTCCTGGGTCTTATTTTATCCCATATTGGATACCAGTTCATAGAGGTTGCAGTGTCTTCCATATGCACACTGCCAGCTGCCAGATATTAGATACAGGGTTTTATTGTCGAGATTAAACCCTGGCTGGCTCTCTCTCTCTGTCTCACACACACACACACACATACACATAAAGGAAGAGACACACACACAGTAATACTACATACAGTTCACAGGCCACTGTGTGGCTTGTTAGCAGCCATAAATCAGTCTGTTTTTGCTTCGGTTCAGACTTCGCAGCAGCCGATGACCTCACCATGTACACCTCGTCTACTCATCCTGACGAGTCTTGAAGGAGCCGGGCTCTGATAAACGCTGCCAGATGCAGAGATATCTCTGCACACACACACACACACACACACACATATATACCAATGCATACATCCCGAGACATGGACATAGATACGAGGCAAAACTCTGATTCTCACACTCGGATGCGTGACATGATAAACACAGCGTGCTGCGTTTTAATAGAGCGGTGAAACTACAGCCTCTTCTGTACTGTACGCAGCATCCAGTGAATAAAATACGGAGCATTACAACCTCAGGCTTTACACTCCTCTCAACTTTAGACAGTCATGGTAAAATTATTGCCATCCAATTGGTCAGAGTCATTTGTTCCACCCCGATCTGAGCCACCTACTGCTGATTTCACAAGAGCCCCTTAATCAAAAAGACATCGGGGGAGCTCAAAGACTTTTTACCGACTTTTTATAAATCTCTTTTATACAGACTGACCACTCAACGAGAGTTTATAGCCGTGCCGTCCCGTTACAAGACTAAAGAGGGGCAGCAAATGAACACATAAACTATTAATGAGAGCCGCTCCACAGTATCATTCCCCCTCCGCCCTGCTCCTACTGTCCATCCATCAAAGGCGGCAGCGATGACACTGTGGTAGGTTTTCACATCAGGGCCTCAGCCTGGATTGCACCCATGAGGCTGGTTAAAGCAAAGATGAGGGAAAAAAAAGCCAGACTTATGCAAGCTGTCCAAGGTGAGACAGGACGATTGTTAACGGTGGTTTCCACTCCGCAGAGCCACCAGGGCTGTGAAGTATTGAGCAACCCTTGACTCAGGGGACCCTGTAAAAACTGTTAGCTTAACATCGAGTACGGTCGTTAGGGAGGAAGTCAACATTAGCCTTTACCACATACATCACATTTAAGTGTTTTTTGGAAAGTTTGATCCGAAAGCCAACCGTTCCCTTTTTTGTTTAAGTGGGGATCTGAAGGTTTGTGCCTTTGAACTGAGCGTCCCTTTGCAGAGGAAGTTTAATGACCGGTGGGCTGTTTTTATTGAGGTAAACAAAAGTGGACAACTTCAACTGCTGTTTCAGCACTTGGGTGATGCTGGATGGGAACTTTAAACTGCCTGTTAGATTATCTCATCGCCACAAATACACAGAAACACGGTCGATGTAGGGCTGTGTGGGAGATTAATCCAGCTGGACCAAATCCACCAATAATCTATCATGTTGGACGCATACACCCTAAATCTTTGAATAATTATAAACCACAACCACCTGGAAACATCTTAAAATCTGAGCCTTGTGAGTGCATACACAGTTAAATGGGGCAGGATAGACGTACATTGGTATAAAAAGTAAAAATAAACTCTTTTGTCTTTTTCCTACTTTTTCATCCTAACCTTTCCGATAATTACAGCTGTTCCTGTCTGTCGTTTACGAGCATGCGTTTTACTATCCTCGCTTGTCTGTCTTGCCAAATCCACTGAGCTGTTTTTCCTAAGCTAAGATCATTCACGTTGTTTTCGAAGACATGTGGGCAAAGAGCTAAACGTTAAGAAATACCAAGAAATAGCAGCCGGATTATGATATTTTGAAGTGGGAAGACGTCGGTGTACTGAAAAAGCATTCTTCACAGTATCTTGAACAAGCTCTTCATGCACTGCAGACTTATAGGTGATGTTTTTGATTTTCATGTAAGAGCAACAAGCTGTGGTTTTATAGGGTAATGTGTCAGGTTGTTGTGGTATCACTTTTCTAGTTTCTCTCCATTCAAGAGAGTGAATAAACATATTTTCCAACATGGCCCTCATGACTTTGCGCTTCTGTCCTTTAAAATGTCTCTTTCTCTGTCCTTCCTCCAGGGTCCACTTGGCTTAGATGGAAAACCAGTGAGTATTCCCTCAATTAAATGTTCATAACTCGCTTTAAATGAAGTGAAAGTTTGATTTTAACTGTGTGTTTTCTCCTCTCAGGGTTTACCAGGTCTCAAGGGAAGCCAGGTACACCGTCACACACCTGTTGTCTTGTTTTCTAATAACACATATCAGTTTCACCGATGGAAATCAGACTCTAGATTTTCTGAGTGTGAATCTAAGTGGGTATTTGGCCTGTAAGACAGGAGATGGTTTGCCGGACTTATCAATCATTTTTACTGTTCTTAAGGGAATATCACGAGTGAGTAAAAACCCCATCGTAGCCATCTTGTTTCTTGTTCTAACTCTTAAGTCATCGTAGGGCTCAAAACCACGGGGGAGTCATGGCTCAACTGAACCAAGTGCTGAAATCCCCTTTGCACTTCACCTCTGAGTCCCATCCATCACCCCCCAGAAACCACACCGCACTCCCAGACACACCCAGGTGTAGCGTGGAAAGAGGCGAAGCAGAGCAAATGGGTTACACACCATTGGGAAAAGTGAGAGAGAGAATAGAGTTTATAACCTCTGCAGAGGCTCTTTAAAAAGTCATTATAGTACCCTCGAGCCCCCCCCCTCTTCTCTAGTCTCTTTGCCCACGAGAGGGACAAGTCATCTGCTGAAATGTAAACCCCTCACATAATGAGAGCTGTTTGAACAGCTCCTCTCCAAACACCACTGAGCTGTTGTTTCCCGCAAAAGGAGACCTCAAGCTGGGTCTGTCCTTTAAGAGGACTCTCCCCATCACAGAGGGTCTGCCGTAAAACCCCGGCAGGTGTGACACAGACCTCTGAGTGCAGTAAGTCAATGGATGAGGAGGGAGGGGGTGAAAACAGGAGAATAAAGGAGGATAAAAGCAGTGGAAGAAAAACATTGATTTGTTGACAAGATGATGGCCAGGAGAGACACGAGACAGAGGGTTGTCACAAGTACGTTGAGGGACATCGCCGTAAACAAAAGAAGCTTCTACAAAGTTACAAATGTTTGTGAACGGTAATAAACACAGAAGAACCGAACATGAACAAAAGCCTTCTGACACAGAAATCGGAGCTTTCTGACGCATCTTGTGGCCTTCACAGTGGGTGGATATAGTTTAGTTAAAAAGCTCTGGAAAACTTCCAGTTTTTTTTTCCCATCAAATTGTTTCCAAGGTCAACAATGAACCATCAGTCTCAGCTGGAACCTTTATGCCCATTTTTTAAAATTACAGAAATAATAAACCATTGTTTTTATTTGAAGATATTTTTTCATAATAACTGTTGCAATCATAGAAGACAGAATATCCTGATCTTTTGTTACTTCACATTTATGCTACTATGAAATAAAATCTGAAATGTCTCATTTAACATAAAAAAAGGAAAGCCTGAAACTGCATCAGTCTATGTAACTCCTTAACATCCCTGAACTAGAATTTAAAATATAGTTGATAAACTAACAGCCAGAGGAAGAAGAGGATTAAAAAGGATAAACTGAAACTACAAGCTGAGTGATACTGAGTGATTGATGATTACACACTTACAAAAGGAGCAAGGAGTAAGCATGTTGTCACTTGAATTAAACCATCCTCCTCCTGCAGCCTCTCTTTTCCCAGAACTGAAGCAGCGAGCAGTGCAGGAGATAAGCTGCTGCCTGTCATCACATGGCCAGTTACATTAACAAACTGCTTATCCTCTGTACCACCAGACCCCCCCCCCCGCCCTCTTCATCTCTGCACTCCTGAACACAATTAGAGCTCCGGTCCAGAGAAAATGTCTGCCAGACAGAGAAGATATGAAGGGGAAGGGGGGAACAAATTAGGCAGGGAGGCTTCAAGGCAGATCGCATGGCAGATTTAGAGACAGGGGGAACTGAATAAAAGCAGAATGAGAGAGCGAGTGTGTGAAATACAGTTTGGGATGAGAGAGAAGAATAGAGACGTGAAAAAGTTTAGCGTAAAGGGTGACTGGGCTCGAAGAGGTAAGATCCCCTCGCCGTGTCTCCGATCAGAGACAGTTGGCGGCGTGTCTCCATGCAGCGCGCTCTGCCTGTCCCTCTGTCTCGTCACACAGTGTCAGTCTGCGGTTTGTGATGCCGCCACGCTCGAGGTCTTTGTGCCGCTGAGACAGACGGTCGGAGAGATGGACGAGGGCACGACTGGCAGAGATGGGCTCCTCTACGGGCCTGGTGTTCATAAGACAATGTCAAACTGTCCACAGTGTGACTGTCAGTGCCTGTACATGAGTGCATAGGCTTGTGTTTTTAGTTATGTAGTCCCTCTGAGAGATTGGAGAGACTGGTGGAGGAACAAAGGAGTCTCTTTTTTTTTTTGCCCTTTCAGTTTTATCTCGCAGAGAGAAATCTTAAAAGGGATTCTCACTGCAAGCTCATGTCACACGGTCGTCTTGTTGTGAAATATCATCAGACAGAAGTGACTTGTGATTGAGCGGTCTCGATGGCACGGCCGCATTAAGTGGTTGCCGTACCGTTTGATTGAATGCTCCCTACTAGAAGCCAGTTGAAGATGTATACCATGATGTATGTTGCTCATATGATTGAACTGATTTATCTTGACCAACTGTCTCCCATTATCTCCTCCTTCCCTGCAGGGACCAGCCGGCCCCAAGGGAGAAAAGGTATGTTCAATATGGATTTCACCCAACTGCTGCTAGACGAGTCAATGCAGCGTATGCATGTGTTTCTCACATTAATTTACAGGTCTCAGAGAGACACAAATGCAGGCGCGCACACGTACTTACACACAACCTCACAGGTGTTCTCTTCATCGCCCTCCCACGTTCACCTTTTCACTATGTGCCCATCAAACGAGCCATAGATTACATGTAGTTATGTAGGAGCTCATATGTCTCCGCACATTCTCACGTCAAGGCACTAAACAGGTTTACAGGCCTTCCGCAGGGCTCGATGATAGCCAGATGTTTTCCCGCTCTGTGAACCTCTGCCCAGCCTAAGATGTTAGCGACCGTAAGTGCTGCAAGAGCTGGCAGAGAAGGGCTTAGGCATGCGGTCATTTGTGTACGCACCGGTAACTCTGTGTGTGTTTGTGTACGTTTTTTTGCACTCGAGCGTAAATTGTCCAGATAAACCACAAGAGCAACGCAACTGCAGTAAACAGCATGTGTCAGAGCGGTGCTCTGGTGAGCGGGGGATTGCAAGTGACAGATGATGCTGAGGTTTGGAAAATTGGCTGCCTTCATGTAATCATGCTAGAAGCTCTGTGATGAGATCATGAACTCCAAATCCTCATCAGAGAAGCAGCAATCCCCCCAGCACGTGCGATCCCACTTTTCCTCAGCCCATTGCATCCCGTCAGATGATTTCAATTGTGGCCTATCAAATGATTTATGCAGTAAACGCTGACATCCTGAGCTGGTTTAGGGACAGACGACCTTTGAGCTGCTTCCTTCATGTACACAAGTATTAGTTTTTAAGCCTGTCTGTCATAGCTGCTTTACAGTAGCGGTGTTCTATTGCACGCCTCATCCGGTGTGCGTATACAGTGGTAACAACTGCTGACAATCTCTACTTTCCTGTTTTTCTCTCAGGGTGACCAAGGAGACATTGGGCCAAGGGTAAGTAGAGTTTTCTATCTCCGCCTCAGAAACAAGATGTTTTTAAATGTCATGTACAGTATGTGTTTTAGGAGCTATTTTCACTACAGCTGACCTGGCTGATAACACCTTTCCTTTAATTGTGTTTCGTTCCCCAGCCGTTCATTGGGTTTCAAAAATGAACTTCCGTTTAAATTTTCCTTCCTTTGTCTTGTTTGTATTTCTCCAGTCTCCTTTTTGAAGTTTTACTCCCTTGTAAGGTCAATAGACATTTTTTAAGAATGAAAAAATGTTTTTTCTTAGAAATGTGAAGAAATTGTGCAGCTTCAGTGCAACTTTGCAGTTTGACCTTGTTTGAAACAACAGGTCCTCCGGAAGGTCCTGTCTTATCCCATTACCATTAAGGAAAACATGTTTTTTCTAAACTCAGATGAACATATCCAGAGGTAATAACATCTGCACTCGTATATGCACAAATTAAATCACATTTACGTGCGACTGACTTATAAGTGCATCTGAAATGAGAAGAAAAAAAGGAGGAAACCAATGCCAATACAGCTGAGATTTAAACCCCAAACCAGACAGACCATCACAAATTGGTAATCCATAAGGTCCAGGAGAAGGAATTGTCTTTCTTTGGAGTTTTTACAACATCCTTAAAAATGTCACTATCATTTCCTTGTTATCGCTTTTGGGGAATAGTGTGCATGTGCAAACAGACAAACATGCAAACTTTTCTGATCACGAGCTTTGTCTCTTTTTTTGTTCTATCCACATAACTTTATCATATCGTTCAAGTCTAGTAAAAAATGTTAAGAAAAGTGTGTTTACCCTGTACGGCTTGCCCAGCAACTGCACCGACAACATAGTCCGGCTCCTATGATGAGGTTTCAGTTGCCCACATCTCCAAAGCCAAAGAGGAGAAATGATGATATTAAAGAACGATGGAAATACTCAAACCTCACCATCAAAACCCAATGGTTGGGGCAGTGTGCCAAAGCTGCCATCTAGCCTTAACCAAACTCTGTTTTTTTAATATTACGGAGTAACCTCACTCTGCATCTGGTCCATGTTGTCAGTGTTGTCTTTTCATGTGATATCATTCCACCCACCATGAGATCTATATAATTATCCCCCGTTTTATTCACTGTGGTTTGAAAATAAGCCCCCTGTGCTTACATGGTAAACATCTCGGGATCCTTTGAAGAAGTCATGTACCCCGTGAGTCCTGAATGTTTTTCTAGTTTTATTATGTAGCATATATTTTCAGGTTACACTCCCTCACATGCAAACAAAAAATGGATGGGGTTGAGCTGTAGAGGTAATATATGTATTGTTTTGGGTTTAAACCCAAAGATCTGCAGGTTTCCACCTAAGATGGTAAACTGTAGAAACATGATGTAGAACAGAAATGATTAGTCGATTCATCAATATGTCTTAGTTTACATTATTTTTTAAGCAAACAAGATAAAAGCTCACTTGTTGCAGCTTCTTAAGCAGGAATATTTTTGTTTACATCGCCTTTCTAATTAAATAAATAAGGATTCAATGTGATAACTAACCAATCAACTAATCAATGAATTAGGAAAATTAAATCAGTCAGATTATTCAACAAAGAAAGCTTTTTAATTTTCATATTGGCAGTGGCCTGTCTTTTGAGGACCATAACTGACTGCGAGCCACTTACACTTTAAAAATACTTACACATTAAATATTTATAAAAACTACAAATGTTCCTCGTAAAAAGCTGAAGCCCCTTTGCAGCCACTTGTTGCTAGTCTTTATTATTACTCACATTCTTTAGCAAATATCCAACAAATGAAAAGGTTTGGAATAATAATTAGAAATAGATGTGAAGTCGTAAATCTTCTAAGACTGTGAGCCTGACGATATTGGCACAGCAGTGTGTGTAACAGTATTGGAATGAGACTGAATGGCTATTGTTTTATAGCAGAGCACAAATGGAGTGTAAATTTGACAGGCCTGCCCAGTGGAATAATATTTATGATGCGGCTCAGAATTAGAGGAATTCCTGATTTCTATTAAGGCGTACGCCGTTTGACTTCCCTGCCTATCCCTTCAGATTTTAAAGTAATAGTTTGTGCAAGAATTAAATTTTTTTGGCATTCTTCATTACACAGTTCTTCCAAATGGTAAATATTGCACTTGGACGAGGTTTCTAGAGCTTGTCCAAGTGCAATGTCCTTGGATAAGTTTGCAGCTGAAAAACCTCAGAGTATCGCTTAGAGACACAAGCTTGGTTCAAAACAAACCCTGCAGCTCCTAAAACTACTGTAGTTGTGAATGAGGTTTGGCAATGGGCTGCATTTTCATAGATATGGCTAGATAGGTTTGCAAATGAAAACCTCTCGGTCTCTGAATGTTTAAAATATGTTTTTTTACCAGCTATGAATCAAAGCTCTACAGTTTGCCATCAAGTTCAGTCATCACCTTGCCCCGATCTCAACACTGTACGCGGATTCACCTTTGAACTCTACAAGAGGATGAGAGAATACATGTGAAAACAGGAAGAGACCATGAATCTCTGTCAACCTGTGACTTCCTGTCAATCCATCAGTTTCAGTGCCTTTGTCAGACCGAATCTAGTCCCGGAGCAGGATGCAAACACAAGATAACAGAAGTATTAAAACACAATCAGATGTTCTAGAACCACCAAAAATGTGATTAAAGGTCATGTATAGTGCTCCATGTTTCCCCAAGGCAACTTTTTATTGGAAAGCAGAAAGCTGGTAGCCATTTTTCCCAGCCTCCATACTGTCAAATCCATACAGGGGATGTCACTGCATGTTTAGGTTCGTTTGGCAGCTTTGTTGAAAGACAAGCCACGATGGGAGTTTTATCCCAAGCCAAAGCCTCCTGTTGCCTCCCCCGTAGCAGCTACAAAAAGGCCATGGTTACATGGGGCTTGGAGGTTGAATGGCTGTTTGTCTTAGTATCAGCCTAAGGTCTGATGAGAACGAGGTAAAGGGGAAACCCACTGTGAAACAGCCCATTCTCTTATGAGATGTTTAAGAGCATATGTGTATGTGGTCTCCATGGTGGGAACAGTGTGAATGAGTGAATGTGACAGTGGGGAGAGAGGAGTGTATAGGCAGGGGGAGGAGGAGGGAGGGGTCTGCGGTATCAGAGTAACCTCAGCTATTCAGCGCTCACCACAGCCTGTTAACGGAAACCTCATGAGCAGGCTCACATCTCCCCTTCTTTCTCTACCTACTATCCCCCTGCTGTTCGTCCTCCCTCCTCTCTTAGATCTTCCCTCCATCCTTCCCTCCCTCCCATGTGTTTTCGGAGGGAACTCAACCAGAGAAACAGCACAGTGCTCCGAGCTCTCTGGCGGCAGACAAACTCAGCTCCTTTCAGCTTGACAGACAATCATCACAGTTACTGTCTGTCGGCTGGAAAGAGCCAAGCCACCTCTGTTTGGTTTGGTCGCAAAGGGAAGGATGGGAAGAAATTAAATGGAACACACACGCACACAATTAAATACATGTTTGCGTAAGAGACCCAGGATATAATTTCTGGAAGAGCAAAAGGGACAGTTACTGGGACTTTTTCTGTTTTTGCAATAGCTTATTGTATGTTTCACTCTTTGCAGATGATGTGTTTTTGTTCCTTAGCAATCCCTTATACCACATATTGGTATGCTACAATACGTTGCTCACCTTTTCCTTCCTCTCTTCAGGGTCCTCCTAACTACAGCACAACATATGCAGGTCTGCACAGTAATCAGATTCTCACCGTCAAGGTTTGTCCCTCCAAGCGAACTGTTCCTTATTCCTCCCAGCAGTCACTGCTCTCTGTCAGGCTGCTGATCTGTCACTACAGAGGAGCAAAACCCTCTTCTTGATCTTTCTCTTTTGGCTCACAGCTTCAGAGGCTGCCGAACACTCATCTCTCTTTTTCCCACAGCAGTTGTTTCCCTCTTGGTTGGACTCTCCCCTATCTTTTGTCCTTCATCACGCTACATGTCCTTTCCACTCCTTTTCTTTTTACACTATTTCCTTCCCTGCTGTCTTTCCCTGCTGCACCTCTTGCATCGCAGATGGTTTTCCCCCGATATGACCATGGCTTTCTCTCTGGAGAGCAGTCCAACACCTTTCAGAGACGCTTTCTGAAGGTAGACCACCACTAAGGCATGTGTGCACTTTAACCAACCTTTCTTACTCATCTTCTGATCTTTCCTCACCTTTTCAACTTTCCCAGCCATGTTGCATTGCATTGATTTCATGTTTGATCATTTTCCTGTGTGTGCTGACTTTAGATTTTAGATTTGACGTTTAGATATATTAACATGACAGTTGCCGCATTGTTTAATTGATTCGTTGCCAACTAGTAAACTCTTTTGATAATCAGTTTTGATTAAAGAAAAAGGAAAATGTCCAAATTCTCTGACCTCTTTAGTCCTCTGTGACAGAAAACACATTTTAGGAAGTCACCTTGGATCTTTGGGAAATAATATTCACCATTTTTCACAATTTTATCAAACATCTAATCGATTAATCAAGTAGATGACTCACAGATAATGACTGACTGTGGTTCTTTGTTGACAACAGTTCAGTTAGAGGCATAATAATTATCAGTGCAAGGAATTTAAGTTTCATCTTCTATTTGGACGTCTTGGTAATATCATTTCCATGAAAGGGTTTCGTGTACCATGTTGCTTGCCACAACAAAGCAAACCATAATGTACCACATGTCTGTAGAAACGAGAGGGTGCAGAGGAAGTGTCAACATGTGACTATAGAGACATCATTGGGCCTACATCCTCTTCAGTGAGCAAGACTCTGAGGGCGTTAATTGGTTCTGTGTGGCATACGGCAACAGAATGAGTGTGGAAGTCATCAGAAAGAGACATGTTCCCACTTAGATCCAATGACAAACGAATCTTTAAGGTGGTGACAGTTACATTTTTGTTTTGCGATACATGAAAAATTAACAGCTCGTTTAATGAACGACATCCTCAATTAACAAGCTCTTGTGTGTGCATTTTTCAGCATGGGTGTCTTTCACTTTGTGACTAAATATCAGTCGGTGGATAAGAACAGAAATACACTCTCCCCTCCTGCCCCCCAAACCTTTTAAGCCTCTGTCTATTACATGAGCTGGGACAAACAAATTAAAAGCAAATGAAGCTACACGCTAACAGCGGAAAAGAGTAATTAGGTTTTTGAATTATGCCGAAAGGGTGAATGGTTTATTCTGTGGAAAGCATTAAACATACATAAAACAGCGATAATCAGAGGGCTACATCTATGTGAAAGGAGTCACTCATAGTGCACTCTGCAGTTCTCCTCAGTTCGTCTTTTAGATTATTGTTGTGGTTTTCCGGATGCAACTGTACTGTTTTCTTTTACTCTGACCACTCAGCTGTTTTCATGAAAATAACATGTAAACACAGTATACCACAAAACGCCGAATAGACAAAGTTAGAAAGGCGCTGGAGCATTTAGCTGATAAAAAGCAGATATCTTTACAGAGTCGGAGGAGACCTAAATAGTTAAAATAAAAATATCGGGCTTGGTTGGATGCAAGCATGATTCCAATTGAATGCTAACATTGCTAACAATAACTGTTTGTGACCATGTTCACTGCATCAACTTATATGTCCAATCTCCAATGTGTGAGATTTAGGAGGCTCTATTTACAGACTTTTATGGCAGAAATGAAATATAATACACACAGCTATGTCATTAAAATTAAACAATGTGATTAAAAACAAGAATCATTATGGTTTTCTTACCTTAGAATTAAGTTTTTATTTCTACAGAGGCCGCTGGTCCTCTTCCACAGAGGATGGTGAACCGCCATGTTTCTACAGCAGCACAGAACAGACAAATTGAACAGTGGCTCTAGATAGTGTTTTCCTCATTTTTACATATTTCATGGCCATCGTAGTTTCTCCTTTACACTAGTACTTTAGGACGGAGAGGGGGGACTGCAATCAGCAACTACATCACTAGTTGTAGTTGTGACACTTGAAACTTAAGGCCACCCATGACAGTTCTGATAGAGGTTTCTGCCAGTTCTTTCCTGTACCGATACATACAAACGATAGGCAATGCAAGACTAATATCTATTAATGTTTTGCTTTTTCCATGACTAAAAGAATATTTCTTGTTTTTCTTTCACTTATTTGGTTATTGTTTTTTTTTCCATCAGGGTGATCAAGGCCAGGCTGGACCTGCTGGTCCTCCCGGTCCCCCAGGTCCCCCGGGTCCTCGAGGCCCCCCTGGGAATACAGGAAAGGACGGGCCACGTGGCCCTGCTGGAGAGCCGGTAAGAACTTCTCCAAAATACCAAATGTACAAACAATGCACCGTACTCACTCCACTTAGCTGCTGTTATTATATTCTTTATCCTCCTCCATGATTCTCCCCCCGTTTCTCACCCTCTAACTAAGGTTACACCACAAAAAAATACCATCACTTAAAACATCTTAAGCATCAGGAGCTGCTGTTAAGCCAATTGTGTTGACCTGGTAGGGTTCAACCACAAGGTGTGACAGATTGCAAACTGTGTGTGTGGGTGGGTGGGTGTGTGAATGCACATTTATTTACATGAATTAAGGGGGAAAGGGTCTATGCAGTAGATTGCAGTGAACCCATTTTCTCATTCTTCCGGATTTGCCAGTGAGCTGTGGCTTACCTAAAAGCTCCCAGAATAGCAACTCTACTCCTGGCCTCATCTGTTTTGTGTAAGACGGCGGCCACAAAGTTCTCTAGCACGCCCCCGTTCTCCTACCCTCCTACCACGACTGTGTCACTGCGCACCCCTGAAACAGATATGGCACTGTGGCGAGTTCATGGGCAGTTTGCCGGCCTCGCCAAACAATAGTTGTGCTCTTTGCCTCAGGCAGTTTATGTTTCTCAAAATGTACTTTCTGCTTCCCAGAGTTTAGTACATATGCAGCGGTTGCTTAAAACTGTGGTTATAGGATGGAAGCGAGAGAAAACGGCTATGAAGGTAATTTTTGTTTATCTAAGTGAAGGAATGAATGCTGTGTTACCCTCAACTGGCACAGGACAGCAAATGGATTCAAGTGAAAAATGTTGGTTACAGTGTGGGTGAGTTGAGAGCATGCACAGAACCGACAAAAGAGAAAGCCAGCACGGCTCAGAAAATGAGGAAAAACAGACGTATCGAAGAGAGAAGGGCCCGTCCTGCATCGCAGTCAATTTCAGATGTATTCTGCACGTTGATTAAAAGCCATTGCAAAACCCAAAACAGCAAAACAACACAGAGTGCTCCATGTTGTGGGCAGATGTCTGAGTGGGCTGAGCAGGAGAAAGTGATCAAGCCTGCTAGCATGGGTATTCCTTGTTGTTTGTATCTGTAAAGTGGAAATTAAAGGAATGTTACAACTGCCCTTGCTTAAAACCTCTGTGTTGGATGTGTGCATAGGTAAGAAAAAAATAAAATGCTTCATTTCAATGTATAAGTAAATTTAGTATCGTTTCTAATTGAAAATGCATCTGACATCTGAACCGCTCTTCATCCATCCTTTTCTGCAGTCAGGATAAAAGAAGTGCTAAAGAAATTATTTGCAACGGTGATTTGTTTCCCGCTGCTGCGGAGGAAAGATCAAAAGATGAGGAGGAGGTAAGAGGGGTGAGAAAGGAGGTTAAAAGGCTGCTGAGAATGGAAATAAAAGAGGACCACATAGCAGTAGAGGAGATCAGGGTGACAGTTTGTGTGTGCGGGCGGAGAGCAAGAGGAAGAAAACCCAGCTGGGAAACATCTAAGTAGCTTCTGCACATCCTTTTAAAATATGAGGACAGAGTGGAAGGCTAATAACCTCCAATTTATATCACGCATTTGTTTCAAGTGTTCAAGTAAACCACTTGATAGCGGAGTGACTGTGTGTGTGCCTGTGCAAGACAGAGATTTGTTGCACAAGATAAGCTGCCTCTGCCATGGATGACTTCAATGCAGATGTTTAGCCGCTCCGAGCACACATCCAACTGGCCCCTCGCAAACAGCCATGAGAGGTCTGTGTACATAAAAAAAAAAAAAGCCAAATTACTGATGAATAGATGTCGGAAACTGGACATGTGATACTCAGTGTCAGTGTGTGTGTGTGGGGTGGTGCATTGCAAGTCTTTTTTGGTACAGATGGGTGACAAATTTAATGAAAAGAACCAGGCGAGTGTTGTCGTTTTCCTTCTCTTGTTCGATGTTTTGTCTAAATGTCCCGCAGGTGTTCGACCAGATTGAGATCTGGAGACTGCAAAGGCTATAACATATGAGCCGCATCATTTTTACACACATGAAAGCATTCGTTGGGTTCTCGGGCCCTGCAAGAGCATCTGTATCTGCATCTGTTTTTTTCCTTTGACGCCAGTCTCTGGTTATACCTTGTTGAACACTGACATCTAGTGGCCAGAGTGGTTTAACCCTATGATGGAGATTTACCTGAGTTTGAGTCACAACTAAGTTTCTCTTGTATCTTATCTTCCTTAGGGTTTTCCAGGTCGAGATGGCATTGAGGTGAGCATTCAAAACCATTTACCCTTCAAACAATCTGGCTGTTCATGAAGCACTGTTAAGTTGTTGTCCGTCCCTGGATAATTATGGTAACCAAATATGTTTCTGCCTCGTCAGGGGTCAAATGGATTGCCTGGGAAGCCGGTAAGATCATTAATAAACCTCAGCTTCTTCCTCAAACACCTCCACTGTGTTGTCAGATTCTTCTGTGTGCTACAGACGTAATACGTGACCAACAGTTTTTGACATTTACTGACTGTCATGACCTGACAGGGAGAAGACGGTGAACCCGGCTATCCAGGACCACAGGGTCCTCCGGGAGCAAAGGTAGAGATCGGCTGTACTCATCGGTTATTACGTTTTGCATGCTGATTATCTTTTCGCGCATTGACCTTGAATGTTTATTGTGCATTGAAACAGGGCGAGCCAGGTATGGGAGAAAAAGGAGAGAGAGGCATGGATGGACTCCCAGGACTGAAGGTAGGAAACCAACCTGAAAATCTGAAAAAGCATTTAAACAATAAAATAAACACCAAAATTATTACAAAGTATTATTTTTACATTATATTAAAAATCTTAAATATCTATTGCCTGAGTTTTACCATAATGTGCCCTATCTCTGCATCACACAGGGAGATAAAGGGGAAATAGGACTGCAAGGACCACAAGGACCCATGGTATGTGTATTATTCAAATTGTTAAAAATCATTTTGTTATACTATTAAACACCTACAGTGTGTTTATAGCTGTCAATCATTTTTGCTTCAGGGTTATCCTGGTGAAAAAGGTGCCACAGGATCTTCAGACATCATCGACTTCAATGGGAAGCTTCTAGATGCTTTCCAGGTGAGTGATATAAAGTGTGATTGAGGCCAGATTTACGGTTACATCGTATATTCCAACAGGCATCTCATGATAGGTACAATGGAAAAACTTAAACAAACCCACAAATGGTAGTGTGGTAAGAGACGCATCTGAATATGACACAAAACTGAACATGTCGCAATTTCTTCTTGACAGGCCATCAACACCATCAGTGTTTCGGTAATCTGCTGTTGTTTCTGCATGGTTTTTGGTGGAGTGATCGGTAACTAACACCTATGATAATGCATAGACTCACGCGGATTTGCTTTAGCACACAGCCTGTATGTCTTCACACCTTCTCCCACCTGCTTCAGCCAGTGGATCTGTGTTTTTCTGTGGATGCCCTCTACCCTCAGCTACATACTTCAGATGTATTGGATGTCACTCAAGAGGCCACATCTAAGGAGTCTTGGTGAATGTCCCTGGTTTACTCGTCTACCAGGCTCTCTTGTGTATTCGTTTGGAATAAAAAATGCACAGGCCCAGCAAATATAGTACAGCTGTGCTGTTCTATCAGATAACATGTAGCCTAAAGAAGCATGCTTAATCATGCAGAAAAATCAACAGCCTTTGTTACATTGTTCCGCGTGTGTTTTCATGCTATCTATCCAACGTGCCTCAGAAGATACATGGCAATAACTTGCTATAGGGCAGCATGGCGTTTTTTTT
Source organism: Nibea coibor (assembly GCA_023373845.1). Lineage (NCBI taxonomy): Eukaryota > Metazoa > Chordata > Actinopteri > Sciaenidae > Nibea > Nibea coibor. Next base: position 11,413,507 of record CM041739.1, on the reverse strand, counting down.
TGTCTATGTATTTGTGTTGTTCCACATAATTCGGTCAGTGCACAAGGGGAATGTGTTGGGAACCCCTCATAGTCGCCACAGTCTCAGTTTCATACCCTTCTCTCCATACACAAGACCCTTTGATTCTACCATGTACCGTGCTACATGCTAATAACAGATGGCTATCTCTGCAGTGGAGTGTGTATTTGATTAAAAACCACCGTGCACCACGTCCCCTTGGACCTGATCTGAATAGGCTCCTGCATGCAACGCTGTAGACAGCAGCGTGAGATGGTTACGAAGGAGTCGGTGAAAACATAAACCTGAGATCTTATCGGAACCTTCTTGCCAACGTGGAACAGTTGATACCAAATCACACGCAAGGTCTCAGCCAGAGTTATGTCAATGGAAGAACCAGTGCTCATTGGCCACCCAGCTTGTGTTGTGATTCATTCACTTGTTTGTGTGAAAAGCCGTACTGGTTTAATTTATGGTGAAAGTTTAGGTAATGATGAATTTGGTTTAAAACAATGCTGAAATTTGTTTGGTTTGTTGTTGTTTGTTGCCGTCATTCATTTTATGGCGTTTTGTCTAATTATTTGCATGAGTAGCCATCAATCTCGAATGATGGAATATCCCAGATTGAATAGATGTTTGTAAACATCTTTTGGTTTCCATGGCTTAAATAGGAGGCCCAATGCAAAGTTCGAAATTGGAAAAAGGGAGAGAATCAGCGTGTACACCTCTGGGAGGCAACATGAGTTCCTTTCTTATGACTTCAAGATGGCCAAGAACTTCAGAGGGAAAAGTAACAAGTGTAACATTGTGAATGCAGAGATTAAGGAACGTGATTTACGAGGCTGGCTTTCATCAGCCAGCGTAGAAGACAGCATGGGATGGACATAGTAATGTATTCTTCATCCACCCTTAGCGTCACACAAAATCACATTTCTCTCGTTTCCCCTCGTACTTGGGCAATGCTCATCCTGCCTCGAAGTAATCAACAGAATGGGAAATAACACCAGGCTATTATGTAGGGGGAAAATGCATTCATCAATGTTTTACAGTTTTTAGAAGATGAAATTGCCTCAAGTTGGTTCTGATCAGCCAACAGCGTTCATCGTCAACAGAGTGAACAAAAGAAGTCATCAGTTTTGTTTACTGTCAGACTTGCGTTGTGAAATCCTGCAGCCTTCTTGTATTGTTTTGTACTGGCTCATGTTCAAGCCTTATGGTGGAATCCACAGTTTTTCCACCACTGATAAACAGACTAAACAGCAATATGTATACAATATGTCCAGGTGGCTGTCTGAAAATGGCAGAACAATGGATCACGTCTATGTTCATAGTTAGAAATCCACCAGGAATCATCGCTACATTTCCTCTCAGTTCTGTGGAGCTTTAGTGAGTTTCAAGTATTTGTTTTTGCTTTCAAGCTCGCAGTCCAAGTTTAAGTTCAGCCACAATCAACAGTCAGCCTTTTTTCAGCACAAAAAGCCACAGTATCTTATCTACCCACCACCACCACTACCAGACAGGCAAAGTAAGCAACTAGCACACCACCTCAATAGGTGGATAAAAATTTGTCTCAAATTGAATGCTATTGTTGCTCCATAACAGCTGGACCTAAAAATAAACTACCGTGCATTAACAAGCTTATCCTGTCAACTTAAAAAACATATTTCCACTGCCCCCAAGTGGCCAAAAAAAATACTTATTGCAGGCACAATATAGATTAATTGTAAACCAGTATAATGGTGGCATATGTATCACTAAATTTCTGTCTGTCTTTCTTCAGGGTCCACCTGGACCACCTGGACCCCCCGGCCGCCCAGGCGAAAAGGTGAGTGGCTCCATCAGTGTACGACCAATTTCAGAAGACCCGAATAGCTTTTCTGTTAGGAAGTTTGTGAAGTCAGTTAGCGTGAATCTTTCTTCTCTTTGTCTTTACGCAGGGTGAGCTTGGTTTGCCTGGACCAGCAGGAGTCGACGGAGAGAAGGTATGCGCATACACACACACAGCCTAATGATTAAACATCTTATGACATTGTTTCTGCTCGTAGTTTGAGAACTTGTTGATTTCTTTTTCACTACTCCAGGGACCTAAAGGTGACCTGGGAGAGAGAGGGCCACCTGGCGAGAGAGGAGAGAAGGGGGAGATGGGGCTCTCTGGGCCGACTGTAAGTGTGTGACAGTAAAATATGTTACAACAAACCATAAAAAAATACATAAACAGCTGGAAGTTCATCTTGCTTTTTGTGGGTCAGGGTATGGACGGACCGAAAGGAGAGAAAGGCGACTGTAGAATGGAGGACAACCTGGTTAGTGTAACACACACACACACACACACACACACACACACACACACACACACACACAGTGCAATTTCATGATGAAACCTGTTTATTACTTCACTATCCTTCAGGCAGATTCTTGACACATGCTTGAGTTGTGTGATCCTTCACAGTGAACATCTAGGTTACGTTAATTGTCATGGTTTGCTTATTTATCTGAGGTAATGCAAACATTTGATATCAATTAAAACGTAAACCTGCATGACGCAACGATAATGTAACTTTAATTAACAGGAACAAATGCCATTTAAGGATCTAAAACTATTCAGCGTGCTTTGGTACTTTGGAAAATTGTCAGTGGGGATATAAAATATGCATGCTTTCACTTTTTCATTGGTGCTCAGGTTCAGATGATCTCCCAGCCAGGCCCTCCTGGTCCACCTGGCCCGCCAGGGGTTCCCGGGTCCCCCGGATCCATGGTGAGTACTTACATCACAATCCAAACCCAGGGAGAAACTATTCAAATAAAGTTAGTTGTTCATAGTGTGGCTTTTCACACTCACAGTATACAATGTTTTGCAGGGGCTGCATGGAATGCCTGGTCCAAAGGTAAGACTGCAATACCATGTATGTAGTATGTGACGGATGCCATGATGTGTTGTTTGGTGCTCAGTGTTCCTGTGTTCTGATGCAGGGCGAGCCTGGATATGGGATGAAGGGAGAGAAGGGCGAATCTGGTACTCCTGGAGCTCAAGTAAGACACATTGATCCATTATTATCAATAATAAAACATGGACAGTGATATGTGGACATACAGTGACAATAGTGTACTTTTAACTGCAGGGATTAGATGGGCGTCCGGGCTCACCTGGGCCTGCAGGGTTAGTTGGTCTTCCAGGTGCCAAGGGAGAAAAAGTAAGCACCCAAATCACCTCTATAAATGTGTTTCTCTTTTTATTATGTGTGTGTATATAAATAAAATATAAACATGACTATATATGATTTACATGTGTGCATGTGTGTTCACAGGGGAGACCAGGGGAGCCTGGACTAGATGTGAGTTTCTCAGTCTTGGCATTTTCGATCAAAACATTTTGGATTTAATTGAACTTTAACTCGTATCCTGTGACAAGCTGCTTTACGATGTGCTTCTATGTCCAGGGTTTCCCGGGTATGATGGGAGATAAAGGTGACCGAGGGGAAAGAGGAGAAAAGGTTAGTGCATGGCGCAGAAAGAAATATTAAATGATGTTACACTGTAAAATGTATCTGAATGTACATCTTGCTCAACATTTCCCCTTCATGCAAAACAATAATCCATGACTCAAAGGTGCAGTGTGGAGATTTAGGGTGCAATATTTATAGACTATAACAGAAACTGAATATAATTTGCACGGCTGTATCTTCATTTGTGTATAATCACTTGAAAATAACCATGTTTTAGAGTCCTAGAGCCCTAAACAGTCAAGACTAGCTCTTAATCAGCATTTTCAGTCACAGCCACTGTAGTTTCTCTTTCACAATTGAGACTGAAGGTCAAGTGTAGGCTGTTGCAATACGCAACTACACCACTAGATGCCGTTAAATCCTACACACTGCTCATTTAATGGCAACAAAAAGCTCTATTTGACCTTTCCAGGTTCTTAAGGACAGAAATGGTCTTCTCTCGTCTTGTGTGATAAGTTAATAAGTGTGTGTGTTTCTGCTGTCCTTCTCCTGTCCAGGGTGACAGGGGAACAGTGGGAAAGCGAGGTCTAAAGGGCCAGAAAGGAGAGCAGGGTCCTCCAGGCCTAGATCAGCCTTGTCCTGTGGTATGTCACCACCACACAAACGCAAAACGCAAAGCCGCATGCTTAAATTGCATTACTTTCTCCTACTTTCCTGTCACTTTTTAGACATACTGTTTTTCCCTGCGTTCTTCTCTCAGCACGGTTTCTCTCTGTCTTTTTCCTCACTCCTCTGAATGTGTAACTGGTTCTTGCTGACAGGGGTGTGTTGAGACTAAAGGTCTTTCTGAGGAGGCAAGCCTTTCTTCCCCTCCACCTCCACCTCTTCCTCCTTCCGGCCCCGAGGCCCCCTGTCCTGTGGTATAGTATCTCTTCCTCCTTTCTCCTCCTCTTGCATCACTAGTTATGCATCTTCTGTTGGTATTTTCTTTTCAGACACTTTGTTTCATGTCTTTATCGTCTTTCAAACTCTGCTACACGTGATTATTGTCAGAAACAATACTTCATGTAGATCAACTGCAGCCCAGGATTTCTAAAATTAAGAGATGCCAGTTTACAAAATGTCACATTATTCAAACCAACAAAAGAACAGAAAAGAAACCTAAAAAGATCTCTTGTTTTGGCCGTCAGTACATTATTCTCACAAATACACCAGTAGACACATAGATAAGGAACAGCTGATTGCCACCATCAAGGAAAATGACACAAAAAGACACTTATTTGCTCTCCGGTGTGAAGTTAGAGGATCAATACCATCCATGTCTGTCCATTAAATATGAAGCTACAGTTAGGCAGAGTTTAGCTTGCACACAGACCAGCTAACCTTCCTCTTTCTTTATGAATTTTTATTTTCCATATCTCAGCCTCCACTTTTGCTTTATTTCACAACATCAGTTTGCTGATAAGGAGTGCACACCTTAGGCATTATAACAGGTGCCGCTGACATTTAAAGCGGCAGGGTGCAGAAGTGCAAGGCATGTTCAAGCATCAAATGTCATTTTCTGGCTTGTTAACTTTCCACTGCTGTTCCCTCTCTCTCTCTGCAGGGTCATGATGGGCTGCCCATACCAGGCTGCTGGCACAAGGTGAGTGTCATGAGATGTTAACTTATTAATAGCATCTGATAAGTATTCGAGGCAGCAGTCGTCAGACAATAGTAAATAGCTAACACTTTCTGTAGTCATACATGACTCATGAATGGATTGTCAGAATTAAATTCATTGCGTGACTCTGATTTGATACAGGGGCATTTTGTAAGTATATTTCAGCGTGTGAGCTTGTTATAGTAACGCATGCATATTTAAGGTCAGTTCTTTGATCATTTTGGGGGCTTGTGTTTGGATTTTAATTTGATATGTTACTAATAATTAATCCCTTCTACTCTTCTTTTGCAGTGATGACTAACCTGCAGCATGGAATCTGTACATATTGATATGGTATATATTGGAAATGAATACTACACCAACAACCCACTTTTCCCCGTTTTTTTCACATAAAACATTTTATATAATATATTGAGATTTTTTTAACAAGGACATTTTTGAATCTACAGTATTATGAAAACTTTTTCAAAAAAAAAAAAACTCTAGAGATCGAGTGTTGTTGTGAATGCAGCTATGGTTTTGAGGAGAAAAAAACTGAACTGGCAGTGGGACTCTCACTTTGAAGGACAGTCCGGATGACAGTGTCGGAGTGGCTTGACGTTCTAGCTGCCTTACTAACAAAGTCTGACTTGCTGCCTGACTGTAATCGTGAACGCTGTACGGATATGACAGTGCGTGCACTCACCCAGTTCTGGCGGATGGTTGGATGCTTGGCTGTGGCAGATGGAGGAATGTGGGGTCAGTACTCTCCTCTCCTCTCTCTGTTTTCTAAAAGGAGGAAATGGCAAAACAGAAGCTCAAACGCAAGCGTCTCTCTCAGCCCTGAACGGGTTCGGGGCCTGGTGGAGAAAGGACACGTAGAAAGGCGGAGAGCACAAGGGGGCAGGTTGGCCTTTATGAAGAAGAGCGAGCCATGTAATGCCTCGGTGTCATACTGAACACTCAGATCCTCCGTTATGGAGACTCTCCAGGAGGAGGCAACAGAGAACACTGCATCTTCACATTCACCTGAGAGGAAAAAGACACACCTGTGGCTGGTGATGTTGCGCAATAGCTTGATAACCGGTCAAAGTTATTTGGGAGTCACTGTCGTCACTGGCACATAAGGAAGGATTAACTGCACAGATACATTGAACATGTCGTGGTGATCTCTTATATGGCTCTTTTGTAAAAGGTTTTCACTAATTAAATGCATGATCGTAACAAGGCACAGTGTTGTTTTAGCATCCTGACAGCGTGTATGACTTGTGGTCCCTCACTGAAACCTCAAACGACAGTAGGTTCATTTTCATTTGCATTTAAAAGTATTTCCATGTCAACAAGCCGCTCAGATAAGTCTACCTTTTTAATGGCTTACACATGTGGCAGTGGTGACTTGTGTGTTTTATTTTATTTGTTATATTCTTACCATTTTTTTTTTGTCCAGTTACATTTTGCATTCCTGTGCATTGCCATGGTTGTGGAATATATAGATAGTGAAATTTCAAGGCCAGATCTGAAGGAACCATTTACAGTATTCATGATAAACCAGTGTTTCAGTTCACCTTCATAAATGATTGCCAGTCAAATTATTTCCTTAATTGTTTTCAGTGTAACTGATGCTTTTTTTTTGACTGATCATTATCCTTTAATCACTGATGAAGACATGTTTAATTAATGTTGCCAGTTTCTCTGGACAACAGTGTACGTTTTTTTGCTGCTGACTTAAATGTGTGTTGTTTGTGTGATATTTTGAATCAATATTAGTCATTTGGACTGAAGGACTAACAGACTAAAGTATGAAATTTGAATCAAGTGTATCGTTCTTTTTTGGAAAATTAGTCATTTTTATTCAGCAATACACCTTCGTGTTTATGACTGTCAGTTGTTTTTTCATTTTGTGTATGTGCTTTCATCACAAACGGTTCTAGTCTTTGCAATCAGGTGACTTTTATTGGTGTGTTTTGGTCTTTGTCATACATATTTTCTCAGATGGAATAATGTTCTTGGTGCTTACATACTTTTTATGTACTCATTTAAAGCTCTACTCTGCATATTCATATGCAAAACCACACACACACACGTCCATAGATACACATGCATTGTCATGCTGAACATAGGAAGAAATTGCACTTGTACTATTTTCAAATATTTGGCTAAATGTATACAGGACAGAGATTATATGAATCATTATTTAGTTCTGGACGCAAAGACATGGACATGAATGGGAAATTGTGTTTATGTTTCATAATAGACATCTGTGTATGCTACAGTGGTATTAGTTGCACTTTCTGACACAATATGAATAATATTCAGCATTTTTCTTAAGGCAGAATACATATTCAGATTCAGATTAATCTCTATGGCACGACTGACGAACAACCATTTACAACACTTTCACTGTTATCCTGATTATTAACAATCAGTATGTTTTATTGGTTAGCAGCACAGGCTGCTAAATATTTCTAATTCCAATGATTGCCCATAAACAACCACAAACATTTTAACATTTCAAAAGGGGTCAGTATTAGTGTTCTTTGTTTTGTTTGTTGTTGTTTTTTTCAGGTAAAGAACATAATGTAGATTTGTGATGTATTAAAATGGAATTTGTTATTCCAATAATTAGTTCAAAGGGCAATGCACTAGAAGGATAACAGTGTTGGTTCAGTTCCTGCTGAATCCAGAAAACACACAGTACATCGGTAACGCTGACTTCCTCTTTAATTAAACACATCTGCTAGCTCACTCGTGTTATGTTGCAACAGTCATGATGTAGGCCACATGTCCCCGCAGCGAATCAGGTCAGAAATGACAGTGTAACATAACCTCATATTAATACTTTATTTTTTGCAAAGATCATTTTACAAATCTGAATTACTGACATCACACAAAACAGTTTCTGTATCAGTGGGATAAATATGATGTGAAGTTCCACTCAGTGTTTTAAGTTTAGAAGGGTGTGGTGAGAAAAACTAAACTGCACCATTTGTTTATGAGGTTAAAGTTTTCAATAAAATAAAGATCTGTGGATGAGTTGCATCATTTGGCTGAAATAAAACAGCTGACATACAAACGAAATTGGAGAATCATAACAAAATGTACGCTGAACGAGATGTTATATTGAAATGGTAACTGTAAACCACACAGTTCTTAGCAATATTTCACTGGAAGCTGATGGTTATCTGTCACTTAACATTATTATATGTGTTTATTTCTTTTGCAGATTCTATCAGTTTCAGTTTTAAGGCTTAATGGAGTCAGTAAATGGCACAATGTCTGAATACAGTTTGGTGTTTTAGCGAGTCATATATCACAGTATTAGCTTGACTTTGTGAGATTTTTTTCTGGTTGTGTATTTGGTTGTAAAAGAATTAAGCTATTTTTGTAATTACTTGTCTAAAAAAAATGTATAACATGAAATCTGGTCAACTAAACATGTAAACTGAAGTAAACTCTCCAGTTGTATGTTTTTTTTCTTGTCCATTAAACCATAATCATGTACAATTATTCAGTGTCATTTATTCATAATGAATATAGAAAGTCATATATGATGATCATGTTATACAATAGATATTCCTATATTATATTCCTATATTCCTATATTATATATATATACACATCACACCACAGAGCTCGACCACAACAAATAAAAAGCTTTCGACTCCAAAGCAGATGCAACAACCATTGTTAAGATACCAAAAAGAAATAACCTGCATTATCTTCATGTTGCTGTCCTTCTCTGTCCATTTACAACCACCGCAGTGAGTATTTTTAACTCAAATTGTTGTTGATGGTGACCATCTGACTCAAATATGCCCCCAGACATTTGTGTGTTACCCCTTAACCCAATAAAGTGTGCTCTTAATTTTATCATTTTTATCAAACAAATCCAGAAACGTTTTCACAAATCATTGTCATATGATCTTCTCTATTGTGACAGCTGACTGAGCTCATAAACATCAGGCCACACAGCTGGATGCAGTTGAGAAGGGAACACTGGAACAAAGGCATACAACATCTGTTTTAATTGTTTACAGCAACTCTGAATTTCACGTTTTTCATTTTAAATAACAGTTATTTTTGTGTTTGCAAATTACCTTTTATTTGTTGTTCATTGTTTGTGACTGTCAAATCTGTGCCACATTTGTTATGGACAATGAACATCATGGAAGTGTTAGACATCATGTATGATCCTCATGATCATCATGTGTCTTAACTTAAATGTGAGAAAGGGGAATACTTAGAAATACATTTGTAAGTAATTTCATTTTTTATTGTTACCATTAAGATGCTATAAAGATATCTGTGTGCTTTCAAACATTTTTCTGCAGTGCAGATTCCTCTGAACAGCTAATGAAAATCTACAACTATATTAAAAAGTGCTTCGACTTTACAAATCCAAATATAACATTAAATAACTTTATCATGCTTTCTGCTGATTGGATTGGCTGAAAAAATAAATTAAAAGCACATCAAATTCAGACAAACCTTGACACAGATGTTGTATTTGATGTGTATAAGCTAGCATAACATAACAAACCATAACAGAAGAAAGGTAATTCTTGAACTCATTTATAAAAGTGGGGAAGTTAGTTTGTGACATTTGACCTGTCAGAGATTTCTTTTAAGATATTATCTAAATGTAGCCGATACACCTTTTTCACAGCAGCCATTTTGACATGAAATAGTAGGGTCAACACAGGTTACTGATATTAATTAAGGTCTCATTCCATTTATTGCATCAGAGCGTTTCCAGTGAGCCAACATGCACCACAGCAGCACCCTTAAATAAGCCTAAATAACCTAAAGATTTCATGCGTCCCAAAGCTTCGTTTTTATAATATATTAGTTATGGCCTGCTAGGATTGTCAGATACTGTATGGCTGGAAGATTTGGCTTTTGTGGTTGACATAACAAAGCATTTCAATACACTAAACTGCTGGTGTACCTGTAGCTGTGACACAGAATATTACTTTCTGAATGATTCTGAAAGAATGATGTGAAAGAGAAGAGTTTAAAACTTAAATGTTAGCAGACTTTGTATTCTTCACATTGTCAGATTTCAAATTCATTTTTTTAACAGATTCTGTTTGAACTTAAATCAAACATTTCACAAGATGTGTTCAAGTGTAAAACGTGTTAAAATGTTTATTAACTTGTTTTCCTCATGACTTCACTTCCCTTCGTCACTCCTCAATGATGTGACCATTGGGTTTGTAGTTTTACGGTCTACGTATGAAGACCACATTTCCCAGACTCCTCTGCGGCCCGCTCACCCCCTCTTAGTTTTAGCATCCGGGTCTGAGCTTCCTTTTCCTCTGTGCCCCGATGCGATGAGGACCTAGGTTTTTCCGGACCTCCGAAAAATCCGAATCCATCCTTGTAAAAGGCACCACCGAACCTCGCCAAAATGACCGAGCAGATGACAGTGAGGGGGACCCTGAAGGGTCACAGTGGATGGGTCACCCAGATCGCCACTACGCCCCAATATCCCGACATGATTCTGTCGGCGTCCCGAGGTGAGGCTTCCCCCCGCCGGTTCTGCCAACATGGCTAAGATAGCATGGAGGAACGTAGCTGGTTTCGCAGCTGTAGCGTAAAACAGACGCTGGCGTTGGTGTGAGTGAGATATTAAATATGTACAAACAGCCTTTGAGGCGTGTAGCCGAGCTCTTTGTTCAGTTTTAAACTCAAACTGCAGGAACTTATGAAAGAGACGCCGGCTAGCTTGGCTAGCTAGCACGGTGGCGTCATCTGTAATTCAGCCTTGAATACCCACACTGCCTGTGTGACACGTGTAATAACATGCTGTAGGGAAATCACAGGTGTAGTTACATGCACAAATGTATGAACTTGGCGGTAATCTATTTATAATCTGAACAAATTGAGCAGTCTGGGTGTTTGACAGCTTATCTTTGTGGCATGCACTCACGCAACGCTAACACCCAAAGTGTCTGCACGCCTCTTGGATGATGTATGGACTCTGTGCTAAACACGTGTGTTTGTGTTTCAGACAAGACTATCATCATGTGGAAGCTGACCCGTGATGAGACCAACTATGGCATCCCCCAGCGCTGCTTGAAGGGACACTCTCACTTTGTAAGTGACGTCGTCATCTCCTCAGATGGACAGTTCGCTCTGTCCGGTGCCTGGGACAGTACCCTCCGCCTGTGGGACCTCACCAAGTGAGTACAGGGAAGGGATATCTCTTTAGTACTGGTCAGGATGTTCAGGGGTCAGTGTAGAGAGCCGTTTCCTCTACATGTGCGCTGTAGATGGTTAGTGTGGTATGAAGATATCTGTGAGTTAAGTCAGGTCAGACTTTGGATATCTGTGACAGGAAAGAAAAGATCCCCTGTGTTGTAATGACCACACCAGGTTAAAAGTAGGTGTCTCTTAACTGAGACCTGGAGTAGCTTAATCACAAAGTAACAGTAATGTACGATAATCTTATAATTGTAACACACTGCCGAGACATCAGGTCAGTCTCACCTTTGTCCAGACAATCGGCAGGTCAAATCCAAACATCCAAACCCAGCCCAAGCTGCGTGGCCACATACTTTAGTCCACTTAGCAGCAACTTAATGGCTCTCACATAGACAGAGCAGCATGGTAAATGGGATATCTTCTCTCCTAATACATAAAGCTACTTTGACTATAAAACCGCACAGGATGATGTGACATCTGCTTGTTAATTGGCAGCATATGAAGCACAACCACAAACTTTTCTTTGCCTAGTTTCACAAGTTAATCAAACAAAGCATACTATAACCACACTTTCATGTCACATAACATAGTTTCTGGAAAATCAGAGTTATATCATTTTTCTTTGTACTACTAGCTTACTCTTAGTGTAAAGTTTAAATGGTCTGTCATGTTTCAGTAGGTCTGCATTTTGTGTTGTAATGTTAAACTTATCTGTTCATGGCAGGTAGTAATCGGCCTGATCTAAGTTTACAAGTCCAGTTTAATAACTGTGTGCTGAAAACATTGAGGCCAGCAAATGATAGATTAAGGTCTTTCTTTAAAAAAAAAAAAGATGTATATTCTTCAGTTTTAGAGAAGAGTATTGGTTTAAGGAAATTGTCTTAACTTCTAAATGTGTGTGCAGCTTTTGGCTAGTTCTTAGAGCGCTTGTAGCGATATTAAACATGCTGAAGTGTCTTAACATGTGATCATCTAAAATGTTCGGTGTGATGTTTCCTCAGTGGCGTGACCACCCGCCAGTTCATTGGACACACCAAGGATGTGTTGAGCGTTGCCTTCTCTGCTGATAACCGCCAGATTGTGTCTGGCTCCCGGGACAAGACCATCAAGCTCTGGAACACTCTTGGAGTCTGCAAGTACACCATCCAGGTGAGCCCCTCATGCATGTTGAACCAGATTTAGGTTTCATGTGACTAATAAGCAGCCAAACTAAACACGTGTTGTGTGACCAAAGAATCTTGAATTGATGATGTATATAATTGACCTTTGCAATTTGCAGGATGAGGGTCATTCTGAGTGGACGTCTTGCGTGCGCTTCTCCCCCAACAGCAGCAACCCCATCATCGTGTCCTGCGGCTGGGACAGGATGGTTAAGGTACACTTGTGCAACAAACTCCCTAGTTGTTAGCAGTAGTATAATTTTACGACTGAAAATGATTTGAAATACTGGCATGCATCACTTACCTCCTCCTTACTGTTCATGTTTTTGTGGTTGAGTGTGCTGTCTGTAGAGTTTGAATGATCTTTATATTGGCATAGGTGTAATGTAGCCTTTCTTCCCTTTGCTCTTAGGTGTGGAACCTGGCCAACTGCAAGCTGAAGACCAACCACATTGGTCACAGTGGCTTCCTGAACACAGTCACCGTCTCTCCTGATGGCTCTCTGTGTGCCTCTGGCGGAAGGGTATTTATCAAGTTTCATATTATTATAGACGACTAAGAAATAGTTTTCTTTTATCTCAAATGAAACACCAGTTGAAGTCCAGCTTGCAGGTTTCAGCAGTGATGGAAACATAAAAAAGCATCTGTTTAACATTGATGATAAAAGAGGCTGTTTCTGAGCGTTACCTGCACCTGAAAGGGACATTTTTAAAAATATTATGCAATCAGCTCCATAGTTAGCTGTAAAGCATCATGTTAAATATCCTAGAAATCGACTATTTTTTTAAATGTGGTGATTCAAGTGTTTTCTCTTTTCCTCCAGGATGGCCAGGCCATGCTGTGGGACCTGAATGAGGGCAAGCACCTCTACACCCTGGACAGCGGTGACACCATCACTGCCCTCTGCTTCAGCCCCAACCGTTATTGGCTGTGTGCCGCCACCGGCCCCAGCATCAAGATCTGGGTAAAACACTTACTAAATGCTAATGTCATGTTAAACGTGTCAGTCATGTGGTGCATCAAAGCTACAGTGCAAAGAGCAGTGACGAAATTTCAAATGCCATCTGTATTCTGTGATGATAAAGAGGCTGTTTCTGAGCTCTAACCTGGACCGACGTATTCATTGTGCACTTGATCATCTCTGCCAGGTGTAAGCAAGTTCTAGCTGAAAGCAGTTCAAGTATTTGATTAGGCTAAAAACGAGGCTTGCTTAGTCTGTAGCAGGCTATATTTTGGCTCCATACCTGATATGTTACGATGCGCTAAAGTTGGGCATCATACATGGTGAATCTTGACTCTAAGGAACAGGGACACACCTGGTGGATTTCTGCACTGTTCTAGCTTTGAACGCATTTACTTCTGTCACTGCTCTTTTGCTACTTCTGAGCAGCTACTGATTTGCTCTGCATCTGGTGTTTTCTTCTCATGTAGGATCTGGAGGGCAAGATCATTGTGGATGAGCTGAGACAGGAAGTGATCAGCACAAACAGCAAGGCCGAACCCCCACAGTGCACTTGCTTGGCCTGGTCTGCTGATGGACAGGTACAAAACGTTTTGCTCTGTAGGACCCTTAAGTACATGCTGGATATCCCACTAGTTGGTCGTTTTAGTGTTTGACCCCCGGTGATTATACCCATTCACTTTTAACTCTGATGTCTAATGGTGACAGTCCTGCAAATATGAGGGGCAAAGAGAAACACTCATATTTATGGAGTCATTATAGGGACTGTAAATGGACAATTTGAGTAATCTGTTATGTTCCTCTTTCTTTACAGACCCTGTTTGCTGGCTACACTGACAACCTGATCAGAGTGTGGCAGGTCACCATTGGAACTCGTTAACTCGAGAACACGAGCTAGCACCTCGAAGCAACTTTGAATAAAAGACTGTTTGAAAAGAACGTGTGTCATCTTGGTTTCAACAATGTCCAGTATCAGTTATATAATACATTAAAATGTTTGTTATAGTAAGGATTTTTTTCTTTTTAAATGTTATTTCAATGAACAGCGCTGCATTTAATTCCTCTAAGCAGTAATACAAAAGCAAACATTTAATTGCTTTTAAGTTTGATTAATTCTAATGAAGAGAAATTAAGAGGAAATTGGATCTTGTATTTGATCTTTGATTTAATTCTTAATAAAAAGGTACACATCTCATACACTTAATATTGGGAAGGGGGTAATACCTGTTTGAAATAGACTTAAATTGTCAGTTTTAGATGAGATTTGTGACTTTTTGTGCGTTACATTGATTGACCTGCCGGCTTGCCGTAGACGTGCAACGGTATCCTAGCAACCTACACAGACATCAGTGGAGCAGGGGTCCATACGACGAAGTAGCATAGCCGATCTTGGGAATAGTTTATATAATATTACGATACAATATTTAAATATTGAATATCAATACTATATTTTAAATGTAACCTAACTGTGAGCTAAATACTTTAACGAGAGTCTTTAGTTGACCGGACTGACAGAAAGTATCGTAACTTATCTATCTCTCGGCTACATATGCGAGCGTAGCACACAGAGATGGACCAAACTTCACGTCCTCGCATCTACGTGGAAAGGACGCTGGCTGTTATTAAACCAGACGCCATCCACAAAGCTGAGGAGATCGAGGATATTATCCTGAAATCGGGCTTCACTATCCTGCAGGTTGGTTAAAGTGTCTGTAAAGTAGGATTTGTAATCGGGTTTCATTAGATGATTAACTTAAAAGGTAATTGTCCACAGATGTATTTACATCAACGAGCCACTTCATTAGGTACATTTAAAATCAAACAAAAAAAATCAATTTTGTTGACATTACCAATGAGATTCATTTATCTTTAATGTTTACTATTGAGGTTGTAGTTTGCGGTAGTGTTAAACTGGATTGTATTATACTAAAAGTTGTTTCTACTTTTATGGCCCTCTCATCTATGTTAATCCAGTGGCCAAAATATTAGAAACATCTCTCAGTATAATGCACTCCTATACAACAAGAGCATCCATTAAGACCTCAATAATAAACATTAAGTAGTTGTAGTTCACACTGTATTTGATCACATTGGTTTGTACAAGTGTGCCTATGAAGTGGCTGGTATTTTGGTTGATATGCAACAATGTAGTATACAATTTTTCATTCAAAGAAAAGAAACCCTGTACAACAGTTTGCCCACCAGAGAGCGCTGACAATGTCCTGCTCTATCATGATCATAATCAGGTTTAAGGGAAAGGTGTTTGTTGTTTAAATAAAAAATAATATCGCAAAGACTTCACATTTCACTTTTTATGACTGCTGCAGAAACGGAAGCTGCAACTAAGTCCAGAGCAGTGCAGTGACTTCTACGCAGATCAGTATGGAAAGCTCTTCTTTCCCAGCTTGACTGCCTTCATGAGCTCCGGTCCCATCATTGCTGTGACTTTGGCTCGCGACAATGCTATCGCCCACTGGAAGTCCATCATAGGACCCGTCAACAGCATCAAGGCCAGAGAGACTCATCCAGAGTGGTCAGTCTGCCAACGTATATAGTGTTGATTTAAACTTATGTTTTGTTGTCTGTTGTTTTACACTTGCCACGTGTTTCTTTCTTAATATAACATTTATTATAACAGTGGGCAATTTGAGGGGTGCACAGAGGGTGCTTGAGGGTGGCACAGTGGTGCAGCACAGTCACCTCACAGCAAGAAGGTTTGAGGTTCAAACCTACTCCAGCTTCCTCCCACAGTCCAAACATTTAATAGGTTCATTGGTGACTCTAAATTGGCCGTGAGTGCGAATGGTTGTTTGTCTTTATGTGCCCTGTGATAAAATGGCGACCTGTCCGGGGTGTACCCCAGCTCTCACCCAATGCCAGCTGGCACCACTACCCTGATAAGGATAAGCAGTTACAGGAAATGGGTGGACAAAAATAATAACATGCTACCCTAATAATATTCTCAGTGGTCTTGGTAAAGTGTGTAATCAGCTTACAAGGCTGAATGCATACTGTATAAAATTGATTGTGATTCTCTGCCCCAGCCACTGACTATTACGACGTACAGTACATAGTTCACCCTGTGAGTGTGACTCATTCTCTGAGTTGCTGTAATGATTAAATGTCTTTATCTGTTGTAGGAGGGTAAACTTTGTGCTCATGACAACTCTGGCAGACATATTTATCTGAATGTGGTTTATTTTTCTCCCAGCCTTAGAGCTAAATATGGCACTAATGACCTGAAAAACGCACTCCATGGCAGCGAGTCATTTCACTCGGCCGAAAGGGAGATCAAGTTCATGTTCCCAAACTGTAAGTAATACACAAACTCACACATAGCCTTGTTTGTATGGAAATGTATTGAACACTTATGATTATGTATCCCACATGCTTTCTCTATTTAAGCTGTAATCGAGCCCTTTCCCTCAAGAGAAGCAACTGAGGAATACCTGAGCAGGCATGTAAATCCAACTCTGCTACTCGGACTCACAGAACTCTGTAAGAACAAGCCACACAATCCCTGTGTAAGTATCTGATGCTCAATATTCAAAGGGAGGTGGACAGATTTGTTCTTTAGTCAGTTATCTGTTGCTGTTAAATATTGTTCTTCTTATGTTGTTGTTGTTTGCTCATTTTGAGCTTTGGTACTGAATCACATTATCCTGCACGTTTGTTTTCAATAGATCTGGCTTGCTGACTGGCTGATCAAAAACAATCCAAACAAGCCTCAGATATATGAGGGAGGCACTGTGGAAGAAGCAGGATGACAGCAGAGAAACAAGATGGATCCATGCATAATTTCAGTTATTTTTAACAAATATAACAAACAAATATTCCTGGTTATTACTGTGAAATAAAATGTTCTTTTCAGCAGTACTCATCTGTTTTATTTGGTTTTTGATAAAGTTGGTTTATAAATGATTTGTCCTTTTTTAAAGGGTGTGACTTAACATAATATAAGATATGAACACTAACAACTAGTCCTAATTTATCAAACATCATAGGTTTGTTTATTGTCTGGTAAAGGACCACATCCCAATATGTCTAACATGTCGGATTACCTAGCGAGTGGGTTAAAAAGTCAATTTGAATTAGATCTGAGTTGAGACGAGAACATAAAGTTGGACCACACAGTCAGACACCATCATACTGCTTTGCCAGTGTGTAAAATGTATTATTGCCAAAGTACTCCAGCAAGTAAAGGACCTACATTTGCAAATGGCTGTCTAGCAAATGTATCACTCAATGTAGAAGTAAATGACGTCATTTAGTCAAATGAGCATGACACTGCTTTACATTGGTTTGCACTGCAGATAATACTTATGTACGAAAGCAATCACAATAATGACTACTATAGAAGATTTTGTATTTCTGGACAGCAATAAAAGAAAATATATTTATTTTAAGTACAGAGACATGGCTGGAAGTCAGTTTCTATAGAGTATGTGATTGTAGTTTATTTGATCTGCAGTGTGTAACTCATTGAAGCTGCGTGTGTATATGGTTCCTAAATTAGACAGGGGGCTACTGGTTATTGGTTAGGCTCCGGTCTCTACAGCCAGTACTTACGAAATGGAGAGACAATAAATCAAGTGAATTTTCTATTATCAAACAAAACTACTACAGGATTTACAAGAAATAACAGGGACAACTCACAATGCATTGCACCTCATCCCTGCAACCATCTCTCATCAGGTACCACAGACAGAGATGAATCATCACCTCTCTGACAGTCCCAATTAAACCAGTATATAAACCTGCAAATACATTGTTATGTAGCCTATTTGATTGCATTGTTGCATTATTTTATAGTGTATTTTATTTTGTCTAATTCACGTTCAGTATTTTTTTTAACTTGCAGAGTAGTCACTGACACAAATATCCACGTACACATATAAAGAGCTTCACGAAGCTTTATGCATGCATATATCAGTGATGCAGATAGAAAGGTTTGAAAAAACACAATTAGCACATACAGTCCTTTAATTTTTCACGACGCCGAGCTGTGCTACTGTTGCATCTGACTACAATCCTGCCACATTCAGAACAAATAACAGTTACGATTAAAAGAGTGACGCTTAAAAAAAACGTATTCAAACCAACAGTGCGCTTAGTTATTTATCCCTTTCGTTGGATTTTAACCGAGCAGCGAGCAAATATATATTTTTTTTCCTTTTTAATAGAAACAGAAAAAAGAAACAGAGTTCCTTCCTGTGAGTTGATGGGCGTGAACGTCTTCTGTGAAAAGAAAGCGACACGCGTGCGATTGGTCCGCTCCGTGAGTGGCAGCGGCGCTCGACCAATCAGAGGGCTGATCCGCAGAAATGTCGTTTTTTTTTCTGCCGGTTCTAGAAAACCAACCACGAGTTGTCGTCGTGTGGGAGAATCCATCTTGAAGAGAGCTCTCCGGTTGTGTGACCAGTAAGCAGGTTTTCCTACTTCATTAGTCTTGGTTTTTTCATTGTGTTGCCACGTAAGTACTCTGACTGTCGTAGTATTTTGGAAACTGTGCCGCTAGATGTAGATGATATGTGTGTATTTAGGAGGAAATATAGGCCCAACGGCGCGACTAGCACGGCCTCTACATTACGTAACTGCGAATTTGAGTTGTACAGTCCGGGATTGGGTTATCACTGTGCCACAGATGGTGCCGCTTTCTTATCTTTGGCTCAAGCAGAAATGCACCTTTTACGTTTAAGACGTCTTGCTGTGCTGTGGATAAATGTTATTCTGATGCCGTTATCTGGCAACCCGGCAACAAATACGGCCTTGAATGAATGTATGGGACGCGACGGTAGCCGGCCAAAATGGTGGGAAATGCATGCATGCATTGGCACCATGTAAATGGCGAAGCGTGTACGGCATGATGGATTATATAACGATCGTGATTTTTTTTTAAAACTTTGCCTCCTTGGTTTCTTCTTCTTCTCCTCGGGGGGAGTTTAGGTATAACAGTGCAAAATGTCTGAGACAGAGCAGCAATATATGGAGACATCGGAAAACGGCCACGAAGTCGACGACGATTATAACGGAGCCGACCACACCGAAGAGGGGATCGACGAGAGCGCCGCGAATGACTGCGGAGAGGGCGAAGGGCCCGACGCGGACGGCAATTCGCAAAACGGCGGCACGGAGGGCGGCCAGATCGACGCCAGCAAAGGCGAGGAGGATGCCGGGTGAGTTTTTAAAACGGGCCGGTGTGACATTTTCATTGGCGAAGCACACGCTCGTAATAAGCGTTCGTGCTTTGCCATGTTTCTTTGTTCAACCGGCCTTTGTTGGCGCCATATGCAGAGCGGAGGGAGGGGGGGATGGGCGCCTGAGCAGGGATCAAATCTAACATGTATTGGCTTATGAGAGAGTATGAATACGAGGCTGCGGTGGTTTTTCACTATGTTGAATTAATGTTGTAAAATAAGCCAGGGAGCCGTGCAACTGTTAGCCTGCCTCTGTAACGTCACTGGGTCAACAGATGTTCGGGAACAGTGTGTACATTCACGGCCCCCTCCTACCCCGACGCCACCCCCACCCACCCACCCCCCTTACAGCCATATATATAAAGTTGTAATAGGGGTACTGTCTGTTATGCTAAACATGCCCCCCTTTCTGCGCACAGGAAAATGTTTGTCGGCGGTCTCAGCTGGGACACAAGCAAGAAGGATCTCAAGGATTACTTCTCTAAATTTGGTGAGGTGACGGACTGCACCATAAAGATGGACCAGCAGACGGGCCGGTCAAGAGGGTTCGGCTTCATTCTCTTTAAAGATGCAGCAAGTGTAGACAAGGTGAGTGGGGGGGAGTAGTTATAACAATACATTAGAAACAGTAATGTCTGTACAAGACAGGCGGTTTTTAATATTTTTTTTGTTTGTTTTTTCAAGGTTCTCGAACAGAAGGAGCACAAGCTAGATGGCAGAGTCATCGACCCCAAGAAGGCCATGGCCATGAAGAAGGATCCAGTGAAGAAAATCTTCGTGGGAGGCCTCAACCCTGACACCTCAAAGGAAGTCATTCAGGAGTACTTTGGGACCTTTGGAGAGGTATGCTCATCAATAGATTTGTATTTATTGAGGGTTTGCATGTGTGTGATATTGGTTGTTTTTAAATGTTTTTTTTAAATTATTTTTTCATATAGATCGAGACCATTGAACTTCCACAAGATCCAAAGACGGAAAAGAGGAGGGGATTCGTATTCATCACGTATAAAGAAGAGGCTCCCGTCAAGAAGGTTATGGAGAAGAAGTACCACAACGTCGGTGGAAGCAAGGTAACCGCACATTGCACGCTCTGCGTACATTGTGACATGTATGACCAGTCCCATATATTTATGCCGTGGTGTAATGTTCTCTCTCTCGTGTGTGTGGTGTTCCAGTGTGAAATCAAAATAGCCCAGCCCAAAGAGGTCTACCAGCAGCAGCAGTACGGTGCCCGTGGATATGGCGGACGCGGCAGGGGCCGTGGAGGTAAGCATTTTTTATTTTATTTTATTTTTTTTTGCATGAATACCAGCAAAATCTTTGTGTACTGCCTGGGTCCTGTGTGCTGGACAGTTGTGACAAAGGCCTCACCTGTTGTTTCTAGGCCAGGGCCAGAACTGGAATCAAGGTTACAACAACTACTGGAACCAGGGATACAACCAGAACTATGGCTACGGACAGCAAGGCTACGGATATGGCGGCTATGGCAACTATGACTACTCTGCTGGTTATTACGGCTATGGGGGTGGCTACGATTACAGTAAGCGATAAGTGCCCCCAGGGAAAGAAAAAGAATGAGAGAAACTTTATTTTCTTGGTCCTCCTTGTTGTACAGAAGAACTCAGTCCCTTTTTCTCTTGTCCTCCAGACCAGGGCAATACAAGCTATGGGAAAACTCCAAGACGTGGAGGCCACCAGAGTAGCTACAAGCCATACTGATCACACGTAGTGCAGGTATGCATTTTTGCATCATCCGTGGTAGTATGAGAACATAGCTGTAACCATTGGTGCCTTTTTGACCCCAAAGATGTCCATCTACTCTAAATCCATTCAAGCATTGTGGTGGGGTTAGGGTAGGCCGTGTTGTGGGGTCTGTGATCATTTAAAGATGGATTCATCCCACCTGTCAGCCATCTTAAGATGCATCTCTACAAACACTACTTGATCAATAAGGGTTGAGTTGGTGGTGGTTGAGAACAGGAATAAGGACCGTTTCACCTTTCACCAGGGTGCTAGGTGTGTAATAGCTAGCGGTCGTGCCCCTGCCCCCCCCTCCCCTCCCCCCCAAAGTGTGTCTGTCCATTCACTGACCTGTCAAACTCATTCATGCACCTGTCTGTCTTTGTGTAACTGCATGCCATATTTGGTCTATTCTCAGTAACGTTAAGCACCGTGTTTTTCTCTTAAGGTCTAAAGTAAATAAGAAAAAGAGATCCATGGTCTGACCACAGCGAACATGGGCTCTGGCTTTTCCTTTGGAGTTGGCAGAAATTTGGACTCATGCTCCATTTGTACAGATCAAGTGAGGAACTGGGGAAGCAAATGTCACTTTTCCACTTTTTATTTTATATTGTTTTGTGTCCATTTACATTTCCAGTGATGGAAGTGTTATTTTTACTGTACTTTTTGGTACCTTTTTGAATCTAATGTATTGTATGGTTGTATTTTTACATGTCTACTGGATTTACAGATGAGCAGGAGCAAGAGCTTTTAAAGCTCACAAATAAAACAATTTTGCTTTTCTTTTTCTTTTTTTTTCCTTTTGGTGTTTCTAGAACTTTAGTTATTTTCTCCCGTGCTGAGTGTTGGATGCGAGTTGCATGGCTTCAGATGTGGGGTGAGGCTAAATAAGGGATTTAAACTAATCAAAGGATTCATTGTAAGCGTGTCAAGTGAATGTTTGCAGATGGTCTAGTAGACGAAGACAACCAGCATCTTTTTTTTTTCCTTTCTTTGTTTTGGCTTTTAAGGAGATTCTTCCCCCATCATGTTTGCAATTTTAAGTGGCTTTACTAGTGTTATTCAACTGAACGCAAGCCTGTTAATGTACGAGGGTACTCCCTCTCTCACTGGAAACTCATTCCTCTAGTGTCTTGGGCAAATTGGTAGAAATAAACTTTTGGTTTATATTACACATGGATCTTTTTGTTATTATTTGTAAAGTTAATGTTAAATGTTTTGTACTGTTAAATGGCTTGCTTGTTTTTTGTCACGAGTAATGTTAACAACTCTACGGATGCCTCTTTGAGAAGCTGTGGGAGAGTACTTCACTATCTGCAGGATAACTGGCTGAGTGTTAAATACCCACCCCACTAGATGTGAAACTGCAATACTTGAGCATATTTGTGAATGTCCAGGAGTTAAAGATAGTGGTCTGGTAAGTGCTTATCATAACCGTACTGTGTATTGGGAACATGTTGCTGATCAGTGTTGTAAGTTGGGACTAATTTTATATATATATTTACAGGATATTGCTACTGTGGGTAAAAGGACAGGCTAGGACGAGCCAGGATTTAAAAATGTGAACTTTATTAGTTTTTCAATTGGGGATGGGGGGATGGTGTCATGTCAGCACCATATTGTATTCCGGTCATCTCCCAGGTGGTAATGATGTAAACCTTCAATTGGCTGGATTTCTTCAGTCAGGAGACAGCAGCTTATTCTTACAGAGTGATACCTGGAGAGAGAACAGATTTATAATTTCACTTTTAGATTGCACAACTACGACTGAGTGAAAAGGGCAATCATCTAAAACTGACTTAAAAACCTAGTGTCAATCCTTTGGTGCAAGTGCTGATCAGTCCATTTTAAAAAAAACAAAGGGAGTCCCACAGTGGTGAGAGTCCAGTGGAAGGAAGCAACATGTTCTGCCAAGTGAAATGAAGTTGTTTGATCTACTGGAACCTCAAGTATAGACGTTCATATCTCTACCTCTGAACTTTCTGAATGTGACCATCTGACAATGTCTGATGCAATTAAAAGTTTTTCTACAGGTTTAACCAACCTTAGATGTCTTCCTTTTCCAATTTAAGGTCACTGGCTTCGATGTCTGTGAGAACACAAGTTATTCTACACTTAACACGGTGAAAGATGTCCATAAAGAGTTCATGTGACACATTCCTAATTTAAGTAGATAAACGCATGCGAGTTTGCAGGGGGTGTTCGTGTAACTAACCTGTGAGAATGCGGTCAATACATTGTACCACCAATTCTGCGTCCTCCATACTGAAGCACATAGGGGGTTTAAACTTCAAGACATTTTCCCAAGGGCCATCTGTGCTGACACAGATTTTATCTTCCTGTTTCAACCTAATGCAAATGGGACACTGAGTTAAATCATACACCACGACAGATATAGTGTATAGACACAAGTTAGTCTCTTTTCTGGCAGGTAAAAGCAGCAAAACTGCGACCATTAACTGCTGCACTGCGCTCCAACCCCGTACCTTTTCACCACCAACGCTGCTGTTTCTGTGGCAGGAGTCTTCTTCTCCCGGTCTGTAACCAGCTCAAGGCCCACAAACAGTCCTACACCTCTGTCAAAAAAAGAAAAACAGAATCAAGAAAGGCTGGAAGAAACACATTTTAGTCCATGATGTAAATTCTCCATGAGCCACCTTAATATTCTTGAGGGACATTGTCTCTTATTTAACCAGTTACAGTAATAAAAATAGCTTGAAGACAGCTCGCATGTAACGGGTGGCATTAATGTCCCACAGCTGTGTTTAACGAGATGTGGAGTGGTGCTGGTGCTGTCTGCCAACTTGTCTGTCTAGGTGCATTCTCGTCATGCCCAATGACAGGACCTAACTATAGTTAGTAGACTTAGAGAGCACTTTATTGATCCCATAGGGATGACTCCCTCAAGGAAAATGAATATGGGTGTATTTCAGGTTGACAGGTTTGATCACGAAACGGATAATCCGAGGGAACGGTGATCTGAAAACTGAAGTTGATGTGAAGTAGGCTCAATTATATTAATACGGCTCATTTGTTTTGAGAAGTGGGATACTTGACGAGCAGGAGCCAGTGTTACTTTTTTATTAGTAACAGCACGGTCAAATGTCTGCAAAAAACAGCCTCATACACAATGCGCACAACACGTAATTTGGTTGAATGGTTGTTTTTTTTCACCTACAGCAATGCATCATATTCTGTGAGATCATTGTGAGAGTTTGTAGCCACTGTCCTGTGAGCGACGACCTCTGAAGAATAGGACAGTTTCCAGCTTTCTAAATGACTGAGATTGAATTTTCCAGTGAGTCAAAGACTGTTTTTATTTAGTCTGGCTTTGAAAGTCTATTGAACTTAAGAACAAGGGAGGATTTTCTAAACCAATAATGAAAAACTTTCACCGTCACTTTCAAAATCCACTATTCAAAACACCAAATTTGGACATGCATGTTTTTCATTGAACAGGAAATATCTACAAGGTAACTAACTAAACATGCATAAATGCTCAAGTAATGTACAATTACCTTCAGTAAAGGTCCAGTTACATTTTTACATTGATTTGTGTTTACACATTGCATAACTATTTACAAATGTATACACACCTGACATTCCTCTGCTGCTGCATAACTGGTCATACTGTGTCTATTCCTTGTTTTACTTCTTATTGTGGTTGCCTATTTAAAGCCAGTGCAGCCAATGGACTCGTTGCACAGCAGACAGTCTGACATGTCATAGCAGGAAACTCGCATGTTTATTAATGATAGCTGCATTCCACATAGGGGAGGTCCTGTCACTGTTACTGGGACACTTAAATAAACTGAGCTGTCGTTACTGTTATGAAGTTAAGCTGTACCCTTGGTTTTCTGGTTGTGACAAGTCAAAATATCTGCTGTGCAACAAGTCCTGTTCATTTCATGTAAGAAAAAGGGGATAGGAGCTTCAATGAAGTTGGTGAAGTGGTGGTATTAGGTAAGAATATCAATTAATGTTTTTTTTTTTATTATCTATATGTGGTTTTAAAGCCGCTGGTTTTCAAACTAGCACATGCTCACTGTAGCGGTACATGAAGGAATCTCTGAAATATATATTTTTAAATGAAATAAAATGATTTTAAAATCAATGTTTTGAATGAAAATAAGTGATACATGTTATGTGCACAATATTATGTGATTAGTTGTGAACTAAAATGTGATGGCAAGACAGAAACTGAGGTAAGAGGTAAAATCAAAGGGTCCAAAAGTGCAGATCGGGAGTGCACCCATTGCACCAAATTAACTTTGACCTGGTTCCATTCAGGATTCAGCAACAGTCAACAATAAGTAATCTCATTAGAATTGAATAGGCCAGCCTACGCTATTATATTTTCTGAGTTGGTACGCTGGCATAGGCCTAAGTCGCTGCATCCTTACCTGACATCGCCGATTAATTGATGCCGTGTTTGTAGCTGTGCGAGCAAATCTTTCAGATGTGCTCCCACCCTTGTGGCGTTTCCTGTTAGGTCCTCTTTCTCTATCACATCAAGGACTGCCAGGCCAATTGCACAGGACACTGGGTTCCCACCGAACTGCATGAAATTGGAGAGAAATATTTCTGTTTTGCTTAGCTTGATAGCAGAAATTTGACACCTTTATGTTGTTTGCAGCAATATAATAGAAAATTACACAGTGGCTAAAGAGCAGTTTGTGAATAAAAGTCAACAAACAATAGTCAGTAATGAGAAAGGAGAATAAATTACACTTAGAAAAAAACTTGGTTTTGCCTTTTTACCTTAAAGTACACTTTCTTCATGTAAATGACATCAGTTGAGTGACAACAATGAACAACAACAAGATGGATGAAGCGGCATGCATTCATGTTATGTTGCTGCTACTGTATAATCACCGTATTGAAGTACTCCACTCCGTTGGCAGTGAAAGCTCCAGCTACCTCTACAGTAGTTGCCACACATGCCAGGGGATGCCCATTGCCCATTGGTTTGCCCATCGTCACTATGTCGGGACAGAAACCCTCCCCCTGCTGCTGGAAAGCCCAGAAGTGACTTCCTAAACGTCCAAAGCCTGTCTGCACCTCGTCTGCCACAAACACTCCACCAGCTGAGCGCACATATCTGTGGAGACCATGAAGGAAATTCACCTTTATCACCATTATCGTGCACGTGGCTGAGCACAAACGGAAAATGAAAAATGAGTCACAACTCACTCTGCAACTTTAGCTGAATATCCTTGGGGCAGGATAATTTGCCCTCCTACACTTGGCAATGATTCAGCAAAAAAGGCAGAGATCTGTGGGGAAAGAAAGTGTTATGCACTGGTCATGTTTATAACAGCGTAATGATGAGTGTTATGAGCGTAAGTAATTTCATCTGTGTACCTTACGACCTTTCCTGTGTACCTCCTCTATTAGATCTTTTACTGTATCTGCATATGCTTGGCCTGGGTTTGGGTGATTTGCTCTGTAGATGCCTCTGTAGGTGTCTGGCAAGGGTGCCTCGGATGATAAAAAACATTTATTTAGATAGACAGGAGTCGACTGTTGGTCAGCAGTTTGTGTAATGATGACAGTAAAACTTTACACACCACATGAACCCATTCTTTCTGCCCCGCCAGTTTCCGGAATTTGTAAGGACTAATGTCGATGAGGGACTTTAGATGCCCATGGTATGCACTGGTATAAAAGGAAAATTCATTGGAATCGATAAGCAAGTGTAATGTCAGAGGGTGAATTTGCTGCATTCGGACGGAATACTGACTGGTCGAGCACGATGACATCCTCGTGTTGGGTGTACTGCTGTGCCAAGCGCAGTGCAAGATCATTGGCCTCTGAACTGTCAGGAAAAACAGATGTCAAACCACTGCTATGGAAGTGTACTGAAAACCATACCATTCAGCGGGGCTGTGGGTGTGTTGAGCAGCAGTATTTACCCTGAGTTAACAAAGTAGAAGACACACAGCTTCTCTGGCAGGGTGGCAGACAGCCGGTCTGCATACAGGACTATGTTGTCGTGCAGGAATCTTGAATTTGTGTTGAGGAGGTCCATTTGTGCAGCTGCAGCCTTTGTAACACTGGGGTGACAGTGGCCCACTACGACATGAGAAAAAAACCCCACACACGTTCAAACTTTGTGCCACTAGGAGGCAGAAGTGTCATTTAACAGTAATAAACATGCTCTTTGCTTGGTCAACAAATGCTTTACCATGATGAACATTACTGATGCAGTCCAGATAGCGCTGGTCTTTCTCATCGAATAAATATTGCCCTCTCGCTCTTACTATTTTCACAGGGTCGTCTGAATAAAAGAGTCTACACGATTGCCTGTAATAAAACAAATGGATACGTGTCAGTAACTTTGGTGCACAGCTGCACACTGTGCTTATTACGGCTAGAAAGTCTGCTAACATAAACAAAATCACAGTTACCCGATTAATCGCTTCCTCATTGCGAGAGTTTCTTCTTTCTTGAGTTTATCTACTGCCATGTTTTCTTTGGTTTATCTCTGTGCGTCACCCGATGACTACCGAGGAAAAGAGTCAACAACAGCAATATAACTCTGGTATAATGTTGAATTGAATTGTTACGGAGTTGTCTTCCACGCATGCGTGAGTTGTAGACTTTAGTTCACCTACTTTTAACAATCTACAATAGTTTTATTTCCTACCCGAGATATATACAGGGTATTTAAATATTATATATGTTATATTATCATTTAAATATCGGGAAAAAATAGGTTTATTTGTCGTAAAGACATTTTCTGATCTCATGCTGTCGCTTTATTTAGAAGGGCCTATGTGCGGGGCTGCTAACGTGACACAGACGATCTGAAATAACACATAGAGCGAATATTTCGTTTTAGTTAGGAAAACTTAAATAGCGGTAATATTGGTTAACTGTGCGCTATAAAAGTATTATAAGGTTATATGTGGATAAATGCGGATTTTGAGGGAGTTTTTAAAAATGAAACACCTAATTTTCTTGCTTTCTTGGTATCGCCCAAAGGCTATAAATACTCCGCTAGGCTGCCCTCTATCCGGTGCACTGTGTGCAGCTTCGGTTGCTAAGGAACCGCTGAATGCAGGTAATACATCAGGACAGCTGTAGCATGCTAGCTTGCAAAACAGGCTGCGTAACCAAGCTAATGCTACAACTCATTTAGACACATATCAGCAGCCCGGACGTTACATTTATTAACCCCTCTATTCATATAGCAGTCTAAAGAATCAGTGGCTACAAACGGGTACAATGACAAGCTATTAACTGGTAGTAAACAGCAAGCTAAGGCTAGTGACGTTAGTTAGGACACTTGTTATCCTATCAGCTAATACGGCTAACAGCTAGACGCCGGCTAATAACTTGCTGGTGGTGCTCCTCGGGCTGCATCGTGTTGCTGCTGAGCTTTGCTCACCGGTGTTACCAGTGTCTATCCGATTTAGCCAGCAAATCTAGCCCAGTTTTAATAACGTCGTACGCTGTCAATGACAAACACTCGTCCTACAGCTAGCTTTATCGTTTGAGATTAAGGTTTTAACTACAAAAATGTATTTATATGTATATATTTTTTAGAAAAGGAGCTGCGCAATACTGCCTTAAACTTATTTGCTGGACTGAACATTAATAGAGATGTAAAGCGTCCTCATGGCCGGGCTTGCTTAAATTAACCTAACTAATAGTGTTAATGATCAGCGTTTTGTGTTAGATGTGTGTCGGCAGTGATAATATTGTATTCTTTTTTTTAAGTTTGTGGGCATGATTGAACAGCGATAAAGTTTGTAAGTCAGCTTGTGCTTGACAGCATTGCTCTTGGCTGGTTTTTTGTAGAAAATGAAGCAATTCTGTGGGTTGCAGAGTTTTTTGCTACCTCTGGCATGTGGAACTAGGCTAGCAATGTAGCACCATGTTTGCCACAAGGAGGAAGGCCCTGGAGGCCACATCATGACTGCCAAAAGCAAGTGTTGGAGCAAATGTCTTCATTGAGTAGGACTCCAAAGTGTTTTAATTCAGGTTAAATGCACAATACAGTATAAAGTCAGCATTAAATGTGCTTTAGTTTTTGGCTGCCCTGCACTTTTAAAGAGCAATGCAAAGGCTAAAAGGCCATTTTACATTTTAACACACCGGCTTTCTGTTTTTGTTTCATTTTGAGATGGGCATTTTAGTACTGGTCAAAGGTTTGGTGGGTTTCATGATACGATCCACTGCAGGTTAATCTTCAAATATGTCTGTGGACTGAGTAACCATTAGATCTCTATAGCTAACTCTGTGCTATTTGCATACAAAGTAAACATCAGAGGAATGTGTGTTAATGAAATGGACATGCGGGCTGTCTTGTGGTCCTCAGCTCCGTGGGTATATTGCACCATTTTGGCTTTGCCTTGGTAATCTAAACCCTTGGGACCTGGTCACTGCTCTTTTGTCCCCCCTTGCAACGATACTGTGGCATGCTTCCAACCCCTATCCCCATTCATTTTTCACACACTTGCCCCATCCTTTCCCTTTTCGTCTCTCTCCCTCCCCCTTCCTTTCACTTCACAACTCACAACTCTCCCCATTTGTGTTTGTTGGACACAACTGACTGTGATCACCACAGTATTCCTCCAAACGTTTTCACATGGGACATACATCATCATTTTATTTGAAGTTAAACTAGACTCTGTTTGTAGCCCCACTAAGAAATGACCATGTGCATGATGGAATGTGAAGTGTTTCTTTGTTCTGGGTTCCCCATGTTCCCATCCATGTGTGCTCTCTCTCTGCCTTTGTGGACATGAACTTCTGCTTCTCATGTGTGGATAAGGCAGCACATAGATCCCAGCCTACGTGTCATGTGGTAATTTGTGGTTAGTGATTAGAACACATTAGTTAAGGCATCCTGTTTCCCCTTTGTGAGCTTTTCTGCACTACTGTTATACAACAGTCATAGATGTGGAAGTTCTCAGTAGCAGATTTTCTATCCAAGACACAGCGGATCTGTCTGGCAATTTATAAGCTACTGTTCAATAATGTGCTTTTTTCTGCATTGTGATTAGTTTTAATTGTTGACATTGTTTAATATGGATCTGTTTTTCTAATCTGTCCCTCTAGGTGGCATAAAGATGATGGTGGCATGGTGAGAAAGCTGGTCAGTCTGGCAGGTTGAGGTGTGGAGGGGACACCACAAACCAAGCCAGGATTCTGACTAATAACATTTCCACTGCCCTCAGTAGATCTCCTCATCATCTCCATGTCTATCCCTGGATTGTAGCTACAATAATGGTGACGCTTATCACAGAGCAGCTCCGTAAGCAGAGTCTGGAAGAGCCTTATTACAAGGCTTTCTCATTCAACGTGAATGTGGTGAGTTAAATACAATCAGTTTTCTATGGATTACTTATTTCTGTTGATTCTGCTTTTGAATTTAAGTTACGATACTTCTGTTTCAGTCATTACCTGCGGTGGGCTCCAGTCCCACTGTCTCGTGGAGTGCTTATAAATCAACACAAGGCAAGTTCCTTGAATTAAGTGCATGTTTGCAGCCTACCTATCTGTGGGTAAATTTGTCTCATATCTATCATTTGGGATTTTCAGACACCAGCTCAGTTACACACCCATCGTCCAAAGCCAACCTTCTGGATGATTCCTGTGGACCAGACTCCCTATGGCCTCCTTCCCATTCTGGAGAATCTATCCAGAGATCAGAAGTTTTCTTCACAGACAAAGCTTTCCAAAGCTCACCCCCGCCGCCACCTCCAAAACGCCACTGCCGGTCCCTGTCTGTTCCAGAGGACCTGTCTCGGTGCCGCTCCACCTGGCATCCTAGTGCATCCAAGGTTTGGACCCCTGTCAAACGTGGCTGTCAAAGTGGAAGAACATCTAGTTCAGGCTCTGGAGCCAGCTCTTTGCCACTTTGTGGTCCCAGTTCCTCCTTTACCTCTTCATCCCTACACTCATCCTCTAGCCCTACCTTCTTTAGCTTAGCACTGTCCTCTGATTCCCCACTACCATGGAGCTTCCCATGGGACCCCTGTGACAAACTGAAAGGAGCCTGCTCTGCCTCCTTCGCCACTCCTTCCTCCTGCTCCTCTTCACCGGCCCCCCTGGTTTCTCACTCAGTGCTGCAGCGCCGCTTCTCCCTCTCGCCTGTGCACATTCAGGACGCCTCCGTGGTGCTTCTGCCCCCTCAGCCCTCCCCTGCTTCTGTTCTGACATATGGCTGTTCTGGCATGGAACACCCAGCGCTGTCTCCTTCTCCCACTTCAGCCTGCAGTACACCTTCCTCCTCTAGGCGTGACCTGCACCCGGCACTGCCACGATGCCACTCGCAGCCCTGCGACATGCGCAAACCTCGCTTGAAAAGGCGCCATGACCCAGATGTTCTCCCCTGCCCCAGGCCAGGCCTTGACTTCAGCAAGATGACCCAGGTGAGGAAGAAAGTCCAATGGGATTTTAAGTTTGGTAGTTTCTGTCAATCTCATCATATTGGTGCATACATTGAAAGCCATGTCTCCAATATTAGGCATTTCCTACCATCCTCTGATCTAGAACAACTTATTCATGGATGTAACTCTATCTACCATTTACATCTAACTAAGTCACATTGCTGCAACAAGACAACATCAGCCATATCCTTGCATCTTTACACTGGTTTAGATAGATTGTTGTGCTTGTATGTGTATACATACAGCTTTTCCTTGAGAAGTACTTGGATGTTAAACCTGTTTGCTTTTTAAAGTGCTATATAAACAACATAAACTCAAGCACATATTTAATGGTATCAGTAAGTACTCAGCTGGCCTGGGTTCACTTGTTCCCAGTTTCTCTGTCCTCTGCATCTTAGAGGGCAATAGAAGGCCTCTGGCAGTGTCCCATCCCCTGAACAGAGTCTGTCCTTTCCAGAGTTAATGGTGTTTAGGTTGATCCTTTGTTTGTTTTGGCCAGATTATGCATGTCAGCCAAGCGCATTAAATCTGCCATCAGTTGATCTATACTTAACCATGAAACAGGCGCCGCCATCCATGTGTACTTCCTGACATTGCAGATGATGTTATCACTGCTCCACGTATATTTTATCCTTTTACCTTCTTGGTGTAAATCCTGAGATGTATGACGCTGATAGCTAGTGAGAATGAATGTCGCGTGATAATCATGATGCTTCTTTTTCCATGTGCAGATCGGTAATCACGAGAGCCTAGTGTGTGCTACAGGTGGCTGCGTAGTCCAAGTGTCTTCCCAGGCAGAGCAGCGCTCAGCCTTCTCCCCTGCCGAGTTCCTGGGACGAGCCAGCATCGGGCCGCTAAGTGAAAGTGAAGAAGAGGAGGAGGAGGAGGAGGAAGATAAAAGAAAAAGGACTGTGATAGATGGAGGACAAAAGATTGTTTTCGAAAGAGATTGCACAGAACTGGACTTGAACCTTATAGAAGAGAACTGACCACTCCTTGGTGCTCCCAGTGTGATTACTGCATTCATAACCATGTTAAGCACACCTGTAGGCTTTGTGCGCTCTTCTGGCAGACTCCTTGGGAACCTGCTGCCCTCCTAAGGCTTTTGTCCAGAGTTCATAATCAAGAACCGAGCAATTAGAAGCTAATATCAAATTACAATGTTATAGGGAAATGTGCATGAGCAAATAAGCTAGTTTTCATGCACACAGAATTTTGGCTAATATTCCTTATTGAAACAAGTCTTAATTTGTGTTTGCCACTGGCACACATCTTGATATCTTTGCATATCCTCATCAGAGATCACTATATGCCGGAGCAAGCAGAATATGCTTAGTATTTCCTCATAAATGATTTGAATACACACTGAAATAATAGATTAAGGGGATAGAGGTAAGCTCAGCGCCCCATCAGATACCAGTGTAGTCTACTTTGTATTTGGGTCTCTGAATTTGGAAAAGGAGCTGTTGACCGTGGACATCAAAAGAACATTTGAGGAGCCCAAAACAACAGGAGAATACTTATATGTAAATGCTTTCCTGTTGGTTTAACAGGACACATTCCAGGATTTCAATGCAGCTCCTTAAATGTCCCCTCTAGATTTTCTTTTTGGAGTTTTCTCAGTTGCTTGAACATTACCACCTTGTCAAGAATAATACTGCTGATACTGTAAACTGACCATGCCTTAAGCTTAAAAACACAGAGTTCTTGGTGCTCTGGTCTTCTTTTCACAGCCAGACAACGTTTTTGCAGTCTCCATTTGCGCTGATTCAGATCCTTTTTGAACAGGTGGCACATGCACTATAATAGTCAAACGAATAACTGAATCGATGCTGCAGCTGGACTCCATAGGGCACAATGAAATGTACTGTACAGCGGTTAGAGCGAGTACACACGTCAAGCCAATTCTAAGTGTGACAAAGGCGGGTAGAGATGCAGATGATCTGGTGGCCTTTCAGAAATGATTTTTCATGTGTTTTCAGATAGAAATATTACTGTTGCACAATTTATGTACAAATAAAATTTAATAGAGAATGATATTTTTTCTCCAAAAAGTGTCTTGTCTTTTGTTCCAATAGAACATATCTGACTTCTAGTCAGAAGAAACAGCGCATATTATTATCAAAGTGTTTAAAAGAGTACGATTAAAACAGAAAAAAGTAAAAACAAAAATAATTTATGTGTTTATACCTCTTTCAAGCCAGGAAAATTCAATTCAAGCCCATTTTCCTGTAGTTTTAATCCCCAGCACATGAACTGAAACAAGAAATATAGACAAGTCAGTTATTACTCAGATTCTTCATGTGTTCACAGATAGAAATATTACTGTTGCACAAGTTATATACAAATAAAATTTAACATAGGATGATATTTTTTTCTCCCAAAAATGTCTTCTCTTCTAAAATAATAATAATGATAATAGTTGATGACAGTAACAATCTGTAGGGATTTGGTTTGGGAAACGGAGGATGGCTGGCTCAAGTCCTGCATGGACCAAAGTAAAGAGGGTGGACTGGGACCTGGAGATGTGCCAATTCACCTCCTTGGCACTGCTGGGTGCCCTTGAGCAAGGTACAGAACCGCTAACTGCTCCCAGGGTACTGCTATGTGTGGCTACCACCTCCACATCTCCCCACATTTGCGTGTCTATGAGCACTTTCTGTGTGTGTGTGTGGTTGTATTTCAGGTAAAATGCATGTAAAAACTTGAGTAATTTTTTTCGAGGGATCAATAAGGTATCTATATAAAATTTGATCACTGATCAAGCCCATTTTCCTGCAGTTTTGATCACTTTTTCTTCAGAACATGAACTTAAACAAGAAATATAGACAAGGCAATTACTACTCAGATTGTTGATGTGTTTGCAGAGAGAAATATTACTACAAATAAGATTTAATTAAGGATGACATTTTTTTTTTATCTCCGAAAAGTGCCTTCCAAAATTGTAATAATAATAATGATAATAATAGTTGATGACAGTAGCAGTCTGTAGGGATTTGGCTTGGGAACTGGAGGGTGGCTGGCTCAAGTCCAGCATGGACCAAAGTATGGAGGTGCCCTTGAGCAAGGTACCAAACCCCCCAAACTGCTCCCAGGGCGCCAGTATGTGGCTGCCTGTCACCCCACCATTTCTCCATGCATGTTTATGCACTGTGTGCACTGTGTGTGTGTGAATGTGCATGTAAATACTTAAGAGAAAAAACAATTTTGAGGGATCAATAAAGTATCTATATACTAAAAATAAATAATATATCCTGCTTCCAGCCAAAGAAACAGTGCATAATATAATAGATGGGGTTCAAAGTGTTTCACAGAGAAATATTAAAGCAAACAAATACAAAAATAGATGTAAGTGTTCAACATGAGTATACTTATACCAGATAAATTTGGTCACTGCCACTTTTTAACACACAGAATTCAATTCAAGCCCATTTTACTGCAGTTTTGATCACCTTTTCTCCAGAACATGAACTTAGAACTTAGAAATTTAGACATGTAAATTGTCACTCATTATATTTTCTCTCCAAAAAGTCTCTTGTCTGCTATTATACAATAAAATGTCCTGCATCTAGTCAGAAGAAACGGCACATAATATTAGATTATTGTGACATCTAGTGGCTGGTTTCAGTGCTATAGTCATATTGCATAGAAATACAACGTGTTGAGTCAATTCAGACTTTAATAGACATTAATATTAATGCACACAACACAGCTCCATTTTAAATTTAGGGGACAAAAGTAAACAAGTTTGACCAAACACATGAACTATAGCTCGATAAAACCAGATAACTGTTATGTCGATTGCATGCTTTAAAGTGCACGGCAGCGTGTAAAGGACGAAGCTGAAGACCACCAAAGTTTAAAAGTTTTATATTTATGTATGTCCGCCTGTTGCACTGCGGAGCCCCGGGTGTCTCTGTCAGCATGCCGTACCGCCGTGGAAGATGAGGGCGCTCCTTCGAGTCCACTGATGCTTTTTCACAGACGGCCTGACCCCCCCACCGACGAGCCACTTCCTCTTTTGTCTAATTTCATGGCGATCGGGAGAGAGGGAACACCACCGACGCACGCACACTGTCTCAGCACTCTTGAAAGAGTTTATCCGGGGTAAATAACTGACGATTTTTGCAAGATTTGCTCACTTGGGTTACAAAGTAGTCCTGCTTGAATTCAATCATGTGGGCGATTCACCTTTCCCTGTAGGATTTATCCATTTTTTTTTAAAAGCTTCTGGGTCAAGATATTTCACATTGTAGCGCCACTCGCTGATAACAAATCGGACGAAATGGGCTCCCCCTCCGCTCGCATCTCTCCCACACACTCAGCGGCACGCTAGTTAACGGCGCCTGGCTAGCTAACGTTAGCACTGCTGCAAATGCCTTTTTTAAATATAAATGTACATCTGTTGAAATGTTTGTGTTTATAGACACACTGAACAACCAAGTAGCCGCTAAATGACTGAATGTGTACTCCCGTAGTGGCCCGGGTTTGTAGTTTTCATTAAAATGCGTGCCACTTGAAAGTCCTACATGTTTGTGTTTGGGTCAGCTAGCCTAGCATCGAAGAGCTAGCCGCCGTGCTAGTTAGCCTTAGCAACGGTCGCGATTCAGAAGTTGATGCAAGCTACACTACTTTGGAGCGGACTGGCTAAGTGCGATATATTTATCACATAAAAAAAGCTAAATAACTTATTTATCTGCATGGGACATATTCGTGTTATCCACAATTCAGTGACCCATTTATTCTAGATAACTGTGAAACGGGTGAGCTAGCACCATAGGCTAGTTAGCTACTTAACGGTGACTTAGCTACAGACGAGGGTCTCTCAAACCGTTGATGTTTTTTCACCATGAAGTTATCGTTAAACAAAAAAATAATAATAATCACCCATGTTGCCAACTGACGTTGACTTGTATTGGCAGTACACTGTAGAAGAGCGGCGTTATTATTTAAAGTTAACGCAAAGTTGACCACAAAGTTTAAAAAACACGATCAACAACTGTAACAGGTTAAATAGTAAAAGTGTGAAAGTAAAGTGAGTCGACTTATGAGCACAGTAACGTCCATGAAAGCACACTTGTCGTCTCCAGGGGCTTCACATAACACTACGTGTATTTCATTGAGCTGTATGGAAGTCCACAGATGTTGGTAACATGCAGATACTGTCCTCTTAATACAGTAATACTCATTGTATGACGTTGTTTTAATATAAAGTCCTTACACCTTTTTGTTTGTTTGTTTTTACAGTGTAAACTAAGTTACCTGACTACCACAACGGACATTGTTCTCTAGGTGAGTCTGTACAGTCTGTCACTGAAGAAGTAAACCCACTATCAACACTTTTTTAATTTTTAATTTGACATATTTAGTCTTTTTCATGCAGAAATGGGGCTCAGAAAGTTTCACAGAGTATTAAAACAGACAAAAAGTAAAAACAAACCACAAATAAGTAGTCGTTACACATGAGTATACTTCTTTTTTATGCCAGGAAAATTTTGTCCAGTGCTACTTTTTAACACAGGGAAATTAATTCTGCCCATTTTCCTGCAGTTTTGATCACTTTCCCTTCAAATGGTTATATACAGAAATGTAAACAAGTAAATTATTATTCCTAACTGAACACTAAAACAATAACCCACCATCACAGATTTCCTTGGGTGTTACTTGATAACCTTTTTCACTCTTTTTTTTGCACTTTTCACACAAAGAGAAAGATTAAAACTGACAAAAGTGTAAGAGAAAATATAAACATAAAAAATATACAGCAAATATGTAATCGTTACACATGAACATACTTTTTTAATGTCCGGAATGGTCACCTCTACTTAACACACAAAAAAAAATCAATTCTGCTTATTTTCCTGCAGCTTTGTTCACCTTCAAAAATAAAATATTTCTGTAGTTCTGTACATAAATAAATCAATGATCACTCTTAACTGACTGTTGTTTCTTTTTGTGTGCAGGTGAAACTAAGTGGACGTCGTTAAAGGGGCTTCACAGCACTTGGATCTGTTCTTCTCTGTCCCAGGTTCAGACTGCTTGGTCTATGGCTCTGATGGACAAACACAAACAGGTCAAGCGGCAGAGACTTGACCGCATTTGTGAGGGTGAGATTTCATAAATACTCTACGCAAAGTAAAAGTATACGTGTTTTTGTTTTGGATGTAAATTTTGAAGAGGCTACAAGGAGCCACTGAAACATTATTAGTTTAATACTGACGCATGACATGCACAAACAAACGTGACCATCAGAAGATTTCACACTGTGTAGTGCTTTAGCAAATTAAATTATTAATTAGTGTTTCATTTTTGACGTTTCATTTGGTGGATATGGCTGATACGAGGCAGCAGATCAGCAAAGAGGAAAAGAAAAGACGTGACTGAAGAACAAAATGGACAAAAAAAAAACTGAGTCAGCGTTGGTCAGTCATTCAACAGATGGAGAGATTTACAGGAAGGAGAGGATGAAAACACGATCCTCATAATGTGTGTGTCTACCTACAGCTGTGTATACGTCACAGTCAACATTACTGTTATATAACTAGCTACCAGGACATGAAGACATAACATTGAGAGGAAATCTTGATAACTTAAAGTTTCTCGACATATTTACGGTAACCAAGCAACCAAATCAGTGAGTCGTAGTCTTTCATGTAACTGATGTATGAAGCATGAACGGTACTAAAACAAGGTTTGTTTCACCGTTGTCATATTAGTTATTAATCTTACATAGGTGCATTACCTCTTCGCTGTGCATCGTGCAAACAGCTACAGTTCATATTACATTCAGTTGACGCTTTTATCCAAAGCGACGTACAAAAAAGGGAAACAGTCAGTGCAACAAGGACACGTTGGTGCCGAAATGAGTACTGTGATAGTATTAATATTTGCATTAATAAAATAATCTTTTTTTTTTTTAATTCTCTTTCAAGCTAAATGCACATGTTAGCCATGAAAACATCTTCATAGCACAAGGTGGTGGCGCTCACAGGAATTGCAGCCTTCATGCCGGGAAATGCTTTCGTCTAGAGGGACAGCTGAAATCAATACGTCAATACAATCAAAGCTCCTTGTAGCTGCTTCATTAATACACATATTAAGTATTGCAATAAAACTTAATCATATTATTTCTAGGGCCATCACACCCATATAGTCACAGATAGCTGAGCCTTGTTGCACCAAATAAAAACACATTTTTAGCTGCAGCCATGGCTGTGTGAACTCTCTGCAGACCATCGAGGGCAGATTTTGCCTATTGAAACCTGATGCTGACATTTTCATATTATATGTATATTTGTAATATAATATGTGGTTGCTTTTAACTTCCACTGCTCTGTGAATGTTGTGGCTGTGATTTAATTCTTTTGTTTCCCAGTTATTGGTTAGTGTACTCGTGCATGCTCTTTACTTGACTGGTTAAAGTGCTGACCCTTGAGTGGACATTGTTGCTTTTGTTCATTTATTTTTGGTATGTTAGGAATGTGGAGGCTTTACATTGTGTTTCATGTCGGAGATAACAGAAAAACTTTTTATGCTGCTACGAGTACATGCGGTCGAGGCCGGTACAGTGCAGAGAGGCTGTAGTGAAGTGGAGTCTAGACGATGGAGATCAGACATAATGGTGTGCTAAAATGGAGGGAACAGTCTGGGAGAGTCTCTGGAGACGGGTGAGAGGGAGAGGACAAGGTGAAGGGTCGTGGCCGAGGCTGCAGGGAAACGGGCCAGCTGTCTCTTTAAAAAATGACAACAGCCCAAACCGCCTTCGGCCTCAGCCTCCGCTATGCTAATGAGGTTAGTGCTGGTTGGCCGGCCCTCAATGGAGCCGCCTGTGATTGGAGGCTGGCTGTGGGGGAGGGGCTGGGCGTGGATGACAGCTGGGATCCAGCCAGCCAAGAGCAGGCTGACAGAGAGAGAGAGAGAAAGAGAGAGAGGGAGGAAAAAAAAAAGAGAGCGATAGAGGGAGAGCAAGGCGAGAGAGGGAGAGAGAGAGGAAGACAGCTCACAGACTTCATAATGCAAGGTTAGGCCCGGTGCTCATGTGTTTTCTATTTTGGCATGTGTGTTTTTAAAAAATTGTGAAATGTTTTTTTTGGTGTGGCGGGGAGAGAGGGAGCCGTACGGTTTGGGTGTGGAGCAGCTTGTGCGTGCGCAGTTTTTCCTTTTATGTTCACGGCGTGTTGGTATTGTCGCAGCCGTTGAGAAGAAACCGTGTGTGTGTGTCTAGCTGCGTCTGGGTGGAGTACTGCTGCTTGCTGCATTATCATCGCTCGCTGCCCCTCCCCCCTTCACCTCTTACTCCTCCAACTGCGGCCAGAGGGAGCGAGAAGAGGAGGAGGGAGTGAGGGGAAAGAAAAGGGAGAGGGAGGGAGAATGAATGAATCACTGAATGAATTGTATTGTGTGTGCGGCCATGCTTGCGCTTAGTAGGCCTCGGGTATGCCAGTGTCCTTTGACTCAAATTACTCTGTGTGTAGGCCTACTTGTATATTTCCAGAACTACTTTTTCAGAGGGCGTCTTTGTGACAAACCCCTTTGAGTTTTTCTCCGTAGTAACGAGTCTCTTTGTGCTATCGGTGTGTAGCAGTAGGCCTGTTAGCATTCTTGAGCCATCTGCAGTGAATGTGAATCACACCGCTAAATGGAGCGCAGTACATTATGTCTGTATGTTTTTCTATCGTTCTTTCTTTGCCCGTGTGTGTGTGTGTTCTGTATGCATGCGTTGGGAAATGCTAAGACGTCAGAGGAAGTGTTCACAAATATTTGTTTTCCACCCTCGGCTGCCGGCTCCCTTCCCTTCCCTTCCCTCTGCAGTCTCACCATTACCTCCTGCCCGCTGTCCAAGTAAATGTTTCAGCTAGACACACTCCCCCACCCACCCCGGGACACACACACACACACCTGTCACGCAGCAGGGACAAGATAGTGTGTACTGGTGCATGCGTTGGGCTAGTCCAAACCAAAAATTGAGTGAGTGAGAGGTGTAAATAGCATTTGCTGATATAAGGGTCCCTTATTTATCACTGCTGCACACGTACATGCAGCTTATTCATTTCATTGATTTGTTGATTTGGTTTCCTTTGTTGGTGTAATCATAAATAACAAAGAGGCACATGAGCCAAATGTGCAGATGTTTGCCAGCCAAAAGGGTGTGTGTGTGTATCTGTGTCTCTGAAATAAGGGTATAATAAATAGGAAGGAGCGACTCTTCCAGACAGCAGAATTTAGGTCATGACTCAGACCCCAACATGAACCCCCACCACCTCCTCTCTGAGACCCCCGCAGCTTTCTCCACCCTTCCCCCCATGGCCGCCACACTCCATCCCCCTCCCCTCTGCGGCGTGCGCTTCTCTCATACAGTGGCAGGTCAAGTTCCCAGACTTAACACTTAATCAGAACTGCTCTCCTTCATTAACCAGAATCTATCCTCCTCCTTCCCCCCTTCTCCCCCTTCACCTTAAGAGGAGTCCTGAGATGGATCGATGAAAGCTTGGACAGTGTATATTGGTTTCATGCATTCCTAAACAGAGCTGAAGTTCAATACCAAATAGGCCAGGATGCTGGACGCTCTCCATGTCCCATTACAGATTTAGTTACACATCACTTTTGTAACCATAGAACAGTCACACGCGTACACACAGCAACCCGGTAGTTCCCCGAGGGTGTCGGTAGAAGTGGATTTGTTGGAAAAAGAAAGTCATAAAAATCTTGAGTTATTATTGTCGGAGTGTGGCAGTTAGCCATGTGAGCAGGGGGATTTTGCGTGAGTGTACCATGACTTGCATCCCATTGGGAAGTCCAGACAGGGCAAAGGCAGACCGATCTGTAGCTTAACATTCTCATTCCCACATGTAAGTGGCGGGTAGCTGTATACGCGCGTCACTGCAGTAAGACTGAGATGATGCACCACAAAGCTTTAAGAGTTTATTTTTCTCTTTGATTTATTGCTCATGTGCAACAGCTAACATCATTTTCTTCCCGCTGGACGCAGGTATCCGACCCCCCATCCTCAACGGGCCAATGCACCCGCGGCCCCTGGTGGCCCTGCTGGACGGGCGTGACTGCACTGTGGAAATGCCCATCCTCAAAGATGTGGCCACAGTGGCCTTCTGCGACGCCCAGTCCACACAAGAGATTCATGAGAAGGTACAGTCAGCACACAGACGCACAGTTAGATTCCTTCTTGGCCACACAGCCTGTAAATTTAGGACTAACACTTATTTTGTTGCTTTGTCTTCTGTAGGTTCTAAACGAGGCGGTGGCCGCTCTCCTCTACCACACCATCACTCTGTCCAGAGATGACTTGGAAAAATTTAAAGGCCTCCGCGTAATTGTCAGGATCGGCTCGGGTTTTGACAACGTCGACATCAAAGCAGCTGCTGAGCTAGGTGAGGACGTGGACCTTTTAAACATATTTCCACAGATGCATGATCCACAAGGAGTTGAAGCACGCAGTGACACACAGAGATGTTAATCATTTTTTCCTCCATCCAGGGATTGCCGTCTGCAACGTGCCAGCAGCCTCGGTGGAAGAGACAGCCGACACTTCGCTATGTCTCATTCTCAACCTGTACAGGCGAGTCACCTGGATGCACCAGGCCCTCAGGGAGGGAACCCGCGCCTCTAGCGTGGAGCAGATCAGGGAGGTAGCTGGTGGTGCTGCTCGCATCCGGGGTGAGACGCTGGGAATTATTGGTCTAGGTGAGTAAAGAGTACGGACGTGGGTGTCTGAACTTGTTAAGGGACATCATAGGAGAAAGTCTGGGAAATGTTTGGATTCAAATATACTGTAGTGTTTACCATTAGTTACCTGGCACAGTCTAATTCATCCCACCAGTCAGACACTGAACCAAAAGTATTTTTACACTTCTCACAATAATAAAAAAAAAAATTACATGTTGTGCTGTGGCTTCAGCAGAGCATCTCTGACTTCCATTCAGTTACCTCCCACCTGCTCCCTGTGCAAGTTGTATACGGCCCCGCAAAGTTACACTAGGGCTTCCTCCTCGCTTCGCTTCCTCCTCATAATATTTATTTTCCTAGGAGGTGTGAAGGATTGTCTCACCCTGCTCAGCCTCTGACTCAGTCCGACCAATGAAGGCAGCGAGAACTAGCGGAGGCTGGTAGTGCGGGTCATTCCTTCATCCTAAGAAAACAAATTCGGCCTCATCCTCATGTCAGAGCGTCAGTCAGTATTTACAACTTCAATGAGAGGGAACAAAAAAAAAAAAACAGAGTAAATTGCAGGATCGGCATCATGTAAACTTATCTCCTCAAGGTTAAGGTCAAATAATAGTTGATGTTTAACCTGCAGTGAATCTCTAGTAACCTGTTACCTGAGAAGTCAGTCGCCCGGTGTGTTTGCTGGCTGTGGTTCTGTTACTTTGTGTGAAACACAACTATTATGTTTGAAACGGCAACAGCGTTTATCAACTGCAGCTCGGACATGACGACTTCACTGTGTTCTTCATAAGCATCTCTGTGGGAACCAGTCCAGACAGTTCATGGGCGTGATGGCATTCCTCATAGGCGCGCATCATTTTAAAACAAGACTTGATTGTATACCTGATTATACTTGATAACCGATTATGAAGAACAGTTATCTAGTCACAAGTCCGGACTAATGCAAGCTGGATTGACACTGACTGTTGACTAAGAGCTGAATTTAGGGCAGTGTGGATGCACGCCTCTCACTGAATAATCACCTACTGCTTCAGCATAAGCTGCTGTTTCATCTCCACAGTCACTGACGTGAAACAAAACTCAAAATGAAACAATCCCCTCGTCACCTTTGTTTGTTCTCTCCGTGTTGACACAGAGTCAGTCATAGCTAGATAAGAACTCTTTTGATCTTGAAGCACTGAATAATCAAAACATAAAATCAAAGCTGGTATCAATCACAGCTGGTAAAACAGATTGACATCGACGCTGTGGATATGAAGTCATTCTGTGAGCTATTCTTCACATCTGCCTTTATAGTAACAAACTAGATCTGATCATAAAGGCTTTTTGGTTTAGGAACCTTGAAAGTTCTTGAGTTTTACTCTTGAAAATCTTGTGAAACTTGTGATTGAACAAAACTTGTTTGAATCAAAGCTCAGTGATCAAACAAACAGCACATTCTTTCTTCTTAATAACCTCTTTCATTTCTGGTTGTCTTCCAGGACGTGTTGGTCAAGCTGTGGCTCTGCGGGCTAAGGCCTTTGGTTTCGGCGTGATCTTCTACGACCCCTACCTGCCCGACGGCGTGGAGCGCTCACTGGGCCTGCAACGCATGGCCACCCTGCAGGACCTGCTCATACACTCTGACTGCGTATCCCTGCACTGCAGCCTCAACGAGCACAACCACCACCTCATTAATGACTTCACCATCAAACAGGTGTGTGGATGCCCACTCAATATGTAAAACACACACGTCATCTCATTAGTGGGTGTTTTTCCAGCCTCTGTGAATGTTGAAAGGTTTAAATAAGACAGCATCTACATTAGCTTCATAAATCTATAAAATCTATCAAAGCAAGGTGTGCACTTTATAGTTTACTCATACTGTTGCTAACACTGTGATACAGATGCGTCAGGGAGCCTTCCTGGTGAACACATCAAGAGGCGGCTTGGTTGACGAGAAAGCATTGGCTCAGGCTCTGAAAGAGGGACGGATACGAGGGGCTGCCCTGGACGTCCATGAGACAGAACCTTTCAGGTAACCCCGATACACAAACAATGTGTGTGTGTATGATACGAAGCATCATTACTCTTCTCCGTAACAACCGGCCCTCTTCCGATCAGTTTTTCAACAGGCCCTCTGAAGGATGCCCCCAACCTGATCTGTACCCCGCACACATCCTGGTATAGTGAGCAGGCCTCAGTGGAGGCTCGCGAGGAGGCAGCCAGGGAGGTTCGCCGTGCCATCACCGGTAAGACGCTCAAGCACGAGTGAACGTGATGAAACCTGCTGTGTCACTGCAGTTAAATGATTAGTATAAACACAACACAGACAAGAACTTCACAAGAGTTTACCAAATACATGCTGATTTGATTGATCAGAGTTTGTTTGTTTCATTTATGTGTGTGTGTTTGTCTCTGGCCTATTGGTGGAGCATCTAACAAAATAACAATACGTAACTTAGCTGCTTGGTTAATCTGGCCAACAGTCTACAGACGTCAGCTTACTTCAGCGTATATCACGTACAGGCAT
This sequence comes from Nibea coibor, assembly GCA_023373845.1. Taxonomy (NCBI): domain Eukaryota; kingdom Metazoa; phylum Chordata; class Actinopteri; family Sciaenidae; genus Nibea; species Nibea coibor. The sequence continues at coordinate 11,368,565 of CM041739.1, read as the reverse complement.
CAAATGTTCACACATGAGAAGCTAGATCCACTAAATGTTTGCCATTCATCAATTATCAACATAGTTTATTTCATATCAGTTGACTAATAAATGATTTCAGCTGTAGATCACATTTTGGGGCCATGAACTCTGTAAACATTTTTACCAGCCTTAAAGTCTTTTTTCTCGAATGAGCGGAAATCTGTTTAGTGTAGTTGCTTAAAATAACGCACAGTCAGCAAAGCAGAGCCGCGTGTTCTCTGTGGCTGTTTGGCCATCTCATCATTTTTTACTTTGAAATGACATCATTTAGGCTCAGACTGTTTTCTTTTTTTTTTTTTTTTTTTTTTTCAATCTTCCTGACATTTCACCATGTAGTTTCTCTTTTAACCACCGCTGCTTTTCTAGGATTTATGACACTGGTACAGCGACACATTCTAACAAATGACAGCATTTAAAAGAAATATTATTGAATTGTTCTTTATTTATTTGATTTAACAGTCAGTTGTTGACGTCATACAGAAGTCGTTACAAGCCCTGAATCACAGCTCCTCTGTTCATCAGTATGCAAGATTATTTATTAAGATCGTGTACCAAGCACCTCCTTCACTTGATAGAAAGACGAGCGTCTGTATTTTTGTTGGGATTTTTTGGTTATATTTGTGTACCTTGACACCACCCAGACCAGAAACTGACAGTAAGGCTCCCTAAACATTAATAATTCAAATAAAAGTCACATCATTGCACTTTTTATTAGTATTTAGTATATTATTGTACACAAAGCCTGGTAGGCTATAAACTTTTACTAACAGAGTCCTCTCTCAAAATTTCTGTGTGATGCATCTGATGACACACAGAAACAGACAGCGTCTTGTTTTGTTGCACACCGGTTTTCTCTCAACTCCCATGATCACCTTCTAGCTGCAGCCGTCCAGTGTCCATCCACAGTTTAGCTTGCAGTGCCACCAGGAGCCATGAACAGAAGTCTGTGGTGCACAAGGATTTTATTCTGGCCAAGGCGCACAGTTGATTTCATTCAGTGTATGGACACATGTCTTCACATCACAAATGATGAGCAGACGTAAATGTTGCTTCTGCAGCTTCTACTAAATGAGGACGCTGCCTAGGACTCTTTATTCTTTAGTGATTTTATTGTTTTGTTCTTATTGCGAATACTGAAGCTGATGAATTGAATATAAGGTTGGAGGTGTAGTCAAACATTCTCAGTAGCCTGACCACCGTTTGTCATCAGAAAACCTCTATGGAAGGCTAATGGTTGTTTTCCCTGCTCTAGGTCGTATCCCTGACAGCCTGAAGAACTGTGTTAATAAGGAGTACCTGATGGCAGCCTCTCAGTGGCCCAGCATGGAGGCAGCCACTGTTCACCCAGAACTCAATGGAGCCACTTACAGGTGAGAGGAGTGTGTGTGTGGAGGATGAGAGTGGACACAGGTTATGAGGCTGAATCTGAAGAGTTTTTTAATTGTTTTTGGGTGTTTGTGTTTCAGATTTCCTCCAGGTCTGATCAATGTTGCAGCAGCAGGGGGTCTCCCCGGAGCTGGCGGAGGTGTCGAAAGCCTGGTTTCAGGAACCCTGGCGCACGGCCTCACCCCCGTCTCCCACCCCCCTCACGCCCCCTCTCCTAAGGCCGAAGCCGACAGAGACATCCCCTCCGACCAATAGCCCCCGCCGCCGCTGCCAGCACATTCCGTCACCTCTGGAAACCAATCCCCACCTCCCAGCATCAGACACAGCCCGACCCTCCAGTACATCGGCAGCGCCAGTTTGACCTGATGTGGATCTACACAGTCTTGTTCCTCAGATCACGTAACCAGCCCAGGAGTGACTTATCCACAGCTAGCCCTCCCCCTTCCCCCCCATCCTACCCATACCCCTCCACGAACACACGCATCCCTCCATCTTCGTCCTCATCTCACCCACCGCCCTGCCATCCCCTCCCTCAACTTCACTCCCCTACAAGGTCAGCAATAACTGTTCTCAAGGATTCAATGATTGGTTTATATCCTTAGTTGGCTGTTGTTTTAATGGAACGTTGATCTGTTGTGGTTCTAGGTGTTAATGTTTGTTTAAAAAAACGCATTTCTGACATGAGGCTTTACAATATCCTGCCTCCTGCAGTCCTCCTGACTCTGAGGCACAAGGTTAAAGCCCTCTTTTGTACATTAATGGCTCATGTTACTGCTCTCTTCTTCTTTTCTTTTTTTTTTTTTTTTTAAATTTCTCTACCCCAACTCTACAGTCTTCTTGTGATGGAGGAAAATGTGTACTAAAGTAAATCAGACAGAATCACAAACAGTACATCCTGTCCTCCCCCACCAGGCATCTAGCTACCCCCTCACCCCAGTTTGGCCCTTGGTTCTCCCTGGCACTGTTGTCAGCTCGCTCAGCGGAGGGATCCACAATGCTGTCAGTGTGGAGCACTCTCAGACTGTCAAAGTGTATTTTCTCTGCTCAGCTCATACTTCCCATAGCGATACCCAAGATCCTTTGTCACCTTTTACCGCTGTGACCTGTCTAGACAGTCATCCCTGCATCTACACGCGCGTTTGCCCCTCGTGGATTGTTTTGTCATGAGTTAATAGCTTAGACAGTCACACCAGACAGCGACCTGCCCTAGGAATGAATTTCCATCTCACGCCAGCAGCCGGAGCGCTGTATGTGACGTCTTTACACCCAGATTCAAACGCGGGGAAACCTTTATAGCATGCCAGAGGCGTCGCCAGCAGAGGGCACCATCACACCGCTCCGAGCTGGAGAGAGGGACAGTTAACAGGTTAGCTGTAGCGACGAGGAACACGACCACACACTGCCGACATTCAGAACACAGCACGGGTGACCAGGGATCGACTACCGCCTTATTGTGTTTATCAAGATCTTACTGCACCCCGCCACAACCCTCCTGCACCCACCCACCAACCTACCCTCCACTACTCTCCCACTATCATGGCCCACCCAACACATCTGCTCATGAACCAGTATGTGTGGTGCGAGCGTGTGTGTACATGCGGGTCTGTGTGTGTGTGCGTGCGTGTATGTTCCCTCACCCTGTTATGATAACAAGCTATTGTCTTTCCAAAGGAATAGTCCCTAGGAGTAACTCTTTAACGCTGTTGCCCTGGTGTCAAGGGAACACCTTTCTAGTACCTCAGTAACAGATATTGAATGTACCGTGCATACCCTTTTATTTTTTGTACAGATTTTCTAGATACTTCTTTACTATTCTTTACCAGAAGGGTTGTGAAATTGTAGCAGTAATGATACAATAATGAATTAAAAAAACACACACACATCGCCCCATCAGAATAAATTGACAAATTCCTTTTAGGTTTGCTATAGGTCACTGAATACTCAGGCTTCAAAACCAATGCGTATCTCTTTGCCTTTACCTTTAATTTCCTCAATGTGGAAAAATTCAGCACAACGCTTTCCCATTCTTAGACTTCAGACTGTAGTCGATGTGTTTCAACGTCCATCTTACTGGCTAATGAAAAATAAGGAAAAAAAAACGGTCGCCGTGGTCTGCTAGTTTTCTTTTTACTAGAACAGTAGTAGTAGATGCTGTTTTTTGTTTTTGTTTTTTACGCCCCCTCCATTGTCAGCCTGCTCTATCTATAGTGCATGTGAGGTAATGTTTTAGGGGAAATACTATTGGCTTAATGAATTTGTGACATCTTGCTGTTTCCCTCTGCTCCCTGGCCTTTTACCCCCTCTCCTCCCCCCAAATCCCCTCAGAGTGTTTTTCAAACCCGAGTTGCCATTTTTGTCGTGGTCAGTTTCCAGTGATGTACAGTTTTCCCCTCAGAGTCTATGAGAGACATGGAGCATGTCTGTGTCCTGAGATGCTAGGCTCCTCTGTCATGTGATGAGTATATATTTTTAAAAATAACCCCCATAGTTCGGATTATGAGCATAATAGTAATCTTAAATTTTGCTGTTGATGATGATTATATATATTTTTTTCAGTTCAGCAGTGCACTGTTATGAAAACCATTCTGTTTTATTGTAGGATTTCATTTTTATGGATATGCTGTCTGTGTTCTACATGTTGTACTGAAACATTTCAGAGAAAACAAGAGATCCCTCTCCTGTGATATTTTTTTCTTTTTTCTCTCTCTTTTTTTTCTGTTGTTGTTGTGTCTTATCCCGACTCTCCTTTCCAGCCGATATCCTCTGGGCCTTACTTATTCTCTCCCTGTAAACGTAGCTGTTATAGAAAGTCGCCATGGAACCACTCACTGCCTTAATACAGTTGACCACAGCAGGTGAAGTCAGGAGACACACCCAGTTGAAAAGAACGGGGGCCACAACCGAGGCCACTCCGCTAGAAGCTCCTCACACCCCGACAGGCTGAACTCTGCAGCACCTTGCCATCTCTTCTTCAGCGATCTAGCCCCGTGTAGACAGTTAAGACACGCAAATCCTCACCGTGCGTTAGATGTTTTTCTAACTTTTAGAAGTTCAAGGCAGCCCGGCAGCGTGTACGTGCGCAGGCTAACAGATAAGCACAGTGTGTATGCTCACAAAGCCACAGCTGATATTTCACTCTTGGGTGTGAGAATGCCTCCCCCCCTTCCACCCCCACTCACCCAAAACACCACTAATACCACCACCACCACTCTGGGGGCTCTCTAATAGCGTCTTTCATGGCGCTGCCAGAGCTCCTCTGTGGAGGCTTCGGAGGGGGGAGGGCATAGCGGACACTGGTGTGGTCTGTCAAAAAAAAAAAGAAGATTAAAAAAAACAAAGGAGAAATTAAGAATCGGTCACTTTTTCTCTCTCAGGGTTCAAATGCACACATATCCTCCAGCAGTCGCCCTCTGTCTCGTGTCCCTTGTCCCGCGTTTTCTGGCCTTTAGAATGTAGAACAGCCTCTTTTCGTTTTTAGAAACCGCTCTCCCGTCGTTTCCCCCCTTTTGTGCACAGGTCTGAACTTTTTTCTTTTTTTTTTTCTGTTTTGCTTTGTTTTGGCACTGACATCTAACCATCTAACAAGGAATGAATGAATGTTTGAAAGTGACTGTGTGTAATGTTAAAATTGGGAAATGTATTTTTACAACATGTGAACTTTTTTTGTTTTTTTTTTCCACTCACTCTCATTGTGAATTGATTTTTTTTTTTCTTTCACCAGACTGCAAAAACAAACAAAAACAAAAAAAAACAAAAAAAATCTCCTGTAACTAGGCTCTTAAGCTTTATTTTTGTTTTGTTTACTTTTTTATTAGAAACAATCATGTTTGTGATGGTAACTTCCGATGGTAAACTCCACACCGTATTTTAATAAAATCTTAAAAATTAAACATCTCTCTTGTTTTGACATTTTTTTATACTCTTCTGCTTCCTACAATCCTGATGTGTCTCAAACCTTTAGCTCTGCTTGTCGTTATTTCATGTGCTTTATTGTCGTGGTCAGTAAGTCGGTCATGATGAATACCAGTTTCCAGTACGTTGTCTCACTGATTACAGCAGCTTGAGTCTGTGTTGACATAGATTTCGCCATAAACAAAATTGTTTACTACCTCGGTGTTTCAGCTCTTTTTTTATATGGCAACAAGGGGTTACGTAGCACCAGAACAGGCACAGCGTTTACGAGTGGGCAGGCTAGGTGGAGCGTACGGGAAAGGGGGCTTCTGTGTAGACCCATGGGGCAGAGAAGGGCGGGCGGGGTGGGGGATTATCAGCCCCAAAATTGCTACCACATGGACGTAACCAGGAGGCTGCTCTCAAAGTGGAGTGAAGGGATGGAAAGGTGAAGTCCACTAGAAGCTTGAGTTAGGGTGCTCCGGAGTCCATCATGGAAGGTTATACGGTTCTTTAGCTCTAAAACTTTGAGTAAACCGATTTTTGCTTTTCTCGGTATCTTGGATAAATACAGTCACAAATGTTAAGAGTGCTTCATATTATCTATGTATATATACACATTTACATTACCCACAACGCAGCGCAGCAGCCAGCAGTTCTGATGTTATCTTTAAGTGTCTAATGTAACTTCCAGCTGTTAGTCAAAGAGAAGAGAGTTACTTCCTTTATTATCTTTACTGAAACGAAGCAGTATTATGACTATGAGTCTCAATCTATCAATAATATATAGATAATCCATAACAAGATATGACGTATGACAGAAATGTGTTTTCATGCTCATACAACAGGTACAAAGTTAAAGCTGGATCTCTCATGGACAACATGAAAAACGGTATACTTTAATTAAACAAGCTCTGTTGTCCCTTAATTTGTGGTAATGGATTGGACTTAAGTAAGACTTAAAGGTATAACATGTGACTGGTTGACAGTTACGTAATAACAAGTAAATTCACTCCTCAAATGAATGAGTATTGTCTGCTGTCACACCGATGACGGTCTTACATTACTGTCTATAATGTATTTGCCAGATATTTCCTAAAGTCACTCCAGTCTTTCTCAAAAAGTGGCAGGACATTTATCGGCAGCAATTACGGCCATTTTTAATTGTGTGTTTTTAAATCTTGTGTGCCAGGGTGTCCCCTGCCAAGATAAATCTGGGTAAGCAAGTATATAAGCTGTTATGGTGATTTTCTTGGTTGTGTTTTAAATAAATGTACAGTAATGTTTTCACACAATCCCAGAGCAAAAACATATCATAACATAACAACAACAAACAAATCCAAATTTCCCACTTAGCCTGAAGTGTGAGGTTTCAATAGGTTGTAAAAGTTGAAAGCTTCTAGTGGAATAGGGCGTCCTCCAGTTGCCCTGTAGTGAATAAATATAATGCCTGCGGGTACTTCAAGAAATGAGTTAAAGACAGAGCTCAGACATTCAAAAGAACTAAGTTTCCAAATGTTTAGATACCTACACAGTGCTATATTTTAGTAAACTCATCCCAAAGAACAGCTGAGAGAAAAGGGTCATAATTAAAAGGGTGTTTGTTTATGTAACACTGTAGTACTACAGAGGTATACCTGTATATCTGTCCAAACTCCAGAGAGAGGATTTATGAGAGGATTATCTGTACCTGTTTTTAAAGTGTGATATGTCTTAATAAAAGGACGCCTGCACGCTTGCACTGTGTGCATAACACTGCTCTAACTGCTCGTCTAAACTATTTAGCTGAATCCAGTTTGATCTAATTTCAGCTGCACAGTAATAGAGCTTAAGTTTAATTCTGGTTGGGTTTCCCGTCCGTATAAATCTGGATCCTCGTTTCTGTTTCCTAAAATTTGATATTGGGATGGGGAAGGTTTGAAATAAATACTGCTTTTAAATCCTCTTTAAACAAAGGCTCAAAGTTAAGTGAATCTTATTGAACAGATTACAGATCTTTAATCAGAGATAAGTAATGTAATCCAAGTCTTCCACTGGAAAGTAAGGACAGTGAAAACTGCTTAGGAAGGAAGCTAAGAGTCAAGACTAGATTTTTTGTCATATCAACTTTATGTCCTGATATTGCATTATAGGTATATAACAAATCCTTGAGAGCTGGCAGGGAGGAGTTTCAATTAGAGAGCGGTGTCATCTGCATATAAGGAAATAAACACAGTCCATAAACATAGGACATTGTGAATTCACAAAATGCCTTTGGGATAGGCATTTAGTTTCTAAATTAATTTAAACCTTTATGGGTTCCTTAAAAATGTCTTAAAGAAATCTATGAAGAAACTATGATCTCTCTTATATTATGTTGTCCAGTTATAAACTTATAAACTCAGTAGGAGAACCTTATTGTTTATTATCGTAATTTAAGAGGTTTGGATCACTCTGATTTGGATATTAAAAAGAAAACCTGTGAACAATTTTGGTTTGTTTGTGTTTTTTATACCTTCTGGCAAAGTTCAGCTGTTTCCCAAATATGTGGTGATAAAACATAAAGGACCGGACAAATTAAAACACGACCTGCTGCTAGATGAAATGTTATGGAGTCATCAATTCATCCTGAAGGGACATGAATGCCTGTATCAAACTTAACATAACATGTCATCAATCAATCCAAAAGTTATTGAGACATTTACTCAAACCACAAATGTAAATCTCGCTGTGGTGCTAGAAGAGAAAACAGTGGCTCACCAAAGTCAGTAGGATTCATCCAGTGCAGACCATGAATATTCAGTTTATTAGTATCTAGATATTTCAATCTGAAAGTGTTAGACTGACCAATCATCTAAAAGCTGACTTATTGATTTAGCCCAGACTTTGTTACATTTGTGTTATTATGATGGATCGATATATCCTGTAACAAACTGTGCTGGTCAGCTTCTGTCTAAATTAGGGACAAGCTTATTACATAACAACATGTGTATACCAGTGTGTGTAGTTTGAAGGAGGCCCAGGAAGCCAGCAGTATTTTAACAGAGCTGATTCACACACACACTTCAAACACACTTTGGCTTGTTGCACTCGAGATTGTGTAACACTGTGACTGGAGCATCTTCCACCTCACCCCACGCCATACATTGCCCCTGTCAGCCCCCATGTTGGGCAACCAGATTTTTTTTTATTTGTTTGTTTAGTTCAAAGAGAGGAGGAAGAGGGGTGCTCGAAGAACCCTCACAGATCTGGGAACACACTCGTCAAACCAGTAAAATGTACGTACTGGTTTCTGTGCCGCTGTTGAGTCAGTACCTTCAGTAAACTGCTCAACTACTCAAAGTGGGTCAAAGATCATTTTACTGAGATCAACAAAATTAAGCATTATTTGAGTCTTGATGATGACGTGTGAGAGAGAAAGTTACTATATGTGCGTGCTCGAGCGTGTCCGTCCGTGTGATGAATTAGTCTCCAGACAGAACTATCCCACTAGGAGGGATCGTACTACCAACCCCAAAGTTGCCCAGTGGATAAATATTTGTCTTTGGTCGTCTTTGGAATGATTAAATATATTTTCCAGCCACTGAATGACTCAGATGTTGCTTCAGATTTCACCAGCTTTGTTTTTATTATGAACAGATACTGCAGCGCATCCTTTTTTTGACAAGCACTAACAACTGATTGAGTTAGAAATAAGGCTGATTATATTCTGTCTTCTTCTTTCTGTCATCTAATCCCATCAAATGACCAAAACCAACAATGAACTAAATATTGTCTGTGTATCCAAGGCCTGATTCAACCTATTTCTCAGTGCCATAGAGCTGCACGGTCATCCAAAAACAGTTGAAAACAATCAGTGAATGAATTGCATTGTTCTTCTATTTCACTGAACTTTGAATCACTCTCACATACCATACATTGTCCCGTTGTTGTAAAATGAAGCTGAAAATTGTCCCCAAGCATGGCATGAGTACTGTTGTGCTAATGGATGGCTCTGTGAATGGTAGCTCATTGGTTACTCGGTGGATTGGTCCACCACTTTGATTCAAACTCACATATTTAAAAAGCTAGTGAATTGTAATAACTTCCTAACTAATAAATAAAATGACAGTTCACAAAAGTGAAAAATAGAGTGATATAAATAAAACGTAAAAAAGTTTAAATGTACTGAAAAGTGTATAAATGTGTATACAGAGTAATGGAGAAGAATCACTGTATGGATAAAATTGTATGCACTTTATAACTCAGATATACTACACTGTGTAAATATCTGAAAATTGAGAGTTGAGCGTAAAGTGAATTCAGAAATGCATTAGTCCTGCTACTATGGCAGCAGTCGTGGTTTCTGCATATAATGCAGACAGCGGTCCTATTAGATTACGGGTTAAGACGTCAGATGGACTGGTGGTAAAAACTGTTTTTTAAGTCTGGTGGTGCGTGCAGTCGTGCTCGTGTGACGCCTGCCAGACGGTAACAAGGAGAACAGTCTGCGAGCTGGGTGGCTGCGGTGATGAAGATGAAGATGCTGCGTGCCGTTCGAAGGCACCGTTGATGAAATATGGCCTGCATGGCTGCGAGTCTGTTGTGTGTCAGTGATGTGCTGAGCCGCCTGTACGGCTGTAGACTGTAGACTGTAGAAGTACGTACAAACAGTCTTTAAATTCAGTGCTACAGACAGGACAGAGGCGTTAGCAGTAATTAGCTCTGCCTAAAGGTAGAGAAGAAGACAATGTGAGGCAGTTACAGTCAAAATTATCCATCTGTTCCTAATGCTGCTCTTTCCTCGTGTCTGTCTGTCTGTCTTAGGGGTCTGGAGGGTTTACGGCGGTGAAGCCGAGACACTGGAGCTAGTATGGCCCCGGACCAACACTCTGTGATTAGCTCATGGTTTTCCTCTCATTGCTTCACTCACTTGGCTCACGTAACATTGACGTGAGCATGTGATTGACAGGAAGAAAACTTTCAGCTATCTTGGAGATTTACGTCAGTCAGGCAACCTGCAGCCATTCTGCTGCTGTATCTGGTGTCCTAATGTTAACCCTGTGTGTGTGTGTGTGTGTGTGTGTGTGTGTGTGTGTGCGCGCAGGCTCTTGCAGTGTGTGGTTTAACTTAAAACTACGGATGTCTGTGTTCTAGCAATCAAAATAATCATCAGTTCCCGCATAGGTTTTCTGGCCTAAACGTTCACGGCCATGCATGTGCCAGTAAGAGTTCACATTTTGAATGATATCGTGTGTGTAGTGTGCGCTCACGCATATGCACACCTGTGTGTTTGACAGTGTGTCGATGGCGTTTCACATTAATGTGAGTCAATCTGGCTGCTGAGCTCACTGTCATTAATCAGCGGGCAGCAGGGAAGTCTGGAAGTTTTTCCTTTAACCTACTTTCAACTGCAAAGACAGACAGACAGACAGACAGATAGACAGATAGATAGACAGATAGATAGATAGATAGATAGATAGATAGATAGATAGATAGATAGATAGATAGATAGATAGATAGATAGATAGATAGATAGATAGATGAGAAGGATTGAGTAACTGTTCTGGAGAGGAAGGAAGAAAGCAAGAAACAGATGGGCAGAGGGTGTAATTGTTTACTTGATTGTTTATGACTGCAAGACATAAAGCCCAAATTGTTACCTGATCCACATCTAACCCACTCTTCTTCTTCTTCTTCTTCTTCTCCTTCTTCTCCTCCTTCTTCTTCTCCTTCCTCTGTCTGCTTCTCTGCTTCGTCTCCCCTCATTCCTGGAAGGTTCACAGGCGAGCCAGCGACGTGGCTGCAGTTGTCCAATTGCAGGGTTGCCTTTTGGATCTGGCTGATGTTAGCCAAGTCAAGTTGATAGCAGGTATAAAGACGAGCTCTGCCCAAACCGCAGTGTGCGCGCGTGACCGAGATTGTTCGATTAAATATTATAGTTTGATTGCTTCGCTGCGTCATGGTCGTGCGTAATAACCAGGAAAGTAGCAAAAGTTCTTCTCCCATGCACACGCACAAATAGGTCTACACACAACCTGGTTTAGTCTGAGCTTTGACATGTTGATAAGCCAGTGGCAGCCAGTAATACAAACCTCCATGGTTGTCCATGTGTGTACCAGCTGTGGGAACGGATGACCACACATCTCCAACACACACACACATATACACACACATATACACACCCTGACCTGAGGAAAAGGGGTTCCTCCTCGGCTGACATCACAGCTGGATCACAGAAGAACTATTTCTTTGGTGCTGTGGGGGGAAAAATGATGGTAACCATTTGAAATCCTTTGATTCTCAGCAATGTCCAATCAGTAAATTAACTGCAGGAATAAAAACCTGTGCTTCTGTCCAGACGTATGCTATCCAGGTTTCATGCGTAAGCTCTGGGCTATTCCTCATTTTGCTGCCATTATTCAGCAACCTACACCTCTAATGTCAGTCAGAGTGCACTGAAGAACAGGAGTAAGAAAATACACAATGCTGAGTGGTGTATGTTAAGAGAGGCCAATGTGGTGTTGATTACCTTGTCAGCAATGAGGTTGCTGAGTTTACACAGCCACTGAAAGACTAGAGAGAGAGAGAGAGAGAGAGGGAGAAAGATAGAGGGAGAGAAGAGAGGGACAGTGGAGGAGAGGAGTGAGGCTGTTAACTGCCTTTCCATACAAGGAGAGGTAGGGGGAGAAAAGAGGAGGTGGGGGAGGAGAAAGCGAGAGGCAGCAGCGAGAGAGAGGGGGAGAGAGAGAGAGAGAGAGAGAGAGGAGGGTAATATGAGGAGATACAATAAGAGAGAGAGAGAGGGGAGGGAGGAGGAGAGAAATTTGGAGAGAGAGATAAAGACAGGGGGATAAAGGCTGATAAGGCTGCAGCAGTTAGCGGTGTAACTGTGTCATCTCTGAGATCCCAACTGTGTGATTGTGCTGCAGCTGTCACTGACTGACTGATCCAACACAGGTAGGACGCACACTGAGCCTCCATTCATTCTCCGCAGCACAAGAGGACAAACACAGAAAGAAAAAAGAAATGTTCAAATTACTTACTGAAGCTTGAGAAAAAGTATGTTGTTATTTATTCTATTGTAGAATTATTGCCAGTAAAATATACGTAAAATATCTAAATGTTAAAGCTACTGATTATGCAGATTTTCAGTTATATTTTTACACTATGTGAATTATGTTATTGGATTTTTTAGGACTGATTTATTGTTTAAGCTGCAGTTCAAGGAGAAGCCAACTGCAGCATTAAACTTTAAGATTCTTATATATATATTTTGTAGCCGTTTAATCTAACAATGCATAATCTTTTATAGATATATGTTTTTTGTGTAGAGTCCTATACTGTACCTCAGAAAATATAATTTCTCTCTCTTTACGCCACGGTTTGTTCTCATGCATGCATGGTGTACGTGTTTTTGTTGGAACTGCATCTTTCATAATGAGTTTTCTTCTCTAAACACAAATCTATTGCTTCGCACAACTTCATCTATGCTGACATACACATATTTGTACATTTGCACCAGTAGTTGCTTCGCTGGTGCAGACAGACACAGGCACTCTCCATCCTCACTGGTGTTTTTCTCCTGAAAATGTGGCTTTACTTAAGTACTTCAGGCAAACCAAAATCTGCATGCCCTCCTCACTTTTCTGTCTCTCTCTGAGCTCTTACCAACGCTGTCATGATTTCACCTCCGCCTGAATGAGAAACAGTCAAGTCTCTGACCTCCTGCTGTGAAAGCATGCCTGGCCAAGTGTGTTAATCTGTCTGTGTTTCTGTGCGTGTGCATTAAGATGACATAGCACAGATATGTGTAAATTATGCAGGCGTGTGTAAGAATTCAAGACATAGTGATGCTTTTCTCAGTGAAAACTCCTGGATCCACCCGCCGCCCCGAAACAAAAGGTTTTGGAGAGAAACCTTGGGAAAAGAGCAAATTACCTCCCTGCCATCCCCTTGTTAAAAATGAACATACCACCCGCTGCGTGCACAAATCTGTGCTTGCGCATGCATACCTGCGTGCCTGTGTATATGAGCTGAGCTTGATGTGTGCATTATCTCTGCATGAGCCTGCTGTAATTACACGGTGAAGGTGCCCATGGGGCGGCAGCCACTACATTTGGCTCAGCGCCACATCCCCCTCATTTTATTGTTGCTTGTGCTTAACAGAAAAACTGCTGTGTGCGTCTGTCCATGTTGACTGATGAGAGCCGAGTGCGAGCGCATGCGCCTGTGTGAAAGTTTATGTCGACTGAAAATAAGCGCGTGCCTCACGTATGCATCAATAAATGCCGTACAGACTATTTTTATTGCTGTGTGTGTTTTCAGGAGCAGTAGCAGACATCAGCTGATAGCAAGCCTATATGTGTGTGTGTTGAAGTTCAGTGTGTCAGTGTGGGAATTCAAGCAATGTCTCGTTAGTGTGTTATAGTGTCAGTGTGACAAGTTCAGAGGGAACGTTGAAGGCTCTACTGGACCAAAGTCTGATTAATAGCAACAGAAATCACATGACAGGCTACCAACAGTCTTCCTTTATGGTAAGAAACAAATCACTTTGGAGGAAGAGATCATGTTCAGTGTCTGCGCCATCGCTTGCTGTGAATTTCCAGTTTAAAATATTGATCTTCCTTGTCTGGCATGTGTGTGTAAGAAAGACAGAAAAACAGGTAACTCTTTGCAACAGCCTGTGACAGGACTGACCTCCTTTTTCTATACTAAAGACAGGACAGTAGCAGTTAAGATCACATACTGATGTGAATAACCTCCAGCGCCAGGTGGTGAACTCCCATTAACCCGAGCACAGAGAGCTCAGTCACAAGCTCTTTTTTTTTTCCTTTTCTTTTTTTTAAAACTGCTTATTATCGGTAAGCATTACGGCATTTTTCCAAAAGAAAGTCACTTTTTGGAAGTAGCTGCGCGCTTAAGCATCTCAACCTGGAGCTTTATCTGACCCCCGCAGAGCAGGAAAAGTTTCAGCCAGTGAGATGATCAGATGACTGAGCAGTGAGATCAAAGCTGGACTCGGTGTGTCTCCATAGTCGAGGTATTTTTATGGCTGGCTGTTAAACTGTGCAAGTGGTTAATATACATTTAATGGAGACAGGGAATTGATAAAACACTCAGTGACATATAAGGCTGCGGTCAGAAAAGTGTCAGAGTTGGAGTTTTGCAGCTATATTGGCAGAGTAATACTATCTCACCTCTGGAAATAGACTTCAGGGACAATGTGCAACAGGACATGAGTGTTATGTGCGTTGGTGTGTGTGTGTGTGTGTGTTTGTGCGCTGGTCGACTTTCCCAAATTTAACTGTCTGCATTCTGCAGCTGCTTGAAGGTTTAGTTATAGTAGTAACCCGTAGAAACGCCACACAAGGTTTCGGCCACAAAACATCATTCTCCCAGTGTGTAACGCACAAACAGAACATCTCAAAGTTAAAACATCTGCCAGTTAAGAAGGAAATGTCACATTTCTTTTGGCATCTTAATGATAATATAACCCCAGTGCCATGCTTCTTTTGAATATTTTAAAACTCTCACCTCGAATTTAGCCTTAAAGACTTAAATCTGGAGTTAGTCAAGATAATGTGCATGTGTTAGTTTGTCGGTTTTAGCTCCTGGCATCGTTAGAAACAGACTGCTGGGTTGTAGATTGGGTGAGAATATGAATTTAGAAGGTGGAAAGGTGGACGAGATAAAAGTCTGCGGGTGCAAAGAGAGAACAAACAGCATGGCTTTGATTAATTCCCTGGAGTGCAGTGAAGAAAATCCACCCACCGACGGCAAGCAAATATTCAACTCATCATCTCGGTACAATGAAATGTAAGAGTGAAATTTGTTTTGTGCAATTATCATGCACGTGCCCTCCCTCCACCCTCCCGCCTCTGTTCATAGTCTGACTCAGCAGCCGGTGGTTAGTGGATGGTCAGTCAGTGAGGTCAGTAGAGCAGCAGAGCAGACAGGATTTGCATCTGTCCTCAGAGATGTCATCTGTGTTGTTTTATTTTAGACCAGCTTCTGTGGCAGACATTACCGTGACAGCGATGAATGTTAACCGTTTTGCAGTGTAGCCACAGATTGGCCACGGACCAACACACACTCGGCCCGGCCCAAAGGCTGCGGGGGTCAGTGGGTTCAATCAGCTTTGTTCTTTGATAAAATGGATGTGTTGTGATATGAGGGCAGGGAAGTGGAAATTTCCCAGCTTATACTGATTTTCCAGGATTGTCTGGGTTTGGTTTCCTAGACGTTCACGTTAAGATCCTTTCATTTGTTTGCTGATGGACAGACATCACATGCCAAAGTACTTCTGCAAGACTTTAAAATGTGCCACGTATTGAAAAAAGAAAACAATAGGAGAGATCATCCTGACTCGTGTTACACGGGCGAGGAATACTAACACAACCATTTTTCATCTCCCCATTTCTTTCAGATGATGTCATCAGAGCACCTGACCCGCGGTTGGCTGCAGCAGCTTCTCGTTGTACTTCTGAAGCTTTGCCTCACTTTTGCGGGGCCTTTGCGACCACTCAATGGGACACAATGCACGGCCAAGGGCCCTGCTTCCTACATCCTTGTCTTTACAGGTCACTGGAGCCCACAGGCCTTCCCCAAGCAGTATCCACTCTTCCGGCCCCCTGCACAGTGGTCCAAACTCATAGGTGAGAAAGACTGCCAGGGACTAAGAAACATCAGCCACTTCCTACGGAAAAATTGACCTTTAATACTTGATAATCTATTGAATTCAGACTATTATTTCAGACTTGGAACAGCCGCGAGGAGGACTCCAACGCATATGCACACAGACACTTACACAACAGAGATGAAAGATGTTAATGAGCAAAGCAGTGAGACGCTGACAGCAATAAGAAAGGAAGTCTAAATGCTACCAGATGGGGTGTTTTTTTCTTTCTTTGTCTCTCTTTCTCTCTCTCTTTCTAACTTCTGTCCAGCCATATCTTTAATATTTCTCTAGCTCTTCAACTCAGTCCTACTCTCCTTCCCACATTTCTGCTGGTTTACCACAGTGTTGGCGGTAAACACTGGAGGAGAGGTTTTTTAGGGCTGGTGAAGGTGGGTGATGATAGTTGGGGTGTGGTGGGGTCAGACCACTTAGCTCAAAGAGAGGAGGAGGAGGAGGAGGAGAAGATTCAGACCCATCTATTCTCAGAGCCATGGAGCACAGGATGGATGGCAGATGTTTGTACATGTGTGTGCATGTATAGTATGTGTGTGTGCGCGCGTGTGTGTGCATCACTGTCTGTGGCTTTGTCTGGTTTCCAGCTCTCTGACTGGTGCCCTGCTGCCCTGCCGGGTGATGGCCTACTTACTCCATATAGAGACAGGCACCGGAGATTCTGACACACACATAATGACTTAATGTTTCTGGGCAGGGATGAATGGGGAGGTTAGGGGGGCAAGAAATGGACTTTGTCACAAGAGAAGAAAAACAAGGGCCTCAAAGGCCCGACGGTCTACCGGTAGGACAAAAAGAAAGCTGAAAATGGAGTTTGTCACAAAGGAAAGCATAAACCTGTCGAGGGGTTTGGGGGCCTGCGATGGTTTTGTGTTATTATGGAGACCTGTGGGTTAGGGACCGAGGATTCTGCCAGAGGGAAGAGGGAACGGCGTTAGTCTTGGCCAGAGAAAAAACACAAGCAATTTAGGAAGGGCGGGAAGTGGGCTTTAACGTCTTGGTGGGGCTTAAATGTGATGTGTTATCGAGTTTCAAGGTCTTGACGCTTGTGGGAAATTTGTTAGAATGGAAATGCAATTAAGTGCAAAAGTAATGGCAGTTCGGGGAGAAACAAGATAGTGTGTGAAGTGTGCTGGGCAGGTTGTGTGTGTGGCTCAGTGCGGTGTGTGTGCTAATACATGTGTCAAGAGTGTTTAAGTATAAATGCACGGTTGTGTATGTGTGCCTGTACGCGGCTCTGAAAAGTGAGGTAAGGCAGAACCATCAGAGCATTTGTCAGCATGTTTCTGGCTAACCTTACTCTGCCCTTAAAACCACTGGCCCAGGCCAGTGGCTCTGTGGGTTTCAATACGGAGCTCCAGAAGCTGCGGTATAAACCGTTTAACCTAAATAAGTCTCTTGATTCTCAACAGATTGCATAGATAACCAGAACTAAATATGAGAATGTGAAGAAAATGGTTTGGTGTTGGCCCAAACGGTATGAAAAAGTATCAAAATGCTCCTCCATCTGGCCACCGACTCCGAGATCCTGACCTATCTCCTGGCAGCTTCACCCTCTGTTGTGGTTTTATCAGTGATAGATGGAGAAAAGATGTAACTATAACCGTAGAATAATGCCAAAGATATGCATGTGGGCAATTCCTAGAATTATCTGTTTAATTGCAGGAAGTAGGAGGCAGTCATAGAAATACATACAGGCTCCATGGTGGAAATGATCTCACCGTCTGGCCGAGGCTCTGTGGTGTTTCATTGACATTGATATGCATTCCATTGAATAAGCATCTTACTCCATCTTCTCCTCCTTCTTGTGTTTCTCTTCTCCCTTTAGCGGTCAGCCATAATCGGCATTTTCGGCTGTGGGAGGAGGGCGCTCCAGCCAGTGCAGGGGTGCAGAACTTTGCTGAACTCGGGGTGACGGTGGAGCTGATGAAGGCAGCCAAGGAGGCTAGAAAGAGCCGCTCAGTCGGCGCCATGTACCGAACGGCAGGCATCCCTAACGGCATCGGGCACAGCTCCACCGAGTTGCTCATGCAGCCTCGGAACTCATTGGTAGGCACAAATAAAACTTAAGTAGAAGCAATACTCATTCACAAAAGCGCAGACATGCTCAGACACAGTAAGTCACACAAATCTCCTGGTGACCTGGGCCTTGCACATAACATCGTCCATCCGCTCTGACCAAACACTTCACCACTTTCTTTCCACTATCCAATCAGACTATGTTTAGCCCGAGTGCTGAAGCCCTGCAGCCACAAACGCCCACATCCATCCTGCGCGGTCTGCACTCTGTCTGCTGCCTGTCCCACTGAACCCTGTGAGCTCGGGGGGGAAGTTTAGGAAAAGGAATAGTTTGACAATTTGGGAAACGTGTTTATTTATTTCTTGCTGAGAGTCAGATGAGAAGATTGATACCACTCCCATGTCTGCACAGTTAGTTTAGCTCAGAATAAAGGCTAGAAACAGGGAAACAGATGTCCAATGGTAAGGAAATCTACAAGCACTAATTAAGTAATTAACATGTAATATTTCAGTTGTACAAAAAGCAAAGTTAGATGACATTATGGCGGGTTAAGTGATGGACTACTTCTTGGCTAGGCACAATCACTTCTTACTATTTTCTACTCATGGTCATCTTCCTGACATAACTATAACCTCCATAAAATTGTTTATTCATCATCATTTTGTACAGAATAAACAATATAATAAATTTAAGATGTTAACTAGTGGGCTTCGTAGCTGCTGATTTGTCTATTTGTTACTTTTGGACACAGCCTGGCTCGCTGTTTCCTCCTGTTTCATATCTCTATGCTAAGATATCCGACTGCTGGATCAGTTAACTCCATTAGGAGAATGGTACTGATCTTTCAAACAAACTCTCAGCAAGTAAGCAAAAAATATATTTCCCAAAAGGTCAAACTATTTTTGTAAAAGTAAGAGTAGTAAAAGAGTAAAAAAGGTTTTAAATCTTTTCAAGTTGACTTTATTACAAAATTATCTCATGTCTATAAGTACACTGAGAGTTTTTGGTTGCTGTCATCATTCTTCCCCCATAGTGCTGCCGAAGTGACCCCTACCTTGTGTGCAAAACTACTTTCTAACGTACAGCCGAAGCTAAAACAAGGCTTCGGCAGTCTTTGCCATTTCAAGTGGATATTATTAGTCTATATTTCTCCCTCCGTGTTACCGTCCATTTGGATCTTCTCCTATTTGGTACTAAAACGACTGTGAAAAATACTCTTTCGATTAGACAAACTCAGACCACTAAAGCTCTGTATTACACCATATTAAAGGTTGATAAATGGGCGAATAAATATGAACTGCTGTTGGGCTGCACGCTCAGTGTTGGTCGCTGGAGTACAGGTGCTGCTGAATAGCGAGCGAGTTTGGGTGCAAAGGTTCTTGGTTCTTTTTTTAGGCTTTTGGCTAAATGTGGGCCTAGGGATTAAATAAAGGCGAAGGATTTGAGGTAGGAATGAAGTAAGGCACGGTGGAAAAATGTGTCATACTATTCACGCAGTTCAACCTCGAAATAAAGTATTCCTTTATGTGCAAAGCATATGTAGCTGATGAATGAGAGGGAAAGAGGTAAAGAGGAAGGGCAGACATTTACTGGAGTTTTTAGAAATAGGTGTGTGCCTGCCTGAAAGTCTGGTGACCTACATTTGTTTATTGGTTATTCTACTGCCTGGACCTGAGGACCCTTAAAGATCATAAACAAGCCTGGCGTTGGGCATCTTTGGTAAGTAGTTGTCATGGAGAGCAGCTTAACAGCTTGTGGTCTGGGTGCATGATGTCTGTGGCAGTTTTTAAACGGGTCCGTCTGGTTTTAGTATGACTATTGTGTCTTTGTGTTGAATTTGATGAAGAAGGACAGGATGATGTCAGCCTGTTGACAGCTTAATCTACGTTTCTTTCTCCCACACTCTCATATAAAAACCCTCTTTCCTCCTTTCTCCACAAACCCAAACAATCATTCGCAATGCCACAGACATCCAAAACACATATGATTCCTATCTCCATATTCATGAGTGGGAGGCTCATGAATTCAAAACAGACACTGTTCACGATCCAACTGGCATTATTCTTAAAGATTCAATATTTCCTAAGATCTGTGGCACCACAGAAAATAGGAAATCAACATCCACAGAGCAATAAGGTGCTCGTGCGACTGGACTGGGATGATTTGTTCTTTCCGGTGCTCTGCAAAAGATCTGTGGTGATGGATGGAAAAAAAGTGAGAGGGGTTCTGAATAGTTGTCTGTACTCTAGATCTACTTCCTGGCTTGTGTATATTGCAAACCATCATGGACTGATCAAGCCAGTGACGAGGGATACCCCGATTAGACATCCTCGCTGAGCGCGCCAATGGATATAGCAGGATGGGACTTCTTGGAAAAACTGCTGTTTGAGAGCAGGATGAGAAGAAAAGGACAAGAGGAGGGAGGGTTGTTAGTAGAGGAGGGAATAAAGGAAGGAAAGAAGGAGGGAAGGAAGGAAGGAGGGAAGGAAGGAAGGAGGGGATCAGTGGAGGATTCTGAAAAGCAACAGAGCTGCTTCTGATTTGGATTCTCTGTTTCTTGCCGTGCGTCACCGGCGAGAAAACAGACCCCATGTGTCATGCCGACACTACCTGCCTCCTGTCCCGAGTGATCAGAGCCGCCTGGTGCACTGGTTTGATGTCTGTTCCAGCACTCTTCAATCCAGCAGGGCTCTATCTGACTCCAGGCCATCTTTTTCTAGCTGTCCAAGCCCACCCACCCTACCCAGAGCCTCAGCAGCTCAGCCCAGGTCCTCAAGTATCGGGGGCGCGAGTGAGGGAGGCGTTTCCAAATTGTGCTGTTTTCTGGGCGTCTGCCACCTCAGCGTGTGCTGACCCCCAGGGCACTTCCTGTATGAGGTCACTAACTCTCAGGAAACATCCATCACAAAGGAGACACAGTCAAACCCTGCACAGGAAACCGAGTGGGTGCATGCATGCGCACACATGCAGTCCCCAGTCAGTCCCTACATTGAGAAGTTACAAAGGTGATAAATCCTGATATCAAAAGTGTTTGTGTGTGTCTTACTGTTTTTCCTAAAACTTGATTTATTCATCCGACATTCAGTACATAAACAGACGAGGGGCTTTGTTCTTTAATATATTCTCCCTAAAGACCAGTGTTACAGTAAGAACTGTGATTGGAGCCAGAAAACAACCACAGCTGTGCTTAGATAATCGAGCTCTCTGCGTCCAGTGGGACTGATTGTAACTTCTCTCTTTGTAGTTTGATTTACAGTGAATAAGCCGAGACAGCTACATCAACTCATCAGCGCAGTATCAATATTAATATGCAGCACATGCAAAACAACTATCTGTGGAAAACAACACAATACATGCCTCAGTGCTCTCGGGTATATGAAGAAATAAAACGACAATTATAGAACGTCTTACAAACTGAGAACGAGCTCTAAACACAAAGTACAACTGGGGATTGCAGGTATAACCGGAGTATTCAACTAAATGAATTGTTGGCCTGATGACGGTGCTAGATGAAAAGTTAAGTGCAAAAGTCATCTGAAGACGGACATGACCACATCCATCATCTGCACACTGTAAACTAGATTTCCCTTTTGGACAGTAAAGTTTGAACTGAGTGCCGTCTCTCTCTCTCTCTCTCTGATCGGCAGCTATCCCTGATGGTGAAGATGATTCCCAGCCCCGATTGGTTCGTCGGTGTGGACAGCCTTAACCTCTGCGAAGGCAACCGGTGGAAACAGGAAGTGACCATTGACCTCCAGCCTTATGACGCAGGAACAGACAGTGGATTCACTTTCTCCTCTCCCAACTTCCCCACCAGCCCCGCGGAAAACATCACAAAGGTGGGCAATCAAAGACACCGGCTCATTCATTTTGTCCGTTCATTTAAAAGACAAAGCAAGGTGGACGGCTATAGTCTTATTCTTAAAATAGGTCTGTGCATATGGGGCATCATTCTTAGCTGTCTCCACTTAAGTGATTGCTTGGCAGCTCTCATACCTGACCTGAAATGATTTGAGTAAAGACGGGCCTCTCTTACGTAACAGACTATCCATCCTTTCTCAGCATGTGTTTTAAAGTGGGCCGTTGTGCATTTGAACTTTCGTCGAGCCTCCTGATGAATTATGCATGTCTATTCTTTGCTGATTTCAGATCACCTCTCAGATGCCAAACCATCCAGCCAACTCCTTCTACTACCCACGCTTACAGGAGCTCCCACCTATAGCCAGCATAAAGATCACTCGACAGAGCAGATCACCTGACCGCCAAACCCCAATGTCCAATCATATTCTGCCAAACTCTATCAGCCCCCAACGCTTCTCAGGTAAGACCACAAGATCAGTGGTCTGTATCACGAGTTATAATAAAACAGCTCAAACAGCATAATATGAGAACATGCTGATGTGTTTGCCACTAACATCTTTACTCTCCCTTCAGCGACACCACTAGACTGTGAAGTATCTCTCTGGTCATCCTGGGGTTTGTGTCTGGGTCCCTGCTCCAGAGGTGGTGTCCGTCACCGCACGCGTTACATCCTGTTGCGGCCGGCCAATGCTGGCATCCCCTGCCCTGAGCTGGAGGAACAGGCTGAGTGTGTACCACACAGCTGCATGCGACTCCAGTAACCCACAGGGGCTTCACAAGCACAGATAGTGCCAGTATTTAACACTGGGACTGTTTTTTTTTTACTGCTGGACTGAGAAATGTTGCAGCATCTTGAGCATTTCCTTGATGAATGCAAAGGATCTGTGTGTTTGTCACAGTCGAATTGTGGAAATTTAAGACCGTTAGTGTTAGAGTGCGCACTCCTCTGGGTGCTTTTTGATGAATATAAAGGGAAGATGAAGTCTAAGTGTAGCAGTCAGCGCGTCGGTTGGTGATTAATGTTTGAGGTAACACTTGAACGTGTTCAGATAAGTGTTCACATGTTTTTTTTTATGTTAATTATCGTGGATGCAATTTCGAAGAAAGAGGAAGATGCGTGACAGATGTGTCTCCTCGAACACTTGTTATGGTTTGTTCCTCGTCAGCAACATATGCATTTAATCTGGATGCTGCTAGCGGCACACCAGACTAACGACTTGTCAACACACGCACATTTGTGCACACATGTGCGCATAGAATACTGCACACACAAAAAAAGTCCTTGCACATACTGCATACTTTTACAGTCACGGAGGCATTAGTTTACATAAGTAACCTATACATGCTTGGCACATGCAGCTCTTTCAAAATAACCTCACACCCCGATTTATAAATATCACCTTTCACAAGAAACATCTAATAGCTGACTTGAGGCTTTGAGCCAGTCTGAAGAAGCTGGCCTATTTTATAATAAGATGCAGGTTTTTATAGAAATAAAAAGAAGTATTTGTATGATTATCTCTTTTGATATTTTAATGTTGAGATTTTGTATATACTGTATGATGTATCTCGTCTTGTATAACTCATGAATAAATATGGAGGTGTGTTTTTCAAACAGAGAGCGTCTGTGTGACTTAAAATGTTTCACTGTGTAACAGAAATGTTTATATTTTAAAACCTTTGTGAGACTAAAGAACATTCTTGATTTGCACGGTTCCACTTATACACGATGAACTCAACTTATTTGCGTACGCCAGAGCATAATTTGACCACTATTGACACTTCTTTATTTGTGTCCAAAGAATTCATGGCCCAAATGTAAAAATACACAGCCATAAATATCACAGTATGAGAAGGTTACGCTGCCTTATATTCACTAAAATAGAGATGACACAGTTCTACATATTCATAGATGAAAAACAGATACAATCCGCAACATCTCTGCATCCTAAACTTTACTTTCCATGTGGTGTTTAGATGGTTAATAGATGAACGTAAATAACAGTGTCAGTATTCACCTTGGCAGAACATCCCAAGACTCCACGCTGCACTGCAATGAAGAATTTGTAGCAGTGTGTCACCCCCTACTGGTCACAATCATCAACACACAGAGTACTACAGAAATAGAAATAAAATCTAAATTATATTTGCATGTAAACTTAACATAAGCAGGTCTGCAGGGAGCTCAGTGACATGGTGAAAACCACCATGCTTCTATCTTTTATTCATAATAGAAACACAAAGAGAGAGCAACATTTGGTGTACTTGTATGGTGTTTTTATTGTAGCTTATATTTCCTCTTTAATGGTGGCGTTTTGTATGATTTATTTGCACTCTATGTTTATCATACACAGTGAAATTGTTATTGTTTTAAATCATTTTATCAGCATGATGCCACATATATCAACAGGGCCGGCCCTAGGCTTTTGGTGGTCCGAAACAAGATTTAGTTTGTGGCCCCAAAAACACTCAACAAATTGCACAGAATGCTAATAAGTGAATGAAAACACACATGCACACATAAATGGATTAACATCAAATCTCTTGCTGTATTTGCAGGTTGGCAAACAAAAAAATGTTCAAAGACCTGTGGGTCATTTTGTCGTGGAAACAAACAAAGAAAGAGAAAGAGATCTTAGCTGAAGTATTTTGTTTGTGTTTGTCATTTTTGCTTTTTGTAATGCGAGAAGTGCTTTCAAAGCAGTGACTCACGGTCTCTGATGCACCGTCCAGCCGTGAGTTATTCATCAGGACCATCGGGATGAAAGTGAGAAAATACGACTTATAGTCATTGTGGGAGAGACGGCAGCCTCTGACTCAGTCATCTTAACACCGTGCTGTGAGGAGTGAACATCACAGAAAGTCACAGTGAACATGTGCAGCTGTGGCCCTAAACAACCACATTGACAAAATCAAATCAAAATGAAGTAGAAGTATCTGACACACATACTACGTACATACTGTAAGTATTGATTTTAAAATGTTATGTTATTTAGATGAAAAAAGTTAGGATAAAAATATGCAATACATTGTCTGATATAACTGTCTCTAGAACCAACACCCTCCCCACTCCACTGCCACACTACTACCTGGACTATTTATGCCTCCACACACAAATACTTATTCATACCATCCAACTGTATATATCATGTATATATAGTGTGTTCACATGCTACTGTCTATACTGTACATCTCACCTATAGTGTATTCACATCCAGCTACTTACTCTGTATGTAATACTGAACAAAGTAATCACTTGTATTTACATTTATACCTGCAATTTCTGCTGCTGCACAAGCTGTATATATATCTTAGTGTATTAATTTCACTCTGTCCACACTGCTTATGCTATATTTATATCTTATATTTATATATCCCTGTTCATATGTACATTACTCTTTTGCATTTGTGGTTAGATGCTTAAATGCATTTCTTAGTCTTAGTACTTGTACTTTGTTCAATGACAATAACGTTGACTTTAATATAATAAATGTTTTGCAGATGTTCTGGTATAGCAGTATGTGTTGGAAATAAATAACCAACATGAAATAACAGTTAATAAATTAGACATGAAATATTATGCTATCATTATCATCATCGTCGATCAAAATCAGGCTTATTTTCAAGTTTTCACATACAAGGAATTTGCCTTGGTGTTACTGGTGCAACATTAAAGGTCCAGTGTGTAGGATTTGGTGACGCCTAGCAGTAAAGCTGCAGATTACAACCAAATGAATACTCACTCTCCCACGCCTCGTCTCTCAAAATGGTGGACTCCATGGAAAGGGACCCGCTCTCACTGTCGACAACAGAAACAAACGATTCTCATGTTCAGGTTATTGTACAGTAATGGAAACATTTGCTATATGGCAAATAAATACTCCTAAATCTTATACACAGGACCTTTAGGTAAAAAATATAATAATATAAGGAAGTACTAAAAATATACATTTAACAATATAAATATATGTATAATGTGTTTTTAGGATGAAAAGAGATGCGGAAGAGGAATGTGTAAGTCTTAGTGTGCAAGACTACTGGAGTATTGGATTGGAACTAGTAAATATATAAATGTTGGTGTTAGGTTAAAAATCCTCTAGGTTATATTAAATTAAAGCAATTTAACTTTCTATTTCTTTATTTTTTTAGCTGTCCAGCTCCGCTTTAACACTGCGCAAAACCCTGATAACCACAGCGACTCACAGTGCATAAGGTACCCGCTGAGGTGATGCGCAGCGCGGCCACCAGAGGCCGCTGTTTCCGCAGAGTAGCGCTCAGTCTCCGCAGTGCTGCCCGTCTACGAGGAGTGCGTTTGATTGTTGCAGGACTCAATGGCGGACAGAGCAGGGTAGTCGCGTTAGCACCGAGGACAATAACATCTCGACTTGTGTGTAATTCCTGGCGTGACTCGGTCCGCCTCTGCGTGTCCCCGGGTGCAGCGGGTTGAAGCGGGTTTTGTCGTGCACAAACATTCAAAAAAAAAAAGTCGCCGCAGGTATTTTTTTTGCTTTTCTTCCAGCATTTGTTGAGTTCCCATCACAAGCGGAGAAGTTAACACTGTTTCATGGTGGCTCACTGAAAAAAAGGCAAGCTTAGCTTACGAGCAAACACCATGGGGGACTCTCTTGAACTGATAGGGAAGCGTCTGCTTTTGCTCCTCGACGACGGCAGGTCGGCGAACGGATCCGAACCGGAGAAGGCTGCCTGGGCTCGGGACTGGCTCCGGGGGACGGTGCGTGCAGTGAGCGTTATCGGCCTAGCCGCCCCGGAGGTTAGCGGAGGAGAGGCGACAACAACATCCACTCCTGCAGGGCTGACGGTCAGTGTTTACATACAAGTGGCACCGTACTGCGGAGCTAAAAACCCTCACTTATCATTTACAAAACCTGTGCTAGCTATTAAATATGTTATTTTAACCTCAGTCGAGTCGTTTCAACCGACACCAACTGCACATTTGTTGGCAGTTGACGTTAGCTCATTCACCTACATATATTAGCTAGCTACAAGTCGCAGGCAGCGGGGCGAAGCTAAACTCGAGGCCGGGGATTTTCCGGCCTTCGCTTTGTTCGCTTTTTAGCTCTAAAACGAGTGACATTCAGCCCCGTTTATATTAACCACAACCCCGTAGCAATCATTAACAAAGCAAAGATCCATCAGATATCACTAAATTATTATAATATAGTAACAAAAGGCTGTGGAGAAGCTGTGAATAAGAGCTTTAGCTAGTCTAGTTAGTGTCTAGTTAAAGGCCTCACAAGTTCATATGAGGGTGAACCAGGAATTTACCCGACTTTACTGTGAGGTCCTGATTGTTTAATAACCACACTAACTAACCAGGTTTGTGCTCTGATAAACTCACAAACAAAACACACTCCTGTCCCCACCCTGTGTTTAGTTTACATTGTGGTAAATGGCACAGTAAGTGAGATTTGTAGAGATGGTGGTGGTGGTGGTGGTGGGTGACCTACATAAAGATCCACGCTTCACAGCTTCAATCCAGGCTTTTAAAACAGGAAACATTTGTCAAGTTAGGAGCAAATGTTTATCCACGTGAACATTTGCACCCGATTTGTACAGAAAACTAAAATATAAGGACTTAAATGTGGAGGTAGTAAAACTTTATTGCCCGGGTTAATTGAGCTATAAATCAGGTATAGAGTGAGGATTAAATGAATGAAATCTGTCCACTTTGGCTGTTGTATGACTGTTAAACAAAGTTGAATTAACAATATTAAAAGACAGTAATGAGTTAAAAAAAAAAAAATGTTGTAAATAAAGAGACTCAACAAAAACAAACAAAACTATTAAAGTTAGATGCCCTAAGATGTTCGTATATCATTTGAAGAACAAGACTTTTTTTTTTTTTATTGAAATGAGATCCAAGAATTCAAATTCTTGACTTTATTAATAATAATAATAATATTGATTAATAATAACTTTCTCTAATCCCACTGAGCGTCATTTGTTGGGAGCAGCTTTAACACCGAAGCGTACAACAACAACAAAAAAGGTTATAAAATTATACAAGGGAGCTAAATGTGGAAAAGTCTATAAATAACTGATAAAGTACAAAAAAGGACAGGTTAAATATAATAAAAAACATACACAAGCAGTGACAGTGGTGTAAAGACAACACTAGTTTTGTATGTGTAAAAAAACATACAAAACTTGCTTGTGTGCTAAAAGTTTTAAAGATGTTTTGTTCGGAGGCTCGACTGAGCAGAAGATGTCAGCGCTGACAGGA
Source organism: Nibea coibor (assembly GCA_023373845.1). Lineage (NCBI taxonomy): Eukaryota > Metazoa > Chordata > Actinopteri > Sciaenidae > Nibea > Nibea coibor. The sequence goes on along the minus strand of CM041739.1, from coordinate 11,340,491 downwards.
AGGTTTTAGGTTCATTTTAATATTTTAAGCTTGGTGATAAGATGGATATACCGATACAGTAACGTGACTCTAGGTGTCATCTGGATTTTTGTTAAGTGTCAGCTTTGATGACTTACAAGTAAGTCGGACTTTTTCATAATATACTTTCTCACACAAAATGTCAATAACAGAACTTTTTTTTCAACTCAGCAGATTCAGATTCACATACAGCTAAAAGGATTAAAAAAAGGTTGCATGACCTGCCACAACACTTGTTGAAATTTGGTCAGACATGAGACAAAACAGACGTTGAATTTCTGTCTAAAGCCGAGGTTTTTTTTCTAAACATAAAGTTTCAACATTTTCTGCAGTTTACAGCTCACAGTGTTAATGTCTGGCATTTATTGCATGTAAACAAGTACAAGAAATGGTCTCTTACTAAATTCCTGCAGCAGATGTGAACCGAGGTTAACAACATTTGTAGTTTGTAGTATCTCAGATTTTAAAGATATATATTTTTTGGCCGTTGAGTGGCAGAAATGTGACGAGAGAGAGATGAGGAATGACATGCAGCAAAGGGCCGCTGGTCGGATTTGAACCCTGGGCTGCTCCGGCAAGGACTGAGCCTTCGTACATGGGCCCACGCCCTCGCAATAGTGTCCAGAAGTATGAAGGTCTTGATTGAAATAAGTGAAACTGGTGTTCCTGGTCATTGTTTCCAAAACACAGAGTGCAAAAATACTCTGAGCAAGACAAAAGTTCACTGCAGACGACATCTGAGCACAGATTGGTAAATTGATGTAGCATGAACACAGACACTCCGGCTTACCAAAAATCTGTTTATTTCTAGATAAAATATCACCGTTTTGTTCCATCTTTGTAGCCCTCATTAAAGCCAATTAATAAGATTTAGTTTAAATACATTTCTCAGGTTCACAATGCATATCTCCATGTTTTGTACACAGTGAGAGAGAAAATACTACTATACTGAAGTTATTATTAAAACTATCACACTTTATTGTCTCTATACTCGCGGTGATGATGAATAAGTCCAGCAGGGATTTGGTTTTACTCCTAGCTTAGAGAAATGTGAATGGTGGCGTGTGAAATAAAAATGGAAATATCATATTACTAACTCTTTACTCTATTACTAATTTCCAGTCATCCAGGGGAGTCACCGCTCTCCTACAGGCATGCAGTGATTGGGTGTGTGATTTGTTTGTACTCAGGATAGGAACTTTTAAACTGACTCCTCGTTTAAAGCTAGCTGACCTCAAAAACTGGACTCACTTAAAACTTGAGTAGTCTTATTTAATTTTTACCTGGAGAGAGGAATGACCCAGATTAAACAGGAAAAACAGCTATGTAGATATTTGAGGTTTTGTTTGCGCAGGTCTCTGAGATTTCTGCTGGCACGTTAACACCAGAATTGGGATGGGTACAATTATTTAAAAAAAAGATATCTTTATATCTTGACCTAGTTACCCTAGTTACCCTAGGTAATAATTCACAGGCCTTATTGTGGACAGTTTTCATTATATTCTATGTAAGAAATATTTCCTATGAAAACCGTTCATGTATCAGCGCCGTGAACACTCAACAAAAATCCATTCATCACTTTTGTATGAGGCAGAACACTCAGAGAAGGACATCTCAAAACCTCAGCAGATAAAATCTCGAGTATCTGCGTAGCTACATAAATTCATGACACGAATGAGGAAATATGTTGTTATATAATTTATGTGTACAACCCTTTATAAACGTGCGTCTCTGACAAGTGCAGACAGAGTTGAGAGAGTCCTCTTGTGCACTGGAAGATAGGAGCACAAGAAGCACCTCAAAACACAGATGTACCGTTTGTTTACCTGGCATGTGTCTGCTTTAGCAACTGACCTCAGTTAAATAACTACCAACTAAAATTAAGCCTCAGTTTCAATTTCACCTCTCTCTCTCACATACTTATTCTTTTTCCTTTTCAAATCTAAGCAGGCGGGTACTGTCGGTGTGTCGATAAAATTCTCACCCAGCGTTTGAGTCTGATTTGACTGAAGCCGTGAGTAGGGGGAGTCGGACTGATAACAGCCCGGTTTGTTTCTCACAGCTTGCTTTGTTAAATAAAGCCGCTGCAGTCAAAAGCTTCAAGTTCACAAAATAACAAACCTCCACCATCAAGTTTACAACTGTGACAAACAGGAGGCGTCACAGTGTCTTCAGTACGTGCGATAAAAGGCAATGGTGCAAATCAGCCCCGCTGTTGTCAAGTTTACTTTGAAACTTTGTGTAGTTGTAATTAATAAGTGCCAGTTTTATTCAGTTATTTTGTTCCAGTCTAGAGGAAGCATAACTAAAATATCTTAAATCATTAAACACATTAAAAAAATGCATTATATATTTTGAGATCTGTCGCATGCCTCCCTCTGATGAACATTGGTTGAGGAACTGTTGAGATTCAGATCACAAAGCAGCCCTGTGGCAAACAGCTTCATTCAATTGGGACGTGCAATTTAAGGTATTGGTTAGACATGAAATCCAACCCAGGAAGTCCAGTTGGAGTAAAAGATTAATGTGTTTAAAGATTTATCAGACACCAAAAACACTGCACGTTTTCTAATGCTCAGCCAGGATTTTTCAGCTCTGTAAACTGACCACGGCCGCAACTGTTTTATCTTTCATGTAAAGAAAAGTATGTGATTGGCCAATGTGGCATCTCAGAGCTCTCAGCTGTAGTTGTTGGCATCCTGCATCTTTGATAGTGCGTATCTTTCAGAGTCAGCAATAATGCTCATCCTGCTTAATAAAGGTAAATAAAAAAAAAAAAAAAGAGGCCACCAACTGAGACATTTGAAACTAAGACCGAGTATTTCCAATCCATTCATCAGAAATCGGAGCTTCCCTGGTGTGTGCTTATCACCAACTAACACTTGATACCAGCTGCACATTTGTGAGCCTCCTGTATAGGCTGTGATCATTTTTAAAAATCCAGATATAAAAGTATGTCTTATATTAAAAAATGCCTTTATGATAGCAGTAAACGCATGGAAGACTTTTACCTTTGATGCCATAGAGAAATGTGTCAGCTTCTAACACTGTCTTCCATTTTAAGCCAATCAATCATCAACTTTTTCCTTCAAACTAAAGTAACTAGATAATTAATGATTGACAGACACGCCTCGTGTGCTCCTGCCAGAGAGATTGCTGTGCTAGTTTTTCAGGGTCACTCTCTCGTCTGGTTTGCACGTGCACAAGACGAAGTTGTGTATGATCATATTGTAGCAGTGACACTTGCTGTAGACGTAGCCAGATTCTGTCATACTTACATGAGAATAAGTGTTATCACAGTTAGGAAATGATCTTTCGGAGGGTGTTGCTGGGACAGAGGTGTCGTTAGTTGATTACATTTTAAGAAAGAGCTCTTGGCCACTGAAGAGTGTTGCTCTCTGCAAATAGCAGCTTGCCTGTCTTTTGTAAAAGGAAAATGTCTGATAGTACTTCATTCCCACCTTGTACTGAATTTTAATTACTTCGATCTGCTGTGATTGCTTAAACTTCAGATTTCATGAAAGTTAGTCCTCCTGAGGCTTAACACTTAGCGTTCCCGGTGTTCATGTTCTGGCTCTCTCTGTTTTTCCCACTGCAGGTATTTGTGGAGTTTGAGAACGCTTCGCAGCGGTGCTCGTGGGTGCAGGTGTATGACGAGGAAGTGAAAGCAGTGTTGGTGGAAGACTCCATTGTTTGGGCCAATCGGAGCGACGGTACTGGGACTACCGGAGCCCCGACATCAGCCACAGCCTGGCCCGCTCTGGTGAGTGCCCAGTTGGACAGTAGGAGGACGCAAGACCGTCTGTGTCATCCATACAAGTCAAGAAATGAGAAATAGTTATCAGCAGAAGGCCAACCACGGTCTGGCTGTCAATAACTTGAATTAGTTTCTTTTCATGTTTGGAAATTGACGATTTTCCATCTTGAATATTTTACATTTTGTCATGCTCATTTGTCAGTGAGGATATGTTGGAAAAAACACTGAAGTCTTAGCTGCTGGAACAAGTCAAAGGCAACTTAACACCCCTGTTACAAATGCAAAATTAGATTTTTGCACCTGTGACACAGATTAGACGTGTAATGTGAACATGTAATCACCTCTGCACCAAGTCTAAACTTAAAACACTAATTACAATTTTGGTTCAGCCCCCAGCTTGAATAGTTGTTTCGGTCTTGTTTGTTCCCAGTGAAGATTTCCATTTGACCGTGTGTGCCCTACAGCTTGTGTCTGCAGTCAGTCAATGTGTCCATGTAGGCATTATGAACAGAAACACACAAATCAGATATGACTCACTTTACAATGACTAAAAAGTTAGTCCTTTGGGCCTAATTGGGTTAAATTACATTTAGAAAATCCAGCTTTCTGCATTCTTTCAGGATCTAAACTCATAACTTTTTCTGTCTGTATTGCTGTTGCATTGAACGTAATTATCAGGTACCGTGCCTTAAAATCAAAGAACTGCATTGTGTTCTTCTTTTCCACAGATCTTTCGCTCGCTGGTGGACAGAGTGGGTTTAGGATCGTTGGTTCCTGTGGAGTATTTTGGAAACAAGAATTTTGAGTTCCTGCCTGACAACAAAACTGTCCAGAGGTTTGAGGTGTGTGTTATTAATTTACTAAGAGCTAAAACAATCAATTTTTGAAGACGTTCATCCATGATAGACTAATTATTTATGTTTGGAACGTTGATTGTTCAGTGTCAAATGTGATTTTCTTTCCTCTATTTTCTGTTTGGTATTAATTGAAGACCACTGTGGCTTTTGACAGTTTATCAGACAGAAGAAACTATTTCTCAAACAGTGCATTTATATTATTTAATATAACTATAACAGTACAACAATTAGCTGCAACATGGATAGTCTTTCCGATAATATGTTTCAAAGTATTGCTCTACCACTGTGACTATTTCAGGACAGTGTGCTTTGTGTCCTTGTGCAGGTTGATAAAGACTTTAGACACTCTTTGTTGTTGGAGCAGCCCTCCCTGCATGCTGCCATCTCCAGCTGGCACTCTGACTTTGAACTGCAGGAGATCTTCAGGAAGGGTAAGACTCAACCTTCACTGGTTTTTATGTTGCTTTCCTTCGCTGCGTCCGTGAGTTTTCTCTGGCGTGTTTCCCACGTAATGTTTTCATTTTTGGGCACCTGTTCAAATTAGCCTCCTTGGGATTACTGCTCATTTCAAATGCTTAAACCTGGCAGCATTTATCATCAGATGTAGTTAAAAGTGTGATACTGATGGACTAACAACAATAACTGTAAGTCATTCTGTTGAAGAAAATGTTGTAATGTGGACAAAATATGCAATAGAGGTAGCTTGTTTTGCATTAGCTTGGTGTATTTCTATTTTAGGAATAATTCTACAGCTCTTGTATAATATATAAATGCAATGATTAATCACACACACTCACAGATACATGGGTGTGTAAGGATGCCCTCCTACCTCTGTGTAAATGAGGACTGTGGATATTGTAGCACAGTGCAGCCATGCTACTTTTGCTTGCTGTATTGTTTTGTAGCTATTTGTTGCCATGCTTTCACTCTTCAAACAAAACAAGCCTGCACTAGTTAGAGATCTAGTGAACCGACTGTTCTGCATCGCCAGTGTTTCATTCAAATCGGTCAGAATGTAACTCTCTTCTTTGGTCCCTGTTCCTGCCCTCAGGTTCATACACTATTCAAGGACGCAGAGTTCACGTGTACCAGCCAGAGTTTGAGGAGTGCTGGGCTTCAGGACTCGTCTCACAGCACGACCCTATCTCGCACATTATGGAGATTACTTTAGATAAGGTAAATAACACTTCAGTGGCCACAAATTATATTAAATATTTAGGGGATGAAAATACCCAGTGGTTACAAAATGGGATGCAGTGTTTAACACATTTCCCAGGAGTGGGTAAAAGCCAAGATAAATAAAATAAATCTAGAAGTAGATTAGTGTTACCCGATCTGTAAAACTGTACTTGGTGGCACAGATTTGTTATATTAGTTGTGACCAAAAATGGGAGATACACTAAGCAATGGGAGGAAGAACATTTATACAGGGAAATGTTTTCATCATACTGGAGTGAAAAAGTGTGTGATAAAAATTTCTATAGGTATTTTATTTACATCCTTGGGGAAATAATGGATAAAAAGGACAAAAATGTCCTTACAGTATTCAGAGGTATTCACAAGCTCTTTGAAAGTTACATCAAGAAATCAGAGACAAAGATGGAAGGCCGAGTGTAGACAAATGAAAGAGCGAGTGGAGTGAAGAAAATCCAAACTATAGAGCAAGGTTTTGAAACAAGATGGGTAACATAGCTGTGTTATGTAAAGTGAAACAATGGCAGACATTATTGCTATTGATGTAACAATATGGAAAATTTATTTCACTTATAGTGACCAAATTATCATGGTTGACAATATTATCGTGATATTCTTAATTGCTGTACAAAATTCTTGTGATTTTCTTATCATACTAAAACATTAGAAGCCAAAATCTTATCAAAATGAAACACAACTGAAGCAACTGATACAGACAAAGAGTTGAAATGAACAAAACATGTGAACAAAATTTGTTCACATATTTTGTTCATACATAAGAAGTGTGCCTGTGTGAGTGAGAAGAGTGCCTGTATGAGAAAGTGTGTGTGTGTGTGTTGGGCCAACACTGTGAGCAGTGAATTAAATTAGCACAACAGCGTTTTATTTTATTTCCTGGAGCTAAAGTTGCAGGCAGCATAACTCGCTCTCAATATTGACTCACGTATTTAACTCACTATTGTAAATATCACCGTGTGTTCTTCCCAGCGTAAGGGAACACGTTTACATTATTTTACGTCACCTTATGCTGTGTCTTCTCCCCTCAGTGGAAATTAATTTAAACAAACAGTAATTTTTATTGTGTAAAATTTTGCTGCGATTTACCGTAATACCGGTAACCGTTACATCCTTAACACAGATACATGTAGAAATACAAGTTGCAGTCATATGATTACATATTTAGATATGCATGCTTAGACAGACTTGTTTTTATGTCCCACTACACACATTTTATCTCTGCTTAAACACTTCTTTTTTTTTGCTGTAGGGAAAAGAAAATCAGATGGTAGATCCTCGTGTGATTCATGTCATGCTGGCAGAAGAGGAGGTATGGTTGTCATATTAGAAATGTAACTGTACATATGTGTAATTGTTTCTACTGTGCTTTATTGTAAATGTTGACTTATTTTCAGCCTGAGATTAGCATTTTTAAAAAATGTACTAATAACACTTTGCCCCTTTTTCTAGCTTGGTAAAAATGGGCGGCGAAGGAAGGACAGTGAAACAATGAAGGGTGACAGTGGACGCAGACGTAGGACTGCGTCCGAAGGGGAGGATGACTTGAACTTGAAACGTTTTAAAGCTGCAGGAGATGCAGGAACTGATGGCCAAAACTGTGGTGATTCCAACAAAACTGCAGCTGAAGGGAAGGGGATCTGGGGCGGAGACTCGGCTGATAGAGTCAGCAGCACAACCAAAAACGGAAGCTCTTCAGAAGGAACCTTTCCTCAGGGCAGAGTGTCATCCCCCAACTCCAATTCATCGCTACAGATAGACCAGTCAAACGTCACTGCTACTCGTTATCCTGCCCACGTTAAAGAAGACGGTCGGGCTCTCTCCACACAAGGGGCAGCGGACTCCACCACAGCCGCTACTCACACCCCCACCCCTCCTCCCCTCAAGCCAGCCCCCTCTCCCTTCTCCACCACATCTTTCCCCTCACTAGGCCAGATGCCAAGCCTGGTCCCTGGAGCTCCTGCCCCCAAAGCTTCCCCATCCCCCCAACCAGACCGAGAGGAGGCCTCGCAGTCAGCTTACTCTAAAACAGCTGCCCTTGTTTCCCCGGGGCCTGTCACCATTTCCTGGTCACACGACAGTGGCCCTAGCGTGGCACTTTCTGCTTCTGTGGGTTTTAGTCCTAAAGCCCCCACCTGGGGAAGCCAGACTGAGGTAAGACGATCAATATGATCTGTACTGTCAATACCACGACACAATTTCTGTTTCTGTTATTAATGTCATCTTACTTTACCTTCATCAGGGCTCTAAAACTGCGCCGGGTTTCCGCTTGCCCCAGACTTCGCCCACTGCCACAGTATTCGGAGATGTTACCTCTCAGACAAATGGAGCTCCGACCAGTACCACAACGTCACAGGACACTCCGAGGCCCTTTGGCTTCGGCTTTGGTGGAGCAAAGAATGAAACTCAATCCCAGCAAGACCAAAACTTGTTTTTCCAGTGCATGACCCAGAATTCTGGCTCCAGCCCAAGCCTAGCTGCTGGTCAAACCCAGTCCAAGGACACTAATTACTTCACCGCAGTGTCTGAGAGCCTGAGTAAAGAGCCCCCAAGCCTTTTCAAGCCTGCAGCCTCCACTGAGGGGCTAAAAAAGCCTGAGCAGCCCAAAGTGCCTGAGACCCATCCGACGAGAAATGGTGTGCTCAACAGATCATCATCGGCCTTCCAGGGCATGGGTGGCTCTGCAGGAGGAAGAGGCTCTGGTTTAAGTATTGGTGGGCTGACAGCAGCCCCTGGAGCTCAGTGTACTTCTAAGATCAGTAATAATGGGACTTCTGTGGGGGGCTTAGGGCTGCAGTCTGGTTTTAATACTTCAGATAGCCACCAGAACCTTTTTCTGCAGGCCTCCAAAAAGCCTGCTAATCCATTTCTGGCATACGGTGACAAAACCTCCCACACCTCCTTTGCTGGCCTCACTGGGACTGAGCCACAGACCCTTGGCCCTGCCTCGGACAGCAAGCCTAATCTGTTCACAATGGCAGAGCCACCTAAGGGGATTCTGTCGTCTCCTTTCCCAGCACTCTCAGCAGCTGCTTCACCCAGTTCTTCCTCCTCTCCAGCGCCGTCCTCAGCACAGAAGTCACAGAGTGAAGGGACTGTGACAAAGGAGGAGCAAGAAGTTGGAGAGATGCCTTCATCCACCTCCAGCTGCCCCATGTTTGGAAGCACTGGCTCTGGTGGAATGGAGGAGGTCCCTGTGTCCTTTGACCAGAGCCAGTCTCAGAAGTTTACCCTGGAGGAAAGAGGCCAATCATCCAAACGTGACTCTGACTCCAGCAGCAACAGTGACCTGTCAGATCTGAGTGAGAATGAGGACGGGCCAGAGAAAGGCCAGATCCCAGGAGGACCGCCACACCCTTCAAAGGATGGCGCCATGTTGCAGAAATCGAAAGTCCAAGGTGCTGCTAAGAGCCGTCCACGTAACAAGCCTTTTAAAGGTAAGTCTTTTCCACTCCCAGCATCGTTTGTGGCGGCAAACTAAGCAATGAAATTAACACTAAGATGTCTTCCCCAGTGGGCCAGTCTGTTCTAAAAGACCAGAGCAAAGTGCGTCGTCTGAAGCAGTCTGGTGAGTCCTTTCTCCAGGATGGATCGTGCATCAATGTGGCTCCTCACTTGCACAAGTGCCGCGAGTGCCGTCTGGAGCGTTACCGGAAATATCGAACTACAGATGGAGACAGCGATGACGACGATGACCCAAATGTGGCCTGTCGTTTCTTCCATTTCAGAAGGTATGAGTTTGTTTGCCGGTGCTGCTGGTGCATAGATGAAGTTATCACAATAATGGAAGCAACTATCACAAACAGCAATGTGCAGCTGAATTAACACTCTTTTTTTTTTTTTGTCTGTGACTAGATTGGCTTTTACCCGTAAAGGTGTACTGCGTGTGGAAGGCTTCCTAAGTCCACAGCAGAGCGATGCCATGGCCATGGGTCTGTGGCTACCTGCACCAGCTGTCCAAGAGGGCCTTGACCTCGATACATCCAAGTACATCCTGGCTAATGTGGGAGACCAGTTCTGTCAGTTGGTCATGTCTGAGAAGGAGGCCATGATGATGGTGGAGCCTCACCGTGAGTACAAAGACGTCTCATTGATCAGCACTCGAGCTGTCAGAAGTATTTGTCTTTATAATCCTGTATTGTGTTGGCCTGTCCTACAGAGAAAGTGGCGTGGAAACGGGCTGTACGAGGTGTCAGAGAAATGTGTGACGTGTGCGAGACCACCTTGTTTAACATCCACTGGGTATGTCGCAAGTGTGGCTTCGGAGTGTGTCTTGACTGCTATCGGCTCCGCAGGAACAGGCCAAGAGAGGGTGCGTCATGACTGTGACACAGTGTTCATTCATTTGGTTTCATATTTTTTACTACAATAAGATGTTTTGAGGTTAGGTACACCAGAAGCACACTTGTCTATATGTCTCATGTCTCCAATATGTCTCCCTTAGATGTAGATGAAGGTCCGGAGGATGAGGTTTTCGCATGGTTGAAATGTGCCAAAGGCCAGCCTCATGAGCCACAGAACCTCATGCCTACGCAGATTATACCTGGGACAGGTAACATGTAAATCCTAATTGAATCAGAACCAGTATTTAATATTATATTTAAAGAGATGTATTGATTGATTTTATCACTCTTTCTTTTAGCTCTTTACAACATAGGTGACATGGTGCACTCAGCGAGGGGAAAGTGGGGTATTAAGGCCAATTGTCCCTGTGCCAGTCGACACACTAAGCCTCTAGTGCGCCCTAGTGCCCCCAATGGGATTTCACAGGTAATTGTGTGCCACATCATCTTTCTTTTGCTTCTGCAGTTTAAGAAGTGTCTAACTTGAAGGCGCTAATATCTGCTTGTGATTATGTGAACAGTCTACAACAAGCAGTGGTGGCGTCCTCGCATCTGCAGCCTCTGGTATAAGCTCCACTCCAAAATCAGCGGAGGGAGAAACGCCAGCGATCAAAACAGAACCTACACAAACAGCAGCGCCATCAGACAGTGGGGGAGGAGAAACTGTGGGCAGTACCAGTAACTCCACCAGTGGTACATCATCCCCTTGTAACCTCAGCCAGTCCTCCGCCAAGGAGGCACGCTCATCAGGAGAGGGCAACAGCTCTGCTCTGCACTGGCTGGCAGACTTGGCTACACAGAAGGCCAAGGATGACACCAGAGGTAAGTAGGAATGAGTGCATGCTGAGTCAGTGTAATCTGAGTGTACCAAGAAAGACAAACTCAATATTAAAGTTTAAGTTACATCACCGTCCTCTTGCCATCTTCTCACAGAATCCGGTTCACTTCGCTCCATGATGAATCGAGACAGCCGGCCTCCTTTTGGCCTGGATTCACTCAGTGCCCTGTCAAAGCCTTCTGCTTCTAGCCCTAAGCTATTTAACAGCCTGTTACTGGGCCCCAGCATGGCCCAGTCCAAACCTGAGGGTTCCAGTCTCCGGGACTTACTCAACTCAGGACCGGGCAAACTCCCCCAGGGCCCTGGAGAGAGTGGGGTACCATTCCCCTCTGTCTTTACCTCAGCAGGCGTACGTATAAAGCTATTCCTTATTGTTTTATGAAGCATGCATTTATTATGAATTATTTACTGGTGTAGTAATCACTCTGGACATTTAATTTGAAATTACCAAGGTGGAAACTACTAAAAGATACAAGAAGATATTACTTTTAAATAAAATATTAGGCTTTTATTTAAAACTACTTAGCAGGGTAATTAAAAATTCTCTTTGTCTGTCAGAGCGACAAACTGAAGACCAGCCTCCCGAACTTTCTGGATCACATCATCGCTTCGGTTGTGGAGACCAAAAAGGCAGAAGGCCGTCGGACCGGGGCCTCTGAGGGCAACGAGCTTGGTGTGTTAGGAGGCCGCAAAGATGGAGTAATGGGCCTTAGTGTTTTGGAACCACATACCTCACACTCCTGGCTCTGTGACGGACGACTCCTCTGCCTACAGGATCCCAGCAACAGCAACAACTGGAAGATCTTCAGAGAGTGTTGGAAGCAGGGACAGGTAAGACCTCCTAAAGCATCTGTGGGAGAACAGAAAGATGATGCACATGAAACATGGGTTGAAACTTAAGGCACTGACTTCTGTTGCTCTGTCATCTGTCTAATGATCTTGTGTCTCCTTCTGTCCTCGGTGTCCAGCCTGTTTTGGTGTCAGGGATAGATAAACGTCTCAACAGTCATTTGTGGCGGCCTGATGCCTTCAGCAAGGAGTTTGGAGACCAGGATGTAGACCTGGTCAACTGTAGAAACTGTGCTATTATCTCTGATGTGAAGGTGCGAGATTTCTGGGACGGCTTTGAGGTCATCGCCAGTGAGTACCCAAATCATTTTTCCTTTTTTTGTTTGGATAGCTTTATTAATATTCATACCACTTCCACTGTCTTAGTTTAGCTCATCTGATTTCAGAAATTAAATGACAGCTAATGTTTTTTTTTTTTCTTTCTGTGAATGCAGAGCGACTGCAAGATGCTGACGGTAATCCCATGGTGTTGAAATTGAAGGATTGGCCTCCAGGTGAAGACTTCAGGGACATGATGCCTACACGGTGAGGAACCCAGAAATGTGTTTAATCTTTTGTGTCTGTAGCTGTATTTACTCATCAACCAAGCTGTCCACTGTAATTTACAAATATGTATTATAATTATTATAAATAATAATGAATTGAAATGAGTTACATTGACAAATAATATTTTTTTAATCACACCGTATATCAGTCACTGTTAATTTGAGACACTTCTCTTTTCCTTTTTTTAAATCACTGATGTTAGCATTGACTTGTGCCTCACATTTTGGTACCTTCACAAAAACATGTTTGAAATAACCATAGTCGAGAAAGACCACGTGAATCTTACTGTTACTCTTCTCAGGTTTGACGATCTCATGAAGAACCTCCCCTTACCTGAGTACACAAAAAGAGACGGTCGTCTTAACCTCGCTGCCCGTCTACCCAACTTTTTTGTGCGTCCTGACCTCGGACCTAAGATGTACAATGCCTATGGTGAGAAGAATTGACTGAGTCTGATGGAAGTTTTTAATTTTCTGTCAGCTCTGTTAGACATCTCATCTCTTATTTTCTTTCTTTCTCTCAGGCTTGATCTCGTCTGAAGACAGGAAGGTGGGAACCACTAACCTCCATCTGGATGTCTCAGACGCCGTCAATGTCATGGTCTATGTTGGCATCCCACAAGGAGAGCCAAACCATGAGCAAGGTCAGTGGACTTAACACACACACACTGTGCCCCAGTCCTTCTTTGGTCTCCCTTGTTTTTTCTCTCACTCACACGCACATTTAATTAACTACCATTAATTGAGCCAGTAAATGTATCACAAGCAAAAACACATGATGGATTGACGATGTAAAAATATTTCTATTTACAGTATTTCATGCAAATTTTTAGTTTACTCATTTCAAGCACTGGATATTCATCACCCGTCGTTCATCTAACGGTGAACGAGATGGAACAATCCTCCTAAATAATACAAATATGATAATAAAATGAATATTATCACAGCTTTTAAGAAGATCGTGCTTGTTTTAGTTGCGCCAGGGTTAATTGGCTTGGATTGGACCATGAAAATACCCTCCGTCGGGTCTCAGTCATTTACATTGTGGCAAAATTTCTCATTCACAGAGGCAGATATCAATGGACGCAAAGGTCTGTAGACTTTCAATTGTATCACTTCAGTAGCATGCCCTTCTTCTTGACTAACTCCCTTTCTTCACCCTCACCCCACCCCCATCCTTCTGTTATTATCTGTAAAGTAGGGGCCAGAGCACTAGGACCCATTTGTTATTTATACTGTGGCATGTTTTGTCTTCTCTGTAAATGAAATCTTTGATACCTTAACACCTTAGTCAACCTTAATAATGGATGGGATTGAAATTGTGTACCGTTTGAGGTTAAGCCAGTGCGGCGACTTGCATTCAGTGAATTGGTTCACACACGCTTTCTTAATTACTGCAACAGGAGTGTCTTCATTTCCTGTTAGCTTTGGGTGAGCTGTGCTCTGGTCCTTACCCTGTGGGAGAAGAGTTTCATTGAAGGGCATCAAGAATTGGCTTCCCTATTCGCTCGCAGGCTTCCTGTCACTTGTCACAGTGACACTGACACGCACCCAACAGTATGACCACAGGCATGCTGTGCTTACACACCAGTTCCTATTATCTATCTGGGACCAGGGGATTTTTACACACACATCAAGATAAAATACACATTTACTGATTTCAACCTGGAAACTAAATGTGGCTGTGAAGGGAATCATTAGTTAGTAGCTAGATAATAATGACAGTTCACGCACACACATTATTGAGAGCGGTCACTGTGTTTTTTAGACGGTAGTGTTAGCTGCTCTGTACAGTCAACCTCAGGCTGTGGATGTGAACATTGTGTCAGTGAATGTGATTGTGTAGTTTTGTCCTCTTCTTTGCCCCAGTGGTTCTCAACTGGTCCAGCCACAGGATCCGCACGTTTTTAGTCACAGCCCAAACATCGATGACATCAAAACTGATAGCTCATTCACATACAACGTGGTATAATGTAGCACATCGTAGGGCTGGGCAAAAAGAATATCTGTATGATGTGAACTCCAGACTCCGTCCAAATAAGAGGAAACCGATGACAAAGACAACACACCATTAATGATGAACTATATTTGAAAGTTTAACCAATGAACCCTCTTCAACCTTTAATCATTATCAGGACGGCAGCGATGTGGAATGATGAATTGCAGTCGTTACGGCCCCAGGCTGATGTAGGCGAAAGGAGAGTAACATAAAACAAGCTGAAGAATCAGCTTCCCCCTACAGGGCTTCTTGGCAAGCAATTAAATATAGTCACAATTCAAAAACAACAGGAAACAGCCTTAACTTCAATAGACGAATTCATTATCAAAAATTCTAATAGCAAAATCTTTTAGTTATTGACCACAACCAGACACCATCAGACAAAAGACTGCACATGGTTCTGTGTGCACAGGCAGCTGAGGTGGCCAAACAGGTCTGTTAGTACGTCCACACCTATGTGCTGTACACAAACATCAGTTTACTGTTGTGCTGTCTGTAAAAGTTGTCAACTACACACAATGTATTTGCTAGTGGTTGAGGCTGCGACTTCACAGGTTCACCAAAATTAAATCCACACGTGGTAGAGATGCAAATCTGCTCTCCTCTGAAAGCAAAGGGTTTTTTTGCTGCCTTCACTCGCCAAAAATGGAAATAACCGTGAGGCAAAAAATTTACCAGTGTTGATTTACTGTATGTCTGACCATAACCACGATTACACATCCACATACAGGGGAATGTAATAGTGATAATGATTATCAATCAATCAATATGATTGATGATTATCAATAAGAAATAAATGACCGTGGCTGTCATTTTGCCCTATCGCCCAGCCCTACTTTTACACTCTAGAAATATTAGTCCTATTTTCATGATCTGCCAAAGACTATATTATTAATTTAATGATAAAAGTAGACTTGTAAAAGTATCTGCGGCCTGAGATGTTTGAGAAGCTCTGGTATATCAATGCAGTAAGCCACATGTTATGGCTCACACTCCTGCCGTTCACTTATAATGGACCTGTGACTCGTTGCTGGGTCACCAGTCGCCAGTTGAGAACTACAGCATTGTGCCATTTTTGTCAAACAGTATGATGGATGTACATGAACTCAGCTGTTTCAGATTTATACCACGATGAACGAGAAATGCTGACTCTACCAGGACTATGATTTTCTGTTTTTTTTTTTTTTTTTAAAGATTTTTTTTTTTTTTTTGGCCTTTTATGCCTTTAATGATAGAACAGCCGAAGATAGACAGGAAGAAGATTTTCTGTGTTTAGTCACTCATCAAACTAGAGTAAGGAATAGAAGACAGTAGTGTTCAAATAATATTAAAACCTCAACAATCGTAGCTCGAAACCTAACCAGAGGAAACCTGTGTTGAGTCATCACAGAGGCACTGCTTTTGACCTGTTTGTGTCCTGTATGTGTGTGCTTTGTTGCTTATGTTTGGTCCTCCAGAGGTCATGATCACCATCGAGGAGGGCGATGTGGATGAAATGACGAAGAGGCGAGTGTACGAAGAAAAGGAGAAACCCGGAGCTCTCTGGCACATCTACGCTGCCAAGGACGCCGAGAAGATCAGAGAACTGCTCCGCAAGGTCAGCAGCGGGTGGTTTTCTCTTTGAAACAGCAGCTGATTCTTCAAACTGCAATATCACATAACACACATAACTTCTTTAATGTGCAAAAAGGCATCAAATTCCCCTTCAGAAACCTCTTTATGTCGGTGAACCAGCATTATTTTAAGACCACTTACATTCTATTGATTTATGTTAATATGCTCAGTTGCTCAGATTATGGTTTATTCATGTGTGTCAGGTGGGAGAGGAGCAAGGTCAAGAGAACCCTCCAGACCACGATCCCATTCATGACCAGAGCTGGTACCTGGACCAGACTCTCCGTCGCAGGCTCTATGAAGAATATGGTGTGCAGGGTTGGGCCATTGTACAGTTCTTAGGAGATGCCGTATTTATACCTGCTGGAGCTCCACACCAGGTCAGACATGAAGAAAACCTGCTCATAGACGTGTATGATATCAGATCCATATTTCTCTTCTCTTGTTTCTTTAACGTGTTTGTTCCTTCTCTCTCAGGTGCACAACCTGTACAGCTGTATCAAGGTGGCGGAGGACTTTGTGTCTCCTGAGCATGTGAGGCACTGTTTCAGACTGACCCAGGAGTTCAGACACTTGTCCACTACTCACACAAACCACGAAGACAAGCTACAGGTCGGTGTGCTTTTCTCTCACATTGTTTTAGTGTTGTGTAAAAAACACTGTGCCACAGTGGATGTAACTCATTACAACTAACTAATTACATTTTTTAAAGTAGTATCTTTAAAATCATTCTGAAAGCATCACTTCTACATAACAGTAAACAATCATGGCTTGTCATTAAACATGCTAAAATGGAGATAAGTGACAAAGTTTTGTCTTGTCTGACCTCACCAGTAATGAGAAAACTTATAGTATAGTATAATATTATTATATTAACAGGTGGGCAAACTACTCACTGGTACAAGTAGACTGTTTGTGATTAAATGTTACTATTTTTAGACAAAGCTCTTTCTTGTACAGCTGCGAGACTAAACATAACATTTGACAAGTCTTAACAAAATATCATCACACTCAACTTTTACTAATGTTAAAATATCCAGCGGGCTTCAGTGTGTGTGTCATTGTTTAACTTGTGTTTGTTTTGTTGTGTTTTTCCCCCCTCAGGTGAAGAACATCATCTATCATGCAGTGAAAGACGCTGTTGGGACACTGAAGGCACACGAACCTAAACTAGCACGCCCTTAGTTCCTCTCACTCAACACTGTCTCAAAACAACCAGCCTCTGACGACCACTCCACTACGTACACACACACACTCGCACACACGATACGCATCACATACAGACATACACGAGTACGAGCTGCAGAGGGCAGAGTACAAAGATAGAGCCTAGGTTTCTTGGGAGGGCAGTGAAGGTCTGGGTCTGTGGAAAGAGAGCATTTGTTTTTTGGGGAGGGATTTCGGGGAGGGGTTAGTCAGCGCTTTGATGAAGGAAGTCCTTTATCGCTGTTACACAGTATGCTCAAACTTGTCTAGTTGTTTTTCCAATTTTCCAATTTTTTTTTTTTTTTGATTAACAATGTATTTAAGGTCAGTGTGTTTGTTCTGTTGTTTTACTTGTATATGTAAGATGTGAGAGTAAGGGAGGTAAAAGCTGGCGTGCCTTTGGAGCAGAGGTTCAGCTACCATATAAGTGACTGACAAAATGTGAGTACTGGGCTAACTTTCCTATTTTGACGACGTTGATATTATTTTTCTTCAATAGGAGCGAGGTTAACCTGTTTTTGTAGATTTCTTTTGTTGTTGTTGGAGTTTTTAAACAGCTGATTGCTTCCACCCTCTGTGGCTGAAATAAATTTGCGAAGCAGCCAGCGAGGGGAGGCAGACCAAAGTTTCGTATTTTTTTTGTTTTGTTTGTTTTCTTGTTTCACTTTTAGAGTAAGAAGTCTTTTCTTTTTTATACGCCACGCGCTAATGAACAAGAGGACTTCAGAGAAGGCAGTCATTGTTTTGTTTTTGTTCGTTTTTTTGGTCACCTATCTTTGTCCTATGGGGCTGAATGAACCGCAGACTTCCAACAACATTGTTCAAGAATCACATTTGCAGCTGAACAGAACTACTGGCCATTAACAGTGTATCAATATATATATTGATCTTAGCAGTCTGTTTGATTTTTCACAATAAAGTTTACAAAAACTACGTGTGTTTAATGGTCTTCTTTTTTTTATGCACAAAACCTCAGTGTAGAGCTACAACAAACAGATTACTTTTTAATTGAGTCCAAAAAATAGATTGAAAAAAGCAGCAAATATTAATATTTAAGAGCAAATATTTTAACTTTTTTTCTTACACTATGATTTCAGTTATTTTCTGTTGATTTTAATTCATTAATTGTTGAAGCACTAGTCTGAATTTGATTTTCCTGTGTGACGCAAGTCCAGTGTGAGGGATTTAGTGGCACCTAGTGATGAAGTAGTAGATTGCAATCAAATGAATACTCTTGCATGTCTCATGTCTCACCCTCTCCTTCCAAGCAACTAAGAAAAACTCTGGTTGCCAAATTTACATTAAAAGCAAAAGGCCACATCTACAAGATCAGTGATTGGTTTGTCTGCTCTTGGCACATAAATAGCAGGTCAACATTGTGGACTCCATGGAAGAGGAATTACTCTTAAAAACAGAACA
Organism: Nibea coibor; assembly: GCA_023373845.1. Classification (NCBI taxonomy): domain Eukaryota; kingdom Metazoa; phylum Chordata; class Actinopteri; family Sciaenidae; genus Nibea; species Nibea coibor. The sequence goes on along the minus strand of CM041739.1, from coordinate 11,321,837 downwards.
ATTACTATTTTCAGGTGATTAAACTTTAATGAAAACATACTAATATACTGTATTCCATTCCTGCCAATAATACAATGTGTATAAATGTGTTCAAATGTTGCCTCAAAGGTGCACTGTGTTGGATTCAGTGGTGAGGTTAGAGATTGGAAACAACTGAAGACCACTCGCCTCACCCTCCCTGTTCCAAATTAAACCTGCAAAAATCTAAGCCAGTGTTTGATTAGTCTGTTCTGGGTTTGTACAAACATGACGGTTCAAAATGGGGGACTGTAGATATAAAGGCCCATGAATGATTCTTATTTTAGGGTTAATATAAATGAATGAAAACAATGGACCTTTAAAGGTTTATTCTTACAAAGATACATTTGTTCTCATCTTTTAAATGCTTGATCTTCCTTAACATGTTAAAATCATTATAAAACAGCCAATTACTGGAAGCTTTCCATTAGCTCAATATACACATAATCAAGTTGTTTTGAGTTGTGTTCTGCCCTGTGTGGCCTATCTTTCACTGTAAATGCCCGAATTAGTAAGTAGATCACAGAAATGGGGCAGGGAAGCTTGAATGTATTAACCAAGGAGGAGGAAGGAGGACGCAAGCATAAATCCAGTTTAAACCAACAAAGAAGGATCTCTTTTTTTTATTTAGATCACAAACAAGGTCTCTTCTATTTAATCTGCTGGTCACTCATCCACTGGCTCTTGCACGGATTAATTGGATCATGTGAGTGAGCAGCAGCACATGTTTTAAGTTAAAGTGACACATTTAGCAGCTGCGGGGTGCTCTGGCCCTTTAAGAGCCAGTCTTTTCCAGCAGCGGCGGTGGTGGTGGTGGTGGAGAGAGCAGCTTGGAGCCAGAGACTGCAGCACATCCTCGGCTGCTCTTATCCCACCTGACAGCACAGCAGAGCGGACAGGCAGCAGCAGCAACACCCTCCTCCTCCACCTCCTCCTCCTCTCTTAACCCCGGTTCACATCACAACAAAACCGCGTCCTGAAGGGGAATGGGGGGCACCTAGCCCGCTTGCTAACTTCCTAAATTTTTCAAGAAGCGGAGGCCGGCGGTCCAGCACGATGGTATCGTGGATTATTTCGAGGATAGTAGTGTGAGTATGGGCTGGGCTGTTGTTGTGTTTAGCCCCGCTTAGCAGCAGCGGCGGCGGCGGCTCCTCCATTCATCAACCGCCTGATGTTGAGCTAGCCCCCTGTGCGTGCTCTGTCATCCGGTTTCTGTCCGTGTACGTGGTTAAATTTCATGAATGTTTAATATTAAACTGATTATTCAGACGGCAGGTGATCTGCACCGACCGTTAAAACCGTTGGACACAATGATGCGGTACAATCTGCATCCAGGGGGCTTGTTAGCCGTGGGGAGCTAACTGGCTAGCCGGTTACCACCTGACAGATAACGGGGAGCTGTTAGCCGGCCCCATTATTCAAGTTACTTAATATGCCAGACGAATAAACTGCTTAACACAGCCTGAATATATCTGGATGTATGTGTGATGGCCCAGCAGGCCATCCATCCATCCATCATCCACCCATGCTAGACTAGACTAGATGTCCATGAGGTGATGGATGGTGGATGACTTGTGTATTTTTATTTTTTTTTAAGCATTACAACAGATTTCCTCCTCCGCTCAGCTGTGATCAGCAGGTCAGGCCTTGGTTTTCCACCTGTGCACACCACATCCCGACAGTGTGGATGACTCAACTAAAGTCAGCAGCTGTCATCATCATCATCATCATCATCATCATCATCACCATCCCGGTCCCCGATGCAGACGCTTTCCACAGTGTCTGTGTTTCAGGATATCTGTGACGACGAGGCCGCGCTTCAAACATAACCACGATCACGTTTCATGTCATGTTTTACGATGTTTCCTCCCTGTAAATGTTCTGCTCGCGTGGATTACGTAAGCAGGAGGATATCACAGTTACTTTTAGCGGCTTCCAGCTGGCTCTTCCACTTCAATGCACCTTAGGTAGTCATGCGTCAACGAGAGACAAACAAACGTGCCTGGATATGCATCACAATGGCTCCTGCACATCGAGCACAACATCAGTCATTCTGTCGTCTTTACTCTGCGTTTTAAACGCGCAGACCTTGGGAGTCTCCAAACTGTGAGAAATGAACCCGAGACGGGGACAGAAAGAGGCACGGGCCGTCTGCTTAGGGAGTCTACTGGCCTAGAGGTCTTTTCTAAGAGTCGCCTCAGCTTACTGTACTAAGCTGGGAGGAACCGTACACATGACTGCACATCTCAGACACATACTGGAAACAGGAGGCCTACTTAAACGCTTGGAAAAATGGTAGATGCGCACAGCTGGGAGCGCAAGCTTCTCTCAAAATCAGTTGTTTAAACAGAGGCGGGTGTGAGCATACAGACAAAAGTAGTGACTTCCTGAACTGTATTCTCCCTGCTGTCCCCTCGTTCAGCATTTAGCGTCCTGTCACATCAGCACAAATCGTCACGGTGGCACAGGATGCCACCAAATGCACATCAGAAAAACACAGCCCTGACCCGGTCTGCACGTGGACTGACACATGGCGACCCACCTCGGGCAGGCTTTTGTGTGTTTTTCCACATGATCTCGCTGCAGTCTTCCTGACTCCATCATCTGCTTTTATATGTTTTTGCACCGATCATGAGGCCTGTGTGTTCTGACCAAGCGCTGCCCGTCAGCTGTCTACTGTAGCATCAGCGTTCAGTTCAAAGTCACAGAGTGACTGAATTTGCTTAAGTGTAATTAACACAATGATCCGGAGGGCTATTTGTGTTTACATAAGCTCCGAGCAAACATGGGTAACCTGCTTTATACGCAGGAATACGTTTGTTTTAGAGTCAGAGTCATTACCCCCGAGGATGTTCTCTCTGACCTGGCTCCTCTGCTTTTTGCAGCCTTGCCTTTGGGACGCTCTATCCGGCATACTCGTCATACAAGGCCGTCAAAACAAAGAACGTGAAGGAATATGTGAGTATCACCTCTTAATAAATAGCAGCAGACTGCGTTCGATCCCTGTCTGAGTTTGGGGATATCATGCTTCAGGCCGCTGTTAGCTTTTCCAGAAAGGGATATAATACAAAGCCCGCAGGCACACACTTCACTTTGTTGGATTGGAATAAGAGGACACTTTACAAAACTTTATTTACACTGCATTTCTCATTTGATGTTTGCCATCATCGCTCATTCCTTACCAAAATATAAAGCCTGTTTGATGATGATCGGGTCTGACAAGGTCAGAGACATGGCATGGCAGTAAACTGGTGCGCGCGAACCTTCAGGAAACACGGTCACAGAGGCACTGTGATAACTTCTCTTATTGTACGTGAAGAAAACAACATTTTGAACAGACAGTGTAGAATAAAAGAAGAATTGGGAACACCTGCGATGGGTCACGAGAAGATGAACTGGACAGGAAATCATTAAACATTTCTCCTATAGAAAAGGAAACAGACTAATAAAGTTGTGAGCCACTGATGTGACTCCCACAGCTCAAACCACCCAATCCCTTGATACCAAAATGATTCATAGTTAACGTGTGCACTGTATTTTGTCACGATGCACCTTCAGATGCCCAAATTTTCCTCAGCACAGTGTTAAAACAGTCCCATTGATCTGGGAGAAGAGTTTGGGCTTTGGCAGCATCATGAAATAGATAATGGGGAATAAACTTCACTATTACTTTGAGATGTAATCACCAGCGTTGCCAGGGGAAACCAGGGTTTTAAAAAACAAAACAAAAACAAAACGGTAGATTCCCGGTCTGTCTTTGGCTGAGAGTCTCGGTCCTCCCTGCTTAGCTCATCACTGCAAGGGATGAGAGAGAGAGAGAGAAGGAAAAGGAGGAGGAGAGGAGCAGCACTCTGGCCCTCTGCCTAGATTTGCACTGGAGAGCAGTATCCTCCTGGCAGGTTACCATGGTAACCCCCCCCTCGCTCTCTCTCTCTCAATGCCACTGAAGCAGACGGCCGCAGAAGGAGTAAATGAGGGAAAGAGGAAGAGAGGGGGAGAGTGGAGGACGCCATTTTTAGACCTGATGTTTTCATCCCCCCCCCCTTTCCTCTCGTCTGATTCACTTTAATGAGCCGAGTGAGTCAGCACTATGCGTGTTTATATGGCCGCACGCCTGTGACCTGACGCCGTGTCTTCTCCAGTTTGGTAACATTTGGTTGATTGACACTGTATTTCCACTGACTCTATAGATCAGTATTGCCTTCATGAGCATTTCCTTTAGCTCAGATGTCGTCCCACTTTTCCTTTGTCTCTGCGAGTTTAACTCTTGTACCATCCTTCAAAAAAATTCCTTTCAACATCCTTCGGGACAAAAGTGTCCACATCCAAACAAACACTCTAAAATCCTCATACATTAATATTTCTTTCTTTTCATAAATCTCTTGAACAACTTCAGACCTGCTCAAAACTACCAAACATTCAGTCATTTTCAGGATTTTAACCCTTTAAATGCCAGTTTAACTATTTGAAGGATTCATTGTTTTTTACAAAAAAAACACAAAAAAATAATTATTTTCCATATAACTAATAGTAGGGGCATGGAGTTTTGGTGGTGAATAGAGTCTTGGACATGTCAAAGAACAGCCACAAAATTGATTTGATTGCATTAGTATTTTTCATGTAATATCAAATACTTCCTCGCTAGCAGATAACGGTTGCATGACCATTTCTTATAAAACTTCAGTTGGACTGAAACTTCATTTCTGTTCCTCTTCCCTTCTGAGCTCTTCAGCTGCATGTTCATCTGCAGCTGTGATGGAAGGTGTGTGTGAACCTGATCACTTCAGGTGTGATCAAAGGCCATCTTGTGTTTCATGTGTCTTTGAAGAGGTGCGTGTTTACAAACGTGGCCTTCTGCCTTTGCTGTACTCAAACACAGAAATCAAAACAACTGTTAGTGTGTTTATGCACCTGGCTGCTTTCACAGCTGAAGATGAACATGCAGCCGGGCTGAAGAGCTCAGAGAGAGAGCCATCGGGAGGGAAGAGGAACAGACAGCAAGTTTCAGTCAAACAGTTTTCGTTTTCAATTTTTCAATCAATTTTGTGGCTGATCTTTGACATATTTTTGTAAAAAAATAACGAATCCTTCAAATAGTTAAACTGGCATCTAAAGGGTTAAAATCCTGAAAAGGATTGAATGTTTGGTAGTTTTGAGCAGGTCTGAAGTTGTTTAGGAGATTTATGAAAAAAAAAAAGTAGAAAGAAATATGAATGTATGAGGATTTTAGAGTGTTTGTTTGGACGTGGACACTTTTGTCCCGAAGGGTGCACAATGCACCAACAGAGTATAAAAGACACGTGAAAGTAAAAGACACTGGATTTGAAATTTTCATTAAAAAGAAAATTCTCTGCAAAAATGCATGCCCCAAGCTGTAACACAGCCAAAATGATCACCAAATAAAAATAGAAAAATGGCCAAGGATGGTACAGGAGTTAACCATCCATACTGATGCGATGCGAGAGGACTCAAACATATGTTGTTGCCTGTTTAGCACCACGTGTCCCAGCACGTGTATGCTGGATGCTGTGGGTTTTCTTCTGCTATTTTTGTGATGTTAACTCTACTAACCTCTACTCTGTGTGTGTGTGTGTGTGTGTATCCAGGTGAAGTGGATGATGTACTGGATAGTATTTGCATTGTTCACCACAGCAGAGACGGCCACAGACCTGCTCCTATCATGGTGAGTCAGGAGATGCTCGTGATGGAGCCCGCCCAACCAGCTTGTAATGAATAAAGCGCTTATATAATATCAATAGACTTATTCATGTGTGTATCTAGCGCTAAGTGTTCCTGATATTTTTAGTACAATGGCCGTTTAATAAAGTGTTTTATTTTCATTCTAACATCATAAAATGTTTTTAAAATGTCAGATCATCATCTTGGCTTCTCTAATTGTGTCTTTTTTCCGTTGTGCGTCTGGTGTCTGTATTTGCTTTCCTTTCCTCTCTGCTGCTGATGTATGACTCTGTATTTTATTGCTCAGGTTTCCTTTTTACTTTGAGCTGAAGATCGCCTTTGTGATCTGGCTCTTGTCGCCGTACACCAAGGGCTCCAGCGTCCTCTATCGCAAGTTTGTCCACCCAACCCTGTCCAACAAAGAGAAGGTGCTATGAACGTGATCTTTTAAAGTCATGAAGTATCTCTCGTAAATAAAAACACCCACGTTGAAATGTTCAGACTTCTCTCATCATCTCTCTTCCCGTTCGACTGTGCTGTAGGAGATAGATGAGTACATCGCACAGGCCAAAGACAGGAGTTATGAGACCATGATGAGGTTTGGAAAGAGGGGTCTCAACCTGGCTGCTAACGCTGCTGTCACCGCAGCCACCAAGGTGAGCTGAAGTTTGATGCCATTCATTCATATCTGATGTCTGTAATATCGTCATTAGCACTGTTCAGTCTTACCATCGTAGATCCATAACTGTAGAGACTGTGTCTGAATCCAAATGAGATGTGTGTCCATGGCTGAATGTATCTCGAACGACCACCGAGATGCCGCTGTGCTGCCGCTCACGTGTGTTTTTATCAACTTTGACCGTGGAGGGCAGCAGCCTCGAGGTGAGGCCTGTTGTGACGGGCTGCTGCAAACGGTGAATTATTGCTGCTGCTGCCGTATCCATGTGTTCTACAGCGAGATCACACACAGGACTAGTTCTGCTCAACGTGTAAGGCTTCACGTTTTTGTTTATATTCCTGTGCAGAGGCCGCAAACGGATCCGACCAACCACTTACTCAGAGGACCTTCAAGCATTCAGTGTTTGTTACTCAAAACTGACTTGATCTTTCTGCACAAAATGAAAACACACACATTTTTTTTTTTTTTTAGTTAAGCTAGTTTTTTTATTGGGGATACTAAAGCTGGAAATGCAAATGAAAGCTGTAGATAATACAATCAAGTTTCTTGGCCCGTTCAGGTGATAATTGGATGATCTTTTCCGTCCTGGATGCGAGTCGTGTCGGCCCATATCTGACGCGTCTGTGTTGTGGTTTTGCTGTGATGCTCAGGGGCAGGGAGTGCTGTCGGACAAGCTGCGGAGTTTCAGCATGCAAGACCTGACTCTCATCAACGCCGATGATGATCTGGCTCTGCACACTTCGGACGCTCGCATGAGACGGGATCCCATGGACGACATGAGCTCGGGAGCCAGCACGTTGCCCCGGGCCAAGAGCACCACTGCACGGCAGAGTAAGGCCACATGACGAAGACACACACACACACACACATACACACAAGACACGCAATGATCAGTTATCAGCTTCATAAAGGGAAGCATGGAGTCGCACACTCATAACGCTCAGCGTAAATGCATACACACCGTGTGTCCAGTGGGGCTAGTCGGGCCAAGTAGAGTCATGTGATTTAAAGCACTGCAGGGTGGCAGGGAAAGGAGTGCAGTAGTGGGGGGGGGGGTGAAAGCATGTGATTCCAGTGGGAGGAGAGGCTCAGAAGGAGGGCTCATTGTGTCTCACTGCACGGCCGTCTGGCTGGCTGTGTGGACCTGACGATCTGTGTACTGAATACAGAGAGAGACGCACAGAGACGGTGAAACAGTGAGCGAAGAGAGGCGAAGTGGCACATTTTGAACCACAAGCCGGTCTGACTGAAAAACCAAACACAACAGTGAAGTCAAAAATCTTAACAACCAAAATACATTATGTCTATCCCTGTTATCCAGTTAACGTGTCAAGAGCATTTCCTTCCTCCATCAAACATTAACAGAGGTGATTTATGCATCACTGCCAGATAAAAATAACATGAAACTCACTTTGGGTAGTGACACATGTTTTTTGACTCCTTCCTATCCGTTTAATCATCTCGACTCCTCCGAGTTTGGGAACCACTGCTTGTAGACGGATTAAAATTTGAATTAGAATCCCACATCCTAGGACTCCCTTTGGGGTCCAGATTACTAACAACAGCAGTCTGTAGCCTACTCTGTCTGGGCAAAGATACTGTAATGTGACATCCAACTTTGAAAACTTCAAACTGTAGTTTGAAATGTGGCCACTGGGTGTCCTGAGAGTTCAATCTTTCTTTCGTTTTTAAATGTCTTTAGAATAAATCACATTGGCTTAGAGGCGACGAAATGCAGACATCTGACTGGCCAGTTAAGTTTGGCCCTTGCTGTCTCATTCTCTCTGGACTCTCTCTTATCATTCTCTTGCGTTGTCTGAACCCTGAGTTATCTCTCACTAGGTCACGGCTCATTTTTGTCTCGTCCTGCAGCCCGCTCTTTCACCAACACATCCCTCGCCGACGACACGGCATCCCAACACAGCTCTGACCAATCGGACACAAGGACCGAACACTCTGACGAGGACGTGGGAGAAAAAGCCCCTAAACGGACGTCTGCTGTCAAGACAACCAAGAAACCCGCTGCTGCTAAGACAGAGGTAACACGCACACACTGAGAGCGAAACAGAATGAATGAAGGCTGATTCATTTGATGGCTTCCTGTGCCGGATGTTGTGCCTAAGAGAGTGAAAAATAATAGCGTTGCAAACTATTAATATTATAAATCTGATAATCAGTCCTACCTCAGATCCTACCGCTCCAAATGACAACATTCAACATTTATCTGTGCTTATTTTACTTCTTAAATCATCTTCATTGGGGGGAAAAAGGAGCCTTCAGTCGAGCCTTTCATTTTAAACTGTTCACTGTCGTCTCCCTCCTTCTTTGCCATGTCTTGTTTAATCAACTCTATTAATTACTCTTAATTTCCTCCTCCCTCTGCAAGACTCAAACCAAGACGGTAAAGAAGCCGACAAAGAAAAAGACCACGACTAGCAATGCAGAGACGCCACCATGAGGTCTGCTGTCCACTTCCACTGGCCTACGCTCGCTCCACCCACAGCCTGCAGGGCCTTCTTCCTCTGTTTGGTCTCCACACAAACACATATACACTGTATATATCTATCAAGCACTGAAAATGTGTCACTCTTGCTGTTTTTTTTTTTTTCAAGCAAAGTGCAGGTTTGGTTTTTAGCAGTGTGGCCTCCTTTAGGTTGGGATCTCTTATTTTTAGCTGGATTGCATATTTTGTGTTTTTAATTACTGTGAGCTCATCTCTGGTTTAACGGTCGGGGATGAATGATCTTTTTTTGTTTGATAATCGCTCCTTTCTCCTCTTTGACATACATATAGGTCCCCATGTTCAGTGAGAACATAAGCTGGCCATGTTTTCGGTCTCATTGATTCACATTCTTTTGACTGAGGCTGTTTTTTGATTGAAGTATCTCCAGGTAAATATCACATTCTTCACTCCTTTGGATCCACTGTATGTCCTCCATGATCCTCCTTCGGGCTTTCAGTTGAAAAACAGAAATCTCGCACACTCTGTGCGTGCAGGCCTCAAGTCTGGGTCCTTATCTGGAACCCGGCCCTCAGATGTTGTCGTCTCCGGAGCACAGCTGCTTTTTTACCGAGGTGGAAGAAGCTGATGGCCTGCACTGACTGATCGTTCTAGACATCCTTACTACTCTTTCAGACCTAATTGTTCCCACATTTGTCATTCAGCCACCACCATGTCCTAGTAATATTATTCGTGTGACTGCATTTTTGGCCTCACAGCCTGTGGAGTTTAAATTTTAGCTTCTGTATACTGAATGAATCTGGCTCTGCTAAGTTAAGATCTCACAACAACTTTTTTTCCCCCCCCTCACTACCTTAAATGTGACTTTGAAGTCATGTACAGTACTGACAATGAAGTGGTTTGTTTAGTGTTGGCTTAGTTATCCTTCATCTAGACATCACTGTCTTGGGTTATATTCATCCACAGTCGTTTCATTATTACACTTCTGTTTGATCCAGCTCTTTTGGTCATGTGATATTAGTACCAAGTATGATCAGTTGTGCATATCCGGGCCTCTTAAGGTAGCGCTGTAACTGAGCTCTCTACCAATAAATACAGTAGTCATAGAAAAGTTGCTGGTGTTTGTGAGGTAACATTTCTGCTTTCACCACAGTAGTGATAGCAGTACGTTGTTTGTGTTCAACACGAGGAAGTATCTTCTCGCTCCTTTTACCCAGCCGTGTGGTTGCCTCTTTATAGTATTTCTACCAAACTTAGAAGCCAGGATTAAGTAAAGCAATATGGAAATGATTAAACCAAAACTAACATCAGGAGACTGTGAGGAATTGTTTTCTCATCCCCGTGCTGTTTCAGAGGTGGAGGGAGTGTCAGACCAGGCTGTGGGTGTTTCTAAACACTGGACTTTGGTTCTGGGACGGGCTTGTCCGGTTGGTTGGTCCTAAGTGATGAGAGATTTAAAAGCATGAGACTACTTCTGCACTCACTACTGCTGTCTACAGTGTGACACTAGTATGAACCATCGGGGGGAGACAAACCCCACCTCAAATGTTGGCAAAGTTACTAAACAACATGTAAACACGATGTAAATAGTAACCTTGACTGTATATACAGTAAGAGCTTGCTTGCCTTATTCATTCTCTGAGCTTAAATACATTTCTTTTCGTTTTTAAAAAATAATTTGTGTGCTTTCTTTTTAAATTCTTCGTCTTGTCAAATCATTATGACGTTATCGTTATGAAACTGGAAGAAGCTTCGACTTCACTAGTATGTGCTTTTTTTTTTTGCATTTTTAACATGTTTACTTTTCTTTTTCTGTCTTTTCATTTTAAGACATTTTTACTCATCTCTGTCACAAACTCTGGAATCTCCAGGCTGAGTCTGAACTGATGTTTGTACATTCACATCCTGCTATGTAATCTGCTCAGACTGGTCATAGAGTATTTTTGAGCCAAAACTTTCAGCCTGTTTTCTTTTTCTTTTTAATTTAATGTTTGCACTGAATAAAAAGATGACGGCACATCTCTCAAATCTTATGATAGATATGACCCTGCGTTTTTATCTTGTGTTCATGCCATTTTTGGATATTACATTTAGTTATTTTCTCTGTGTAAAATCTGTAGTGTATACAGGGATGTTAATTTATATATTGTTTGTGCCAGTTCTCAAAGCTCCATGTCAAAAAGGATTATAGTGTGTGCTGAGACAATGATATCTAACAAGGTCATGTATCAGTAATAAAACTACTAATAAAGGAAACTAAAGAAAACATGAAAGAAATTGAACCTTTGTAAAGTCATGAAGTGCTAGAGGAACCCTACTTTCCCTGTTGATGTCCACACATAAACAAAAGCTATAACAGAGAGCTTTGGTGATTTAACCACAGGCAGACATGAAAGAAAGACATGACTCTGTTCAGTTCAATTCAATTTTTGTTTATATAGCACCAAAACATATCAAAAGTTATCTTATGACATTTTCCATACAGAGCAGGTGTAGACCGTACTCTGTCTACAGAGACCCAACAATTCTACCAAGAGCAAGCACTTGGCGACGGTGGCGAGGAAAACTTCCTTTTAACAGGCAGAAACCTCGAGCAGACCCAAGCTCATTGGTGGACGGTCATCTGCCACGACCGGTTGAGTTAAAGATAGAGAGGGGCAGCTAGGGAGCAGGGTGGGGGGGTAGATAGAGAGACAGAGAGAGAGAGAGATACAGATGCACAGCAGCAACAAAACAACTGTAACTATAAAATGAATGAAGAAATGCTAACAATGATAATAATATATTATAGTAGATTATATGAAGTGGACGACAGAAGAAAGAAAGAGGAAGAGAAGAACTCAGAGTTCTAGAACTCTAGAGTGTAATAATGTATCATATATAACTAACTAACTATGAACTGTAATGGAGATATGGGAACAATAATTACCGTGATAAAATGTAGTGGGCATCATGCAGGACCACAGCAGCAGCCAGGATCCACGAGAACCTGCAGGACGAGAGAGCACAGAAACTCCAGGGAAGAGGTTAAGTTAGTAACATGCATTAATGAGACATGAATGTTTACACACTGTAAACCCTAACAGTACTGCTAACTCATAAGAAATATGGGCGCAGAAATCAATACCAGTGAGTCAACTGAGTCAACAGAGCATTTAACTAGTTAAGTGCTGTCAACTAATAATGATGTTTTAATTTTATGTGGATCAATTTTTCTGAGTGAATATTTGTGTCTAAATAACTTAGGAGTGAACGGAGGAACATAGCGCCTCACATCATCGACGTCACAACGTTCATGCTCGGACTTCACGTTAACTCAAGATGGCTATGGTTTCCTTCACCGAGTGAGAGGAATTTTGAAGTAACGGAGCAAAACTTTTCATCAAGTTACAAAAGTCAAGAGAATACAAATATATTCGTAGAAAGTTTGGACTTTGTGAACGTTTTTTGTTTTGTTCTGTGTTCCTTTGTTTTTATTTTACAGCCGTGGACTTGGTTTATCAGTATGAAGAAGCAGTTTGGCACGTTACTGTTTCGCTACCGTTAGCTGAAGAGTTTATGACTGAACACGGTTACTTTCTGAGCTCAGGGTGTCCGCAGGATATTAAAAGGTAGGAAATCAACTTGGTGAAAATTAAGGCCCTAAAAAAGTATTAAAAGGTTTTACATTTCTGATTGTGAGGTATAGATTTTTTTTAAAGAACACCTGATTTGTTGTAAGTTTAAAAAAAAGAATTTATTCAAAAGAATTTATTACATAGACTGTACACAGAACACTTTTCCACATTTGCCATATCGCACGGTGGTAGACTCAGGACTGTTTTATGTCCTTCATGCATTAGAGCTCTCCATCGCTGTTTCCATCATTTAAAGTTCACAGAAGCCATTTATGACATCAGTGTATATCCGTGGAGAGGGGTGATTGTCAAACAGCCAGTGGTATTGTTTACATTGTGCATGTGACCCACACCAGGCCAGGGTCTAAACATGGAGCATCGTTGCTAAACTTTGGCTGTTTAGCTAGCATGCACTCATCGCAGAGTTGTGATCATTTTGAGACTCGGTTTGTAAAGTTTCGTCAACAGAACGTGCCTGACACAGAGTCTCCTGTTGTTGTTACATGTGTGAAACGACGACTCTACTCTGGATTTTGTCCGGACATTATCATGTAAAAACAACATTCAGCGTTGCACCCTCTCCTCCGGGACTGAGTTACCATGGTTACGGGAGCACCTGAAACTTTTTAATGATTCTCAGAAAGAAGTTTGTGGTTAGTATGACAGTACAACAACATTGAAACAAGCTTTGCTCACTTTGATTGATTTTGAGATTTTATTTGATTTCATAGACTGAAAATTACATTGAAAAGGCAAACAAGAAAAGTGTGAATAGAACAGCTGTTCACAAGCATCCTCCACTGTTGGTATTTGATGTCTTCATTACAGAACATGGTTGTATGGAGTGGTGCTAAAGTATTATATACTACACAAAGTTCAGGGTCTGTTTTTTAGAAGGTAATCACCTGAGTGTTGATGGTTTCTTCACTGGGATTGAGACGAGTGCCCCTATTGGTTACACCCCCCTTTGTCCCCAGACTACACCACAGGTGCCCTTTTTATTATACTCAGTCCTCAAAACGGACCTGATAAATTCTGAAGTAGTTTAATCTTAATGAATTAATATCATTTATAAAAACATTAACTACTGCAGTGTTGAAATCTGCAGTGATTTTATCTCTCACGACCAGCTTGAAACTGTTCTTAACCATTTCACTCCAGGTCTCTGTCAACATCTGAGAGATTTTATCATAGACCCTTGGGTCAAATTTCAATGAAGAAATAAATTCCTTTCCATTTTCCCCGTGTTTGTCTATGTATGTGTCACGTGTTGCCAATACCATAAGATCATCAACAGCAGAGATAATATCATTTTTAAGGTTGTTTTTTTCTATGTCTTCAACAAGATGAAGTGTCTTTTTGATCATTTTGTCCTTTATTTCTTTTAGTTTTTCTCCTTTTTTCTTTTCCAATTTGAAGGTGACTTTTTTGCTTCTTTCATTGTATGGGTAAAAATCGCTGCTCTGATCTGAGATTTCCAAATCCGTGAGTCCTTTAAAAATATTTGGACCTCTTAGTCCCCAAAACTCTGTAAATGCCACGTGAGTAATGGTTCTATATTTATTGTACCATTCAGTGGCTTTTTCTATAATTAGATACATACAACACTTGATGTTTGGTTTCTCTCTCTTCAAACATGGGCTATTATAGGTGTAAATGAAAATATTTTGCACATTTTTGCCGTTCTTCTGTAGAAATATATCAGTATCTCTAATCAAATTTTCCTCACTGTGTATTGTATCTTTAATATTCTTGTTGTTGTTTTTATGACATGGAAGATACTCCTTGGATTTTAAACCTTTACCATTTCTCATGAAAACAAGAGCAAATGCAAATTGTTTTCCCTTTTTTGTGTGTTTCATATAGTACTGTTTCAGGATAGAGTCTGAGTCTACATATACATCAGCACTAAATGTATTTAATTTCATTATTTGACCAAAAAGGTCCTTTTTGTTATCATAATTTATTTTGTTTTCAAAATGCTCTTGAAGCAGTGGTTGAACATCTATACCTGGTAAATCTTGATTATTGATTATTGTGGGTGAAATCACATCTCTCATCCAGGGAAGAAAACCTATTTGGTTCAACGGTATCCAAATAGTTCTGTCATAATCATCATCCTGCTCCTGGACACCTTCCCTAGATAATGAAAAATAATTTAAACACTTTTTTTATTTAATAATTAATAAAATAATATTAATAATAAAATAAAATAATTTGAATTAGTAATATCATAAAAATGAATATCTGATGTGTCTGATGTTTGTTAGATCTGCTCAACACTATAAATTTACAGTGGGGGAAATAATAATTTGACCCCTTGCCAATTTTGTGATTTTTGCTAAAACTTTACCTTTGGAGCAGGACGAGCTGCTGATTAGGCTGACTGGGTGAAGACATTTCTTCTTCTTCAAGCCTTTCTGGTTGTACGTCGTCTGCTTCTGACAAGATAAGTGAGGACAGAAAGGATGAAAAAAAATAAAAATTACAATCTTGTCATTACCATGTACTTTTGTAGTGCTAATTCTATTTTTTTATAATTCTTTTATGAATCTAATTTTATAATTCTATTTTTATAACTCCAATTTTTGAGTTTGTGAGTGTGCTCCAGTGTGGATGACGGTCGATGGAGTAACACAACGCCTAGAAAAGAATTTTCACTGCGGTCAAGCCAACCGCTCCAACATTACTGCACAGTGTTTTCAAAATAAAATGTGCCTGTGCCTTACTGCTTCTGTACAGCTGCTGTAATGTGTGTTGCCTTCAACACGACACTCCATGGTTTGTACTGTAAGGACTGCTATCACTTACACCTCCTTACATTTGAATGGTCCTCAAAATTTATATGAATATTTTATATGAAAAATACAGCATTTTAGCTCAATAGCTCCCAGGTCATATGACTTAATGACTCCAAATCAGTGGTGGATGACATGACTACACAGGCTGGTTAAGACACACCTCTTTTCAGTAGGTTTGAATATTCCTCATAATTTATATTCATATTTTTTATGAATAATACAGCATTTTCTGCTAAATAGAGCCCATGTCATGTGACCTATTGGCCCAAAATCAGTAGAGCTACACTTGCAGTATGAGACACACCTCTTTTTATAGCATTTTTAACACTTCTAATATTTTCTTATTCATTTTTGACACATTTCATCATGTAAAGATAGCTCATCAGCAGTTTCTTTTCTGAGCTGTTCTGTATCGTTAAAATTGAACAAAATAACACAAAACACAACTGCTTACTCTTCTAATGATTTGACATAAAGATATTAAAGGTGTGGTCCACGTTTGAAGGCTGTGCAGAGGAGACCACCGGGCTCTCTCCGAGGGGAGGGGGAGAGAGAGAGATGCCCGGCCAAGGCTCCGTCCAGCATGGACTAAAACACAGCACGGGCAGTTCAGAAACTATTCAGAATGAGTTAAAAGGAATTTTTAAACGGACAAAGTAGTTTAAACGAGGCTTTATAACAGGCAGCCCTTCTTCCTGGTACCACCACTGATCGTTTTAGTGGTACGCAGTACCGGACAGTACCGGCTTACTTTCTCCCCTGTCTGCGAGCCAGATGCAGTCAGCCACAGGTTGCCGACCCCTGGTTTAATACATGAATACCCACGTTTTATTTTGAAAACCAGAAGTTTCCACACGGAGCAGTAAGCTAGCGCTGACTTTCCCAGTTGTCTTAAAGTATTTATCAAGTGTATTTGTATAGTCCTTTACAATAGCCGAAACGGTACCAAGTTGGCAATAAAGGCGCACTTAAGGGCCACGCAAAAATGAGAGACGACTGTCTTGACCGCTTGAAGTTTAGTAGCAGAAAGTAGTAGTTCACCCAGGGGCAAAAAAGTGGCCCGGGAATTTAGTATCTGACTGGCACACTCGGGCAGGGGCGGCGAATGATGGTGACGGATGCTGTCAATTTTGGCTAATGCCACTGTCTGGCCCTTGTCCATACACAGTAATGTTTTTACAGCCAAGCTAGCCTAAATGTGCAAATAATATTATCACATACAAATAATATTATCGCATTAGAGCCACACACCTGACTAGCTAATCTGTTTTATGCGGGCCAATGCAGTGAGGAGTACGGACATTTACTCGAACTAAAGTCGTCACAACAACAAGGAGCACTGATGAACCAAGTCAAAACTAATGCTAAAGTAATACCAGATTTAATCTTACCTGTCAGGTAAAAAATCTGTAAAGATGAGTCGTCAGCTTCTGAAGTGAGTGAACCGTGATGTGAGTAGTCCCGAGTGCGGTCCAGTCATTTTATGACCTGCTGCGTCATGCCAACTTTTAATACGTGTGAAATTGTAATTGGCTTTCAAGCTCAGGTGAGTGTATTTAAGTTCGGTAAAGTTGATTCAGACTTCCGGGATCAATAAGTAAGAGGCGAAACGAAACAAAATTACTCCACACAGTCTTCTCATGGTCATACTACACTGCCTGTTATTACTCCCCCATGCTCAGAACCTCAGGCAGGTCCACTTGTCCAGTTGAGAACAGCGGATTGTTGGCCTCAACCCACTCTGCTGCATGTTTACAAGTCCTATGGAAAAGACGGAAAAAAGATGTCTGTACCATAGCTGCCACACCAACAGTATCTGACCAATTGATACTGTGAAAAAGTTTATGCCTTCTACTGGTGTGTTCACATCTGAAGGTGAGACCTCCAACAGCTGCTCTTCTTCCTGAAAATACATAGATAAACAAAATGATCAGTTGTAATATTCAAAACACAAGCTCCAAAAAAGAAAAAAAAGAAAAGATCCCATCATTGCCCTCCTCTAATTGGTCTCCCTAGACCTATTAGAGATCTCTAGGTAGACATTAGGTAGAGATGAACAAATTTTAATTTTTAGATCCAGTCATGCATTATCAGACACTTTATTATATATATTTACCTATATACCTGAAACAAGAGAAACTCAGACAGAACTCAAACAAAATAAAAATCTGACCTCAGTAATGTCATCCACTTTCCTTTTTGTCAGCCTAAACACTGGTGGCACCTCACCTCACAGAATGGCTTTAGATTCATCTGTCCAGTGGGCAAACAGCTTTCCATGTCTCAAAAAAATGATTAAACAATAGAAATAAATAAAAACTTCTTGTAACAATTTCAGGTCAAATTAAAGCTGCAAGCAGCATTGAACGGGCCCTCGCACGCAACTCGACGGGCTGGCACGTCGGAAGGCAGCAGTCGGAAAACGCGCGAGCCTTTGACGCTTTCAAAGCGTTTCGTTCAATTGAGCACACACATTAGCCAGAATTGGGACAAACGGTCAAAATATGAGGGAGTGCCACGCCCACACCGTTTCATCAAAATTCATGATTTTGATAACTTTTACTCAGGAAGTCTCTATGAACTCATCTACCAAGTTTGAAGTCAATTGGATAAAATCCCTAGGAGGAGTTAGTTCAAATAGGACCCCTTCTCAGCCAATCTGAAACGGCAAAAAACAGTGATTTTCATTGTCCATTTTAGCCCATTACTCCAAGAGACTTTTTTGTAGGCCTTTCCATGTTCACAGTACGGCTGAGGTTTCAAAATTCTGTGTCCAAAATTGTGGAAAAAATTGTCCTCAGAGAAAACATCAAGGGAGGCGCTATGGAGCAATTTTGCGCCGCCCCCTAATTAATGATGCAGCCGAACTTTGCATCTTATTCATCTTAATAACCACAAGAAGTTTCAGACAGCTCTGACAAGGTATAAGAAAGCCCAACGGTTTTGGCTCAAAATCATGCAAAAAGTCTGGAAACAGCGAAAATGGTGACTTTCATTCTTAAATATCTGGCTTCCTGTTAATTTTGGCCCATTGCTCCAAGAGACTTTTTTGAAGATCTTGCCTCCCTCTACAATTCGGCTGAGGTTTCATAACTCTGTGTCCAAAGCTGTGGCGGGGCTGCCTCCAAGAAAAATGCAAGGGGGCGCTATAGAGCGATTTCGCAGCGCCCTCTCATTAATTATGCAGCCGAACTTTGCATAATAGTGTTCTTAATAACCACAAGAAGTTTCAGACTGGTCTGAGAAAGTATCTGAAAGCACAGCAGCTTTGCTTGAAAATCATCCAAAAAAGTCAATGGAGTTTGTTTTTTTAGCAAAAAAATCTGCACGGTTGACTTTGACGCGCCGTCACGGCCACGGCCTCTGATGAAAAGTTGAAATTCTTTCTCAAATGTCAACCCCAAGGCCTTGACAACATCTCCACCTAGTTTGAGGTGGATATGGTCAATATTTTCCGAGCTGGACGTCATTTCGAAAAAAGTGGTCTTTTCGGTCGCCACTAGGGGGCGCTGTGATAATCTCCAAATATTTTTATGGAAATGCATTCTATGCCAGACTGCGATTATATATGAGAAGTTTGGTGAAGATTGGAGTATTTTTGGCGAAGTTATAGCCTGTCGAAATTTCACGGCAAAACGCCAAATTTCGTGGCCCTGCCCCTCTCACACCGTAAATCGAAAACTTACGATTTTGATAACTTTTCATGGTCGAGGCCTTATGAAACCACACGCCAAGTTTCAAACAGATAGGACGAAAGCCCTAGGAGGAGTTCGTTCAAATACGAGCCCTGAAAATGACCACAAAAACACGAAAACGCCAACTTTGGAACAAAGTGCACGGCGTACGCTTCGATATAGCCCGGGTCTACAGCATGAAGTTTGTGAACTATTGCAGAATGAGTGGAAAGAAATAATCAACAACAGTTCAATGACATCCTTCAGAGAAGACACCACTGAAGGATTCAGCAGTGCAATAGTGCTGTCTTGAGGTTGGGACGTCATTTTGACTGAGGCTGTTTTTGATTGAAGTATCTCCAGTAAAATATCATATACTTCGCTCCTTTGGATCCACTGTATGAAAAATAGAAATCTCACGCACTCTGTGTGTGCAGGCCTCAAGTCTGGGTCCTTATCTGGAACCTGGCCCTGATGGAAGAAATCCTCAGATGTTGTCGTCTCCGGAGCACAGCTGCTTTTTTACTGAGGTGGAAGAAGTTGATGGCCTACATTGACTGATCGTTCTAGACATCCTTACTACTCTTTCAGACCTAATTGTTCCCACATTTGTCATTCAGCCACCACCATGTCCTTGTAATATTATTCGTGTGACTGCATTTTTGGCCTCACAGCCTGTGGAGTTTAAATTTTAGCTTCTGTACACTGAATGAGTCTGGCTTTGCTAAGTTAAGATCTCACAACAACTTTTTCCCCCCTCACTACCTTAAATGTGACTTTGAAGTCATGTACATCCCTGTGCTGTTTCAGAGGTGGAGGGAGTGTCAGACCAGGCTGTGGGTGTTTCTAAACACTGGACTTTGGTTCTGGGACGGGCTTGTCCGGTTGGTTGGTCCTAAGTGATGAGAGATTTAAAAGCATGAGACTACTTCTGCACTCACTACTGCTGTCTACAGTGTGACACTAGTATGAACCATCGAGGGGAGACAAACCCCACCTCAAATGTTTTTCCTCTTTTTTGTATAGATGAGTTGTCAGCCTCTGCTGTGAGTGCAGCGTCAACTACTTACGCACTGTTGTAACTAACTGTGTATTGGCTGCCTTTAAAATAATTTCATTTCATTCATTTCATTTTATATAATCTGTTGTTGCTATTTCAACTTTGATTACGTGAGAGGCTGAAACGTTGATTTTCAAGTTCAGGTCTGGTGTGATTGGGTGTGGACAGAGCAGAATTGAAACTTACTTGCATGTTGAAAAGCACATAGTGAACTCTATTTATGTGAATTATTTTTATCTTTAACACCAGCATGACTTGATTACTTTTTTCAAAATATTTCTTATCAGTCATTTTTCAGCTTATCACTGGATACATAGAGAATTTACAATTAACCTATTAACTGCATATCTTGACTGTGTAAGCAAATGTTGGCAAAGTTACTAAACAACATGTAAACACGATGTAAATAGTAACCTTGACTGTGTATACAGTAAGAGCTTGCTTGCCTTATTCATTCTGAGCTTAAATACATTTAAAAAAAAATATTAGTGTGCTTCTTTTTAAATTCTTCGTCTTTTCAAATCATTATGACGTTATCATCATGAAACTGGAAGAAGCTTCGACTTCACTAGTATGTGCTTTTTTTTGTATTTTTAACATGTTTACTTTTCTTTTTCTGTCTTTTCATTTTAAGATATCTTTACTCATCTCTGTCAATGTCTGCACTGAATAAAAACATTGGAACAGCACATAATTAAAAGACATCTTATCAAGATATGACCCTGGATTTTTATCTTGTGTTCACACCATTTTTGGATATTACATTCAATTAGTCTCTGTGTAAAATCTGTAGTGTATACAGGGATGTTAATTTATATATCGTTTGTGCCAATTCTCAAAGCTCCATGTCAAAAAGGATTACAGTGTATGCTGGGACAATGATATCTAACAAGGTAATGTATCAGTAATAAAACTACTAATAAAGGAAAGGAAAGGAACCTTTGTAAAGTCATGAAGTGCTAGAGGAACCCTACTTTCCCTGTTGATGTCCACACATAAACAAAAGCTATAACAGAGAGCTTTGGTGATTTAACTACAGGCAGATACATGAAAGACTCAGACACACAGAACATGTAATCCAGTAAAATTTTTATTTCCAATTGTAATTCCAAAAAAATATAACGTAAAGGAAACCAAAAAGTCATGGTCCCAGTCAATTTTATATAGTGCCAAATAGTGACACTTTGCATATAGAGCAGATCTAGATCTTACTCTTCAACTCAAATAGTTCCCACCCTGAGCAAGCACTTGGTGACGGTGGCAAGGAAAAACTTCCTTTTAACAGGCAGAAACCTTGAGCAGATCCTGGCTCATTGGTGGATGGCCATCTGCTGCAGCCAATTGAGTCAAAGAGAAAGGGACAGAGAGAAGAAGCACCAATCTGATAAACCTGGAAATAGCTTAATCTTAATGAATTGAGATTAATTATAAAATGATTGACCACTGCAGTGTTGAAATTTGCAGTGATTTCATCTCTCACGGCTAGCATGAAACTACTGTCAACCTTTTCACGCCACATCTGTGAGATTTTATCATGGACCTTTGGATGGAATTTCAGAGAAATAAAGTTCTCTGCATTCTCCAAATGTTTTTCTCTCACATCACATGGTTCACACAGCTTCATGAGATCATTAACAGCAACGATAATAGCATTTTTTTGTTCTTCTTTCTCTCTCCTTTCGACATAAGGGAGTGTCTGCCTGATAATCGTTGCTATTAAAAGTTTTCTGAACTTTTCAGAACTGTCCACTTTGAAGGGGATTTTCTCACATTTTTCAACATATCGATAAAAATCACTGCTTTGATGTGAGATTTCGGAATCCTTGAGATTTCTTAAAGTAGTCGGACCACTTAGACCCCAATCTTTTGTATAAGTAACACATGTAGAAATTCCATATTTATGGTGCCATTGTTTGGCTTTTTCTACAAGCTGCAACATGCAAGGGATGATATTTTGTTTTTCCCTTTTCAAACATGGACTGTTATAAGAATAAATTACAATCCTTTGCACAATCGTTCCGTTGTTTTGTAGAAATTCATCGATTTCCCCAATTAATATTTCCTCACTATGTTTTGTATCTTCATCGTTCTTGTTTTTGTTTCGATGACGTGGATAAAACTTTTGCGATATCCCAAAAATATCATTTTCCATCAAAACAACAGCCAATGCATATTGTTTCCCCGATTCCTGTTTCACAATGGTTGAACTGGTAGACATTGCTTCTTTATATAATATATTATTTAACAATGTAACTGTTTTGATTCCAAAGTAATTTCACTTTACGCGTATGTAATCAATTAAAAGTTTGATACCGTTCCGCAGAGATGAGTTGGCAGCTTCTTCTTCTCTGTCACATTTGCACTTGCTCAATCACTTTATATAACCTGTTGTTGCCATGCCAACCTTCATTACGTGTGCAGGTTCAGGTGAGGCGCAATTGTGGGTGTGGTCAGACCAGAATTGAAACTCACTTACAAGCTATGTTGAAAAGCAGGCAGTGACTTTATTTATGTGAATTATTTTTATTTTTAACACCAGCATGACTTAATCTATTTCAGTCTATTTTATCTTTGTTCAATAAGTGAAGACTTTTCTATTAAAATCTTGTCATTACACTTTTACACAACACTAATGTTGTGAAGTGCTAATTAAAAAAAATCTTCTTCTATAAATGTAATTTTCAGAATTAAAATTGTTATAACTCGAACATACCAGTTGGTTGATTGAAATCGATACTTTTTTGTAGAGATGAGTTGTCAGCCTCTGCTGTGAGTGCAACGTCAACTACTTACAAAACATTGTATCTAATGGTGTGTTGGCTGCCTTTAAAATCATTTCCTTGGTCAGTCATTTTATATAACCTGTTGGCGCTATTTCAACTTGATTGATTACGTGAGAGGCTGAAATGTTGATTTTCAAGTTCAGGTCTGATGTGGTCATGGGTGTGGACAGAGCAGAATTGAAACTTACTTATATGTTTAAAAGCACATAGTGAACTTTTACTTGCCATGCTGCCTAGTAAAAGTACAAGTCAAATATGTGCAAATTTAGACCAACACACCAACCCCAGCATGCAAAGCCATGCCTGTATCATTTATTAGTAAAATGACCTAAAATAATCAAAATCCTACTTAGAATAAAATGAGTTTTACAAGAAACCTGACATGATATAAGAGGGTGCAATAAATTAAAACAAATGAGGTACCTACTCCAGGTGGCTAAACACACCATGCACAACAAAAAACAAGTAAATAAAACACGCAATATTAAAAATGGGCCACCTGTGGTAAGTTACCTAAAACTCAGAGTTCACCAAGTGAAGACTTTTCTATTCTACACTTTATTGTTGTGAAGTGCAAATTCTATTTTTTGTTTGTTTGTTTTCTTCTATAAATGTAATTTTCAGAATTATAATTGTTATAACTCGAACATACCAGTTTAATCTTACTGGTTGATTGAAATCAATACTTTTTTGTATAGATGAGTTGTCAGCCTCTGCTGTGAGTGCAATGTCAACTACTTACATAACATTGTATTGGCTGCCTTTAAAATAATTTTCCTTGGTCAATCATTTTACCATTCATTTTAACCTGTTGGTGCTATTTCAACTTTGATTACGTGAGAGGCTGAAATGTTGATTTTCAAGTTCAGGTCTGGTGTGATCATGGGTGTGGACAGAGAAGAATTGAAACTTACTTGCATGTTGAAAAGCACATAGTGAACTCTATTTATGTGAATTACCTTTATCTTTAACACCAGCATGACTTGCCACCCGGTAGTGTTGTGAAAGGTATATTGAAGGACACATGCAGCACAGCGGAAAATGTTTCTGGTCTCCTAATGTATATAAGTACAGTACAGCTGACATTTCTACTACTTCTACTTCTGTGTGTTCATTAATTTCTTTCTTTGGCCAATCATTTTATGTAATCTCATTTTGTCATGGAAACTTTCATTACATGAGAAGCTGGAAAACAGGTTCAGGTGTGGTGCAGCTGTCGGTGTGATCAGACCAGAATTGCCTTGATGAAGCTTACTCGCACGCTATTTTGAAAGGCAGGCATCAGACTTTATTTACGTGAACAGAATCTTGTCATTCTGTTCATTCCTCTATGCCTGTCATCATACCCACTGCCAGCCACGCAGCCTGGTTTGTTTTTGCCACGCCAAGCCTCATGACGTGTGAGGCCGGAATGCTGGTATTCAAGTCCATAGGCTGGGAAGCCCCAGAGTTTTTTTTCACTCATATGTTGAAACTACATTCCTGTCAAAATGGACATTACAATTTGAACAAACTGTGCATACATAAAAAGGAAGTTCATCAGGTCTGCATCTCCATTTTGTAAAAACTCCAGTCTCGAACTGTCTCCATTGAGTTGCTGTGCCAGTTTTCAAGACATCTACAGACTCAAACTTCTCTGCTGCCACCAGATGTTGTCCAGAGGAATATCACAATACAACTGTGGAAAATGCACTGTGGATGCCTTCTGCTGAAATGGTGCAAAAATGTGAAATGAGCTGAAAAACAGGAAAACAGTGTAGTAGTAACAGTAATAGTGTCATGTGTGTGAAAAAAGTGTGAAGTGTTGAAGTATGTAGAAATAGACAACTTGACAACTGAATAAAGCTTGCTTAAAGCATATTGTACATTAAAGTTCCACATGTAAAGAAATTTTGTCTGTTTTAATATCTCAAAAATGTTTAACACAAATGTTTTAATCATATGCCCACCAGTGTCAACAGTCAGTTTTTGTTCATTTTGGTGATGTGCTTTTAGTATTAAGGTTAGGGTTAGGGTCAAGGGCTAGGGTTAGGTCCGGCCAAGGCGAGCACAGCGCCATCAGAACGGACTCTCTGAGTGGCTCCCCGCCGAGCTAGGGGGCGACAAAGCGCCACAACCCCCCCGACCTCCCGGGCCGTATCTTGGCGAGGGAGAGGCACGGGGGGCGTCATCCCAGAGCTGTCAGCGGTGCCTACCATATATCCGAAGCACAGGCCGCTAGGACGCTGGGGGGCATAGTCGGGGAGGACTGGCCACAACCCTAATTAGGGTCGCAGGCTAGGGTTAGGGTTAGGGTTTCTGGCAAGCCTGGGTCCTAGAGCCACGATCCGGGTGTCTACGGAAAGGTCCAGCTGAGGTGAGTGCAGTGCCATCAGAACGGACTCTCTGGGTGGCTCCCCCGCCGAGCTAGGGGGCGACAAAGCGCCACAACCCCCCCGACCTCCCGGGCCGTATCTCGGCGAGGGAGGGGCAGGGAGAGGCACGGGGGGCGTCATCCCAGAGCTGTCAGCGGTGCCTACCATATATCCGAAGCACAGGCCGCTAGGACGCTGGGGGGCATAGTCGGGGAGGACTGGCCACAACCCTAATTAGGGTCGCAGGCTAGGGTTAGGGTTAGGGTTTCTGGCAAGCCTGGGTCCTAGAGCCACGATCCGGGTGTCTACGGAAAGGTCCAGCTGAGGTGAGTGCAGTGCCATCAGAACGGACTCTCTGGGTGGCTCCCCCGCCGAGCTAGGGGGCGACAAAGCGCCACAACCCCCCCGACCTCCCGGGCCGTATCTCGGCGAGGGAGGGGCAGGGAGAGGCACGGGGGGCGTCATCCCAGAGCTGTCAGCGGTGCCTACCATATATCCGAAGCACAGGCCGCTAGGATGCTGGGGGGCGTAGTCGGGGAGGACTGGCCCCAACCCTAATTAGGGTCGCAGGCTAGGGTTAGGGTTTCTAGCAAGCCTGGGTCCGAGAGCCACGATCCAGGTGTCTACGGAAAGGTCCGGCTGAGGCGAGCGCAGCGCCATCAGAACGGACTCTCATGGTGGCTCCCCCGCCGAGCTAGGGGGCGACAAAGCGCCACAACCCCCCCGACCTCCCAGGCCGTATCTCGGCGAGGGAGGGGCAAGGAGAGGGATGGGGGGCGTCATCCCAGAGCTGTCAGCGGTGCCTACCATATATCAAAGCACAGGCTGCTAGGACGCTGGGGGGCGTAGTCGGGGAGGAGGGGCCCCAACCCTAATTAGGGTCACAGGCTAGGGTTAGGGTTAGGGTTTCTGGCAAGCCTGGGTCTGAGAGCCACGATCCGGGCGTCTACGGAAAGGTCCGGCTGAGGCGAGCGCAGCGCCATCAGAACGGACTCTCTGGGTGGCTCCCCCGCCGAGCTAGGGGACGACAAAGCGCCACAACCCCCCCGACCTCCCGGGCCGTATCTTGGTGAGTGAGGGGCAGGGAGAGGCACGGAGGGCGTCATCCCAGAGCTGTCAGCGGTGCCTACCATATATCCGAAGCACAGGCCGCTAGGACGCTGGGGGGCGTAGTCGGGGAGGACTGGCCCCAACCCTAATTAGGGTCGCAGGCTAGGGTTAGGGTTTCTAGCAAGCCTGGGTCCGAGAGCCACGATCCAGGTGTCTACGGAAAGGTCCGGCTGAGGTGAGCGCAGCGCCATCAGAACGGACTCTCTGGGTGGCTCCCCCGGCGAACTAGGGGGCGACAAAGCGCCACAATCCCCCCGACCTCCCGGGCTGTATCTTGGTGAGGGAGGGGCAGGGAGAGGCATGGGGGGCGTCATCCCAGAGCTGTCAGCGGTGCCTACCATATATCAAAGCACAGGCTGCTAGGACGCTGGGGGGCATAGTCGGGGAGGAGGGGCCCCAACCCTAATTAGGGTCACAGGCTAGGGTTAGGGTTTCTGGCAAGCCTGGGTCTGAGAGCCATGATCCGGGCGTCTACGGAAAGGTCCGGCTGAGGCGAGCGCAGCGCCATCAGAACGGACTCTCTGGGTGGCTCCCCCGTCGAGCTAGGGGACGACAAAGCGCCACAACCCCCCCAACCTCCCGGGCCGTATCTTGGTGAGTGAGGGGCAGGGAGAGGCACGGAGGGCGTCATCCCAGAGCTGTCAGTGGTGCCTACCATACATCTGAAGCACAGGCCGCTAGGACGCTGGGGGGCATAGTCGGGGAGGAGTGGCCCCAACCCTAATTAGGGTCGTGGGCTAGTGTTAGGGTTAGGGTTTCTGGCAAGCCTGGGTCTGAGAGCCATGATCCGGGCGTCTACGGAAAGGTCCGGCTGAGGCGAGCGCAGCGCCATCAGAACGGACTCTCTGGGTGGCTCCCCCGCCGAGCTAGGGGACGACAAAGCGCCACAACCCCCCCAACCTCCCGGGCCGTATCTTGGTGAGTGAGGGGCAGGGAGAGGCACGGAGGGCGTCATCCCAGAGCTGTCAGTGGTGCCTACCATACATCTGAAGCACAGGCCGCTAGGACGCTGGGGGGCATAGTCGGGGAGGAGTGGCCCCAACCCTAATTAGGGTCGTGGGCTAGTGTTAGGGTTAGGGTTTCTGGCAAGCCTGGGTCTGAGAGCCATGATCCGGGCGTCTACGGAAAGGTCCGGCTGAGGCGAGCGCAGCGCCATCAGAACGGACTCTCTGGGTGGCTCCCCCGCCGAGCTAGGGGGCGACAAAGCGCCACAACCCCCCCGACCTCCCGGGCCGTATCTTGGCGAGGGAGAGGCACGGGGGGCGTCATCCCAGAGCTGTCAGCGGTGCCTACCATATATCCGAAGCACAGGCCGCTAGGACGCTGGGGGGCGTAGTCGGGGAGGAGTGGCCCCAACCCTAATTAGGGTCGCAGGCTAGGGTTAGGGTTAGGGTTTCTAGCAAGCCTGGGTCCAAGAGCCACGATCCGGGCGTCTACGGAAAGGTCCGGCCGAGGCGAGCGCAGCGCCATCAGAACGGACTCTCTGGGTGGCTCCCCCGCCGAGCTAGGGGGCGACAAAGCGCCACAACCCCCCGACCTCCCAGGCCGTTTCTCGGCGAGGGAGGGGCAGGGAGAGGCACAGGGGCGTCATCCCAGAGCTGTCAGCGGTGCCTACCATATATCCAAAGCACAGGCTGCTAGGACACTGGGGGGCGTAGTCGGGGACGAGGGGCCCCAACCCTAATTAGGGTCGCAGGCTAGGGTTAGGGTTTCTAGCAAGCCTGGGTCTGAGAGCCACGATCCGGGCGTCTACGGAAAGGTCCAGCTGAGGCGAGCGCAGCTCCATCAGAACGGACTCTCTGGGTGGCTCCCCCGCCGAGCTAGGGCATAAAAGAATCATTTGAACTTTGTTTATGGCCTCAAGGCTTCATGACTTTGTCAGGAACCTTGATTTCAAGAAAATTAACCAAAAAAAAATTCACTACATTATAAAATGCTCTGATTGAAATTGTGTCATCTATTTTAGGTTCAGTTTCAACCTGTTTATAAATATGAGATTATAAAACAATAATTAGAGACAAAATTGAAATCAAAGTGCACTATCAGCCAACACACTGACAACCACGTCCTCTCCCAATCATATGACCTTCAGGGGATGCACCAACCCAACCCACACACCAACCCAAAGAGGCAAAGCCACAACCCCCGTCAGGCCACCCAAATCTAAAAGAAAGAGGTGTGAGGTCTGCCCAAGCAGTAAAGACAGAAAGACAAATGTAATGTGCTTCCAATGCAAGAAATATCTCTGCAAAGAACACACAAAAAGTGTCACTTTTTGCCACACATGCATCTGGACACACACACACACACACACACATGCACACATACACACACACACACACACACACATACAAGCATGTTCTTGCACTCAGAAACTTTTACTCTGATTTAGCTTTATAATAGTTTTGGAAGTAGCAATTGATTTCTGTTGGTTTGATTTGTTTGATTGGTTGTTGTTTATTGTTTGAACTTGCAAATCAATATTTTGTGTCATGACCTGTTCTGTGTTTCAATATGTTCATATTGAAGTTCTATTGCTGACAAAAATATATATATTTTTTTGCATTTTCTTGAAGAAAACATATATGGGTCGAAACTGACCCATGCCACCATAGAGGTTACTATAGTTATTAATTTTAAAATGAACAAATTAATCAGGCATATTCATTTCAGAGATGTGTTCTGTAACCCTCAGTAATATTCAGGTAATACAAGAACCATGTATTTATTTGATTCTCTTGAGGTTAATTTTTCTTTTTTTTAAATTAAAATTGAGAGTTATAATGATTTTTAAAAAAAGGCCCAAAGGCCCATGCCAAAAATATTAAACCCAATATTTTCATGGATAAGGAAGCCTAACAAGGTAACCAAGAGATGAGAAAAAAATTGGATGATAGGATATTGTTTTTAGTGTATTCCAAAGCTGATTTAAGACACGGGTCGAAACCGACCCGCTAACACCGGGGGTGGAAACAGAAAGCTAAGACAGGAGGAAGGTTAAAGGATCTCAGGGAGCTTATTGCAACCCCTTGTGGTAGAAGTGGAATATTGTTATAAATGCTGGTGCAGGTGGAAATGTGAAAGACAGTTGCCGCTCAATATCAACCGATTTGTGTGTTCACGTGGGTAAAGTATGAACATCTTCTTGTTTTTACCTCGTAAATGTTTTGCTAACAGATCTCTGACTGATTTCTGATTTGATTTTTTATTTCTTTAGTTGTTTTTGATTTCATGCATGTTTCAGTTGCTAGATTAGTCCTCTGTAAGTTTAGTTGTTTTGTGGTTGTGGTTGTGGTTATATCCCTGATTTGACACTTATTGTCAGGCTTTTAGTTTGTGGACAGACTTCCTGTTTTATTTTGGTTTCCCTCACTTCCTTTTCGTGTTCATTCTTGGTTTCTTTACTCCCTATGATTACCTATTGTTTTCACCTGTGTCTCGTTTGCTCCTCCCCTCATGTGTATTTAAGCCTGCCTCTCCCAGTGTGTCTTTGTTAGATTGTCTTCTTCCCTGTAAGTAACTCTCTGGCGTTTTCAGTATTGTTTCCTCGTGCACCAACCCTGTTTTGTTTCCTCGACCCGTTTTTGCCTCATGATTTTGTACTTTTGCCCCGCTGACTGCCTTTTTGTGTACCGAATCCGGACCGTTAATAAACCGCCTCTCTACACCTGTCAGTCTCTGGTCTGCTCTATGGGTCCTGTTGCCTGTCTGACCCTGACACTTATAAGCTTAACTTATACATTTCAGTTTTAATAGCAAAACTTATTTCCCCATGTACCTGTGTCATCATTGTTGCAGTATTTTGTCAGTCTGTGTGTTTTAATACAACAGTATTGTCGTTAATACAACAGTGGGTACTTTTTTTGTTGGATGATGAACATTATTGTGAATTATTACATTTTTGTCAGGATCCTGATGTCCTGATGTGAATCTGCTCCAGCAGGCCAAGCAGCAAAAACAAAACATGCTCCTCTACAGGAGACACACGTGTGCACATTTGGTTACAATCAGGAGCTCGCTTTGCCTTTTTCTTTTCCGTTTTTGTTAAGGCCTCATTGTTTCCCATTTACGATGGCAAGTATAACTTACCTCCCAAATTTGCAGTCTCCCTCTCTGCCGAATTTTTAAAAATAAGAGCTGAGAACAATCACCAATAAAAGTAGGCATTGAGGTAGGATTTAAAAAAAAAAAATTACACTCAACTTCAAAACATAGGAGCAGCAAAATCTTGGTCACCTCTGGTCTAGTAAGGTGAATTATTCAAAGAAGGCCTGTTTTCACCTGCTTTCAGTTGCTCTGTTGGACATGCTGACATTCAACTTTCATATCAGAATGACCTTATGACTTTCGATTTCATGCAAATATATAATAACAGGCGCCATGTTTACAGAACAGCTGTAACACTAGCTCTCAACACTTGGTGGAGCTGACTGCCCAGCCAATAAAGAGCGAATAGGATGGTGATCACAATCTGCATGTGGCGACACAAAACTTGGCGACAGCTTTGAGCTGAAGGGGGCAGTCACACTCTGTGGAGTATAGTTGGCTTAATTTGATACCTGTTTTTAATTAAAAATGTAGAAAGATTTAATGGAGGTTCGCAGGAAACTGATATATTACTTTCATTTCGTCCTTTGGAGACTATAAATTTATTTCCACATAACAGCTTGTTTCCTGTCAGGGTGCTTTGCAGCGTTCATGACACACACTTTATTTTCCTCCCAGGTATCACGAGTAAGGTGATGTCTTTTAACCCAAACACGGCCCCGTAAACTGGCCTGTCAGACGCCGCTTGGCCACATCCCTACTGAAGTGTGAGGAGGCTACTGTTCCTTCTACACTCTACCTCTGAGACGTACAGTTTTCGACAGCTTATGTAACGCGTCAGCTAAACTGAGAGAGACATTTGTGTGTGTGTGTGCGTGCATGTGCACGTGTGTTCCAGGACATACAATATCAGTGTTTTTAGAGGGCTGAAGGTGCTGACAGGGGCAAGGAGTCGGGTCACGACCTATCTGTCCTGTCTCTTTGTGTTCGAGGTGCAAACGCACATGCATGCATGCATGTGCGTCATTGTGTGCACGGATGTACTGTATGTGCAGGTGTGTGTGGTCATAGCAGGGGTCAGTATGTCAGATCCTACAAAATGGTTGCTGTTGGAAACACCCGCACGTGCTCCTGCTATGGCGCTTCGGAGGTGAGAGTCATTAAAAGGCTAACTAATGGGTCAAATAGTTGATATGTGGTGTTCTGGGGTTGTCTGTCTGGGGTTTTTCTTACATGGAGACACATCTCGGTGCATTTTCTGCTCGCGTATGAACCTTCTTATGTCCTTGAGAAGAGATCTGTACTTTAGATTCCGCGCTAATGTGCTATTGTTGATCGATTTATAGCTTTTCCACTGTCATTCCTAGAGAGAGAGAGTATGTTGTTGTTGTTACAGTGCGTCTTCGACGATGTGGCCAACATACACAGAGCCAGCCACTCTCTCTGAACTAAACCCAGCTCCTACTTGCTTTGCCTTTGTAAAGCTCTTGTTTGCTTTCTCCATGATTCTTGTTTCTGCTCTTGTTATTTCCTCTCATCTCTTTTATCTATTTCCATCTTCTTTTTCTCTGTTTTTCCAGCACAGTGGTAGAAAGGATCGCAGGTATCCATAGCAACATGTTTGCGCGTGTGTTGTACGAGCGTGTGTGTGAGATCTGTGTGTGTGTGTGTGTGTGTATAAGCTCTTGTCCGAGACACAATGTGGTAATTACCGGAGCTTACCTCGGCGCTAATTAACCGTCGCCGTGGTAATTGGAAGGGTCAAGTGAGCAGGACGATTGGCTCACCTTCCTGCATCATCCGCCACCCTCTCCTCTTCCATCCCTCGCTCCCTTTCTCCTCCGCTGGCAACTTTGCTACTCCACCTTCACCCCTGTATCTCACTCTCCTTCCCTCGTGTCCTCCTCTCTTCCCTCCTTTCTCTTTTTCATGCTTTCCTCTCAGCCTCCTCACAGTCACTTTAATACCATGAGGACCACTGCTGTCATCTCTCTCTGTGACTTCTTGGTGGTGTTGTTTTGGATGGGAGAGTTATCACAAGATATTTGGCTACCATCCCTGAAAACCCCCCTCCCTCACTCATCTGCTCAACCTGATTGGGCAGACTGACAGCTGGCTGCCAACCAGAGGTGGAGCTTTTGACCTTCACAGACTTCCAGGAGTCCACAGCAGCTTTTTATGAACTTACCTGGAAATGTTCACAAAAACCTGGTATATTTTGTGCCTTCAGGTGACAGCGATAAACAAGAGTGTGTTTGTACCGTTAAACATGAAAAATGGCTCATTGTGAGCTTCATTTTTGCTGCAAAATCTTTTATGTTTTTTAAGATTTTTTAAACTGTATTGAGTTTCACATTTGTGAATCTATTACCAAGTGTGAGTGTAAAGTCCTTCTTTTGTTGTTTGTTTGAACCTATGTATCTTTTTGGTGAGTTTCAGCACATTGTTTAGCTGTCTGCCTACAACTTTACTGTTTTAAGTTCACTCTCACCACTCTAATAGAGCAGGCAGCTTTAGTGAAAAAGACCCACCAGCTACCAGATCAGACAGACACCATTGAAGACAAGCTGGTGAACACAGTGGAGCATCAACTATCTTTCTCCTGTATGACTGAAGCACCTGTAAAAGGTGATAATATGTCAATGTCATATTGTTTTCACGGACCCAAAGTGGCCAGAAAATCACGCTTAACGGATGTAAATGTATTGCAATGAAACATCCATAGCACGATTCAATTAAAAAATATTTGAATTACTTTGCTTTTGTATTCCTCCATGCAGACATGAGTAGGACATATTTAACTATGCGAAGAACAACCCAATTTAGATAATAATTTTGAAATTTAAAATCTTCGAAGATTACAATATTAGAAAATAGCATTTTGATTGATCATCAACATGGTTGCTCAAACAGCACCCACCTGTCAATCAAAGTTGTCGGATCATGAACGGGTAAATTAGCTAGAGAGACCAACAGCTTGTACCAGGCTGTAAACATGTTTATTTCTGCTGTGAAGTTGGACATTTTAACATGGGGGCCTATGGAGACTGACTCGTTCTGTAACCAGCCTCAAGTGGAAGTTTGAGGAACTGCAGTTTTTGGCACTTCATTGGCTTCACTTCACAGCCACTTGGTGAAAATGTTATCTATATCTATGTAATACATCTATGTTATACATAAATCTGCACTCATGTTATAACATACAAAGACAAGCTGTGTGTACATTTGAGGTGATGTGATCTGAAGACCGTTCAGGTGACTTGGGGACAGTCTTAATATTTTAATCATGTGTCCACAGATAGTAGGCTTGGATTGACTTAGTCCCTCACCTCTGGCACTGCATCTGCCACTGCTGGCCTGGGATTTAATCCTATCAGAGCTTTCTGTCTCCCCTCTCTCCACCTCGACCTGTATTTGTCTGTTTTCCTGCTTTCTGAATGAAAAGAGTTTATTTCACTCTGAGGAAAAAAAGGGAAATAAGCAGTATCTCATTTTTGTCTTTTGCTACACTGACACACAAATATATCCTGCATGGACTCCCCATGTCTTTCCTCCTTTCTGGCAAAGAGCTGAAGGTTGCCAGTGCTGCTTTCTAGACATCACCCACTTCTTCTTCCTATCCCCTCTATCACTCCTTGGGGGTTTCAAATTCTCCTCATCTTTCTTGTTCTCCAGGCTCATGAAAAGAAATCCATCTGCCCTTTAGGGGAAAGAGTAAAAAATAGTCCTGCCGCTTAAATCAGACAGAAGAATGGATACAGGTCTTTAGAAAAGAAGTGAAATGGTGGATAGTGGAAACTAAAGTGTTCACTGGAGCGCCAAGGTGAGGAAGCGTTGAAATATTTGACATTACATATGGATAGAGAGGAAGGATGGAAGGGAAGACAAGCGGGAGTGATGGAGGGGAGGACTGAAAGTCAAAAGTGTGGTGAAAGAGAGGTCAGAAAAGAGTGTCAGATGCAGATGCAAAAAAAAAAAGCCCAGACTGATGAGGAAGAGGATGGACGGAGTGAGCGATGAAAGAGCTGGAAGAGGGGAGATAAGGTGAGACGTGTCTTTGACATCATTACCGTCAGCAGGGCTTGTGTTTACCGCTCGGCTCTTGTTTACGGAGGAACTCATACTGCGAGGACACCTGGTGAGCTGTCAACACACATGCACGCACACACACACACACACACACACCAGCCGTCAATGTGGCGCTCTCCATGGTGCTGAACCCAACATGAAGGAGCCCAGAGCAGAGCAGAACGGGGCAGGCCTCCTCCTCTGCTCTCCTTATGGAGAGGTTCCTGCCAGAGGGGGAGAACCAGGGGGGAGGGATAGAGGAGGAGGAGGGGGGGGATCTATATTTAACCACTCTGCTCATTGTTTATTAATGAGCGGGTGTTTAGTCAGACCTGGGGTGCTGTTTAATGTATGATGACAACGTCGCTCTCCAGGGACCTTTCCCATACTCCTCGGCCTTGCGTTTTACATAACCGACACAGATTTTGGGGGGTGGGGGAGGGTTGGGAAGGTTGGCCATGGGTAGGGGTTGATGTGTAATCTAATGTGCGTGCACGCAGACGAAAGCATATCCTCTCCCTTGATGCTGAGTGGTGTACACATGGGGAGGTTTAACAAGGGGCCACGCTGAGGTTCCCATTTCTTCTGTGTGCTGGGAGCAATCTAGAAATGCAGCTGAGAAGCAGAAGGCCTCTTTTGATATGATATGATGGCATGCACACATTTGATAAAACTAGTATGCAGCTTGCCCATGATGGTACATAAAGACAGATTTCAAATAGACTTGGCTAACCGTCCGCCTCCTCGAACCATCACTGCAGAATCTTGGTGTTACATCAGTGTTCGGACCTTTCTGTTTGTTCAGGAAGTTAGAGATTAGACAATGTCTCAGCTGAATGACTGGAAACTGTTATTTATTTATTCCCCTCATGGCTGCTATAATGCTCCACATAATATCACAAGTAGAAAACATCATTACCTGATTCAGCTGCCAAGATCTTAACCTGAACCAAGAAACAAGATCATATTTCAGAGATGCTTTGTGTCCCTTCACCTTTAGTTTCATTCTTTTTTAAGATTTTAGTAACTTTTAAAACTCAGATCGGCTGTATGGCTAATTATATCATTGAGCTGTTTACATACTGTGTTGCTCCTTGCCACTTGAGTTCTTCAGACGCTTTCCTCCTCGTTATTTTAAGGCTGGGATCTGATGATGGTCACTTTCACTTGAAATGAAATGAATAATTCAGCGCTTTCTGCTCATCTTACACCTTACAGGTTTTTAATATTTCCGTCATGATGGTTTTAATATTTATTTTTTTCTTGGGTTTCAGATGTGGGCATGGTGTTACATGTAGATATAATGTTTTTATTTGATTGTGTGAATGTATTTTACATAAAGAGAGAGAGAGAGTGTGTGTCAAAGTGAAACTAAGACCCTCCAGTTTCATTCCAGAAGCAAGAAAACATCATTCAAAATCACACTGATTTGTATCAGTACTAACGACTAAAAATCTCACCCTAGAGCTGCGGTTAGTTGAGATGTCTGTAATAACAGCAGGGCAGAGAGGAGCGAGCTGTTTTTAGACAGCAGAGGGGAACAAGTAGGAACTGGAAAAATTAATAGAGCGTTGGTGAGTGTTATGACCATGGACAAAGTTACAGTGACATACTGCACTGTCTTCGATGCAAATTTTCTTGAGTTGTAGTTTTTTCTGTGCCCACAAATGATTCAACTTTGAAGGTTTCAATTTTCAACTGTTCAATGAAGCACTTTATAACTTTGTTTTGGAAAGTGCCATTTATTAAAGTTTAATATTATTTCTTATAATAAACTTCATGGCTGTTAGATGAATGAATTAAACTTAGATAGTGCGCTTTCATTTTATAAACGCTACGACACAAACATTTTCCGATGGCTCCCCTCCGCATCTCCCTTCCTCACACACTGATCTACACGTACACAAACATGCATACACTACGCAGAGATGCGCCGACGCCTTGGACATGCTCGTAGTAGTCTGAACACAGACAGTGAATGAAGAAATCCTGTTGAGGCGTGCATGAGTGACACAGGCTCGTCCTGACAGTTGCCCAGAAGACCTCTCTGGGTGCAGAGCAGAGGAGTGAGAACAAACCAATTTGTTTCCCCATGCCAAGCCAATGAGCATAGAGAAACACACACACACATGCACGCACACACACACATAAACAAACACATGCAGGCACACAGGAGGGGTGAGTCACGAGAACTCAGGGCATCCGCTGAGCTTTAATGTGCTGAACAGACAGGAACGAGAGAAACAAGAAGAGAGAGAGAAGAAAGGCTGGAGGTGGCAGAAAAACACAAGGCTGAGAGAAGGAGGGGGAATGAAGAAACGAGGATAGGTTGGTGAGGTGGCAGATGATTACGGAGGGGTACAAAGAGGGATATACTGTAGCTTGATTGTAGCATAAATACATAATAATGTAACATAAAGCAGAATTTAATTAACATTCAAATAATCTGTGCTTTAATAAGGCTGTTATTACTATGGGGACATTTAATTTGCATCACACTCACACACACACACACACACACACACACACACACGGAGTGCACCGCGTACTAAGAAAGTACCGCAGCGATCATCAATAATGAAGACGAGAGAATTTGGAAGACAACAGAACAAATGAATCATACTAGTCCAGAGAACAGGGCAGACAAATGACAGCATTAACACCTGCCTGTGTGTGTGTGTGTGTGTGTGTTCATGGGAAGCTGACAA
Source organism: Nibea coibor (assembly GCA_023373845.1). Lineage (NCBI taxonomy): Eukaryota > Metazoa > Chordata > Actinopteri > Sciaenidae > Nibea > Nibea coibor. Next base: position 11,284,778 of record CM041739.1, on the reverse strand, counting down.
AATGACAAAACCACAAAACAAACGAGTATAAAATACCCAGAAAGGAGCAAGACCACCCTCACCTTCAGAGCAGCGTCAGCCCGTCACGACGCTCACGGGGAACCAAGTTTGTTGTTTCTGTTTTTCATTTTCCGAGCTGGCACTGGAATATGTTTGGATTGAGATTATTCAGAATGCATGTGTTAATCTACACTGACATTTAAATAAAGTGAAACTTCAGGAGTCCTGGGTCAGTTATCAAGACAAAAATTGCTTTGACTCAACTTCGACATCAGGATCGGGCAGATTGTAAAAATAGCTTGCTAATGCAAACAGTAACAACAAGAGTGGTCTTCAGCCAAAGACCCTAATAATTAATGAATAATAATTAACCCTTTCATCCATGACACAACCCCATTGGAAAGAAAACTGTCCTTGAAAGATTACAAAGACAAAAAGTAAAAAACAGTTAATAAAATATGACTATATAATGATATATATCACTTGATGTATCATACTATATTAATAAAGGTAAAATGTGTCATTATGATTATTTTGCTACACATTTCAAAACATATATACATTTAATAACTAAACAATAATTTGAGTTTGTATCTAAAATCTGTAAATTCCATAAATTCCTAACCCCAGTCTGAGCTTTGTTACGGGAAAGGACAAAAATCTATAGGTGAGGAGGAAATTTATATTTTTATGTTTAATTTAATTTATCACACGTCAGCTTTATTGTAAAAAGCAGCTGTAATTTATATTTTCATACTGTGTCAATACTCATAGTAATCAGTCTACTCAAAACGATGGCCTTAATCTGCAGCTCCACTCGCCTTTATCGAGCATTATAATTAGTTTCAGCTCATTGTTTAGCTGTTGGCCCACAACTTTACAGTTTTGGTTCATTTTCTTTAGCCACAGTAGGCAGCTGTTTTCAATGAATCCACGTGTGGAGACCAAAAACTGAGGAAAAACATTTGTCAAGTGACCAGAAAATAAAGTACAACACAAGCAGGAACAAGTTGTGCAAATAACATTGACCTATGCCTATTCTCACATCTAGCATTTACTATGAGGCAACATTATCATTCATGTGGAGTTGTGTTTGGGGCCACCTGATGAATGTAAGTCCAATATTCACTCTCTTTTAGCTCCGTTTTTGGTCTCCACTAACTCCTGTGGGGGAATATCTGGCTCTTTTAGCTGTGATATGCTCCACAACATTCACCAGCTAGTTGCTAAATGTGTCTGCCTGCTGTTTGGTGCTGAGCAGGGAAGTGAAGTTTTAAAGAGCAGAAAAAAGTGAGAGTACACCGAAAACAACAACAACAACAACAAAACAGTGAGACGCTAAGCTTAAGATGAAGTGTTATTTTTCTGTAGGTTTCTGGTCATCACAGCTCTCATCTTGTTGTTATATAAAACATTAATTATAACTACTTTAAAGTGGATTTCACTATAGAGACGTGGAAAGGGTTTCTCTTTGCAGAGCACAAGTAATCATCAGAATAATTGAATCCAGTTTGACGGCAGCCCAGATCATCAACATTAACACTAGACATCATTTCACTGTCTCCGTGTGTCAACTCATGCAGGATGTAGGAAAGCCTATAGGGATAAATGATCCAAACTACTGAGACTAAAATACTGTATGACTGTGTTTTTCGCAATTATTGCACATAAATTTTTTTCAAAAGTTTTGTTATTGATGCAGCACATATAGCATTTGATGACCAGCTTAATATGTCTCTTTTGCAGGAGTGATACAAGTTACTGCTTCGATTTATGTCATGTTGTTTCAGTTTAACCACATCTTGTATGTCTTGTATATCTTGTATGTGTGTGTGTGTACATAGTTTTGTGACTGTGAAGTGCACAGTGCTTGAACTCCAGTGTGTGTGTTCGTCGTTTGCACACGCTCGTCGATGTGTGTGTGTGATCGCATTGTGCTCTAAGTATTCTAGTCTGCATTATTTAAGGCGGGGCATTACATTATTTGTCTTTATGTAACAGCTGCCCTGAGCAGCTGACATCCCGCGTGTTTGTGTGTAGGTGTGTGCTGTACAGTAAAGAACCTTCGAGTCCATGTTTACATAAGAGTAGCAGGCATTTCACTGCTCCGTGGCGTCGGGAAAGCCCTTTTCCACCCACATCCGCTGCTGCATTCGGTTAGCGAGAGCCGAGTCCACACACACACGCACACACACACTACAACTGTCGCCTTGAATAATGAAACACGACCCTCTTGATATGGCTTCATAAATATTACATCAATAATCTGACATTAATGGGTTTTCCTTCCATGTAATCCTGCCTTCTTATTTGTTTAAAGCGGGCGCACCAACAACAGAAACTCCTGAAAAGTCAGAAGTCACACCTCATGCACATGCAGTGTGTTTTTAGACAACAATATTACAAGCCGTTGACCAAATATATTTGTTTACGGTGCGCAGCATCAGCATATTAATTAAAACACATTGTATTTAAAGCATTGTGGTCAGTGAATAATAGATGTTTTATGTTTAAACTGCTGTCTGCCGACTATAGGTGTTGATGTCTCGCTGTGATCGCCGGCCTCACAGCTGTTACAGCATGGGGGAAGCCCTTTGTACATCTGTGTGTGCTTGTGTGTATGTGCGTGTTTGCTTTTGTAATGAGGCTGCTGGTTTCTGGGGAAAGCCCAAGGGCTAACCTCCACCCACTCACTGTTTCTGGATACCTCTCTGTGCATCACTGTGTCTGTGTGTGCGTGTGCGTGTGCTTTCAGGGGTTAGTGTATGTTCACTCTATGCAAATCTACACTCCTCAGTTTTATGTTCCAAGGGCACAGACGAGGCTCGAGCTCCGTCTTCTTTATATGTAGCTTAAGTATAACAGGAGAAGGTGACTGTGTGTCTGTGATCATGGAGTCTGAACTGAGGTATTACGAAAACAGCTAAGCCATGAACCAGGAGATCCTCATATATAGACCACATTTAAACCTATCGCTTTTTTACTGTGTGCGACTATTTGACCCAGAGCCACTTACATTAAGCGGCGAGGCCAAGTGAATGTTTTCATTCACTCAGTAAAATCATCTTCTCTTCGCTAACAATGAAACAAAGTGCATGAGATGCTTTGCCGAGTAGCAGATATGAGGGCCTTGAGACATCGTTTGCTATTTCCAACACACAAATTTGACATAATTAACTGTTTAAATGCCTTTTATTACCCTTTTTTTAAAAAAAAAGAGTTTTAAAATCTCTTTCAATTTGAATTATTATTATCTTTTCCGAGCTCTGTGGATGGCCGTGTAAAGCCTCACAGAGCTGCCAGCATTACTGTAAATCAAAGTTCACTTGTCTTTTAGAGCAAATTATTCCGCTAAGCAATGACTCACGAGCATCATGTCACATTTTCGCTCTGACTGAAGAGTTCAGACCAAGAGAGATTAGTCAGAAATGCAGTCCTGCGTTAATACTTAAGGACTGCTTGAGTTTAGACTGCACCGAAACTCTTATTCTGAAAATTGGATAACATGAATCACCGTGAGCTGTCAAGGATTTATTGTATATTTTCTTCACGAGGCAATAGACACTCACAAAACATGCCCAAAAACTTCTCCCAAAATAAGATTGCCTTGAAACTCTTGAAGTACCACGACAAAAAGGCACATTTAACGCCTCAACAAAACTGAAACAACTTATGACTTCTTTTTCTGCCGCGTTTTCCAGAGAGCCAAGCTCTCATCATCGCTGATTAAAATCTACAGCGTCACCACCTGTTATCTGATCTTCTGAATCTTTTTAACCAGTGTGTGTAGTGGAGCCGAAACTGACACAAGTGCATCGTCATCCTACCACATAACACACACACAAAAAACAAAAAAACACGAAACAAGAATCACCACGTCAACGTGACACCCGCTCTGCCAAATGCCAGAGGAAACCCCATGAAGGAGCGGTACACCTCTGTGTCATGTGACAGTGTTCACACCATTTGTTTCTGAATTAATTCCCACCATTATTGACTAATCAGCCGTCTGCCTGTGTGTGGAGTGATACAGAGTGTGATGTGTGTGTGTGTGTGTGTGTGGGTGAGGTAATAAGTAGAGCCTGGAAGTAGCAGTGCTGTGGGAGGAAAGGTACTGGCTGTTATTGGATGTAGAGTGGGAGGCAGGCAGGCAGAAGCAGGGCTCCCCTGGTTACTGTTGCTCTGTGGGTGGCTACCAGCAGCCAGGCTCTCCTCATGACACTGTCGCTGGGCTGAGGGGGCGATGGACGGGACTACCTCTCTCCCTCTCGCTGTCTCTTCAACTCACACTCCACGCCCCCTTCCTGTGCCTGTTGTCTTCTTTCTTCTATTTTTTTCTTCCTCTCCTACTTCTTCTTTTCCACCAACACAATCTTTCACTTTCTTCAGTCCCCGCATCTTGTGGTCCCTCCGCTCTGTTTCTCCTTTATGGGTTTTCCCTCAGTCCCTCTCCCACGCCGCCTCCAACTCCAACTCCCTCCGGCCTTGAATGGAGGTTTCTGAACTCCGCGGTGGTCTGAGGAAAGACCTTTTCTCCACCGCCCCAGTTTTTCTACCCACCTGTCTGAACCCCTGCTCTCCTTTCACCTTCTCCATTTCTTCCTTCCTGCCGGCTTTCTTTTTCTTACATTGATCCCAACGCACAGTAACAACCGCAGTTCACGTATGCTTGTAATATCACTGTCTTTATCCCCTATTCTCATTTGTCTTTCTCTTGGCTTTGTTTCCTTTGGCCATCACTGTGTGCGTCAATGCCTAATGCCTCTTTTCACTGAGTTTTCTGTTGCTATCTTTATTGCTGGATCTGTGTGTGTGTGTGCGTGTGTGTGTGTGTGTGTGTGGTCAGCTGTTCTTAGCGCTGCACAACTGATGTCAGATTGGATAGTCTCAAAGCAATAAGGCAGTAATCTCTTAAAGGCCCAGAGGCCTTTAAGTCCACACCTTCTCTCGTCTCTCTCCTCATACTCCTTTACCCCCCTCCATCCTTCTCACCTTTAGAAAGAAAGACTATATTACCTCCAAATGGATCTTTTGGTGCGGCGATGCCCTCCTAGCTCTCACACGCGCACACACACCGATGCATACATGCGTGCTTACACACTCACAAAAAGTGCGTGTACACACTCACGCTCCTCTGGACGTTGCTCAGCACCCACCATCTTTATGAAGCTGAGAATTATCCCACCATAGGTAATCATAACTTGCCATACCTGGGACTCATACAAATACACCTTGGCCCCTCTTCTCTTATAATGTGTATACAATGATCTAATATAGACGCCACAGACCAGGGCTTGATAGTCTTGAAACCGGTGGGAATATTCGGCGCTCTGTTCAGTCTCTCGACTGTGTGACATTTCTGCGGTAGACACGAGCACCGTTTCATATTTCCCTCATCCTTCTGTGTGTTTACACTGAGGAATAGCTTCAGAGCACAGAAGCATTAAAACCATGTCTTCATAGCAGCGTGCACAGAAATAGAAGCACGTCATGTCGTTTGATACAAAATGTGCGCTTTGGGTGAGCGTGAAGGCAGCACGGGCAGACGGACAGGAGAGAGAGCTGCCCCCAAGCTGGCACTTATATAACAATATGTCTAGGATATATAGCACACAGAGGATCCATACTGTTTGGTCAACAGTAGAGTCATTTAATACAGGCCTGCAGGAGCCTGATGTGCTGATGTGCTGATGTGCATATGCATCCCACAATATTTTCCACTGCCTCAAAGTTTAGAAGAAACTTGTGCTGATAGCACTTCTGCGAAAGTTTATATTTGGTACTCGAGAGCCAGAACTGTACCAGCCAGGAACAGGCCTGGGTTGCATGCTTAGATTTTCTTTGAATCCTGAGCTGTCTCTATAGCAACCACTGTAGGCAGTTGCTGTGGTAATCACTAGCTGTTCCTGCCCCTGGCATCGTTAAGTGTTTGAAGTTGTCCCAGAGGTGCTCCGCTGAAAGGGTTAACTCCACCGCTCTGCTGATAGACGTGTTCGCCAGCACACTTATTTGTCTCTTTGATGTTTCCCAGCGAAGGGGTTATCTGGCATCCGGGTCTATCTGGAGGTGTTTGGAGTGAACGAGTGGTGAGACACAGTCTGACATTGATGCTAAAGCCAAAAGAATAGGTCAATGTGTCTGCTGGTTTGTAGATGTGCTACACAAACGAGATGCCCACCACTCAGCGCAGCGTGGCGCCTGCGGGTGAAGGGGTGTCAGAAGCCGTTAGCCAAAGAGAGGCAACGAGCGCTGACACCAGTCAGAATGGCAGATGTCCACACGACTAGGCAGGGTGGCACATGAGGGCACGGGACAGGCCAGGACTGGCTTGTAGAGGCTGTCCCCCCTGGACATGGCAGGAAGCAGACAGAGGCGTTTCTAACATGGGCAGCAGACTGCACCCACCACAGCCTGACCTCTTATAAACTCAGAGCCACATTAAAGGCTGACAAAATTGATTAGGAGCTGATACCGGCAGTGACCTGATGGAGCAGCGTGTGTTTACTTGTGCTTCTATCTTTGTGAGAACCAAGAGTTTTAAACCTCCAGAGTGAGGACGTTTTCACTTATCCAAGTGTTAACCTCAAGGCAGAGCACAGGAACAAGGTGCTTTAGGTTATGTCACTGCCGTGGTTTGGGTTAATGATAGGGAATATTGAGTAAATGCAGCAAAAGAAGAGTCCTCACAATGACACAAGCACAAAAGCATGTGTGTGAGTGACACGCTGTGTATAAGAGTGCGTCGGTGGTCCTGTTTTTACAGATTTGTGCCAAGGCCTGTCAAATCTGACAGCACAAATAAATTGTCTTGGCAGAATAGATATTGAACACAACCATCATGTTACTGTCAATCTCCGCTCCAGACCAGCACCCCCTTGTGGGCAAAACCTCTGACCACATGTGTACGCTTCGGAGGCAACTCGCATTGTTCCCCCGCCCTGTTTGTGCAACTTCTGTTTCGGATCAGGGTAAATTGGTTTTGTCATCCAGAAGCAGCACCTAAACAGAACCAGGTGTTGTCCATCGTACATCCGGCGTTCAGTGTAAGAAGTTGGAAGATGACGGTCAGGCTTTTCAAACATCTGTCACGATTTTAGAGTTAACATTCAATGTCAACATTAATAGAAGAGCTAAAGAAATGAACAGCAGAGTTCGTGTTTTTCTGGGGTGCTTTGAATGTTTTACCAGAGCACAGCTAACTCGATATCCCGCTGAAACCCACGAAAACTGACAAGCTCCTTCCTCATCCAATCATGATTTCTGACAGTGGGGAGTCCTCCAGAAAGATTATATTACTGTGAGGGGGAAATCATATTGTCTGCACTGTCCAGAGATTTTTACGTTGACCAATTTTTAAAATGTATTTCATCATTTGAATTTACAGATTCAGGGCACATTTTCATGGCTTGCCGCTTCAAATCATAATGTATTTCTTTGACTTGCGTTATGGTCAAAGAAGCAGTTAGTGTTGACGGATTATTTACTGTCTGGGGACTTCACATATGAGAGGGACAAAGACTAAAGAAGAAGATAAATACAGTAAACCTTCAACGCTTGTGACGTTGTTTGATTGAATGATTGCGGCGGCGGTAGTTCGCAGGAGTTCCACACACACCTAGGAGACAGCTTTGCATTTAATTAGGCACAGAACCTGAGCACCGAATGGGAAACCCTCGGTTGTCGGTGGCCCAAGAGCGTGAGAGAGAGGTGAATCCCAGGAGTTTTTAGCTGCACTTATGTAAGCCCTGATCTGATGTGCTGGCAGGCCCTCTCTGCCTACTTCTCCACACTCCTCATCTCCTCTTCTTCCCTTCTCTTTTCCTCCCAGAGATTACCTCGATTACTCTGGCAAGACATCAGAAGGAAATCGGGAAAGAAAGCAAAGAATTACTGTTGCATGACTGAAAGTGTGGCTTTATCGTAGCTGGCGGGCAACTGCCATCTGGCAGAGTGGGATATACTTTGGTCAAATAAAAGATTCAGTTTTTTTCCCCCTTTGTTTTTTTTATGGAACACAGCAGATGCACATGAACCTAAGGACCGACAGGACTGACAGATATATGTGTGCAAATGGCAGTTTAGCTCTGCGGTTCATGAATAAAGTATCCGTTTAAGATCAAGCATACAGCAAACTTCAATTCAGCTGACAGGCTCTTCAAAGGCCCCGCAGAAGATGGAGCTGAAGCAGATCCATTATTGTAAAGCTGCATCATAACACATGACAAGAAGTCTCACTCTATATTGTTTTCCATCTCTAATTATAAAGTGAATCAACCCCCCCACCACTTTTTTGTGCCCTGCTGCCTTTACACACACCAGCATATCATCCAGAGTGATTGGCCCATAAAACACTTCTAATCTGCTAATACTGAATGAAGAAAGCCCATCATCTCGCCAAGACTTAACACGAGCCCCCACCCGCCTTTGTTTTCATCTCTGATGGAAATAGCAACACATGGGCCACTGTGTTTGTCTTTAAGATGGCACACAGCTAATCCTGTGTGAAGCTGGAGGGATCTCTTCAGCTACTCTTGTCAGCGTTGATTTGTCAACTGCAATCTTTTCATTTCCTCTGTAAGCTGACACCATCATGTCTGCGCGATAATGTGATAGAGGCGAAGCTGGATCGGATCTGAGCAGGGACGCGCTCGCAAAACCCGGGCTGCCACCGTACGAGCGGCGCCTTTGTCGGTCTGTGCACTGTGGCTTTAAAAATAAAAGCTCGACAGTTTAACAAACAAGCCAGGCAACAAAAAAAACTGTTGACTTAACTGTGCTGTTTTTGAGGACGCGGGAAAGAAAAACCGTATACATACTGCAGAGCGCCCATTTAATCATGCAATTGTTTGAAATAAGGGGGACGAGTATTGAAGGTAATTAAAGATTCTAGCCATGGCCGCCTGGCTGGTGAATATGGAGCTATGAGTAAAAGAAGCAAACAACAATTAAAAAACCTCAATAGGAACACCCAGCTTAAAGCGAGCAATCATGTCCGAGATGTTGGGCCTAAATGAGGATGTTGTTTTCTCTTTTCTGTTCTGTCAATCTCCGCCAGAAAGCGATTTCCTCCTGAAGAGTGGCGGCCAGGGCTAAAAGCATGTTTTAATAAGCGCACTGACACATCCATCTTTGTTTCTGAGAGATAAGTCACAACGAGCGCGCAGCAAAGCATCCGGGGCTAGCTGGAAGAATGCCCATTGCTGCGTATCAGTCGAATGTGCTTAGGCGCACAAAAACACACAAACGCGCACTTCCACGTGCGCACATACAAACAGAGGAGCTGTCACCCCAACTTAAATCCTATTTACCACCAAACCAATGGAATTTTTTCCTTGGAGCCGAAGGTGGTTGGCATGTTCACTTTATGCCTCCTCGGAGATTAGTGAATTCAGTCCTTGCTCTGTTCCCACTGTGTCTCCTTTTAAGTCTTCCCTCTTATACTCCCCCTTCCTCTTCTTCTTCACATCATTGCGCTGCATTAAATGTGCTTTTTATTTGTTTATTTATTTATTTGTTGTTTTTCATCTGGGGGAAAAAGGAGTGAAGTCTCAGATACCTGGGACTTATAGCTGGCTGGGGCTGGCAGCTGTGCGTGTGATTGAGGAGCGTGACAGAAATGTCCTCATTAGGTCTCCACAAACGCTGTGAAGAGAAGACACACTTGCACAGGGGAGGAGGAGAGGAGAGAGGAGAGAGGAAAGAGGAGACGGGGAAGGCAAGGAGAGGAGGAGAGGGAAAAGTTTGCGAGCTTTTGACACTTTGGCGCCTTTTATCTGTGCGGTATCTCAAGGTTTAAAGTTGAGTGTGCTCGAAGAGATATTCACGCGTAAGCGCACACACGCGCGCATGTCACAGTGCATCGGAGTAACTTCGCGTCATTATTATACACTATTAATTAAAGAGAAATAATAGAAGCCAGATGAACTTCTGTTCAGCCTAATTATCATGTCTTTGATACCAAATTGTGCAGAAAAAGAGAGCGAGGGAGCGAGAGTGCGAGCGCGCAGCAGACAGAGAGCGAAATTAGTGTATGGGGAGGTTCAGACTGGGACTTGGGACTTTGGGAGAGTAAGTTGGTGAGAGGAGGATCTTACGCTGCATCCCAATATGGCACCCATAACCCTTCCTTGAAATCAAAGCTCAATTTTTTAATTACAGAATGAAATGAGACACACACACACACACACACACCAATAGAGTCGGAGACGGACTACAGGGAGGGAAAAAAGGGTGTAAGGGAATGAAGGGATGGAAGAAAGGGGTAACAGTAGGGGGTAAAGGGGTAGAGGGAACTGTTGCTCAGGGGAAAAACGGCAACAACAAACAAACAACAATCGTCTGTTTTATCTCGCTGCCTTTCCCTCCACATCGCGTCCTCTGCGTGCATCGAGTGATCTCTGAACTCCGCGCTTCCATGCCAACTCCCCTGTTACCTTGTTTACATGTTGTTGCCGCTGCCGTGTTCACAGCGTGTTGATCATTAACATCATTATATGTCTATGATACTGCATGCCGAGTCACAAATCAACTTTCCTTCCATCCTTTCTGCTGGTCTAATGATCTGACTAACTTTGCAGCCTCTTCTTTTTTGTTGAAGTGTCTTTGCTCATTGTCATTAAAGTGCTGTAAAAAAAACAACAAAAAAAACACCTGTTTGTTATCGATGTCGCTGCTGTGGCAAACCGCTCTCACCGTGTGAGTGCCTGCCTGCCTCCGCCGCCTGTATGAGAGACGAGCTTCACCAGAGTGAGAGTGAGAGGCAGATGGAACGATGGCGGACGCAACTGGAGTGACAATGGGGTGATCAGCAGCGGCTTTCGCGAAAGGTATTCGGCAATAAATGCAATGTGAATGTAAGTCAAATAGGGAGAAGACAGAGATGGAGATGTGGAGAGAGAGAAAAAGGAAAAGTCAAAGAAATAGGGGAGAGGGAGAGAGGAAGAGGGAAGGAGAAAGTGGTGGCACAGCTGAGGTTGACACTAATGAGGAGCCTTTGTGATGGGACCTGACAGAGGAGAAGAAAGCAGAATCCCCCGACACCGATGCTCCACAACACTCCTCCGCTTAATTGGGAGAGCCAGAGCCCACAACGAGAATGTGTGTGTCGAAAAAGAGTGTGTATCTGTTTTAGGAGGAGTAAGTGAATGTAAGACAAAGTAGACCTATATACGCTCCCTTAATTAAGCCTACATATTATGTGTTGGTGGATAAATGTATGTAATAGCGCTAATGTAGGTATTCACAGCTCACTCTGTGTTCTTGGCGGATTTTCACACTTTTTGGTCTGGAATTTCACGCTTTTAGTTGATGCTGGCAAGATACGCAGCTTAGAGCATTACATGCACGCTGATGGCTTTGAGGTTCACACATCGGATATCTGCCATCTTCTCACATTCTTTAAAAGTGTCAGGAATCCAATGTAATAAGCCCACCCTTCCGTTCTTTTGCATTGCGCGCAGATGTACATGCATACTGTACACACGCGTTTGCTCCAGCGACGGCGCTTACACGCTCGCATGAGCCGAGGATGTGCACTCGACGTTGCAGTGCATGGCTCTCGCGCGTGAAAAAAAAAAATATAAAACGTGCGCTCATGTGCGGACACAAGTGGGGACACTCGCTCGCTCCCCGCGGTGCAGTTTCCATCTTTGACTCTGAATCAATCATTTTTAATTTATCAGAGGGGATTTGTGTCACGAAGGCTGATGCCAACTCCAGTAAGAGGAGAAAAAAACACACACAACACAACAGCAGTGAAAAAGCCACAGCAAATCCCTGCTCTGATGCGATTATAACACACAACCAAATCAGGGCTGACTTGAATAGACACAGAACACAAAATCATATTAAGGGGAATTCGATGTGCATGGCATTACACTGCTCTCAATCTTCCCTCTTTTATTTCTCTGCTCTTCTCTCCCTCATTCTTTCTTTGACTTTCTTACTCCATTTCTTGCTGCCCTTCTTTCTATCTGTCATCATCACCATCGCCCCCCCCCCCCCCCCCCCCCCCTCCCGATTTTTCACAGCGAGTGACCTGAAAAATGTGTTGCCGCTGACTTATGCGACCCCTTCCTCTTCTCCGAGCGAATACTCTAGTTTTCTGCCGCCGGTAGTGATTCTGCCATTCACCCTCTCCCCGGGGACAAACTCTGTAAGCTCCTCGTGTGACAGGTAGCACCCAGGCTTAACAGCAACAGATTGAAGCCGGATACCATATAATTTCCAACAGTACCGTAGATATATGGCAACAGATGAAAGGCAATCTCTTAAACTCTGTTGAAATGTAGCCACAGCAACAGCTCTCGTACAATAATGTTTGATTTAAACGATAAAATAGCTCTGCCGCGAGCAGGTATGCTGGGAAAATAAGAAGTAAAAAAAAAAACAGCTTTGCGATCAGCAAGAGAGGTGAGTCAGGGAGAGAGACTGCGAGGTATAGAGAAGTGAGACAGGGGGTGTGGGGTGGGGGTGCGGTGGTACAGTATAGAGAGTGCGATAGAGAAGAAGCTGAAGAGATGGATAGAGTAGGGTTGTTATGTCAGAGGCAGTCGAGCTGCTCTCATCTTGCCATTATCTCAAGCACCCTCACATTACCATAATAATGGCTTTTAACCAAATGTAGCACTCTCCAAAGCAGCACAGGCTGAATCTGTTTTAACCAAATGTAAAACACTCATCGACGGGCAGAATCTGAGGGGCTTAACGTTAACATCATCCATAGACCGACGAGTACTGTGTGGAAGGCGCGTGTGGGTTTGAGTGGGAGTTTCAGGCTGGATATCGTCTGCTGATGTATTCTTGATTATACATATAATGCACAAAGATCACTTTGTGTGTCACACACACACACACACACCCACAGATATACGTCGCTGTATAAATGTTCTTTACCAACGCGTATCAGCTGTCGAGATCGTTTGGGAACGCGTGCATGCGTGAGCGTTTGTGCGACCATGTGTCTATTCCTGATCATGCTACACGTGCTGTATGTGTACATACATGTGTCGGTGAATAAGCGCGCGTGTGTGCGATTGTGTGAGTCAGAGTTGAGGTCCAGGTCTGGCCAGGTACTCTGCATGTGTTTCCCCCGTCCAGATGGCCTCTCGGCAGGCCTGGGCCGGGGCGCAGGGTGTCCTCCTGCCCTCCCACCCAGCCATCGCAGAAGGTCGACTCGACCGCGCCGCCCGCCTGCCCTGCGATGCCGCCTTCCAGACCAACAGCTCCCTGCCAGAGGAAGAAAAAGAGCCAGAAAATGGTATTGAAAGCTCGTTTGTGCCATCTATGTCATTAAGCAGGTGCATATATAATAATGACCTTCTGTTAAACTGACCAGAGAAACACACACATGGAAATGACTTTTCTTTTTTAAGCCCTCTTCCTCTTTCCTTACCCCTCTTACACACTCGTTTCCCTATCTTCCTGTCCCTTCCCTTACCTCTCTCTAACTTCTTCCTCCTTGTCCCTCTTTGTTTTGCCATGTCTCTTGTGTGACTCTTATTGTGTAAGTGTGTGTGTCCATGTCTGTGTGTGCAGTGTGAGGTGCCAGGAGGGTGTGGAGACCCACAGATGGTCAGGGTGGTTCCCACTCAGTGAGATCTGGGTCAGAGCCCGCTCTCAGATTAGTGGGCCTCGCTCGTGAAGCACCACCCACAGGTTTCTGGGCAGACCTGGATCTGACACAGAGGTTTTGTTTTGTTACAGAGTGACACACTCATCCATGATATCATATTGTTTCCGCCAGCACTCGAAAACAGGCATGTCACCTTTGTGTGCACCTGATTGTTGATTGACTTAAATATGAGTTTTCCTTAAAATGAAGTTTAGCTGTACGTCCAAAATGTTAATTTAAACATAAATTAAAATGATATATTCATATTTGTTGCAGCCCCTGTTTCATTTTTGGGGGTCTGTCCAGGCCCGCAGAGCTCAAAAACAATGCAGTCCCTTGACAATTCATTTCTATGGCTGTAAAAACTACAACAAAGGCGATTCTCCAGCCTCCACAATGAAAACAACAAACAACAAATCTATGGATGCGCATTACCGCCGAGAGGTTCCTGAACTTTGAATACAAATGTAGATAATAGCTGTAAGAACTGAGTAAGTAAGTTTCAGTGAGTGGTGTGTGCACAGGGTCATTTTAGGAGAAGAGGTGTCGCTCGTGGCGTTCTGGATCAGGTAAGTATTTAATGTCTTACTCAAGGACACTGTAGAAGGATGAGTAATTGCCGTTACGGTTTTGTATTCAAGCGATACTGAATGCACAATGACATTCATATTTTGACTCTTTATTTATTTAATCAATCAAGAATTTGACAGCAGCACCACGTGGGGGAAAAAAAAGTTAACTGTTTACCTCATAATTAGATAAAACACACAGTGCCTCCGTGTTTTGGTGTTTGATGAGCCTTCAAACTCACAGATCTGTTATTGAAACTGGATTTCAACACACCACCACCACCACCAACAACAACACAGGAACATCTCCAAACAAATAGATCACATAAAACTCTGCCAGTAAATGGCAGAAAAGAGATAACGCTCATAAAATAAGAGGCTGTGCTATGCTAACCCTTCACCTTAAAGCCCGTTTTGGTGAAAGCCAAGTAGATGTTATGGAGCTGCCCAGTCAGTAATCCACGGCTCCTAAGTGGGCATGACAGAACGTACAGAGGAGTAATGGTGTCACCACAGATTCTGTCAGCTCTCATTCTTTACAATGGTGTCCACACACACACACCAAACACGCACACACACACACGTATGTTCATGCACACATGAATTAATTACAATCATAGCCGCTGCGTTTGTGTGTATGGGCTGCTAATAGGAAGTGACAGGGGCTGCGGCGATGTACTCATCACTCCAGGCTTCCTGCCTTTCCCCACCGCCTCTCCTGACACTCCCTCCCACCCACCCACCCACCCCCCTTTCCCCAATCACCCAGTTCAGCTTGACATTTCTATCTTTGTAGTGTGGTCACCTGTCATTCTTTGAGCTGCCTGTTAGCTCATCACTTGTACTGACACAAGGGCACGTACATGAATACACACAGGCGTGCGCGCGCGTCAGCAGCATGCACGTGCACGCGCGTGTCTGCTCCCACCTCGTAATTATGGATGAATATCCTGAGAAAGAAACACAGCACGGCTTCACGTGTGTGTGTGTAAAACATATATGTTCACAATGTGGATAAAAATCTCTCAAGGTTATTATTCACCTCTATTGCATGTCAATGAATACTTACAACATGTATGGTACAAGTACTTAGTGGGACTTTTTGTGTTGAGTTCAGGGGCTCCAGTGCGCGGCAGAATAGAATGAATAAAGCCTCCACAGCAAATATGTGGCTTCTCACCTCATTCATTATGTAATGGGAGTAACAGCCCTCCTCCCTCTCCTCTCTCCTCTCTCCCTCACCTCCCTCTCCCCACCCCGTCCTCCCCTCAGCCTTCACCTTCTGTTCACCACCTGTACGGGAACAGATTCTCTCCTCTCTCTGCATGACACTTCAATCTGTTCTCCAGCAGATAGAAGGATTGAGTGTTGGTATTTTATTTTTGTGTCCCTTTTTATTTATTTATTTATTTATTTTTACGTCTATATCTCGTCTTCCTGCACGTGGTAGTCGGTGACTGACATGCCCGGACGCCACCTCGGGTCAAATTCAAAAGGTTAAAGGTCTGACATTTGAACGCAGCGCCAGCAGGGTTGATGTTCACATACACGTGATGTCGTACACGAAGCCATTTCTGCATGTTGTGTGCAATTATGTGTGTAAGCATCCGTGCATGTCTGTGCGTCTGTGACCTTAAACAAATGACTCACCTTACTTGTGTTGTTCCATGTTTGACACACGAGCTTGACGAGCTTCGCATCTTTACTCTGCTGTCATTTTATACGTTCACGATCAGCTTTCCCTGCAGAATTAGAGCAGCGTTGCATAAAGGCTGATGATCTATATCTGCAAAACGCGAAAAGAAGACAGTTGTGAATGACATGAGGGAAAAAAAATGTGAGGGAGGGATGATACAGATGGATACAGGAAGAATGAACAGCAGGTGAAGAGAGAAATCATTTACATACTCGCTCTCAGACACACATGTAGGTTATGGAGAGGTGGCAACAGAAGACTGATGGTTCCTTCTTATTGCTAAAGATACAACTGATGACAATTCCATTAATCCTGTCAGTCCTCTTCCCTGCATCTCGCGTACACCCCCCCCCCCCCCCCTCATTTTTCTCAGCCCTTTTATAGATGAAAGGCTTCCACTTTTTCTGTCAATGGCCTGCAGTCATCTGAATTAAACATTGATTTTATCGGAAGTTTAGTCACTGCGTCCGTGACGACTCGCTGCCTCCTAAAAAAAAAACTGCACGCGCGTGTCTCATCGCAGAGGAACGCAGAGCCGAGGAGAGAAGGATGAAGGAGATGAGAGACGGAGTTAGAACAGAGGAGACGAGGAAGGGAGGGCGGGGGTTTCAAGAGGACGACATTAAAACGCAAGAAGGGAGACAGACGGGGACATAAGGAGCCGAGGAGGGAGACAAGGAGAACACAGGGGGGATGAGAAGAAAGAACAAGGGATTCGGAGAGCAGCAATTAAGAGAGGAAGGAGGGAAAGGAAGAAAGACTCAGCGGTGGATGAGGCAGGGCTCACACAGAATAGAAAGGGGAAAGGGTTTTTTGAAGTGCAATGTTCAAATCTCTCTTTAGTTCCCGTCATTGTCCAACACCTGCCACAACTCATCTCTGTAAAAACTCCCTCCCTCTATCCTCCCATTCCCGTCCTCCCTCTCCCACTCCCACCATCAACAAAGAGACATCACTGCTAATCAGCCGGGCTACCACCACACAGGCCCACATTCTTCTTCTAAAATATTAAGAAGTTACAGTTTCAACATCCTCGTCCAGGCGGTTGCTGTTGCTTGCAGCGAAAAGATCAGAGAATTGTTCTCCGACTGGCACGTAAAACCTCTTCTTCACACCCATAACCTGTGGTAAGAGAGGGAAAAAGAGGTTATGTTGACACCCGGTTCTCCAACACACCAGCCAAACTAATATAAACAGAACAGGTTGACCCCCTAACAAGGAATGCACATGCTTTACTGTCATCACCCCCCTGGCCAAAACTTCTTTTTCTTCTTCTCTCTATGTTTCTTTCCCGTCTTCCTCCATCGGTGGTTTGTTGTTGGGCACCCTTAGGAGATGACGAGATGAAAGGGAGCTGGTCTCATGGGAGCACCAGCGTTGAATGGGGAGGCCCAACGCTCTCATCCCTGCAGTGGCGTGCCATCTCTGGGATGAAGCAGAACTCCAGAGCGGGATGACTGGATCTGGGTCCTCCGGTTCACGCTCACCCCTGTTCATGAGTGCAATGCACACATTTAGATGCAGACACACACACACACACACATCTCGGAGAACGTGGTCCCAAGTGAGCGTTACGGATAAAACTTCCAGTCTCTGCAGCAGTCATGTTCGTAGGGTGTGGTAGACTCGAGGGAGAGTAAAAAGCGGATTCAACATGGATAACAGCAAAAGTGCGTTAAGGAAGCAGAATAAAATTAATGGACTGGTATTCATAAACATCATGACTGTCTCCCTCCCTCCCTCCGTCCCTAACTGTATTCCTCTCTGAGGTCTAATGGTGGAGTTCCCTCACACCCGTGGCCCCAGGGTGGCACAGCTTTAGCTCCCAGAGTGCACTACTGCCCTAGGAATACCTTCCCATTTGGGTCAATCCCTCTCTTTCTATCTTCTCTCTTTTCCTCCCTTGCTCTCTTTTTGCTGCAGTAGGTATGAATAATTAAACCTGCGTTTCCTCTCCTCTCATGTCATGTCTCTGTCTGCCACCCATCCTCCCGCCCTCTCCGCTGTGTCTCTCACTCAGGCAGAAGTGTTATAACAGAAGTGAGTCATTTAGAAGAGGGAAAAGGCTGCAGATCAAGGAGAGTTGAGTTCAGTTTGGAACTTGGCATGTTACATAAGCTGTCACTGTGTGTTATTGACTGGGCGGGGTAAAGGGAAAGAGAAAGAGATGGAAAGAGAGCAAGAGAGGAAAGGTGATACTGTGATAATGGTGAGCAAGAAAGAGCGAGCGAGAGAAAGATGGACAGCGAGGGATCATGAGTGAGGCATGCAGAGAGATGTTGCAACAGTCGTGATAAAGTTACATTTTTTATTTAAGGTGCTGTGAGCTGCCCTTCGTGGACAAAACACATGTTGCAACTTGTAAAAAGGCCCAATGTGTAGTTTTTGAAGTCAGGGTTTCAAAGTTACCTTTATTTGACCTCAAGGGGAAAAAAAGCTTCATAAAACACAAACATAAAAAACATCTAATGAAATAGATCTGAAGAGATTATGAGCAGGTTCACTCTTGACATGTGCATATATGTTGAGAAGGATAATGTTAAATCAATAACATAGCAGTAGTCAATACACCATTACCAAGAATATGAAAACAGATACAGTAACATGCTTCCAATCAATATTTTTATGGATAGATCACGCCTACTTGCGTGTGAAAGGGGTTGTGCATACTGACAAACCAACAAAGAAATAACGTTGTGGTTCTCCTCAGCTTGACAAAGACCTGTTGACCTCTTTCAGCTCAATGTTTTGGTTTTCAAACTTGTCAGTCAGTGCAAGCATCAAAATCCACGTCCACTGCCTACTCAGCACCAAAATGGCAAATTAGCGAAGTGAACAAAGTGAAGCAACAGCTCAGGAGCCAGACACTTCCTTCAGGAGTTGGTGGAGACCAAACCAGAGCCACAAGACTGAACTGTGTGAATCTCTTATCACAAAATGATACTGTATATCACTTGTACCTGTAGCCAAAATATCACTCATTACACTGAGGAAAATAAACATTAGCAGTTCTTGTAAAAAGCAGTGAATAAGAGGGCATGCACTATTTCTGTAAAGAATTTTTTAGTCTATGGGGAACTGACGGACGTCAGCATCTCCAACCTGCTACGAGATCTGTCAGTAAGACTGGTTGGTTGGTCTTAGCCTATCTTTAACTTGGCACAGACAGAGACAAATGCAAGTCCAAATACATACGAGACCAAGACAAGTCCAAGATAATAACACAAGTATCTCGAGACCAGACTAAAGACCAAAAACAGACTTACAGCCGTGTCTAAATTAAAGAGTATTTCAAGTACGCAGGGAGATAGTTTCCTAATTATTTATCTTCTTTCAGTTCAGAGAGACAACAGAAAGAAGATATATGTTATTGGGAATAAACATCAGTTCTCATTTTAAAGATCACAAGTTGCAAAAATCATCAATATTCTCTGTCTGTAAACAAACTTAGTTCATCAGCTTTCACTGTACATCAGAATCATCACGTAACTTTGTCCTTGTACACCCGTTACAGCAAGTACCCGTTTACCCTTTCCCTATCTGTGCACACATCTCCCTCTTCCTCTCGTCTTTCCCCTTTCCCTCCATCTCTCTGGCAACTCCTTCCCTCTTTCCGTCTGTCTTCCCTCAGGTGCCGTATTACCATAATGGTTTCTTGTGACGATGATGTACTAAGCAGCGGTATGGAAATGCAACATGCCACAGTGCACATTATCAGAGCTGAATGCATTAGATGTCATTTGTGAGTATACGGCTGTACAGTCATTATGTGTTAAACTGTTCTGTGGGAAACAGGAGGAGAGGAGGGGGACAGGGGGAGGGCGAGGCATGGTAAACTATGTTCCCTGTACAGTACAGTTAAGGTATTCTGCAGCTTGCGTGCAAAGAGGAGTGATGATTAACAGACAGATGAAAATGGCCTCTTGTCATTCTTTTTTGCATGCCGACTGCACATTTGTGACATGTTTAGCAACTGAACTGGATGAAGCTGGTCTGTGTGCAATGGCACAAACTCCACGTTCATAATAAATAGTGACAGATGGAAGACTGTATATGACATGATACACTTCTTCGCTTTCTAAACTCTCTGCACATCCCTAGCTAAACTCTTGTAACTGTTGGTTCACCACGCTGGTCCAGACTGAATCACATTTATTGGATAGACTGCAATAAAATTGGGTACACACATTCATGTTTTCTTACAACCAGCAGCTGTCAGACCAGATCCTCTAAATTGATGATCTTCAAGTGCCCTCAAAGTCTGCTTTGAACTGGGTGAAATTGCATTTTCGTACCACGTAGCCTGAGCATGGAATAATTTATAAGACATCCTTACAAACTTAGAGTTTGGAAACAGCGTTCATATCAGGCATTCAAAAGTCACATTTCAAATTTTATCAAACATTTAACTGTGTTAAATAGTTGTCATCTCTTCCTCATGCCTCTCAGGTTCATATATTAGTGTATTATATGTATATGTTACATTTGTTAACTTTCCTTTGAGCACCAACAATAGGTCAGAATTTTATGTTGTATGACCAAATATTTGCAAAGCCAAACAGGCCAAAGTATGACCAAACAGTTTTCCCATGTCCATAAAGTTCACAAAAGCCTTATTCCTGTTGTAAAGTTATTTAGTCCATCATTCTAGTTGTAATTACTCCGGCGTCGACCTCCCACATTCCAAGGGGCGTTCCCAACAGGTGCTGACTGGACGTACGTTGTCAGAGCAAAAGAACCTGTGTGTGCACCGTTTGGTCTGTCCTGTCACAAACTTTCTCAAATCACATATAAACAAGAAAAAAAATCTGAAAACATGTGAGGTTGAAAAGCAATTGCAATAACAGAATCCTGTTTCATATTTGATCAGGACTGCCTAGTTTGACAGGCTGCAGTGATTAGCCTGTGAAGGTCTCGGGTTTGCGTGAAATGGAGCTTGTTGAATAAAATAAAAAACAGGAGTATTAGGTTATTTTTCAAAATGCCACTGTCCTAATCATATGAAGCGAGCCTCGTGAGATGCTCTGTTGCAGGCTGTATTTTTAGTTATTAGCATTGTTACAAACGCCAATATGATCGCAAATGAGGTTTTCTTACTTGTGAGGAAAGAAAAGGCTTTAGCATGCGGCACTGCAGATATATTTAGCATGATTTGTTTCCGCTCTTTAACTTTCTATCCAACAACCTTTTTCTGTGGGATCACTACAGAACAGCTCGCTCTTCATACCACTTTAGACACACCGTGCAGTGCAGTGTGCAGTATGCTTTGTTTTGTTTATTGGCTCTACATTAGTGTCTGTGTGTGTGTGTCTGGGATTATACAACAGCTTGGCTTTTGGCTTAATACTCACTTTTGATTGGTCCAAGGGTGGGCATTACATTAGTCAGCTGTGGCTCAAGAGGTAGAGCGAGTCGTCCACTAATCAGATGATCGCAGGTTTGATCCCCGGCTCCTACAGTCTGCATGTCGAAGTGTCCTTGAGCAAGATACTAGTCCTCGTCCTTGTGTGAATGCATATGAATGCTTAGCACCTAAAACTGATGAGCAGTTGGCACCTTGCATGCCAACTCGCCATCAGTGCATGAATGTGTGTGAATGGTGAATGAGGTATGTAGCATAAAAGCGCTTTGAGTGGTCGGAAGACCAGAAAGGAGCTACATAAGTACAGTCCATTTACCATGCATTCTCGGTGAAGGGACACCATCACCGGCAAGTTTTTCCTCACTCAAACCGAGGGTCTAAGGACAGAGGGTGTCACTCCCTGTACAGATTGTAAAGCCCTCTGAGGCAAAATGTGTTTTGTGACTTTGGGCTATACAAATAAAATTTGATTTGATTTGATTTGATTTGATTTGATCTTATCCTGAACCTGAACTCAGCCCATGTTAACATGGCATCCCACCCATGAAAACCCTGTGTCCCTTTGCTGATAAACTGAAGATGTGGCTGCACGTCCCGCATGCACTATTTCGCCATAGCAGTCGCTTGGTGCTAAAACAATTGTGATTAGTTTAGGACTCTTGTTCTTGGTGCTAAATTAATGTGAGATGAATTTTCTGATGATTTCCATTAGTTGATCTTTTGTTATTTTTCACTGGAAAGTGTTAAAATAGATTTCATGCTAAGTCCTCCACTTCATAAGAACACCAGATTAATCACTGAGCCTCCAACAAGAAACAGTTTTTTTTTCTATGACTGAATCTGAAACATTTCACTCCTTTGTTGTTGATGACTCTGATGATGACTGCTCTTCTTCCTCTTTCTAAGAACACTTGACTTGTGAGTGTTTGTACATACAGTATGTGCATTGCAGCAGGTGTGAGCGAGTGGTCTGAGGTTCATCTCTTCACTGCAGCAGGACCCTGTGATGAGTCACTGTGTTGCCGATGGGACACTTCCTGCCCTCCTCATAAATATAGCAAACTTAAAGTGCAGAAAAATGTTCCTTTCTGAAACTGGGCAAAAAAAATGAAGGGGAAAAATGTGTATGTATATGAATATTTCATCATTTATATAAGCTCTGAGATCTGCAATCATTGTAAGGAATTAAAAAAAAATAAAAGGTTTATTGTGACGCACGGTGCAGATGCACAGGATGAATTTTGTGCAGGTGAGAAAAGTTTTTAAAACGCAAAGAGAGAGCTCAGAGTTCATACGATTCAGAGCGACGGTGTGCTTTTTTCTTAAATAAAGGCAAAGAGGGTGGGGGGGAAGAAAGGAGAGCGTATCCGTGGGCATTGCTTCAGGGCATCACACTCTGAGTGCCAGAGAGAGACAGAGGAGTAGAGGAGCATCTTGTCACCTATCAATCTTTCCTCCTCAGGTTTTATTTATTTTACTTCACCTGTTTACACAAATTGTTTTCCCTTCAACCTCTCTGCTTTTCAATTTATGCATTGCTCAGTGTGTGTGTGTGTGTGTGTGTGTGTGTGTGTGTGTGTTATTTTTGTGGAAACTCAAGAGAGGGGACGATGAGGCCTCCAAACTCCAAACCTCTCTTTTTGTCTTTAGGCTGTCAGAGTTATCGCTGTCACTTTGCATTTACTGTACAGTTTATGTTTATAGCTCAGTGAAATGTGTGTTTACTACTCTGCGCTGTTTTTCAAGCGGTTATATGCTTCTGCCACCATTTTTCCCTGCGTTTGAAATTATTTGTTGTATCCCGACAGAACAGATGATGGAAATCGGTTTTCTCAGCACTAACTCTCAGTGATTCACGCTAACCGCAGCCTCAGAAACACTTGCACAATCACATTTCTGCCAAACTGGGTGAGAAAGTCAAGAATTCATTTATAGTCTCTACCCACTCAATCCTTTCCACAGTCACCAGGGAAAAGATCACCAGTCAGTCAGTCACAGGGCCATCACAGATAGACAAACGCTCTCTCACAGTCATTTTCACGTACAGATTCTTACCTAATAACGTTTCCTGAGTGTGGGTGGAAAACAGAGCATCACGAGGAAACCCATGCAAACTCTGCACAGGCTGGGAAACGAGCACTGCGATGTAGCTGAGCCACCGTCATGAGTGAATATTATTTTTTTAATAAATCAGCTTAAAAACGCTCGCCTGCTTTCCAAATCAGAACAGTCCAGAAAGGTAACCTGTTGTGTTGTTTTGTTGCTGTAATCTGTTTTTCCATCCAGTGACATTTTAACAAAGCTGTTCATTTGTTGGCTGCGTTGTAGTTTCATGGCATCACAGCAGGACTTAAATACAAAAAGCAGTTCAAGACGTTTAAAGATATTTTCTGATGCATTTAGGTTCACGAGATTTGTTTTTAACCAGCCAAGAAATCCACCACAAAACACTGTAAAACCGCAGGACACTATTTCACACTTCTGTACAAATATATATATATATATATATATATATATATATATATATATATATATATATATATATAAAACTTGTAATTAATGTGATAAGGCTTTGATAAAGCCAAGCTACCTGCTTCCTGTTTCCAGTCTAAGCTAAGCTAACAGACTCCTGGTGGTACCTTAAAACAAAACTACGAAACTTTTAAATATACAAAAGGTACAGCAATTCTCCATAAAAAACAAATGTTAGATTTATGAGCAATAAATTAACTAACTGCCATGACCAGACACTTGTTTCTTACTCAGTTGGCTTTTGGCGATAAAGTAGCTACTAGCGGCTACATTTTAGCTAAATGGACAACACGGGATATGATAGATAAAATAAGAGTAAAGTCTCCTCACCTTAGAGATATGCTACTTGTCCTCCGTGTCCCGATCCCCTTGGAAGGATAAAATATAAAAAAAGAGACAAAGCAACAGTCGGGCAACAGTCTTCCTTTCTAAATGAAAGGACGTGGGCACGTGGTGGTCCGCCGGTTAAGTTAAGCCAGCCTCCACACTGAATTAACTTTTTATAGTGAATGGAGCAGGTACATTCCCACCTGTGCGGATAGTGAGCGCAGCAGCTCAGGTAATGTGCAGCAGACCCCAGGCTTACCAGTGCCAGCCCCAAGCGGACCACTTAATTAGCCTCCACAACGCGGACTAAATGCTACTCCAGCCGGGGAGGGCGGGGACAAGCCGGCCACGCTACAAGACACAGAGGTGGAACATGCGTAGTCCCAAAACTGGCTATGTGAAAATGGCAAAGCTTAAGGGGCGCCACTTATGAGTTGATTATAGGTTTTCTGCGTCCCGAAATTGTACTGCAGACCTCATGTACCTGCCACCAGGCCGCAGGAACAAGACACACCTGAGCTCTGATTTGCCTTCACCGTATTTGTAGTTGTGAAATGGGTTAGGGAAAACCCCTAACCTGCCACACCATATTTAAAATTTACTTCCAATTCTGACATGATTTTTAGAAAAATAACAAATAAAGACTTTACCAAATTGTCAAACTCAAGTTTCTTCTAAACTATTTAGTACAAGTATGGACATTTTATGGATGTGTATATTCAGATTGTTCAGGTAACTCTCTTTGTCACCCCTATATATTAACATATGTCAGGTCAAATGCCATCACAAAGATCACTTTTTCCCTGGTTGCTGAGGAGCTGCTGCTGTCTGCTGTCTCCAGTTTGTGGGACTGAGAAGGGACAGATGGAGGAATCCCTTTCTAATCGCCCACTCCTGCATCAGCTTTCATCCCCCAGGAGGACTCACATCTCCCTCAACACAGAGGTGTTTTCAAATTAAATACTATCTAATGAACTGGAAAATCATGCCCCCACCATGCTCTGTGTGTGTGTGTGTGTGTGTATTTGTACATGTTGGGAGACCAGGACGAGAAAATGAAAGAAAAACTGTGTGAGAGATTAAAAGAGAGATATTTGCATTGCAATCTAGTGATTGCACAGCCTGCGTGTGGCGTCATGAAGCGTGTGTTTGTTAATTGTATATCTCTGCAGTTCTAATTGCTTTAATTCCCTGTAATTAATCAGTAATTGCAGTGAGGAGCCACGCACAGCTTCGCTCTGAACGCAAAAGAACTTTTCAATATGGAGTACATAAATATAGATGAGAGAAAGGAACCGACGGAGCTGGTGTGGAAACAGAGACGAAAGAAAAGAAAGAAACAAGAAAAGAGAGAAAGAAGTAATGAACGACAGAAACCTCCTATATTTAGTATTCTTTCAAAGGCCTGAACCGTGAAGTATATGGCAGGGTCTCATTTCTCATTAATGTATTCTGATGTGAATGAAAATGAGAGATTATGGGTGAAAGTGGAGCAGTCCCTGCAGACTTGGAACAGTGCTGTATATATCCTCACAACTCAGAGGAAAAAAACCTTTTTTATTGCAGAGACACTCGAAGGTTTGCTGCCACACGGTTCAGGAAATATTTCAGTGTTTCTTGGGGTTCACGTGTTTCTGCCTTTTTCAAATATCTTACAGATGGGAGTCCATCTTTCCATGTGTGGACACAGGAAGGGTGTGCCAGGAAGATCCCTGTCCCATCAGTCCACCAGAGACCAGGAGAATCCCTCCCACTTGCCAAACTGTTGCAAGGTAATCCCCTCCACCTTTACACACTCTCTCCGTATCTCCTCCCAACCTGCACCTCCTATCTCACCATGTCCCCCCTCATTAATTCCCAATTAAGACAGCAGCCCGCCCACCCACACACCTCCTTATTGCACATATTGCACATAAATGCCTTTTCTGGTCAGACTTTTTAATTTACAAAGGTTTGAGCTGAGGCTAGCAGACTCACTGAACTGTGTGAATATGTGCGAGAGTGTACGTGTGTGTGTGTGTGCACGTTGGGGGTGTGTGTATTTTGTATAATGGTCGCTTCTCTGTTCCTTTCCCCAACCCCAGATGAAAGCAAACCTTTGTCATTCTCGATCGTTTTTTAAATGAGAGTTGGTGACTAGTCTTCGGTGACCTGCTGCGCCCCTCCCTCCTTCCCTGCCTTCTATCTGCCCCCTTACACCCCTTCCACACCCACACCCCCCTCATAAATGGCCCCAGCTCCCTCATAACAAGCTGGATTCTCATAGATCTCCATCAATTTGTGTCACACCAGGGATTCCCTGAACAAAGATGCCTTTGCCACATCACCCACAACATCTATGCATTATTAAGGCTAGAAAAACAGCCTGCAAAGTGTCTGCCACAGCCTTGGTTACAGAGCTAAAAGATACAAAGAAGGGCAAGAAACAGGAAGCCGAAGCAGAGAGAAAGACAGACCAGGAAATAGAGAGACTAATGATAAAAGGCTAACATCGTAAATGCCAATGTGGCCGTGTATTCTTCAGTATCTTAGTGATTTGACTGTTAAGCGGTAAGCTTATTACATCTCTCTCTATACAGCGTTCATTCATTTAAGAGATTTCCCAAGTTGCATGCGTGCGGCGTTGACTCTTGTTGATCTCTAAATGGTAGCACAAAAGTATTAAAGTGCAGCATGTCAAAGGGCCCCACGTCGGACAGAGGACATTTAAGCGGGCTCGTATTCAAAACCTGAGAGCCCTCGAACAATGCGCTGCTCTGTGCAGTTCACACCTACGGCAGCTAATATAGATCCATTGTGTGTCCGGAAAGGGCAATTAAAATAAAACAACAAGCCATGTAACCTTAAAAAAATCCCTCAGGGCAACAATTCACCTTTAAACTTAATTTATGATGTCATGATCTTTGAGAAATCATACATGATTCATTAGAAGATGCAGCTTTCTGTGGCACGATTACAAACTCAACAACCTGGCTCTAATTTGGGATTTAATTAAAAGTGGTCAACATGAAGAAGCTGCACTGACACAAATATGGAGAATATGTTAACTCAGAGAATGCTTCATCGCGTATTTAGCCACTAATGAGTTTCATTTAACTGCAGCTCTGAAAGGTCATGAACCTCAACTTGGGTCCATTTAACCATAAAACCACTGTACAGATTAATTTTCAACTGCTAAGGCGATCCAGGATTAATAACAAAACCACAGAAAGACAAAATTAGATCATAAAAAAAACTGACTGCACTCACAACTCCACATATCAGCGAGTGAAGACTGAGTGGATTCCAATAAATGCCCGAAAAATACAAATGTTCATGTTCAAGCAACAAAGGTGTGAGATTATAGTGCAACAAAGTCCCCAAAGAAGGAGGTCAGGGTGGATGAATGGGTCAACAAAACATCAGATAACACCAGTGCTGGTGTTATGCTGCTTTTGTTTATATATAAATGTATGAAGTATTTTGATGTAATCAAAACTTCATGCTTTATGGAAGAAGACTTTAAACTAGTGTCCAGTGTTGGGTATAGTTACTTTGGAAAGTAGTTGGTTAGGTTACAACATTACCATCAATTAAAAGTAATCTGTTACAGCATTACCTATAAATAAAAGTAACACGTTAGAGTACTCATGCGTTACCAAAGTTAAATGTGAAGTCCTGACAATGAATAACGTCAGTCATCTAACCAAATGAACTCTGTAGGGTAACAGGAAAAGACAGTTAACAATATGCCACACAGCGTTTTATTAATTGATTAATTTTTAAATTAATCAGTCACATATGATCAAAGTTCAGGAGTGTCCTAATCTTGTTCCCTCTGTGTTACGCGTCGTTGGGATTTTACTTATTCATTTATGGAAAGATGGAGACTCCGCTGTTGTAATTGGAACCATCTCCTCAACCACATCACCGGCCACAAGCTTGTGAATTTCAGTAGTTTCAAGTAGTAATTTTAGTCAACAGAAGCTTTTCACCAACGCAGAGTGTGCATTTTACCGTGATGCTGTTCTTGTCCTTTTCGCTGGTGAATTGAAAATAATCTCTGTACTTCCACGATTCAAAAACACACACACACACACACACAGGTAACATAGGCCAGAAGGGCACAGATTGCGCCACTGACGCATCCGCAGGTAGCACAGTATTGACAAAAAGCAGGCTGCAGTCGCATTTTCAGGATGTCGAGGGCAGAGCTAGCTAGCAAAGGCTGTACGTATAAGTGTTGCAATTCAAGAATGGGGGGTTTTTATTTTACAACATATTTAATGTGTTTTGAAAGAAAATATGAACTTGCCTTTATGCAGACTTTAAAGAGTATCTGAATAAAAGAGTTGTTAGTTCAGTTTTGGTACTATTTATCCTGGGAGACTGATGTTTGCTTCTGATTTTCCAACAACCAGTCAATTTTTCACCAGTGATTTGCAAAGGTTTTGGAAGGCACAGAGAAACAATGTCATCCTGCTGTGAGGGCCGTCAGATCAGGAAACCCGTCCATGTCTTATTCTAGAGGACATGGACAAACTACATATTTTCTCATTTACTTTGAACAACTTGTTGATGCGTTGTTCATCTTGATCACCCACCCTGTTAATCATTACCACACTATGATCTGGACCTGTTGGCACACACACGCACATCTTCCTGAATTCACAGTGCACCTTTACCTTCTCAACAGTTGCAGTAATAAGATCAAACTTGCTCGGTGAAACCCAACCTTTGTTTTATCCGATGGAGGCATGAAATGAGATTCTATTAATACCTGCAGCCCAATTGGGCTGGCTGGCTGACTCCCAACGGAGGCAGCACTGAAAAGGTTAGGTGCGGCAATTATGCAGGTGGAGTTGCAGAGGAGATGGGGGTGAGGAGGAGATGATTCCGCCTTGATCACTGGCTCTGAACAAGGTGTTATCAGCTGCGGCAGAGAGAGAGAGAGAGAGAGAGAGAGAGAGAGAGAAGGGAGAAAGGGGGGTTGAGGAGGTGGGGAGGTGGATTGGCTGCCAGAACGGCGTTAATGACTCGCCTTGTTTTTTGAAGCGAGGAGTTGCCTTTTCAAAGGCAAGGCAATTAGAGGGGGACTTGTTCTGTTGTGCTTGGGCTACTGCGGTGACTTAGTAAAGCTGTCACCTACCGGCCAATCAATGCTGGACAGGGGCAACTGGTGAAATACTAACACACACACACACAGCGATATGATGTAACGACTGTGCCCACACACACTCCAACACAAAAATACACACACGGTGCACTTATACATATCGGGGCAACCTCTTCCTATGCAAACACACCCTTTAAGCGCACATATTCTCACTTTTTCACCCTTCTCAATGGAGATGACATGCATACGGTATAGTTAATATATGTCTGAGTGCTTTACATGGCAGCCACACGCTGTATGCGAAGCACAGGTGACAGATAATTGGAACCCTTCAAATCTCATTATGCTGCCTTGCTCAAAAGAAAAGAGAAGCCGTACAGAAATTTGCCCCCTCTCGCTCCCCAACCTCTCTCTTTGTCTCTTTGGATTATCTGGTAGCGCAGCAACACACCCACCATTAGTTTGCTGCTGCTGCTGACCCCAGTCATTCATTTAATTGGCTGTTAATTGCTATTCTCTCTACAAGACACAATGTATATGTGGAGCTATATTTAGGCTCGCCCCTCGATGGCTCTTCATGCTAAATTACAACTTTCAGCCAGGCGCTGAAGGGCCCCATTGTGGTCTGTCGTTCTCCCCCTCTGTGACTGACTGACAGGCTTGGGAGAGGGGGAGACATCCTTCCCTCCCTCTTTCGATCCCTCCCTCCTTCTCTTCTCCTTTCCTTCCCTTTTTCTATTAGTTGCTGTACTATACAGTCTGACACCTGGATCAGGCTGCGTGTCACTCCCTCTGTCCTTGTCTGTTTGACACAATAGCAGCAACTTTTCATCTGTTGCCAGGGACGTCTGAGGACTTCACCCAGTCTACATCAGTTTCTCATCATCGTCTGTCTGGTGTGTTATTTCAGAGAGAGAAGACGATTTCATTTGGCAGATTTTACAACATGGACTGTGAAAAGTACTTTACCATGTATGACTCCCCAGTTTCTCACCGTCTGTGTGTTAGTTTCATTTTTATTTCTCCAGACTATCTTGATGAATAATTTCCACACAACATCAAAGTTAGATTCCCAAACTTGGTCTGTTTTTTGTTTTTTTTTTTATTTCTCCACCCTTCACTGTCCCTGTACATCCACTTGAGCAGCACAGAGCAGACCAGCTGCATCTGAGTCATGAAGGATTGCAACACACACACACACACACACACACATACGCACGGACAAACACACACAGGGGAATGTTTGTGACACAGATGTGAGTTTGATGGATGACATGGGCCAACTGCTGACGTCATCCGATGGAAATCCCGGATTACTCAGCCCCCCCTCTCGCTCCCCTCCCATCTCATCTGTCCCTCTTCCTCCTCCGTCCTCTCCGCTCTTGTTTTGTCTGTCTTATTTCTCACCGGCAGGACAGGCAGAGCCACCGTTTGTCCAGGTTAGACGATGACGGGGAGGGGAGAGTGGGTGAAAGAACCTGTGGGGTTGGGGGTGGGTTCCTGATTTATGGCTCTGACTTTTCATTTGTAATACCCTGATTATCTCTGGGGAGCTGGGTGGGAGGATGGTGGGGAGGAGGAGGGATGCTTGCGAGAGGCCCGAGCAGCTTAATAATGTGTACATGCCCACAGCAGCAGGGGGATATAAGGCAACAAAAATGCTGCCCTCTTAAAAATGAAACATGGAAACGCCGGAGCAGAGCAAACCTCTCGTTTTAGCAGATTTAACTGTGGAACAGCGTGTCTTTGATTTCACCTGCCGACCACTTTTGTTCAATGTCATGTTTTTGTCGTTGTTAAACATCTCTGCACCTTTTTTGATACAGTCTGAGGTGATAAAGACTTCAAATGAGTATGCACTTCTATTGAATTCCTCCCTTTTGCTTTCTTAGCTTTTGCAGGATGTGAATCCGGTGAGACAGACAGTGATGAGATAATTAGTGCAAAGTCTCTCCTAATGACAACTGCTAACATTAGTTACGAGTCCCACAGACGCAGGTGTGTCATTGCGGAAACAGAGATTTATACAATTTGCAAAGTGAGATAATCTTCTCACTAGTTTCTTTAACTAAATAATTCAGACTGTGTGATTGAAGTAATAACGCTACTCTTGTGTGAAATGTGACAGATGATGTTTCTTTCACACATAAAATGATTTTCAGCGGGTAGGATCACTTTCTGCTACAACCATTTGCTCACTTTCTCTCTCTCTCACGTTGACACTGATGCACGCACACGCACGGCCGTTGATCACACAAAGGTAGGCTCGGCCCTGGAAATAACACCCTCATCATCGCTGCAATCGTCCTAATAATCATCATCACAAGATGCACTGTTGTTATCGTAATCAGATCTGCTGCGGTACACGGCTTTAACGAAATGCAGCATGAACCCTGCTCATAATAATTGGTACGGTTGTGCGCACACGTTAGCCGGGAGTGCATCTCTAGTTTTCACACGGTGCTATTATCCCAGCACATAATACCTTGCTGATTATCCATTCAACGAAGGCGTAGCTATCGTAACTGTTATGATAATAGCACGAGCGGCTGTGATAATCCACACAAACCGGTGCTCTCTCTCTGTCAGATGCTAATGATGATAGTGGGTGGTCATACACACAAACAGCAATAGCTGGTGGGAATATTCTCCTGGTTCAGTGGTGAGCCAATTGAACAGTGCACCACTGTGTAAATCCATCTGACCCCAGGACAGGCCGGCGCGCCAGATCAGAGGGCGAAGCCGGGGGCTCACGGGGCTCCGTCTCAGCCCTGCGGATCATATCACAAGTGCTGATTAGCTCATTTAGCTGGATTGATTAAGTTAAAAGGAAACACCTGTTTACCTTAAGGCCTGCTAATATGTTGCCATGACAACAGCCGAGGACCCAGTGTCTCCAGCTCTGTCTGTCTATTTATCTCCCGCATCCTCCTCAATCTCTACGCTTACTCCTCTTGTGGTGAGGCTCTCGCTCTGGCTCTTCTTCTCACAACACACACGCACACACACACACAGATGTCTCTCCACTGAGTCCCTCCATCTGAAGTTGCTGAGGTAAGAAGATCAGGTTTTCCACTCAGTGGAGCGAGAGCGCTCTCACCTCTTCCCCACGGTCCACCCAGCAGCACCTGTGTGTGTGTGTGTGTGTGTGTGTGTGTGTGCATGTGTGTGTTTATGCGTCTGTGTGACATTTCGGTTGCAAAGTGGAGGAGGCTAAAGCGCACAGGTGCATTTCACATGTCTATAAATCTCGTCTTTGTGTGTGTGTTGTGGGGATGTTGAAGGTATAAATCATCAGGGTTTTTTTTTTAACCTTCTTGGCTGGTGGATCACCGGTCAGATTTTTCATCCATATAGCTGCAAACAAAAGCAGAGTTAAGCAAGGGTAATTAAATGCATCGTTTCAGGTGGGAAACGCTCAATTTTAGCCTCAGCGTGATACAAAAGTTTGCAGAAGTGGACGCGACAGAGGAGGATCACTTGGCTGCTTTCCTTCTTGTCAAAATGTTCTGAGTTTTTCCGCCTTTCCGCCTCCCTGTTTCACTCCTCGCTTCACCCCTTTCTCACCCTCTTTCACTCTGTTTCTCTTTTTCACACCTTACATCCCATGGTGGTTGACATGTGTCTTAGTAATGTCTCTGACTCCGTCTCTCCCGCTCTGCCTCACAGCTCCATTTAGGTCAACTCCCTAACCTGAAACAATGTGACGGTCTCCCCTCACACCCTTTTACATATCTTCCTTTCCTTCAGTTTTCTGTGTTGCCCCTGTCTTTTCTCCTCCACTCTTTTTTTTTGCTTTTTTTTCTTTAGTTGTCAGTCTGTAGTTGCACTTGGAGAATCTATGTTTTGTTGATCTGTCACATCCTCTCATCTCCGTCTCACTCCTCTCTCCTCGGCTGTTTGTTTCTCCCCTTGACTCTGGCAGACTCATTATCTTTGTAGAACAGCAGTGTGCGTTCGTCAGCAGTGATTAGCAACGTTTCATTCCAACATCGTTAAGGAAAGACAGTTTGATATTTGACGAATGGAGATATGGCATTCTCTAATCTTCCACCGCAAAACTGTGTCATAGTAGATAGAGGCTTTGGTTAAGTTTTCCATAATATTAAAGCGTGCATTGATCATAATCCAATTAATGGGAGAAAAAAGAGGAATGGACAAAAAGGACAGGGAAAAAAGAAATGCTTGCCTCATTAAATTGAAAGAAATCAACTGTAATCAAATTGCTGAGTTCTCAGAACTGATGAAGTGTACAAATTTAAAGATCTAATGAAAATTCCTGCAGTTAACATAATTAATTTGCAGTCCTTTTGATAAGTGGTAATGACTTGGAGATTATTGGTTTAAATGAATAGTTTTGTTGTACAGCAGAGAGAAGTTGATGAGGAAGGGAGACCGTACAAGGGAAACACTATCCTACTTTCAAAGTTCCCGAGGAGATGAAGCAATGTTTTTAAAAACACAATAAGACAATTAGACTCCCCTATAAACTAATTACCGCTGCTTTAATTCCTTTTCAGATTAAACTGCAATTGTAATAAGACGACGTCTCAGAGGAGATGTTTGTAAGCAGGGAGGAAAGACACATTTGTAATTAAAGGTGGAATAATATTTTTCTCATTAAACAAATATTTGCACAGGAGATAAAGGTGCAGACATTCATCCTGAAGACACTTGTAGGTCTCTCGCTTTTCTCTCTCTCTCCCTTTCTGTGCCGAAGAATTAAAGGAGCTGCTGCTTTGCATCGCCCCGAGAAACAGACCAGCAGCCTGCTAACAGGAGGTGAGCCAGCCAGACGTCTTCTCTGACAAGATATTAAGACGCAATCTGATGAGTGAAGATTGTTTTGCTCTGAGGCTAAAAAGTAGGACACTTAACTCACAAAAAAGGGAACTTTTCTTTTATTCCTGCAATGTTATTATTGTGAGAAAGCGGCGGTAATGTTATTATTGTTCAGATCCACCGCAGGCTTTTTTCCCATGCTGTCAGCTAATGTTGATGATGCCCTCCCCTCGGTCGTCGCTCCACACACTAACAGCATCGCCTCTGATGGACTCAAAACAACTAGTTTCAGCACGACTGACTCTCTCTTATCATAATTTGATTATTTTAATGATCTTGTTACTAAACCTCAGACACTGCACTTGCATACACCCGGAGGGAAGCCACGGTTGAACGCATTGTATGAATCTCACATGAGGCTTGCGAAATGTCCAAGGGTGACTTTACACAGTCGTGTGTTTACCCGTGTGTGTGTGTGTGTAACGCGTGCATGCAAATGTGCTTGTGTGCTAGTGTGTCACTTTCCGCAGACAAACACAACCCAGCAGCACCGACCACAGCCACGCCGCCTGACATGGAGAACAAGGTTATGGAAAACTATTCGCATAAAACAACCCAGTGCATTATCAGTCAAACACTAGAGCCAGAGGGGGCTTGATTGTGGCGTTTCATCATCGCCTATTGAATTATCTGGATTAATTTAACGCATTTAGGCCTGTGTGTTTTCCCCAGCTCACAACTTTCCCGTCTCTTCGTTAGCGATAATTACACTAAGTGGGTCATCTCCTCCTGAGCTCCCTTTCCTTTTTCTCTCTCCCTACATAGTATTAGCATTTTAAACTTCTTAAACAAAGTTTGGCAAAAAAAAAATCTAATGATATAAACGTCGTGATTCACTCTGCATTCTGTGGATGAAAGCCTTGAAATGCAGGCGGTTGACTCAGAAAGTGGAGGAGTGGAGTGAGAGAATAGCAGGGTTGAACTAGAGGTTTTCAAACTCACCTTTAATTTTATTTTACTTTCTCACACATTTGAGCTCTGAGTCACAGAAACTTGTACGTGTGCCCCGGCTATTTTAACCCGTGTGGGCATTGCTGATCAGTAAAACTACTAATGCTGAGTTATAACATAATATATCACAAGTCATGCTGGAGCAGATTTAGCAAAGTGGGCCAGATTATGTAACAAATGCCAATATCTTATTCCAGTGCTACTACAAAGTGGTTACAATATGTTTCTCAGACACTCCACTGAGCAGCAAAACACTTTTAAACAACTATCAGACAATAAAAGAATCAAATGGTTGCCACGGTAACAGCAGCTTCGACTCAGATCGAGTATGTGCCGGTGGCTTTAATTGTTATCCTCTCAGCGGTTTTGTATCAGATTGGTCTGATCTGGAAACAGCTCAACAAACCGAGACTATGTTTATGCCCAAAGAACGCACAAAACGAGTGAGGACAGGTCCGGAGAGTAACCAACACTGACTGTTACCCGCTCCTGACCTAGAGGGAGACGACCTGAGCTCCTGCTAAGAAACCTCACAGAGGAAATATGGCTGTTAAGTCATTAGGCAGCTCATTAACACATGGTTTAATTGGTGTCTAATTGATCATGGATGTATTATAAAGCTGTGAACTTCAGGGGCACATGGCGGCATCGGCAGACTCTCAGGGGTGCCGTGGAGTCTGTAAAAGTCTATGAATAGACTCGCCGTGTCGATATTGTGCAACGCAGCTCTGTGAACCTCTCGGCAAAAACTTTAACTAGTCGTAGATTTCAGTTTCAGCTCGGTCTGTAAAGTTACAGGACCTCCAGATTTGGTTTCTACTCCAGCGTGAAAGGGCCAGTTAATTTCATCCAGATCAGATGGTTTAGACTCCGTGAGACAGGAAGTTAAAGTGGGAAAATGTAAGCAAGGAAATTATACGAGGTGCAGCTGGAGGAAAGAGCAGTGACAGAGGTGTCATCTATTTTCATGCAGCCTCTCTTTCCCACTTTTTTTTTTCCCCTCTCAAGCACACACAAACAAACTCTTCAGCTGCAGGAAAAACTCTTCAGCGGACCAGCTCAGCTTCTCAGGTGGTCTAATGGAGAAAGGCGCTCCTGACTCGATGTTTTGACCTCTCCTTAGCAGCACCCGCTTCCTATTTATATTCCCTATTTTCTGCCAAATACTGACGATGAAAGGAGAACACACCGAAGCTCGAACCTTGTGCCACTTTTCAAATTGGTTTAATTCAGCTGAAAGTAACTTTCTCGTGTAGCCGATGAAAGAAACTCTCAACATGCGATCCATATGCTCAAAACCTCGACTGTTACAAGGCTGACGGCTCACATGTATAATCAATGGACTTTGCATGAAAGTCTTTATAAGTTAATGGAGGGTATGAAGAAACGTGCCACTGCATCGCTTTCTCGACATATGCCTTCACCTATTTTTGTGCTTGTTTTTTCACTCAGAGCGCTCTGCTATCTCCCCCTGTCATTTTGTGACGAGTACTCACCTGTGAATAATTCATGAGGAGCAGCACGTACGATTACGCTGGTTAAAAAGTAATGAGGTGCTGCCATAATAAAAGGTTGTCTTGCATTGTTTTACCAAGTGTGTCTCGCACACCTATGTCGTCGCTGGCCTCGAGTTCACATGAAAGCACATCCTTGTCGCCCCCTGACAGAGCGCAGCTTTAAGAGAGGGAAAACAAGAAAACAAAACCACGGCCTGTGGAGCAGGTGGTTAGAAAACAGGCAACACAGAACCCCCCCCCCCCCTCCCCACCCTATCACAGCAGCGTGATCTAGCCCAGGCTATGAGCTGTCACTGTGGGCTTTTCATGTCTGAGCTTGGGAAAGATCAGTAGACTCCCCGTCTGAGCTCGGAGCCCTTTGATAATCGATGGAGCTTACAGTGGTGCTTTGTAACGACAGCGACCGTTCACGGCCCAATCAAACTGCATCGCCGTCCTCCCTTGTTTGTTCCCAGGATTATGCAGGCTACTTCCTGTTTGACTTAAAATGAGGCCTTGTGTTTTATGAACACGTCAGTGTTGACAGCGATGGGCTACGTCGGCATTGCAAACCTCCTCCTTTTTGAGTTTCGGCACTATATCGGTTTTTATCCCTGCATTGTTTTCTGTGTAGCTGGAACAGATGTACGAGGCTGACACAGTTTTTTACATAACCCGTACCTACACTCACTGTGACACACTTCAACTTTGGAAGCAAGAAATCAACTTCCTCATTGCACAAAGAAGCATCATCATCATTAGCCATCCTCTGTTATGTTACTCCTGCATTAGAAGTGATCAAGTAGTGAGAAAAATGCAGTGATTGGCCTTAAAGTGACACTGCGACCAAAATACATGGCTAAATTAGTCAATTTTATTCATTCGGCAAAGCAAAACTGAAGCAAAAAGCATCAACCACGATTGGTTTGCTGACTTGAAATGTGGTTGTAATTTCACTGATTGGGATCAGCAACTTTGGTTAGCTTGAATTTTTCTCCACTTACACACAAAACAACTATGAAAACGTCCTCATAAACTTTTGAAACTACTCCTGCACAACAATTACTTCCCAGTTTTAAGCAGAGTATGTTCCCAAACTGATTTTTTACTGTAACCAAAATATGGCAAAACACACAACTGTGTCACATAATTGCCATAACCTCCAAAGCTCTCTCATAAGTAGTGTATTCATCATATTTTGGCTCAAGTGTGGTGATGTAGGAGCAGCAGAGAGATGGATTATGCCACAGGAGTGGTTTGAGAAGTCGCTATGTTGGTACTGATGCATTTTTTCCACTGTGAAAATGAAACTGTGAGGTAGCTGTTCTCCAATAACGAGGAATCTTTTGACAGCCGCTCTTCTGCGTTTCAGAGAGAGTGTGTTTGATGATAAATTTTGGGTGGAGTGTCACTTTAATAACCTAAGGACCCTTGAGTTAATGAGACAGAGACCAGTTGGCTTCCCACCCGACACAATGTGCAGGAAATGGAAAAGAAAACACGATAATTTCAGAGATGTGTCAAATGGGCACCATCGTAATCTCAGGTATTTCTGTCCCACAAATACATTATTCAAAGGCTGTGAATCTAATTAAGTATTGAACATGCACAGATGGTGCTCTTGACCTCCTGTGAATGCAGTGTGTTGTATATGTATGCTGCAACAACTGATGCACATGTCTCTGTTTGCATGTGAACATACAGTACTTGCGCGTGTCCATGTATTACTTTCCAGGCTTGAAGAATGGCATTTATTTAATGGCAAGGACACGTTTTGTGTTTTTCCGTATGTTCAATGTATGTTTCAAGGCCTGCAATCACAGTTTGATTCATTCGCTGACAGATGAGGGGAACCTGTTCGTTCGCTGTCCCCCTCAGTTAGACGGACTTAGTTAATAAGCCACCA
The DNA here is from genome assembly GCA_023373845.1 of Nibea coibor. Classification (NCBI taxonomy): domain Eukaryota; kingdom Metazoa; phylum Chordata; class Actinopteri; family Sciaenidae; genus Nibea; species Nibea coibor. The sequence goes on along the minus strand of CM041739.1, from coordinate 11,246,390 downwards.
CGCTGGCGACATTGTGTAATTTCGGCTGCTTGCTCCGAGTGCATCACACACATGAAACTGTGACTCTTTTGTGACCCGTGTGTGTCTTCCCCACTGATTTACGATACCCGCTCAATAGGACAAGCGGCACAATGACACAAACAACATGTGGGGAGGAAGAGAGAGCCAAAGTAATAGATGAAAGAGTAGAGAACAGATTGATTGAATGAATGGGGGAGATATAAAAAGCCCATGTTGTGGAGGCACATAGTGTTCACAGTGAGCGCACACTCCCCAAGGTTGTTTTGATATTTCCGAGCCACTTCCTTCAGTCCGGTTGAGTCTATACAGTAGAGCTATACATGTGTGTGTATGTGTGTATTTCTATACCATATGTGGAGTGCGTGAGTCAATGTTGTGTGTTTTTGGTTGTGTACTTTGTGTCCTTCTCAACGTCCGTATGTTACTACTTGTCTCTTGGTCTCCCCTTCTTCCTTCACTTACGAGATGTGACTGAACTGGGTAACGCTGGAGACACTGGGAAATCTGGGAATGCGGTCCTCAGCTGAATCTTTAAATGCAGTCTCTCCTTTTTATAGTTCGAAATGTTTGGCCTTGTTCATATTCTACACTCTCTACGGTAGGATTTTCTGCCTGCAAACAGCTCCTTCCCCTTTCATTGTCATCCATCACTCTCGCCATCTCTCTCCCTGTCGACCTCAGCCTCTGCTCTTCTCATTTAATGTCTGCTGCGGGCTGGTCAGATCAATAGTTCAAGACAAACATGCACAGGCATAAACACATACACACATGCACACCGATGTAGACGAAGGCAAAGAACAGACCACACGCACACACATTAAAGGAAGAGGGTATAAAATTCTTTCAACGCAAATGTTTGATACAATTAGAGCACGCAGGGAGGGAATAGTGACAGGAATCGAGGATGAAAAACAGAGATACGCAGATTAAAGACCATCAATCCAGCCAACCAGCTGCACAGACTGGCTGCACTCGCACAGAGAGTCCAGGTCATGATTTCCATCCTGTGAATGTGCATGAGCGGAGCGGAGCTGAGGTGAAATGACTTGTGTCACGTCTGCAGGACCACTAGTGGTTGATGGCCTCATCGCACACAGCCTCAAGCGCTCCGCATGCAAACCACGCTCGCCAGTTTGAGTAAGAAAAAAAAAACTGATTATGACTTTTTAGCTTTTCAGATTTTCCCTGCCCCTCGCTCGGCAGCGGATGCACCCAGTCACAGTTACTCAGTCCCGGCATCTGGACGATTAGGCACCATCTCACTCCAAGCATGACCGATTCCTCTGCTCCCCTCTCACACACTTGTCGCTCCCTGGCGAGGTCAGTGGACAGACGAGCCGAGGACTTCATTCCTTACGCTTCTGTCGTTTAAATCAGGTCGGATGAGTGTCATCCTCCCCTCCCCTTTAACAGCATGGTAATCTGATTCTTTCTACTCATGCCTCTATCCGCTCTCCTCTCTTCTGCCTCTAACTCTCTCGGTTTATATCCCCGGCTCTGTCTCTCTGTCTTCATCACGGTTGTGTTATGATTGAATTATGGCCTCTGGAGTTGCTCTATATGCCCCTGTGTAGCTGCTGTGCTGTCACCAACAGACCTACATCTCTCCTCCATGTTGCCCAGGCCACACTCTCTCTGCCTTTACACTGTATGCTTGCTCGCTCTATCTGCCCCAGCAATGCCCCATCACCTTGGATCACGTAGGAAGAATAAAGCGAGGGAATGAAAACAAACACAGATATTGTGGCAGCTTCTTTACCTGCAACATTTATGTGTCTGCATCTACGAGATGTGGCAGGAAGGTAGAGACTGCTTTTATCGGGGATGTTAAAACAACGGAGCTCTTTCAAAGCTTTTACATCATTCATCAACTCTGACCATTCCCTCCTTCCTTGTCTCACTTTCTTTCCCTGTCTCTTATCTGCTTTCTTGCCCTGAATGCACTGCTTGGCTTTAGCTTGCGTTCGAAAGATTCACTGTGTAAAGCTGCAACAGGTTCACACTTCTCCACTTCACTTCTGTTCTCACATTTTGGTATTAACAAATGCTGCCTTTGCTTAACCTGCAAAAGTAAATATTATCTTTGTTACGGTGCTTGCATCTCCAAATACATATTCTCTGTGCTATATACAAAGCACAGACACAGATACATGTGCGCAGCAGAGATAGTGTGAGGGGGGCAGGGAGGCAGAGGCTATCCAAACAGCCTGGTAAGAAGCATGTTGTCTTAATTAGGCCTGACAGCCTCCTGAAAGAAACATGAATAAAAAGTGTGAAGCATCAGACCTGGACTCATGCATAATGGTTAAGTGCCCAGTTAAAAAAAAAAAAAAAAGGTGGCTTGCAGTGCAGACACGTGTAATTAATGCACAGATTAAGGCAGTGATAGTGCGGAGCGATGTGTGTGTAAAAACGTCTGCGTGCAAAGAAAAAAAAAAGGTAATGACCGAGAAAGCCAATCCAGCAGCTTTGTGCACCGCTTGTACATGTGGAGAAAAGGAAAAGCCCATTCTCTGTTTTCTCTATTGATTCCTCCACTTTATAAGAAATACCCTGAAAGCTGCATGATATTTGCTCCATTGTGTTCAACTCTTTTCAGCGCTTTCATAAAGAAACAACTTTTTTTTTTCTCGCCCCCTCCCCCTTCCCCTTCTCTCTCGAATCACAGGCATCGCAGAGTCGTGGCCTTTGATTTCCATCGCACTTTATCAGGTTGACCGGAGGGTCCTTGTGTGACTTACCTTTACTACGCTCGCTCCCTCGCTACTGTGGCTCTCAGAATAGTCATATGCTGGTTTCCAAGGCAACCAACCAGGACCTGTGTCCAGGGAGTCTTGACAGACGTTGAATGGAAGAACACGAAACGGTGGCTGCTCTCACAAAATACCCGTACCCTTTATTAGACCGTTGCAACATTAACCTTAAATAATGTGCGATATAAAGAGCCAGCAAATGTGATAATAATATGCAAACTTTTTTTGTATTATTTTTTTTTATTCAGGCCTAACAAGATTGCCTGGTGTAATATTTTCCCTCGCCAAATGGATGAAGAAAAGTAGATTTTTTTCGCGATAAGCTGCAGCCCCCCCGGAGGAAGAGAGACTTCATTTTCTTTTCCCCTGGGTCACTACACCGAGTAAGCCCCATTAATGTAAAGAGAGAAATTAGAGGCTTACAAGAAGCGAAAAAGAAAAACAAAACTCAGTGGGCCAGCACTAAGAGAGAACACTGCTATCAGTTCTCTAATTAATCTGTTGGCTCGGTGATGTCCAGGGAGCGGAGGGGGGGACGAGGGGCTTGCAACGATGACAAGAGACAAGAAGAACAATAGAAATCTCAGTCTCACACTTTTTCACTGGGGTGTTGTATTATCCTGTTATTTCGAGCAATAGAAGGGGACAATTAATAGCAGGGCACTCCGCGTTAAGCGCTTCAAGGGTCAGAGATTTTTAAATTATTTTGTGTCTTTCCCCACAAGGGTGACAGCACACTTGTGACTTCAGACTACTGGATGAAAAAAGAACACTTAATCTTTCTCAGAGATCATCAAATACACCTTACACGTAAACCTGAGTTCACAGATCAGTTTTTGGGCCTGCCCCTTAAAGAAATGCTGTTACACTCCAATAGGGGGTGCTGTTTTCTGTCTTCTCTTGTGCATGAGCCATGCGATTGGGCCATTCAATTATTAGAGAGAGAGAGAGAGAGACAGAGCACTGGAGCTGGTGGTCTCATGTCAAATGACCCTCCCAGATTTATCCCAGCATCCCAGCTGACACCAGCCCCCAAAGGACAAAGTGAGTCATACCTAAATTTGTGCTCTATTCTTCTACTCATCCCATTAAATTGGACATTATATAGGGAGAATAATGGTGTGAATAAGCTGCTACAGTGTCAGACCAGGTGCGGGGTTTGGTATTCGTCTAATGAGCGCACCTCTATTCAGTTTGTCCTAAAATGACTGCAGGCAAAAATGGAAAGTTCACTGTTGATTTGCTGCTGCTATGCTCAACTATTTAGACTTATAAAACAAGCTAAAAACTCAATCAGAGAATCCTCCACACAGAAGAGGAAACAGAACGAAGGAGCATATCAGAAGCATCTTTTAGTTTTAAGGATTATAATGATGGTAGATCATATAAAGGACAACCAGGGAGCTAAAGCTATACGACCTACATGTGGTGAGGTCAAACCTGCTGCAGGTTACTCTCTGATTAATGATAGAGAGAGAGGAAGGAGGCTGCTGGCGGCTCATTTGCTGTGCTGTTGTTGAACGACGGCTGATAGCTGATATCCAATCAGATTCAATTTGCAGGGGATGTTTTCATTATGCCTGGAACATCAGTCAATATGTCTGGCCCGGCTCCGGCTCGGGGAGATAAGACTTTCGGTGCAGACCCAGGATCAGCTTTCACTTCTTTAAACCCAGAACTTTTGAACCTACGAACAATCCACAGAACCGACTGGGAGTCAGCGCAAACACTTGTGAGACAAAGATCCTCTTGAACCTTTAAAGAAAATGTAACTAACTCCCCCATCGGTTTGTGTGTAGCAATAATTATTAAAGCATCTAAAATCTGATCGTATCTGAAATTAATAATAAAAACCTGAACCTCGCCAATTTATTGGACACAGTTTAATTTTATTGCCAAGTTCAATTTATTTGTACTTGAACGATAATACACTGTGGAGTGAGAAGTGGAAAAATCTCCTCTAATTCTTCTCACACTCATTTTTTTTTCTCAAGACACAAGAGTACGAAATGATCAAGGACAGACAGACCAAATCTTTCTTTTGACAATACGGACCCTTTTCATCCAAATTAAAAAGAAGCAGGTAGTGACTGGGTGATGTTACCGCTCTACCTGTCCATCAATAAATAAAAAACAAATAGAAAAGATCAAAATTGTGTGCGAGAAAATGAAGCTGCTCTGAAAAAAGCGTTGTGTTCTCAAATTCAGGTCTTGTACGGTAGATTAGGAAGTCAGAGTCCTTCAGTTTTCTTAGAGTAACCCTGCATTTCCCTGTGATGAAGTCTTAAAGATCTGAGGAGCATCAAGAGACATATCTAAGAGAAGTGCCTTCAGTTTTTATTCATGTTCCTTCCCCTTTCTTTTTCAAGTGATCTGCAGCTTCAGAGAGAGGAGGGTTAGACAGAGAGAGAAAGAGGGAGAGGGAGAAAAAGAAGTGTTTTCCAATAAAAATGAGGCGAGTCAAAGTAGACTCTTCAGTTGGGCTGAGGCTGTCATTGCTCAGTTCAAAACATTCTGCCATGCAAAACAGCTAAAAGCTCCAAAACCTGTTATATGACTTCACTTTGAAGTCATCAGGGAAACTCATTCACAAGCAGGTCAGGGCTCTTTCAAACTTTAAGAAATGTTTAAAATCGGTCCAAGGAATCAGTTAAGGGATGTCAAATTTCTTTTCGGTGAATCTACTTTGGTCCAAGATTTTGTTTGGCATTTTTTCCCCCCTCTCTTCAACGAAGATCATTGTCTCGCGTATTGGCAAGTAACGAGGAGTGAATTTGTCATAATCGCAACCATGCACTCCAAACGCACACACACACATGTGCACACATACACACATGCGCACACACACACACACATGGTTCTCATATTCTCCAGGACAGCTGCAGGGGTGTGGAAGCCTTGGGAAAATGGATCATGGAATCAGGCCAATCAACTTCCTCTGTAACCAGCACCTGTTTGTCTGTATCTGCTGCTGACAATTTCACAATACGCAAAGTGATTATGAAAATATAGAGGGATTAATACACACATGCCGTATGTAAACGCAATAGATTACTGCCACACAAACACGCCTTTCTTTATGTTGTTATTGAAGCCGTGCGGCACAGTGAGTAAGTAAGTATGATTTTCTGCTCGCATGTTTGTCACTGAGGTTTATTCAACAGAGATTATGCAAATTTGAGTTATTACACATCCTGCCCTAATTCACTAAACCCTGTTATAATTAAGACACACATCCACCATGGAGAAAACCACACACACACGCACACACACACACACACACACACACACATTACAATAATAAAGTGTTACCTTGAAATATTCCCTCGACCAAAAAGAAAGACGGAGAGATGCCGAGAAGATGACAGTTAATACTTGAAGCCTTGATGTTTTTGTCACTCAGAAAACAGACGTGCGTGCGTGTGTGTCTGCGTGTGGCACGCACACATGTGTTGATGCGTATCATGAGAGAGGCTGTGCACGTGTGTGCATGTGTGTACGAGCTGAAGGGGGGTAGACGATCTTCTCTGAAGCGGCCCAGGCAGGCATCAGCACTCAATCATCCCAGATCTGCCAGACGACACCAGCAGAGAAAACACATTACCCGTGTCGTGTCGCCTCGTCTTCTTCTGTTGTCTTCTCTTTATTATATTTAGGGCTGCCTTGCCTCAGGGTCAGGTGACAATCTGCATTCTCTTTCTACAAGTTTTCTCAAAACTGTCTGGAGTTTTTTTTTTTTTGTATTTTATTTTTCAATGTTTTTTTTTTTTTTTTTTACCTCTCTGTTAAAGGGGATCTGTTGATGGTTTTTAATCCCTACATGAGTCCCTTTGCAGATGACTCTGCTGGCATGGTGTCAGAAAGAAGCTAACAGAGAGAAGCGCTACGCATTAGACAAAAGATGAATACCCTCAGAAGGGAGGGAGGGAATAGAGAGAAGAGGCAAAGAGCCCATTTGAAGTGCCTGTCTAAGTTTTAGTAAAAAATGAGTTCTTTATAACAGCATATAAATATATAAATGAAACACTTAAAGACATTATCAGGCACTTTCATTCTCCCTGCCTTTTGTGTGCTGGTTGAGGTGGGAAACAGAAGGGAAGTAAACACATCTGCATATCTGAGTCATTGGTTCCAAGGGAGCTGTTATGGGCTGTCTCTGCGAATCTCTTCTCTGTGTTGCTTACAGCCCACCAGCAACAATATCACCCCCCTACACTGCTGATGCCGGGTCAAATATTTCAACAGTCTTCTGACTGATGTGGTTAGATTTGAGGCTGGCAAATCTTATTTCAGATCTCCTGATTTCAAATGGCCGCGCACCCTTTTAGTTTGGATTTTCTCAGGTTCGAACACGTGTGCCCACGGTCTTCAGCAGAGGAAGGCAGCATAGGTGTCGCCGCTGTTTAGTGTCCACTTGACGGTAAGTTGGCACAGTCGGTGTAACAGAGTGGGCCAAGACCGGTCAGGCCCTCTGTCTCCACGGTGGCTGTCACCTGGATAACCAAGCGTGCCAAGCCTGAAGCCACATCTGAGGATTCAGAGGAATGGCATCAACTTGCAGCAAGTACGAAGCTGGGGACGTGGCATGTCTCTCCACGTGCCTCATATACAAACTGTGCATACAAAAAGGCAGATAGGGTATAGTTTAAGATTACGGCCTGTAACATACAGTGCGATTCTTCCCAGTGCTCTATGATCATTTTGACATTGTGCGACAGAATCTTCCTGCACACAAACTCCCAGCTTTAGTGTATCTGTATATACCCTACTGGTACACTGCTGAAAACTGAGAAGAATTATGCTGCATGTTGGGACAAATATATATCTGCTGTTGAACACACAAATGCATAAAAAAAAAAACACTTCCTGATTGATTAAATTCTGCACTGCTCATAACAAGATGTCAGAGCACTGGAGTCATCCTCCTTTATGTGTAATTGCATGGCGATGCCTGAACCTTGAGATCCTTTCCCTTATCTCTTGTTCACTTTGAGTTTGTGTATGTTTGTGTGTGTGTGTGTGTGCGTGTGTGTGCTAATTCCTTCTGGTCGACTCTTTCACTATGGCTGTCACCCCTAGGACCAGGCTCATACAACAGGAATAATGAGCAACTATTCTGCTCTGTTGCAGCGAACCAAACAAGGTTTACAAAGAAGAAGGACTCCAGGGGTCAAGGCTGAGCGCTGGCTCTCTCTTCCTGTCTCACATAAGCCACACATACACTTCTTTATGACATCCACTTTCTTACATATGTCCCCAGTGTCGAGGGGTCACCATGGTAACGTTGTCTTCTGGAGGAAATGGCTGGGATCCTGTGATGGGGTCTTGACCAAAGTTTATTGATCCACAAGATTTGGTGCATGTTTCTAAGAAAAATCTTGTTCTGCGTTGTTGAGACTTTGGATCGATAAGAAGAAATCCCTTGAAATAAACCTGATGAATTTACACTCCTGAGATATTCAGAGTTTATGAGCTGGGTTTGTGTGTTATTTCTAGCTTCCTGCATGTTCCAGTAGACCATCCTGAGTGCATTTGGTTATGCATTTGTGTACTGGCTGTGCATGTATATGTTGTGTTCCATGGATACTTCCTGTGGTTAAGTCTATGCAGCAGAGATGATTCATGACTTTCGGTGTCGCTTTAGAGAGAGAAAATTCACACTATAAATTTGTCTCTTTCCAACACTCTATGTCACACTCATAGATTCATACACACACACTCACATACACTCTGGCGCTGTTACATTAGAGTGTTCCAACTCCCACACAAATAGACAAAAATGAGTGCATCTTTCGTTTATGCTTTTTGGGGTAACTGACACAAATGAACCAAAAATATCTTTAACGTGCACTCATTTCGCACTTCCACTGACTAGCTGCTCATGATTGTGGTTATAAATATCATAATCACATCACAATGGGAAAGATTTACTCAGCGCTGTCTTATAAATTCATTCATATAAATAAGCAGTTTATATAACAGATTACTTTCAGAAATCTCTCTCTTAATTCGATGCTCCGCCGCGCTTTATCAGGAAATGCTGCGGCACATTTGTGTCTAAAGTACAAAGGATAAAGTCCTCTTTTTTTTTTTTGCGCGCGCGTGGCTCTCGAAAGGCTGCGTGTTCTGCTGTGCACCATGTGCTCAGCGGAGGTCACAACAAACAATAGTCCACGGGAAGAGAGAGCGGCTACAAAAGCACGAGAGGTTGAGAATATAAAAGAAGAAGAAAAAAAAGAAAGATCTATACGTGTGCGTATGCTTGTTGAAATTGATTCAGGTGTTGAACAATTTGCGCAACAAAGCAAAGAAATAATTCCACATTTAGTCAAAGTGGCAGCAGTACATTAAGTCAGCTGCTCACCTTATCAACACTGCCTGCTGTGTTATCTGAAAGGGGAAAGTCCGCGTACAGGAAACTTTACAGTTCACGTACAGTATCCATTTACAGTTCAGTCAACAATTTTCCTTTTACAAATGAAGCCGCAACTTCCTCATTGCTGATTTTCCACGCCTCTATGTTGCTTTCTTTTTTTCCTTTATTTTTTTTCCGAGCGTTGCGTCACTGGGTTGTGGTTTTCTCACTACTCGGAGTGCACAGGAAGTGTGTTGTAGCAAAACAGGTCCCTGTCACTGTTTCCACTCCTCACTGAGGACCACAGAGCTAAATTTAACACCAATAACAAGATCACAGGTGCCCAAAATACTCACTTCCACATGCATAGAGGTTTAATTTAACTACTCTGAGCTATTTTTACTTAACCATGTTAATATACTTATGTCTGGGCTGAGGTTAAGTTTACTGTGTGACGCAGTCTGCCACAAAGGAAACAGCCCAAGCCAATTAGCAAGCCTTACGGTTAGAGAGAAGCTAGTCAAGTCAGGACAATTAGCTCGCTAAGGTTTGGTCCAGTCAGAAAAGACTGATTGGCTCGGACATGTGTATCAACTGACAACTAGTTTTTGACGCAGATGTGGTCGTTGTTGGTCACTTTATTGGATTAGTCCTTTACTACAGCTAAGAGCGTGCCCTGGAAAAATGAAAGCACGACTACTGACGTCTGTTTTGTGTCACAGAAAATAGAGTCCTTTTCGTATTTAAGGAACTGAAATGTCTACCACGGCAAAACCTGTTTGATCTGGTGTCACATGTCAGAGGTATGAATAGCATATGATCAGTTATTTTAATCCTGTAATACGCTTCATAAGCTTCAGCTACAGAAAATAGGAAGCAAGAAAAAAAGACTTTCACTATCAGTAAGCTAAAGAAAATGGAAAATGCAAAAATGAAAGAGAAGGAATGGAAAGAGCAACTTGTGAAAGAAAAAAAATGTCCAATGTGCTACAAGAAGACAAAAAAAAAAAAAAAAACATGGCACAACAGATCAATCAGACTGAGAGAAGACATGACTGTAACCAGGTGACATTGTTGAATGTCTTCAGATCATGTCCGGGAATTTATCAGTAAAAGACCAGCACTATCAATATCAGTTCCTTTATCTGGAGCGGCTCTTTTCTCCACTCTGTCTTTGTGTCGAGGGTATTGTGAGGCCTCGACTGAACCCGCCTCTGTGCGCTGCCAGTGTACGCCGGCTGAGTATCAGTGCAGTCCAGTCGAGTGAATTGAGGGGAGGGATTTAGAAAGGCTGGTGGACTTGGACCACAGCCAGCACCAGAGTCGGCTAAAGTTACGCACTACTCGCTGCGACTGGCTCCGCTAACTCAGTCTGGCTGGGAGCAGAAGCCAATAGCAGGACAATTACCCTGGGCACTGCCGAGTCATGTTGGCTGGTCTGTGTCCATGTGGGTGTTAGTTCAGCCACACACACACACATACAAACCCTCGCTACACATATGCTGATTGCTACAAATCTGCAAAGCTGATTGTTTTAACCCTTTACCTTACACTCTTGACACTTTCTTTCCCCTGATATCACTTCAGGATAAGAAAATTCATCCTATACATTATCAAGTAATCTAATTTTTAGACTTTATTCTTTTGTTTTTGCTTTGAATTGAAGCTAAGCAACATATACAAACACAATTTATATATTTTTTTTCCCAAAGTTCAACCCCATGTTCCTGGTGTCTTTGGATACTTTCGGAAGTTCTGTTGGATCTACTGATGTTTGGCTAGACTACATAACTTTGTTAGTAGTAGTATAAAGTTAAGCTTTATTTAATCAGGAAGTCTCATCAAGTGTCTCTAATGTCAGTGACGGTTTAAAGGGTTAAAGAAGAGATGAATACATCATCAGAGAAGTTACAGTCTCTATTTTGACTTTTTTTTCTCTGCTACTTCCTTCCTCCCACTCATTCCCTCTCATTTATTCCCAGCTATGTCTTTCCATCCCTAACTCATACCATCCCTAGCCTTTCACTCTGTGGCTCTATACATAGGCTCATGAAAGGTAAGATGTGGTGGGGCTTTGGAGAAAACAGATTAGCTCTTATTGTCACTGGTAGAAAATGAGCCAAAGGGCCTGCTATAAATAGGCAGATTTAGTCCACCCCACTACTCAGAGCTTGGCAGGAGATCAGGCTCGGGAGTGCAACTTTAAGGCCAGGGTCAGTGTGTTACTATGGCGACACAGCCACAGCAGTGTGTGTCTGTGTGTGTGTCATGGGGTGAGGGTGAACGTGTGAGTGTCTATGTGCCTCCCCCTCCAGCAGCAGCAGCAGCAGTCAGTCTCCCAGCCCCTGTTGAGAGAGAGCATGTTGGGTAACAGCAGTCTGGAGTTCCCCTGGACTCGCTCCAGACCTCCTCTCCCTTCCCTCCTGCCTCTCTCTCCCACAGTCCTCCCCTCCTTCACCCACCCGCTTCCCCTTCTCAGTGCTGGCTTTTTCACTCTGGAGTGATATGGCTTTGTGTGCGTGTGGACATGCTTGGCTATTCCCAACAGTCCGTACAGTAAAACTGCTGGTTTACTTGTCCAGTTAACAGCAGGTTGTTGTTGTTTTCGCCACCATCCTTCCCCTGCTGGAACGCCTTTCCATTAACCCAGCTATGGTCAATCTCTGTGTTAAACCATTACCTAGAAGTGATCCAGAATCAGTGTCTGCTGTCTCAGCATCTCGACACATCTGCTCTGACACATTTTTTCTAGTTCCTCATTTTGAGTATGAGAAATGCTCCTTTTCAAAACAATCTGTGCCTATTTGTGGATCTGGCCAAGCCCAGTCAGAATACCATCATCAACACAACCATCATCATCATAGCAACAAATATTGGGTAATGTGTGATGAAATATTCATGGGAAGATTGTGAAAGTTGGCACAGTCTTTCCATTATCTTCCATAAGGAGGTCGCCTCTTTCTTGTTTAAGCTGGCTCAAAGTTCAACTCAAAAGTATCTAACCTGCATATTTGTGGTCAGATCCAAATTGGGATCTTCTTTTGCTGATTTATCACTCCAAAATGCTGAGTACAAGTATGAATCCTCTCACCACCAGATCCCAAAGACAGGAAAGTCAGTCACAGAATGATGACAGAGACTGAGAAAGTAGGTGTATGAACGTGAAAGATGTCAACAAGGCAGCACAATTACATAGAGGGCCTGTTTTAGCATGTTTACCTGCACCCACTCCATTCAGTACTTAGCCTCCATGCCAGAGGAACAAGCTGCCGCACGCTTCTGCCACAAAAGCACACAACAGTAACTCACCCTACCTTGCACCCAGCGCTGACAAAGCACAGCGTCACAGTTTCCGAAACCTCTCCCTCCACTTTTGCATCACCTTGCATGCAAAAAAAACAGAAATGTCAGTGTATCGTGTGAACTGACAGGTCATACACACACACCGGATCTATGAAAGTAGAGTTTTATGCTTACATACAGCATAATGCAGGACACAGATGAACACAAACATATCCCTGCTGATTTGCCTCTCAGCCTTTTAAAAGTAATATAAAACTGAAAAAATATTTCTTATTATTATCCAAACTGCTATAATGAACATGAGGGAAACACAACTAGATGAACTGGCAGTTATATAATAGCAAATATAAGAATTAACTGGGCAAATGTCTAGAAACTGTTGACGTCAGCAAAGTCTAGCCCAACAATATTTATGTGTTTATGATTATAAAGTTTCTAAAATAAAACTTTATATGTGGCGATTCAAGGCGGTCATCTGAGGATAGAGCATGAGATGAAGACTGCATGTTTGTAGCCCCTCTGATTAAGCAGATAAGTGACTTAAATTGGATCAGTTTATTTGTCTGGCTGGCCTTAAACAAGACCACAGAGTCTGGGATGTCTGAGCCACAGCCACTGAATGAGAATGAAACACAGACAGCTTCCTCTTTCCACCCATCAACCGCGCGGCTCTCTCTTCTTTTTTTTCTCTTCCTTTCACTCTATCGTTTTTCTCCGACTCAGCCCCTGTGTGATATCACGGAGCAACGGATGTGATGTCACTTCCTGTTTGGTTTTCAGTCGCGCTTGCCAGCAAGTACAGAAGTAGCAGCTTACTGACAGCTGTGAGCGGAGCTGGAAACATGCAAATAAACGGGGTCAAAGGTTAGAGCTCGCTGATTGTAAGACCTCACAGCTGCTTTTGAAAAGCCACATTAGACTAGATGAACATTTTCTTGTCGTTGTTTGGGATGTGGCTCACCTTGTACAGGTTTTTATGCACAGCACAACAAGCACACAAGGCCACATAGCCGGAGGACAGTGCAATACTATAGAAATATATATATATATATATATATATATACACACACACACACAGACACGCACGCACACATACACACACGTATATATATATATATATATATATATATATATATATATATATATATATATATATATATATATATATATATATATATATATATATATATATATATATATATATATATATATATATTATACTTGTATTATCTGCTCTTCCAAAAAGAGCAGCAGTAAGAAAACTCCAACTCCTTTTCCTCATCATCTGTCGCTAGTTGAGAGTCTCCTGGTGACAGACAGGCTGTGACACCCAGCCCTGGTAATAGAAGGCAATTATAAGCCCTGGCGAGAGCTGTGGCAATGGGGAAAACTTTTATACAGCCCCCCTCCTGGGGCGCTGACATGCAGACACACTGAAATTAATTGCTACAAAACATCAGGCGAGCTTGACGCACACATGCGCATAGTCAAACTCCTGGAAAGGAGAAGAATGAAACAATACACATCATGCGACGTTGCATTGATGCTCGTGAGGAGGAAGAAGAAGAAAGAAAAGGCAGCAAAGAGAAGCAGCGAAAAAACAAGTAGATCCCTTCCAACAAATCATGTTTTCATCTAAATAAAGAAGCCAAAGACAATAGACTCGGGTACCTTGGAGACCAGGAGGACTATTTCTCCATGGCAACCAGTGTGGTGTGTGACAATGCCGCAGTGCGAGGGTTTGAACTGCTAAAGCTGGGAATGCAGAGATAGATGGAGAGAGAGAGACTCAGAGAGTGAGACCCATGGAGGGCTGTCTGCGTGCTCGTAATGAGAACACACACTGTCACAATCCCACTGCGAGAAAAATGGAAGTTCATGACTTTCCAACTCACGTTATTTTCTTTCTTTGACTCTTAAAGTCAATGCAGAGAGAAATCATGTACTAACTAAATTATGACACTAAGCCTGTTTATGTTTCCTACAGTGCATATCCAAATATTCTCATACGTAAACATTTCTCTAGTGTTGCTATGGAGTTGTTCCCCTGTTTGGCTGTTAGAAAAAAGCAGCACCATGTGGCCTCCGTAGGAGATTTATTTTAATTGTGTGGTGTATTGTGGCCAAGAGAATGTCAGGCTATATGCTTGGGTGTGTGCTGTCAGCACACTTGTGGATACATGTAGTCGCGTCGCCCCTTGGACACGATCATGTGTGTGTGTGTGTGTGTGTGCGCGCGCGCGTGTTTGTGTAAGTGGGTGTTTGTGTTCAATACACCACGTGCATAGTGTGTTTGGACAGCAAGACAAACACAAATAATGGAACGTGTCCGTTGTGTGTCCTTGTACCAACCTGTGCGTGTGTATTCTTGTTGAAAGGTGGGCAATAGAAATAATAATAAAACTTTTTTTTATTTCCTGTTTGATCACTCCTCCTCATAAATGTATGAAAATCCTGGATTTAATCGGGATTATTGCTTCATAATCTTGACTCTAGCTGTGGAAAGGAAGAAAAGGGTGAACCGGGGCTACGGGATGTCTTTTACAAACTGTACACTACTGCAAGTCTCAACGCCACCCTCACCCATTTCTCCTTGTCAGCATCACCCGACAACCATCAACATGCAATCTCCTTTGTGTGTCTTTATTTTTATTTGCAGTGCGCTTTATAGAAATTCATTACACTGTCTGCCGCCAGCGTAGGCAGAAAAATATTCCCTCGGCTCAGCTGAACTCTCACCCTCCTTTAATGTAAACACTGCTTACCAGTCACGTTTCTCCCATTAAGGTAAATGCCTGCATTATGTATGAATCTAGTCTCCCTAATCCAGTTGCACCATTAACCCACACACCCAGTCGTTTCCAAGTCTTTGCTTAAAGAGTAAGAGAAAGAGAGACAGCTCTGACCCTGGCAATTTGTAATAGACAATCTAAATTTAAAGCATTAGAGCAAATTAGATGACTTAAAATTACTTATCACTTAAGATGCTTTATCGTCTGGCTGTTGAGTTTAATTCGACAAAATTTGCTGGTGAGTCTTCAGTCCGAGTGACCAAAGAGACATTTGGCCCCTGGGCCTCAGCTCCTAGAAAAACCCACTGTCCCATAAGCCGAATGCTTCTGACAGATATTCATTTATTCATTCTCCCTCCTTCAATTTTCCGTTTTTTTTTTTCTTTTTCCTTGGAAGCATACAATGGGTGTTCCAGTTAGTGTTGTTTGTCATCTTGTCTGTCTGCTTCGTCAACCGTCATGCCTGTTGACATATGGCACTTGGCGTTAAATGATTACCGTATGATTGTAAAGGGTTGCGGGGCTTTCTGATGGAGACCTGTCTCCGCAGCCCTGTAGGCTATCCCACATCGGCAGTCTCCAGCTGGGGTAGAGGGGAGGGTTAGAAGTTGGAGGTGGGGGAGGAGGGAGACGGGCTTACCTGAATCAACCTGTCGTACCTGCCCTGAGGCCCACCTGTCAACAACCTAGCAACAGTCGCTTTCTCTTTCGCTCTCTGTTTCAGTCACTTTTCCATCACTTCCAGTACCTCTGTATCTCTCCCTACCCATTTATCTCTCTGCCTCTCACCCTCTCTACTCCTTCACTTTACTTCAGCTTCAACACTACAAAACAAATAACTCTCACCTGAGCTGATGTGCCTCTCTCTCTCTGTCATTTTCACTTCACAGCAAATTATTGGGAACATCTTTGGCCATTGGACCCAAGGAGACTATTTGTCTTGGCAACTTCTGATCTGACTCAAAACTCAAATAAACTCTGGAGAACAACTTAAACATTTGTGTGTGTGTGTGCGCATGTGCGTGCGCACGTATGCCTCGACTGTTTGTATAACATCAGGTTTAGACAGGTCATCCTTTGGGAGACAGGGTGATTTCAGGTTTAGTTTACCAAATTTTCAGTAGCTCAGGCTTTGTGTTTATAGCTTTTGGTTCAGAGAGGAAAAGATAAAAACCAAACCATCTCCCTTTTCTTACCATTCTCTCAATAAATGTCAAGGTCCAATGAGTGAGCAAGGGTGATGGCGTGACTGTCTGATGCAATAATAAACCCACGCTGCATAAAGCCGCTCGTCCACATAAACAGATGTGGACTGGCGGAGCTCCACTTGACTGCGGACTAAAGTAAAGTTTAAATTCCTGACCAAAATCTGAAGACTGTAGTAGAATAAAAACAGGTCTGTGAGTCTGGATGTTTTCTGTCTGCTCCGAGTACGTGTGCACATGAGTCACACCCAAACGCGTTCGCTAAAGACAACAAACCAGTTGCTGCTCAGTCTGGACGCTGAGGCCACATCTTTCTGCCTCCCTCGCTCCTTCCTGTCGGTCTCTCTGTCCACATGAGGACGTCAGCAGTGTGAAGAGCAGTCTGGGTTTTAGTCTGCTCGGCCAATAAGAAGCTTTGTCCCGGTGAATCTGAATCTGAAATGAATCTGGTCTGCTTTTGTGCCTGATTTTCTCCCTCACAAAGTGGCTGACTGTTGATGAGGCTGCTTAAATGTCTGTTGTTGACAGCAGTGCTGGAAGAGGTTCTCAGATCTTAAAAGTAAAAATATTTAATTATAAGTAAAAGTAAATATCTTCACATTTTATTACTAGATGAATAATAACACATAGTGTAATTATTACACTACATTATTGAGGTTGAGGAGGTTCTTCTCGCTACTCTGTGTGATGTTAGGTAGTGTGGAATTGGGTACAGTACTTTACTAGTAATAGATTATATCTACTTAGGTAGTTTCCACACTGATCGACAAGAAAGAGGAACGAGAAAACCACAGGAGGAGATATTTTTGGTTGAAGGCTCACTGTGAGGAAGCATTATCTTCAGGCTTCATTACAGGTACAGTTTGTACCCAGACTTTAACATGAGCCAAATCCCACAATCAATAATCAACACAGCGGGTGCCTTCACTTATCTAGGAGGGTAAAAATCCAATAGTGTTTTTAAATAGAATATTTTATTTTAAGCAGTGGCCTCAGTGATCATTGATTGCACTTGATCTGCTAAGCTAATACACTAGTGTCTGAAGATGGCCAAGACTGACCTATTTTGCATCAGTTCTGTCATCATGCCGGGGTCTTTGCCACCCACAGATTGTGGTATACACAACTCAGAAACAAACAGAAAATTGTTTGGTGACAACCTTTGAATGTTGCCCTATGACGGCTGCAGGGTGCACGGGAAGCCCCATCTCTCAGCTCGCTACCGGTGACTCATCGGGAGCTTAAAGGTCAGGGGTCAGATCTTTTGTCACAAGCATCAAACAAACAGGCCTTAGCTCAGTGAGTCACATATCCTCGGGGACATGTTTGGTAATTGTCTCTCTGTCACCTACCACCTTCGGGAGGCAACAACAACGGGCAGACAAGCAGATAGAGCGGCTATTCGATGCCGGGCCCCTGTTTTTGTGTGATACATTGACATTAATCCTGCTCCATAGCCTGCGGAGGGATAGTATGACAGGGAGGGATGCCTGCAGTGATTGTGAAGTGTGAGCAGATTGTTTTTCAGAATCATCACTGGGGCCTAAAACCTTTAGTAGGTCAGCTCACACCATAAAAGAAAACTTGTGATCTTTACCCACAGCATAATCGTAGGCCGCTAATACAAGGCCAGCATTCCTCAGCGGCATTCCTGGACTCCTCTGAACAGAGCAAAAAAAAAAAAAAAAAAAATGTCTGGCCGCCTCGGCGCAGCAACAGGTGGTGTGCTGTAATCTTCCGCATTGTATTGTAATAGGCTGTGTTAGATTTCAATAAGTGAGCCAAGGTTTATGATGACTGGAGCGCAGAGTCGAGGTGTCAAGTATTTAAACAGACAGTACTGGATGTCTTCATCGATGACAGTTTCCAGAATCCCATTAGATCCATTTGGCTTTTCATGCATGTCAATTAGTCCGGAGATTTTCCATGACCCCTTTACAGCGCCAGTTTCCTCGACGTCTCCGACAGATTTTTATCCCTCTCATGCCAGTTTGTCTTTTCCCAGGCGCATATCACTGAGCGTGTAAAAGGTCAGGCCGCACACTCCAACTAGTGTCACCTCAAAAGCTGGGAGAAAAATGACATTTATCAAATAGCCCCCTATCATGTTCTCCGCTCCTCACCACATCACTCCGTGGCTATAGGCTAATATTCAGCCTGTCACTCTGCCCGAGAAGACCAGGCCTCCGCTCTTCTCCCATTTAATTATCAACTCTCCTCTGTGTGTTACACAGGCCCCTACACATCAATGCCACATTTCATTTTTTATCCTCTTAAAGTCCAAAACTCTCACCCCCATCCCACATGGCAAAATAAAACTATGATAGCTGCATACTGTGCTCCAAAATAGCCAGGTCCTCCCTCGTTGTCTCTCCCTCTGTCATTACATTATTCCTCCCTCCCTCCCTTCCCTTCCCCTCTCTGCCACATTATGTAACATGCAGGCTTTGGTAACTGCCATCGTCCACCCACTAATCTTGGTCCACCCATCACGGGAGGACACAAGGCTGAACACACCTGTATGCTAATGGAGAGGGATTGCACCACTGGTTGGTGTGGGCGGCCTGGTAGGTGAGGAGGTGTGACGGAGGAGCAGGAGTGTCTGTCTGTCTGTCCTGTCTCCCTGACTGACTGCCTGGCATTGGGCTGCTGACAAATGCCAGCACAAAGCTTGGTATTTGCTCCCACGTACAGTATGTGGGTGTGAGGATTCTCTCTCGGTTTCTCTATTTTCTATTTTTCTATCGCCCTCACCCTTCCTTCCCACCTTCTCCATCTCTTTTTCTCATCCTGCCTCCATCTCCTCGCATACGTCTCTATTTCTTCGCTCTCCTTCTCTCTCCCGCTCTCCCTCTCCCTTCATTTTTCTGTTCCAACTCCTCTCTCTTCCACCTCCTCTCTCTTTTTTTGGCTTCCCCATCTACTTCCTCGTCCTTTCTCCGTGGCAGATTGGGGCATGATTAAATATCAACCGGCTCTCATGCAGGGTGTGTTTGTGTGTGTGAGAACCGGGGCGTGGTGGCTGCGTAGGTAGCCTAATGGGAGAGCCTTTTCTTTCTCGCCGGCTGGCATAAGCGTTGGAGTTTCATCAGGCGAGGACTCCTCTGGCTGGTTTGTGTGGGCAGCAATGGGGAACACACTGAGGAGAATGAACCAGCTGACCCAAACACACACATGCAACAGTGCAGCATCATGCGCATTGACATCCACACACACACACACACACACACACACACATACAGACTCATTCTCCTTCCCCTGCCCTTACAGCATCTGGCTTCCACCCCCTCCATGCATCAGAGTGAAGGGAGGCCCAAACAGCCAGTGTGAACTGTTTATCATCTTTATTACTTTATTACTTTTCTGACAGTTTTCCCTAACCTGATTTTATTACATTGTCATCAGATGATGAGTTCTCTCATCTGCTCTCTCTCTCTCTTCTTTCTTTTTTGCTTTGCCACAAATTTATCGACCTTAGTAACTGATGCATGACAGCAGTGAAGGATGCGTATGGGAGTTTAGATTTGGTATGGCCACTTCACCATAAAGTTACAGTCACTTTGTGTAACTCAGCATCATGTCCTGAGTGTCTGGTCCTTTTTTTTTTTGTTACCCTGAAACTAACAGGCCTGGAGAAGAGTGCTATCTCCCTTGCTGACAAATAAATTGCAAACTCAAGTTTTAAGCGTGTGTGTGTGTCTGCAGTGGGAGCACCAAACTCCTAAAGTATAACATCGCTGTGGAGAGCCACATACCTTCAAAAGTGATTAGATTTGATCATTTATATATCTGACTGTATGAATAAACAACATTACACATTCTCCAGCTGCGCCCTCTACTTCAGGCTTATTTGGATTTTGTGAAGGAGCCTCCGCTCCAGATCATCCATAATATATGACAGAATTTTGCTATCAGTCTAATGGGGGTAAACAGAGAGATTTGCCAGAGGCTGAATGGGAAACGCCTGGGAGAGTATGCAACCCAGTAAAGACCTAAAACCTACTGTGTGCACCTGTTTTTTTTTTGTTTTGTTTCCACATATATAAAGCAGGCCTGTCGCTCTATTAACATCTGTATTATCCATCGATCTACTGGCTGAGATTAGCCTGTATCACTGTGGCATCAACACCTGTAGATGAAGATGAAGAGCTGTGCAATCAGTATTTTGAATCTAAATGATATTTAAAGTCTTTCCTCTCAGCATCAGCACCACCTCTCTCTCTCTCTCTCTCTCTCTCTCTCGGGCCACCTCAAAGTGTCCTGCCCACGATGTTTCCCAATGAGGTTGCTTGCATATAGATCCAGTCAGCAGCTAGGGAAACACATTGATTTCCCGTCAGCATCCACCGTGGAGTGCTGGCGCGCCAGCCGAAGCTGGAGCAGCCGGGGGGAACATCGGTATCCCGCAGGCGTCCTGGCAGCTGTGCGCAGCGTTGTTAATGCGGCCCATTAGGCTGCTGAGTGGCAGAGAGATTCCCCGAATATTGAGCCGGGGACACCCCTCAATTAGACGGATCGGCCCGCACCTCGTCAGCATCCGTGGCTATCTGTTCTCATTAATCAATGACACAGCCGAGAGAGATGGAAAGTTAATTTAGAGGAAGTTTGCAGGCAGGCAGCAGAGTTTAGAGTCTTATATTTTTAAGCCCGCAGCCTTAGAAATACCCTCATTTATATTAAATGTCAAAATCAATTTAACATGTCGGCTAATTATTCTATTCATAATCAATAAGCCTATAGGCTAAAGAATTGCATGGCTGTGTTTCTTAAGCTACCGCCACACTGCATGCATATTAAGCTCCAGCCTAAAAAGAAAGCTGAAGTCACTTTTGAATCTAGTTACATATAATCTAATAACCTAATGTAATTTTACTTGATCTGTCTGGAAAATGTAGGACAAATCCACATGTATCATAAATACACGGAGCTGTTGCATGTGATTAAAACGTGATTTCGTTCTTATTTACGACATGAACACGCATTTAATGTTCTCAGCTTAACAAAATACATGTAAGGCAGTTTGTCTGCTGCACAAAGTCTCTCACATAGAGTCTAACAGGTCCGCTGAAGGCGTGCTTTAAAACAGAGAAGCAGGATTCTGCCGCTGACATTAGTTATTGTGAGAGCAGGACATGATTTGCGCTCCAGCCTCTCATTCACTGCCAAGCAGCGATCAGAGCTG
Organism: Nibea coibor; assembly: GCA_023373845.1. Taxonomy (NCBI): domain Eukaryota; kingdom Metazoa; phylum Chordata; class Actinopteri; family Sciaenidae; genus Nibea; species Nibea coibor. The sequence continues at coordinate 11,224,779 of CM041739.1, read as the reverse complement.
CCTCAGGAAGTTCCAAATAAGGACAGGGAAATGGAAACCCACCGGAATAGGTCCTTATGTAGTCACGACCTTATAAGGCACGGCGGAGCCGGGCTTTCCGGCAGCAGCGCAGCCTGCTGCACAGATGGGAAATCCAAATCAAATCTATGGGGCGATCGGGAGAGAGCAAGAATTATGCTGCTGTCTCGCAGAGCTGTTCTGCTATGAAGATACATTGATTCTGGACAGAGGAAGAGCGGCGTCGTCTTCGCAATTTACTGCGAGAGCTTAATATAAAGTCTCTCCTCTCTGCTTTCCCCCCAGGCCAGCGTCATGTGTCCTCCACTGCAGTGCCTAAATATGGGCTTCCTCCGCTCCAAATATGGACATCTACGTCACGGCAAGAGGGTATAAAAGGAGCAAAGGGAAACCTCTCAGCTCAGAGAGAGCATTGAGAGCCCACATGAGCAACTGTTAGAGCAGAGATAGATAGACAAACACACTCCCTTATTGAGAAATATCACAACAAAAGTAAAAAGTCAATTCAAAACAACATCCATCCAAGAAGGTCAAAACCTGACTGGATAAGTTATTTAATACATAGAAGAAGAAAAAAAAATCAAGATTAATTTGCTGATTAATTTTGATGAATCTTAGGGAATGAGTATAAATGACACTTTTGATTTTTTCTGAAAATACAAGTGGATCTTTACTCATCTCTGAGAGAAAAAGGAAAACAACAGGACAACTGAAGAGCACGAGTCACGGAGCAGAAAACAGCATCGTCCTCGGCATCAGCAGAAGTGTGCAGCGCTCCCTGAGCTGGGCTAAGTGATTCCCTCCACCTGCGAGGCACCGCTCTGCCAGCGTGCACACACAGCCTCCCTGCACTCTTCACCAGCCACCAGCACAGCCTCAGCCCTCCAGCACCAGCAGAGGATGGCTGCAGCCAAGACCGAGATGATCCTCCCAGCCATGCAGATCTCAGAGCCCCTGAGCTTCCCTCACTCCCCCATGGATAACTACCCCAAGCTGGAGGAGGTGATGATGCTCAGCTCGACAGGGACCCCCTTCCTCACCGCCTCTGCACCCGAAGGTGCAGGCTTTGGCTCTGGGGAGCCAGGAGAACAGTACGACCACCTTGCTGGAGGTAAGAGCTGGAGATTTGCCTCTTTTGCCTTTGGTTTTCACTGCTGCATGTAGAACTGAATTAAGGATGAAATCAGAGCTGCTGGGAAAAGAGTTAAGAGAAATAAAGAGCTGGATAAAATTAAGTATTATGTTTTGCATTTTATTATTAACTCACATTGTTTATTGATCATACAACTGAAGGTGTCATATTAAGATTTTTAGATCCTAGTCTTTATTAGTTCATTTGATCATGGCTTGTGTTGCGAATTTTATACTTAAAGTGAAATTGTGGGCTATAAATAAATTTTAATTTTAGCTGATGGACATTAAACAGTAATACAGCAGAATTCTACGAATGAACAAAAACAGGGGAATTTAAAGCGTCTCACTTAATACCAATTTATTGATAGCTCTAAATCCCTGTCGACTCACGGAGGACTCAACACTGCTCAGTCACCGCATGCCTCTAGACACTCCTACAGCTCAATTCAAATTGCATTCCTAAAACCAGCTGAACTGCAGTTTCGGTAATCAATTGCCTCGGGCTCTGTGATGGGCTTCAAGAATGTGTGCAAGTGTGTGTGTGTGCAAGACAGGAAGACGGAGAGAATGAAAGAAAGATCGACAGAGTGTGAGCAGAGGAAAATGCAAGTATAGAAAGCTTGCACAGCAGCTCTTGCTGAGGTGTGAAAGACACAGTTTTAGAGTTAGACTTTAGTTTGGGGTGGGGGTTCTCTGTGTGGGCATCTGACTTCTGTCACAAAAGAGAGGGGTGACACACCGTCCACCGCCCTGACAGGAGTTCCCCTCTCCCTCCCTCTGGATATTGACAGTTTGATTAATGTCTCCCCTTTCTCTGTGCTCCCTGCAGATACGTTACCTGATATCCCCTTCAACTGTGAGAAGCCGGAGCAGTCCTACCCCACCCAGAGGCTGCCCCCCATCTCTTACACCGGCCGCTTCACCCTGGAGCCCGCCACCACCTGCAGCAACAGCCTCTGGGCTGAGCCCATCTTGGGCCTGTTTTCCGGTCTGATGGGCAATATTGCCCCCAGTTCCACCTCTTCCTCTGCTGCCTCACAGACGACCTCGTCCTCCTCTTCATCCGTCCCGTCCTCTTCCACTTCCTCCTCTTCTACCTCCTCCTCATCTCAGAGCTCCAGCCTCAGTTCTTCTATTCACCACAGCGAGCCCAACCCCATCTACTCAGCCGCCCCGACCTACTCCAGCCCCAACTCTGACATCTTTCCAGACCAGGGCCAGGCTTTCGCCAGCTCGGCCGGGGCAGTGCAGTACCCTCCTCCAGCCTACCCTAATGGCAAGACCTGCAGCACTAGCTTCCCTGTGCCCATGATTCCTGACTACCTTTTCCCTCAGCAGCAGGGAGAGATCAGCCTGGTGCCCCCTGACCAAAAGCCCTTCCAGAGTCAGTCAAGCCAGCCCTCCCTCACTCCTCTGTCTACAATCAAGGCTTTTGCCACCCAGACTGGTTCACAGGACTTAAAGAGTGTCTACCAGTCCCAGCTGATTAAGCCGAGTCGCATGCGCAAGTACCCCACCCGGCCGAGCAAGACACCTCCTCACGAGAGGCCCTACGCTTGCCCCGTGGACACCTGCGATCGCCGCTTCTCACGCTCTGATGAGCTGACGCGTCACATCCGCATCCACACGGGCCAGAAACCATTCCAGTGCCGCATCTGCATGCGCAACTTCAGCCGCAGCGACCACTTGACAACACACATCCGCACTCACACTGGTGAGAAGCCCTTCGCCTGCGAGATCTGTGGACGCAAGTTTGCCCGCAGCGATGAGAGGAAGAGGCACACAAAGATCCACCTACGGCAGAAGGACAAGAAGGCAGAGAAGGCAGGAGCGGTGGCAGTAACAGCAGCGCCAGTATCAGCCGCTTCACCTGCCTCCAGCTACCCTTCACCCATCACCTCCTACCCCTCTCCAGTGTCTTCTTACCCCTCCCCTGTCACCTCCTGCTACTCCTCTCCCGTCCACACTTCCTATCCATCACCTTCCATCGCCACCACCTACCCATCGGTGTCCATGTCCAGCACCTTTCAATCCCAGGTCACTTCTTCTTTCCCCTCCTCAGTCGCCTCCAACATCTACAGCTCCCCCATCCCCACCCCGCTATCAGACATGCAGACCACTCTCTCCCCAAGGACAATCGAGATCTGCTAAGAGCAAAGAGAAAAACTTTTTTAAAGTCTCTCCGCACCTCTCCTTCCTTAAGGTTCTTTGAGGGGAAAGAAATCAGCATCAAAAGACTTTGTTTTCCCCTCCAAAAAGCACTTTTCTGTCTGCTCCCTGTGCAGTGTTGGGTGAATCTTGAGATTTACCTGAAAGAGAGAAAAGACACATGTCAAGGACTGGGCAAAGACAATAGAAGATGAAAAGGGATTTTTTTCTGTCTCTGTAAAACAAATGCAGCACTTCAAATGCATAAGGGACTCAACAGAGAGCAGAAACCGACACTGACGGTCTCTGCTATTAGGTACACAGAAACCAAGAGACAGACAGGTTGCCAGCAGTTGTGGTGCTAAGGCACGTTCGCCCTTGCAGGCACTCATACAGTACAAAAGACATTGAATGATATACATAAGCTACCATATATGTATATTGTACATGTGCCATGTTTCGTTTTTATCATTCTTTGGTACCATTGATGTGAAAAATTATTTGCATATTTGCATTGTATTATTTGAAGTGAGCAGGGCCATATTTTCTACATACTTTCTCTATTATGTAGTGATGATGCTGTGATATGTTTTGACATTGTTTGAAAAAAAGCACTTAAGTATTCAAGCATGAGTAAGAGTGATGTTAGTTTCTGTTTGTAAATATCATCCACTGGTACTATCTCTTTCTCTCTTTCTCACATGTAACATATCGCTCGGTTATATGGAAAAATAGAGAAGAAAAAAAAACATTTAAAAAAAAAAAGCAACAAAAAAAAAAAAAAAACTAAACAAGACAAACACTCCCGTTATTTGGTGCCTTTTGTGAAGCCTTGCTGATGTTGTGACTCGGCTGCGCGCGAGAGAGGATGCACTGCATCTCGCCTTAAGGGTTTGAGCGAATATTTTTGTTACAGAATGTAAGTCATACTCAGAGGGAGGAAAAAGGGATGAGCTATGAGGGCACCGCTTCATTTCATTAGAATGTAAGCAAAAAAGGAGAGAAACTATAAAGTATATTTTTGTAAAACTTAAAATGTAAATATCCACATCTTCAAGAGCTGGAATGTTGAAGTTACCTACTGAGTAGGCATGGGATTCTTTTGTATGTTATAAACATGCAGTTCATTATTTTGTGGTTATCTTTATTTTGTATTTGTGTTTGTTAAAACAAGTGACTGTTTCTGGCTTCTAAACACATTGAATGCGCTTAACTGCCAATGGGATATTTGGTGTACGAGATATCCTCCCAGAAATGAAATTCAAATAAAAATATGAATATATATGTATATCTGTTTTCATTCTTTATTGTTCAAGCGTCACCTTCATTACATGACATCCCCACTCTTCATTTTATCATGAGCATCGCCCCATACATGAACGTAATATATTCCATCATCTTATATGTTAATCGTATGCAGATTATTAGTGGATTTATTCCCCGAACCTCACATCACAGAGAGCCACTCTTTAATTTGAGGAAAATCCGCACAGCTTAATCTCATAGAAACTCTCCATTTCAATCGCTGTTCTCCAATTGAACCCTGTATTAATGATAACACTAACGCATGACTCCCATGCCTATAAACACTGAAGATGAGGATTTCTTATCTAGATCCAACATGCTCTTGAAGATATTAAGCTTATCTAACTTTCTATTTCATTTTAGATTTTATGATGTACTCTGGCTCTTACAGTTTTAGTACACAGACTTTCAGCAATTTGATCTTGAGGCAGAATGAAAATAATAATTCCTTCCTCTCTGCACGCAGTTAGAGGGATATTTTAAACTGACTGTGCTTAGACATGCACAGGGTTATTTTCACAGAGTGCAGGTGAAATCCATCACATGATAATTACCTTCTTTTCCGCAAATGTGGTTGGCGAGATGCTGTCACCTCGTTCTGAATGAGCTGTAACACACAATTGGGCAATATCCGTGTAGGTTAGACTGAATTGTTGCACGGGTGCAGCTGAACAGACTGGCCCTGAAGGTTTAACCGCTGTTTCTTTTGGTTTTTCAAGCAGAATATAATAACAGCTTCGTCGCGTCATTATTCATCTACCACTGTTCTCGAGGCAAGGGAATCTTGCTACATGTTTGAGTATGAAAATAAAACAGCTTGTTTTTTTTAGCCTATGTAGACAAGAAGCCTCCTAAGTTTTTTTCTCTCTCTCTTTCTCTCTCTCTGAGATTTGGAGTAATTTTCTGTTGTGAAATGCGCTAACCAAAATACTCACAAATGCAAACACAGCTAAAATAGAAAGCAGGAAAACAAGTAGAAGAGAGTGATGGAGGGAAAAGGAAAAATAATTAAGATAATTGGTCTCCTGATCCCAAATTGACTTCTTAATTGGGCCAGATGAGTTGTGTGAGAGTGTGTGCGTGTGTATCTGTGTGCATGTATGTAAGCATTTGCGCGCAATGTACACAGCGACTGTCTATAGACTCTGACTAATGCAGTTGTCCCCTGCTGTGTGTCTGCATGTTGCTGCACTGATGTGTAATTGTGTGAAATTTGCCGTGTTGGCAGCCGTTGTTCTGTTCTGTGTTCCTTGGGTTAAAGCTCGGCGTCCCTATGAAACACATCTATCACCATCTACCACAAAAACCACCCTCTTATGTGCTGACACAGTTCACGTGTACCGTACGCATCTGTACATACAAACACAACAGAAAGAAACAATTTATTGGATGAAATCTGCGTCAATACTACAATTTAAATTTAAATATACACAGGTAAGATAAAATACCCCAGTGAATTACATAAATACAAATCAGCACTGTGGTTGATCTCTACGCTGGATTAAATCATCTTGATGTTTAGACAATGATGTTCTCAACTCAAAAACTCAAAAGCACTTCCAGCCTTTTTTTTTGGGCAAATCTCAAACCTCCTTGTGTGGCTTAAAATCTGTCATTTCCTGTCATTGTTTACGGCATTATTTTGGGCCCTGGCTGCAAATCAAGAGCCATTCAGCAGCTTTTGCATCACAACTTTCTCATACGACCATGCTTTTAGGAAACTCTTTTTTGCTCAATGTGAAAACCACAGTCTGTGCTTCTCTCAGCCCTTTCTCATGTCGAGAGACAATAACTCAACCCGTCTTGTCACGGTCCATAACCGAAACGCTCGGAAGAAAGACGGACAATATCCCTCAAAGTATAAGGGAATTGTGTAGCCCATCACATCCCCTTGCTCTGATCCAACGATCTTCCTCGCAAATCAAAGCTCACGTGCTGGGCCTGTTCTGTTTAGGGAGGTGTGAGAGGAGCGCGAGAGGAGTTGGGAATGCAGTTGCATCGTGGCTTCACTCTGTTATAACCCACAACGGAGCCACCTCACACCCCCAACGGGCTTCCACTTCAAGAGCCATGCCTTTGTTCAAAAATGTATTTGTTCTCTTATTCTTTTTGGGAACTGTGTAAAACAAAAAAGGACGAATGGCGAAAAGAACCATTCTTTTTCCCTCCCTACCTCCCCTCCCTCCATCCCCATCCCACTACCCCTCTCTCTCCCACTCTGTCTCTACCTCTCTCGCCCTCTCTGGTAGTGCATATTTTGCTGCAGATGCTAATGATCTCCCCCCTCTGTATTCTGATGCAAGGTCTGTCTACACTTTTCCCTTTCATCCACATACAAATGTGCTCTTATTGCCTCTTCGCCCTCGGGCCTTTTAAGATGCCTTTTTGAAATATGCCGTTTGATAAGCACATCATTGGCCAAGTCCCCGCAGTGATTAGAGATCTCTTTAATGTGAGCAAGTTAGAGAGTGAATGAGGGGCTCCGGGGCCAGCAGCTATCTGTTCTCCTTTGCCCTCACCCCCTGACATCTCCCAGGCCGCTGGGGAGGGACCAGTGTCGGGTAGGATGACCCAGAGTCCAGCATAGTGTATAGTCACCGTTGGCCATCCTCCATCCTTCATCTCCATATGGAGATTAAGCAAGGGAGGAGAGACACTTGAGAATCACCTTCATACAGACACGGTACTGTATGCTGGAAGGCTAGATTCCTGTACTTTATCACAGGGATATGACAGGAGGACTGCTCTCTAATGTCTTTTAAATATGCTCCATTGATCTCATGTTCAGAGCCTCGCTTTGCCTCACTGGGATAGTGGGATTTTTTTTTTTTTAATCTTGCCAATAGGGAACGCTGATACAGTCGTCAGGTGCTTTCTCCTATTCTGCCGCTTGCACTTGACACCTGTTGAGCCTTTTGGGATAAGTAGTTTATATTTAAAGTGCTTGATTTCCAGCTTCCTCGCAGTTACATTTCAGGTAGATTGCAACATTCACACAGTCACAGCATACAGGAAACGTGCTTGGCATATCACAACTTCCTGGGCAGGAGTCCATTTACATTAATTTCCTTGTGCTTTAAATGAAACGCAGACAGACTGAGACAACAGATGATCTGCTATGCATATCATGACACACAAACACATCATATATGATCAAAATGTCTCAAATTTCTGGGTTAAGATGTGTGAGTCTTTTGCACGAGTGTCGTCTCTGTACCTGTTCAAAACACACAAGATGTAAGAGCAGCACAACTCACAGGCATCTTTGAAATTATTTGCGGCACACAAAAGTGATTTTTGACGTATCACTTGCACAATAATCTACAGGTGTCCTGGTAACTTTAGCTCTACTTAATAAGCCATGCTTGTTTGAAGTGCATGGCTTTGAACAGACAACAAAACAGTGCATGCTTAAGTACCTCCAAATATGACACCTCTTCAACTCAGCATCAAGTAGACACTACAGTTTCACAAAAGGCACCTGGGTGGCTCTGAAATGCAAACAAGTCTTTATCTGTTAAGGCTAGTAAGTGCGCTTGAGTTGTTTTCTTTTCTGCCCGTGACTCTGACTATCATATGCAATCCCCGCGCAAGGTCTCAAAGGCTGGGTAAATAAATGCAGTCATGCCTCTCAGAGACCTGTCTGTTTTTATCAGAGGGATGCATGTTCTGCAGCAGATGGCTTCCTACTGCAAATTAGAGGCTGGTGGCACAGTGAAAGACATCAATTCCTAAAAGCAGTTCAAACAAACAAATTAATAGAAGTGTTCATAGTGGAGCGTAAATCATTGCTGTCTAATTTGGGGACATTAGTAGAGTAGTAGTAGATTAGTAGAGTGTGTTGTGTTGGCCTAATTTTGCAACGAAGCGATCATCAATCCTGCTTTTGTTTCTCGTGAATCTGTTTGTTTCTCTGACCCACTTTTCCACATGAAGCAGTAAGGCTGCATTTCAGGGTTACTGATGTTGCTTGAGCTGTAGTTCAGAAGTTCAGAACAAGTTCGCAGTTGCCACAACAGCCTATGTTACCCATATTAGACGTGAGAACTGCGTAACCGCAGTGGCTGAATGCAACTCCAATTAAATGTACCATCTATAGCTTGTCTTTTATTTACGTGCTCCTGGCTCTTGAGGAATGAGTGTATTTTCATGAAGAGTTCTGCTACAATCACTACAAAATGATATCAGTTCATAGAAAACCAACCAACCGCCTCCTGTGATCAGATCAGGGTATCCTGTGTCTCGCTCTCATACATCAAAAGCTACGAGAGAGAGAGAAAAACATGGAGACCTAATAGAAATCTGTATCCCCCCTCCTCCGCCCCCGCCCTCCAGATGTGCCCTGCAGTGACTTCACCACCTGTCACTCAAAAGGCGGAGGCCAGGTGTCTGATCCAACACTGCAGCCACCTGTTCTGAGATTCACACACACACACACACACACACACACACAATCCTGTAAGTGCACTGCTTTTCTACAGTACATCGGCACTGACCATAACTTAATCTCACACAGTGTATCCAGTGTGTCCATGCACTGCCAAAAATAATCCCCAACCTACTTATTAGATAATACCTGTGGAGAGAGTCCAGAATAAATAATGTAATCTGCCACAGATACGAAGCTTTCGTCACTGTAAGAAGAAAATATAATATCAAGGATAAAGATAATAGAATCAGGACTGAACAGCGGTGGCGGGAGACATCCTTTGTCTCGGTTCTTTATAGTTTTGACTTACACTGACAATAGTACAGTGTGCTGTAGCTGCTCTGCTTTCATAATACAGAACCAGGTATTACAAAACCATCGCTTGTCATCCGGGCTGCTGCTTAGCCTCATTTAAAGGCTGGGCCACAATCACATACAAAAAAATGGAAATTTTATAGAGAGGATGTAGAATTAGGTGATACATGCACATACGTGTGTGTGTGTGTGTGTGTGTGTATACTATACTGTATTTGTGTGTGTGTGTGTGTGTGTGCCTGTCACATGTACCTATATGCTGCAGGCATAAGGTGTTATCAGTCTCTTGGATGACAGCATGATTGTGAGGGAGCGGGAGAAATTAGAATTGGGGAGGAGGATGGATACAGTGACTGTGTATCATCATCTGGCCAGGTTTCCTTTCCCGCCCCCTCACTACAGCTGTCCTCCATGTCTGATGAAAGCCTTGTGCTGCTATATTTGTCCCACAGTGATGAGGTGGAACTAATGGCCACTTTCACACCAGCTGATGTCATCAGTGTGCTGCGCCTGGGGAGCAGGAGGGTGAGAGTGTCGGGATTACCTGCTGTGAGCTTCTGTTGTCCAAGATCGCGCATGTATAAATGGTTTACCTCGACTCATCAGCTCACTTGTTTTATGCCTAATGTTCTCAGGGGAAACCTTAGAGGTCGGCACGATCCAAGGGTCTTGGCATTTTGGGGGTTCTTGCTTAGAGTTTAGATGAGGAGATTGATACCACTGTCATGAGTGCAGGGTAATAATGTGGAGATGTGCGGCTTAGTTTAGCATAGAGACGGAAAACAAGGGGACACAGCTAGTCTGGCGCTGTCCAAAGCTAAAAATACTTTACATTCACCACACAGACATCAGAGCGGAATCAATCTCCTCGTCTATCTCTCGGCAAGAAAGTGAGTGTATTTCCAAAAATGTCGAACTAGTCCTTTAATATAATCTAATTCTCTGCCGATTTTTATAGATATAAATCTAAGCAATCCATCCTCTTTTCCCCTTTTCTCCCTCTGTCTGTCTCTCCTCGTCTGCCTCCCTAACAGCTAGTTAACAGTAAGCAGTCTGTGCTATGGCGAGCCGAGCACAGCCACATCTCTGTCACATCCACACCGTTAGGTCCTCATTTAGGGCCTGTGACTGCATGCAGTGGCATGTCAGCATCTGTCAGCTCTGTCAAGTGTGTATGTAGGCTTTTACGCTTCCTAATGTGAAACAGTTGACAGGTTATTACTGCCAAAGTGAAGTCATGAGCCTTGACCACAGCTATAACCCAACTTTAACCTGGGAAAATTTTGGCTCAGCACTGAAATGCTTTGACAAGGTGAGACAAGCAAAGTTTTCTATACAGTAGACTCAAACATCCACCCGTGTGTACGCTGTGCATTACTGTATCCTGGCTATCCTGTTTCCATTAGGATAGATCTGTGATCAGATCATGAACTCTGTACGCTTTCAGTGCTTCAATCGTTTGGCTATAAATACCTCAGATGCCCCCTCAGTGAAATTACCCCTTCAGCGGCCCTATCTCCTCCTGCCCTCCATCATTTTCATCCTCTAATGTACGTGAAGCCGCCAGTAATGGTGCTAGATTACATAGAGTGCACGTAGCTTGTGTGTGTGTGTGCGTGTGTGATTTTTTTTTACAGCTTGAAAATATCCCTACAGTTAAGTATAATTCACATACGGAGGGCCACACATTTGACCCGTACACACACGTACGCACACACTTCAGCGTGCTCTTTTTATACCTCGGGGTGTGAGTCTATGTGCTTATGTGTGTGTGTGTGTGTGTGCATTTAGCTCTGTACACTGTGGCTTAATAGAGTCCTCCATTGTGAGTAATGACCCAGCCCCGTTCTGTTATTCTATCCAGACCAGCGGGCTAAAAGTTGCTGTGAGGATGAGAACGAGGGTCTCGCTCTTTCTCTAAAGCAGCAAAATGAGGAGAGAATACAGTCGAATGAACGGCTGTTTACTTGCTGCATTGTTCACACATACACCCCATCCATCTTCTTCTGTTAGCGTTTGCCCTTTTTGACTTTTACCTTTAACATGCATTTATTTGTTGCACGTGTTTTTCCATTCATTGAGGTCAAATACAATTTTTGTTCGATAGCCACGCGCTAAATAAAGTTCGACATCTCTTTGCTCATGAGGACTGAACATATCCAGCGCACACTCACACACTCATTTTCCCTGGCAACCACAGGCACCATCATCACTACTCCAGGCATGCCAGTGACACTATGAAGCAATGGGGCTGCTGCACACAAAGGTGAAGTAAAAAGGATTATATTTACCGTCTTTACTCTCTACTGTATCAAAGCTAATTTGTTATGTACTATTCCTAAAAATCTCCAATTGTACTTTGTACATATCTCCTATTTCAAGAGAATAAAATGGAACTGAAACACAAAGACTCTAAAATGAACTAAAATGTCATAAAACATAAATGGAATCAAATAAAAATGAAACGTCTCCTCAGGTAGGTTCAGTCATTCACTCAAAGCCGCAACAGTAAAGGTTCTGTCACGTTTGTGTAAATCTGGAGTTTTAAGCAACTAGTACGACACATGCGAGGATCTCAGTGAGGCAGAAGGGACATAGATCACTGACAGATCTGCTAAATAATTTGAGGCCAGGCCTCTCAGGGATATGTAAGTAATAACATCTTGAAATCAATTCTAAAAACAACAGTGTAAGGAAGCCAGACCAATAATTCCTGATAAACTGTGTGGGAATAAAAAGAAAGGAGCCAAAATCAGCTCCTGCAGCAGAGAAGGAGCTGCTGGTTTGGCCACGACCACAGGAGGGACGAGCTCCAGAGAGGTGACACTGCACTTGGCTGACCATCTTCTACAACTGCTGACATGTTAATGCACTTAATTTTGTAGCCTGAAGGTTTTCTTTGATCTAGTAATTAGATTATAACATCTAGGGTGGCAGAGGAGGAAGGTTGCTGGTTCAAACCTCAGCTGGATCCTTTCTCTGGGTGTCTGCATGGTACTACACATGGGCCTCCTCCCACAGTTAAGACGTGTTTAATACGTTGATTGGTGACCCTAAGGAGTATGAATGGTTGATTTTTTTTTTATCTATATGTCAGCTCTGTGATGAACTTGCGACTTGTCTGAGACAGAAAATGAAATAATGGATGAAATATCTATGTATATTTTCACAAAAGTCCATTTTTTTTACCTCAAATTTCTTTAAAATAACAGTACTTTTGAGTATACTTTATTCCTCTAGCTGTGCATTATAGAGACATGACAGTAAGAGAAAGATGAGTGTGTGTGCCTCAGGTTGTGGATGTCAGTGTGTGAGGATGTTTGCGTATACTTTGTGATTGTTTGTGTCTAGGGCTGTACTTCACACCCTGCTGCTTGTCTACTGTCCATCCTCTCTCTTACTCTTATAATTCATTTTTCTCAGTCTGCTGCTCTTCCTTAGTGTGTGTTTGTGTATGTGTATGTTCGTGTGTGTGTGTGTGTGTGTGTGTGAGAGAGAGAAAGAGAGAGAGAGAGAGAGAGAGAGAGAGAGAGAGAGAGAGAGAGAGAGAGAGAGAGAGAGAGAGAGAGAGAGAGAGAGAGCAGGTGCTGGACTTAACTTGTCACTTTACAGATTTATGTCTGATTGGAGCACTTGCTGTTTACCAGGAAACATCTGTCTGTGTATCTGTCTGTCTGTTTGCCTGTATGTCTGGGAGCAGTTTAAGTTTTTTGTCAACACAAATACACAGATGGCCGATCAATAAGCAATGAAGCATGAGCCCACAACAAGGTTTCAGCCGTTTACAGAAAGGTGTCTGGGTTTTTGAATTTTTTCACAGCTTCAGAAAAGGTGAACACACAGGTCATGAGCATCACTGAAGATAGACTAACTGAGCTCAAACACGACGAGACATCTTGCTGGACTTTGCTGCAAATGAAGTGGAAACAGGTGAATTTTGAATGTCAGAGCCTAAATACTTCCAGGCACTTAAACTAGATAATTTAAATTATTTTACATCGCCAGTATGTTTTCTTTATTTTACTTTATTTTCTATAAGAAAATATGTGTGCATTTCTCATCCATTCATTTCAAAATGACCTCTTGGTATTGCAACATTACGTCAGGTTGCCAGAGTGCTTGGGTTCCTGCATTTACAGGTGATGTAACACGTTAACACATTATGATTGTCTACTGCCCGATGGTTACTTGGCATGTGCAACCCTCAGATACGAATGAAGCGAGATGGCTCACTAGTTAACTACATCCATCATCAGCTCTGGAAAAAACAATGTTTTTAAGTCACAATGTTGTTGATTAAAGCAACATGGTGTAACTCTTCCACCATAAATTCATTTCAATGCTGCACTGACTTGTAATCAGGTAATCAGGAGTCCTTGTCATTCTCAGGGTCAAAGACGTCCATGGATGCTGTGTTGGAAAGACAGTCAGCATTGAGAGTAACGCTACATATGGTCTGAACATACCATAACGATGCAAACACGCTGACATTAAGCAGGTACACTGTATTTTCCGCCCACTGACAGTATCAAGAATGAACAGCTTATGTGTGTCGTCACCCATATGATTCTGAAGAGCCTTTTTAAAGCTCAAAATCTGCGGCACTGGCCATCACGATGTTGGCAGTCCTGCCTCTCCCACCTCCCTTATGGAGACTGACATGTTCATTCAAAGAACGGCAGTTTTTGGCACTTCCTCATAGGCTTCACTTCACAGCTACGAAAGGTTTCCACTTGGACATGTCATCATTTTAATTTAGCATGCTGACATTTGCTAATTAGCACAAAATAAGTACAGGAAAAACTGACTGAATGGCAGAAATGCGATTAGTTTTGTAGGTAGCCTCGTTAGTCACAAAGCAAAGTATGAAATACAAATGTTGATCTGATGTTGGCACTACGTGGACGAGTCAGAGAAAAATCTCATCCACTGCAACCTTGAATAACATATCATGTATAGAAATTCAATGCAAATCATTCAATGGTTGTTGAGCTATTTCAATCTGGACCAAAGCTGTGGACACAGCTCTTCATCATCCGTAGAGCCATGCTGCTAATGTAGCTCTAACATATTAATTGGCCAAGATAGACAAAATCTTGAATACACATGAAAGTCACGGTGAAAGCAAACCCGTTGTCACAGCTGTCACACCTATACATATCCATAGTTATTAGCAGATGCAGTCCACATACACTTTCACCCTGCTGTCTCCAGCCCCTATAATCTATATGGTAAATACACCACTATGCTAATAGAGCTACATGTGCCATGTTATATTACAGAGTGCACAGTGGTATACCGTATGTCATTAGTGCAGAGAATGAATGCTGGCCTGTGAAGTGCCTGCTACAGCAATAAGCCACTAGCTGCAGGCTGTACAGAGAGTGAAGCACAGGGAAGGAGCGAGGGAGGAAGGGAGGGAGGGAGGAAGGGAGGGAGGTAGCGCTGGAGCTGAAACCAGAGAGCGGGTCCAGCCCAGCCCTACTGGCGGCCCACCACCACCTCTGCAGCCTCCCTCAAGCCTTCATGTGATCCCCTCTCCAGAAGCCAACCAGTAGAGGAAATGTCTTTTAGCCAGCCAGGAAACCTTCATGCCCAAACAAGGAGCTTCCTGCCCTGACACAGCTCTTCCTGTGGGCTATGTAAGGACTTTCCTGCCCTCTCTCCCTGTCTCTCTTCCCCCTTGTTCTCTCTCTCTCTCTCTGTCTGTGTGTGTGTGTGTCTCTCTCTCCCACTCTTTTGGCAGGCTGCCTTCGGCAAGCTGCCTCAGTGCAATCCTTTTTTTCCTTGCCCTCTCACTAGGTGTGTTTTGTGTGTGTGTGTGTGTTTTATTATTTTATGCTGGCCCATCCACTTGCAAAATAATACAGCATGTTGCAACACAGTCAAAATAATCTACAGCATATTATACATGATGCCTAAAGTCTGTGTGCATCTGTGTCTCTGGAGGGCCTGTTGTGTTGATAGAGCAATTAACCTCATTCTGCTCTCTCCAGACGTCTGTTGGCCTGTTTTACAGACTAGTAAGGGTATCATAACACCACAGCTCAGGGTGGAACATGTATGCAAACTGTCTATAACATAACCATAATATTAAGAGACAGTTGTTTTGGCTACCGCCCACCTGTGGAGCGGTCAGGCAGGACTTGTTTTGAGACACACCTCTGAAATCTATTTGAGGGTTACGCTGTACTTTGATTAACTTGAATAAAGACAGATGAATTCAAGTACTAACACAGACTAACATGTTTACTGTATGACAGAGACGTAGACACAGATATAAAGACACCGTTGTGACTTTGAGGGAGTAACCTTTTTTTTTAGTTTTCATCGATAAAAACTTCTCAAACTTCTTTTTAACGGTTACAGGGGTGTGTAAGTGAAATTTCATAACCCATTATGACAGAGGTGTGCTCATATATTATTAATAATTGGCCCAGTTCACTGCCTTCTTTCCTTAGCTGGAGCTGATGTCAATCCCTGGCTGTCATCAATAGTTTCTGGTCATAGATGGCAAGAAATTGGTGGCAGAAATAGACTTTTTAGACGTGCGTTAGAGACACAGAGATGGCACCATTGGTCCACCATGTTGGTCCAGACTGAAAAATCTCAATAGATGTTCGATCGATTACGATGAAATATTCTACGAACACTCGTACACAAACACTAAATCCTAAAGACTTGCTCTGACCTTTCCTCCAACATCACCATGATGTGGTTTTGAGTGAAATGTCTTTTTTAAGACATCCATGAGCCCCTCAGGGTGAATTTTAACTCTTGTGTTCTATGATCTTTCCCTCTGGTGCCATCATGAGGTCAAAAATCATTCCCATCAACGTCGGCAACTTCAACTTTGTGCAAATGTCAAACACGCCAAACCATGTGCACCTCTGCACCTAACTACAGCCTTTACTTGATTACACGCCATATTTCTCTCCATGTCTGTCGTAAATATCTCATTTATCTGACAGTAGTTAACAAGTGAATGGTGCAGTACTTACCTAAAGTGCTGCACTGAAATTGTTTTATTGCTACAAAGGATGAAAACAATATTTGCATACCGTTACAGAAAGAGTACTCTTAATCAGTTAACATATATGACGGACACACGTGTGCAACCGTGTGTGTGTGTGCACGCACACTTGGTCTATCACACAGAGATAAATCCCTGTGTGCCATCACAGCAGTATGTGGCACAGTATTTATCTTACAGCTGTAGTTAGCCCCGAGTGGTACATTTCATCTGTACCACTTTCAATTGTATTCAGACGTGGGAGTGGGAGCACAGGGTTGCCTCGCAGTATCTGTATCTCTCACAAAGCACAGCGGTATGCTAGTGTTACATTATCTGATTTATGGCAAGAGTGGGGGGGGTGAGAGGCTTTGCAGCTCAGAGCAGGTTGGCAGTGCATATCAGCTGGTTCTTTTGTACAGAGCAGTGGCCTTTTTCCCTTTCTTATATATTTTACTATATTACATAGATAGATAGATAGATAGATAGATAGATAGATAGATAGATAGATAGACTTCACCTCTCATCTTACTATCTTATCTGCGAGATATGGGTTGAATTACCATCTATAACACAGATGAGTGCTATCAGTTGCAGAAGTCAAAGTGTAGGAAACAAAAAGTCTGTGACGACAAAGGAGAGCATTGTGTTTGGCTGTGAGTTGATTGTAAAACAGGGCAAGGCAATTCATTCACTTCTCTCCCACTGCTTTATGTGCCGTGACGGACAATACTTTCAGTAGCATCTCAATAATCAGGCTGTTTACAGTTAAGTGCTCATACACTCGGGGCTGAGATCTCGATCACAGCTATTAGGGACTCCTTCTTGCACTCCTTTCCTGCCTTTTAAGATTGCTGCCTCTTAATGAAAGCATGCAGCCTCCACACTGCCTTCCCTGGATAGTCTGTGGAAACACCCCGGCATGACAATAGGAAACTACATCAAACTTAGTATGTTGGAGTCTAAGGCGAGGTCTGAACCCTGTAAAAAAGGGACTTTACATGGCCTTTGAAGAGACACAACAAGACTGTTGCCACAAAGAATCACAAAGCTCCACTGACCTCGAAACATTTATAAGCGGCGGTGGAGGACGTAAACAGGCCGTGAACGTCTCCTCTTAAAAACCACAGCAATGGCACTTGGTGTGAATAAACAGATTAATTGAAATCCAAAGGGAAAGATTTTTTTCTTTTCTTTTGAGCTGTTGAAATTGATTTAAACCAAGTGGTAAGTAGACGTTTTACAAAATGCAGCTGTTTGTATCATCAAAGCTGTTAAGATTTTATCCTGAAGGTGTTGTGGTTTGACAGGACGTTACTTGACATGCTGTTACAACACCTTGGAAGGCATCGTCAGACTCTTTCTCTCTCACACACACACACATCGTCGACATGCACTCACACACCCTGATGCGCACATACAGTAACATGAGTTCCCTCATATGGCTGCCTGTCTTGCAGCAATTACATGATGTGCGGTAATTGCCAGTCTCTGAAGCGGGCTCTTCAGACACACTTCAAAGGGAGCGGAGCGCGTCCACGGACGCAATTAACAAGATCAACGGAGCCCAGATGAGCTGGCGGGCCCTGCGCTCCTCTCCCCATTGTTCTCATTTTCACTCTCATTAGCGAGTACGCGGTGGGTGGGTGAGGGGAGCGGGGTGTGGGGAGGGGGGTGGGACGGGTTGGACACCTGCGGAAAAGCGGGGCGCGCTACGCGGGGAGAGAGTGACACAGAGGAGCTCACACCAGCACAGCGCAGGGACGCTGGTGTTAATGATGGTTGTCTAAGATACTAGAGAGAGGGGTACAAACAGCCAGCTGTGGGTGTCGAGGCATGTGAGGAAGTGGAGCCGACTCCTCAGAGACAGAGGTGTGTGTCCCTTTGTGTGTGTTCGAAAGAGACAGAGTGAGGAGTGTGTTTATAGGCGTGTGTGTGTGTGTGTTTGTGTGAATGTGACTGATGCACCTGGGAGAGGATATCACCACGGCAACTGGATTGAGGCTGTCAGTGCACAGGAGAAGCTGCAGCTTCACTTTTCACACACACACACACACACACACACACACACGTGTGGACGCAAACTCTGAACACGCACTCCAGATAAGTCAGCCTCATCAGGTCCATGAACATCTCTAGTGACACCTAGAGGACACCGGGCGGAAACAGACAGACAGACAGGCAGACAGACAGACAGGCACAGGGGCAGATGGAGAGACACCTCTGGTTGCTTTTTTTATTATTATTTTTTTATATTATTATTTACCGTCCAACACTAATGTCATTTATACACTCAAACCAGTGAAGATTTCATATTTTTCCACATTTCCCTGGTGGAATTTGTCACTGCTCCTATTTGGGATAACTGGAGTTGATCCCGAGTGTTGGAGACAGTTAAAGTATGTGATGATGCATCACCGTTCATCAAACGCTCCACAAACTCTCAATCCTTCACTCATCTGTCTTTATGGCCGACCAGACACTCTCCACCAGACCCCTTAAGATCTGAATATTGCATCTCTGTGGCACCAATTCAATTTCTGCAAGCAATAAACCAAATGAGTATATATATGGTACACTACAATGCGTTCCCCATCACCAAAGGGGAAAACATTTAACTTCAGTTGTTGTATTCTTTCAAAGTTGGATTTCCTGCTGTCTAGACCACTTTCGTCTTGGTTTTTATTCGAATGCAGCCTGGTAGGCTTGTAAAAGGCTATTGGTTAGAGCTTTTAAGAGAGGCTTTCATTTGTTTCTCCTGAATGTTTAATGTTGCGAGGCCCAGTGGTGCACAAGAAGAAATGTGGGGGAATGAATACTGAAGTATGGTACATGTAGCAGCAGCCGGTCAACCTTTATCATGTAGAGGTGCATTAAAAGACATTACTGGCGTTCTGCTTCGGAGTACCTCTGAGATAAATGGACCAGAGAGATGAGGGGAAAGTAATCACACTAACCTGACGCTTTCTAGCTATTTAAATCCTTGCCCACTGTGGGGGGAAATCATCCAACTCTCAAACATTCAGTGTGCAAAAAAAAAATCTTGAAGCAGTGTGACTAGGAATGTGTGTCATTTTTCACACAATAGCAAACCTGGACCAAGAATTGTATTCACAATGTAGAGTGCAGACAGACAACATTAAAACACATAACCCCGACCGTGCTCTATCTATCCGGTCTTACCCTGCTCAGACCGCATGCTCCCTGTGCCAAACCACAAGAGGACGAAGAGGGTGGGGGAACGGGGACCACTGGCTTGCTGCAATAACACCAGCTTTAAGAAGACTTTAGTTTACACCAAAAAAAGGCTGCTTTTCTTGTACATGCTATTGTTATTGTCATTTGGCTTTTATAAGCTGGAGTGAAAAATTGCTTGTGTGAAAACAAGGTATTAAAACTGTTGGATGTGTTTCTTGTTTTGGCAGTTGGCCTGCTGATGGTAATAGACTGAGCTAGCTATAGTTGGCCGCCTGGCTGTGATTTGTACAGCAAGGCAAGTGCCTTGGAACAAATTGTACCATGCGGATGAGAGTATAGAAATTGCAGCGTTATTCTGGCTGCTTAAAGCAGCTCCGCTCCATGTGTAAGAAAGAAAATCTTGGCTGATGTATGAACACGTTTCTACCCGCGTGCACTTATACACATTCACACACCCGCAGGTGCACGATCACACACACACACACACACACCATTAAACCACTCTAAACCACTCTTGGCTGGTACGGATATGCGACATACAGCACAGTTTGGTAAATGTCTGTCTCTGCAGCTTAGCGAGAAAGAGAACACTGTGTGAATGTGTGTTTACATCTCAACTCCAATGCTGTGAACTTCATTTCACAGCGGCCAGATGGAGATTTAGCATGTGAACATGCGCGCCACAGAGATGAAAATACACATAGTGAAAAGGACTAAAAACAGAGACTCTTGCCACTCTAATCAGGTCTGACTGAGTGCGCCTTTCTGCATTGGGTTGGGGGCAATGTAGTTCAATTATAACGTTTTGGAAACTCAACAGCCACTCAGCAGCTGCGCCAACATGTCCACTCGAGACATAAAAACTCAATTTCTCCAACCAACAGATTACAAACTGAATCAATAACTTCTCCAATCAATCACGGACACGCACGTTAGAAAAGTATGACACACGCATCAGAAGTGGTTCTTTGAGGCTGTACATCTATGGAGAGAGAGAAAAAAAGAGAAGAAGCTGAAAAATGTGTTTGTTCAAATACTTAAATTATGTAATAGACTGTCAGCAGTCACAATGTTTCAAAAGTCCAGACAGATGTAGAAAAACAAAACTTTTGACCCACATCGCATCTGAAAAGGTTTCTGCATGTGTGTGTGTGTGTGTGTGTGGGTGCACGCCCGTGCATGTATGTGTTTGTATGTGGATGGGAGTGGCCATGACTGGTAAGGGAAGCAGCAGACAGGCAGACAGAGAGCGCGCCTTGACTTTAACAGGGCCTGTGTAATTATGGTCAACCACACTCCCCACCGCCACCTTTATTTATAGGGTTGCAAACACACTGGGCCTTCAGAGTGCCTTTCCCTGCGCATTCCAGTACATTGGGACTTTTTGGTGGGGGGTGTAAACAAATGATATTTTAAGTAGAGTGTAAAAAACGTTTGTGTGTGCGTGTGTGCATGTGTGTTTGTGAGATATGAAACAAGAATCTAAGCTTATTTGGGATTTCTAAGATTCCACAGTATGACAAGGAGAAGAAAAGTTCACCAGATGTTAACAGCAAAAGGTCGGTTCAGCGGTTAACACAGGAGTGCCTCTCCTTGTTCCTCATCTTTGAGGATAACTTTGATTGAGATGGAGAGTAACTCACACTAACTAATCCGGACAGAACTCATCAAAGAAACATGCCGCTGAGGTTTGACCTGAATCGATGGGGAGGGTCGGCCTCTGGCCACAAACCTCGAAGGACGCCGGGCACTATTTGCCCCGTAGCCTTTCGGTATGAGCCAGCCGTCACCTTGGGGGATGCGGCAGAGCGGAAGTGAACAGACATGTGAGTTAACATGAAGAGAAAAGAGGAAACACATGGACGTGAACTGGTAGCTGGCTGTTTTTCCATTGGTTGACTGAGAGCACTTCTCTCACTTTGTGCCAGTTGAGCACATCTGCTGCACAACTGAAGGAAATGTTCAGGATATCCTGTTGTAATGAAACTCCAGGTTGAATGAAAGAGAAGGGAAGAGGGGTGGGTGTATGAGGGGTAGCTCATGTGTGATGCCTGTTGGTGGACACATGACACAGAGTGGTGACGAGGCCGAGGGCACATATGAACATATGAGCAGGTCCTGCTAACTACGCCTGTGTGTTTGTGTGTGATGTGTGATGTGGTGGGGAGGGCAGGGGGCTCATATTGAGTGCAGGTGCGCTGTGAGAGACTGAGATGGGGGTGGGGTTATAAGATGTGAACAGGGAAAATTAGGGGCTTTGATGAAAACCAAGGACATCTGTGATTATGGTGTATGTGAGTGTTCATGCATGCCTGACATATGCTTGGCTGCAGCAACTTCAGGTGTTCCATCTATCCATCCATCCATCCATCCATCTATACATCTATGATCGACTAGTCTGAGAGCAGCTCTTTATAATCAGGCAAAGCAGGAATTTTTTATCCCAAAGGCAGCTCATATTCAGAGGAGAGTGCAAGAGATGGAGATGGGGTGTCATGAATAAATCACTTAGCGTCGGTTCACTCTCCTCAGCGAGGCTAAAACCTCGTTGCTCAAGCTGGTGGCATCTCACCCCGTCCAATGAGCTGGATAATTGATGGAACTTGAAATGATTTCATGTAATATCAAACTCCTACACTCACCGGCACAGTCGCCCCTTCCCGAGCCCTCTGAGGACCGGCGCTTACATTCTTGCAATGGTATAATTTTCTCTGTAATGCACTGACAGAGCAGCTGACCCAGCTGTAACAAATGCTTCTCTGGATTTAAACCCTGTGTGTCTTGCGTGTCCCTGAGATGTAATGCCGCTACGCAGTGCTTACTCGGCTTTGTGCAGGAGACGCATAAAAAGCATACAGGCAGTCTCTATAGAACCCAGATGGCTGACAAATAGGGAATCATACGAGCCACAGATAAACAGAAGAGAGAAATGCAGAGAGGGAAGTTTCTCACAATAACAAGTGGTGTGTCGCGAGCCTTTTCTCAGCCGTTGTGTTTACCCTCACTCAGTCCTTCAGGGGTAATTTGGGGAGAGGAAGAGAGACAGAAAGTTAGACAGAGCACAGAGAGACCAAAACTAGCAAATAACTGTCAGGAGGCAGCCTGTCTCCTTCAATGTTAGGTGTTTGTGCTGACAAACACACAAAGGCAAGCACACAGCGGCACACTGATACATCAGCGCACGCACGCACTGATACTTTTTTTACTTTCTCTCTGTCTCCTTCCAGACACGCAAACTCACAACTGAAGCTATGATTTAACAGTACAGTACACGAGCGTGAGGATCCAGCTTTGTTGTAGTCGTTTGGCAAAGATCTGTTAACGATGCACCTTCAAACTTAAGCATCAGTGACAATATCTCACTCCCATCCATCATTCACCGTTGGCTCGCAGAACTGAGAACAGATTCACACCCTCTCACCCAGCCTGTTCTTAACCAGCAGGAGGATGAGAAAATACCCAGACCAGGGTCAGCGGTTGGGTCAAGCCTCTGCCGGCAACTTGGTCATATCTGTGTGTGAGTGAGTCAAGGTGACATGGAGAGGGGAGGGTTTGGGGTTTATTCCTCGTTTCCAGAGAGAGACATGGAGCCCAGGGTCAATATTGACCGTCAACCATCCGTGAGGTTGGCTGGACACCGCTTGACTTTTCAGACTTCAGTTCATTTTACTTGAACGGGGGGAGGGAAAAGTCAGGAGAGGGGACTCCAGCATGGAATAAAACCAAGCTTAACAACTCACGCACACACACACACACACACACTGGCACGAATACTCTTACATGCACATGCACCAGTCGCGATCTGCCATCTGGAGAAGACAGGCAGGTATGAGGAGGCTTTACAGTGAACTGTGTGGGAGTTGCAGCGGTTTGGGCAGAGTGACAGAAAAGGTGACAGAGAGAGAGAGAGAGAGAGAAAGTGAGAGGAAAAAAGAGAGAGTGTTGGAGGAGGAGGAGGAGGAGGAGGAGGAGGGAGCGAGAGGGAGGTGGTGCAGCGAAATGGGATTATAACAGCATCACTGAGGCCCCTCGTATTTGTTTTAACTGGACAGGGTCAAACCATCTCGGCTGCCCGTTTGTCTTTTGGAACGCCATTCAAGCCTGACCTGGAAAGCCCCTAACCCACCTTTCCAACACACACACACACACACACACACACACACACACACACACACACACAAACACACACACTATTGCAACAATCCCAATCCCTCCTGAACCGAATACTTTCACCACAGTGTTGTATCCAGAGCTATGGGCATGACCCATAATGCTCTGCTCTCACCAACAGTAAGACAGAAGGAGCAGTTGTGGGCCAACAACAATACAACATGAAAACACTTCAGACACCACCACAAACCAACACCACTCAAGGGGAACTATGCTATGGCTATACTGGGAAATAACAGTCCACATTAAGGCTTCACTTTAAACACGAACATGGTCTGAGCAGACTCAAGGATTCAAAATAAAAACGGACATGCTGACTGGACATCCGCCGCTCTGATCTGTAAGGCTTTTCATAAAAGTTGTTCAAGTCTCACCCAACGAGGGCAGCTTAGACTAAACAAGTGGTCTGCCTGCAGCCCCGCGAGAATCTGCCCACAATGCATGACAGGACGAAGATGAAGCACATGAAGATGAAACAGATGCTAACCAGTGATTTGAGAACATTGTGGAGTTATTCAGAGGACCAGTGACATGCCTGTTCCCACCTCGCGACCAACTCCTGTCAACGTTTAAGTCTTTACACCGTTTATGGAAGTTGTTCTGTGAAGAAAACAGAAAAAAGGATGTAAATATGAGAAGAGAAGGAGGGCGAGTCAGTGCAGTGATGGAGGAAAGAGGAGTTGCGATCATCTTGGAGAGTCTGCTCCTTTGTTCTGTTGCATTAATCTGCTTTTTTTCCTGTTCCCCTGCTAGTTCTTTTGATCCACTGTTGGATCATCCCCTTGATGATTCACTAACAGCAAAAGAAATTAAATACATCGGATTGACGACCCGCTCCACCCCTCCTCCCCCCCTTGCCTCCCCATCCCTCACTGCCTCTCCCCGTTCTTCCCAACCACTGCCTCCCTCCTCATCGCCTTCCTCCCTTCTTCCCCCCCCCGAGGCCTCCATTTCTTCAATAGATAAGCGGCGGATCTGTTCTTTATCGCTTCAGTCTCCATCTCTCTTCTTTTTCCCTTCTTCCTTCTTTTCTGTTTTTTTCCCTCTGCGCTGGGTTTAATCCCAGCCTCGCGGTGGATGCATGTCAGAGATGTAATTCCATTGTTTAACATGCTCTTCAGAGCCCCCACCCCACCCTAAACTCAGTCACTCCCGGGGCCACATGCATATTCATCAGCTATCAAAAACAAAAGGCAGATCACACTGTTTGTCATGTAGCACAACCGGCGCTATTCAATTCTCTCCCTTCTTTGCTGCTTCTGGTGGATTAGTGCATGTTAAACATATCTCAGACACACAAATCCTAAGTACTAACATATAGACATTCAATCACAGAAAGAGTGTCTGTAGTTTTTAACATGCAGGCAAAAAGCTCCTTAGACTTTCTCTTATGTGAGGACACTGGGAAGTCTGGGGAGAGTGTGGAGCTCTGTGATAGTTGGAGGCAGTAAATGACACAACGCAGCAGACGATTTAAGAGCAACGTAGGAAAAAGAGGTCAGTTATGTGAAGGGACATGCATGGCTCCGTGAGACTGTAGGCCATTCATCAGGCGCTGAGAGTCGGTCCCCCGATCCTGCTACAGTCTTCTGGGAGATGTCCAGGATGCACCGACACACAGCTCCAGGTTCCAGGTTCCAGGCTCCAGGCTCCAGGGCCAGACAGATGTAAACACAGCCTGACCGCACACTGAGGCGCAGTGCCAGCCTGCCCTCAACTCGCACATAAACAGCCAAGGAGGCCACACTGTGGGCCGGGGGGGACAGACAGCGCTGAACTTGGCTGGAGGCAGGGAGGGGAGGGAAGAGAAGGGAGAGGGGAGGGAAGGTTGGAGCAGGGAACGGGGAAGGAAAGAGAGTATGAGGCAATGATTTTATGCTTGTTAGAACAGTTCTGTGAAAAACAACAACTGTGGCATCAAGGCTTTTCCTGCCTTAACATTGTATATATTCAATTCTTGTTATTTGCAGTCCCTAATTGCAGTTCATGCCACCAGCGGTGTGTGCATTCGGGTGGATCTGCTTATGATATTTTCTCCAACGCCCTGTCGTGACAGATGCGCTGGGCTCCTCAGCGACTGTTTGATTTATTCGTCAGGACAAATATGGGTCAAAATGAAACATCCAACACGGTGGCTTCTTCATGCTTGTTCTTCTTTCTTCTTTTTCATTCCCCTTGCACTTTCTTCTTTTCAAAGCTCAGCTCAGCGGGACTGTGTGTCTCTGCTGCACCACAGCCAGGTTGTATGTGTGTGTGTGTGTGTGTGTGTGTAGGTTTGTGTGATGAGACGTGACAAGCGCCTTCATCCTCCCCTCAGACGCCGCATTCCACAACGCTCCGCCACTCGCTCCGTGTGGCGCGCTTTTCATCTTTCCTCTCCCCGTTCCTTCCTCATTCTTCTTCTTCTCCTCCTCCTCTTCTTCTTCTTCTCCTTCTTCTTCTTCTCTCTGTGCTCTTCTTCCCCTCGCTCTCACAGGTGTAAGAAAGGCGCACGGAGGAATGAAAGGGACAAGATTCTAATTAGAGGAGGAGGCTGAGACAAAAGCAGGGGGATAACGAAGGGAAGCAACGATAACACATGTAAAACACAAAGCCTTAATCTTAGAGAGCGTTTGGAGGGATCTCTCATTTCTCTCCCTCTACAGTGAAGCGAGGCAGGGGGGGTTGTGTGTACGGGAACACGAGGGGATAGGATGTGATTATGAGCAAGAGCTGACAGACAGAGAGATTGGCGTGTGCGTGTCTGCGGATATGTGCGTATATCCCCACAGGGCCTTCAGCTCCCTCTGTTCATAGGGACCAAGTTAAAAAACAGAGCCATGTAAAAACACGCAGACAGTTGTACTTGTACATTGTTTACTTATTTGGGGGGGAAAAGTGCAACAAAGTACCAATTTATTAAAGTAACTGCGCCTTAATTCAAGACTTGTGAAGAAGTTTCATGCACAAGTTAAGTTGCTCTGCTTTTTTTTCAAGAAAGGGGAAGCAAAGACCAAATATCAAGTCCACAATCCTCAATATATTTTTGTTGCTGTTTGGCCAGGAGGAATAGCTGGCTGCTTTTCAAACTCTCTCCATCCCTCCTTCCAGTTTTTTTTCTCTGGCTTTGCATGTGGATTCTGTCTATTTACTTATTTGTGTCGCCTCTGAGCATCTCTGACATGCCGCTGCACCTCCAGGGTCCACGGGTGATATGATAGGGCTCAGGGACTTTGGTTTCCTTGCCACTGCTGTGAAACTCCATTCAGATGATGAAACTGCGGTGCAGCTGTGTCTGCAGCTCACGGTGGGATGCTGGTGTCTTTGTGGCTCTCTGCAAGGCTGAGGCGAATTCTCACTGATGAAAGAGCCTGCAAATGTGCCTCTTTAGCCCGGGCCCATACATCTTCTCACTGAGAAGCCATTGTGACTGTCATCTGCCTGTGCATGTGTTTCTGTGTGCATGTGTGTGTGTGTGTGTGCTTGGCTTTGTACAGGCTAATAAGTCCCCACCATTCTCTTATGATCCTGTTTAACAGCATTACATGCACCAATTTCTATGTGTGTGCATGTATGTGCGCATTGTTGATTCATGTGTAGACACTGGAGTGAGGAAACAGGTCAGACAGTTTGTCAAATTATGTTTCTGTGTATGTGGCAAATATGACAGACAGGTGTCGAAATGATTATTATTTATCTATTTATTTATTTTGCACAAATCTTACCGTGAAGTTTGGATCCTGTGAGTCACAGGGAGACTGAAAATAACAGCAAAGATAACCTGGCAAAGCACATTTCCACAGAGTCTTCCCTGAGGTGATGCAAGACTTTAGACAAATGTCTTGTTTGTTCACCACTGAATGGCCATCTTTCAAGGGGTGGCATGCCAGCGCAAACACACACATACACACCAGCACAGATTTGCACACGGGAGCAGATCATTTTTCTCCCTCATGAAGTAGGTAGTGAGAATATTACAAACCAAAATCATAACGCATTGCCGTAGGCCAGAGGTCGGACGAGGAGAGGAGAGACAGCTGTGTAATTGAATTACTGTCTGACAGACAAGGGAAGAGATAGATAGATAGATAGATAGATAGATAGATAGATAGATAGATAGATAGATAGATAGATAGATAGATAGATAGATAGATAGATAGATAGATAGATAGATAGATAGATAGATAGATAGATAGATAGATAGATAGATAGATGAGCATCTATGTGCGTGTGTGTGTGTATGTGTGTGTTTGTGACAGTGACAGCAAAGAGCCTTATCCTCCATTAATAACAGCCACTAATCCCCTGATGTGATTACCTCTCCCCCCCTTCTGCCTCCTCTACTTTACCCCCTCTCCCTCCATCCCTCCACACTCTTCTCCCATTCAACAGCGCCAGCCACTTGTCTTCCACGGCAGAGCTCAGCTGGTCCAATCCCCTGAACAGATCCAAGACTTCCACTGTGTTCAGCTGCCAGGACGATGGAGGTCTTCCAATTCGACGCCTCTCCTTACTAGAACTCGCCTCTGGGCAGGTGTATAAAAAAGCAGAAGTCAGTGGTGTTAGCGTAGAGAAGGAAGCACATTTAAACAGATTAGGACCCATGAATCTGTTCAAAGCTCTGACATTTAATGCTGCCTGAATGAGAGGTGACGTGTGATATGAATCGTACATGATATGGTTTTTGGATGTTCAAACGTTTATGGAAATATCTGCAAGCATTAAGGATTATGGGTGTGCAAAGGGAGGCAACAAGCATGTCAGTATAGCTATTTCTGTCCTCAATGACTGGCTGCCAAATACATTTTTTTTCCAGCATTTGATAAACTCGCTACATCAATATAAAGTCTAGTGTGTTTCTATGGAAACTTAGACTTAGAGAAGGTTGAAATTTACCACTTAGCTCAACATATGCTCAGTAGTAACATAATATGATAAATCTTCACAAGGATTTCAGTGTATACATGCAACATCGAGGCAAATTCTGTACAACTTGTATGCATCCACACATTGTCAAAGGTATTTTTTAACACAAAGGCTTCCAGTTCAAGCGGATGAAAAGACAAAGGCACATACATTTATCAAAACATTTTTAATCTGTGCTGTTCACACAAGGACAACACAAGATGTTTTGTTCACAGATTTTTGCAAAGTTCTTCAAAGTCGCCTCATGATGTAATTTGTTATTCAACCCCTTATCAGATTCAGGAAATCTGGAAATGAATCTTAATGCTTCTGTAGATGCGCAAAAGTCGTGAAAAAGAGTGAAAATTAAAAGTGCCAGACAAACGCTCTCATACTGTAAAGCACATGCACAATCATGCAGATACACCCCAACATGCACAAACACACACACACACACACACACGAGCTGATGCAGGTCCCCCAGGGGAGCAACAGCACAGTACAGCGTTGTACTTGTTTTACTTGGTCTACTTGGTGATGTCTCCATGGAAACTGTTATGTCTGACCTTCAAACATGTGCGCTGCCTTCCATCTGGCTCAGGTTGGCTAATCAGATCACATCAACACACACACAAATGAACCATCAGATCTCACCATGAATGGGGAGTTTTTTTGTTGTTGTTGTTGTTGATTTTTTACATCACGTACTTCTCAACAGGTGTGTTAACACTCGCTGTGGCATCTGAATTTATTTTCCAGCTTGCGCAAAAAATACAGATCTGATTTTTTTTTTTTTTTTTAGGATCAGGTTGTTATTTGCACCCTGACATGCGTGCTATGAATCTAACAAGATGAAAAGTTCCAGTTGCGGGGGCTTTTGATGAAGACTTGATTTAGTTAGCGCTTCTTTCATCACCAAATAGGCCATACCCCGGCACTCTGCATACTTTCACAAACAACCTCTGTGTCCCCCCTGTTCCTTTCATTTCTGTTCAATACTTGCATCTGCTTTGCTGATCACAAATTCACAATACACTCCAGAAGGGCCAACATCTGGCAGCTCCTTAGGCCTAGGGCCGTGCATCCGTTCTGGGGCAACAAGGCCTGGAGACCAGCCCCTCCTGCAGAGCTCAGCCTTTGGTGTGTGTGTGGTACCGTTCAGAGTCTCCATTTCCTGAGTGCTGGTGCCTTGATGTGGCCAGAACCATAGTGCATGATTTATTACAGTACTAACTCTGTCCCCACTGCTAATACTGCCATTATTATGAC
Source organism: Nibea coibor (assembly GCA_023373845.1). Lineage (NCBI taxonomy): Eukaryota > Metazoa > Chordata > Actinopteri > Sciaenidae > Nibea > Nibea coibor. The sequence continues at coordinate 11,194,897 of CM041739.1, read as the reverse complement.
CATACACCCCCCTCCCCCTTTCCTCAATCTCCCACCTGCAGTCTAACACTGAAGCCTTTACCAGATACAGCTGACACAGCTCTGCATGGCTTACATAGGGAGCGTTGTGCTTTTGCCTTAATGGATGTTTGGTCTCAGTAGATGTTTAAACAGGGCGGGGAAGCCAAGCTGTGAGTGAGGTGACAAAATTGTTGGGGCGATGACACATTGTTAATCGACCGCAGGTCGGCGAGATCAGCTGCTGCCGTTTGTCCCGGCTCCTCATCCTTGTTGTATTGACTACTGGTTTGTTGCCTTGTGTGGTTTACGGGCGGCAGGCATGGTCCAAGGGGAACCAGTAAGGGTGGGGGTGGAGGTGGCTAGGGGGTAAATTGTTTTTTGGCTGTGTGGCCAATCAAAGCAACCTCATCAAAGTCATCTAACCAATGCTTCCGGCAACCTTCCTTGCCTCTTTTCTCGTGTTTATGTAAGTGCCACACAGGGCAATCAGCAGGGCTTGAACAGAGAGGAAGGTGGATGAAAGGAAAAGAGGATGGAGAGGTGTATTGATTGAGGAAAGCACCAGAACAGGAAGGCTTGGGTGTTTGTGTAAGCAAAGTCAAAGTGAGGAGGCAGAGGAAAAAACGGAAAAGAGGCAGCGGAAGTGAGGGGTCCAGAGATGACAGGAAGTCCAGAGAGGAGGGATGTGGTGAAGTTGTGTTTACAGGCCACGGCCGCTCAGTGCTCTGTGGCTTTTGTGCGTCAACAGATCTGAGTTTGCAATGGGTCACCACAGCAAACCAATAATCAAGCAATATTTACACCACCACTGACAAATCAGTCAATTTTTCAGGAAGTGTAGCACTTTAGCATGTGAACGCAGAAACAACAAAAACATCAGCGGCTTAGCTGTATGCCTTCTTTAGACAGAGATATAAACAAGCTGCAGAGGAAGTGGAAGCTCTTTTTTTAAACACCCATTGATACACATACAAACATTGATCCTTATTGTGGTCCCCCGCTGAGACACGAGCTTGGGTATCCCCCCAGTGATTCCCCATTAGTTGGAGACTCCCTCGCAGGCAGCTGTCTCAAAGCTCCACAGAGGTATCAGATCTCCTCATCTTCTTAATTAGGACAATTAAGAGATTTACAGGACAGATGGATGGAAATCCAGCTGGCTGCAGTGCTGCCCCAGAGGACGGCTCCGTGGATGATGAGGTGAGATCTGAGCGGAGCGCTGTAGAGTGTCAACTCACTGATGGGACTCTGGTACCCTCTTGTGGTCGTATGAGAACAAAAGTGGTCAGCAAGAGTTATAAAAAAGTCAAATCATATAACAATTATGCTTTAATTTGGAGCTAATTCAGCTTCAGAGATTACAGATTTTTTTTGTTTGTTTGGTTCTTTTACCAGTTGTTTTTATCTTGCATATTTGGGTATTTTAGTACCTGCAGTACAGTTTGTGGCTTGTAGCCAATAAGTAAATCTATCTCAGCAATGGTTGAACCAACATGACACAAAATACTTTACCCAATAAATGACGTACAAACACTGTGGAAGTTTATTATAATAAAGATAAAGACGCGGTACCATTGCATTACAGATGTTCACATAAAAGTCATATAAAGATGAAACAAGTTATTTAATGACATGTTGATGTTATAAAAGTGGAAATTACAAATGGAGAAAAAAAAAACTCAAACCACACTGCTGTTGTGATTAGAAGTGATTCGGTATTTACAAAGTAGAGATGATTTTTTTTCCTTTGGTTAGTTTGAATTAAAACTAATGCTTCTTTGTGACTTGGTAGGCTAAAGTGCAGAGTAACTGAGATGTTTACAGCTCTTGAAGTGGCTCAGAGCTCCTGAAATGTGGCGCTCCACCAGTCAGCCAGCTGCACACAACAAAAAAGAAATCATCGTTCAGTCAAACAGAAGCAAAGTTAATGTTTTTATATAAATGTCGCAAATACTACAACCACTCACAAGTTCAGGCTGTCCGTTTTCTTCTTCATTCCTGTGAACAGAGAGTGTGAAGATCAAATTCAAGCATGATGTTTAATTGGACTTTTAATTTTACACCGTTAGGAATACTCACGTAGAAGTTGCCATGTGGATACTATGGCAACAATCAACACCACCAGCACCACTGGCACCACAATGGTAGCTAGGTGGACATTTTTACTCTCCTCCTCGACGCTGGGCTAACAGAGAGGATTTAACAAGTGTTAAACTTGAGAGAGAGGCAGCTTTACTCGTCTTGTGAAGGTTGGAGTTTAATAAACAGGCAGAGCATCAAAACAAGCTAACAGATGCCCAGCCTCAAAGTCACCTGCTTTTGGTTAATGAGTTAGCTAACGATGTCTGCATCCATGTTCTGCAGATACAGAGAAACATTGCCATTCATTTGGAGCCAATATTCATACTCTCCTTTCCTTTGTTTTGGCCTCTACTAACTTACGCTGTGTCTCAGTGTGGGCACTTCCATACTTACTCTTGCTATTTTGAGTACATAAGTGTGTTCACATTCTTACTGAGTTACTGAGAAAAGTTAGGAAAAAAAAAGAGTGTGGAACCATGCACACTTCTCGTGCTCGGTGGTCAGCAATTATGATAAATTGCAGAAGAAGAAGAACCACAAAAAAGGATGAGGAAGCTGCAGGAGCTGTGGTGAAGAGTGCAATATACAAATACAAGTTGCACACGTGTTTTATACCTGACTGTCAAATGTTAGAGCTAAGGCTCCGCATGGTTACACTTTGGCAGAGAAAAAGAACAGGCAGTAAAACTTTTCCGCCTTTTGTTGTTGGACAGGTAATGAACAACATTTTCAATGCAGGACTTTTACTTGTAACAGTGAGGTCTTAGTACTTTTACTTATGTAAAGGATCTGAATATTTTCTACTCACAGCAGCATGATTGTCAGCAGGTGTGGTGGTAAAGATCTCATGAGCTGTCAGGAACAACCACAGAGGAAAGCAAAGCTAAGATGAAGTTTTGAAAGTTTCGCTTAACATGCAAAAACAATACATCAAATGATAAACATGTGCAGAAAAGACTTAATTTGAACTGTGATCCTGTTCTAATAAAGTGTAGATTTATATTTTTGGGATGCCTTGCTGGATGTAAGGGACACAACGTTGTCAAATGTTAATGAGTAACAGCATCATAGTAACACTACACACAGCCCTGTTCTGACCGAAGAATTTGTCAGAATTAAATACCTGTTTCTTCAATGGTGACGGTGAGGACGTTGCTAGCTTTACTGGTGCCATGACTGTTCTTGGCAAACATGCGGATGTTGTACGTTGAGCGATTAATCTCTAATATTGTGGCCTCTGTCTCGCCAGGTTCAAAGTCTATTCGTGTCTTATCTGCGTAATCCCAGGAGTCTGTGGGGAAGAAAATTATAATTAAATAATATTAGAAAAGGCATTAGAAATAAGAAGCTTTCACTGTTAAATTAATGATTTATTTACACAGCTGAAAATTTCTCTTACTGTTAATTTCTTTGTACTCCAGGTAATATCCAGTAATGGGGCTGCCACCATCAAACCCAGGAGTCCATGAAAGAGAGATTAAATGACTTTGGACCTCCTTCAACTCAACCACTGGGGCATCTGGAGCAGCTATAGGACAAACAAATCAGAAACAATTAGAAAAGAAAAACATGTTTCTTCTGCTCCTATAGTCATGTAATGTACAGACAAAATAATGGAGCTACTCCTATGGGACTTACTTGGAGTCTTGCAATTTTGGATTCATTCCAGATCAGTCAAACAATGTTTTAACGCTTAATGCTGAAAACTGAAATATGAATTACCTGATGTAGTGCTTGTACTGAGTTCCTCCCAGACTGTGGCAGCGGGAATAGGCTTGTCTGGTGTTGTTGAGTGAACTTGGGGCAAAAAATAAATGATCGGGTCACAACACATTTATTTAATTTTTCAAGATTTTCAAGTCTGACCATAAGTCATACCTAAGGGGATGCTTGTAGTGCCCTGTATCCTGATTGTCGCAGGATTGGAAGCAGATTTAGAAGTAGACACTGTTGAAACAGAATAAAACACATTTTCCAGTCTCTGTATACACATGAATGGTAAACTGATCATAATAATCAGAATATTCATGTTTTTATGAGAGATTTTGATTCCCTCTTACTGATCAGAGAGTGGAGCAGAGAGGGGCAGTTATTTATTTTTACGGTTTTTAGAGATTTTAAATTTCACCATAACTCATACCTAAAGGGATGCTTGTAGTGTCTTGTATCCAGATTGTGGCAGGAATGGGAGCAGATTTAGTGGTAGACACTGTTGAAAGCACGTTGAAGCACATGAATGTTAAACTGACATCATCATAATCAGAAAATTCATGTTTTTATTGAGATTTTGATATCCTCTCACTGACCTATATCCAGAGTGGAGCAGAGAGGGGCAGTTGCGGCAGGTCCTATTCCTGCACTTGTTTTGGCCTGTACGATCACACCATATGACGTAGAAGGCTTCAGATTGCCCAGGATGACCGTCTCTATTTCCTTTGAGGCACGCACATTTACATGCTGCCACCTTTTGAACTGTTTGCTTGCATGGTCGTACTCTCTGTAGCTAACGCTGTAACTCAGAAGATTCCCGTTTCTGAGTTTAGGCTTCGGGGGCTAATCAACAGAAAACAAACAGAGGAGAAAAGTATTTGTATTTGTTTCCTTTTAGATATATCATTAAGGATAAACTATGTCCATCCACCCAGCCTGGATAAAAGGAATAACCTGTAAATATTTAAAAAATGTGCAAATAAAGTTGAGAAATTGTGACTTTACCTTCCAAGTGACTCTGATGCTGTGAGACGAGAGGCTCTCCAACTGCATATCCAGGGGAGGACCATCTGGTGCTGAAGGGAAAAACAAACTTTAAAGGCTATCCTTCAAAAAATTTTATTTTAGATCTGCATAATTCAAATTATTTTTTAAAACAACAAATAATGACTGACCTGCTTCTCTTGTTCTGACTATCAGAAGATTGCTGACTTCACTCTTGCCCACACTGTTGATAGCAAACATGCGAAGTTTGTAGGTCGTGGCCGGACTCAAATCCCCCAAGGCCAGCTGAGGCAGCTCACCATGTTCAATTGTGGTAGTTTGCCAAGTTCCTGCATGCATAGATAAGAGCCAGATTTCATACCTCAGAGTATACTGTGAGACATAATTAGCTGTTTAACGCTCTATTAAGATTATTAGGATAGTTTTCATGTGCTTACCTTCATTCTCTTGGAGCTCGAGATTGTAGGATATGATAGGCTCGCCACCATCAAACCCGGAAGTCCAGCCAAAAATGATGCTTTTTTCCTTCACCTCTTTTTTCTCCAGCTTCAAAGGATCAGGGGGTGCTAAAAAGAGAGAGAGGGGAGGAAACTAAATGCATTGCTACACTCTTTACAGACTATCTGTCTCCACAGTGTGCATGGAGCCAATCCCAGCTGACATAGACTGACATAGACAGTCATCTGTTCATCCCAGGACACATAGAGACAAACACAGATTCACACCTATGTGCAATTTTAGAGTCACCAATTACACCTATCACTTTAAGTGCATGTCTTTGGACTGTGGGAGGAAGTCAGTGAGAACCCACGCAGACACAGGGAAAACATGCAACCTGAAAGTCCCCAGCCGAGGTTCGAAACTGGAACCTTCTTGCTGTGAGGCAACAGTGCTAACCACACTTATTAATCATTTCATGCTATTGGATTATTATAATTATGTATGTATTATTAGAAATGTGGGCACATTTATTTGTACATTACTTTAATGTTGCATCTGCTAGAGGTGGGGCTTATTTTAACTGCTTACATAGATTATGCTGGATATCTTATCTTGTATCTTGTGAATTTGCGAATGGAGACAAATAAAATTTGATCTTAATTTATAATTTTAGATCGGAATCTCTTTGTTAATTATTTATATTATTTATTTAAGTTAAATAGCTAGTGACTGAATGTATCCAATACATATAATGGAGTAAAAAGTAACAACATTTCCTGAAAAGTGGTGATAGTAGTATGAAGTTTAAAGTTGCAGAAAATGGAAAATGGAAAGTCCCTCAGAGTTGTACTTTGTTAGTTTCCACCTCTGCAATGAATAAAATAAAACAAAATGAAAACAGACTTGACAGACTCACAGATTATAATTCAACCCTCACCTGCCTCTACCGTCAGAGTCACCTGGTGTTTGTGATCATTGAACCAGCCTGGTATTTCAACACGGCAACCGTACATCCCAGAGTCAGTCTTTTCAAGCTGCTTGATGGTCAGTGACACATCACCCTCGCCGAGATTACCCATCAACAGGTAACGCTTTGACAGTTGGCTGGTCACTGATGTCCCGTCGGACTTGATCACTTCATTGTTACAGCCACTGTTGGGGATGGCTCCTCGACCCCAGCATACAGAAAGCCTGCCATAGCGCTGAGCATCATAGTTGCATGGCAAAGTGATGTCTGATCCTACTTTGGCTGTGATGCTTTCAACAGACACACAACCTGAAAAAATAGAAAGGTTTACTTGCGATGAGTAATATTATAGATAAATGAAAAAATAAACTTTGAATCGTCATTGATGTCAAATGTCTTACCTAGGAGTAGACAAAATAAGAGAGCACAACACAGAGGGAGGTTTCCTCTGCCTAAAAAAGCCATTTTTATTCTTGGCTCAGAGTCAGACAGAGGATTTAGTTCACCTGCTAAATGACACTAAAACAGTCCACAGTGTGGTTTCAGCTTTGAAATCTTTCCAAAAATCACATGATGCTATCCTCAAAGTGCTCACACAAACAACTTCTGCCAGCAGAAGAGGATTGAGAAAAGAGCTGTTTCCTTTTCTGAGGTTTTGGTTCCTCAATCCAAAAATGATACTCTGTTCCATTTTGATGATTTGACAGAGGCAGAATCAAGGTTATCAGCACACTGTCTTCATTCCTGTTGTTCTCAGTCCTTGTGGCGATGGGGAAAGAAAGGCATTTATGAAGATTTAATTATTTAACTGTATATGTATATGTATGTGTAGATGTATAATCATATACTCTCTGGGTCCAGAAATATATCACAGATGAAAATAGAAAAAAGTCTAGTTGTTTCATGGGTCGTGGACTTTTGTATGTTTCTTAGACTGCTGAGTAAACATTTGGGTCTGCTTGATGTTTAGTAACCCAACACAGAACTTCCTCTTAGAGCAGTTGACCTTGTCAAAGGACCACAGGCTCCAGAAAATGACCACCAACCACTGAAGTGACTGGTCAAAGTTAAACTTAGTTTATATGTTATAGTAATTGTTTGAAGGATTGAAAGCAGACAAACACATATTATTTCTTCTCTTTGTATCTGCAGAGTCAGTCTTAACACATTTAGTTTAGTTAGTTATTTATAAGACAGCTGACAGTACTCTACGAGTACCCGGGTACACTCACAACAATCAACAACAATAAAAGAGAAAGTTACACACACCAGCATTTATAAGAAAATGTGCAGACTTGCCAAAATTCGTATTATTTATTATTTATTTATTATTCTCACCTCAGACATTCCTGTAAAAAGTCTCACAGCTGCACAGAGGCCATTTCCCACACTGAGTTAGAAGACATGCCTCACCCCTTAAATTTTGAGAATTTGCTTACACTGTTAGATTAAGTCATTAAAAAAATACACAACCAAAACAGGAACATCAGCTCTGTAGTGAGTCTGTGTTTATGAATACCAGAAGTGGAAGACAAACTTCTTCTTTCACTGAAACACAAGAGAAATTCAAGATAATAGGTTTCAATTCCTAGAGAACTACCTTATGAGCTGCTTCTTCCAATAATAAGTTTGGGATTTTTTTCATACTGTTTAACAGGGAAGATCAACACTTTTCTGAAGTAGCTGGGAACCTAAATGAGGTGAACAAACGTCTGTGACACTGTTCCCCCGAGGAATCTGCAGTTGTTCATTATTCTTGTAATGCCGGCCACTCAAGCTTTCGGACGCAGATGTTCTCTGTGTGTTTAAATTGGAGAAAAATCCTGGGTCTGCTTTACAGAAATGCAAAGATTAAATGATTTTCTGAACTATCAGAGAAGATGTTAATATTTGACAATTATACTCAGTGTTTGATTATAAAGCTTTTATTGTTGAATTTTTTATTAGTTTCTACAATGTCTGCACACAGTAACAAATATACTTGCACAGTATGCACAGTATAAAATTAAAGGTCCAGTGTGTAACATTGAACGGTATCTATTGAGAGATATAAAAATCATATTCATAACTGTGTTATTAGTGTAAATAAGAATTGTTATGTTTATGCTATCTTACAATGAGCCATTTATATCTACAGAAGGAGCAGGTCTTCTTCCAAGGAGTCCGCCATTTTCAGCCACTTTGTTTCTACAGCAGCCCAGAAGAGACAAACCAAACACTGACTCTACATAGTTTCACAGCCATGGTAGTTTCTCCTTCATGCTTGAATTGAGAGGGAGAGGTGAGGGTTTTTCAGTTGGTTGCAATCTGAAACTTCACCATTAGACACGACTAAATTCTACACACTGGACCTTTAATGTTGGGAAAGACAGTGGAGAACAAACAAGGGGCAAGCTTGCTACTAAGGTTACGCAACTAAAGCACTTAGTTAAAGTTAGGGTAAGGTAAGGATATGGTAATAGTGTTTTAAAATACTTAACAGTATAAAGAATGGACAGTGTACGCTGATGTCACTCTAAGGTTTCAAAGGTTCAAAATCTGTTGCCTGCCTCTTCCGCCTTCCGGCTGTTCTAAAAATCAGTAAAAATGTGGCTCATCTGTGAACCTGAGGCAGGCTGAATGACGTCTGGTTGCTCAAGCCATCTGTAATGGTGCCTACCTCTTAATCAAAGCGGCCATGCTGTTGATTCCGCATGACTTTAAGCCTTAATATAATTTGAATGGGAAAATTCACCATGAACAGGCAAATTAGCTTTAGTTTCCAAAATTGATTTTTGTACCAGGCTTTAAAACATTATTTATTTCTGCTGTGAAGTTGGACATTTTAACATAGGGACTTATGGAGACTGACTTGTTCTGTAGCCAGCCTCAAGTGGTCAATTAGGGAACTACAGTTTTTGGCACTTCCACATTGAATAATCATCCACTCCAGCTAAAAACAAATGGTACTGTACTTCCTCTGTTGGTAATCAATGCTGGAATCGGACTTGAATATGATATGTATTCCAAATGTGTAAAATTAATTTGAATTGCACATGAGTCACAAACTATAATCCAAATCCACACGGAAAATAGGAGGATTAGGATTATGCTGAAGAGGGAAATAGCTGCCATCCTGATGATGTTCCCCACTCCCAGGAAGGCTTTGAATTCCTGCTGCTCAAGATGAAGTTTATCATGAGCGACTGGGTCAGTTATAATTGGCACATAATCTTATATACAGTATTCGCTATACATATGCAATATATTTAAATTTATACCATATGGTAAAATACAGCAAATCTTCCAGCCTCAACCCGCTCCACATAAACTGATTCCCTTATTATTAAAAACTTGGTGGCTCTCTTTTCAGGAAAAATGTAACTGAATGAGGTCATGTGCTAAAACAATACAGTCAACAGTCAATCAATTGAAATATATTTTTGTACTATAATGTTGTACGCTCTCTTCCACACGTGCATGTAATCACAAAAAGGTGATCACATGTTTTATGTTATGAATAATTTTTTTAATACAACAGGTTTTATTTTAGTCAACTGAGAGCAGTCACGACTACGTGAATAATTAAAAAATATAGACACAGTTACTTCAAAGTAGACTGTTAAAAAAATGTTAAAATGAAATGTAATGTACTGTCATTCATTACTGCATATGAAAGCACTACTAATAAAACAATAGATGTGAGATACTTAGATCTGCAGAAATGAGATTTTAAAAGCTTGATGTGTTTGGAGCTCTTTTTGGTGAATTTAAGAATTCATTAACAATTTATGAGCCAATCCTTTCTCGTTTACACAGCAAACAAGACTTAAATTTTATCACTGCTATTGCGGCTAGTGCTGTTAATGCTGAGCTGACACTGTTCATTGTACTATGGACCCCGTGTCAACTTATATATCACCAAAAACTGAACTGAAACTAGTGGATAAGCGCATGGTATTATGTTTACTTATATAATTTTGAACAGACTGGTGTCATTTAAAGACAGGAAGAATAGAATCACTTAGAGTAGTTGCAGTTCTCGTCTGCGTGAGCATGACGGTAGAAGACTTCATGTTGCTCTCACTCAAGGCAAAACAAAGACTGTGCAGGAAAGAGTTTAACTGCATTTGGCCTTCAATCAATTTTTGGCAAGTAAAAGTGCCCATTTTTGGCAGGTGACAATGCCCATTTTGTGTTGCAATGGTCCTTTGAAACCTAGCTGTCTTGTGAGCTCAGATCTTCATATTATGATGCTCCAGAATGAGATCAAGTCCTATTTAGACAGAAATCACCTTTCATTAACTGCATTTGGCCTTCAATCAATTTTTGGCAGGTGACAATGCCCATTTTGTGTTGTAATGGTCCTTTAAAAGAATTCCAAGCTTTCCTGTGAGCTCAGATCTTTATATTATGAAGCTCCAGAATGAGATCAAGTCCTATTTAGACAGAAATCACCTTTCATTAACTGCATTTGGCCTTCAATCAATTTTTGGCAAGTAAACATGTCCATTTTTGGCAGATGACAATGCCCATTTTGTGTTGTAATGGTCATTTGAAAGAATTCCAAACTGTCCCGTGAGCTCAGATCTTCATATTATGAAGCTCCAGAATGAGATCAAGTCCTATTTAGACAGAAATCACCTTTCATTAACTGCATTTGGCCTTCAATCAATTTTTGGCAGGTGACAATGCCCATTTTTGGTAGGTGACAATGCCCATTTTGTGTTGCAATGGTCCTTTGAAACCTAGCTGTCCTGTGAGCTCAGATCATCATATTATAAAGCTCCAGAATGAGATCAAGTCCTATTTAGACAGAAATCACCTTTCATTAACTGCATTTGGCCTTCAATCAATTTTTGGCAGACAGAATGCCCATTTTTGGCAGGTGACAATGCCCGTTTTGTGTTGTAATGGTCATTTGAAAGAATTCCAAGCTGTCCCGTGAGCTCAGATCTTCATATTATGAAGCTCCAGAATGAGATCAAGTCCTGTTTAGACAGAAATCACCTTTCATTAACTGCATTTGGCCTTCAATCAATTTTTGGCAAGTAAAAGTGCCCATTTTTGGCAGGTGACAATGCCCATTTTGTGTTGTAATGGTCCTTTAAAAGAATTTCAAGCTGTCCTGTGAGCTCAGACCTTTATAGTATGAAGCTACAGAATGAGATCAAGTCAGTTTTAGGCAGAAATTACCTTTCATTAACTGCATTTGGCATTCAATCAATTTTTGGCAGACAAAATGCCCATTTTTGGAAGGTGACAATGCCCATTTTGTGTTGCAATGGTCCTTTGAAACCTAGCTGTCCTGTGAGCTCAGATCATTATATTATGAAGCTCCAGAATAGGATCAAGTCAGTTTTAGGCAGAAATCACCTTTCATTAACTGCATCTGGCCTTCAATCAATTTTTGGCAAGTAAAAGTGCCCATTTTTGGCAGGTGACAATGCCCATTTTGTGTTGCAATGGTCCTTTGAAACCTAGCTGTCTTGTGAGCTCAGATCTTCATATTATGATGCTCCAGAATGAGATCAAGTCCTATTTAGGCAGAAATCACCTTTCATTAACTGCACTTGGCCTTCAATCAATTTTTGGCAAGTAAAAATGCCCATTTGTGGCAGGTGACAATGCCCATTTTGTGCTGTAATGGTCCTTTAAAAGAATTCCAAGTTGTCCTGTGAGCTCAGACCTTTATAGTATGAAGCTACAGAATGAGATCAAGTCAGTTTTAGGCAGAAATTACCTTTCATTAACTGCATTTGGCCTTCAATCAATTTTTGGCAGACAGAATGCCCATTTTTGGCAGGTGACAATGCCCATTTTGTATTGTAATGGTCATTTGAAAGAATTCCAAGCTGTCCCGTGAGCTCAGATCTTCATATTATAAAGCTCCAGAATGAGATCAAGTCCTATTTAGACAGAAATCACCTTTCATTAACTGCATTTGGCCTTCAATCAATTTTTGGCAAGTAAAAGTGCCCATTTTTGGCAGGTGACAATGCCCATTTTGTGTTGTAATGGTCCTTTAAAAGAATTTCAAGCTGTCCTGTGAGCTCAGACCTTTATAGTATGAAGCTACAGAATGAGATCAAGTCAGTTTTAGGCAGAAATTACCTTTCATTAACTGCATTTGGCATTCAATCAATTTTTGGCAGACAAAATGCCCATTTTTGGAAGGTGACAATGCCCATTTTGTGTTGCAATGGTCCTTTGAAACCTAGCTGTCCTGTGAGCTCAGATCATTATATTATGAAGCTCCAGAATAGGATCAAGTCAGTTTTAGGCAGAAATCACCTTTCATTAACTGCATTTGGCCTTCAATCAATTTTTGGCAAGTAAAAGTGCCCATTTTTGGCAGGTGACAATGCCCATTTTGTGTTGCAATGGTCCTTTGAAACCTAGCTGTCCTGTGAACTCAGATCATTATATTATGAAGCTCCAGAATGAGATCAAGTCAGTTTTAGGCAGAAATCACCTTTCATTAACTGCATTTGGCCTTCAATCAATTTTTGGCAGACAAAATGCCCATTTTTGGAAGGTGACAATGCCCGTTTTGTGTTGCAATGGTCCTTTGAAACCTAGCTGTCCTGTGAGCTCAGATCATTATATTATGAAGCTCCAGAATAGGATCAAGTCAGTTTTAGGCAGAAATCACCTTTCATTAACTGCATTTGGCCTTCAATCAATTTTTGGCAAGTAAAAGTGCCCATTTTTGGCAGGTGACAATGACCATTTTGTGTTGTAATGGTCCTTTGAAACCTAGCTGTCCTGTGAACTCAGATCATTATGTTATGATGCTCCAGAATGAGATCAAGTCCTATTTAGACAGAAATCACCTTTCATTAACTGCATTTGGCCTTCAATCAATTTTTGGCAAGTAAAAATGCCCATTTTTGGCAAGAGACAATGGCCATTTTGTGTTGTAATGGTCATTTGAAAGAATTCCAAGCTGTCCCGTGAGCTCAGATCTTCATATTATGAAGCTCCAGAATGAGATCAAGTCCTATTTAGACAGAAATCACCTTTCATTAACTGCATTTGGCCTTCAATCAATTTTTGGCAGGTAAAAGTGCCCATTTTTGGCAGGTGACAATGCCCATTTTGTGTTGCAATGGTCCTTTGAAACCTAGCTGTCTTGTGAGCTCAGATCTTCATATTATGATGCTCCAGAATGAGATCAAGTCCTATTTAGGCAGAAATCACCTTTCATTAACTGCATTTGGCCTTCAATCAATTTTTGGCAAGTAAAAATGCCAATTTTTGGCAGGTGACAATGCCCATTTTGTGTTGTAATGGTCCTTTAAAAGAATTTCAAGCTGTCCTGTGAGCTCAGACCTTTATAGTATGAAGCTACAGAATGAGATCAAGTCAGTTTTAGGCAGAAATCGCCTTTCATTAACTGCATTTGGCCTTCAATCAATTTTTGGCAAGTAAAAGTGCCCATTTTTGGCAGGAGACAATGACCATTTTGTGTTGCAATGGTCCTTTGAAACCTAGCTGTCCTGTGAGCTCAGATCATTATATTATGATGCTCCAGAATGAGATCAAGTCAGTTTTAGACAGAAATCACCTTTCATTAACTGCATTTGGCCTTCAATCAATTTTTGGCAGACAGAATGCCCATTTTTGGCAGGTGACAATGCCCATTTTCTGTTGTAATGGTCATTTGAAAGAATTCCAAGCTGTCCCGTGAGCTCAGATCATTATATTATGAAGCTCCAGAATGAGATCAAGTCATTTTTAGGCTGAAATCACCTTTCATTAACTGCATTTGGCCTTCAATCAATTTTTGGCAAGTAAAAATGCCCATTTTTGGCAGGTGACAATGCCCATTTTGTGTTGCAATGGTCCTTTGAAACCTAGCTGTCCTGTGAGCTCAGATCATTATATTATGAAGCTCCAGAATAGGATCAAGTCAGTTTTAGGCAGAAATCACCTTTCATTAACTGCATTTGGCCTTCAATCAATTTTTGGCAAGTAAAAGTGCCCATTTTTGGCAGGTGACAATGCCCATTTTGTGTTGCAATGGTCCTTTGAAACCTAGCTGTCCTGTGAACTCAGATCATTATATTATGAAGCTCCAGAATGAGATCAAGTCAGTTTTAGGCAGAAATCACCTTTCATTAACTGCATTTGGCCTTCAATCAATTTTTGGCAGACAAAATGCCCATTTTTGGAAGGTGACAATGCCCGTTTTGTGTTGCAATGGTCCTTTGAAACCTAGCTGTCCTGTGAGCTCAGATCATTATATTATGAAGCTCCAGAATAGGATCAAGTCAGTTTTAGGCAGAAATCACCTTTCATTAACTGCATTTGGCCTTCAATCAATTTTTGGCAAGTAAAAGTGCCCATTTTTGGCAGGTGACAATGACCATTTTGTGTTGTAATGGTCCTTTGAAACCTAGCTGTCCTGTGAACTCAGATCATTATGTTATGATGCTCCAGAATGAGATCAAGTCCTATTTAGACAGAAATCACCTTTCATTAACTGCATTTGGCCTTCAATCAATTTTTGGCAAGTAAAAATGCCCATTTTTGGCAAGAGACAATGGCCATTTTGTGTTGTAATGGTCATTTGAAAGAATTCCAAGCTGTCCCGTGAGCTCAGATCTTCATATTATGAAGCTCCAGAATGAGATCAAGTCCTATTTAGACAGAAATCACCTTTCATTAACTGCATTTGGCCTTCAATCAATTTTTGGCAAGTAAAAGTGCCCATTTTTGGCAGGTGACAATGCCCATTTTGTGTTGCAATGGTCCTTTGAAACCTAGCTGTCTTGTGAGCTCAGATCTTCATATTATGATGCTCCAGAATGAGATCAAGTCCTATTTAGGCAGAAATCACCTTTCATTAACTGCATTTGGCCTTCAATCAATTTTTGGCAAGTAAAAATGCCAATTTTTGGCAGGTGACAATGCCCATTTTGTGTTGTAATGGTCCTTTAAAAGAATTTCAAGCTGTCCTGTGAGCTCAGACCTTTATAGTATGAAGCTACAGAATGAGATCAAGTCAGTTTTAGGCAGAAATCGCCTTTCATTAACTGCATTTGGCCTTCAATCAATTTTTGGCAAGTAAAAGTGCCCATTTTTGGCAGGAGACAATGACCATTTTGTGTTGCAATGGTCCTTTGAAACCTAGCTGTCCTGTGAGCTCAGATCATTATATTATGATGCTCCAGAATGAGATCAAGTCAGTTTTAGACAGAAATCACCTTTCATTAACTGCATTTGGCCTTCAATCAATTTTTGGCAGACAGAATGCCCATTTTTGGCAGGTGACAATGCCCATTTTCTGTTGTAATGGTCATTTGAAAGAATTCCAAGCTGTCCCGTGAGCTCAGATCATTATATTATGAAGCTCCAGAATGAGATCAAGTCATTTTTAGGCTGAAATCACCTTTCATTAACTGCATTTGGCCTTCAATCAATTTTTGGCAAGTAAAAATGCCCATTTTTGGCAGGTGACAATGCCCATTTTGTGTTGTAATGGTCCTTTAAAAGAATTTCAAGCTGTCCTGTGAGCTCAGACCTTTATAGTATGAAGCTGCAGAATGAGATCAAGTCAGTTTTAGGCAGAAATTACCTTTCATTAACTGCATTTGGCCTTCAATCAATTTTTGGCAGACAAAATGCCCATTTTTGGAAGGTGACAATGCCCATTTTGTGTTGCAATGATCCTTTGAAACCTAGCTGTCCTGTGAGCTCAGATCATTATATTATGAAGCTCCAGAATAGGATCAAGTCAGTTTTAGGCAGAAATCACCTTTCATTAACTGCATTTGGCCTTCAATCAATTTTTGGCAAGTAAAAGTGCCCATATTTGGCAGGTGACAATGACCATTTTGTGTTGTAATGGTCCTTTGAAACCTAGCTGTCCTGTGAACTCAGATCATTATATTATGATGCTCCAGAATGAGATCAAGTCCTATTTAGACAGAAATCACCTTTCATTAACTGCATTTGGCCTTCAATCAATTTTTGGCAAGTAAAATTGCCCATTTTTGGCAGGTGACAATGCCCATTTTGTGTTGCAATCGTCCTTTGAAACCTAGCTGTCTTGTGAGCTCAGATCTTCATATTATGATGCTCCAGAATGAGATCAAGTCCTATTTAGGCAGAAATCACCATTCATTAACTGCATTTGGCCTTCAATCAATTTTTGGCAAGTAAAAATGCCATTTTTTGGCAGGTGACAATGCCCATTTTTTGTTGTAATGGTCCTTTAAAAGAATTTCAAGCTGTCCTGTGAGCTCAGACCTTAATAGTATGAAGCTACAGAATGAGATCAAGTCAGTTTTAGGCAGAAATCACCTTTCATTAACTGCATTTGGCCTTCAATCAATTTTTGGCAAGTAAAAGTGCCCATTTTTGGCAGGAGACAATGACCATTTTGTGTTGCAATGGTCCTTTGAAACCTAGCTGTCCTGTGAGCTCAGATCATTATATTATGATGCTCCAGAATGAGATCAAGTCCTATTTAGACAGAAATCACCTTTCATTAACTGCATTTGGCCTTCAATCAATTTTTGGCAAGTAAAAATGCCCATTTTTGGCAAGAGACAATGGCCATTTTGTGTTGTAATGGTCATTTGAAAGAATTCCAAGCTGTCCCGTGAGCTCAGATCTTCATATTATGAAGCTCCAGAATGAGATCAAGTCCTATTTAGACAGAAATCACCTTTCATTAACTGCATTTGGCCTTCAATCAATTTTTGGCAAGTAAAAATGCCCATTTTTGGCAGGTGACAATGCCCATTTTGTGTTGCAATGGTCCTTTGAAACCTAGCTGTCTTGTGAGCTCAGATCTTCATATTATGATGCTCCAGAATGAGATCAAGTCCTATTTAGGCAGAAATCACCTTTCATTAACTGCATTTGGCCTTCAATCAATTTTTGGCAAGTAAAAGTGCCCATTTTTGGCAGGAGACAATGACCATTTTGTGTTGCAATGGTCCTTTGAAACCTAGCTGTCCTGTGAGCTCAGATCATTATATTATGATGCTCCAGAATGAGATCAAGTCCTATTTAGACAGAAATCACCTTTCATTAACTGCATTTGGCCTTCAATCAATTTTTGGCAAGTAAAAGTGCCCATTTTTGACAGGTGACAATGCCCATTTTGTGTTGTAATGGTCCTTTAAAAGAATTTCAAGCTGTCCTGTGAGCTCAGACCTTTATAGTATGAAGCTACAGAATGAGATCAAGTCAGTTTTAGGCAGAAATCGCCTTTCATTAACTGCATTTGGCCTTCAATCAATTTTTGGCAAGTAAAAGTGCCCATTTTTGGCAGGAGACAATGACCATTTTGTGTTGCAATGGTCCTTTGAAACCTAGCTGTCCTGTGAGCTCAGATCATTATATTATGATGCTCCAGAATGAGATCAAGTCAGTTTTAGACAGAAATCACCTTTCATTAACTGCATTTGGCCTTCAATCAATTTTTGGCAGACAAAATGCCCATTTTTGGAAGGTGACAATGCCCGTTTTGTGTTGCAATGGTCCTTTGAAACCTAGCTGTCCTGTGAGCTCAGATCATTATATTATGAAGCTCCAGAATAGGATCAAGTCAGTTTTAGGCAGAAATCACCTTTCATTAACTGCATTTGGCCTTCAATCAATTTTTGGCAAGTAAAAGTGCCCATTTTTGGCAGGTGACAATGACCATTTTGTGTTGTAATGGTCCTTTGAAACCTAGCTGTCCTGTGAGCTCAGATCATTATATTATGATGCTCCAGAATGAGATCAAGTCCTATTTAGACAGAAATCACCTTTCATTAACTGCATTTGGCCTTCAATCAATTTTTGGCAAGTAAAATTGCCCATTTTTGGCAGGTGACAATGCCCATTTTGTGTTGCAATCGTCCTTTGAAACCTAGCTGTCCTGTGAACTCAGATCATTATATTATGAAGCTCCAGAATGAGATCAAGTCAGTTTTAGGCAGAAATCACCTTTCATTAACTGCATTTGGCCTTCAATCAATTTTTGGCAAGTAAAAATGCCCATTTTTGGCAAGAGACAATGGCCATTTTGTGTTGTAATGGTCATTTGAAAGAATTCCAAGCTGTCCCGTGAGCTCAGATCTTCATATTATGAAGCTCCAGAATGAGATCAAGTCCTATTTAGACAGAAATCACCTTTCATTAACTGCATTTGGCCTTCAATCAATTTTTGGCAAGTAAAAGTGCCCATTTTTGGCAGGTGACAATGCCCATTTTGTGTTGCAATGGTCCTTTGAAACCTAGCTGTCTTGTGAGCTCAGATCTTCATATTATGATGCTCCAGAATGAGATCAAGTCCTATTTAGGCAGAAATCACCTTTCATTAACTGCATTTGGCCTTCAATCAATTTTTGGCAAGTAAAAGTGCCCATTTTTGGCAGGAGACAATGACCATTTTGTGTTGCAATGGTCCTTTGAAACCTAGCTGTCCTGTGAGCTCAGATCATTATATTATGATGCTCCAGAATGAGATCAAGTCCTATTTAGACAGAAATCACCTTTCATTAACTGCATTTGGCCTTCAATCAATTTTTGGCAAGTAAAAGTGCCCATTTTTGGCAGGTGACAATGCCCATTTTGTGTTGCAATGGTCCTTTGAAACCTAGCTGTCCTGTGAACTCAGATCATTATATTATGAAGCTCCAGAATGAGATCAAGTCAGTTTTAGGCAGAAATCACCTTTCATTAACTGCATTTGGCCTTCAATCAATTTTTGGCAAGTAAAACTGCCCATTTTTGGCAAGAGACAATGGCCATTTTGTGTTGTAATGGTCATTTGAAAGAATTCCAGGCTGTCCCGTGAGCTCAGATCTTCATATTATGATGCTCCAGAATGAGATCAAGTCCTATTTAGACAGAAATCACCTTTCATTAACTGCATTTGGCCTTCAATCAATTTTTGGCAAGTAAAAGTGCCCATTTTTGACAGGTGACAATGCCCATTTTGTGTTGCAATGGTCCTTTGAAACCTAGCTGTCCTGTGAGCTCAGATCATTATATTATGATGCTCCAGAATGAGATCAAGTCCTATTTAGACAGAAATCACCTTTCATTAACTGCATTTGGCCTTCAATCAATTTTTGGCAAGTAAAAGTGCCCATTTTTGACAGGTGACAATGCCCATTTTGTGTTGTAATGGTCCTTTAAAAGAATTCCAAGCTGTCCTGTGAGCTCAGACCTTTATAGTATGAAGCTACAGAATGAGATCAAGTCAGTTTTAGGCAGAAATTACCTTTCATTAACTGCATTTGGCCTTCAATCAATTTTTGGCAGGTGACAATGCCCATTTTGTGTTGTAATGGTCTTTTGAAAGAATTCCAAGCTGTCCCGTGAGCTCAGATCATTATGTTATGAAGCTCCAGAATGAGATCAAGTCCTATTTAGCCAGAAATCACCTTTCATTAACTGCATTTGGCCTTCAATCAATTTTTGGCAAGTAAAAGTGCCCATTTTTGGCAGGTGACAATGCCCATTTTGTGTTGCAATGGTCCTTTGAAACCTAGCTGTCCTGTGAACTCAGATCATTATATTATGAAGCTCCAGAATGAGATCAAGTCATTTTTAGGCTGAAATCACCTTTCATTAACTGCATTTGGCCTTCAATCAATTTTTGGCAAGTAAAAGTGCCCATTTTTGGTAGGTGACAATGCCCATTTTGTGTTGCAATGGTCCTTTGAAACCTAGCTGTCCTGTGAGCTCAGATCATTATATTATGATGCTCCAGAATGAGATCAAGTCAGTTTTAGGCAGAAATCACCTTTCATTAACTGCATTTGGCCTTCAATCAATTTTTGGCAAGTAAAAGTGCCCATTTTTGGCAGGTGACAATGCCCATTTTGTGTTGCAATGGTCCTTTGAAACCTAGCTGTCCTGTGAACTCAGATCATTATATTATGATGCTCCAGAATGAGATCAAGTCAGTTTTAGGCAGAAATCACCTTTCATTAAGTGCATTTGGCCTTCAATCAATTTTTGGCAAGTAAAAATGCCCATTTTTGGCAGGTGACAATGCCCGTTTTGTGTTGTAATGGTCCTTTAAAAGAATTTCAAGCTGTCCTGTGAGCTCAGACCTTTATAGTATGAAGCTACAGAATGAGATCAAGTCAGTTTTAGGCAGAAATTACCTTTCATTAACTGCATTTGGCCTTCAATCAATTTTTGGCAAGTAAAAGTGCCCATTTTTGGCAGGTGATAATGACCATTTTGTGTTGCAATGGTCCTTTGAAACCTAGCTGTCCTGTGAACTCAGATCATTATATTATGAAGCTCCAGAATGAGATCAAGTCAGTTTTAGGCAGAAATCACCTTTCATTAACTGCATTTGGCCTTCAATCAATTTTTGGCAAGTAAAAGTGCCCATTTTTGGTAGGTGACAATGCCCATTTTGTGTTGCAATGGTCCTTTAAAATCTAGCTGTCCTGTGAGCTCAGATCATTATATTATGATGCTCCAGAATGAGATCAAGTCCTATTGAGCCAGAAATCACCTTTCATTAACTGCATTTGGCCTTCAATCAATTTTTGGCAAGTAAAAGTGCCCATTTTTGGCAGGTGACAATGCCCATTTTGTGTTGCAATGGTCCTTTGAAACCTAGCTGTCCTGTGAACTCAGATCATTATATTATGAAGCTCCAGAATGAGATCAAGTCAGTTTTAGGCAGAAATCACCTTTCATTAACTGCATTTGGCCTTCAATCAATTTTTGGCAAGTAAAAGTGCCCATTTTTGGCAAGAGACAATGCCCATTTTGTGTTGTAATGGTCATTTGAAAGAATTCCAAGCTGTCCCGTGAGCTCAGATCTTTATAGTATGAAGCTACAGAATGATATCAAGTCAGTTTTAGGCAGAAATTACCTTTCATTAACTGCATTTGGCCTTCAATCAATTTTTGGCAGACAGAATGCCCATTTTTGGCAGGTGACAATGCCCATTTTGTGTTGTAATGGTCATTTGAAAGAATTCCAAGCTGTCCCGTGAGCTCAGATCATTATGTTATGAAGCTACAGAATGAGATCAAGTCCTATTTAGACAGAAATCACCTTTCATTAACTGCACTTGGCCTTCAATCAATTTTTGGCAAGTAAAAGTGCCCATTTTTGGCAGGTGACAATGCCCATTTTGTGTTGTAATGGTCCTTTAAAAGAATTTCAAGCTGTCCTGTGAGCTCAGACCTTTATAGTATGAAGCTACAGAATGAGATCAAGTCAGTTTTAGGCAGAAATTACCTTTCATTAACTGCATTTGGCCTTCAATCAATTTTTGGCAAGTAAAAGTGCCCATTTTTGGCAGGTGACAATGCCCATTTTGTGTTGCAATGGTCCTTCGAAACCTAGGTGTCCTGTGAGCTCAGATCATTATATTATGATGCTCCAGAATGAGATCAAGTCCTATTTTGACAGAAATCACCTTTCATTAACTGCACTTGGCCTTCAATCAATTTTTGGCAAGTAAAAATGCCAATTTTTGGCAGGTGACAATGCCCATTTTGTGTTGTAATGGTCCTTTAAAAGAATTTCAAGCTGTCCTGTGAGCTCAGACCTTTATAGTATGAAGCTACAGAATGAGATCAAGTCAGTTTTAGGCAGAAATTACCTTTCATTAACTGCATTTGGCCTTCAATCAATTTTTGGCAAGTAAAAGTGCCCATTTTTGGCAGGTGACAATGACCATTTTGTGTTGCAATGGTCCTTTGAAACCTAGCTGTCCTGTGAACTCAGATCATTATATTATGAAGCTCCAGAATGAGATCAAGTCATTTTTAGGCAGAAATCACCTTTCATTAACTGCATTTGGCCTTCAATCAATTTTTGGCAAGTAAAAGTGCTCATTTTTGGTAGGTGACAATGCCCATTTTGTGTTGCAATGGTCCTTTGAAACCTAGCTGTCCTGTGAGCTCAGATCATTATATTATGATGCTCCAGAATGAGATCAAGTCCTATTTAGCCAGAAATCACCTTTCATTAACTGCATTTGGCCTTCAATCAATTTTTGGCAAGTAAAAGTGCCCATTTTGTGTTGCAATGGTCCTTTGAAACCTAGCTGTCCTGTGAGCTCAGATCATTATATTATGAAGCTCCAGAATGAGATCAAGTCAGTTTTAGGCAGAAATCACCTTTCATTAACTGCATTTGGCCTTCAATCAATTTTTGGCAAGTAAAAATGCCCATTTTTGGCAGGTGACAATGCCCAATTTGTGTTGCAATCGTCCTTTGAAACCTAGCTGTCCTGTGAACTCAGATCATTATATTATGAAGCTCCAGAATGAGATCAAGTCAGTTTTAGGCAGAAATCACCTTTCATTAACTGCATTTGGCCTTCAATCAATTTTTGGCAGACAGAATGCCCATTTTTGGCAGGTGACAATGGCCATTTTGTGTTGTAATGGTCATTTGAAAGAATTCCAAGCTGTCCCATGAGCTCAGATCTTCATATTATGATGCTCCAGAATGAGATCACGTCAGTTTTAGGCTGAAATCACCTTTCACTAATATTCTCTTAAACCCCAAACATTTTCCAGAATACTGAATGTGTCTGCAGACAGTATTTCAGAAGTTTTAAATGAGAAATGACAGCCTCCAGCTCAATTTTAGATTGACCTTTATCCACAATTTAAACTACAGTTCTGTCTGAAAAGATGTTAAGTGTGTTACTCTCCCTCATTGTTTCACTGTGACTGTAAAAACGTTGCTACCAAATGTCCTAGCTGGATCCAAATCCATTATCCTTCAGTTCTTACTGCAGTATCCCCAGATGCAGTGCAACAGGAAACAACAGATTTGTCCTTTTCTGGTGCTGTTTTTTTAATCTAATATGGAAACGTTGTTTTTTGTTGATGATTAGATGCTGGCAGGATCAAGGTCATCAGCATACTGGCTTCACTCACGTTTCGATACTTGTGGTGACAGGAATAGAAAGATATTCATGAAGTTGTAACTATTTAAATTGTTTACCTCTTTTTTGGTGAGCAACTTTGCAATTAAAGAAAATAATTTGTTCCAGTAGGATGTCAAGTTCAAAATAACTTTCTAATCCCTTTCACCTCTGTGCTAAAAGCGTATACTCATTAGGTCCTGAAATATAACGCTGATGTAAATAGTTTGTCTGTCTAAAAGTCTGGTTTATTCACGGGCAATGGACTCTTGTTCTCGTCTCAGATGCTGAGTAAACATTTGGGTCTGCTGGACGTTTCTTAACCCGGCACAGAACTTCCTCTTTGATCACTCTCAATACTCTGGTTAGTACTATGTGTAGCTCTGCTCCTAATCCAGCAAGATTTAGGGCTAGTTTCTGTTTAATTTTGCCTAAACAGGGTAGTGGTATAAAAGTATGTTCTCATATGTGAGCGCTGGATAGTCCCAAATGTTAGACATCTGTGAAGCAGAGTGTTGCATTCAGCTTTTTTTCTCACATAAGACATGAGACCAAAACACAAACATCACATTATTTATTTCACCGGAGAAAAGATGCCTTCACTTCTGCTTTCTTTAATTTAAATGCACATTGAAAACAGGAACAGGATCTGTGTAGGAGTGACTTCCTATACAACACAGTCCTCTGCAGCAGAGTTATTGTTGTTGTTTCAATGTGAAATTAAGCTAGCAGTCAATTTAAGCATGAATATGGTCAGGAAGTTATTTATGTCAAATTAGCACAGTGTGTAATTTGCATTTATTTTTTTATTATTAGTGTGTCCAAAATATGTTTACACTCTTTATTGGGCATATTTTTAAAATATTAATACATCATATATTAGATCAAACTTTCTTTAACACATACTGTAGGAATAGGAATTCCCACACATTCATTCTGCACACTGATGAGATCACAGTGCACTCAGGGTGCAAGCTCGTCTACTTTTTTAATAAAGTTTTCACACAGTCCAGTAGGTGGCATTGTGTCCACAAGTATCAACCATACCCTCCACACAAGTTTAAGGCCCTGAGATCAGTTTGTCATGCAAACCAGGCAGAAAATAAAAGCAAATGAATTCATCTGCAGAACAGTTTTGCATCTTCTCAGCCAATATGACACACATATGACTTTTTTTTTAGTATAGTCTGAGAATAGCGGCACACTGCAAGCTGCTTTATGAGGGAAATTGGTTATATACTTGCTCTCTTACTAATTAAAAGATAAGAGTTCAAAAGGTGGATAGTTAACACATGACAAGCAGACATATTCAGCAGTTCCTGATAGAAATACTGTATGCAACTCCTCTGCTCTTGTAATGTTGACCATCACTCAGGTACTGGGATGCTTTCGTAAATGTTCTCAGCAGTTGAGATGTTGGGATGTTCAAGTGTCCTCCTCGGCATACATCCTCTCCCTGGTTTTGAAGAAATGCAAACATTAAATTATTTTCTCAGTCTATAAAAAGAAGACCCACTCAGTGACTTCAGCTGTTCAATAGACACCCACTTTTAATGTGTAAAATTAATCTGAATGGCGCATGAGTCACAAACTATAATCCCATTCCTCACTTACGGAAAATAAAGGCGAGGATTATAATTGTAGTGACGAGGAAAATAGCTGCCACCCTGCAGATGTCTTCCATTCTCAGGATTTTTTCCTGTAACGAAAATGAGTCTTATCATGTTGTACTCTTCATTTCTCATTTCCAGTCTAAACCCACGTCTATACGTACAGAAAAGACCCCACACACATACAGTTAGAACATACATACACTTAGAATTTTGATATGTTTCTCATTAGCATTCAAAATTTATGACTTCATTTTCTTAGTACTTCATTTTTCTTATAAAAGAGAGAGATACAGGCGTTATAGCTGCTGTGTGTGCTCAGTTTAAAGTCTAATCGCAACATCACCCTAGATTAGTTCTGCATTTTTGCTCCAGTGTTCATATTTTTCACAAAAAAACATAGATTTTCAGATTCCTGTGCAGTAAAAATTATAATTATCATAAATTTAGTGCTGTGACTATATTAATATAGTAATTAATATAGTATCATTATAGTATCATACCACTGTTGTTGGAGTCCTTTCATTCATAGATGCCCACAGTATTTCTGTAAGAAACAGCCAGTTACTGCCACATACAAAGTATATGTGATCGACATCAACACTTGACATAATTTATTCATGTATTGACAGGTGATCGCTCACTTTGTGTCTCTTGTGTGACAGGTTGATCCGTAGGAGCTGGAATAAAATAGATACCTTCAAGCTGGATAACAGATCATCGTCCTACAAACCATTCTAGATGATTTTCATTAGACTCACAGTACCTTTCTCAATGACCAGGTCTATGCTGACCTTTTGGTCATTGAGCCACCCTGGGATCTCGACCCTGCAGCCGTACTTCCCTGCATCATCCCACTGAGCATTGAGGATGGTCAGAGACACGTTCCCTTCTTTCACCCTGCCCAGGAGCTGGTACCTGGAGGAATGCCTGGAAAGTGTACCCCCCCGCTCAGAGAGGATAGTGTTGGAGCATCTGGACAGGGGCAGTTTCCCTCGTCCCCAACAGAAATCCAGAAGGCCGTAAATACGGGTGTCATAGCTACAGGGCAAAGTCACATTGTCCCCAAAGAAACCAACGACTTTGATGGTGCAAGACACTGTGGAGGACATTAACGACTTTGATCAAACTGGAATGATACAGATTGCATTTTTAATTCTGCAAGATAAAGCCCACGAATGCACCCACACTCCTGCGCACACACCGCTACTTTTACACCCACAAGCCACAAATACAAGAAAACAAAAAGGCGCAGAGTATCGACTTACCTTGGGTCAGGATTAAGAGGAAAAAACAACAAAGACCACTCATGTGTGTAGGATGTTGTATAACAATGTCCCGAAGTGAGGATACGATTATTTCTACCCCCACTATGAGACGGATAGTAACACACTGAAGGTTTAAGTTCTCTTTTTTCAAAATCAGGAAGGAAATCAATTCTCTACTTTTGCACCATGAGCTCACCAGAAAGTCTTAGCTGCTTTTATAAAACCACATTTAAGTTTATCTTTTAATATATCATGACCTTTAGCAAAATAGATAATCCTACAATCCCGTGTTTATCCACATACAGTACATATAGGAAATAGTGTAGGAAGTTTAAAGGAGGCCAGAATAAGATGCTATACATTAACACAGGAAATGCATGTGTCACACACTGAGCATTCAGTGACACACAAGCATTCTCACCAAGCCTTTCCTGGTTTCGACATGGTCTTTAACTACGTTGGTAATGTCACTGTAGGTTTATAAATCTTTCACACTGTTCACAGGGCATAGACAGTTTTGAATTGAATTTTCCAATTTTCATCTTATTTTCATCAGCTACAGCAGTAGCAGTTAGCTGTGATGAGTTGAATTCAAGACAGTTCTCTCTGCTGGCCCTGGAGGGAACTCCTCAGCCTACCTCTTTATTACAGTTACTCAGTGCAGCAGTTTTATTAACAGCTGCTAAAGTTTTTCCTCTAGCCTCCATCACAAAATGGATTAATCTTATCTGACCATCTTCCTTCCAACCTCACACTCCACTCTCCAGAGTTTCTTTTTTCATCCAGCGTTTAAAATAACCGTCTCCACACATTTGCTATCGTTTAGCTAACCCTCTTAGGTTTTAGGAGGCTCCTCAAGTGACGAATAAACTTGAATGATCCATTTTATTAGGTTAGACTTTTATGATTCTGTAAAACCACACTGTTGTTTCTTTTTTTTGCTTTGTTATTTTGAAAAAGCTCTTTTCCTATCAGTTTCTTTCTAGTAGAATAAGTTGAATTTACAGCCTGTGGACTGATTTAACTTCTTCCTCAGTTTACAAGGCACAAATTCATATTCTGCTTTCACAAACCCACACTCGTATGGAAACTCGCCATCGCTGTAGAAGTATTTATTTCCATCATTTGTTTATTTGTTCGCTTGGAATTGATACTTGGCATCACTTAAATATTGAATGTCAAGTAAGGTCAAATTCACCATTAAGGCTTCCAGTCAGTGTACCAGTGGGTAAATGCATGTTCAAAGGTCATTGTTATATGACCGTTACTAATGGAAAGGAAGAGTCAGTGTGTGTATATGAGGACACCAGCCTAAGCAAAACATTTTGACTTTGCCAGCCTTTATCTCCCCTCGGCTCACCTCTGACAGTCCCGTCTCCACCTCCATTTGTCAACACTTGTCATCCGCCATTGAGCTGCTACAGAGCTGCATGGATCACTGTCCTCCCACGATGACGTCCTGTGTTTGTCATTTCTCTTAGCTGTGACTATCCCCGACTAACAAACATAATGAAAGTGAAACATTTCAACAACCATTAATGAAGAATAATAAAGAATATTACGGATAAAGAGGTCACTCTCTGGGGTTTCCCTGTAGTTTACTGACATCATAAAGCAATTGTGTCACTACTAACAAATCTGTTTTTCTGTCTGGGCCACTTTTGCTGATGAAGAAAAACAGCATATGTGACAGTAAACAGAAAAGAGAAGTGATACAGCAGTGGTCAGAGTCCGCGTCATTTTTCGAGGTCGTACGAGAGGTAGTAACTTCCTTTTCTGCACACTGTGAATGATCTTGAGTTTTTCTTCATGAAAGATAAAATAAGCCAGGAATGATGGCTATGCTAATACAAAACATACATCAGGGCTTCATTCTTTGTCACTTTGAGCTTCCCTAAAGTGATCCATCACTGCCGGCAGATGAGAGAAAAGCATCGATTTGCAATATTGCTGACACTACAGGATCCACTGTTACTTCAAGAGCAAACATGCTGAGCTGTCAAGCAGCTCTTTGGTCCACCAGATGACCTCTCCACCTTTGATGTGTTTGACAGAAACCATCTGCTGGAAAACAGAATTCTTCAAGATGCTTCAGTCAGTAGTCCCGACTTTTAAACCACCTTTAAAACATGTTTGTTTACCCTTCACATCTCAGGCTGACTGCACTTTAAAATGGAAAAAGTGTCTCTGTGATGTCTGCACCACTTACATGCACGGTTTCTGTCCTTATATAAGAAGGTCAACATGCAGGTCACGGCTACATGGACATTACTAATGGAGAAGAACGCGCAGTACATGAGAAAAATGAAATGTTTTGACTTGAAACAACAAATGATACAAATTGCTCTGCGAAATCACTGTGAGCCGCAAGTCAACTCACAAGTGTGAAATTTATTTATTCATTTGTTCAACGCGATGAAGACCTTGTCGTCACAGTGTTGAACAAACATTTTGGCTGACAGGTTTTTTCTGCCCTCTGCTCACCTCTGACGACAGCCTGTCAACACTTTGAGTTAGATGGGAAAAAAGGGGAGCACACAGACCACCGCTGAATGCTTAGAGTAAATATTATCATGCTAAATATTGCCGTCTTTGTCGTATTGAGCTGAGGTCCTTTTGGGCAGCCTGTGTCTCAGCCCTTTTGTGGTGTGTTTATAGTTGAGTGTTAAGGGGTTACAGTGTCTAGTGTACGTAGTAATTATGATGGGAGCAAAGGAGGAGGTTAAGTGGCTGTATTGTAGAGCGACAAAGTCAGGTCATGGTTGATCGGACAACCAAACGACAGATTACAAACACTCTAACAGACTGACAGACAGACAGAAACAACATAAATACAGCATTTGTACAAAATAGCTAGATCAACATGTTCACTGCTGCTTGTATCACAATGTTGATGAAAGTTTGATGCAGCTGATCTGAGATGGGACAAATATTAACCAGATAAAATATAGATAAAGTATCAATCCAACTTTAAATACTACAAAAATCCCCTAGAGATAATGTTATTAGATGGATTTATCTTTATCTACAAAGGTAATGAAAAGAGCAAGCTTGTCAGAATATAATAATGTTCCTGCTTTTATCACTTTCCTCAACCATGAATGAGACTCAGTCCAGAGATTTTCTGCACTAAAAAGAAATGATTGCAGAATTTTTATGGATTTTCCGTGGAAGAATCGAGCGAGGATAAATAGTGTTGAGATGGAATATTGAGTATGTTTCTTTCTTTCTATTATTTTATATCCAATTTCCTCCCCGAGAACATACTGTAATCTGTGTGTGTTTGTCGGATATATCTGTGTGTGCGTGCGTGTGTGTTTGCAGTTCATACATGATAGATTTACGGCTGTTGCTCCCGGCAAATGTGGAGCCCCGGCCCTTTCCCCACTTCTTACTTCCCACCCTCATCTCTCCTGGGAGTTTGTCTCAATGCCCCCCCCTCTCTCCTATTAATATCCCACTAGGGAGAGCAGAGCTCATGGGGAGTTTGGGAGCGGAAACGCCTCCAAGCACTCCTGGAAGCCACAGAGCTGGATGAGGGACGAGGAGAAGAAAGAGGGACAGAGATGAAGGCGAGTGCAGGGAGATTTTCAATTTGAATATGTGAAAGAGGATTAGAAAAAAGGGAGTAAGGAGAGGAGACTGAAAGAAAAAGGCGACAAAGTAAGAATGGAGATGTTGGCACAGGACAGGATGTGGCGATCTGTCCCAGATACATCTTACATGCACAAGTCTAGCTGCCCGTAGGACTAAGAAAAAATGTTGACAATGTTTTGTTTTGAAGGACGTCGAATTAATTATTGCAATTCCACTGTGAACATCCCCAGTGTTTGTTTTCTTCTCTTTAACTTCTCTTTTTCCTCCCACCCCTTGCGTGTTGGGACACTGCCATGAATCCCATCACTGTTATTCATCGAGCATCATTATGGGAGACACAGTTGTAAGCTATGTTTTTCCCACAAACAAACTTTTCTGGATCAATGACTTACCACTCGACGATGTCTGTGCTGTGCACTCTTGTGGCAGATTATGATCAAAAATGGGCATGAGAAAGGTGGGATTATGAGACCGTGCTTCCATGCCTGCCCAGCGTGACTAGGAGAGGCACTGTGAAGAGATTTCACCAACATCATTCTCATGAGTTCAGCCTCCTTCAGCACAATCGAAGGGGAAAAATGTGCAAACATAAACATGCCCTTAAAGGAAAGATGATTAGGGGTGTACAGAAGAGAAGTTCTCCTGACCCGAGTCTGATCCAGATCCAGCTCTTTCTCTCCGCTGGGAAACAAAGTCCTCTTTTCATTTCTCACATGGCCTGACCACCCGTGCTACTAACACAGGAGAGGGAGATGCTGAGAAAACCATGCGAGGACATGAGCAGGGGACCAGTATGGGAAATATTTGCCTGTGCACAAACTCCCCTAGTGGCAGTGATCTAAAATCTTTGCTTGTTTTGATTTGTACAGGTTTGAGATAGCTGAGCCTACCACATTGAGTTTGTTAAGAAGTCTATCCGCTCAATCATCCAGCAGCTCAAAAAAGGGATGCAAACTTAGGCGTTCGGGCGGGCAAACAAGTTGAGCAGGTGCAGGTTTAAGTCCTCTTGCTGGCTGAACCCCTGCAGCTTCTATCAGTGTTTTTTCCTGTCGGTGTGTCCGAGCAGACAGTGCCTGACTCAGCCACAATACTGTGAATCAACCCAAGGCCACGAGTCCTCAGCGCTAAACACAGCAAGAGTCAAGGTTCATGAGAAAATTTGTGTTCTATCTGTGCGTGGTCACACACACAGACACACACACACGTTTCTATGCTGTTGTAATGCATATGGCGCATATTTTAAAGTTTATTTAACAAAGACCACAACATGAAAAAATAAACATCCAAGCCGGATGCACAGCGCAGGTGCTCCATAGTACATCTCACACAAACAACAAGCTGACATACTTTAAGATCACAGCAGGTGCTGTGCAGCCGTGCATACAGTTAATATTGAGATGCCTTCATGATGTCTTGTAATATGATGTGAAACTCTCAAGGGACTGCTGTCACCCATAAGTTGTTGCAGACATTAGCTAGCTACTGACAGTCTGTTGCAAGGTCATCAGTAAAGAAGCAAATCACATAACTGATCTTGAAAAGATCAGAAAAAAAACTCGCTCTACAAAGTATCACATTTTCGCTCAAAAATCTCAGGGGTAACAAGAATGATCACATGTTAAAACACTAAGGATCTCTTAGTTGTTTTCCAGTTTCCTGTTTTTTAATTTAATTACAAAAACAAATTTTGTTTGTTTAATTTATTAAACTGTTCATAATAACTTGCATAGCCATTAGTGGCCAGCTGTCCGTTAACAAGAGATTCAATCAATCAGAGACATTCAGCAGATCTTTTATCCTTCTCTGTTACAGCCAGGTAACAACTTTTCTTTTAACCTACATGGTTTCATGCATCATTTAACGACCGTGAAATACATGATTTTCACTGGTTCTGCCAGAACAAAGTGAAGTGCGTCCGCGAGAGATCACTGAGCGGTTTCACACAAAACTAAATGTACTTCATAAACTTTACGACAGACCGTACGACAGACTGCATATAATAAGTATATCTTATTTGTGTTGAAGACCAGGACACTTAGTGAATGTTGAAAAACGGGACAATAGATCTCTGTCTGATGTATTTAAATTCCTCCCGCTTCTCACTTTCACTCTCATTCAGTCTTCTTCGGTCCTTTCCAGTTTTCACATTCAGGTAAAGATTTATTCAACCGCTGTCTGAACCAGATGCAGAAAACAAGAGTAAAATCAATGCACGACCAGAATAGAGAGCCGTTCTCTTTCCAGCCAGTTCTCAATCATTCAAAGCAGACCAGTGGAAGTAACGCCCATCCAATGGCCACTGATTGAGTCATTGTCAAAGGCAGAAGGCAGGTTGATTCATTACAGCTCCTTTCAAGTCAAACATATGGACAGAAGTCTCCTGCAAATACTTGCCTGACACATAAATCAGGAGGATAAACTAACAAGTCTAACATCGTGGTGGGAGGAAAGAGCTACAGGACACAATTTACTGCCACAGCTTGTCAGAGGTGAAATCCCGGCTCGGTGAAAAAGGTATTTACACAGAAAGTGATGTTTTTCTGGAATGTTCAGATATGACACAGCACGCTGATTTAAAATGCCTCTCAAACACGGCCACTGTTTAATGTTATGTCAATTCTCACATCACAGCTGGAGTTCCTGCTGCGCCGGAGTTAGAGTCTGCACTTGGACTAAAATACCTACTCGAGGCATTTCAGGAATTTTCACAACACATTTCTTCTTCCTCAAGCTGTTTTGTGTACACGGTAGATCATTTATCTTCCACCAATGATCCCTGTTTATTGGCTTTATATGGGGAACCTTAACAAAGAGGGGAAGGAAACAGACAGTCTGCACAGCCGATACAATGGGGAGCTGAAGAGAGGGCAGCGAGTCAGTGAAAAAAACTCACCTGAAAGGACAGAGGTGACATACCACAGGTCAATACAAGATAAGAGACGTTCAGTAAGGACTTAAAGAATTAATTTTATTTGCGTAGTCTCTGAAGTACAAACAAGCAGTCAGATAAACAGACGAGTAGACAAACAATCCACAGTTAATGCAGTTATATAAGCCACATATTTGCAAGTGAAAACAGAATGAGCATCCAAATTGTCCATTAAAATGATTAACTGCATCGTAAAACTGGGTGCACAACGGTACAGTCCAGTGTGTGCTTCAACTGCAGAGGCTTTAAAGAATATTTACAATGGACGCATAATTGGCTCATAATTCTCTCATGTATATTTTTGAGTTCATTCTTGACCTTTGGCAGAACAATCTCCAGTTTTAATGGAAATTTAGATTTTCTAAAAATTTAACATGGTTGTTGGCAGCATGGTTATGACAATAAGGTCCTTAAAGGTCCATTTTTTAAGACTTAGAGAGCTCTGTTCACAGAATATGACAGAAAGGGCCGGAAGATGCACACTGGTCCTTTAAATGTGGAGTCAGTCATACTGGAGAAACATTTTTGAGTCTGATTGCCAGGTCACTAAATACCAATGTAAATTGGAAACATACAAAGGGCCTCTCAGAGAGCCACATAAAACAGGTGGTGTTCATGCAAGGAACGAGACTCAACAACTCAACTCTCTTCTCTCGAATGCTGACGAAGATCATGTGATATGATGCTACTAAATGGTGCTTGAATATTGAGATTGTCTTGTAAGCAAACACAGATTTGGTTTACATTTAGTGTTACTCAACAAACCTCACTGTGTGTATCTTAAAGTATGTTTTAAAAAGCGTTCAAATATGAGACACCACAAATTCTGACATTTCGGATGAGTTTTTTCACCACATGAAGGCGAGAGGGATCAGGGTTGTGCAGTTTAGAGCGGTGTAGTCTGTGTGTGTCACGTTTAGCTGAATGAGTTGGGGCCTTGTGTTAACAGAGCGGTTTTCTATCAAGTGCTCCCTCCCATGTGTCATAAACAGTTTCAACGTGCAATTCTACTACGTCCCATGCTTGTTTTAATTTGGAAACAGAGCTGTCCAGTCTGCTTGCGAAGATGTCAACAAACTTTGACACTAAAGGCCTCGCTTCTGCCGAGCACTTTATCTCCGAAGAGCTACTCAGAAGATTGAACGTCTGCCAGACGCTGTCTCTTAATTGCAAATATCTAAAGAGCAGTGAGAGAACATAAGACGAGACATCCTTCAAAACAGAGGTCTTCCAAAGTAATTATGCCCTTCTTACTCCGCTCTCTAAAGATGCCATCTGTAAGACTCACACATGTGTGAATGTGTTTGGAAGTTTGTAAGACGTCCTAATTGGGTTCCTGATTCTTTGGCTGTTGGATGAAATTATCTCCATCCTCCATTTTGGTGTCCATACTGTCAGCGATCACATCTCATAGCATTTCATGCTACATTAATGCCAATTTAATTGTGAGTGAAGTGAGCTCTTACGGCCATATCGGCCATAGCACTCAGGCCAGCCTCAGAGCACTATAGAGAAAGAGAAATAGAAGAGAGAAATGGGGTTAGGAGAAGAGGGTTCGGGATGTTTATAGGAATGTCTGAAGTGGTTGAGGTGAGGCCCTGCTTCCGTTAAAATGCTTCACTCAGTGTGAAACCACTGCATGCATGTGCATCTTGTTTGCCTTGTAGAGCAGCTAGTCGTCAACTAAAACTAAAACTCCACAGGGCAAACTGTCTGTCTCCTGGTGTCGTTT
Source organism: Nibea coibor (assembly GCA_023373845.1). Classification (NCBI taxonomy): domain Eukaryota; kingdom Metazoa; phylum Chordata; class Actinopteri; family Sciaenidae; genus Nibea; species Nibea coibor. Next base: position 11,160,709 of record CM041739.1, on the reverse strand, counting down.
GCTCTGATGGACTGTAGTTGCAGTCTCTCGGCAAGTTTGGGAATAAAATCTAATGAAGATGAATTGGTATGACTGGCATATATGTTGGAGCCATTTTTTGAAAATGACTGAATATGGTAATGTTTTTTGTTGTTTATATTTTAAATAGCATGCAACAGCTAATTTCTCAGAGACATCCCTGTATCTCTGAACAAAACTTAAAATAGTGCTAAAATATATTTAGTGGTACAAACTGATTTAAAACTTGTCTTTCAGCCAAGGCTAAAGTTGATGAGACTTTCTAACAAACCATCTGTGCATGGTAGATCTGTTTCTCTCTGCTCTCCCCGCCTGCTTTCTGATTCATGGAGAAGTCTAGCAGCCATGGGCCCAGGCATGAATGACCAATCAGTGAAATTACTCCGAGGGTTACGCAATCGGCCTCGCGTCTCCGCTGCATTGTAGACAGGGTTGAAACGTGGAGGCACTTCTTTGTAATCACACTGCAATCTCCTTGGAGATACTGTAGCTGCAAATGTGCAGCTCACTTGGACCCGGATGCGGTGGATTGGCCTCAGTTTCTCACAGACGCCTGTGGCATTTCAATTAGGCAGCAGAAATACTTCCACTTAAGACACACTGCCAACTGTTTACAAGCAAAAAACAACTGAGTTTCCTGTTTGAGACAGTTTGAGACAATGTTTTTTAACTGGCACGAACACATGATCTAAACCAGAGATCAATTAAAATGATGTATCCCCGTCATCTGCAGGATCCAGGTTCACTCCACATTTTCTGTATGCGGCTTTCAGACATTAACAAGTCATTAGAGGAGAGAGATTTGCACAATTTTCTGGCTGTTCCCTTAACAACAATTTAATTTGTCTTCCAATCCCTGGAGATATGCTTAAGATTTCTTACTTCTGTCAAAGCTACAGTACACTTTGCTATGTTTTTTTCACCTCTTTGTCATAATAAACACAGCTGCCAATATGCGCGGAGAGGGAGCGACTGCGAATGAGGGATGGTATTGTACGAGCTCCTATTGTATCTCTGTTTACTCTGGCCGAGGTCCGTGGGTTTCAAAAGAGTAGTGTTTGCACTGAGAGGCTGCACTAAGTCTTGTCTGTGACTCTTTCATCAATAGGGACTGTAAACACAGGTCTTATGGTTACATGGTGTGTTTCTACTCAGAACGTTTTGGATTACAGAGTCGGCTTTGAGCAAGAAGCTCATGAAATGTTCTTATGAATAAAAGATTGTGCAAAATAGTCCTCTACCACCTCAGCTGCTGTGTTAGCGACTGATGTGGTACTAGAAGGCTTGATAAAACAAGAAAAAGAAGTGATCATTTTTTCATTTTACCTCACACTTTATCTTTTTTTCTCTATTATTGTGGTGAAAAATGTAACACATGAATTAAATATTCAATACGCCGTATTGGGGAGATGTGGTTTCATGAATAAAACAAAGAGTTGCTGGAGGACAAAACATCCTAAATCCTGATGAATGATCAATTAGTTTGTAAATTATCTAATATGCCTATTCATGATTCTCATTATCTTAGTGATGATTATGATGAGTTCATATTGAAACATCTGTTGATTACTATATGATGCACTGTGCTTTTAATGATGTATTATAAATAACACAGAGTTTGAGAGTTCGATTTGAGGATTGAATATTTATCATACTTCATCTCACATTTAACAATACACTCCAAATTGTTCAGTGCTCTGTGAAAAATGGATATTAAAATGCAGCGACACATTTAAAATCCTCTTTGTCTGCCGCCATCAGGAAGAGAAACATGAAGGATTGACTTCATTTTCTCTTTGTTCATTTGGTGGCACCCTGTGTACACAACACATGGCTTTGGAAGCTCCATCGTGAAGCGAATGGAAATTAAGTCAAACTCAAACAGTTTTGTAAAAATACAGTAAATGCACAATTTGATCTCTGTGAGCTAGAGGCCACCCAGGAGAGGATCGTAGGGGAACATCCATAACGTTAACATGGAGCACACTCCAAAGACAACTTTTATGTATTTATTACATTTCATGATCCAAGCACATGAAAACAGTAGAAAACTGTTCATCACTGTAGCTGCCACTGAGAACAGTGAGGTCAAATCATCAGTATTATTTCTGGATGACGTGTGGAGGAGTTTAAGTTCTGCGATTACAAACGATTTCTCCTACTTTCTTAGGACTTATATTCTCTAGTCACTGTCTTTAAATGTGACTGACTCAAGCATAGACGTATAAGTATCGAAGTATAAAAGTAGTAGTGGTCAGTATTAATCCACCAAAGCTATTGGTGGCGAATAAATTCATAAAAGCGACTCGACATAAAATTACCAACATCTTCTGCTAAACTTAAATCATTAATTTGGGATAAAATGATGCTGCTCTTCTAGACTTTTGAAATATTACAGGATAAAACAGATCAAATTCTCAGAGAAACAAGACATTTTGTGGAGTTGTGACATTAAAAAAATGCATCCACAGTTTTACAGTTGCTTTTTTGCAGTGTAAGCTTACGAGCACTCTTCTCGAAGGCTTGATATACATAGTGACATGTCAGCTAATAAAAAACAGGAAATCGCAGTAGTAAATGTTTCATGTAGTTTATAAACAGTGTCTCTGTTACATATTTTAACTACTAGAGAGCACTGACAAGTTTATTTTCAGCTTCATCTACTAAATCACAGTTCATTTTTAGGAAACAAATGAAAGGACTTCTTCTCTCCCATAAACAGTAGATAACCTCACACCTCACAAAAGCAGAACTTCATTCATTTACAGTTCTTAATATTAATATACTGTCAATACTGTTTGCTCTCAGCTGTTAAATAATGTCTCACTGGAGGTCATAACTGCCAATCAGATGTACGACGTTTTAGGATCAGGAATCGTGATGCCTTTAAAAACAAATGTACATGACTCTAACTGACCGGCAGGCGTGTGCTGTAAAGCAACTCCACTGTTTTCACTGCTGTGTTTAATCTTTTTTAAAGCACACTCACGCACGTATTACATTCTGGGAAATGACAAAATGTAAAAATGTTCAGTATATTTTTCTTGCTGACAAGCCTTCATTTTTAAAGCAGATATAGTCTGACTGTGATAAGGTAATGCTACAAATCTGTGGCTCTTGCTGTCAAGGCAATGCACAACAGAGCTGAATATGACAGATGATTTAGCGAGGCGCTCCAGCCTGGGAACAGCTCCCCTGAACGCTGTGCGAGTCTGGGTGAAAGAAGCAAAGTGGGAGAAACAACACAAACTCTTGTCTGCTTTATTTCCTGTAATGACAGTAATTAAAACAGAGAGAAGATAGCAGCTCTGCTCCCAAATGGCATGCTGGCACATTTTAATGTCCACAGTGTGTGTGTGTGTGTGTGTGCGTGTGTGTGTGTGTGTGTGACAGAGACAAGAGAGAGAGAGAGAGAGAGAGAGAGAGAGAGAGAGAGAGAGAGAGAGAGAGAGAGAGAGAGGAGTTAACTAACAAAACTAATAGCCCCGAGGTGTTAATGGCTTCGGGATGTGGTGTGAGGACTGTCAGACAGATGGATGGCAACAGAAAGATCTCAAATACAAAATAGTTTCTTTGTCAATCTTTCACACGCCACAACTCTGCCAGAAAATGAGTTTAGAAATTAGAAATCTAATGAAAAACATGCGGCAGCTCATTGCCCTCTGATGTTTTTTATTATTATTATTACCATTATGTGTTTTCCACTCATTTGTTCTACTACATGGAAGCACTTTCTTCTGAGCAGAGCCGACACAGCATTCAGTCGCTGCTCTGGAGATATTCCCATTATATAAATTTGTTTGGATGCTGCTTGAATTAAACAATAAAACTAAATGGATAGACTTTGGTCCATTGACTACAAGTCCGACTCACTTTTCATGTGATGATTGGGCAATTCAAGGATGAGAGGACCGGAAAGCTTGTTACAGTAAATATCAGTTGTTCACACTGGGCATCTTTTGGCTTCCTGCTTTATTGTGATTGTACACAAAACGATGATAACAGCTCTTCAAAATAATAAAATCTTCTTTTTTTATTATTGTTGTTTCTGGTTCACATGGGACAGCTGAGCTCACACACAAACACACACTAAAGCTTAAGATTTTAATGTTTCCTTGATGGCGTCCTCCATCATTTTTGACAATGTGGAGCACACCATCATATCAGTGTGGTGCCAGGCTTTTTTAATATTTTGTCACAGCAGCAGAGCTCTTAACCATTATGTTTAATTATTTTGCTCCAGCATGCCATTGTAATAGTAATTAATCCATGTAAAGCTTTTTAAAGATTCATGGTATCATCAAATTGTTGTTGATAATGGACCTTTTATTTTCATTTTCTACAACACCGTTCAAAGCCAGAACCTGTAAAAGTCTATTTTCATCCCAGGAACTTTTCAAGGCTTTTCAAGGAATAATTTAGAGTTAGGAGTGCAGAGAGATGCCCATCAGTCAAACACACCTTTTGACTTCAACATCTTCTGTATACACTCGTGATATAGTAGATATAGTGTAATAATGTATGGGAGCAGCAGCTTTAGTTAATCCTGTGCAGAAAGTTGATAAAGCCACAGTCGTGATGAGGTAATTCTGCATAAGATGCACAATGATGTAGTTTTTGGTTTGTTAATTGCTTTTAAAAACAGTGTAGCTCAGTGTATAGTGTTGATGACACCATCTTTGTATATCTGTTGCTAGCTGGCGGGGCCATCTCTTAAACAGCAGCCAGTCATTTTATGGCTTGTGTGTGGAATTCCCCTTTAATTGCTTGTCAACATTGCAGCTTGCTTTCTGTGAGGAGTTTACGTGGTATATTAAAGATGGTCCAAATCTCTGACAAGTTTCACTGCCTCCACGCCAAGTTAGACTTTGGCCTCAGGTCAGCTTGGATGACCCTCTGCTCTTAGTAATCCAAGAAAACTATAAAGCTCGCATCTTTCTATCTTAAGAGCACCCTTCAGCTCACTGAGTTACTGCTTTAAATATTAAATCTTTTTCCAATATGGATAGGGTGTCTGTGATGGAATACTTGTTATGTGATGGAAGAAAGGTTTAAGGCATTTTTGAGTATGTAACAATATCAAACACATGATCTTTGATAAAAGCGTATATCAATTCCAAACTATGTTTATCTCAAAGCATGCAGTCAATCAGATTTTATTTGTGTAGCACTTTTCATACAAAAAACAATAAAACATCCCCCAGTGGAAAAAAGAAACAGGACAGTGTTTCCTCACATAAAAACATTGGTCAGTGTTTCATTTAATTTCTGAAGTGTGCTGCAAAAAACAGGGTTAATTAAAGTGCTGGAGTTATTCCAGTTGTCACTTATCAAATTTGAGCAGTGTGCTTGTCTTGTATATTTAATTGTGCTGTAAATAGTCAGTCGTTAGTTGACGGTTAATTTATTTTTTCTCCATCTTCTGATTTTTTAATGTTCCTCTTTAGATGTTTAATTTTCTTTCCTCTTCTCCAGGGAAGTGTCTGATTAGAAGTAATCTTTTTCCGTTTTAGAGGAGAAACTTTGTCAGTTTGCTGTTACTATCTACACTGGTTACAGTCTACAAGAGGAGGGTAAAATTCACGCAAATCAAAGAGATCACTACAATTTGACACCACTTCAGTAGTAACATAGCATTTTCTAACAGTTTGTTCTGGATTATCCCGACCCGTAAAAAACATTGACAGAAAAAAGACACTAAAATCATCAGAGATTTCCACATCAACAACTGAAGAGATTTTGGCATACAGGCTGTGGGCTATTACAAAATCTAAAGTGTGACCTCTGTTATGAGGATGAGTAACATGTTGGTTAAAGTCCAGAAAATTTCAGATTCACCACAGTTTTTTCATTAGTTCAATAGTCTGAGAAAAAGAAGAGCTTTGTTTGGGTGGCCTGTATACGATCATATCAGGTTTACATACATGTGATGTACCTTCATCATACATAACAGAACATAACAGAATATGTTTTATAAAATACAAATATTTTATATATACCTTTACATGACAGGTTATAGCACACTGGCACAACAGTGTCTATAGTCTTCAGCTTTAGCACCCTTTTTATTATTGATTATTTTTGTTACCTTTTAGTAGCACCATCCCTGTATCTGCATGGGTTCTTGTCGGTGCTCCACCTTCCTCCCACAGTCCAAAGGCATGCAGGTTCAACTGGTGACACTAAATTACCTGGTGCACCTGTGAGAGCTCGCCTGTGTATTAAGGCTAAGGTCCTTACTGCAGCGACCCAGTTTGTATTTCAGGCTGGGTCCTTTGCTGCATGTCATACCCTCTCTCTCTCTCTCCTAAATTTCCTGTCTATGTCTCTAGCTGTCATAAATAAAGCAGAAAATGCCAAAAACAAATACAACAGTTATATCCAACAATATAGACTGGTCACATTGTGAGCATGAGAATGTGTTTCTTGACCTTAAAAGCAGACGTTCATTTATTGGCTGCCTACCACATGACACCGTCTTTATGGGCGGGTGGAGCGTGCCAGGACAGTAGAGGTGCTATGGATAAAATTGTAACAGCTGCAGGCAATTCTGTTTTATACCTGTGTGTCATATGCACTGATTCAGTGAGCTACATGAATGTCATTTTTACATATTTGTCTATTCCTGAACAGCTCTATTCTTCACAAAATCATGAAGTGTATCTACTACGCCAGCGCTGTCTGTTTATATAAATGATTGTTATGGATTATGGCAGTCATACAAGATAGTGGAGACAAATTGATTAAGACAGCTGTGGAAAAAATTCACTTCACAGATTGCCAAAATCTTCTGGCACATTCTTGCTCAGTATATTTGGGGAGACAAACTCCAAATATAAACCTCTCTTGGGGGGTGAGCACATGTTACATGTACACCCTGCGTGCACGTACAGTCATCATCTCATCCTTTTGTAGTGACATGACAACCACAACAACGGGCCGGCTGCAGACATGAAAAACACATTCCAGAGTAGTAAAAGAAGGAATGAGTAGACCACATTCAGTTTATCTGTGAGTTATGTATGTTATGTATGACAACAAAACCTCTAAAAAAAATGTTAATCCACGCAATCTCTTCAGGTTTAAATTGAATTAAACATGTTCAGCCTTGCATCTTTATTTTTCTTCAACATATTTCCTGATTAACCATCTGCACACTATGGAAAGAGCGCAAGGAGCTTATTCATTCAAAACATTTAGCACTGACAGGAACATCACATCCACATAACAATTCACAAGTGATTTTCTGTTTCAGAAACATCATTTTACACTAAATATTGCACAACTAAAACGCGCTTACTTCTTACGAGAAACGCATCTCAAAAACTCAAAGATCTGCATCATTGTTTAACGTTCCCTTTGAAATATAGTCACCGAGCTAACGTGATAATTTGCCACAGTGTTTGTCATGTAGCTATTTAGATTCCTGTATTTGTTGTTTGCCAGTTTTCACAGACAGGCTGGCATCCTGTATCAAAGCAAGTCTTTTTCCGCCAGTACAAATCGAAACAGAATCGCTTTATCAGCCAGGCACAGTTAACGCCCACCGGGGGACTGATTCTCTACAAGTACTGTAGTACTGGTCAGCTTTTGTCTGGTACCTAAGAACCAGACTGAACGCTGAGGTTGATTGAGGAGTGCTCCCTGATTGAAATGACAAAACTACCTGGGATTATCATCAAGTTTAAAGAGTCACTTCATCAAAATGACTTTAAAAAAACGCTGCAGATGGTTTGTTTGAGCACTTGTTCGAATATCATTCGGCTCACCTCAAGTCCACAGACGATCCACGTTTTTCGCCCAATTCTGGATTAGCCACAGGGCGGCAGAGGCAGGACTGCTAAGATACGCAAAGGCCAGAGCCACCACACTCTGAGCTAAAACGATGTTTGTGGTGCTAAACTACATTAGGAAAACTAGTAAAGCAAGCTGTCTGTTACTCTGGTACCCCGCTGTGAACATTCATTGGAACAACATACTCTCTGTCAAAGACAAACTGTATAACTGTGTCGCAGCTTCTTAAATTTATCTTCTCAGTGCTGTGTGCAAGAATAAAAATATTTGAGACAGATGACTTAAACTCTGTGCAAATAAAACCCAAGTATCACTGCCACTACTATCAGAGAGTCAGAGCCAAAGCAGTAGGTGATTTATTACTCTCTCAGAGGACGGTATGTAAATTAAGCTATATTGCATTTGGTTTGAGTAGATGCATCATGTTTTATACAGATATGTTAAGATAGATCGTGACATTAACAGTGGAGCCATATACGGCACCGACTATATGGCTGCATACATTATAAGGAGCGTCACTGTACACAACACTTACTTAGAAAAGGACAGAGGCATAGTGGACTGTTGTATTGGAAATTCAAAAAGCAGGTCTGGTTTATGTTTGTCTCATCATGACGTCGTTACAGTATTTTTGATTATATTTTCTCACCGTGATGAGATGGAGATCTGTCTACACGAGAGTTATGCAACAGTCATGTGAGACATTTCCTCTAAGACTCTTCTTCTCTAAGAGTTCAAACTCAAGTGGTTCGACAAAGCTGTCAAAACACGAATTACCATCTGAGTCTTTATGGGAGGTCTAATATGAATTCCTACTCAGCTTTATGGGGGCGCTGTTGTCTCCCCTGGGCAACAAGCTGTGAGAAAACTGTATTTTTTATCTATATATAAATGATTTAAATAAGTTTTTGAAGTGTTATTATTGTTTCTCCCATTAAACAGCAAAAACCATCCAGATAAACCAGATTTTTGTTGTGAATCAAAGCAATTATCATTAAATGTTTTATATTTCCTGTGTTTTTTTTTCCTGATCCATGACAGTCGATTTGACTCTGCTGAGCACTGCAAAGTATTTACTCTCTTCTCCATTAGTCAGACAGTTACATGGTTATCTTGTATACAGAAAAACTGATATGATAAATGGCCAGCCACATGCTATAGTCTTCCAAAACAACACAGTTTTCCTTCCTGGCTGCAGCAACATGGAAGTGAAGGGTCAGCGCTGTGTTCTCTATAGGCAGGCTGTTTACACAGGCCTGCACGTTAGTGTAGTTTTATGGCCCGCATTAATCACTTTCTATGTGATTCCAGGGCCCTCTGTGACCTTGCATTGTTGGACCAAATTAGGAGAGCACGGGCAAGAAAACATAAGAGCCTCCTGGTGTACTTTGTCCTGATTTCACACAGCTAGTGCCTTTGCTTAAAGGGTCATTTCAGTTGGGAGTCAGTGACAGTCAACACTGAATGCCTGAGCTCACTCTGGACCACAAAACTACTCCACAGGAAAGAGCACAGTTTCTTTTCTTCCGCCACCTTTGATGTGACTAACAACATTAATTAATTAATAGTTCATGAATTAGTTCAATGCTTTATAGATCATTTAAGCCTTTACGAATAACTTTTAGGTTGCCAGGTTGTGAAAAGTCTCTCTGGCCACTTATTTTGTCCCAGTATAATCCTGTTTGGCTGCTCAGTTTAGGGTTAGTGTTTTTACCAGTGTGTTTGATAAAATATAAACCTTCCCTATATCCAGTAATAAGCAGACAGAGCTGCTAATATTGGCCTAACCTGTGCTAGTATCCTGCACCAGCTTACACATATAGGAAATAGGCAACAACCACTGACAGTATAAAGGATGGCTGGCTGTTGCCATCTTGGCAGTCTTGCCTGCTCCACCTCCCAGCTAATCTAAAAAAATCGGCAAAGATGTGGATCATCTGCAGACCTGAGGCAGGATGAATGATGCCTGGGTGCTCAAACAACACCCATCCGTCATTCAAAGCAGCCACACTTTTAATCCCACATAACTCTAAGATGTAATATAATTTGAACAGGGTGAGTTCATAAAGACTCATCCTCAGTAAAGTTGTCATGAATAAGAAAATTAGCTGTAAAGACCAAAAGTGTTTCTTGTACCAGGCTGTAAACATGTTTATTTCTGATATATGGGGGCGTATGGAGTCTGACTCATTCTGTAGGCAGCCTATAAACCCACAAACTAATTTAACCTAGTTAATGATGTGCTCCTCGGCCTTGGGAGTAACACACATTGATAAAAACACACTTGTTTTTGTGTTTTTGGTTTTAGAAAGGGTAATAAAAAAACTCTTTAAATGCTCCAAATACTACAGCAGAAATCAAGTGCTTAAAAACCTGCCATGCCTAATTACTGTTGCTAAGCTGTGGTATAATAAAAGGTAAATAAGTCAAACAAATAAAGTGTAATGCGGAAAGACATAAACCAGCTGAAGGGATTTTCCCATTTAACAGCTGATATTCAATTATAACTGTTAAAGCATGAGCACATTATGTATTAAACATTAAGAGAGACAGTAATTATAGTTTAGAAAGCTCTTTATTAAGTATGCCTTATCATGAAGTGGTACAATCCCTTTGGGGCAGCACATGGGGGATGAGGGTATCATCGTGGAGGAGAGCCATGGCCTTTTTGGCAAGCCCAGTCAGTTTTCACATGGGAATCTGGTCATTGCAGCTTATTGCCCGAGGAAGACACGGAGAGACAGGAAGCCACAAATGAGAACAGAAGCTGCATATATGGCCTTGTGCATACCAGACTGTCCATGTACATGCTTGGATTGCCCTCAGGGCAGATGCCCTAGGGCCTTGGACAACTGTTGAGCATATAAACAAATATGTCCACATAATGTAATATTAGTACCTCTGTGCGCACGTTCTCTGCAGGTGAAATCAAAGTTCAGGACTCTGAAGTGTATTTTAATCCGCTTGTGCAGTTGTGGAAAACTGCCCTGGAGTGACTGCGAAAAAATGTTTGTGGGTTCAGGGCTGAACAGTCTCGTGCATTCGAGAGCTTATCTCCTCAAGCATCGTGATGAGGAAACATTGTAGTGCAGCACAGAGCATCTGAGGTCACACTGTTATCCGCAGGGGAAGAGTAATCTTCCCACTCTAAGGCAACATTTTGACATGAACAGATTAATTCTACAGAGATTAGTCAAAGTCAAAGAGCATCTTCTTTACAACTTGGCAGATTATTCCTCTGTGATGAGAAGCTGTGCATGTAGCTGTAAGAGAGGACATTGTGTTTTTGCTGTTTTAGGCACAAAGGTGCCATTCTGTACAAACTGGAGCAGCGGACATCTTAACCTGAACATGGACGCTCAACAAGCTTAAGAATTTCCGTAATTTGGGGCCGGATGCTCTTCCAGAAAATCCAGCTCCTAAGGGAAACTGAGCAAATGTATCCACTGGGGATGTGTTTTTAGCAGCAGCCAGAAAGATTTAAAGGGTGTTGTAATGTATATATGAACAGAATCGGATACAACAGCCCAAAACCTACAACACCGTGTTCATGATTGTCCTCAAACTGTTGAAAGTTGTGGGTGGTAAGAAAAGGACGAATCCAGGCCAAATGACGTGGCTGAGATTATGATCAAGTTGGCTAACAATGATCAAACTTCACTACGACAAGCAGAGGAAGAAAAACCCAAACAACGAGCTGCAGTGCCGAACTCGCTGTGGGTCTGATGAGTTCAGTCAACCACAGTGGCTGTGGTCTGGAAGCAATTACTGCTGGCTCACACTGAAACTGAAATTACAACTATTACTACACTTTGGTTGAGAAGAGGAGATCCTGGTGTATTTTGAAGGTAGTAATTAAGTCCTCTCTGTCTGATTAATTTTGACCAACTTGAGAAAGGCAAATCTCAAAGTGACATGTTAAGTACAGAGAATCATGCATTCCTTTTTACTGATATTTGTGTTTTATGTAAGTTTGCGAAGCCTTATGCATTAGGAATTATTCTAACTACTGGTATGATGATATTCAGTAATATGAAAGCCATTAAAGGGCTGGGGTGTAATCCAGGTCGTGTTCATACACAGTATGGATGGGCGGCAAAATATAAAGTATCAAAAAGTTAGTCCACTGCAGATAGTCAGAACAACTACAACTCTTTGTTATAGATAATTAATTCCTGGATTAAACCAGGCACAGCTCTGTGATGTTGTTGGTCTGCTCACTATGTGGCTTCATGCCCAACCAGACTTTGTTAACTTTCTCAGATTTTCCCTGGTTTATGTGCTTCTACCATGAAAACTGACCAGATTCTCTGTCTATGTGCTGCTTGATGCAGCTGAACCACCGACAGTAAAAAGGATAGACGGCATATCCTTGATGTCACCCGTAGCCGCCCTGTTGGCAGTCCTGCCTCTTCCACCTGCTGGCTAATCTAAAAATTGACAAAGATGTTGAGCATCAGTGGACCTAAGGCAGCCTGAATGAAGCCTGAGTACTCAAACAGGCCACCTGTAACGGCACCCACCCGTCAGTCAAAGCAGCCATGCTGTTAATTATGCATAACTTTAATATAACTTTAATGCATGAGTTAAATAAAAATTCAGACTCAGTACAGTTGTCAAGAATGAGGAAATTAGCTATAGAGACCAAAACTGTTTCTGGACATTTTAATATATGGAGATTCAACTTGCTCTGTAACCAGCCTCAAGTGGTCGTTTGAGGAACTGCATTTTTTGGCACTTCAGCATCAGGTTGACACTTTGGCTGACCACAGCATCTGTCAAAGACAGACGGATGCAAACCGATCACGCCTACTGTGCCTGGCAAAATTTAGGGATAAGTCGCTCAAATCCACTGGAGGATGAACTTTTATTTTATTTAATGTATTGATGATGATGGTGGAGAGCGCTGCACTATAATCTAAAACTCACAGATAGCATGTGTTAGAAATCATTTTCCCGTGTCCTGTATGAAGGCACCAATGAGTCATTTGTCCTTGTATAGACTGGTTGCACAACAGACATTTTGATATGTCCAAGCTGGAAAAACACAGTCGAGACAGCTCTGTTATATTCGGTAATAGTGAACCAGCACACGCAATTAGACAGGGAGGCAAATATATATATATATATATATATATATATATATATATATATATATATATATATATATATATATATATATATATATGTGTGTGTGTGTGTGTGTGTGTGTGTGTGTGTGTGTGTGTGTGTGTGTGTGTGTGTGTTTAGGGAGTATATATATATATATATATATATACATATATACATATATATATACATATATATATATATATATATGTTTAGGGAGTTTGATGAAGGTGTGCAGGTGGGTGCTGTCAACTGACTGGAAAAAGGGGGGGACTGCACTGGGGAGCGGTGCTGTTCAAATAACTGTTGACAAACAACTGAACAGAAAGATGCAGGAATGGCAAGAGAAATCAGAGAAATATACTTGTGGAAAGATTTATTTCTGGTTTATTTGTCTTTTATCCCGAAGGAGATGATAGGTCAGAGGTCACGATCGCTTGCACAACAGCAACCTTGGAGCTGGTGAGGATTCAGCATGGAGGTTTTCAAGCCTGATCTTCCTGTCTGACTTCTCACTAAGCCTCCTTACAGACGCCAATTATCTGCTTCTTTAGAGAAATAAAGATAATTGTTCTTCTCTGGTGGATCGAATTGAGACACGGCCTGTCCTTTTATTCACGCCATATTAATCAATCCAACTGTCCCGCCAATAAATGTCATTACAATATTTCAGACTTTCCTGCAAAGTTTAAGGGAGGCACTGTGATTAATCCCTTTTCGCTCAAAAATTCATCACTAACACGCTGTTAATGAAAATGAATTTTCAGTTATTCAAACTCACGCTGCCAGCACTCCAAAAACCAATGTTCCTTGAAATTAGCTGTTTCTCATCGCTATCATCCAGGGCATTGATCCATTACCTGAGCTTAAATTGAACGGCACCTTTTTACTCTAATTAGGAAAATAGCTTCATAAGCACACAACTGCCAAATGGTGAAAACAGAGAATAGAAAAGAGATGAAGGTGCGGTGTGAGTCACAGAGAGGGGTCAGCATAGCAAAGAGGGAGGGAGAGACAATGAAAATGTCTGAGTGCTCTGTTACACTCCCGTTTAGCTGGCAGTCAAGCAAATGGGAACTATGAATGAGCCTAAATGGACTTTTAAAGGTATAATACTCCATCTGTCAATCAGTTTTTCCAATATAAGAAGCTTGTAAGGACTGAACACAGAGCTCTCTGAGAAGATCAGCATTTTGAAAATGAAATCAAATCTGATGTTACTTATTAACTCATGTCGTGAGGGTAGAAGGGGAGGAGGGCAACATTGAAACATAAGGAGGAATATACTAGCAGCTAGTTAGCTTAGCTTAGCATAAAGACTGGAAACAGATGGAAACAACTAGCCTGGCTCCGTCCAAAAGTAACAAAATCCATCTACCAGCACCTCTAGAACTAACAAAGTAACCCGTTATATCTGGTTTGTTTAATCTGTACCAAAACAAACTGTGAAAACATCAAGTTGCCGTGTTAGGGGAGGTCATGTGCTAAACTATTTCTTGGCTGGTTGCAGTAACTTCTCTGAGTGATACACTCACATGTGGTACACACAGCACACATGCAATAGATGTACCCAGGCTTGGATAAATAAAACATACATTTGTCGTTGTGCATGTATCTCTCCCAGCACTAACTGCAGCCATGTGTTCCCAACACGGAAGAATCTGAACTTTTCCTAAATATTTATGTGCTCCAAGTGGCTGTTCTCACACAGTTTCACAACCTCCAAAAACCCTGAGATATGTTTTTATTGGGTCACGCTGCTGATGATGTCCTCAAAGGGAAAATGCAGTGATTTCTCCTTTCTCTTTATTGGGGATTTACAATTGCTTTATCATGGCTCAGGCACTTTCCCTCCCCCCTCACTCCTGGGATGAGGCACACATAAATCACCAAAGTGATGAATGATACCAAACAGAAGTGGTTTTGATATCTGTGTTTGATCACTGGCGAGCAAAAGCACCTGAAATTAGTTTTCGGTGGGAGCTGAATTTGGTTCACAATGTGGAATTGAGCAAACGCTGGAGATCCATCTCACTCTCAGTGGCTTTGAATGGGTACAGACCTATTTTTCGATCATCTACAGAAATACACCAAGTCCCTGGTCCTCCTCGCTGCCCAGGGATCTCATGGTCCACAACAATTCTCAGGATGAAAATATCTCCCTCCTCACGGAGGTTTGGCCATGTTCAATGTCAAGAGAGCTATCTGTTAGGCCTTATTTTGGGATTTATTTACAAACTTCCACGCAAAGTTTATTTTGACTCATGTACTTTTTCCCTTTTGGCAAGTCCTCTGAAAAAAAATCAGAGATTATCACAATGTTTCGACTTTTTTTTTGCCGTTCATGTCGTGCGTCCGCATGTTTCTTTGTATATTATGTAAACCTCACAAAGCCAGGAGTGATATTTTCCACAGTTTGTTGGAGCAGCCACAAATCGCTCACATATCTCGGCTCATGAAGCAGCAGATCCTCATTATCTGTTGCCAGTTATTGAAGCCGCTGCGAGGATGCACTTGATGTCCACACTGTGAAAGATCCTGGGAGCTGAGATTTATAATAGCAGCAAAAACATATGACCCTATAAATATACCGTCTACCTTTGGGAATGATAACTCTGTCCAGCGAGGAAAGTATCTCTCTTCTCAGACTGGATGTGATGAGGTCTTCCAGCTGGCAATTGGGAACCTCACAACACAGCGCAGCCTCTTTGAAACTTTTCTGGCTCAGTCCAAAATATTAACAAGTGAGTTATGACATACCTGGTTCTTTGATAAGAAGCCGCAGTAATTGTACACGTGCCCAGCACCAGACTGCAAACACAGTTAGCAACTAACTGGTGAAGATAGTATAATATTTAGCAGCTATAGGGAGTTAGATACTGGTGGAGGCAAAGGTGAGTATGGTGTTCACAAATTTGTTGTCTTCTTTTCCCTTTTCCTCCTGTAATCATAAACTAAACAGCAGTAGCTCAGTCCATTGAGACTTGGCTTGAGACTTGGCTGGTTCAAGTCCAGCATGGACCAAAATATGGAAGAGTCCGATGAGGGGCTGCCCATCACTCCACCATCTCTCTCCACATTGCATGTCTATGAGCCCTTATGTGTGTATTTGGGCTTAAAATGCATGTAATAGTATTTGTCTATATTTGTCAAGTATTTGTCTCCATTAACTGTTTCCCAGGTAGAAAGAGATACAAACTCAATATCGAATCCTAGGATACCTCTTGGTGGTAGCTTGAGGTTGAGTCTAGAAGGGCTGTAAGACGAGGCAGGACCAAAAAATACACAAATCATCTTTAATGCTTTTCCAAACTCAACTTATTGACAACTGCATTACTAACTACTGTAGCAGGACAGCCAAACTTGCTTTATGGTTAGCCAGGTGGAAGAGGAGGGTGAGGCGAGGGGTATTCAGTTTTTCTGCAATCTGCAGAATGAAGAGTGAGTCTACTTTAAGGACATGATAAAAGTGTTCAGAGGGATTTATGTTAATTAGAGAATGAGACAGATTTTTTTTTCCATAGATGATCTTATAAATTCATAAATCCCACAGTACGCTGGTGAGATTGAAGTCATACAGTATGTTCATGCTTCTTGGGATGTGATGGAAAACTGCCGCAAGGGCAACGACCTTCAACTCAACCACATACCAGATACACCACAGCTGTGTTGTAGATATTTTTTTTTTAAATACCGTGAAGGCAGCGGGGGTTTAGTGGAGAATGATGTTTGATGAGGAAAAGTCAGTTTTATATACTCACAGCTTTTTCTTTGTCTACAGGGGGCCTGGTGTGACCTCAGCGAGTTCAGGGCCATGGTCATATCATCAAACCTCTTACTGCCTTAAAAGACCTTTTCCAATGTCCGGGCTAACCAAACAGGCCAAATACTATGAGAAATAGAGCTTTTTCCCATAGAAAATCGTGCATTATTTTCCAAAAATATGTTTTCTTTACAGGAAAGGCTTCCAGTAGATTCCAGAGCGTCTTGTTTTTGTTTTTAATTATAATGTGTACATTCCTTTTAAAAATATGAGACGTTTTCCAACGATGTAGGAGATTTTGATCTGTTTCAGCAGCTCAAAATAAACCATGAGAAAAGATAAATGAGTGTGGGATGAGCAGGGTGCACCTGCACCCGAAAGAAGACAACATGTTCCTTCTCTTAAATGAAAAAAATCGATTAGAAAAGACGGCTTCAGCAGGTCACTGCTCGTCTGTCTTAACCTTTCTGCCTGCCTCCTAAGGAGCAGTTGTTACATTTGCCTGTTATGTTTGTTTGGCTTCAGATAACACCTCAGGCACAAAGACGTATTTAGCAGTTTTGACAGGATATTCTGAGAAATGAAAGAAAGAAAGAAAGAAAGAAAGAAAGAAAGAAAGAAAGAAAGATCACTGACCTGCCAGTCGTCTTTCTTTGACGCAAGCAGACTCACCAACACTTCACCCAAATTCAATAGGTTTTCATTAAGACTTCAGAGCTGAGGTCATGTGACCCATCTTGGCACTGTGTTCCTTTGGATCAATAGACAAAAATGGGTCTGCTCACTTTACCTTGCTGAAAAAAAGAAGTACATTACAGCAACTGATGCACCGTGTATACTAAGAATCAGGTTGTTCTTCACCACTTTTGTGCATTTGTGTGTGTGTGTGTTAAAAACGATGCAAAACCTTCAGGACCATTTAAGATGGAGGCGTGACCTGATGACGAAAGGTCAGTTTGCAAATAATCTACTTTATTTTTGTGCATTGCTTAACTTGTAACGTGTTATTACCCAACAATTTTTAAGCAACAAAGCTCCAGCATCATCCATCATCAGTCATTTGATAAGAAGTCCAATAAAAATCCAATAAAATCATCAGCCAAATTCTAAAAGGACTCATGGCGCATGTTAGAGACAGAGTACTCTGAAAGCGCCTCAGCCAAAAGTACATGTAGTACACAACAAGTCAAAACAAATAAACTCAGTAAAGTCGCATGAAAACCTACAGGCAAGCTGAAATCCTGATATCTACAAATAAGTAGTAGTTAGTTTTGTTGGTATTTGGTCTTAAACCAAACCAATAAACCAAAGTATTGAAGTATTGCCCTGAGGAAGCTCCTAGATGAAAAGTTCAGGGGACACCAAAGTTATTACAATTCATCCCGAGGGGAACAAGAACGTCTCTGAGTAGATTTAAATTTATGGCAATCCACTCCAAACCAAAAATGTCCACCTCACAGCGGCGCTAAAGGAAAACCAGGGGATGACGAAAGTCAGTAGGATTCATCATCTGGGTATCATGAATAACTGTACAAACTTTCCTGGAAATGTGTCCAATAGTTGTCGAGATATTTCAGTCTGTGGTGGAAAGACAAGCCAACAACATGACACGGCCAGCATTTACATGATGAGCTATCCACAATGTGTCTGATGCAGTAACTCACTAAGAATGTGTTACTTTCTCCTTTGCCTTTCTCTCCTTCCCTTTCTGTTTCACACTACTTTGTCTAAATGGGACAAACAAGACATCATAAACATTTCCTTGATTGTGCTATATGGATGAGTGTCTTTTACTGACAGTGATTAATTTAACTCTGAAGGGCCGGGGGCCAAGTTTAATTTTAGATTGCTGGACAACACTGTTTAACATGCAGAGATGTGCGTTACATTCATCCATTGATTCACAAAGGTCTTCATTCCCTGTTTTCCGTTTTTAATTTTCTCGATGGGCCGAAGCTAGATATGCACACTATAACAAACCTATGTGTAGATGTGTTAGTCATAGTAAAGATCTAAATTTGTGTCTCTCCTGAATCGTTCTGGTGTCAAAAATGAACAAAGAAAGTTGAAACACTATAATTTATCTGATTTGTGCTTATTCTCGTGTCAACATTAGTTTGTCAGCTCTATTTGTTCCACAAAGCGCACTACACACTCATTCACATTCACAGTGACAAAGTGACAATCAATCTCAAGTTATAAAGACACACACACACACACACACACACACACACATTCATTTCAGCATTTCCCAAAACACAAATTGCTAGTTACCTCCAGGTGGAATAAGATGGTGTTGAAACAGATTTCTGCTATTCAAATGGAGTGATGAAGTCTCGTCTGTGGAGACAAATTTCTACGATACACTTATCATTTAGATGATGAAGTGCCTGAGGTTGCTATTAAGATGCTATTTGATAGTGTCAATCATCACGTCCTTGCAGAGCTAACAACCTGTCGCTGGAGGTGAACACTTTTAGAGAGGATACTCTTTACTCTGGTTTTATACATAAGATGCAACAATTTCACTTACATGCCATAACCCACCAATCACCTGGAGGCTTCATCATCCATTGGTGTTTCTTCCTGAAGTTCCAAAGATGTTGTGGTAGACTGTGTTGGATCAAAGACCTCATCATCGTGATCCTATAAGGGAAACATTTAAGACATAACAAGTTTCACTCCCCCTCACACAACCTCCGAGGCAATCATCTAATGGTTGGGGCTCACCGCACTGCTGAAGTGTCGACTCAGCAACACTCTCTGTATGTAAAGTCTGGGCTGCCGCCAGGCCATTTCCAGCCTCAAGCATCATCTGCCAAGAATCCGCTCTGATGAACGCACCTTCCTACAACTCCACAGTCCATCAGCATCTCTCTCTCTTTACACACACACGCACACACACCCCTGCCCTGTTCCTGCTTTTGTCTTTGTCCAACTACCTGCCCTAACGCACTGATTTTATATCCATGAGCATTTATGATGGGGTCAGCCAGGAACCAAACCAGAGCTTTATCAAAGTTAAGTGATGCGGCCCTATGTTTCCTGCTTCCGATTCCCTCCTGTCAAATATAAATAGTGCTTAAGAAAGTGCCGCACTTGCAATTTTTTTCACTGAGGGAGGAAATCACCTCTTTGCCAGCTGTTCATTTCCAGGAGGGCAGGTACCATATCAACGTGCGGCAGTAAATGCCCCGTTGCATGGTGTATATAACTATACGGGCAGTCACTGTGGCTGTGCGGGCTTATCTGGATGGCCAGTAATGTCAAGAGAGAGAGAGAGAGGCACTTATGAGGGGAGAGGTAGGGACAGACAGAGTGAAAGCTGGAGAGAAGCTGAGCTAAAGCGTAGTGTTGCATTGTATCTTCTACCAGATAAGCTCAATCATGCTCCAGGCTCTTTACAAGCAAGAGAAAGGCTATTCATCTGCTCTTTTGTGCAGCCAAAACTGTTTGGTCTCATCTGGCACACTGGCAGCTAAGCAGCATTGATGAAATCCGTTTTCTTCTCTTTTCATTACTCTTTACAGACTGATGCCGTCCTGGAGCTGTGATGTAACCACCGAGATCTTGTTGTCCTTAAATTATTGTACTGTTCTGGTCCAACATCCACAAGCACGAGAGCAATTTTCAAATAGCTGAAACTACTGTAATCCACATTAGACGAAAACAAATTAACTGATCCGATCGGACAGATAGGAGTCATTGTGTCAACAGTACTGTTTCAAACTTCTAGTTTACTGCCAATCATAAGCAAAGGCTATTACAGAAGTGGTTCATATTACAATGTAATCAACGCATAACAATAACCAGCAACGGCAAGACAAACTGTGCCAACAGCCAAACATAGTGTTATAATAAAAAACAACAAATAATCGGTAAAAGTCTGTGGAAAACCACAAAAAAGAGAAACACATGCAGGATTCTTCTTCCACTGTGGCTTAGAGCATCTAATGTGAAAAACACTTGAGTCTAATGTTAGTTAGACACATTTACTGACAGAAACCTGACACTATTCAGCTCGTTATTATGAAAACAAATTGTTACTGACAAGAAAATAATCGATCTAACTCTACCCATACCTTTCTCACAGCCTTTGACTCAGCTGTGAGGCGGCTGACGAAACGCAGAACCTGGAAGCAGTGTGAAATGGAAGAAAATTGTCTGGTTGCCGTTCACACACGAATTCCAGTATGACATGGGATACGGGAGCTGAAAAGGTAATGTGTAATGCACGCATTGTGAGGTATATTAAATGATAGGTAGTCATGACTGTGTGTACATAATATCCACCGTCTCAGCAGGTATTTCCATTTGCAGCAGAAGGTATTTGCAAAGCGGTATAAGTAGATCTGCATTCATAAAACATTAGCGAACCACTAAAATCAGCAGTTTGACTTATGAGGAGCTGGGGGAAATGGTTTCTATTCATCTCTTCTACATTTCAGCTGAAGAGCTTTAGGCTTCTTCCACAGCAATTTAGTATTGCAATAAACAGTCCAATGTTACATAGCTGCAGGCTACAATCTATTTTGCAGCTGCTAGAAGAAGACAAGTATGCCCTTAAGAATAGGCTGTTAAAGTTTTTGTTTAATAGAAAAATTGCAAATTCAAACACTTGTTTAATATAAAATACACCAGAAAATAAACTAAATGCAGTAACTGGTCAGTTTTTCTGTAGTTTTCAGAGATATTGCCGTTATAATCTTTTACAGCGTGTCCCTGGAAAATCCCAAAGGGCACTTTAACTTCACTTCCCATTTTAAGTGACAATCTTTGGAGACTTGGACAGATATGTGAATTTCTTGTCCAAAATAAGAAGCACTCAGCAGCAGCTCCAGATGTCTGTTGTCAGGGGAAACAAAAATATTAACTCAGCTCAGCTGGTCTGGGTCTGGTTTCTACAAATCTTGGTGGTGATTGGTAAATGTGCTACCAGGTGGCTATGGCTGTCACATCAGTGAGCTGAGGTGTGAATCCTCTGCTCCTTTGATGGAAACCAGATGGGATGGTTCTTGTTTTTCCAAGGAAGGGTGAGGTGTTGAGGGACAGAAGGAGGAATTATTGTTCAGTCAAGCTATAATCTGTATGGAAAGCTTTTTTTAAAGATGGTGATTTTTCAAAAATGATATCACTGTACCAAGAAAATTTTAACTCTAACTTAAAGCAGTGTTCATTTGTCTTACATTGGTAGCCTACCAGGCACATCTGTGTGACGTTGCAATGCTGTTTTGGTTCATTCTTTACGCAAGAACTTCACCAACCAGACTTTGTTAACTTGCTTAGATTTAATTATTTTTCCCTGCTTTCCGAGCTTCTACTGTCAGTAAATGTTGTATTTTGTTTCCCTTTTGGCTGGTTTTACGATCAGAAGTTTGCACCAGGTGTCCGACCGGATTCTCTATGCCATTTTGTGCCTGACTTCCAGCCAGCTCAATCTGCTCTGTGCTTATTGAAGCGGCTGTCGCGAATTCTCAGCGGAGCAGAACGAAGAGATGCTGAAACGCGCTGGGCACTTCTGGTAGGGTCACAAACATTGGCTAGAACAGCTGCGATCAGCTCCAGCGAATGTGGCGCGCCCACAACACGTCGCATGTGTGCCTGGTGGAATATAGCCATTGCAAAACAAGCTGAAGACAACACTGACGAAAAATGATAAAAAATACATGATAAAAATGTCAATTGTGCTTCTGTTTTGGTCTCCACCAACTCCTATAGCTGTCTCTTTAGAAGCTTAATGCTGTTTGGTGATTGTCAGCTTGCATAATGTGCTGAGACCCGAGAGACTTAACCAAAACAGTAAGACAATGAGCTGACAGACGCCTCTGGAGAGCTGAGAGACTGCAGAGTCGAGTGATAATTACCTGCAGGTTCATCACTACAAGCGACACTTTACATTTGCTTTCAGCTTTATGGGTAAGCCTCTTTACCTCTACCTGTTTCGTGATAGTCCTATGGTCGTTAGCAGCTGATACTAACCACAATAAAGCTTTTTATCAGCTCCAGTCCAGCTTCCAGCTTTCCACATAGATCTGTATCAACATACATGAAGTCATGGTTCAATGGTACCACCCGCCTCCCGTCATGTTTTTTGTTTGCCCTGTGTCCAGGGAGGTTAGCGGGGTCACCAACAGATCAGATAACAGCAGGGTCATCCAGGTCTCTCCACACACACACACAGTCTGACAGATCACCTTCACCTCGGCCCGTTAAGAAGACAGTGTGTGATTCTGATTTATTGAACGAGTGTGCTAATGGTTTCATTTAATGAGGACCTCTTTGAACCAGTGTCTTTCAGCTCAGCTCTGTCTCGTCTGTTTTTCTCATTTCTCCTCAGTGTGAGCCCAGTATTAGATATAATATGGAAGTTGAAACCACCAGAACTTAACACACAAGCCCTGGAGATGAAAATTTGTGTTACTCTTTTAGTTATTTTGCTTAACCTAGGAATAGGGTGAAGGTCAGGGTTAGGTTTAGATTTAGGTTTAGGGGTTAGGAATTAGCCCTTATGTAACTTATGTAAAAATGAAGGTAACCAAAATGTTGGTTCAGTTACAAAACGAAAAAAGAGTAAAGATTGCTATTACCCCTTACTGATGAATGATTTGTTCTCTTACATAATTGCAGATTCAGACATCATTTTATTATTACTTGATGAAATAAATCTCCCTCTGAGCGATGAATACAGAATGTACAAGCTTTCATCCTCTCATGATAAAGCATGAGGTCATGTATCCTGTTATTTAAGACCAAAAAGACGAAGAAAAGAGTAACAAGACCAGAAGAGCCCAAAGTGTTTTCTACCTTTGTATCTCGGCCCCTTGAGTCTATTTTTGGTTGTTCCCAAATCATATTAGTAATCCCAAAAAACAGTTATACAACAAAAAGTATTTCTGGGTCTTGGCTTCTTACATAACATCATCCATATATGGTGTGGGAGAGACTGCACTACCAGGCAGCAGGAGCCCACACATTCAGGTGGGCCGCTATAGATTATATATGTGTGTGGGCTTCACCACCACCTGGCAGCTATCGGCCTATTGATGGGATAAAAATGTCCAAACAACAATAAGAGGAGAATGAGAAACTTTCTGTTGTACAAATACTCCTTCCAGACTTATTTGCCTCCCTGGATGTCAATCATCGTCATCTAGTGATTATCCATCGATAGATGTATGAGTGTCTTTAACCTCAAAGAAAGTTTACTGATCTCCTTTAAGTTTGTCACAAAGTGCATTTACTCAAGTATTTACATTTTACTTCTAATACACTAATTCTCAGAGGAACAATTGTACTTTTTACTCCATTACATTCGTCTGATAGTGTCATTACTATGTAGTTACCTTTAGTTTTGAGCCCCATGTGTCACAAAGCTTTGAGAAAAGTCTTAAAGCTACACATATTTGTGTGGCAGAACTTT
This sequence comes from Nibea coibor, assembly GCA_023373845.1. Classification (NCBI taxonomy): domain Eukaryota; kingdom Metazoa; phylum Chordata; class Actinopteri; family Sciaenidae; genus Nibea; species Nibea coibor. The sequence continues at coordinate 11,136,605 of CM041739.1, read as the reverse complement.
GCTTTTTTTTCTCGTTTTTCTACCTCATTAATTAATTAATGGCCCACAAAATGTATCTAGTGAGCGTATGGAGAGGATTTGATAACAAAGTTGGGAACCACTGGAGTTTTACTACCTAATGAAGTGGTTTAAAGTAGATACCATTAAAATCGGCACGTGCACTGATGAAGTATTTTTACATCAAAGCAACACCGTGTAACTTTTCTGTCAGAAGAACAGATTTTAAATATTTTTGATGATGTGTAATCAGGTAAATGTGTATCTGTCATTCCCACTCTGCTGCTCATAAGCCTGTTAGTACACTACGCTATGTAACTTTGTGCTGTGAGAAGTCACACACAACCAACTATTTGACTGATTTTTTGTTTTGTTTTTTTGGAGAAAATGTTTTCCCCCTGCTCTGCATCACCTCTGTGATTTACAGAGTTTCCTGATGGGCAGTAAAATAAACTGCTGCCAATTATAGTTGCTGTTAGCTAACTGAGCTCAGAGCACCGGGGGAGTGTTAGTGTTTGTACCACATGCATTTTGGACCACCGCGTAGACAAGGTTTTCAGTCCCAGGGTGGGGGGTGAGTGCTGATGCGAAGCAGAGCTAGTGTTGTGACAGAACCGGAGCTGAGAAAGTGGGCGATGTAACCGGACTCAGTAGCCTCAATGAACATAATAACAGAGGCGAAAAGACAGAAGGGGACATGAAGAAAGAATCTAATAAGACTGACTTTTAGTCGTTGGCAAGAGAATTGTGATGCCAAGCTGGGCTTCTTACTGTTTGACTAGTATGTAATATTAGCTGGCTGCTGCTGCTGTGTCTCATGCTGTTGCACTTGAATGATGTTTGGCTAAGTTGTTGACACACAGATACACGTGGCACTCTGAAACTCGGGGTGCTTGCTTTAATGAATTGGTATCTTTCCTGATTTATACTGTTTAAAAAAAAACTTCTTCTGCACAGCTCATCATTGATCAGACTGCTCCTAAATCAGTGTTTGGTGTGATGATAAAAGGATTTGTGTCTCATGTTGACCTGGATAATGCTGAACATCTGGTGTCAGCTGCTGCAGCACTGACATGACCAGTGTGACTAGTGTGAGGTCAGGCCTTGAACAGAAGCGCCAGGACAAGAAGGTAGTCCGACCTCTGACTTTTTAACTCTTCCCAGCAGGAAAAACACTCAGCCAAAATCGCTGAAGCCAAACAGTTTAATGTAAAAGATCTGGACGTTGCCCAGAAATGAAATGACCTATTGTTGTATATCACGACGAGCTGCGTCAGACTGAAATTTCTTTTTTAGTCGCTTGAGTTTTACAGACAGTCTTGAAGATTACAAAGAAATAAATCTCTGACTTAACATAACAAACTATTCTAAATGTCTTTATCTGCAATCTAGAAAAAACATATTATTTCTAATCTCATTTGACTAATGTTACATGGACTGAAATAGTGACAAATAACTGGGCAAAACTGGGAGCCATGTCTTTAAAAAGAAATCAAATTGCTCCATGTCTTATGTATTTCAACATATTTACCCTACAAAGAAGAACTTGATCCTCTTGAACTCGGGGCAAATCCTCACCAGTGAAGCACACAGAGAGACGGAGGACACTCCTGTTGAAGTCGACTTCCCAGCGAAAGAAATGAAACTTTGTTCTCACCCGGAGAACTTGGCAGCACACTAAGCAGCAGCAGGAGCTTTTATGTTAGCTGAAAGCTCTGTGCATTCAATCAAGTGAAATGGACAGTGAAATGCATTTCATCTCAGCACGGAAATCCGGCCTTAGATGTGAAATGATATAATTCCAGGTGATTCATCTTTTAAGAAAAATGCTGCGTAATAACTGATGTGTGTGTTGAAGGGTTGAAAGACTGAGCGGGCATCTAATGTCTGATCCTCTCTGAAGGGACGATTGTGCTCGAAACATTAGGGATCTCAGGGTTTGCAGCGGGTATCTTATTGAGGTGTAAACACATCAAAGGTGAATCCATTTATTTTTGGGTGGTAGATGTTTTTGATCAGCCTTCAGAAATGTTTTTTATAGTGCTTAAACTGGGATAAGACCAAACAAGTTAACTACTGTAAACTACAGGGGACTGGCTGAACACTGGCTATTTCTCTGAGCTCTTATTAGCTCATAACCACCTTTACCTGCATTACTGAAAGTTTAATGTCATCACTTTGTAATCAAAGTTCAAGCATCTCTTGTCACCTACATCAAACCTGAGATGTAAAGGGTTGGGGTAAAGGTGCACTGAGATTTCTCTCACAGCGTCACGTTATGGATTATCTGGCCGTCTGTGGATTTAACTCACAAAGCTTCAAATAACTTCAGAGCATCGGATCAAAACCTGCCAACAGACCAACTGCTGACCAGTCAAATCACTGGAAAGGTCATCATTCCTACAGGATCCTGACGGGGACAAAAGTACTGAACTGACACGTAATAAAGAGCGGTATTTATAGATCAGCCCGATGGCATTGCTTCAAACAAAAGGGGGAATTGTTTTTGACACTAAATACATAATGATGATTAGAGATGCAAGGGTTAGGGTTAATTGCATTCATACATTTAATTGCATTCTTGACAGGGTTCCTGACAGCGGTGACGCGTTGAGACTCTTCACTGCAGCTCAGAATAATATGAGCTGACTTTGTGATGGTAATTGGAAATAAAAACTAAACCCTCTGTTGTCTGTCACACTGTTAATTGGCTCCTGTGATTACAAGTACAACATTTTGATTAGATAGTTCTTATCGGGTACTTTTCTTCTCCCCTCTGTTTTGGCAGTAGAAACAGTCTTGTGTTACTTTTAACCTGCAGTTATTTATAACTTTAGATGTAATATTTGCAAATCAATCTACAGCTTCTCGTTATATTCAACTTGCGTTTTTATTTCACCATGCTAAATGTCACTGTTTTATTGTTGCTGCAAATTTTCTGTGTGTACATTTCATCTCATGTGATATTAATTATGGTTTCTGATTATGTTGCCTGTAATTAACAACTAAAAACAGTCTTAACAGAGCCTGTTGGAACTTTGTGATGCTGATTGTTCGGGATCGCAGACTGTGGTGAACTTGTTCCATGATACAGGCACCTGTCAAGTGTTCTTGTAATAGTATCTTTGAGGTCTTACAAACATAATAAATGCATTTCCTTCCTCATTAAAACATTTGTGAAGCCCTTTTTAAACCCAGCAATCTATGTTTGCAATCTTTGTTGACTTAGCTTAGCATGTTACTGCCACCTGTAGCTCAGTAGGACTGACTGTGTCACTCATGTGCATCCTTATGCACGAACAGGAGACAACAAACAAAACACCCCCACAGCACTACCAGGGGTAAAAAAGTACACATGAAACCTTTAAGGGAAAGAAACGCATAGTCATTCCATACTTGTTTTTTATTCATTTATTTATTTAGATTAATTAGATGAACCTCTGGAAATGTGTCAGCTAGTTTTCCACAATTTCTTCCTGAATAAGGAAAATAAATAAACGCTTTTACTTTCTCACTTGCTCTTGGTTTGGGTTTGCTTTGTGCTTTTATGCAGACAGATGCTGTCAAATCTTCTGACTATGTAAGGTGAAAGCTGTTTCCAGTTTAGCCGTGAAGAACGTGTTAATGTTAAATTTTATGATGATGAACTTTTTATCGAGTACATTATTATTAATCATCACCAAAAAGTACATCTGCCCATTTAGTTTTAACATAGAAAAAGGTGAAGGTAAATGTTTGAAGTGAATACATTATCCTGAAAGAATGAAGTAGGTAAGTAAAGAAAAAAACACCTAATGTTTGTAGTTGGATAGTGAAAAAACATCCACCCAAGTTGCAAGGTTGTCTTCATAAAGAGTCTTATTATTACTGTATTAAAAAATGGAGGATGAAAATTGAATATAAACACACTAAAATGTGATGAATGACAAGTTTTCATCCGAAACTTTTGCTAGTATTTGTCCTCCCCCTCCTGTTACATCATACGTATTAAAAAAAAGCTCTTAAACTGGACGAACCTCAGTTTTAGGAATGTGCATGTTCCTGAAGTCAACCCAGTAAATCAGTCACTCCTCACTTAGCTGAGCTCTTATCCAAAGTTGAGGATCTCCTGGATTTGACCAAAATAGGACTTAAATACCTGTCATATTATAGAGGATTGTACTGTTTGTGATTTTCTTATCTACTTTTGACCTTAATCAATTTAGCTTTTATGGCTTAACTTTTTAAGTTGCCTGCCAGAGCATCTAAAATATCTTTGAGGACCACACATAGATGAAAAGCTCTTTTTTCGAGGCTCGTTTACACAGATACTGTCTTTGCTAAAGCATACTCGAGTCACGTGTTTTTGTATTACACATTGGCTTATTTTCTGCTTCTATTAAATCAGTCTTCTTCTTAGTTTTCACTTGTAATTGTCCAGTTATGCGCCCTCCCACCGTCAGGAAAAACAAATACAAGACACCAGAGAGGCGTTTCTTCGCCAAAATGCGTAAATCTCTACTCTATCAGGCATTAAATGATGCAAATATTTGTTGTGTGTGTTTTCTGTGGAGTCGCGGCTCTTTGCAACGATGCGTCATGCGCGCTTCATAGGCTCGTGTTTAGGTATGTCTGGTCAGTACATGGCAGAGTTGTGTGTGATGCAGAGGAGGCAGGAGATGACTGCTTCCCCCCCTCACTACTCCACTGAGCCTCAGGAGAGTGGAGGGAGAAGGACTGCATGGGGACTGCACGGCTGCTCACTGAGATTTTTCGTCTCTGCGCTGATTTGGAAACGAAATTGCAAACACGCAGTTAAACCATGCAGACTTAACCCATCCAGACAGTGTATTTATGATTAGTATAGCTCTTCCGTGAGTTGCGGTTCCAAGTGATCTGAAGCCTGCTATGGAGGACTTCTTGAGTCAAAATGAGTCTGAGCACTGACAATGTCACAAACTTGTGGAAAAATGGTTCCTCGGAACTCGACGGGACTCTGGCCTCCCAGGTCAACTTTACCAACAGCTCCGAGGGGAACCACACGAAGCACAGCGAGGTGGATCTCACCCGAGCTATCCCGCTTGGCTTGGTGCTGGGGGCTTTCATCGTGTTCGCCATCGCGGGCAACATCCTCGTTATCCTCTCGGTGGTGTGCAACAGGCACCTGCGCACCCCGACCAACTACTTCATTATCAACCTGGCCATCGCAGACCTGCTGCTGAGCACCACGGTGCTGCCGGTGTCCGCCACTCTGGAGATCCTAGACTACTGGGTGTTCGGCAGGATCTTCTGTGACATCTGGGCGGCGGTGGATGTGCTGTGCTGCACCGCGTCCATCATGAGCCTGTGCGTAATATCCATCGACCGTTACATCGGAGTGAGCCACCCGCTGCAGTACCCGGGCATCGTGACGGAGAAGCGGGCTCTGCTGGCCATGCTCGGGGTGTGGGCGCTGTCGGTGGTCATCTCCATCGGACCTCTGTTCGGGTGGAAGCAGCCACCGTCGCCGGACGACACGCAGTGCCCCATCACCGAGGAGCCGTTTTACGCGCTTTTCTCTTCCCTCGGCTCCTTCTACATCCCTCTCGTCGTTATTCTGGCCATGTACTGCCGGGTGTACATAGTCGCCAAACGGACCACTAAGAACCTGGAAGCCGGTGTGATGCGTGAGAGGATGAACTCCAGTGAGCTGACCCTCAGGATCCACAAGGGCTCACAAATGCATGAGGAGCCCGGCAGTTCAAACACCGGCAAGGGCCGTGCGCACCAAGCGAGAAGTTCCCTCACGGTGAAACTTCTGAAATTTTCCCGAGAGAAGAAAGCGGCAAAAACTTTGGGAGTTGTGGTCGGCATGTTTACGCTCTGTTGGCTGCCTTTCTTTCTCGCCTTACCCATAGGTAGGTTCAGCAGGTCGTTCATACTGTACCTGTCTAACTCTTCTCTTCACAGCACACTCACACATTAAATTAATATCCACGAGTTAATGAGATTTGCAGAGAAGATTTTCAGCTCATCGTCTTTAATGTTTGCACGAGGTGAATGATGCATTAACAGGCTGCCTGTAAATCATATCTACAGCTGGCACTGGGGGGAACTCTCCTGGGTAGCATTTACTGCTCTGCACTGTCACCATGCTCATGAGTGGGTTTTGATATACTGTAGTGGTCACTCTGTACTGCAGGACTAAATAACATTACTCATATATTACTGCAGTATTCAATATATCCTGCATTGGGAGTGGATCTATATTATTTCTCTGTCTATGTAATTAAGTTGGGTTGCATCATATTTTATGAGACAGACATTAAATTTGGGCCAACCGTAAAATTTTCCATTTGTCTCTGCGGTGCCAAACCTATACAGGCGTTAGAGACTCAGAAGTCTGGGCTCTTAGTAAAGAATATAACATGTCTTCAAGAGATCCAGTTCTTCTCAAGCTTATCCCAACATTATGAGTGTTATCTCTGCATTATCCACTTAATCTCTCAGTGCAACAAATAAGCTACACTCCTCAAGTGCGCCAAGCGAGGAGTCTTTCTGCTCTGGTCAGTTGATTCAGTGGCCTGTGGGGCCTGCCAGCGCTCTGCGATGCCACTGAGACTAGCAAGCATTCACCACCCCGCTGTCATGATTGTTTTAAAAAACTGCAGAGGAAATTAAACAATATATTCTGCTGTGAAATGCTCACGCCGCAGGCTGTGCTGTGGCGAGAAGGCTAAGAAAACATTAAGCCTTAGTGATGGAGTCTGGCCCACAAGCATGGCTGCTGTATTTTAGATGATTGTTTGCCTGATTACCTGCCAGGGCACTGGTCCCTTGTGGCACTGTGGGTTATGGCCGCGCATGTATGAGTGTGTGTTTGACTATCGGCACGTGCCTGTGTGTGCATATATTTGCTGTGATCATATGGGAATGTGTTTATGCCCCTGGCTTTAAGCTGCAGCACATCTCAGCCTCACATGGACACACACATTAGTACCTAGGGTAGGGTCACATAGCAGGGATTATTTTTGCTTTGAGGCATTCTTAGATACAAAAAGCAGGTTTAAAAAAGGGTTATTTTCAAAAGTTTAGATTTTCTGATCTGAGAAGCTTCAGAGAGCAGATTCAGGCAGATTTAAGATTACCATGTGGCCTGTTTATGTAACACTAATCAGCAAACAGCCAAAGAACCCCAGAGGGTGTGTTTCTCTGCACAGTCTCCGGTGTAGCATACTGATCCACAGTGACAAAACACTACACAACCTTATTTCATGCTAATTTCCAACTGGTCTCAAAGGTGCATGAAAGAAAAGCATACAAACAAGTCCAGCAGCCCTCTGCCGGGGAATTCCACATAATGTGTCTACTACACATCCATTAGGACACGGAAGCACTTCTCTTCTCAACATTAGAGCCTCTATTTCCAAAAGGGGATTTTCTTGGGGACGTTGTTGTTTTGCAACTTATGCGCTTTCTTGTGTGACTCCCATCTGAACTTATTAAAACACAAAAAGTCCGATAGGCCAGTGGCAGTCTCCTCGTTTCACTCCCTGAGTATTCATTAGCCTCCACCTACACAGAGTGGGATTTCCGGTCTCACACTTGTTATTACCCTGCTCCTTCCTCTGCACAGTGTCACTGATATGTAACGTATGTGTGTGTTTTCTGGTTGGCGGTGTGTGAGCGCTGGTGGATGCCACGAGTGTTTTGTTTGTGTGTGTGTGGAGGATGCTGAAACTATGTTCATGTGCGTTTTGAGTGATCGCTTCATTGTGGTTGCAGCTGCTTGTCTCTCTTGTATCCACTCAGATTTTTAAAAGAATTTAAAGCACGTACAGATAAAACTGAGGCAGCAACAGCTACTGCGACCTCTGACCCCTGATGTATAAACCTCAGAGTGAACATGCAGCTTAAAGAAATACATGAACTACTTCATAACTTGTCTAACTCGCTGGATTCAAATTCTGTCAATACCTTGTTTTTTGTTTTTGTACATAAATGGCAAAGCAGCTACCACACCGGCCTGAGTCATTCGTTTTTTAGTGTCTCCTTTTACGCCTTTAACTTGGAGCAAAGTAAGGTACACAGACGTCAAGATTATAAACATTACATCAAAGTTCTTAAGTTAGTGTTTCTCCAGACAAGCTTCCTCGCTTCCAAAAACATCCCAAAATTTTGCACACTCACATATCACACCACATTCTTGTATCACGTCATGAAAAAATGACACTTAAATCACGCATTAACAATCAAGTTTTGACAAAAACACTGAGATCTTCTATTTGACGCAGCTTTATCTTCGATAACAGCAATGTACCTTTCAAACTGCACCTGTCCTTACTACAGTATTTATGTACAGCAGGTTTTATGTTCAGCAGAACATTGTTCAGCCACAGACAACTTTATTCTGAATTTAATGGAGCAAAGTTTTCCAAACGTAACAAGTATTTCATGCTGGCTGACAGGGAAATGTGGGAACTATGTACAAGATGTTGAAATGTTTCAATATTCATTCAAATGTGTTATCAAACAGCCATAAAAATAGCTTAAATCATAATAGTTTTAAAATATTTCATTGAAAAAAAAAAACAAGAGAAAAAGCAGGACTCCTGTTGTCAGCAGCCCTCCTGCACACAGAGCTGAAAACAAATGTACAGGAAGATGCATACAGCTGAGGCAGGAACTAACAAATTTTAATTATTGATGTTTTTTCTGGATATTGTTACATGATTTATTGATTCATTTGAGTCTTCATACTCCAACAGTATAAAAATTAAAAACAAAAATTTGTTTATTATGATGTAAAATCTATTTTTAGAAGTGAATTCATTCATTATCAAAACTATTTATTTACTGCCCTGAGCAAGGAAAGAAAACATAAACATAGATCTATTGTAAGTATTAAAGCTTTGTTATAAAGATTAGTTTGAACCTTTAAAACACAGAGAGCTCTAAAGATTCAGTGTAGGGACTCGTCTACATGTAGGTGTTTCAATGGGCTGCTTTGTGTCAGCCAAAGAGAAATCGCTAGTCCTCAGGGGATACTGGTGTTATTTCACTGCACACATTGTCCCACGGCTCTTTAACACCCAGCGCAGGCACTAATGTCCTGTGAAGACCTCACAAATAGCAACTGGTGCAAGCAGTGTGCCCATATGTGAGAGAAACCAACACTTTATAGTGTCAACCAGCCCATTTTTTTTCATGTAAATGTGAGACGCGGTGTCTGTGAGCATGTCACACGTGTGTTTTATTTTTTGTTACACAATCCGGCCAGGCCCCACAGCTCAGGGGATAATTGAAATGGCTTTTGAAGGGGAAAAATAATGAGAGTGCTAAGTGTCAAAGTGATGAAGAAGAAAGGAAGTGGCAGAGCTGAGCTGGAGAGGCCACAGGGCAGCATGGGTGAAAGTGAGGGTCCCTGAGATGTCAACCCAATTCTACGGAAATAGCCTCGCGCTATGATTTCATGAATGTAATCTGCAAGGGTAATAGCACTTCTGTCCTTTTAGATTAGGACATATTAATCCTATTTATGGGCGTGTTATGAAACAGGATGCGTGAGTTTTTTTGGAGAACAGATTGGGTGTGCTCTACATGGCACAGAATAGGCACAGCTTCTTCCAATTAGTGAGAATAACAGGATGCCTTGTTTTGTTAAGATGTTCCTGTGTTTTCTATGTGTGTACGTGTGCCTGTCCTCAGGAAGGAGGTGCAAACATTTCTCTTAACAGAAAGGGGCCAGACCACCAATAACAAACCTCCCACGGTTATCTATATACCATTGTCCTGCAGCCAAGCCCTCGCATCCTTTATACTATAGCCTTTCAACATAAACACTCTTCAAGGGACAAAAATGGACTTCGTTCACACAAAACTTGAACACACAAACAGGTACCATATCTGGTTACAGGAAGGTCTGTTGTCAACCAGATTTCTTTGTGTTTCCTACACTGTTGTGCTGCACTTGTGCAGAGAGGAGACACAGAAACACGCTGGCAGTGTCGCACCTTTTGATCTCTGTCGGGGCCCCTACATGAGTTACACAGCAGTGTTTGCCCTTTCAGATGCCACTGTTGTAGCTCACCTGAAAGGAAATTAAATGCAGATTCACTGAACATGTACAGCATTTTTTTTTCTCAAGCATCTCAATATTCGGCTAAACCAAGAGATTTCAGTGTGAAAGAGCCACATGCTGTGTTTCCTCACTCAGTCTGTTCCACAAACAACCTACCGCCGAATGTTCCTTACCAAATTTACCCAAACCTCCATGTTCATCAGTCTGTAGAAGAAAAGACAAGAAAGCAACAGGTAGATAACTTGTGTCTGATAAAGCTGAAAAAATGTCCATTAAATCGGACAGTATATTCAAATTTAAAGTAAAAATGTCAAAACATTCTTTGGTACAGGCTTTAATATATATTCGTTTTCAGCATAGAGAATGTGAATGTTCATTTTATAGTTCAGAAAGACATTTTGATTTTTAATTTCTACTAACAATTCAAGTCGAGCACAGAAATATCACACCGCTTTATTCTAGGAACAATTTTTTCGCGTTGAATTCAGTGGTTAATTTTTCTCAATCCACATACAGTAAATTTCACTGATTCATATTGATTTATTTTGTAAAAACATGAAAGGTTAGAGCCGTACAAATGCTCAGCGTGTTTCTCTTGTGATGCAGGCAGTCATCAACATATGCAACCAACGGTCATCAAAGAGAGACTGTCAAAGAAAAAGGAAAGTGAAGTGAGAGACAGGGAGAGAAAAAATGAAAGAATGACCAAGTTGTAATTTCATGCATCGTAATTTGTGGCCGAATAACAGGCATAGCTCACACGGTTATGTAATCACACTGAAGTGGCTCTAGTTAGCGAAAATAGCATGTGAAAATACCAGCCTCTGCGATGAGACCCATTCATCTATAGTACAGGAGGCCAAGGCACATGCAGACAACGTTATCTGGTTTCATCACACACACACACACACACACACACACACACAGCTTGTAACGCCGTCATAATGCAAGTTGGAAACGACATTTCCTCATATTGTTGCACAGTCACTTTCCTCTGGTCAACAAATTGACTGGAGCATTGTATGTGTGTGTGTGTGTGTGTGTGTGTGTGCGTGTGTCTGTGTGTTTGTTTTGGCATTAAACCAAAGACATTGGATTTTTTTTTAATTATTTTCAACTCATTATGTGGACACAGCTGCCTTTGAGCTGCTATCGTTAAATGCATATGTAGTACAGTAATGAACCTTGTATCGCTTAAAATAATTGTTAACGCCGTTGATCTGATAGTCGTGAAGAAGAAAGCTGAAGCGTCTATCTGCCTGTCTATAATATCTTAGAGGTAATTTCACACTTGAAAGCCTGAGATTATAGCACATTCTCAGCCTCTCCAGAAATGTGACGTTAATTTAAAAATGTGGGTTGGTGTAAAGAAACAGTTTTACTCACATCTGCCCACACACACACACACACACACACACACTAATGTCACACTGGCTTATGATTTCACTGTTTATATTTGCAGTCTTCACCCTCTAACCTCATTAGCTTGTAAGATGTCCTCTATTTAAACTCAGCCAAGAGAAAAGCCACCACAGGGTATATTAATGCAGACTAACACAGGCTAAACTCACTCATTAGCATACATGACACACCTTCTTTAGAATATTTTGTAGTTTCTTGTAATTATTGAGCCTTACTGACAACACTTCCTCCCCAAAGACACTCCTGGACACAGTTTCAGGTGCAAAAAATGGAAAGTTTCAACCATGTAACCTCAATTTTAATTTCAAGAGAACCATATCTCTTTCATGGTGTTTATCTAAAAGTAAATTCAGGATCATCCCACTCTCTCTGCATTCCCCTCCTGCAGTCATCTACATGAACTGTATGCATGGTTGTGTGCCCATCTCTTCTTTACAGCCTGTCTGCACAAAGTCCCATGTATGCTTGATCAATGCTGCCACCTACTGCGTAAACTATAACCTGCAGTCACAGAGTGGCTCAACAAATCCATAAGTAGGTATGCACTAATGCCATCCTGCCTTATTTCACAGATCAGATACTGATCATGATGTAATGATCAAAGTCATTTAAAAATTCAGTGTTTCCAAATATCAGTTATGTTCATTCAGTCACAGCAGGCTGGCAACTCTTTAGTGCCACAGCAATTCCTGGCCACATGATTTCCAAACAATAAGATACTTAGAAAATAAGAGGAATCATAATGAATTGTCATTCAGGAATTGGTATTAGTGTTGGAAAAGGAAACTGTGGATCATCCCTAATTGTGAGTTATTTTACCCCTTTAAGAGCTTTAAGGTTGGAAGCAACATCTCTTTACAATGGATCAAATATTAAAGTAGACCATATCCATTAGATTAGATATTAGATTAGATATTAAAGATCAATATGACATCACATAATCACTTAATTACATATGGCATTGATTAACTTAACTGATTAGCTTAGTGTAGACTGAAAGCAGGGTGTCTTTGGAACACATAACTCCCCTTAAAACCTCTAGTTCTCATTTTACAATGATTAAACAAACATGATTGAATGTGTTAGCTTTGGACAGAGCCAAGCTGTTTCTTCCTGCTTCCAGTCGTTATAAAAATTAGGTTTATACTGTGTTTCAGATGTCTTAAATCATATGATGTGTACGTGAGTTCCTACTCGTCACAAGTTCTGTTTTCACTTCTCTAATATGCTTTGGTTGCTAAAGCTGGCAGGGTAAAGTAAAGTTCAGATTAATGTTTAAATAGAAGAAGTCCAGAACAGATTGAGGGTCAGGGACAGGTCAGAGAGGCTACATTTAAATTGGGGAAATGGGGGGGGGCTGACTAAATAATGACTTAATAAGTGAGTAAGTAGGTGTGGTTTGAAGCAACAGCGCTACATCTGTCACCCCATTTTCAGTGATATTGTTCGTTTGTGATTGGTGCACAAAAATAAGTGATGTCGCCTTTTTCCACCTGAGCCAAGTGGCCATTTCAATCTGGTGAAAGACAACACAGAAAGACAGAAACACTGAATGGGAAATAATCAAAACTGTTTCAACTCATACAGGGAACATTTCATGTTTGAGAGTGTTTCCATGAGTTCATTTGAAGTTTCTGGTCAAAGACGTTGCTTACCAATGATGATGACAATATTTTCTCTATATATTCTACTTACAGGGTCTTTTAATGTGAACTTGCGCCCACCTGATCTCCTCTTCAAAGTGATCTTCTGGCTGGGCTACTTCAACAGCTGCCTGAATCCCATCATCTACCCCTGCTACAACCGTGAGTTCAAGCTGGCCTTCATTCGCATCCTAAAATGCCAGTGTCACCAGCGCAAACGTCCCGGCTGGAGGGCGTACAATTACCGTTCCTCCAACTTCAGCTCCTCTGGACATTCACGCAAAGGTTCGACAGATCACAACTCCAGCTGCTTGAATGGCAGCCAGCGTACCCTGCCTTCCTCAGCAAGTCCGAGCCCTAGCTACCTGAACAAGGGTCTCCCACCTTGCCCTGAAGGGGAAACATTATACGTATGGGGGGCTAACACCCCTACTCCCTCCACACCCAACCTGCTGCCTGGCAGCGCCGCAGACTGCCAGCAGGCAGCTCTGAGAGGGGAGATAAGTGCTGGGAAACCCGCTGAGGAGACGGCTGGTAGTGTTTTCTCTTTCTCCTTTGGGAAGAATCGAAACAAGGGAGGGATCAACAAAGACAGCATCGTGCCTGATGACAAGGTGTGACCGCTGAGCCTCACTGAGACATGACTCGCTCAGTCCTTAGAGGGATTAAACTCACAGGGTGTGGATGTAGAGTTTCACAGGTTTGCTGCATTCACTGTACATGGTCCCATGATCATTCATCCGTCAGTGGATTGTCATTGTCATTAGTGGTCTACGTAAGGTGAATATGACCGAGTATTGACTATGCTGCTGTATCAGAGGTATTTTGGTCTATGTTACTGTAACTGTGGTTAACAGAGACAGTCAATGGACAGTAAGGTGTCACTATTCGCTGCCCTCTTTGGGACTGGAACACCAGTGCATGCATTTGGATTCAACAAAACGTTTTATTTAAAGATTTTCAGAAAAGAAGCGTACCTTACACAACCTTTCCCTCACGCCCCCCTCGGTTATAAATTAATGTCTGCCCTGTAAAAAGACTGAACACGACAAAGAACCATGTAAAATGTGTGATAAGACAAACGATCACCTTTCTGTTGCAGTCACTTGACATGGTATGTTGTGGAAATAAAGTATAACCTGGTTCATCTGCTGTGCGCACAATCATCAGATATGATCTTGTTAGTTCGTGTGATGTTCTGAAACGTTCTCAGTATGGATATTCAAAATGTGATCAATACATGAATAAACATAAAACATTGCTCAAATGCTGCATGGGGGCAAACTCTTTCTCTCTCTCTGTAACTCTGCATACTGGATGTCAAATGAATCCGTGATACGAGACAATCAGTTCATGTTATTTATAAGTTTTGAGTGTCATTAGGCTGTTATGTAAAACAGCCTTTCACCGAGAGGAGATCTGAGGTTCTACAAGACATCTACCTGTTCTCTTACCTCCTGGCACACGCCAGTTAATCATTTACTTATGATGGGCTTTGTTTTGTCAGCACATGCAGACAAAAACAGACGGGTCTGGTACACATCTTAGGACATGCAGCTTCATATGGTGAAGAAACAGAGACAGGTTTAGATTGACCAGTGAGACACGATTGGCCCTAAAGGGAAAGGCATCCACCTGATGAACCACATGGATTTATCTTGAGTGGCAATTGCCTTAATTCTTGCTGCATCATGATGTCCATGCGAGGGATTAACGTCTCAGATAACCACAGGCCGACTAATGATGGCTTTATTTCATAGCACCAAAATGTCACAGTCTGTGTGCTGTGCCTGATCCTACCCATCCCCGTCACCAACTATCATGGGAAATCTGGCGGGTGTCATCTTCTGCACATCCTCAGTTTTTAATCTCAGCTGCATGGCACTGGACTGATACATAAGAGCGTGTGATCCACTGCATCAGCCTGCCCGAATGTCCACCAGACACGTGGCCATGCCGCTGCTGCTCTGCTGGACTCTGCCACTGGTCACCTTGCTTCGCGTCTCCCTCGGCAGGTACACTCAGTCACCTCTTGTCTCAGGATAGTCCTACCTCATGTTTCATGTTTCCTTATGCCTTTGCAACTTTAGCTGTCTCCTTCCTCATTCCCATGGGTCTCATGCTGTTTGCCTACAGGAAAGTCATCAAGGCTGCCTAGTGACAAGTGAGATGGATCCATGCAATTGATCATACTGGGCAGCTTCAGATGAACTGGAGGCCCATGGGGACTGACTCAACCAGATGAGCCCAGATTTTCTCTGAAGAAGGAAAGGAAGTCTGTTAAGACCCTGGGTCTGATCGTGGGGTTCATCCTATTCTGTTGGCTTCCTTTTTTCAGTGTCAATATGGACCATCCTCTGAAGAGCTACAGCAACAACCCTGTGGTCCTGGGGCCTCCATGTGGTTTAGATATACTAACTCTTTGAGCCCTTTCCTCTATGTCTTATTTAACAAGAACTGTTTAACAAGACTGCGGGCTTTTAAGACAAGATTTATATTCGGCACTCTTTAGTAGACAAGCACATACTGTTGTTACCTTGAAGACCGTTCCAAGAGGACCATTGTGTAATGGCCTCATAATGTTAGCCAGTGCTGACATTCCTTGATGTTCTGACTTGCCATATGCAATCAGCAGCAAATTACTTATCTGTGCAACTGCTGACAGACAGATCACAAATTTTTGGTCAGAAAATTAGAGCAGCAGGGTTATTAGTCATTAGACTGAAGTCAAAGTAAATTTGGAGATGCGCAGATGGACAGAACAGTCTGTGTTTGTTTTTATGAGTCATTTTGTAGCATTAACCTCTGTAATGTGTTGTAATAATACTGTAACAATATAAAATTAAAATTAAATAGCATAGTGATACCAGAGAAACTCTGTTACAACCACTACAACTGTTATTAAAAAAATATTAATTGAAATCTGTCCCACGTTGAAAGTATTCATTTTCTAAACTCATTTTTGTTATACTTATTTGTTGCAATTTTTTTATTAATCGCATGTTTTTATATTGTGTTAATGGTTTTATTACTATGCTTGATTTTATTTTATAATCATGTTTAATTACATGCTTTTTTAAGTTGCAAATGCTTTGAGCTTTGGCGCTTATTTTGTATATTCTGCTGACATTTCAAGTGATCATAAATCATAAATAACCTAATAACCTAGGCAAATTCTGACTCCGGGCAAGAAGAGGGGCCACACGGGTGATCCTGAGCACAGCTAAGCAGACAGAGAAACTCAACAAGTGACAGATATCTTTTTTATTGAGATGTTATCTTCTAATGCCAACATAGAAAATATAGAAATATATAAAAATAGAAAATAATACATATTACATTTTCGCATGAACATATTTAAAACATCACAAAATATATGCAGGGGAATGATTACAAAGCATATGCAAACGTAGACATGTGCTGTAAAGTGTTGTGTAATTAAGACTATGAAAGATTAATTTGATCATTTGCATGAAAAGAATAGATGCATATTTTCTACATAACGTCATATAATGTCTTAAAACATTCAATGTAAATCAGTCAGATTACATCAGATTACTGTTCAGAGTTATATTTTTCTGCGCACTGCACTTAAAATATTTGGGGTCGAGCAATAATATAGTATTTCTAGTTCAGGCACATTTCATGGACTGAAATTATTGTTGATATCGTAGTCCTAGAATAATAATACTCTCAAAATACTGCAGTAAAAAACATGATAAAGGCCTCCCCGGCTCATTAACGTTGACCAGTTTTATTGAGACCTTACAGTACGTGGCTAAACAGGTAGGCCAGTGGGCAGCTCCAGCTCAGTGGAAAGTGTGGGGTCTCTCCTTTGAAGGTGAGTAAATAGCTTCCTGCTGGCTTCTTGTCCTTTGTGCTTCACCACATCAATCAGGCAACGTGCCCTGTCTGATTTGGTACTGTTCTCCTGAAGTATTGAGTCTTTCTCCTCATCATTTAAGACACCGTCCTCCAAGAGGTCATCCATCAGCTGTTTAATAACTTGTCTGGAGAGTCTCTCCACAAGTTTAGGCCTCACCCTGCCAAGCTCCTTATCTAGCAGAATAAAATACAAAAAAAAATCTGGTTAACATGGTTCATGTGCATGAACTATATTTAGTAAATAGTGATGTTCCTTTATCAACAGACGCACAACTTTCTCTGGACCCACAGAAGACTCTCCAGAACAATTTCAGAGAGCTGTAAACAGAATGTTTTAGTCTTAATGTCTTAAAATCATTATTTGTTCAGATTTAAATGATAGAGAATACAATAGGCTATTACAATGTATCACATTTGCGTTCTTAAACCAACTTCATTTACAATGTCAGTCACACCAACCATATGTTCAGCAGGTTTTTAAGCTTTACGGGAAAGATCTACAGCAGACATGAAAACACTTCAAACAATTGTAGTTCTTATAAATACTCATCATATGCAGTGTCTTACCAAAGCTCATCAGAGCATCACCGGCATTTTGATAGTCATCTGAAATAAAATGCAGAAAAATTAAATGTGGATATTTGATTGATTTTGTTGTTTTATGTTTTACATTCAGTAGCAGTAGCATTAGCATTTTAGCTCATCTACAGATATAGCTGGTACAAAGGTAGTGTAAATATTGTAATATCTATTTATAACTACTGACTTTTTCGAATCACACTGGTCCACACTGGTCCAGTTTCAGTTTCATGTCCGAGTGTGAGCTGGAAATTACTGTCCGGACTTTCAATGAACACTTCAAAGAAGTTTGGGACACTGCTTTCATACACAAGTTTTAATGTCTGTGAAAGAAAGAAAGAAAGAAAGAAAGAAAGAAAGAAAGAAAGAAAGAAAGGATATTCAGTTACCTCTTGCAGAGCAGAGCATGATTAAAACAAGCTTTTTAATCTGATCATAAGATGAATGAATAAAACTTTTTTATAATTGAAATTCAAACAACAAAAGAATCAATTATAAGTTAAAGCTGCAAGCAGCATTGGACGGGCCCTTGCACTCCCACCCAACTCGACGGGTTGGCACGTCGGAAGGCACCAGGCAGAAAGCGTGCGAGCCTTCGAAGCCTTCAAAACAGTTTGTTAAGTTGAGTTTAAGTTGAGCACACACATTAGCCAGAATTGGGACAAATGGTCAAATCTGACAGAGCGCCACTCCCACACCATTTCATCAAAATTCATAATTTTGATAACTTGTACTCAGGAAGTCTCTATGAACACATCTACCAAGTTTGAAGTCAATTGGATAAAATACCTAGGAGCAGTTCGTTCAAATAGGACCCCTTCTCAGCCAGCCTGAAACACCAAAAACCGGTGATTTTCATTGTCCATTTTAGCCCATTACTCCAAGAGACTTTTTTGTAGGTCTTTCCATGGTCTACAGTTTGGCTGAGGTTGCAAAATTGTTGTGTCCAAAATTGTGGCAGGGCTGCCTCAGAGAAAACATCAAGGGAGGCGTTATGGAGCAATTTTGCAATTTGCATCATATTCGTCTTAATAACCACAAGAAGTTTCAGACAGCTCGGACAAAGTACAAGAAAGCCCAACGGTTTTGCCTGAAAATCATCCAAAAAGTCAATGGAGTTTGTTTTTTTATCGAAAAAATCTGCACGTTTGTCTTTGGCGCGCCGTCACGGCCACGCCCTCTGATGAAAAGTTGAAATTCTTTCTCAGATGTCAACACCAAGGCCTTAACAACATCTCCACCTAGTTTGAGGAGGATATGGTCAATATTTTCCGAGCTGGACGTCATTTCGTAAAAGTGGTCTTTTCTGTTGCCACTAGGAGGCGCTGTGAAAATCACCAAATATTTTTATGGAAATGTATTCTAGGCCAGACTGCCATTATATATCTGAGGTTTGGTGAAGATTGGAGTATTTTTCGCAAAGTTATAGCACGTCGAAATTTCAACTGAAACGTAGGTGGCGCCGTAGAGCCATTTTTATACGTCCATGTGCGAGACCCCCAAAGTACGCTATTTTACGCCCGACTTTGGGGGGGTAGACAAATTTTCGTTAGTTTTCGAGGACATAGAGGCCGTCGAAAATGCGATTTACTTTGGGGAAGAAAATGACCATTCGAAAAACAATAGGGCCCTGCACACAGTGCGTGCTCGGCCCCTGATGATAACAAACCTTCAGTCACAGGGAGCTTGGATTAGTGTCATGTGGACAGACAGTCAGGCAGAGAGATGTGAAGTAGTTTCAGTGTGTTGCTCACATTGCTGGAATAACATGAGTGGAATCAGGCCAGCTGACAGTCTTGCCTGGGCCCGGGACGAGATAGTCGCTCTTTTTCCTTTTCCCTTGCTCTTCCTCTCCTCTGTTGTTCCTCTCTTCTGCTCCGCTGAAATTAAGTGTGCGATCAGACTCTGATCCATCCTGCTCAGACTGTCCGACGGGGCAGCGGACCCCTCCCGCATCACTCTCTTTCACCTGACTGCAGCTGGATCTCTCTGTCTGTCTCATCCTCTCGGGCGGAGCTACAAACTCAAGGCTTACAAGGCTGGTAAACGCTGGCTGAGCTGTTTCTCAACTGGCTTTTCTTTTTCTTTTTCTTTTTTTCCTCCCAAGCTTCTGTTTTCTTCTTCTCTTTTCTTGATCCCTGTTTCAAGGACAGTTAGGAAGAAAACAAATAAAAAGTTTTTATGTAACCCAAATATTACATTTTTTCCAGAAATAGGACTATTTTATTTATTTATTTTTTAATCACTACATAATTTAATGAGGCCCCAGTTCTGCCCACCCCCTACCTGGGCCCGGGACAGCAGACCTGTTTGTCCCCGCCTGTCGGCGGCATGAATGAAATGATACCTGATATCTTGCTGATAACCACCTGTGTTTCCTGGAGTGGGTTATGGTATTTCAGATATGCTTTACCTGCCAGCATCTATGCCAACACCCTGATATTATCTGCTGAACTGTCTCAGGGGCATATTTGCACAGCATGCACCTTGGGTTCTGTCTGGTGTGACAGATCCCTGCCTCTATCGTAATGTACTGAGTGTCTGTTCTTGTGCTGCCACACTGGCTGGTGTTTGGCTCCCCTGGTATCACTGCCAGTTCCTTTCTG
Organism: Nibea coibor; assembly: GCA_023373845.1. NCBI lineage: Eukaryota > Metazoa > Chordata > Actinopteri > Sciaenidae > Nibea > Nibea coibor. Next base: position 11,116,434 of record CM041739.1, on the reverse strand, counting down.
AGCCCCAGTCACGTATTGGACCATGCGCCTATTCATCTTAGCCCCTATCATGCCTGACCGGAGCCTCCATGTTGTACAGAGGCAGGTGATTGGCCAATAGTTGGATGGGTTAGCCTGAAAATTAATTATAATTATGTAATATGATATGAGTTATTTCCTAATTTATAGATATGGTCTATTTTATTCTTATTTATTAATGTGTCTGTCAGTACTAAATATCTCAAATTAAAGTCAGTCACACTTATTGAAATGGTAATTAATATGGTGATGGTTATAATACTGTGATTTCTTGTTTTGCCAGATGAGGAAGTGCCATGGATAGAGCGGCAATGTACACATGCTAAATCTACCCCCCTACAAAGATTTAAACTTCATAGTTGAGTAGCATGTTAAAAACTTTTGTTCTTTCAAAAGTAATGCTGCCATCAACATGAACACCTTATTGGTCTCTATCACTGTTTTATATGAGCCATGCTTGTGTTGTTTAATTGATCTCTATTAGCTACTGCAACATTTAACATCCAACATGACAATCTTATAAAATGTAACAAGCTACAGTTTGAATATAGAAATATGTATAGTATACAGTTAAGTTTGTCTTCAAATCCAATAAATCATCAGTGAATATTTTTCTGTTCTCCCTCAGGCCCCCGCCTCCCTTTTGTGGAAGATCGTTCTGCAGATTACCTGCTATATGATTTGGAACACTATACCATGTGAGTCACTCAACAAGAAAGTTCTGATGAAATCACGGCTCTCCCAACCTCAGAAGAGCAGATGAGGAAGCTGTTTGATTGTCTGACAGATGTTGTGAAAAGACCTCTTATTAAAGATCAATCTAACACTTACCTTCGGAACATATTTATTAAAATATGTTGCACTACCAGCATTGATCAGTGAGGCTAATTTATCTATCAAATTAAATAAATAAATAAACAAAATATACATTTCCTTAAGCCAAGTGGAAAGTGGAGAGTAAGCAATATAAGTCATGCTCTATCATTTCAGAAGTATTCCAGAGTGTTTAACGACAGATGAACTCAGCCAGAAAGGTGGTCGCAAGGAGGTCGCAAGGAATGTGACAGTGAGTAGATCCTTTGCCTTTGTGCCTCTCATCACATCTTCCTTTAATTGTCATAATTACTTGGATGGACTGACACATACAGTCAGGAGTCAGTATTTAAATCCATATAATTTAAAGAGTAAATATTTATATTACCCCAACAGGTGCTTTGACAGTACTTACCTTGTTCTCAAATATATATCTGAAATAAATGTGTCCTGAGTCCAAAGAAGAAAGTGCAAGCAGTAATTTTGAAGGAGCTAACTTTGAAGCTAACAACGCGAGATGAATAAATCTCTCTCTGCTCGGGGTGCAGAGTTATGTGACTTCAGCGTGTCATCGAGCCAACTTTTAGGACCGCCCAAAAAATCCTGGACTGAAAACTGGTGAAAAACTGTTTTACCCTCTAACTCTAACACATTTCAGTAATATATCATTCAAAGTCTTTTCACGTGTTCAATTCAGTTTAATTCAATTTTATTTATATAACGCCAAATCATAACAATATTATCTCATGACACTTTCTATACAGAGCAGGTCTAGGTCGTACTCTTCATAATATTATCTGCAGAGACTGAACAATTCCACCATGAGCAAGCACTATTTTCCAACATATTTAATGTATTTCCTTTATTTGGATCCTCAAACCAGTCAACGATGGCAAAAAGAAGTCAAACATCTCCTGAGCATGACTGGACTGAACTTGAGCCTGATGTGGATGCTCCAACTTACAGGTAAAACTTGTCTTCAAATACTGTCACAACAAACAGAGAAGGAAAGTTAACCAACTAAGCAATGCTTTATTACAATTATTATCACAGTTATTACAATAATTATACATTTACATTACACAGTAAATAATTAGCAGGCAGATTTTGTTTTCTGTTTGCATTAAGAGTGTTTCAAGCATCTATATTTGATCATTTCAGTTCAACTAAGACCCAAACTTGTTGTTTTCCCTTTCATAAATTAGACTACAGTCTACAGCAGGTAACTATGAATGCAGTGTCTCTGGCTTGCGCTGGGTTTGTAAAGAAAAGGTCAGCTTCGAGTACCAGTTTGGCTCTTGGGAGGAACATATGGAGAGAATTGAAACCATGCAGTACATGGCTGGAGGTCCCCTACTGGACATCACTGTCATTGCTGGAAAGTTTGAAGAAGTGTATCTGCCACACTGGATCTGCACAGGTGAACAGACTCAATGTATAAAAATAGCAACTTTACGTTTGATAGAGCATGTCTGTAAAATCCTTGGTGTGATTTGTGCAGATGACAACCCTGCAATCCTGGACAAGTTTGCAGTCCTACACATAGATACCTGTGGAGATGTGGTGGAACAAGTGTCTGAGGTCACGCCTTCCCATGTGAAGTTATTACAGCCAGTTTTCTCTCCAAGAGGAGTCCTGGTGAAAGCCGGCTTTCCAGTGAAAATTAACTGTAAAGTGTTAATATACAAGACCAACAAAGCCTTCCTCACTCTGCATGTTTACCTGATCCCTCGTGATCCTGCTCTGCAAAAGGTTACTGAATATCCTACAGTCACTGTGTCGATTCATAATACACAGACAGTAATGTTGGCTGCTGTAACCTTGAAGCTATTTTTCACCACAGGCAATCAACAAGCAGGCATTATCCAAGGGATACAAAATGATCGAGAAGCCACACCCGGAGAAATCCATGAAAATGCGAGACCGTTTCATCCTCACAGCTGATAAGGACGGTGCAGAAATTTGCCCAGAAGTACGGTTTGAACTGTTTATTCAATCAGTTAGTCACTTGTGGTCCAGAAATATACGATACTGAGGATGAGAGACTTTCAAGAGTTTTCAAAGATCATATTTTTTGCTAATTATTCTTGGCCTTTTATTTAAAAATCTCCAGATTCACTATTTGTGATTAAATGAGGACATTAACTAGAAAAGAGACAAAACACTCTCAAAACACAATCTGTCTGATTGTAATTGAATTTTTTATTTATTTATTTATTTATTTATTTTATTTTATTTATTTATTTTCTTTCTTTCTTTCTTTCTTTCTTTCTTTCTGTCTTTCTTTTGCAGACATTAAAACTTGTGTATGAAAGCAGTGACCCAAACTTCTTTGAAGTGTTCATTAAAAGTCCGGACAGTGATGTCCAGCTTACACTCAGACATGAAACTGAAACTGGACCAGTGTGGGACAGAGTGATTCGAAAAGGTCAGTGATTATAAATGGATATTACAATATTTACACTACAATATTTACTGAATGTAAAACATAAAACCACAAAATCAATTCAAATATCCACATTTTATTTTTCTGCATTTTATTTCAGATGACTATCAAAACACTGGTGATGCTCTGGTGAGATTTGGTAAGACACTGCTGAACATATTGGTACAATATGGTTGGTGTGACTGACATTATAAATGAAGTTGGTTTAAGAACACAAACATGATACATTGTAATAGCCTATTGTATTCTGGACAGAACATTAATATTGTGAAAACAGTAACAACAATCATTTAAATCTGAACAAATAATGATTTTAAGACATTAAGACTAAAACAATCTGTTTACAGCTCTCTGAAATTGTTCTGGAGAGTCTTCTGTGGGTCCAGAGAAAGTTGTGCAAAGTCTGTTGATAAAGGAACATCACTATTTACTAAATATAGTTCATGCCCATGAACCATGTTAACCAGATTTTTTTTTTTGCATTTTATTCTGCTAGATAAGGAGCTTGTCAGGGTGAGGCCTAAACTTGTGGAGAGAATCTCCAGACAAGTTATTAAACAGCTGCTGGATGACCTCTTGGAGGACGGTGTCTTAAATGATGAGGAGAAAGACTCAATACTTCAGGAGAACAGTACCAACTCAGACAGGGCACGTTGCCTGATTGACGTGGTGAAGCACAAAGGACAAGAAGCCAGCAGGAAGCTATTTACTCACCTTCAAAGGAGAGACCCCACACTTTACACTGAGCTGGAGCTGCCCACTGGCCTACCTGTTTAGCCATAAATATATATATATATATATATATATATATATATATATATATATATATATATATATATATATATATATATATATATATATATATATATATATATATATATATATATATATATATATAATTAATATAATAAAAAAATAATATTTGCAAAGTGATTCTTTCACTGTTTTTTGTCCAGACTGATAAACAGTCATTATACAGGAATGGTCCTTTCAACAGTGGAGCTGCAAGAGTCTCATGTAGGTGGATGTAGGAGGTCATGTAGTGGATGTCAGTTATTGTCTGTGATGTTGAGCAGTTTGTGGAGCTGCAGGGGCTCCAGTGCAGCCCCCCAGCAGCACAGAGCCAGCCTTCTCCATCAGATTGTTCCGTTTTTTGATGCTGCTGCAAAGAAGATTGCACTTGCAACAACCGACTGGTAAAACCTCTGTAACGTCTTGTTGCACAAATTAAAGCACTGGTTCCCAAAGTGAGGGTCGGGACCCCCTGGGCGTGTACCTATATGTAATACTGACAGTTATGGAAGAAATCAACTTTCAACAAATTGTGATTATTGTGTGCAGGGTTATGTTGGGTTCGGTTGTTATGTTTTTTAACTTCAGGTAGTTCTTCAGTAGAAGTGCCTCTGACGTCTTAGTTAGATGTGCTAACTTAATTTCTCATTTAAAGTTCTTAATTGTGTCGTGACCTCTATTTAGGGGATGTTTTTGAGCTGTACCTGTAAGGACACACTGTGTTTTATGTTCTGAGCATTTACCTACACTGTACATGCTCAGACTTGTAACATGCAGGAAAAACCTGACACAGACAAGAGCAGGGAAATACTTGCCAAGTTCAACACTGTAGCATGAAACAATGTGACAAATCATCTTGGACTACTAACGGCTGACATTTTTCACGTATGTGGGACTGACACATGACGAGGTGTATATGAGAGGAAAGGAAGGAGGAGGCGGGTATGGGCAGCAAATCAGCACGCCACTCCTCTTTTTTTATTTGTACTCCTTAACGTCGCCTCTTCTCTTTCACCAACATGGCTTTCTCTGGAAAATATGAGCTGGAGAGTCAAGACAAGTACGAGGAGTTTCTGGAAGCAATTGGTGCGCAGATTTTTACATTTGATCCCAGAGCTATGAATGGATAAAAGTGAGCTGTCATTCATTTAAACTTTGTTGAATCTCCTGTCACAGGCCTTCTCAATGCCAAGACGGACCACAAAGTGGTAACAGAAGTGGTTCAGGATGGAAATAAGTTCACCTGGACTCAGAGCATTCCCAACTGGACCTGGTCCAATACGTTCAGCGTTGGTGAGGAATGTGAGCTGACGACAATGACGGGCTCCAAATTCAAGGTGAGTTAAAAACGGGAGCTGGAGGAGCTGATCAATAATCCTGAAACTTTCATGCTGTCGAGCTCATTGGCTTTATCCCTCTGTGACCTCTGTAGGCTCCTGTCACCTTGGAAGGCGGCAAGATTTCAGTGCAGTTTCCTCAGTACCATTTCACAGCAGAGCTCGTCGAAGACAAGCTAGTAATGGTAAGAGAGGCAACCGCTTCGCATGAGCTAAAGCAGTGATACTCCATGAGACAGATTCTCTCCAAATATGTTCATTAATCTGCATAAAAAATGTAGTTTATTGTATTCTTATTTTATCTTACTGTCTCTTTCCACGTCCTCTAGCGTTGCATAATTCCAGGAGAGAAGGGCGTGACTTTCAAAAGAATCAGCAAGAGGATCTAATGCTGCGAGACTCAACACGCTTCAATGGAGAAGAGGCTGCAGGATGTAAAACAGTTACCGAATGAGAGGAGCAAAGTAGCTGTCCGTAGTGAGGAAAAAGTGGAACAGCATTTTCTTGATTTGCCTTCAGATCGGGCTTGATAGAAGTGACAAAACTACGTACTGTATTTCTACAAGGATGAAACAATTTGTCTGCACTTGAGTCTATGTGTGATCCAATAAAAATCACCTAAATATAGCCTGAGACTTTCACGTATTTTCTGTGCGATTTGTTATATTCACTGCAAAGATAAGAAGGTAAAACACACGTTTAAAGATGTATTTGGGGTGTATGTGCAGAAACTGTGAATGTAAGCTGTGGCTGTGGCAACAGGAGCCGGCGTAATTTAAAATGCCGAGTTAAAAAGAGGTTGAAGTCAGACTGACATTAGAATAAACTCTCTGTGACATAATTCGAACCTTGAAATATTTACAGTAACTGAGCAAAAACTTGTTTTATTTAAATCTCACGCACACATATTCATTTGGTCACATTTGTGTTGAACTCAATGCGCTTTGTCACCAGCGAACTTGGCGGTGTAAGTGTGATCCATCCAAAGTGACAGTGGTCCGATCAAACCGCAGCGGAACCAAGACACACGATGTGTTTAAACAACTACAACTAAGATACCATAAGGCATTTTAGAGGAAACAAACATGAAATGACCTTGAATGTCTCGCCATCCACAGTTTCCATTTCTCTAACTGCTGATCTGCAGTCAGTTCTCTCTTGCACATGCAGCACAATAAGCAAATTAATACCATTTTATTCCCACAAACAGTCAGGTTTACCCAATATTCAGCACATAAATCCTTGAACAGTAACTAAAGATGTTCTGTGCCACTGTGTTATTCAGAGCTAAGGCAAATAAATTCAAGGATATTCAAGAAATAATGATTTCTCTGTGGAGAGAGAGGACACGCCTCAGGTTCTTAAACCTCATGTGAAGGTTGGACCAAAAAAAAAAGAAGAACATTAAGAAACAGTCCAGCATATGATCCCTATAAAACCTCAACTTGAACTTTACAAATCAGGTTGTGCGTGGCTTGAATAAACAAGATCTAACATGTTTATAAGTGAGCTCTGGAGGCGTTCGGAGGAACAGAACAAGACTATATGTTTCGTCCTGTTTCCAGCCTTTATGCTAGACTAAGATAACTGGCTGTTAGCTGTACAGTCATGAGGGTGGTATCATCATCTTCTCGTGTAATGACATGTCACTAGCAGCAAAGCAAATCAAGCGAAATCCTGTAATGATCATCATCCTGTCGTTTCACATTCGTCAAATAAGAGATCAGATGATGAGGACTAAACAAGAGAGATCATGATGGTGGTTCTTCCTTGTGGTCAGGGAAACAAAACACACCACTGGATCTTTTTATACTGGATACAGTACAAGTGTCTTCTGCACTTTCTTATTTTTATTTTGCAGAGACTATATCCACCGTTCGTCACGCAGCAAGCTATCCACTTTTTGAACAGAGTCATGCTCAAAGAGTGTGTCAACAACCCTATCTGGTTATCTCGAGGCATGTTCCCTGTAAACTACGTCGGTCTGTCTGATTCGCTGTTCCATCTGTGGTGTTTACATAAAAAGCTGAATTTCCTCCTCTATGAAAGCCTGCACACCAGCTGTTATGACACCAACATACCCGTTATACTGGAGCAGGCCACCATTTGAAGACCAAATGCTGCAGTGAAGGCCGGGAAGGAAGACTCTGACTGACTCTCAGAGCGCTGGAAGAACACTGAAAAGTGTACACTGGAATCGTCCTTTATCCTACAGCTGTTTTCATCTGGTTCTGTTGCCTTCTTGTGATTATTGCTGTCTTCTTCTTTCAAATGCAAATAAACAAAATTAAACCAAATATGTGCTGGAGAGGTCAGACCTCATCAGTATTACTGTAAGCAAAAATGAACCGCTGCAGGCACAACAGCTGAGCGGTGCAGGGCTTTGGCTCAGACCAGGTGGTAGAATATATTCTAATCCATCTTTTTAATAGATATTTGATTAATGTGAACTGCGGCTTCACGCAATATCAGGAACAGATGTGCTAACTAATACAAAGCAATAGCTCAGGATGAAAGAAAAACTATTTATTCAGGTTGTTGCCATTTGATGTAAAGTCAGAGTCTGCTTCCAGACCTCGTATTATTTTCAGCAATTAGAATATTAATGAATAAATGAAATGATGAAAATCATGAGCAAAATGAAAAAGCCACAAGCTAACATGTACGCGAGCATCCAAGAAACCTGAGTAAATCTACCCAGAGTAAAGGACTCAAATGACACAGAAGAAGAAACATTTATGGAGCGACGCCTGTGACTACTTCACATGTGCACACGTGACATGCCTCGCACTCCACAATCATCCAATCCAAACCTACCCCCTCAATTTGGCGGTCTATTCAACCTCCAAATTTTCTCATCTCTACATCTAATCTGTCAGTATAATTACTGCTCTTCATCAGCCATCACCGCCCACCTGTTCTTCAGTCCCATGATCACCCAGGCCCCCAGCTGCAGGCTCCGGGAGGTTAAAGACATTTGCTCACCTCACTCGCTCCTCAATATCTTTGTCTATACATATCTAGTGGGGGTGATGAGGTCGGAGCCTAGACGCCAAACTCTAACTGCATCTGCTGCTGCAATAAAACATTTAAAGTATGTGTAAATATGTTGGAAAATAGTAGATGAAAACATGTGAAAAGACTTTGAACGATATATTACTGAAATGAGGAGTTACAGGTTCAAACAGTTTTTCAATCCAGGATTTTTTGGGCGGTCCTAAAGGGCGGCTCGATGACACGCTGAGGCCACCCTGAGCAAACCCCGGCACCACTAACAGAGCGATACAGATGAATTCAGCTCACTCTGCTGCCTTGAGCGTATAGCTGTTGATACTGCCGTTAATGTGTCACAAACAGCTACATTGTTCCCAGTGCCTACAGTCTTGACACCCTTCTCCTGGCTGCACTTTCCCATTGTCACCACTAAGGGGCGCACTCGTATCTCAATAAAAACACCAGAGGGGCTCCACAAAGCAACCCTGGGTAATCTATTTCAGTGTGTTTTTGTGTTAATAATATTCACTCATTCCTCTGTCCTACCGCAATTTTGCGATATAAATCTTCAACTTATGCTTAGTGCTCAGCAGTGAGCAGTTTGCTCCTTTAATGAAGCGTTGCTGCGGTGCATAGTGGCAAAGCAATGAGAATAAGTCTCCATTTAGTCATTAATCTGTGTCCCAGTGAAAACGCCAACACTCTGTAACAAACAGACTCATTCATCCACCCGCCCTGGACTGTTAACATGCTGCATTTCATCATGAAACACAGAAAAAGGAGAATGAATCTCTACAGCTGTTTTATGGCAGGAACCCTACGTAAGGTGTCATATCACAGGGTCCCCTCATACAGCTCTGCTTTTGACATTATAAGAAAGGATGGCAGCTTTTTGGTCACGCGTTCTTAGGAGGATTAAAAGTGAATATTCATGATGCAGACTGGACTTTTTCAAAAGCTTAAATTCAGTGGCCTGGTTTCACTTCTTGACTTTTGAATCACTGAGAATAAGACATGACCTAAACAACAGCAAGGCCCCGTAAAAACACCACCTCCTTTCATGATGCTTTTATCTTCTCCTCATCAGCTTCAACCCAAATCAAAGAGCGTTAATGACATTTTGGTTGTTGACACTCATTGGTTACCGTATCATTTCCATAATAATGTCTCCTCTTTAAAAGTGCTGTCAACAAACATCTGCAGAGGTTTATCTGTTGAGTACAATAGAGATTGTGCTAATATCTTTAAAGGGTGTGTGTACAATTATCAGCTGATACAAAGAAGACCTAAAGGTGAGTTTTATTACCTGATCTTGTGATCCTCTCTTTAACAGAGGATCTGTATCAAACATCTAGTTGCTAAACATTCAACTTTGCATAAGGCAAACGTGATAAATGTTTATGAGTTTCAAACAAACAGAAAATCTTTGTGTTAAGCTAATTATGAATACACAAGAGGAAGTCTGTGTTCTCCAAAGGATCTCTACAATAACGCAGATTCATTTAAATGTAGGTTTAAAGCACACGTACCACAAACTTAAGGTGAGCAGCCTTCCCTGCACCCCTCCCCGTTTTCCAAATTCTTCCTGGAGGGCACATAAAAGGAAGCCTGCTTCTTTAACCCCCCACATGCAAAAGCTTACAGGAGGCTGTGAGACTGATCCATTATCAAACTGACAGCTATGAGCACTCCCCCTTGTCTCCACCCACTCCACCTCCCTTTACAGATGAGCTGCTTAACATTTAGAGGTCTTGAGATCGTCTTTGTAATATCAACATCAATAGAGCGCATGTTAAAAACACCCAAACTGTGTGCGTGCGAGCACATCCAAATACTGATTCCTCTTTAATCTGTATGCCAAGTTAATTACTTTTTGATCAGGATTATGTGAAGCGGCATTGTGTAGCTTTATTTTTTAGAAGTCTCTTATCTAACTTAATGCTAATTAAAGATCAGCGAGTGATATGATTAGGCGTTACCACATGATTATGCTCCAGATTTATGACTCAGGGAAAAAAAAAAGCTCTCCAGTTTCATAATAAAATAAAAACTCTGCTGTGAGTGTGAGGGTCAAACATATCCGCAGTCCTCTGTGCTGCGTTCAGCATAAAAAGGGCGGGCAATTTGCAAGCATTATAGAGGACTATAATGTCTCGTGTGAGAGGGAGCCTCGTCACTGAATAGATTTCTATATATCAAAACGCTGTGAAACACAGAGAGCTGTGATGGAGCTGCAGAGGCGGAGTTAAGAAGCAGAAGAGAGACTGAACTTCTTTCTCAAATGCTGAATAAAAACTTTGTCTGCAGCCAGAAAAAGTAGTAGCAGCTCACAGATACAGTATTCCACCCATTGTTACGAGCGCGGGAGTGTCAGATTAAATTATTTTCTTTTTGATTTGACCTCATACAAAGTGCTTTAGTCAGCAGAGGGTAATGTATGCACAAGCTTTGCAGAAGCAGAAGCAGCCAAAAAAAGAAACATAAAACACACACAAGAACTCAACTATGAGAAAATATTGTGCATTTGAGTGTTAAGTGACAGTAAAGTATTAAAGAAATATACTTAGTGTATAAAAAGTGAGGAGTTTATTTATTTATAAGAAGAAATTTGAGTTTTAAGTTTAACAACCTTCATATTTATATAGAATATTTGCACATCATGCAAATCTTAAACTGTAACCACCAACTACAGCTGTCAAATGTAATGGAGTAAAAAAGTATATTTTCTCTGATATGTTGTGTAGAAGTATTAAAGTATGGAAGCCATTATCAGCATAAAAACCATAAAATTGGATTAAAGCACAACACTCAAATTAATGTACTTAGTCACAGTCCGCTACCAGCTTCACTTTGGTTTAATACTACACTGTTTTAATGAATAATGTGTTGCACTGACAGCATGTGGTCACAGCTGGAGGACTGTGTAAAACCTGCTGGGCTCGTCACTGGAGCTGGATGCACCGTCTTCAATCTGAACCAACGGGGGCGATGCAGCGGAAACCGTCATTTCCCTAAAAGCTGCAGGCGACCTTTGAGAAGAAACACACCTCTCCGAAAACTCAGTTCACTTGTGTGTTTATTTTCCCATGGCACATTATGATCAAAGAGTTCCCTCCATCATTCAGTGTCACATAAACCGAGACTACAAATTGGTACAAAATAATACAAAAATATAAATTGGAAGTTTGCGGTGTCGTTTCGTTACTATCACATGAGACAAAGTGTTGTTTGGTGTGAGTGACATCAGCGCCTCTCACGGCTGTGGGTGGGGGGGGGGGAAATGCACGGTAGATCTCTAAGACAGCTAAAAAGACAAAAGCATTCAGTAATTATCTATCAGTCAAAGGAGGCGGCTGCAATATGCAACATATTCATTGTGTTCAGAGCCCGCTGCCCTGTGGAGATCAAGCTAGAGCAACTCAAATCACACAATTATCAAAAATAAGTTACAAAAGATGAACCAGTGGTGTACACGAGACAGTGATGGCTGTGGTCAGTTTAAACAGGAAAAAAAAAACAATATATATTGCACCTTTGACACCTCAGTGAGAAATTACCCATGAATTATGAGGAAAAGAGCAAGATGAACTTTAAAAAAAAAACAACTATCACACCAACAGCATTCATCCGCAGAATCAAAAAAACCTTTAACTAAATTACACAGAAAGGGAATGTAAAAAATACAAAACAAAACTGTACATAAGAAGTTAAACGAAAAGGTAAAGTATCATAGTTCAGTGGTGGGAAAAGGTTTGGGAGTGTTCAGAAGGCTTCATGTAGTGTTAATCTGACAAAGTTCACAGCTCGAACACTGAATCTGCCGAGGACGAGGCCCGACGTGATGAGAGGACGTCTCGTCCTCAGCAGAGTGAATGAGAGAGGTGAGAAACAGCAACTGTTACATCATATATTAAGCTCACCGAGCAGCTGTTATCCCAGAAGTTTGGGTCCACAGTAAGCCTATGACAATTAGTGGATTTATCGATCAGTGAATACAGAGAAAAGTAATTTTTTTCAAGCAAAAAACTCCCCAATTTTTTTCTGGTTTCAGCTTCTCAAATGTGAGAATTTGCTGCTTTTCTTTGTCATAAAATGATAGCGAACTGAATATCTTTGGGTTGTGGACTTCTGGTCCTAAAATAAATGTGTAATTTGAATAGATCACCTTGAGATGTGGGAAATTATGACAGGCATTCCTATCATTTTTTTTTTTTTTTTTTTTTTTAAAAAAGGTGAACATTAAATCCAGGGAGGTTACAATTAGGGTTACAATTCAGTCAGCAACATCTCAGAAACTGGGCTCCATGGTCATTTTACGGCATCACCATGGTAACTAGCGGGCAACCCTTGTGACTGTCGCTGGGAATCTGGATGTGTTTATACTTTAAACAGGAAGTGGAAGATTGGGCATCGCAGTTTTAGAAATCTGGGAAACAATTACCGTCGACTGGCTGCAGATGTTTTGTGTGTGAAACCAGCGACCACGAGGTTGTTCCACTACGATGCAGACCTGACTGTTTCGTGCATTCAGTTACTGACTTGGAGTATGGTCCAGTGATGAAGAAGGGGGGGAATACTCCAGCCCCCGCAGACGCTGCATTAGCATCCACTTTAAAGCATAATAGCACAGAAAAACTGGAAGGCTGCTAGCTTCAGCCTTGAAACCTGAGCCTGAATACACAGTTTCTATGAACAAGCACAAAGAAAACTAAAATTAAATCAATGGTGTGTTTCTAAGCTGGTATAAAAAATTAAAAAAGAACAAGCTACACTACATCAAACAAAAATTAAAAATAAAATGGTCATAAATAAAAGCTATGGCATGTTTCAATGGCATCATATTCAAGTAATCTTGTTCAAGTCCCTGATACTTAGTGGTTCATGTAAACATTGGAGTCATTAACACAGACACAGAACCAACAGTTCATAAGAAAGGCAGCAGCAATTCATATATACAATAAACAACTGACGTCCATGTGTCCTTCACCGTGCTGGTCCAGTCACATCCGTTTGTGTTAAATTCTTTGAGCGGTGCCGAAGAGGACACTGAAATTAAAACTTTAGTACGACAAAGCCTGCAGCTGCCACATTTTCACCCCACGTGTGTGATGGCTCCGCCACGAGGCTCGACTTTGGAGATGGGAGAGAGAGAGAGGACAGTAAAAGAAAAAAAGAAAACCCGAAACACTGCAGGCATGTTGGAGCTGTGGACTTCACCTGCTGTGCTCAAAACAATGAATTCTTCGTCCCCTCTGAGGGCTTATGTTGTGAGGAATTCCCAGAGGGGCCCTTCAGCTCCAACAGAGACTACAGGAGTTAGATCAATGTTCGCTGACATTCAGGAGACACGACCGACATACAACAGCCTTTTTGCTTCCTGACAAGTCATCGACAAGCATCTATTTTTTTTTTTTGTCTTCTCTCTTAAATGGTGGCTCAAGAAATATATCAGCCAATTTTTTCCTCTAAAATGTGTTCAATTTTTGGGGGATTAGAAATAATTTTTTTTAAACGACATCAAGCAGCAAGAGATCCATATCACAGATACTTTGTGTTCTGCGCACTTCTAAAATTGGCTCAGCTATCACACAACTGAGAACAGGCACTGAATGAGGTGGGTGTTAGATCACACTGCTGCTTTCATCTCATTCACAGTGATGACAGTCTCATGATAAAAGATTTAGAAAAACAAGTTCAGAATATGGCAATAACATTTTTGTAATGCCTCGGTAATTCATACGAGTCTCTGGAGCATCACGTCAATGTGATGACTTCCACCGGGTCTGTCTTGCCTTTGGACCTCTGCTTGCGTTTGAGGCGTCTCTGCGAGAGGGACGGGGGAGCTGGACAAGCTGAAGGTGTTGCGGAGCTGACGGAGAGAGAGAGGAGGTCTGTAAAGGGGTATTTTGGGGTAGGGATTTGGGACGGAAGCATAGCTGTGCACTCCCGCAGGGGTTTGTGTTCCCTCTCCGTCTCCTGGCGTCACCTGTCAAAGCAGCCGGCTGCAAAAGTGTGATGAGCCCCCAGGTAGCCGCCGCTGTAGGCCATGCTCAGACAGTGGCGGGGCTCCCCAGCGAGGGCCATCTGCACAGAAATGGGACCCTGCAGCGGCAGCGCACGGGCCCCCGGCTGTAGACCAGAGGTCAGGCTCGGGTAGGAGGGGAACCCACTCCCAGGAGTCATGGAAGAAGCCCCAGTGAGGAGACCCATCCTGTGGCTCTGAATGAAGTCCTGAGACATGTTTACCACAGGCCCCAAAGCCTGGGAGTCAGCTAGCGCCTGCAGCTGAGACAGGGACGGGGAATGTTGGGTAAGGTGTGGGAAGCCATCCGGCTGAAACAGCAGCTGTGGTGTGGAGGAGGTGGAGGAGGAAGAGGAAGATGCTGGTCTCTGGATGGCTGACACTGGAGAGAGGTGGGAGGTCTGGGGCTGAGATTGCAGAGAGGAGGGCCGGTGAGGAGGAGTGGATTTGGTCTTGTTGGCCTCCTTAACGTCGTTATCATGAGCACTGCGGGGAGGAAAGGAACACATATGAAGGATGAAAAATATAAAGGCCATTGTTGCACTGCAAGGACAGCGCAAAGTGTGTGCATTCCTGAGTAAAAGATCTATCCACACGCACATAAACCCTTTAACAGTTTATAGAGATCAGTTAGTATCAACCTTTTTCACTCCCACGCAATTAGTTTGAACACGTGCAAACAATTACACTTACACAGATGCACACAAATAAACACACACACGCGCCACCCGCTGACCAAGAAATGTGCAACTTAATTACAGTCGTTAAATTACACAGCAGAGAGGCGATCGGCTAAGATTAGAAGATGGACAAGCTTTGCTGGATGATTCGTTTTATAATCCAAAACCATGGCAACTAATAATATAGAGAGACAGGGGCCATAATGTCATCTACCTTGAGAAGAGAGTCTTGTTTCTGTTTTTTCTCTACTCAAGTGTGTGCATGTGTGTGTGTTGCTTACAGTAGCATGAGCTCAATGCACTGAGTGAGGTGGTCCCATGTGTAGCCTGTTAGGAGATGTAGAGCAGTCGTCCAGCTTGGAGAAATCTGAAGGCAAATACGAGACGCTGCCACACACGCAGCGGCAACCTGGGATGGTCGGAAACTCAGGAAGGCGTGATCTAGAAGAGCACAGAGACAAAGAACTTCATAAATTATTTAAGCAAACTACCAATGGCTAATACATTAATGTCCAAGGCTTCTGGAAAAAAAAACAAAATCTAGTTCAGGGGAGGGTGTCATGCCAGAACTGGTGCTGAAAAGGCTGAAAGGCAGACTCCGAGCCAGGCTTCTTGCTGTTGGGACTTGTAAGTAACATTAGCGGGCTGCCTTGTTGCACCTGCATGATGTTTGGCTGTTAGCAAAGTTGTTGACTCACTAGTTTTTTATTATGTAATCATAACAAACACACATACAGTTGTCCATATTCATGATAGTGTTACTACGCTGAGGTCTGTTGCTTTAACCCACCTTGCAGTGAGACTTCCAGAAAGTAGTGAGTGTATTTGTCCATGAAAGCCTTGGTCTTGGAGAGAGAGGAGAGGGGCCAACCATTGTATAGGTCACCCTCCTGCACCGAGGCATGGAGGTAGTAGTCAATAAAGTGGGCAGGTGTGGGCATGCACAGGTTCCAGCCAAAGGTCTCCAGCAGCAGAAGCTCCATTTTGATCAGATCCTTCTTGTTGAGAACCAGGTTCAGGCTGCACATAAAGCCCAGAGAGTTCAGCTGCTCCAGTTTGGGAACCCGGTCCTCCTTCTCCTCAAATTTACCTGGAAAGAAAGGAAGAGATACAGCAACGTTACTGAACAGTGTTTTGTGCAGCTCAGCAGTTTGAGGTAATAAGATATGTCAGCTCATAGACTCGTAGACTGAATGTCCACGTGCCTAACTGATCAGACAGTTGAATTTAATCATTTACATTTATAAATGAACAAGGGTTTGTCTGCTGTGTTGGCCTTACAAGATGTTCCAAAATAAATTAATAAAAAGTGAAGCAGCTGAACAGACGACACAGTGTTAGGCCTGGATTAGGTTTCATCATAGGTTGCAAACCCTCAAGTCTATGAATGCAGTACTTGTGCTTTCATTTTCATTTTATTTTCACAATCATGCGAAAACACATTATCCCATTAAAATGTATTTTCTGCAGAGCTGTCAGAGTCAATTACCAGATTAGTTAAGCAACAAAAATTTTTTCTGCAACAAATTTGACAATTAATCATTTAAAGTTAACAAGTGCTTCAAACAAAAAATCAAACAAGCCACCTGTAACAGTAACCATCTGTCAATCAAAGCAGCCACGCTGTTAATTATGCATAACTTTAAGTTTTAATATAATTTGAATGGGTGAGTTACATAAAAATTCAGCCTCAGTACAGTTGTCATGAACGGGGAAATTAGCTATAGAGACCAAAACTGTTTCTGTACCAGGCTGTTAACATGTTTATTTCTGCTGTGAAGTTGGACATTTTAACATGGGGACTTATGGAGACTGACTCATTCTGTAGCCAGCCTCAAGTGGATGTTTGGGTAACTGCAGTTTTTGGCACTTCACAGCCACAGAGGTTGCTACAACACAGTTGGATGGAAAAAAAGAAATATACTATATAATTAATGGAGCCACAGAGGTCATTTACAAACTATGATGTTAGATAACTACCGGTAGTACTTTTTATGTTTGTAGTTCTAAATAGGAGAAGGAAACATTTCAACAATAAATGTTGCCTTGTTCTGTTAAAAACTGGCATCTTGCAGAAGAATGTTTATTAATTGCTTTCCCTCTGTATTACAATGAACATCATAGTCTGCAGCCACATGGAGAAGGTTTATTGTCAGCCCTAAAGAGTCTTTACTCCAGTTTCCACAAAACCTAACAAGTGCCTGCTAAGCATTAGCAATTAAGCCGACTATTACTGAACATCTGGTCATAAAGCTGAGCTATTACGCTAACAGGGAAGCGTCACTACGGGCTTACAAAGTGTGGGGGCACTAGTGTGGACTTTCTATGAAAAAGCCAGTCAGCTCGATCTCTAATATTTGTCCCTCTCGCTCACTCCTGATCCTCACAGAAATTACAGCAGTGCCATTATAGTGAACCCCCTCCCACACCAGAGACATCCTCCTTTTCCATGGCAACAGCCCCGAGGCCTCGGAGGTCCATGAGACCAATGAAGAGGGGCGATTCTGCCTTTAATCCACGGGTCCAACAGGCCTCCTCTGCTCAAAGTTTAAAGAATGAGGCTGGAGGAGGTGTCAGGTTACTCCGATACAGCCTTCACTCTAAATATGTGCCTCAGCTATGCACAGCTTTACGTGGGAAGATGTGGGGACACATTGTGGACTGACTTCTCTCAAAATGATATTTCAGTACTTGTGAATACACATTATATATAAATGCTTTATTAAAACACAACAATGTAGTTGTGAACACAAATTCCCTTTTTATATATCTCTGTTTTATGCTGCTTTTTTGTAGTACATCATTAGCTAGTTTGATACTTTATTCTAATTTAAATACTTGAATATCTGTTCACACATTTTGTGTGTGTAGTAGATGAAGAGCTACAACTGATAATCACAGTCCAATCACGCAATATACAGACAAATGATTAAAAACAAACTTGAACTGTATTCATGTATTTGTCAACAACTATAACTCCTCCACACTAATACACAGATGAGATCTCTCCAGAATTAATAGAGTACGTATGTTACAATGAGTCCAAGAGTAAACAAAAAAAGTTTATTAACCTGATTACAAGACGACATTTGCAGCAGCAAAATGAGGCCTTCAAACAATTACACACATTCACACTGCTGACAAAGTGTCAGCAGTGCAGACTTACTTTGGATTATATCCATTGACAAGTTACGCCTCTGCTTTGTCAAAATATGCATCCAGCTGGGAATTACAACAACCTCTCTGTTGGTTGGAAGCTTGTCCCCTAATCTAAAACCATGGCAACCAAACATTAAAAATAGGAGCTTTATTGACCTTTCCCAGCTGCAATTAGAAGTGGGACACTTATCTGCACAGCTACTGTGGCTGTTTTTTCATGGGCCCACGTTTTAAGGAGTGGAGCGTCTTCCTGCCGAGTGCGAGTTTTACCACTGATGTTGTGACCGACCATTAAGCAGGGCAAGAGAGAGGAAGAGAGAGGGAATGGCTGCAGGAGAATGAGGGGTGGGGTGTGGGGGATCTGCAGCCCAACAGGCCATGGGGGTAATTAGCAGAGAGGCAATAATGGCATCTCTCCACCTGAACAGGAAGTACAATGAAACAGGGCTGTTTACGCCTACCAGCACTCGTTCCACAGCTCAGTCCACACTCTGTCACCCTCATATCCTCTGGATCAGGGCTCTGTCTACTGCTAGACTGCTATGTCCACATAGACGCTGCCATAAAACGCCATCAATGCCCCCAATCTCCTCACAACCCCAGCCTCTTTGATCTCCAGAAAGACACAGAGTAAGTCAATCTCCTTATTGTCCTCTTTGATTACTCGTCTGGTTTACTGCAGTGGGTGACTGGGCACATGAGAGACATGAGATGCCCAAAAGCTTTGAAAACAAAAAAACAAAGCAACTTCAGAGAGACCCACAGAAGTACAGTATTATTAGAGCCACAAACTGGTTTCATTTACTGTCAAAAGAACGGACTCCTGTGTGTATTACAGCCTGTATGACAAAACAGTGGATTCATTCTTTTCATCGAGTTGGCACAGCAGGGGTGAAGCCACAGAGGGCTCCAGCAAAAACAACGGGCTATTAGAGCCGAAAAAACTCGGCAGCACAATCCAACATCGTCACGCAAAAGGGCCAGGTATCTTTTAAAATACTTAGGGCTGCCACCAAATATTATTTGCATTGATGTCAGTTGATTCTTAATTGTTTGATTAATTGTTCTGTCTACGTTACAGAGAACAAGATGACTTCAAACTGCTTGTTTTGTCTTACCAGCATAAATCACAAAGACATTTTCTGTGACAGAGAAGAAAGATCAAGAAAATCGGAAAATAACTTTTGATATCTGGACAGAATACATTTCTTTAAAAATGGCTTAAAATGATGAATTGATTGTGTGCCAATATGAGCGTCAGTTAGCAGAGCGGTAGCAAAATATTCAAGACTTTAGGGAAACACAAGCAGGACCTTTTTTACCCTTTCCCCTTAATAAAAATGTGCCAAACTTATCAAGGGAATTTGTGTTTAATGTCTCATAAAAAGACAACAATGTTTTAAATTGTGCTTGATCATCTGAAAATAAGAATCTGTATGCTTTTGTTACCTTAGAGTGAGCCTTTTATATCTACAGATATAAATACAGACGCTGTGGGTCAGAGTCTACCATGTTGAACTGGCGTGTTTCTACAGTAGCCCAGAACAAACTAAACACTGGCTCCTCTAAATTGGGCCTTTTACATTTTCCACGCATTTTGCGGCGACCATAGTTTCTCCTTAACACTATCAAGAAAACAAGATTGTAATCAGCGGCAATGCTGCTAGATGCCATTAAATCCCTCACATTCAACCTGTACCTGAATCACACCGCATTGGTAAATGAAAAACAAGCGCACATACCAATCTGCATACCTTGTTGTATGGTGTTCATTTTACCTAACAAGTTGCACAATCCGATCCTTAAAAAATATAAACCCTCGTTTAGTGTACCAGTGTTTGATAAGCCTTTAAACTGGACTTCCTGATTTGTAGATCATCCTCTCACCGATACCCTGAAGCAACATGCCCACACTGAAGCAGCCCCCTGTACTGTTTTACTGTGTGAATGAGGCCTGAAACATTCCTCGCCTGTGAGTTCAGCCTACCTGGAATGCAGGCGGCTAAGTGATCCTATCTTCAGTCAGCGATCTGGGAAGAAACACTGATGAAGAAAAAAAAAAAAAGCTTCCTTTTCATCTACACCAACTACCTTTCCACACACCGCAACTACAGGCCACCTCTCCTTTCTCACTGCTCCCACAGGTGATGGTGATGATGAGAAAAGGTCGAGTAAACAGGGAAAAGTTAAAGGTCAGGGGTTAGGGAGAGGTAAAGCCAGGATGCAGGGGCCTGCCCCCAGGTGTGCCGTTTGGGGAAGATGAATTGGGGGTGGGGAGAGGATTTCGAGTGATAGGGGCTGTTTGGAAACCTGAGAGCTGTATTCTTGCAGAGAGAGAAAGGCCTCTGTTTCTGTTACTCTTCAGCGTGCAGACATCATGTAATTCTAGCTCATTTCAACCAGTCCTCTAAATAGTTAAGCTCCTCAAAAAGACATGTAACGTGACCAAAATCAACTATGCTTGATAACAGTTTGATCACCCAAGAGAAAACCTAAATCTACCTCCAAAAGAAATCCATAAATCAGTATTAAAAAGTAAGCAGAGATCATATCTCTATAAGTGTGATGATGGATATTTTGTTAAACTATTAACAAATGAAAAACTGAGCCTTTACCTTCTATCTAAACTCCTATGGACTACTACATTTTGATAATTACCTTGCACATTTAAAATATTTTGCATAGACTGTACAGCTGCTTTCATCCTAAAAACACGTTGTGTATATTTATATTGTTTATATTTTTATACTTGACTTTATCTTCTTTGCATTCTTAGATTTTTACTTCAATGTCTGTTATGCACCTAAAACACCAAGACAAATTCCTTGCATGTGAAAACCTCTTTGACAATAAACCTGAATCTGATTCACAGCACAGAACCAGTGGTTAGTCATCTCTGAAGATATCTTCTTCGTCAAACATCTTGCTAGATTTAGGTGAAGACTTGGGGTCAACCTTCATTCTCTTCCTCATTCTCTACTTCTTTTTCTCCTCGACTTGACAGCCATGGAGGAATTTCCTCTGCTCTTTACACTCTTTTTATTTGCTGGTTCATCTTTCATTGGGGGTGTGAAATTGGTCACAGCTCCATCACAGAATCTCCGTGTTGCCACCCCTGGCCCCGGCAGCTCTCACAATGTAGACCCGGGCTGACCCTTGACCCCTGATGCTAATGCCTGGGTGACCAAGGAGAATCCTAGAAACCCACCCTTGTGCATGCGTGTGTGTTTGAGAGATCCATCTACTGAGGGTGTAAAGCTCTATGCCGTATGGGTGATGTGAGCTGACATGCAGGTTGTGGGCAAACAGAGCCTCAGGCATTGCTCAACAAAAGATGATTAAAGCCTATAACATTTCTACTATAGTTTATGGATTACAATTGCACAAGAGCAAAGTAAGTGTGTGCTTTGGTAGCATCAGAAAATGATGAATGATTTCTGTAATTTTCCAAACCCATCGATGGGTCTTTACATAATTTCTTTAATTACGAGCGCCCCACATGACAACAGTTCTGTCAGAATTATTGTCAAACCTCTGAGAGGGGGATAAAGGAGGATATGGGTTCCCTGTTAATCTACATTTCAGGGCACCCTGCTGGGTGGTTCAGTTCTAAC
This sequence comes from Nibea coibor, assembly GCA_023373845.1. NCBI lineage: Eukaryota > Metazoa > Chordata > Actinopteri > Sciaenidae > Nibea > Nibea coibor. The sequence continues at coordinate 11,094,559 of CM041739.1, read as the reverse complement.
ATGTCCCATTTTGCAGGCCACCACCTCTACCTCCCTTTCTACCCTGTTTAACATCAGCAGCCGACCTGCCTTTGAAGCACCGCTCTACTCGTTTCCCAACCCCCCAGGGATGTGGGCCTGCTTTTTACTGGCCAGCCATGTCCCAGGACTGGCTGGCTTTGCCTGTCCCTGACAAGGTGAGAGAATGAAGAGGAAACAGAGCCAGCGGCGAAAGGTAAAAGGACACCACCAGAGCCCGGTCGGTTAAATGGTTATGTGGCAGTAAAGCAGTGCCCTTTCAGGAAACGAAATTCTCTAATGGATTAGTCTTCAATGTGAATCTTAATTAGATGATTACAAAAAAAAGTCCATAGGTTTATCCAAAAGGTTTCCACAGCAACCATCTCCTCATTTAGAAATAAAACACACATAAACACACGCCTGCACACACACACACACACAGCAACCTCCACCCCTCAGTCTCTGCTCCCCTCCCCCTCTCTGGGAAGGGTCTGGCTGCCTGGCTGGCTGTCCTGCTTGCATTTGATGGGCTTTTGTTTGAGGCCTGACTCGGAGAGCATATGGCAGGTGCCCCTCAGCACACAGTTCCTCCCCACCCCCGGGGGCTCTCCAAGGCCTATGTAAGTGCAGTGTGTCGTCAATATGACCGAGCTGCTTGTGAGTTACACAGGCTCTTTTTTGTTTGTTTGTTCGTTCATTTAGAGATTGAATCTGCTTCACTGAAATAAATGAAATCCCGTTTTAACAGTAACTTGCCTCAAAATAGATCAAACGACCATCTCATCATCGTAATCAAGAAAAACTTGACAAAAACACACAAATAAAGAGTTAAACATTGCAACAACAAAAGAAATCAATAACATTCTTCTACTAGCTGGCAGCAGAGGCACATCCATGATGTCATTTACCATAACAAATAGCTGCAGTATGCAGAGCTGTGACTTGAGGGACCAGGATCTGCCAGGAAGACTGATGTGATCACTGCAGGACTTCATGGAATGTAACACAATAGAAAGTTTGGGGATGTGGACACACACACACACACACACACACACACACACACACACACACAGTCTTCACATTAAATTACCCAGGATTTTGGTTTCTTTGGGTAATTGGATTTTCAAGAATGAGATGAGGTCTCCAAATAAGTGCCCAACAGTCAATAACACTCAATCCCAGTGGGGTCCAAAAAAAAAATGACCATAACGTTACTCCTGCAGATGAAGAGGAGCTCATCCATGAACAAACACATGCACACACAATCACCCACAAAAACACACACACAATGGAATAACAGGATTAAGCGGTGACTGCAGAGAGGCACAAAAGAGGTAGCGATTAATTAACCGAGTGCGGAAGCCAGAAAAACTTACAGAAAGACAATGTATGTGCCTGTCAAAGGCAGTGGGACCTGGGGAGGCAGTTCAATAACTAGGCCAGATTCCAAAGCACCTCAGGACAGATAAAAACCCAAGACAACTTTGAATCAAACGCCCCTTTCAAGCCTTCATCAATCATGGCAGAGACTCCCTAGAGTCCCGGAGGAGTCAGAGGCAGGAGAGCGGAGAGGAGAGAGTCTGACTTACTGAAAGCCACAATCAAAAGATTCAATAAAAAAACCTGATTTATCTATTAGAGGATAGAAGAAGAACCTCTGTCCAGGTTGGCTTGATAATATTTATATCACTCCATGAGCAAACTCTCAAAGCTATTCTTGGATTCTCATGAGATTGCTTTTAAATAAAACCACTTTCAAGTCTCATATTCAAATTTATCCAACCACAGAAACTACTCTGATTGCAAGATGGCTTATGGGTGACTACTACACACACACACACACACACACACACACTCAAAGAGAAAACCCTCCCAAGTGAGCAGGCCCTGTTCCAGACTCCCACTTTGACGGCATCATTAGTCTAATTACCCATGATGCCAAGGGCTGCATTAATGTACAGAAAACCTCACAGTCTGTTAATCACCAGACAGACACAGAGACACTAATAACTACCACACATCCTGCACCATGCATCAGCAGAGGAAGAAGGATTAACACACCTGCTTTACACAAAACACACACAAAGACACACATTTATATTTCACAGCAGAGGAGCATGTTGGTTATCAGATTAAAATCACCACTTCACTCACAGCTTGAGAAAGGAAGGATGTACAAGCCAAGAAAAAACATCTACTAAGAGATATTCATGAACATAAATCCAAAGCTCAGATAGTTTCAATCTGCACAGTGAAATCGCCACGTTTGGCTTCAGTCAGACGGTTTTAAAGGATAAAGATATTTAAAAGATAAAGCTAATATCTTTCTGTTAACAAATCTCATTAAAAAGAACAAAACAAGTCCTTAGTCAATCTCTCAATAATCTCCCGCCTGTCTCTGGCTCCAATCCAAGACAAGTGAACATGTAAAGATTCACAAATTTAGAGCCTTGTTTAAGAAAATGCTCAGTCATTTCCTATAAGAGCTGACTACTTTAGTTTTCAGCTAACGTAACTCAAGCAGGAGAAAACATTTGTGCATTTCTTTCGGGCCTATATTCAGGCGTATACACACATGTGGCACTCAAGTGAGTATTTACAGCAGCAACACAGCATACGCATGACTCAAAATAAACTACATATTCATGGTAATGAGGGAACATGTTGCCCAGTATAATGGTGTGGCCTTTAGACAACAATGGAACTCTATTGCATGGTGGAATAAGATACATCAGGCTTTGGAAACACAGGAAATATTTGCTAGTCGGATCAATTCATTGTTAGTTTTGGTCTTAAAACTCACATTTTCAATGATAATAAAAGATACATTCGATTAGACATTTTGACCTAAGCAGGTGTGATACCATTTCCTCTCAGCAGCACTCAGACATGTTAGCACAGTCAGGATCAAAGACATACACAATGTTCTGCAGACATGAGCATAATCCCCAACAGTTTCTCCTAAAACAAAGGCACAGTCATTCTACCACAATGGCAACCTTGTTTTGTTTTTTTTTTTAAACCAGCGTTGCATCTACAGTAAACTGTCATTACAGGCTATCAGATCAGTGTGAAAAGCGAAGCTGGAAGAAAAAAAAGAAACTACCATCGCAGGTCTCTTGAGCGACACTCAAATTAGCCTTGTTGCAGGAAGTGTTTCACCTTCTGCCATCTGTGCATAAACCACAGTCACAGCATCGCTTTGCACAGAAAATTTCCAGTGTGGCTGCTCTGCTTCTGAATTCACAGATCAAGTGCAATGCTTTGCGATGAAAAACACAACCTAATCTTAATAAAGTTACTTCTACTTTTGGATTTAGGCTTCCAAAACATCAATTTAAACACATCTGAGTCTTGAAAAGAAAAATACAGAGTTGATCTTTGAATAAATGTTCCTGTCAAGCAGAAAAACACAAAACAAACATGTAGATGGATTTAGGCAAAGAGGGGGAAGGATTATAATGGACTTACTAGCTAGGAGCAGACATGAGAGGGCGATGACATAGAGCTGCTTGACGGCCACATCGTAGTGGTCCATGAACAAGTCCAGCAGGTAGACGGCTAGGTGACGTGCTGTGGGACATAGCTGGTAGCGATTACTCAGGATGGCCAACAAGTCTGCAAAGTACCGTCGCATGCCAATCTGCGGAGAGTGGGCCCGGTACACCGGCAGCTTCAGCTCCTAGAGATGGGGAGAAGAGAAGAGGGGGGTGTATAAACGGTGTGTGGGGGGTGCGAGGAGCAGGGTGGGCAGGAAGAAGTGTTGAAGAAACACGGGGGTTGTAGAGAATATGCATAATAATAGTGAGCCATGCATGTCTCCTGCTGACTGGGTTTAACTGCTGACAGGAGAGCTGCTGTGGGTGTAAAATGCTCACCAAGAATAAAACTCAATTTTCCATCAGAAAATTCTTCATTATGCTTCAGCCTCATTTCAATTTCATTTAATTTACCGTCGCGGCAGAGAACAGGAGCTAATATGGGTCATTGCTGGGGTCTCTGAGCAATGGGTTGATGGTGTGTGTGTGTGTGTGTGGTTGGGAAAGGGAGGTGGGGGCATGGTTCCTGAGTAGTAGATAGGATTAGGTTTCAACCCTAGCACATCTCCTATTCATGTTCAATTAGCTGCATGTGTTTCAAAGTGGAAGGAAGATACTCGGGGGCATTAGCATTGAATGAGCCTCGGGTATCTTTCCAATCAGCGGCACAAAACTGAAGAGAGCAAAAGGCTCCAGTTTCAAAATCTGCCTCGAGAGTAAAAAACATAAAAACAATTTAGTGCTTTATGTACAAACTCTTTGTATCTAAGCTGCTTATTAAAATGTTTTTCTTTGCTGTTTGTTTTGGTCTCTGTGAATCTGAGTAAAAAGAAGCATTTGGTGAGGATTTAATAAGAGATTGAGGATTGGTCAATTAATCTCCTTAAGTTTGAACCGTGAGGGGGTCCTTACATTAGAAGAGTAATACAGAAAATATCCACGTTGGATCAGGAATGTTGTTTAGGAACATCTTTCACCTCAGATTGGCTCAAACTGTCCCAGTGTGGCTTTAAAATTGAGACATATGCACTACACACAATACTTTACATTGCTAAATCACTGGCTGCAAGGGCAAAATGTATCAACACTGTCAGGCCTACGCAAAATGTCAACTATTTATTTTTAGCTGAGCGAAAACAACAATGATGCCCAGACTGACACTTCAAGGGAGTCCAAAAATAAACAGTACCTCTGCTCCCTCCCAAATCCACATATAGCCACTCCACCCCCGGTGCCACAACCTACCATACCACCCAATCCTCCCCAAACTCAGCTCTCTCTCCTCCCACTGTTTCAGCCTCTGCCTCTGGTCCATCTGTCTGTCTGGGGGTACAAGGGCAGCAGGAGAATGGGGGGTGGATGTAAAGAGAGGAGGGCTGCCGGAGTCTGGAGGGGCTCCGGGGGGGTCTATGTGGGGTGGAGAGGTGCCTTTGTAGGGGACCCACACCATAATTAAGGATTCCACAGCTGCCTCCGCCTGATTTGCATGTCTGATAATTTGCCACATGCTACACACCACAGCTATCTCCCACATCAGGGCATTACCACTGCAGCAAACGTCATTAAGGCTGGATGAGACTGTGGGGGAGCAGGCGCCATGTAAGAAATCTGAACACTGTATGAAAACCTTTTTTTTTTTGAAGACCATTGTTTTCCATTGCAAAATTCACTGAGTTCTCAGCTTAACCACATCTGAGAACATACAGTCATCAAAAGTTTTAAAATGCTGGAAGGAATTTGAGTATTTTCAACAAAATGTGAAGAAATCTGTCAAATTTAGATGTTTTAAAAACAGAAAATGTTCCGAGTCGTAACTTATTATATCTTAGCTGTTTTTTAGATGAACTGTTCTGTTCATAAAATATCAAAAATTATAAAGCTTCCTGGGGGCCAAAGTGACTCTTCTGATTGTTTTTATGCGGAGCTGCAATGATTAGCTGATTGAAAGAGAATTAATCTGCAATAATTATGATAATTAAATAATTTTCCATGTCAAGCTTTGAGCACAAATGCCAAATGTTTAATTCATTTACCCTACAAATGACTTAAATGATTATTTCATTCTTGAAACTGTTTGGCCCAATATTCTGTCAACTGAATAACTAATTAATTAAATATAGTGTGCTTCAGTAGATCCCCATAGGATCTGAGAGCTTCCCCTAAGTACAAATATTAAAGTCTTTGTTGATCATGAGAAGTAAACTCATGGCGGGGGCAAATCAGGCCTTTATTCCTCTGAGGAATTAAAAAGATTTTCTTCCTGGAAAAAACTCCATCTGTTATGTGTAACCGCCTATCCTCAGTAAACTGTACATATAAATATCTTTGTGTGTTGCTTAGTAGAACTAAAATTCACAAGTTGAGAAAGAGTAATCGATAAGTCGTTTAAGCTATTCGCTGATCAAACAAAACAAACTATCAAAAGAGATCATCTTAGGCTGATATTTTTTAAGATATTCTGATATTTTTTAGACAAAACAATGGATCAGTTAATCAAGAAAATAGTTGAAGACTGACTGACTGATAATGAAAGTAATTGTGAGTCACAATCCTAATTGTGAGTCATGCTATCAAAAGATATCTAGATAGCAGAAAAAATGCTGTTTTAAAGGGCTGGCAGATCTACCATGAGTTAAAACACAGAGACAAGTATAAAGCAAACATTTCTATCAAACAGCATTTATATTAAACTAAAATTTATCTATTTTGTAACTTTACAGCTTGTACAATGAGGACATTGTATAATACAGTATGGACTGTGGTGAGCTTGTTGCTTGGGTATTTTACGAGAAATGCTGATATAGGGCAATCAAACCTAACATTAGACTGACCATCTCTCTCTCATTATAGTATATGAGAAAAGAGTGGGTGTGTTATTTCGTTTTCAGCTCTGCATACAGAATTTCAGTCTAATTGACAGCTCGCTCTGACTCAGACATTGTGCAGCATGAGTAAACCTGTGTGTAAATGAATGACTCACTATAAAAGAGACTCACAAACATGTGATTCACAATCTGATGCACTACAGGCCTCACTCTACTCTACGTACAATCTCTCTGGTTTCAAGCACCTGATATCTTAAGAACCTGATCTGTATTCAGCTCTCTGAACGTGAAAGCTGGCAGCAGAGTCCCAGCTCCAAGACGCCAGTCAAGTGACAGATGTCTCCATTAAAGTGACACATGGGAAGAAATATGATCACGCTTCGAGGTTAATTAAGACATTCTCAATTAATGAGCCTTAACTCCTCCATGTAATCTAATTTAGATCATGTTTAAATAGACAACAGAGCCATGTAATTATATGTTCCTCCCAACTTTCATACATTGTGTGGTATAGAATACACGAGGAGGCTGCTGTGGAATATTAACACGGGCCTGCTGGATCAAACTGTCTTGTCAGTAGGTAAATGTAATGATAACCATTGTTTATTATCAATAAATATGCTCAGTTTTTCCTCAATTAAACATTTAAATCATCCACTTTCTTTATATTTTCTAATGATTTTATAATTGGCTGCAAAAAGGCTGCATTAATGACAAATCTACGGATTATATTCTTGATTAATCGATTCATCTTTTGGCTTTTAAATCCTCCCACGTGTTCCCAAAGCCCGTTGTGACTTTTACAAAATGTCAACGAATATTTTGAGGTTGTTGGTGGATGGAAAAATCTGTACAGACTTAATCAGTTTAATGCTATAAAACAGACACGCATTGTCAGCAGCAGTTTTCCCCCCCTGATCATGATGATGACGATAATGAAGCAGACTCACCTTGATGCGGAGGGACTGATGGATATCTGCAGCTAGCTGTCCTTTCCACCATTGCAGCTCCCTCTCCATCTTTCCCATCCAGAGGAGACTTCAAGGATCAAGTTTTACCTGCTGAGACACACAAAGTTCAAAACACCTCAAGAAGTGGCAACAACAAGACAACAAATATGCTGATTAAAATCGATTTTATAAATAGATTAGAGGCTTGTGTTTGTAGTGGCAACCTAAAATAATGAATTATTTATTTATTTTAGGAGAAATAAGGTCGTTTTTGTAAAGTTTCTGAAGCCCTAGCTAACCCCACAGCAGAGGTCTGTCTCCCTTCATAGGCCATTTTCTCTGCTCGGTAATTTAAATGGCTCAGTTAAATGCCCGCTCCACCACGCTGTAAGTCAGCCAAATCAAGCCAGCTTTCCACTAACATCACTTTCTGACACGGCCGCTCGCTAAAAACGACATTATAGCTGACAGACAGACCTCTAGACTTTTTGGTTATCATTCACAACGCGTCTGCACCACGAGACAGCGGCCAAACAGTGAGGCTACACAAGTTAACTGCCCACCGAGCTCAGCAACACTCCGCTTCTTTTTTTTTAAATACACATAAAACAAACACGCCGGGGTTAAAAAATAAACGTCTCCACACAAACACGACACATTTCCCCAACACGAGCAGCAACCCGGTGAACTTTTGTATCGCGGTGGTTATTACATGTGCCACTCACCGCTCCGTCAGGAATGCCCCCCAGACCCCTTTGTCTCAGTCCGACATCCTGAAAGAGAGAACTCCTCTTCGGCTCAACTTTGAGAGAGACCTCCCTTTTTTCTCGGTGAAAAGACAACGTTCAAATCCGCTGACAAGTTCACAAAAACACCTGCCCAAGTCCAATCCCGGCACCGGTTTGGTCGCGCCGTTTTCCCCCCAACTGTTCACACTTTTTTCCGAGAGGTTTCGCTCGGCCGTTTTCTCTCCGGTGGCTCCGCTGTAACAAAGTAACCTCCTCGGCTGCACCAGCTGCTGCTGTTGCGGTGCGAGGCTCGTGCGCTAGACGTTAACGGTCCCTCCTCCAGCCCCTGGGAGTTGTAGTCCTTTTTAGAAGTCAGGACTACAAACACCAACGTTTGCTCACAAATTCAATCGTAAATTACATTTTATCGTCTCTGTTTCATTACTTTACTGCTCTATTTCAGTTCTGCTGTTATTGATGTAACCCGTGTGGCTTTTAGCTAAATTTTGAGGCACGATTCACTGTAAAAACAACCGTTTATGTGGAAAAAGTAGCCCTTTTCTCATAGTAAGCAAGTTAAATATTGGATATGAGGTCATGCTAAACAAAGCTGTCAAGATTGCACATAATAATATAACAATAACAAGAAAAATAAAAAGTTGGATATTAAAATTAAATTTAGTACGGAAGCCCCAGGCGGTCACACATTTTATTCATTCCGTTTTTTAAAATTTATGTTATGTCGAAATAACAAATGTTGTTATCCTGAGATAACAGGATCATTTTCTCCATATCTCAAAATAATGAAACCTTGTATTCCCATGATAATGCCATAATGACTTAATTCAAAACAAATAAAACTAACTCATTATCCCAATAAAGCGGAGTAACCACTTAGTACAACTTTGTTTTCCAGAGATAATAACATAATTAATTAGTAGTTTATTATTAATTAGTCTATTAAATCATTGCAGTGTAGCAATGAGGAGCAGGAGAACACAACTGAAATGATTTAATATACTAATAATACACTGGATAGTTACAGCATTATCTTGGGAAAACAGTGTTTCATTATCTTGCGATCTGGAGATAATTATCCCGTTATCTTGGGATAACAACATTTGTCTTTTCGACAAAATTAAATAAATGACTTGAGAAATGAACTTGTTATCATGAGAAAAACAGAGGAAATAAAATGTAGGAATATATGACCACTTAGGGCTTCCGTACAAATGATACAAATATCAAAGAAAAATACTAAATGTCTTCTTTGTCATACAACGCTTCCACAGCCGTCACTGAGATGAGCGATGTTTGAAATGGCTAATTTAAAGTCTTCCTCTTCTAACACTTGAAGGCTGTTTAAATGCATCTGCTGAAGAGAGACAGTTTCTCTGTGCTTGTGTTTGAGACAATGAGCATATCTGCCAATCATAATCCAATATGCAATTTTGGCATAGACCAGCCAGCCACTTCATTATGTGCAATCCAATGTGATCCTTTTATGAAGCTTATAATGTTTCAGCTTTTGTTGACACTATCAAAGGGTATTAACTTAACTATTATGTTTATTATCAAGGTCGTAGTGGGTGATGTTGTTATAGGAGTGCATTATAGTGAAAGGTGTTTCTAATATTTTGGCCTTCTCATTATGTAAATGATATGGCCAAAATATTAGAAACACCTTTTAATATAACACCGTCCAAACTACAACTTCAGTACTAAACATGTGGTTAAATGAATATCTCTATGACAATGTCAACAAAAACTAAAAGACATACACAGTTATCTCTCTCCATTCATCTGACCCATACAGGTTTCTTATTGTCTTCAATTAATCAAAATAAAAATGGTTAAACAGAACTATCTCTTACATTTCTGTTCATCCAGGTACAGTAACTCTGTCAGCTGGGGCATGTTAGCCATTATTAGTTGTGTCATGCCACATTTTTAATGCTTCACTGTATGTTAAAAAAGGTAGATGAAAATATTACAGTATATCAATTCATTTTCACGTCAAAGATAATGAATTTAGGGCATCAACGGCTAACAAACACATACACCATCATATTTTTGTAGTCAGGACAACACTATAACATAAAATTAACAAGCAATAGTGCTACGTTCTATAAAAAAAAGGAAAAATTTGGCAAACATGCGGCTCCTATAAGATAAATGAAAAGATAAATAATTCTGTTGCTGTAAAACATTTTGTCAGAATTATAGCACCATGCAGCTAAAACACAAACTCCTTGATATTGTGAAACTCTTCAAGTGGTCTGACTTTTTTCCTCCTTGTGCGCCCCCTGGTGTCGGAACGTGATAACAAGTCTACCATTGTGGAGCAGTCTCTTCATCAAACATATCTTTGTTTACTGTCACGTTTTCACATGACATTAAGCGAATTGCTGAACTAAAACAAAGACGACAGTATTAACTGTCATCCTGAGCATTAGCCTTTCTATCAGCTTCATTGAGATAGTCCTGGTCGGCGTAAATAAGAAAGCCGGTGAAGGTGCTGTCTGTCCAGAAAGGGTCAAAGAAGAGTCCGTTCTGCTCAGAGTAAAAGATCTGCAGCCAGACCTGGTCTGACTTCTGCAGGTGGAGAACAGTAGAACCAGAAGCCACATCATGGTTCCCTGTATTTGCATCAAATGTCTTGATCTTGTACTGTCCATTGTGGACCAGCCCTATGGCAAGGTGTTTATTTGCCAGAGTGATATCATATGTGAAGTAATAGACCCCAGGGATGTCACAGACAAACTTCCCACTGCTTGCGTTGTAGTGATTCCCCTCGTTGAGTAGGATCCTGCTGAAGCGGATGGGTAGTCGCTCTTTAGGGTAGCTCTTTGTCACCGCCACAGAGAAGGCTGACCTGGCTGTACCACCACAGTTGCAGCCTCCGGGAGCCCCTTGTTGGCCCACATCACCCAGGTCTCCTTTTGCTCCTCGTTTTCCAGCAGTCCCCGGTGTTCCCCGTGGCCCCTTCAGTCCCCGTGGTCCAGCCTTGCCGATGACACCTTCACGCCCTTTCACGCCTGGCTTGCCTATGTTCCCGGGCCTCCCTGGGTCACCTGACAACAGATATAAAAAGATGAGAGAATGACAATACTCAGAGGAGCCCAGAATAACTCCTCAATCCAACTTTATACCTCACAATTTATCATTTGCTCCAAAAGAACATGCATTACACGTTTTCTAACACTGGGCCTGTGGGAGCCTTTGCATGGGTGCATACTCTACCAGGTGAGCTAACCGGCACCACAGACATCCTTACATTGTTATAAAACTACAATAACACAAATCCCACTTCATAAATATGTATAACAAGCAATGCTGTGCTTTAAAAACACTTGTGAGTTAAGTTGTGAGCTGTTAAAGGACCCCATACAGAAGATTACAGTAGAAGAGAATCAGTCAATAACTACCTGCATCTCCCTTTTTTCCTTTCTCTCCATCCTTCCCATCCGGGCCATCCTTCCCTGGTGGCCCCATGGGGCCCATGGTCCCTGGTGATCCAGGGGCTCCGGGGTTCCCCGTAGGCCCCGCTGGGCCGGGCACACTGCACACCAGCTGGGAGGAGTGGATGGTGATGTTGCGACCTCTCTTGGGTGAGACATGCGTAGACTGGGCGAAGACAGCTGACAGCAAACAGAACATCACACATATCTGGAACATGATGGTCACTGTGGACGCACGAGAAGAGGAGAGAAAGGAAGCTTTAGTTTTGTGAGTTAGTCACAACCAGATGATTCAAGTGTCTTCTAACAAAAATACACAATCTGCCAAGATAAATGGAGAGGGGCGGCAGAGTACATGCGTAATATCTGCAGCTAGAATCAACAAAACATGGAAGCAGTTATGTAAATGTGCTAAGATTCATACTTGAATAATGTGAAATGTTACGCGCGGATCAAAGCACGTTTACAGCATGCCTTTGCAAAGGGTGTGTATCAGACATTTCAGAAACACAGAAACAACTTACCAGTTAAAGATAACGTATGACCCACGGGCATTCTTCAGCTCTATCCAAGTTGCTTTTCGGTACAAGAGTGCACAAAGATTTCCTACATGATTTGCCAGTAATCGGGTGAGATATCATTCTTCAGGAAAGAAGCTCTGCAGAGAAATGTGCAGCCCAGAGAGTCATAGTCCATAACATCCGCCCTGTTTACACTGCCAAAAAATACTTTCACCATGAGGTCATCAAATTCAAGTGAGTGCAACAGTATTGCACAGCTGTGGTGTGGTGACGCATCACGTGGTCATACTGTAGGGAAAGAGGATGTTACATAACAAACATGATAGAACATAAAGAACAACGCACACGTAGGTATTTATCATAAATCTCAATACAGCTAAAACTTTAGCTTACGGCTCTCTGCAGAAATGTATGAAATTCACTATGAATATTATCAATGTGTTTATGTTTACTGCTGTGACGCAGAGCCAAAAGCTGAGATACCAGTAAAAAAGTTACAGCTGTTGGGTGAGGCAGTGCCTTGTGTCTAGCAATCTACTGTATTCACCTTTAACTGGAACCATGTGAATAGAAATTACGTAACCGGTTATTGTGTTGCAGGTTTCTATGAGACACTATTAGAAAAAGAATCTCATATCTGACCTACATATACTTTAATGTTGACTTGGGTTGAGCTTCAACTGTCAAATAATGAGGTGGAATAATGTTTAAACTGTGACGCAAATAGTAGATTTCCATCGACTCCACTGCTATGTATGAAGCATACTGAAGCTGAAGATTGTATAAATGATTGATTTGATGATGATTGATTGTTTGTCTATATCCCTAAACAAAAACAAGTTGTGGCTGAAATTCTGTTTATTCAATACTGGCGTAAGCAATACATTTCAGCAAACAATCATAAAACTAGTAAAATATAACTTCTCCTTTATCCCGACTCTTCTCATTTATCCTGACATTTCTCCTTTATCCCGACTCTTCTCCTTTATCCCGACACTTCTCCTTTATCCTAACACTTCTCCTTTATCCTAACACTTCTCCTTTATCCTAACACTTCTCCTTTATACTGACACTTCTCCTTTATCCCGACACTTCTCCTTCATCCTGTCTGGGCAGCAGCACCTTATGAATGTTCTAAGAGACAAAGAGAGAAAGACAGAGAAATACATTTGACATAATACGTTAAAAACAAGAAAGAACAGATACAAACAGGGAGAAAGAAAGAGAAAGAAAAGACAAAGATGAATCCTTGTGTAGGTTTGTCATCTTAAATGTAAGTAGGTCACAGAAACAGATAATGTAATGGATACTTTACTAGAGAACAAATAATCATTAATCTACAGAGACTCACTACAAGCTGGTGGTGTTTTGAGGTCTCCATCAGGCCCTCGGTGTAAGGATGCTGACAGAAAACAGAGAAGGGGATGCAGTCCTCAGGCTTGTAGCCAAGGTCTCTGAATATATGCACCAGATGCTAGAGGCCATCAGAGATAAACATTATCATGAAGGAAGAGTTTCATTTTAATAATGGTTAATAATGTGTTATAATGTGTGTAATAAAGCGTTTATGTTTAGCTTCAGTGTACTTTGGATTTCCATCTTTTCTATATTTACTCAATCATTTCTTTACTTGATTAAATTAACCATTCATTCACTCTCACAGGGGGGTTATACAACCTCAGTGTGCTCCTCCTGACTCAGGCAGCCCAGAGGAAGGTAGTTATCTTTCATCTTGGTGGCTTTGTGGCAGAGGACAACAAGGAGAGCAGGGATGGACACTTTCTGGTCCCCAAAGAACCTGCTAGATGCAAGTTCTGAGGAGCTGAGCTCTGCTGACTCCTCTATACCGGCTGTAGACTGTATACACAATAAAAAGTGATATTGTCCTGCACAACAGTTTGTATGGAAGAGAAACATTAACACATTTCATTTTAAAAAGTACCAGCCAAAAAAAACTGACATGTCGTTAAGTTTGGTGATGGTTGAAAATATTATTGATTTACATACAAGAAAATGTTTTTGATCAGGAAGAGAATTACATTCTCTTTTCTTTGTACATTAATTTACTCACCTTAACAAGCTGTCCCAGAGGTGAGGAGTGGTTGAGATTTTGTCCCACCACTACACTCAGGGCTCTGATGAAGCCCTGTTTGGGGTTAGTGTCAGCTGCAAAGTACTGCAACATGGACACATAGTCCAGACGAGGAGGAGAGAAGGAGTGGTCTGCAAACAACTGGAAAAAGAACTAAGAAAGAAGAACAGAGGCAAATGATTGATTTGATTTATTTTATTTACTACAGCTCATTTGGACATACAATAAACATGAGACTTTGAGATTTAGAACAAACTGGGTGGCATTGTGACTGACCTAAAATGGCCTTCTATATGAATAGTTTTTAAATTTACATTTAGGTAGTTTGACTAAAATGAAAATTTCCCAATCCATTCCAGGAATAATAAAAGTTTATTTTGTCCTGGAATTAAGTTGTTAGGTATTGCAGGTAGCTTACCTTGCGTAGGTTAGCCAGACGGTCATAAGGCAGAGGCTCAGATGGGTCCTCAGGGACAGGCTGGGCACTCTCACTGGAAAACCACAACTCTGACTGGTGAGAAAAATGGCAAGATGAACAACTCATGAAAAGAGACTCTCAGTACATAGTAATGCTACAAGGGCAAAGAAGATACATTTCTCCAGAGTACTGAGACTGTTTGTGTGTGAAGAGACTAACCTGTAGGTACTGTTCCTCGTTTATGTATCCTGTGTCACCAGTGTCTGCTGCCTTGAAATGTTGTAGTACGACCAGCAGCTGCATTATGGAGGGAGGCGGCCACGGGAGGGCAGCACTGAGCAGAAACCGACGCCAGTCTATCAGCTCATAGTCATCAGTTAGCAGAGATACAAACTCCATCAACTGAGGACAGGAGAGAAAATGTAATGTGTTTAATTTGGTTGGTTAAGCTGTGTAAGTAACTTGCTTTACTTTCTCTGCACTTGATAAGTCAATAGAGTGACATTTGATTGTGTAGTTATTTGGTCTTAAAATCTTTTGTCAGTTGACTGAAATTGTTAATAAGCTGTCTCCCTAGTGGCCTTGATATATTATCTGGTGCTACGAAGTGAAGAGAAAAGATCTGATCTTCCAACTTTGCATTTTGAGTCTCTGGAATACTTTTACATATACCTGTATTTCATTCAACTTGTTCCAAGTCTCAGGCACGGTGTTTCTGGCCCAGTTAGCAGAGATGATATCCCTGAACAAATCAAAGAACTCTGGACTGGATATGAAGCCTGTAAGTCAGAAAGCAAGGAAAAAGATCAATGGATTGCTGGATAGCACAATTAATAGACCTAATCATATCACAGCTCGTCTCCCTTGTATGTACCTGATGGAGCAACAATGCTTAGCTGTTTGTGGAGTGACTCTAGCTGAGTTATGGTGGGGGTCGACCCAGCGGGCTTCTCCAGAGAAGGCGGACGGGGAGGAGGAGGCAGGCTGGGCACCATGAGGCAGTCTCCGTTCAAGTAGAAGTCAGTACCTTCCTGGAGAAAAGAACATCTTAAATTGGCAAGAGTGAGGTAATGGAGAATAATTTAGATTTCCTGCAGTTACCCTGTAACTAAAGAAAAGACGACAGCTACTCTGTAACTACTGAGTACCACACTACACCCATCTGGTGTAGATATTAATCAATATCAATACAATTATAAAGTAAACTCTTACCAACACCAGCTCACACTTTAACTTCTCACCAGCCTGTATGTGTTGGCAAACCACTTCTGATAGCTGGTCAATACTAGAGAAAAGGAGACAGACACAGATATAACATCAGTTATGTATAATTAATGACAGAACTCTCTCTGTCTCGGCTTTAATGCACAACAAATTCTCATTGTTAGTGGAGACTAAAACCTAAAATTATAGTTATTATATTAATCTATATATTCTTATGTTTTTATATTCTCAAGCATTACTTTTAGAATAACTTAAAAAAATAAGGATATTATCTAGATATCTTTGATGTTCTCTGACTTCTCTGACTGCCAAATAAATAAATAAATAAAAACAGTAACACACTAATCCAACAATTAAATTCTGCCGGCTTACATACAAGCACACGTATAGCATTATGATATGGCATGGTGATAAAATACAGACAGCATCTACCACATTCACTCTCGTCCCTCCTTAGCCACGCCATACATGAAGTCATAATGTACCTCTTCATTTCTGCAAGATAGTTTGCTTCTGACCACTTCCACATGCTGTCTGAGGTCTGTTCAGCTCTGCTTTGCAAGGAGTGCACCATCGCCAGACCGTGATCTTTCACCAGCGTAATGCGCATCTTTGTTACATTCGCTAGAAAACACACACACACACATACAGGAAGACAGAGAAACACAACTATATGAGCATACTGACTTATTTACACATACTGTATATGCATTCATTTATACATGTGCGCATATGAAAATACCCACATGAATGTGTGTGTGTGTGCATACCTTCGTGAACCAGTGCAGCTGAATATTCTTTATGTATTTTGTTTTTCACTTCTTGATCGTGACTCTTCTCTTCTCTTTTGTTATCGGTCGGTATAGGGCTGGGTGCCCGAGGTGGGACTGGTGGATCTGGAGGAACAAAATGTGGAGGAAGATAATGAAGAAGAGGAAGATAATGATGTAGAAAACCGACCGAAACATACTCTACATGTTTCCTAAAAGAGAATTTTCCTAAAACTCTGAAAAGTCATACCAGGCTGTTTTTTTGATGACTGCTTTCCTTTTTCTTTTTTCTTTGCACTTGAAGTGGCCTTCGACTCCTCCTTCCCTTGCAGGCTCTTCGGCTCCTCTTTTGTCTTCTTTTGGTGAGTTTCTGCTGACACCTACATGAATGTATAACCCATACATACTAGGAGTGGAAGAAAAATGTGCATATACAGCACCTTCATAATACAGCATGTTCATGCAAACTCTCACACAGAGGATTACCAAATTGCTGATGACTGTGATTGCCCCTTCGTAGTCTGAGATCAGTTTCTCGTGGGGTGGCTACAGTTAACAAGGGAAAAAAAATTATACATCAACATTTTACCATTCACTATAAATTCTATTTAAATTCATTAAGGACTAAAACATCTATCATATGATGTAGTGTAACAACAAACATAGTCAAAGATAGCAGGATGTATAATATCTATGGCCGTCCTTCATGAGTAGATATGAGTTGTTTCTAAAACAACAAGATTAAATACAGACCTTGAGAATGACTAAAAAAATCTCAGCGAGTGAAAGCTACATTAAAAAAGTGAGACAGGAAATCTGACTTGACATTACCTTTATAGGTTCTGTCTGAACCTTGCCTTGCGTCTTGACAACATTTTCCGAGGAGTCAGGACATCTGGGGAGGAAGAAAACACCAGAGGAAATTGTCTACGTGTGCATACTGGGCAGCATTTGAACTGTGAGGAAATAACAACGTGAATTATCTTGTATCAACACGGTTAGGTTGCTTTAGGTTAGTATTGTGTTTCTTGCCTCTTTTCCTGATCCTTAATTTCTTGGCTGTTCAGTAGAGGGATACGGACAGAGTTAGAAGGCACCTCAGGCAGCACCCGCCTGTGCATGCTTGAATAGTAGACCTTAAGAATACAGAGTGTGGCATGAAAGTGGTCCAACTCCACCTATGCAACAAAAAAAGTAGATAAATGTTAAATCACACTGAAGAGAATCACAGTGGTCGTAGAGTACAAACCTATAAACACAAAGAGGTCAGAAACACAGTATAAAAGAAATAATATATAACATGAGCTTGACATGGCCAAAAATCTGATATTTTGTTCAGCCAAGTAGTTATTACTGAAATTACCTGCATGAGTACAGAGTGGTGGTTGATGACTGTGGCAATGTGGCCCTCCAACCATCCTTTACCCATGAGAGCAGCTCTCTCCAGCTCGTTCTCCTCTTTACGTTTGTCGCTAATGTCCCTCAGTTGTTCACACAGTTCCTGAACACAAGTCAGAAAATCTCCATATATTCTACATTTTCATTTCAGTTTAAGAACATTAGTTACATTAGGTAACATATTATATTACACATTATTCTTACATCCATTCTCAGATGTAGTTCTGCTTTGGCTTCCTCGTCTTCTCTTATATCATCAGGTATGCTGTTAAAGTCCTTCTGCCACTTAGACACTAACTCCTGCTTCAAGTCTGGACGCACCAGGTAATGCTTGTAGTCCTCTCTACAGATACAAGGAATCATTGATAATTTACATAGTAATAAACATAAAAATATTTAACAGAGAAAACAGAAATTTTCACTTTTTTTGTAAAATATTTCCGACACAATCCCTTGGTGCCCAAGAATAAGAGTAACCATGACAACCTGTGATTGATTCAGAGATAAATTATAAATACTATGTTGTTTCTATCTGCAGTTATAGACACATGACAAAGCCTATTACAAAGGGATAAAGGAGATCAATTAACTGTATTAAACAAGGCATTAATGATGTGTAAAGCTGTATGGATACCCACACTGTTAAAGTTACAGGGCATACTGTACTGTAGATGTGTTGTTAGCTTTTCATGTTATCAGATAAACAGATGTAGGCAAGTAGGAAGTTGTGTATGTTCAACTTTAAAGATCTTGATGTCCTACATAAAATCAAGTTTGTACCTTTTGTTGTAAAGGTGATGGTTAAGGAAAGTGCGTTGTGAGCGCAGCTGCGGCATCACTGTGTTTATGCTGTTCACATAAGAATCACACGTTGCCTCCCAATGAGAGCACAGGAGCTCTGGGATCTCCTAGAGACAGTTATGTGGGGGATTAAGAGATATCATATCATGCTGAATGTCGCTGACAAAAGCAAATTTGAGGGGTGAAAGAGTTCAGGAGTGTACTTCCAACTCTGATAAGCAAAACAAACATAAATAGGTGTTGTAACGCACTGGAGGAAAGGGTTCGTCCACATAGACCCAGCTGGATGAACCTGGGCAAGGTGAAGCAGACTCAGGTGAGTTCTTGGAGATTCCCTGAGAGCCCTCATTGGTCACTAAGGAAGCTGACCCCTTCCTGGAGTGCCCTATTGATAAGCCAGATAAAAAATACATAAGTTATCATGATAACAAAGTAAGATTAATCAATATTTAGAGACTGTTAAATAATTGAATCGACAAAATCAAATAAAAACCTGATAATGATGGTATGTTCTTGATGGTTACAGTAGTGAGAAAGTGATTCAGTGCCAAACCACTCAAACAGACACCGCTAATAATATTTAACTGACAAACAAGTCAGTCAACTCAGTAGGTCAGTTTGTCAGTAGGATGCTATTAAAGCTAGAAACCACAAAGTTATGACCCTAAACAGACTAAGTTTGTATCCAAATACTTATTATATAATCTTGGTACATTCTAAACATAAAATACATCTGTATTCTGCATTCTGTTAATAAACACGAGCACCATCCACCATCATCATCAGTTGGAAATTTAAAATATGTAAAATCATGTTTTTGTATAGCAGATATCATTATAAATCCTCTCTGTGTCCAGAACTTGAAATTTTAAATGTGTAATCTACAGACTACTGATCAAATCACCTTGAGGGGAATGTATGTTGGATTTGGAAAGTGACTTCACACTTTGGAGGTTTTTTTCAGTCAGGCAGGAATGGGACTCTGTGGGGTCAGGGGCTTCATCTGTGAAACCTGGATGTTGGTCTACAGGTGTGGCTGCAGAAGAGAAGCTTGGAGCTTTCTCGCTGTCCAACACAAGATTTTCAACAGGAGGAGTGGCGAGAGCTGATGAGAGAATTTATCAGATTGTTGTGAGTAAATTTTTCATGGAAGACACACTGTCTGCTGTACAGCATTTACTGTAGAGTTTTATCATTGGTGTCTGCTAAAAATAAAACACCATTTTAGCCTTAGCCTTTTTAGCAAATGTTATGAAACAATATATAAATCTGACACTCACTTAATACTAAAAGTACAATCAGTTACCCGTCTGTGTTTCTGTCATAGCTTGCAGCAGGACAGACTCCACTCTTGTGCAAAGCTCTTCCTCATCTACATCTGCATCAACACGGACCAAAATGTTCTGCTTTCCACCAAACCATCCTGCAAGTTTTGGCCAGTTATCCTGAAAATCTGCAACCCTTCGGAGAAGAATTAATATTTGATATCTGACACACCGTCATCTAGTAGCAGTAATGTATTCATGTCAGTGTAGCTGCTCCCATTAGGCTCCTTTTTTTACCTGCTTGGCATCTGTGCCAGAAACAAGGTCTTATCTGTGGGATGTTTATCTGTATGTGCCCCAGATTTAGGAGCAGGAGAACCACATGAACACACAAACATACAAGCACAACATTACAGTCAAAGAGATAATGTTTGGGCTCACGCAGATACATAACATTAAACTCCAATCACTGTCACATACCTGTATGAGTAAACGCACGCCTAACAACACACTCATCTGGGATATCCAGGAGCAGAGCCAGGTCCAGCACAGGAGCCGGAGGAGGTGGAGGTTTGGGTGGATTGGGATCAGCAGCCAGGTTTGTTCTGCTGCTCACAATGTCATTCCCTACATCCACAGAGTCGCCCAGGGCTTCTTCTAGCAGGTTGGCCTGGATGATGTCCACTGGAAAGCCATCCAGGATCCAACCTGACTGAGCTGGAACCTGCCTAGTAAGAACAGAGAAAATATTTCACTATCTAGAGAGTGCTGTCACATTTACAAGTCTAATTTAAAATTTTAACATACAATGGACTAAGACAATACAGTGCTTTATGGCAATATAGGTTAAGTGCTTACCTGATGGCTTCTACTATAATGTCCACTAACAGCTCATTAGGGATGATGTTGCCTTTTCTTATCTCTTTTTCTACCACTGCTCCCTGCATGGCCCGAGCAGACAGCTGGATATGAAATATGATATTGAAGTTATTCTCTCATAGGTCTTTATTTCACCAGCAATGAAATATTTATATTATTAATGTGAGCTGAATTCAAGTCATATTACATATACATAAACAAATAGAGTGCAACATATGCACAAAAACACTTACTCTTACTTTACTCCCTTCACTTTCCTCTTGAGTGTCAAGATCTGAAAAACAATGAAACTGAGTGACATGTATCACACCAAACAAGCAGTTGTGTGAACTTAACACTTTACATGTAGAACATGTGTATTGCAAGGAAATAAAAGACTGTAATATAGAGTATAAAAGAGCATAGAAGAGAATGATGCTGAGTTCAGTTACTGACCAGGCTGCAGTGACGTGGAGGATGTGAGTAGGTGCTCATTGTCTTTCTCTTCCTGATGCTCTGTGACCTGTAAATTTTATCCAAAAAGGGATTGAGAATTTTGGAAAAAGATTTTATCGCCCTAAAAATCATTTTTAAAGCAAAATTTTGTGACAAGATTAAATAAAATGGGATGCTAGTGAAGTAAAAATGCTGCAATGTATCTGACTAACCTTCTCTTCATTCTGGTAAGCTTTCTCCGCCTCGCTGATCAGTGTCTCAATTGATAAGACACAGATGTCATGGGCTAAAGCAGAAAACAACAACCATATTCACTAACGAACAAGCCATAATAATCCATTCCACATCTGTTTTTAATAAATCATTTCAGTAAAGACATAATTAGGTATTGTGTTATTGTGTGGTCCGATTGCAAGCACTGTACCTTCAGCAATCTTGGCCAGGCACGTCGTCTTGCCAGAGCAAAACTTGCCCAGGACACAGGCCTTGAAGGTGAAGTGAGGAAATGAAGGAGAGGAGGGTTCCATGACGGGCAGATGAACAATTTTCCTCAGTCGTGTGACAACATGTCCAAGAACATTGTTGTTGGTCAGGGGTGATTTGGTCTCTGCTGTTTCCTCTGGCCATGCCCACTCATCTACCATGTCCTGACAAACATAACACATGGCTTAAACAAAGAGGATCTGACAGCTCAGTTTAGGGACCATTCAACTTTTTCTGTGTCAAAAAAATGTGTGACCTTGTTTGGTTTTCCCAACTTCACATCTCATCACTTTTACTAAAATCAGTATTCATTTGAAAATGTGGTTGCAAGTTATCCAGTCTGCATAGAAAAGTTACATGCAAGTGTCAACATTATTTATAAACACCCTCACACTCACTGTGTATTCGTCATAGTCCTGGTTGTTGAGTATCTCCTGCTTCTTTAGCTCTACATGGTCCAGTGGGGTAGAAAACTCATAGAGAGGCAGACCCCTGAAGAGCAACTCCTTCCACTCTCTCATCTCTTTCTCTGGAAACAAACTGGACATGACAGCAGACAAAAATGACAGGTCAAACTGGATTTAAAAAGTGGAATTATGGGTAAAAAGACCACACATCGTGTTACGTACTTCCCAGTGATCAGTCGATATTCTCCAACCTTGGTGGACAAATCCACTATCTGCTCCACAATGTCCTTGCAGCTTGCAAAGTGCTTCCTGTATCTGCTCTGCTCTCGCTCAGCAACAAACCTGTTGCAGAGTTCCATCTCCTTTCTGATCGATTCAGCACGTTCCCACTTAGCATGTTGAGCCAAAGCCTGTGGCAGGTCAGAAGATGGGATGAGTGGAGATGGCACGACATGAATGTTTCTGCTATTCACCACTGTTAAGTTAATTTATGAAGACGACAGATTTATTATTATTGTGCAAAACACATAACTACTGTGGGTGTTTTGTGGACAAAAGACTTGAACACTGAAACCATGCTGGACCATGGTCTTATCATGGTCATTTCCAGTCATCTACAGTGATCACTGTAAGGACATAACAGATACACATATAGTTGTGCCTGCTGATTCTATACAAACTACCAAAATCAATCCTTTACCTACCTCCTCCCTCTGCAGAGCTTCCTGGATATCTTTCTCTCTGCGCTGTTGGTACTGCTGCTCTCTAAACAGGCGGTTCTTCAGGATCACCTCCTTCTGCATGCGCATCTGAAGGAGCACAGCTTCCAAGCGCTGCTCCTCCCGAGTCTGACGTGTCACACGTTTCAGCAGCTGCTCATTTCTCCGTGCGTCCTGCAGGCCAAGGCAGAGGTGGCTGGTCAGTTGATTTGATTTTGGGTTAGAATGATGACAAACTGTGTGAGACCAGAGACTTCAGATTATACTGAATTGATTATCCTGATTGGATATTCACCTGTTATCTGTTATAACTATTAGATATATTAACATTTCTCAAAGGGAAGTGAGGTGAAGTTTCACCTCCTGAGCTTGATGAGCCTTGAACTGCTCCACCAGGAACCTGCCTACTCTTTTCTCCCGAGCAGCAGCATTCTCTTTCAGCCTCTGTTGGATATCCTGGAAATACTCTTTATTTGACTGTAAGATCATCTTTTCTCCACTTCCAGACATGTCAGGGCCCTGATCTCCTGATGAGGGATGACCACTAGAATTCAAAAGATTCAAGTCACATATAGTGAAGTCATTGTTCTAATGTATGATGCATCGGGTCTGACATTAATACAAACACTTAAATATCATACTACATAAATATAATACTACATAAATATAATATTAGGAATGTCTCTTTTTCTCTCACCTCAAAGAGGAAGCAAAATCAAAAGTAGCCAGTTTCTTCCTGTTTTCCTCAAAACGGGATATTTCGGTGTGAGCCATCTGCATCCACAAAATTTACGGACATTGTAAAAATACCAGAAAGACAAAAAACCCATCCTTTGATTTGAATTTTGACTTGTGTGTTACAAATATTCAAGGGAAGATTGTTGCTGAACTTGTAGCATGACAATTGTCCTAGATGTAGTATTGAATACAGAGGGTCATCAGTTTAAATATCAAGTAAATCCCAGGGGAGTCTTTAGCAGAGAAAGTGAACCTGAACAAATCTTCTGTCTCTAAACAATGACAGGAGTCTCCTGACTTTAACTTTTAATCATGTATACACCATATTCTGATGACTGTGATCTGAGCTTTTAACAGGGCTTAAACCTAGATTAAAGGCCCATTGTTAGTGAGCATGATTCTCTACAAACTCTGTGAAAAGTGAAATTATCGCTCTGTTATCACATCATTATTTAATCTGGATCACACCTGGGCTTCACGTTGCTGCTGAAGCTTTGAAGTGTAGGGAGGTGGCTTGGGAACCTGAAAATAGTGGTGTGTTTACAAGTTATGATGGTCACTGGGGAGCACACATGCAGCTGCAACATACACATTTCTCCACTGTTAGTAGATTAGAATTTGCTTTATTCCATCATCAAGCAGCTAGAGCTGTTTATAGCAATGTTCCACATCAAAATATTGTAAAGAGTGGTAACTGTGTGTGAAAAACTAAAGAAAATATGGAAAGAAAGATGGAAACTGAAGACTGCCTTAAATAACTACAGGGTGAAATATCATGATGTTTTTTACTCTCCATACCTCCTCAACGTTCTGGACTTTGAGTTGCATATTCCGCTGGATGGGAGGGGCCATAGACCTGTCGTTTAATGACTGCCATTTCTCATTATAGTGCTGACAAATTTTCTGCAGCTTTAGGTCTGAATCACGTTTCACCACACGAGGCAGTCGCTATATAAAAAGAGAGTAAACAGCTTGAAACATGTTTCTGTAGATATTAATGTTATGTTAGACTGAACTTTAAACATAAAACATTTAAAGGCAACTCATCTCCATATGTTACTACATACAGATCTATGCAGCACCCCTTACATGACAGTAGATCTCATGCTCTTTTTTGTGCAGGGCAGCAATGGCTGCAGGCTGCATGACTTCCATCATCGTCCTACTGATTTTTGCTTCCTTCATCTTTTTAAGTGAGACAAAGAGTTCATAAAGGATGCTTGTGGCAACACCCGGCTTCTCCTGCATCAGTTCCTGGGCTGTATTTAGGTTGAAGGGGATCCCCAGTAACCGGACTGTAGGTTCAAGTCGGGTAAAATTGTTCACTTTGGCAATGGAGGTGCTATGAAGAAAGGTGTGATTAACTTTAATAATTGAGAACAGTCAGTTAATTTTCCAGCAAACAAGCAAATAAGCATGGATCAGTAGTAAGATAAAAAAAAAGAGAGGCCAACTTACTCTTTCTTCAGAAACAAACTGAAATCTTTCTGCAACTCATATTTATGCAGAATCTCTCCGATTAGGTAACCACTGGAGAAACTCTTGGCAAATGTATGTGGCTCTAAAAGATGAACATGCAACCATTAATGCAAATGACATTTACAACATGTGGTCATTATGTAATGCTATGTATAGCTTTAAAACATTGACTATTAATGTGCTGACAGTAGGTAAATAGTTTACACCACTGGTTCTCAATCTATGGTATGAGTATTACTGGTGGTACATGACCTCTTGGTGGTGGTACATGGAGGAATCTCTGAAATAAATACATTTTAAAAATACATAATACTATCAAAATGTTACGCTGGAATGTAATTTAAAATAAGTCTGTCATTTTGTTTCAACATTCTCCCTGATATGCAGTCACTCATGCAGGTAGAGCACAGCTGGCATACATCCGAGATTAGTTATAAGCTAAAATATGATGTTAGCTTAGTAAGCGGAAGTAAAATGAACTCTGCAATTGTGGCTCCAAACAGGAAAGAGAAATGCGGATCAGAAGTACAGAATAACTTTTTCTAATATTACGGTAAAATTAGTACTGTTGATTTCACAGATCAAGTTGTCACTGTCCATATTTTAAAATGTCTGTAGTTTTTACAATGAAAAACTGCCAAATCATGACAGTAAAAGACTGTGACTTTAACTCCTACCTAAAAATGAATATTCCTTGCTGCAAAGATAATAACTGTTTATTCGTCAACTTTGAAATATACCTTCTTAAATAGCTTACATTGTTAGCATAGTAAATTCACATGAGCTTTGCCCTCTGTGTCCATGTAATAAGTTTTCCGTTGAATTGGTGGCCTAAGGACAGAGGCTGTCATATGCTGGGCAGATAAAGTATAAGTAAATTATATACTGGGCTAATATAAATATGAATAAATACAGTTACAGTTAAAGTAGCTAACTAGCTAAAATACCGTGTTAGCGTTAGCATAATTGATCTGGCAGGCCGTTTGTAACATTTTTAACATCACATTAACTTTATTATTCACACTTTACCAACAACTTTTGACAGATGGAGCTCCTCATTCAGCCACTTGCATAGTATATCTGTCATCTTCTTTCTTTTAACATATAAATGTGTAATTAACACGTCGCTGGATAACTGCATGCATCTTTTTGCTCGCTAATAGCTGGAAAACAGTTGGAAATCCGTGGCGGGCTCACAGTTGCCATGGTGACACGTCATCGTCAACGGGGTTTCCCAAGGTCCCTTCAGGAGGGCGCGCATGGGAGCCTGCTGACCCTGGATCAGTTTTAACTGATGATACGACGTCCAAGAAGCCCAGCATATTAGAGTAAATGCTACATGCTTAGGGTAAATGTGATGATAAAAATTATTAAAGCTAGTTGGCTGGAGGCACTGACAAACAATAAACCACAGGCTGCCCAACAGGCAAATAAACATCCTGGATAACCATTCCATAATGATGTTTTTGGGTAGCCTAAACAACGGTTAATCTTAAACAACCACTACACGAGTGAGGAGCAAATGGAGTACCTGACTATTGCTTGCAAATCAGAGTGAGAGAACTTGTTACAACATGTAAGAAAAATATTACCCAACACTTTTGATCCATTAGCTTATATTCCCTATCCAGCATTAATGCCCGCTGAAGAAAGGAACAGAGATGAGCCGTGTT
The DNA here is from genome assembly GCA_023373845.1 of Nibea coibor. Classification (NCBI taxonomy): domain Eukaryota; kingdom Metazoa; phylum Chordata; class Actinopteri; family Sciaenidae; genus Nibea; species Nibea coibor. The sequence goes on along the minus strand of CM041739.1, from coordinate 11,067,754 downwards.
TCATACCTCTAATGAAATGGTTGATTTCACATATGGGTTTAAATTGCTGGCTAACATCAGCGCATTTACAGTGACGTTAATCAATATTCATTGTCCCCAAAATAATATTTTACTCAACACAAACTATTCAGGCAAATATATATTTTATTATAAAAATGATGCATTAATCCCACTAAAAAGTAGTTATTTTCCTCAAATTACTGTTGCTAAGAAAACTGTTTTCCACAGATCATCACTATTGTCCTAAGATCTTTCAACACGTGGCATCAAAAATAAAAAGGGTGGAAAATGAAATTAACAAAACACTGTACACACTTTGTCACATTTATAAAGCAAACAGAGTCTTCCTGCTGTAAATATGACAAAACTGGAGTTTTATGAGTCTTTTTTACACCGAGCAGCAGCTCTGGTCGAGAACTCGGGGGAGAGTTTATGGGCATTGGTAGGGCTGAGGAGGTCACTGTCCCAGGAAGGAAGCCATGGGATCATCTGGCCGGCAGCGTTTCATACGGAAGGCCTCCATCTCTTCCTCGGTGGGCGCTTTGACTTCCAGCAAACTGTTGTATGGCCTCTTTCTCTCATCTATCTGCATTATTTGCTCAATGTGCTTCACTCGTTTGTCCTCTGCTTCCAGTGCCTGGGAGAAAAAACACGATGAGGATCAGTCACAGAAATATTTACCAAACCAGAGATACAGACAGATGAACACAAAAAATAACACTACCTTCTTCAGTTTCTCCTTCTTCTTCTCTTCGTCCTCTGAATCACCATCATCAGAGCTTGTTCTCTTCTTGTTCTTTTTGCTCTTCTTTTTCTTCTTCTTCTCCTTTATCATCTTATCTCTGTGCATCTGGGCATTCACAATATTGACACACAGTTAGATCTACATTAAAAACACCCGTATGGTTTAATGACAGGACCTGTTAGTGTTCACGATCACTTACTTCCAGCAGAGTCTTGGGCGGCTCTTCCTCCTGTGGCTCGGTCAGGCCCTCCTCAAAGGGAACACAGTCGGAGTTGCTCTTCAGGTTGTGGAGAGAACAAACACAGTGTGTAAGTGGGGAAAAAAAACAGATGTACCATGTGCAGCCTTTGAACGCTGTTAGTACATTTACTTACTATTCCAACTCCAGTCTCTCCTGTGCAGTAACTCTGTTTGACCATGGAGTGACAACACTTATATCCCCAGAAGCCATCTTTCCAGAAGGACCCCCATATACACTAAAATAAAAAAACAAACAAACAAAAAAAAAACACGATTTTTATTTATTAATGAATAAAGGCAAACAAAATGTGACAATAAGTAGTGAGATGTTGTTCCACAGGGTGTCCTTACAGTGTGGTTATTGATGAGGACGTCCTCCTCATACTTGGAGCGAGCCACGGCTTTCTCAAGCCCCTTCAGTACTGCACCGTGACGAGAGTACTCCACGTAGTCCTCTGTCTGGGCCAGCAGAAGCTCCCGCGGCGGTGCATTCAAGTGCTCTTCACCTCCGTACTGATTGTCACACACAAAAATCATCATATTTAAGCCTCTATACATGACCATGTCAGGCAGAGAGAAACATACTGAACCAGCTGTGTACCTTCTCTAGGATGCTATCCCTCTGTGTCTCTTTAAAGTCCTCTTTCTTGACCTTGAAGGACTTGTGGAGCAGCTCCAGTTTGGTGGGGTCAGCCTGCAGATGCACCTCAGAGCCTCTCTCATAGGCCTCCCAGGCAAACACTGTCACAAGATGAGGCATTGAATATTATGTACAGTACAAATATGCGCTACATGGCTGTTTTTGAGAGTGAGTGTAATTTGTGTGGTCTCTGTGGTGTCTCATCTCATAATTATAATCGGAACAGCAGACGTGCTCTGGCTGGGAAAATAATTCACAGCCTAGATGATATCAGTGAGAGCAAACTGTTGTGTGGGTGCTTTGATAGTGAGATTGTTATATTTAGCTGTGTCCTCTAAGGCAAGGTGATTTCAGGCAGCTAAACCTGACAGCTACTGAAAACAAGAAGTTTAACTGGTTACGAAACTGTCTCAGTTTAGTACTGATGCCTCTGTATGACCTGTGTAAACAAACACGACCATCAGCAGAAAGACCAGCTATCTATGTAGATCTTCTTAATACCTACCAGTTCAGTCAGATTCCTCTGAAAACCAGATGAAACAATACGATGGAAACTCAGCTCCTTTAAATATTGATGGTATTCACTTAAAGCATGTGGCATGACCATTAATTTGACAGATCAATACTGACGGCGATCTTCATTTCTGTTCAGTAATTCACATGCTAAAGTCAATAATCATGTAGCACACCTGTAGTTGGCCCTGATGTCCAGCTGGTGGCAAGTGTGCCCATTCATTAGCAAATGTCTGCCAATATAGTCTCGACTATGGTCAGTGTATCTGTTAATCTTTTGTCTCTGTGTCTTAATAAAAAGGTACAATCTGTAAGTTTTAATAGTGATTGATTTGTTTTTAAAAATTAAATGGTATTAAACAGGCTATATATCTCCATGCCGTTGCAGTATTAAAAACAAAATGATGCTGAAAAATAAATAACCTTTAATTGTTAAATTAAAAAGGTACAATCTGTAAGTTTTAATAGTGATTGATTTGTTTTTAAAAATTAAATGGTATTAAACAGGCTATATATCTCCATGCCGTTGCAGTATTAAAAACAAAATGATGCTGAAAAATAAATAACCTTTAATTGTACATCCTATTAAAAAGAAAAGCTGGAAAATCTTGGAAACTTACGCTGTGTTTGAGCCATAGTGATTGTGTCCCCTGAATAGCGAGCAAAATTGTCTCCAGCGTATCCCACTCTGTTGGACAAAACAGTTTGATTATTATTCAGTGACAGCCCGTGAGAGCATGTGAGGAAATGGAGATACAATATAATAGAACTTACTCGTCGGGGTTCATGCCAGTGTTGGAGTACGGGTTCTCTCTCATAGCTCGAGTCTTTGGATCATAGTATGCTGAATTTGGATCCAAATTCCTCAAGTACTGTGAGAAACAGAATCAAGAAGTTCAGATTATTGGTCACCTCAGAGTTAAGTAACAGCAACTCATCTCTCAGCGTGCAGAGTGAAAGAGTGGTTCTGAAGATAGAAAAGGTTGGTGTTTCTAGATGTGCCACTTACTTTAGCGGTGTCTTCTCTGATACGCAGATTCCTGACAGTAATTCGTCTCTTTGAGTCAAAGTTCTGACCAGGCATGTCGATGTCATCTGCATATTTATCTTCATCCTCATCCTCGCTGTCGTGTTCCCGCTCCTGCAGAGAAAGGATTTGAAGAATTTTAATGATTGTCCAGAGGCTGTCCTTTATTTTTCAAATGAAACAATAATTACTGAACACTTACAGTTGGGTCTAGTTTTCCAGAGGCCAACTCATCCTGAAGCTTCTGTGCCTTCAGTGTCCTTTTGGCCTGAGAGACAAGAAAAGATGAAAAATAAATTAACATAAGCATCAGCTGACTTCAGTTTATCCTCATTTACATTTGCTGGGTTTGGGTTTGTAAGATTCAGGGATTTTTGGTTGCCAGATATCTTAAATTTTAACCAATACACCAATAAAAAGGTTAAGTTTGAAGTTGTTGTTTACATTAGACTTTCATTCGCACTGTCTTGTACCAGATTGTCCTTAGAAGAGGGCAGAGATCAGTTTTCATCTTTGCAACAAACCAAACAATCTAAACACGAGTTAAACCAAGCTTGATTTACCACTGGACTTCTTACCAGATCTACTTTGGCGTATTCTTCCACAATGCGCTGGTGTTCCTCGGGATCATACCCGTTCCAGCGGTCTCTCTTTCCGTCATAGTCCAAGTCAAGCTGTATCTGTGAGTGTTCATCTGGAGCTATACCTGTGCCGGTGAACTTTGCCCCAACTTTTCTGGGCCGCTGTGAGACAAAAGTGGTCAGAGGTTAACATCAACATTATTTATCAAAAATCCGACATTTACAGGGTCAGAAATGATTGACAGTTCATCTCTACTGGAAGATGAAAAATATCTTTCATAATATTGTCTCTTGTACCTCCAAACAGTCCTTCTTCTTGTGTGTAATGGCACCGCAGTTTTCACAAGCTCCCTTACGATATTTAGTGGTGACAGAGGTCTGTTTGAATAAAAAAAAAAGCTATTAATCTTTGAATTAATTTATATTGGCTACTTGAAAGTAACTCACTGCTTCAGTCTCACCTCTTTCACTCCTCTCTTGTACCACTCTCCAATGGCTGAGTATTGTGTCTGAGTTTCACTCTGTGGCCTCTGATGCTTTAGTGTGGGCCTTTTGGATGGGTCAATGTACCACGGCACTGATGAAATATACTGTGGGATGTGCGGGTTTATGTCCCTGAAAAAGAAAGCAAGCAGCACAAGGATATGGATGTTAGAACAGGAGCCTCGGTGTAAATAGGACAATAAAACTCGGCCTGATTTTCCACATGAACTTCAGTAAACTCATTATGAGAAGCCTCTGAAAACAGAGAAAATAAAGTGAATGGTGTGATTATTTCAGCATCCCAACATCCCAAGGGCTCAGGTGGAGAGAGATGGTGGAGTGATGGGCAGCACCCTGCAAGCAGTTGAGGGGGGGCGCCTTGCTCAAGGGCTGCTCGTCAGTGCCCAGGAGGTGAACTGGCACCTCTCCAGCTATGGCCTCTCATTTAAATACCCAGACGAACTTACTTTCCCTCCTCGTCCACCTCAGCAGGAGCGTTTCCCAGCTTCCTCTGCTCCTCCAGCTCCTTCTTCTTCCTCCAGTCCTCCCGGGTCATCTTCTTGGGCTCATCCAGCACCACGATGCCCTCCGAGGCCGCGGTAACGTTCGCGGTAACATCAGCCTGCTCGGCCATGGCTGAACCTGACACCAGAAACAAACATCACTAAAGCTTTTTGAATCGTTTCTTACTCACCAGAAATATTCGTGTTGTTCGCGGGAGCTGTCGTGACTTCAACGTTAGCTAACCTAGCTCTTTACCAGACTTCAACGTGGGATAAGTATTTTATCTGCGATACACCGGTGTAATAAATAACTTGGTTACCTTGGTGAGGCGCAGCAGGTGTTACAGAGGTTGTTGTTCCCTTCGCATACACGGTCACCTTCTCGGTGTCTTGCTCTGAGTTTGAGCTCGTCCGTTATGTTTTGACTAACACACGACCGTCGCCATTTTACATCAACTGCTGCTACGTCACTTCCTTTCTTCTTCATCGCCAACCGGGATTAGCGACACCTAGCGGACACAGCTGCCTGCATTTCCGTTTACCGCCAAGTGCTATTTATATTTATTATTTATATGTCTGTGAATCGATTATTTCATCTCTGCGTACATGCCAGATTATATACTTTTCCCTATGTATATTTTTTAGAGGTAGAACCGTATGTTCTTTCGCGTTTTTCTCGAGTTTATTCTTATACTGTTGTCTATAGGTACCAACATTTCTCTCATATTCTTTGCTAACTTTTTTGTCCTTTAAATGTTTACTAAGAGTTGTTTCTTCTGAGCAGCAAGCACCAAGTCCTCCCCCTCCACCTCTCCGTCATCAGCATATATAAACACATCCCCTGCTTCGCCCTCCAATCCTTCCTTTGTTTTAACGCCTCTTTAGAGTTTATTCTATTTATACTGTCACCACATTTTTTACCCCATGCCTGTATATATAGTGTGTGCATCTATCCATCCATCTATCTATCCATCTATCTATCTAACTCTGCGACACTGACTGAGGCTGTCAACAAGAAGGGACAGAGCAGACTTCTTAAAGGAAGCTTAGGTCCTTAAATGCGTGCAGCAAGATGTTGCAGATGTTTTAGCAGTCAGTTGTTGCAAGTGCAAAACTGAACAAACCTACCTATCTACTTATCTATCTAGATAAAACAGGCTAATAGCCCGGGCTCCACAACTCCAGGCTCCTGTGAGTCTATAAACCTGTGTTAATCTGGGATTAAAAGCACAATAGCAACAAGCAACACAATAGATACAAGGGTCCTGGGAACATCCAGAGATTAGATATCGAGATGGTGGGAATTTACAAATACCTTTTCGGACAACACAGACGTCCTTCACATGCTGACGAGACTGAGGTTGTTCAGAGTGCAGGACTCTGACACTGCGGTTGTGTCTCCCTGAAGAGTTTAATCTAACCACAGCTTCTGAATACCGTAACAATACAGCTCTACTGTCTATTAATTATCTTTATTTCAGTCATTAATTGTATTTGATTTGCATGGTTCATGATGACAAACCGTGAAGTGTGTGTGTTATCAGTAGTGTAAGTAGATTGTAGTTTCACACCTCAGTTATTAGTTTCCCAAACTCAATTGGTAAAATTGGTTCCCTGAAGGGAAACCACAGGTAGAAAAATAATAAAGACTTACAGGAAGGTCACAGGAAGCACAATGAACAAGAAAAAACTACTCCGTTTAGATGTAAAAACATCTCCTGCCTGCTGATACTGCTGTGCACTTATAAAATATAGCAGGTTTGGAATAGCTGACTTGATAAACTATTTTAGAAAAGACTCTTGATGCCTGGTGTGACTGTAAGGGAAGGAAATACTGGATACCGAGTGAATAAGTACTTAGATTTTATTTTCTAATTTAGTAAATGGGACAGCAGTGATATCTGTGATGCATTTGGAGATTGTATAACGTCATGACATTGCTTTATTTCTCTGTGCCTCTGAATCCTGAGCTACCTGTGTAGAGGGGAAAAAAGGATGAATTCATAGAAAAATCAGGCTGTTTTTGTAGTGAGAAAAATAATCTAAAGCCTTGTGGACTCCAGTGGGTTTATTTTTGCATTCCTCAGAATCACCAAGCTGGTATTGCTGTGCTTAACTGTAACATGGACCAGTGAGAACACTATTTTGATCACTCTTGTAAGTAGAACGACAAGGTTAAGACAGTAACAACAACATGAGATGCTGTTATTGGTGACAGTTTGGTCAGGTGTAACCCTCTCACCTTTTTTCTTATATTCCAAACATTTTTAAAAAAGGCCCAAAAAAAATTGTAAACAATGTTGAGAGAACAAACAAAAGAACAGCACCAGACACAAATAAACACATCGAAGTATAAAGAGACTGATGAATATAGTCCTCGAGCCTTAGCACCAGTACACGTCCCCACTGTCAGTCCAGCAGTCTGGGGATGAGAAGGCAACGCGGTACCGAAGTGAAGGCAGTGTCGCATTCATGTAGGTACCAAAATATCTCTCGTAGTCTCTGCTAACTTTTTTTGTCCTGTAAATGTTTACTGAGAGTTTTTGCTGAGCAGAAGGAACGGATGGACGGCGTCACTTGTCATCGTCCTCCACTGTTCCCCACTCGTCCAAGTCCTCGCCCTCCACCTCTCCGTCGTCAGCATCATCGTCCCCATAATCACCCCAAGTGTCATACACATCCCCTCCTTCGCCCTCCTCTTCGTCGTCGTTTTCCTCCAGGAGGTCGCCTCCATACAGCGGCTCGTCCTCCTCGTCTTCCACTATCTCCATCTCCTCCATTTCATCCTCTTCCTCCTCTCCTTCTTCGTCATCGTCGTCATCATCATCATCATCTTCCACGTCTTCTACCTCCAAGCCACACACCTCTCCGTCCTCCACCTCACCGTCCTCTCTCTCGTCCTTAGAGGAGGTGGGAGTGGAAAACCCTTTCCCTTCAGTCCTGTCTGTGAGGTAGGATCTGTTGGAGGGGATGAAGCTCGAGGTAGCAGTTTTTGTGTTGATATAGAGACGAGGAGGAGGCCCCGGCGTGGTTGTCGCAGCCTGGCTAGAAGGAGGAGTGATGGGAGCAGAACCGGCTCTTTGCTCTCTGGAGTCTGGGGCCAGCGTGTGAGGCACACCCATGGCCCCGGGCCTCATGGAGGTCATGTTGGGCATGTATTCACGGATCTCCCCTGGCTCCAGCGGGTCGGGCCCACAGGGGTCGTGTTCACTGCAGGACAGCTTGCCGTCCAGCTTCGAGATGAAGAGCATGCCTTCGCGATGCTCCTTGCAGTAAGAGCTGGGGCACATCTCACAGAACGAAGCTGCCTCTTTACCGCAGACATCACACTGGTGCCATGGACACTCCCATCGCCCTGGAGACAAGATCACATCATTATTACCTCAAGAAAATATATCTTGTGGATGCCAACAGTGTGATTTCTGACCTAAAAGAGGATGATAAGTTTTGTATAACAACGGTCTCATAAATCTTAAAGAGGTCTCCTTAAAGTCACATGAAAACTCCATGTGTGCTTTAGGACATTTAGACTAAATCGTGCCCTTTAAGTAGTGTAATACAGGCTCACCACCCTCCATCTCTACTTGCCTGCAGGTCTCTTGGCCAGGTTGAGACAGTCGGCGTGATAAACCTTCGGGCAACCTGGCTTCTTGCAGGACACTATCTGACCCCCGTCCCCGCAGCTGAAGCACTCGTCTTCCCTCTCCTTGGTCACTTCTTGCTTGGTCTTCTTCTTGACGGGGACTTTCCTCTTCCCTTCCTTTAATTTCAGTTTTTCAGCTGGTGGCTGGTTCTGAACAAGGAAAAGTGGGTTACATAATGCAGCTCTTATTCAATGATCTGGGCAAGGACAATCAGAGGATCATCCGAAGTCTTAAGTGTGCCTGTGCAGTGTTTAAACTGTTCAAATGTAGGCGTTTACCTTTGGTCGAACACCCAGGAATCCACTGCAGTTGGGTGCTCCACATTTACAGGCAGTCTTCCCGTTGCCAAGACACTCCAGGTTGTAGTTGAACTTCAGCTCTACACCTAAAATAAATGTTGTATTAGATCTACGCTGCGCTTGGAGAGATTGCAAACTAATGATCCTAGACAGTACAAAATATCTCATCACGCAAACCTTTAGGGATGTCTTGTAGAGCGAATAGTCCGACCCGGGTGTCCCCGTTCACAGTCCACTTCTGAGTCTCGCAGTTTGGCTGGCAGCTGTGGTTCATGAAGCGAGCCTGGTTCCCCTTGGGTCCGGCATCAATGATCCGGTCCTGGAAGAAGAGCATGTGATGGCATGATTACACACATGATGAATCACGTGTGTTGCTAAGCTGTATCATATACAGAGTGTTGTATTTATAGTCGTCATGCTCACCTTGTCCAGTGTAAGCATGTAGAAGTTACAGATGTCGTTCTCCTGGGCATGTCGGATCCTGGCTCGACATTCCTCTTCATCGATCACCTCTCCCACATATTCACTCACAAAGGCTCCCTGACAAGCAACAGAAGAAGAACAAGCACGATTATTAATTAGCAGAGAGTTTCAGGTGAGTATTTCAGTCACACACATCTGTCACCATGTTATTTACCTTCTTGATGTCTGTCACGCTGCGTAAGCCCCAGCCGCAGGACAGCGTCCTGTAAATCTCCACGGGTGTGTACTGGCGCTTTGTGAAGGCCTGGTTCTGACACCGCTCCCCTGCCGCACACACTTGAGGGTGGCACTCATACATCAGCATGCGATTAATGCACTCTGAATCGATGCCGCACGGGTTCTCGTCAGACGCCTTGCAGTTACAACGCGGGATCTCGGATAGGTCAGCAGTAAAGATCTGCACCTTCCCAACTGGCCGGTTTACCTGAGAGACAGAGGCAGTGGCATGATTTATTTCCCTCATACATCTCAGTGGACTGCTTCTTTGTCAGACAAGCACAGATGAGTATGTGGTACCCTGATGTGTCTGTATGGAGGAGGTTTCTTGTCGTTCTTTCTGTCCTCCTGAAGCTGCTTCATCTCTTTTTCTGCCTGGAGCTCTTTAAAACGCTCTGCTGCTTCACCTAGGGCTGCAAAGACATAACATGATCAAACAATTACCTCAAGAGGTAAAGACTTCATTTCTTAATATCAAAAGCAGAAACACAAATACAATTAATATACACAAGTACTGACCTTTTTTGTACACTGCATCTGCGCCCTTTCCCATTTTCTCGATGTTGTGAGTGTCACCCTCCATGTAGGGGAAGACTCTGGCCTGGTACGTCCACACAAAATCTCTGGAGCCAAAGAATTGAACTGGGAACTCTCCCACCTCATGTTTCATCCTCAAGATGTTATTTGGGACATCTTTGGCCAGACAGACTTCAGCCGGCCACCACCTAGAGAATTAGATCAGGTTTCAGAAATGCAAATACAGGTACAGTAGCTGTTGCTTAGGTTACGTTCAGACAGGATCAGGTGCTGCGAATTGCCCCAGGGGTTGTACGGTGTGTCTACTTGTGCTGAACTGTGAAACAATGAGGAAATAACGCTTCATTTATCTGATTAACGGCTTTCTCAATGCTGCCACTTGCTTTTTCACGCTCTCAAACCATCCTGTATACAAAACAAATTAAACTTCTTTGTGTCACTAATTTTGCAGTATAAATTGCGAGTCAGATTTAGAAGCCTAATACATGAAATAAACAAAGAATGCGGCAGGTAGAGCATCAGAGATTAGTCCATGAGTCCACCTAGATTGCTTCAGTTTCAGTCACATTTCAAGCTGTTTGTCCTGGCTGGCTGCATTTTTCCAAAAGTTGGATCCAGCTCAACTTTTCTGCCACAGGCCGCTGCGTAGTTTGGCGGACACCCCTGCAGCCAAAACATACTACCCCCACTTGAATGAATGGAAAACCTGCGTTTTCGCCACAACCCTGTCTGAGTGTACCTTTAGAGACAATGTTGTGGCTTACCTGTAGCGTCCCCATTTGACCCACAGTATGTCCTTAATACGAGGCCTCTTTCCAGCTTTGCAGTCATTGCAGAACCAGCTGCCCTGAGGCATCTCCATGTTCAAACATTCCCGATGGAAAGCAGCAGGACAGGCTTCACAGCACAGCAGACTGCCCCCTAAAAAAATTATAACAAAACACAATGCACTGATTGGTTTATTTTCATTACGAGTTAGATTGCTGCTTATCATTTTTAGTGAAATTATTAAAAGAGACCCTGTGTGTGGAGGCACTTTGGCTGAATGAGAGAATTTAATTGGAAAATAGGATGAGGCATAAAAATCAATTTACAACACATTAGGCTCAGGGCATTTTCCAAAGTAGCCACTTTTATGGGATTTTATACATATTTGAAACATGGAGACAGTTTAGAAAAAGTATTTCAGATTCAAGTTTCACACTTAAACCCGTATTATTAAATGTTAACATGATCATCACAGTAAAACTGTTTTGAAGGCAGGTTAAAACAGCCATGAAATAAGACCAGACTTACCTTCAGAGCAGACAAAGCACCAGCTAACGTTGATGTGTTCGTGATTCTTGCAGCCTTTGCGTGGAGTGAAGTGGTTTGGACAGAGGAAGCTGTTGTTTGCTAGCACCAAGCTTCCTGCTGCCATGCAGTTGTCATTGGCATGATAGGCCACAGGGCAGCGTACGCATCGAGCCAACCGACCTACGATAAAAATACAGGAGGAGCAAAGACCCATGCACATGTAGAGTTAATGGCATCGTTTATGATGACGTATGAGCAAAGATGGCAAAGACTCATCACCCATAGGTATAGTATAACTGATCATTCACTCAGCTGGCTCACCACTTCAGACAGTGAGTCACTCATAAAAATGTAATCACCAAAACAAATCATGATAAGTGAATAACGTATCTCCAGTCATGAAACAGGTTTAGAGTAGATGATTAGTCCTTATCTAAACTAACAGGACAAGTGGAAATAAGTCAGGATGTGGGGAGATAAAGAAAATAAAACAAGGGGTGCCAATGGTACATGATCACCAAAACTGTGATGTAGCTGTAACAGGTGTTTGATGGTGCTCAGGAATTGCTGCTAAACAGGTAAACAATGTAGTCAGAGCTGCAACATAATATTTTCCACGTTGATTCAGGAGCATAAAGCACCATTTCAATACTTTAAGAAATATAACAAGGACTTTACCTCGTCAGCCAGGATATGTATGACGTCAACATAAAAAGTGACTCCCTATTGTCGTGGAGAAAACTCAGAGACATCAATGACAAATTTCTCTGATCACTTCGTACTTTACAAAAGCTACCCAACTCCTGAGACAGGCTGTGGTCATCTCGCCTCCTGACAGGTCTCCCAGCCTGCAGAGTGAAACTCTTTCAGATGATCCAGACGCCTGGTCTTCAATCAACCCAAAAGGACACGTTACCCTGCTGCTCATCAAGCTGCTACCTGTAGCCGCCCACATTAAATTTAAATCTCTCATACATAGTCTCCAGTTCTGCCCCTACCTACTTGAATGCCCTCATGCAGACATGTTACCTAAGAACTGTTGCACTCCTCCAATGAACAGCGCCTGGCTCTGACACCTGTTTGCTCAAGGCAATCCAGACTCTTCTCGTCTGTTGTAGAGACGTGCTACCAGTTCCTACCAGATCAGGGCCATGCCTCTCTATCTTGAAAGACCCAGCTCTTCAGAGTGTACCTCCTCTCCTGGCACTACCAGCAATTGGACAAATCTATCCCCCTCTGCAACTCACATGTGAGTAGTACTTATTGCTGCACGAACATGTCCACGTCGCACTGTACCTTGTTTTCCTTTTTTGTAAGTCACTTTGGATAAAACCATCTAGCTAAATTACTAAAAAAAAAATGCAACACTGCGAAATCAACCACCATTTGTATCATGTGATAGTTGTTATACCATGGTTTAAATCCAAAGGCAAAAGTGGAGCGTACCTTTAGAGTTGCCGATGTTCAGAGGGTTGGTGATGTGGCAGGACAGGCACACATGCAGAGGGCAGCGGAAGCTTTTGTTATGCGTCTGTGTGGCCGAGTAGGCCAGTATACAGTCGGTATGGTAGAACTTCCCACACAGTGGAATCATGCAGCGCTTCACGCCACTGCCAGACTTCTTACACACAAAGCACGTGTGGACACCTGAAATCAACAGGAAGCAGCACGTAAGGACACACGTTTCATGATCAGTGGTTGCTTTGAGCCTCCTGTCAGACACAAGGTGTACACACCAGTGTTGCATTCGCTGCAGAGGAATTTTCCCTTCGGAGCGGCTGACAGGCCGATACACTGCGGGTGAAAGGCTCCATAACAGTGGCCGTCACACACCAGCAGGTCTCCTGTCCTCTCACACACCTGCACAAACGTACACACAAATAATGCAGAGTAAGAAACACGCTAATGATCTACCTGGTACAACTAAAAGAAAATCAAACAAGGCCTCACCTGACAGACATTCTCCTTTAAGGATGCAGCTCCTATTTTTCCTTTTACATCCACTTGGGAAGAGAGGCTGTCATTCAAGGCAACAGGCAGCACCTACAGAGATGAAGAAAAGGATCTTATCACTCAGCCACACTTGTGGAGGAAATGCGACAGAATTGATAACCAATCACTTATTAGCTGAACAATAACAACATGCACACCTCAGGCTTGGGAGTTAGTGTTCCAGTGTGTACATTTTGCTTCTCCGCAGTGCCGCAGGACTCTATCTCTGCCTCCCGCTTGGGGGTCTTAGATACTCGGGGGCTGGGAGGTTTGTTTGAATTAGCCCCCTCGAGGATATCTTTGCTTTCTGAGTGCTTGGAGGAAGCAGCGGCAGGGACAGGGGCAGAGGATGTGCTGGGTGCAGGCTTCTCTTTCTTCACAGCTCCAACCTGTCCAGTGTGAGATTTATGTTCAGGATGGTTGAATACACTTTTAGCATGACACTCCTTGGTGGAATATTCAGGGCAGTGACTGTGCCTTTGTAGTACCTGAGTTTTCTTGACTAGGACTTTCACCTCTGAAGTAACTCCACTGTGTCGCTTCAGCTCCTAGAAAACAAACCGATTGTGAAACACATTCAGTATTTCTGGTGCTAGTTGAAAATGCTAAGTGGACTCTCCCACGGCCAGTGAAGTCCAAACATACCTTCTTCTTTGCAGGAGTACCAGAAACTTCTTCTATGGTACATTCCAGCACCCTGTGCGACAACTTCCTTGGCCTCTTTCTTTCTTGAACTACTGTGCCTGAAGTTAAAAACAATGATGCATCATCTGTTACAATGTTATTTCCTAACTAATATTCTGCGCAGAAACACTTGTCTAGATTATACAGCAATCTAGACACTGGATAGAACATAATATCCAGTACAATCTTATTTACCAGCTTCAGGAGGTAGATCAGTTTCTTCTGCTGCCTCTGTGTCAACAGAGGGTTGTGTTGTGACTGGAGATACTGAGGGTGCCACGGGAGAAAGCTCATCCTGAGAAGGACTCTGTTCCAGCTCTGGCGGAGGCTCCGTGGGCTCTACAGAAGACGAGGTCGAGGTCGAGGTCGAGGCTGAGGTAATTATTCCTGGCATGGTGCTGAGATCATGGAGTGCCGTCAACCCTGATGCCTGCTGTGTACACACATGCAAAGGAAGCACCATTAATCAAATCGAATTGAACACACAGGGTGTGTTTAGGTGTCTGTTGGGTCGCAAAATGTGTCTTGAAGTCAGTGTAAGGTAAGAATAAAAATGTGCTCGAAGTTCTTCAGACTAAAGAAGAAAGTGTTATTAACCACCCAGACAAATTTGATTGATTAAATGTATCAAAATCTAAAATAAAAAAAAATGAAAATGAGCAGTGTTCTCAGCTCCAACACTGTGGAGGCATGTCCACTGAATGCGCTGAAGCCAAGCGGACTCGTGGGAGCAGTCAAGCAGCAATTTTGAAGTGACTGAATGAGTTCAGATGAGTTCAGAAAATGACAATAACTTTGAAACAATCTGAGCGAGTGGATCTCTATCTCTCTGTCTTGGTCTCTCTGTTTCAATGTCAAGTACCGCAGTCAAACAACACTGCTGTGTGGTATATTATCGTTACTTTGTTTTTGTTTCGCTGCCAGTAGCACAGCGCAAATGCAGCGAGTGATTACACCAGCCCAGGGAGATGTCCGTCGGTCCGTGTGTGCTGTTACCGACACGCGTAAACTTCATATCTGACTACATTCCCGTTAGCTATAGGCTGCTGGTGCATATAAAAGATGTCTTGCGTCCTGTGCTCGTGTATTTTCCTCAGGACTATGCTCAGGAAATGAGACCAGCTAACGTTACATACACCAGCATTAGAGAAAGCATTTGCAGTGCTTCAAAAGGCAGAGCTAGCAAGCAACTGAGGGTAAACAAGAATAACAACTAGCATACAGAGGACCACAGATGCTAACATGCTGAAGGCTTTTATAAATTACAGTGCTAGGGCTGCACGGGTGTGCTCAGGGTGGGCTTGGTGTGTCATCGAGCCACCCTTTAGGACCGCCCAAAAAGTCCTGGACTGAAAACTGGTGAAAAACTGTTTTAACCTTTAACTATCCACATTTCAGTAATACATCATGTAAAGTCTTTTCACATGTTTTCCAACATATTTGATATATTTTGAAAGAAATCGAAGAAAGAATTGCCTTGATCTGAACTTTAAAATAATATAAAATACGTTTATACAAGATACTTATTCAGTTGTTTTTGTTTTTGTGTGTTTTCCTTTGTATTGTCAGGATACTAAAAGAAAGAGGAACATCTCACCATTTTGGAAGATTCTGACGGGTGTTTCTTTGATTTCTTTTTTGGGACAAATATTTGTTCGTATTCCTCAGTTGACTCCAGGAGTCTTTTAGTTGGTTTCCGCAGACGTTTGTTCTCTGAATTTCCTGTGTAAACACATGAAATACATTTATACATTGCCACAGTAGATCAAGACTAAGTTTATGAGAGACACAGGTATACAAGTATAACACCAACAGTTTGCATCTTACCAGCACCGCTGCTCGTCTCTGAGAAGTACGAGTCATTCTCCGAATGTTTCTCCATTCCCAGAACAAGATCTGGTGATGTTGGCGTAGTTCTCATGGTGTAGGATCCATTTATGTCTGTAGACGTAACTTCCTCCTTATGCCCAGCAGTCTCCTCCAGCAACTGCCAGCGTTTCTTTGGAGCCACTGTGGATCCTGAGTTCTTATCGAGGTAGCTGGCTGAAGGATCAGCAGCGACGGGAGGACGTGACGTAGAATCAGCTAAGTCAGCGTGGCCACTGACAAACTCCCTGCCGTAAGCCAAATCAGCCAGGTCCGAAGAGAGGCCAGGTATGCTAAGTTTCAGTTTGGCGGGTAGTTTTTGCTTTCTACGCTGCTTGTCCAAGTTCCAGATCTGAGAGTTTGAAGGAAAGTCTCGACAGTGGTAAGTGTCAGCCGTCATGATTGCTTTTGTCCTGTTCTTGGGCTTCATTGCTCTGTTTTGGGATGATGTGGACTTCCCTGACTGCCCGTTCTCTGTTTTTATCCTCTGAGTGAAATCAGCAAATGAACCCTTCAGCGGGTCTCCTTCTTTAGAAGTAGGGATGACGAGGGGTTCCTCCTTAATCAGGACAGGTGATGGTGGGAGAATCAGGGGTTTACCTTCTTTTTCTCTTGTATCATGCATGTCCTTTAAGAGCATCAGGAAGGTACTGAACTTATAATTAGAATCAGGCCGAAACACTGCCGTCTCTGAGTCACTGCTGTCCTCCTTCACAAGAGATTTAAACGTTAGTTCCTTGGGATCCTGGAAGGCATCCATCGGGGACTGAGATGAGGATGGAGAAAAAGATGATGATAGATCAGTTGCAGTGTTTTCTGTCTTGATCTCAACAGGTTGCACAGTCGATACACGGGACCCAACAAACTTGGGCTTTATCAACGAGCCATTACGAATTTGTTTCTTATCAGGCTTCCTTGCGCGCCTTTTTGGCGAGATGTGATTTACAGGTGATGTTACGCTGCTAGGAAATTCCCAGTTAGGAGACATTTCAATTTTTATGGGTGCATCAGTAGGTGTATCATCAGGACAGTTATTAGCGTGGGCATCTGTTGAGATTTGGCTTGCGGCCAGTGCATCTTTGAGATCAGTCTCTTCCTCCGCTTTCAGAGCTCTCGTCATCAGACGACTGCTGGCAGGAAGATTCATAGAGTGCTTTTCAGTTGTACTGTGAGACAATTCACTACAGCTGTCCAAACTCTGCTCGGAGTTTGCGTTTTTAGATGTCATTTTTTTTGCTGCAATGTTTGGGATGTCAGAGGGATCTATAGAATGGTTCACTTTTTCAGTAAACTTTGTTTTAGCTTTAGCTGAACCCTGTTCTTTTCTGACCAATCGGTCTGTATCCTCTACCGGAGGCATCGCTGTGCGTTTAGGACGATGCAGCATAGGAACCGAGTCCAGGTCTGCATACGGTGAGTCCTTTGGCTCTTCTTTCAGTGCACGAGTTGTAGGATGAAACTGATCCACCACTTTTGTGATGGTGGATGACTCCTTCGATCCACCAACTATATGACCAAATATGTCTGACAAACATTTCTTTTTCTTCTTACAGGCTTTGTTCTTATTGGACTGAACAGCAGCAGAGTTTTTGATGATATAGGGCTCATTTCCGTTGGGGGCCATATTGGGTGATGGGGGTTGACCAGGGTCCACAGTGACAGAGGGGGCCTCCTGTGGCTTTTCAGCTGGGAGTGGGCTTGGCACCCGCTCCTCTCCATTGACAGATATTGAAAGCACGCTTTCAGACTTCTTTTGTCGATCTGGGAGCAGATACTCGGCTTCTGCCACACTGACCTTCCATGCAGTCAGTAAACTTTTGGGTATCTGCAAGGAACAGAAACAACATCATTCAAAATAATATCCACTATAAGATTACGTGAGATTTTCCAAGCCATTTCATGCATTTACCGTATACTTGTAGTCTTTTTCCTTCTGTTTCCCTCTCCGTCTCAGCACAGGTAAGTCTTCAAACTGATGACCTCCTTCAAAAGGAAGAATGGCGTTCCCTTGGACCCAAGCACTTTCAATAATCTCTCCAATCGTCTCTAGGAAATACATCCGACAAGGACGTGGACTGGGAACTGAAACAATATTAACATATTAATTACTTCGCACACTTTTTGGTATTCCTTTGGTAGACACTAACCGCTCAGGTAAAGGTTTAGTTGTGGGAAATATTTCATATTACAATCAAACCCTCTCACCTCCACTGCTCTTTATGAATGAAAGCTTACCTTTCATCTTAGTGTGGGCCCCCTGGTCCGGGTCACAAGTGATATGGCAGGGCCACCAGGGCCGTCTGTTAAATTTAGCCCACACCAAGTCCCCTTCCACGTATTTCACTGCAGGAAGAGGCTTTTTCTTTGGGCTGTTGGACTGCACACGATAATGAAAATACATTACTATCGAATGCAGGAAACAGTGGTACCATCAAAATTTCTGTCATGACATTCTGGGTAATTACAGATCTTCTTCTGCATTATTTACTTGAGCATCACAATCTCAATGTTTCATGGTCATGTTAAATACTTTAACTCTGTACACGTGGCACAATTAATTTATAAAAGATTCATAAAAGTGTACTTGGATATGATAAACGCCAACAACATCATAGTAGTTGTAACGGTGATGAAGGTGTGTCAGACTCACGTTAGAGTTGGTGCCGGCTGGTGAAATAAGTCCAGGGTCAACAGGAGAGATAAGTTCATCATCACTGTCTGATTCCTCACCCAAGCTCCACCCATCTCTCATAGTCATATCTGGCAGTGCACTGGGGCTTAGTGTAGGGTTGAGTTCAGATATAGTTTTGGACATCAGATTAAAGACAGTAGGTTTGTATGTCCTTTTATCCGCCCCTGAGCTGCACGTGGTCTTACTGTCACCCACAGTTTGGTCCAGACTCAACTTTGGGGAGTGGTGAAAAGGCGCCAAGTCCTCACCACTACTGTGCTCCGCCTCCTCGTCCTCCTCTTTAATGTCACTGCTGTCAAACAGCGTGGACTCAAAATGCAGGTAGCCATTGGGGATGGGAGAACAGTGCTCCAAGCTATCAGGACTGTGAGGGGAGAAGCCATTTCTGTTGGCGTCCTGCAGAGCCTCCAAGGGCTCCATGTCGTCATTGCCTGGAGAAGGTGGCAACTGGACTGACGGTGCCTCAAACTCATCATCATCGCTGATTGGGCTTGCACAGTGCAATTGGTTCCTAGGGTGGAGGTTCCTCTCCACATCAGGCCTTGTGACCCCAGTGTTCAGGTCCTGCAGCCTCTTCAGCGGGCTGTAGCAGTGAGATCGGTCGGTCGGTTGGTTGTACCCAAGTACAGCTGGCTGTTTGAGGCTGGAAGATGGCAGTTGATCGGACCCACGACTCACAATGCCACATTGGTTTCCATAGGAAGTGCTCACAAGACCATTGTGGGGCCTCCGCTCTGCTTGGCTTGAGCCAAACACTGAGCCTACCCGAACAGCTGGTCTGTATGATTGATTCATGTTGTCACGGCTATATCCTGTCAAAAAAAAGAGAGGCAGATTAGATAAGGGAAGCGTGCCATTTAAGTTTCTCCCCAACTAAAACCTCTGTGAGGGTTACCGGTGCATGTATAGTGTAGGACACAATAAAGCACGTTGACAGACACTTACATAATACAGAGCATTATATCGACTCGGTTAGAAACCTATAAAGGAGAAACAAGGCTTTGCGCACACACTCGCTCACACACAAATAAGCCGACATTGCACGGCCTCCATACTAGAGGCCGGTTGGACGGCATAAGACAAAAACACACAGATCACGCTCGCTCCTCCACCACATTTCATTCACAAACTATCAGAAAATAGTCGCGCTTTGTCTGATGGTCGTAGGTCAGGACGATCGGTGACTAGTACAGTCAATGGAGGAGCGCAGAGGCTGTAGTAGAGGTGGTGACACTGAGCCATCACACAAACAAGCTACAGCAGCCACACACCGACATAGGAAGCTACTATTCCTCTCACTCTCTCTCTCTCACACACACACATACATACAAAAAAAGGCTAAGTTCATAACACTATCAACACGTGGAAAAACGCGTAAAACTCACCATTTGGAGGTCGGTCGCCGTGAAACCAGCGGCGTACGTTTGGTAATGTGGCACAAAGCGAGTATTTTTCTCGGTTTGTGGAAGCGGCTCTGCACAATCCCAGCTGCAGCAGCACTAGTAGTAGGCCAAGGCACAGCTTTCATTCTCTGCACTTCATCGCCTCATCAGCGGCGGCCCCCTTACAGAAAAAAAAAACGGTCACCTTAAATACAAAATAACAAGTAAATCTCCATTACGCTGCAACACCTAAACAGCGGCGAAATTCAATGTGCCATAACCGGTCCCATAACAGCCACAGCAAGCTTATTTACTACATGATTTTTGCCTGCTGTCGAAGTGCCCCCGGTTATGTTAAAACAAGCCCAGACTGACTGTGTTGGTGAGCAGCAACCAATCGGCACAGCTACCCAACCCCCCGTCTGCAGAGGGCCGTGACACTCAGCCCTAGACGAGCACGCACTCACACACAAGCACGCACATGCATGTATGCGCGCCCAGGTGAAGTTTTCTTAATAGTTAGTGCTATAAAACAATAATAATCCCAAAAGCGAATGACTGACCCGATTTAGTGAATTTGACCCATTTCTGCGCTCTTCCTATTGTTTTTTTTATCATCTACAGACCTATGTGTGTGTGTGTGTCTGTATGTGTCTCTGTGTGTAGCGACAAGGGAGATCGAGACAACAAAATGATTGCAATGCGCAAACAGCCACACGGCCTCTCTCCGGTCAAACCAAACTCCGTGCGCCATGTTGCCTCTCCTCTGACATGAGGAAACAGGCCGCTAGGCGCCCAGGAAAATAAGATAAAGAAGGAGCCAGTGTGGTTGAAATCGTGTGTGTAAAAAAAAAAAACCCAGCACCAACAACGAGGGTTTACTCCGATGAAAACCCCCCAAAATGATCGCCCTCCAGCTTACCCTCACATATCAGTAAATTCTGTTGCGCGTAATGGATGCAGATCTGTAAATGCGCAAAGTTGGAGAGCACAATAGGCTCGCTGGGCCGGTCCTTTAAGATCAAACAAAGACGGTACAGTCACACGCCGACCTGACAGCGCAGGAACTTACCTCTCGATTTTTTTAAAAACAGATATATGCAGATATATGGCTCAGAGCTCTGTTAGGCACATTGTTTTTGGTGAATGATCCAGTAGATACACCAGAAAGAGTCGAACTTATTCATCCACCCTGATGGATCAGCTGTTTAAACCAGCGTTTATATTTCAACATTTAGTGTTTTTTTTTTTTTTTAACAAAGTCTGCTGTCACACTGCGTTCAAGTCCGAAAAGTGAGACCACGAGGGTCAGGACGGTGTTATCATCAGCTATTTCATATAACAAGGGTTAAATAAAGGTATTATTACAAGGTGGTCACTTTGTCTGAGGACACGGGCCCCCTTGTGTCTACAGCGAGAATGACAGGCTTTCGATTTGACAGGAAGTGGTTATATGGAAAAGACAATTTCTTTCTTTTATTTTGGTTTCACATACAGCACATTAGTATTTATTACATATTCCACAAAGCCTTGTTTGTTTTTTTACTATGATAATGAACAGCATTGCAACATACATGTAAATCTGGAAGTGCTTATTAAATCAGTTTGTTGGGACAAAAAACAGGCTGTTACGATACATAATCCAAACTATATTCACAAAGTGCAGAAAAAAAGAAATACTGTGTTCAAAAAGGATATTATGCGTTGAGTTTTTAACCAGTTAAAGCTAATTAAAAATGTACCTCAGTGTTCCCATTTTAGGCTTGGATAACATCACAAAATAAAGCACACATTAAACCGGACGACACAGAAAGGACAACTACACATCCACGTATTTACGCTCAGCAAAAAGCTGATTTGATTGACTGGTTGTACTAAAAAGCAATTTTTATAAATGTAGAAAATGTCACAAGAACTCGGCCATAGAAATATTAAAGCAGAGTAAGAGAGCGTGTCACAAACAAGAGGAACAAAATATTTTGGGGTGGGGTTCCACTCTCTGGCGAGGTTTCAACCACAAACTGATGAATACACTTTTGCCTTTACTGATTGGTGTGATTAATTCATATGCATGCATCTCTGCCTGGACTGGAATAACATACTTCTAATTCAGCCATTTATTATGAGAGGATGAAGACAACTGTACAATTAAAACTCAGTCAGAGCCGTTTCTAAATGGCAAAAAGTTCCTTCCTCCTATTCGCTGGTTTCATCCACTTTGCCACCGGGCTCACAGAGGGGTCTTTTCTCCATCATGGTGTATGGAAAAGGTGGAACATCACAGGTGGTGAAGTCCAGTTTCTTGGGAACACTGCAGTTGTTAAAGTCAAGCTTCTTGAGCCGAGCTAGACTCTTGATGCTGCCGGGAGGCCTGCCGGGGCTGACCTTGTATCCTGCTGCTTTGGTGGTACCGAGGGGCCTCCCTGGGCTGGTTTTGAACCCAGCCGCTCTAGTTGTTCCAAGTGGCCGTCCAGTACTTGTACGGTAACCGGCTGACTTTGTGGTTCCCGATGGCCTCCCTCTCCGCCCTGACTTCACCATTCCCTTCTTCTTCTTAGAGCCATCGGGCCCGGCAGCCTCACTGCTCCTGATTCTCACCGTCTGAGACTGGAAGTCACTCTGGGTGTCTTGCATTTGACATGCCGTGGTTTTGTGCATGCTCTGTGGCAACGGGGCCAAGCCTGCAAGGGACAGCTGTAAACCAGGGGCCGTCGGAGAGGAGTAGAATTTGTTGGACTGTGTGCTACATAGATCAAAGTGGCTGGCTGGGTGACAGTCCTCTGCCAGTCCACTCATACAATAGTCACTGTTGCTGCTGGTCACTTGGTGCATCATTTTCTGCTGGGGTGCAGAGAAACATAAACATTAGGTAGGAACATGCACACGTGTACACAGACAAACACAAACACAAAGAAGCGTTTCTAAGTGGCTCACTTTTAGTGGGGCAAACAGGCCTTTCAGCGCTGCAGCACTAAACATCAGTGATGTCAAGACAAAGCGGCGCAAACTGCAGCAAAAACAGATTGCACGCACGAAACTACGTGACTATCGTTTCCCCTGTGAATGCTGACCTGTATTAAGAGCGTAAAACGGATAGTTCGTACCTTATTTGTTGGTGGATGTTGGACAGGAAAGGGTTAATGTCGAATCGCATACATTTTCCTTCTCTGGCAGCCACAACATCTTTGTGCAGGCGCTGCACAAACTACGCCCTGACGTCCATCACTGGTGTCTTCAAGCGGGGCTGCGATTTCTGCTCTTTATTTCATATTAATTTAATCCTTTGGGCAGAGGTTTAGATGAGACAGGCAGCCATTTTCGCTAGGAAAAAAAAAATTAATAAAACAGGATGCGCTGAGCGCGCATGCGCACAAAGGCTTCCAGGAAACGCAGCAGCAGATCATGAGTGTCACCCACTCAATGTGGCTCTGCTCGATTTAGACCACATTAAACAAAGGCGTGTCTCAATGGTAAAGCGTGGGCCCGTCGTTACGATGTAATTAAGATTATACATTAACACTATAACAACAACAACAACTGCTGTATAGTTTAATGTCCAGTTAATACTCAATAAATCATGTGTATTGATGATATCTGTGGTCATTGTGAGGAAATATCTGCATATACACATCACAAGGACGTCAGCAATCAATGACAACAAATGCCTCTGTACCTTTTTAAAATAACATCCATATACATTTACCTAAATATGGATAAACTTTAAGTATAAACTTTACATTTTGGATTGTGTCGCCTCCACTGATACTTCATGTTTTTGTTTTGTTTTTCCTGTTTAGATCCAGGCAGGGGGAGATTTGGAAATCTCTATCTGATTAGATCAGCCAAAATTTTGAAAGACAAAGTGAGATCATTTTGATCACTGACAGAACAAATTTTGATTTCATTATGGGACACGGGGCCCTTGTGTCTACAGGGGGACTTGACATCCTACTTAAGTAGTTATATGATAAAATTTTGTTGTTTTTTTTAATATACAGCACATTAGAATTTATTACATATTCCGGAAGCACAAGAAAAAACTGCACAACTATTCGCTGGTTTCCTTCACATTGCCCAGGGCTCACATAGGTCTTTTCTCTGGAAAAGGTGGAACATAACAGGTGGTGATTTCTGTGTTATTAGCTGACGGATCGGGGTACTGTTACATTGGAAGAAACCGCTACTATTGGGATGGAAATGTTTCACAAATGGACCTAAACCATAACAGAGCCACTGGATCCTCTAACTGTAGAGCTCCAACATGCAGGCCTGTATTGTTCTCTTGGTGCACGACACACATGCACTCCCCCACTTGTTGAGAACATGGTGAAGATGGGCTCATAGTTACACTACTTCAGTGTCTCCAGTGTCTTTATTTAATAAACCATCTGTCTTGACCATAATCATTGTGCGGAAATGTGAGCACACAGGTGCTACAATGCAACAACAATCAATGACAAAGGCCAGTCTCCATTTTTGTACTTTTTATTAACATCCATATGAACAGGTACTGGATTTATGGAGCAACTGCAATGCTAGAACAGATAGCAATATACATTTATCAGCGTTTCCCCTCGATGGTCGCCTCAAATCTTTTGCTAAATTAAGTCCACAGGACTTAAGTTTCCTTGATGAGCTTGGTCAGTTTCTGAATCTTTGTTTTGGTGGACATGTCCACATACTTGTCTCCGATACTGACGATCATGCCACCCAGGATTGAAGGATCAGACTGAAGAGGAGACAACAGATGAAATCACATTACTGTTGAGTGTCAGACTGGTTTTAATGACTTTTACTTAGATGTCACACCAACTGCAAAAATGTGTATGTTTCTGGGGCCATGGGTTGATACTGTACCTTTGTTTCCAGCTTGATAGTTTCACCCTTCTGGAGGAAGCCGTTGAGAGCTGTTTTCAGATCACCAAGACTGGCTGCATCCAAAGGCTGAAATGAACACACATTCATTGGTTGATTTTACATACACATGCACATATTCACAGTAAATAATATATCTGCAATTCATCCCTTTTAAGAGACCTTTTAAGAGACTGAAAAACAATACATATCATGCATGTCCATCCATTCCATACCTGAGCAGTAGTTACAGAGCAGATGACCTCTCCACGGTGGGCACTCATCATCTTGCCAAAAGCAGTGATAACATCACCAGTTAGAGTAAGACGACCATTGTCAGCCAAAACGTCTGCAAAACACAGAGCAGGAAACGTCTGAGCGGGATTCACTTTGCTGTTCCTCGCCATTACAAACTGAGCTTCAAGTTGAGAAAAAAAGAAATCTAGAAAGTACCATTTCCATATTATTAAATGGAAATATTAAGTATTTAAAATAAACAGATGTTTGGGATTTCACCCAACTAGTCCTGCTTTTTAAAAAAAAAAATGCTCACTTAGTTTACACCATGATCAATATAGTCCTCCTTTACATCAACAATGCTTCTCTGGGAAATGCAGAGTGGAACTTAAAATTGAAAACTCAATTTATTTTATTTGAGGATTTGTTTGTATATAAATACAATTCTCCTCCTTGAGGTTTAACTTATGCTGACAAATATAAATCAACTGTATAAGGCTAGTGTCAAAACACAAGGCCTGACAACCAGTCGGTTCCCTCTGACCTCCAAGGGTCCTCCAGAGGTCACATGAACATTCAAGAATAACAACAATGGCGGTTGATTTTAATTTACGAGCTTCCCTCTAAACCAAACTACACACACAAAGTTGTCTTAAAAAGGGCATTTTCATGATAAATAAATGGTTTTTCTGAACGAAATGTTTTTTCTGCATCTCCTATCTTTACAAAACAGAACAGAAATACGAGGGTTTACGTAGTGGCACCATAAAAACTATAATCAGTTGGAGGCAAGTGAACCAAATTCATTACATTGATTTCTATAGAAAATGCGCACACTTCTGGGTGTAAACAAACTAAAATATGAATTATCTGAATATGAAAAACATGTGTCATCTTTACTTTGGCTTCTTT
Organism: Nibea coibor; assembly: GCA_023373845.1. Taxonomy (NCBI): domain Eukaryota; kingdom Metazoa; phylum Chordata; class Actinopteri; family Sciaenidae; genus Nibea; species Nibea coibor. Next base: position 11,041,928 of record CM041739.1, on the reverse strand, counting down.
ATACCAAAACAATTACATCTGTATCCTATCATGTGTGCTGGTGGACTGTCATCCTTTTATTATCCATCACGTTTATTGCTGTTAGTGACAAACGATGAGAAATACTTTTCTTTACTTCAAATTACCTCTATTGACCTAACAGGCTCAAACCTAATTTGGTTCTACATTAATATAAATGAATATACAGCATTCACAGAGCCCACTATGACTAACATAATGCCATGTGAATGCAGAAGTTGAAGTTTGAAGTTGAAGCATTAATGCGGCCACAATCGATCATCACTCACTGATGAGGTTGATGGTGATGGGTGAAACCTTAGCCTTTGCAAGAGCATCGTTGAAAGTCTTCTGCTTGAGGCTGCGCTTTACATGGGGGTTCATTACGATGCTGGAAAGCTTGGGGTCCTTGATCAGGGCCTGAAAAACAAAAATGGCACACGTTAACTAAGTTTATGTAATGGAACAAAAACAGGAAAAGCTGAAACAACATAGAGTAGCAAAATTTGACTGAGACCGTGAGCGATACTATTTATATCATGACCACTTTACCTTTAGTATTGTATACCCTGTTTATTTTACTTCTATGGTATCAGATTACATATAATCAGATCAGTGCACCATCCCTCAGATGTGCAGCATATTAGTTTACATTTATTTAAATGAATTACCAGCGTTAACATCCTCACTGTCATTTTGTGTCTTATTTTGACTTACAGTAACCTTCCCCAGCTCCTGCTCCACTTGGTCCAGTTTGTTCTGCTTACTGGCAGCTGAGAACAGAGCGGTGGCATAGCGGCCCTCCACTCCATACACCTGGATGGGAGGCTAAGAGGACATACAGAAGCACACATATACACACACACACACACACACACACACACACACACACACACACAGATGAGCTATGAGGTATTCCTGTTAATATGTGACGATAGATGAGCGGTCATGCTTCGTGCAGGCTGCCGATATTTACCTTGACCAGCTTGGCTGCAGGTCTGATCACAGACGAGCTGAACTGGCGGACCTAGAAAGGAAAACAAATGCATCATGTAAACACGGAGGAACCAGAATTTAGCGCGGATTAACTTTTAGCACACCTTGTACCGTTTTCACGTTAAAGACAGCTAGCCTGTAGGCTAACACGTTAGCAGTCATTCAAGTGCAATGCCTCGTGCGGATTTATTGGACACTCAGCGTTACTCCCGGCTCTCCAGAGGGAACAATACTACTAAGACACTTTATAAGATATATAAATTTAAGTCGCAACTATTATAAAATCGTTAAAAATCACCCGAATCATTGAATGTCTTACCTGCTGTCCTAGCATGAGTGCTGCCATTTTCTCCTACAGCTGTCCAGAGTAGAACGTCTACGACTGCGCATGTGCATTTGAACGGAAGTCGTCTAGTTCTGGGTAATGTAGTCTTTTCATCGTGGCGCGTTCTGACAGGTATGGACCAAGCGCAAACGACTACAAAAAAGACGTAAATTAGTCTGTAAATATTATATCAGCGTAGTAGGCGTACTGTTTGTGTTGTCTACTAACTTATACTCGACAGAAATACCCAATTCAAAGGGGAATACACATTTATACAACTAGTGATAATTCATAATTTATGTTACGAGTAGTAAACTCTGCCTCGTCCTTCCTTCTCCTCCTACCTCCTTACTAACAAACTAACTTACCTTACACTTCATTTCTCATTTTGATATATGCAGTACATCTAGACCAGTACCATGTACTACCTCAAAAGTTATTAGGCTCTTTAAGTACTGACAGTACTCTATTCAGCTACAGACAGTTCACACGTAAGGAAGGTTTATTTCTTATTTCTTTTGAGGTATTATTATTCATTGTTGACTGCTGACCTGAACAGAACTGGTTCAAAGACCAGAGCCAATTTGGTGCAAAGGTTGTATACCTTTGCATAAGATCTAACCATCACATTTTAACTTCTAAACTTAACTTAATAAAAACAGAGAGGCTGTCACAGTCCAGGGTGGAGGCAGGGGTGGTGAAGACACTATCTAGCACAGTCTTCCGATTTTCATTGATGAAAATAATTCAAAAGCAAGCGAGTCAACTGAGCCAAATCTTTATTTTGATGTAGGTGGCTCAGAAAACAGACCGTCTACTCCTGGTGTCCATGAAGAAGATTTACTGAAAGTGGATGACGAGGAGCTGCAAGTGGCCCACATCATCAATTAGGAGAAGTTCACCAACGAGCTTCAGGCGGAGAAGAATAGGAATAATCTTATCCAAGAGGAACTGGAACAGCTCCACATTGCATACCAGCTACTCAATGCAAAGTATGAAAATGATGTTTCCGAAATCAGAGAGCAGACTGATGCCATTCAGCATGATCTCGATAACAAGATCTTGCAGAAGGAAGACCTGACCAAGATGAAGCCACCATTGCACTCCAGGCGGAGAGAGAGAAGAACCAGAGTGTGCAAGTGTGCAAGAACTGGACAACATGACTGTGTCACTCCATGAGGTCAGTCTGCGATATCAGACTGATGTGACTGATGCCAGACAGCAGGCTGACAACCTTAGGTCTGACCTCGAGAGGGAACTCAAGCAGAAGAAACTCCTGCAAACGGCTTATGAGGACCTCCAAGAGGCGCACAAACTGAGTCAGGAGATGTTCTCTGTTCAGCTTAATGCAGAGAAGGAGAAGAACAAGATTCAAGATCTGGACAAGATCTGTTCTTCACACTGTGAGATCAGCCAGAGGTCTGAGACATGAGCCTGACACCCCTCAAACAGGCAGCAGTGGAGCAGAGGGGCTCCTCAAAAAATCACCATCCCTGACGCAGAGCCCCTTGAAGCCCCAAAAGAGGCTGAACTTCCAGAGGAAATGCAGTGCAAGCAGCAGGAGACCATCAGTCCTGCACGGGCCCTTGAATCCCAGAGAGAGGCTGAGGGAAATCTTCCAAATCGGTCAGCAGGTGGAAGAAGAAGAGGAAGGAGGAGAACAAAAACATCATCAAATTTTGTGGGTTTTCTCCAGGTGCTCTAGTTTCCTCCACACATCTAAAGTCTCAAAAAACAAAACAAAACAAAGAATTCGCTGAAGAGAAGCAGCACGAGTTGACTTTACTGAAACATGTCTCCTAAAATGATTTCAGGATTTGACTATAGCTGATAATATCTTAAAGTGAATATAAAAATACAATATTCATTCAAGTATTTAATTATTTCTGCAATTAATTGTTTATGCTTCAATTACATTTTTGCCCTTCAAGCTACATTACAACCAGTTAATTATCAGTAAAAACTGATAACATGAAATTAATAGGATGCCTCAGTCTTACATGGAATCTTGAAAAATATAGTTGTGTTATTTTGAAGTACGGTTGTATAAGGTTCAGTGGACGCTTGATAAATAATATCAAGGTAGAGGAGAGCTCTTTCACGAGCTGCATCGGTTATGGGCCGATTATTTTGTAGCTCAATATTCATCTAGGTGGCTAAATTAATGACCATTATGAGTGCAACAGACAAGGCACTCACCTCCAGGTCTCACTAACAGCTCTCACTGATGTCATCATTTAATAGATTAATGAAAGCTGCTGCCTGTTTGATAATGTGAGATAGTGCCTGAGAACACTAGTGGACTCAGCCGGGGGCAGGGGGTTGCACTCGCCCCTCCTGCTGCATCCATGTTTGAAAAAAAAATGGAGCAAAAGTGTCCCACTGGATGCCCCTGTGGTAGATAATGTGATAAAATGTCCTCTGGGGTGCTAACCTTCATTAAGCTCCTCAATATACAGCTCATTGAGAACTGAGTGTGTGTTGAAATAAATGTTAAATACTTAATAATTTATTCTTTTTTACAGAGGTGCACGTACCTTTTTTTAATATTTTCACCAGCACTCCTCAAAAAGCTCAAGAAACACAACGAACATTTAAAAATGTTGTTTTTAAGAGTTTTGTTGGATGTTTGTACTGATATGGATGAAAGATGAGTCATGTGATTTTTCAGGGAGGGAGAAGAGGGATGACTTGCAACAAATGTCCCCAGGCTGGATATCGAACAGGAACGTTGTCACCAGGACGCCCCTTCGTGTTACACTTTGTAGTTGTATTGGGAGGAGAAAACAATGAATGACACAACATATGAAGAATCTCCTCAACAAGATGGACATGACTCATTGAAATGAATCAGTTAAATAAGAAATGTCTAACTGTACATGTGTATTGCAGCTGCTCATTTAATGCAACTCAGACTTGAGCTCTGTTAGCAGGGGTGCAGATGTCAGGATTGAGCCGACAAAATCTGATTTATTTAGATACATTTATATAAAATTTATATTATTATAAAAATATATAAAATTATAAAATTATTCCTTGTTTGTTTTCCTCTGTCAGTTTCCAGGACTGTAACTCTTCTTGTCTGTATCTGGACAATTCCTGCATAAATTGATAAACTTGATAATTAATTCATATCCATTCATGTATATAGTCATGTTTGATCGTAAAAAAAAAGTCCTTACAACACTAACTAATTTATTTTATATTCTGGCCAGTAGACTTAACAAAATCATGAAAATAATTCAATTCAAGCCAAGTAGTTTATTTCAAACCAATTAGAGGAAACAAATCCCAACCAACAACAAACAAAAACACCAAACAGAACAACCACCTTGGTGTGAAATGGGAATTAAAGAAACAGCTGATCTATTTCCCCGTTTCAGATCCCCCCCTGGGATCAGTTTTTCAAAAAATGGGTGCAGATCCCCAGGATCAGAAATAGCACCCAATTTCTGAAAAACAAAAAATGGGTGCAGATCCTGGGGAAAGGAAAGGAAAGGAGGTTTTCTGGTTTCGTCCAGCAGAGGGCAGATCAACAATTTCACTTTCTGAAGAACCCCAAACAAGCTGAAATATGCTAAATAAATTTAAAAATTAAACCAGTTTGAATCATTCCTTGAACAAATGAACGAGATATTTATTTAAAAAATCCTCTTCCCTCATGACGTAAACATAATGTGTTGCTCAGCGTTAACCAGGGCTGGGTCTGTAAATATCTGTAAATAACTAACTGCATGAGCTCACGGTGGTTTAACAGGTATGTTATTCGTGCCTCGTGTGAACTGATCAGTTTGGTCCTCGTCAAACTGCAGGCACGCGGGGCAGTTGACGCATTTTCGTGGCGCGCGCACACACTGACACACACACACACACACACACACATACAGGCACATACAAGCTGCGAATGACCAGAGAGAGCCTGCTAAAGACGTAGCGCATCAAAAAAAAAAAAAAAAACGAGATTTTCCCCGAGGTATTTTAAAGCTGTTCGGCTCGACAGCTGACGGCAAACCAGGCATGGACGACAAGTCATTCACGAAGGAGTTGGACGGATGGGTTGAACAACTGAATGAATGCAAACAGCTGTCAGAGAATCAGGTCAAAGTCCTGTGTGAGAAGGTAAGGTTTGCGCAGGAGAGAGCCAGGCGAGCTATCACTCATTAGCTCCCCGGCTAGCGGGGTATGAGTACCGCCTCGGTCGGCTGATGCATGTGGCCTTGATTTGGTAGCTCACCATTTGGCTGCTGCTGTTGCTGCATGCAGCACATTGCTGTGGGAAGCCACTCGTCAAGAAGATGGAGGGGCATGTCTGCAAATATGTTTTCCCCTAGCTACGCCCACTCCTGGTGCTTCTTCACCACTGTGGAGCGCACATAAAACTGTATGATGATCTGCATGAATATTCAGTGTCTGCACCACACACACTCTGTGCGACCTGTTATAATCAGCATCATGTTGTTGTTGTTGTTTTTTCTGGTCCTCCATTTAAGGCCAAGGAGATCCTGACAAAGGAGTCCAATGTGCAGGAGGTGAGATGTCCGGTGACAGTCTGTGGAGATGTCCACGGTCAGTTTCATGACCTCATGGAGCTGTTTAAGATCGGGGGGAAGTCTCCAGACACTAACTACCTCTTCATGGGAGACTATGTTGACAGAGGCTACTACTCTGTGGAGACAGTTTCTCTCCTGGTCTCTCTTAAGGTAAAAGAAAACAGTTCCCCTGACAGCCCAAGTCAGCTACAACAGGCTTATGAATTGTTTTTAAATACATTTTTTATTTTTAGGTAAGGTTTCGTGAGCGAATCACAATCCTCAGAGGGAACCACGAGAGCAGACAGATCACACAAGTGTACGGCTTCTACGACGAGTGCTTACGGAAATATGGAAACGCCAACGTTTGGAAGTACTTCACAGATCTGTTTGACTACCTGCCCCTGACTGCGCTGGTAGACAACCAGGTGAGGTCGGGTATTCGGATGTGTCATGTGATATTCAAGCGCGGATGCAGGGACTCATCGTGTCATTTATTTTCTGTTTCCTCTGTAAGATTTTCTGCCTCCATGGTGGATTGTCCCCTTCGATAGACACACTGGAACACATCAGAGCGCTGGATCGCCTGCAGGAGGTTCCTCATGAGGTAGATTCAATAGAGACACCTCTCTTATAGATGATTAACTAATGTGTAATTCCTTTTGACCTGTGAAATATGTCAGTTCCTATTATATATAGATTTCGTGTTTGCATGTACAGTAGACTAAACAAGACTGATGTTTCCTCCATGTTCCAGGGTCCAATGTGTGACTTGTTATGGTCAGACCCAGATGACCGTGGTGGCTGGGGCATCTCACCCCGTGGTGCTGGTTACACTTTCGGGCAGGACATTTCCGAGACTTTCAACCATGCAAACGGCCTAACTTTGGTGTCGAGAGCCCACCAGCTGGTGATGGAGGTACTTTAACTTTATCCTCCGAGACTCGGAGAGCTTTGATGTTTCACGTTGTGAATTTAAAGTAGATTAACATGCAACAAATCTCTTGTTATAGGGTTATAATTGGTGCCACGACCGCAATGTGGTGACTATCTTCAGCGCGCCAAACTATTGTTATCGTTGTGGAAACCAGGCAGCAATCATGGAGCTTGATGACACATTGAAATACTCTTTGTAAGTATAAATACATAAAGATATTTTTGTGTGTATTTAATAATCACAATGGACACAAGATTTCAAAATATGAGTTGATGAGGAGCCCTGCCCTTCGTTTGCTTTAGCCTACAGTTCGACCCTGCGCCACGCAGAGGAGAGCCCCATGTGACGCGGCGTACGCCCGACTATTTCCTGTAAAGATCACCGGTGAGGATGGCACAAGGCTACACAGACGCTTGAGAAAAGAAGTATTCATAACCCCATGGACCAAAAAAAACAAATATATATATATATATGTGTGCCATAATCACAAAGAAATGGAAACTATCACATGTAGCTAAAAACCACCATCCGACTCATTCAACTTTTTCCTCTCTGTGCATGATGTTTTTATTGCTAGAAATGATTGCTACTATGAACAATACCGTCTCGATACCTGCTGGTTTGTCAGGAAACATGAATAAACTAATGCTGAGAATAACAACTAAATGTAATCTTTGTGTTAGGGTGTTAATGATGACCAGAGTGTTCTACCATATACAGTCTGTATGCTGCATCTCTCACTTGGCATGGCCTCAAATCAGATGTTTCAGTAAATATAATGTGAACTCTTTTCTTTTTGTAACTGAAGCTCATAAACAGTTTATTTTGTGAAGTGATTCATTCTTGTAATGATTATTTTCGGAAGTTGTTTTTCTTTACAGGTGCACAGGTACACGCGAGCTCATTCAGTGTGACTACAAATATCAAACATTTTAGTTATCAAGTCTGATAGTAAACCATTATTTTATTATTATTTTTCTGAAATCCCACAGAAGCCCTAAGCGGCTATGCATTCATACATTTTATTTCTTTTCCTTCCATTTTATTTAATTTAATTTGTTTTCTCAAGATCTCGAGTGATTTATGTTATTATCTCGAAATAAAAAAAATGTTTCCCCAAGATAACAGGATAATTTTCTAATGAAACCTTGTTTCCTGAAGATAACGACACAATTGATTTTGAGTGTACAGAAGCCCTAAGCGGCGTGCATTCATACCTTTTATTTCCTCTGTTTTCCTGTGATAACGACTTAACTTCATTGGTTTTCTCAAGATCTTGAGTTATGTATGTGTCATTATCTCGAAATAACAAATGTTTTCTCGACACAGCAGGATCATTTTGTCGAAATCTCCAGATAACTAATGAATAATAATATTAATTAATAATAATAATTAATATAATAATTAATTAAAGATTCCAAGATAATTCATCAAAAGTAGTAGGCCTGAGATTTCCATCACACCTGCTGACCTGTTGCTGATCGATGACCTGCTGATCTATATACTCCTGCTCCTCAAGATTCGGGGTGCCCATCTGTAATTTGCAACATAAAAACGACAACATAAAACTCCTCCTAGTGGTTAAATCAAGTATATACATACAAAAGGCTCCTACACAGCAGTGCCATACAGTAATTGTGCTGGTGTGCACTTAACAATTACAAAATTAAATTATCAAAAAGACCCACAATTCTTCGTTGACCAGAGGTTACTAGAACGTACTCAACGTTGGGATCTGATCTTTCCCATCAGTCCTTCAGGTGTATGCTTCCTTATGTTAAGACAGGCCTTTCAGTGACCATTTAAGTAGGCCATATTGATTGATATTAATAACTTAATGTTTTGCAGCTACAACTGTATGAAATAAAGACTAAAGTTGCTTCGTCATATATTTCCTGTAATTATAGTTGGTGGGATTTTTCCCTCTCGCCGGTCACCACTAGATGGAAACAAACAACCAGAAACTCTGCTGGTGAGCAACATTAACAGGACAATCATTTCAGCTGTGAAGGTGTGCAGGACATTTTTTGTATGCCAGTTTTTATTTTTATTCCAGGTTCTTGATATAATGTGATTTTGAAACATCCCTTTCATTATATTTCTGATATGGAGAACGTGCACAGGAGTCCAAGATGTTCTGTGCTGACATTTTGTTTAAGCTTGATCAAGGAGAATGGATGATTTATCAGTACGCTTGTTGATGTTGCATGAGGCTGCTGTCCTCTCTGACTGATGTTCATAAATCATACTCCATGCATGTGTGCAGTATGAGGTATTTGCCGGCTGGTTGAGAATCTACTAAATATGTTTATACATTGTTCTCTGACTCTGTGGAGGCTTCCACGTTATTTATCCGTCGTTTCTAGGGAAGATCTATCTTCTGACCTTGGTCACTGTAGTAATGCTGCTCTCTCTGAAGGGGAAGCAGGCAGTGTGTGTCACAACCTAAGATTTTACACAATTTCACATACTGTACTGTATCCTACGGTGACCTCTGCTTGACCCAGTGTCTGTGTTAACACCCATATGAGGCATGCTAGAATCTTCTAGCCTCCCAGGCCATGTTAACTAGTGCCTACACATGTACAGTGGCCTTAGTTACTTCAGTTTTCTCAACCTAAAGCATTTACTCGGTTGCACTACTTTGAAATAAAAAAGGGGCTATTTAGAGCGCATGATGGCTGCGCCTTGACTCTTGAATAAATAGTCAACAGTGTCACCAGCAAACAACCTCCATGCTTCACGGTGGGAACCACACAGAACTTTTCAGCAAAGATAAGACACAGTGGTCTGAACCAAAAAAAAATCATAGATATGACTCATCGTCTCCCTCAGTTGTGGTTTCTTTACGGCAAATCGACCATGAGTGCCTGTGGTGCAGCAGTGCAGTTTCTGATCACAACCCCGCTGCCTCATATTTTCTTTGTAGGAATGAAGAAGAACCTGTGATGGCCATTAAATGTATGAAAAGCACTCGTTGGCTGCTTTTCCTTTCCTCTGTGGTCCAAAACATCTTAACTAGGTTAAGGCTAGGTGATGCATCACTGCCCTTCTTGGTGAAATATCCTTTTTCATAGCCAGGAAGTGTGTTCTGGGGTCTCAGTAAGCACAAATAAAATGCAGTTTTGAATATATTGCCAACAGTACTACCAGCAAAGCACCTCTGCATCACCATGCCTCCTCCTCCATGCTTCACAGTGGGAACCACACATGTAGAAACCATCCACTCACCTTTCCTGTGATTCACAGAAAGTCTGAACCAAAACTCTCAGAACAAACAGACCAAAGTACAAATTTGGTCTATTCCCTGAGTTTCTCGGCCTTAACATTTATGTTCATCCTCAGTCCTGGTTTCTTTGCAGCCAATCGGCCACGAAGGCCTGATTGACGTCGTCTCATCTGAACGGCTGACATTGAGATGTGTCTGTTACTTGAACTAAATGACAAAGTTTTACCAGTTATTAATGATTTACTGCTTGTGAATCAACGTGGCGAAAATATCACCACAATAAGGGATGTGGTGCACGGCTTGTTGCTGAAAATAAATGCCTCACATCAAGGATGAGGTGAAATCCAGCTAAATTGTCACCTCAAATGTTGATGTAGGATTTCACAGTTTTATGGAAGTGGAAAGAAAACACACTTTTTCTTTCACAACTTTCCTAGCAGTCACTCCCCCAACTCCAAATCTCTCCCCTCAGCTGATGTTTGCAGCTTTTGCTTTTATTTTGACAGTGAGCTTCCTGCTTCTGGGGGGGATGTGGCTCCGTGCTGCTGACGCTGCTGCACATAAAATTAGCTGGCTGCAGCCTTTCAGGGACACCTCTTGCGGACCGCCGGAGCCCACACAGTGCAGTAAGTAACCTGTCTGTAATTTTGAATGCACGCATCCATCCGGACGTCGATGGAGAAAAGACGAGTGTGCACTTTGTGTCCGAGGTCGGGCAGACTGTCGTTAGATGCGGCTGGCTCCCCTGAGAGAGCCTGCTGGATGTGTGTGGATGTGGCAGGCTGATACTAGTTGAATCTGGGGCGCACAGCTGGATAATTACCAGGCCGGACAGATGTCGTGCGTAATTGGTCGTTTTTAAAATGATACTTTGATTTTTTTTTTTTTTTAAAATAGTTTCTGGAGGGGTTGGATCGCTTCGTTCAGCTGCAGAAACACCTCCAGTCACAGTCCAGATTTGACTGGTCTACGTCGGGTTGAACAATTGACCGTATCCAGTCACAGAGCATGTTTATCCTGCGACCGCTGACAGAAAACAGCTGTTTTTACCCGACGCGGCGCCGTGCAACGTGCACGAGAAATGCAGGTGAAATCTGCAACGTGTTCGTATTTAATGCATTTGAAAGAAGATGTTGTGAATTGCAGGTTAATGTATAGCCACGCAGGCCGCCTTTGATTGGCTGAGAGTGAGGGAGGGCAGAGGCAGTTGAGGGTTTAAAGATCAAAGGCCATCTAAGTCCAAAGTTCACTCCTGATATCAGCTTTATTTATCATTATAATAATGATTTTTACAACAGGAAGTGCCCTGCCAGCCACCGCTTGTGCAGTGATTTGCTGTGTTTTCTCGGGCCAGCTCAGAGAAAGCGATGTTTTGTTGTCATCTCGTGAGAGCCCCGTGGAGTTTAATTCAATTTAAAGAGACAGCACGCCTCCTGCACGCCACAGCCCGCCGGCAAACAAGAGACTTTTTTCATGTTTTCTTGTCAGTCCAGCAGCCATCTTTGGTGCAATTTCAGGTGGAGTTTCATCATGCCGCTGCAGATCATCGCATTGACTCCCTCAGTAGTTCATCTGGAGCATTGAACAAATGGTTAAAAACCAGATCAGACTGGGTTACAAGGACCCACACACGCAGACACAGACACAGGGAAGAATGAGGATGCTGTGAGCGGATGTTTTACACAGTGCAGTGTCTGTTCGCTTCAGTGCAGGCCAGTCTTATCTGGTTTTTGGGGGTTGTGAAATCATAAATGGATAAAGTTTGAATGAACTACTCCACCAGCGCTGGTGATAATAAATGATGATAAAGCCCTAATGTTGCATAACACACGGCACTTTGCTCTAATACAATTTGTAGTTTATTGATGAGTATAATAAATACTTTGTTCACGCACGCAGGCGGCTTTGTCGCTCACCAGGAGCTGCTTTTCAGCCACTGTTTGGGGGGGTTGGTTGGTCGGTGTGTGTGCTCATAATGGGGCTTTGCAATTTAGTGCTTCACAACCCTTGTGTCAGGTCAGCCGTCACCATAGCAACATTATGCTGAATAAGCAGCATGGCAATCCAGTATGGGAGTCCTCCTTCACCGACTCACGTCTGCAAAAAGAAAACAAGAAGTAAAAAGGGTGTAACGGCCGCAGCGGAGCCCTAATATTGCAATCCCGGAAGATTAAAACACACAATCACACTTATTCCAGATAACGAACACTTTATGTCAGACGTTACTGTTCCACTAAAGCTTTAATTCAAGTCGCAGAATTCCTGCTTCTGTTAATTTACTCCAGGAAAAAGCGTCTGAAAATGATCTGACCTTAAAGAACCCATCCTGACAAGTCACTGAGGTGATTACTGTAATATTTCTTTCCTCAGATAAACATGGCAGCAGAACTATCCACCTCCATAAACATCAAGGAGCCCCGGTGGGACCAGAGCACATTTGTAGGTCGGGCTAAACATTTCTTCACCGTCACGGACCCCAGGAACATCCTCCTCACCAACGAACAACTAGCTCATGCACACAAAATCATCACCGATTACAGGTAAACCTGCAGCCACAGGGACCAGCTGTCATTCAGCAGTGACAGGAACCGTTTGCTTGAAATGTCACCTTTACTGTCCTCCCAGGCAAGGTATAGTCACACCAGGACTGACAGAAGATGAACTGTGGAAAGCCAAATACATTTTTGACTCGGCTTTCCATCCCGACACCGGAGAGAAGATGATCCTGATCGGCCGCATGTCAGCGCAGGTTCCAATGAACATGACGATCACTGGATGCATGATGACATTTTACAAGTAAGAACTACTATCATCTACTATCAGTATTATTACTCGGGCACTTTTATGTATTACTGAAGGACAACTTTAAAGGAAAGTCTTTGTTTAAGGCCGGTAACCTTTTTGTAACGCCTCACTTTCTAACTAGAACCAGAAAATCCAGCCTTCATTTGTGCAACAAAGCTTTTAAAGTACAGTCTTTCCTTCTGTGGACCCTCTGTATTGTCCTCGCTTATGACTCTCCTGTTTTGCAATCTTGCAGAACAACTCCAGCCGTGCTGCTGTGGCAGTGGATTAATCAGTCTTTCAATGCAATAGTGAACTACACCAACAGGAGCGGCGACGCCCCAATCACAGTCAGGTAAGAGACAGACGTTTTTGGCACAGACACTGGCTCATATTAACCCTTTAATTCAACGGTCTTTGTGTGCACAGTTTCTTTTTTTTTTGCCGTGACGTGACCGTTGACTCTTTTGTTTGCAGTCAGCTTGGCACAGCTTATGTGTCTGCCACCACGGGGGCAGTTGCCACCGCTCTAGGACTAAATGCACTAACAAAGGTATCAGTTCATGTAACCCCGTTCTACATCTCATTTTAATGTGTCAACCTCTGCCGCGCGCGTGTGCTGACATGACGTTAGCCACGCACAAGTAGTCATAGAGGAGCTGTGTTATTTACAGGGTCATGCACTTGTATCAGCATGTTGTCTTGCCAGCTTTTATAGTGACTCTGTGTGTTTGATGTATGGTAGCACAGCCGGCATTGTACAGCATCTGACATAAAGCTGCAGTAACCTCAGACTAGACTGAAAGGTTACTTTGGCTGTGCTGTCAGGCTACAGCAGAGCCAAGTGATTCATTTCTTGCCCCCTCTCCCTTCTGCTGTAGCACATCTCGCCTCTGATTGGACGGTTTGTTCCTTTCGCTGCTGTAGCTGCCGCTAACTGTATCAACATCCCACTGATGAGACAAAGGTAAGGAGGACGCGCAGCACTCTGCAACGTACGTCATCGTTTTTAAGCATGTCGGCAATACACTATGGCTTTGACCTTGAAGACACGACACTAATGGTGGCAGTGTGCCTGGAAACAAAGATTATATGGCTGTTCCTCGTAGTAGCTGTAATAAAAGGTCAGTTTGACTCCTCCTGATTTAATTTGTCTGGCAGAGAACTTCAACACGGCATTCCCATAACAGATGAAAACGACAACAGGTTAGGAGAGTCGACGAAAGCTGCACAGCAGGCTATCTCTCAGGTCGTGGTCTCCAGAATCCTCATGGCTTCTCCAGGAATGGGTATGAATATCTATGAATATCTATCTAATATGAATATATACAAGTTGGAAACCACCAGTTGTTTTTACTGTTCAAGTGAAAATGCTTTGTGTCTTTTCAGCTATCCCCCCGTTTTTAATGAACCATTTGGAGAAGAAGGCCTTTCTGAAGGTACGGTGCAAGACATCAGCTTCATCATAAAATACCTGGAGGTTTAAAGTTCAGCGGTGGGAACCTCGTGTCCCACGCTACGTCTGCCCCTCAGTTTTGGTTTTGTAATCACACATCAGAGGCACGAAAAGCACAGAGGACATGAGGCCACTCTAGTATGGGAATTCAACGCCGCTTTTGTGCCCCTCATTCGTTTTCTCTCTGCCTGGTCTTTTCAGAAGTTCCCATGGATGAGTGCACCTATTCAAGTCGGCCTGGTGGGATTCTGGTGAGTTGTCAGAGATGGTGCACCTGATAGGTGGCCACGTGAAATTCCTTTTGAAATTTCCAAAAAACGACAAAGATATGAAAAGTCATTGATGCCACCGTTTAAACATGCCTCAAGAGGAATGTGCTCTAAAAGAGCTCAGTAGTTCAGTGATATTTAGTCAGCAGGTAGAGTTTTGCAAGCGTTTTCAGTGCCGTGCCACAGATCCTGTTCAGCCTTTCTCTGGAAAACTTTACACTTATCCCCCTCCACATGCCAAATGATTAAACTCAACTGAAATCAAAATCACGTGTAACATTCCTCAAGTTCAGCGGTTATTTGAGCTGCATATCCTGCTCACTAGCACACACACAAACACAAGCCAGCTTTCCCCGTAGTATCTCTCATTCTTGATTGCTTTGTCAGGTCATCGAATGTGTGAATCTGACAATCTCAGCATGTTCTTAGGTCCAGCAGCACAGCTCCGTTGATGGTGGCGTTGGTCCAGACTGAAACTGACATGTCCCCTTCAAGATTAGTGACCCCTAAACCTCCATGTAGTGGCGTCATCAGGTCAAAAGTTCATTTGTGCATTACTTTGGTTTCAAACCAATTCCCATCAGCCTCGACTGTCCTCGCGTTTAGGGCTGATTATCACATCTGAACACGCTGAATTAAGATTGTGAATGCGGTGCTGTGAGCATGCTGGCACGCTCATGCTAGCAGGTGTACCTACACCCTCACCGGGCTGTGACTGTGACTGTTAGTCGTTTATTATATAACCAGTTTCTCAACTGACTTTCTAGAACACTTGTAACATAATATGTGCTTTAGTATCACAATAACTAATAACCTGTTGGTGTAATTACACAGAGACAAGCAACTCGCTGTAAGGATCTTATATCAGGAACAGGAAAGTCTGTACTGTGTGCCATCATAGATGTGCGTCTCTTTTTCAGCTTGGTGTTCGCCACTCCGCTTTGCTGCGCATTGTTCCCTCAGAAGAGGTGAGTGAACCGCTCAGAGTTGACTCAGAGATAGTAGAAATCAGCTGGTCGTAGCCACAGAGCCTCGGCTCTGCGTTAGTTAAACGCGTGCTGAGGTTGCTGGATTTCTTTCCTCCCTCAACATTTGCATGACACGCCCACATTATTTGCGTCTGACCGATTTAACCCATGCTTGTCTCACGTTCCTCCCCTCCGTCCAGCTCTATGTCGGTCAGCCGCTTGGAGCCGGAGCTGCAGGAGAAAATCCGGGCCAACCACCCGGGAGTGGAGCGGGTCTACTTCAACAAAGGGCTATGAGCATGCAGCCCCCTGATCCAAACACTGCCATTACACAACCGCAGGCTCAGCCCTCGCCTCTCTGCCAGCCCTCCTCATTCAGTGTGCCAAAGTTAAGTTTGTGTCTCCTCATTTCCACCAGTCAAGATGGATATCTGAGGACCCCCTCTCTCAGTCAGTCTCTTTGTAATGAGATGTTTGCTTTTGTCAATGTGATTGTCGATTTTATCGTAACTGCTAGAGAAGATCGTCTCTGACTGGGCCAGAAGAAAAGTACAGTGTTTACTTTGACAGATACTCTATAGTGGCCTGTGTAAGGTTGTTCTAAGTGGACGTTTTTTATTTTCTCTGTGCAGTATTTTTATAAGTTGGTGACTCGTATGTCGCCGCCAAGCCATTTTCATACTACCTGAGGTTGGCAGTCATCATATTTCTTACCTGCATTATAATTAAGATCCAGTTTTGACATCGATTAGTCAAAAACCTCTTCAGCGCATTTGCCAAATCTGTCCTCACGTCTCCTTTAGACCTCGTCAACGATTACGACCTCCTGCTCTTGAGTTATTTCGGAGAGCGGCATTCACTTTAACTTAGTTCACGTTGCCAAATGAGTGACATCTATTCAAGTGAGGCCTGTTGCATCCAGTCATTAATCTGAGAACCAACTCTCCAGGGATCCACCCTTTAAAATGTGATGCTATGACGGTGGCCAACACGGTGCTATTTGATGTCTTAATAATCGATGTTTATCATACTATTTATTCTGCTTGCCAAACATGCATGAACAAACCACTCCTCACATGAGCATCATGGGATTTCACTGAAAATAATGAAGTTCTGTATATCTACTCGCGCTGAGGCTACACTCAGGAGAACTGACCGGTGGTGACAAAGTGTTATTAATGATCATTTCACACTGGAACTCTAATCCCTAATTTCCAGTTGTTAATCCACGACTTTGTGATCACAGTGTTTGATACCACCAACATGGACTCATTAACTCATTCATGCCTTACACAGACTCGTATGGTATCTATCTTATGTACCTTAACGCAGAGATTTGATTATTACAGCACAACGTGACCCATTTCAGATTAATGTTTCGTGGCATTATTTTGCGAGGAATTAAAGTACGTTTATGTAAACATATGAAATCTATGTTAGATATAATGGAGAAAAAAAAGAAACACCAGAAACATTCTCAAGATAGTACTTTTCAAGGTAACGTTGATTTCCAGCAGATCCATCACACCAGTATGTTTTAAATTTGACTTTTCAAATTATGAACCCGCTCTGTGGACTCATTCAGTTCACTGGAGCGCCATGCAGAAATACTTTGACCTCTGGTGAGTTTTAGTGAAGTTCGTGAACAATCTTGGATCATTAACAAGCTTAGATAAAGCGAGAACATGCACACCTTGGTTAATACGTACAGCCTGTTCTGTTTGGACACAGTTTGTTTAAATTGCGTCGCGTGTGCCTGACACCGGATGGCTTTCATCCGTGGGTGCCACGTCTACAGTGACGGTATTTCTACTGCATGAAGTCGAATTCGAGCTGTACAGACTGTACAGCGACGTGCCAGATTTATAAACGGGCCATTTTAAAATCAGGGGGAGTGAAAAAGATCTGCGCAAATCTAAAAACATTTTTCAAAATTTCTACTCCAGTGTGTGTTTAAATCATTTGGTCCGATTGATTTGGATTTCATTGCATCTTTTTGCTCATCACGGTGTGTAATTTCTGTAAGGTGTTTTAATGTTTAAAATAATGTAAATCTACTTACATATATTGCTGTATAAGTAACTTTATTTTAGATTGTCAGTGTTTCCAGAGAGTTCTGTTGGAGTTGGAGCCGTTCCCTAGCTGGTTTGAAGTGAAGTTTGTTGATGTTCAAGGTTAACTGAATGTAGCATTTTCCAATTACAGCTGCTCGAGGCGCGTTAGTCCAGAAAAGCACAACGTTGTAACATTTCAAAAGCTGCACATTTTTAGACCTCGTTAAACCCGTTCTGTTTCCTGACCACGATGCTTTTCACTGAGGGAGTAACACAAGATGAGAAGTACTAAACTTGCCCTTCGGTAGACTTTAGTCCCTTAACCTCTGACTAACAAATATATTAAATCAACTCCTTAATAAATAACATGTTCACAAGCTTCAGTCTACCAAATCAAATGATCACTACAGCCAAAGCGATAAAAATCGACTCAAGAGGAATAAGTCATTTACAGTTTGCATTAATTACAATAAGTATTTTTAAAAACAGATGATGACACAAATGGTATTTGATTGTTTTGCAGTTCATTGGGGTGATGTGATGTTTAGACTAACTGGATGAAATAAAGTTGATGAAATCTTGTCTGTGTTGTCTGAGCATGTCGTGTTAGCGCCGCAGCGCCATCTTCTGGTTCAAAGTGGACACAGTCGACTGACGTTACAAAGGGGTTTTATTCCAAGGCACATAATGTTCAGAAGAACTACGAGAGACTGCAAACATGGACTTGCTTCATTTGATTACACACATATCTGAAGCCTTAAGACGCCTTTACGGAGCAATGCACAAAAACAACAGGTTGGCGTAATTGCACTGAGAACGCTGCGGCAGCTACAGAACATATTGCATCACGGGATTGTGGCAGGACAAACTGATGGGTCAAGGAAATACCAGAGAGCTTTGGACACAAAACTTCAAGGAACAGCTGGACTGCAAATCTTTGTAGGAGTAAAAATAACATAAAGCGTAGCCGCCTGCGATAGTGTCATCTCCATTTTGTAAGTTACACAACGTGATTTTTCTGAAACAATCCACACAGCCGCTGAGATACAGCTTGTGCTCAGTCTGCTGATCCTGCAGTGTGCTCGGCTCCCCTGGATTTAAAAGATGGTTCTTTGATTAAGTGCAACAGTGTGAATCATAACAAAGAGCGAGAAATTAACAACGAGTTGTATCACAAAGACATTCTGGAAAGAAAAAAAAAAAAAAAACATCATCATCGCGCCCACAACACATGCCTTTACAATTTGGCCTTTTCTTAACAAACAGCATCACAGCACCAGACCTTCATGTAACAGCTTGTTTATAGTTTAACAGCAAATAACATTCACATTCATTGACGGTCATCTTGTACTGTGACCCAGAGATGCAGAGGGTCTTCACACGCAGTGAACCTTCGACCGTTTTGCTGCTCGTTGATGTTGACCTTTCTTCTGTTCACACTTGTGCACTTCGCAGTCCAAAGTCACCTCTGCGCGGTGCTGTCTTTGGAATGTGTTGGACTCTGCCAAGGCGGCATTTCAATTGGCACTTTAAGTAACGCCGACGTTTTACGACTCACTTCATTAGCGTTGTGTTTGCAGCAAAAGGCTTCTTCGATCGAGCCAGTTCTTGTCGCCTTACTTCACTTAGTGATTACACATTTTGGGAGATAAATGGAAATAGGCATTTGGATGAACAACTTCATTTTTCACATCATATATAATGAAAAAGATAAATAAGGGTAATATAAATACTCTGGAATAATAATTATACATCAGTGTTATTATAATTTTCCATTAAAAGGAAAATTAAGTAAAATAGAACTCTGTGTCCGCTCTTACAAGGGAAACACTGTGAAAATGTCTTTGGATAGATGTGACAGATTGTACTGGCAAATGACCACAGCGGCAGAGTCGATCGTCACTCTGCTTCCTGGATGTGATCACCTGCTTCAAGCCTCTGAAGATGCTTCATGACTCCGAGCACAGAGTGCCAGGAGATCAAAGAGGGAGAGGGTTGGTCAAAGAGTGTGCTGGAGGGCAGTGACCTCGAGAAAGGATAGTCTGTGGCTGAAATGGAGAAAATTGCCCCAGTGCGCTCTGCAGTGCAGAAAAGAGAAGGGCGCGTGTAAGCTTTCTTCAAGTCAACAGTGCTGCCCTGAGGCACCTACAGCAGATGGATGGGCCATTAACTCTTTCAGCTTAACAAGGTCTACCCTTCAATAAATGCAGTTACAGTCTACTACAGTATATAAAAGCCGCTGCTGGCCCATGTGAGCCTTAGGAAATCAGCAGAACTCCTCCTCACACAGCGCCTCCCCCACCAGCAGGGAGTGTTTGTCGGGCTCGCTGAGCACCAAGCTGTTGAGTGAGTGCTTGTCTGAGCGCAGGGAGTTGATGGAGGCGCGGCTGTAGTTGACAATGCGGTCCAGGAGGCTGAGTTTGGGGGAAGGGCGTCGCATGTCGCCCATGCCAATGTGGACGCTGACGTCGGACAGGCTGCCCTGCCGTCTGCTGTTACCCAGTCTGGCCTCCAACTTCTCAGCGCTTGGCTTAGTGTAACTGAAGGAAGACAGAAAAAAAAAAAGGAGAGATGAATACGCAACATTTGGTAGAAGAAAAACAGAGCAGATGAAAAGAGCTATCTTGTTACCACTTGAGTAGAAGCGAGGACAAAACCACAGAAACAGAGGACAGCGCCATCGCAGCAGAGCCCATCCACGGCTGCAACACCAGACCAATAGGAAGAAACACACCTGTGGACAAACACGGCTCGTATTACCACTCTGTATAAGATCAGCACAAAGAGCACGGTCAATGTGGCAACACCATGTAAATAAATATTCTGCGGTCACCTACCAGCAGCGATAGGAATGCCAACCAAGTTGTAGATAAGCGCAAAAACAAAGTTGATCCTGATCCTCTTAACGGTCTTTTTAGAGAGGTCAATGCTGCCCACCACATCCAACAGGTCATTCTGCAAATGACAGGGTCAATAAGCAGGAGAAGCAGCAATGTAATTATAACCATGATTCAAGTACATTTACATTTTACTTTTAGCCATTTAGCTGACGCTTTTATCCAAGGTGATTCACAAAAAAAAAAAAGATTATGGTACAGTGTGACAAGGACATGCAGCAGTGAGTACTGTGACAGTGCTAGGGGGATAGATTTAGTGTGTCAAGTTGATGGTAGTGCTAGGAGAAGAGGAACTCTCTGAAGAGCTGGGTCTTCAGGAGTAATTTAAAAAGGCAGAGATGGACATGCTACTCTGGTAGGAACTGGTATCGCACACAGACAGGGAACAACAGAGGAGAAAAGTTTAGATTGCCCTGAGCGAACGGACGGCAGAGTCAGGCGTTGTTCATTAGAGGAATGCGACAGTCGTGAGGTAACACATGTCTGTATGAGGGCATTCAATTAGCTGGATGCACCTACCTGACTATATTCAGGTTTTTATAGGTTAATATTTGAAAACAATAGTAAAAAGTTTAGTTTCTAGAAGCATCATTCTGTTCATCAGGCTGTTATTTGGTGCAAATAACAGATTTTTTACTAAAGTGAAACATAACCACTTGGTGGTCACAGTCCTTCTGGGCAATTTCTCTCTCTGGTGTGTGATATATTGCTGTCCTGCAAAACATTATGCTTTTGGTATCATGACTAACATATCATGATACTGTGTTGTGATAGTGTGTCATGCCTGCCATCCTGTGCTTCACACTGTGTGTATAATACAGAAATATCACGTTTGCAGTGTTCACGTTACGAAACAGCAGATCTGTAGAGCCAAGACATGAATTCATGACAGAATTTTAACCTCCAAGCTCAAATTCTCACCCGGATCAACACCACGTCTGCTGCCTCGATTGCCACATCTGTCCCGGTTCCTATGGCGATGCCCACATCAGCCATGGCCAGAGCAGGTGAGTCGTTGACGCCGTCGCCCACCATGGCTACTCGCTTTCCTGACTGCTGCAGCTGCTCCACCTTCGCCACTTTGTGGGAGGGCAGCACCTCAGCAAACACCTTCCTGATACCCACCTGCAAACAAACACACCACAAGAGTGAAAAAATATATTATTTGATGCAACTGAGCAATAAAACAATGGCTTAAAAACCTGATGTCAAATAACTCATATCACTCTTCCCTGTTAAGTATGAAAGCACAGACCTGAGCAGCGATGGCCCGTGCCGTCTTGCTGTTGTCTCCGGTCATCAGCACAACTTCCAGGCCCATGTTGGTCAGAGTGTGGACGGCCAGCTCAGCCTCTGGTTTCACTGTGTCTGCGATGGCTATCATTGCACACAGCAGATCTGTGCACAAATAAATGCTACATTCAGTAAAGATGGCAAACTGCTAAAGGATTCAATTTAATCTTGAACAGTACTACTGACCGTCTACAGCTACCAGGACAGCAGTGCGTCCTCTGCGCTCATGCTCTGTCATTGCCTCGTCTATCTCGGGTCTTATCTGCAGGCAGTTTCTCCTCATCCATTCTCTGTTGCCAATCAGGACAACATAGCTGGCTGTCTGGACGAGGCCTAAACACAGATATCATTTGGGTTAGATGCAGATTGTATCACTGGAATATCAAAACGCTGAATTTATGACTGAGACAATATGTTAGGATTGCATTGCATCCCAACATACTTAATGGCTGCGGGTCCATGATGAGCGGATGGGAGCTGGTGGTCATTCTGGTGTCACTGATCTGGACAAGGACGCTGTTGCGCTGGTTGTTATCCTCGCTGTCACTGTCTGCCTGTTTCAGCAGCGTCTCCGTGTTGCTGACCTGACATCGGATGCCGCAGCCGGGGACTGCCTGAAAGTCTGTGCAAGCTCCAAGAGACTCTGTGCCGAGCTCCTGCACACAAACAGTAATGGATGTTAACAGTTCACTAATCTAGATCAAATAGTGGACTAGTTATCTGAGACGAGGGCGTGCTGTTGGCCGCGTTAGGCTTAAATCTGAGGTAGGACACCAACCTGTTTGCAGTATTTGGTGATAGCTGCTCCCAGAGGGTGTTCACTGTTGTTCTCCGCCGTACCCACGATGGCCAGCAGTCGGGAACGAGGCATCTTGTTACCCTCGACAACAATCTTCAGTTGGATGACTTTTGGAGCCCCATATGTGATGGTGCCAGTTTTATCAAATACCACCGACTGGACCTGCCCATAAAAGAAAATATGATAAGACTCATGTGGTTGTGTAACACAGTAAACCATTTCAAAATGTGTTTAAACTGACAGTTGGTCTGTTACATAATTGGCTGACTACACACGGGTGTCAGAATATCAGCGTTAACACACCTTATGCGCCATCTCAAGTGGCTCTCCTCCCTTTATCAAGATGCCATTTTGGGCTCCAACCCCTGTGCCCACCATGACAGCTGTCGGGGTTGCCAAGCCAAGAGAACAGGGACAGGCGATGCATAACACAGTTATGGAGGCCTGGAAGGCGAAGCGAATCACTGCCTCGGCCCTGGAAATGCTCTTGTCGTAACCCTGCAGGGAGGAAATGTGGCTGTTAGCTTTTCTTAAGAACAGAGAGGAACGGACATTAATTTGTGAAACTATACTGAGGAGACTCACAGGGAAGTACATTTCCACGAGGGAGAAGTCTAAAAACCCGATGATGATCCAGACGATCAGCGTGAGGACGGATATGCCAACAATGAAGGGTACAAAGTATCCACTGATCTTATCGGCATACTGCTGGATGGGAGCCTTAAAATAAAATGTCAGAAAGTGAACGTGTGACCAGCAGAGCAGGTAAACACAGTGCAGATCAAGCCACATTATTTACCTTTGAAGTCTGAGCCTCCTCCACTAGTTTGACAATCTGAGACAGTGTGGTGTCCATGCCAACATGTGTAGCGCTGACGAGCAGAGAGCCGTTCTGGTTAATGGAGCCTGCAATCACAGAGCTGCCAGGCTTCTTCGTCACTGGCATGGCCTCACCTGCAGACCCAAAACAACAGCTGGTCAGAAAACATTACAGTCCAAGACAGAGGAAAACAGGGCGCCTGTCGCAGATCCTGGTGTTCCAGGTTATTATTCAAATGATGAGCAAAGACTCAGTGTTCGGTGTGCTGGCCATTTTTTCATATTGTAAAATTATTTTATAGACATTACAACAGGAGATAACACAACACAGAACACACCGAGTATTGTGTCTTTCTCTTACTAACCTGTGATGAGAGACTCGTCGGCCATGGAGTGTCCCTCAATGACTCTCCCATCGACTGGAAACTTCCCTCCAGGGACAACTTTCACCACATCGCCCCTCTGCACCAGCTCCACATCCACCTGCTCTTCACTGCGACACACATGGATGTCAACATTGGTCATACACAGTGATACATTACTCCTATTACTACAATATATTTTTCAATACAGCAAATAATTATGCACAATTTTACTGTGTGCCAGATCAAATGATACTTCCAGTTTTATTTTTATTAAAGTCCAATGTGATGGAAGTGAGAGTAGAAAGGTCAAACGTGACGTAACAAATATTTACATATGTCATCTAAAACAAACTAAAGATATGAGAGGTTGTGTAAACAAAATGAACGTAGAGAACAATGAGTACCTGACAATGCAGTTGTCGCTGCTGAGAGTGACCACCGTGGCTTCAGTTGCTTGTAAAGACATCAGCTTGGACAAAGCTTCGGATGTTTTGCTCTGGATGGAAGAAGAGGGCACACGAAACAATTTGTAAAATCATCTAATCACAATTTAAAAATGAAAATGAACTGTTTGAAATGAGATGTCATTAATGATGATGAGCCAAACCTTGGCTATCTGTTCCAGCCAGCGTCCCAGGGAGATGAAGACAAAGAGCATTGGTGGGGTGTCGAAGAAGGTGATGGGGTTGACTTTTGCCTTCTCCACCATAGCCACAATTAGGACAACTAGCGAGTAGGTGAAGGCTATGGTGGTAGCC
Source organism: Nibea coibor (assembly GCA_023373845.1). Classification (NCBI taxonomy): domain Eukaryota; kingdom Metazoa; phylum Chordata; class Actinopteri; family Sciaenidae; genus Nibea; species Nibea coibor. The sequence continues at coordinate 11,017,453 of CM041739.1, read as the reverse complement.
AGAACTATTAGCACATCCATGTTGGCAGATTTGTGTTTGACCGCTTTGTAGGCTTGAATGTAGAAGTAGCGTCCTCCAATAAACTAAAGAGAGGAACAAGAGAAAAGCTTATATCCACTAAACCACAAACATTTCCTTCTGACACCCTCCCAAAATCAAAATCTATTTGCGTGTGCGGCTGATATTTCCGTATCACGTTTCAGTTAATCCCTCTGATTTACCTGTACAGGCACGCAGAAGAGGAAGGAGAGGAGGTTCATGATGGAGAGGCCTGGGAGCAGCTGCCTCTCCAGAAACATGGTGGAGTGGTAGTGGTTGCGGTCCTCCGCTGTGGCGTTGTGCTGATGTGAAGCATTCATTTGATGGTCCATGATAATCATGTAGGTCATCATGCCCATGACAGGCACGCAGAAAATCAAACTCACCAGGAAAGACTTCTTCCACCTTTGAGAGCAGAGACACGTCTGTGTTAGAAACTGATTTCATTCATCGAGTTTATATACATATGTTAACGCGTAAATCACAAGTTTCATTATGATTTGATATTTTGATTCATTTCAGGAGCTTAATAAAATGAAATGAAATGATATCATGTGCCCAGTGACTCAGTTACATGATGACATGAACAGCTGTCTTGACAGTCACAAATACGTGCAGTAACAGTCTTGAATGTCAGTAGTTGGGAAGAGGAGAGTTAACAACAGACAGCCAGATCAAACAGCAGTCCAACAAAGCAGTGCATGTGTAAACAGAAAATGCTCACACAAAGCAAACAATAAAGTTTTTATGTTTTCTCTGAGTTAATCCCTGCTGTGAGATTTAAACAACTGAGTTTTGCTGAGATTAACTTTGTCTTGGTCATAGCAGCAGCACAAACAGAAGGAATAACTTATAACTTGACATGACAATAATCAGTAGACAAGCGTGGATTGGAGCTTTTGTTTGTTCTTGGTGAACAAAGACAGACTTACTGTTTAATCTCTTTGCTGTGGTCCAGGTGACTAGCAGTGCGGTCTCTCTTCACCAAGGACGCTTCAAATCCCAGACTCTACAAACAAAAGTCAAATTACTCGTCATATTTCAGAAATATAAAAAAAAAAGAAAAGCAAATTCTCTGGTTTGCATGAGCAACGTGCAGAAAGGACAGAGCGGACAAAAACAGGGATAATACCTCGATCATCTTGACGATGTCTCGCGGCCCTATAACTTCAGAGTCGTACTTGATGTGTGCTTTGTTGGTTGCCAAGGCGACTGAGGCATATATAATCCCCTTTTCTCTCATGAGACTGGATTCGATTTTGTGAACACAAGAGGCACACGTCATTCCCCTGACCTGAAAGAAGGTGAAGAGGAGCAGTCAAGTGGAGAAAAGGACAAAAATATATTAAAGAGGAAACAGACATGATTCTTTTCATTTGCTGCAAAGGAGGATGCTCGCATTGCACATTTCAGATTGTGGAAATGACTTTTGAATACGTCTTGTCTTTGTTGACTCACCACTAGCTCCAGGTTTCCATCTGAACCTTCATAGTTCTCCATGACTGAGGCAGTGAAGCCCAGCTCTTTCACATAATCAGCTATCTTCACAGGGTCGACAAGTTCAGGGTTGTAACGCACCTCTGCTTTGCTGGCCATTAGTGCTACCAGAACAGAGTAGATACCTGCACAACACAAGAGATTTTCTCTTTAGCTACTAATCAAAGCGATATGACACAATCGATCCTCATTTAAATAAAACTTCCTGTGTTTCTACAGACCAGCTTCATTCTTGAGGTTTCGCTCGATGTTCGCCACACAGGAAGCACACGTCATCCCTCCAATCTGGATGTAGCATTTTGAGTGCTGGTCGCCGTTGCGTCCCTGGGGGGTTTCTTTGTGCAGGTCACCGTCGAGCTGCTTGTCTTTCACAGGTGCTAGACTCAAAGACTTTGAGAGATTGTGATCTGGTTCAGGCAGCAGTGAATTGGTCTCTGTGGACAACAAATTATGGTGTTTACAAAGAGGAGCATCGAGGCAACAAGGTTAAGCTTGCAGACAATACTCTAGTGAAAACACTACAACATGTATGCTCTCACCAGGCAAGAAGGCATCAAAGCCCATGTCCTCTATGGCCTCCCTCAGCTCCTCTGGTGTGGTCAGGAGGGGATCATACTCGAAGATCCCCTGGTGATCAGCCAGAGAGACCTGGGCCGACATCACCCCCTTCCTTGGTGAGATCATGTCTTCGATGGACTTGACACAGGAGTTGCATGTCATGCCTTCAATGTGAATTTTAACTACAGAGCACAGAGGCTGGGTAAAACAAGGCTGTGAGGCAGCAGGTTTGGCCTGAGTTGCTCCTGCAGGCCGAGGCAACAATAAGGCAGTTGTGGGCGATGTGGATGCAGTGGTGAGAGGGCCACTGAAGTCCCAGGGTTGAGTCTTGAAGTTTCCTGGAGGCAAGTCCTCTATTGCTTTCTGCAACTGAGCCACAGTGATCTTTAGAGGGTCATGGCAGATGGAGGCCTTCTCTTTCTCCAGAGAGACCTCTACAGAGGAGACACCGGGCAGCTTGGCAATATTGTCCTGAATGTTGACCACACATGAGCGGCAGTGCATGCCTTTCACCCTGAGCATGGTAAGTGTCATGTCTATGAAGATTTCTGTCTCCTCTGAAGGCGAAGAAGCAGTTGGCTTTTGTAGATCAACAAAACGTTCGATGTCACTGGGGGACAGCTGCAGAGGGCGAGGCTTTGACTTGACACATGCCTTAAAGCCGGCCACAGCAATCTGGTCGACGATGGTTTCAATAGTAATGAGGTAAGGCAGGTACACGATTGAAGCTTCCTGAGTCTCTAAAACGACTGTGGAGAATAAAGATATGACAAAGTTAAAATTATAAACAGAGGACAAAAAAGAAAGTAAACTAATATTACACAGGAACAGGAAGTGACTGTGCAAGAAAAGACAGCTTCACCGCATACATTCAATTTCTGTATCTATTCTGTAACTTAGTATCTAGCTGTACAAAGATTTTTAGAATCATAAATCTGTGAGCGTAAAACATACAACAACTTCAGGAGCAATCCATCTAGAATATACAGCATCCACCTGTGCTCATATATAATCCTATCTGTTCTCATGTCACTCATTACAGCGATACCCAAAAGGATTTTATGAGTCACGGTCAAATCCTACTGCGCAATCTCTCAGTGATGCACATATAAAGAGTTTGACACACACGATGACATGACCTTTTATCTGTTAAGTGTTCAGCAGCTGTTTTATAACATCACTTCTCGCTCACACAGTAAGGTAACACGTGACTGAAAGCTTGTGAACATGTCGAGTACATCACCTTTGATCTTTTCAATCCCTTTGAGTTTCCCAATCTTCCCCTCAATCGTGGTGGTGCAGGAGTGACAGGTCATTCCATCAATGCGCAACTTCAGGAGCGACACCCCACTTCCCGCGGAGGAGTGAGATGGGGACAGAGTTGGGCTTGTTTGCAAGGGGCTGCTGGGCGTGGGGATCTCCAGAAGCATTAAGTTGCCCACCACCTCCCTCAGCTGCGAAGAAGAAGCCAGGGAAGGAACAAAGGTGACGACGAGGCCCGTCTGAGTTGTGCTCTCTCTGACATCCAACACTCCCTGAATCTGGGACAACTTCTTCAAAGCTTCCTGTTGGGCTGCAGGTATCAGGCCTGAGGTGGGGATCAGCTGGGTATCGGTCGAGACGGGTGTGGCTGTGGTGGATTCTGATAGACTTGATTCAAAGCCCATGTCCTCGATAGCCTCTGAGAGAGACTCTGGGCTCTGTTGGCTGTGGTCAAATAGGACAGTGGCATTCTTCTGCTCCAAAGACACCTGCAAAATAAGAGCCAAGATAAGGGATAAATATAACAGGGTACATTCATTAAAAGTGAAATCATTTCAGCTATCACTAACAGCATTTGACTCGAGCTCTTATTATACTAAAAATCAGACAAATTCATTCTTCAGAATAAAACAGCAGATGTAGAAGTTTTAGATAAAACTGCAGAAAGCACATTAGTAAGGCAATAACAGCTTGTTTTGTTTCTGTTGATTAACTGTGTTCAGTATGTCAGAATGAACTTCAAAAACTTACTGTGGAATCAATTTTATTGATTAATTTTAATCTTTACTATACAAAGAAAAACATGTGCCTTATTTTACTTACTCACTTTCCATTTAACATTTTTACAGCCCAATTGTGAATCACGTCATGACTCAAGAATGTAACTTTACATCATTAAAAAAAAGAGTTCTGTCAGCACGATGAGCTTCAGTTGTTCCTCTTCAGCAACAAGAAAGCATGTGACACGCTGAAGGGATCACTTGACTCTTATAAAGTTGCAGACCACAGTGGGGGTTTAGTAGTAAATGAGTGTGCCTTGGATTAACCTTTTTTTCTGAGAATAAGAGGTGGGGGCAGGGCAGGAATGAGACAATGCTGTACCAAGAAAAAAAAAATCAATTTAGCCCTACCTAGCTCATGTCTATATGGATTAACTTAAAATGATCCAGGAATTGAATTCTCTTAAGACACAAATGACATTTCCTGTGGGTACAGACCACATATCGATCTGCTGTCATTGTCCCGCAAAGGGCAGAGCTCTATCTGGACCATACTATTACATTATCTTCTCATTTAGCTTCAGCCTGGGGGGTAAACACACGATAAACAAAATAACAGATCACTTCTATTGCCATTTAGCCATCTCCCATGGATATACTGATGCTAACACAGTTGTAAATCAGACCAGCTGGTCCTGAGAGAGTGGGATTAATCAAACTCTATTACCTTAAAATGGGCAGGAACATTTAGTTAATATAATAATGTGAACATATCTGTCTTTTCCACAAGGATCTCATGCTCCATTCTAAAAATACAGATTGCATTGTTACATTGTTAAGTCAGAATTTGCACCTCAGTGTGAAAAGAAATGTGAATGACACTAAATCGCTCTTGTATCTTTGCAAAGACCGCGTTTACCTTTATATGTATCACTCCAGGGAGGGACCCGATGCGCTGCTCTATGGACTGGACGCAGGAGCCACAGGTCATACCCTCAACTCCGAGGGAAACTGAACAGAGACTTACTTTCTGCGTCATGCCTGCCTAGTCTGAAAGGACACACAAAGGACAAAATGTACTGTGTAACATACAACAGGAAGTCTTTCACAAGAGCAAATATAGAAGACATCACAAAGAAACAGGGTGGACACTCCTCTCAAAACGGTACAACAAATGTGTGACAATAAGTTGCGGGTGGAGGAGCAGGTGGGACTTCATAGATACGTACACAAAGACTACTACAAAAGTTAACGAAACAAAATCTGTTTCTTCAAAGTCAAAGCGCGATAAGAAAACAAAGGGACAAATCTTGGCGCTGCACCAATGTTGCCACATTAGACCAATTTATCAGCTCTGGTCTTATTTTTTGACCCTCAAGAGGAGGGCGAAGACACAAACACAACATATAAAAAAGGACAGGAGTGCATTAGTTAAAAAAATGATACATGCTGTAAAAGGTATTTCACGTTTGCTTGACAAAATAGACAATGTTTCTCAAGTTTGAGCTGTCAAGACAGAAAGACAGACAGCTGATATCACTTCTATTACCTCCGTGCATTGACAAGACTACTGTACTCTCACTTTGCAACTCCATCTTTAATATGACAATTGTCTTGAGTTTGAAAGAAACCTGCCACCGCAGTAAGAAGTCATCCTGATCATATGGACTCACTGAGGATTAAATCAAATCCTGTCAGTGAAAACAAATCCAATTCATTGACCAATAACACAGCGATGGTACGTCAACATAACCACGTCCTTTACAGTAAGGCTTAATGGTTAGTTTAGTAACTTTCAGTGAGCAGCATGCTCATATTGTCTAAGGTATGAGTCAGCTAGCCTGACTCCGTTAAATAACATGTTTGCAGTGAACGTTAGCCGTCCACTGCTTTGTTGCTACACTTACAAAACTATTTAAAGTCAGCTGAGGTGTCAACAAGAAACTTTTAGAGGCAATAACGTCTATTGAAAACACACAAACACAGCTCTTACCTTGTTCACAGGGGAAATAACCAGTTAGCTACGAAGCTACAGACGTTGACTATGCTAAGTGAGCTAGCTCGCTAGCTCCCTTTCTTCAGCCCACGTTACAAACGACAGGCCGGACACGTCGTAGCATCTTGTTGCCAGCGAGGAACGACGAACAGAGCTGTTGTCCTCTCCTCTGTTATCACATAAAGAGCAGCTCCGTAAAACTGTGTTTGTTTCTCCTTTTCATGCCGACGTGACCAAACTCACCGCACGGCTGCGTCAGAGCCAGCAGGCGGGGCTGCGCAGGCGCAGGACACCGGGCAAATGCTGCCCTGAGTGCGACCTGTCAGGCTGTGTTTACTCCTGTCTAGTCTACACCTGTTATCAACACAGGTACAGTAAAGATCTATCCATTTATTTTGTTTTCATTTGAAAAGGTTTACATAATGTACAGAAAATTTTTACATTCATACATGTACATTACATGTACATATGTGTATATACATGGAAAGTATTACGTCCAATAATTACTGTGGACCATAACTCAGTCCATAGGACTTCTACACACGTCTGTATATACATGTGTACTTATACTTGTTACACTTGCACAGCGTGTAGAACAGTTATATATATGTTTCATATTATATTTTATTATATTTTGTATTTTTATTCTATTGTATTTTAGTCTACTTATTTTATGCTTTATGTGTGGTGCTCTTAATACTGAGCTGATGGTTCTTTTTCAAACACATTTCATTGTACCTGTGTCAACCTGCACATGACGTGAAATGAAACTGACACTTGAAATTTGAAAACTCAACTTTCTCACATATGTTCATCTCACAGTATATTTAAAAGTAATTACGTACAGCCAAGGGAGCTTCAATTTCTATTGCATCCTTGCATCATGAAGAGAGATTTAGACTTCATAGATCAGTCATGGTCTTTTGGTTGGTTTACTGCAATGAGTTTGTCTCTACCTGAGATGACGTGTGAGCCTACAGACTAAATTCAGGGTGTAAAAACATACAAAGTAGGATTTGTTCCTCCTCTCCTTGACTCCTTTGTCCCTTGTTTAGTCCCTCCCTTTGTACAGCTGACTTGTTATTGACCCTCTGTTATCACCCATGCCCCCTGTCTGGCAGGAAACCACAGTTTCCACAGTTTACAGTATTTATAGTTTAAAGATGACATTGATCATCTTCAGGTGGGCACTTTAAACAGTCAAACTTTAAACACAGGTCAAACCTGCCTTGGTAACAAAAAACTGCTGCTGTTATTCCTTTTGGAGGCCGCTGGCCCAGTTGTGATGGATACATCTTTTTAACTTGCCAGCGATATCTTGCCTTATATGGGTAGTGACTTGTTTCTCTTAAAAATGGATATTTTTATGCTGTATGAGTCAGCTCTGCATTGAGATTCACAGGGAATAGATTTTGACCAATGGGGATGCAGACAGAGAATAAACACTTTCTCTGAATAGAGCCTACTCTATTGTGAAAAATACTGTCTCAGTTATGTTACTATGTGAGGCACAGCTGCATGTCCAAAGATCCTAACAGCCTCACTCCTGCATTCCTGATTATGATTTACCAAATATCAAAAGTTTTAATAATAATGGAGAGCACAGAAAAACAACACCAGGGCTACTAAGTCAGTATCAGTACACACGTTTATACTTTAATCATAAAGTTATCTTATTTGCCACTGACTGATAGTGATTACCTGTAGTACGAGAATCTGCTGTTGAAATTAAAACTAAAACTTGGCCACAGTTCTAAGAAACAACAGCAAGTTTGAGGTCTGTTGGAGTGTGCTGAACTCTGAAATACAACAATACTATGTAGTCATATGCTGAGGAGGAGGAAGCTCAACAAACTCAACAAACTGGTCAAAAAGGCCAGCTCTGTCCTGGCCCCCAGGCTCCATAGAGGAAGTTGGGGAGAGGAGGATGTTAGCAAAGCGGACATCCATCATGAACAACTGCTCTAACCTCCTGCATGAGACTGTGGAGGCTGTAAACAGAGCCTTCAACAACACACTGCTACTCCCACCATGTAAGAAGGAGCGCTACCACAGGTCTGTCGTGGGAAAATTGTATTTCCAAAGATCACAGAGGCATACTGAACTAAAGAGTTGGACAACGATAATTGTCTTTTGAAATGTATTTCTGTACAGAAGGAGCAGTCAGGAACAGAGTACACAGGAAGTCTGTCAGTGAGTGCAGGGGATGTTCATAAGCTGTTATTGAAAGAGGGGGGTAGGGCACTACGGTTGGGGCATTCTTTTGATCGGGTGGGGTACATATGATGAACGTCCAAAAGTTCATCAGGGGAAGTTACTTTCCATTTCAGATGTGCATTTGTACAAACATTTCTGTGAACAAGTGTAATAATACATAGTTGCGTGGTCTCTCTCTCACTTGTTAACACCAGAATGACTTTCTATATATTTCTTATTTAGGAGTAATTTCTCATCCACCTTGTGTATACAAGCTGCTGTGACAAGTGAATTTCCCCATTGTGGGATCATTAAAGTCTATTTTATCTAATTCAATGTTATATTGCTGTTCTTAAAGCAAAGCCGTTATCATACACACAAACACAACCAAATAATATGTATGAAGTATGATGACGTTTGTCTAGTGGTGGCTGCTTTTCTCCTCCATCCATCCTCCGACTCTGTGCAGACATCCATCCACAAAACATCAGGCAAGTGTCAATAGAAGCTCCTAATAATAACAATAGCTCCTACTTGTGTTTGCGTTGGCCCTAAGCACGAAGAAAAAGTAAATTTACTCATGAAAATGCTCCAGTAAACAATAACACAGTACAAGTTCTGTACTTAGTTAGGCAAGTTAACTTTTATGTCAGTCAGCGCTCAAGAGATTATCTAACATTTCTGCTAAATGCCATGTTGATGGCCAAAGATCCAATTTAATTTTTCCAAAAAATGTAAAACAGAGAGACATAGAGTAAACAAAACAAATATTTTTACTGAAATAAGGTGAATGAATAAGACTTAATAAAACTGCTGCTGCTGAGAAAAAAAGAAAAAAAAAAGGTTAAACACAAGGTCAGTATAAGTAATTATTTTATTAACTCCTCAGTGGGAGGTACACTCCTGTGTGTGTCCTTCCTTAAGCTGGGGTGCCCAGTGTCTACTTGCTGCATGCAGGAGGGAAGTGAGGTCCTCGCCTCGGTGCCTAGCCTCCCACCTGATGACCCCCAGACACTGAAAGAAACAACAACAACAAAATAACAAAACCTACAACCCAATCAATAATCAAACTATACTGCAAATGTAAATTAGACAAATATAAGGGAGGTGGCTACCTGGGTTGCGTTCAAAACCCTCGGAGGTCCACTACAGTAACATAATAATTATGAAAGGTCTCTCATACTGCTACTGCTTATGATGAACTTGTAGCGTTTAATACAGATAGTATATCTATCACTGTTTATTGAATACTCCAGGGAAGATAACACTTTGTTACTCGCCACACACACACACACACAACACACACAGACACACTGACCTACTTTCTCTCAGCAGGCGTGCTCTGCTCTCGTGGGTCAGGGTGACACACCAATAATAAACACACACACACACACCCACACAGTGGTGTTAAAGTGAATGTACACTGTCTCTAATAATAAAAACATGACTCTCCCCCTGTTGGTGTGGACACAGCCTCCATGTCTGTGCATGTATGATGGTGGTTGGAGTTGTAGCTCAGCAGATCCGCGTGTTCCTCCGCTCACTTGCACCGGCTGCTCTGCAGCGCCCGTCAAGCTGTCACTAAAGCCGAGAGGAGAGCTTATTATGGGAGCTGCTCCTGCTGCTGTCCTATATCACAAACAGCCAGCAGCATGTCTCCAGTCACCTCCAGCTCCGTGTGAACGCTGTTTTCTCCAGTGACAGAGCACAAAGCCGAGAGGAAGGTGTTGTTTTCAAACGCTTCCATGTAAGTAACGTGTTTTAATGGCGTTAGTGAAGATATGGGATATGATAGATTTGTGTAAACGTGTTTACCTGGCGCCACAGGTGGTGTGTGTGTGTATTCACCTCAACTTCATTCCCTTTCCACCATGTGGACACATTAATGAACAGTAACGTGCACAATGGTAATTGAGAGATACTGGTTTCACATTCAGATCAAGACTGTGCAGTGCTGTGGCAAACTGAAGACTGAGTGGGTGACTATATAGATTGGTGGTTCATGCCACATCACATCAGAGCAGACCTGAGACTGAGAGTCAAAGATTGCGTCTGCAAGACTGGAGGAAGGATCTCAGGGAAAAGGGCTCCAGCATCACTGTGTGTTTTTAAGTATTGTGAGGTGAGTTTGATATTATTACGCGTTGAACTCAGTATACTGTGATTTTGAAATTTGTTAGTCAACAGTGTTAAAAACAAGTTAAAGTTTAAGAAGGATTCTTTTGGAAATAGTGCGAAGAATGTGATTTATTAAAGAGATAAAAATATCTCTAAGTTTGCACTGGAAGAACATGAGCAGCTTTCAATGCACTTTGTATTTTCACTGAAATTAGTGTCAGATTTTTGCATGTGTTTAGTATAGTATGCAAAGTGACACAATTAGCAGTTGGTTTAATAACAACTATTAAAGCAATATATCTAATAATATCTCAATATTGGCTGCACTCTCTTCAGAGTCAAACAGGAGGCAGGAAAACATTATAAAACGTCACTGAAAAAGTTGTTTATCTTTATAGATTATATTGGTGCTTTATTATTATTGAAGCTTTATTTGCGATAGAGACAGCTGAAGAGTGACAGGAATGTGGGGAGATAGAGATGGGGCAGATGGAGATGGAGATGACATGCAGGACAGAGATTCGGACCATGGGCTGCCACAGCAAGGAGTGAGCCTTCGCACATGGGGCGGTTGCGCTACCCGCCGAGCTAAACGACTCGCCCTTTATCTCGTGCTTCTAGTGTTATGTGTTTTTACCAACACGTATTGTTAAAATGTCATATTTCTTAACGGTGTTCATAAAAGTAAAATGTGTTCATATTTTTTATTAGACCAGGTTTATTATCATAATCGTTACAGCATTTTTTTTTAGTAAAGTTGCCCCTTGTGTGTCTTTTTAAACTACTAACTAAGAAATATGTTCATCCTTGTGGTGCAATATTTGTTACAATTGAAGATACACAATGACTATTAATGTAACGTTAATGTAAGGTTGTTAAGATGTTTAGAAAGTGGATTGAAGTCCCAGTGCACTTATAGACTCTTGTCCAATCAAATTACTTGGTCTGACTAAAAATATCTAAAATGGTAAAAGATTAAAAACATTGTGAGTGATGATACTGTATAATTGAGACATTGGATTATTGGATTGTTGGACTACTGAAGGACTGACAAGAAGCGCTTGTATTACACAGCTGTCGCCTGTTATGCAGGCAGACAGAGAGAAAATAACCTAATTTTAGGTGAAATGAACAGTGCTCCAACACTTTAGTGTAGTTACAGACAGCTGTGCTGTGACTGTCGGGTTGTAATACATATTGTCAGAGAATAGTATAGATATGCTGATGTCCACTCTTTTTACTGTTTGTGTTTAATCTTTGAACAGTTTCTAATCTCATGCTCCCACAATCTGCTTGTTTGCTTCAGAATGAAACGTGGAAGGACAGGTCTCGAATCAAAGTGCCAGACCTTCCCCTCCCAGGAGAGGGCTAAGAGACAGAAGCGTGGTACATCCAGCTTCGCCCTGACTCCATCAAAGGACTGGGGTAACCTTCCCCACCATGTCATCCAGCAGATCTTTCAGCATTTGTCCCTCGTGGACCGAGCCAGGGCGTCGTCTGTTTGCCGCTGCTGGAATGACGTCTTTCACACCCCTGACTTGTGGAGGAGATTTGAGTTTGAGCTCAATCAGCCGGCTACGTCTTACCTGCGCTCCACTCACCCTGACCTCATTCAGCAGATCATCAAGAGGCACGCACAACACTTGCAGTACGTCAGCTTTAAGGTAAGAGCCTTCCCTGCTGTCGCTCATTTCTCCTCTGCTTTCACCTCCTCCATTTTCACAACACAGCTGTCTTAAAAACAATATGTTCCCTCCTTAATCCAAACCATCTGCTGCAAAGCTGTCCATGATGCATCAGCTGTCTTGGCATTAGTGGGCTTAACACATCAAGGCTGAGATTATTTCTCACACCTCCATCTTTTCATTCGTCATAATTGTGTATACCTAAACGATGAATCATTGCTGGTAAATCAGGTGGACAGCTGCACAGAGTCTGCAGAGGCGGCCTGTGACATCCTCTCCCAGCTGGTGAACTGTACCATTAAGACCCTCGGGTTGATTTCCACAGCGAGGCCCAGCTTCATGGATGTATCTCAGGTAAGAGACTGCCTGTTGTGCTGTTTGTCACGCACATGGCACTGGATCAAATGACACCATTTGCATGTCAAGCTGAAGGCTGTAATCATCTCCCTCAGCCCTCAAAACGAGTTACCACAATTTTAGTTTGGCGAAAATATCACTGAATCCTGCACTTTTGCTATTTAAGTCACATGTTATACAATGTAGTGGTTTAATCGGCGCCGTTTGCTCCTTTTCAGGCTCACTTTGTGTCTGCACTGACAGTGGTGTTTGTCAATTCCAAGTCCCTTTCCTCCATCAAAATTGACGACACGCCAGTGGACGACCCGTCCCTCAAGGTGCTGGTCGCCAACAACAGTGACACCCTGAAGTTGCTGAAGATGAGCAGCTGTCCTCATGTCTCTCCAGCAGGTCACTATACTTTTCTTGTTTTGTTCTCATTATTGTTAGTTGTTAGTAAAAAAGTGGACCAGAAATTAGAAGAGAAGAGAGAGAGAGAAGGTGAATGATGCGCAGCAATGTCCTTGACTGGGCTCAAAAAGGGATATTGCCAAGAACATGGTGAGCCTTAAATTTCTCAGTCAAGTCAATGGATCACCAAAATCAGTAGGATTGATCCTCCGGGGATGAATGTCTGCACAGAGTTGAACAGCAATTTATCAATAATTGTTGAGTAAGCAAAGAAGCTTCATTCCCATTCAGATGTTCTGGCTCCTCTTCCTGTCGTCAGGTATCCTGTGTGTTGCAGATCAGTGCCATGGACTCAGGGAGCTGGCGTTGAACTATCATCTCCTGAGTGACGAGCTCCTGCTCGCCCTGTCCTCTGAAAAACATGTCCACCTGGAGCACCTGCGCATTGACGTGGTGAGCGAAAACCCGGGCCAAACACACTTTCACACCATCAAAAGAAGCAGCTGGGAGGCTTTGATCCGTCACTCACCCAAGGTCAACATCGTCATGTACTTCTTCCTCTATGAGGAGGAGTTTGAGCCCTTCTTCTGCGAGGAGACTCCAGTCACCCACCTGTACTTTGGCCGCGCAGTCAGCAAAGAGATGCTGGGCCGCATCGGACTGAACTGCCCCCGGCTGGTGGAGCTGGTGGTGTGCGCCAACGGCCTTGAGCCACTGGACGAGGAGCTGATCCGTATCGCCGAACGCTGCAAAAGCCTGACAGCCATCGGACTGGGCGAGTGTGAAGTGACCTGCAGTGGCTTTGTGGAGTTTGTGAAGATGTGTGGGGGCAGGCTGACTCAGCTGTCAATCATGGAGGAGGTGTTGATCCCAGACAGCAGCTACAACATGGAGCAGATCCACAGTGAGGTGTCGAAGCACTTGGGCCGCATGTGGTTCCCTGATATGATGCCCACCTGGTAGGCTGACATGAAGCCAGAGTGGAGGTTAATAAAGTGCATGACCTTTATGGACACTCACTGTATGACACTAAGATAAAAGTCTACAGTTATTTTAGTGTTTAACTGAAGCTTCAGTGTCAGACTCTTTCTGGGCAACAAACAGATGACAGACAGATTCCCTGTCATCAGTGTTCTTCACCGGCTTACAAGAAGATCATTTCTAAAGCTGTCGCTTGTATTTTAACCTGCAGTGGATGTGATTTTTCTGACGAATACTGAAGATGTTTTCTCACTCTGGCAGATGGTTTTCTGTCGGGCTCGCTTTCTTTCTATGCATAGATGTTGTGATTTGTGATTTCAGCCCGTGACGGATGGTTTCGAATTTACAGTCACACACCCTTCAACAATCTCACGCAATGAATCGACTTTTTAAATGTGAAGTTTAACTTTCATGTGCTTTTACGCTGTCCTCTATCACCAGTGTATGTTCTCCAGTCAGGATTTACTCTGTGGTGAAATGTTCTTTCTTCTCTTATTGCTTAAGTTAGTGATTTCCTACATTTCCCCGGGATACATTTTGAGAGACAGAGACCTCGCCTGGACTCTTCTGGCACATCCAGACTTTGGTAGTGAGAGCATTAACGATAATGAAACTAAAGCAGCCCAGAGAAAACAAGAGTTTCCAGTTGAGTCGGAGCATTCATGTGAAACACAATGAGTCCTTTGTGTTCTTGTCTATTTATATTTGTGTCAGTTGAGACTTAAATATCTCAGCCTGAACGCCACTTAAACAGTTATAAATCTGAAAGTATTTATTTATTATGTATTTATGTATGAAATTAAAAGCTTTAAATGGTGTTTAAATGAGATCAAACTCAGCTTTAGAAATCTAAACCATTTGAACTGGTTGCTCCTGAATTGATTCTATTTTTCATTCAAATCTACGCTGATGAGACTCTAGTTATTTTAACGTAGCACAGGAGAAATCTCCGCACTGTAGTAAAACAGCATTTTAAGCTTTTGTTGTGACATGTTTCAATAATATATGGAGGATATTTAATAAAAAATCATATTTTTAAGTTTTTTTTATTGTTCAGAAGTACTTTATAATAATTATTATTTTTTTTAATCATAGATTATCATCCCTGTTCATTTAAGAGCACAGATGTCTTATAATAGAGACATTTATGCCAAATGGTTTGGTAGTTTTTACAGCATGGTATAAATTTATTCTGATGCATTGATAAAAATGACTTGTTTTGTTTAATGCACAGCTTAATGTTTAATACATAGTGTCCAGTGCCACAGTGTCTGTACCGTTTTTGTTCATTTGTCGATTAAATGCAAAGTATTTATCAAATATGTTCACGAGTTTCATGTTTGTGCAGCAGCGATAGGCCCGCTCACATCTGCTAAGTACTGTTACTTAGATGTAACAACACAGCCAAACCTCGTCTAGGCTGTTTTAATGTTGCTGACTTTGTCCCGTTTGACCTTTCTGCAGCTCTTCATTCACAACACTAGAGGGCAGCAATGATCCAACAGGAGGCAGTGGGGAACTTACATAAGCAGAGCCGCTACTGTGGCAAGAAGTATGCCAGTGATAACTCAGCCCTTTTTTTTTTTTTTTACAAGTGTATTTGACTCAATTTCCATAAAAAAGCATCAGACGTTTCAGCTTAGAAGTCTTTTCTTGTGATTCATCTAAAGACACACACACACACACACACACACACACGCTTTTGATTGTTTTTACTCGTATTTCCACAAGAAGTTTCACAGATTCACAAAAAAATGATACACAGAACGAGTCACAGGACCAGCCTACCAACATTTTTTTATACAGACAAATTAAATGTAAAAAAAAATCTGTGAACCACTCCTGTGTTTGCCTCAGTGACAGGAAGCATCGTGACTGTTTAGGGTATCTAGGTGAGAGGAATATATTAAACTAGCTAAGCATTTTGTTCTGGAAAAGTGCCACATTTTGGAGGGGTGGGTGGCATGACTAATTGGGTTACCACTGTGCTCTGAAAACCCATCAGAAAAGTAACAGGCTTATGTGTTCACTATGGCAGCTTGTTATGAGGAGAGTAAGGGGGAGAGGCCCGACATGCTTTTTGTCAAGCAGTTTATTACAAAATGAACTCATCACCCCGATTGATGATTTGTCACATATCAGGGAGGAAGAGTATTTCTCTCTGATTGCATTTATGTAACTCCCTCCCACCTCCAAAATGAAATATAACTCTGTACTCAAATGTATCGACTCATGAGCCAATTCAGAATATTTACAATTTTTAGAATAAATAATCCTTCAAGCAGCCAACGAGCCTCTGTTTCTCATATGTGTAGAGGCCTCTGATAGTTCTCGCTGATAACATTCAGTGTGAATTCGTCCCCCATGATATCAGAGACAGTGGGAGACTGGGGATAAATCCTGCCGGGGGTCTCCAGGGTAGGAGAGGGTGGGGTAGACAGCCTGGAGCTTTTGACCTGCCCTCCTCCCCTGAAACTCCTCCACTCCTTGATCCACTCGCTCCTCGTCGACGGGTCCAGCCGGTCCAGATGCCTGGCTTGCACGAGCGGGGAGGGGGCGATAGAGTTCCTCAGCACGTGAAACGTGTACCTGGGGGAGAGAGTGTGATGGTGAGAAAGTAGGCCAGTGAAAAATATGCGGCCCTTTGATGTAAATCAGAGCATTCCCTCTAAATATCAGCACATTCAGACACATCAGCATCCAGGAGGAAGACTGAGCTGCGGTGCACGGTTTCCTGAACTAACATCCTCATATTAATGTGATTTAACTACAAATCAACCACAACAACCTCACAATCAAGAACACACTCCAAAATAAGACATAGATTACATGATTATGACATTGATCGGGCTTAAACCGTTGGTAGAAGGAAGACGAGAACAGTGGTTTATGACCTTTTGGGTTTGTGACCCATAAAGATGAGCAATGTAGTCTCGTGGATCCTTCATCACAGGTTATCTATGACCTTTATATTGAGCAGTGGTGTTAGGTAAAAACAGTGACATCACAATGTAGAAATATTCTGTTTCAAGGAAAATTCATACATTCAAAATTGTTTTATTTACAGGAGTTTTAGAGTTCTTGAATGTAAATTAAATTTATATATAATATAAAAAAAAATCTCTATTTCTTTTATCCACACTGGGGCCCTGTTAGATTCATTTTGAGACCCCCCATGGAGAAAAAATGGACCAAATAGAAGTACAAGGACGACATAGTGAAATGAAACAGCAAATTGATTAGGTATTTCAATTAGAGTATTAATCAGCACCTAGACTGTTTAATATTATAGTTAATTGAATACCTTTGGGTTTTGGCGTCTGAAAACTTTATCTTGGGCTCGAGGAAACTATGACCATAATTTTTTGTTATTTTCTGACCCAAAATATGATGATGATTGAGAAACAGATTTTTTGCACGCTTTAACATCCTCTTCAGTGTTGAAGTATCAGAGTGAGGGCTGCTCTTTCTGCATTACCAAGAGCACATTTCTAATTAAAAAACTTAATTTGTTTTTCCGTTTAGTTTCTGTAGATGTAACGTTAAAACTGTTGACATTTTCCACCTTTTAGTGATTGCACACATACCAGGAGATAAAAGTAGGGAGAAAAAATTGAGGGAAGATCACAAAGTATGCGTCTGAGCAAGGTATGTCTGTCTCCAGTTATTACATAAAGCACAAAAAGCTGCTCTGTGAGGATGGCAAGGGCACATTAAATTACTATCCCCCCTCCAGAGTGACAGACAGGGAGGATAACACCGATGGTACCTGGGCAACAGAGCCACCACAGTAGTGATGAGGCAGAGAAGGTAGAACATGGGGTCGGCCATCTGGCTAGGAAGGATCCAGTACGGGTTGGATGGAGGGTTACAGGTGACGCAGATTGCGCTGTAGGCAAGTGTTACAACGAAGTACAGCACCACGCTGCCCACGATGATTATCCAGTGAACCACCGTCTGCAACATCAATTAGATATATTGATTACAACTCCGTTAATGAAAACACATCTGAGAGGTTTTCATTGCGAGAGTTCTCTGGAAGTATACTGTGCTCATATCTAGAAACTCACCCAGGCTTTGATCTCTATTGACAGATGCAGCAGGATGGTAAATAAAGAAATTGTGTTCAAAGGAGTTCCAAAGGAAAAAACATCAATGTCTGAACCCTGGTAAGCCTGGAGGAGAAAACATTCAAGGTAGACATTAACAAACCAGTAAAATAACTGGTAACTCAACAGATGTACCACGACAGATACAACTTAAATGTTTCTCTTACCAGGTATGGGATAAAGAAGCACGCCAGACTCTGATAGAAGGCATCGAGCATGGAAACCCAGAAAGTTGAAAATTTGTATTCCTAAACAAACACGCACAAGTTTAAATACAAAAAAACTACATAAGCTGCTCAAAGAATTCTGTGCAATTAACTCAAAACTCTATAAACGTGTTCCCAAAAAAGAGTTACACTGACCCCTTCACCCTGTCCAGTCCTGTACAGCTCAGGAACCCCCAGCAGCATCTCTGCAGAAACGTCCTTGTCCATTATACCAAACATGATGGGTGGCGCAGAGGTGAAGAAGAGGTTGAAGAAAATCATCAGCCAGTAGTCGATCATGGCCGTACCAGAGAAACCGCAGAAGAACTGGTACCAGAACAGCAGGTTCACGTAGGCCTGGAGAACACATTAAACTGTAGATGACTGCATGATAAATCCAGGCGATGTGCTCATTCAGATCGCGGATACGAGACTCACCACATTCTTATAAAAGAAGTAAATAATCATGTTGGCCAGGCGAGTGTAACACCAGTGACCATGGACCAGGAGAAGTTTCTTCAGGTGTTTGAAGCGAGATATAGCAAAATCACTTGCCATGACCGCCTGCAGATGACAAAGTGTTTTAGACAACGAGAGTAGTGGAAGAAAGAACAACATTTTCAAGGCTGAAGACTCAGTTCAGACCTGCATGCCCTCCTGACCGGATATCCCAATGCCAATATCAGCTGCTTGGATCATGTTGACATCATTTGCACCATCGCCTGAAGACACATAATGAATAACAGTTTAACAACAGTTAATTTGCTGCATGTTTTTATATATTTGCCTACATTTATATTCTACATGTAATAAAATTTTTTAAAACTTCAACTCAGATGTCATCGTAATAAAACACTATACATCCACAAATCTCAAAAGGTCCTCGAGGAACCTGTATGTGTCACAGCAGAGCAAAAATACTGAGGCATGTGTGAATACTTTATAGAAGAAACCCATCGTGCAAGCCATTATTATTTCAGAAAGCAGCTAAAAATACAAGTGTATGTCAGTACGATCCCTCAAAATTGTACTGCATGGTTTCCAGTTACCTCCAAAATGGTAAAGAAAAAAAAATATATATATAACAATAAAATCCTGGCATTTGAATTTCCTCAAGAGGATCAGTGACATAGAACTTTATAAATTTTATAACTTATAACAGAATTTTATGTAACCTGAAGGAACCAGCAGCAAATAACTTTTTTTTTACCTTTCTTTCAATACCAGGAAACTGAAGCAGCTAAATGGGATTCAGCTGTCATTACAGATTACACCTGTCATTACACCTGTGCTTTTCTTACTGTAACGTCAACATATCGTACTATCGTACTGGATCCAATTATTACTGACACTGGTTAATTCAGTTACTGTTTTGTGACTCAACAAAACTTTCTTACCAACAGCAAGAGTCATGACCTTAAGTTTCTCCCGGACCACCTTCACCACTCTGCTCTTCTGTAAGGGCGTGACTCTGCAGCAGAGCACAGAGCGGCAGTGCTTTGCCAGGTCCACAAAGCGGTCCTGCAGGTCCGACGACAGGGCCATGTTCAGGGTGAGTCCGTCAATCACCAGAGAGATGTCCGGGGTTGTATCCACATTACGAGGGTCTTCATTGTACCTTCTCACCTCTTGCAGTGCGCAGTCCAGGATGGATGTGCATGTGAGCTGGAAAACAACATCTGCTTATTTTGCTGATCGTATTGTTGTTATTGTTTTTATGAATATTTCCAAAGTAGACCTGAAACAATTAGCTGTAGAAAATTAATTGGCAACAATTATGATCATTTAACTATGCTGAACATAGTTTCTCATAGTTTCTCGAACGTGAAGATGTCTTGCTTTTTTTTTCACCAATATTAGAGAACTGCAAGCGCTGAAGCTCTGAAGGTAGAGAGGAAAGGAAGAGAGAAGGATTACATGTAGCTAAGGGCTGCAGATTGGCATCGAGCCAAGGACTTTTATCCTTAGTACATGGGGTGCAGACTCTACCAGGTAAGCTACTGCGGCGCCCCAAGATTTCCTCCTTTTCTTGATCCTGATCTTTAGAAAACTAAAAAAACTTTTTGAGCAGTTGGTCAGACAAAATAAACAATTTGAGGATGTCATCTTTAGCTATGGGTGAAATGGTCAGCAAGAGTATGCCGGGTTTGAAAGCGCCAGCTAGCTGGCTGTGTGCTCTGTGTGCTCTGCCTTCCTCCCATAGTCCAAAGACATGCAGGTTTACAGGCTAATTAATGAATTTAAAACTGCACATAGGTCAGCCTGGTGAGGGTGTACCCCAACTCTTGCCTAACGTCAGCTGTTTCTGACATTTTATAGCCTAAATAATTTATTATTCAAGATTTATTATTCAAGAATTATTGAATTTAATTTGTTGCATCTCTAGCACATGGGTTTGATTTAATTTCATTGAGCTGCACACAAGATACAAAATTAAAAAAATAAGCACAAACTATGATATGTACTGGTAAAAGAAACTCTGCTGCTGAGTCATGTATATGATGTCTGACTATAAGCAATTACGAGGCTCTGGTCCCATCACACTCATCACTGTTGTGCGTAAATAACCACAGCCTCTTAGCCAAAAGGAAAGCCGACACGATAAAAAAAACTGGGTCACTTCCTGTTTTCATCTACCTAATGCTGGCTAAATTTGATTTGGCTTGCTATGGTGATTGTGGGAATGCATCCCTCAGGTGGTCATCGAGTTACAGTGGTAAAAATAGTTCATTAACATTACGCCTCCTCTGGATAGGCAGAGAGGTATTTCCTCAGAGGGTTGAATATTAGACTGGTAATTAGATATGAATGCAGTAGATATTGTATTGGGGGTTTCTCACTCCATTCCTCACCAATGACTAGTCCCGTCTGAGAGGAGCGCAGCAGTCTCTTTGTTCCAGAAAGCTCCCCTTGTATCCGTTAGAACCGACAGGTAATTTTGGTCTATTTGATGCCGGGGATGATTAGACATGGTCAGGTTGTTATGAAGGAATCATTCCTGAGCTACCAGATCTATAATGACCTCAGAGAAGCAGGCCCCACACATGACACCTTATCTTTGTTAGATGAAAATGTGAAGGTTTGACCTTTAGTTAAAATATAAAAATGGTCAAAAAGGTTTGGCCATTTAAATTGGAGGGAGACAAGCTCAGGGGTAAAATCTGCTGAACTCACTGCTTGGAAAACACATGACTTGGTCCTGGATGACCATCAAAAAAAAAAAACTTCTATTTTTACTTCACTTTACTTCACTTCTTACTGTGGCAAATAGTAGGCAAAAGTAGTAAAATATTTAACTTTGTTTTTAAAACAAGACCTAAATGGGCCTGTAATTTAAGTTGGGCAGAAATATAGTAGTTCATAGTCAGGGTTACCTTCTCTCTGTCATATCTGCAATATCTCTTGAGCCCCTTGCACAGGCTGTTTCAAAGCCACCATACATAAAAAATCCTATTTTATATCTCTCTATGCAGATGATATTCTACTTTATTTTCCAAAATCCGGTCAAATTAATACCAACTCTCTTTCTTTAATATTTGACACTTCTTGTAAGATTTCTGGACTTGCGATAAACTGGTTTGAATTTAATCTGATGTTTCAGTTTTGAAACAGATTAAATGCTAAAAATATTGATACCACTCTTACGTATGTATGCTAAATGTGAAAATACTGCCAGCATCATCAGATTAGCCTGACTTAGCATAAAGGCTGGATACAGCTATCCTGGCTCTCTCTCAAAAAAGTCCTAAAAGTATTAATTGTGTATGTTAATTAATTAAAAATGTATACTGTATTAATTAAAAATGTATACTGTACGCCACTATTTCTTGGATTGGTACCTTCCTGAATTCTTCCTGGTAACTGAAGAAAATAAATTTATTTTCCAAAATGTCGCTTTACATACATCAACATTTTCATTTTGTGTTTGCTTTATGGAAAACAAATCGTTTTTTCACTGTGGTCTAAGAAATTACTTAGAGTTGTACCACCATCTATCATTTCACATAAGCAGTTAAGAAAAGCAGCTCTGAGTCAAACAGCCAACCTTCAGTGAGGCAGACAGCGGCCTCCTCACCTTGTTTTTGCAGCTCATGTTAATCACCAGGTCTTCGTCTTCCAGTAGCCTGCAGGCATAGCCAATGTTGACAGCTGTCTCCGGCTTGTCACCAGTCAGCACCCACACCTGGATCCCTGCCTCCCGCAGCGCCACAATGGTGTCTGGGACGCTCTCCTGCAGACGGTCCTCAATGCCTGTTGCCCCTGCAGGAGGAGACATATCTGAAGTCAGGCACGATTCACACACAGAGCTTATCATACATAGTTTAGCATGAACAATATGTATTGGGGTGATGTATGTTACCTAGCAGGGAGAGGTTTGTCTCTAGCTGCACAGCGGTGTCCATAACAAGCTCCTCTCTGTTCTCTATAGCAGCCAGGGCTCTCTGTCTGTTCGCTAACCAGCTTTTATACTCCTTGTCACTCACAACCTGCAGCACATGAAGAAAAAAGATGAAACAGAGCTCATCTAGTGTAAGAAAACGCTGATAAATATCATTATGTATCTGATTATGCACCTTCTTTGTAAAGCAGAGTGTACGCAGCCCATCTTTAGCGTAGCAGTCAAGGTGATGTTGTGTATCTGCTGCTATATTCTTCTGATTCCCTCTGAGATTTTCTGAAATCAATAAGACAAATATATTTATAAGGTTTTAATTATGAAATGACCCAGTATCAATTAATACATGTAAATACTTTAATAAATGTGCAGTAAGTGTTTCACCTGCACATACCTGCATACGGGGTACCAAGCAGCTCCATGATGGCATAGTCTGCACCTTTAGTGTACAGCACATACTTTTTGGTGATTGGATCTCGCACCAAAATAGACATTCTCTTCCTGATGGAGTCAAAGGTCAAGGTGTCCAGCACCTCAAACACCAGGTCCTCGCCAGATGGCAGCCTCACTGTCACGCTGTCAGGGGTGCGAGCCAGCAGAGTGAAGCCATATGCCTTGGCTGCGTATACCAGGGCTGCCTCATCTGGACTCTCTGCCTCATAGCTCAGATTATCTGAGGTCGTTGCAGGCTTGTCGGAATTGGTGGGAACGTAAAGCGAACATCTTCGGAGCCCACTGATGACTCCGGGCTCCTCCATTTTTATAGGGGGGTTAAAGATATCCCCCTCTACAACTGAGTCCTCTGACATGGTACGATTTCTCTTGGGTTTGCGCTGCCAGGAGGTGAAAATATTGCTAAGAAAGCCAGACTTTTTTGCCGTGTTGGACAAAGGATCCGTTGGGTTATTTCTTTGGAGGGAGTGTGAAAACCCGCTGACCTGAACAAATGAAGAAGAAAAGAGAAATTTGTTTGTCATATAGCGTTTTTATCACGTTTTAACACTTCATATGGTGATGACACAAAACACTGTCATCCATTTCCACTCTGCTTCTTTATGTGCCTTCAATTATAAACTCAAGGGAAAAGCCACATATTTCTCCCATCTGTCAGACCTCAGAACAGCACAATCAGGAGCAGCAAGTAC
The DNA here is from genome assembly GCA_023373845.1 of Nibea coibor. NCBI lineage: Eukaryota > Metazoa > Chordata > Actinopteri > Sciaenidae > Nibea > Nibea coibor. Next base: position 10,993,798 of record CM041739.1, on the reverse strand, counting down.
TAAAATTAATAAAGGCAACCTTGATTGCCCCCGCAAATCTCCCTTTACTATGTGGCTTTAAAGATGAAAGAAAATTAGTACTGACCACTGATGAAAGAACAGAAACACAAGGGAACTTTCAACATTAAACTAAATATTTGATAGAGTAAAAAGAAGGCTCTAAACTTTTTGTGTTACTGATTAAATTATGAAGATTTCACTGCAATGCTACAGCCAAATCACTGGGCCCTGGTTTAAAGATCTACAAATATAATAAATAAATAAATAAAGCGATCAATAGATTCTTCACACTGTTGCCTTATTTGCATACTGGGAGTTTTCAAGATTGCAAATCCTGCGTCCATCTTTCCTCTCCTGACTGTGCCCTCCATCTCCACTTCCCATCCACAGTCGCAGCGAAACACGAGCGCTCACCCTCTGTCTCTGAGCTGTTGCCATGGAAACCACCACCGTGTTGCAAATGGCGAGAGACAGAAAAAAGTCCAGGTAAGGATCTATGTTCTGGCTGCTGCTGCTGCTCCTGCTGCTGCTCTCTGCCCTGCTAATCCGCTGTAGCAGCTTCCTGTCTGGTATCACCTCGGTTTCCTGTTGGAGCAAAAGTTAATCAGTTTTTTAATTAAAAGCTCGTGTTGATAAACTGTTTCTTGCTTACACCAAGGTTCCACTGCTTTGACATGACAGGATTGGAGAAAGTTTTTAGCCGTTAACCTTTTTATCCTGTGTTTTTCTTTAATGTTCAAGAAGGGATTACCACAAGTACAGAAGGAACGAAGGACGTTTTCATTCATACAAATATTCACAGCACGAGGAAAGCCAAACACGGCCTCCGTGCTTCCTTACTGGAATAAACGCCAGACTTATTTTCTGTCTCAGCCTGCGTCTCCAGGCCTCTGCTCTTTGCCCTGAGGACTAAAATAGACACAGAGCTACTGTAGTGTATATAAAGACAACAGTGACTAATCTATAGTACACATTTACAGTTTATGTGACATCCGTGGTCTGTGCCAAGTGGTGCTCAGCGTGACCATATGTCCCGTCAAAGGCACAGGGGCAACTGTGAGCCAAAATAGATATGCTCATCACTGACACCTAGCAGCTCGGCCATCTGCAGCAGGTACTGGGACCACAAGGATGGGTAAGATGTGGATGAACAAATGTCAGTCTGAGGTCTTTGAGCAGGTATGTAGACATATTTAAGAAAGGACGTCCATTTTTGAATCTGGTCGTAGATTAAAACTTCAAATTTCTACATCTCTGTGCATGTATAGACGCTAATTATCCAATTAGAAAACAAAGAGCAGCTCCAGTGAAGTCTGCTGATTAATTTGGTCTGCTCATCAAATAATGACCTGAACTTAATCCACTTACATTATTGCCATTGTTTTTATCTAATCAACCCCGTGATAAACTGCTGATATGGCCAGGATGTGTCCATGCTGGGACAGACTCCAGTCCCCTCTGACCATGAAAAAGATAACTAGTTTGATAAATGGACAACCAATTATGTAATAATGGCCAGTACCATAAGAATTTTGGCCATTTTAAATATAATAAAGCCAAATAACGTAATAAGTTGTTACGTTATTGGCTCGTAGTGCATCATTATAACTTATTACATTAAAAAAACTCAAAAAACATTATTACATTATTGCCAAGCTATTATGTTATTGGCTGTTTTTACATTATTGGTTGCTGAATAAAGTTTCAATATTGAGTTTTTGTGGTTGTACACTGGCAAGACTTCACTCTAAACTCAATAAGGAAATTTCACGATCACAGAGTGATAACACAACGTCTGGATCTCGCTACACTGAGTTTGATTGTAGTAAGGCTGTTCACACCGTAAACATGCACTGTCATGTTTTGATTTCGAGCTATTTGTTTTGTGCTACTGACCTATAATGATTTATAAGGACACTTAATTAATGGACGAGTAATTTGTGGCCTGGAGTGAACTGACTTCAACTCCTGCATGAGCAACAAGTGATTTTTTCCAGTGGCGTTTTGGCGTAACACCACTGCATTATAATATCAATACAGGCACCCACCACCCTACTCTAGGATTAAATATCTGCCTTTTCTTCCTGACTGAGCGAACATCTTACCAGAGGACTGCTAAAGGCCACATTGCTCTGGGCATTTCCCGCGACCTTACTCTTGCGACGGGTGCCATGTTGATGTTGCTTGTCCTCAAAGTTGGTGTCCTCGGTATCCAGGGACCATCGAGCCTTTACGGGTTGTGGCCGCTTGTTGAAGAGGACATCCTCCTCTGCATCTGGTTCTTCGAGGACAGCAAGGCGGACAGCTGCAAATCCCCCAAAAGTAAGTTGATACATGAAGTATAGTGTATTACGTGTTAGTCAGTGTCAAGTGATTTTAAAGACCCAGATTGGAGAGCCTCACAAAGGTAGAAGACCAACAACCTTTCAGCCAAAATAAATGAACTTCAGGAAGAATTAAATAAGAAGGAACTGTACACCAAGGTAATACAGTTAAACAAATCAGATTGAAACATGAATGCAGAAGCAAAAACTGGATGTGTCTCTGATCTGGATGCAACGCAATACACAGGTGAAAAGATGATAAATATATCGAAAAGACTCTTATAAGTATCATTATTATATCATTTATATCTTAGACTAACACTCTGTTTGATCAGACTGTACTTCACTGCAGAAAAGCATCTACGTGTGCATTCCCACATTCAACGCAAATATAAATCAGCGTTGGATAACATCACATATCTCTATCATCATGATGCAGCATAGCTGGGAATTATGTTTCACACGCAGAGCCAAGGAAGAGCATTCCAACAGAGCAGGTGACAAACAGCTCAGTATCAAAGCATATTTATGAATACCAAAGAAAACAATACTGGTGCACTGATAGACTCACAGGCCAGAAAAAAAAATATGTAGGCTAGTTTGGTAAAGGCTGTGATATTAGCAAAATTATATTAGCGTTACTTAAAGCTAAATCTAGGATTAGCATGCTACAGGTAACAGTAAGTTACAGCAGAATACTAATGATATGCTGGTGATATGTTGCTATATGTCAAAGTAAGTGTAACATTTTTATTTTATGTACTTTGTATTACAGCCCTGCACTCCCTGGTGCAAAGCCATGCGTTGCGGGACAAATTTTGAAAGCTCATTGCGGGAGCGGGCAGAGGGGGGAGTGCACAATGCGGGAGCAGGCGGGAGAGGTGAAAAGTGGTAGTCTCGCAAACTAAAAATGTATAAATGATTCATTTAATTAATGCTGGATATTATATTTGGCATTAATAAAAACATTTTAAGATGCCTAAATTTGCGGATGTGGTCTAATCTCGTGTATGTTTCAGACAATTTGTTTCCACTCTTCCGTGTTTGAGATGATGGCAGAAACACCTGGCACCGCGTACCATTGCTACGTGTGCTAGGTGAAGTGTTTAATTTTCCAAGCCAATGAAAAGAACTTTCATGAGAAATAACGTCCGCATCTTGCAGCATTTGTGGAGAGCAGGACAAAATATGGCAGGAGTGGGCGGGAGCGGGACTGAAAAGCATAATTCTTTGCAGGAGCGGGACTGAAAATTCTGTCCTGTGCAGACCTCTACTTTGTATCTTATTTGATCTCAGGAGGTAGAGCAGGTCATCTGCTAATCAGATAATCGGTGGTTCGATTCCCAGCTCCTCCAGGCTGTATGTCGAAGTGTCCTCGGGCAAGATACTGAGCCCAAATAGCTCCTGAGGGCTTGAGTGGTCAAAAGACTAGAAAGACGCTACATAGGTACAGTCCATTTACAGTTATTGGGGACCATGAAAGTTTCAGCCCATTGATGCTGAAATGATAAATCAAATGGACTCACATCATTATCCAAAGAGCAAAACTGGAAAGCTAATTGTCGTCTTTTCACAAGTTGTGACAAAAGCAGCCAAATGTGCTGCAACAGGTCATTTCGGTTAGATAAAATGTCTCACTGTGAAGGATTACCGTTCTCTTTGTGCGGGTACTCGGTGCCCATGATGGAGCATCTCCGAAACACCATCTTGTTCTCAGTTAGGGTGCCGGTCTTGTCTGAGAAGATGTATTCAATCTGACCCAGGTCCTCTGTGATGTTCAGGGCTTTGCACTGCATGCGGCTGTCTGTCGCCTCATCGTACAGATCGATGTCATTAGTGATGAAGAAGATCTGACCAATCTTCACCAACTCAATGGACACATAGAGGGAGATGGGAATCAGGACCTGAAGGAGAGGAGAAAAAAGGTGGAGAGGAAAGAAGATGGAGAGACAGGTGAGAGTGAGAAAGAAGGGATGAATGGAGACGAGAGGAGACTGGTGATTTTATGAAATCAAGAAAAACACACTAAATACTCTTTCATACACACAGTCGGTCTCCTGCACCTGCAGCAGGATGATCATGGTGAAGAACATGTAGAAGCCAGACAGAGCGGGACTGTCCAGGTGACCATCGCTGTTGGGAACCAGGTAAGGGGGCATGGCGGGCAGTGCCTGTAGCCATAAGAAGTGACCTGCATGTGTGAGGAAAGGGGGATTAATCACAGCGACTGTCGCGCAGGGAGGAAAGCTATTTTTAGCACCACACCTTCCCCTGTCTCCTCCATGTTATCCTGGCATGTGTTTGGGCATGTGGCCAAAGTGAGTTTGGTTTTATTGGAAATGAAATGTCGTCTCATAAATGTAAAAGCATTCATCATGAAAGCTGCCTAGGTTGTGATTTTATGGTGAAGTTATGAAATTCATCACTGACCTAGCGCTCCGATGAGACACATGAAGAATAGGAGAATGACGCAGAAGATGACGTCTATGTTCAGCTTTCGCTCTAGCTTGCTGCGCTTGTATCTCGGCCCATTGTTGTTGAGCATGGACTTGGTTTCATGGCCTTGAAGGAATAAGAAGGAGTTGATTTAGTTACCAAGAGACACACACAAAAGAAACAACAGGGCTGTAGCTACCATTGAAGACAGCGCAGCCATGTCCTGTAGAATATTTCTGAGTGAGTTGTGGGTTTATGACACTAAGAGAAGCTGTTTCAGTTTCTGATATTTTCAGAAAATATTTCAGTCTGTTGTTTGGTGTTCAGTTTGGGATCACTGAAGTGATGGACCAGGTCATTATGAGATCAAATTCACTTATCCTGTGAAATACTTCAACATCTATTGGATGGATTGGCACAAACTTTTGTATGTTCATGGTTCCCAGATGGTGTACCATTGCAATAACTTTGACTTTTCCTAGAGCAACATTATCAAGTCAAAGCTGTAAGTTGTCCAACACTTTGGATTATGACCAAGGCAATTAATGACATTCCTTAACTATTACATAACATCAGCATGTTGTTATTATTAGCATGTCAGCACGTTAATAACAGTATTTAGCTCTTAACGATGCTGTGTCTAATTATGGCCCAACAGAGCTGCCAGCAGGCTGTAGACCCGCCTTGTTTGAAGAAACTTGATTGTTGACCTGTATATATCTGGAAGCAAATCATGACCAAGGGACACAAATTGTACATAAAGTATAACAGAACAATTACTTAACTGAATATGCAAAAATATTTTATAATATATTCAAATCGTGACCTCAGTATTTGTCTCTAAAGTCTTGGCTGTGGCCTGGGACAACAAAAAAAAAACACTACACGCTCAAGGCCACAAAAAGTAGCAGAGAAAATGGAGAATATGGAATTTGGGTGGAGAAAGCAAAGAAACTAAACGTCTTCTGGGAATGCCCTGAATTAATGTCAGTGCCACAATTAAAGATATTCTGGATTATGAGATGCCAAATGAAAACAAAATGATGTACCTTGGAGATGTAACTGAATGTGTCACAAATGATATGGTCAAGATTACAACTAATTGCAACAAAGAGGGCAAAAAGACTGAACTGCACCCCATAGAGCAATGGCTAGGAACTTTAAGAGTTATCTATAATATGGAAAAAATTACAAACTTCGAGTGAAGAAAATGTTTCTACTATGTATTAAACCACTGATAATAGATACCTACAGCCACGACTGCTATGCTATTCACTGATTTCCGCTTTTCCTTGTTGTCTCTCTTTTCACTGTATATCTGAACCAAAACTTAATAAATGAATGCAAAATTCTGAACATTGGAAATAGAGAAAATACCTGCATACACCACAAAGCCAACAACGTGGTCAGTGTTTCTCACTGTGCAGCCTCGCAGCAGCAGACTCTCGATGCCAGCGCCCACCTTCCCCTTATCAGGTTTCTCTCTGCAGCAGGAGAAAGTGAGAAACTTCCTTTGTACTGTCAGATCTTGTTACATATTCATTACCGCTCATACAGTATATGCTCCATTAGCAATTCTCCCGCCATGGCTGGACAGCATGGGTAGACCAGCTGTAAGTGCCCGGGGAAATCGATTATAGTGTATTACAGCACCAGTAATGCCTTTGGTGGCATCAGGAAGTGCAAGTTGGGGAGTGAGAGAGTGGGTTGGAATTAGTTTTGCTCAGCTGCCTTGAAAGGCTCAAAGGAACCGTTTGGGGGAATCCATGTGATCTTTGCATTTGATACTCACACATAACACTTGAAATGATTCAAATTGTTGTTGGGCTTTTCACACACCACGAGACTGGTGAAGCTCTCAGGTTCAAAGTCAGGATCCTGGAAATGAGAGGAGGTCGCCAAGTATGAACGGAAAGTTTAACTTGTACTTCCAGACTGACATGATAATTACGTCATGCTTCAAAAACTATGCATTCAAGGTATGTTATCCAACAGGTCATTGCGTATATTAACATTGTTTAGTTACCAACATCCAGTAAGTGATCAGGAAATGTCACAGTTGTTTTGTTGATGTGTGTTAACCACAGAGAGGAGGAGAAAGGCGAGGCTGCCACAGAATCAAATTAGAAACACAGGAGAGAAATGAAAAGGTTGTAGGTATTCCTCACTGATGTGCAAACGCCCGACACCACCCTCCTCTGCTTCAGGTTGGTCTCTCCGTCCAGGTTGGACGTCTCTATGTGACACACGCCGTTGGGGTCTGATGTGTGCAGGAGAAGGAGGTCTGCAGGGACGATCTCGTTGCAAATCACCTTCACGAAATCTCCTACTCGCACGTCCTTCCAGCGCCTCTCTATGAACTCTTTCGCTTTCCTGTAATTGAACATGCCAGGAGTCATTACAGGTTATTTTATAAAGAAACACAGGCACTCGAGAGGGTTTTATATTGATTTTTGTTGCATTTATGAACTGTAATGTTGGCATAGTTTGGATATTTCATCTGTTTATGCAATCAAATTAAATATTGACTCTCTCCTTATGGATAAAAAAATAACAGCAGCAGCTGCTTAAGTTGGGGAATGAACAACAGACTCAACCAAACGAAAAATCAATGCTGTTGTTTTTGGCGAGCAGCCCAGATGTTTGTCATAGAATAAGGGAAATTTTAAAGGAGACGTTTAAAGGAAGACACATTGTACGAGCTGAGCTTCACAGGGTTTGAGGCTTCCCACAAAGCGTCTGCGCTGCATGGTTTGAAGCCGTACGTCAGGCTGACTAACCACCAGTGACAGACAGGTGCAGGTATGCTGCCCTGCATGTAGGACCTGATCGGGTGGCTGCCACATAGCACCACACCTCTCCCCAAACAAAGCCAGAAAAGGGGGGGATTATGTACTTAGTACGTTGTGTTTAGATTACACTGAGCAGTATGCGCAAATATTCTTTCCTACCAGGAAGGCGTTACGTGTGCATTTTTGTATGTCGTCAGGGAGCCCAATTTAGAGTTATGATTATTTTAAGTGTGGGAGGTCCACTTCTCAATGGAGTCTCGACAGTTCAGTTCATCTCGGGCATGATCCAAAGGTTTTACAGTGTACGTCAGTGACTGGACCTTCTTTCCAAGACTGATATGATTTAAAACTTTGATAATTAGCCCCAATTTTACACTTTGGTCTTTGCATGGATTAAACAAAACATTATTTTGTGAAATTTATGGGTGCTACAAGGTGGATTCTGTTACCTTTAAAATGATGTTTACAGCCTTTATACTAAGCCAATTGCCTAACTGCTGTAGCTTTATGTTTAATAGAGATGTTTCCAAAAAATGTTAAACTTTGATCTGAGTCACATTCAAGACACAGATCAAAACGAACTCTCAGACAGGAACATCTTGTGAGGCGTGGTGACTGGTTTTTAATAACAGTAGGCATGTTCAACAATGTAATAACATGAGTTTGCATTCAATCAGGGCGATTAACAGCTGCCACCACGTTTCGTGTTCGGTACACTTGAGAGCCGGTGAATTGAGACGTGATAGATAGGATGACCCTGAAGATAAGACACGTCATGTTGAAAGACACACACACACACACACACACACACACACACACTTTTCACACCTCTGTGGAAACAACATGCTGGTGAAGGGTGAAGGGAAATAAAGACGTGCATCTGTAAAGGTCTGATGAATTAAAGTTAGCCTCTCATCTGGCTGCATTCCACGTGGGCATTTACATGCACCGCAAAGATGAATGGCAGCACGCCTACGTAGAGAAAAAGAAGAAGTATGTGGAGGCCTTCAATTTATTCTTGAGCTTCTTCTGGAAACATTTGTATACTTCAAAAGAAATCCCAGCCAATCGATGCTCTTCTAATCTTTACAAACCCAAAATGGAGCTTTAACATCCCAATCCAGCTCGCCATGAGAGACCCACGAGAGCTCGCCCGCCATGATTCAACTGCTGTCGTTCTGATTGCGTGAGGCAGAGACAACCAGTGTCTGCTAACAGGCCGGAGGGACCGGTGTGATCGCTAAAGTGTCCGAAATGCTGCGTCTAGAGTCTGCACTTAAGCCACCTGGACCCTAACACACACACACACACAATGCAGGCCCCATCTTGGGAAATTTAAAAACCAGCAGCTGCTGGTTAATGATAAACACTTCCAGAGGTTTCATCATTGGAGCTGCCTCCATTCTCACTTCATATCCAGAGGAAATCCACCTCCCTTCCTCCTCCTCCTCCTCCTCCTCCTCCACTCACTCTACTCCAAAATCGCAGCAGCGAAAATGCCGGTGTTTATCCTCCTTTGTGAATTATTCTTTTTCTCATCAGTAATTTAAAAATAGATAACCGCTAACCTTACAGTCTTTGCTGACGCAACACGCAGATGAGGATTTCATCAAATGTGTACAATGCAGAGATATTGTTGTGAGGCTCTTCAAAAAAAAAAAAAAAAAGGGAATAATCTCCCACACGTTTTCTATTTCTAAGTCGAAAATTCCCACGGGGTGTTAAAATGCAGAGGAGGCAAAACACACACACGCGCACGTAGCTAAGGCGCAATCGCAGAGATCTACACACTCTCGCAGACATCAACATGCTGGATGATAAGAATCATAAACACACGTGGAGTGTGTTTCACATCATTTCACCTCGCACTGTGTCTATATTCAGGACATGTCTTTGAGTCACTTACCTGCTGTAGATGAAACACGGCGTGTTGTTGAGCTTCCTGTCCGACTGGTATCTCCTGAAGTCCTCCCAGGCATCCTTCAGGGCCGTCAGACACATAATGACACAGATGGGAATTAGAGCTACCTCGGGCTGAAAGGCATTCACTACGGGGACAAAGTTCAGAATAGCCAGGCCCACAAAGTAGATGTTGGCCAGACGGTGAAACTGCTCAAAGAGGTTCATGGGGATGAAGAAGAGGAGGGAGTATTTGGTGGTCTTGATGGCGTTACTGGGGAAGTAGCGGTTGGGTTGCTTCCCCTTCTCCAGGTCCTCGTAAGGCAGATTGGACACCAGGTTGCGGAGGTCCTTCTCCCGCGCCCTCTGACCTCTCAGAGCATCCCTCACCAATGCAAGGGGGCTCCTCCACGTCATGGCTGCTCCGTGTGCTTTCTTCTGTTCCTCTTTTCACCAACTTTTCCTTGCCATGGTCTCAATACTTACAGCTCCTGTCAGTTAAACAGGCTCTCCTCGGGCCCATCCTCTCCTTGAATGATCTGTGCATGTGTGTGTGTGTAAGGCCTAATGCCAGGTTAAAAAAGTGACAGCACACCTTCCTCTGAGTCCGCCCCTTGCATTGACAGGTGTGTTTTCATTCCTTTGGTTGCAGCTGTTCAGGTCTTACAGAGAGTTGGGAAGCAACAAGTGCTGCAGTGATTCAGCTGATTTCAATTGCACTGTCAAGAATCTCTGTCTCAGCAGAGTCAACTCTTTGAAACAGTCATTAGTTTAGTCGTCATTAATACTTCACGAGTCGATGTTGTGCTTGAGAAATGAACTAAAAAGAAACACAAATAGCTAACGCTAATAACGCACAAGACAAAGCCCTCAAATCAGTCGTCAATCTGATATTTACAGAGCAGAAAATTGGTGCAGTGGGTCATAAAGAGATTTGAACTGACAACACAACACCGAGCAGAGCGCAGCGACTGCTCGGGGCAAACATATATGAAGAGTCTGCAGAGTGTGAATGAACACACCCCATTCAGAAGTGTATTGTACAGATGGAGAATACAGTTTGCAAAGTTTGAGGAACCTCTTTGTTCTGAGGATAAAAATAAGTTTGATTCTTTATTTGCGCGTGTAATAAAATCAGTTTCTCCTCACCCCGAAGAAGCTGAGCTTGAAGGATTTCTTGCATGTTTCAGCTTCAGCGTATCAGATTTGCACTTTGAAGGTTGAATCTTGTTGATTATACAGAACCGGGGTTATAAATCTGCTCACACGCGCGTGTGTGTCAGACTCTTAGGTATGATGGACTACACCAAAGCAGCTTCTTGCACAGATGGCATGCATGTAGGATGCCTTCCACTTCCTCATGTTGACATATGTTGTCTTTTCCAGAGAAGGCAGCAGAACCTGTTCAGATTTGCACCGGGTCACTCATTAATTGTGACACACTTATAGAGATAGTAATGAAACTATATGTACTTGGTTAGCATTTGAGAGATTATTGGATAATTCAAATGGAGATAGATGGACCTTCTTTGTCTTTCCTTTTAAAGGATGCCATGCTCTACCTTGCAGGTGATTTATCATCAGTCAGAGAGTTTAAATGATTCCTGTCCTTGAACAGCTGACACGGGCGGGTTCATCTCTCCGGGGTAACTCAGCGTGTTTTTTTCCATCACCAATACGTGTGCAGCAGGGGAGTGGCGTGACGCGAGTGTGCCAGACTCACCCTCTCACCCATCCCAGTCAGCTCTGGCTGAGTTTGGCTTGGCTGGCACGCCGATGCACAGTGGCGCAGCTGTGAGTCCGGACTGCACACACACACACAAAAGCGCGTACACACACACGCAAATAGAAATATAACACACTCCTGGAAACAAAACACACACATGATTTTACAGAGCAGAGGTCTGTGCATTCCTAATTACTCCGGTGACACGGAAACGCTACAAAGTAGAAAGCATCTGCCTTTTCCTCATTTCTTACATGTCAACACTAATGCCCTTTTTGAAAAGAGAGAGAGAGGGCCAATTTAGCTCAAACCATCTGTCTACTGTAGTGAGATAATACATCCGTTACGCTGAAGGGATCTGTAATGTAGTGCTGATTTTTACTGATGCATAGAGGAACCTGGAACAAGGTTGCACGTCACGTTACATCACGATTTGCACCACTTTTGCAGTTTTTTTACACCCAAAAACATCAGATACACGCACACACACACACACAAACACGTGCACACACACAGGCCACATGTGCAGTCCCATTCAGAGCGGGGTCGGGTCTCGTCTGTCCTCAAAAACAAACAGCTAAAATATCCCAATACATGAGCAGTCTTTCTGTGCTACATATTAATACGTCCTCCATTTTCCTGAGCTCGATGAGCTCGTCCACTCTTCTGTAAGTGCGTGTCTGAAGTCTGACTGAAACGTTTAAAAAATCTCAAAATCGTCATTTTCTGCATACATCCTTATTTCTAATTCATAATGTTCATCAGATATTTTCTCGGTTAAAACATCTTTCAATCCGTTCGTGTCTCATTGTGTTCTTCTGGTCCTCTTAGTTCAAAATCAAACATTAGCTGCACATTAGTCCCTGCTAGAACAAAATCCCTTTTTAAATATTAAATATTCAGTGTTTTGCACTATCAAATATTCAATAGCATCCATTTAAGGGATGCAACAGTGGTCAGGTCAGGAAGAAAATGCAGTGCAGAGTGCAGTTGGTTTGCTGAGTGTGGGGAGGATGCAGGGGCATGGATGGATGGATGGATGGACGGATGGATCGCTCTCTTTCTTGTCCTTCTTTTTCTTTCTCTTCCTGTCGCACTGGCCCCTGCAGCCAGCGGGCCATAGTTGAGTCCACAGAGTGCCTCCATATCTATGGCTCTCTGCGTTAATGTCCCCTGAGGCCGAGGCTGACGCTCAGCCTGCTCAGACCCCGATCGAGCCCATCTCAGCCCAGACCACCGCCGCGGCCTCTCGCTCTGACTTCCCCTGCCTCTCTCCATCCATTATGCAGCCAATAGTCCCCAGCTGCAGCCCTCACATCTCTCTGTTCACCCCTACATTTGCTTCTCTCGCTTGCACTCCCAGTGTCGCCTTTGGTTGTTCACTCACTCATTCAGACATTCAATCAGCCGTGAGCCTGACAGTCAGTAACCGTACACACAGGACACATAAAACCGCCACCCGTGTACTCTGTTATTGAAGTGATAGACTGAATTGAGTTTTAATTGAATTTAGATACATCTTCATATTTGCTGACAATCATTACACAAGATATTTACAGTCATTATGAAATATTACAATTGGAATTTACAGAAACTTTGTACAAAATATGCCTGACTTCAATGCCTGGATAGTGGGGTCCTTGTTTAGTCATTTCTGGAGAACAAAACATTGACCCAAAAGTCACTGGTGTCTGGAAGTGCTTTAGTTTCAGCAAGTAGATGCTTTTAGAGTCCATTAAAAAGAAAGAAAAGAGAGAAAAGTCCAAAAAGTACAGAGTCAGCAAAGTTGTGAATAGTGTTTTTCTTTTTTTCCTCAGTTAAATTGCTCTTTTTCTTCTTCTTTTTTCTTTTTTTTTTGTCTGAATGGAACATTTGATCTGTAATTCAACTGCAAAAACAACAACAGAGACCCATTTAAATAGAATAAATCCATAATATTTACACAATAATGTGAGTATTGATTTATAAAAATGAATCATCTCTTTTTCTTTAAACATGATTTATGTTTATCTACAGTTTTTCAAAACAGAAACCTAATCACAATGAAACGCATCATACTTCTATCATTCAATTCTACTGATAAACGATGATTGTGGATTGCCATATTTATGCAGCAACTCTGGTTGCAATGAAACTCAGCTCATCTATCAGCAAAGTTCTTACACCAGCTTAAGTCGTGTTAAAGCCGTTCTCCGCCTCTGAAACTCCTTCACACGATGGCAGAAAGTACGGAGGAATCAAATGTTCTCTTTAAAAAAAAAGAAAGAAAGAAAGAAAGAAAGAAAGAAAGAAAGAAAGAAAAGGTAACACGTGGTGAAATGAACTTCTGTCAGCAACAGCGAAAGCAAAACATAAACTTGGCCAAAAGCGTCAGTGTCCAACAGTCCCGCTCTTTTACCGGATAATATATGAGACCTTCAACAACTGAAGAAGCTTTTTCTGTTCAGCATTGGCACCATTAGAGCCCCACGAGGATGTCCAGAGAAAAGAGCGCCCCCTGCTGTCCACCTGTTGTCATCCAGCGATGTTCGAAAACCGTCCACCCAGGTGGGCCGTGCTAAGCCAAAGCTGCAAAATGCATAACTGACAGACTAACCTCAACTAGTAAAACTAAAATGCGTTGCGCTCCATCATCAACATGACTGAGATGCAAATGAAATCAAACATAAGCATGCTTTTAAAGGATGTTTTTGATATACAGTAATTATAGGAAAATAGACTATCAAGGATGACTCCTTTAAAATCATTTATAAAGCTTTCCTGGATGCAGACAGCTCGGCTACGAAGTAAATAGATACTAAACAAAACAAATCCTTAAAATATATGCAAACACAAGCATAAATATTTTGATCCACAGAGAGTAAGCTACGAATGACAAATATTAGTGATATATTGAAATTCTGGAACAGGCACCGTTTCTGTCTTTTTAAAACTCACTCTTCTTTTTTTTTTTTTTCCGAGTGTCAGTCGTTTTAAGGTGTTTCCCAAATCCTAAAAGAGTCACTGCTGACTGTGTTGGGTGCTGCTGCAGTCCATCCAAAAGTCTTTGCATTCTCCTCACTTTCTCTAAAATGAACCAGCTAAAAAGTTGGTGGACTGTTCACCTCTCATTCTCTCTCTCTCTCTCTCTCTCTCTCTCTCTCTCTCTCTCTCACATTATCTCTCTTTCTCGATTTCTCTCATCTTCCCTAAATCCCCCTCTCTCTCCCCCATCCCCCACCCCCACCCCCTCTATCTTTGCATTCCCGCCACAAGCTGGACGCCGCCGGGTTTAATGGACGTAGTAGAGCCAGTACACGACGTTGAAGAAGGAGAAGACGGTGGGGAAGATCATCCTGGACCACTTATCGATAGAGTTCACGTCGGACAGGTCTGGGATATTCACCTTGAGCTGGGAGGCCCGTCTCCGTAGGCGCGACTTCTTCTGGGCGTGGCGCTCCAAGGCGCTATGGCCATAGTTCTGGCGGGCCATGGCTGCCCTGCGGTACTGCAGTGTCGAGCTATCATAGGCCAGCATGGTGTTGCGGGGGTCTCCGGGTGCTCCCAGGCCCCGGGAAAGATCCCCGGCACCACCCATCTCATTCTTGATCTCCAGGGTGCTGAACAGGATGTTGTCGTCGGGAGTCATCTGTGTGAGGGTGTAAGAACAGGTGGAGCCATGAGAAGTTACTGCCAAAGGGAAATCTAAAAGTGTTTTTAACTTCATACTACGTCTAGTAAAAGCTGCTACAATGATCATTAAGTTATTCACTGTGTAAAAAATACTGATGAGGTGCTAGAATGGGTAATGCAAATGAGTCAAAAATTGTGTTACTTACAGTGAAGAAAATATCTTATGCACTTTAAAAAGCACTAAGTAAATTATTGATCATCTGTCAATCAATATCTGAGTGATAATACGACCACAAGACTATGAGGAAACATTCCTGGAAGAGCACAACGCACTCCACAAACTAATTCTCATGGAGAAATCTTCATTGTCATCTCAGAATTTCAACCAGAGTTTGGTTAAAATTCTGTCGATTCACAAGACAAACTGAATTCAAAAAAAAGAAGAAAGCAAAAGGAAAAAAATGTGACAGGAGAAGGTTGAGAGAAATAGTAAGGACTTTGCAAAGATGGAGGAGAGGTAGGCTAAAAAGGTTCGGGGAGGGAGGGCAGGTTAGGAAGAGACGGTTTGTGGGAAGTGAATTCGGATCAACATTTCTTCATCCATAGCCTGACTTCTGAAGACGTCCCTATAATCCAATCCTGTCCTGCTGTAAATGGAGCTTTTTCTGTTTTGTTGCTTTTGTGTTTGTAAGCGAAGCCACTTAGTTGGCGTCTATTCATCAAACTGCAAATGATCTCTTTCTCTTCTCTTATTTTTTTCAATTGCTTCACTTAGTCTTAAGAGTTATCAATTGCCTTTTGAGATTGTACAGTATCTAAATTACGTTATCTTAAGAGAAGCTAGCGTTGTCTTCTTCTCTCTTGCCATATTTGTCATTTCCCGTCAATTTAGGTGTACAGCCCAAGTTAAGATTTAAATTAATGCCTGCAGAAATCAAACTGCTAAGCCATGTTTGTCAGGAAAATGCATGAAGAGCAAACCAAGAGAGGGAAAAAACACAATGGTGGGAGTGATGATCAAAGTTGCCTTAAAAATCTATAGAAATCAAAGAAATGCACAAAAACTACAGCATTTTCCTCTGATCTGGATTGATTCAGATTGATGACATTGTTAGTTTTGACTTTCAAAACCTCCAGTACCTTATTTCTTTGCTCGCCTAGTCCTAATGCGGCATCGTCCACAAAGATGGGATCCCACATCGAGTCATATGCGTCAATTTCCCTCTGTTTCATTCTGGCATACAGAGCATCATCTCTCTGAACTACATTTCCCACCAGCCACTGCAAGCATACAAAATCAGCACTGTTACTTTGGGGAAAATCGTAGCTTGCCACACTCAGAAGGAAAGGGTGTTTTTCTTTTTCTTTTTCTTTTTGTTGCTGTTGTTCCTGCTAACTTTAGCAGCTGGATAAAAAGGGAAGGCTTTGGCACCACAGCCAGTGATTTTTCCAAGGCGCCTTGCCCTTTGAGAGACACAGAAATATGGAGATAAAGTATAAGCCAATCATTGCTTCTGCATTCACTCTTTCAGATCCTAGTCTGAGTAATAGAGTTGATACACAAGGCTAAACCAGTGAGTAACGGAGAGCTAGAGCAGGAGTAAAGAGTGCTGGTAAAGGACATCAAGCATTGATCACAGCATCACATTGACCTTGAGAGGAGAAGAAGTCATTTGCTTCCACAGAAACAAACACACACATTTAACTGACAGCACAGAGCAGCTCTAGAGGAAGTTTGCCCACACATGTACCTTGTTGGGGTCAGGTCTCAGCTTCTCGTTATTGGCCGTGGCTGCTTTCTCAGCCGCCTTCTTCTGCCGCTGGGGGCCCTGGCCGAAGAAGATGTAGTTGACGAAGGCGTACTCCAGTAGGGCCAGGAAGACAAACACAAAGCAGCCCATCAGGTACATGTCAATAGCCTTCACGTAGGGGATCTTTGGGAGTGTCTCTCGCAAGTGGGTGTTGATGGTGGTCATGGTCAGCACCGTAGTGATCCCTGGATACCACAGGTCACACGTTTAGAAAGAAAGTCTTTAGACGCTGTAAGACATTCATACCATCATCTGTACAGTAAAAAACACAGACCTTATCGACTAAAGGTTATAGGTTAGATTAGATGTTTAGCCATGCTAGTGGCATGACTGTAGGGATGGAAATTTTGATCAGATCCAGCCTGAGATATCTCAACACATTATTGGAAGTGCACGATCCCCAGTCTGGTACCATGATCAGAAATTTGTCCAGTACTTTATGGCCAGCACTCATGACATTTCAGTATACAAATAAAGATAGTGAACTAATCTTAGAAGATGGTTAACAGGGTAAACTCAGCATGTTGGTGTAACGCTGGTTACTCTTAGGGTCAACAATGAACTTGACTTTTACTGTAATAAATCACATTTGTGCCGTGAGTCAAACGAAAGCACAGAGACATCTTTAATGTCCGCCTCAACTGCAGGACTGACAACTAATGTGATACATCACCTCAATGTTTTACCTCATATCGCTCTGCAAATCCTAACTATCACTTTTTATGATTACAGGCAAGCTGCTGCATAAAATATACTTCTTGTTCATAATTCAAATAGTTATTATTAATTAGATTTTACAGATTCTCTTAATAAACCTGATAAAAATGAAGTAATCTAGGGTGGTTAGCATGCTGACATGAGGATTTGACTAAAAGTCAGTACAGTAGCGACACAGAGCTGCTAGCATGACTCCATATTTACGATATGCACTATATTTATTTGTTTAAATGTCCAAATTCTGAGGCGTGTAAAGAAAAAGAAAGAAAAAGAAAAAATCAGCATTTGTCTTCATAGCTGTCTGTAAATGTCTAATGTCAAACTATATTGTAAACAACTGAGTGTCTGTGTTAAAAGGAGAATGAGTGAATGCCCGGCCTCAAAATAACTGAGATCAGGTGCTCGTCTTCAAAGGAAACGAGTATGTGCTGGTGAACATGAGCGTGCATTATATTGCATTTATTTATAGCAAACAGAAAGAACGTGAACCCATATGGATGAAAACCTCCTGAGACTGCGCGTTTCATGTGAGCGAGGTTTACATCCAACCGTGTGTCCAAATGGACCCACGTAGGCCAAGTAAAAAGCATAACGTGGCCACTGTAAACATCTGCTATTAGTCACAGCACGATTCACCTGTTTTTTTGACATACACGCATTGTGTTTGATACATTAGTCATCCGCATGCACAATCTGCATTTGGTCAGATTCACACGTATTATAAATAACCCAGCAGCCAGCAGTGTCACTGTAGCATGGGAGCCTCATCTCTCATTGGCTGGCCGGCTTGTTCGCTGCACGTTCGCAGGACGCTGAGATCTTTAAATCATGTTACCCTCTGAACACACCGTCTGGGGCTCCAGCCCGCATGTGTCCCACTCCAGAAAACAAATGGTGTGTGACAAGAGCGACACACATAAAGCTCGGAGCCATTTCGTCTGCTGCTCCGACCTGTCGTATCCAAGTTTAACACTAAAGGGGGCTTTCATTTTAGCATCATAGTTTGACATTGATGCAAAAACATCAACGCTAATATTTAAGGTGCATCCGAGCGAATGTTTGGCACCTCTCGCTCGGATGTAATTTAGCCGTGATTTGGCTCGGATAAAGCTGAAATCTGCGACCAATGAGAGGCTCCGATAGACAGACAGGCAGAGAGAAAGACAGCACGCTTCAAGGTCGAGCTGCAGCGCTTCTCGCTCTGCATGAGTCATGCATATAGTCATCTCTGAACAACAGACATTTAACCAGGCAGCCTATCACACACTGCTATCACTCACATGCTTCGAGCTAATGAGAAGAAAAGTAAATGCTGGGAAAACAGAGAGTCAACACAGAGATCAGGCTCATGACACAAACAATAATATATAGATCTGAAGCAAGTCTACATGTGTGTTATCATTTAGCTTGGGGTTATTTCCCAGGGTCACTGTTCAGCGGTGGTGTGGCGATCCTACCCAGGGCCACTCTGGCAGCTGAGGCATCGTAGTTGATCCAGAAGGAGACCCAGGAGAGGATGGTAATCAGGATGGAAGGCATGTATGTCTGCAGGATGAAGTAACCAATGTTCCTCTTCAGTTTAAAGCTGAGGGACAGGCGGGGGTAGGAACCTGAAGGAGGCAGAGGGAGAGAGGAAGTGGGATAGAAATAGATTTTCCTCAATGACACCCACTAAAAGCTATATTTTCCTTGACACCAGGGAGCCTGTCATATCCATCTCCGATACCTTATATACCAATACTTTTTTGTATGTCTGGATTTTAATGTTGGATTGTTTTTTCACGGTAAATGTCTGCTTTCCTAACGACTTGTTCCCAGCTCAACAAAACTGCAAGCAAACGTGAAAATACCAAAACAGCAAAGAGAGACTCGACTTGTGTTGCGTACCTGTGGAGAAGACCACGTTCTTGGAGATGAGTTTATAGTCGACGATAGAAAACTGAGGCAGCTCTATCCTGTCGACGCCCGACACTGCACCGTCTCCGCCTCGCCAGTAAAACTCAATATCATCTGTGGTGTAGCCATCTGCAGAGGAGAAACCAGAGGCTGGACACTTAGAGACACATTAACATCATCCATTACTGCTCTGTGATACATCATAGCGGAGTGCAGTTAAATGCCAGTGTCAGTGGTTTTGTGTGTTTTTAGTTCAATACGGCTCAACATTTTAAGCACATTGAAGGGGTCACAGGATGATTAAAGACATATTGGTTTGTTTTTTGGAATGTTTGGGATGTTTTATTGTGAAATGTGTTCTTCTAGGTCTCTAAAAATGATTCATCTTAAACAATCTGAGAAGAAAAGAAAGCGAAGAAGAAATTTGCAAACAAGTTGTCACGAGCCGACTTAGTTTAATTTTAAAGTGCTACGAGCCAAAACGTTTGAGATTCACTTACAGACACATTTTAAGATTGATTTTCCATCTTCCAGGTAGCCTTTAGTTTAAATTGATTTCAGTAAGCCATGAAAACCAATTTACAGCGACTTGACACCTGCTTCAGATTTGTCATCCATCACAGTTAACATTTAGATAACTTTATTTTTTGCGTAACGCAGTGGCAGGCAGGTAATTTTTAAAAACACTTTCTTGATGGTGTGTTCAAATGCATTATATAATGCATTTGAAACGTGATGTATGGTGCATTGCTAAAAAGTAAATAAGCTTTGAATCTTTGTGCACACATTTGGGGATCTGCTACTTTAATGCATGTAAAAGACTACAGACGAATGTTGGGAGCATTCTGCAGAGATTTGGAGCTTGATGTTGCAGACTGCCTCTGACATTAACAGCGTTACAGGCAAACAGGGAGCAGCCATCTCCCGGCTCTGAGCTCTACTTTGTCTGCCTCCAACTCAAAATAGAGGCAGTGACCTATTCAGATGTGATGAATAATTAAACTCCAAGGCTTTGATTTTTAAAAAATTAACACATAATTCTTTGTTGCTGTGGCAGTGACATTCAAGGTGAAGTTAGTCACGGTGCTCGTGTTGGGCAGCTAACTTCACCCACAGGCCTTTTTTTTTTTTTTCGCAGCAGACATTTGGACTTGTCATAGTAGGAAAAGCACAGGTGTTACTAATAATATCAACACTGGCTTCGTTCTACACGAACCTGTACGCACAACACCAGAAACCCGACAGTGAAAACTGAACAGGCGTCATTAATTTTACTATTTACACCTGCATTTTTTCCCGTTAAACACATGTCACATGTTAAAATGTCTGCCACGCAACAGAGCGTCTGTCTCCGATCTACATCTCGCACCACTGGCAGTTAAATAAAGCCATAAAACCTTAACTAGCAATGTATTATTCCATCTCAGTATCATTTGCTACAACTGAAATATCAGACTGCTCTCCAGCTTTTAGCATCATCACAACCTCACTCAAACAGGAGTGGATTGTATATTTGCCGGGGACTATATTCAGCTGTGGATTGATCCACATTTGGTGTATTTAGCAGGACGGTGCGTGTGGGGTTGTGTTTGTGTTAATGGTGGTCGCACAGCGCACTGAGGTCGCTCATCGATGTGTTTTTAATTGTTTTTGGGCAACAATGGGGCTCTGTCGCACAGAGGAATAACACCCAGACAACACTTATTAGTGAATCAATTAATTGTTGGTTTTAGCCTTTTCATGCGATTTCATAACAATAAGAAAAATACAGATTATTACCAGCCTTATTCTATAATTGTTGCGTGCATCACGCCCCTGGTGCAGCTCTGGAGGAAAATGTGCTTGATGCTCCGATTGTACACTAGCAGATACAGTAAGCTCTCCCTCTCTCTCTCTCTTTCTCTCTCTGTCTCTGTCTCCACGTCTGCATTATCATCATCCCAACCTCGTGCAACCCGCCATCACCCCAATTAGAGCCGAGTCCACCATGCTGCTGTTTTGATGCGCAGCTCAGTTCAGTTCTGATCAGCCATGACGGGCTAGGATCAGGAGGGCGTCGAGGAGTTTTGGGGAAGGGAGGTTTTGGCATGAGGAGCATCGTAAGGGAGCATTTTATGGCCTGTACATAAGTGGTCAGTCGGGTTATAGCTCCATTAGTTCTGCACCATTGTCTCTGTATGTTTTCTGAAAGATGTCGATGTATTACATCACGGCAATCATCCCGGGCTGTCATGCGGGTCCCGCGGGACTGATGTGAAGGGGAAGACAATGCAGTATGATCTCTAAGATATGCGTAGATATGTGGGTGTGTGTTTTTGCATGTCTGCACACGCAACACAATAAATCTTTTGTGCTGGAAAGAAGAAATCTAACATGCCCAGCCCTGGAAGACCAGTGGCCTGAGCCGCAGCGTGGTGAGCTGCTGATGTATCAGGGGATCTGGGGTTTTAAGACTTGTGTCTGTTAAAAATGCATCAAGTTTATCAAGGGAAGTGAGACTTCTCTGGGCTCATTAGTCTGAATAAAATAGCATGCTCTGGCATGAAGCGATTCCAACGTTAAAACCACTGCCAGTTAATCCATATGAGAGCAGATAGTGCCTGGTGATCAAAACTGGAGCTGTGTATGTGTGTGTGTGTGTGTCAGAGAGAGAGAGGGAGGGAGGAAGTGTGTGTGCATTTTGTGTAGGGCTGCTTGAGAGAGGAGGAGGAGGAGGAGGAGGAGGAGGAGGAGGAGAAAAAAAGAAAGTATGAGTGATGGAGAGAAAGATAAAAAGGCAGGGAGAGAATAAGACTATGCAAGGAAAAGGAGATGAGGAACGGAAAGAGGGAGCGATGAGGAGAGAGATGGCGAGCATAATGGGAAAAAGGAGCAGCAAGAGGCGGTTCTGACCCGCGCTGTTTTTTGTGCTGCCTAATGCTGCTGGCAATAGTGTGATCAAACCCGGAAAGACTGAGCCGTACACCACTTCCCAGCCCCATAATCCTTTTCTCCGGGGACCCAGATAAAACACGCAGAGGACCTTGTCTTTCCCTCTCATGTTCCTCTACGCTCCCTCCCTCGACTCGAGAACGCCAGATCACGTACAATTACAAACTCCATGTGAAATGAGCTCTTTGTGCCGTACGAACATGGAGGCAGTTTTGGGAGGAAGCTGCACACATAACATCCACTATCAGCACATCCTTGAAACACTGGACCTAATCAGGCTCCTCCACGCCTTGGGAAGCCACTGCAGTTGGAGTTGAATTAATTAGGCTGGATGTTATCAGTCAGTGAGCCATTAGTGATGTTCCTCTTCTTGATGCGTATCTCTTGATATCTCATCAGCCTTTCTCAGCATTTTATATGCAATCTTATCAACCTTCCCTCTACCTTGCCGCCACTAGGCCCGACAGACTTTTCTTTTTTTTCCTCAACCCAGATTTCAGAGCTGCATGCGTATACGTGGGATCTGTTCAATTCTACGTCTAAAGTGTGGGCGTGAGAGCTGGTTGTCAGGGACAACGGTACTTACAGCTTTCGATCTCCAGGGTGCAGTTTTGCTCATCAAGAGGGTAGCGGCGCAGGTCCATCATGCAGGCTGCGGTTGTGGTGATCCTACACACACACAGAGCGGGATGGGAATTATAGGATTCAACAAAAAGACAAGGCTCTGGGCAAGAGCACGACCAGCTCATTTAATCTGACCTTCGCGACAGAGATTTACACGTCACAGCAGACGAGGAAGCACCTGATATGGAAGCGTGAAAACAGCACGTCAAATATAAAAAATGTCTTCAAACAGGTGGACCGAGATGAACTCAAAATAAAATGCTGTTTTCAAGAAGAAGTTTGTTGGGAAAGAAAAGGAAACGACGGACCACTAACTTTGCTTTGTCTGCTCTTTTATATATATATTTCCTGTTTTGTGGGCTTCAAAAGAAACCTCCCGCTGATCCCTGCAAATAACTCAAAATGTTTTCCTTCAACATTTTTCATCTTTGTATGTTATAACTCTTCTCTTCTGTGCTGGGTCCCGGCTCCTGGTGCTGCCCTACAAAACTATAAAAAAAATCTTTCCTCTTCTGTATTTATTGCTATATTTATTTCACCATTTGGTCCTTGCCTTTTATGTGTTTGCTTGAATTTTTATCTAAATGATGGATTTTTAATTCTGCTTTTATTGTCTTGTGTGCACAGGGCACCGATGAAAAAGAGAACAAACTGCTCTAATTGGACCAAACTGTATAAATAAAGGTTGATTTACCAAGTGAAACATTCTTTACACAGACATCAGGGATCCTCAAAGACCTGAGCTGTGATTCCAGAGGATTTTATAGCTCTTTGACACTGAAATTATGCCCAAACTACCAACATTTTATGTATGCAACGCGTTCACCTTGGAAACGTGTGCAAAAAAAGTATGCACACTAAAAAATGTTTGATTTTTTTAGTGTCCCATCAATGTAAAAAAGAAAATGACTGGATAAGCATAACAGAAAATATATAAAACATAATATCACAATATAAAATAAATATGTGCACAAATATTTAGACTATTGTCTAAATGGATGACATTGTCTTATTGTTGCCCACAAAGTTGCACACACATCTCTGTGTAGTATGTAACCGGGACACAACAATGGTTTTATTCGCGTTCCTAAATAAGGGCAGGGTTCAACCTCTGGTCACACAATCCTGTAATAAAGAGCCACCGAGTGTGCGCCAGCCACATCCGACAGGTTCACTCAGAGCGACGCACTTCCTGCTACACACACGACAAGTTGGCCAGAGCTGAGACGGGCTGGCACCCGGCCGTGCCAACCCCCCGAGGCCGTCTGAGAGAGACTGGACACACAATTTATAAAAGGACTAAAGCTAGCATCCTAGAGTTGTAAGACACGCACACACACACACACACACTGATTGATATAAAACATGATAGCGTCATGCGACCATTAACAATAATAGCAGCCTGTGGGAGAATTCCCAGAATAGGTTGAAGCGTTCGTCGTGACCTTGGGTTTCCCTTGTCTTAGCTCGTTATTATCACTTCATCCGTTTATTGCTTCAGTGGTCCATTCATTCATAACTGACAGTGAAAACGGCCTTTCAGCACCAACTAGTAATAAGTAGTCAGCAGTGAATAGATTACACTTAAAAAATCTGATTTCACCAGCTAATTTCTGAATCGTAAAGTCAAATTCTCATCATTCAAGTAAAATAAATCTGACAGTGTCGTGCGACCGTTTTAACACTTTTCTAATAAACCTGCACGTTCGATACAATAATCCTCCTGTTCAGAGACTTTTTTTGGTCATCTGCGCTCAGCGTTCTTGGAAACTGTGTGAAAAAAAAATGCATCATGAAATGTCATGATGCAACATTTAATTGTTTTTTTCAAAAATCATAACATAATATTACCTTGAATCAATCCTGTTAATCTCCAGCATCGCACACAATCATCTAAAACACGCAGAGAGATTAAAGGGATGATATAAAAACTCTAAAAAATGTAATTAATGTTTTTTACGTTTGACATGTAGAAGTGTTTAAAAATACATTTCAACACTTCAAACTAAATCACAATATCATAACTACAAACTTATCTTGAAGAGTTCGTTGTCTTTAATAATTAAAAGCAAAACTTTATTTGAATTCCTTCTCCCTAAGACTTGCAGCTCCCCTGGGCCGAGCCTGGCAAATTTAGGATTTCATTTTTTGAGATGTAGAGACACAGTCTTCCTCTTTCTCTTTCTCTCGCGCGCTCTGCCTCCCTTTTTCTTGCTCTCTGGGCTCTTATATAAGAGCCAGTTAGCAGGGCCATGGAGCACTGGGGGATTAACACAGGAGTCTTATTTCTGTCCTAGTTTATGCATTTTACAACCACAACTTACTGGGATGTTGAGCTCACCAGCCAGTCACTCATCACTCACCATCACCACCACTAAATCATCACGGTGGCAGAGGAAGCACAAGGGAAAAGCGGAAATGAGGCCAAAATGGCAGGAGTAAAAATAACAGCCTATTTATAGCCCACCTACATCATCATCCGAAGTCTCAAAGCCTTTTTGTCTGAGACTCTGCTTCGTTGATCAAGAGCTGCTTCTGCATCCCCTGGCCTAGCTGGCATTGTCCTGTACCCACGATAACAATTAATAACCAGCTAATAAAGAAGGAGGAGGAGAGACGGATGAGGATTTCTCTGCAGGATTCCCTCCCTGTCTTCTCGCATTCTCCTCCTCCTCCTCCTCATCCTCGTCATCTCCGCTGCAGCGAGAGTCTCTGCCGTGGACCTGCAGCAGCAGCAGCAGCAATGATCATGAAGCACGGGCTTATTTGCTCTTCATCAACATCAGAGCCGGTCCCTCTCTCTCATCTCAACCTGCCGGAGGAGAGGCCACGCTCTAACAGATCACGCAGATTCAAACACGCTACATTTGCTCTGCGTCGGAGCTAATAGGACACAGAGCTCTAAAAAAAGGCTGTTTTATGTTTTTTTTTTCTTCTCGTGTGCATGTTCCCTCACAGTTCAGCCCGGGCTCTGTGTGCATGTTTGTGTGTGTGTGTGTGTGTGTGTGTGTGGACCCCCCCCTAAGGCAGCCTGTGCACCTTTATTCCAAATGACCTTGTTTACGGACATAACACAACCACCACGAATTCCCAGGCAGAATCTTGCTTTGAGACGGCGTCACAGCACAGAGCTGGATGTTGTATTATTATAATTTTTTTGCAAGCAGGTTACAAACCAGCGCATCCTTTAATTAAACCGACACATTATTACACGGACGCTGCAATGGAGCTAGGAGTTAAATTAAGATGGAGAAGCTCCCTCCATTTTGGATGGAGAGTCTGTGTTGAGCTGTGTGGAAACATGGCACGCAGGATTGTCTCTCCCCTGCTCAGGCACTGTTGCCAAAATTTGAAAATAAAATGTCTCCAGCGGCAACAGAAAAGAGCCCAGCGTGCGTGCCAAAGCACGCCAAATCAAAGGAGAGGTGTCTTCATTTCAAAGTGCACGCGCACGTGAACGCACGCGACATACAAACCACCGCGTGTGATCAGCGGTTTGACAGGAAGACGGCTAACTTCGAAGGCGATACTAAACCTGTATTGATCATATCGACAGGAAAAAAGCCTCTTTTTTTTTAAATCCCTCTCTTCCTTCCACTCAGCAGCTTTCTCCTCCTGGCCATGCAATGTCATCTATTGAGCTGCAGAGTGGAACACTCCTCGCCCTGACAAAAGAGGACGTCAGTCTCCATAGCAGAAGGATATGTCCTCTCACAAAGGGAGTTACAATATTCACAGTGAGAGGGAGAGGGAGGAGGAGGGGAGAGAGCGAGGAGAGGGAGGAGGGAGAATCCTAACAATTTTTCCATTTTGAATGAAGTCTGACCTTCATGTCTTCCCTTCTCTTTCGCGCGCGCTCTCCCTCTTTTCTCAATCCCTCTGTGTGAATTTTGAGCGACATGCATCAGGAGTCATGCACTGAATGTCTTTCCTGCATAAAATGAAAGGCTAAGTGGAGTTTCTGGGTTTTTTTTCCCTATTGTGTGTGTGTGTGTGTGTGTGTCTTTTCTCGCAGCCTGAGCTGTATCTGTGTTATTGGCTGAGCCTTTTCAGGGGTTGGGTAATTAGATCAGACTACCTCTCCCCGGGAGTCAAACCGAGCTCTAAAGTGACAGTTGGGAGCACTGTTGCAATTTTCTGCTCCTCCTGGTAATTGAAGACCAGGATTTGGCAGGATTGGGGATGCACTTTGTATATCCAGGGAATAAGGAGTAAACAACACCCTCACCCTTCCTCCTCCGCATGCACCCCAAAAATAACACTCGCCCACTCGCATACACCCATCCATAGACACAGATCCTACACACACACACACACACACACACATCTCCTGCAAACAATGCTCTAATCTATGGGTGTTCCCCAGGTACAGTGTTAGCTAATTTCATTTGGTTCAGCACAAATCCTCGTTCGCCTTTGAGACCAATAACGTCTTTACTTTTACCGCTTATTATGCGAAGATTTAGTGGTCTAGCAACGTCGTATCCTATAGCCCGACGTATTTACTTGTGTTTGAGGCTTATAGAAGGCAAGGAAGTGAAGAAACAATTCAGGAAAACTTATTTTACCTGCATTGTGCGTTTACTTAACATATTTATTGTATTTTTTTCACTTCATGTATGAAATCATTGTGTAACGTTAAACAGACAAAGCATCAAAATCGAAGCAGTGGAAATTCATATATGATGACTTTTATCCTACACGTCCCACGATGCAAAACGTTAGCGCCTTTTGCTCGGACCCTCCCTGCTGGATAAACACCCATTTCTTCACACTCCTTGTCCCTTCTGATCAGAAAGACAGCCAAAAGGGAAACTACGTAACTACGTAGCGGTTAATAAAGTTTGGCGGGCAAAACAACGTGACAGAGACATGCCCAGAAGAGCCACAGACACAGAGGTCGCTCCTCATGAGGAGTAAACTGACTTTGACATGTAAATTCAGTTAGTGACAAATAAACGAAAAAAAGTCCAGAAGTGGAATTTGAAAATTGAGACATTTTCATGCTCCAAATAGAAAAACGTAACATAAACTGATTTTTTAAATTAAAATTCTACAAACTAAACATTTTATTAATTTAGATTGGGTTTTTCTTTAGATACAAGAACGCTGCCTACATGTTTATGTATCAACCATAACAACTAAATAGTCATTCTGCAGCATATAACAGTATAACAGTACATGTTACTGTGGTTGTATTTCTATATTGTGGTATTCCTGTTTTTACTTAACTAAAGGAACTAAATACTTCTATTAATCCTAACTCAACCAAACAATGATCCTCTCAGACTCCCCGGCAGCACGTGTGTTCACACAAAACCTGTTCTCCTGTTGAGACTCCTCTCCGTTAGCCATCTCCTCCACTGAAGCCCTGCTGTTGCAACCAGCCCGGCCCGTCTCTACAGGTATGTGTCAGTGTGTTCAGAGCACACAGGCATCTGGACGGGCTGACTCTGACAGAAGCTTGTGTCTGGACTCGCTAGCATCAAATAAAACCTGGACCAAAACCCGCGAACCAAATAATAGAGGAGCCGGGAGGCAGCGGCACTGACAAGGACAACGTATCTGAGGTAACAACCACATCTCTGTGCTGCACACATATCCACAAATTTACAACAACCCTCTCCTAGCCTGCAATGCTTTTTTGGCTGTTATGCAAAAGCATGTGTTGGGTTTATATAACTGAGTCAGACGCTATAAATTACATTTCTCGACCGCTGAAACAAAATGTAGCGCTGAATAATCTGGTGCAGTGCAGATACTTAAATTTTTTAAGCGGTCTTTGCGCAAGAAGGACATCTGAGTCTAGAGCGAGAAGGACTGAATGCGGAAACATCTCGAATTAGCAACAATAATCT
The DNA here is from genome assembly GCA_023373845.1 of Nibea coibor. Lineage (NCBI taxonomy): Eukaryota > Metazoa > Chordata > Actinopteri > Sciaenidae > Nibea > Nibea coibor. The sequence goes on along the minus strand of CM041739.1, from coordinate 10,965,172 downwards.
CATCTTTTAAACACGGACACTAATCTGAGATCATTTGCACAAGCGACACACACACACACTCACACGTGCGTGTGTGAAGAGGAGGCGACAGATCAGAGGAGGCAGCGGCACAGTGATGGACGGGCAGTATTAGCCTGTGAAGTCAAATACGCAGCATCAGTACAAATACAGATTCAGTGTTTGTATTGAACTGCTACATTATTGATTATGAGCTATCAATTATGGATGATAGTCTCCTCAGAGGCATCCCAGTCCAGAACCACAAAGAGATGTCTTGTAGATGGGTTGAACCAACCCGCACAATCAGACTCAGCTCGGGCTGTTTGTGCCACCCTGCTTTATTATTGATCACAACCAATCAATTATTGATACTGATGATCAACGGGGGATGTGAGAGGCTAAAACACAGAGGCATATACCTCCTCCTATTCGAAGCTGTTAGAGGATAATTCTGCTTTATTTCACAGCTGAGGCCGTCGCTTCTATCAGACACGATAACACTGTTTTTTACCAAAGTCAGCACTGAGATGTGGGACAGTCAGACGGGCTCTGAGCAAGCTGACTGTTTAACCAGATTATCTAAACCACTGCTATGCAGCCATTTTGGTTTGTGACCATTTACAGCCAGTGACCCCACACAGTCACGGGGTCTTCATTTCAGTAGTTTGAATTGTGTAAGGTAAAAGTTTCCAGTATTTCAGAAGAAAACAGCCAAAATTTTGGCCTGAAAACATTGACAAATTTGTTTTTGGTCTTTAATAACTCTTACTGTTTGTTTAAATTGATGTTTCAAATGTTTTTATTCCTTCTATTAAGTTAAACACGAGGCTGCACTGTAATTTTATTCTCCTATTTGATCTGTTTTATTTTTATCTTCTGTTTTATTTTACTGTTAAAATCATGTTTCATGTTGTGTGTTTCTTTTAAACCTCGTCTTATTGCATTTTAATAATAACGGTATAATATGGGTAAATGATATATTTAAGTAATGCATACAAAGCAAGCAAGAAGTTAGTTCATACATTAATTGACATGTAACCAAATTAGCTGGACTTCAGTCACAGTACCTGTTCTGTTTGTTTTGTTCTGGTCACCAGAAACAAACATTTACATGATGCTGTTCAACAAATAAATGTATCTGAAATCTAACTAATGTATGAAATAACTGTGACTTAACATTCCTTAACTGATGATCTATTAAGTGTGAATCAATCACATAAACCCGTACAGACTCGATCATTTGTTCATCCCACATTAATTCAGGCATTAAATCATCATGAGTCATGCATTAGTTAAGTTAGTGGTCCTCTCACTTTTTCTGTCATGCCCCACTTCAGAAGACACACACACACACACACACACTGTTTTGCTGTTGTTGACAATAATAGATGAAAAAAATAATAAACAAGCGTCCTAGTTGAATTTTAGTGAAATCAAAATCAGCAGGATATCATTACATAAGCGTAAGTATCACTGGTCATCATGCCCCGCTTGCAGTGACTCTATTATGCCCCATCAGTGCAGCATCAGTGGGGTCCACACTTTGAGTGTGATCATGATGATTTGCATCCTTGTAGTTTTACTGTGTTTCTATGCAATATTCTGACCACATGGTTCCCAACCTTAGGTTGCAAACCTCAGAGCAAACTCACACACACTTGGTTGGTCAAACCCAAGCCTCCACCACCTCTGTGGTGAAGCAAAGGTCATCAAACATCCACTTGAGGCATTCAGACTGTATTAAGGCTTAAAGTTGTGCATCATTTAAAGCGTGGCCTCTTTGACAGGTAGGTGCAGTTACTGGTGGCATGTCAGAGCACCCACGCATCATTCGGCCTACAAACGATGCATCCACGTCTACATGATGGAGGTCAGAAACCTATGGGGTGACTTCACAGATACGATGTCGATTCTTTATCCTGAATTCGGAAGTCAGCCACTTAACTGTGATGAACAACATACAGTTGTTAATAATTTTAATTAATACTGTCATCTGCAGCTTCGTTCCAAAAGCTGTTAGAGCTGTTGTAAAGGTTGTTGAGATAAACCCAGGGTTATCTTTTAACTGTATGCTATGTTGGATGGAAATCGAGGAGCCACGATGGTTTAAAATCAAAATTAGAGTTCATTAAGAACGCTCGGTCAGCCATGATGTATCTGATACAGTCACATGACTTCATGACACATCGCGATCAATCCACTAGCAGTCATGACGTGATGTAAAAGGCTTACCTGAGTCCATAAAGCACCGTGCCGTCGGGGTGGAGACGGATCATCCTGTTTTTGACGGTGACGCCGTGAACGAAGGACTTTTTGTCGTTGAGGAAGTAAGTGTCGGGAACCCACAGCTGATCCGCCACTCGGTTATCCAGGGTCAGGTTGTAGGCGATCTCAGAGTAGGACAGGCGCTTGTCCCGCCATGCTTGCTGGAAGTACATCGTCAAGGTGTAGTCCTATAAGACAGAAGGAGGGCGGGCGGGGGGGCTCCATTTAGTAACGCTAGTGCAGGACAAAGTGAGAATCAATAATGCTGATGTTAATTACACTTTAAACAAACACTTTGTAAGTGTTTCAGGAGGAACTGTAGGAGCCACTATCATCTCATGTCAAGCGCTGACAGCATGTCATCCCACGCTCACGTCTGACTCTACAGATGTGTCACAGCTCATTGTATAGACTGAGCATAGTGAGAAGGTCAGCCAAAAGGTCAATGGTGGTCTGAAAGGCCACGATCTGTACTAGGGGCCATTGTGGCTGAGGCTTGGGGGTTAATATTCAACTCTCCTCACTTAATTTTGAGGCTGTAACCCGAGGGGAACTTTCTCAGCTGGCTGACTATTGTCTCACGCTAAAAATATCTGCTTCCACTTCAACGAATAAAGCCACTCTGCTTTATAAAGACAATACTCCCTCTAATTCATGCAGCCAGTAGATTTCTGCAGCTGGGGTCTCTCTTTTTTGTGTGTGTGTGCGCGCTCGCTTTTGGGTTTCTAATTCTGCGTCATCAACAACTGAACTACCGAGATTTTCGGAGGGAGTTAACCTCAGCGAGAAACCTGCAACTGTAACGGTTTGTTTTTACACATGCTCAGAGATGTAGCAGTAAACTGTATCTCCTCCTCTCGCTCTTTTCTCTGCTCCTCACTCTTAAAAAAAAAAAAAAAAAAAGACGTACACCCACACAGCCACAGTGAAACACGGCACTGCAGTTGGATCTTCTCTGTTGCAGCGGATTGCAGTGCAATCGATGAGGAGGAAAACAAATTACAAAATACAGCGCGTGAAACGAGCCCCTTGAGATTTTACCCCAAGGAGCCATAATCATTATCATCACATTTCTGTGTTTTCAAAAGCCACGACGGAGTGACAACGCACAGAAATCGCCACTTATACTCTCTCGTCTTATCACCGGTTGCGTTCACTGTGCACGACCACAGCACTGTGTAAAAAGGGCATCTAAAAATACATGAGCCGCTGCCATGTTGATTTTTTCAGGAGTGAAAAGTCAAGCGAGGACGGCCGCGTCCTTATCCTGTTTTACAAGAGTTCCTACTGAACCTTCCCTCTAACACTCGCTCCCTTTCTGTCTCATTATCAGCCTGTCGATCGGATGTCTCTATCACCTTTGGGATCGTTAGCTGCCGCCTGCAGGCTCGGTATACTTCACCCACTGAGGCAGCATCTCCTGAAATACGTCCTCCGTCTTTAATGGCATCCTTTGCTGTGTTGATAAAGGAACAACACAAGGAGCTAGATTCATCTGAGGGGAAGATACTGGAACCGTCTGTCTGACTAAATTAGAAAACTGAGGCAAACAATATTAACTACAGCCCTGTGGTAACAATCTGAGAGCAACGTGATTGTTTTGAAGTGCAGATCCTTTTGTAATGTGGTGTCACAGGCTTTCAGCAACAACCTCTCTGCACTTTTTGCTCCACACAGTTTTTTATATATATATATATATATATATATATATATATATATATATATATATATATATATATATATAAATGGAGTGAAACATCCTTTGACATTTTCGTGGTTATGGCAACAAGCGTGGGTGTGTCTGGTGTGTCATGCTTGTATATTACATTAACGGGGTTGAATTTAGAACTGCAACAAATGATTATTATCATTGTCAAATAATAAGTTTTAATTACACATTGCACATCCAAAGATATTCAATTTACAACTATTTCAAACGAAGAGAGAAATCGCCACATTTGAGAAGACGAAACCAGAAAAATGTTGTGATTATCAAAATACTGTTGTGGTTAATTATCTTTCTATTGATGTCACAAATCATAGTTTGCCTGTGATGCCTGTGGGGGCTTCATAATCTGCACAACCTGTCTTAGACACTTCATCAAGACGAGGAATAACTCCCTAAAAATGAACGAAAGAAAGAGCAACAGAGGAGGGATTTTCCAGGACTGACAGACAAAAAATAGATGTTGTGCGTGCTGAATAGACCAAAATGGCAAAATTACAAATGGAAGATCACTTACTACGGTCGCCTATAACTCCACTATAATGAGCTGAAAAATAAAACCCCTATGAATGCCCGCTGTTTGTCAAAAACTGTATTAAGCATTACGTTTTTGGGACTATTAGCAGGAAGTTGAACACTGAGGGTGTAGTGAAAGTAAAAGTCACACTCCAACACTCAAATAAAAAGGTAGAGAGTAAATACAGTTAATCAGACACAGCAATACACAGACACTCAGCAGACATTTTGACTTCTGTCTTATGCTGTTATTATTGGTTGTTATTAATAACTTTAATGATTAAGTTGTCCCAGTAAATCATGACAGTGCATAACACCAGGATCTTAATGTGCCTGCTCTCACTTAGTGTGTGTGCAGTGCCTCGTTACGTACATTTGGGGGTTTAAGAGTATAGGGATGCACAGAGAACACCTGGGCCTGCACGCTGCCTCCTGGCTGTGCTGTAAAATGGCAGCGTGATTACAGCCTCACAGATGGTGCTGCTTACCTCCGCTCGGACATCACTTGAGTTCAGAGAGGGACACAAAATACAGCTGCCTCCCTCCTCTCTTTCTCTCTCTCTCTCGCTCTCTCATAGTACAGTCAAAGTTATTTAAGAAAATCTGCAGCGTAAACTATTTCCTACTACATCCAGGGAGTACACTATTTTTTTTTGTGACAGGTGTAGTACTATTCTGGTGCAACACAAACCGGGAAAACATCCAAATCCTAAAAGTTGTATATTATTTTTAGAAAATCATTCAGTCATCTAAGTATGATATTCATGTCACAATATTAAAGAACACACAATATGGTGCATCGCTGATATTAAATACCCAATCAAAGCATCTTTTAACAGAAAATATGAGCATTAAGTCACAATAAAAAGCGACTTCCACGATTTAATAATCTGTCTCCTGGACTAAAAATCATTTCTGAGACATGTGATGTTCTATGTGTCTCCTCCCCCACATGTTAAAGATAGAGAATGAGCAGTAGGTGAGGAGGATTTTGCAGTGTCCTCCACTCCCTCCTTCAAAAAAAAAAAAAAAAAAAAAAAAAGCCATCCCATGCTGGAGCATCGGTCTCCAAAGCGACCTTCAGTCTCCTTGTCACAAGCACTCCTCAGAAACTCCATTAACATCACACAGGCGGCCCAGTGAGCATCAGTGAGGGAGACGTCTGTGGAGAGCAACAAAATTAAAAAAAAAAAAACAAAAAAAAAAAAAACAGGCCTGGCAGCGCTGAATATGTAAGCAGGATAAAGATGCAAACAAGGTCCGGCTAACTTAAAAACCATCAAGGCTGGTTGCACAGTGACAGTGTCTCACTGCAGATATGTTTCTGGGCTAACAAACCCCCATTAAGAATCTGACAGAGTTACAACGAGTACATTTGTGTTTCCCTGAGAAATCTGACAGGTTACACTTTTTACAAGACCTCCATTACAACTACATCGGCTGTCGCAACCAACATGGGAGGGAGCTGCCAATAGTCGGGCGTAACAAAGTGCACACTGCTGTGTTTGTGGATTCAGATTTGAAGAAACAGCTCTCGTTAACGTGTTCACTTATTCTCTCTAATGAAACCACCTTCAGTTTGATTCATGTGATGGGCTTTTGTGTTATTTATGAAAAGACGTGTCGCCCAAAAACAGAGGCTCTCATTTCTAATCTGAAAAGTTGGATGTCAACATTTTGTCTTTTTCTTTTTAACCCTAAAATATTATCCTCCTTGAGTTGCCTTTAACAGCCCAAAAACATCACATTGTCATCAGCTTGATACTAACATTAGCCCAACATTTCTTAATTTTATTTCAGACATCCACTGCAGAAAATGTTTTAATAATTAATGTATGGCTTATAGTAGTTTTATAACACTTTGTTTATAAGAGGTCCAACAGGGAGTTAGACCCGAACATGACAGATGTCAGTATAACATATATTTCTGTTTGTGAATGATTGTAGTATATAATGTCTGTTTAAACAAAACCCATACAAATCCGAAGCATCAATTTTATAGTATTTAGTATTTTTAAACAACCAATAAAGGAATCATGTCTAAAAAAATAAGCATATATTATGTTTATATTAGTAAATATGTATTGAAATACCAAATGTGTGTTGTTTATTTGTATCTGGATTATCATTTCAGTTCATTGGTACAGGTGTCAAAGAAAAGAAGAAAACTGACAGCGGTCGCTACGTCACCTTTGTACAGTTATCGTTCCAACACTGTTCTTCATACTGCGTTTTAATAAGGTCAAAGGAGAAAACACAGACAGCAAACAATAAGAAAGTAAAACCAATTTCAACTAAACCCAGAGGTAAAAAAAAAAATCCATGAACTGTTGCCGTGACAGTTGGTATGTCAGCTTTTCTCTCTCCTCCGCAGCTTTACGGGATCAGACAGACGTCCACCATATTGCCAACGCTTTCATCTGCTGTGTCCTGCTGCAGAGAAGAATCTGCTGATAATCACAATGTCTACTGTGCACAGCCACGAGGAGACGACAAGACGTTTGGGCACTAACAAGCTCGTCTGCAGACGTCTCGGCCTCTTGTCTGTTTGCTTTCCGTCCACAAGCTGTAAGGGACGCCACAGCGCATCAGCTGGTCAAGCTGTGTTTATTCATTTGTTGTGCTCCGTGTGTCGGGTTAAGTTCAGGCTTCAAATTAACCATTAGAGGTCAAGAGGGAGCGCATTCTGAATGAGTTGCCGGCCATACGCGTCCTGAGGGAGGTGACAACATGGACGCCTTTATGACTCTGTTTCCAATGGGTCATTTTTCAGCTACTTAGCTCCAGTGGAGAAAATGCCTGACAGAATCATTAAGGGAGTCATCAGCACATTAAAGGCTTTTAATGGAGCTGGCTAACTTACTCCCTGTTTTAAGACAAGCAGCCTTTTTGTTCTCCGTACAGACCATTATGAAAGAATATTACAACCAATTTAAACTTTGTGTAACTTCGCTCTTGCAGTGGGACTTTGCAAGGGCTGTTAATTAAAGCAAATGACAAAGCCAGCCAAGTAAAAATAGGAATGCGCTTTCATTATTTTAAATTTGATTCATTTTGAAAGGTGCATTAGAGGAAATGCATTTCAGAAAACCACCATTAGATGTTTAATGTACAAAGCAAATCAATTACATAACTGACTCTGCGCATAGACATATGCATAAAACAGCACATGTTTCTGGCACATTTTAACATAAGCCGTGATCAATTGTGTGCATTAAAAACCTCTCCTAATGAAGTTTCCCTTTTAAATCCTCTGTGTGTATGTTCTTTAAGCTCGGGGTCTCCTCCCAGTCTCCACGGACTAAACAGAGAGAACCTAGTGTGCGTGTAAGAAAGCTGCAGGATTAAGTGTTGTTCTTGTGCTGTAATTATGCCGCTGACCATATTAATCTGTTACTCCGTGTGTCCACTCAGCATAACTAATGACATTGACAAGCTTTTTGGGGAGCTCAGCTGAGCAAACAGAGCAGGCAGAATCAAAGCTGCACGGGATGAACAAAAGAAGCGAAACCATCTCGTATTCAAGTGTTAAACAATGTTGTGAATACATCTGTATAAAAATGTGCATTAACGCTTTTGCAGAAACCTCAGAAAAGGAGCAGAAAAGAGCAGTGAATTAAGGTAAATGGACACTCTGAAACACTTCCATTGATTGATTGATCTGCATTAACTCTGATAGTCGAGTAACTGCTTAAAGTCATTTCTCATACAAAGATTTGCAGAGAGTGTCAAGAGTGCAGCCTCCTGGTTTCACCCACTTCTTCCTAGCGTGGAGAAACTACGGTGGTCATTGAAATGCACGAAAAATGTTGCTGTGGGCTACCGTAAAAACATGGAGGTGCAAATTATATTAAGGCTCAAAGTTATGCATTATTAACAATGTGGCCACTTTGATTGACAGGTAGGTGCAGACAGGTGGCTTCTTTGAGCACACAGGTGTCATTAAGCCTGCCTCAGGTCCGCCAATGCTCCACCTCTTTGGCCAGAGGCACCACCCTGGATCTACAGAAACCTGCGGGTGACGTCACAGAGACTACATCCGTGTTTTATACTGTCTATAAGACCTGACTGTAGATGTAACAGACTAAAAACAAATCTTATTTTCAGGTGATAACACACCGAAATAGATATATTCCATCTCTGCTGTATTCTCTGAATATCTTCTGAATACAAACAAGCGATGTGAATGTGGCTCTGGTAAAGTGTGATGGGCGTTGTTACTATTTATAGAGTGAAAGATGAATCCATTAGCTGAGAGGAAAAAAAATCAATTATTAAAATACGGTGCAGCCGTATTGAAGATACTATGACCATTTCATCATCAGCTGTTAACAAAAAAGGAAAAATCAACAACAAAATGCTGAAACAAAACAAACAAAAACCCACAAAAGACAGAACAACCTTCACCTGGATCATTAATGCTTAAAAAAAAACCCTGAAAAAGTCCGTAGAAAAAGAGAGAGGCCTTATTTGCTTTTCCTTGACTTCCCTAGATCCACCAAAAAAAGAAAAAAATAGGCTGCGTTGTCATGGCAACACTGAGTAAAAATAACACAAGCTTATTTTCCACAAGCTGAAAATAAAATGGAACAGGATCAGTTTGGACAAACAAGATCAAAATGGTTGCTAATTCACAGACACAAGAAAGCCGCATCTCTCTCTCGCGCTCTCGCCGCGGCAGCAGATGCAGTGTAACGCCGAGGCCCGCGTCACCGCGTTCCCTCTGGTCATCGGCTCCACCGTTAATCTGACGGCCAGATCCCCTTACTCATGTAAAGAAACCAGCGCTTGTCAGGATAATGATCGTAATAAAGGGAACGCTCACGCCCCACTAATTCCTCCATCCCAGAAGCCACCACAGCTGGTTTGTTTAAATCTTTTAATTCACAGCCAGCTAATTAACATTCAGAGAACAGTATTATAGTACAGGCAGTGCCTCTTAACAACTACCAACCTCAGGTATTTTACATGTAATTAATGAGCGGGATGGAGAAAAGACAAGGAGTGAAAACACTCATTTACCTCCCTCCCCACTCTAGCCTTGGAGTGCATATTGTAGCTGCACTCAACATATGGATGTATGCTGAAGACGTTATTATGCAGCGCTGATGCATCGCTGAGACAACAGACTCCACTTGTATTTAATCAGCTGCACTGGCTGTGTGCAGAACACTTTTTAATGCACCGTAACCGGGGTTCGGTTCCTGGATCTGTGATTTCAGCAAAAACAAACAGCATTATGCAAATGCAATTTCAGCTGCTAAGCGAGGGAGATGAGTGATGGAGCGAGATGCCAGCACTGAACAGACAGAGATAAAGGGGACGGTGGGAGGGTGAGTGGGGGGGGGGGGGGGGGGGGGTCGGGGTCTTGGCCATGATATCATATCTGTGCCATGTTTTGCACTAACCCCCAGTGAGTCAGCACAGCCCACCCAGCGAGGATGTGTGGTCACACCTCGGACTCGGAGGACACTTCTTCCTCAAAATAGCACATTTGTAATGTCATGCAGGCAAGGCTGCTACCTCGGCGCTGACTGACCTGCACATTTTTATTGCCCGACAACACGACTGACCTTTGAGCATTGACGGGCCATCGTTGTGGATCACACAGGAATGCACAAAAAGAAAAAAAAAAAGAAATGAGTCTCTCACTGTGGCACGTACACATGTGAAACCAATCTCTTTGCATGGCGCGCGCATCACAAAGCGACCATCGTGCCCTTCACGTCAGCGCAGAAGAAAAATGCCACAATGGCTTCAATCAGCCCCGACCAAAATGCAGAGTTCATCCTCCACCAGAGGCATTTTTATCTTTAATTAGAGGAGCGAGCAGCTGTCTGCAACCCAAAAACCTGCTCGTCGCCATGATGGCAGGCCTGCTCACAAACACCGATTTCAAATCCACGTCATATTCTTTCACTTCTGACAGCAAGTTACTCCATTTTCCTTCACAATCAAACACCGTAGGAGCAGCAAACACCCAGCCTTCATTTGGAATAAGGCGTACAAAAGGAGTTTTCTTCAAGACAAATTCTGTTTCTGTCTACATATTCAACTTAAATACACAATTTAAGTGTTTTACACCATTTACATGATTATTAAATCCTCATGGGATCAAAACCAATCAATTCTAACCAATGTACATGACTAAATAATCAAACTTTTCTCTTTGCTCTGCCTCAGAGTGCCTGTTTTTATTTCTCTCATCTTCAAAAGCGCCTTCATGTTCCCTGGACTTGTGTACAACTGACTCAGCACTGAGTGTCTTCATTCCTTCTTTTAACTCTGATTAATTGTTGAAGTAACTTTGAGCAAATGCGGAACAAGAATCACAAATTACAGCTTTTGAAATGTGATTTTTATTTGATTTTTTTTTTTGTCTTTTTAAATTTTTAAGATGGTAAACTGAAACTGAAAAGTTTTGGTGCGTTGATTGCACAAAACAACACTTGGAGACATCAACACGGGCTGTGGGAAGTTTTCAGTGACATTTTTCTTTTTTTTTTGTTGATGAAACAATTGACCAAGAACACTAAGTGCAGCCTTAGACTGGAGAGTCATCAAATTAGCTGCATGTAGAGCCTTATTTTTAACCACTCAAGTATCACCGAAGCACTACTGGGACAGTCATTACAAACTCACACCACGCAGCCAATTACTGTTCAGACATGCAGATTACTTTTAATGATTGCAGAAGCGGAGCTGGCTAAGATACAGATGACATGAGGAGATTTTCTATAAACTAACGTGCAAAGATCCATTTGATGAAACTGTGGAGCCATCTTGGGTTTTTAACACCCCCCCGTCCAAATGTTATAAAGCTTCAGTGAGCAGCAGTGTGAGATTTTTCCAACCTTAAAGCCAATAAGAGAGAGAAAGGGAAACTCCAGCTCTCTTGTGGTAACATGGAGTCTGCAGTAACTTTCCCTCAGCTTCAACCGGGGATGGAGAACAGAGGGTGAAACTGATCACAATAACCTTCACCTCGCTCCCACCCTGTTCTCCACCGCCTTCACCAGCTTCATCCTCACCTCTCTGTGATGTTTCCCCTCTCAGCACTTTAATCTTAAGAGCGGCTGACCGTGATGAGGAAGATCAAAGCAGGCCTGACACCACGCACAGGTCACCAACTCCATCCTCCATCCTCGTGATCACGCCGCACAGTGATTTTATTGATTCCTCTGAGATCAATCTCATCCTCTATTCCAGCAAAGAGAGCTGGATGTGAAGAAAGGAGGAGGAGGAGGAGATTCCGACCTGTTATGTAAGTCGCAGGAAGGATTTTTCGCAAGGTAACAACAGCGTGTGGAACACAAGCCCGTCGAGGTCTTCGATGTTTTGCTTTTTTAAACTTTTTTTTTGTCTAAATCGTCGCGTCGGTCTGCACAGATCTGGAAGTGAGAGCTTTTCGGAGAAATGAGTGTGATGAACGCTCTCTCATAGCCACAGGGAGTTGCATGACGTCAGTCGCCATTTACTGTTTGTGCACAGTTTTGTGTTTTGTTGCACACAGATACACACACGCACACACACACACACACACGCATGCACACACAAGGATGTATGAAGCAGTGTTTTTTTTCCAGATGAATGCTTGCATAGATGCCTAGTTCTTAAGTAAGATAACCCTTTGGAGCAAGGCAGAGGTGGATTACATGGCTGCTGAGCCCAGAGTCACAGTCAGGGATCCAGTCAAAGTGGTGGGAGGGAGGGAAGGATGGAGGATGGAGAAGGGAGAGAGAGAGAGAGAGAGAGAGAGAGAGAAAGAGAGAGGACGAAAGCAAGAGAGGGGTTTCTATTTCAAATCTCCCCGGACCCCCGAGGCACTTCCGTTCTGGCTGCATCCTCCAACAAAATAAATCATTTCCATCAAAGGAAACGCTCTGACCATTCAGTGCTTTACCTCATCCAAAGCAAACTCGCATTATGCCGCTGTATTTATGCACTCAAACACTCGCTCAAACACCGGCGCAGTTAAAAATGACCAATCAGACACGCACAAAACCACAAAAAATCCGACAGGCAAGATTAAGCAGACGACAACCTTAAAAATGTCTCAATTAATATTAGAGAACATGTCTCCTTCCAGTCCTACTGGCAAACTTGTTTTTTCATGCTCTTATATAACATCTCTATTATGTTGCTCCATGGAGAGGCTGATTTGTAAATCATCTTATCTCACACTCTCACTCCCTGCAAAAGGCTGCCCTTAATATATTTATGAGAACAGCTGCATCAAATGAATGAATTAAATGAAACAGAGTAGATTTCATGCAGGGGGAGCAAAGATTGTCTCCAGTTTCTTGGTGGGTTGCGGCCTGTCTGTCTGCCTGTCTGTCTGCCTGTCAGTCACACGGATCAATAGGTGGTGCTCTTGCATGGGCTGCTGAACTTTTTCCCCCCTCTGTCCTCCCCAAGTCATGACGTTCATCTCTCTTCATTAAAGCTCAGACACGTCTTATTAACAAATTGCTTACGTCATGTGACAAGTAAAGGGGGTAGATCCTTCACGCAGAAGGTGACGACGTGACTGGAAAGGCTCAAAAACGCCAAAATGGTGCCAGTTTGTTGTTTTGTAAATTCATTTTGTAGGTAGCTGCATGGAGAGGAGAGGATGGAGAGAGGAGGGGGGGGTACGTGTCAACAAAATTACACCACCGAGGCTTGACAACGTGAAGCCACAGTCACACACACACACACACACACACACACAAGCACGCACGCACGCAACTCTCCGCGCGCGCAGCCGGGGCTGTGCGTCCGAGTGCGCCAGTGAGTGTGTGTTTTGAATTCAAATGCAGCAACACACCAAGCAGAGCTGCAAATGCGGAGACCGAGAGGAGGATGGCGATGATGGTGTTTGAGAACGGAAGCCTTCACAATTATTTTTTTCTTTTTTTGACGCGGATACAAAACAATAAATAAATAAAATTAAATTAAAAATAAAAATGTATTCATGCCTCAGCCTGCTTGGCTCAGATCCTCCCCGACTCTCTCGCATACAGTCGCACACACTGACCCGTGATAAGTAGCTCACTTCAGAGGTATTCCAACCGTGCCGTGCACAACTGGCACACATTAAGCGGGGGGGGGGTAATAATCATGAATATGCACCTACCATATTGACTTCAGAGACCATGTCTATGCTGGCTATGTCTATATTCATCCCCACGGCCACCGGCGCACCTGTGAAGGATATGGAGGCATTAATACAACATATATATGAATAATTATCTCATCATGTAAATTTAACTCATTCGTGAGGCGCGCTCAGGTTTTCTCTATCTGCTCCCCTCCACCTACAGGAGACTGTAGGTGCATCACCAGCCCGAGCAAGGGGGGGAAAAAATCATGTTTAAGACGCCGATGAGCTTGAAATGCTGCAAATGTCACGTTTCTAGTGGAATAATCAAACACTGGTGAGCAGGATCGATCGCGTTAAAGGTCTGTCTTATCTCCCCCCATCAAATGAAATATGCACATCATTTCTCAAAGCGTAATTGGAAAGGCCTATTTGGCTGTGAAGGGATGATTATGTAAATTAAAGCAGATTTTGCGATTCATTAAACATGTATTGCACGTCAGGAGGGCGTGAAAACATGACATTCCCGTTTTTTTTTTTCTGTTTGCTCGTTACCTCCGAAATCTGGCCTCAACCGAATGTCGTATCCTTTCATCAGTCTGTCCACTGTTTCTTTTACCAGAGGCATATTGCTCGGATCTTTGATATCCTTGACGCTGGGGAGAGAAAAAAGGTGGTGTAATGCAGAATAGCTTATTAATATCACACGCCAGGCACGGCTTAAAAAAAAAAAAAAGGACGCTACATGACATGCAAGACAGAGGACAAAAGATGCAAATGAGATTACCTTTGAGCCCAGACAAAAGTCACTAGTAAGGAAAAAGTCAAAATCCCAAAGTGGTTTTTCCTGATCCTCCCCATCGCAATAGTTTTTGAGGTGGTTTCGCGATGTGAGTGAGGAGAGCGCACATCCAACTTACTCCAGACAGTGCAGAGGAGCCAATGAGAGGCGCATGCGTGCAGCCAGCCCAAGATCAAAGAGTGGAGACTGATGATGGTGGATGAGCAGTTTCCATTGCAGAGAAAAATATTAAAGGGACAAGTGGTTGTGCGTAATGAAGAAACAAGCGTTTGTGCCAGGAGTGAGATGAACAACAACGGCGTTAATTTCAGGCTTCTTTTATTCTCACGTTTATTACATGACAGTCAGGTTTGTCTGTATCCTGACAAGGTCAAACAATGGGATGCAGTGCAGGGTTAATGTGGCCAACATGTCAAGTTAAGATCAAGTTTATTAGTTCGGCTGTTGTTACAGGTCGTGTTAAGTGGCTAAAAAGAGGACAACAATCCACCCGTCACAGGTGGACACAAACATCTGTACCCAACAGTCGCGCATCATCCGTACAAAGATAGAAAATTAATGTCATCAACACCCGTGGGCATTATATCCTCGTCTTCCCTGCAGTGTTTTCAGAGGACCTGCAGTGGATCTGAAAATGCAAAGGGAGCACCAGAGCGCCAGAGCAGAGAGGTGGGATGGAAAACACAATCCCACAATTCATTTTCTCAGGTTTGAGTACATTTTTGAAGCTGCGGGGAGGGATGCGAGCCTCCTCTAAATTGCCTTTGATCTTGTTGTAGTGGGAGCTGTGCTTCTGTAGAGGGCAGGCTTCTGAAAGCATTGGTTCACTGTTGCATCACCACCAGTTACAGCCATCATAGATTATATCATCCACTTCTTTTTGATGTGTTTCTTGGTCTGTGTGTGTGTGTGTGTGTAAGAGTGTGTGTCTTGCATACTGTATGTGTGTGTGTGGCATCTGTATCATTGGGGCCCGTGAAGGGCAGCTCTTCAGCTGCTGATCAGAACACAAGTGGGCAGTGGTCACAGCCTGTGAAATGAATAGATGTATGGCAGGAGAATAAATGAGTTTCTGATTCATTTGCTCTGTCAGATGAGAGCAGAGTGACTGCTGAGAGCTTGTTCACACAGAGACAGAGGAGGGTGAGGCCAGGCTGCATGTTGAAGGTCTCTCCAGCTGCACGTATGTTTTCCAGGTCCCTCTTAGTTCTGAAGTTCCGCGTCCCTGCGAGAGCAAAATACAGCAGAGTGCAGGACGTGAGAGGAGCATGCAGAAACCTTTCTTCTCTTTCACAGACACCGTATCTGCGGTATACTGCACAGCCCATACTGTTACTGTGCTTCCCATGTCCTCTCAGCGCCTTCTTCAAAAGTACCAGGCGAGAAGACGTGGTGAAAATATGTAAAGGGAGTAGATGTGATGCAGCTGTTCTCATGCTCTCCATCTTGTCGCTCTCATTATTCTGCAGAACGTTATAAACAAAACAGCCATAAAAATTCTCTGACAGGAACATGAGAAGCATGATGAGCAGATTTGCACTCCCCACTGTTACATAACACATCTCTCTCTCTCCCTCTCCTCCATCGCTCTCTCTCTCTCTCTCTCTCTTTGCACTGTATCTCTCTGTTTCTTTCTTGGACATGGAGCTTTGTGTTCTATAAGTGGCTCACTTATAAGCAGGAAAATGAATAGTCGCGTTTTCATGTGCTCGACGTATAAAGTAAGCTCTGGTTTGTTTTGCCTGTGAGACCTGCTCCCTGTGGAAAACCAGAGCCGTCATTAAAACCGCTGGGGAGGAGAGAGCTTGATGCATAATTTTCTTCTCAAATTAACTGAGCGCCCAGCCCTTTTTGTATTGTAAATCTATGATGATGATGATGATGATGATGATGATAAAAGCCACAGTGCTGGCGTCAGTGCAGCAACAACGCCACCTAACATCATTCTCCTCTTCTTTCTTTCTTTTTTTTTTTTTTGCCTGCAACTCCTGGGGCTGTTTCAGCATTAGAAATTATTGATGTCTTTACTGCCTAGATAAGAGTCTTTGACAAAAAACTGTGGGAAGTTATTGTTCCACTGAAGCTATCCTAATTAGAGCAGAGTGAGACAGGTTTGTGGCTTTTTGAGATACAAAGTAACACTCAAAAATATCCTTGGTCCATTTTTTTTTACCTCATTTTACAAGAATGCTGGATGCCCTCCAAGTATGTCACTGCTATTTTTTGCTATTTTGCATGAAAATATTTTTGGATCTGCTTCCTTATCGCACAAGGTACAAAAGGTGAAACTCCAAACAGGAAGCTTAGTTGTAAGATGTAATCATGGATAACGACGCCAGTAGTGCGAATGTTCATGTCAGCGGAGCTGAAAACTCCTCTGAAGGGTCACTAGATAAATCTTTCAGTGTGCAAAAATAATAAGTTTTTCTGGTACAAATGGTAAAATTATGTTTATTTCTCGCTGTTTGTTTGAAATACTGGGTCTCTGAGTATTATTCAGATGAAACAATGTGAGAAGAGATAATCACTCTTTCATAAGTGGCTCTCACATTCAGCCTGTTATGTGAGGTTGCAAGTAGATGTTACTTTGCTCAACCAATCTCCATTACCCAAAATAAAAGAACAATTAAAGGACGGGGCTGATGATATGCTATATCTTTGCTATTGTCAAAAATGCCATGAAATAACCATAACCAAGAATGCATTAGCCTCGAGTGTACCCTCTCCATTGCACTCAGACCCAAGCTCATTTGTTTCAACTTATAGATGTCTAATAATAATATCAGCTGGGCACTGCAGTTGTCCACCAATTGTTACTCAAACAGGAGTAAATAGTGCATTTGTGGGAGATATTTGGTACTCAAGTAAGTATGGCAGCCGGATAGACTTGGATCAAAGTACACAGTAGAATAAACTACTAAGTGTTCATGTTAATCACAATAAAGACTTTGTTGACAATAATATCATTGACTTTTATAACAGAACAAGGTTAATTGAATGTGACTTGTGTACCTGGCATTCTCCATGGTGTCCTTGGCCAGGTAGATGTACCAATACACTAGGTTGAAGAGGGCAAAGGCCAGGGGGAAGAGGATGCGAGCGTATGCGTCAATGGGGCTAGTGCCGGCCAGCTGCGGGATTTGAGGGAAAGCTGAACCCTGCTGGAGGAAAATCGGCACAGGGGGAGCACTTCCTAGCTCACTGCGACACACCGAGTGGTTTCTCCTCTTCAGGCCTTCCTGGGGGCTGCTGTCCAACTGACGGGAGGCGGGTGAGGGCGATGTGATGGAAAAGCAGGAAGGGGTTAGATAGGGTTAATGCGAGTAAGTGGGTAAGTAGTGTGAAAACATGAAGAAAAAAACAAGAATTTCTTGCCAGCGAGTTCATATGTATACAGTGATTTCAACATGCTGGAGTCATGTATATAAGGCTTGAAGTAATGTTTGTTCCCATGGGAGCTTTCTCTCAATGGTATGCCTACATCCCTATAGAACGCAGCAGGTAGTTTGCTGGATGCCCATAGGATGGTTAGGAGATTATACAGGGGAAGAGTGCTGGAGTTGTTCTCTGTTCTCACACTGAGGCTATTTTTAAAGCATCTAACCATGAGCCCTACACGTGAGACAGATCCCAGGAGGACGCTGTGGTGGCTTACTGTATTAGCATAAAGCATATAGCTAGAGATGAGAGCACTACAACAGCATGTATTACTATTTAATGTGTGGTGTGCCCTGAAAGGGAAGAATGGAAGAGGCAGGGTGACTACTTGAAAATGCATAGAAAAAGACCTCCTATCTGTGGCATGATTTCTTTTCCTCTAAATCTGAGTCTGGGGCTGCATGCTGGTTTCCTGTTTATTATCAACATCTCTGCATCGAATCCTCTGCGACAGTGAGGAGACTCTGCACCTCACTTTACCATTATTAGCTATGTAAATGTATTTGAGATATCACTTGGTACAAATCACACCCCCTCTTCAAGTGATGGCATTGGCTGATATTGTGAGCAGACTGCTTTCATAGCACATTTAGGAATAAAGCCTTCTGACTATAGTGAGTTCTGACGGTACATGATTTTAACCTCTTTGTAACAAGGAATCCACGGCATCATTGTTTGCGCTTCAGTAATTTTCCTTTCCACTGTGTGGATTGTTCATTTGTAACATTTATATATTTCCATTTGGAAGAAATAGTTTGGTAAATAAGCTTATTTGCTTTCTTAATGAGCAATAGATAATAAGATACCACCACTGAAACCACTATTAACTATGTCGCTACAGGCGGCTGCCTGTTAGCTTAGCTTACAGCAAGGTAAGCTGTGCTAAGGTAAGCTAGCGTGGGGTTGGTGGTAGCTTCATGTTTACAATTAAGACATCTCTCTCTGCAAGGAAGTGAAAAAATATTGGGATAAGTGATGGGATCAAAGGAGGAGACAAGAGTCTACACTGCAGATTAAAACATTACAACTTTTAATTGCTACTGTGGATCTGCTGTTCAAATCAAATCTATTGGAATCAATGAAATGGTCACCATATATTAACAATGCTTGAAAACATTCAGCTTAAACATATCCTTCAAAGTAAGATGCTCACCGAAACTGTGTCGTCATCCTCACTGCCGGTAGCCAACACCTCAAGCTTGTCTTGTCTGTCTTTCTTCTTCTTTAGACGGTTGGCCTGAAGGGTGGCAAAGTAGTTCACTGCTGCAAACTCGACGAGAGCCGACGCCACAAAGGCAAAACACACAGCGATGAACCAATCCATGGCGGTTGCATAGGCTACTTTAGGAAGTGACTCACGGGCGCTGATACTCAAAGTGGTCATGGTCAGCACTGTGGTGATGCCTGGAAAAAGACAAGCATTCATGAAACTTGAATAGAAATGTAGTATGATTTAATTTGCCGAACAGTGTTGGGTGGGAAAGGGGGCATACCTGCAACTGTACGTGCAGGAACAGACTCTTTGTTGATCCAAAAAGAGACTTGTGACAGCACAACAACCATTATAAGAGGGATGTATGTCTGTATGAGATAGTAGCCCAGCTTCCTCTGGAGGTGGAAATGGACCACCTGCACAGAGTAGTGACCTGCAAGATAAACAGCACGTGTGAAGAGAGCAACCCCCGAGGGACAGAGCATGGGTAGCACAGAATGGATGCCCTTGCCTGCCCTTGAAACAGAATAGCTGTATATAGATATATTGCTGGTGTTAGGACTGGAACAGCTTAAGCTAACTGTAAGAAATCATGTGAGAAACAAGAGGACGGCGCAGAGGAAGGAAGATAGGAAGGACAAAAGGGAGTAAGGAAGGAGGAGGGAGCACAGCAGACGTTTGGAAATGGGATAAAGTCAAAGAGGAAGGAGCGAGTGAGGTGGGGGCCGGAGGAGAGCATGCAGTGTCACTATGCGTAACACTGGCCTGCTCTCTGTCTAAACACATGCATGCAGACATGCTGCATCACGCACACAAACACACATACGGGGGTTCTCTCTCCTTTCTAAATGGGTATCATCTCTACATTTTGGAGCTTCCCTCATCCTTTTCCTCTCTATTCTAGGAATCTGCTGGGTTCACAGCGGGGGACCACTTCTCCTTCTTGTGGTGAAAATTGAAAATGCACACACACACACACACACACACACTACTCCATCTTTCCTTATTTCTTTTGGTGCGTTCACTGGGTTTGCTTTAAACCCCATAGTTCTTTTTTAAGGCACACCGTGCGCATTAGGCCTGACCACTTAAGCATCTTACAGTAGATGGCTGCTCAAGGAATTCTTTGCTTTTATATCAACTCAACTGTGGCGGAGCAATGGACTCTATTTTTGCTCTCTGCTCATGAGAATTTATTTTTAAATTAAACTGCTAGGCGCGCACTGTGAGAATGTCATTCTAAGAAGAGCGGTGTGACGAGCTAACAGTGAGAATTACCTGTGTTTGTTTTGAATATCTCACTGGACAACGTCTGTCCCACAAGATCATACTGCAGGAGACTCATGGACTCCGTGGGACACTCGACAGAAGCTACTGGCCCCTTCCTCCAAGTGAACAAGATTTCACTGCTTGTGTAGGCATCTAAAATGCAAAGGTAATGAGAAAATTCAAATCTCAGACATATTCATGAATCTGGACATATTTATTCTTTCTGTTTATACTTCTGTTGTACTTACAGCTTCCAAACCTGAGAGGGCAAGAGTGGCCGTCCATGGGGAAGTCCATCAGCCTCATTGGACACTCTGCACTGATTGTCAGTCTAATAGCAAGGAAACACACAGACACAAGTCTGAGTTATCTTATCCTGAATATACTGACCAAACGTCCTGTCAACAAAACAGTAACTGTAAGATCACCTCATTGTGTAAAGGACTGTCCCGTTCTGCATGATGCGGAAGAGTTTGTTGGGCGTGGTCGTGTTATGGGAAATAGACTTCTTTGAGTTTCGGAAGAAGGTGTCTGGCGTCCAGATCTTGTCCACCATGCGGTTGTTCAGCCGCAGGATTTCTGTGGGGCCTTCGAATTTGAGTCGCTCATCAACCCACATCTGACGGAAAAACATGTCCATGGTGTACTCCTGAAACGTGTGCACTAACATGTTAGTGGATGTGAAACCTTCTGCAAACCATAGTACAATTCATTTTAGCTTTCTTACTTAGATCTTTGTCAACCCCGAAGACATAGTCCCTGTCAGTCATCAGCAAGCTTAATACTAAAGAGCCTTTTTAAATCTCAGTGGAAGGTGAGGGGAGATGACGAGGCAATGATGGATGCCACTCATCCCAGATAATCATTAATCAATCCATTCAGCCATTCCCTCTGTCTGACATGTTGTCATATTGATTTAGAGGCCATCAATAATGGAGTTATAGGGCTGGTCAAACAGATTAAAGCTCATTAGATGGTCTCATGGCAGATTGCCCATAAGGCAGGCATTCGGTGGTCACTGAAGCGCTGTTGTCTCTCACAGTCTCACAGCACACATACATCTCCTTACAGCAGTAGTATCTTACCATCTCAACATCTGAAACAGGTCCAAAGCTGGTGACAAATATGTCTGTCTTCACCTCTGTGACGCCACCTGCAACAGTATTTTAAAGTTATACAACGCAAGACAAGGTTTATCTTAAATGTCTTTAGTCGGACAAGGTTTTAGGATTTAAAGTTACCTCCAGATCCAGGTCGCAATCTGTTGTCGTATCCATCCAAAAGTCGATCCAAAATGCGAGTGATGTTGTCTGAGTTAATCTTTTCATTTCCACTTACATTACCAAGACTGCAGAGAAACAAAAAGTTAACCTCCCAGGCTGACTGTACTCTGACAAATGCTCAAGCTGAGAGGGAAGACTTACCTTATCCAGCAGAGAAAAGTAATTAAAGCTGATGTCAAGACGGCCATCCTGTGCAGCATGTATCACAAAATTCAACTCTTTGAACAACGCATACTTAATAAAAATGTCTGTGAATAGAGTATAAGAAAATAAGACTCAGGACTTCAGTGGTGTCGTTAAACTGACTGGTAGGCATATGTAAGGACACAGGAGGCACTAAGGCAGGACCAGTAATCTAATTAACAGATTAGTAAACCCACTCCATTTTTAGACAAACGGTGGATTCTGTGGGTTTCCTTTAAAGCCAAAGTTAAAAAATTTTAAACACAAATAAAAAAGTAAAAGATTTTAAAGAGAAAATTTACATTACAAAAAGAGAAAAAATGACCCACAGGGGGTCGTCGAAACGTGTATTTTTCTTGGTGTAGTTCCGTTATCGGACAGTAGGTGACACTGCAGCGTTGTTCACAACCGGAACTCCACACACGAGAGAAGAAGAAGAAGTTTGGATCGACATGGCGAGAGGAAAACAAATGCAGCAACATATTTAACAGGAGAAGTTCACAACAACGGGCACACATAAATAAATCGATAACTTCAGATTATTAAAGATTAACAGGCCGTCAGCATAACTTCTCTGCTGGCCGGGTAGTGTTGAGTTAGTCGGCCGGTGTGGAGCTGCAACATGTCAGTGCACTTCGAGGAGAGGAGCGGTGTGGTCCCCTGTAAGACACCCTGGGGCTCCTGGTACCAAACCATGGAGGAGGTTTTCATCGAGGTGGATGTGCCTCACGGGACGTCTGCGAAAGAGATCAAGTGCCGTTTGGGATCCAGAGATATCGAGCTGCACGTCAAAGGGGAGGAAATATTCAAGGTAAACTTCTGCAGGTGTATTTTTCCACAGGGGTCAGCAGTATGATGAGAGCGTGCAATTAAGAGCACGGATTAAAGTTTTCTGCATGAATACAAGCACACATGCATAACAGCACAAAACTATAGAGGAGACATAACTATTACACACAGAGGAGGCCACACAAAATGATGATGCCATTGTCCACAGTTGTTTTCCACTGAGGTCCAGATGAACTCACCAGAGGGAGCAGAAAAAGACGAGTCCTCCCATCCACATAGTGTCCAACCCCCAAAGATCACAGATTTCCACTGAGAAACAGAAGGAGGGTCTTCCTCCCACCCACTTTACCACAGTGGCTTTCCTTGCCAGCATTAAAAGCTGTTGAAGAGAGACATTTCCAAGCAGACACCAAAGTAAACGTACATATATTGACCTGTTGACATATTGCTGCACTGGTTTGTTGCATTCCTAGTGCAGTCGAGTACCTACATTTTTATATTTAAGACCGTTTGGTGAGGTTCCTGCTTCATACTGTAAATATAAGGCAAAATGTAGATACTATGTAGGATATTATAACTCAGATAAAGAGCACTGATTGTGTAACAGACAACTAAAAAGAAGTACAATACAATTTAAGATGAAAAAGGATAATAGAAAAAAAATATGTATAAGTGTTCTATACACTGTACAAGTGTGACAAGGCTGTGTCAAGTATATACAAGTATTTGAGAAGTCTGTAGTGATAGCAAGAGTAAAGGGACGTGTACACAGGGACAGATGTCTGTCAGAGGTCTGACAGTCACAGCACTCATGGTTGGTGGTGCATATTTGCAGACAGCAGTCCTTTCAGTCTGATGGGTCAGTGCAAAAAAAAAAACTGTTTTTAAGTCTGATGGTGCCAGCAGCTGGTACTCCTGACGGTAACAAAGAGAAGAGCATCATGTGAATTGAAAGTGAAAGCATAGCCAGTGAAATGCAGGATAGAACCTATGTTGATTCAGTTTTGTTCACATACCCACCGTCCCTCTGTCTCTCTGAGAAATGACCAGCAAGCGATGAAACATGTATTTCCAGTGTTTAGTTGTACATCCTCAGTATGAGCTGCTTAATCTGAGCTTTTCCTGCAGTGAGTCAGAAAGTCTGCTGTGAAAAAGGTGTACTGGACAATGTCCAAATGTCAAAGTGGTCCATTCATTAACATTTCCTGTTTCCTTTCAGCTGCAAAAGCTGGATTAATACCAACTTTAATGGCTTATTTCTTCATCTATGTCCATTCCGTCACCTTCACCAGATAAACAATGTGTGGAAGAACTCATAGTGTTAGTGTGAGCCCATATTAACTTCACAATCTGTCTTTTAGGGAAAGTTGTTTGACACAACCATGTCTGACGAGGCCACGTGGACACTAGGTGGGTTGCATACATCTAAGTAACAAAATATCTGCTGGATTAGTGTCCAAGATGTAAAAGTAATGTAGTCTGTTTATTCATTAACACTTCCTCTTGCCGTCGTCTGGTACGCCAGTGAATTACTGGAGACTTGCCAGCTTCAAAACCTCTTGCTCCTTCCTGTTCACCTCTTTTTTTTTTCTGCTCAGAGGACAAGTGTCTCATCCGGATCATTCTCATGAAGACTAACAGAGAGGCGGGGAACTGCTGGTCCTCCCTGCTGGAGGGGGAGTATTGTGCGAATGCCTGGGTCCAGGACCAGATGCAGAGAAAGCTCACACTGGAGAGGTTCCAGCGGGAGGTTAGTTTGATTAAGTGCCATCTGAAGGGTCACAGGGTGTGTTGCCAAGACATTATTAGAAGTTATCAGATGCCCACTTGTCTCAGTCTGCACACGGCTACACCAACGGAATAGATATTGCTTTATAATCAAGTAAAGGGCTCATAAGATTTATGCATTGCCAAAACCAAAAAATGTCTTCGGCTGGTTTCTATTTGGTAACAATGAAGTTATATATGTTAGTAAGTCATTAATAAATGCTCATGGACTTTTCACTTTCTAAGCCATCAAGACTGCAGTTGCTAAAACAATGCTAATGTATGGAATTAGATCTAAATGATCTGCAGCACTTTTATAGAGATAACTGGTTAAACAGTCCTAGAGGTTGTTCTTATTAACTGTTCTATGAAGCGTTATTGAATTATTTTCAATTATTAAGGCCAGTATTTAAACCTTATAAACGACTAATAGTGTGCTTTGTTAGGAAAGCGGAAACACCTGATAGAAATGACATGTCTTTGCAGAAAAAAAAAAACAACTTTTTGGGGGGAATATTGAGATTATTGAGACTTGGTTTCCAAGTTTCTGCTAGTCTTGAGAAGTGGCAACAGGTTCCCTGCAAATGAATGAATGAATGAATTTTATTTCCTCTTTACCAGAATCCTGGATTTGACTTCAGCGGAGCAGAGATCTCTGGGAATTTTGCTGGTGGTGGTCCAGATTTTTCCAGTTTACAGAAGTGACTGATGCCATGATGTCTAATGAACAATACAAAGGACATCCATAAGCAGCAGTGACTTCAACAGATCTTCTGCGAGGAGAAGTCAAAGATTTGCCCTCTGAAAAACTCAAATCCTGGGAGACTTTGATACTTTTCAGAGCAGCCTTTTGATCTGGCTTGTCTTGGCTGTGAAGGACGATTTGGCAAGTTGCAGGGCTCATCATACAAGCAGAACAAGAGTTGATGTGAACTGTCCTGTGAGATGTGTCGTCTTTTAACAATGAGACCAATACACACAGCAATAGCTTTTCAATAAAGTTTTATTGAAAGGTACAAGTCTATAGGTTAGCCAGATGGTGTGTTCAATTAGCCATTTTGAATTTGAGAACACATTTTTGACACTAAAGAAACTTAAACTCGACAGGGAAACTGGCAAAGAAAATGCAATACACATTCCAATCCACATTTCCACTGCAATGACCAATTTTTTTTTAGTGTTCTCTGCATAATTGACAACTTGAAATCAATTGATACATGTGGTGCTTCACTCTGTGTACACAAATCAAGAATCTATGAAAACGACTCATCTGTAACCACTCGTAACGTTTCATCTCTAACAGCATGGTTAGCCATATATGACGGGATCGTCATTAGCCTCACTTCACCGGAGAAAACCGGAGTTCCCGCGCCGTATCAAAATAAAAAACAAAAAAAATCATCACCTTAGGTAGGAGTGTGCATTCAGGACAGTTTCGCAACCTAGGGTGGGAGTTAAGGATTTTGGGCCCGATTTCTTGGTTCCATTTTTGCTGTTCACAAAATCCTTCTCCCTCCTCTTCCACATGGTGGACTGAGGACCTAGGTGGTTCTATACTTATTTGCTTAAAACCAGCAACCCGTTCCAGGAAATACCAAACACCTTGGTACGGATTTAAACAAGAACATACTGTACACTTGTGCAAGCAACTCAACCAGGAAAGTAAAACTTAGCAGGATGGTAGTAGATAAACCTTTCTAACAAAGCATTACTTGTCATTGGGGCAAGATAATTTGCAGCGTGCTTGATCAATGTAAGATGACAAACAAACTTCAGGAAAACTGTTACATTTTGAGCTTTTCCTTAAAGAACCCCATCAACACAGATGAAGCTCTGTAAGGAAAATAGCCAGAGACATACGTAGGTGATCATACAGCAAGAAAGTCACCCCAATCAGAACTAAGATTTGGGGGACAGGTGTAATTTTCCCCTGCATGTATGGTCACCTATTCGTACCTCCAGGTTTAATAAGCTGACTCAGGTATGGTGGGAAGATGAGTGATCTTGTAGTAGCTGTGCTTCAGCTGACGTGCAGTTCTTCCCGAAATAGTCCAGCGAAGCCTCTGGGTGTTAGGCCTGGAGCACCTGGTGGTGGCATATTCAGCCAGGCATTTTCCAACCAGCTCCCGCACACAAACCAGGTCCCCATCTTTGATCTGCACAGGACAAACATACAAGGAAAAAAAATGTCTGTCAATGTCTGTCCCATATCTTAATGGCACCCAATTACCACAGATCCTAATATTAAGCAATCGTTGGCTTAGTCCTAACTAAACAAAGCTACACTCTACAACTCTGTGAACACAGATTTTTAAAAATAGTTGTACTCACGTTCAGCAGCTGCTGTAGACTTTTCAGGGCCTCTGGTATTTTATCAGTGTGCTCAGGGTCATGTTGTTCCTGGGCCTCGTAACACAGGAGAGCCATGGCAAGCAAAGATGGCTGTAGAGACACAGAGTAGATTATTAATCACAAAAAACTGCAAACATTGTAAATATGTTCAGTAAGAAGACATAGAAAGACATAGAAAACATTTTAAAGATGAATATGCCTAACAGACGAACTTCTTTATACCTGAACTACCACTACTACCATTACTATGCTAAATGACGCTGTATGATCTTTTATCAACTCGTATGCAAAGTGGAACTGTTTCGTACAGTACAGTATACGTGCAACTGGAAATATGCTGTCTTTTAAAATGTTGACAAACCAGCAGGCCTACCTTAATTTTGGAGAAAACAAATGAGCAGTGACAGGCTTTCAGCTGAGCCTCCAGTCTCTCAAGGCTCAGTATCTTCTTGCTGTAAAAAGGAAACACTTTTAGTGACAAGATAACAACTTATATCTAAGGGAGCGAGAGATTCAGAGACATCAATCTGAACAATTCATTTTTATGTTTTTTTCAAGTACAAAAGTTTAAAACAGGTTCATCATTATCTTTCTAACTTGTCACAATGTCTAACAATCTGCATGACTTCAAAAAGGACTGTGCCTGTTGGCCTTTAAAATATTTTTGGCTAGATTCTCTATGAAGCCAAATATGAGAAGACACATTTTAATAGAGTAAGTATAATCTTGTTGAGTCATGTTTCAGCCCTGCAGCTTGATGTGACCATCTGTCCTTACCTCTCAGCATCGAGCTGCTCCTGGATGTGGCTGTGAAAGAGGCGGAGAAAGCGGAGGGCTGTGGGGGCCTTCACCTTCCAGTAGAGCTTCTCCATGATGATCTTCTCCATCCTCATCATGTCGGACACCGTGAAGCGATTCTGACTGATGCGGATCAAATCGTTGGCCAGTGGCACGTTCTTCTCCTCCTCTGAGGACTTAATGGCAATGTAGAAGCAGCATAGGCCCACACAGGACAGGTGCTTTGGCTGAATCTGTGGAAGACATGGAAAAGAAATTAGATCAAAGAACCTTTTTTTTCTTTAAAAAAAGATGTACTTTCTATGTATTGTGTATTTACAAACCTTCATTACAGACAGGAATCGATCCAGCAAGCTGATGGCCAGCGAGAAGGTGTCCGAGCTGAAACCAAAGAACCTGGTCAGAGAGAGCAGGTCCTTCACCTCCAGCTCCCTCAGCCTGGTGGTCATTCTGAGGCCGTTGTCCTGGGAGCTCTCAATGAGCCTCAAACCGCTCAGCTTTGGTTGGTATCGGCCCTCGAGATCTGTCAGGGCCTTTAGCTGTACTGCAAAGGGCAGTGCTCCAGGTGCTGTCACTGTGTCAATCATCTGTGGAGATACAGCTGAATATTAACGACAAACATAAAACCTGAATGACTATCTACACATATTAGTGCTGAAATGATTAGTCACAAGTAACATCTTAAAACTACAACTATAGGTGTTTGATGCATGTCTGGAGAAGCTTAGGTTGAAACACTGTGAGTCTCCATTAAACACAAAGAACAATTTGGATACGATGGCCAAGCCTGTAGGGACATTCACCGTTTCACTTTGCCATCACAGTCAAATGAGTTAGCAATTTGCATGTGTGAAGATCAGAAAGACAGCCGTGACACAAGATAACCAAATCGCAGACACATCAACTCTCCGCTGTAATTTACATTATTGCAAACTACTAAGAAGAATATATAAAACACAATCACAAGACATCTAACAGATGTTAACTCACTATATAACAAGGACCTAAGGGACATTTTGTTAGAGTTGTGCACTGTTCATAATGTAAAACTAATGTAGTTTACTCGTGATAATGGATCTGATTAGGGATATGTATTGCTCAGGAGTATGTGAGACGTGGTGGAGTGTTTCCAAACTTGTAGGTTAACGTTATCAAGTAACAAGCCTTCCCCCAACAGCTGTCATTGAACTGGACTGGACTGGACTGGGGTACATAACTGGGATAACCCACATAACAGGGGACATGTCAAACAAAGTTCAGGACAATTTATAATAGTGTTTTATCATGTTTAGGTGAATACAAGCCTCCTGGGTATATGTTTTATGAACACTGTAGACAGTCTGAGGACAGTTTAAGGCTTTATGCCGAAGGCCGTTCATGAGGCAGGGCAGGACCTGCGTCATGTCGGGACATGTCCCTGCCATACACACCAACGGAGAGCTAACGCAGAGCCTAACGACAACAACAAACCCAAGTTACACGACACAGATAAAACCACCAAACTGTGGCTTAAAACCACGACACACAACACGGCCGGTGTTGAGTTAATAACGTTATGATTCGTGAAGTTAGAGACAAACTAAAGTGGCGTTAACGACGTAACCGTTAGCTTAGCAACAGCCGCTAACTGCCGGTTTTCAGCGTTATCAGTGTTAGTTTAGTTACTTTAAAGCTACAAACAGCAACATTACGACACGTTTTGAGACGCCTAAACACAAAACAACACTTAAAAGTAGACATGTGGTTATTAAACACGATATATAAGGAAGATTGGTTGACTTACCTTGGCTCAAGTTAACGTTGCTTTTGATGTGATGAAAATTTTTCAAAAACGCGAGTGAAAAAGAGTTTTTAAAACACAAAAAATGAAGTGTACGTATGAACTTTCACTAAAGAAAGTTTTAAGCATAGGTTTATGTCTGCCTATGCACACCCCCCTACCCTTGGCGTAAGGCGATGGGGAAAAGGACAGTTCAGGTTTTAATGCGGGCATAAAACCATGCCCATGACCAAACATGGTGAGCTTTCATTGGTCACAGACGAATGACGTTATTGATTCTGGGTTTCAATTGGTTATGCGTCTAGTCGTTCACAATTAAGGCCCGCCCTACAGAGGCTGCAGGGCCAATCACAGTTTAGTAGGAGGCGGGACCTGATCTCTGCTGTGTCTCTTGCTATGTTGACAATAAATTATTAAACTTAAAACAGCAAAACCACAATGAAACGGCAAAAATATTACAATAGGAACGGACATAGTTTAATGTATTGACTATTTTTGGGTTAAATAAAATTGAAAAAATAAATAAAACAAAATAAAATAATAGAAGCTAAATAGAAAAACAAACAGCAAAACTATTCATGAATTTTCTGGAAAACATCTTTCTTAAAATTTCATATCCCGTTTGTTTTCATAGGCCAGGCATTATCACACTATGCTGTCTCTTGTTCTTTCTAAATGGCTGCTTGCTGGCAGGTTTCTGGAACAGTCTGGAAGGAAGCTGAACCTGCTGAGACCACAGCTTACCACAACCTGTCCTCTGTTGACCTTGTATAACTAAAAACGTACAATTATGGAGAGAACGAGGCACGTTTTCAATAAAGTAACTCTTTATTACATCAGGATATACAAATCCGCAAGAAGGCCCCACACGGACCCACCATATAGATCAATTAACAATAAGAGATTTAATCCTGAATTTATATTTATCCAGTTTTTTCCATGTAACAGCAGTATATATGATTTCTGCAGTTTAAAACTATAAAATAATTTTTACTAGATCTTTCTGACACAACATAAGGGCTGACATGTATGATAGAGATAACTATTACAATGGTTAAAGATAGTATTTGTACTATGACTCATTTAAAGTGCTTTTAAATCATAATGTACAATGCGTACAACATTTAACAGCAATATCATGTCACTTTATAATATATATTTCACAGTGTAAATTGTCATCAGTCAAAAACTACAAGCATAACATGACAGATGAAAGAAGACTTAGCACATTTAGTACAAAAACTGAGGTTTTGGCAATGAATATCTTTTACTACTATTCTGAATGAAGGTTAGGAGCCATGCAGAGACCATGCTACAGAGCGCTGCTTAAAAGCTTAAAGGAGTTTAGTAGACATGGAAGACTTCAGGCCGACTCACTTCCAGAGATGTTAAGTGCATTTCTAGAAAATTCACATTGTAAAAATAATACACTTGATTGTTAGTCTGTGATCTTTTGACGTGGTAGAAAGTCTTCTAATTCAAATTCCTTCCTGAGGTTAAGGAGCACGCAGATGGAAGACTAAAGAAGCTATGAAAGGGAAAGAAAAACCATGTCATTCATCATAAAAAGCGACTCTACATATTCATTAAGGGCACCAGACAAACCTCAACAAGATCTGAAACACAAAAACTTAGTGCAAAGGAGAATAATAAGCATTTTGTTATTTATTCTGTTTGCTGCATCTGACTGAAGGCAAAAACAACAAAACAGGTACTTGAATTAAAAGGATGATGCTTTTAATCAATATAAAACCATGTTTTGTTAGATCATGATGACAACGAATGTGTTATGAAATGCTTTGAATCACACAAATGACTGACGATGAGCTGACCAACAGATGAACTGATGCCATGTTTGGTTTCATCATTTATTATTTATTTCAGTATGAATGAACGCAAAATATTTGACTCATTGTAAATTTTTCTTTATAACTTTGCATAGAATGGCGTCAGACAGTTAAATTATCTTACCTCAAGTTATCCACAATTTAAAAAAAACAATTATCAACATATGAAGTGCATTGTTAGACATTCAATCTTTCCCTACTGGAGATTATTCAACTTGTGAATAACTTTAATACAAAACATAACTCACAACCATCAGTTAAACTCAGTTATTAGTGAAGGTCTCCTGTTATATTCCATTAAGTTTTCTCACCGAGAAACAGAGACTCAGATTTACAACAGGAGATGAATACACATTCATGGGCAGGAACATAAAACAACACAAGCTACATGTTATGAAAACAATCCATGGATTGTGTGTCTAGCAGAGTCAGCATTAGGGACAAATTAAACACACTGAGCAAAGCTACCTTTTTGATCCATGAGTACACAGCGGCTCATAGCCATCACATTATTCAGGCTCACATACGTGCATTGTCATTGTGATGCTATATCCACACATACAGTGTCAGGAAGTAATGACAGATATGACAGTCTCTTTTTTTTCCCCCATGCTCACGGCAGACACATTCCTGGTTCCCCCTGATGTTTGATCCATAAATCAACTGAAAGGGGAAAAGAAATAAGACAAATGTATGGAAAAAGGAAAAGAAATGAAGGAAGTGAAATGAAGGATTTGAGGTGTGGTAGAACTCAAAAAGTATAAATGAATGAAATGGGAATGTAACAGTGGTTGGGTTGTAACGCCTTTAAGCATCCATTTCCTTGCCATATGCTTGCATTTTAGGCAATGTTCAGAGGCAAATTTAATTTAATTTAAATTAAATCAGATTGTTTAAAAGATGTAAAGCAGAAATCAGAAATCAGATTTAAACCAAATTTGTGGAGATGTTTCTCAGTCTGATCACTCAATTTCAGGGTTTAAACTGTCTTTAAAGTCATATCCAAGAAGACCCATAACACATAGACCATGTCCATACGACACATAACCACCCATGACTGTACTGCCAAAAATAGCTGCATAAAAATCGACTTTTTCCTGTCACTAATGCTGTTTGGTGAGACAGAGAATCTCTATATGTGGAGACTGTTTTTCTTGCACCCTGGAAAAATGAACCACCCACAGCAGATAAATGAATCCAGCCTTTCACTTGCAATGGACCGGCTGCACAGCAGACATTTTGGCATGTCATAGTACATTCAAAGGTGTAATTCAATTTATTTTATGACACTTTCCATATAGAGCAGATCTAGTATTAATGATGTCCTACTATGGTGGGTGCTGTTTCCCTGCCACTGTTACTGGGACACTGAGCCCTGGTTACTGTGATTTTCCTGCTGTGACAAGTCAAACTGTCTGCTGTGCAACCGGCCCATTTGAACAATTCAGGTATACGTGAACAAAGCCTGGCCATAAACGTTTGACTTACCCATATATATTTTCAACACCTGAAAGTTTAATATTCCTTAGCTTAGAGTCGTTGATGTGACACATTTTGGGCATTAAATCATTATGTGCATATATAGAGTGTATGTAGCTGTTCTTGCATTTTTAAATATGTAATAATTTATTTCGTGTTTTTTTCTAAAATAGGGCTACACACCGGCTAAATTGTCAGCTACATTAAAATCCTGTTAAAATCACATCTTTGGCCTTGTGTAGCATTATGCTGGCCTAATGCCGGATGATACTCTTAATGTCTTCACCCACACAGCACTGAAGCCAGAACAAGCTGCTATTAATACCGAACATTTGTGAAGGAGCTATGGTTTAATTTAATCACATTTGTCCCTATTTTACTAATCACGGAGACAGCTTTGTGGGTATTCAAGGCCAATCTCGAGCTTCAAACTGTGTATGTAAGTTCTGAGCGTCCATAATCTCTCCTGACATATAATGTTCCCACCTGCAGAAATGATTACGGCTCTACGTGGGGCGTCTGAGTATCATCTGCACTGCACATGGCGTGAGCATCGGTGAGACCGGTCGAATGTAAACAGTACCCCTGCCTGAGATACAGTCTGGCAGGTCAGCCCGCAGAGAAATAAGCATCAAGCTGCGTCATGCAAGCTGTGACCCTTCCTACTATGTCTGGGCACACAGTGTCAGTCTGAATCTGTCCCTGTATCAGTTTCTGAGCCAACATGGCTTCTGGGAAAGATAACACTATCTCATTAATCACATTGTACACCTCCCCCACTGTCTAATCAACTCCACATGGACCGGCTCAGAGAGCACACGTCCTTGGTTGGCGAATATAATGTATGTGTGACATTTAACAGTTATCCTCGAATAGTTCGAGTGTTATTATTTAGCAGCATTAACAGTTGCTCCGACAACCAAATCAAATGCATACATACAGAAAAGCAGACTTACTTCTTCTTGTCCTTGTCCTTCTTGAATGGTTGCGAGCAGCCTTGGAGAGCCTGTCCCATGAGTGTCTCAGCTGCAACCTTTCTTCTATTGAAGGAATTCATCTCCTCCTCCAGCTCTCGTCTTTTCTCCTCCAGATTCTTCTTCTCATCCTGATGCATCCGCTTGAGCTGCTCAAACCTATCGTGAAGCTAGAGATGACGGTAGGGAGGCGATGTGAGACAAACCAACATGACGTATTCTTTCGATGAATAGTATCTTATGGTGGCGTCAGTCCTCACCTCTTTCTCCTTTTCTTTCAGCTCAGCCTCTGTCTCCTTCACTTTGTTGACAAACATCTGTCTCATTTCTTCCTCTTTGCGCTGCAGATCCATGAGGAACTCTCTCCTCTTGGCTTCGTATGTCTCCTGAAGGCTAAAGATCAACAATGTAAAAACAGGTCAGGTGTTAAGGTCAGTCTAATACCTCTTTTTGGACAGGATTAGTGTCCAGGAGTTGTTTGCTCCAGCTATTTCTAAGTTCAGATTTATTTTAGCTGTAACATAAATGTTGTTGTGCTGTTAACTTTCTGCTTTAAACAAATACAGCTTGTTTCTAACTCTCTTTTCTCTCTTTTTCTTTAGTTAAAGTCTTTAGTTAAGTCTTTAGTTTAGTTAGTTTAGTCTTCTATTTCACAAATTCATCTTCCTGTTTTCTTTTTCTGTCTTGGAGGATATTAAATCATTTTATCTATTCTCTTTTTCCCAAACATTTGAGAGATTTTGTGTGTGGTGGTGCCTCTTCGGTGTTATTTGACAAAGTCATATTCACAAAATACACAAAGCACAGCAGCTCAGTCAGAGCATTGTGTATGCTCTTGTACGGACAGAAAGTTACCTAATCTTCCCTGGAGAAATGAACCCATCCGAACACTATTCAGATTCAGTTAATTCATTTATATTTCACCAAATCATATGAACATGGATTTGTATGTGCTGTTTATCAATAAAAGCTTTTTAAAGCCTGTAACATCATGACAGAGGGCAGGATTTTTTTATGTTTCGCAGATGCATTACATCACTTCTGTCCCTAAGTTCACCTGAACGACTGGCTGTCCGGGTCGGTGTCCTTGAAGCCCATCTCCTCCAGCTTGCAGCGACGGTAGAGCTCATAGTGTCGGGCGTGCGTTTGCTCTCGGAGATCCTCCATGTTCACGCGCAGTAACATCTCCCTCAGTTTCACAAAATCACAATGGTTTTCATTCTCCACTGAGGACAAAAAAAGAAGCTTGATCATTGATAAATGATGACTCTACCCTACTGAGAATCATGACATCGTGTTTATTTCTCAACTGCTAAACTAATAATAGTTTAGCAGCAGGCCTCTGAATGAACAGATGATGCTTGTCAAATCAGTTCAGCGTACTCACCTTGTACTGATCCCCAGGGGTAAATCCTTGCTTTCACCATCTTATTTCCAACTTTAACATCTTCTACGCTTCCAACCACAGCAAAGGGAAGATGAGTCTGTAATATAAAGATGTGACTACAATACGTTAAGTCTGGATTCACATCATGGCTGATATCGTGCTACTAAAGTTCCCCTTATTGTTCTATAAGTGCTATAACACCAAAAGATAGGAGAAGAATATAGTTGCAGAGAAATAATCCTTCAAAATGGTCTTGCAAAATGCATACTCTCCTGTAAAACACATAGTGTATTGTGTTACGTGTTACGTGGACTCACATTCATGGAGGAGTTGATCTCTGCAACAGCTTCATCCTCGGTAGGAAACTGATAAATCTGCACTCCATTACTGACCAGCTCACTCATTATCTTGATCTTTAACTTGTCCAGTTCACTCTTGGATACCGTGTCTGCTTTTGCAATAACAGGGATGATGTTCACCTGCATGGAAACAAACAAACATAATATTAGTGCCGGACTGAGGAATTGGTGAATAACATTGTGCTGGACTTTGTAGTCACTTTGCTGTCCAGTTTCTTCATTGTGACGAGATCCAGAGACTTCAGGGAGTGTCCGGTGGGAGCGATGAAGTACAGGCAGATGTGGATTCTTGTGTCGTGACAGTTGAACAAGGAGCGTTTAATTTTCAACTCCTCTTCAAGGTACTTCTCAAACTGGGCATCGATATACTCAAGAATGGGTTTATAGCTGCACAGACACAGACACATGAAACATGAGCATCATTAAGTTATCCTTCCATTTATGAATTGCATCTCAACTTTTTTGCTTGAGAGACATGCTAGTATCCAAGTTACAAACTCGTCTTGGGGCCAAAGAATGCCCGCTTTTTTTTAAACTCCCTGCAGTTGGAGCGCCCAAATGTCTATTGAGATTACATTAGTTCCACCAGTCATTCCCATATTCCCTTTCTTCCCTTCCAATTCGCCTGCCAGAAACAGGCCAGATCTCTTTCTCAATCCCATAGTGCGTAAGTGTGTTGGCTGAAGTACCAGAGCAAGCAGGGGAAATGATGAATAGCTGGTGCTGATCTAACCAAGAGTAGTTTCTATTGCTAGCTCTGTGAATTTTTTAAAAGGTCAGCATCAAAACAGCACTGAATAGTTCTGTAGCATGATTTCTAGAACATTTTAATAACATTAGATGTTTTTCTTCCTTTCTGCAGGACATTATTTTCCATTTTTTCAGTCTGGGTAGCCGTCAGTCTGACTAAAACTCTAAGAAACATCTGCATAAATCTATACCTTTCTTCTTTGTTGATCTGGTCTCCAAACCCTACAGTATGCACGACGGTCAGCTTGAGGTTGACATTGCTCTCCTGCAGATCATACGTTTGAGGGCGCAGCTGTACCTTGCTCTCATAGTGGCTGACTTCCTCATTTTCAAATGTTGTATTGAAAAGAGTGTTCATTAACGTTGACTTGCCAATCCCAGTCTCGCCTTAAAAAGGTAGAAACATAAAATGTTGCATGGTGAGATGAAGGAAAATCTAATAATGCCCCTAACATCACATGAATGCATGTTGCCCTCAGACATACCTACACAGAGGATGTTAAAGCAGAATCCCTGCGCAACTGATTTACTGACCAACTGGTCTGGAAGACTGTCGAACCCCACATGACCTCCGAGCTCAAGGGTTCGCTTTTCTTCATTCTGAGGAATTTGGAAACAGACAAGACGAAGATAACATTTGGATAAATTACTTACATATCAGCAATATCTCATCATATTCACTTTATATCTCTGAATATGAAAAAAAAATCAACAACAACCAACATCATTAACGTGGTGAGGTTAAAAAGGGCTTTATGTCATCCCCACATTCTGCTTTCAAGCTTAAAAGCATTTTTTGCTAATGAGGTCATCTCTCTCTCTCTATCTCTCTCTCTCTCTCTTCCACTTAACACGCTGAGTAGTCCAACCTACAAAAAGGTTTAATGAAAGGTGATTTCTGCCTAAATAAGACTTGAGCCCATTCAAGAGCTTCATAATATAAAGATCTGAGCTCACAGGACAGCTTGGAATTCTTGTAAGGGACCATTACAACAAAAAAATGGGCATGTTCACCTGCCAAAAATTGTTTGAAGGCCAAATGCAATTAATGAAAGGTGATTTCTGCCTAAATATGACATGATCTCATTCAAGAGCTTCATATTATAAAGATCTGAGCTCACATGACAGCTTGGAATTCTTGTAAGGGACCATCAGAACAAAAAATGGGCATTTTCACCTGCCAAAAATGGGCATTTTCACTTGCCAAAAACTGATTGAAGGCCAAATGCAGTTAATGAAAGGTGATTTCTGCCTAAATATGACATGATCTCATTCAAGAGCTTCATATTATAAAGATCTGAGCTCACATGACAGCTTGGAATTCTTGTAAGGGACCATCAGAACAAAAAATGGGCATTTTCACCTGCCAAAAATGGGCATTTTCACTTGCCAAAAATTGATTGAAGGCCAAATGCAGTTAATGAAAGGTGATTTCTGCCTAAATATGACATGATCTCATTCAAGAGCTTCATATTATAAAGATCTGAGCTCACAGGACAGCTTGGAATTCTGGTAAGGGACCATTACAACAAAAAATGGGCATTTTCACCTGCCAAAAATTGATGGAAGGCATTTCCACTTGCCAAAAATTGATTGAAGGCCAAATGCAGTTAATGAAAGGTGATTTCTGCCTAAATATGACATTATCACATTCAAGAGCTTCATAATATGAAGATCTGAGCTCACAGGACAGCTTGGAATTCTTGTAAGGGACCATCAGAACAAAAAATGGGCATTTTCACTTGCCAAAAATTGATTGAAGGCATTTTCACTTGCCAAAAATTGATTGAAGGCCAAATGCAGTTAATGAAAGGTGATTTCTGCCTAAATATGACATGATCTCATTCAAGAGCTTCATATTATAAAGATCTGAGCTCACATGACAGCTTGGAATTCTTGTAAGGGACCATCAGAACAAAAAATGGGCATTTTCACCTGCCAAAAATGGGCATTTTCACTTGCCAAAAATTGATTGAAGGCCAAATGCAGTTAATGAAAGGTGATTTCTGCCTAAATATGACATGATCTCATTCAAGAGCTTCATATTATAAAGATCTGAGCTCACAGGACAGCTTGGAATTCTTGTAAGGGACCATCAGAACAAAAAATGGGCATTTTCACCTGCCAAAAATGGGCATTTCCACTTGCCCAAAATTGATTGAAGGCCAAATGCAGTTAATGAAAGGTGATTTCTGCCTAAATATGACATGATCTCATTCAAGAGCTTCATATTATAAAGATCTGAGCTCACATGACAGCTTGGAATTCTTGTAAGGCACCATTACAACAAGAAATGGGCATTTTCACCAGCCAAAAATTGATTGAAGGCATTTCGACTTGCCAAAAATTGATTGAAGGCC
The DNA here is from genome assembly GCA_023373845.1 of Nibea coibor. Lineage (NCBI taxonomy): Eukaryota > Metazoa > Chordata > Actinopteri > Sciaenidae > Nibea > Nibea coibor. The sequence goes on along the minus strand of CM041739.1, from coordinate 10,926,753 downwards.
AAATGCAGTTAATGAAAGGTGATTTCTGCCTAAATATGACATTATCACATTCAAGAACTTCATAATATGAAGATCTGAGCTCACATGACAGCTTGGAATTCTTGTAAGGGACCATCAGAACAAAAAATGGGCATTTTCACCTGCCAAAAATGGGCATTTTCACTTGCCAAAAATTGATTGAAGGCCAAATGCAGTTAATGAAAGGTGATTTCTGCCTAAATATGACATGATCTCATTCAAGAGCTTCATATTATAAAGATCTAAGCTCAGATGACAGCTTGGAATTCTTGTAAGGGACCATTACAACAAAAAATGGGCATTTTCACTTACCAAAAATTGATTGAAGGCCAAATGCAGTTAATGAAAGGTGATTTCTGCCTAAATATGACATTATCTAATTAAAGAGCTTCATAATATGAAGATCTGAGCTCACATGACAGCTTGGAATTCTTGTAAGGGACCATCACAACAAAAAATGGGCATTTTCACCTGCCAAAAATGGGCATTTTCACTTGCCAAAAATTGATTGAAGGCCAAATGCAGTTAATGAAAGGTGATTTCTGCCTAAATATGACATTATCACATTCAAGAGCTTCATATTATAAAGATCTGAGCTCACATGACAGCTTGGAATTCTTGTAAGGGACCATTACAACAAAAAATGGGCATTTTCACCTGCCAAAAATTGATTGAAGGCATTTCCACTTGCCAAAAATTGATTGAAGGCCAAATGCAGTTAATGAAAGGTGATTTCTGCCTAAATATGATATTATCTAATTCAAGAGCTTCATAATATGAAGATCTGAGCTCACATGACAGCTTGGAATTCTTGTAAGGGACCATCAGAAAAAAAAATGGGCATTTTCACCTGCCCAAAATGGGCATTTTCACTTGCCAAAAATTGATTGAAGGCCAAATGCAGTTAATGAAAGGTGATTTCTGCCTAAATATGACATGATCTCATTCTAGAGCTTCATAATATGAAGATCTGAGCTCACAGGACAGCTTGGAATTCTTGTAGGGGACCATCAGAACAAAAAATGGGCATTTTCACCTGCCAAAAATGGGCATTTTCACTTGCCAAAAATTGATTGAAGGCCAAATGCAGTTAATGAAAGGTGATTTCTGCCTAAATATGACATGATCTCATTCAAGAGCTTCATATTATAAAGATCTGAGCTCACATGACAGCTTGGAATTCTTGTAAGGGACCATTACAACAAAAAATGGGCATTTTCACCAGCCCAAAATAGGCATTTTCACTTACCAAAAATTGATTGAAGGCCAAATGCAGTTAATGAAAGGTGATTTCTGCCTAAATATGACACAATCTCATTCAAGAGCTTCATATTATAAAGATCTGAGCTCACAGGACAGCTTGGAATTCTTGTAAGGGACCATTACAACAAAAAATGGGCATTTTCACCTGCCAAAAATTGATTGAAGGCATTTTCACTTGCCAAAAATTGATTGAAGGCCAAATGCAGTTAATGAAAGGTGATTTCTGCCTAAATATGACATGATCTCATTCTAGAGCTTCATAATATGAAGATCTGAGCTCACATGACAGCTTGGAATTCTTGTAAGGGACCATCAGAACAAAAAAATGGGCATTGTCACCTGCCCAAAATGGGCATTTTCACTTGCCAAAAATTGATTGAAGGCCAAATGCAGTTAATGAAAGGTGATTTCTGCCTAAATATGACACAATCTCATTCAAGAGCTTCATATTATAAAGAGCTGAGCTCACATGACAGCTTGGAATTCTTTTAAGGGACCATTACAACAAAAAATGGGCATTTTCACCAGCCAAAAATTGATTGAAGGCATTTTCACTTGCCAAAAATTGACTGAAGGCCAAATGCAGTTAATGAAAGGTGATTTCTGCCTAAATATGATATTATCTCATTCAAGAGCTTCATAATATGAAGATCTGAGCTCACAGGACAGCTTGGAATTCTTATAAGGGACCATCAGAACAAAAAATGGGCATTTTCACCTGCCAAAAATTGATTGAAGGCATTTTCACTTGCCAAAAATTGATTGAAGGCCAAATGCAGTTAATGAAAGGTGATTTCTGCCTAAATATGACATGATCTCATTCAAAAGCTTCATATTATAAAGATCTGAGCTCACATGACAGCTTGGAATTCTTGTAAGGCACCATCAGAAAAAAATGGGCATTTTCACCTGCCCAAAATGGGCATTTTCACTTGCCAAAAATTGATTGAAGGCCAAATGCAGTTAATGAAAGGTGATTTCCGCCTAAATATGACATGATCTCATTCAAGAGCTTCATATTATAAAGATCTGAGCTCACATGACAGCTTGGAATTCTTGTAAGGCACCATCAGAAAAAAAATGGGCATTTTCACCTGCCCAAAATGGGCATTTTCACTTGCCAAAAATTGATTGAAGGCCAAATGCAGTTAATGAAATGTGATTTCTGCCTAAATATGACATGATCTCATTCAAGAGCTTCATATTATAAAGATCTGAGCTCACATGACAGCTTGGAATTCTTGTAAGGCACCATTACAACAAAAAATGGGCATTTTCACCTGCCAAAAATTGATTGAAGGCATTTTCACTTGCCAAAAATTGATTGAAGGCCAAATGCAGTTAATGAAAGGTGATTTCTGCCTAAATATGATATTATCTCATTCAAGAGCTTCATAATATGAAGATCTGAGCTCACAGGACAGCTTGGAATTCTTGTAAGGGACCATCAGAACAAAAAAATGGGCATTTTCACCTGCCCAAAATGGGCATTTCCACTTGCCAAAAATTGATTGAAGGCCAAATGCAGTTAATGAAAGGTGATTTCTGCCTAAATATGACATGATCTCATTCTAGAGCTTCATAATATGAAGATCTGAGCTCACATGACAGCTTGGAATTCTTGTAAGGGACCATCAGAACAAAAAAATGGGCATTGTCACCTGCCCAAAATGGGCATTTTCACTTGCCAAAAATTGACTGAAGGCCAAATGCAGTTAATGAAAGGTGATTTCTGCCTAAATATGATATTATCTCATTCAAGAGCTTCATATTATAAAGATCTGAGCTCACAGGACAGCTTGGAATTCTTGTAAGGGACCATCAGAACAAAAAATGGGCATTTTCACCTGCCAAAAATGGGCATTTCCACTTGCCCAAAATTGATTGAAGGCCAAATGCAGTTAATGAAAGGTGATTTCTGCCTAAATATGACATGATCTCATTCAAGAGCTTCATATTATAAAGATCTGAGCTCACATGACAGCTTGGAATTCTTGTAAGGCACCATTACAACAAGAAATGGGCATTTTCACCAGCCAAAAATTGATTGAAGGCATTTCCACTTGCCAAAAATTGATTGAAGGCCAAATGCAGTTAATGAAAGGTGATTTCTGCCTAAATATGACATTATCACATTCAAGAACTTCATAATATGAAGATCTGAGCTCACATGACAGCTTGGAATTCTTGTAAGGGACCATCAGAACAAAAAATGGGCATTTTCACCTGCCAAAAATGGGCATTTTCACTTGCCAAAAATTGATTGAAGGCCAAATGCAGTTAATGAAAGGTGATTTCTGCCTAAATATGACATGATCTCATTCAAGAGCTTCATATTATAAAGATCTAAGCTCAGATGACAGCTTGGAATTCTTGTAAGGGACCATTACAACAAAAAATGGGCATTTTCACTTACCAAAAATTGATTGAAGGCCAAATGCAGTTAATGAAAGGTGATTTCTGCCTAAATATGACATTATCTAATTCAAGAGCTTCATAATATGAAGATCTGAGCTCACATGACAGCTTGGAATTCTTGTAAGGGACCATCACAACAAAAAATGGGCATTTTCACCTGCCAAAAATGGGCATTTTCACTTGCCAAAAATTGATTGAAGGCCAAATGCAGTTAATGAAAGGTGATTTCTGCCTAAATATGACATGATCTCATTCTAGAGCTTCATAATATGAAGATCTGAGCTCACATGACAGCTTGGAATTCTTGTAAGGGACCATCAGAACAAAAAAATGGGCATTGTCACCTGCCCAAAATGGGCATTTTCACTTGCCAAAAATTGATTGAAGGCCAAATGCAGTTAATGAAAGGTGATTTCTGCCTAAATATGACATGATCTCATTCAAGAGCTTCATATTATAAAGATCTGAGCTCACATGACAGCTTGGAATTCCTGTAAGGGACCATTACAACAAAAAATGGGCATTTTCACCAGCCAAAAATTGATTGAAGGCATTTCCACTTGCCAAAAATTGATTGAAGGCCAAATTCAGTTAATGAAAGGTGATTTCTGCCTAAATATGACATGATCTCATTCTAGAGCTTCATAATATGAAGATCTGAGCTCACAGGACAGCTTGGAATTCTTGTAGGGGACCATCAGAACAAAAAATGGGCATTGTCACCTGCCCAAAATAGGCATTTTCACTTACCAAAAATTGATTGAAGGCCAAATGCAGTTAATGAAAGGTGATTTCTGCCTAAATATGACACAATCTCATTCAAGAGCTTCATATTATAAAGATCTGAGCTCACATGACAGCTTGGAATTCTTGTAAGGGACCATTACAACAAAAAATGGGCATTTTCACCTGCCAAAAATTGATTGAAGGCATTTTCACTTGCCAAAAATTGATTGAAGGCCAAATGCAGTTAATGAAAGGTGATTTCTGCCTAAATATGACATGATCTCATTCAAAAGCTTCATATTATAAAGATCTGAGCTCACATGACAGCTTGGAATTCTTGTAAGGCACCATCAGAAAAAAATGGGCACTTTCACCTGCCCAAAATGGGCATTTTCACTTGCCAAAAATTGATTGAAGGCCAAATGCAGTTAATGAAAGGTGATTTCCGCCTAAATATGACATGATCTCATTCAAGAGCTTCATATTATAAAGATCTGAGCTCACATGACAGCTTGGAATTCTTGTAAGGCACCATCAGAAAAAAAATGGGCATTTTCACCTGCCCAAAATGGGCATTTTCACTTGCCAAAAATTGATTGAAGGCCAAATGCAGTTAATGAAAGGTGATTTCTGCCTAAATATGACATGATCTCATTCAAGAGCTTCATATTATAAAGATCTGAGCTCACATGACAGCTTGGAATTCTTGTAAGGGACCATTACAACAAAAAATGGGCATTTTCACCTGCCCAAAATGGGCATTTTCACTTGCCAAAAATTGATTGAAGGCCAAATGCAGTTAATGAAATGTGATTTCTGCCTAAATATGACATGATCTCATTCAAGAGCTTCATATTATAAAGATCTGAGCTCACATGACAGCTTGGAATTCTTGTAAGGCACCATTACAACAAAAAATGGGCATTTTCACCTGCCAAAAATTGATTGAAGGCATTTTCACTTGCCAAAAATTGATTGAAGGCCAAATGCAGTTAATGAAAGGTGATTTCTGCCTAAATATGATATTATCTCATTCAAGAGCTTCATAATATGAAGATCTGAGCTCACAGGACAGCTTGGAATTCTTGTAAGGGACCATCAGAACAAAAAAATGGGCATTTTCACCTGCCCAAAATGGGCATTTCCACTTGCCAAAAATTGATTGAAGGCCAAATGCAGTTAATGAAAGGTGATTTCTGCCTAAATATGACATGATCTCATTCTAGAGCTTCATAATATGAAGATCTGAGCTCACATGACAGCTTGGAATTCTTGTAAGGGACCATCAGAACAAAAAAATGGGCATTGTCACCTGCCCAAAATGGGCATTTTCACTTGCCAAAAATTGACTGAAGGCCAAATGCAGTTAATGAAAGGTGATTTCTGCCTAAATATGATATTATCTCATTCAAGAGCTTCATAATATGAAGATCTGAGCTCACAGGACAGCTTGGAATTCTTATAAGGGACCATCAGAACAAAAAATGGGCATTTTCACCTGCCAAAAATTGATTGAAGGCATTTTCACTTGCCAAAAATTGATTGAAGGCCAAATGCAGTTAATGAAAGGTGATTTCTGCCTAAATATGACATGATCTCATTCAAAAGCTTCATATTATAAAGATCTGAGCTCACATGACAGCTTGGAATTCTTGTAAGGCACCATCAGAAAAAAATGGGCATTTTCACCTGCCCAAAATGGGCATTTTCACTTGCCAAAAATTGATTGAAGGCCAAATGCAGTTAATGAAAGGTGATTTCTGCCTAAATATGACATGATCTCATTCAAGAGCTTCATATTATAAAGATCTGAGCTCACAGGACAGCTTGGAATTCTTGTAAGGGACCATCAGAACAAAAAATGGGCATTTTCACCTGCCAAAAATGGGCATTTCCACTTGCCCAAAATTGATTGAAGGCCAAATGCAGTTAATGAAAGGTGATTTCTGCCTAAATATGACATGATCTCATTCAAGAGCTTCATATTATAAAGATCTGAGCTCACATGACAGCTTGGAATTCTTGTAAGGCACCATTACAACAAGAAATGGGCATTTTCACCAGCCAAAAATTGATTGAAGGCATTTCGACTTGCCAAAAATTGATTGAAGGCCAAATGCAGTTAATGAAAGGTGATTTCTGCCTAAATATGACATTATCACATTCAAGAACTTCATAATATGAAGATCTGAGCTCACATGACAGCTTGGAATTCTTGTAAGGGACCATCAGAACAAAAAATGGGCATTTTCACCTGCCAAAAATGGGCATTTTCACTTGCCAAAAATTGATTGAAGGCCAAATGCAGTTAATGAAAGGTGATTTCTGCCTAAATATGACATGATCTCATTCAAGAGCTTCATATTATAAAGATCTAAGCTCAGATGACAGCTTGGAATTCTTGTAAGGGACCATTACAACAAAAAATGGGCATTTTCACTTACCAAAAATTGATTGAAGGCCAAATGCAGTTAATGAAAGGTGATTTCTGCCTAAATATGACATTATCTAATTAAAGAGCTTCATAATATGAAGATCTGAGCTCACATGACAGCTTGGAATTCTTGTAAGGGACCATCACAACAAAAAATGGGCATTTTCACCTGCCAAAAATGGGCATTTTCACTTGCCAAAAATTGATTGAAGGCCAAATGCAGTTAATGAAAGGTGATTTCTGCCTAAATATGACATTATCACATTCAAGAGCTTCATATTATAAAGATCTGAGCTCACATGACAGCTTGGAATTCTTGTAAGGGACCATTACAACAAAAAATGGGCATTTTCACCTGCCAAAAATTGATTGAAGGCATTTCCACTTGCCAAAATTGATTGAAGGCCAAATGCAGTTAATGAAAGGTGATTTCTGCCTAAATATGATATTATCTAATTCAAGAGCTTCATAATATGAAGATCTGAGCTCACATGACAGCTTGGAATTCTTGTAAGGGACCATCAGAAAAAAAAATGGGCATTTTCACCTGCCCAAAATGGGCATTTTCACTTGCCAAAAATTGATTGAAGGCCAAATGCAGTTAATGAAAGGTGATTTCTGCCTAAATATGACATGATCTCATTCTAGAGCTTCATAATATGAAGATCTGAGCTCACAGGACAGCTTGGAATTCTTGTAGGGGACCATCAGAACAAAAAATGGGCATTTTCACCTGCCAAAAATGGGCATTTTCACTTGCCAAAAATTGATTGAAGGCCAAATGCAGTTAATGAAAGGTGATTTCTGCCTAAATATGACATGATCTCATTCAAGAGCTTCATATTATAAAGATCTGAGCTCACATGACAGCTTGGAATTCTTGTAAGGGACCATTACAACAAAAAATGGGCATTTTCACCAGCCCAAAATAGGCATTTTCACTTACCAAAAATTGATTGAAGGCCAAATGCAGTTAATGAAAGGTGATTTCTGCCTAAATATGACACAATCTCATTCAAGAGCTTCATATTATAAAGATCTGAGCTCACAGGACAGCTTGGAATTCTTGTAAGGGACCATTACAACAAAAAATGGGCATTTTCACCTGCCAAAAATTGATTGAAGGCATTTTCACTTGCCAAAAATTGATTGAAGGCCAAATGCAGTTAATGAAAGGTGATTTCTGCCTAAATATGACATGATCTCATTCTAGAGCTTCATAATATGAAGATCTGAGCTCACATGACAGCTTGGAATTCTTGTAAGGGACCATCAGAACAAAAAAATGGGCATTGTCACCTGCCCAAAATGGGCATTTTCACTTGCCAAAAATTGATTGAAGGCCAAATGCAGTTAATGAAAGGTGATTTCTGCCTAAATATGACACAATCTCATTCAAGAGCTTCATATTATAAAGAGCTGAGCTCACATGACAGCTTGGAATTCTTTTAAGGGACCATTACAACAAAAAATGGGCATTTTCACCAGCCAAAAATTGATTGAAGGCATTTTCACTTGCCAAAAATTGACTGAAGGCCAAATGCAGTTAATGAAAGGTGATTTCTGCCTAAATATGATATTATCTCATTCAAGAGCTTCATAATATGAAGATCTGAGCTCACAGGACAGCTTGGAATTCTTATAAGGGACCATCAGAACAAAAAATGGGCATTTTCACCTGCCAAAAATTGATTGAAGGCATTTTCACTTGCCAAAAATTGATTGAAGGCCAAATGCAGTTAATGAAAGGTGATTTCTGCCTAAATATGACATGATCTCATTCAAAAGCTTCATATTATAAAGATCTGAGCTCACATGACAGCTTGGAATTCTTGTAAGGCACCATCAGAAAAAAATGGGCATTTTCACCTGCCCAAAATGGGCATTTTCACTTGCCAAAAATTGATTGAAGGCCAAATGCAGTTAATGAAAGGTGATTTCCGCCTAAATATGACATGATCTCATTCAAGAGCTTCATATTATAAAGATCTGAGCTCACATGACAGCTTGGAATTCTTGTAAGGCACCATCAGAAAAAAAATGGGCATTTTCACCTGCCCAAAATGGGCATTTTCACTTGCCAAAAATTGATTGAAGGCCAAATGCAGTTAATGAAATGTGATTTCTGCCTAAATATGACATGATCTCATTCAAGAGCTTCATATTATAAAGATCTGAGCTCACATGACAGCTTGGAATTCTTGTAAGGCACCATTACAACAAAAAATGGGCATTTTCACCTGCCAAAAATTGATTGAAGGCATTTTCACTTGCCAAAAATTGATTGAAGGCCAAATGCAGTTAATGAAAGGTGATTTCTGCCTAAATATGATATTATCTCATTCAAGAGCTTCATAATATGAAGATCTGAGCTCACAGGACAGCTTGGAATTCTTGTAAGGGACCATCAGAACAAAAAAATGGGCATTTTCACCTGCCCAAAATGGGCATTTCCACTTGCCAAAAATTGATTGAAGGCCAAATGCAGTTAATGAAAGGTGATTTCTGCCTAAATATGACATGATCTCATTCTAGAGCTTCATAATATGAAGATCTGAGCTCACATGACAGCTTGGAATTCTTGTAAGGGACCATCAGAACAAAAAAATGGGCATTGTCACCTGCCCAAAATGGGCATTTTCACTTGCCAAAAATTGACTGAAGGCCAAATGCAGTTAATGAAAGGTGATTTCTGCCTAAATATGATATTATCTCATTCAAGAGCTTCATATTATAAAGATCTGAGCTCACAGGACAGCTTGGAATTCTTGTAAGGGACCATCAGAACAAAAAATGGGCATTTTCACCTGCCAAAAATGGGCATTTCCACTTGCCCAAAATTGATTGAAGGCCAAATGCAGTTAATGAAAGGTGATTTCTGCCTAAATATGACATGATCTCATTCAAGAGCTTCATATTATAAAGATCTGAGCTCACATGACAGCTTGGAATTCTTGTAAGGCACCATTACAACAAGAAATGGGCATTTTCACCAGCCAAAAATTGATTGAAGGCATTTCCACTTGCCAAAAATTGATTGAAGGCCAAATGCAGTTAATGAAAGGTGATTTCTGCCTAAATATGACATTATCACATTCAAGAACTTCATAATATGAAGATCTGAGCTCACATGACAGCTTGGAATTCTTGTAAGGGACCATCACAACAAAAAATGGGCATTTTCACCTGCCAAAAATGGGCATTTTCACTTGCCAAAAATTGATTGAAGGCCAAATGCAGTTAATGAAAGGTGATTTCTGCCTAAATATGACATGATCTCATTCAAGAGCTTCATATTATAAAGATCTAAGCTCAGATGACAGCTTAGAATTCTTGTAAGGGACCATTACAACAAAAAATGGGCATTTTCACTTACCAAAAATTGATTGAAGGCCAAATGCAGTTAATGAAAGGTGATTTCTGCCTAAATATGACATTATCTAATTCAAGAGCTTCATAATATGAAGATCTGAGCTCACATGACAGCTTGGAATTCTTGTAAGGGACCATCACAACAAAAAATGGGCATTTTCACCTGCCAAAAATGGGCATTTTCACTTGCCAAAAATTGATTGAAGGCCAAATGCAGTTAATGAAAGGTGATTTCTGCCTAAATATGACATTATCACATTCAAGAGCTTCATATTATAAAGATCTGAGCTCACATGACAGCTTGGAATTCTTGTAAGGGACCATTACAACAAAAAATGGGCATTTTCACCTGCCAAAAATTGATTGAACGCATTTCCACTTGCCAAAAATTGATTGAAGGCCAAATGCAGTTAATGAAAGGTGATTTCTGCCTAAATATGATATTATCTAATTCAAGAGCTTCATAATATGAAGATCTGAGCTCACATGACAGCTTGGAATTCTTGTAAGGGACCATCAGAAAAAAAAATGGGCATTTTCACCTGCCCAAAATGGGCATTTTCACTTGCCAAAAATTGATTGAAGGCCAAATGCAGTTAATGAAAGGTGATTTCTGCCTAAATATGACATGATCTCATTCTAGAGCTTCATAATATGAAGATCTGAGCTCACAGGACAGCTTGGAATTCTTGTAGGGGACCATCAGAACAAAAAATGGGCATTTTCACCTGCCAAAAATGGGCATTTTCACTTGCCAAAAATTGATTGAAGGCCAAATGCAGTTAATGAAAGGTGATTTCTGCCTAAATATGACATGATCTCATTCAAGAGCTTCATATTATAAAGATCTGAGCTCACATGACAGCTTGGAATTCCTGTAAGGGACCATTACAACAAAAAATGGGCATTTTCACCAGCCAAAAATTGATTGAAGGCATTTCCACTTGCCAAAAATTGATTGAAGGCCAAATTCAGTTAATGAAAGGTGATTTCTGCCTAAATATGACATGATCTCATTCTAGAGCTTCATAATATGAAGATCTGAGCTCACAGGACAGCTTGGAATTCTTGTAGGGGACCATCAGAACAAAAAATGGGCATTGTCACCTGCCCAAAATAGGCATTTTCACTTACCAAAAATTGATTGAAGGCCAAATGCAGTTAATGAAAGGTGATTTCTGCCTAAATATGACACAATCTCATTCAAGAGCTTCATATTATAAAGATCTGAGCTCACATGACAGCTTGGAATTCTTGTAAGGGACCATTACAACAAAAAATGGGCATTTTCACCTGCCAAAAATTGATTGAAGGCATTTTCACTTGCCAAAAATTGATTGAAGGCCAAATGCAGTTAATGAAAGGTGATTTCTGCCTAAATATGACATGATCTCATTCAAAAGCTTCATATTATAAAGATCTGAGCTCACATGACAGCTTGGAATTCTTGTAAGGCACCATCAGAAAAAAATGGGCACTTTCACCTGCCCAAAATGGGCATTTTCACTTGCCAAAAATTGATTGAAGGCCAAATGCAGTTAATGAAAGGTGATTTCCGCCTAAATATGACATGATCTCATTCAAGAGCTTCATATTATAAAGATCTGAGCTCACATGACAGCTTGGAATTCTTGTAAGGCACCATCAGAAAAAAAATGGGCATTTTCACCTGCCCAAAATGGGCATTTTCACTTGCCAAAAATTGATTGAAGGCCAAATGCAGTTAATGAAAGGTGATTTCTGCCTAAATATGACATGATCTCATTCAAGAGCTTCATATTATAAAGATCTGAGCTCACATGACAGCTTGGAATTCTTGTAAGGGACCATTACAACAAAAAATGGGCATTTTCACCTGCCCAAAATGGGCATTTTCACTTGCCAAAAATTGATTGAAGGCCAAATGCAGTTAATGAAATGTGATTTCTGCCTAAATATGACATGATCTCATTCAAGAGCTTCATATTATAAAGATCTGAGCTCACATGACAGCTTGGAATTCTTGTAAGGCACCATTACAACAAAAAATGGGCATTTTCACCTGCCAAAAATTGATTGAAGGCATTTTCACTTGCCAAAAATTGATTGAAGGCCAAATGCAGTTAATGAAAGGTGATTTCTGCCTAAATATGATATTATCTCATTCAAGAGCTTCATAATATGAAGATCTGAGCTCACAGGACAGCTTGGAATTCTTGTAAGGGACCATCAGAACAAAAAAATGGGCATTTTCACCTGCCCAAAATGGGCATTTCCACTTGCCAAAAATTGATTGAAGGCCAAATGCAGTTAATGAAAGGTGATTTCTGCCTAAATATGACATGATCTCATTCTAGAGCTTCATAATATGAAGATCTGAGCTCACATGACAGCTTGGAATTCTTGTAAGGGACCATCAGAACAAAAAAATGGGCATTGTCACCTGCCCAAAATGGGCATTTTCACTTGCCAAAAATTGACTGAAGGCCAAATGCAGTTAATGAAAGGTGATTTCTGCCTAAATATGATATTATCTCATTCAAGAGCTTCATAATATGAAGATCTGAGCTCACAGGACAGCTTGGAATTCTTATAAGGGACCATCAGAACAAAAAATGGGCATTTTCACCTGCCAAAAATTGATTGAAGGCATTTTCACTTGCCAAAAATTGATTGAAGGCCAAATGCAGTTAATGAAAGGTGATTTCTGCCTAAATATGACATGATCTCATTCAAAAGCTTCATATTATAAAGATCTGAGCTCACATGACAGCTTGGAATTCTTGTAAGGCACCATCAGAAAAAAATGGGCATTTTCACCTGCCCAAAATGGGCATTTTCACTTGCCAAAAATTGATTGAAGGCCAAATGCAGTTAATGAAAGGTGATTTCTGCCTAAATATGACATGATCTCATTCAAGAGCTTCATATTATAAAGATCTGAGCTCACAGGACAGCTTGGAATTCTTGTAAGGGACCATCAGAACAAAAAATGGGCATTTTCACCTGCCAAAAATGGGCATTTCCACTTGCCCAAAATTGATTGAAGGCCAAATGCAGTTAATGAAAGGTGATTTCTGCCTAAATATGACATGATCTCATTCAAGAGCTTCATATTATAAAGATCTGAGCTCACATGACAGCTTGGAATTCTTGTAAGGCACCATTACAACAAGAAATGGGCATTTTCACCAGCCAAAAATTGATTGAAGGCATTTCGACTTGCCAAAAATTGATTGAAGGCCAAATGCAGTTAATGAAAGGTGATTTCTGCCTAAATATGACATTATCACATTCAAGAACTTCATAATATGAAGATCTGAGCTCACATGACAGCTTGGAATTCTTGTAAGGGACCATCAGAACAAAAAATGGGCATTTTCACCTGCCAAAAATGGGCATTTTCACTTGCCAAAAATTGATTGAAGGCCAAATGCAGTTAATGAAAGGTGATTTCTGCCTAAATATGACATGATCTCATTCAAGAGCTTCATATTATAAAGATCTAAGCTCAGATGACAGCTTGGAATTCTTGTAAGGGACCATTACAACAAAAAATGGGCATTTTCACTTACCAAAAATTGATTGAAGGCCAAATGCAGTTAATGAAAGGTGATTTCTGCCTAAATATGACATTATCTAATTAAAGAGCTTCATAATATGAAGATCTGAGCTCACATGACAGCTTGGAATTCTTGTAAGGGACCATCACAACAAAAAATGGGCATTTTCACCTGCCAAAAATGGGCATTTTCACTTGCCAAAAATTGATTGAAGGCCAAATGCAGTTAATGAAAGGTGATTTCTGCCTAAATATGACATTATCACATTCAAGAGCTTCATATTATAAAGATCTGAGCTCACATGACAGCTTGGAATTCTTGTAAGGGACCATTACAACAAAAAATGGGCATTTTCACCTGCCAAAAATTGATTGAAGGCATTTCCACTTGCCAAAAATTGATTGAAGGCCAAATGCAGTTAATGAAAGGTGATTTCTGCCTAAATATGATATTATCTAATTCAAGAGCTTCATAATATGAAGATCTGAGCTCACATGACAGCTTGGAATTCTTGTAAGGGACCATCAGAAAAAAAAATGGGCATTTTCACCTGCCCAAAATGGGCATTTTCACTTGCCAAAAATTGATTGAAGGCCAAATGCAGTTAATGAAAGGTGATTTCTGCCTAAATATGACATGATCTCATTCTAGAGCTTCATAATATGAAGATCTGAGCTCACAGGACAGCTTGGAATTCTTGTAGGGGACCATCAGAACAAAAAATGGGCATTTTCACCTGCCAAAAATGGGCATTTTCACTTGCCAAAAATTGATTGAAGGCCAAATGCAGTTAATGAAAGGTGATTTCTGCCTAAATATGACATGATCTCATTCAAGAGCTTCATATTATAAAGATCTGAGCTCACATGACAGCTTGGAATTCCTGTAAGGGACCATTACAACAAAAAATGGGCATTTTCACCAGCCAAAAATTGATTGAAGGCATTTCCACTTGCCAAAAATTGATTGAAGGCCAAATGCAGTTAATGAAAGGTGATTTCTGCCTAAATATGACATGATCTCATTCTAGAGCTTCATAATATGAAGATCTGAGCTCACAGGACAGCTTGGAATTCTTGTAGGGGACCATCAGAACAAAAAATGGGCATTGTCACCTGCCCAAAATGGGCATTTTCACTTACCAAAAATTGATTGAAGGCCAAATGCAGTTAATGAAAGGTGATTTCTGCCTAAATATGACACAATCTCATTCAAGAGCTTCATATTATAAAGATCTGAGCTCACATGACAGCTTGGAATTCTTGTAAGGGACCATTACAACAAAAAATGGGCATTTTCACCTGCCCAAAATGGGCATTTTCACTTGCCAAAAATTGATTGAAGGCCAAATGCAGTTAATGAAAGGTGATTTCTGCCTAAATATGACATTATCACATTCAAGAGCTTCATATTATAAAGATCTGAGCTCACGTGACAGCTTGGAATTCTTGTAAGGGACCATTACAACAAAAAATGGGCATTTTCACCTGCCAAAAATTGATTGAAGGCATTTTCACTTGCCAAAAATTGATTGAAGGCCAAATGCAGTTAATGAAAGGTGATTTCTGCCTAAATATGACATGATCTCATTCTAGGGCTTCATAATATGAAGATCTGAGCTCACAGGACAGCTTGGAATTCTTGTAGGGGACCATCAGAACAAAAAATGGGCATTGTCACCTGCCAAAAATGGGCATTTTCACTTACCAAAAATTGATTGAAGGCCAAATGCAGTTAATGAAAGGTGATTTCTGCCTAAATATGACATTATCACATTCAAGAGCTTCATATTATAAAGATCTGAGCTCACGTGACAGCTTGGAATTCTTGTAAGGGACCATCAGAACAAAAAATGGGCATTTTCACCTGCCAAAAATTGATTGAAGGCATTTTCACTTGCCAAAAATTGATTGAAGGCCAAATGCAGTTAATGAAAGGTGATTTCTGCCTAAATATGATATTATCTCATTCAAGAGCTTCATAATATGAAGATCTGAGCTCACATGACAGCTTGGAATTCTTATAAGGGACCATCAGAACAAAAAATGGGCATTTTCACCTGCCAAAAATTGATTGAAGGCATTTTCACTTGCCAAAAATTGATTGAAGGCCAAATGCAGTTAATGAAAGGTGATTTCTGCCTAAATATGACATGATCTCATTCAAAAGCTTCATATTATAAAGATCTGAGCTCACATGACAGCTTGGAATTCTTGTAAGGCACCATCAGAAAAAAATGGGCATTTTCACCTGCCCAAAATGGGCATTTTCACTTGCCAAAAATTGATTGAAGGCCAAATGCAGTTAATGAAAGGTGATTTCCGCCTAAATATGACATGATCTCATTCAAGAGCTTCATATTATAAAGATCTGAGCTCACATGACAGCTTGGAATTCTTGTAAGGGACCATCAGAACAAAAAATGGGCATTTTCACCTGCCAAAAATGGGCATTTCCACTTGCCAAAAATTGATTGAAGGCCAAATGCAGTTAATGAAAGGTGATTTCTGCCTAAATATGACATGATCTCATTCAAGAGCTTCATATTATAAAGATCTGAGCTCACATGACAGCTTGGAATTCTTGTAAGGCACCATTACAACACGAAATGGGCATTTTCACCAGCCAAAAATTGACTGAAGGCATTTCCACTTGCCAAAAATTGATTGAAGGCCAAATGCAGTTAATGAAAGGTGATTTCTGCCTAAATATGACATTATCACATTCAAGAACTTCATAATATGAAGATCTGAGCTCACATGACAGCTTGGAATTCTTGTAAGGGACCATCACAACAAAAAATGGGCATTTTCACCTGCCAAAAATGGGCATTTTCACTTGCCAAAAATTGATTGAAGGCCAAATGCAGTTAATGAAAGGTGATTTCTGCCTAAATATGACATGATCTCATTCAAGAGCTTCATATTATAAAGATCTGAGCTCACATGACAGCTTGGAATTCTTGTAAGGGACCATTACAACAAAAAATGGGCATTTTCACTTGCCAAAAATTGATTGAAGGCCAAATGCAGTTAATGAAAGGTGATTTCTGCCTAAATATGACATTATCTAATTCAAGAGCTTCATAATATGAAGATCTGAGCTCACATGACAGCTTGGAATTCTTGTAAGGGACCATCACAACAAAAAATGGGCATTTTCACCTGCCAAAAATTGATTGAAGGCATTTTCACTTGCCAAAAATTGATTGAAGGCCAAATGCAGTTAATGAAAGGTGATTTCTGCCTAAATATGATATTATCTCATTCAAGAGCTTCATAATATGAAGATCTGAGCTCACAGGACAGCTTGGAATTCTTGTAAGGGACCATCAGAACAAAAAAATGGGCATTTTCACCTGCCCAAAATGGGCATTTCCACTTGCCAAAAATTGATTGAAGGCCAAATGCAGTTAATGAAAGGTGATTTCTGCCTAAATATGACATGATCTCATTCTAGAGCTTCATAATATGAAGATCTGAGCTCACATGACAGCTTGGAATTCTTGTAAGGGACCATCAGAACAAAAAAATGGGCATTGTCACCTGCCCAAAATGGGCATTTTCACTTGCCAAAAATTGATTGAAGGCCAAATGCAGTTAATGAAAGGTGATTTCTGCCTAAATATGACACAATCTCATTCAAGAGCTTCATATTATAAAGATCTGAGCTCACATGACAGCTTGGAATTCTTTTAAGGGACCATTACAACAAAAAATGGGCATTTTCACCAGCCAAAAATTGATTGAAGGCATTTTCACTTGCCAAAAATTGACTGAAGGCCAAATGCAGTTAATGAAAGGTGATTTCTGCCTAAATATGATATTATCTCATTCAAGAGCTTCATAATATGAAGATCTGAGCTCACAGGACAGCTTGGAATTCTTATAAGGGACCATCAGAACAAAAAATGGGCATTTTCACCTGCCAAAAATTGATTGAAGGCATTTTCACTTGCCAAAAATTGATTGAAGGCCAAATGCAGTTAATGAAAGGTGATTTCTGCCTAAATATGACATGATCTCATTCAAAAGCTTCATATTATAAAGATCTGAGCTCACATGACAGCTTGGAATTCTTGTAAGGCACCATCAGAAAAAAAAAAGGGCATTTTCACCTGCCCAAAATGGGCATTTTCACTTGCCAAAAATTGATTGAAGGCATTTTCACTTGCCAAAAATTGATTGAAGGCCAAATGCAGTTAATGAAAGGTGATTTCTGCCTAAATATGACATGATCTCATTCAAAAGCTTCATATTATAAAGATCTGAGCTCACATGACAGCTTGGAATTCTTGTAAGGCACCATCAGAAAAAAATGGGCATTTTCACCTGCCAAAAATGGGCATTTCCACTTGCCAAAAATTGATTGAAGGCCAAATGCAGTTAATGAAAGGTGATTTCTGCCTAAATATGACATGATCTCATTCAAGAGCTTCATATTATAAAGATCTGAGCTCACATGACAGCTTGGAATTCTTGTAAGGCACCATCAGAAAAAAAATGGGCATTTTCACCTGCCCAAAATGGGCATTTCCACTTGCCAAAAATTGATTGAAGGCCAAATGCAGTTAATGAAAGGTGATTTCTGCCTAAATATTACATGATCTCATTCAAGAGCTTCATATTATAAAGATCTGAGCTCACATGACAGCTTGGAATTCTTGTAAGGAACCATTACAACAAAAAATGGGCATTTTCACTTGCCCAAAATGGGCATTTTCACTTGCCAAAAATTGATTGAAGGCCAAATGCAGTTAATGAAAGGTGATTTCTGCCTAAATATGACATTATCTAATTCAAGAGCTTCATAATATGAAGATCTGAGCTCACATGACAGCTTGGAATTCTTGTAAGGGACCATCACAACAAAAAATGGGCATTTTCACCTGCCAAAAATGGGCATTTTCACTTGCCAAAAATTGATTGAAGGCCAAATGCAGTTAATGAAAGGTGATTTCTGCCTAAATATGACATTATCACATGCAAGAGCTTCATAATATGAAGATCTGAGCTCACAGGACAGCTTGGAATTCTTGTAAGGCACCATCAGAAAAAAAATGGGCATTTTCACCTGCCCAAAATGGGCATTTTCACTTGCCAAAAATTGATTGAAGGCCAAATGCAGTTAATGAAAGGTGATTTCTGCCTAAATATGACATGATCTCATTCAAGAGCTTCATATTATAAAGATCTGAGCTCACATGACAGCTTGGAATTCTTGTAAGGGACCATCAGAACAAAAAATGGGCATTTTCACCTGCCCAAAATGGGCATTTTCACTTGCCAAAAATTGATTGAAGGCCAAATGCAGTTAATGAAAGGTGATTTCTGCCTAAATATGACATGATCTCATTCAAGAGCTTCATATTATAAAGATCTGAGCTCACATGACAGCTTGGAATCCTTGTAAGGGACCATTACAACAAAAAATGGGCATTTTCACTTGCCAAAAATTGATTGAAGGCCAAATGCAGTTAATGAAAGGTGATTTCTGCCTAAATATGACATGATCACATTCAAGAGCTTCATAATATGAAGATCTGAGCTCACATGACAGCTTGGAATTCTTGTAAGGGACCATCACAACAAAAAATGGGCATTTTCACCTGCCAAAAATGGGCATTTTCACTTGCCAAAAATTGATTGAAGGCCAAATGCAGTTAATGAAAGGTGATTTCTGCCTAAATATGATATTATCTCATTCTAGAGCTTCAAATGCAGTTAAAGGTCTCTATCACAAACAGTATTCCTCCAGTAAAGACGTAAGTGAAACACAAAGCTAAGACAATCATTTGAGTTGTGCAGCACTGATGTCATGCTTTGTACACTGTGTGTTTTGTGCTTTATGTGTTGGTAACTTTAATGCTGCACCCAGTTGTGATTTCAAGTATGCTTTTATCTGGAGCTGGGAATATTTCCATCATCTATTAGTCTGTTGATTATTTTTTTAATTAAAAGATGAATCATTTACTCTCATTAAGTCCAAAGATGCTTCTTCAAATTGATTGTTTTGCTCAACTAACTGCATAACACCAAGATATTTGATATTAAATATTTGTAATATTTGGGAAACTGGGATCACATAATTGGGTTTTTTCACTGATAAGTGATCAAAATGCAGATATGCTGATATTATAGGTAACATCAACTGGCCGTAAGGGATCCTGGTTGTCCCTGATCAAATAGATCTTTAGACTGAAGTTCGGTTTTATTTTTTACAACTTCTTTCTTGGCAAGAAAACCTCTGAAGGATCCACATTTGTTTATTTTGGCTAGCTCATTTTATTTCCAAAACTATCACATCTGCGTTGCTGTGTTTTCCCATGCTGCAATATGATACATATATCAATATGCACTGATAGGTGACAGACATTTGTGGTAATTTAAATCTTTAAATTATATATTCTATATATTCTATATATTCTATTATATATTTATATAGATTCTTAAATTCAATGACGTTCACGGTTTCAAGTTTATTGTTAAACTGTCTGCCTCCATAACACATATTTGTCAGTGTTTGATAACTTGATCTGAGGGATCATTGCAAAATGCATTTAAATCTGTGTATAATAATATGCACTATGTATATATATATAGTGTATAGTATAGTGTAGGCCTGGCTGTACATGCTGGGAGGTGGCTCAGTCCTCCTATACCAGCTGCACCCTGGGATACTGTCATCTTGCAAAAAGGCTCAACATGAGGACCAGGATGTGTTCAATCCAACAATCATCCGTTTCTGTCCCCCTCTCTCTTCTCTCTCTCTCTCTCACACACACACACACACACACACAAAGAGCTCTTTATTTAGATGTTATTTCACAGGGTGGGAGGATATCCAAGCTGCTGGCTGCCCTGGTACCATAACTCCCCTTACTCACAGTGACACACACACACAGTGCCATAACTTAACAAATTCTTCCATCGTTTGCAATGCAACATATAAACACTACCAAACACGTACTGTAACCTATGGTGGCTTTTTAATTAACACATTGCCACGAATTACACGTTTGGCTGCCTCTTAATTTTCGCTGAGCAGTCTGGTGGTGCAAACTGCCACTTGGAGAGGATGCTACTTATGTTTATCCTCTTAACTTAGTCTCTTGACTGCCTGCTGTCCTGTGTGTGCACCTGTCAGAGGTGTCGTTCAGATGGTAAACAATAAAGTGTTGACGCACGCGCTTCGTGCTGTTTCATTCCGGACAGTTGGATGCTGAAGTGCGCGTTTCTGCGCGTCTCCACGGCGCGACGACGCGTCGTTTCTATTCATCAAGCGCAGCAGAAAATCCGTTTTATCCCCGTGTATTACACATAACAGGCCATCTGAGCACCGCAGCGATCCTACTACACGTCCCATCACCATCACCTTGCTCTCCCATGCACCTGAACGCTATGGCTTATCTGATTTTTAATCCGTATTTCTGTTCTGAACACACAAAAGCATTAGTCACTGCAGGCCCACAAACAGCAGATCATCGTACTTACTGCGAAAACATCTACCTCACCGGCCGCCATCGTCAGTAGTGGCTGTGTGGGAATTATCAGTCAGACCTGCTCTGCACATCTAACAGGACAGACTCACACTGCTTTCAGTATGGCCACTTGGAGGAGGCTACACCCCCTCGGTGCTGGAGGGCGACATTACAACAGCTCTACGCACGTGAATGAGGTCTCTTTAGGGTTTAAACTCAGGAATTATTATATTTATATTCAGATTATATACTAAATAATAAGTGCTTTAATGGACAAACACAGGTTTGTGTCTGTTGGAAACGAGAAGTTATTCTTCATTCTCAGTTGAGATATTTTCCATATCTTCCTTGTTTTGAAACGGTACCAGGAGAACATGTCCCTGGCTTTTTCTCGTGTCAACACTTAATATTAAAGCATGTGTTTATGTGCAGTACATTTTTCACATTACAAGTGGATCCACGTTCATTCAACATCAGCTGTCTCCTAGCAACGCAATTCAGATGACAGAGGAACGCAGCTGTGATGGGAACTGAATGTAATCAAGTACTTGTACAGTATTACTTCTATCTGTTTTTATTTTATTAAAAAAAAATGTCTGCTTTTATGCTATGGACATAAAATAAACTTGAAACTAAACTTGAAACTTGAGGATAATAACCATTTATTTCTGGCAGAATATTGATTACATAAAGAATATTACATCTAAAACAAACAAGTGTTTATATAGAAAAGTAAGCTGCTGCTTAGAGATAATAATAATAATAATAATAATAATAATAATAATAATAATAATAATAATAATAATACATATTTAATATATTTCCATTTTCAACTTTTTATTTTCATTGTTTCCCTGCATGTGAATATACAAATATATAAATTAAAAATATATTTCCAGCTTTGATATTGATCCAGTTATTACGAGACAATGCGTTCAGTCCTCTCTGCCCACAGGAGAGCCATGACGGAGGATTGTGTTTGGAGAGTCGCCGGAAGCAGCAGGTTGGTGGGGGACAAGAGAGGAGGAGGAGAGCACGGCGGACGAGGAGATTATCTTTTGTGCAGACTAGCTGCTCTTTCTTTTCCAAGTTTTTGGACATAAACATGGCTTTGACCCAAGAATGCATTTTGTCTTTTTTACTGGATCACGGAGGCAAAGTGAAGAACTCGGAGCTGCTGAACAATTTCAGGAGTCAGATCAGCTGCAGTGATCCCGCGGAAAAGCAGCACAATAGAGACCTTTTCAAGAGGCTGGTGAACAGCGTCGCTGTGGTCAAGCAGATCGACGAGGTGAAGTTCGTGGTGGTGAAGAAAAGATATCAGGATTTTGTTAAAGACGTTGCGCACGATGGCTCGCAGAAAACACGCGTGGATGACAGTTTCTCGGAAAACACGAGCTTTACGCACACGTCTCCTCCTCGCTATGGAGACGATTCAGCCAGGATGATTTATTCTGACATTGAAAACAATAACGTGTGCTGCCCCTCTAACATTAATGACCTGTATTATTGCGATGCGGGGAGTATGCGGGAAAAGATACACAGCAGTAGTCCGGACACAACCACTGTCAAAGTGCTGAATATCTCCGGAGATCAGGGGAGCAGAACGAGAAAATCTGGAGCTGTGTTTGCTGTCATAGCGGTGAAATCCCCACCGAAAAACTCTGCACCAGCAACACAGGCTGGATTACATTCCCAAGTGCATCACAATAAAACTTCAGCCAAACCAATCGCGGTGGAAACTAAAGTTTCTAAACCACCAGTGCCATCTCTTAACTTTCCAGCTTGCAAGAAGGCTGCACCAAGTGACTCCCAGAGTTGGAAAAACAGACAAGCAGAGGACACGCAACCCCCAGCACTTGCCCAGGTGAGGCACCAACACAAGAGCACAAGACAAGGAGATGATGCCAAGTACTCAGAGTCGGTGCCTCTGGAGCCTTTAGCTCATGAGTGGTTGGTGAAGTGTGCTGCGGGTCTGTGGGGACAAATCTATGGCCTGCTGCTGCAGGACACACGTTTAGCGCTGAAGAAAGACTTCATGTCAGGATTCACAGCACTGCACTGGGCTGCCAAGGAGGGCAACCGTGAGATGATACATAAGCTCATGGATATCTCCAGGGAGAAGGGCACTTGTGTTAACGTCAACAGCAAAGCACACGGAGGATACACACCTTTACACATTGCAGCAATACACGGCCACGCTGAGGTGATGGCGCTGCTCGTGGAAAGCTATGGAGCCAGTGTAAATGAAAGAGATAACGACGGCAGGAAGGCCTTCCACTATCTGGACGAGGATGCGCCGGCTGAGGTCAGGGCACTTCTGGGAGGACTGCACGGGAGCAGGGAGAAGGCAGAGGTTGGAGAATACAGAGAGCACTCGAAAGGCTTCAACACCATCAGTAAACTGTTGCCTCACATCGGGAAGAAGCAAAAGACAGCAACTAAGTGTGCTCAGGACTGCTGAGGGGGACACGGAAGAAGCTGTGAGACGGACAAGACAAAAATCATAAGAGACAATACAGTATAGTTTGTATGGTATGTGGATATAAAGCAACTTAAACCACTGACTCTTTAGATCACTCAGTCTGTAACTGAATCACAAAAGTTTAATCGCTCTTACATGTTGCAAGCTTTAGCTCTTGTACAGTGTATCACTGTTAAATGTACTATTTATGAACGCTATTTATAATTTACTCATCTTTTTTCCTTTAGTTAAACTCTATCTATTAACAATGCATATGCTATTTTGAACCCGTCTAATTTATCTCTCTTACTAACAACACGATCAGTGATGCATATTTTCATAACCCATGTAATAAAACCTTAGAAGATTCCTCTTGAATCATGACTTCAAACTATGAGGAAATATGAAAACAGACCACACCTGGGAAACAGTTACTATCAGCACCGGTATGAGACACGTCATGGTGTTGTTTATGTAAGACTGCTTATTGCTTTTGTGCACAGTAGATCGTGTATTTATGATATTCTGATCCTCCAAATGAATTCAGTTAAAGTTCAGGCAAAGCAAACTGAGTGCACACAAAGACTAAAAGAAAAGCTGCCTCTTAACTTTAGTAAAAGTAAAGAGGAGGATCTTTGTGGGGCCAGATATGCAAAGCAGGCAACCAGACGGGGTGGAGGAATGTCTCCTTTATTAGTCTCTTTGTGAACTTGAGCTGTAATGGATGAGAAAGGCCTCCTTTAGTGGGACAACATGGGCTCCATTCTGCGGACTGATGTGGTTAAAAAACAGTCTTAAGTACAACATGCTAAGCCTGCCTACATTAACCCATAGTAATCAATCATTCTGGTACTGATTAGAGAGGATCTCAAGTTGGTATGATTTGTCTCAACTACAAAAAAGAGCCCAGGATTATTGGATTAAATGTTAAAGAAGTACACCTTAAGTCAATGAACGGATTGCATGAATGAATGTCGTTCATTTCCAAGATCAAACATGCTTTAAAAAGAGCGATCTGACTATTTATGTGCTGTACAAAACCTATTTTTATCCTTAACTGACCCAGAGAAAAGCAGCTCCCTGATGGCATGAAAAGAGTTGGAGCTCAGACAATGAAGCCGTGAGCAAAACAGTGCCAGAACAATGTCCTTTGTCTTATCTGGAAAAGAAGCTGCTTGCATAATGATCCCGACAAAGGACAGCTGCCCTCACAGCAACTATTAAACACGGCAGACCGCATTGCGTGTTTAAACCCACCTCAAAACTTTTTTTAACACTGCAAGACAACCCAGGGATCATAAAAAGGAAATGTGGGACAGAAAGGCTTCCTATGTTTCATCTTTAATGGTTCAGAATTTGCAAACATCAAAGATTGTCCAACAACAATACTGCCCTGAGGCCCAGGTCCTGCATCATTTCCTGTTGATAGAGAATGGAAAAGTGCACACACAAGCTTTGTATTCTAATATATGCTACTTTAAAACAGAATAATATGCAGATTAGTGGATATTTTAGTTTTAGTCTGCTGTGAAACTAAGACACGGCTATAACAGAAGTTTAACGTCTGGCTTGTGGGCCCTAGAGGCTACAACTACCCTTCATAATGTGACACGTGTTGGATGGACCAGACATCATTGTGATACTTTTAGAAACAAACTGTTCACCCCCACAAATGAATCAAATCATGTCTTTCAGTTTATCTTTGATGGTTTTAACAGAGCATGTTGGGTCTCTCTATTTGCTTTCCATATTTCAGCCAGTAGAGGGCAGACACTCTAACATGATCATCACAGATAGTCACTGCAAAGGTTTATTTTAGTTTGGCATTTCATTGATACTTTTCCATTAGGTTGAATTTTATATATTTATTATTTTTGCACAGGTTGTGAAACATCTTTGACATATTTTATCATTTTTGGTTTAATACACAAGAAACACAGAGTAAATTGAGGATTGACTGGTGACATTTGGCAAGGAGACAGATTTTATTCTAAAGGTGTTGTAGCTAAATTTCGCCACCCAGCTAACACCGGTGGTAATGCTAACTCCCCCATGTTGATATTTGTTTGATCACATATAATCTGGTGAGACGGGGCTGCAGGATGCAGCTCAGCGTTACTGTCACTCAGACTGTCCTCTCCTGCTTTCGCTGTCCTGTGGTAACTCCTCGCTTTACCTGGTGAAGTCATATGAGTCACACAGGTGATTGCCCACACCTGCGTGTGTTGATCAGCTGCAGCACGTGCGCTGTCTTGCTGACCTCGAGCTCTCGGTGGAGAGTCTCTCTAAGTTTTGACTGGTTTCGTTGTTTATGATGGGAAAACAAATGCTGATGTCAGCTATCCTTGGTTATTTTCGCACGGTCACCTTACTGTTGCTGGTCAGCGGCCCGCAGGTTAAATCTTCCGCGACTGCCTCCAATGCGCTGCACCACCTGGGCGACTTCACCTACGACAGCATCTTCTCCCCGCTGCTCAAAGCTCTGTCGGAGCACGGAGGCTCCAGGTGGAACCCGGGCCTGAGGAAGAAGATGAAACCCGAGCACAAGTACATGAGGTATCTGACGGAGGTTTACAAGAAGTCCTCCAGGGTGCAGAGGAGTTTGGACGGAAGTAGAGGCTGCAACACAATCCGACTGATCAAGCCACGAGATGAATGTCTTGCACAAAGTAATCAAGGTGAGCAGGAGAAACAGACCTTAGCTGTAAACTATAATGTCACTGATGACAAATTTCATGAAACGTGTCATGGGTTAACTTTGGCTTCATATACAGAGACCACCAGGGGCATCAGAAGATCCAAATTTAGTGCGTCTGTAATGGTTTTGGTGCATATTTGTCAGGAGAGTTTAACTATTTAATAACATTATAAACACAGGAGCTGTGCTGCATTATTATCTGCTGATGTGTCTCTGTTTAATACAACAGGCTGTGTCAAAATCTGTATTATAAATCTAATAGTTTTCTTAGTTTATATTGTGCAAATGCACAGAAAACAAATTGTTTCCGTATAGAAGGTCAGTCTTTTGTATAATGAATGTGTAGTCTGCTATTTTCACTGTATTTTAAACATGGAGGCTGCATGGAACATGCACAGAGGAGGAGCCCAACACACAGATTTGGTATCCGAATGACACATTACAGCACGTACTTGTCCTTTGGTCCTTTTAACAGATTTAACTAAATGTTGCACAATCTCAGATGAAAACATTAAGTTGGATTAAAAGGGGATGGCACTGGCCAAATCCTGAAGCCTGTGTTATGACTTTGATAGCTAATATTTTATTATGTTGTAATGAAATATTCAAATAAAATTGGACAAAATATTCCTAATATGAGTAAACTACAAAAAACTCTTGGTGATAAAGAAACTCAATTGCAGTATTGACAAGATGATTACATTTGGTATGAAAAAATCAGTTTATGCTGTTTATGAACCTTTTTGTACAGTTTATTATTCATATTTGTTAGAGGGGGATATAATATAACAACACTGATTTGATCATAAATTGGCATTTTCACATGTGGTGTGGTGTTTAGTGTAATCATGACTACATGGACTTTTTTGTCGTGACTTGTCGTGACTGCTATGCAATGTGTCTAATTTTTTCTCATATTTCCCTCAGAGAGTTTTATACAGGATCTTTCCTACAGCCTTGATCAGGTAAGAAGAAAAGAACAGCTTCTGAAGTCGGTCCTGCTGTACAATTTTGACGATGACCGTCCAGCACCTGTCAACTCTGTGTGCTACCTGAGTATCAGGGAGCAGGAGCTCTCAAACCAGTGTCCTCTGTGTCCCGGGGTTCACCACACTGTGAACTTCACAGCCAGCACAGATGGGAGGAGCAGGAGGAACTGGGTGGAGGTCGACGTCACCTCGTTTCTCCAGCCTCTCTTAAAGTTTCCAAAGAAGAACATACACCTGCTCATTAATGTCACCTGCCCAGACGAACAAAGGTCCAGGGGGGATGGAAGCAAAGGCCGACTGAAGTTCACCCTCAGCCCCCCTCCTCTGCTTCTATTTCTCACTGATACCAGCAAAATCACCCACCAGAAGTTACTGGTCAATGCCAAAGCTGGTCAAAGACCAGCCACTGCAGTGAACACATTTCACAAGCAGATGGCTTTCAGACCAGGACAGAGGATGAGCCAAAAGAGGAGATGGAAGAGGGACTCTTTAAAGAGCAAACAAGGTGATAAAAGTCTGGATATCCACCTACCGGAGCTTCTTCCGAGCTCTGAGTTCCCGACAAGTGACTGTGCCTTGTACGATTTCAGGGTGCGATTCAGCCAGCTCAAACTGGATCACTGGATTGTTTTTCCACCAAAGTACAACCCCAGGTACTGCAGAGGCATCTGCCCACGGACCATGGGCTTCATCTACGGGTCTCCTGTCCACACCATGGTGCAAACCATCATCTACGAGAAGCTTGACTCCTCTGTGCCCAGGCCCTCGTGTGTTCCCTCCCATTACAGCCCCCTGAGCGTCATGATCTTTGAGGAGGACGGCTCCTATGTTTACAAGGAGTTTGAAGATATGATTGCCACCAGGTGCACGTGTCGCTAAAGCCAGCAAAAATCTATTTTTCCTCCTTTTTTACAGGCTGAGTAAAAAATATATATATATTACATCAAACCTCCTCAACAGTTGTCACAAGCAAACTCTATCCAAGTACCAGATACTCTGACCAGGCTCAGTGATTTCATGAATTTATAAAATCATTGTGCATGAAAGAAGTTTGATTTGGAGCAGGTGTGTTTACTTAATCACGTGTGTTTACTTGAGAAGTATTTTATCCTAATGAAAAATGTGGAAAGGTGACATTTATTTCCTTTTTGTTAAGGCATGATAAGAAAGGGTGCCGCTGCCTCCTATTCAACTTACTGTTTGGAATATAGTATTGAATCAGACATACTTGAAGAAGATGAGCGTCGTATGATTTTGTTTGATTTTTTTAAGTTATTTTTTGTTTTTGTTAATTTATTTTGGGTGGGTGGTCTGTCATTATTCTTTAATTTAACACAAAGGTTTTAAGTAGCCCTGTTCTGGACAAAAGATGAAAAAGCAGTCACAAAGTCTTATCAAACCTTTTACATATCGTTTTATTCCTGGGGATTGCAGATGTTGTCTGAATGGCAGCCGTCTTGAGAATATCCAGAATGAAAGTTGTCGAGGTTTCAACGTGTATTTATTACCTCTGGTCACTGAATGACTGCATACTTATGAATTTGTACTGGTTGAATGTGACTAAATGCATATCATGTCTATTTATGCAAATTGAATGAATTCACTGTGTGTCTGTGCTCAGCTTATGGATATTCAAAATAATAACATTGTCTGAAAAGTTGGAAAATAAAAAAAATGACATGCATACATTTTGTCTGCACACAGCTGGCTGAAAACACAAGGGAAACAAATGACCTGTCTGAGTGTTCAGTCCATTCACATACAACACTATGCATAGACTCCACTTTCCCTAAGTAAGACTGTGTGTGAGGGACCTCATCAGAGAAGGGAATAGTTAAAGATAAGAGGATCTCCTCCATGTAACTGAAGTCATCAGTTCACAGGAGATCCACAGCCTCAGTCTGCACTCTCACACCCCACCCTCGGAAAGGCACAAACAGAAAACTGGTTAGATTAACTCTGTGAAGGATCTCATTCATCCAGGTCATATTTCTTCAAGATGGGTTAAATCTGGGGAGAGCGAACTTGAGCTGTAAATCTATGAAAACGTCTTGCCTCTCATCCAAGAGGCTTCTTCAGGTTGGCAGATCAGAGTATTCAGCCTAGACAAGACGGTGGACCTGGCAACAGCTTCCACTTGGTTTGTTAGTACTCGTGACAACTGTTGTCATGTCGAGTCGTTCAAGTCACATGAGGTCCGGTTACAATAATAACCTTAGAATAGAGGGCTTGGTGGCACAGTGGTTAGCACTGTATTCTCTCTCACAGCAAGAAGGTGCCTGGTTCAAACCTCAGCTGGGTTCATGCAGGAGGTATGACAGAGAGAGCAGGGCAATGTTATCAGGGCTGCAGAGGTCGGGAGGAGTGGAAATCGGGATGAAGAGTGTGCTTGAGTGTGTGATAGAAAAAGCACATAGTGGCAGCATGCAAACATATTAAACATAACAAAATGTACCTGTAACATCTGTGCTGAAACATTAAATATGGGGATAAATATGTGAGGTCTAAAGAGGGAAGAAGAGGGATTTAACTGTATTAATCAAAAGAATGAAAACAGTAATGGACTGTGGACCAGGGGGTGGCAGTAAAAGCCCTAATACAGATGCCAACTTGCGGAGCCTCCAGTCCGCTGGGTGGCGCTCTGTCCTCGGCCAACCGGAGGCTTCAATAAGACGGAAGGGCACCGGATGTGGATCTGAAACACTGTGGAGCAGCAGCACGGTAAGCCTCAATGTCACGATTATAACGGCGTACTTTAGCCTCTATTCGCCCCTGTGGCTTCATATACTCGCTGTATTGTAACAGGAGGGACTTCATATTGTCTCTTTTTCGATGAAACGACCTCGTTGACGAGTCAGAGACGGAAAAGCTTCAAGGACTGCTAGCTAGCTGACAATGCTAACATGTAGCTATCACAGCTAACCACCGTTAGCTCGTCCTTTTACGCTTTAATCTCGTTTGTTTTGTACGTTTACGGTGTTGTATCAAGATAATATGACCTTTAACCTTTAAATTGTATCGTTTTATGAACAACCTTACTACACATAGTAACGATTTTTTACGTTTCGGTGGAAACATCTGTAAAATAGTCATCATAAATCTGTGATATGGAGCCAGTAATGCTGTTAGATAAGTCCAGTTAACCATAACCACTTTTATTGAAGCTCGGTGTCAAAGTAAGTCACAGCTGATACATTTATTAGCTTGTTTTTAATCTTAGATTTATTACAGATGTCTGTCAGTACTCAATAAAAACAGACTGTGTATTTATCTAACGTCTAATAATGCAGATGGAGGTGAAGTGGTGTTTATTATTCTGTCACACTAAAATCACATGACTGTGTAAGTGTTGTTTTTTTACTAAGATACTCTGTAAATAACTTTAGTTGATGTTGGAGTCCACACCAACATAGAATACATGACACAGTATATGAGAAACACATTAACACACAGGGAAATGAGTCAAAGCTTACATTCATGACCAATCAAAGCCTGTACATACATTCATAGATAATTTAAGAAATCTATATATATGATGCTTAAAAGAATGAGGTATACAAGTCATATGAAGGAAACACAATTATACCACCTACTATTCAGTGTGTCATCATATTCTTTAGAAAGGATGATTTATATTTGATTAGGTGTGTATTAGGGTACAGTATTCCAGTTTGTTGGACCTTTCCTTTGGCTCGGTATGATGCTGTGACCCTCACCGGCAAACCTTTTATTGTGGTTTATTATTGTCACGCAGCGTTTTCTTTGCTCGTGTCTGTTTGTTCATTTTTTACTTTTGTCCTTTCAGATCAGCTCTCTGGTGAACATGGGCCGCCACTTTGGAGACTTAGCCAAGGTCAGGCATATTGTCACATATGGTCTGTCCCCCTTTGAGCAGAGGGCTTTCCCCAACTACTTCTCCAAGGGACTCCCCAATGTGTGGAGACGGTTCTCATCGTCTTTCTTCAAAGTTGCCCCCCGTGAGTTTTTATATTGCTATGTCTGTATTGTACATTTGGAGCTGGTACAGGTAATACATAATCATAAATCATTGGTAGATGATTTTTGCAACTCAAATGCAGAGGTCATTTGTTTTCAGGTAGAAGTGGATCATATGGGTAAAATCACTGTGCATATAATCCATGAAGTGAAACTGATATATATTGTGATATGTTGATTTCTATCTGCAGTGTTTCCACGTTAATGTCTGTATCAGTTATGCACTCCTTTTGCTGTGCCGGCCTCTTTACATTCAGATAGAAAGAAAGATTGATTTATTCGCCTGTCTCAGTTTCATTACTTTCCACTCCAGTTTTGTCTGTTTCCAATCTGTGAGCGATGTTTGATTTGGATCTCAGGTTATCATGTTTACTCTCTGTAAACAAACTATCTCCTCACCTGACATCTGAGTTCATCATTAGGGTTGGGCTGTTACCCAGTAACATGATGGGCCTGCTAGCTGCTTTGACACCACCAGCTGTTGTTAATTTAAAAGGACAGTTATCAAAACCTAATTTTACTTAGTTACTTACGTCAGTTTCCAATCAGGATTTTAAACATTTTAATAATAACATATGTAAAATGTTATTTGTTTTGTTCAAACACTGTATACTCTATTCACCTGAAACTTTGAGCATGACTAGGCTGATGCAGCAAAAACTAAATCTTGAACGGTGACCATGTCCTTACATGACAGGATTTTCTCGTGCAGAACATCAAAACATTTGACGACTGTGTTGAGTCATGTTGTCTCTGCAGTCTGTTTGAAATGTAACACAAAAGATTTGAGTTAAATGTAAAAAATGTTTTGTTTTTCCAAGTTCTCTGTAGGGATGGTATGGTATTTAAGATTCAAGATTTAACTTGATGCCTTTATTGCACAGCAAAGGTGTGGTTAAATGCAATTAAATATGGTGATGTTCCTGATGTTAATTTGTTTTATGATCTTGCTTTTGCAGCAATGACCCTCATGTACCTGACATACACCTGGGGCAACACCGTCCACCAGCAGGGCAAGAGGAAGAACCCCGCTGACTACGAGAATGACGAATAAACGCCTCTCACCTTTCTGAAAGCTGTCCTGTTATTAATTCCAACTCCGTATGTTTCACCAATAAAGATGAAAGATATTTATGTGAATCCAGTGTTAGCTGATTTTATTCTTTATCTTTGTGGTTGGATTTCTAAGATAAGATCGACTTTATTGATGACACACTGCTGAAATCACTTGTTACAGCGGCTCACAATATATAAGATGATGAAAATACTCCTGGTGCAATACACCTAGAGGTTCAGCTGGCACTCCAGTGCCCCCCCTCCAAAGGGAGTGGGCTCCCCGCATACAAAAGGCTGAGTCCTTCCTGCAGCGACCTGGTTCTGACTCAGGCCTGTGAGCCACAGATGTTTCCTTTGCAGTGTATTGTTCGCCCTCTCGCTCTCAGCTTTCCTGCTTGTCCACTCTCACAGGTTGAAAGCTGTCCAGAGTTACCAGCGAGTCTGAAGTGGGGTCATTCATCTGTGATGATGATTTATTGATTAGGCACTAAAGTCGTTTTATAACCTGTGAAAGTGACAGCGACAACTGCTTAAATGTTGAGACGTTAATGTTCATTTAATGTGGGTGTCAAGGCAGTGCTATAGTTTTACAAGTTATAATAAAAATGTAGTGCTCAAGTTGATCTACTGAAAATGATCTGCAACCAAAACAAAATCCAGTCATTGGTACAAACACCTCCAGTGTGTGCAGATTGTTTAATTTATAGCATTGAAAATTGTTGGATTTTGCACAAAGTAAAGCGACAAAAAAGGTTCATGGGAATTTTTTCACAATTTCCTGACATGTTAAAGACATGTTGATGCATAAATGAATCAATGATGAGGGTGATTTTAGCAATGACGCTGCTTAAATATTGAGGCATTCTTCTGTCAACATGTTAAAGATGGATGCGCATCTTTTGGCAATGATTCTCTTAAATGTTGAGTCAGTCAAAAGTATACATATAAAGTAATGATATGTGATGGTGATGGTGGATGTGGTGTTTTATTTTAAAGTAAGCTACCTGGAGTTGGGGAGCCACAACACTAGAATACAATAGAATAGATACTTTATTTATCCCTGGGGGGAATTTCTTTACACATGCATTTGTTTGAAATAAAACCACACACAAACACACACACAAAGGGATTATAGACATGCAAATGGGGTGGAGTGATGGCTAGCCACCCTGGGAGAAGTTAGGGGGTTCAGGGCGGGAGGTGGACTGCCACCTCTCCATACTTCCAGTCCACCATCCATGCCTACAAATGGCTAACAGATAACTAAGGGCCAATCTAGATCATTATAACCGCTCTGATATATTAATATGGGCGTGTAATCGGAATGGCAGCTTCATTTGTACATGTCTGAACCTGCTGCTGCGATGACTTTCCCGGCCTGTGGGTGGCGCACGATAACCGGGTGTAGCGCTCTGCAGTCGGACGCGATTGGTCGGTGGGACGGAGAGAAAATTCCTGAACGCTCTCACGCATCAAGCCGGCGTACCGCATGCTGCTACTCAGCTTCATGGAACAAGAACAAGGGTGTATCACCGTCCGCTGACTGAAATCCACCGTAGCTGCTGTTGTCTTTGACTTTATCCGTGTTCTTCCGTGTATTCACCGCCCCTCTACGCCCTCCAGTTAGCCAGCAAACATGTCAGTTGTCGGGTTTGACGTCGGGTTCATGAGCTGCTATGTAGCGGTAGCCAGAGCCGGAGGGATTGAAACGGTTGCTAACGAGTACAGCGACCGGAGCACACCGTAAGTATGATTGGGTATATAATTATGTGTGGTTCGTGTTGTGTTATTTGTGTTGATAGCAGCTTCGTAATACGGACGAAGCCGCGTTTGTTCATCACTGTGTAACGAGCGAGGCTAACGGTGTGCTAACCTAGCCAGTTAGCCGGCTAACTGATTTCACAACAGGAAACAGCATGTGATTGCTAAAGCTAACGCTAGCTCAAACGACACCATTGTGAGCAGAAAGAAATCGTCGCACCGCTTCACATCGCGAAATACAACCCGCGGCGCCTTAGTGTGATGATATAATCGAGATATTTTAAAGACTAACAAAGGACCTGCCCGGTCAGGTGATGGATTTTTTTTTTACTGCAGGCTTGAATGAGCTCATGATGGGAGGAGGCCGGATCCCGGCTGTCAAAAAACGGGCTTTATCACTCCATTGTACCCCATTTTAAGACCAATGGTGCACGGAGGAAGCCGATGAGGGAGTGTGCAAGATATATGAGCAAAGCAAATGGACAAATATCGTCACTTGAAATCGTTGTCATCATAATTATGTTACCATTTTAACTGGTTGCATCAATCCTACATGAAGCTGCATCATTGTAGATGCTGATGTAGATTTCTTTATTTATCCCTGAAGGGAAACTGTGTGTTGCAACTGCAGCTTCAAGTGTTACAAACATGCTATATACAAACGACAACAGGTAGATACAGTTTAAATAGAGTGGAAGAACATGTAGTTGTAACCATGTCAGTCTGTAACAGGTGTTGCAGATGAGTGACACGGATCCTGTTTTCTGTTTTCAGAGCATGTGTTTCTTTTGGACCCCGGAATCGATCCATTGGTGCAGCTGCTAAAAGCCAGGTATGTTTTCTGGAATCAAATTTGAAGAGAGTCTGTACAGTCACACATGTGTTTGTGGAGAGAGGGAGCAGCTACGGAGAAGGCTAGGTCAGCCCAGGTTCGGTGGTCCTCTTGGTCCTGGGTGGTGGAGTGATCACTAACCTGATGAAGGAGGCGCCAGAGCATCCATAGTGCATTGAAAATAGCATGATCAAGACCAGGCATGAGTGCAGCATCAATAAAGAACAAGCTTTCAAGTCATGAATTAACATGTTCTTTGTTTTTTTTGTTTTTTTTTTCCTCAGGTCGTCACAAACTGCAAGAACACAGTCCAGGGGTTCAAGAGGTTTCATGGCCGGGCATTTTCAGATCCCTACGTGCAGCGTCTCAAAAACAGCTTGGTCTACGACCTCGCACAGATGCCCACGGGAACAACTGGTATCAAGGTATGGAAAGA
Source organism: Nibea coibor (assembly GCA_023373845.1). Classification (NCBI taxonomy): domain Eukaryota; kingdom Metazoa; phylum Chordata; class Actinopteri; family Sciaenidae; genus Nibea; species Nibea coibor. Next base: position 10,891,268 of record CM041739.1, on the reverse strand, counting down.
ATGAGAAACAGTCATAGCTGATGTATCAGTGTTGGGTAACCTGTTGGTTGTCTCAGTTGTAGCCTGGACATGCTGGATATCCTTCATAATTATCTTCAAAATTCAATATTAGCTCTGCGAGATCATCAACATCATTCGGTCAGCCACTCTAGATAATAACCTGTCAAAATGATTTTCCGTCGAAGAAGAGAAACATTCCCCCAAGCTCTCTCCTTCAGAGCGAGGAGAAAAGCATTCATTCAGTTGGGCGTATTTATTGTTTAAACCGCTAACTGTTTTTGACTCCGCAGTGACTCATCAGGGCAGAGATAACAATAAAAATAGACTGATTACACCTGAGAAAATTTGAAGATAGTACACATGGACATAGATTTATTTATTTATATATATATATTTTTTTACAAGCACCGCTCACCGGTTTATAATCTATTTTCTCTGAATGAGCTGAATATCTTTTTGTGTTGAGAAAACCTCATGATGTTCTGTGGTGTTGTCTGACGCCTATACGTTTTACAAAGCTGTAATGCCATCAAGCACTAAAAGTTTGTAGATGAACAACCATTTATTGCACCTATGACGTGGCTCATGTGCTTCTTGAAGTTGTGAAATGTCTGAAATGAAGCTGTCTGTCTGAAGTGAGATAAGGTGGAAAAATGTAGCTGTGATGATACAGTGGAAGTATAGAGGACATTTAGACTGAGAGACGCTGGTAGCCGGAAACTTGAGTTTCTGCTGACGTTAAATGAAACAATAAGTCAAACTGCGCCTTTTTGGAAACGTGGTTTATTGTTCTAATCGTTTTACATTTGTCCAGAGACTTGACATGGATAGCAGTGTGTTGAGCCCGTTAACATGCAGTTACTTGTTGTGCAGGCACAGAACAAAGTAATAATCTTGTCTTGCTCGATGGCTTGTTACTCAAGGTGATGTACATGGAGGAGGAGAAGGTGTTCAGCATCGAACAGGTCACCGCCATGCTGCTGACCAAGCTGAAAGAGACGGCAGAGAATGCACTCAAGAAGCCTGTTGCTGACTGTGTTGTGTCTGTAAGTATCACATGTACCTGTGAAGTTTTGATGCTGTCTGTGTAGAGGGGCAAAACTTATGGTCTCTTTGACAGCATAAAAAAGCTTAAATACTCTTCCCACACAGGTGTTTTCACTTCTGTTGCCTGGTTACAGCTGCTAACAGCAGAGGTGTAGACTGGAGTCACTGTTTTTGATGACTTGCAGCCTGACGTGACAGAAAATACATGACTCAAGACTCAACTTTGAAGTTAGACTTGATTTGGCTTGAGGCTCAGTGACTCCAAAGCCTGTGTTCATTTTATTTTTTCAGTTTAAATATTAAAAATGTCAATTACAAGTGCCAACTAAACTAAACTGTCAGTCCAGCTCCTCTCCCTAAGACAAATATACTGTTATAACGATATTTCTGGTTGGATTACATTTATTTCTTATTCATTGAATATATATAATTGCAATGCAACGTCAATTAAATGTCATACTTTTGAACAGGTTAGATAAATTGGCCAATTATTGGACAACATTGGCAGTGATAACTTTGTCCCTTTGTTGAGAAAACCTGAAGTCTAATCAAGCAGGATAATTAAAAACACGCGAGTGTGCAGAAATGAATCCATTTCAAATGCTCTTCTGTGTAAACAGGTTCCTTGCTACTACACTGATGCTGAGAGGAGATCAGTGGTCGATGCTGCTCAGATCGCTGGTCTCAACTGTCTGAGGCTCATGAATGAGACAACTGCAGGTCTGTACACGGTGTTATTGGCGCAGGGCTCGGGCAAGGATGTGCATGTTTGTGATTGTTGTACTGACTGTGGCAAATGCACACTTTCACATTGATTGCAGTAGTGCTTTACTTTGTTAATAATTTAACAATCTTCCATACAGTTGCGTTGGCGTATGGGATCTATAAACAGGATCTCCCTGCTCCGGAGGAGAAGGCCAGGAATGTGGTGTTTGTGGACCTGGGCCATTCTGGATTCCAGACATCAGTGTGTGCCTTTAATAAGGGCAAACTCAAGGTGTGTAGACAAAGAAATGCCCCACACGGCCTTTATGAATCTACAATATGGCTAGTTTAGTCTCTTCAGCTCTCTCTGCTTCTTCCTCGTGTCTTTCTAGATCCTTTCCACAGCTTGTGACCCAGAGTTGGGAGGAAAGGACTTTGACGAGGTCCTGGTGAAGCATTTCTGTGAGGAATTTGCCAAGAGGTACAAGCTGGATGTCAAGTCAAAGCCCAGGGCTCTGGTCAGACTCTACCAGGAGTGTGAAAAACTGAAAAAACTGATGAGTGCCAACTCCTCCGACCTGCCACTTAACATTGAGTGCTTCATGAACGACATTGATGTCTCTGCTAAACTGAACAGGTACACCAAACGGATACCAACAAAGTATCCATGGTTCATATCTACTCTGGTCTTTTGATTTTTTTAAAGCTTAACTCATGTTTACTTTTTCTCTTGCGTAAGGGGAGCGTTTGAGGAGATGTGTGCTGATATTTTGGCCCGAGTCGAGGCTCCACTACACAGCCTTCTGGAGCAAACCAGTGAGTACCGTGTCTACCTGCTGTGTGCAATTAATCCATGCAAGTTTATGTTTAGTTTTGTGATAATAAAACTGTTTTTGTTCCCTAAGAACTGAAAAAGGAAGACATCTATGCAGTAGAGATGGTGGGTGGTGCTTCCAGGATCCCGGCCATCAAAGAGAGAATCAGCAAATTCTTTGGGAAGGAGTTAAGCACCACACTGAATGCTGACGAAGCTGTGGCCAGAGGATGTGCTCTCCAGGTATATAACACTTGCTGGCCTGGCCTCAGCCCCACACGTTTGCGGCATTTGAATCAGCATCTGTCGATGTTTTAGTTTTTAGATTTAAAATGTTTATTATGACTGTGCCTCTCATCGAAACACTTGTTGCGTCCTCTGCAGTGTGCGATACTGTCACCAGCCTTCAAAGTGCGTGAATTTTCCATCACAGACGTTGCTCCCTATCCCATCTCCTTGAAGTGGCATTCTGCTGCAGAGGAAGGTCTGAGGTAAAGGAACAAGAAGCTGTTTAGAGATTTCCTCCTGTCTTTGATCTGAGAAAAAATGAGTGTAATAAGAACTCTGTCATTTGTTTCAGTGATTGCGAGGTGTTTCCCAGGAACCACGCAGCCCCGTTTTCCAAAGTGCTGACCTTCTACCGGAAAGAGCCTTTTTCTTTGGAGGCCTACTACAATTGCCCTAATGAGCTGCCCTACCCTGATCCCACTATTGGTAAGCAACTAAAGCTTCCTGAGTGATCTCTGACCACTAGGGGATTAGAAATAGAAGCAGCTAATGTGTTAGTCCACACATCCAACAGAGATTTATGCTTCTGTCTGTCTGACAAATGGAAGCCTACAGCTCCTTTTAGTGCATACACGTATCTGATAAAGATGATTAAATGACCTTACTGACGGTATCAGGAGAGACTTTCATTATTACTCATTTTTCTTCCATGCAGGTCAGTTCATGATCCAGAAGGTTGTCCCACAGGCATCTGGAGAGAGCTCCAAGGTGAAAGTCAAAGTGCGGGTGAACATCCACGGTATCTTCAGCGTGTCCAGCGCCTCCCTGGTTGAAGTGCAGAAGTGCGATGAGACGGAGGAACCCATGGAAACAGAACAGGCCAATGACAAAGATGGAGAGGTTTCAGTAGTTCAGGCTTGAGTTTCCTTTTGGTTAGTACTTCTACTTTTGTATTGAGACGGTAAAAAAACACTTTTTGTTTCTCCTCTGCAGAACAAGATGCAGACTGATCAGGATGAACAGGGACAAGGAGACGGCCAGAAAGAAACAGAGGAGAAGACGCCACGTGAGAATGAAGAGATGGAGGTGAGATTTTGTAATGCAGAGTTGTTCGTTTCTTAGATCGGCCTTACAAGGAGATCACTTAATAAGTTCTACCTGGGAGAAGCTTATAATGCTCAGTTTGTCCTCACGAGTTGTTGGTAACTGAGGTTAGAAATTTGAAACACAGTGTGGTGCAGTGCAGGAACAGGAATCAGGAACCAGTTTGAAATTGCGTAATTCATTAGAGTGCCTCCAAGCCTTCCTTCTGTTAATGCTGTCATGTTTTTGTGACAATGACATTCAACAAATTTGTCTACATGGAGCTGTGACAGGGCGGAAAAAACTGTCCATTTCAAGAAAAATGACAGCAGTGCTACTTGTCGGATGATCATCTCAGGAAAGGGTGCATGAGTGCTCTTGCTGAGCAAGCATGTCCGTTACTGGGGGTAAATATCCTGTTATGGTAACATTAGCGCCATGCAGACAGGCTTAACAGATTTTTTTTCTCTCAGACAAAGAAGGCCCCTTTTTATCCGCAGAGAAAATTGAGCAGGATAAGGAAGGAATTTAACTGATAAATAGAAGCGATAATGGCTTTGGGGTTTTAAAATTTAAAATCTCATCAGTTGCCTTGCCAAGTACAGTTTAATACACTTATTATGGCCTAACGAAAAGGAGAGCAGCACATCCCTGATACTGTGTAAACAAAAGCTCAACTTTTATAATGTGATTAATGTACTGGATTTCATGAGATTGTACATGCTCTAAGCCTGATCTCCTGTCTGTTCTCTTACCTTTTTTTTTTAGACCACCACAGAGGAGGGCAAAGGCGAGAAGAAGTCCGACCAGCCCCCACAAGCCAAAAAGCCCAAAGTCAAAACAAAAGTGCTCGATCTTCCGATCGAAAACAGTCCACAGTGGCAGCTAGCAGATGACATGCTCAATCTTTTTGTAGAAAATGAGGTAACTAAACGTGCAGCCATCACATACACACACAGTAGTAAATGCACTCATCTGACTGTCATCTTTAATTACTTGATCTATTTTCAAGTGTTTAGCGGTTACAGTTGCTGTTTGGTTTCTCCTCAGGGTAAGATGATCATGCAGGACAAGCTGGAGAAAGAGAGGAATGATGCTAAGAATAATGTGGAGGAGTACGTGTACGACATGAGGGACAAACTACACGGGATGCTGGAGAAGTTTGTCAGTGAATCTGTGAGTAAACTGTCAGCTCTGACTCATCGTAAAAAGAGAGTTGCGATCAACGGGAGCACGTAATAATGATTCTTATACTTTTAGGACCGAGATGTGTTGTCATTAAAACTGGAGGATACTGAGAACTGGCTGTATGAAGATGGAGAGGACCAACCCAAACAGGTGTACATTGACAAACTGGCAGAGTTGAAGGTAATTATTGCTAAAGTAATTGCTGCCACCCCTCAATCGTTTGGTTGACATATTATTTCTTTAACCAATGCAAAAACTGTGTTCACTACAGAAACTTGGCCAGCCCATTCAGGAGAGGTATACAGAGGCTGAAGAGAGGCCTAAAGCCTTCGATGAGATGGGAAAACAAATCCAGCTGTACATGAAATTTATTGAAGCATACAAAATGAAGGTAAGGCTTAATCTAAATGATTCCTGCTCCCCTTAACTACGCCAAAATGAAAGTAAGACTGCTAACATTGCGTTAATTATTTCCAGGAGGAGCAGTATGACCATTTAGATGAGGCAGATGTCACCAAAGTGGATAAGATGACCAGTGATGCAATGATCTGGATGAACAGCGCCATGAACCAGCAAAGCAAACTGAGCTTGTCGGTGGATCCCTCCATCAAAGTAAAAGACATACAAGCAAAAACAAGAGTGAGTGTCCCCTTATTAAACATGAGATTACTAAACCATTGAGAAAAGTAAGGGGGAGTTCGGGGGGGCACCCATGCGGCCTGCGTCGCCACAGTCATAATGGATTGCTAGTTCTCCCACACAGCCGTATTTCCTTTTAATAAAACCATTATTAAATGTCATCTTCTTGGTCTAATTTTCCAGGAGCTCTTCTCTGTTTGCAACCCCATTGTGACCAAGCCCAAGCCCAAGGTCGAACTCCCCAAGGAGGACACGCCTGCAGAGCAGAACGGGCCTGTCAACGGACAGGAGAAACCCCAGGAAGAAACTGCAGACAAGGGAACGACCGAGAACACAGGCAACCCCACCTCAGAAACCACAGAAAACAAGCCCGACATGGACCTTGATTAAAGTTGCCTAACACCTCTCTAAGCAAAGCTGAAAATGGGGAGCTGGCTGTTTCAGATTGAGATGCAGCCTGGGTGTATATCAGAGCAGGTTAAAGTGTTTCAGGAACTGCAATTCAAAGTCAAAAAGCAGGCAGGGTGAGTTAGCACAAGGAGCCCAGCTCCTGGTGGTATCTCTGATGACATAGCATGCCCTCTCTCTTTCTGGATGACATAAATCAAAAGCCAGCCGCAATAAGCCTGTTTGACAATGAGCGCTGTACACATGATGGTATTTATTTCTGTTGTGTACTCTGTACGTGTTCTGGTCTGTGTCACAATATGGTTTTAATAAAGTTATTAAAATCACATGTACCATCTTTATTACTCTGATTAAAGATAGCTAAGGCTTCACAAAGGGTATTTGTTTAGCTGGGAGGATGCTAGGCACCACTATGAACAAATGTGAAATTTGTCAAGTTGTTGCTGGGGTAACTGACCTAATTCTAGCTACGGCCGTGCTAGCTAATGTTACAAAAGTTCTATCAATTTAACGTTAATGAGTCATTTAAGTTATATCGTTTAAATAAATAACGTGGTTTGTTAAACATATAGGAAAATATTAACTTAATTCGGTGATAGAGCAGTAGAATAATTAAGTATTGTAAAATGATGGGGTATTTAACGTTATATCGCCGTTTTACGTTGCCTAGCAACCGCTGTTACCATTCTGCTAGTTATCTAATGATTAACAGCCAAACAAAGCTAGCATTAGCTCTCTTGATACATGCAGCTTATCCAAGTGGACTGTAATATTTAATTATTATTTTCTTAAAAGCCGCATATCTCTCGACAGAGCAGTTTTCGTTAATTCCAGCACGCTTAAACAGCATTTCGGGATATGGTGTTTTTTTTTTTTCTTTCTCAACTAAAATGAGCCATTTAGCATGCCAGCTAACGTTAGCTGGTGATACTGGTTCAGTGAACGTCACCTCCGCGCTGAGCGCTGTTTGCATCGAAAGAGCAGGAATCACATGATTCATCCAGATCCTGTCTGCTGCGAGTAAAAGCTACAGATAGTGCAAGGCTTAAGTGTATGCCATAACTATTTTCTTTGCGTTTTATTGGGAGGCTAATGCGACAGGGAAAGTTTGGCTCATGTTGTACCGTTGTGTCAAAGTTGTCACAGTCTTTTTTTGGCAGCTCGTTTAATGCAATAACAGCGATCTCATGATTAGTTATCCTGACGGGTCTAAAGTCTGATAGAGGTGTGTTTTGTCCTGAATTACCTCGAGGCTGAGCTTCATCAGAGAAACAACACGCTCCTCTTCCCTTGTCTTTCTTTTTATTTTGCTCCAGAACAATGAAGCTGATCATCCTCAATGACTACGACCAGGCAAGCGAGTGGGCTGCAAAGTACATCAGAAACAAGATTTTATTGTTCAAACCTGGCCCGGACAGATATTTCACACTGGGGCTCCCTACAGGTAAGTAGGAGGTGACAACACCTTAAAGCTGTGGTTGTTAGTTTCATAATTTAATATAGGAGACACTGTGATAAAATCAGTATTTCTCCCATTTCTCCCTGATTCAGTATTTTTGCGGAAATACTCTTCAGGACATGTACTTTTGTTTTCAGTTTTAGCTTGTAGATTTGTTCAAAGTCGAACAACACAACATATTTCTGTGATATAAAATGTTGTGCATGTAAACTTTATATTGCAAAGAGGCAGTAGAGCCATCACATAAAATTAAAGACGATTAAAATACATTAATTTCTTCCAAAACATACAGGAAGAGGAGGAGGAGTCGTATAAAGTCTCTGTTTAGATAAAGAAGTACCGTGACTCCACTTTTGCTTTGTAAGCTTTTGCCTGTTTTCAGGAAGCACACCCCTTGGTTGTTACAAGAAACTGATCGAGTACTACAAGAATGGAGAAGTCTCATTCCAGTATGTAAAAACATTCAACATGGATGAATATGTAGGTAAGTCTTACAACATGTAAAATGGTTTCACAGTGAGGAATCATTAAAAAGCTGTTATGTTGCATAAGAAACTGTCATAAAATCCCATACAGGGCTTCCCAGAGATCACCCTGAGAGCTACCACTCCTTCATGTGGAATAATTTCTTCAAGCACATAGACATAAAAGCCGAGAACACCCACATCCTGGATGGCAACGCTGCTGACCTGCAAGCAGAGTGCGAAACCTTTGAGGAGAAGATAAAAGCTGCCGGAGGGATTGAGCTCTTTGTCGGAGGTCAGGTCACTGCGCTGATATTGAATCTTGTATGATGAGTCATATTTGAAGCAATAAATTTCTAACTGCTCCTCCTGTCCTGTCAGGCATTGGACCCGATGGCCACATTGCCTTCAATGAGCCTGGCTCAAGCCTGGTTTCCAGGACTAGGGTGAAGACGCTGGCAAAGGACACCATCATGGCTAACGCACGATTCTTTGATGGGGATCTCTCAAAGGTGCCCACCATGGCTCTGACTGTGGGAGTGGGCACTGTCATGGACGCGAAAGAGGTGAGAAGTTTAGATAAAAGTCGACCTCATGTGCTGTTTTTGTCTTACATGTTTTCCTTTTGTTGCTTTAATCTAAAAAAACTTTGCCTTGAGTTGCAGACCAGTGGATTGCTCAATGAAGTTGCTCTTGCTCAGTCACACAGGTCACATTTTTGATTTTTTGTTTTTTCCACAGGTCATGATTCTTATCACGGGAGCACACAAGGCATTCGCTTTATACAAAGCTATAGAGGAAGGTGTGAATCACATGTGGACGGTGTCTGCGTTCCAGCAGCATCCGCAGACCGTTTTTGTATGTGATGAAGACGCCACTCTGGAACTGCGTGTCAAAACTGTGAAGTACTTCAAAGGTGAGACTAAAGCACAAAGCTGCAGAGCTTAAATGACTACATTTCACTCTGAATGAAATGCCACCCAGATTGCAGGAAGTAAAATGGATGAATCACAGAAAACATGCCGATTCTTGTTCTTTATTCAGGGATGATGCATGTGCACAACAAGCTGGTGGAGATCCCTCCTGATGGGACAAAGAAGAACTGAAGAGATCTTTTTCAAACTCCAAACTCATGAGGCATTTCCTTCAAATAATAACACTCCAGTGATTCCTTAATCTTCTGATGGACATCAAGCAGTGCTTGGTGTGAGCCTTAACTAATGTTTGTATTAATGATCAGGTGCTGGTTTTGTGAAGGTTTTCAGATGATTGTTCATACAGCTTTGCATTTGTTCTTTTTAATAAAGTGCATGTAATTTTTATGTCTCGGCCTCTTTGTCTGTGGTTGGGGATGGTGCTGAGGTATTAAGTCACATGACAACACGGAACAACTAATGTTGCCTTTGGGTGCTACTTGTAAGTTTCTATTTCCAGATTTCAGCTGGAACAGTAACAGTATGAAGAATGGACAGTCCATGCATGAAGAGTCATTTTGAAGTTCAGAAAATGTGGTGAAGTTGGACATTTTAACATGGGGGCTTGTGGAGATTGACTTGTTTTGTAGCCATCCTCAAGGGCTGTTCAAGAAAACTATTTCCATTGTATGTTAGATAGATAGATAGACTTACCCCAGTAAATTTTAGATGTATATTGTAGTTTTTCCACTACATTCTCCACTACATTTAGTGGTTAATTTGCTTCAACATTTATCACCTCAAAATAATTACTCCATGATATAAAGTCATTTTCTACATTTCAACAACAACAGTCAGTCAGTATTGGTAATACATTAAATGTCCAGTGTGTAAGATGTGAGGGAGGGGCCCTATTTTTAGAATATGGAAGATAACAAATATAATATGCACAACTGTGTTTTGCTTTAAAGAGCCTTTTATGCAGTGGGAGCATGTCCTAAACACTGGCTCCAGATTGGGCTTTTCATGTAGATAGATAGATAGAGAAATTAAACTTATGCTTAGAGAGTAAACCTGTGCTAAGATCTTTACAAATAAAAAAACTATATGAAAAGTAAAAATATATATTTTTTTTAATAAATACAAACACAGATGAAAATAGATTATAATCTTTTATGCGCGAACAACCTGCACTACAAATTACGACAGCATTTGAAGGCAGCACCAGAGCCTTCCACCGTCCGGGCGTCAGGAGGGGGGAGAAGGAAGGAGATGGCCGACTAGGAGGCAACGCTACCTCTGCTACTTCGTTGGGCGACACTCCTTTTTGACACCACACATCTTCAGAGCTGAAAGCAAGGAGAGAGGACGTTTGGAAAAAAAAAAGGTCGCTCCTCTTCCACGATGGCGGAACAAAACAGCAACGTCAGATATCAAGAGGTATGTAACAGTTAGCTGGCACGGTGTAACGGAGCTAACGGCTTAGCGTTAGCGCACCGCACAGCTAGTCAACATTAGCCTGTCAGCGAGGAAAACAACGGCGTCTGTTGACGGGCGGGCCTGAGGGTGAGCGATAAACACCTGCAGCTTCTACCTGAACGTGAACTGAAATGTAAATAATCAGCGTTTTGTCTGCTATAGCCTGAAGCCCGTGTGACCTATTTTCATGTAGCAGCTAACTGTTTAGTTACTCGTAACGTCAGCTAATGCTGGCAGGCTAGGGCAGAAATGTTGTGTCACTTTGTGTCGCCTTGATCCAAAAAAAAAAAAAAAAAAAAAAAGTCACAGTCACCTGCTACCTGCCTGGATCAGTGTCCTCGTGCAGACTGTGAGTAACTTAAACTGCAGAGGCAGATCGGGATCTAAAATACTAATGTGAAGGTGCAGCCTGCTCGTTTATTTATATACTGACACACGCAGGTAATAAGTCATCAAGTTTAAAGTTTAATTAATGCTGCTTAGTTTTGATGAGGTGTCAGAGGTTACAGTGCAGGGCAGCCAACCCTGACTGAGGCAGCAGTGTGAGCAGACGTGTCTGTCATAACCACTTGTTGCACAGTACATTAAACATCAGTGCTGCTGGTTGTTGCACTGTTGCAACAAAGCACACACACTCCATCTGTACTGTGTGTGTCTGTTGTGTAATGTGGGCCAATGAGATGTAGGATGTGCAACAGAAGGGACACTTTGAGGTAGATGGGGGCAATATGATTAAAATCCTCCTGTAACGTCAGGTTTGTGTGTCTGTAAGGTCATGTAAGTGGCTGGAAATACAAATGAGATCGTGTTTTTGCAGAGTACGGGTCAGACAAATCAAGGAACGTCCACACATTGTCCTCACAAAGTCTTGTGAATTCAGTATAACATTAAGCAGCCGTCCTCAGTGACTTGCAATATTGTCTGTAACAGGATAATGTCACTATAAATCTGGCATTGGTAACCACCACAGTATAAATGGTATGACAACCACCATGAGAAGTATTTATCCCACGATACGTACAAATATTGTCATACTGTAGGTTTGTTTTTCAGAAAACTGTTTTCTTTCCATTCGTCACAGCTTACAAGAGTAGCGTTCCTGAATAATGCGATTAAAGTTTGACCCCGACCCGTTTTGTCATTTATTTACATTCCTTCAGCTGGTGAACGAGGAGGAACCCGCCCAGTCCTCCCAGGAGGGTGCTGCCCAGGATGCACCGCCACCCTACAGCAGCATTGCTGCAGCAAATGCAGGTTAAGACCGTCCACAGCTCTGTCACGCACCGAACAAACAGAAGTATTGAAGCGCTTCAAACATCTGTGCCACTGCAAACTCTCAATTGAAAGTTAAAGTCTTCCTAACGGCGTTCAAGTACGCGCAGTTAAATGCACGTCAGAAACAAAAGCAAAAGTGCTTATTGTGCATTGCACATCCTGTTTGATCACATGCAGGGTTTTAAAGCTGAAGCTGCTTTACCAGTTGCATAAACTGCTGTCTGCTTTAAACTCACAACAATGATGCAGATTTATGCCTTTTAAAAGCTATTCTGCAAAGTAAAAATGACTACAGCAGTAGATAAATATTCAAGGCAAGTGTACAATGCTTGAATAGGTGTACATAGTTCTGTTAGTCTGCAATATGTACTAAGCTGTTACCCTTGGAATGAATAATGTAAAGGAGAATGGACCGTGTGGAAGGCCTCTTAGAAAGGGCTGATGTTTCTAATCTCTAGAGGGCATAGGTCAACGTGTTACATAAGTGGGTGTAGCCTCGAGCTCATCCTTGGTGAGTCCATTGATCGGGTGCAGGCCTGTTTGTGTTTGAGCAACACAAGGAGCGTTCTGGGCAGCTGCCAAATGACCCAGATAAAAGTCTTGGCTTGTACTGAAGGGAACATAAACAGTAATGGACACATATACTCCTAATGTCTTTCATCTTGCTGTAACTCATCCTCCCTGCTCTGGTCTCATAATTCTCTGCTGCTGCCGCTCCTGCTTTAGTTATAAAGTGTAGACAGTCACAAATATGCATACACATTTATTATGTAAATATGTCACCACTTGAGTATAGTGCGCTATAATTACAGCTACATTTAGAGGAGTTTATTTTGTTATAACACCGCTGTGCCTGGATGAAAATCCATTTGCTTGTTACCCCCGCAGCTTTCTTTGAATACAAGGAAGATGGAGGGAGATTTCCCAACCCTCCGTCCTACAGCGTTGCCACCACTTTGCCCTCCTACGATGAAGCTGAGAGAAGCAAAGAAGAGGCAGCCATCCCCCTGGTCACTGGAAGAGTCACGGTAGACTGATCTAACCTTAATAATAGTCTAAATGCTTTGTCATGTGCTAAAAGCTACGTCGAGTTTTCAAACAAATCATCAAAAGGTAAACAGTGTATGGATCAATGTGTCTGCATATTTCTTTTCTGCTGCTGCAGGAGGACGACTTCGTTGCCAGGGATGACTTTGAAGATGCCGACCAGCTGCGAATAGGAAATGACGGCATCTTCATGCTCACTTTCTTCAGTAAGAACACGTTTAGCATTTCAGCGGCTGTTCCGTGAGCAGTCTTTGTTTTTAAAAGAGCAAACTGACGTCTCACAGAGCCAGGTGTCTCTCCCTTCAATTAACATTTGTTTGGTTCAGGTTAATAAGTGCTCCGGTATAGTATTATCTAATTACTGTACTGGGTGCTAACGCCAGCATACTCACGACACAAGTTTGTTTTCCAACAAGTGATGGAAGATGAAGAGAATGTGTGCCTGCAAGTTTGCTGACTTAAAAAATGCCTGATATGTAAGGGATCATGTACCTCCACTCAGTCGTCGCTGTGAAATTCACCCGGACAGAGCGATGCTGGAGAGAATCACCCTGAAGCGGTTTATGAAGCAACAACGAACGACTCGCTGTATATTACCCTGATTGTTACACGGCAGGGTTTGACACAGAATTTTGATTTTAAAACTGATTTGATTGGGTCCACTGTGATCCTCAGTGATCTATGATCACCAGTATCAGTCTGTGGTTCATAACAGTGGCCTGCTGTACAGAAATAACAGACCGCTGCGTGCCTTAATCGACCATTCAGAATCAGGTATTCGACAAAGCCGTGCAATAACTTTGATGAGAATTCTCTCATGCTTACGGGTTCATGGTCGGTGGAAGCTTTGTGTTTTCTTTTTCATGAATTGTTCTGTCTTTTTGTCACCAGTGGCATTCCTCTTCAACTGGATCGGCTTCTTCCTGTCGTTCTGTCTGACCACATCAGCCGCCGGTCGATACGGGGCCATCTCTGGCTTCGGCCTGTCCCTCATCAAATGGGTTCTTATCGTCAGGGTAAGAGCTGTTTGTTGAATGTTGTTAACAAGATGCAGGATTACTTCTTCTCATCTGTGTTACTCTCTACAGAAAGACTCCTAACAGATCATATCTTATATCTCCTTCAGTTTTCTACCTACTTCCCCGGTTACTTTGACGGGCAGTACTGGTTGTGGTGGGTGTTTCTGGCCCTGGGTAAGTGAGAGTTCAGAGTATAAACAAATCCCACGATTACAATCCGACCTCGTGTTGTGTGAATACAACTTCTTGTCTTTTCAGGCTTCATGCTGTTCATCAGAGGCTTTGTTAACTACTCCAGAGTGCGTAAACTCGCTGATCCCACCTATGCCACTCTTCCCCGAACAAGGGTACTCTTCATCTATTAGAGGTAAGGTGTGAGGTATTAATCTGCTCTCTTTTGTGTTTAGTCATCAGAGACGTTTACTTGCACACAGGACTCGAGTTACAAGATCTAACGTTTCTGCCATTATTCACCTTCGGAGTGTCATTCACTAGTTCAGCTCTTTGATTCTGTATCAAATTCCCGATTTGGATGCACATCACAAGAAGCCTTAGTGTGCGAATGTTAGGCACGCAGTTCAGCATGTCGCCAAGCAAAACGCGCCGATACAGACTGATAATCACCCATTTCAAACCGTGTTCATCAGCTGAATTCAGAAGCCACACTCACTGTGAAAAGATTAAAGTGTGCCACAGGAGGATCTCCACTCACCGCCTGCTGTTCGATTATCAGCTGGAGGACACTTAACATCTTACCTGCCACCTAATGAGCCACCTGCACTACATTTAAAGGGGAGCTGCGCACATTTTACACATCAGAGTCTGTTTATTACTTTGTATGTGGGGGAAATAGTAGCTACTAGCGTAACACAGCTGAATCTCAGATGCTTTCTGGGTAATGTAGGCACCGTGGTCGCCGATAACAAACTTCATTTCAAAGGAAGGGAGCAAATAGATGAATTTGTTGGTTTTCTTTTTCCAAAAAAAAAAAAAATTCTCATGCCAATCTTGATCATTCTTGATATAAAAATTAGTCACCAGTGGGAGCGACTAATGTAATTTACTCCAGAATCAAGCAGAAATCCATGTAAACTGGGTCTGCACATGACATGCTCGTGTTGATAAGCAGACAAATTAAAATGCCGTAATCTTGTTAGTCTGTGTTGTCGACACCACACATCTCTGAACTGTTGACACAATGCGCTGATTTGCTTTGTACTTCTTCCTTTAACCGACATTCAGGATGACGGCTGTGGAAGAACTGGACACGACCAACACAAGCAGCGGCTCCGTGACGAGTTTCAAATTTTTAAGTGAAGACACTTAGTAAGAAAATTGGCCAGACGAGTTAGAGATGGAGACGACTCTCAATAAAAATATTCAGGAATTATATCACTTGTTTTATTTTGTTTTTGAAACTTTATTAATGGAAAATGGTTAACAGTGATAGTCCCTTAATGTACTCATTAGTGGCGAATGTTAAGTGCTATTTACATCTGTCTGTAATGTATGAGTAATGCCTTATATCATTTGATGGTAGCATTCGAGCATGCATCTGCCCTTAAGGTCAATTAATAGGGAGAGTCTCATGTTGGTGACACTTGAAGCCAACAGGTCTTAATTAAAACGACATTCTGTAGACTGCCATAGCATGCAACACACTTTATAATCTGCACTAATCACTTCACGGTTTTATTGTGATTATTAGAGGCTGTTTTTAGATACCACATACACTTAAAGAGCTTTCATTAGGCTGTAAATGCTGATATACAGATCTACCACATATTTCACTCACCTGTTGGCTTTAAGTAGTGTTGCCCGCGTTTTTAACCAGGAGGGGGCAGTGTCGTCTGCTGCTTTTAAGGCGTTAGAAAGCGTTCAGGGCATTGTCGTAACACATTATGCTTGTGATTCAAACACAGTGTCAGTGAGGCGCACTCAATTTACATCCATGTGTGAGGAGTTATTATTTTACCTGTTAAATGTTTTGTTGTGCATTAAATCAGGTAAAACTATCCAACCTGGAAGCGGGATTTGGGTTGTTAATATGATCTTAGATGAGTGAGTTCATTTAGTCGCGGTGAGGAAACCAGATGACCACAAATGTCAAGTGACGGCTCATTTAACGGTGAAGGGATCTGATGTTTTTTTTTGTTGTTGTTGTGGCCGTGTGAGCTCATTCTCTGGTTTGTGTCCTGTTTTTAAAAAGCTCATTTCGATATAACAGCTCGACCTTTTCATGACTCTTCAGTGAGTCAGCTGGGTCACAGTCTCATTCTTCATCTGCGGAAAAGCTCTGATTTAAAAAAAAAAAAAAAAAAAAAAAAAAAAAAGAGGCACGGCTGTCTGGATTTCACCCGTTAATGATCTCACTCAGAGGTTTTTGAATCGTCTCAGAGCATAACAAAAACTCAGATTCATTTTTCAGGTGGTTTTTTGCCTTAAGATTTAATTGACAGATGGGAATGGGGAAAACTTTTTTTTTTTTTTTTCTTTTGAAAATGATTCATAATGTGTAAGATGTTCGCTATCGTACGGGGTTATAAAGCTATATCAAAGAATGTTGTATGCAGGTGCACTTTTAGAAACATTACCAATAAAACCCAGAGGATATTCCCATCATTTACTTTTTAATCCCAGACATATAAAACAAGAAATGAACGACGAAGCGGTGCAGGATTGTGTTTCTGTTTTATAGCGAGGAGGAAACAGCATGTGAGGATGATTCTTTAGAGGTTTAACCACTGACTGTTGTCAACGGAAGAAGTTAATACAGATTTTAGTCTGATCCAGCAAACTGAACGGTTTGCCTCATCAGTTGACTTCACACTTCTGCCATGGCTTTGATACAGACCCATTATGCTTATTTCTATGTGATGTAGAGCTGCAACCTTGGGGTTTTGTTGATATGAAACTGTACAGAAACGTTTAGTGTTAAATAAATGTCACTTTTAATGCGTCATTTCTGACTCGTCTGGATTATTGACTTGACATACACTGAGCGTTGGTGGTCAGATATGCTCTGATGATGCATAACAACACTACTCACAGGTCAGTATGATGAAGGAGGTGAGAGTATGGACGTTAAAATGCAAACAGAGCCGCAGCCTTTACGTATGATTAATGGCGCACTGTGCAATTTTACACACCCGTGGCACCAACTGGCAGCAAAGTGTAACTGTTGAAATATTCTTTCCTCTTCTAACCTCTGAAGAGTAAACCATAAAGTCCATAAAACACAGACTAGAAAAGATTTCTCAGTCGGGGGGGCTACGTGTGTCATTTGCCGTCCAAGAAAATGCTGTAGTTTATGAGAAATTTAATTTTTCCTTTCGTTTTTTGAAACAAATACTGCATTTTTATCTCAGGAAAAATGACTTCTTCCTCCCTCCGGCCAAACGTTCCACCAAATTTATTCTGACATCTGGAAACTAGATAACAGAAGCAAACTAACTAATACTATACTAGTTTTTCTTCATGGTTATACAGTAGTATATAGGCTGCAGTGTAAAACACCCCTTAGTCTGTGAGCAAATCACTGAGATGAAATCAGTAAAATTGCTACAGGTTGAGCTTCAGTTGTTCCCGGTTGATGAGGTTAATAAGATCTGCTACCAAATGAAATGGGCTGTTGTGTTAGTAGACAAATACACGACGACATGCACAGTCTTTTTAGCACTGATGCACAATGATTAGGGCACGGAGCAGGTACTCTTTGGTGCATATGCCAGTCTTAGTCCCAACTAAACTTGACACACTTTTGATCTTAACTCTTCGTGTCTTGTTCTGGCCCGGGTTATGAACTAAAACGTTGAGATATTTAAACAAAGAGACAAGCATCCATCCGTTCGGGTTGAGGTATCGCAGTGTGTCGATCCGAGTTGTCCTCACTCCCCGGTATCAAGCAGCTGTCGAGGCAGAAAGAAGATGGCCTTCTGGCCGATGTGAGTCCTTGGACCCAGTTTAGGTTTTCCGTTCTTTTTCAGTGCTACGTACCAGTTCTTCTCCTGATGTTTCTGAGATAGATATGTGTTGTAGTGGTTCTCCTCCAACTTCTCCAGGAAATAACATTCATCCGTTACCGTGGGCTGAGACATAAACAGAAAAGAAGCACCAACAGCTGACAACACTTAAGATGTTTGGTTTGAGATTGAAAGTTTTAAAATGCAGTCACCGAAGTTTAGTGTAACGGCGGGGAGTTAATCCTTCCCAACAGACACTGTGGAAGACTTATTTACATATGCATGATTTATTTATTTACACAGATCTCAAGCTCTACTGTAGATACTCACTGAGCTGTACAAGCGCCCCTCATCACTCATGGCCAAATATCGCCCGGCTTCTGTTCCCTGGATGACCACCACACCTCTGTCCACAGCTTTGAGCTTTAACACAGCTGAAAGGAGGAACAAGTTTAAACAACTGACACCTATAAATACACCTCAGCACAAAAAGCAGGTCACCTTCTTCTCTGCGAGGAGAAAAATGGCAAGGACAAATCTGAGCTTTCTGTGTCAGCTCCAAATCTTCTTGCGGTTTCCTTTAGTCGGCTGACAGATGAACGGACATAAGAAGATAAAATCTTTCATCTTAAGGTGAGTGACTGCATGAATGGCAAGCTGGGTTCATAAAAATGAAAAGAAAGGTGCAGCCAAAGGAATTTCAGACTGAAATAATTTGTCTTGAAGTCACTCAGTCTCACGCCGAATTCAAAATATACACAGGAAGACTGCTCCCTGTTTGAACCTTGGCTGTTCTCCCTGTGAAATATCCCCAAATACATGCACTTAACGGGTTAATTGGCAAATTGTCCGTATGTGTGCGTTTGAGTGTGAATGGTTGTGTGTCTCTATGCGGCCTGTGATGAGCTGGTGACTTGTCCAGGGTGTGCCCCGCCTCACCCAAAGTCAGCTGGGATAAGCTCCAGCCTCCCTGTGACCCTGGTGACGATAAACGGTTACAGAAAAGGGATGGATGGAAAAAAATAAGAGGTACACATGACGACAATGCATTTATTTCAATCCTTCATTTAACAATAAATGTATTAATTAATCAACAGGTGAAAGAAAGAATGGAAAACTTCCATCTTTATTGTGTGAAGTGCTTTGTGTCAGATAAAGTGATTGAGCTTTTTAGTGTGTTTCTATTAATAAATATACTTTTTGTACATAATTAGTTGAGCTTTCTACTGTTTTTGTTCAATAAATACATTTAAAATGAACTTCAAAGTCAAATATGTCTGTGCACAATAGGACCAGTGTGATTTTTTTATGTTTTCCAAGCCGGAAATGAGCAGCATCCCTCTTTGAGGAGTCACTAATTGACCTCCACATTTACTGGACGCATGCCCTTTTTTCCCTGCTCGTTGACACACCTGTAGTAAAGGAAGTGAACGCATCCATGTCGTAGGCCTGACCTGGATGTAAAAAATGCGCAGTGCGCTGCAGCAGCCTTACTGTGATCATCCCTGTCATCCCTCTGGCCCTGCACGGTCCCATCGGGCAGGATCTGGAGGTGATATCCGCCATTCATGCAGTACAGCCGAGTCAGCCTCCTGTAGTCCGACAGCATCAGCAGGCCGCCGTCCACAGCCTGATTCTGGGATACAAACGCCTCCTCGTCCGCCATCCTGCTCAAAGGCGGAGGCACCAGTTGTGTAACCCACAGAGGAGGCAGGCTAGCTGTCTGTCTGGCTGAGTCGGATGATAATCAGCGGGCTTCGTCCCCCCCCTGCAGTGGTCAGGTGTTTACATGCTCATGAACGAGCAGGCAGCTGGACGCGCGTCCCCGACCGCTGCCCTCAACCTCCAAAAGACATGCTGGTGAGGAGCCTGACCTCTCTAACTGCATAAAACTGCTTTAATGCTGTTATTAGTTTGTTTATTCACTTGAAAAATAATTAGGTAATTCATCACGAGGAAAAACAAACACCAGAGGCTATAAACAGAGCCAGGCATGTGTGATCATGCATATTACATCTACAAGTTCAGCACTTTATTTCTAATTTCCTGGGTCGTGACTAGAGAGTGATTTAAGGCACGCTTTAGGTGATGGAAAGTTTATTATCATGGTTAATTAATTAGAAAGTCAGCTATGGGCTGGATAATGTTGAGCCAGATATTTCTAAATAAGAGAGACATTGTTCCTGGTGAGAAAATCTGCTGCTGATGAGGTTTTTAAAATGTAATTTCAGGATGCTCTCAGTTCTAAAAAGTTACAATCAAGTATGTATGTGCCAAGGACTGCAGCTCTATGTTAAAATGTCCAACTTCACAGCAGAAATAAACATGTTTACAGCCTGGTACAAATAACTGCCATGTGGATGCGGTGGCTGCATATGGCTGGTTGGAGCACTCAGGCGCCATTCGGCCTGCCTCAGGTCCAGCGATGATCCACATCTTTGCTGATTTTTAGATAAACCGGGAGGCGGAAGAAGCTGTACTGCCAAGATGGCTGCAGCAAGAACCACTGCATCGTAGCTTCACAGAAACCTGTGACAACGTCACAGGTACAGCATCCATGTTTTATAGTCTATGACTGGCTACAGGGTTAAAGTGACACATTAATGCGTCCAACAACATTTTGACATGGGAAGTAATGAGTACTTTTACTTAAATATTTCAGTACTTTCTCCAACATTTCCTAAATTCTAATCAAGTTTTAACTGAACTTAAGAGTTTGGCCCTGACTGGCTCTCCTCAGAATCATGTGACAGCTTTTAGCAGGTTTACTTCGAGTTCAAATGTCCTGCAGGCTGATCCTCATCCATAACAATTAGACTACGCTCAACACGATCATTTAAAAACAGCCAAGAAGCTTTAACACATTGAACTTCAGTGAACAAACAATCTTCATCAAGTCAATAAATCAGGTGTCAGAATGGAAAAGCGCATTTATTTGATGAACAGGTGCTTGGTGTGATCATAGAAAGTGTCTCACAATGAGCTTACCGTTTCCACTGTTCAGACTCAGAGTTAATAATAATGGCAAACATCAGCGTACAGTTTGTCGTTTTTCGAGAAGTACCACACAAAGACATATGGTTCGACCTTTAATCAATGGAGGAAAAGATCAACTGGAGTCACACTACAGAGGAGAAATAATACAGAGGGTAGGTATAGAAAAACTATTATTTGGAGACAAATACACCACTTTTTTTTCTTCTTTTTTTTACACAATGGATTATATGTACATATTCAAAAAATGTAAGCGAAACAAATTGTTTTTTTTGCCGTTTCTTTTTTTTTTTTTAAGAGAAAGCATATAACAGTGAAACATGATCTGCCCTTGATAATTCTCAAAAGTTAATGTCTGCATATGTTTTATACAAAATAGATTTTAAAACAATATTTGGGTAGTGCAAATCTTTTTTAGATTCAAGCTGGTTGATTACTTTCACAAACAGTTTGTGTGAAAAAAGACTGACTCCTATCCTATTCACAGTATTACACAATTTGACCAAAGCCATCATGTTAGAGTAAAAAATGTGTTTTGTTTGTTTTAAAATAAAACAGAAAGAAAATTTTCCCCCCAAAGATCTGTACATTTGTCTTCTAGGAGCTACTTACACGGACACATGTTGAATTTGTCTGTACTTGCTTTGGTCACCTTGTAGTCAAACATCAAATAGGTTTTTTTTTGTGCAGCCTCGGTAGACTGATTACTGACTGAAGTGTGTGTTTCCTGAAAATCTGGCCTGCAGAGATAAGTTAAATGTGAATCTTCTGTATGAAAAATAGCTTATACTGGAAAAAAAGAGGAAGCGACCACATCTTGTTATGTGATGGTGATAAGATTATCTGTCGGTTCTATTGCATATTCAGTTGTCCTCCTCAAAAATGTACAACCAACAAGCAGGCGTACATTTTTGAGCAAGAAGAGGCAAGTGTGCGATTTCATATATCCATATATATCTATATATATATATATATACCTGTTTAAATGAACAGCAGCAGAGATTTGGATACACTGAATGTGAAAGTAACCCATTAGTAACCCCTATGCAGTTAACGAAGATAATCTTCAACTGTTAAAAGAAAGAAAAAGAAGTATGCCGAGTGTGAATGACGGCCGTGGCAGAACATTCCTGAAACTTTATCTGAAACCGTCAAGCGAAATCTGACCACTTGAACCTGACAAAAACACACTGTAGATCACAGAAGCAGACACGTGGGAATCCAAACTGACAGTTTTTGGTTTCTCAAGAGTCGGGACATAAACGACTAAACATAACGTGAGAATCAGACACCAAATTTAAAAACAACCTGAGCATGGGAGCAGTTCAACATTTCTAGTGTGAGTGCCTTTTAGATTTGTCGTTGGGATAGCTTAGTGACAGAAGGATTTCCATATTTTAAAAACACACGCCGGTGTCCAATTATTTTAAACCGCCAGGGCGTCACCTTTAAATTTGCCTTTTAAGATTCACATTCACGTCAAAACCTGGATCGTTTTGTGCTGATAAAAATGTTGCAGGACAATTTCAAATTCCCACGAACTCACACAACACACAAACAAGAGGGATACTTACTGACCTACACACATTCTACTATGTGATTGCACATCTGAGTGCCTTGTGTTACAGCTCAGTTATCGCTCATTAATAATGACGTCCATCAGTGGACCGAAGCTCGGATTTTCATTTTTTTAATCTAGTTGTGGAGTCATTTATAAGCTTCAATACTGGGACTCGTTTCTTCTTCTCATTCACAAACACTGACCGACTTTCAGCGTCACTGAAAACAGACAAAACAGGAGTTTGGCACTGAAATAGTTCCCAGAGAATAAAAAGGATCCATTTTGCCTGCCTCCCCAGTCAGTGACGCTGCTCTCTAACTGTGACATGACTCCATGAGGTGACTGATGCTAAGTGCTTTCGGTTATTTGGGGCTTGACTAACTAACAGACAGACGGACAAACAAACAAACGTGCAAATGTACTAAAGATACACAGACATTAAGACAAGGTGCCTACAGGGCGTCGAAGTAGGAGAAAGAGCTGAACGGGAGGGGGTCAGAGGTTATCAGCAGCTGTGGGAGGTTTACAGGTTGATGAATCTGCCATTGTCTGATACAAAGTGCTGTACACACGAGCTGTCTATCATACATACTGTTCATTTTAAAAAGGAAAAGTTTCTGTCTTGGGGAATGTGTTACACTTTCTTGTGAGTTAGATGAGAAAACTGACAGCGCTCTCACGTCTGTAAGGTAAGGAGTGAGTTAGCTTAGCATAAAGGCTGGAAACAGAGGGAAACAGCTAGCTTGACTCTGTCTGAAGATAACGAAATCCAACAAAGCCATGCTAGCCAGTCTTCATGCTAAGCTAACGCTAACTAGCCGCTGACTCCAGCTATACATTTACCGTGCACGTGACGCGAGAGCGCTCGATCTTCTCTCGTCAACCATCTCTAGCACATTTCCCAAAATGTTGCACTTTTCCGCAACGAAATATAGCAAAGCAACAATGCATAGTCTGCCAATAATTAATTAATCCGAATAAGATGGACACACCGTCGAGGAAGGATCATCAGTGGAAGAACCACGACTCCATGTTTGTCACGTTTTTCCAAGTCGACTGTAAAAAGAACTTTAAAAACTCGAAGGACGGTTATTTTCCAATCAGTTCGAGCCACGTTAGAACCACCGAAAAAAATAGTTTTCCTGATGAATTACAAATGACATAATCTTGCAAACACAATAAAACATGCCCTCTCTTCTATGATTGGTAGACGCAGATATCTAGCACATTCCATTATCAGACTATTGGGGCACAAGTGGGGGGCCTAAAATAAACAACAAAGCTGGCTATTTCCTATTTTAAAAAAAGAACAACAAAAAAACCTCTACCTTCCATCTAGAGTCATACTAAAGACTGGTACAGCATAACAGTCTTTGTTCACAGTCTTTTAAAGCCTTATGCGGGGTACAAAGTGCTCAAATCGCACTTAAGGAGTTGAGTGTGCGTGATGTTGTGTGAAAGGAAGCAGGCTTTGAATATTCTTTGTTAACGATAAAGATAATTTCCACACGCGCACACACACGGAGGATGGACCGAGCTGCCGCTTCTAAAAGACAAAACACAGCCGCTGAAGAGAAGGAAAACTTGCAACTGCATGTAACATAAAAAGTACAATCAACGTACGAGGAAGGTAGAGCACGAGGAGCAAGCCTTAAAACAGGAGTGAAATGGCTAAGATGATATTTGAAGCAAAAAAGGCACATATTATTTTCCCTTTTAGAAACAGACGTGTGTAAAACCGGAAGAGGTCAGCTTGTGGGAGAAATCATCCTTAGAATGGTGCGCGCCGGTCAACAACCCGAGAGATTGTTTCAATGTCCGAAGTATCAATCAAAGCAATGAAATATGCTTTTTCTACATGACTGGAAAACGTTTTTTCCCCCCATGTGACTGAAACATTTTGTTACAACCTCATATAAAAACTAAAAGAGGAACATACAGTCAAAAAGCCTACGTAAAGAGCATGTTATTAATTAAGCTTTGTTACCCTCTCAGGTAACGACGACCTGGAATATTGTATAAACTGTTACAATTTGAAAATGTAGAAAATACTATCAGAACCTGTTCATAGATATTTGTTTATCTATTTTTAGATATCGTTCTGTATTTGAAGGTAAGAAACCTGAGACGACATGGATGTTAGCCTATTTCTCTTTGCGATTATCTTAACATTAACATTTTCCTACTTGTTACGATACACTACATCTCAGTCTGCTCATCAAAACCTCTGTGCTCGCTCGCTGTCTGGTTCCTACACAAACATCTCCAGTCTGTCCACTCTCTCCCTCCAGACCCATAACCCACGACACAAAGTTGCATACTCGTTCCCAAAAGCCATTCACTCCTCGGTCCTTTTTAATGTCGCTACTCTGGGGAGGGTTTGGGGCGAGGGGTTAGGGTGGGCGTGGTGAGGTGATGTGGTGGGATTTTTTTTTTTAAGGCATTGTGTCTGTTACGGGGCACAGTCATCTCTGGTGGAAGAGGAGAGGTTTGACGCTCCCGGCCCTGAATTTTGGTAACTGGTTACTGATGATCTCCGCCAGCATCTCCGGGAACTCGACGCTCAGGGATTTATTCACAAAGGTGTAGAAGCAGAAGCTGAGCAGCCCACCGACCATCTGCAAACACGGAGGAGAAGGAGTGAGATGGGACGTACTTCAGCCTTTAATAAAAGTATCGGCTAATGCCACGATTATTACAAAACACATCTCTTGAACCAAATTAACGAGTCCACACAGTAAATCACTGAGGGTTAAGAAAGCTGCAGAGTGCAGGTGGTCAATGACTACCTGCTGATAACATGTAATGCTGAAACTAGAGGACACGTTTTGACTTTGTGTGTGTGTGCGTGTTTGATCTCTGTACCTCATGCATGGAGTCGAGCAGCTTGGTGAGCTGATAGAAACGCTGCCAGTTCTGGCTGGAGTTCTCCTCACGCTTCACGATGGCTTTCCCCAGCTCCTTGATGTACGACATCCGGATATCGTCGAACACCGCCTGGCTCTTCAGGCCATCCTTTGGCACTGCAGGAAGAGGGAAACTAAAGGTCAACATCTGGGACAGAGATAATGGATAATGTGCTGTAGCCTCAAGGTTGTTACCACCAATACTGTTCTTTCATAAAACCTCCAGCTTTAAACTGCAAAAGAGGAGAGAAGCGCTACATCTTAGATTAACACTACATGAGGGGCTGTGCTTTACTGTCATTACTGTGATGCGGTCAGCGTAACGGCCAAATTGTGCGTGCCACGGCTGCCAGAGCTAGTCATGGCCGTTCTAGTCAATGTTTGGGTGGGGTTTTAGCTTAAGCATCACAGACGTGACAACAATAAAGCTCGCCCTCTCATGTAATATCTCAACAGGTGTTTATATTTTGGGGCAACATGCACTCAAAATAGAAAAGTTTTCTTTGCTCGCCATTTCTGTTCTGATCTCCATTGAAAACGTTTTAATCTAATGAATTATTCCTCCAGTCGACATTAGTTGCCCTTCAGTCCTTTAACTGTTTCACCTGTGGTGTGCTGCACACACACGAGGTATTAACAAGGCGGTCTCCATAAAATACAGAATATTCATTGAATAAAGTTAAAATTCAGATGCATTACTTTATTAAAAGTTGACTTAGAGCTTGGTCGGAACTTATCGCATCATTATAATTGTCATTAATTGTAGTTGAGTGATAAACAGCGGGTCATTTTCTGGGTGGACATCTACTAATATTTAGCAGCACAAAGCACTGACATGGTTCACACCCCAAAGCGGGCTGTGTCAAACTATGCACGTCAAATGATCAATTAGGCAATTAAGTTGAGTCTTTGTTCACACCTTTAATTCTCCTGCATTAGATTACACTTACATGCCTTCATAGTTAATCAGTGAGTTCTCCAGCAGGTTTTTCTGGATCAAAGCAGTCATACCAAAACCTTCGTAATTACTGCATTAAAATTAAGTTTAGACTGTTCTGCATGTGAGAGTGGAGGTTCAGCTGCTTTAAAAAAAGTGAAAGTCTGACCTGTGCTGAGCAGCAGCAGGACCTTCATGCACAAATACTCGTCGTGGGAAACCTGCAGCCGGACGAACTCGCTGGAGATCTTCAGCATCTGCTCGCACTGGTCGGCCATGTAGGGCAGCTTCATCCGCTCCCTGGAGGATGATTGAAGACAGAGACGAGACGGTTAAGCAGCACATTCTTGTTTCACCTTAAGTCATAGCTGATTTATAAGGGCTGCTTGTGCGGTCTCAATCAGGGAGATGAAGCGGCTCTCTGTAATATATCTGTAGATTAAATGTTCAAGGTCTTGCTGCTAACAATTTGTGGATCCAATTTTAAATCATTCTTCCAGAAATGAGATTCAGTCCATTAGTTTGTTGGAGTAGAAGGTTGAGAAGATGAGTGAGTGTCATCTCTGTGATAAAGTAATATTGTGGGTGAAAGAGGGGACAAACTTGTGCATAAACTTTTGAAATTTATGCTTACGATTTGCTTTTTTCTGCCTTTACACTGAGTCAAAGTGAACAGAAAATTCAGAGTGAAAGTGAAACAGGATGAGTGAAAAGAAAACATAATGCCACCAGATATTAATTATGATCCCATTAACTCTGAGCTTGTAATTATGAAAAAAAAAAACAGGAACAAAGCAGAAGGCTTATTACAGCCTTAAGCATGCTAGCTAGAGTCATATGAGGGACGAAACATGATTACAGCTGACAGACGCCGTTTGATTCTTGAGATACGACACACGGCATAGAGCTGCGCTGACATACATAAAACATGCAAACATTGGTCAATTGAAGAAAAGACAAAATCATAAGTTGGAGAGCACTTCACTTCAGCAGCTGTACGGTGCAAAGATCCAAGACTTTAGTGTCGCAAGACTTTTAATCAACTGTTATCATCTGAATATAAGTGATTATGGAGGGGTACCAGGGCTGGGCAATATGTACCAAAAGTCATATCTGAATGTCGATACTCGATATACATCGATATTTTTTCCGTGGCCAGATAATTTCATACTTCTACTATTAATGGCCTGCTGGTAAATCGCACTCCTGCCACTCACACTACAAATCCCACAATGCACTGCAACAACTGACATGCAGGTCAAGACCTGTTCACCACCTCTAACCCCGCTGCTTCAGCTGTTTATTGACACATTAATCAGTAGTCCAGTGTTAACAACTTTGGCGCTATATTTAGCGACTTTTCAGACCCTCTAGCGTTTTGTTCCCAAAAAGCGACTAGAGACTTTTTCTGGAGCTATTGGAGAGTCTGATGCGACGAAGTGAACGAGCAGTGGGAGATCTGGACAGAAGGAGAGGAGAAATAAAAAGCAAACTGGGGGCTCAAGCGAAGAAATGTGTAGTCAATTTAATGCAAAATAAACTATATTGATATAAACGATACAGTATTGTGCTGTATCATGTTTGAAAATATATCGATACAGATTAAAATATCGATATATCAGCAGCCCTAAATGGTACGTACTCATTGATGACGAGGTCTGGCGCGAAGCAGAGCATGTTGCCACTGCACTGCTGGTAAGACCTCCAGCCAAGACCGAAAGACATGAGGAAGAGCCAGGAGCACTGCAGCAGAGTCATCTGGTCGTCCAGGTGCAGGTTCCTGAAACCTGAAGGGAAGATGACATGGAAACACGTCAACCCACCAGAACAACTGATATATAAGACGTCAGGGTGTGGTGGTCAATCTGATGAGTGACAAATAAGTGAATTATTTAGGTGTGCATTTAAAATGTCAACTTAAGCAGTGATAATTTAGAAAGAAATGTTTTTTAGAAGCAGAATCTGGTTCACGTGTCTACATTTTTTAACTTCTTCTCCAAGTGAACGCCTTAATCACGCTTCACTGTTTACCAAACGTGCCAGCGTGCCAACTTTGCTCCTAGATGGAGCCGATCCGGATGTAGTGCGAGTATGTTCACAAATCACAGCAGAAAAAAAAAAGACACCCGTTTCACAATGCATCGATACGTTACGACATTTCCTGTGTTTGGATAACACTTGTGAAATATTCAGGCAGCGTGCTGTTAGAATGAAATGTGATTGCACGCACTGGCTGTTTTTTGGCTTGTGTGTGGTGTGACCTGTAAAGCGAAACGACACCCTGTCTTTGTGAAGGTTTGAGGTTTTACTGACATATCCGTGTTAAATATTACGAGAAACTTGATGCAACTGCAGATTAACCCGTGTGTGTGTGCGTGTGTCACAAACTTCTCTTTGCAAACTCACAAATATAAACAACCTCACCACACGCCGTCTACACCCACTGCAGAGGACAAGTTTATGCTCCTACCAGCAGAAGACACTAACCTGGCAGAGCCTTGGCCCACTTGACTGCAGAGATGACCTGCCGGCCGCCCAGCCTGTTGAGGGTGGTCATGAGGCGGGTGGAGGTGTCGGGCAGGGTGCTGTCGTAGCCGGCGTAAATGGTGTCCGGCTCGATGGCCTTGAGCAAGGACAGCATTGTGGGAACGAGTTGAGGCAGGCACTTTAGGGGGGAGCAAGCCTCTATTGGCGGAGGCGTCAGCTCGGGCGGGTTGCTCTGCTGATTGCCTCTGTTTGAGTCCCGTATGCGGGCCAACCTTTTGGTTTTGCGCGCTGCGGAAGAGAAAACAGGTATGAGCACGAAGGGAAGAGTTGAGTAAACAAAGAGAAACAATGAAGAGAGGACAAGACCAATTAAACCAACTCCAAGTCTGTACAGTTTGGCCTCATCTGTGTGGTTAATACGTACCTTCCAGGTTCATGCCTGCCATCTTACACTTGCTGTAGCGGCAGGCTGGGCAGTTCTTCCTCCTGATCTTGTCTATTATGCAGTCGTTCCTTCCAGCGCACAGGTAATTATGCTGCCCTGAGGTACACAGAAGAGAAAGATTAATCTGTTATTTACCGTCAATGCTCCAGGGAGGAAAAACTAATTAGCTGTGTCACAGCCATCGACTGTAATGATCATGCCTCAAACGCAGAATCATCATGATTTCTCCAGCAAACTTATGTGACACGGATTAGTGATGAATGAGCTTATCACAGGTGATGAAGCTCAGTGAGGGAATAATGACGCTTTGTACCTTCCACCGCTCTCTTGAAGAAGACCTTGCAGCTGCCGCAGGTGAGAACGCCGTAGTGGCAGCCCGAAGCCTCGTCAGAGCACACCAGGCAGATTTTATGAGTCCCACTCTTTCCCTGTGTCACAGCGGTGATCGCTTCCTGTCTGGAGGTAGGGCTGGGGGGAAAAGGTGGAGACAAGAACACAGAAATGTCAGCAATATTCAGTCTCATTTAAAAGTTTTTGACCTCTAGTAGCGCTATGGAGTCATTTTATATATCTATGTTAGACCTCAGTGTCACATTCAGTGCATTTTAGTGAGGAACACAGCGCCGCTTTAAAGTAAACGTTACTTTTATTCATAAGAAAACTCCACAGGGCACCTTTAAGTATAACAAAATTCCTACTAACCCCTGAACGCATCGTCCTGCTTATGAGAGTTCAACCTGAGTTCATATTTACAACTCTGCACTCAAACTGTAGATAAATAAACATACACAGACACGCTACACATACATATATGCCCATCAGAGTCAATGTAGTCATTGTGCTTGTTTTTTCTCTCAGCTTTGCCGTCGTTCCCAACATCGCGAGTCAGGAAAAGTGAGTCCATTGTGCCCGTTTGGGCTTTTAAAGCCTAAATTAGCTAAAGATCTGTGGTCACATCCCAAATCCAGTGGTTGTTATAAAACAGCCTCCTTCTCCTTTTGACTGAACCACAAACGTTTCCAGACTCAGTCAGCAGTGCTCACCAGGGACACACTTCTTCAAAACTGCCACTAGAGGACGTCATGCTTTGCAGCATCCATGCGCCAGAGGTCCACACCCCCTTTCTAAGCCAGTGGCCACAGCAACAACAACGCCCACACTAAGAGGATACCGATCGTGAGACGTGTAACAACTGTGTCTGTCTGTCCGTGTGTCCTCAGCTCTGCCACAGCAATGAAAACAAATAGTTTCGCTTGATAAGAGGTGCTCTGAACCGTCGCCGCACGCAGACACACTTCTGCAGATTTGTGCGGTGTAGCCGAGTTCACTCTTAATTATACAACACTGAGGAGAATTAGCATGAAAGCAGGTCAGGCCCCAGCAGTCAGGAGGCGTAGCAGGCTGGGAAAACCTGAGTGGAACATCAAAGCATCAGGTCGAGAAGCATTCAGCTAACGGATATATATACCCATCAGGGAAAGACCTCAGAGGAGAACGTCTAGTCATGACGGGGCTGAGAGCTTTCTGAGCACCACTGACAAAGCACTGTGGTCAATAAGTCTCTCCATTCATCTCTTATGATGATAGTTTGATAGTGCCGGAGTGTCTATGCTTCAAAGCTGGGATGTTTAACCACAAAACTTTTGGGTGGTTTGAGGAGGCGATAACACCGACTACACAAAGTGGGGTGGTGGAGTACCTGTGGTAGATTTAAATGACAACAATCAGCAATTTAATCTATAAAAATCCAGAAAATTGTCTGTGCGTGTGTGTTTTTTAATCACATCCTGCTCAGATATGTTGCCACAAACTAAGGTTTGAATTTGAGTGTGGTAGATAAAGCCAAGATCACACAGAAGCCTAAAACAAATCACACCTCATACTGCTGGCATGTCGATCACTGTTTGAGGTGGCTGACCTGAGCAGAAGGAACATTATTAGAAATATTTATTGCTACAGTGAAAATCAAAGAACTGTTTTTTTTAGCCCAACATACACACACATCAATTGTACAGTCGGAAACTAGGAAATAGGAAACATAACATGGACATACGATCATCCTGTTGCTTTGTCATAACTTAAATATATCACTGGTCCTGCAGCAGTTTTGTTTGGATCACCACAGAATCGTACATAACGGACACAAGCAAGCCATTATGTACAAAAGTAAGCTTTCAAAAAACATTTTTGATATATTACTTTACGAGTGATGCCGTAAGTAATATTAAACCATATTCAGTGGTCAGGGATTAATCTTCCAGCGGGATTTAAGTGATAAAATTATTAAGAACACTACAGCACTCAGTTTGAAACAGGCCAGCCTACTGCACTAAAAGCTGCAAATATGAACGTCAGGTAGAATAACATGAATACTTTAATATTAACAGTGAATCAAATGACATGGTGTAATATGAAACAAGGAGGTCGCTAACAGTGATAATCCTTTCTTACCTCAGCCCTTTGACTTAAACTAATTTTCTTACATATGAAAGTGCTGAGTGAAAGTTTGATTAATGACTCAGGAAACAGGTCCTCGTTTACCCACATACATATATATATATATTTTGATATACACAGTAGAGATGTCTTTACATCTCCTGAAGTTTGGGTAGGTCAGTCTGACACATATTTCAGTGTCAGTGAGTAAGATTTTCTGTTTCACCTCAAATATTATTATTAGTTTTCCAATTTGATCATCTCACAACAGAAAAACAGAAAATTACAATGAAACTACATCATAAGGAAGTCTGTGTTCAATGTGCCAAATCACGTGAAGGTGTAAAGACTTTGATTTTAATTCAGGCTCATGACGCTTTGCTCATTTGATCTGGACTAAATACAGTGTGTGTTTGACACTGACTGTATGGGATTGTCTTTATATCGTGACTGCTTTGCGTGTGCGGCTATGTTGACTGTAACTGGGAGATCACCATGAATAATAAATTAATTTTAATAAAATTTCTCATAACAAAAAGCCAAATATTTGGAAAAATCCTGATGCAGGTGCAGGTGTGAGTGAAGACCAGAAACAGACACACAAAAGCAGAAGTGTGAAGATGGAACTGACCACAAACAAACATCCATCCATCCATCAGCCTGTCCTTTTTATGGGTTTGTAGCAGAGAGGCGGGGTATGCTGCTGGACAGATCGACGGAGACAGACAACCATTCAGGTTCAGAAGCTGACTTCACACCAGCTGACTGGAGGCTCTGAACCTTTTTGTTGTGACAGTGCACTGCTAACCACTTGCCAGTTTGCTTTAACAACTCTTTACGGTGAGAATCTGTCAGTTTTATGTCTACAGCTTGATCCACTTCCCTTAAGTTTTTATTTTACATACAGTTCAGAGGTTTATTAAACAAATGGACTAATTATTTACATGATGTGTCAAGTTAATGGCTTTATTCTATCAACTTAAACTCAGAGGTAATTATGTCTTTCAGGCAAGCTGAGAGGGTGAAGACAGTTTTGTGACCTCCCTCTCCTTCTTGTTAACAGCTGTCATAATTTATCAGTGGAAATTAATATTATTTTCTTTAGAGTAAAGAGTCGAACCTAATGAGTGGTGGATTTGTGGATTTCTTGGACGTGAACACAGACTGGAGGAATTATAGTGTCAACTCCAATATTTTCGTGGCAGATAATTGTGTTGACCGTCATGGTTTTCATTCATTTTCTACAAAATGTTTAATGACGATTAACATCCGAGTTTTAGCTCTGCACTTCCCATCCTGCGTGTCTGAATACCTGCAGTTTGGATCACAGCAAACATAAAAACCAGTAGTCTGGCTGAAATGTCATATGGTGGAAACAATATAGAAGCTGCTGCGATGTTATGTAACCAGTAGGCCATCTGTCTCACACATGGGATTTATGTGGGGTTTCCTTAACGGCTAAGGGGATTGCACACACACACACACACACACACACACACACACACACACACACACACACACACAAATGCAGTGTATGGATCCACACAAACAAAAGCCCAACAGGGTGGGTGTGGGAAGCTAGTGAGTCGAGAGTGATGATAATGATGTCAGAGGGTGTGGTAGGGTAACCAGTTTGTCCTTCACTGGCCCACTGGGATGGTGTCAGCAGGACAGCCTTATTAGACGGCTTTAGGCAACTGGGTCAAATCCAATTACTGCAGCAGCGGCTACGTGTTTTCCAACATCAAAGTGTGCCTGAAGAAAACACACTTCTTTTTAGGATTTTAATTAAACCTCGCTTTGGATGTAATTATTATCATTCAGCTGAGCCGTACGACATATAGCAAATCTGCAGCCGTGAACTGACACAAAGCAATCAAAGATGCATGACAATGTGGTGAGACCGAATTTCCTCTTTCTGAAACCATCTGTTGAAGTCAGAGCTCGCCATCGACAGGAAGTTCTCGCATTCCCTCAGAGTTTACTGTCGGTCAGGGCACAGCCACAGCACAGCAAGGCAGAGGCACCCTGAGATGGGCCTCGAGTTCAACGCAAGCGAGCAATAAGAAAGTGAACTGCTTAAGTCTGAGTGTGAGGAGTGTGATCAATCAGCCCAGGCTTTAATGAGGCAAGCCACTTCACGCACTGACCATAATGCCTGTGGCCCAGTGGCCTGCTTAACAATTCATAATCTCCTTTCAGCCCCGAGTGTCACAAGTAGCTTGGCGTGCCACGGCTCTGTTTACCCGAACCTTTGTGTCAATTCAGACGAACAGCTGATGGAGCTGTGGCATTACAATGCACAGTTATTCCGCTCAGGTGTGACAAATCATTTACGTTTGCGTGCGTGTTTATTCCACATCATCCTACTTGACCTACTTTGGGCTCAGCCACAGTAAATGAGTCATCTCAGACAAAAAAAATAATGAATAATTATTTAGTTCAACTGGCTGCCTGCGGAGGTCAAGCTCCAAAATTAAACTGAAAATAACAGAGTGAAGATGCTTGCAAAAATCTGGGTCTCTGCATGCTTAAAAAAAAAAAAACCTGCGTAATGTTTACCACTCCTGCTGATATGGGTCAGCGTCGCACAAACATCTCCTCATCTTCTCTCATCATCAAAACTCAGAGCGTGAAAAGAAGAGCAGAGAAGGAGCGGGGAGGAAGTGCTCCTTCCCCGAGGTAAGAGCCACCAAAATAGAAAGGGGAACTGCTCTGCACGCTCGGACTCTTTTCTTGCACGCAAAACAACAACACAAGCTTCTATGAGAGCTGCTGCAGCCGAGTTTGTTTGGTTAATGACTAAACTTCTCTAAAATATCTGCATCCTTTGCCCTTGAGTAAAAAAACAGACAGTGCATCTTTATTGACACACGTACCATGCTGCCACAGAAAATGAATACAGTGGTGTTTTAGCACCCTTTGGAGCTGTTTTACAGTGACACCAAGTGCTTTTATGATCAGTGTTTTGGATGGTGATGCAGCCCGTTTGTCAGATACTCTCACATGTGATCCCTCAGTGACACTGCCTGCAAGGAGTCTCCATGCTGCATGGACAAACGCTTTTTTAAACACCAGAGGAGAAGACTAAACCTGACCCGTGACTGAGCACGTGAAAAATAACCCCAAAGGATTTGAGTTTCCATATTAGTTTCCATAATAGGAGCAGTTAGTGACTTGTGTGTGTGTGTGTGTGTAGGTGGGAGGTGGCTCCCGGGGCCTGTAAAATGAATTGGGAGGCTTGCTGCTGTGCTACTGTGTGCACAGCCGTAATATACCTTTAAATGGATACCACTGAATGTGGGAGGAACCCACTCCCAGAGTTTCACCCTGCTGACTCGACAACCGTACACAAAAGTAGGAAGGAGGGCGCAAACAATGCACAGACTCGGCTGTATCCTCTTAACTTCAATGTAGGTAATTTCTAGAAGCCTATTCGGTGTCAAAACACAACACCACAAAAAAAATAAATAAATAAATAAATACTGAAAATGTGGTTACAGGGGAATGCGGTAATAACGCCAAAGCGACTGGAATGGCTGGCATTTGATCTGGTGCATTCACTCGGCGCCAGCTGTGGAGAGGCGGGACGGAAAGTAGGTCAGGAGAGTGAGAGAGCTTCACGGCCTGCCTGCCCGCTCGCCTGCCTGCCTGCCACAGCCCTCATGACACACCCACATGCACACACATGTGCATACCTACACACTCATGCATAATACACAAAGCTAACAGTCACATATACGCATGCGCGTGTGCACAGGGAGATTCATAAACGGTGATTTTACGGCGGCTGAAAGCTTCTGCTGACAGTCAAAGTCTATGCCCTTGGTTGCAGGAAGCAGAAACAGAGGACGGAGAGAGAGGTGAGGGGGTGTGCCAGAGCAAGACTGTGCACTGAATAGCGACTCTTAGCAAAGATTACTGTCAAAACAGAGCCAAGAATGAGAGCTGAGACTACTCATACACCATATATATATATATATAAGCTTTATATAAATACATATAGCTCTATATAAAGACCGTAAACTACTCATGTATCAAACCAGGCAATAAAGCATCTGATGGATCGGACAGCTGGGACAGGCAACATTTCCACACCGCCAGCACATGTTTGAATATATGTCCAGCCTATCACTCTGTAAAGTCTCTGAGAGCTGAGACAAAGAAAATGACCTGCCTAAATACCCGGTTCTACTACTGAGCTTACCGTGTCAAAAGAAAGAAACTCACACATTCAACAAGTTGTTACAGAGTCCTGCAGGCATCGCGGCTGTCAAACACAGCCCCGAGGGGAGGACTCAAACCTACCTTTCATCAATAGCATGCACTTCAAAGTGTATAGCCACAAGATCCTCACATAGACAGCTCTGCATTTTGAAGTATGTCGCATGTTCATCTCCTGCAGAAATCGAGAGAACTGACATATGGAGGTGGTAAGAAGTCAGAAAGCTGCTTCAACACTATTTTCAAGTTACCAAAAGGTTTATCCTGCAGTGAGTCAGAGCTATTTCCCAAAGTTGACTCAATATTCCCACATGTGAAATTCTCAGGGTTTTTTTTACCACCATGGTGAAGATGCAGCTTGCCCGGGCACCGCTTCATGCTGCTCAGCAGGCTCAGGGCCAGCAAGTCAGATCTACTGTTCATTAGTTAAGATGTGGGCTGCAGTTGAGTTGAGTTAAGCACTTTTGCTTGAAAATTGACCTATTATAAAGGTAGATGCTTGTTAACTTTTGATTACAAACTAATTGTTCAGTGGTATCTGCCGGGATAAGACAGAAAACAAATGTTTCACCTGATTATGAAGTAGAAAAACTGAAACTTAAGTTATCCCTCTTCACTGAGATGACTTCAGTGAATGCCTGAATGAATGACATCCCCTCTGTGTTCAAACCTGAACCATACACTTCTCACAAACATGCACATAAGGAGAACACTAGATGCAGAAATGAAACAAAGGTGCTTTGTCTGGATGTGAGATGTGAGAACGGCTCTATTCAATGGGCCAGTTTTATTACTCCTGCAAACAACGTGCCTCCATTACACGCAATCGAATCGGAAAACTCCAAGACATTCCAGTGCGCATTTACCAAGCCGTTTTTACAGCTTACACTGCCCACAACATTTCTGACTTCATCAAAGAGGTCCCGGGGATCACAATGGACAGCAGGATGTATGGCTAAGCCATTACATCTGACCCACAAATTGAACTCCACTCTGTGGGCTGGGCCAATCACAGGCAGAGGAGGAAATGCCACGCTAAAAACAAAGGTTGCATAACACATGCCTACTAAATGAGCAGCGTGATCAGCTGCATTTTATTTCCTGCACCATTCAACGCGGGCTTTTTAGTCCGATTGAATTATAATCAGGTTATGCCACATCACAACCACTTATCATATGATGAGGGTGTGGATTTCCCAAAAGAGGCAGAGAGTCAAGCATTTCTCAAGGTGAAGCAGTTTTCATTGCGTAGGAACCGGTTACTGGTGCGTCTGACCGTAAATCTGAGTCAGACCACGATGCGTAGAATTCACTATGGTGGAAAATTAAACCACCTGTGATGTGAGAGACAACTGGTGAAGTTATAAGTCACAGCTGGTTGACAGCAAGCCGTGGTGGCCACAGCAGGTCAGGTGCCGCACGACGTAGACGGGCGCAGCGGCACCGGTGCGTGACAAGATGGAGGTGGTGTTGCCCTGATGTCAACCACAGATACCGAGCAGCCCGACGTTTGGTTAATTTCAATCCTCTAAATGTCACGCAGGTTGAGGCGAACAGGTACCACAAAAAAAAAAAAAAAAAAAAAGCTGACACGCTGATAGGCCATTAACAAAACACCCACACAAAACCATCACCACATGCACAGACATAATCCTTGAACACACACACAGACACACGCCTCTAAAGAAAACAAAGACAATTAAAGCCACGTGTGAAATGAAAACGAGGTGCATCTCATGTCGCTCTCCATCTGTTCCTGGTCACCAGGCTTTAGGTCGACTTCCAGACAGTCTCGAAGACGGTACCAAGCATCATCTGCACGCTTAAGAACAAACACATGACACGCTCGGGCGTGCCAGCCTTTGACTTGATCATTCCTCTCTGTGTGATAACTGTGAATCAGAGAGGCATAGATGTACGAGTCACAAACACAAAGGCCTCCTTAAACGCGTGTCACACAACTGCTGGTGAAGAATTTCTATTGAGCTTCTTTACAGCTGGATCCCAAAGCCATGTTCACAGCTGAAGCCATAAATTGCTACATGGCTGCGGAGGAATAAGTGCACAAAAGACACTTTGTGGGGCTCTGTGGCGTACAAACACTGTGACTCCATACTCACTGGAAAGAAATCACAGCTGAAATTAAGATTCAGCAAAATCATGTGAGTATGTCAGTGGAACAAGCGGGCCTTTTTTGCTTTTCCCTACTACCGAATTTCCTTCTTACTGTAAAGGCCACAAACCATTTATCTCGACTGTTGAATCAAACTGCTCCTTGGGGAGGGATCTGCTTGAAGCGCACATCATGGGTTTATTTTTGGCATAATGCAACTGGAGGATTAAAGAGATCCGCCCAAAACAACCACATGAACCCCCCACGACTGGAGACTTCCATGAAAGGGCAGTTAAACTGAAAAGTAAAAGAGGCACTGAGATTTTAAATCTCTCTGGTTTTAGAAGTTAAACTTATTGGAAGAGGGACATGTTGTAAATACACTGATGCTCGGGCTCATCCAGAGGAGAAAAAAACACTAAAAGCCTGACTTGGATAAAAGTGGAATTCCCCTGGCTGTTCAACAGCATATCCTTTCTTCAGATCTCTGTGCTTATTGCTGCGGCCACAACCCGTATAGTCCACGAGCAGGTCTCACAAAGCAGGATTAGTGGGTTAACTAACTTACTTCACCTCCTCGTGCCTCAACTGCGAGAGGCACACAGAGCTGCCATTCCTATAAA
The DNA here is from genome assembly GCA_023373845.1 of Nibea coibor. Lineage (NCBI taxonomy): Eukaryota > Metazoa > Chordata > Actinopteri > Sciaenidae > Nibea > Nibea coibor. The sequence goes on along the minus strand of CM041739.1, from coordinate 10,852,811 downwards.
ATAACAAAACACAGTCATGTTTAAGTAACTAAAGAACACAGAATTATTTTTCTTTCCTCTTCCAGCAAGTCAGTTGTAGTCCACCAAGTGAGATGCCTCTATTTGGCATCTTGTTGCATATTATTTGTGCTGAACTTGTACTGTATAACAGACAGACTCGGGTAAACAAGGCCACGTGATGTATCTGTAAACTTAATCCAAACTTTTACTGAGATCGGAACGTGGACTGGACTGGAAAGGGTTTTCCCACTGCGAAAAAAAAGCGCTCTAATTGGTCTTTGGATTTAAATAAGGAAGTGAATATTTGTACTGACAAGCAGATGATTTATGTGCACTACAATTTCACCTCGTGCCTCAACTGTGAGAGATAAATCGAGCCACCATACACAGAAAGATGTGCTTACAATATTTTTGGAGGGTATGGCACTGTGTGTTGTCCAATAAGTGTTCACTCTGCCTACAGGTGACTATAGATGCTACGATTAGTGATATCATAGATTTATTGCATATTAATTGGGCTGAACTTACTGTATAACATAACAGAACAAGGCAGGTAATGCAGGTAAGTATGTTTCCTGTTCTCTGTTCCGCGACCAATCCAGGATACTGAGCGTGTGAAAATAATAGTTCAACACAAACTTATAGATCACAGCTGAGGTCATCAGATTCCTGTATCATTTCCTACTACTTTTATTTTGTTGATTTTTCACCTTTTGAAACTGCTCTGCCCCCAAAGGACTAATAATCTTAAGCATGCATTTAATATCTCGTGCTTTATCTGATGTTTGTGACAAACCCTAACTTCCTTGTGTGTGTGTGTGTGTGTGTGTGTGTGTGTGTGTGTGTGTGTGTGGGCCCATAAACTGGATTAATCCTGAGCTAACACCACCGGCTGATACCCACCTATGTGTGAGCCGTAATCCAGAACTGCCAATGTTTCATTTGTGCAAACAGATAACAGCCAAAGTCAAACTATAAACAACACAAGAAGGGATGAAAAACGAACACTTCATTCTAACCTTTTCACGAGTTACTAAAGCCCAAGTAATGTCTTTAAATCAGGCATTCTATAAAACAGATCTCAGGTGTACGACGCCCTGTCTGTTTCTGATCCTTTATTTACTGCACTCAGGTAACATGAGCACAGCAGTAATAACACTGAAACCACTTCCTAACACACATAGTTGTAAACAGGTGAACCATAAAAAGGTGTAGACAAACAAACAATCAGCAGACAGCGGTTATAATTAATGATATCCATCCTGTCTGGGAGCAGCAGTGAGCCAAAAACGTCGCCGGGTTGACATTTCACAGTGACATTTCTCAGGTGAACTACACCTCTAGAGTTAGATGCCTCAGAAAACTGCATTTAAATGTCAGTGTTCGTGCTGAGGGTAAAGAAAGGCTGTCCAATTTGTGCCCAAACACAATGACACTCCATCCATGAGCAGTAAATAATACAACATGGCACACAATACAAAACACACAAAGAAAAGCACATAAATGTGAGTTAGTAAGACTAAAATGAAGGGTCAGGTCAGACCACACAGTTGAGCACTGCCTACGTTTCTTACCTGGCAAAGCTGGGGTAAGAGGGAGAGCTAGAGAAAGCCTCACTGGCCCTGTGCATTGCTGAGTTGTCCCCAACACCCTGGCCTCTGTTCCAGGGCCCACTGATGGTCGTCACTGGGAGATACATGCTGGACACCAACTTCTGATCCTTCTGCTGCTGAGCTTCGTTGCTGCTGGGGTTGACTCCGAAGCGGTAGCTCTGTCCTCCTGAGGTGCTGACCCCGCAGATGGAGATGGAGTTAGAGCTCAGCATGTCAGTGGAGGATGTGCCGCTAATTTGGCAATAACTCTGGTCTGCGGGTGACTTCTCCTGCTTGATCACACCCGGGGTGCAGAGCTGAATGAAGCCACCGTCTTTCTCTTTCTTCACCAACACAGACAAAGTGGTTGTAGGGGAGGCAGTTGTGGATATGCTAGAGCAGGACTGGTCTGGACTTGTCATAGTGCTACCATTGACAGCAACAGAGCTTGCCCCGCTGCTGGTAACGCTGTCAGCCGCAGCAGTCTTTACGTCCTTCTCCGAGCTAACGTCCTCGAGCAAAGAATCATCTGCCAGAGAGGTCAGGAAGGCATCGTCCCCAACATAAAAATCTGAAGGGGACCCAATGAGCTCGAAGTCTTGGAGCAGGTCCAGAGCGTTGTCACTGAACAACTTCTGCTGCACGTCCACATCTTTCCCAATGTGCTCAAAGGCATGATCGAGGTCAATGGGTTCCTGGTCTCCTTTATCCACGGAGAAGTCTTCTGTTTTCATAGGGAAGAAGTTGGGATCTGATCCCCCAATAAGTGAATCCATGGCCTCCAACTGGGGCAAATTTTCCCTCAAGGTCTGATGCCCAAATGTATGTGTCTGGAGTAACTGCTGCTGCAGCTTCTGATCTTTGGTCAGGCTCCTGGATTCTTGGTCTTCCAGAAAGGGGCCTACGATGGCAGTAACAGAGGTGAGTTCCTCTGGCAGGGGGCTGTTGCTGAGGCCGTTGGGCACCTGTCCCGGCTGCATGAACGGGCTGGATGGAAGAACGACAGATGTGGCAGAGGTGATGGACACAGCGCTGTGAGGAGCCACTTTTAACAGACCTCCCTCGTCAGGGCTTTCAGTGTAGACCAGTTTGCTTAAATGGTCATCTCTCCTGTATGTTATCTTCTTCACTCCACCTTTATCCATCTTTTTTTTTTTTTAAAGAGAGAGGAAGGGAGACAGTCACCACCATGTTTAAATGAGTGCATAGCAACCACATTAAAACACATTAACCAGACATGCAGAAAGCTGCACTGCAGTATCATTTAACACGGCTGCAGCTTCTTCACATGCACATACAACCTGACCCACATTAGGTGGATATAAGCCCCCCACCCCATGCGCGCCCTTGATCGCTAACGAAGCTAGCTTCACGTTAGCTAACCCCCCCCCCACTCCTTCCCATTAGCAAACGTACACACACACAACCCCAACGCTTACAGCAGCCGCGTTCACTTTATCTATCTACACACTCAACCTGAAGTAAAACAAACCCAAAACGACAACAACCCACATGATAGAGAGGCGTAAAGTTTACCCAAGCCCTCACGTATGCTCACGTTAGCTCCTGCTGCTAACCGTTGGCACGCTAGTTAGCAGTGTGGCTACATTTCGATCCTAACGTCTGTTAGCCCGTGTAACCGTCATAAACGCACATTTTAGCACTACGCTGGAGTGTTTATCTGTAGCTAACGTGTGTATATATGTCAAATTAAATGTGGATAAAAGCGCATATTTACCCTTGAAATGACTGGTTGTTGGTGTGTGTCCACAGGTCGTCTGTCAACATTGTTTTGGTTGAAAGTGGCAGTCCAAAACACAACGACTCAGTGTTTGTTAACGCTGCTCCCTCGCTCGTCGTATCCCAGCTACATGGCTCGCTTAGAAAAGACGACAGAAAAACACACGGAGGTGAGCGCGTTAGGTGTGTTTTCACCTCTCCACTTCGACCGAGCTGCAAGTTGTCATCCGCAAACTGCACTGCACTGAGGAGAGCTGGCTTTGAGCTATGGTGATTCGCAGCTAGCCATTAGGAAAGTAGGCGCTAACCTCCAGGAAAAACATACAAAATGGAGAACCAAACCGAGCCAGCCCCGTGGCTGACCTGTTTACGACGAGCAGCGACACTTGCAGGCCGCGCCGCGGAACTACAACTTGTTATGTCCTGGAGCTCAAGCTCTCAGGACGACAATGGAGATTAAAAATACAAACTGACCACTGTTTATTAACCAACAACCAAATAGACACGTTTTTATTTTATTAGGTTATTAGGTTAATATTATAGGTTTATTTTAATGTATGTTTACTATGTTATATGTAATTCTAATGTATGTTTACTGTGTTATAGGTCATTTTAATGTATGTTTAGTGTATTATAGTTAATTTTAATGTATGTTTACTGTATTATAGTCAATTTTAATGTCTGTTTACTATGTTGTAGGTAATTTAAGGTATGTTTACTGTTAGTAGTAATTTTAATGTATGTTTACTATGTTTTTATAAAGTATTTTTATTTCTGTCTTATATGTTTATAAAGCATTTTTATTGCTATGGTCACTTTCTATTTCATATATAGTATTCTATTTGTGTAGATGTTAGCACAGATGTCTGCACATTTTTAATTCCTCTGTACATATTAAAATCCTATGCAAATGTTTGATTTCTCTGCAAATGTTTGATTTCTCTGCAATTGTTTAGTTTTGCTACAAATGTTTACTTTTTCTGTACATATTTACATTTAGATCTATCACAAGTCAGTTTTAATGTTTGTTTACTGTGTCTAATGTCCAATCTATATTTTTTATCTTTACATATTCTTTAGGTTAATGTTTACCTGTGTAGCTCCTGCATTTAGATGTGAGTGTTCATGCTGAGGATAAGGAAAGGCTGTCCACTTTGTGGACACAACACAATACAAAACACAGAAAGAAAAGCTGGGATAACCACAGGTAGTAAGACTAAAATTAAGTGTCAGATCAGGTCACACAGAGTACAGCTGTACATTTCTTACCTGATGGGGTAAGAGGGAGTGCATGAGAAAGCCTCACTGGCCCTATGCATTGCTGAGTTAGTTATCCCCAGCACTGCAGCCCTGTGTAGCTCCTTGTTTTTTTTCTAACTGTAACTGTCCATACGGACATTGAAAGCCACCAGAGCATCCGATGTAACCCAAGTCAAATCCTTTGAGTGTGTACACACCTGGACAATAAAAGTGATTCTGATTATTATTTAATAATGCTATCTTAACACATAAGCACCAAGGCCTGCGGTAGTATGACATTTACGGGCAAAGTGTGCATCAGGAATGAACAAAGGGTGCTCATCAAAACGTCAACATTTGTCTCTTCTTACATGATTGATTATACAGCTGCCCAGTGTGGTGCTCCACTGCAGCTGTTAATGGAGCCACAAATACAGGCAGGCAGACATCTGAGGACAGAGGACAGTGAGAGAAAGTATGAATGGACATTTTAGTCATACACAGTGCACTGACAATGACCTGCGGGCTTGGCAATGCAGCTGAGTGTACGTCTACCTTGAGAAAAATCCCATAGCCTATAGTTATAACAGGAGATTTTCTTGGACTATACATCCATAAATAATGACACCATGAGGTAAAATGATGCAGTATTTATTTGTATGTTAGACCACATTAACACATCTAACATATTTTATAGTAAACTGAAGGATCTCACTACTTACTACCTACTGCGATGGTGCTTGGTGTATATGGCAGGAAATTACATGAAATTGCATTGCAATCTATACAGCAATGCCGTTATTAACACTACTCTTGACTTGAATAATATTGATATATACTGCACTGATGAATTTAATGTGTACTAGATAAACTAAAAAGAAGAATAACATACAGTATATATTTTGAGCCTACAGTTTCTCTGTTGGTGTACTTATTGTACTGCCTCTAGGGGCTCAAGAGGGCACTCAATGTCATTGCAATGGCTGTATAAGTAAATAATAAACCACTCTTGGATAATTATTAATCAGTAAGCTCTAATGGGTGACCTTTTCACCAAACTGTTAAGAAGAAAACAATATATATGTGCATTTTCAAAGATAGTATGAAGCAAATAAAGTCTTTATTGAAACCAAAGAGAGGGGAGAGTGGTTTTTAACTTTTCAAAAAGATTGCACCACTGTTACTTCATTTCTGCTGTCAGAAACCTGCCAAATGCATTTTGTCTATCTTGTCTTGCCACTTTACACTTCTACCTCTTTTATCTAGAATTATGAGCGACTCAAAACTGTCTGGGAGGAGAGGAAATAAGTTGCGGCAGGCTGCAGAGGGTTAATAACTCTGCAGAGAAGTTGGTGCTGGTATTACTTCATGCTTTCAAGGCTGCATGGCAGCGCATCATAAAATTCGCTGGCTTGTTTGTAAAATTACACACCACAGGAACAATGTTTGTGGACCAGAAGTGGTCCATTTTCTGTCACGGCTTATTCTCATCAGGGAGTCTATTCAGCTGACTTAGGGCGTGGGGCCTGGGTACACTCTGGATAAGTAGCCAGTTCATCACAGGGCCAACACATGGAGACACACCATCATTCAAACTCATACTGACTCCTACCTACCTGGTATATGTCTTTGGAGTGTAGGAGCATCCGGAGAGAACCCAGCCGAAGTTTGAATCGAGAGCCTTCTTCTGCACCACCATTCTGCCCTTACCATTTCTCATTCACAAATGTATTCAGTACATGCAGCAACCTGGCTCAAAGTGCCTTAATTCCTTAATAAATATGTCCACGCCACAGTGCAAATAAAAGCAGAGCTTGCAAAATCTGCAATTGTTAATTTAATGTTACATACAGATTTTCTTACTTCACTCTCAGCTGGGACTCATATTGTCTTACATTATTCATGCTGAAGTTGCACGAAATTCAACCCCTTCCAAAAGATAGAATCTAACCTGGGCGAGGCGAACGAACAGGAAATAAAGTGAAGACAGGAGGCAGGGAAATTGGCTCTAATGGGAGGATGAGTGAGATGAATAAGAAACAGGGTTTATAGCACGTATGGGAAGAGAACCATCCCCAGGCAAGGGCCAGGGAATGAACTCTTATGGATATACAAGGCCAACACTAGGCATACACCCTTATCTATGTATCTATATAAACAAATCAAATCATCATAGAGTGAGATTGTCACCATTTGTTGTTTTTTTTCCTATCCACAGAGGTGTAGAGGTGTTTGAGGTCATGCAGTGCACACAACATTACAATATCATGTATAATGTAAGCAGTGAAACCTCCGATCACATCAGTGGCATGCTCACTGTAGTTCTAAATCCCCCCCTGTTTGAATCCCACTCAGTCCCCCGTGGCTGCTTAGCAACCCCTCTTCTGCACAATATACTCTGAATTAACAGGGTAAAGCGTGACCGCTGCCTCCTCAGAAAACCACAAGTCAAGGGTGCTCTCCCATCATCAACGCCTTCTCCCGGCACTGCAGCAATCAAAAAGCCTCTGATTTATTACAACGTGGCTTCAAAACACACACAAAACAAACAAGCTGGAAAAGGCAAACACGACAGATAGAAGACAGTCTGAACCTCAAGCCTGAACCTTTAGTGCTGCTGGCGGCTCGATGTTATGTGCACAGTGGTGGCAAGGGACCTCATATAATAAGACATAAGTATAAAATTTACTTTTAGTCTACGCACACATTTGGATGCATATTTCCAGGTAAACACCCACATATATCCTTAAATACCTTATATATAACCCTAGCTTGTGGTCTATATGTAACTGTCTATATGGATGACGACGTGCAAGACTTAAATTCGGCCTTGCATCTCATTTCCTCCAAACTGGATTTTCCACCGTACAGTACTTGGCATCACTGTGAAGCATATTGATGGCTCTATGACAAATTCACAGAGCAGGCCCTGAGCAATAATACACTAGTCCCAAACCCCTGTCCCCCTGCTACTATAATCCAGAATAAAATGACTCAGTAATAAGGGTTCATCTTCCTGAGTTTTTCTTCCCTCCCTGCTCAGGAAACTGCAGAGAACATGAACTTCATGGGTGATTCGATACCAAAATGTACCTCATATCCACGCATTAGGATGATTTAGCATCAAAGCACACGGTTGTGTCAAATTAAGGGACGTTATTAAGCACATAGAGTATCCTGTATCTGTGTATTTGCAAAGAGGATAGAGCACCAAGCAGCTGTGACTTGGAGCAGTGCTGAATTAAGAATTCACTCGGTCAAATCGATGAGGAAGGGATCAATTTTCATGTTTCAGTCACACAGATCTGGGTGAATGAGGTGATGCTGTTGCCTGAAACTGCAGAAGAGTTCATCTGTCACGCAGATGTTTAGTTCATTTGAATCTGTTTGAGGCAGAGAAAGAGTTATCCCGTGCGATCACTCTGTAGCTGTCACTGCTGCCGACGAGTCTCTGAGCAAGACACTGCATGGGACCTAACCCCTCACCCGTCTCTCGGGATAAGCGCGTCAGCTAAAAGCGTTCAATGTAAACGCGAAAGCCTCTGTGAAGATTCAGAAGAAGGGATTAAAATCCGCAACGCTGGGTGTTGAAACTGCACTAGACCTGAATCCTCTCCGCCAGCCGCACGTCGCCGGTTTTTCATGGAGAAAAAAAGGCACCCACATCAGTCCTCTTTATGTCGATCATCTGCAAATGTCATTTTCCTTTAAGATGATGTAAGACATTACTTCACGGGACGCTTTTTCTCTCTCTCTTGCACGGCTTGGAGGAACATTATCTCAAAGCTTCTGGCGGACCGAACTCAGCAGTTTGGAGAGCCGGGTGCGCACAGAAGTCCCGCTACCATTTTCCTCCCGGTGAGCAACCTCTGAGCCTGTTTCAGCAGCATCCCACTTGAGAGGAGTGATGCTTAGTAGCAGAATTGTGGGACGCGCGCATATCTTTTAATATAATATTGGACTTATGTGATTGAACTTGAAGCCGGGCGCAAAGACGGCGAACCTTTCCACAGAGAACTTGAGCGAGAAAAAGGTGTTTTTACTTTTTCAGTGGTGGGAAATTTCAAAGTGAAGTGAGGATTATGTTTCTTTGAAGTCACAGTAATGACCCAACAGTGGATGTGTGTAACATGATGCGTTCACTGGTTATGATAATCGATTCTGTTCGAAAAAACGATGCACCGAGGGCAGGCATTTTTACGCATGGGGTTAAAGGATCTTCTGTAGGCACACCTTGGGATTGCTTGTCATGAGACACTGGATGCGAGGACTGCAGCTTGAATCAAGACTATGCTTTGGGTGTGAGTGCATCAGCATCATGCAGTTACATCCCACACCCTGAACTTCTGGGACGTTTGCGCTTCGAGACTCAAATTTCCAAATTAAGATTTGAAAAAATAAAAAAAAATAAAAAATGGCACTGAGTGAAAACTGCAAAACGCAACCCGCAAAAGAGCAAGGCTCAGTGCAAACCACCCCATCGGATGTTATTGAGCTAAACGTGGGTGGACAGGTGTATTACACTCGTTATGCCACTTTGACGAGCTTTCCAAATTCCCTACTTGGGAAGCTGTTCTCTACCAAGAAGGGGTCTTCAAATGACTTGTCCCGGGACCTTAGAGGACGTTATTTTATCGACAGAGATGGCTTTCTGTTTCGGTATGTATTGGATTACCTTAGAGACAAGCAAGTTGTCCTCCCTGACCATTTTCCAGAGAGAGGAAGGTTGAAAAGAGAGGCGGAATACTTCCAGCTGCCAGAATTGGCCAAACTTTTGTCGTCCGAGGATTCAAAACTATTTCCAGACGACTTGTACTACAGTGATTTCGATGATGCGTCGCAGGGCAGCGACCAGAGGTTTTACTCCTCTTACTCCTTGGACAGGAGGTACGGCTACATCACGGTCGCTTTCAAAGGCGTTTGCGCCGGAGGAGGCAGAGAAAGTCAAACTGATGTCAAGGCTAAAAAGTTGCCGAGGATTTTCATCAGCAGTAGGATTGGCTTGGCGAAAGAGGTATTTGGAGACACCCTGAATGAGAACAGGGACTCGGACAGACCACCGGACCGTTACACCTGCAGGTTTTACCTGAAGTTCAGGCACCTGGAGAGAGCTTTCGACATGCTGTCAGAGAACGGCTTTCATATCGTGGCCTGCAATTCGTCCCTGACCGCGTCCCCCGTCGGTCATTACGCCGATGACAGGGTCTGGTCCAATTGCGCACAGTACATCTTCTACCGTGAGTGAAGATTTATTCCTACACTTTGAGGAGTGTGTGAGATAAACCGGTGGCTTTGACCTCCAGAAGTGATTAGGGATGCAAACAACAGCCAAGTTAAACACAAACACCCAATGTAAACTGTAACAGCAACTGCTCCTCCCTCCACCCTATATCAACTCATCCGGGCACATCAGTGTGGTATTGCATAACAATTAGAAAGGGCGATTCTCTCATTTAAAAGATTTGCTGATGTCTCTCTAATGACACATTCAGATGTGATCTGCAGAAACTGATGTATGTGAGCTCACACCACCAGGAGGCATGGTCGGGTTATGTCACATCCTTCTTGGATCTCTGCACCTCTCTTGCAGTGGCTGCCTTTTTAAAACTTCTGTTTTGGGTCCGAGATAGGAGGCAAACTTGCCCACGGGCCTCGGAGGAGTTGAGTCACAGCGCTGCTACACTTCAAGTACACATGCGTCATGCGTAAACAGAGCTCTTGCTCAGAATCTGATGGGTTATGAATAATATAGCATCGGTGTGGAGCTGAGTTTCACATGGATGTTGCTGCTGCATTCTCTCGAATCAGCTCTGCTCCTTTCACTCGGAGACAAAGTTTGTTCATCAGCAAACGCCTTAATTAGCTGCGAATATGGTTCATTCCACTCTCTGCAGAAGGAGGAGAGGGATGGACCATATGGCCGATTAAGAAGCACTTTGTTCATTATTTTTGAATGGCTCCCTTTGGAAGAGCTGGAGAGAAACCCAGTTGGTGGGTCAAGGTTGGAGCGTGGGCTGAGGAAGACATGACATATGGTTTGCTAATGATTTACCAATAGTGGTGGTAATGCAGGCTAATTATAACAGAGAGATCTGCCTTGACCTGCACGAACATCCAGCCAGGTAGGATTTTCCTGAGTCATTCAACTTTCTGGAGCACAGCATATGGTGTAGGTGTTCACCCCCTCCTCCATTAACAGACACTGCCCTAGGACAAAGACATTGGACAGTAGGAGGAGGATAAGAAGGAGGGAAGAGACAAGGGGAGAAAGTGGAAGGAAATAATGCAGAGTAAGAAGAGCACAAGGGAGAGGGAAGGACTAGAGAGAGGGGATTTAAGGAAGCGAGCTGAAAGGAAGCGAAAAAGAGGGAGGCGAGCAGATGGAGGAGAGAGCGTAGGGACGAGGGAGTAAAAGTTGCATGAGACCTGGCCATGGGGAGAAAGAACTGAGGCAGAAAGAAGAGAGAGGGAGCAAGGAGGAGCAAAAATAGATTAAAGTAAGTATCAGACAGGAAAGTTCATTGGGTCTGAAGAAGCGGGGAGGGAAGAACATTATTTGGTGGCAAGGCACAGAAGAAGAAGGAGAAGGAGAAAGCAGGTTTTCATTAAAAGCGAGATGACAAGGTGAGGGTGAAAGGAAACACACACATATACAAGGAGCGTTAGGAGACAGAGGCCTAGTTAGGATGATGGATAGACACATCAAAGGCAGACAGGCGTGAGAGCCTTTGCTTCACAGCAGCACAGCAGCCCACATCCACTTTCAAAACTAATACTGTAACCTGATTCTGAATATGGGCCACTGGCTGGCCTAGGGCAGGTAGTAGTCCTAAACTAAGAATGCATGTAGACAAGTGCACCTTTGCAGTGGGCACAAAACAAATGTGCTTTATTGTCGTTTTGCTATCTTTTTACCGCCGCCCCCCTCCCATCCAATCCCAGGCTCATCTGGAGTGAAACAGGGAGGCTGGGCGTGAAAAGAATCGTCCAGCACAGAGACTTTCTTCCAGCCTGTCAGTTCCTGAGTGTCATCCGTGTTGGTCAAAGCCTCAATTGTGTTGTCCAAGCTTCCAGTGTTTGCACGGGCCCCACGGTAATGTCTGCGTTAACAGTCAGAGGACTTGTTCCCTGATAAAGTTAAGATTCTCCACCCTCAGTTATTGTCATCCACTCCCACCCAGCCGGATATATGCAGTCGGCTTCTCCACAGACTAAAACAAATGATTCTTTCATGAAAAGGGCGCTCTCTCCAGGAGGCCGCAGTGTCTGAGCATTCATCATGAACCAGAGGTTTTTGCAGCTGATGGCCATGATGAATAATTCGTGTTTGACTTGGTTATGACTTGTTCACCCTTTAAATAAACAACAGAGCCAGAGACACATATATCAAAACTGATAACCGCATTAGGGTGAATGAGACCGAGAACAGAAGCTGGTTGGGTCAAAGCATTCAGACGATCAGCTGGTTGCAGCATTTTGGATTTTACTGCACTCACTGACAGATTACGTAAAAAGTTTGATTTATTAACAAACTATGAGATAAAATGTCAAATTAATGAAATGAAAATGTCACAACTGTGAGATAAGTTGACATTTTGAGATAAAATGTGAAAAATATTTGATAGTAAATCAAAATTACACAATAGAGCATATCATAATTATGACAAAAAGTCAAAATTGTGAGAAAGAATGATGAATTAATTCAAATGTATTTATGTTTTTCTGGCAGAAATGCGCCTCCATAGGTGCATGGACCTGTCAGGCTATTCGTCGAGCAGAAATAGGTTGTTTAGCGCGATAGGGACGTTTAGTTTTTTTGATAGGCAGTGACAACATTATTGCTGCAATGATTAACAACTCTAACCTCTCGGCTGGCATTTGGGACCAGTCTACTTATTGCTAATTATCTCTGGGGAAAGAGGAGAGTGTTGGCTAATTAAAAAGCAATCTGTGATCCCAAAATATTTCCTTGTCTGCAGTCATCCGGGGATGGAGATGCAATTTAGAAAGAAAAATGTGATCTTAGTTTAAAAGCAATTTAAAGTCATATTCTAAAATAGGTTATTTAAATAGATAGGTGGATATAGGCAGTCGTCATGGACAGCATAACTCGCTTTGACATGCCTGTTTTCATATCACAGCAGCAGAACAAATCGTCATTTAAAAGTAGGACTGGTAACATCAGAGATAGTTTCATCTTCTCCCCTCTTAGAGGGCGGTGCAGAGCTGTCTTGTCAAAATGGGAGACACTTCCAGTAAAGGAGAATGATTATTCGCCAGATGTGCTGCTAATATAACTGTGCAGTCTTCATTTGGGCTCCGAATGAGATGATGTGTGTCCATAATGGCTGCTGAACAATGGACAGCGAGACACAGGGGAAAGTAATCAATTGCTTGGGTGTAATGGAATCAGAGATTGGGCTGCCCCCGAGCTCCCAGATAGCCTGCTCGGAGTCTGGATGGATTGGAAATGCCTCCAAGAGATGGATGGTGCTCCCATGAACAACTCATACACATCTTAAAGAGCACCTGGGCATAAATACGGTCCAAAGTAAGACACGGGTGTGTGCACTAGATCAGTTCAAGTAGACAATCTGGCTCACCTTGGGAGTAAATCTGAGTTTACTGAAAAGCTGCAGATGCAAAAGGAAAATATATGTTGTTGAAATCAATCATTCTTTGAAGCCGCTTACACTGAATTTTGAAGAACGCCGTTTGTGTCTTTTTCAGGTGTTTGAACGTTCACTACAATTAGTATTCCTCGCATTACTGCTGATTGTTTTCTAGGTGTTACTACAAGCTTTTATATCGATTTTTCATGCAGCTGTTTCATCTCTTGAATTTTACCTCACTACACGATTAAAATGAATGGGAGAACGTGCATGGGTAGTCTGTCATAATGAATATAGAATAAATTGCGCCTTTTTATTGCAGAATAAGTCAAGCAGTGATTGGTAGGGTTGCAACAATCCTAAACCATTTCATGCATGAAATAAGCTAAGTCACATTAACCCTCTCACATTCCTGCTTATTGATTGTCTTCTGGTTTGGATTTTCCAACAACATACCATATATACCTGCTGACTCACAAATCACAGATGTTGGGTTGCCCTTGAACGCACCAACAAGGAGACTTTTCAAAATAGTCCCAGCTACCATAATAACCCCATCGCCATGGTGAATGATGATGCAATTTTGACAAATAAAGAGACTGAATATAGATTTTGAACCTCCTTTAAAGGAGCCTAGAAACTAGTTAAAACATTTTTCAGACCTAATTTAAGTCATATTTTCCGACCTAATGACAGTCATAATTTTTAGCTCCCGGTTCTCATATTTCTGCACTCTGCACCCAGCTGTTAGAGAACAGGTATAACAGCTCTCACTGTCTGACATCTAACACCTTAATGATCCCTCCAGAGACACTTAATGGCTACTTGGGCGGTGTAACTCACATTGTGAGCCGGGCTGAGAGTTTTCTGAATACAGGGGATCCCGTGCGTTGGTATGCAGGAGGTCAGCTTTGTATGGTAGTGAATATTTTGGTGTAAAGAGCAAATGGCAGCATGTTAGGGGGGGTCTGCCGTGCATACGTTTGTGAGGAGGAATTAAAAGAGGATCTTCTGCCTGAGTACTTTTCTTAAATGTCACTCTTTGAATATCACCTACTTGACAGGGTGAGGGACCTGAATTGCCCCTCTTCTTTCCTCCAGCCTCTTGAGACATCATTTAGGTGATGACAGGAGCTCTGTGAATATACAGGACACTTTCCCGCTTTCTAACCCGCCTCATCAGTGCTTGTGCAGTGGAGAGGTGTGGCTCTGGGTCAGGGGACAGGCCTACAGGGGGAGGCTGACATAGACATTTCAATCTGTCTGCGTTGCTCGTTCATTTCCCTGTCAGGGAGACACTCAGCGGGCAGCCACCCTCTGACTCTGGGATGAGACAGCACCCGCTTGTCATCACTAATCAGCCAGTGAAGCTGTCACGCTCCTCATGGAAAGCAGATCATTACGGCCGGGGCAGTAATGGTCCTATGAGAGAGTGCCCTTGAATGTAAAGCTTGTTGGGACTCTGTGGATCACCCCCGATTATTCCTCCAGCTTTTTCTCATCACCGATGATGGCAGAGAAGGCTGGTTGGAAGGGGCTAATTATTATTGACAAATTCAATTGCATGCAAATATTACTGACATTATTATACCCGGCAAAAGATTGGCTGCAGCCATCAGGAAGGCTGGACACAAACTGCTGAAGTGATACTTTTGCAGCAAATAAGACCATCTTGGTGAAATGGATTTCCCTCACCCCGTAAGGACGGTCACTGCCTTTGCAAGACAAGCCTTTTTTCTGCTGCAAGGGCACGCTGGCCTAATTTGTGAGCTAACAAGCATGTAAACTACACTCTCCCAAAGGCAAGTGGCAGGGTAAAAAACATTTGTTGAACTGGATTGTGGAGCAGGATAATGTAAGATTATGTTTAAGATCAGAGCTCCCCGACGCGTTGCATGAATACACATATTTTGTCACACAATGTTAGAACTAATACTTTCTTCCTGTTTTTCACGAGCAAATTCTTGGCCACAGAATATTATTGTACTCCAACCAAGCAGCAGCTGAAACATTTGAACGTGATTCACACCACTCATCTTCGCAGGATTTTGTTTTGTTGCGTTCTGGCAAAGACACCGAGTGTGTTTATTTCAGAAATTCCTAAGTTAAGTATTTTTTAGTTGTTTTTTTTTTGCCTGACTTGTCTGACTGCAGCACGGATATAAAACACTGCTTTGTGTACAAAGCTTATTTTCATTTATTTAGATCGAGGGCACACTTCACATCACTGCTGAGATTCAAATTTGAAAGCGCAGACAGCTTCGGGTCACGCGAGTCAGAATATGAAACAAATTGCGTTATGGCCTCCTGGTTATGTACAATAACAACATGAAATTGCTGAGTGATGAGTCTTTCTTGTTCTTTCCTCTTTATTTATTTATTTGTTGGTTTGTTTGCCTCTCAACTTTCAGCGTGGATCACATGACTGAAGCACAGAGCCGCTCCTCTGTTAAAGAAATAATCGTCAGACACCCTTGATGAGTCAGTTCGGAGGCACGAATAAAAACAAACATGTCTGGCAAGAAACCCACTGACATTTGAATTTGAGTTTGTCAGAGCCCTCTGTCTTCAGTCCCCATCATGTCCTATTTTATGGGTAAAAACTTGTCATTTTATCATTTTAATCTAATATTCAGGCAGATGAATTTCCATAAAGCCCTGACCTGTCTCAGATGTGAGGACAAATCATCCCTGTTTTCATTAGAGATGGAGACGAATGTGAGGATAGCCCATATGACATGCCTCCATGCCTCTGTGCAGAACTCCCTCTCTCTCTCTCTCTGTTATTTATGAGAAGTGCACAGTCTGGTCGGAGGACCAGCCCCGGTCTTTTAATGTGGTCGGAATATGATCTCTTAGACAGGCTTTATAGATCTGAGAAAAACACATTGCAATCAATGGCTTCCCTGAAAAGATACCAAAGGTTATTATACACACACACACACACACATATACACACGCTTGTTTAAATGTGCCCAAGACTGACTGTTTCCTGTCAAGGCTCTCAGTCATTTCCTGTCTTGGCTCTGAACGGGACGTCAAAGCTTTGTCCAAAACACACACTTTGTGGTTGTGTTCTTGCTCACACTGTTTTGTGTTTTCATTAAAGGCAGCAGTGATTCCCATGTCCACCACCACGTGGACAAATTGTTGTATAAAACTAAATGAAAGCCCAGGTGCTCCTCGGCTTCTCTGCGTCTTTAATACAATTCATTGCTCTGCAAAGCCTGACATTTTTATGACACTATTATTGGGTGTTGGCTAGTTTCCTAAACGGGTTGCCCCTCTGGACTTACAGCGTCCATCCATTTAGAAACAGCCTCCCTCCTCTTGATCCTCCACGCTAAAGCGCCTGCATCCATTTGCCCGGTGCTGCTTGTCTGCTGGATTCAGCTTGATTCATTTTCTGTGGGGGGAAATTGGTGCACTGATTGGCCTCTTTACTCATGGATTAGCCATTAAAAAGCTGTTAGTGACTCTCTCACTATCAGCTCAATGCAATCATCGCACCAGAGATAAGGTCATTATTACAGTGCAGCGCAGAGAGGTTAAAATCCCCCTTGAACTCGGTCCCGTATAAATTGGTGCATGCACTGGAAGGAGGTAATGGACAAATTATTGCTCCCTCTGAGATATCATTGCTATTGGGTCTGTATCATCACATTGGAAAAAGCCATTAAGAGGTTTTCAGAGTCTGTGTACATTAGTTTATTTCCCATCCGTTGTTGCTGTATACGACTGCGAGCACAGCAGTTTTCAGCACATTTCTACCTGTAAGTACATCTAAATAAGTCCATAGTTCAGGGATATTTTTGGAAATAAAAGACAGCTACATTATTGTCTGCCAGCGGGCAACACAGTACAGTATTTCTGGTTCGTAATTAGACGTGTAGGTGGATGCGAGATGATGCAAAGAAGTAAGAACAAGAAATGCTAGTGAAATATTCTGCTATAGCTGATTCACTTCTCACCCAAACTTCATGACAGGAGTTCACGGCCTGCAGGTACATTCATTCACTCCGCTATTCACTGACCTGCTTCTGTTAGCACCCAAGACAAATTATACTTTGTGTTTACCTTCTTTTTTTTCACCACGTTGCCTCCCTAAAGGCAAAAAGCACCTTGTCGACTTTTTGACTGAGTGTTCTGAAAACACAAAAATAATGCACCGGCTCCTTAATACGAGGCAGTTACAGTTCTAATAAGAAACTGTGATGGCGAAGCAGATTGCTTTGGCTCGGAGACAAGCTTTGCCTTGGGAAATGGAGAAGGTCTTTTAGGGAGTCATACTTAAGCTCACTGAGCTCGGGGGTTCTCCTTATCAGAGGAAGCAATATGCACAGCCCACCAGCTCTTTGAGATTCAGCAATTAAATGTCAAAGCCAATAACTTGCGCATTCTTACGTCTGCACTTACCCTTAAATACCCACACACGACATCGCCACACATATTCATCAGATATTCATTTAAAGATATTTGTATGACATTGAAACTGCTGTGTGGGCATTTGTCAGCATTTGCTTGATCAGTGCAACTGCTTCTTTTGATTACAGCTTGAATCTGTCACCCCGCAGACAGCTGGAGCATTAATTTACAGTGTGTTTCTGCATGAAAGAGGGTTTTACTGCGAGAGAACTTGCTGCGTGTGGTCAAAACAACTGAGAAATGTGTTTGTGTGTCTTCTAGGTGGGCCCTCAAGGTGGATGTCCTCTCACTGTGACTGCTGCTGCAAGAGTCACAAAAGCGAGCGTGAAGGGGAGAGCGGCACTTCCTTCAACGACCTCTCCACGTCCTGTTCTGAGACCCAGTCGGAGGCCAGTTCCCCTCAAGGAACTGTGATCCGTGGCCCCGTGAGCCGACGGTCCAACATCCAGACACTGGACCGCCCCATGTCTAAAGGACCAGTTCACATGCTGCAGCAGGCAGAGATGCGACGCAAGACTGACATGCTACGCGTGAGAACCTTCGGCGTCCGCGAACGAGAGGCCGCAAAGAGGAAAGCGAACAAGGAGAAGATGACTCCAGAGCAGGAGCTGGAGAAATGCATCCAGGACTTCCGCCGCATTAGAATTCCTGATCGCTTTCCGGAGAGGAAGTACATGTGGCAAACAGAGCTCCTGAGAAAGTACCGTCTCTAAATATAAGTGTGAAAAAGGAGAAGGATAAGGAGAGGTGATGGTATCATATCAACATGAACAAAGAGTATTAACTGCATAGGCAATAGACTGCACCCTGTAAGACACATACTGTATTAGAAGAAAAAACTATGGTCACTTTCCCGCCAGCATGACT
The DNA here is from genome assembly GCA_023373845.1 of Nibea coibor. Taxonomy (NCBI): domain Eukaryota; kingdom Metazoa; phylum Chordata; class Actinopteri; family Sciaenidae; genus Nibea; species Nibea coibor. The sequence continues at coordinate 10,834,336 of CM041739.1, read as the reverse complement.
AGCTGAGCACAAAAAGTACAAGGCAGTGTGAGTCCTTGATATGTAATGTATGCACAGTGTTGTGTATGATCTGCACATGTGTAAATCAGGTTACTCCTGTTGGGGCTTACGTCACTAAAACCGGTTCTCACTTCAGAGAGCTGGAAACGAGTCGTACTAAAGGCTACTATATCACTAGTTGAAGCAACAAAGCAACCTCAGGGGCAACATCATTTCAGTCCATCAAACTATCACATACATGTATGTGCAAATGTCCACAATAGCTGTTTCTTTTCTTTTTAAATGGATGTACCCAGATGGTGCTGTGAGTTAGCAATGGAATATCACGTAACTCCACTGATAACACATATACTTATAGTAGGCTTTGATAACGGCACTGCATGTCATTTCACCATTAGCATAATTATGCAATATCAAACAAACTTTCAATTCACTATTTTGTGTGATGGGTTAAAAATGGTGCGTTGTGACTGAGACTTAAATTGAGGAAAGCACTGCCTATAGATCTGTTTGGATTTGTGAAACTTTTTGTCCAATGTTGTCATTATGTGTTGGATAGATGATGTTGTGTAGGTAAAGTATATAATGCCAATGGATATTTGACTAAACCTTGATTGTAAGTGTGCAAAAAAGCTAATAAATAGGTTAGAATTGTAGTCGATCTTCTTGTGGCCATTTAATTTACGTGGAAGCTTCTTCCCCCAAACATCTCTTGACAAATCATAGTTTAACCAGCCTGTCAAGCTTCAGATTTCTCCACATGCTGAAGAGGTTTGCTATATTAAAAGCAACACTCTATAAAGAGTTTGGAGTTTGTTTCTATTGTCGTTTCATCATCACAAACATCACATTTTGTGGGGTCACAGGGCATCAGCTGAAAACCTTGAAGTTCCCACGAGATGAAAAAACAGAGTGGTATTTGTTTCCTGTAAAAACAGGCAGATAAGGACGATATTGATCGCGTTTGCCGTAGCTAATAGCGCTGAGTGTGTGTTACACCCAAACCGCTATGCACTGCAGTTAGCGCTTTGAGCAAAGTGGCTGTGAAGTGAAACCGGTGCCAAAAACTGCATTTCCTCAAACGACCACTTGAGGCTGGCTACAAAAAATGTCAATCTCCGTGAGGCTCCGTGCTAAAATGTCCAACACAGCAGAAATAAATGTTTTTACAGCCTGGTAAAGAAAACACATCACTGTGATGGTAGCTAATTTCCCCGTTCATGACAACTGTACTGAGTCTGAATTGCTGTTAAGGCGTAAAGTTATGCATAATTAACAGCATGGCCCCTTTGATTGACAGGTGAGTGCCTCTACATGCGGCACTCATGCATGCACCCAGGTGTCATTCAGCCCGCCTCAGGTCTGCCGCTGATCCCAGTCTTTGCCCATTTCTACATTAATATTAGCTAGGAGCAGCAGAGACAGGACTGTTAGAGTGGTGACAACCAAAGCAACCACACTCTGAGCTAACTGGATAAATGTTGAAAAAATGTTGGCTAACAGAAAACTATATTTAGCATGTGTGCATGCTATGGAGTCAACCATATTTATATTCTGATTCAGAATACACAGAATGGAAGACATTATGGAGGAGGCCAAGAGGCAGCAGTGGACCATCCGGCAAAACAACAAGCCTCATAAAATGAATGTTGTTCCTGTGGTCAGTCACTGGTCTTTACTGCTGAGAGTGGTACTTTTGGTTGACAGACTTATATCTGTCCACATGTCGGGTTAGGGAAGGGGAACTGAGCCTGAAGTAGACAGGAAGTGCACAGTCCTTCCCCCAGTTGTTTCACCTTCCGGGTCCCTGTTTTTCTGTCGGGAACTTTGGCGCCTTCGCCCATAGTGCACCATGGTCCAACCTGCTCTATTAAAGTACCCCATGTCTAGGGTTAAGATTAGGTTTATTGACTATATTGACTCTTCCTGTGCTGTGTAGCTACAACGAATTTCTGGCTCTGATTAACTTTTCCATGCTGGAGAATGTTTCACCCCCATAAAATCCACTGGACACTCACTATACAATGATTACTACAATGAGAACCCAGAGCAAAGCTCTTCGAAGACATCTTATAATATCTGTTTGCCCCTCCTAAAGTAAAACCATCATAAATATTATGACAGATGAGCTAGTTGGCTAACCAAACAGCTAGCTTGGTTGCGCCGCAGGTAAATCCATATAGTTAGCAAAATAGCTCATTCAGGTGTTGTTCTGTGTTTATTTTGCCTGGGTTTGGAGATAAAGAGCTGATTTATATACATTTTAAGCTTATTTGGAAAGTCTTAGGAGGATTGCTGGAATATATGTTGTTTTACTGGTCAGGGCAGGATCCGGTTTACAGTCACCTCCCAAATCTCTACAGCTACATTACAAAGTTAGCATGACCTATTAGCCCCAGGTTAAAAATATCAGAAATCTACTTTATTTGTATATCAAAGTGACAGCAAAATATATATTTAGCACAATCCTTTGAATTTCTCTGGGGAAGATTGCCTCGTGTCACCCCCACCGTCACCGGCCAGTGCACAGAACACCGGTGTCATTTAAGACGTGAAATAGATCCCTCTGTGTTGACATTTTTTTCTGTGCCTCATCCTCTTGAGAGGATCTCAAGGAAACAGAAAGAGAACCATAGCTGTGCATCACAAGCAACATTTATAGAGAGCACTATTTTTAGCGAACAGATTTCTGCAGTGTGGCCACATTGCATCCGTAAAGGAAGCTTGGGGACTGTATTGCTGCAACCCCAATGGCAGCCTGCGTGATGATAGATGAAGAAACTTGTCTCTTGGGATAGTGAGTGTCCTCCAACACAAACTCAAAGGGAAAAAAGCTTTGTTAGGGCTTGGAGATACATTTTGCTCTATATGCAGAAATGCATAAGATAATAAGCAGATTATACTATAAGACATATACCCCTGCAGCACCCCTACCTTTATCAGCATAAATGCACACTGAGGTATAATCATGAAGTACATCAATACATCAACTATTTAACTACAATTAGATATATATTAAGAGGGGAATGGACTTTCAGAATAAAGGACTATTCGAGCCTTAATATGCCAGCAGAGAATAAAATACCAAAAACCTTGAAGGGGACTGTAACATAATGAATTTGTCAGGGATACAGAGGCTGTTATTTCTCCTCTCAGCGCCCGGACGCATATCTCTTCCTGTCAGCCTCCATTCAATATAAAAACAGTACGAAATCTCTCAGTAGGAAATCCAATGCCCCTTTCCTCGTCTTTGAAAACCAGATCCGCTTTGGATGGCATTTCGCCTCGCATTAAGCACGATTTGAATCCTAATACCCCAATGAAAAATCAATGAATCTGTTTTTGCATATCAAATATGCACAGTGTTGTTGCCTGGCCTGGGCTGGCCTGGCCTGGCCTGGACCAGGTGACCTGGCTGACCTATCCCACAGATCCACCCCAACGCAGCTGTTTGCCACTCTGCTTTCTTTATGGATCAATAGCCTCAGATCCTGGCCTTGGCCCTACAGTCTTTATAGATGGTCGATAACCAACATCCTCCTCTTGGATGCAAAGTAACATTAAATCTTCAATCAAAAAACATCACTGCCACCGTTAGGCGCCCTCAATTATCCAGCAGGGTTGCCTGCAGGCCTTGTATTTCCCACAACACTTTCTTTAGTAGGAGTCTGGTCTGACAGCATAATTACAGCCCTTGTATTAGAAAATTACTGCAAAGCCTGTGGATTCGGGGAAAATTACCCTATTTATCAGATATTAGGAGACCAAAAAAGACTGTTATTCACACATGGAATAATGATGTAAATCCAAGCAAACAGGATTTAATTCCATACGATGACTGTAAGGATTAGAGGTTATACGTTATATAAAACAAGGTGATGACTGCTGTTATTGTTGTGTAAGATGACTTATCAAAGCAAGCACAGGATAATTTCTGCTAAGCTTGACATACGAAATAGGAAGACGAATGTGTGATTTATCTCTGTCCTCTGAAAATATACCCAAACTCTTACTGGGAGAGGTCTTGTTGCCTGCAGCGCTTCTCAATAAATATCCAGCACCAACATGTTGTTCTGCTCACTCATCTAATTTTAGACGACACCGAGGAAGTTGTGTATTTGTTCAAAGCATTTAGGCTACTCTAGCATCACAACTCTGGGCCCAGTTGTCCCACTTCATTTATTTGTTTGTTAAAACATATTTAATATGACTGTTAACGAGGCTGTTTTTGTCCTTCTTGCTCCCCTTTAAGCCGCATTGTGCTCTGAGTTTTGGTTATGCTAAACCTTACATACTGTACGCTGTTTCATGGGGAGCCTTCAGGGACGTAGTTAGAGAAATGGGGGGCCAATTTACAGCCTTGGAGCACATTTGGGGTCATACTTTGGCCTGATTCTGCCAAGTCGAGTATGTGGAAATACCAAAGGAACAGATTACAAATGAATCCAAGGGGCGAAATGACAAAATCACGGTGAGTGTCATCACCATCAGCCCCCTGCAGAAAATTGGGATCTGTATGGTGAGACCACTAGAATGCAAATAAATCTGCAGGCACCCCATCTGGTTTCATCTCATCCCTACTTCACCATTTTTCGCATCCATACACCAGTTTACCGACTGGTTATTGTTGGCCCTTTTTAAACACAGTTTACCATGTTGCCCTCAACTTCAAACTCTTCACAGGGAGTCTGTTCATAAAATACTAAAATTTAAAACATGGGTTTTAGTTTTATTTGTCCTTGTCTCAGCTGCCACCCCAATACAACCAAGGTGAAAGACTTTTGTTTGTGTTACATTTAAAAATGCAACAGAAACATCCAAAAACATTGTCCGAGTTACTCTGCTGTGAACAGGTTTCTCTGGAGCTACGAAATAGTCCACATAAAAACTGCTGACAGTTTGGCTTACTGACTCCTAAAGAGTTATTTTTAATGGCATGAGCGCAACAAACAAAACTGCATTCCCCTCCGTTGCGCCCGCTGCACCATTAGCTGTTCGACCATTTAATTTCTTTGTAATTTTCTTGTTTAACAATTTTGTGGACTGTGAAAAAAAGTGTTTTTAAGCCTTAGACGTGTGAAAAAACTGTAACAGTTACAGCACACTCAGTTGCCAGTTTATCAGGTACACCTAGCTTAATATTACAAAAGCAGTGCAATAAAACCTCCCTTCATGAAGGTTATAATGTTCAGTTTTTGTTGACACTAGGGAGTTGTTTCAGTTGTATGTAGTTTGTTGCGCTGTCAATCTGTGTTGTGCTAGGCTCAGAGGTATTTCTGGTATATTGTCAGTGAAGGGGAACCAAAATATTACATATAATATAGAAACAGCTCACAGTAAAATGAAATTAAAGTCATGGAGGTATGGACCCTCATGTGAATCTGAAATGAAGTTTAAATTGAATTGAAAGTTGTAGGCATGGCAGCAGTCTATTAGTGTATTTATAAATAGAAACTAAAGGAGCCTTCCTTCTCACACACACACACACACACCACACACACTGTAAATATACTGCAGTGACAGGTGTCAGTCAATAGTGCTGACCTCAGCAGGTATTGAGTCCACAGCGAGTCTACTTTTGCACTCCTTTGGCGCCCTATTTCCTCCTTCAGTTCACTGCTCTGGCGCCAGCACGGAGGCACAGCGACGGACGCGCAGCCATTCACCTCCTCCTTCGACAGCCACCGTCAGCTTTTACAGTTATCTGTATTATCTGTGCAGCAGCTCCGTGCGTTCTTGGATGTTCATCCAACCCCCCGGGGGATCCACCCAGCCTCCTGCGCTGCACAAAAAACAAGGTGCTGAATCCGACTGCAAAGCTTCTAATTGGGCAAAGTATCCAGGAGTCCTCAGCAGCGAGTGCAGGAGAGCAAGCTGAGCACCTACCCATGCTCACCTGAGCTCCCACTGGGATAAAGAGTCAACCAGTGGGTGAAAGAAAGAGAGAAAAATTAGGGTGCGATAAAAGAGCCGCTCCGCTGCCTTGTTATGAGGTCAGTGAAGTGAACTTGAAGCCCCGCAGCATTTGTGCAGGTGTACATAATGTTTTTTCTTTAAACGTTTTCTCTTGGCAGCTGTAAGGAGACTGATTTACAGCCAAAGTGTCTTCCACTCGTCATTTTTCCCCTCATTACCTTATCCCTTTCTCAAGGACTGCTCTGGAGAATATACAGGCTCAATTAAGCTGTTCTGACCGGAAATCCCATTGCTCATAAATCACCACCAAGGGCTACTGATCAGCGCTGCCTCACCACAGAGTAAAGGAGCTCACAGTGGTGTGTGCAGCTGAGCAGGGCAGCAGCTACTATAAATCAAAGGAAGAGTACAGACTATATTGCAGGGGATAAAATACTGTAGGACACTGTATCATAAATCTGGAAAATAATCACTGATTGTCTGTGAGCCGTGATATCAGACAATGAATACAGCAGGACAGGTAAACAGTTATGATGTTATGAGAGCATGGACAAGGACTTATTCACCTTCTTATATACAGTAAGTCTGTTAGGCGGCTGTTTTATTAACCTTTTATCCTTTGAGTTTGTCAGGGCGTTGTTAGCAAAGACTGAAGATCTCACTTTTCTGTTGAGCCAGATACTGTACAGTCAAAATGTGCTGCACTCAGCTAATGTAACGGGTTATTAAATAATCAGTAGGGGAACATAGTCTTAATTCTTCCCAACATTTTCCCGTGCCTTGCAATTAGGATTGCATCCCCTGAACTATACCTTAAGGGGTCGTTGCTTTATAAAACATCCTCAAATAGCTTCGGAGCACTTTTCCTGATGTGTAACCCTTTTTAGCATATAAGAGAGATAAAGACTCTGTTCGCTGTTAATTTCTTTCACGCCTCTTAACGAGGGCCTAGAGAGAAAAACCCAGCTCCGAACGCTATTACAGGCCTGTTACTGTATAAGGAAATAATCTCAGTATTTAATTTGACTCCGAAGGTGATGGAGAGGGGCTCTGTTTTAATAAAACAAATCGCTTCACTCAACTTGTGTGATGTGAGCTTAAAACCCACATGAAACTGAGAGAATAACAATAACTGCTGGAGGTCGTTTCACAAAAAAAAAAAAAAAAATGCTGAATTTTCCGTAATTGAAATCAGTTTCATATTGGAGCGAATCAGTCATCACTGCTGTGGGGAGACTGTCGTGTGGCACACAAGCCCACAGTGAGGAAGCCTGTCTTTGAATATAATCCAATCTATTTTCAGTGGTAATCTGTTGTTTTTAAAGCATGAAGAGTACAGTAATACACAACAGAAGCCGCATATTAATGCCAAATATTAGAGCTACACTCATTAAACACCATTCTTCTCTCGGGAGAAATAATTATCTCATTGACACCTTCCAGCGCAGGACTGCAGGATGTATTTCTGAGTGGTATCATTCAGCATTTTACAGGACTGGGTGCGTTATGCACGTAAGAAGCCCCTCGTGGAGTACGGGATTAAACTGTCCAGAGATTAAATGCTGCACACAGATGGTGGGCATGTTGCATCCACATCAGCTGACCTTTTACCATTGCTCTGTGATTATCAACAGTACACTTAAAATATCTGGACAGATGATTTAAAGGCACATATCAGATCTGAAAATATGAAATTTAGCAAATATAATCTGTAGTGTGTTTGTTGTGGCGAGTTAAAATAGAGTACTAACCATCTCGGGTCAGTTTATGACAAATCAATTACAACAATGAACACGGCCGAGTAAAGATACGGTGCTTACACTGACAACGGAGTCTGTGGGAAGAAGAAGGAAATATAAAAAACATAAACTCTGGGAAACGTTTTGTTGGATATTTTACAGAAATATTTGAGTAGGTTTTGACTCCCTGACTCAGTCTAAGCCCCTCTTGAATCATATTCCTGACAGTATGGAGAAAAAAAAACACGTAGGCTCTGCATTTAATACAAATACAGAGAATATAATTTGATAATAAATTAAACAAGACAAGGATAATGTGCAAAGGTTTAGGAGGCATGATGTTTATCAGAACTGGCAACTTGTCCAGGGTGTAGCCCACCGCTCGCCCTGTCAGCTGCATTAGGCTCCATCCCCCCACGACCCTGATGAGGATAAGCAGTTACAGTAAATGGATTTATGGATGGATGTTTACCAGCTGTTAAAGGTCCAGTGTGTAAGATTTAGGAGTATCTGTTGGTCGGAAGTGAATACAGTATTCATTGGTATGTATTCATTAGTGTGTAATCTCCTGACAATAAGAATCGTTGCGTTTTTGTTGTCTTAAAACAAGCCCTTCATATCTACAGCGAGAGCGGGTTCTCTTCCACGGAGACTGCCATTTTGAACCACCATTTTTCTACAGTAGCCCTGAGCAGACAAACTAAACACTGATCTGGATGCAGCCTTTTGCTTTTTATGTGAATTTTGCAGTCAGAGTTTTTCCAACGTGCTTGGAAGAAGAGGGTGAGGCGAGAGTATTCATTTGGTTGCAATCTGCAAGTTCATTGCTAGGTGCCACTAAATCCCACACACTGGACCTTTAATTGAATGTTTCCTTCATTGTGGCACTGGAAAAAAAAAGTTAAGGGATCAGCAAAGCTTGTGCAATTTACCTTGAACATGAATGTGCTTCCCAAATTTCATGGCAACCCATCTGGTAGTTGTAGAAACATTTCACGCAAAAACCATCTGCTGATGATGCTAAAAAGAAAACAAGAACCGTGTCTGAAAAATAATTTATCCAGCAGATATTTTACAGGATACATGAAAACTTGAATTTGCTGGTGGCAGAACAGGAAACAGGCGATCGTAAGGTCATGATGGACCCTAATATTCCTAAAATCCTGCCTGCAGTATCATCTGTATGCTTTTGGTTCTTTTTCATAAAGACTTGCGTAATGTTGATGCCATTATATATATATTTCTGGCAAAGTGGAGCCAGTGAATGCCTCTATGCAAAAAGTGTAAACAACACAGAGCCGAGCAGCTGCTGTTTCTCCTGTAGCAGTGAAAGTGTTAAAACCGGGCTCTCTCATTAATCTCTATTGGCCTGTGTCACCACTCAGAAAAAAAGGCGAGATTACTCCCATCCTCGACCTGAGACTCTCATTTAGCCACATACTTCAAACCATTATTCAGCCATCATAGAAAAGCCACAAAACAAATGGTATTTACCTCAAAGGCCATATTACCTCAGGGTGGGAGGGTGGAGGATAGGGAGCTAGAGAGTGAAGCGACGGGAAAAAGAAAGTGGGGTATAAACAAGAGTTTAAAACTCATCATGGGGCTGCATTCACTTCCTCTGCCAGTGTCAGGCTGTCGTCTGTCATTTAAGAACATGACAAATGGCTGAAATGAGCCGAGAGACGGATTTGACACAGATGTCTGACATCACCATCTAATCCTTCACTACGCTCTGGAAACGCCACGATGAGACCGACTTGATTGCCATGGCAACAAACTCAAAAATAATCCTGCAGACCCTGAAAGCCTGGGTGATTGGGATGATTTTGATTGTGGTATTAAATCACAGCCTGCTTCTGCACCAAAGAATGACTGATTTTTCCAAATTAGGGCATTGTTAATTAGTCACCCTCGTGAGACGGCCCACGGTCTATCACAGTCCACAATCAAAGAGCTTACTCGTCTGGTTTTAACCTACAAGCTTCTTACGCAGCTGAACCAGAAGATTTAGCCTCAAAGGGAATGCTGATTAAATCTCTGCTATAGCTCTGTTTATCGTTTCCTTTAAGTCCCCAAGTCTCATTTTTCTGGGTGAAATATCAACATCTGGACAATCGTTTTTTCGAAGTCGCAAGAGGTCGGGTCCGAGTTAAGTGAAGTCAAGGTGAAAGAGGAGGAAAGATGAGTGGGTTATGGGGCAGGGTGCAGACGGTGAGCTGCCCTGCGAGTATGAGTGTGATAAATTCACAGTTTGGGTGCCAGCCATAAGTCAGGGACAGGTCTGCTGTGTGATTAACTTTAGATAAAGGAGACTACAGACCTGGCCAAGCAGGATCAGAGCTGTATGAGGAAATAGAGACAGAGAAACAGCTCCACGGGATCATTATCTAGTTGTTCAGTGGAAAAATGACTGATTAGAAATCTTCATTTCAGTGTTACGTGTTGCTGTGAGAAAACACCGAAACCATGACAAGTGAGCATGATGTGTGTGTGAGCCTTGAGCAAATGCATAAACCAAGGAGTGGGTTTCTCGGTGTTGTTGTTGCAGGATACAGTTTGTTTTCACAGTTGAATTGGAGTCCTGATCTGGCCTCTAGATGACATTCAGTGTCACCTTAATCACTTCTGACACACTTTGCATCCCTGACATGGCCGCATCCGCCACTTACCGAAGAATGTCACAGGACAGTGACGCTTGACTGACAGAAAAATTTTAATATTTTCATCATTTCTCACGTACGTGCTCACCTTTTCTTGTATATCTTCAACCTTCCTTCTTCCCGTCATCCACCGCAGGTCGGAGCACTGTATCGCAGATGTTTTTTTTGTAATGGATGTGCATGAATAACGATGAGGCGGCGAGAGAAAGGAAGAAGGTTGCGTAACCTATTTTGAATGCTCCCTTCTCCAAAATTGATACCAAGCAAACGGTGTGACACGTGCGTCGTGCCTCCCGAATGGGAATTAGACACGCACAAAAGCACATCAAAGGGTGTGATTGGGGGGGTGGAGGGGTTTGTTCCACGGGAGATGAGTGAAAAGAAACTCGGCCAGTCATTTTCAGATGTGAATTACTTTCATCATCCGCGCACACGCGCGGCAGGCCATCGTAATCATGTTACCGCGTTTACTTTGTGAAAGAGAATTTTCCTGTTCACACAGTCTTGAGGGACAATAAATAGAGGCAGTGTCTTTTCTTATTCATGGGCCATGCAGCATACATGCGTACAGGCCAGCCTGAATTTTCATGGAAAAGAGGCAAGTCTTTGTCTGTAATGCTGCTTTACCGAATAGATGCTCTGCAGAATTACAAATGCCTTTTGGCGTGTTGCACCACTTAGATAAGGCCTTCGTTTTTCGATGTTCTTCTTATTGTGAACAGAAATTCGTCGTTCTCTCCTGTCCGTCCCAAGCCCATTAGTTTCTCCAGACATAAACATTTAAAACAGCTCGCAAATATAAAGTTTCATGAAGGTGAAAAGAGTGTTTGCTGGGAACTATTTCCAGTTGTGGATTAATACAACATTTCCTGCCAGGATAGTTTGTAAGGGATTGACTCAAAATAAACAGTGCTGACTTTCTTTGTAAATCCATAATGGATGATTCTGCTCGTCACGATTTACATCCAGTGCCATTATTCAACACACGACAGAGGATTTCGTGTATGTGAAGAGGCAAGAGTCAGGGTTTGGATGAGTGTGTAGCAAGTCCAGACTCTCACCTGACCTCCTGTTACAGACCTGCAATCAGCTTTTGCGTTTTTTATTGTCGGGGGTTCTTAGCACTGTCGCCCCATGGTCTTTCCGTCTGGAGGTTACATGTTCTGCCTGTTTTTATGGGTTCTCTCCAACCAAAGAGGTTAACTCTATCTCTGGTGACTCTATATTGTCTGAGTGAGTGTGAATGGTCTCTATATGCCCTGTGATAAACTGTCCACTTGTCCAGGGTGTACCGCACCTCTCGCCCTAAGTGAGCTGCGACCCTGATGGGGATAGGCGGTCACAGAAAATGGATGGATGATTTATCTGGAACCACAATGTTTCCCTAAGTGTTTTAGTTGCTAACCGCAACATTACCATCGCCATATTCAACCACAACCGTTCCCTATATTACCCATACTGTTTATGCAGTCCATCACTGATGTTTTTATCTGGCGATATCTGGACGGGACACGTCACCAGTTCACTGGTGTATATTTTAGGCTTTAGTTACACAGACGAAGCTATCTGGCCAATTTTGAAGTATTGCCAGCATTTTTCTTTTATGTGGTTGTACAAAAACTTTATACAGACCTATTAGAAATGCCAAAATTGTCTAAACATTTCTCAAATATCAGATGAGAAGTTTGTCTGTTGAGAAGAAAAGAAGCTTTTTATTATCAAGCAGGAAAAAAAATAGGAAGCAGCTCCAACTGCACGATGTCCCGCCAACTTGGAACGCCAAAATGTTTGGCATTTTCTAGGATCCTTTTCAAACACACATTTTCCGATATTAATATCCTCTTTGCCACCAGACTACACCTTTATTTGGGATGAATATAAACTTCTGTGTGCTTCTTGAATAATTGGATACAAGACTCATGGGACGGAGGCATTATCAGTGCTGTACCACAGTGTTCCAGTTTCCCATCAGGTTGGATAATGGACCACAGTGAGGAGAAGCAGTGTCCCCTTTCAGGTCTTTCATGCCAGCACAGGACGGGCCAGACACACAAGATTTGATTCAGGTACTTTGAGAGGCAGGAAAATGGAGAAACAGGGGTAACAACAGCCACTCTGCGAGAGGGAGGAGAACAAGAGGACTTAAAGAGGAGAGAGGGGAGACGCAAAGGCAGTCCCACAGGCAGTGAAGAGGCAGCTGGCTCAGAGGTGTGCACGTCCTATTTTTAGTTTCCCTCATGCACATCTCCAACTCAAACAGCTGCTGGAGCATTTGCACACCAAAAGACTTCAGCATCATCGTTGCTGCAGAAAAAAAGAGAAGAAAAAAATCTCCCACGTAACACAAAAGCTTAAACTTTACTCTGGCTCAGGTGTTTCAGCTGTAATTGGCTCACAGCTGATGTCCCACCCCCCCTCAGGCCCACTTCCTTCAGGTTACATTTTTAGTTAGGTTGACTTACTTTATGATACAAACACAAAGGTGAGGCGTAGCGTAAAGTGACCCAGAGTGTTGCTGAAGCACACCGCCTGCAGTCTGACAAATAAGGCAGCCGTAAATAGCATACATCCCATGTGAGTAATGTATGGAAGGACCCAACTGTCAAAGGAGGTCATTCGTGACATGATGGGCTAAGATGTCACTCTGGTATCTTCTGCAAAGGCAGAAATGAATGTAGCTTCTTTTTTAGGAGACGACAGAGCAGTATATTATTCATGAAAAGCTTTGGGAAATCTTTAAATCTACCTCAGTAACAGCTCAAAACCTGAACATGAGCATCTGCCATTGGAAAAAAAAAAACCCTTCCTGACGTTAGAGTCATACGAATGATGTACATTTGAAATATAAATGAAAATGTCCTTGAGCCAAACCTCATTTAGAAAATGTCGGAAACAATGTCAGAGCTGCGATAATAAGCTCCTGCATACGTAGTTAGGAGAGCAACTTAGTGCACTCCCCAGAAGTAAGAAAAGAGGTTGTTTCATTTATTTATCAAATATGAAATATTTATAGGATTCAATCTGCTGGCAGAGGAGGACCGGGCTGAGCAAACTGTGGGTGGAAGAACCGCAAAGTTGCTTCATGGATGGATGTTAATGAAAGCATCTGGTGGAGGACTGCCTGCTGCTCTGCACACATCTTTGTCCTGAATTACATTCCCAGGCTTTCAGGCAGTCACGTCTGAGTCAGTTGACCCAGAGTGACAACACACTTGGAGACCATTCACATATCACCTTGCTGTCAGCTGGACTTTGTCAGACAATGAGAGTGAACACCTCTCCTGCATGTCTGCATATACACACAAGAGCATGCGGATACTCTACTAAAAAAAACTGCAGATGTTCTGGTTGAACCAGTTTGACTGGAATATTGTGTTTTTCCTCCAAACACAGAGCGCAGCCTCACCTCACATGTTTGCTTTGTGAGAGAAAGCTGGCTTTTACCGAGGTGAATCAATACGGTTCATCTTTAAGAAAAGAAAAAGAAACAACAACAAAAAAAGTGAGTCACCCATTGAGCACCTGGGAACTGCTGAAACTATGACAGCGACTACGTTTCGGGACGGAGGATTAGTTTCCTCTGAAAGGGTGCAATTAATTACGTGGCTCTGATGCACCTAAAGTGCTGTTCGATTGGTTAATCCTCATCAAATTCCTGCACGAGGATTATGCATTTTGACTGACACCTTGTTCGTATTGGACTGCTGGAACGCATCCTCATACGCTGTGAAATGATCAAACATAAAGCCGCAGACAGAAGGGTGGAGGGGGGTGGAGGGGGCCTGGAAAAAGAAGAGGGAAAGGCAACGCTGTGATAGATCACATTCAATGAGTTAGCAGCACTCTCTGAGTAAGACAGCATTTTAAATAAAACATGAAAGCTGGAGAAGAAGGCACTCCTCTTTATACAGCAACTTGTGACGAGCCATGATATTCTAAGAGACAGCACACCGAGCTCAGAGCTATCCCTGGGGAGACCTTTCCCTCTCCATCAGATAGACTATATATCAGAACTATCAAGCAAACATGGCCCCTCTTGCCACAACATCCAAGGCTCCTCGGGTATAGGCCAGACTGACCGTCGAGCTGTAAACAGCTGATAAGCACTTATGCACCGACTTCCTCTGAGCTGCAAAAGAGCCGCACTCCCTCTCTCCCTCTTTGATTGGATGACAGAAGATCCATCTCCCACAGATGGGAGCTTCAATCCGGAGAGGAAAACATTATCCAGGCACAAATTGAAATCAAGGCCTGTTTAGGCCCCCTTTACTCTGCCAGAGCCATTAAACTCGCTTGAGGGGAACGGCCTGTATCAACTTTGATATGAACATGTAAATAAGTCATGGCTAATCTCTCTTTTTTCTCGCTCTCTTTCTTTCTCTTTCTCTCTCTGTAAAAGCCACATGCACATTTTTAGAATTCCCCGAGATCTGCTGACGTGAAGAAAAAGATGAAAGATTCATGCTTGTTTAAAAAATTCAAACAGATGTCCTGAACTTTCACTACATAGCCAATACAGATAAATTATTTACTGCTGCGATGCAAGAAAGGGAATTTGGGAGTGCGGACAGTGGAAATCTAAACAATAATAAGGCAAATAAAGCTCATCAACTTCAGCAATGACCGTGACTCCTCTGCAATGATAATATTCTCATGAAAAAGTAATACCTGTCTTGTAAGGTGTATTTCCTCACGTGTTTCCAGCAGGACTGAAGCTGCAGAGCTGGTCAGTGAATGCACCAGCAGAGGGAGATCATGTCACATGACAGTGCTGTAAGCACTGCTCTGCTTTTATTTACCCCCCCTTCTCTCTCTTTATTTAATCAATAAAAATGAGGCTATTAATAGAACAAGGAGATATAGATATCTCTAAATCACCATGAGCCTGAATTAGGTAGCAGAATTGAGCAATTTAAGTGTTTAATTCGTGCAAGTTGGCGCTTAAAAACCTTTTAAATACATCCATATTTAAGAATCAATCTAGCATTAACACAACTGATGTGCATTGTTATTGTTTTTTAATCGCATTTGAAATTAAAGTTAATGTCGTGTAAGTAATGTTCTAAATTTAAGAACTGTTAAGGGTTAAATTCAGGCAGACATGACACTGAAATCCGATACAGTTCCTGATGAATTAGCCTGGTCGTGGCTGAGACTTGAGTACCGATTTGTTCCAGGTCTCACAGATCCACAGGTGGATTCATGTCGTCATCGTTTTTTGTTTTTTGTTTTTTCTCGCACGAGACAGTAGGTGACAGTATAATGTAAAGCTGTCTCGCGCGCCTGTCCCGCTCCTGCGTCGTACCGTCCCATCTTCCGCGCACTGCGTCATGGCGACACCGAGGAAAAAGTTACGCATTTCCTAGCCGGAGTTTATGGACTATCACTCCGGCACTCAGCCCATACATGTGTGTAAGTATTTCACGTCTGTGCGCACTGTGGTAATGAGACGAACAAGCAAATGTTTCGCCTTGTTTTAGGACATTTCCTGCTGTTGTCTTACCTGTTCAGCCAGGTGAGGAGACACGATACCTGTAGCCAAAACAAGCAACGTGTAGTGTTTACTGTCTTATCTGCGTAATTATTACCTATTCAGAGTGTTTAAAGTGGTGGCACCATCAACAGAAGAGGACTTTGGTCAGTAATGTCTAACTCTTTTATTGTGTCATTTATATCTTGGCTCCAGTCACTGAATCATCTTCCCATTCTCTCCCCTCCCAGTATGGTGGATTACAGCGTTTCACATGTCCCAGAAGCCCTGCTCTCAAAGAGAGGTGGCCCTTTTAAAATGGAGGATCTGGCTCTAATGGCCTTGCTGGAGTGTCCTCTGTGTTTCGAACAGCTGGACGTGTCAGCCAAGGTCCTGCCCTGCCAGCACACTTTCTGTATGTCCTGCCTGCAGAGGCATGAGGCAGCACACTCCCAGCTGCTCTGCCCGGAGTGTCGCGCTCCCGTCCCAGCCAGGACGGTGGAGGAGCTTCCCACAAACCTCCTGCTGGTGCGACTCCTGGAGGGGCTCCAGGGCTCGCCGGGGCCTGGCAGGGACAGACGGACGGCACGCTATGCAGTGCCCTTGGCCAGGGGTGGCTTGACAGTAAGGGAGGGTCAACATCAGCAGGAGAGTCAACTCAGAGAGAAGCAAGGGCACAATGAGGTCAGTGCACGACCCCGGCCTAACCCTCTGCATATCTATAACAAGCAATGACCTAGAACAACTTTGCCTGCACTTTGGAGCAAAACTGTATAGTCTTGTGAATTGCAGGATGAGTTTTTGCTTCTATTGCACTAAACTGAGGTGATGTTACACAATCTTTTACACTGTGTGACCTAAAGGGACTGATTTGCACTCATTTGTGAGTCATGGTTCAAACATTTTTGAAATTTTGACTGCATTTCTTTCACTTTTTTCAGGACATTAACTTTTTGGTATTTTAAACGTAACCCTTCATCATCGTGGATCACAATATTTCTAAACAGTTTATTGTGGTATTATGTATGTAATCCAGCAAATAACTATAACTATATTCTTGCTTTCTCTGACAGGCAGTGTATCGGTCTCAGTCATTCGGTACATTATCTAGGTGACGATCAGACCAGCATGCCCCGACATTCTTGGAAAACTATTTTTCCTTGGAAAAATAACCTGAGAGAGCGGGTTCACACCACGTCTCGCTTCTTCAATTCACCCTAAAACAAATGCAACCGTACATGATTCATCCATAAACTAGGTTTGATCTTGTCCGGGACATTATCTAGGCGATGATCAGCAGACCAGCATGCCGCAACTTTCTTTGCCTGGCTAGCAGCGGTGGGAACATGTTTGTTGGCTGACGATGAGAGGCATCACCCGGTTGACATTTGACTTCATGGCCCACATGAGCTTCGTTCATGTTTGACCTCAGACTGCTAACTAGAGAAGCTAACATGCGTAACTGATCAAAAAAAATAAACTGATGACTGGTTAATGGTAAATTACTTTTTACAAGCGGGAACAAATTAGTTTCTCCTCATTAAGAAACTTGCAAAACTGCAATTACCGGCAGTTAGTGGTTACTTTGGAAAAATGCTATCTGTCCGTCAGGAAACTGTAAATCACAGACGGCTGAAGCACAGCGGGACACCTCTGTAGGACCTGGAGGCTGCGTTCAGTCTTGCGCCCCCTTGATGTGAATATAGCAGATGGAAAAAAATGCAGAGAAATAAATGTAGCATTAGGAAATAAACCCTTCTACACATCAGGTTAATTGTGGTTTCATTCTCATTGGAAGAGATTCATCAGTAAAGTTTTTTTTTATATATTTATTGCCTTGTTTCTTTATTTCAAAGGCATATTTATTTATCTCTAAATAAAGTCAGGCGCTGTAACGTCCAGCACAGAGCAGACTAAGAGAGAGAGTTAAAGCACACCAAATAACAAAAGTGACAAAGCGATCAATACAGAATGAGTCGAAAGAAACTCACTAAAAGCAGGGGGAGTGAAAGTCAAATCAAAAATCTTACATTATGGCTCAAACCTCTCTCTTGTTCACCATTTCATACGATATGCTTCTTCGATACACCCTAAGAACAAATACAACCATACATGATTCATCCATAAACTATGCTTGATCTTGTCAGGGATTAACCCCGAAGACTCTTTTGTTTAAAAATTGTTGTGTAGTCTAACGTTATTTCAGGATATTAAGGAGTTAAGGGGGAGAGGAGTGTTTCTTTGTGCTTAAAATCTTTTGTCCATATAAAGCAGGCCTGCAAAGAGGCCCGGCCAGGCTCAGCAGAGATCTTAGGATCAGAAAGGTACTTCACAGTCAGTGAATCATAACACTGATTTAATTTGATGCTGATGTTCAATTCTCTGAGGTAATAAGAAACACGCAGGTCTGCCTGCTAAACAGTCTGTTCAGAGCATCTCATAAGCGTTTGCTTGTGATCTGCAGTTTGAGTTCAGCCAGCGTTCAAACAGCTCAGCCATGTTCACGAGTGTGACACTGTGATCACCCTGCCCTTTAAAACACGCACTCCAGCAACCTCCAGTGCAAAATAATTCAGTTTTCTGTTTTGGCTCCCACCATCGTTCTTTCACTGAGGTCAGGTATCACAGCACACGGTCAAATGTAACATAGTACTCATTTACAGCTAAGAAAGTTCAGACTTCTATAACATCAGTGCTATCTTGCAGGCGTAAGCTTTTTTTTTCACTCACGTTTATAGATATATATAATTTATATTTATATATAGCACTATTTCGAACCGTGTTATTACCACAGGGTTCCGCATAATTCTTCGTCACCAAAGTGTAACTAAAAAAAGGCATTAACAGTAAAGCTTGTGCTAATACTTGATAACATCTTAACAGAGAAAGAGGATGTGTAATCACACAAACACATCCGCATGTCAAGATAAGAACATCACGCATCTATGTCTGTTCGCTGAAATTTGCAAATAGGGCAAAAAGAGGTTTGTGTGGCTGAAATTTAATGTTATGTAATGTAATGAAAACTAACAACAGAGTGTGCTGAACTACTGTCACTTGTGCCTCTGACATTTTAGGGCAGTTGCCACTTTTGTCAACCAGTGATCGCTGGGTCACAGTTTGTTACAGTTAAACTTTAAGGACAAAATAAACAGTCAGTGTTGTCTTGCTCCCCTAATTCTTTTGAGACGTTGCTGACGAGCTGTGTCGTCGTGCAAAATGAACTCGCTCTTTCATTTTAACACGCACTAAAGCTGATAGGTGATTTTTTTATCTGCCCCTCAGCTCGCTCTCAGAGCGCCACTGCATACCCAAATAGGTGATTCATCAGGAGAGCCGCCTGGTAACAGTATCACCCCGAAACACAAAGTGGATGAGAACTGGCTCCACGGAAACGCTGCTGACAGTAGCGGCGCGTCTGTCCAAGCCAGCACGCTGCAGGCCGCCAGCCAGATGCCTCAGCTGCAGCCCCTCCAGCAGTCCCAACATCCGGCGCTCTGCAGGGCACTGTTCGACTTTAACCCCGAAGAGATGAATCTGGAAGACAGTAAATGTTGTCTCAGTTTCCTCAAGGTGTGACTCTTAAACACAGCAGGAAAAGCTTATTGTACTTTTAAGATAGCTGCATGGGTTCTTACTCTTTAATTAATGCACCAAGACATTTTTACACTTAACAGTAACCTTCAGGGACTAATAAAACATTAACTTGCACGTAGGAAGAGCAAAGCTGCCATTAATCATACTGTATGTAATGAGTGTTGCTAGTGAGTAAAATAAGACATGAAGCAGCAGGAACTGGGTGGCTAACAGCCTCTGCTAAACCGTTACTAGGGAAACCCTGTCTGTGACATTTAGGGATGCTGCCAATGCTAAAATAGCAAAAAAATAATAATTTTGTGAAAAATGTCTTGTTTTGTCTGACAAACAGTCTATAATGGAAGAATAGGAAAATCAAAAAGGATTTTTGTGTGAAAATGGAACCAAAGTTTTGCTATTTTTGCTTAAAAACAACATTTATTTCTTTTTATCGTCAAATTTTTTGGCAGATTCATATCAACCAAATAATCAGTTGATCAAATCACTGCAGCTTTGATATATTTACTTGAAGTTTAATGAATTATAAAATTATAAAATATTAAAAAAAATACATATAATATAAAATGTGCCCAATTTCTCGAGTTAGTATCATGATAAATTATTATTTTCTGGCTGCTAGTTGAACCAGTTGGGGAATGTAAACACATCTAAATAATCTCTCAAATCTGAAAATAACTGTTCATAATATCTGTTTAATAGCTGAACTTTCCTCATATTTCAATTCAGAATTTAATATTAGCTTGACTCTCTGCTGAGATATTAGAAAACATAACATAGGACTATTTAATGAACAGCTCAGGATGTGCCCAGCACATAATGGTCACTGCTTTGAGAGACTCGTGTAGCTGGAGGCTAAGACCTCTACTCCAGTGGTGGTTACTAACTCTGAAGGGTTTCTGAGGCAGTTATATAAGAGCGTCAGTACTTGTCCGCTCTCCATTAAAGCACACTTGTGCTCAGTTCGTTTTTTTTTTCTTCCAGTTTTAATGCAGATGGTCAAATGGTTTTTAGAGCGAGGCTGGCCGTAGAAAAGACTTGGCCTGCAGACACAAAAGGAGTTGATGTCACATGCAGCAGGAGACACTCAGGGCTCGGAGACTTTCTGAGCTGAGTGCTCAGTCTCCAGGGCGACCAGGCTCTGTTATAAGCACCTGGTATCCTCTGTTTTTTTTTTTTTTTGTTTTTTTTTATTCTAGCAGTTTATCTGCCTCTCACATTGTCTTCACTTTGTCTAAGTTCACTTCTCTCTCTCTCTGTTACTTATTTCTGGCTTGCAGGGAGACATCCTCACTGTCATCAGACGGGTGGATGAGCACTGGATTGAAGCCAAGCTGGGGGATAAAGTTGGAGTTTGCCCTCTGCAGTTTACAGAGGTGAGTTCATGTTAATCCTCTCTTTTTTTTCATGCCCCCATCCTTTAATTATTCGAAAGTGGCTTGTGGTCTTTTCAGCGTGAGCAAGGTTGACACCTGCCGTTAGGAACTTTGGTCCGACGGTGTACCTCCTGTAATGAATTGAACCATAGATGTCGTCACTGGATGTCATTAATTCCAGGTCACTGCCAGGGCGCTACCTTGATTTTCATCCAAATCTTTGATTCATCTGTAAATGTCAATCCCGTGCTGCAAAATGCTGAGGCATAGAGCTAATCTGTGGAGTCCTGCTGTGTCTGCAGCTGCTCATTAGTGTGTGACTATATGGCTTACTCAGGTTTGCAGAGCTTGCTTAGCTAGCTGACAGTCATTTGTTTCCCTTTGTACTTTCTGCCTCCAGGAATTAACTTCATCCATGCAAGGGGAAATCCTATTTGTTCCAACAGTGGGGTTAATGTGGTGCCTCACTTGTCATCTGTTTTGCTATAGTTTCTCCTAATGTTTTGTTATTAGTCCTCTCCTCCTCTTACGCCTCCTTTCGTCTCTTGTCCACCCTTGTCATCTCCTGAAGCTCCGCCTCGGTGGTGCTCTTCATCTTCTTCTACCTCTGTACTCTATTCTTCCATCCTCCTCTTTTCTCCTCTCCTTTCCGAGCCTGCCTCTCCTCGTGTCGTGCAGCCAGGCGTGAAGACACAGTAATGCTTTCTCTGCTTGGGTGGCATATCAGCACATCACTGTGGGGAGTGAAAGCATTAACCCTGCCATGTGTGTCTGCCTGTCTGTCTGCCTGCCTGCCTGTCTGTGCAGCCACTCTCTCAGCACCAGTCAACCTTTCATAGCTCATTGGATGGTACTTCTGCTCTTGTCTGCCTGTTTCCCTGCCTGCCTGTCCAACAAGTTGTAGGGGTGAGTGGAGTAGTGATAAGTGGGTGTATTCAGACAGCCGTTTTGCTGATCAGCAGGAGCAGAGGTTGACAGGCGATTGTAGCAGGTAGGAGCGAGTTGGAGAGGATTTTCTTGACTGAGGATTGACTGTTCTCTGTGTAAGGATTTATCCCGATTTCCACTGTGCTTCCTCTTTTATGTTTTCATCTCTTTCAGCCAAACTCAGTGGCTGCCAAATTGCTAGAGGCAAAGAATCGGAGGGCGAGTGACTCAGCAGAATTTTACCATCGGACTGGGAGCGGGGGCAAAGACAAGGCCACTGACGTATCCACTAGGACCACCCATTACGGAGTCCCTCAAGTCCCAGCAAAGACACCCATCATCAATGCTTTGCCCCTCTCCAACCAGCGGAAACAGCCTGCAGCCAGCAACTTTTACCAGACTGTCAAAGGGGAGAGAAACAACATCAGCACCGTCAACGGCTTCAGCCGCCAGGGTCTGTCACACAGACCCTCTGTGCTTCCCGCCGCCCGGGGCCTCTATCACCACTCCAGAGTGAACTCTCAGCGAATAAGACGCCACTCTGACACAGCACACAGACACCTGTTACAGGTGAGTCTTGTGTCAACATATCAGCCTTCATGCATGCTGTACTGATGAAGTTACAAGGTCCCTCTTTCTCATAATCTTTGTGCTGAGGTATGTTTGGATTTGTTTTGTTTGCAGTGATTTGCTTTAACAGAAAACATGTGGTTGATGTGAGATAATTGATGTTTTCATTTGAGTCACTTCGAGATCAGCTTGTCCTCAGGGGTACAGGGAGGGAATCATGACACTAAGCTTAAGGAATGAATGAGAGAGAGGCATCGCCCTTATGTTGGCTGCTACATGATTAAGTGGTTCTCATTAGGACAACACAGATGTGAAAGAGGACTGGTTATGAAAGGAGTGAAGACCGGAGGTGAGTGGACCCAAACTTTGAAAGGTCTTTAATCAAGAGTCCTGGGACATAAGCCAGGCTTTCTCCTCGGAGATGAATAACAGGCTAACAGGGTGTGTGTCCTTTTTCTTTCTTCAGCTCAGATATAGAGTAGATATTGTACTCTTATCCCTGAAAAGCAAGACAGCATAGCTGGAGAGAACGTTTAACTGTTTACGGCCCAATTGAGGTACAACGCCACTGAAAAGCTGCTAATCTAAATTACTCGCTAGATGAGTGTGTGTGTAAAAAGAAAAAATTTTCCCACAGGTTTATAAGTGACATTTTTCTGTTTTCCTTCAGGGCTGCCCGTGAATCAAACTGATTATAATTTAGCGACATTCGGGTCTCGAACTAGGTCAGGATGCCTCGCTAACTACACTCTTTTCGTGTGACCAACACGATACCTGCTGCATATTTTATACAACCTGTATCACATGGCGGAATGAGGGATGGATGATGATCTCCATGAGATAACTTTGAATGATTTTTGCAGCATTTTAAGTTTATAGCGATGTTTGGATGAACATTAGAGGCAACATGATAGAAACAAAATATCAAGCTGTGATATAGATGTATAACTTACTTAGATCTGATCACCGGCTTTGATGGATACGTTGCATATCTACATTTTACGTACACAGCTAGACACATTGTCATTCATTTACTTTAGAAACAAGGTGATACAATACTGTGACTACTGCATAAAATCGTTGCCATCGAGCGCCTGAGTGCCAACACAAAAGCCTGCAAAGTTTAATAAAATCTGCTGCCAAATGCCCGGCCCCCTGAGATAATGGTTTCCTCTGATTCAATTCAAATTTCACAGCTCTACCTGGCAATTATATGTCAGAGCGTAAAAAAAAAAAAACTGAACCTCATGCAGGTCGAGGCAAAACC
This sequence comes from Nibea coibor, assembly GCA_023373845.1. Lineage (NCBI taxonomy): Eukaryota > Metazoa > Chordata > Actinopteri > Sciaenidae > Nibea > Nibea coibor. The sequence continues at coordinate 10,810,814 of CM041739.1, read as the reverse complement.
AAGAGAAGAAGGGAGGAGACTTAAGACTTACGAGCGAGATAAAAACCAGGAAATTGGAGAGATAAGACAGGAAGAGAAAGTTTGAGAGGAAATATAGAGAGAAAAATGGCGTTAAGCTGAGGTAAGAAACAGAAAAACAGAATGTGTGAACTGCAAAAAGGCAAAACACAAGATGTAGGAAGGAGAAGGAAAAATGAGAGATGTAGAGAGTGGGAGGCTTGGAGAGTCCCTCAGTGTGTCTGCTTATCTCTCTCATGCTGATGATGATGAGTCACTGGTGAAGTCACTTACATAACAGACCCCTCTCTCCCCTGCCTTCAAACTCCTTCCTCTTCACTAAGCAGGTAACACTCACTCTCACATCAGTGGGCCAGTAATAGCAGACATGCCACACACTTCCCATTTTAAAAGGAGCGGAGGGCTTTGTCCCTAAAGCTTGAGCTGAGCTCCCCGCTGACCACGGCAGCATGCGTGCTATTCTTAGCGCTGCATCCCATCATCCCTCACCTCTGGCTCCACTGTTCCTCTGTGGCTTCCCACAAACTGGATGAAATAATGTATATTTGTGTGAAAGTTGGCATGATTATGTAAGAGAGGATGGAAATGAGCCAGAAGCAAAAAAACATTTTGAAATGCAACATAGAAAAGTTTGATTTCATATCATACTTTAGTGCTACAATGAAATACCTTATTGTTATAAGAATTTTCAAGTGACCCATCAATAAGGAGGACTGGATTCGAAGTATCAAAGTTAAGCTGAATTTATTCTTGCACGAGAAGGAGCATTTAACAGTGCAACACAAAGAAGGGGTTACAGAGAAAAAGGCTCGCTGTGTAGCTCTAACAGTTGGTTCTTATACACTCTCTACTGGTCTGTCTCGGACACCTCCCCATAGATAGCATCAAAAGTCTTCTTAATTTCTTCTAATCAGTAGTCAGCATTTCCCTAATCTAACTGTCACCTCTCTGACCTGTCCCTGACCTTCGTTCTGTTCTGGACTTCTTCTATTTAAACATTAATCTGAACTTTACTTTACTCTGCCAGCTTTAGCAACAAAATCATATTAGAGAAGAGAAAACAGAACATACGCGTACACATCGTATGATTTAAAACATCTGAAACAGAGTTTTATACACACCTGGAAGTCCTTTCTTTGGTGTCTGAGTTGTAGCTCAGTGCCTGATCATGCACAGCTCTAAAGGTGACATAAAATATGGAACTGAATCTATATTTGAGAGGTCGCATCAGTGTAGAGAAATCTGGTGACGCATGGAACGTCTTAGAGGACCTGGTTAAAAGCTTAGCATCAACTTACAGAACCACTTGGTCCAGAGATGTTTTGCTAAGGAGAGTTAAGAGGGAGTGACAGTAGTCAAGATGGGATGAAATAAAAACACAAGTTGATCATTTTTAGTTACTTATGTTTTAGTTGCTTAACGTTTTAGCTATGCAACTTTAGTTACTTACCAGTGTTTCATTGGTTAAACCATCATCTTGTTCCAGTGCCTAAACTTTGTGCACTTGCAGCTCGAGAAAATTGAAGCTGTCAAAGCAGGTTATGAGCAATTGTCCAGGCATTTTTTTCACGTTTTACAGAACATTGCAAATTAATCAGTAACACAAATGATCCCCATCAAACACCATTTAAACCCTTTAAGCCTCATTGTCTACCTACGCATGTATGATGCCTGATCAGACCTCCTTAAGCCTGTGTGGGCATGTGCAGACTGTGCTTGATAATCATTTCCTGCTAGATCACATCCCAAATAAAATGTTATTTAGTTGTACGTGACAAGGTTTAAATGCACAGCTCAGTATTTAAACAATTAATAGTTAAAACCTCAAACCCATTCACAGGTAGAGGATAAAGCAGGCTGTAAAATCCCCTCATTAATATGCCAGACATAATTAGACCATCATGGCTTGACACCAGTCTGCACAGATGTTAATTCATCACATCTCTTGTTAGCAAAAGAGTTATGTCACCTCATGATAATTAAAAAGCGATAAGCCTTGTATTGTATCCTCAATATTTGCAATGAATCCATTCAGCTCTCATAAAAGTTGTCATTATCCACGTTTTCTGTTAAAGAAAATAAAATGTCATTGTACAAAATGTCACAGGGAGCGAGGATCAAGTCGAACAGAGATCTAACCATCATGCGTTGTGCAGCCAAGTCTGTGCAGGCCTGCCTCGTCTCAAACAAGTCCAACGTTTCTACTTAAAAGAGTTTGGTGACACCAAGTAATTCCCAGCTTTCCTCCACCCAAATGACTAAAGATCTAATTAGCCAGAGTAGCTAAAAACACCTGTGTGGGTGTGCGAGCCCCTTTGGAAATAAATTCTGGCCCATGTTCACTTTGTGTTTTATCTCAAAGAAACACTTTTATGTTATCCGTGTATCCAAAGCCATATTTACTTTTCTCACACTATTGCACAAACATATTGTAAGCTAGTGTTGATAGTTGTTGAGCTTTAAAAACATATCTTTATATATGGGATTTTGGGACAGTTTCTTAAGTATTTTCAACAGGAAATATTGCTGTTTTCTCTGGATGAGTTACAAAAATGTAAAGTATCTCTAGATCTGATTTGTGTAATCTTTGAACATTTGTAACGATGCATTAAAAGGCTCAATTCACTTAGCATAACCAAACTTGTGGAGGCTCAGACTGTTTAAGATTAGATTAAGAAACTGGACATTCTAAAATAAAACAAATTACACAAACAAATGACAATTACCAATTTTATTGTGAAAGGAAAAAGAAAACTTAAATAAGAAGACAAACAGTTTACATGGTTATATTATGTATTTGTCTGTATATATTCATGTGAGTTAATCATCATCTTTATTTCAAGTTTGAACATGTTGATCCTCCATACAAACGGTCCTCCTTTAAAGCAGGCATGTGCTTCCTTATTTTTGCCTGTTTCGCTAGCATGACATCAAGAAAGCGACATTAGTATTCTGTTAATTGGTTCATTTATGGCAGCAGGAAATCTGCCTGCAGAAAGATGTCAACCATTTACACCAAATGAGACTTTATTCACTACATCACCAGAGAGTAGTGAATTGACTCTCTGCATGATATAACCACTGCTGGATCGTTGCACCTGGCCATTGCGTGACTGCAGCATAACTGTGGCAGACTCTTTGTATCTGATAAAACACAAGCCAGGAATAGAAAAAGGAGGAGGACAAAATAAACTAAATAATTGAATACATGAAAAAGGTAGTTGCTGAAGTTTTTATCTGCTTTTAGTGTAAATGTCATAGACAAAAAAAAATATATACTGTAGTCCATACAGTTTAGTTTAGACGTTGATGCTCCTGCTATACGAGGGATGGTTGGTACGTCTTCAGGACATTATATCATAACTTCATCTCACTTTACTTCTGCCTCACAGCGCTGCCTTTGAGAAGTAAATCTGTGCTTAGCAATCTTAGCAGCAATTGCTGCCACTTCATTATGGCTTCTTTTGTGCTTCTCTGACATACAGTCCACATGCATTGCAGCTTAATGGTGGGAGAGCTGCAGGATCCGGGCACATACTGTATAGAGGGATCCCCAGGCTAGCAGTCCAGCATTAATGCTTTAGTTGAGTGGTGGTGCTGTAAATAGCAGCAAGCCTCTGCAGACGTCACTGCGGAGATAAAAGGCACTTGGAAAGTGATTTTTTCTGCTTAACAACAATAAAACTTCATATGTGCAGGATTTCTTTAGATGCGGGAGAAAATGAAAAATATATCTCACTGAAAGGCCCTCCTCAGTTTGGTAATTAAGTAATTAAGGATTAATCTTTGCACTGTGTCATTGGCGGTTGCAAGACACACCTCAGTGTCACTCCCTGCTGTGTGTGAGTGTGTGTCAGGCCTGACTCACAAGTTTCTTAATGTAGCTCTCTGCCTGAAAAACAGCTGATTGGATCTATGAAGATAAAATGCAAAAGCAGCCTGCCACCTCATTATATAGAGATGGCTGACAGCTCATTAAATAGATAAAAAAATAAATGAGTGGAAAAAATAATGAATATACATTTTTCCATACAGAACATAACGATGACTAAGAAAATTATCTCATGGCCTTTGCAGTCACTGTATCGCAGCTCAAAATCGAACATCTTCGGAAAATGGTGGAGCGATAGAGGGGGCTCTCCACCACCGTCATAAAAACACTAAGTGGAATGTTGGTTAGTGGTAGAAACTATTACTATTATCCCCACCTACCAGATTGACTGAAACCCCCCGGTTACCTCTGGTAAATTTGAATCTAATCTAATCTATTAAAAGAACTTACTGACTAAATACCTAAATACCAAAGCTACTAAGATTCCCTTCAACCTCTGCTGTGATTTGTGTTTCACGTTAATTAGCAAACGTTAGCATGCTGAACTAAAAAGTTGATCATGGTAAACATTACACGTGGCCATGTGAGGAACTGTAGCTTTTGGCACTTCAGTGTGAGCTTCAACACTGCGCTAGTTTTGTTTTTTACTCTTATATTTGAGACTCAAATTCACAACTCATGGAGAGTGAAGAGCAATAATCTGATTTGGTTATTTGATTCAGCGTGAATAAAAGGCTGAGGTGGTTTGCAAATCTAAAGGTTCATCATATCATTTATAACCTGCGCCACAGGTCTCCGGTGGCTTGGTCACCCAAAATGACCTGTTACTGACCATTTGTTCTCTCCTAATAAAGGACATCTCAGTTCAAATATAACTTTGTATCTCCAAAGCATCACACAAACAATTACCAATTACCATAGGCAATTATCAGTCATATTTCATCACCGACATGAATACAAATAATAACTCATAAAGTTATTCTTGAAATGACACATCCACCTAAAAGTCTTAGCAACTTTCCACCACGTTACCGATAAACAGACACAACAACTCGTTTCATATAGTGTTATTAGATAATGTGTCATGCATCATTGTTTTAAATCCCTTTACAGAGTGAGAAGAAGATGACCAGCGAGACTCCACCCACCATCTCTATGGCTCTGGTGAATCCCCAAATGTCCTCTGCCTCTGCAGATGGCAAAAACTCCTCCACGCAGCAGCTTTCCATCAGTGTGTGAGTCACACTTTTTATTAATCGTATGAAAATGTTGGATCACAGGTGCAAAACATGAATGTAAAAAGAAACACTCCAATCTCATTATGCTGATATATAAGTGTGGTAGCTACATACAAACCCTCTGTTTGTCTCCTCAGGTGTGCTGTCCTGTACTCCTACAAACCTCGGCGGCCAGAGGAGCTGGAGCTGAGGAAAGGCGAGATGGTAGGAGTGTACGGAAAGTTCAAAGAAGGCTGGCTGCGTGGGTTATCTCTGAGAACGGGCAAAGTGGGCATTCTGCCCAGCAACTATATCTCGCCTGTTCTCAGGTGAGAGGCTGTGATCCCTGACTGCAGAAAGTGGGAGCTAAATGACATTTGGATTCAGTCAGTAATTTAGTGTGGGCAGTGTCATCATGCACACATTTAAATGATTTATGGAACAGAAATATAACACCGAAGCTGGAGCTCAAATAAACTTTTACTGCAGTATAACAAGTGATACAAAGTAGGTACTTCAGCTTGTGCTAAGGTGTCTCACTTTCTCACTGCAGAACCTCGGCCAGAATCCTGGAGACCAAAGCAGCTAATGTGTCCTCACAGTACAACACAAGCACCGGAAAGAAACCCACAGCTGCCAAGAATCCTACTGTGGTCCTTGCTCTGGATAGGGTAAACACTGATGGAACGATATACTCAACAGGACAGGTCCCATCTGCGCCAAATGGAGCACAGCATGCAATGTCATCCACGGGCACTGGAAAGCCGTCCCTCCATGGGGGTGCACAAGGTTGGGACACTGTGAGACGGCTTTTTAACCCTCACAGAGGTGAGAATTAAAAGAACCACATCTGTCTTCTAACTGCTCGAGTAATTTGCCAAGTTGTAAAAGAACATGTTCTACATGTTTTTTCAGGCTCAAACCATTCGTCCCATTTGTCCAAAGTAAACGTCCCGTCCAACTCGCAGCATTTTGCACAAGTTCAGGTATCTGGCTACTCACCTGCCCTGCAGAGGAAGAAAAACAGCAGCATCCTGTCCAACGCTGGCAGAACACTGGGCTGGATGACTGAGCCAGCAGCGCCCTCTGCTGCTGCAGCGTTTAAGGACAGAGACTTCAGTGCCTCACATGAGGCAACTTTTCAGCATGACAAACAGCCGTCCAGCGGGCCTCACTCAATTCTAGTCAGACCTGACTCACACAAGAACAACACAGACAAGGTAATATCAGTTTCTTGTGAGAGACACAAACCCACACATATCTGAAATTAAGCACTAGTTCTTAAACTATTTATGTGTTGCGCCTGACGGTAAATATTTTACTCCCCTAGCCGGCAAAGTCAGTACGGTTCGTCACAAATGAAGGCTCCCCTCCTACAACACCTCGGATTTCCTCCTGGTCGTCAGGAAATCAGGTTCCTTCCAACAGCCGTCCTGGCCCCACTCCACTGGAAGTGTGGGCCCCGTCGCTCACTCTGGGAAGAGACGGACCGGGGATCATTCTCAAAGAAGGGAAAGTTTCTATTCTCAGGAAAGGCCTCGAAACAGCCACATCAGATCTAAATTCTAACCCACAGAAGCCAGTGTCATCACAACCGTCTCTATCGGCCGTGTCAGCTCAGTTCAGCCCCAGCAGGTACGCTGGAGCAGATATGTTATCAGATACATAAACTGGGTAGACTTTTATTTTATTGATTTAACAGACTGGCGTGTTTTTGTTTTTCAGACACAGAGTGACCACAACGCATTTAGCCCAGTCGGACTCGGAGCTCAGCCTGCTTCAAGGAGAGCTGGTCCTCGTCCACAGACCTCGACCCGATGGACGTGTTCTGGTTACTCAGGAGAGCAGTGGGCAGACAGGCTTATTCCACTGCAGTGTTCTTCAGGCCCTCGAGAGGCTCAGCTGACTGTGTAGTACTACGGAGAGAAGTGTATATTTCTATATTCCATGTGATCAAACTGCCAAATGACTGACACGCTGAACAACAAGATGCATCTTAAGGTCCAAAGGTTAATACTGCCAAATGACAATCCTCTAAAAGATGTGTTTATTTTCATCCTGAGTGCATATGAGAGTGTGGTTAAGTTCTCCAGAGATATATTGTGTGTCCTTTAAGGTACGTGCATGTTTGTTACACATGTACTATTATAATATTTTGCACAAAAACACGTCTGATGACTGTTTCTTGTTTAATACCCATGTTTCACGCATTGGTTAGTGCCTTTGTCAAAACCCACAGAGAACAAACAAACTATATTTAAATATGTTTAGAGAAATGATGACGTCAAATATCTGTACTGCTTATGTGGTAATAAACTAAACTTACAGAATGTTTGGTGACTCATTTCATGTGTCAGCTATAATCCTGTAACTCACAGCAGTGATGAAAGATGTATTGGTAAAAGTACAGAAGTATTATAAGTATAATTTACTTTGAAACTATAAAAGTATCGAAAGTAAAAGTAATTATTATACAGGGAAACTGTCCCTGACAGTGTTTTATTAATATATATCATATTTTTTAGTATTAGTATTAGTATGTAATATCTAAAAAGTGAATTTTTCATCAGCTTTGGCAATGTATTTTCTCAACACATAAAGAAACAAACAAAAAAAAAAATCAAAAACCCCAAATTTGGGTGTATAAAGGTTTTCACTGAAGAGGAATGGTGTAAAAATTATATTAAAAAAAATATTGTAATCTGAAAAGTAACTATTAACTAAATCTGTCATGATAAATGTAGAGGATGTAGTGGAGTACAAGTACAAAGATGCATAAAATGCAATACTCAAGTACTACTACCTTAAATTTGTACTTGATAAGTAGTGAATATATTTAGTTACATTCCATCACTGACAACAACAATGCATGCAACATTTTTTTAAATACAGAGATCATGCTTAACTACAAATGAAGATAAAGTCAATCAGTAATAACAAAGTGAGCACTGGGCTGAGATTCTTGCAGCATGTTAAAATACTCACGTAGGAACTTTTTTAGTATTGCAGCTGAGTTTCATGATAAAGATTACGTTTTGGGAGTTACCCTTCGTTCTACATGTAAAGCAGTACTACTTCACTGTGTGTCAACTGATTTGTGGTCAACAACTCTGTGCTCTCTACTCCGTGGGAACAACTACATGATGAAGACACTATTTCTAAATAACCACAAGCATTTCTTTCTGATTTGTTTACTGCAGCGGACGAGTTGTACACGCAAACATTTTGACATGTCATAGCAGGAAGATTACCTGTGAAATAATGATGCCTGCATTCCACGTAGGGGAGGTCCTGCTATTGTGGTTCTGGTTCTCTGCCACTGTTACTGACACACTGTTATTAGGTCCACCTGTGTTTTCCAAGTGCCATGGCTGTGAAGTGGAGCCAATGTGGAATTGCCAAAAACTGCAGTTCCTCCAACAGCCACTTGAGGCCGGTTACAGAGAGAGTCAGCCTCCATAAGCCCCTGTGTTGAAATGTCCAACTTCACAGCAGAAATAAACATGTTTACAGCCTGGCACAAAGATGATGACTTTGAATGTTGACTTTAGATCAGCGAGCAGACAAAAGAGGCAGGACTGCCAAGATGGTGTCAGCCAGAGACACACATTCTGAGCTTGAAAATGGTTCTTCAGAAACCTGTGAGTGATGTCATGCTTACGCTGTCCTTTCTTAATACTGTCAGTGGTATTTTACCAGCTTTGACAGGTAAAAATGTCGGGTGCGCAACCGGTCCATGTGTTAACAATTATACTAATTAAGGTTCCATTCCATTCAGGTCAAACAGAGTCAGGTGCTGCTGAGGTGAATGCTGGTTCACTGGAAAGACTCTGCTGCAATAAATGCAACAGAACCTTAATTAATATGATTGGAAACACCGGTCTTTACCCTGTTTATGCAATAAGCTAATATTGCATGGCTGGTTTTATTATCAGCCTACCACTAGTCAAGAACTAGTTCACAGAATAGTGTGCCAAATTAATGTGTGCATAATTAGCACTATCCAAACTTGGGACCAGACAGGTATGTCACATACAGAGTGCACAGACAGTGGGGGGGCAGCAGGTCAATCCAATCATGGTCATCAGATGTTTGGACGTGATTCACTCACCATATCCGTATCCATATTAACACAATGATGCCATTTAGTTCAATGCAGCAAACAACCATGAAGACCCCCCCCCCCCCCCCCCCAATCCCAAATCGTACTGCAACGCATGCGCAGTCTGGCTCAGCCATGACAACAAGCTATCGGATGTGAGTCTTTGATGATATGGACGCTGCGCTGGCATTTAAATTCCTCGGATAACACGGAGTCAAATGAACAACGCCTTACAAGCATTTAACTCTCATTAAACGTGTACTGTAATCACTTCTCTGCGTTCTCACCATGCCGGTAAGTGGCTACGCATGTTTGCGTTTTATTGTTTGGTGTGGAAACGGGTGCCTCCCTTCCTCCGACCTCACTGATGTGATGCTAACCGGTTAGCATCGTTAGCTCCCCAGTCCCCCAGTTCCCGAAGGATACAACGAATGTTCCCAACATTGAGTGTTACCACTAACAAATCAGTCAACAATGTTAACAGTGTGTGGGGGGTTTACAGGGGATTTATTATTGGCTGTTGTCCGTGTACCGTGCTGGTCAGCTAGCTAACGTTATCCTCAACGTTAGTAACCCTTTGCCGGTGTTTCGGTTTAACGAGCGACCGTGTTAGCTAGTGACCGCTAGCCAAATGCGTGTGTGGTTGTCTTAGTAACGACAGCTGTTGAAGTCGAGACGGCACGTAGCTGTCCCCGTGAATGCCTCTTTGTTTTATGTTCGTTTACCCCCATCAACGTTACAATGTCGTAACTACGACAACAGCAGACACGTTCGGCTGAGTGTCGCCAGTTAACACGGTCGCTCGTTTGACCGAAACACCGGCATAGCAACCCAGCACGGTAGCTTGCGTCTGACAGTGTTTTAACCGAGTCACTGAGCAAGCTAGCTGCACACCGACCGCTTGGGTGTGTGTATGTTGAACAGCTTGACAACCACACCACCTTAGGTTAAGTGAAATTGTACGTTTTGTCCTACATATGAGCGTCTCTCATAACGGTCCGTTTTTCTTCCAGAGCAATAAGCTGGATAAACCTGACAGGCAGGAGGTCAATGATAACGTCAAGGTGGTGGTGAGATGTCGACCCCTCAACCAGAAAGAGAAGATGATGGGCCACAAACAGGCCGTCAGCGTGGACGAGATCCGTGGGACCATCACAGTCAACAAACTGGAGACCCCCCAGGAGCCTCCTAAGACCTTCACATTTGATACTGTGTTTGGACCTGACAGCAAACAGCTGGATGTCTACAATCTCACAGCCCGCCCCATCGTAGACTCAGTGTTAGAGGGATACAATGGTAAAGATGATGATCTGTCATTTTAGCTACATCATCACCGTAATGACTGTGTGATATATTTTTTGGATTCACTCAAACATGCACATATTCATTTATTATTAACTATCATTTGTTGTATCTTAAATTTTTATATTCAATCCCATGATGCTCACGATGCTGTCCATTTTCAGGCACCATTTTTGCATATGGGCAAACTGGCACAGGAAAAACATTCACCATGGAGGGTGTGAGAGCAGTGCCAGAACTCAGAGGGATCATCCCAAACTCCTTTGCTCACATTTTTGGCCACATTGCCAAGGCAGAGGGTGACACAAGGTAAGGAAAGCAGTCAGTCAGCAAAATCAGCAAATTAGATTTTGTGTAGACAAGAAATGAGGCTTTTCCACATGTGCCGATCCCAGTTCACAATTCCCTGTGTGCCAAATAAAGAGAAGAGCTTGGTGTCCTGTTTATCTTTCTAATATGCACCCTACACAACATGTAACCTTTTGAAATAAAGCAATCTATGGACAGAGGCTGACACTTATTGATATAGCAGTATTGAAATGCCTCCGATCCAGCCTAAAATGCTGCATTGGGTGTCAGCAAGTACATGAGTTTGTCACTGATATCACCTAATTTATTATCCCTGAAATCAGATCCTGCTACTTTCAAGCAGTGTCATGTTTTTTTTTCCCAGGATGGTAAAATCATGACCTGCCCTACTCTGACTCACTCAGATATTGTTACAATTATATGAATTAAACCCGCTCCTCATGCCCAAAGGCAACAGAGCAATAAGAGTAGGGCAGGTCTTGTGTGCTGTGCTGTCACTGAGCACTACTGTTTTATATGATGGTGAAGAGGATTTCTGTTGTGCAATGTTAGACAGAGTTATTGAGCTGATTGAAGTCTTATTAGCAGAATAAAAGGCTGCATTTTAACAGAGCTTTTGTGAAGGGGCACAAGTGTTTTGAGTTTATTCACGAGGCTTGTTTTGCCGTTTGCATTTGTACATTTCTGCACTTTTCTGACTTTGAATCCTCGTTTAACTCGCACAGGTTTTTGGTTCGTGTTTCGTACCTGGAGATTTACAATGAGGAAGTGCGGGACTTGTTGGGCAAGGACCAGATGCAGCGGTTAGAGGTGCATTATTTTTAAAGTCAGCACAAGAACATGATCAGAGTTCAGTGATTAATAACAAAACTGTCTTTATCTCTTATAAAGGTCATTACAGTCATTTTTCTCTAATGAACATATGTGCAGAAGATGACTGAATAGATTTGCTTGTATTAACGGTGCAATGCTCACTGCAGCTTTCCATGGTTAAGTTTTGTTTTTGTATTGTAGGTGAAAGAAAGACCAGACGTTGGCGTGTATATCAAAGACCTCACTGGTTACGTCGTGAACAACGCTGATGATATGGATAGGATTATGACACTAGGACACAAAAACCGTAAGTAGAATAATTGACTGAAATACTAAGAAAAATTACTGATCTATTAACCTGTCTGATATGTGTTAAAACTACATAAAACAAAATGTCTTTCAGTTTTATTAGTCATAATTAAGTGTTGTTCCACTGTGTTTAGGGTCTGTTGGTGCTACAAACATGAATGAACACAGCTCTCGTTCCCACGCGATATTCACTATCACCATTGAATGCAGTGAGAAGGGTGTGGATGGAAATCAGCACGTACGGATGGGCAAACTTCATCTGGTTGATCTTGCAGTACGTAAAAATAAAGTACTTTCTAGGAAATGAGATCACACAGATCTAACTAGAATATTTGTCAGCTTGTCCACAAACCACAACCAATTTATCTGCCACCCACGTCTACAGGGCTCAGAGAGACAGGGCAAGACTGGAGCCACAGGTCAGCGCTTGAAAGAAGCGACAAAGATTAATCTCTCTCTCTCCACGCTGGGTAATGTCATCTCTGCCCTGGTGGATGGCAAGAGCACCCACGTACCCTACAGGAACTCTAAACTAACCCGTCTGCTGCAGGATTCTCTAGGAGGAAACTCCAAAACTATGATGGTAGAGTGAAAGTTCAAAAACAGTCCACAAACATTTCTTGGTTCATAAATGCTGTATTTCTGAAAAGTAAGCATTTTACTCAACTTGACCTCACAGCTTTTGTCTCATTTTTTAATAAATACATTTCTCCCCTCCAGTGTGCAAATATAGGCCCTGCAGATTATAACTATGACGAGACCATCAGTACACTGCGCTATGCAAATAGGGCTAAGAACATCAAGAACAAAGCCAGGATCAATGAAGATCCCAAGGACGCCCTGTTGCGCCAGTTTCAGAAGGAGATTGAGGAGCTCAAGAAGAAACTGGTGGAAGGTAGTGAGCCAGACAGCAAAAAATAATCATGTTATCGTGTTCTGATTAGACTATCTAAAGACTGACTCTTGTTTTTTTTATGCAATTCTAGGTGAAGAGATCTCTGGCTCAGAAGGCAGTGGATCAGAAGAGATGGACGAAGGTGATGATGAAGGAGGCGACGCAGGAGAAGTCCGCAGGAGAAGAAGAGGTAAACCTTTGCAAATAATGCACACACGGGTTCAAGTGTGCATTACTGCAAGTGGCTGAGAATTTGCTGATGCAATCTTTGTAAGCCTTTTTTTTACATGCCATGGTTTTACCTGTGGTTTTTGTAAATGCCTCTATCTATATCCGCTTATTTGTCTTTATCCAGTTTTATCTCTTATCGGTGTTAATTGTAATATGAGTCAGCATTCAGTTCTTCATAATTATCAAAGTGAGGTTGTCAGGCTCTACACTTAGCTGGCTCCCATAAGCAACACTTGACAACACTCATTTAGGAGTTTCCCTTGTATTCTCACCTTTGGCTCCTCGACTCTTTTAAGTATGAAGTATGTAAATACAGATGAATAAGCACCATTAAGTCACCACGCTATTTTTAAATGTTTATTTTGCTTTTGTTCTGTCCATCACTGTTAGGGATGTAACGACACACTCAACTCATGACTCGGTACGGTTCACGTTTTTTTTTGTTCACGTTGCGATTTTCTCACGATTATTTTTTTTTTCTAATCAATATGAGCTACAGACAAATTATGACCAAATAAAATAATTTTTTATTCGTAGGAAACAAATCTTAGTGGTGCTTTCTTTACAGAAACTCTGTAAAACAGTTTGTGTCCTCTTATAAAAAGTGCAACTCCTTCTCCCCACAGCATTCAATCAGCCTCTTGCTGCAGATTCAGACCAAAGTAATAACTATATACAGGATATATGATATATCCCATGGATTTGGAGAATCGTTACACCCCTAGTGAGTAGGGTGCTGTTAGACCTACAGAAAGACCCTACTTTTTTCTTTAAGCTCTGCAAACCGGTGGCTCCAAGAGCTCTCCATCTCTCTCTGTACCAGTTTCTCACTGTGGGCTTTTGTGCGAATGGTGCTTCCTCTGCTTCTTTTCCAGACAGTGGCAGCAGCAATAGCTCAGAATTTGCCTGCTCTTCCTCAATACCACCGCCCACTGAGGACAAACCTCAGAATAGTGAGTCGGAGCAGCACTCTGCTCTACTGAGCCACCTGCCCACAAACCTAAGCCCTTTTCACACATAGAACGCATAAAATGGCTGGCTTTAAATATATAAATGCAAGGCATGGTTTTTCACATTTGCACTGAGCTCTTTCATGTAGAGAAGTTTCATGTTGGGTCAGTTGCTCCAGGTTTTCTTGCCATGTTGCCAGTCCCTGCTGGAGGATATCAAGTTGTAATAAATAAACCAAGGATGAACAGTGTATCCGTTCTCATATTGCACAGGAAGTAATGATGATTAGAAAGCATATTTTGCAGCTGATTGCCTATTTGAAGAATTTCCCCCACTTAAGCATCACCCTTTCACCTTGAGAGCTGTTCCTTTTTACCATGTATTTAAGTTGGAATTTGAGAGAAATTTGACTGACGTGTTTGTGGTTTTTTTCATGTTTTATGTAGGTGGTTTTCTTGGGGTTGGGGGGATTTCCTGATTCCTTGGTGTCTGATCTTTGGGCCTCAGCACACTTTAATGTCATTCATAGCATTTACCTTCTTCAGCAGTTCGCTTCATTCATTTGCTGTCCTTCTGGATATTATATAATATATATATATATAGAGAGAGAGCTGTCTAAAGACGGGTACATGTGATTCGTTTGTAGGCATGCATGAAAATGTTTATTTAACTTAAGTATTTACATTTTATTGAAATGATTTATTCCAGTCCAGAACAAGTCAGAGAATTTCCCAAAAAAGATTTTAGTTGTATTAATGTATGTAACTTTTTGGGGATGTATTTTATTTAAGACAGTTGAGAGATGATAGAAAATGAAAGATGTGGTGTCACAGTCAGATGTGAACTGATAGTATAGTTTTCCATTGTCGGTATTAATTAGACCACCAAAGTTTCCTGCCTCAATTTGATCTCAGTATTGCCTCATATCTAGATTGTGCAGCCAGAGTAGGCGGGTAAAAGGTATCTTTCTAGTTTGCTTTGCATTATTAATTTAGGAATTCTCTTTTCAGGAATAGTTTTCTTTCTTCTTCTTTTAATTGGCAATGAATTTTTTTAGGTCAAGTTGTAAACTGTCATGGTGACTTTACAGATCACAGTGCATGTGTGAAAGGGGCTTTATACTTATCCTGTTCCTGTACACTCGCAACCCAGATCCCTCCACTGCTACTGACCACACTCCTGGATTTTTGTGTCATAAACCTTGTTAAGAAACATGAAAATGATTTCAAAGGTTTCTTGTGTGCCGGGGTTGACAAAAATTATGCAGAACAGATCCCTGAATTCAAACGGGACTGTTGAAGTGATCTGTTTGAAGACTGATATTAGTACATCCTAATTTGTTTATGCATGACATAAATGACATCACAGACTTCTGCATGACTTTTTCAGTTTCACCTTACACGTCTGCCAGGCTTTACTGCATAATCTCCAACTTCTGTGCCGCAAAGATGCAGTTCACGCATATAGGGATGCAACAATGATCTTGGTGGTACTATTGCGATGTACATAATACAGTCATTTATTTCACAATACTACGAGTGCGTACAGTCACAAGAGCATACTGTTTTGGTAAATGTTAAATTCATACGCAGTGCAACGCTTCTCCTGCTTTGTTGCCGTTTAATCATGTCGCACTGTCACCTACTCACTACCTATTTTATTATGAGTGATGGAGACAAATACGATTGGATACGATTACAAAATGCTTCAAATAAAAATTAAAAAAATTGCTGCATCCCTACACCCACATCATGTTTCATTATGTGAAATGATGTTTTTTGAGTTATTGTCACTTTACCTGTAGCATTTTGGAGTTATTACTACCACTTCCTCTCCCACTCTGTTTCCCCATATGTGGTGTTCCACTCTGTAGAGTCATTAGACTTTCAAGATCACTCTGTAATGTGGTGCTCTGTGTTTCTTTTTCTCTTTCTGTCTCTCTCTCTGTCTGGTCTCTCCTGGTGCAAATGACGCCTGTCTGGCTTGCTATACACCTCTTA
This sequence comes from Nibea coibor, assembly GCA_023373845.1. Lineage (NCBI taxonomy): Eukaryota > Metazoa > Chordata > Actinopteri > Sciaenidae > Nibea > Nibea coibor. The sequence continues at coordinate 10,794,835 of CM041739.1, read as the reverse complement.
ATTCAAGAAGAAAGAGGTTGGTGTAAGAATCTACGTAGTCCCACTGTCCCGTAGCAAAGGTTTTTCTACTCGCATTAAGTATACAGATGGCCACCGTGTGTTTCAGTCGCTTCTTCACTAACTCTGACTAATCGGATAACAGATATAACAGGGATAATTGCTGTTAACATTTTTCTGTCTGTCCATCTGTGACTGCCACCCACGGGTCTTGTGTTCTCCATCTTCACAGCCACCATGTCATTGAGAGACTATGGCACCTCATATAGTTTCCCTAATTTTTAAAATGTGCTTATACTAACCATAATTATTTAATATTGTGCAAGTCAAAACTTTGTGCAGCTGAATGTCACAGCTGTGTCAGTTGAGGTTCCTTTAAGAAAAGCCTATACATTTGAATTCCATATGAACTAAAACTGCACATATTAAATAATACTAATGCTGATTTAAAAACCAAAATCTAAAATAAATTAATCTGCACCTGAAGCCTTCTAACAAATACAGTGACCCTTGATATGAAGTTAAATCTGAAACAATTAAAGACACAATGGTTCCCTCTGTGTCTCTCTAAAGGGAGGAAGAAGGTTTCCCCAGACAAGATGGTGGAGATGCAGGCGAGGATTGAAGAGGAAAGAAAGGCTTTGGAGGCCAAGCTGGACATGGAAGAGGAGGAGAGGAACAAAGCAAGAGCAGAGCTGGAAAAGAGGGAGAAGGACCTTCTGAAAGCCCAGTGAGTTCATAAAAAGAACTGATGAACTTTTTAAATGTGCTGTTAAAAGGTCATCAGAACATAAATGTCTTCTGTAATTTGATAACTTCTACCTCCAATCCTTCAGACAGGAGCATCACCTCCTGCTGGAGAAATTATCAGTCTTAGAGAAGAAGGTAATTGTGGGTGGTGTCGACCTCCTGGCCAAAGCCGAGGAGCAGGAGAAGCTTTTGCAAGAGTCGAACAATGAACTGGAAGAACGCCGCAGGAGAGCAGAGCAGCTACGGAAGGAGCTGGAGGAGAAAGAGGTAAGGAAGAGTTTAGATGGTTCGACCCACAAAGAACCATTTTTCCCTAAAAACAATCTGAACTCTACCAAGTTCTTCACTAAGCTATCAGCTGATGAAAAGTACCTGCATAAATGTGTGGAATTGAGTCACTTTTAACTAATCAAAAATGTCTACACATCATCCTGGAGTTAATGTTTAATGTTGAATTTGTTTGTTATCTTGATGTCTTAGTAGGGTTAGGGTTAACCCAGAAGTGTACCCCCAAATTCTGATGTGGTGTTGAGGCAGGCCAGAGTGAGTAAGAGACCACCACCCAGAGTAGTAGGAACTGCCATAAAAAGCTCATAGTTGGAACTGACCGAGCTAACCGCGGAGCTAACCAGCCACATGTAGCTGCTATTAGACTGTGTTTCTGTGCTGCAAACACAGAAAGTACTGTTTTTAGTCACACATGCAACATCAGCAGTCTACAAATCAACCTTACTGTGCAGTGGTTGGGGAAATCTAACATCAGATTCTACATTGTCTGAGTCTAATGCAATTAGACTAGCATTGCTACATTATCATATTGGCATATATTTTTGTGGTTGAAAAATGTTTTGGTTAGACGCTCACTCTTTCGCTTCCTTTGTGTTTAGGTAAAAAGGCAATGTTCGGTTAAAGGCCACGGAGATCCGTGTCCTCTTAAGTTTTAAGTGATGCAAATGTCATGATTAAAACTGAGACTCCCCATTTGGCCTCTGTCCTTGATATCGGTTCTTCACAGCAATGATCACAGCCTGCAGCTTGCTTGCGGAAGGAGCTTCCTCCTGATTTATCACTCACCCTTTCCCTCTTAAAACAGCAAGAACGTCTGGACATAGAAGAAAAGTACACTAGCCTGCAGGAGGAGGCTCAAGGGAAGACTAAGAAGCTGAAGAAAGTGTGGACCATGCTGATGGCTGCCAAATCAGAAGTAAGTAGAACATAGAAGAGAAACACCGATGGAGATCATACGCCTGACAGAATGATGGTGTAGCATGTAGAGACAGTCACACAGCACACAGGCTCATTTTTCTCACCTCACACTGAATTCCTGTAGCAGCAGTTAGTTTTGATTGCTCAGAGGACCAAAGCAGTTTCCCTGTGTTTGCTGTGTTAGATGGCAGATCTGCAGCAAGAGCATCACAGAGAGATCGAGGGCCTCCTGGAGAACATCCGCCAGCTGAGCCGAGAGCTGCGTCTCCAGATGCTTATCATAGACAACTTTATTCCCCAGGAATACCAGGTGTGTATGTGTACTCACATTTGTAGCACAACAACTCTGGCTGATTGTCAGTATTTTGCCTTTGCTCAGTACATATGACTCGAGTTGTTCTTTCTAACCTCAACTTTATTTAGGTTGTGTTGGAACAGTTCACTTTCATAGCTTTTTTAAAGTTCTGTGTACAATATCTAGACACAAGCAGCTAATACAGTAATACAGTCCACAGACACACACAATATTCACTGGTTAACAACATTTTTAGATTTTAAACCACACAGACAAACAGCAGCCACAACATTTGTGTAGCTGCAAAGCATCTGTAACACAGGTGTAAGAAATGCAGAAGCTGTCATCAGCACACATCAGCACATCTCCACCTGCATAAACCTGCTAACAGAGCATGTGTGGACAGTTTTGTGTTTGTGTTGATGTCTGTCCTTGTTTCCAGTTTTTATATTTCCTCATGTTTTCCCATCTAGGAGATGATAGAGAATTATGTGCACTGGAATGAAGACATTGGAGAATGGCAGCTGGTGAGCTCCCTTTGCATGACGCATTCATACACTGTGGTTTACTGACCTGCATTGATGCTAACTCACAGCTACTTCTTAGTAATTTGCGTCTCTGCACTTGTCTCTTACACCATCAGAAATGTGTGGCTTACACTGGCAACAATATGAGAAAACAGACTCCTGCTCCGGACAAAAAAGAAAAAGATGTGAGTTTTTTTATTCCTGCTTGTGATTGTATTGTCCCTTTTCCTATATTATTGTTGACCTCACTCCTTCCTTCTGCCCCTGCCTCATGTAGCCATTTGAGGTGGATCTGTCCCATGTGTATCTGGCCTACACGGAGGAGAGCATGCGGCAGTCACTGATGAAACTAGAGAGACCAAGAACCTCTAAAAGTGGCAAGAATGGTCGACCCAAGACCGGGCGAAGGTAATCTGCTTCCTACACAGACCGCAGACAGCATGACATTCAACATCCTGTTTAGCAGTCGAACAGCTTGTTCGTTAAACTGGTCAAGAATCTCTAATGTGAATGTGATTTAATGCCACATATGTGTGTTTGCATTTTATTTACCTTCTCATTCACTACATCCCACACACAAATATTGTACTTTCTACTCTACTCTATGTGTCTGACAGCTTTAGCTACTAGTTACTGTTACTGAAGAATGAAATTGAAAAAAAAAAATCTCCCACTTCATAACCTAAATAAACAATTTAAAACTCTCTTTGATTATCTGAAAATTCTCTGTCACAAAGATTGTCACAAAGATTGTTGTGTATTGTGTGACCTCGCTCTTCTGTGGTTTTCACACACACACACACACACACACAGAAACACACACAGGACAAAGCCCAGAATGCATTGCTGTAGAGTGAGCTATCAACAGTATATGCAGCATTTAAAATGAGGTCAACCATCAACCAACCAACATCTACAGCAATAAGTGAACATCTGATAATATTTGCATTCTTGAGTAAGGTCTGCTGGACTTTTTGTGGAGTATTGTTACTGCATACTCCTTTACTTTAATAAAATATCAGCAAATATTGATGACTTCTCTCATGGCTTTGTGAAAAAGGATTTATTAGACTTGTGTTGGGTACTCGACACTTATCTGAATATATCAAGTCAGTGTTACACCTTGCATGTTGTGCATGCAGGTCTACGTTATTTATTTTTATTAAGACATTGCTGGTAAAGTGTTATCCCCTGCTTTTACAGAGCTTTACACCAAACAATCTATGAGTTACTATGAGTTAACCAAGTTATTGGTTGGATGTTAGGCTGCACTGTCTAATTGAGTATATTTATAACATGTCGATATGAAGCGGTATCATGATGGTTTTTGCTGTTATCATGATACACCTATTCTGAGAAATGAAACTGCTAGAACCTCCCTGAAGATGTTGATAACACTTATCATGCACCCATCTCCACACAGGAAAAGATCTGCAAAGCCAGACGCTGTGATCGAATCCCTTCTGCAGTGAAGACTTCGTAGAGAAGAGCTTGGTCTCGCTGCAACTTTTACGTTGCTTTAGTCATTAGTGCAGTCTGAAGAATGTATTGTTGAACACTAATTCAAATATTATCTGAATACACTGTATAGCTGTGACGTTTCTAAATGTGAAAGAGCTGCACCTACGTTAGGATCAGGACCTCTTGGCCAAGAGGACCTGTTATTTGTATTATAGTGTATGACTTCTTTGAGGTTGTCCATTTTAATGTTGCTTCAGAACACATTTTAGCTTTTACCTGAGCACCTCTAGCATTAAGGGGAATTTATCATAATCATATTTCACTTGTAATGTATCCTTGGCTGTGAATATGACCAGCACCCTGATAGAAGATATAGAATTGACAGGATGTCAAAAAAGAACTGAGGTTATGAACTAGAAGCGGCATTCATATCTCTGAAATTTACTGTATGGAACAGTGTTTCGCAATGAACACCGCACAGACTAAGTAGCAACTTCTGTATTACTGATTGCTGTGTGCAGAATGGATTCATATTAAGCAGCCCATGCTGGTATAAATACATTATAATTGAATTCTAGTTAAGTGTGCATTTTAACTTAAATTAAAGCTAATTATTTTACTGTGATAGAACAGCCTATAGCACCAAGAAACCTGGAGAGAAACAAAAACAGACACTAATGTGGAGGGAACAAGGAGAGATGATGTCAAGTATGTAACTGAAAAGTGCTTTTTATACTTATTCCCTTAGGTCAGAAGCATAGGAGCATGCATGCCAGTCAGCTCTTATGTTTGTGCCATTTGCTAATCAAAGCAAATCGTTTCTTTTTTTTTTTTTCAAAAGTCAGAACACTTTGTGTTTTAATGAAATACCCTATACATACTGTATGCTTTAATAAAGTATGAGGTTTTTGTGGTTCTGTAGTGAAGGCAAACTGGTTTTTATTTTGTATCATAATATATGTCATGTTTACATCCATCAAACCCCTGGATATTTTTATTTATTAAATTATTTTACATGTTTTGTCTATCACTCTCGCTGCTCTCTGTTTCATTATTAAATCAGTGCTATACCTAATTGTTTGTCAGTGCTTTGAGAAAAGGTCACAACGGCACGCAACAATTTTTACAGCTGATTTTACTTCTATTACGCTTACTACTGTTGGAAATCTGTAAACTGAATAAGTAAGCAGCAAAATAAAAGCCTTGTGTTCGACATTCTTGTCCTGCAGATATCGAAAAATAAGAGTCTTCAACAAAAAAATCAGTTCTAATATAATTTATTGATGCACAAACATACAAAAATAAGAAAATAAATACAGTGATATACAATAAATAAAAATAATTTATGTATTTAATGTTACTTTTTTTTTCCGTCAGGACAAATCGTCTTAAGATATATCACTCTACATTTCGCACATTTTCTGATAGCCTCCAGAAGTTTCTTTGCTTTGTCCGTGGTGTTGCTCTGGTTCTGATGACAGACAGGCTGAAACTAAATCATTTTGACAATGAGTGCATAAAAATCTGTCTGAACATAGAACAAGTGACATTAAAGAGCATATATGTATTTAAGCATACAAATGTTTATAAATCAAAAAGCATGTTCGGTTGCATTGAATTCATCTTTACCTCATTGTTGTACTGATGCAACTCACGCATGAGTTTATGAGCTGTTTTGAAGCTATGCGATCCATTTCCCAGTTCCTTCAGAGACATCTCAGCGAGACAGAAGAACTCTTCCTGTGGAAATAATAATAATAATGGCATATAATAATATGAAAATGGCATCCAAACAGCTCAAGTCAGTACTGAATTAGTCAAACCAGAAAATCTCAATCCACCATGTAAAGTATAGTATAAAGACAAGCGTGAAACACTGTATACAATAATCACAAAAATCTTTAAAACATACCGGACATTGTTGTTTTTCGTTTCCTGGTAAATGAACAGTCTCGTTCCATGCCTTCAGTGACAAAAGAAGAATGTCAGTATATTATGAAGCAAACAGACAAACTAATCAAAACAAATGTGTCTTGTAGGTTTCTTACCGTTATATTTATTATCTTTCCTGCTTCCTCATGAATCATTTTCAGCTTCTTTATCATATCCTCTATAGTGCTGTTTTTACAAGTGTTGGTCGTCTCTGTTTTTCTGTGATTTGATGGTGCTGTGTTGACCATCGTCATCATCATCATCATCATCATCATTGCCAGCGTCTCAATACTGAAGTTCGTCATGTCTTTTGAAAGCGAGCCAACACTGTCAGACTGAGCAGAAAAGTTGAATACCCTACCACTTCATCCTGCTACATATTTATATCAGCATTTTAACCACACTGACATACGTCAGAGGAAGAAGACGCCAAATAAGGACGGTTAGGATGATCTTATCTTTTACTATCAAATGTTCCACTACAACCTTTTACAGAGGAGTTACCTACCCCTTATCAGCAAAGTTCTCACCAAGAACTGATGGCCATCACCACTTTAACACAAACAAGGAAGGAAAAGACAACATCTTATAAGATATATAATACTCATGGGCCGTTTTCACCTACGTTTTGACTTTTCACAGCAGAAAAAGAGAAGGAATGAAATGAATGATGACTCCCATTGCAACAGTGAGCTACCAATGTAATTTATATTATTAGTAACCCCTGGGCTTTTCTAAGTATGACGTGTCAAAAATAAGTGCTATGCTGAGTGAGCACATGGGAAATATTCTGAGTCAAACCTATAGCCTTATCCTACACATGAGGAAAAAGAAAATGTGACTGGCAGGAAGAACAGTGTTGCAAATAAAGCTATGACTTAAATATGAACATAATTTGGGTGACTGATAAAACTGGACAACCTTTGAAGAAGAGCCCCATCTTCAGGTAATATTTATAACTTCAAGAAGTCACAATATTGAGACCAGTGCAGATTATTTAAAGAAGTACCCGAGCCACAGGATAATGTTCTTTTACTCTTGTGCAATTGGAAAGTGGTAATGATAAACAAATGCATATAAGCATATGATAATAATGATAATAAACTTTATTTATATAGCACATTTCAAAACACAGTTAGCCTTGCAGTAAGGCAGAGTACAATAAAAACCAACTACCATAACAATAACTTAAAATCAATAAATAATAAAAACAAAATAGGACAGAGAACATAAAAAGATCAACTAAAGGCTCTTTTAAAAAAGTGTGTTTATGTTTGTATAAATGTGGACTGGGGGGGGTGTTGTTTAGCTCATTTGGTAGAGCATGCACCCCATATACAAAGAAGGTCGTTGGCACAGCGGCCCAGGGTTCGACTCCGACCTGTTGCTGCACGTCATTCCCCATCTCTCTCCCCGCATTCCTGTCCCTCTTCAGCTGTCTCCAAAAAATGTCTTTAAATCTGGTCCGAGGAACAACCAGTAAGGATGCATCTGAGGATTTTAGGGAGCAAGAGGGGACATTGACACTAAAGATCGTCTACATGACTTGGGGTAAGGCCTGTCAGGGCTTTAAAAGTGATTAATAAAATCTTAGAATCAACTCTGCAGATGACTGGTAGCCAGTCAGGAAGCTATGAGGGATTGTTTCCGCAGATACCAGAGAACAAAGAATTGCAGTAATCTAGCCGATTGTTTATGAATGCATAAGTGACAATTTCCAGATTTTTTGCAGACAGAAATGATCAGATCTTTGAAATGCATGAAAATGAACCCATTGCTAAAGATCCTTCCAGTAGTTTCTGACCCTTTCATGCTTACATAAATAAAGCAGAGTTTGATTTGTGGCCTTTCAACATGGCTTCATAACAGAGGTGAGACGATCCAATATTTCACAGAGAAAGCAAAGATTTGATTCATACGGAAGCCCTAAGTGGTCAGACATTCATACATTTTGTTTACTCGTGACAAAGAGTTACTTTCATTTCTTTTCTCAAGATCTTGATAACGAGACGTTGTTTTCCCAAGTTAACAACATAATTAATTCGAGATCTCATCATAGTTAATCAGATGTGCTAGGCCTGAGATTTCCATCACACGTGACGTCATGTCCACTGACAGTATAAAGAGTGGACAGTGTTTGTGTTTTTGAAGAGCTGTTTTAAAGCTCAGAATCTCTGACTGCTGCCATGGTGGCAGTCCTACCTCTTCTGCCTCCTGTCTAATCTGAAAATTGGCAAAGACGTGGACCATCAGTGGACCTGGGGCGGGCTGAATGATTTAATGCACAAGACTATCCTTTTCTTTTCTCAAGATCCCGTATTAATTATGTCGTTATCTCAGGAAAACAAAGTTTACCCATTTGTTAAACATAACAACGTAACATTTGTTATCTCGACATAATTTTTAGATTAGATTAGTTTAGATTAGATTTCAACTTTGTCACTGTGCAAAGTTCAAGTACTTTGTAAGACAACGAAATGCAGTCTAGCATCTACCCAGAAGTGCAAAAGCATTAAAGTGCAGAGTAATGTAGACGTGAACAGGGACATATAAATTACAGTGCAGATATAAATATGAATGTTATAAGATATGTGAAGAATGGATGGAGTGAAATGAATACACAGCTTGTGCAGCAGCAGCAGCAGTTGTTCAGTAGCTCAGTCTGTATGTAGATATAAACATAATTACTGCTGTAATTATACAGTGCTGGGTTAATGGAGCTAAGATGTGTCCAGTTTGAACAGTATTAACAGTAATGCAGGCGTGGCAGTAGCTCAGTCTGTATGGCTTTTGCTTGGGTCAGGTCCAGCATGGACCAAAGTATGGAGGGTGGACTGGTAGCTGGAGAGTTGCCACTGAGGTGCCCAAGGTACCAAACCCCTAACTGCAAACAGAGCACGCCCTGAGTAGTTCGGGGGTTCGGTGCCTTGCTCAAGGGCACCTCGGCTATACCCAGGAGGGAGGTGAACTGGCACCTCAGTCCACCTTCCATACTGGACCTGAACCAACCCCAATGGACTGAGCTACTGCTATTTTATAATTGTATGACCTAATTTTTTATCTATTTTTGCTCTGTGAAGCACTTTGGGCAGCATGTCTGCATGAAAGGTGCTATATAAATAAATAAAGTCTGAGTTCGATTGGACCCTGTGGTGGGCCGTGCAGTTCTGGCCACCCCTGGTTTAGGGCTTCATGGCTATAATTTTTTATAATTATCTCATAATCATCTTAAGAGATGCTAAACATATCATGTCACCCTTTATGAGCCACTGGAGTAACAGTATTGTACTTTTATTTTTAACAAATGATACTTCTTCTTCGTTGTTCTGTTTGAGTCTCTTTTAGTGCGCTTATGTTGTGGATGGAGGAAACAAACCGGCGCGCCTCTGACTGTATCATCAAATGAATGAAATGGAAATACAACCAGCAGCATTTTACCTCCCGGAGAAAGTCATTTTCTCCTCGGTTAAACGAATCAATAAGCTCCGGTGAGCTCTGGACCACTCAGAGCTGGAGAGCATCTGATGAGGTCGGCCAATAGGAAAGCTCGGAGGATTTAGGCTGGATGCGCCATTTTACTGCGTCCACAGCCATCCGGCAAGATGGTCCCCTTGCTTTGTCTCCCCTGACCGGAGTTGTTTCGGCTTTCTGTGTGCAATTTCTCGGCTTCCGCACCCATCGTACGTCGGCTACTTGGATTTCAACGGCGCCGCCTGTACCACAAATAAAACGCGCGTCTCTCGGTGAAGAAATGACGACGGTGGAAAGCAGGTAGGAGCACTGTTTAGCCTGTTTTGTTTAGACAAGTCCATTTTGCATTGATTACTGTGCTAGCGGCGAGCCGGGCCATGAGTGCTTGTTGCTAGGCTAGGCTATGCTATGCTAGGCTAGGCTAGGCTAGGCTAGCTGAGTTGTAGCTCCTAGCTGCGTAGCCGGCACTGTATAAGTTCGTACACACGCAGATTCAGATTCACGTATGCGCACTCCTGGATGTTTGTCGAGATAATAAAAATAGGAAAAACGGGCGTTGTTTGCAAGAAAGCGTTGTTTTTTTTGTTTGTATTGTAGCTAGCCTTTTAAGCTACTTGGGATGCTAAGAGGAGGTAGTGCCAGGCTGCGGTTAGTTCGCGGGTTCGTGCCATGGTTATCGTCAGAAACAAGGAAGAGAAGGCCTGTGGATGCATTTTTTTTCCCGGTGCATGCCCATGCTCATGCACCGGACCTGTGACATGCACTGCCGAGATTGCAATGTTACCAGGGCAACGTGAGTCAGTGAAAAGCAGCACTGAGTTGTGCATTAACTGCTAAAAACCTGCTAATGTTAGCAGGCTGAACTTGGCGTTCCTGAGAGTTCCCCGTGTTGTCAAAACACAGAAAGGCTGTCGGGCAGAGAGGAGCAGCACAGGCTTCGTTAGGCGCACTTTGCCCACTGGCACAAGGTTTTGGACATTTTTTTTATTATTATTATTTAAGGGCCTGGTGGTTGTTGTTGTTGCTGCTGCTGCTGCTGGCAGGACGGAGTGATAGCACAGCTCATAGCGATCTAATCAGCACATTATGATGACGCAAAACGGGAAAATAAACATCGGTGCCTCTGTCTCAGGAGGGATCTGCTGCCGATGCATGCAAGTTAAACCCTGTAGGTAACGCGCATATTTAAGAAAACATAATCTACCTGCACATATTCTGCAGTCGAGCTGTTTATTAACAGTATTTCGTGAAGTTTATTAGTTTTTCCCTCCAATCCTGTAGGCTAACAGCAAAAAGCCAAACATTACCAGTGACTGTCAGGAGGTAACATGCACTAATCAGTACTATGAGCAGAATATATGAATAAGTAATAATGTAACTGTAAAATTCTTGTAAGTTATTGTTTATTCTACTGTTGTTATACTGCTGTTATACTTGTGTGGGTGCAATAGATAAATAGATACTTTATTGATATCAATAGCAATATCAGTAGCGGCATGTAAACAAACATCAAAATTTATACATGTGCTAAGAAATAAATATTTTTCATAATAAATATTAAATATATATTAATGTTACACCTGTAATAGAGTTTTATAGAAATAGGAAATAGAACAACAAATGGAAGTCACCACTCACTCCCACATACCATGGTCTCTCAGAGATTATATACTACATAGCACCTCTGTAAACATCAGACACTCTAAGTCCCACTATATTAAAATATTGCAGTGCAGGCTGACCCTGTTCACCTGCACAGGTTCACACATGAGGCAGGTTCAAGAGCCAGAGAGGTGAACTCATCATCAACTTCTCCTCATAATATTTCCTGTTTGGAGCCACAGTTGCAGAGATTTTGAACAAGTCTCCCTCCACTTTCTATCTCACTGTCACATTTTAACTCGCCGTCTGTATGCGCACGCTACATGTGCCTACGTATGTGGCTGATATTCAAACAGAATATTTAAGGAAATGAAAAAAAATAATAAGTAAATAAATTATATTCAAGCAACCTCGATGTTTTATTTAATTCAAAATGTGTTGTTAAATAATTTTATTTTATCAGTCAGCACCACTGCAAGGAGGTCGCATACCACCAGTGATGCTCACAACAGAGTTTGAGAAGCAGTGCTTGATACAACATGTGTGTAATTCTCGCTCCTTCAGTGGAAGATTCGAGCTTTGTAGCACGCAGCCTGGAGTAAAGAAAAAAGTCCCAAATGTATTTTTGAAGCTCAGCTACATAAATATGGATGGGCTACACAAACAGTAGGCATGTAAACACAAAGTATACAGAAACAGTGGCATATAAAGTACTTGTATGGTAACAGTAAGTGCATGATCATCAACAAACAAATGTTCAAATGTCTCTGCAGGTAAAATGAGTCTGCCCTCTTCTGAATCAAACCGAGACCAAATGGCAGAAAAAGCAGAGGAGGTAAGCCTGAACTCTGTGTGTTACACTACTGTGAAAACTCATCCAAAGTGGACATATCTTGTAATATTTTTGGTTTTGTTCTAGGTTGTCAAGCTATTAAAATAAATATTGTGTTCTTTATCAGCCTGGTAGCTCAACAGAAACTATGAAGCCCTCTTCTTCTCGCAACAAGAGGTGAGGCGCCGTGTTCTTAGATGTGGCTGTTGTTTGTTTTGGTTGCAGTCGCGTGTTGTCAAAAGTTTCACCTCATGACACAGCTTAAAATAATCAAGCTATGTGCCAACTCATTTTAGGAAGTCCACTACTGTAGCCAAGCACACTGGACTGAATGAATCCGATGCCTCGTCCGAGAGTGAGAATGAAGGTGCCACTTCAGACAATCCCTCAGATAATAACACATCTAAAGGTATGAACTATGGGGCCATTTGTTGGATCAATACGTTGTTGGCACTCAGTGAGATGGTGATGATTTTCTTTCCTCCCCTGATTAGGCACTTTAGTGATGAGGCCAGCTGGGAATGAAAACAAAGGCGCCATGAAGCTCAGAGTGGATTTCAAACACAAACTTACAGGTGATTTTCATTCAATCACTCGGAAACTATAAATGTGTTTTCATGTGTTGATGATCACAAATGGGCATGCATTTTTAATGTGTGTGAACCGCACAGCCTCAGAGCGATGCGTCGTTTAGAGAGTGAGCGAAAGTGACAATTACTGATTTATTTTCTCGTCACGGCAGACGATACTTTACAGAAGAAGGTGAGCTGCACTGCCTGTGGAAAACAAGTCAACCAGTTCCAGCGCAACTCTGTGTATGAGCATCCTGTGCTCAAAGTACTTATTTGCAAGGTAGGAAAGTTCAAATATATATTACCCACATTTTCATAGCCATTTTATTGAAGTCCCACGCTGACATTTTCCCGTCTTTCTACTCTTGTTTCCGCTTCCTGTAGTCATGCTACAAGTATTACACAAGTGATGACATCAACAGAGACTCTGATGGGATGGATGAGCAGTGCAGGTACGAGATTTTACTCGACCAAGAAAACATCACGGTTCATTTGTCGAACTGAAGTGACACATAACACACAGAAGTTATAAGATATGAATATTACAGGCTTAGTTGGGCTTGTTGTGTTTAAGGTACATGATGTAAGCAGCTAATGATTTTGATTCCTCTTTAAGAGCAACTTTTGATAAAATTTTGGCGTGTCAAAGTGTTTCTGACCTATTTTTCGTTCATCAAAGTGCCAATAATTCGGGAAGCCCTACCCTCGTTTAATTCATGTCCTAAAAATCTGAACTTCCTCTTTAGGTGGTGTGCTGAAGGTGGAAAGCTCATCTGCTGTGACTACTGCAACAACGCCTTCTGCAAGAAGTGCATCCTGCGCAACCTGGGCAGGAAGGAGCTGTCAGTCATCACAGATGAGAACTCAAAGTGGCACTGCTATGTCTGCAGGTCAGAGCCTCTCCAGGATCTGGTCTCCAAATGCCACAGCGTCATGGAAAATCAAGAGCATGTGCTACTGAAGCAAAAAAAAATGGATAAACCAGATAAAACGGATAAAGCGGAAGAACGCGAGAGCAAGCGACACAAGAACAAACCTGTCAAAGAGCACAAAGCAGTTGTCAATGGAAAAGAACATGTGGAAGGCTCAGGGACCATGACTTTCTCCTACAAAAAACTGCAGGTACCCAAAGAACTCATAAAGAAAACAAAAAAGCTTGTTGAAACCACAACTGGTCTGAACAACACGTTCATCCAGTTCATCCAGCAGGCAACAGACGAGCAGGAGGATAGGTCCATCAGGTATCGGCATTTGAAAGCCTTCAAGGCCGTGCTTGCCGATTTGAAAAAAGCCCACAGTGCTTTGGAAGCAGCTTTGGGGCCCGAGTTCAAAAACATGGAGGTGCAAAACGGTGAAGAAGAACAGCCCATTGTGAGAAAGAGCGCTGATGCCGTGGTCCCTGTAGAAAATGACCACATGGATAATGCATTGGATGCAGTCGACGAGGCTGAGGCAGCAGAGGAACCTGTAGAGGAGCCAGCTTTGGAGGTGCCATCTGTAGAGGAGTCTGCTTTAGAGGTGCCGTCTACAGAGGAACCCGCATTTGAGGAGCCGGCCGTAGAAGAGGAAGAGGCGGACGTAGAGGAGGCGGATGTCGAGGAGGCAGACGTGGATCAGGACACCGAGCAGGACGAGGATAACGAGCAGGACGAGGACAATGACCAAGGGTCAAATGACATTGAAATGAAAGACAACCAAACAGAAGTTGACGTAACCAAAAATGCAGTTAAATCTGACGTCTGTGATGACGGGCTGGTGTCAACTGGCGAAATGTCCCTAGATCACGACATTATGTCTGTGCCTCCTTCAGTTCCCGAAGAGCTTTTTCAGATGGTGGAGAGTCTCGCAGATTCCACCATGCTCTCACAGACTGACACAGACACTGAAAATACAAAGTCTAATGGAAACTCAACAGTCTCTCAGCGTCCTCAACCCAAGGTGAAAAACCTCATAGTCAAACTTACTCCTGTGCCAGTGGTGACGACATGCGGCTCGAGGTCCTCCAGGACCAAAAACAGAGAAAAAGAAGAAGAGACGCAGAAGAAGTTAAAAGAAGAAGACCGTGAGGAGGAGGACGAAGAAGAGGAGGAGAAAGGCGATGCTGCCGATACAGTAGATGGGACAAACAGCCCACCACCCAGTCGTCGCTCTAGTAGAGTGAAGACAACTCCCTTGAGGAAGCAGACTGAGAATAAGGGCAAGGAAGAGTCCTCCGATTCGGAGTCGGAGGAAGATGGTAAGGAGAAGGCCAAATCTTCCAAGAAATCCAGAAACACCAAAAAAGAGGATGCGAAGCAGACCGTGGCTTCCGAGAAAAGGACGGTGGATTCTGACTCGGATGAAGTTCCTAACATACTGCTAGAGAAAGCTGCAGCAGAGCAGAGCACAGACGAGGAACCAGGAAGCACAGGTGCTAAAAAGCGGCTATTCAAACTGAACAACACATCCAGAGAGGATACAGACAAAATGTCCAAACGCAAAAGGAAGTCTGAAAGCTCAGATTCAGACTTGGAGAGCAAAAGTAAAAAGCTTTCCAAGAAGAAGAAGAGGAAAGGCTCAGACTCCTCCAACTCAGACTCTGACCAGGAGAAGGAGACAAAGAGTAAATCTGCCGCTGCAAAGAGGAGATCCAGCCGCGTGAAGAAGCAAGACGAAGCAAAAGAGGACGACAAAAACTCACCTGAGTTGAAGGCGGCTGATCGGAGGAGGTCTTACGAAAAGAAGCGCAAGGGAAAGAGCTCCAAATCCACCTCCAAGCTGCAGTCGTCCTCCAGTGAGGAGGACGAGGAGGAGCAGCAGGCTGACTCCGAAGACGACAGTGACGCACAAAAGATCAAACCCATTGTAGAAGATAACATGTTGGGTAGCGTACCTTTCCATCAGTCCTCAGGTAAATCGGTCCAGTTCAGCATCTGTCATCATTATACAAGTTGCATAATGCATTATGGAAAAAATGAATCATTTTGGAAAAAGAAAAATTTGGAAACCTCACTTTTGAACACATTCTTTAGTAACCAAATGTTAAATTGCTCCTTTTAATGACTTGGCATGTTCTTTTTATTAACATCACGCGTGCTCTGTTATGTAGGAGATGAAGTGGACGATAAAAAAGTCGGGGGTTGTGAAGATGACGACGACGATGATCCTGAAAACAGGTGCTTTTAAAAATAACCAATTGCAAAGATACTCTTGCCTGGGGAGTGACATTCAAGGTCAACACAAAGCATTTTTTTGTATAGAAAGTGTTCGGTCGGGTAGAGCTGTTGAACCAAGCAAAGACCGTTTTCTCAGTCTGGAGTTATTTAAAGCTGCTTTCTTTTTCCATCGTTACGATGACTTTTGTAGAAACACGTTTTTTGTAAAAATAATTTTGTTAATGTGACCTGTCTGTTTTTTCCTCAAGGATTGCAAAGAAAATGCTGCTCGCCCAAATAAAATCAAACTACTCTTCTGGAGCCGAGAGCTCGACTGATAATGAAGGAGCAGATAAGGACGAACAGTCTTCCAAGGCGGTTAAGAAAGAGGAGGACGATGAGGAAGCAGACGAAGAGCAGCAAGGTAGCACCCGTTTACAGAATATGCCAACGTTTTTCTTTTATCGTGTGTCGTCTCAAACTATTTGTGTCTTTCTTTGAAGATGAGGATTCAGAAGACTCGAGTTCAGATGTTGAAGTGAAGAAACGTGGCAGGCGCCACAAATTGCTACGCCATAAACTCTCGCTGAGTGAGGGCGAATCGGGAGACGAGAAAGCTGCTAGTAAAGAGAAGAAGGGGGGCAAGAAGAAGTCGGGTCAGAAAGGTTAATTTTGAATTTTTCACTCGCGCTGTGTGTCATGTTTTAATAATAAGGGCCAGCAGGTCATTTGGATAATCTCTTTGTCTGCCTGTCAGTAGACAGCGATGAATCTGAAGACTCTGAAGACTCTGACTTTGAGAAGGCGGATTCCAGTGGAGGGTCTGCAGTAAGCGAGGAGCTCAGCGAATCGGAGAACGACGGGAAGCGTCGAAAGACCAGGTGAGAAAGGAGAGCTGCAACCCCTGAACCAATCAATAACAGTAACGTACCGGACTGCCACTGGATCAGGATCGATCTCCTGCTGCCCTTGCTTATGCGATATTCTGATTTGTGTCTTCAGAGCTGCGAAGAAGAAGGACGAGGAGAAACAAAGAAGTTACAAGCAGAAGAAGAAACGACGCAGGATTAAAGTTCAGGAGTCTTCTTCCAGCAATGAGAAGGTGTTGTAAAATGCGGAACACCTGCTAGTCTTGAACTGACCCAAGTTTTTTATCTTTTCTATGGCAGCATTTAGAAGGTTAGAGGAGATGGACCCACCGTTTACTAGTCAAGTCATGCACGACACATAAAATGTTATTTGAACTCACCCCTGGAGTGTGTTGTGAGGATTATTGCGGGCACAAATTAATCATAGGATTACTTGGCTACTGATCATAGGAAGTGAGTTTTTTTTTTCCTAAGGGCTGAAGATCAGAGGGCCAAACTAAATGTTCATTTCCACAGAGCGGAGGGGAAGATGGAGACGGCGAAGATGGAGAGGACCGCAAAGGACGCAAAAAGATCCGCAAAATCCTGAAGGACGACAAGCTGCGGACAGAGACGAGAGATGCTCTGAAAGAAGAGGAGGAGAGGAGGAAACGTATCGCGGAGAGAGAAGCACTCAGGGAGAAACTTCGAGAGGTAAAGAAACAAAACTGGCTGCGCGTGCGAAGCCTTGAGCTGTTACATTCTCAACACCAGGGTTGGGTAGTCTCCTGATAATACTACATGCCAGGAAAAATCCTAAAATTGTATCAGATGTTGGAGGAGGTAATGACTGGCGCTGTATTATGTATATACTACACTAAATAATGGACGCAGGTGCAAGTGGAAATGTGTTTGCCAGTAGGGGAAGACGGCACAATACATGTTTTGATTTTGTTAAATAAAAAACAGAGATTTTTCTCATTGGGCTTTTGATGTGCAGATATAAATATATATGCACTGCTAGCTCGCTGACACTAATTACCTATTACTTAACAGACCTGAATCAAGCTCATCGTATCAGTCATTGTTAAATTTAGGATGAAGTCTGCTTTAGTGTTCATTAGGAGAGATTAAATCATACAGTGTAATCATTCACGTGTATTAAAGATGGATGAAAGCTGCCCAAACTTGCAGTATTACAGTTTTAAGATCAGATTATGTATCCCAGGATATTATAAATACTATCAGACACATACAAAAGATGTAAAATACATTTTTCTTTCAGTTGTTATTTGATTGACCTGTTTTTACTGACATGTTTTCATACGCCTCCCCTCTCTTCGTCTGATTTTCCTCCAGGTGATCGTGGTGAACGAGTCTTCCCAGGTGACCTGTCCAATCACGACCAAGCTGGTGCTGGATGAAGATGAAGAGACCAAGGAGCCCATAGTGCAGGTGCACAGGAACCTCGTCACAAAGCTCAAACCTCACCAGGTTGACGGTAAGGAGCGGGTGAACTCACTCGCACAAAAACAACAGCTCAGCAGCAGCATTCAGTAAGTGAAAACACAGAGGTGTTCTGGACCAATGTTGGCTTGTTTTTTTTTTTTTTTTTGCTTCAGGGGTGCAATTCATGTGGGACTGCTGCTGTGAATCCGTGAAGAAGATCGAGAAGTCCGCTGGCTCTGGCTGCATCCTCGCCCACTGTATGGGCCTGGGAAAAACTTTGCAGGTACGGAGAAGAGAGCTAGCTTATGAATAGTGTGCGTGTTCCCTGCAGCAGACAGAAGGAGAACAAAGCGCTGCTGTGGACAGAGTCAGCAGAAAAAGACATTTTAGCCGTTAATCCATTGTTTAAATGTACACTGTAAAGATCATATTCTCACAGGGTCACCTTGTTGTATGCCCAAAACACAGACAGAAATTAGGTACATATTGATTGACAACTGACAACTGTTAAACTACCACTGAGGGGTCCATGTCTGCAGACCTCTGCGTGTATTGCACTGTGTTTAACCGTAGTTATGTTTCTGCCCTGTAGGTGGTGACATTCCTTCACACTTTGCTGCTTTGTGAGAAGCTCGAGTTCAGCACAGCTCTGGTGGTTTGTCCCCTGAACACCGTCCTTAATTGGCTCAACGAGTTTGAGAAGTGGCAATACGGAATGAAGGATGACGAGAGTTTAGAGGTGAGGAGTCACTCTTGTAACCTGTTTCAGAGTGGGGCTGTTTTGCTGTGCGTTCATCACACGCCTGATTTATGGCTTCTCTTTCTGATCGATGTTTCGCTTGCATCTACCAGGTGACCGAGCTGGCCACAGTAAAGAGGCCACAGGAGCGAGCGTACTCCCTCCAACGATGGCAAGAAATGGGTGGCGTTATGATCATCGGTTACGAGATGTACCGAAACCTGACGCAGGGCAGGAACATCAAGAGCAAGAAGCTCAAAGAGACCTTTCAGAAGACACTGGTAAATCCAGGTCTGTGATCTAGCCTACAAGCTTAAATATCATTGTTAAACATTTCAAAGAGATGGAAAGAATGTGACAGAGGTTTCTCCTTTCACTTTCACCAGGTCCAGACTTGGTGATCTGTGACGAAGGTCACATTCTGAAGAACGAGGCGTCTGCTGTGTCCAAAGCGATGAACTCCATCAGGACGAGGAGGAGGGTCGTGCTGACTGGAACACCTCTGCAAAACAACCTTGTTGAATGTGAGACTGCCTGGATGTATAGACACCGTTCGACTCTGTGTTGTTGTGATTATATGTGACATTTGTGACCTTTGTCTCTGTACCAGACCACTGCATGGTGAACTTCATCAAGGAAAACCTGCTGGGTTCAATAAAAGAGTTCAGGAACCGCTTCATCAACCCCATCCAGAACGGCCAGTGTGCCGACTCCACATTGCACGATGTCCGGATCATGAAGAAGAGGGCGCACATCCTCTATGAGATGCTCGCTGGTTGTGTCCAGGTAAAATAAAACTTCTCAGGTTCTCTTTGGCCTCCTTCTTGTTGCCTTCTAAAGAATGTGATTTATTTCCGCCTCCCACAGAGGAAAGATTACACAGCGCTCACCAAGTTCCTGCCTCCCAAACACGAGTATGTGTTGTCAGTCAGAGTGACCCCGATCCAGTGTAAACTCTACAGATACTACCTGGAGCACTTCACAGGTGAGATACACGTGTTCGAATGCAGCTCTGTTGCACGGGAGCAGAGGGTGTTCTCCTTTGGTTCAGACTCCTCTGATCTCTTTGGGTGTCGGGAGCAGCAGAGCCTCTTGGGGCTGCTAACAGAGTTTTTAATAGTGTCAGGTCTCATTGCTCTGACGGGGATTTAACCTAGTCACATACTAGAACAAAATTCAATCGAGAAGACCGCGGGAGAACATGTGTAGTCTAGGACTACGCTAAATCCTACTGCAGGGGGCCTGTTTTTCTTAAAAGCGCTCTCTTAACTGGATTTCACTTACTCAGACGAGGTTTTTAGATAAGTGGAAGGCCTTTCTGCTCTCTCACTTTCTCGTGCTGCATTGTTAAGTCGTTTAGTGGACTTCCTCTCAGAATATGGCCCAAGACGGACGTGTGTGTGTGTGTATGTGTGTGTGTGTGTGTGTGTGTGTGCAAGAGTGGCAGCTGGCAGAGTGCCGCAGGCAGGGTTTAAGCCCAGTTTCCCACGTCTCCCTAATGAAGAGCTCTGGGAGAGAGGGAACAGAGGGTGGGGGGTAAAAGGGGGGAATGTGGGGGCATAAAGGAAAGGGAAAGAAATTTAGAGGGAGGAGGGTCCAAAGGTTTTACACCAAAAGCGAAAACAAAGACCAGGAGAGCTGGTATGTAAGAAGAGGAGTGATGGTGGTGGCGGCGGTGCGCGGGGGGCTGTGCCTCATTAGGCAGGGTTGTCCACAGGGCACAGTGCTGATGTTGTGACTGCAGCTCTGGACCTCCACCGTGGTGTCTTTGGACCCTCTGCACAGGGGGAATGGATGCGCATGTTGCTCAAGTAAAACCTCCCGTAACTTCTCACCTCCTTGGGTCAGTGCAGGCGGTTACAACGTTAACATTTCTGCACTTCACTTCATAAATCCACTGATGCAGCTGATCGGACTTGACAAGCTTGAATATTGCTTTGTGTAAATAATGACTACTCCAGTTTGTCCATAGTCAGGTGGCAAGGAGAGCCACATTTTCCACCCTAGCCTGTATGTATGGGGAGATTAAGGGCATGCTGTCAAGTACATAATGCAAACACACATCCATCTTCCTCCTCAAACTCTTTCCCTTGTGTGCAGGTGTGGGGAATGCTTTGGAGGGGGGCCGGGGCCGTGCGGGGACCAAACTCTTCCAGGATTTCCAGATGCTCAGCAGAATCTGGACCCATCCCTGGTGCCTTCAGCTGGACTACATCAGTAAAGAAAACAGGGTAGGGCTGGGGAAGACGAAATGAAACCACACTAAACACCAACCGAATAACTGGGAATACATTAGCACAAATCACACACACTGTGGTAAAACAATAGGAATACAGTGCTGACAGGTCATGCAACAACACGCCATTTCACCACTGCGGCAAAAATTTCCCCTTATGCATCATTTCTGCTACCCATGATCCATCTCTCAGTGTTTGGTTGACCTATATCGTCGCACAGTCGAGACTCAAGCGAGCGCACTCTCTTGCAGGGCTTCTTTGACGAGGACAGCATGGACGAGTTCATCGCTTCAGAAACGGAAGAATCCTCCATGAGCATGACCTCCGAGGACGAGAAGAAAAAGTAAAATAATAGATTTCACTTCGATTTCTCCTCGTCGTAGAGGGATGACCTCATTTAACTGCCCTGCTCTCTTGCATCTGTTACTCTCGCTGACCCCGTCTCCTCCACCGTTCCTCCTTCCTAATAGGAAAAAGAAGCAGGGGAAGGGAAAAAAGAAGGCATCTGATGACTCGGACAGTGATGACGTGGAGGTCATCAAGGAGTGGAACAGCAGCTCTCGGGGCAGGAACGGAGAGGGTCGAAACAGACCGGAGCCTGTAGAGGAACGTAAGTTTGTCGTGCATATGGGAGCATTATGGGGCAGTTGGCTGAGCACGAGAGCTGCCAGAGCTGCGTGTACGGAAATATCTAATACGAAACACATAGCAGATACAATCCTAATTATTACAAGCTCAATTTGTGCTCTGAAAAATATCCACTCAAAATTAATTGAGCCTGGCAGCCAGAAGTTGAACCGGTTTTTAAGAGTGTGATGTTTTAAATTTTGAACTAAGTTTTCTGTCTGGTTAAACCGTAAACCAGGTCAACACACTTTGACTGAGGCTTAAATAAAAACAAACACACCTGAGCTGACTTTGTGCTGCTTTAAAGGTCACATTATTACAGATGTCATTGTTTTATTGCATCTATTACATGTCAGGGAACATTATTAAGCTGGCGTGGTATTAAATTATGAATAAGTTAGCCCCAAACAAAACAAGACCGCAATCATTAGTAACTTGATGGAGCGTGTCAACATATAAAAAACGCATTAAAAAGAAAAATATTTAATAACATTCTTGCTTTGACAACTAACATCTGCAAACGCTGCAGCTGTAGCGTAGCAGAGAAACACGTAATAATGAACTCGGTCTTTGTTTCAGCTTGTTTTTGTGAGACTGCGCCGACCCCACGAAGACTAATCTGTTACTAATCTATGTATCAAACAGCTCGACCCACTAGCTCCGCACCAGGAAGTCCAACTCCCGACTGGCACAAGGAGTTTGTCACCGAGGCCGACGCCGAGATCGTGGAGCACTCAGGAAAGATAACGCTCCTCTTTGAGATCCTGCGCATGGCAGAGGAAGTGGATGATAAAGTGTAAGCGCGTCTGGTCTGCAGCGTTGCTCGAAAGCGTTTTGTGTTAATCACAGAGTGACACGTAGCTGCTGTAAAGTGACACGGGCGTATCTCCTGTCCTCAGGTTGGTGTTCAGTCAGTCTCTCATCTCTCTCGACCTGATCGAGGATTTCCTGGAGCTGTCTTGCAGAGCTAAAGACGAAGACAAAGTCTCTCCATACAAAGGTACATTTTTACCGCGCCCGTCGATGTGTTAACCTTACTTCCCCGAATGATTATCATTTAAAAGGCTGCTCTCGGTTTCATGATGTGCTAAAATCACGGAGCAATGTTTAATATTACAACCAGCTACTGACTTATGGAGCTCGAGGAGCCCGGTTGTCTGTCCGGAGTTTCATTTTTATGGTTTTACGCTGTAGTCTTTGAACCGACTAAACTATGTGTGAGATATAAAAAAAAATATATGCTAACATTACCGTCAGTGAAGGCTGAAGTATTTTCATATGGAGATGCAGGTTTCACGCTCGTAAGACAGCCCACATGCAACATGTATTCTTGTACACACTGGTGTGCTTATTACCCTTGAACACACACAGACGCGCATGCACAGCGCCGCTGGTGTAAGGTCATGTTCCTAATTAAACCTCAGCAGCTGTTTTTACTTTCATTTTGAAAATGATTAGACCTTGACTTTTTATTCCACAAAAAAAATGTTTGCTCAAGGGTTTGTAATTTGTAATGAAAAGATCACAGTGCCGTAATTGGAAACATACTGAAATGTTGGTTATGAAGGCTGGCGTGTGGGGGGGGTGGTGGTGGTTGCCATCTTGAAGGCTGAACATGGCTGGCCTCTAACCAACACAGCCATCTATCTGCTGTCTGCTAATACCCAAACTAAGTCCTTCTGACAAGGAAAGGGCCTAGTTGACGGCGACAGGCGTCTTTTTGAAGGTTTGTGCAGCCGATATGTCGACGTTGAACAGTCGTGACAGATTTCTTAACTGATGTCTCTGTGAAGGTGAAGGCAAGTGGTACAGGAACATTGACTACTATCGCCTGGATGGCTCCACCAACGCCACCACCAGGAAGAAGTGGGCTGAAGAGTTTAATGACACCAGTAACATAAGGTAACGAGCTTTGATTTTAAACAGCACAGAACAATACTATTTTTTTACTGTATCACTAACTCGCCCCTCTCTCTCTCCTACATTCCCAGAGGTCGTTTATTCCTCATTTCAACGCGGGCCGGCTCCCTTGGCATCAACCTGGTCGCAGCCAACAGGGTCATCATCTTCGACGCCTCCTGGAACCCCTCCTACGACATCCAGAGTATCTTCAGGGTTTACCGTTTTGGCCAGCTTAAGACGGTCTACGTGTACAGGTTCCTGGCCCAAGTGAGTTCAGCAAACGGTGTGATCAACATTTCTGCTGTGTGATCATGACGCTTTTCACAGCTCGTGTATAATCAGTCTCAGATCCTCCCCATCTAATGTACAGTACTGGTAGTAAGTCGCTCAAGCAAATTCCTGTTCTGTTGAGTTAGTGTTTCAGTAAAGCTGTGAATATTCTGTCTTGACTGTCTTCTCACTTTCCTTCAGGGTACGATGGAGGAGAAGATTTATGACCGGCAGGTAACCAAACAGTCTCTGTCATTCCGTGTGGTGGACCAGCAGCAGATTGAGCGGCACTTTACAACGAACGAGCTGGCCGAGCTCTACACCTTTGAGCCGGACATGGTGGACGATCCCTCAGAGAAGAAGAGCAAGAAAGCCACACCCTTGCTCCCGAAGGTAAACGTGCCATTCATGTACTGAGACTGTTCCAAGACGCTTTGACGCTTGACCAAGCACATGTAAATTTAATTTAGAATAAATCCTACACGTTATTGGACTTTGACGAACCATTGACTGAGATTTGAATGGTTTTCTTTAGACTGATGTCCAAAGGAAATGAGGGAAAGCAGGCTGAAACCAATTAACAGTAGTAAAATAGTTCTTTTCCCTTCAACAAACATGGCACAGAATGGCACTTTAAATGCCAAGCTTGTTTTTCCAAACTTGCACCAAGTAGTATGTCCTTCCTTTTGAAGTTTAGCACTTCAGTGATAAACTGTTATTTAGACTCCATGCCAGCTTGTATCCTGCTTGGCCTTTGCAGGATCTTTCTATTTCTTCTTGTTTCCTTTCATAACCCTGCGCTCGGCTCTTCTCTCTTTAATGCAGGTGCTGTGTCACTATTTCGGGCCCCCTGGGGTTTAATAGGAACACACGGCCCTTACATGGGCCATCCAACCCCGCACAGCTGCACAGATTTGTCTGTTTACTGCTATTTACTAAATAGTCTTCTCATTGCAACACTGCTGCTGCCCAGCTATAAACCTGCACAGCTCTTTTTTTTTCCTCCTTCTTTTTCATTCCTCCCTTCTCTGATCTTTGAATCACTCCCATCCTTTCCCACTCCTTCCCTTTCTGCAGTCTCCAGGTTTATGCAGATCATCTTAAGTGGTTTTACCTCTGTGTTTTGGTTTGACCCGGGTTACTCCGCAGAAATCTGTAAACACGGCGGATAAAAGAAACACTGTATCCAGCTCGCCTGCTCTTTCACTGGACGGTCGAGAGGCCTTTCAGTGCACCTTTTAATGGAAAATCTGTTTTCCATTTACACTGTCAAAAGATCTTTATCGCTATTCCCTTCATGGGTATTAACAGGTAGGAGCACTGCTTGAATCCACTCAGCCGGCAGCTGATATCATTGCTCTCACCTTCTAAATTCCTCTGAACCAGGAGTAGTCCACTCGCGGCGCAGCGGAGCACAGTTGGAGATTTGAAGAGGAAAGATGTGTTCATTGAGCCGCGGCCTGTTAGATGTGTATGATCTTTAATGAGCCCAGTGACATTTATGTGACACAGTATTAAAGACGGAGAGGCTGACAAGCTCTTTAACAAGCTGACCTGTTTTGGCCAGGGGGTTAACTATGATGTGGCAGCAGGACTTGCAGTATTACGGAAGGAATTTGCCGTCTGGAATGATGTGAAGATGAGTCAGACGCCCTCTATCACTTTCGGCCAACAATGCTCTGCACGGAAGGAGAGAGAGGGATCCGAGCCACGGCAGAGGGAGTTTTGCACTTCTTCCCCTAAACTCTTCATGCTGGGAAGTGCTGTTTTGTCAGCCAGAGAGGGCACATAGCTGGGGTCACGCAGGCCGTAGAGGCGGCGGTTGACATTCGTGCTTAAGAAGCTAAGTTGGAGTTATTTCTGTCGCAAGAAAAACTCACTGCAGAGTTGTCTCTCCTCTGCGCTCACTCCCTCTTCATGTCTCCTACCTGCTTACATCTCGCCGTGGTTATTTCTGCACCACTCTCACCTCGTGTCCTACCTTCATTTCCTTTTCCCTTACCGCTGCCCTCGCTCCCTTTCCTGTCTACTATTACCCAGCCCCATCTTTTCCTCGCCATCATCGCGACCATCTGTTGCCCCGACTCGCCACTCTGCCTCCGAATGTTCAAAGCGAGCTCAGTAAAGTTGTTCCCCCCCCCCTGGCCTGCTCTGCCTGATGAAGGGTCATTATTTAAACCCTCTCTTAAAGATGTCTCTGTGTGCTCTTCAGAGAAACTAATTGGAGACAAAGGAAGCGGGTGCACTTCCCCCTAATGACAAAGAAAGCCGTCGCAGCCCAGACATGAGATTTTGACTCTCCACCCACCCATCCTGAGACACCCTCACCTATTTCCTGTTCATCAGACCCGTCTCTTCAATCGAACATGCGACCGCTTGCACAACTATTTTTGTCTTTTTTTTATATACACAACTCTGCAATATTCTCTGCGAGTGTTGCAGCATTGTACGCTGTCAGTCAAACTGGCAGGCTGTGGGCGTACTTGGCTGTATGTGCTCTCAGCAGGTGATGGCTGTAGTGGTCATTAGACTCTGTCAGGTACACTGAAAGGCTGTGGGGAGGCAGCACTCAAGCCACAGTTTAGACAGGAGCAGACTGGAGCAATAAGCCACGCCATGCTTGTCTCATTAGAGTTAGGAAGTCACTTTAACCTTAAAGGAAAAAAAACCCTCGAATATTCTCTTAGGATCATGTATGTCACCGGTCAGCGACGTTCAGAGGATTCGTTTGTGTTGAAGGTTTTGTAAATCGTAAGCTCCCCCGCTCGTGTCTTGTCTGCATCGACGGGGGTAAGTGGTTTCTCATACTTCCCAGAATGCTTTTTGCCAGCTTTCAGAAAACATGCCCGAGCTTGTTGCATTGCAGGTGGAGAGAACACTAATGATAGTTACAGCCTGAGACAGAGCTGTAGCAGGTGGGGGGGAAGAGGAAAAAAAGCGAGAGCCATGGTCCTCGTTTGCTGCGTTGTGGTCTGTGGAGAGCACCGTCTGTGGAGACGCTGATGTCCCTGGCGGTTAAACACAACACGGGATAATGAAAGCTTAGCAATGAGCAGAGCGCCGATGACGCCTGTTTCCTAATACCCTTATAGGGCGGACGCCACACTTAAATTTAGCTTCAGAACGTTCACTTGAATGATTGGAGTCGCTTCTGGATTCACCCCCCCCCTCCTGACATCTGATTTCTGTAATCATTTCTGACATATCTCTGCAACCAACAATCAGATATTCACACCCACTTCATGCCTTAAATGGCCAGCTGTGCAGGGGTGAGGAAAGAGCCAGAGAATTTACTTCTTAACCTTTCTTCTTCTTTTTTTTTTTTTCTTTCTTCTTTCTTAACATAACTACGTTCCAGAAGAAACTGTGTCTGTCTGAAAATGTGCGGCATCATCAAGCGATTTCTCATCTCCCCGCTCTCTATGATGGAAGGATTTTCCATCTGCCGTCCGGTGTGGCCAACCGGGAATCAGAAGAAGGTTTATAGTGGTTCCAGCATGGTTGGAGAGCTCGTCTCATGAAGCACATCTTTAATTTGACCTCGTGACGGACGTCCCCTGTCGTCCCTGCTGTCGGACTGTGTGGAACGGCCCTTTTCACGTTGAATTTGAACTCAACACTTTGCCATGTCTTCACTCCCCCACTGGTAGTCAGTGACTAGAGCTAGTCACCAACCCGTTTTTCACTTTTATCAGAAACCGATCTCCGTTTTGACCTTTTTCTTCCACCATCACACATATGAGAATCCCTCATGACCGCTCGAGCTCCAGCTGGCCGTTGCAGCGAGCTTTCATGGAAATACACCCCCGCGGCGCTGGCCGAGGCGCTGTTTTTATAGGGTTGTGTTATGTTTATTGTCTCTGTTTAGCCCCTTCTGACACGCGCGATTTTGTTTCTTTGATAATTGACTGACAGTTAGATAAACCCTTTGACGTGCGCAAGCCTTGGAGGGTGTAAAGACAATGCGGTCCCGAGGGCAGTGGCAGCCTCCTGATGTCAGGCACAGCGCCCGTAGCCGAGTGCGTCTTTGTAGAGAAAGTGTTTAGAGCCGGCCAGTATGGTTATGTGTAGCACTTGCGTGCAGCTGGAGGAGAGAGGGGAGTTTTGACTGGCTATGTTTAGGTATTACAAATATCCCAGCCACTCACATTCCTGCTGTCGGGATCCTGTCTTGGCCCCCTCTGTTGCTATGGTTAATGCACCTGTGCATCAAAAGAAGTATCTGGCAGACACTTTAAATACATGCAAAAACCTCAGTTAATCAGTTGCTGTGGTCAGACAACTGAGGATCTCTGTCACTTTGCCGCTTTGAGGTTTGTTTTTCACTTCTTCTTTCTCTTTACTCTTTCTTTTCATGTTGGAACTCAGTCAGCAGTCTGTTTTCCCGTCCCATCTTTTCATTCTCCTCAACTTTCATCTCTCCCCCTGCACATTTAACTCCTCCTGTGTGGTGTTTCTCTCCGTTAAGTGTAAGTTTATCGTTGTGGCAATGACGGAAATAAAAAAAAGTGGACCGCGGAAGCGCAGTTAAAGCGTTCTCGACACAATAAGTGGTCGTTTTAGGTGCAGGAAATTGGGTCAACCTGGTCGAGAAGGTTCTCCGCTCGAGAAAATACCTGATAACGTGGCCAAAAAATCCCGCCTGCGTATAACCCAGAGCTATTAATGCAAGAGGGTGTTTAATTGCATCAGACCTTTTTACAGTAAAGCGCCACCTCAAGTCTATTGGTGAAGTACGCGTTGGTGTCTGTGCCAAGTTGTAAAGTCTACATGAGGCCTACTTATGTCGACTCCCAAGTTTTCATCTTTCTGATGTGAGGGCTGCCGAGTTTGAAAACCGCTTTACATCATTTATGGACTGCTGGCCGCTTAGCAATTTTCAAAACATACACATATACTAGAATACGGCTTAAGGAGGACATAAATTGTTCTCTCAGCGGAAAGAATGGAAAGGATTTCATACAGCGGTAAATGTCATGCATGTTGGATGCCTCGTGTGACTAGTAGACCATTTCTTACACTTATTTTTTGCTCCGTCGACCCTTTTTTTCTTTCTTTTTGCTTTGTTTAGCGGTCAGCTGAAGCCAAGACTTCCAGCTTAGAGCTTGTTTTACATTAACAGCACATTTGCAGAAGAAAGTGCTGTTCAACGCCGCAGATTATCAGGCCCTGATTGGGGCTAAATCTGTTGAAATTCTTTGGTCCAAAGTCCTGAGTTTATCCTCAGACATGTACAGCCACCTCCATTATTACATCTGAACACACAAACACACAGCGTCTGATGCCAAACGACCAAATTCCTTTCCAAATATCTCGCTCTAGAAATACTCACTCCGCTCCTCACATTTTTTTTTCTCCTCAAAGGGGGGAGAAGAAGAAGGAAAAAAAAGTTGAGTGGGGTAATTTACCTCGTTCTCTCTGAGCATCTGCCCACCCAGCGTCTCTGGCTCTCTCTCCTCCCCTGTAGTAAAGCGATAGGCTTCGCCATGCACTCCTTAAGGATGACAATAGCCCAGGTCAGTTTACCTACAATCATTAGTGCTGGCTCAGGACACACACGCATTGAGCGGACCGGGGAGATGGACTGGACCACCCCAGAGCCATTACTGGTGGGGGATTACTTAGGTAACCCAGAATGCACTGGGCTCCATTGGGAGCGTCAGTACTGTCATTTGACCTGCAGCTCCGCTGACCCGTTACGCAGTCGACAGTCCTCCTTCGTGCATTTGAAGGAAATCCACGCACGCTTCCTACTTTGTGTTTGATTGCAGCCATTTCGGCTTTAAACTTTAGTCGACTGTGATAAACTGCGGCGTTAACTAAGAAATTAAAAAAAAAAAAATCCACGTCTGGTCTTTCTTTAGCAACACTTTGGCTTTTTCAGATAAAGGGTGCAACCTGCGCGTTTTTCACAGTCCATCAGCTTCTGCTCGTGCCAGCGAACAGACAAGAAGACGCCAGCTCTTGTCATGGACTTGTGCCCGTTGGCTGTAGTTGTCGCTGACTTAAAAATAATCCAGCTCAATCTGTTTAATTAGGAACCAAGTGCAAGTTATGCAAAATATTCCAGGAACTGTTTTCAAACAAAACAAATTTGCGAATCCGTTCGTGACAGTTCATGTTCCCTCTCCTCCTTCAGACAGAACATTTGTAGATTCATCATCCTCCATGGCAGGACTCGAAATGACAAATTAACCTGCCCGGATGAGCGTCAGAGGGATCTCTGTACCGGCGCCAACACAAGTGCCTGTGCTGACATCTACTGTGGCCTTTATTTGACCACGCGCTTACCTATTTTGGCAGAACAAACCACAATGGATGCCTTTTATCCAAGTCAGGCCCAACAGACTCTTCTGTGCTTTTATGTCCTCATTAGAGAGCAAAGCGGCAGTTGAACTGCTGGCTGTGCTGCTGCTCCAAAATGTCTGCTTGTTCAGGGGTGGCCTGGTTTCGTCTTGATTAAGTGTGATGGCTGGGGAACATAAACATGTATCAATGAGGAGCGCAATCAGGATCCAGGGCCCGAGTGTTGGAGGTTGATGGGTATGTAGGTGTGAAGCTCTGCGGTCCTGTTTGCTCCTACCTGATCCGGCCACCTTATCTGTCATTCTCTGGAGCTGCGAGACCTAAAAATAGGTTCTTGTGTAGTTTTCTTGCAGCTCACTTCTCCGCCACGTCTTCTTCTTTTTTTTTTTTTTTTTTTTTTTTTTTTTTTTTTTAGGGATCCAGTTTCACTCCATCTGGTCTGGTGTTTATTTTCTGTTTATTCAATACAGGACTGCAATCACTGCTTAATTTCATCGTTTGGTCTTTCTGTTTTTGTCTTTTCTCCCCCCCCTCCACCTTAATACCAGTGACATCTATGATTAATTCTGTTTGCAGCCTCACGCTCGTTGTCACTGTTCAAAGTGAGGCGGGGGGGGGAGCAGAGCTCCCTCGTGAATTGGCCCGCGTGGAGGTTAATGATGCAACTTCTGTATGACGTTGTTTCCAGATTGCAAAGTTCCAGCTTAATGTAAAGCAAAGTCGAGACAAAGAAAAGCAAACGTGCTGCGGAGAGAGTAATTTAAACCATGTTTGTGCGAGCGGAGCCTGGCCCAGCTCTTAATTTTACTCAGGTATTGTTTTCAATAACAATGTAGTCATGGAAACAAGAGTCCCAAGAAGCCTTGATTATTTATTTATTTGTTTATGTTTGTTTGGTTTTTTACTTGTTTGTTTAATCCTCTTACATCCAAATCCAACTTTGTTTGATAGTTTTTTTTTTCCTTCAGTCCAAGCGTCAGATCTCAGAACTGTTTCGAGTCTCGTCGACCTATTTGTGGCGTTTGCAGGTGCACACATGCTAACTGGTGCAGTCTCGAAACTGCAAGCTGCAGACCGGATGGTTCCAGTTAGGTGCAGTTCTCCCATCGCTGACATCGTTTGGTTCGAGCAGACTCTTACGTGTTACTTCGCGAGCGTCCTGTTTGACTGTTTTATTCAGAAACGCATAGTTTAGATTGAGCAAGGATCAACCTCTGCGAGGCGTTCAGCAAGAACACGCACAGAGCGAGTGTGTGAAGAGAAAATCTCTCAAAATATATCCATTTTTACAATAACTCAGTGGCCTGTGTGACCTCCTTCAGCTCTCCCTCCCCTCCAGTGATGGCCTTGAACCCACCGTGACCTTCTCTTTCTTTCTTCTTTGTGTCGTCTTCCCTCCTGTAGGATCCCTTCCTGGCTGAGATGCTGCAGAACAATAAGGACCAGATCGCGTGTTACCATGAACACGACTCCTTGCTGGACCACAAGGAGGAGGAAGCCCTGAGCGAGGAGGATCGCAAGGCCGCCTGGGCCGAATACGAAGCAGAGAAAAAGGTAGGCACAGAAAGATCCACGGCGCACGCCGGCATACCCAGCCGCACGCGCACGCAGCCCTCGTCCGTCACTCATCTAATCGCTGACATCAAAGTGCAAGGTGAGCTAAGAGAGACCCCACTTTTGTTTGTCAAGATGTGAGCTAGCGTTGGATCTGCACAGTCCTTTCATCACTTGGACTAAGCAGATGACAGCTCACTGTGATCGTCATTTTGGCGGCCTGTCAGGGTAGTGGTCTGCTGTACGAATCACCGAGAGGTTGTCCAAGCTGTGTCAGCGCTACTTATTCTAAGTATGTCGGCGCAGAGCGTTGGGGACTGCTCACTTTTCTCTCTTTTCCTCTTGCACCTCCTCTCCGCTCTCCTTTCTTGTGGGACATATCAATGGGCAATTAGTGGGGTTTATTTGGAGAAGTGTTTGGTGTGGTGGTGGGGGGAGCCGATCTCCTCAACCCCCATCTGTAATCCTAGATTCTAATTCACTCTAATGATTATTTTTCCAACACACTCTCCCAGCGCTGCCCTCTGTGTGCGTTAAGCGGCTTTCCCTTCAGAGCTCCTCTGCTTTTAAAGAGAACAGAGGGTTCCCGGCTGCGGGAACGCTGTGGCTGGAAGTGAGGATTTCATTTGGGTTTGCATCACTGCAATCTGTCACACATTAAAGATGCACGAGCAGCTACTTTCAGCCCGCGAGAGGCTGTTCGGGATCACGTTGTATACTCTGAACTTTTGTGGGAGAAACAACTGGAATGTAACCCGGCCTCTGCTAATGTCTTCACAACTTAAGGGTTGGCCAGTGGTGGCCAGGAAAAGCTATGTGTATGAATATCAGATTTGCAACTCAGGAAATGGGAAAAACTGTGAGAACATGATCAGGCGCCCAAAACCAAACTGAACCCAGGAGCCCTTGGTCTCTCTCTCTGGGATGACTTCAGCTCGCTACAGAGCTTAGAGAGGCTCATGTCATAAATTTAGATTTCAGACGCTGACTTTTGGAAATGAAGTCAGGTCTAGATTCGGTGTCTGTCTGTTTGAAGACGTATGAAGTCTGAAGAGAGTCTGAAGATGCCGCTGAAAGTCAGAGAGTGGCTGCTCGTTAACAGAAAACTCGAGTCGCGAGTGTGCACGCGTGTGTTCGTGCGTGTTGTAGTTTTGCGGTTGTTTTGGTACTGTTTAAGCCTGCACACCTGTCTCTGACCTGGTCCAAAGACCCCCACTGGCCCCCAAACACACACACACACACACACACACACACACACACACACACGCCTACATACCGGATGGCCAGATTACAGGGCACGGGAAAACCATCTGCAGCAGAGGCTCAATTACACACAAACATCGGCATCCTGCTGGCCTTTACTGGGACAAGATTGTTTACTTCAGGTCACTTCTCCGACACACGTGTTTAATAGAACAGGAGCACGTCGTCACGACAACTTCTTACTCATGCAGAGTCAAACAAGTTCAACGCGCGAAGAGTCGAAAGCAGCGCTGTCTAAAGAACTGACTGAACAGGAAGTGACAACAGTCAGTGATGGCGCACAGTCTCTCCCATCATGCCCTTGGTGGCTCTTAACACCTGCCTGATTAACGTGCTCTCCTGTTGGATGCCCCCTCACGTCCCCCCTCTCTGTCTTTTCAGGGTCTGTCCATGAGGACCAACTACCAGGCAACATACGCCCAGATGGACATGGGCTCCTCCAACTACTTCTCCTACAATGTGGCGGCTTTGGCCTCCATGACCAACCAGCAGCTGGAGGTAAGTAATGAGCTCCACATGCCCCCTCTCCTCCCTCCCGCCTCCCCCCACGGCATGGCGCCCCACATTCCTCAGATCCCACTGCTAATTGTGACAACAGTCTAGTAGCCGACATGCCCGGCTCTGCCCCGCTCCTCCACCCAACGGTTTGTAATGCTCCACGTCTGGGGCAGCAGCTATTTATACATGGTGGCACATCTGACTGAGGGATGGGACAGAAGGTTCAAGAGGTTCGAGTGTAGAGTGCTGTACGCTGGCATGCGAGAAATGAAGTTGCTGCAGCTGTTTGACTCTTTTAAACTCGTAAAGGTGATTCAGTAACTTAAGTGCTGCATCATGTCAACAGATTGTGGAGCTCGTCAAACACTGATGGAGCTGAAGCTACCAACATATTAACATACGGCATGTTATACTGAATACTGTAGTAGATATTCATATATATATTCATATATATTCGTATATATTCATATTTCATACTGAAACATTTTAGCTTGATTAACCTGATTAACCTTGATTAACAATAATTACATCTATACTGTAATTGCTGCTTTTTTGCTACACAAGCTGTAATATATTCAGTCTGTCCATGCTGTTAATACACATAGCTATATTACTTATATATCTTTATACAGATGTACATATTCTGCACTTGACTGCGCTTCATTGTCTCAGTACTTGTACTTTCGAATCTAATCCTATCAACATATTAATATTTACACTCCCTTTTTAGCTTTGTTTTGGTCTCCACCGACTCCTGTGACGAATAGTTTTCCTCCAGCTCGTCGCTAACTTCTCAGTTTAGAGCATTTACATCTGTTCTGCTGCTATTTGCTCCCTATAAGTGTTGCTGAGAGTGGTGAACCCAAACAGTAAATATGTGGCCATGAAAACAAAACAATAAGCGAGAAGAATTTCTGGAGAGCACTCCACCGCTGACAAGTCTGTGGGTTTGTCAGTACGAGCGATGTTACATTATTATTTCATGTTAAACTCAAAAATATTGATCATGAAGTCACGTAGATGAGATTCGTCCATAAATACTCAGAGTTGTATCATTTCTAATGGTGAAAATGAGAAAAATTGACCATGTTTCATGTTATTTTTTTCTTCGTTTGTGTTCAGGACCTCATCAATCAGGGGCGACAGAAGGTCATTGAAGCAACAAATGCATTGAAGTCTTTATCACGGGAGTCACTGGAAGATACAATCGCCAGAGTGGTGAGTGTCAACGCTAAACACTGCAAATATGTGTGTGTGTGTGTGTGTGTATGATGGTGGTTTGAGGTCATCACGTGTGACCTGTCCTCTCTCTCTCTGTCCCCACAGTGGAAGGAAAACCCGTCACTCACGGAGAATCAGGTCCAGTCGATGGCTCTGGGTCGACAGGCCAGTGTAGAGCTGGAGTTCAAGCGCAGGGAAGTCGTGTACAGGGACGTCCTCACAAGGCAACAAACGGTAAGATAGCCACAGCAGCTGCTAACGAAAAAAAAACATATCTACTGATGCCATTTCAACAGGCAGAACTGCTTCTCAATGACAGTATTTTATTGATGTTGCTTAAACCCCATTAGAAACAGATCGTATGAATATAAGTAATGTAATGAACACCATGATGATGTCCGGTCTATACACATGAACACATGCACCTGCAGAAGCTAAAATTTGGAGTGACTGCATCTCTTAACACCACCAGACTAGACCCCTAACATCAAACTTAAACGAATATTAATATTAACATTAATCGAAAAATGATTTGAGGATTTTTTTTGTACTCTAATTACTCGAGTGCTCGTTGCGGCTCTAAACTGAAGCGCTGGGTAGTGCGTCATACACACTTAAGATCTGCCAGCTGTAATTCGGAAACATTGTGGGGGACTGTAGAGAGATCTGTTTAATGACCAGCTGCGTGTAAATTTGTGTGCGTAAACTCCTGATTTCTTCCAGTAACCTGTTCTGTTGTGCACATACTGTAGCACTTCCTCTCGTTTAATAATCTGTTATGTCCACCTGCGTTTTGGACATGTGATGTCTCGGTTTCTCAGCTGGTACTTATTCATCTATAGTAGTAATTATGTAGTTATCTGAACTGTCTCTCCCTCTCTCTTTGTGTCTGCCCAGCTGATGATGTTCGTGCAGAAGCTGATCACCAACAGGAAGGTGCAGGAGCAGCAGCTGGCCATGGCTAACCAGGCCAACTACCTGAACCAGCTTGCCCTGCAGAACGGCATGATGGGGGGCAGCGGGCTCAGCCAGATGGAGCTGCTGGGGCTTTACCAGCAGCTCCACGGCCTGGGCAAAAATCCCGGGCCCTCCAAGGGCCTGTAGGTCAGAGGGACTTCTTCCTCAACACCCCCCCCCCCCACCCACTCAGCTAGCCGGCTCCCAGTGGCCCAGTCAGAGCGAGGCCCAGTTCTCTGTAACAAACACACTGTGAGACCGCTCAAAGCAAACTGGTCCACCAATCAGAGGGTGGAGCAGTTTTGAGACTAGGCTGCTGTCCACTGGGGCCTCAAGTGGGATAGACTCTCGGTTCTTTATTATGTAGTTCACTGAGAGAAGGTGGAAATATGATGTATAAATGACTGTGTGAAAGGAGTCCATTAGGAATTTCAACAGAAAAAAAAAATGTATATACCGCCTTAATGTTATTCAAGTTCTATATCTTCATTTTTCATGTATTTAAAGACAAAAAAAGTTTTACCCCCAATGCTTTTATGCATTGTATTGTTCTCCCCTTAAAAGAGGGTTTCCTTATTATTTAAACTCAGTTTTTATACTGTTTTAAATGCCTAACTAAGACCTGAGTGGGACCAGTGTTGTTGGTGACAGGACTCTATGATGTAAAGCTCTAACACGATTAGCCCCGGTAGATTCCTTCACCAATATCTGGCAAAGCAGACAGCTGATGGTGCTGCTACGTCCTGCTCTTTTTGGGAGATAGAAGTTAATTGATAAGTCAACAAAAAAAGTAAAAAAAAAAAAAATAACAATAATAAAAAAAAAAATATAAGGCCTTATATTCATTTCCTAAAAAAAGCTCTGTAAAGTTCTGAGATTTGAGATTTGTTGAGAATCTTTTCTATTATGCTTTTAAGTGTTTACATTAGTTGTCGCTGAACATGGTAATGGAATGCTTGTGTTGTTCAAAAAACTGCCTGCCGGTTCCTACGAACTTTTTTTGTAACATTCATTCTCATTGTCACGTGTTGTCTAGCATAGCACCGTACGTCCTGTTCATTGTTTATGTTCCACTTGTGTTGATCTCAAAAAGCTTGGGGTGAGCGAGCGGGGTCTCACAAAGCACAAACCAGTTCAGCCGGGCGTCACAGGGCCCAAAACTTTTTTTTTTCCCCCCTTTGCTTGTCTGTCAAAGTTTCAGTCGTGTGTTCCACAGTGGTTTTGATAGAGTAAAGACTGGAAATCTTATTATGTCTGGCTGATCTGCGCATTCTGCTTTGTGAGAAATGCCTTCTGGACACTGTAGTCTCACCAGGCAGGCCCCCGGACTACCTGTATTCTTTGGCACATTTTTGCTTCTAAATGCTTAAACTGGTGTAGCTGTTAATCCTGAGAAATATGTACATTTCTCATGAAGAGAAGCCTGTTGTCTCTAGTTGGCTCCTGTGTTTGCACAAGGTGTATTTCATAAATGTAGAGAAACTTTTTTTTTTTTTTTTGGCCCTCCTCAAGAATGTTCTTATGTTAGCAAATACACCAACATTATTTGCCATGAATCTGATCTGCTATTATCTTGATAAGTATTTAATATAACATTTAATAAAGTGACCAAAATGATGAGCAACTCTTGTGTTTGAGTCATTTGTTTTCCAGGACTGAAATGATTTATAGTGCATTCCTTTGCGCTGACTGAACTTATAAAAAGGGGAAGTTGGTTACAGATTTGGTCATTCTGGTTAGCCTCTTATTGTTGTAGGTTCTTCAGAAACATTTTATTCTTCACCGGAGAGAGAACATTTCTGAAGCTTGACCGATGGGAATTCTTTGAAGTTTAAACCAATATTTATGGTCTAAAAATTCTCCTACAAAAATATTTGCTGGTATTTTGACGGGCATTTTCATTAGACAGTTTACAAATAAATGACCGCAGAGCGATGAAAGAAAGATCCTTACTTGAAACACCGAAGTTCGTCTTCAGTATCTAAAGTCCGTCGGCCACCAGAACAAGTTCTTATCGTAGATCAAATTTGGTTAAAGAATAATAGCCGAGATGTGTCAAGTGGAGAATTTGTACAGCAGACTTTTAAAAGTTGAAATTTTCTGTCCTCTGAAGGACGATCTAACATAGTTTCTAAATGAGCTCAATATATATTTGCTGTTTCTGGGCTGCACTTAGTGGCCAACATATACACCATTTCTAACATCTTGTCATGACTCATAATCTGTCAGGCTGCTTAAGGTTGCACAGTTTTCATCCAGGTTCTGTTTCAATAGGATACACCTTTTTGCTTTTCTTGCCAAGAGTTGAGATTGATGCCACTTATATCTGTCTGGTAAATATGAAGATACACCCAGCAGCCTAGCCTAGCTTAGCATTAAGACGAGAAACAGCTGTGTCCAAAGGGAAAAAAACTTCCTGGTTTGCTAGACAACCAGTGGAGACTCTGAGCCCGACCAAGAACTGCATAATCCAACGTAAAAACAAGTCGTGACCTGTTGACTGACTTGCGAACTTTTAAAGTTTACTTAACCTTTGAACAGAGCGAGGCTAGCCGTTTCCCCCTGCTTCCAGTCTTTATGCTAAGCTAAGCTTGCTGCTTCCTGGCTCCAGCCTCCTATTTCCCGTAGAGATATGAGAGTATTATCGATCTTCTTATCTTATCCTCAGCATAAAAAAATGTAAGTGTATTTCCCCAAATTTCAGAGTTATTCCATTAGCAGTTGGAAGGCAGATAGCTGATACATCCTGATGTAGTGTCCCTGTGTTTCACACCCACAGCACTAAGTGCCTTTTGTCCCACTCTCTCTTCTCCCTTCAATCTTTCATCTATTTTTCCCTCTCCCGGTATTGTTTTCATTTCTCAGTCTGCCAGGGTTTTCCCCTGCATGTCTTTGACTTTTCCATTCCCTCCCCCAGGGGAGCTTGCTCTCACAGCTTACAGATATCTGCCAGTGGAGAAACATTACAACTATTGCAGATGTTGAAATGTTGATCCCATCCCCTCTCAGCCCCAGATTACCACCACTCCAGGTTTGCGGCACATCCCTGCTGGTTCTCTGTGCAGCAGGCAGCTGTTTCTGTCCATTGAAAAGGCCTGAACTATAGTGGAGTCTGTGAGGCCCCCCTCCAATGAACAACCAATCACTGCTCTAAATCCATGCTGATGTGTAAAGCCAATTAGGAGTCGGGATCCAGTTGCATAAGGAATCTGATTTTGTACGGTGGATGTAGGCTGACTAAGACCTTGTGGAGACAGAGAGGGTCTGTGCACATTACTTGGTAAAGGGTTTATGAGGGCAAATTGGCGTGAGCTTGTATTGGTGCTCTCCTCTGGGAAAAAATCTGCTGTATCTTTTTACCTCATTTTCTCTCCGTCTTTTGGACAGCGGGACAAAATGCCATGCGGTCACTGCTTTAAAAGTCATCACGTTTGAGGTATTAAATAATGATGAGTATGCTGCATAAAAAAATGGTCTCAGCGCAGTTATCTTGCATTAGCAAAGCCCGAAACAAAGCTACTTTTTAATGTTGCTAAGGCAGGTCAGTTCATAAGCACGTGGCGCTGGAAGAAAGGTTGGTATCAGCAAAGTCATTGGGGTTCATCCTCCGGGGATCACGAACGTCTCTATGTAACTTCACAGTGAGTCATGCAACATTTGTTGAGATATTTCATTGTCTGATCGACCGGTTGATGAAAACAAAAGGAAAGAAACATTCACATAGATTCTATATCTGGTTTTAATTGGTACATCACATTTTTATCCAAGCAAAAATAGTCTCTCACAATGAGTTCTCGATAGCAGGACAATTTTATTGTCATGTTCATTGCAGTTTTTTGTTGTTGTTGTTTTTTTTGGTATTTTGGGGGGTGTAATTTCAGTAGAATCTACAGTCCAGATAACTTCAAGTTCATTACAAAATAAAGTCTTTGCAATAAATAAATATATAGATTTATATTTTTACTTTATATGTAGAAAATAAATATATTGTACATCTCATAAATAGGATCACCCATATGTACACCTCAGCTGCTTGCATTTTTAATAATGTTCCCGACACTCTGAACATTACAAGTCACCATCCTTTAAAAAAAAAAAACCCACATCGCTTATACTTTACAACCACAGTCAGAGAAGTGCTTCTGTCCCGAGCTTAATCACTTGTTTTGCATACAACTCCTACAGGACTCTGCTTGATATTTTATTTAAATGTGATGAATGAGATCATTAGACTCAGATGATTACATGGGAGAACAAGCGAGCCTACAGCTGGGACTGGGGATGTGCAGTAAGTGCTCTTCCATCTATCTCAAATTCATCTGAGACATTTTTATTCCCCATCTTTCATCCTTTCTTTTGGAGACAACTTAATAAAACTCCAGTTCTGCCTCGCGCTCGCACTCACCTTACAGACTCTTTAGTACCTGACTATCCCAACCTGTCACCTCACATGCATGTAGCAAATCGTTTGCGTATTTCTGACCCTTCCTCTGCTGTCTCTCTCTCTCTCTCTCTCTCTCTCTATGTGGAATGTGCCCTTTCTTACATTTACCATGACCGTGTACAGTGCATGACAAATGCACAATGTGACATCTGCAGTGCTTTCCGTCATTTAAAGCTCCCGAAAGTCTCTTCTTGGTGTCCTCATTAGTCGACCATTCGTTTATTTATTTTTTTACACACCAGCTTAGTGCTACGCAAAAAACGCCAAGATCCACGACTCCGCTTGTCGCTGCACGTCGCTTCAGTATCTACGCGTTTAAGTGGTTTACTGAGAAAACATGGCACCTGATTGGATCGTCCTGATCGCCCTCACAGCTGGGTGATCGTGCCTCAACTGTCCATCTCCACAGTGGTTTTACAAGATCACTCCCCCTCCTCCGTCTCCTTAAGGTCACAAGGCCGCTGCAGAGGCAAAGAAGTGACGTCCGGGGACATGCACAATGTTTATGTCAGTGCTGTGACGTGCTTATTGGTGGGCTGAGGTGCAGGCAAAGTGACCTCAGGGGGAGGTGAGAGTGAAGAGTTCTGTACCAGGTCCAAATTATCCACAACACCCTCTCTCTCCTCTTCTTTTATTTCTATTCCTCCTACTGTAACCAGTTCTCCCAGTGTAAGCACTGGTCACCTGTACTGGAATAAGTCCCTGTACGCCTGCGGGATCTTTTCAATCTCCACCGGCCTGGGTAAGAAGTGGGTGAGTTTCTGGTGCTTTTTAGTCCTGCCGCCCTCCCTGGGCGAGCCGTCCTTGTTTAAGGCCACGTAGTAGAAGCGTCCCGTGTCCGTGTGCTTGTACAGAGTTGAAGCATAGGTGTTGTACCAGTTCTCCTCAAACTGCTCCCTGAACACACATTCTGCTGTCAGCTTCTTCTGCAGGAGAGAAAACAACAGATTAGTCATGCACTAAAATCCAGCTCGCACAGCACTGAGGAAGTGAGGAAATGTACGAATGCAGCCGAGATGAAGATGGATGATCCCACTTTGCATGCAGATTCCACTCTT
Source organism: Nibea coibor (assembly GCA_023373845.1). Lineage (NCBI taxonomy): Eukaryota > Metazoa > Chordata > Actinopteri > Sciaenidae > Nibea > Nibea coibor. The sequence goes on along the minus strand of CM041739.1, from coordinate 10,753,683 downwards.
CCTGGTGTACTGGTGTACATGTATCATTATCATGATCCTGAACTTTGCTTGGAAGCTGATATGAACCAGCGCAAACTCATCTAGGCAGTTGCTCATTATGACAAAAGAGGGGAAGTCATTACGAGCTGCTCTTCACTTGACGCCCCGCGCTCAACTCCTTGGACCTGTTAACCTCTCGCTGTACACAGAGAATTATTTCCCTCCCTGTGATGCAGAAAGGAACAGCGAGCAGGCGTAATAACTTCCCTCGCTCTCTCGCACAGCAGCTCCCAGAGCCTCGGTCTTCACTGACAGCGCAGCATGAGCGATGGCTGCGGGTTCAGCAGGTGAGAGTCTGCTGGCTGAGTGAGTGTGTGAGAACAATAAGAAACATCAAACCAGTCATTCATGCAGCGGCTCTGCAAGAGGGATATCACCGAGGACCAGGGGCCAAATGTGGACCACTTTTTTTGAGGATGTCCCGAAGAGTCCCTCTCTCTTTCCTCTCTTCCTGGCTAAGCCGACGCGGCTTCACTACACAGTGATCAGTCGGTCTCTTGCCTTTAATAACACACGTTATAGCTCTTGCGAGTGTTTGTGTGAAAGCCTCCGTTTTTTATTCCAGCAGCAATTTTGTTGATTGGCTGTCAGGCTCTGCTTGGCTGCGGCTGTGTGGTGAAGCTGTTGTCTGTAAACACAGCCCTGAGGGCACATGACTGGGCCAGCTCCATCCTAATACACACACACACACACTCAACACAGACACACACTCAACACACACAAAAACCTCATCAGATCAAAAGCTCGTCAAGGTCTGGTGGTTGTGGGACGGAAGCACTCATCTACCTGTTGCTCCCCCACCTCTCTCCACCTCCTGGCCTCTCAGCCTCAGACAGACGTGTCTACATCGCTCCCTCTGTCAGTCAGGTGACTCAGTCAGGTGTGCTTTTACCCCTAGCCCCCCACAAATCACTGCCTTTTGCCATCACCCGCCCCTTCCCCCCCAGGGTCAAAGCTCCGGGATGCCAGACTCTGATAGCATGCAGTAACAATATCTGCACTTTCAACACAATGGCCGCGCTTAAAAGTAGCCTCTGTTCGAAATGTTCAGAGCCAGAGGGAGTCAGAGCCCTGAGAGGCCCTCAGGTAGTGCCCTGGGACACCTGATACAGGTAACCCTCACATACTTCCCCTTCATTGTCTTTATCTCTTCCCTTTCCTCTCTGTCTCCAGATAGCAACCACACGCGAGAGACAAAGTCAGCCAGGATGAAAAAGATTTTCTCTACATGGTACATTTACTGCGGGAAAGCACGGCATATTTCTTCTATATTTAACGCTGCAGTCCAAACTTGAGAGCAGCTGTACACAGAGAGGTAATCTCCACCAAATTCATCCACACCACGCACCCAGACTGACTCCAAACTTTCCTGTCTCCACTTTGGGAAAATATGTAAATATTTCTGCATATCTCAAAAGTGAATGAAGAGGTCGGTGCGCTCCCTAAACGCTGCAAAACCGACGTTTCCTCGAATCTCTTCACATGGAAAAGCAAGTTTTCTTTTGTCTTATTTTTCTTTGCTACTGCTGCCGTCGGTTTTGGCCATCATCATTTGTTGGATCCGCTGTCTTTATTACCACACTGAAGGGAAGCAGCAGGCGACGGAAGTATGCGACAGAGTGTGAGACTCTGTAAAAGAAACACGCTTGTTTTGTCTCACTGTGGTTTTCCCATCTGCCACGTTTGGGAACCTTGATAACTCTCAGATTGCTCCTGGAAACGGACTTTTGAGAGCTCGTATTGTAAAACTGTGTATTCTACAACGCAAATCACGTGTATCAAGTGCCAGATTGGTTGTGAATGAGACTCTGGGCTGCATGGCGAGGGCGGGGTTGTGAATGAAAGGTGTTTGTGTCGTTGTTGTTGTTGTTGTTGTTTTGTTTGACTCACCGACCCATAGAGCTCTCCTTTCTCATTCATGCCGAGGTAGAGTCCGGCGTCCACCCCTCTGATGCTGACCAGACCCACTGCCAGACTGATGAACTCCAGGATACCTGAGGTCAAACAATGCACACACACACACACACACACACAGGCACACAGGCACACAGGCACACAATGCACAGAAACCAGTGAGTAAAGCACGCAAACACACACACGGCAACAAGTGGCCTCCATTTATACGACCAGTTTGAATATTATGCACCAGTTTTGGGGGCTGGGGGGGGGTGAAAGTTTTATTACTGTTTGGTTCACACAGTCATCTTGTGTCCTGCAATGCACCCTTCTTGCATCACCAATCCACATTTGAATAATTGCAGTTTTAAGGCTTTAAATAACCCCCCCCCCCTCCTCCTCCTCCTCCATTGATTACAGCACAGGATGGATGGATGGACTGGATGACAGCACCAGATGAACATTTCTTTGATTGCTTTTTTTAGTCCGCTCTGAGGAACATACATCACTCATTTAATCATAGTAGGTTGCGGTGTCTATAAATGCCTTCATCCTGGCTTTGGAACTTCCCAACTAGCTACTAATACAGACCGAGAAGTGACTTTTATGAAGCCGAGATGTGGCTAAGTTGTTTTGTGGGGCTGCTGAGTCACAGGAAGTTACAGTAAAGTGAACATGCACTTCAAAGGCAGGGAAACAACCGGTAAAATTAAAAGCTATTGGCTGTTGTGATGCAGAGGGGGGTTAGTCAGAGAGGATCCAGCTGGATGTGCTGACTGGCAAAGAGGCCAGCTTTACAGCCACCTGGTCCCCATCTCCCCGACCTCATCCGATGCCAGAGGATGACAGAGAACATCCCTCTAATTTTTAGCGGGGTGAAGAGTGTGTTTCATATCCCTCTAATCAGATCCATGTCTCCCCCCCTTACAGCTCTGACAAAAGAGACCTTGCATTTAAAAAAAAAAAAAAAAAAAGCTAAGTGAAGCCAGAAACAAACACGCGGACCACCCATCCCTGTAAACCGGCTTGTTTTTTGGCTGAAATCATGAACATTAAACCTTCCCTGAATTCCGCAGTGGTCATGCTTTAATTTCGTGTTATTCCGCTCTGTGGTGAGCCGGTCTGCACCTGTGTGTGCGTGTGTGTGAGTGTGTGTGTGTGTGTGAGTGTGAGAGAGAGAGAGAGAGAGAGACTACTGCGTGGATATGAGGCGCAAGACATGTGCGTATCTGCCCTCTGACCTCATTTGTTTATCGTATTCTCTGTCTTCCCTCCCCGCGAGCCGCACCTCGCTCCATTTACACTGGTAATGGCACCAAACCTCCAGGACGCATTTATATTATTAAGCGTCCTGGTTGCACGAGCTGCTTGTTTGCGGCTTTGAGTAGAGACACCTGCCCCCCCCCCCCCCCACGCGCAGCGGGGATTGCACAGCAAAAAAAGGTGTGCGTGCGTGTGTGTCTGCGTGTGTTTGTGTGTGCGCCAGGTGACAGTGACGCACGAGTGTGTAGTCACTGGGGATGTGCGGCAGGAAAAAAAAAGCCTCTTAATTAAACTCACCCAGCTTCAGAGTGGAGGAAAATGACCTAAATTGGTTGAACAATATATAAAACATGAGCGTAAATAAATAAAAACTTTGGAATATCTGTGTGTGCTTCCCTCTCTCGTGGTCAAATCGTGCGTAAAATAAGTTGTTTCTGTCTTTTGAAATAGATTATAAAACGCAACCTTCAGTGTTCCTCATTTAAAAAGTTGAATGTTAAAGAAATATCCTCACCAAATCTGCTGTGGTCCTGTCTCGTCCCATACACGGTCCCATTGGGGAATATCTCCAGCTGAAAGCCGGTCCTGCAGTAGAGCTGCCGCCGCCTCAGGATCCCTTTGAGGTGCCCGAAATCCGTCGGCGACCCCCGCTGCAGCCTCCCTTCAATCTGCCCCAGTCGCTCATTCAAGCCCACTGGAGACTCCGGCAGAGGCATATTCCCGAGTGCAGGAAAGCTTTGTAAATCCAAGTCGATTGTCCCCAAAAAACTCCCCACCTCTGCCATTGTGTGCACAGCTGTCAAATTTAGCGACGGCATTTAAAAAATCTATCGGCGTCTCAAGCAGGGAAGAAAGTTTTAAACACGAGTCCAGTCCATGCACGCACAAAGTGTACCCAGCGCGCCGTGCTTCTCCAAAATCAGAGGCGTCCTTTCAGTTTATTGATCGTCCTTTGCTATATTCATCAGTTTGATATCTCTGTTTATCAGATGGAAAGACTCTATTATATACATGCTCCCCACGCATTCTCACATTGGATATTCAAACACAAGCCACGCCTGGCTGGCATCCCTTCTTACGCGCATCAGTTTCCTTACTGAATATGTACTTTCAGTCCAACTTTTTTTTTCTTCTCTCTCTCTCTCTCTCTCTCTCTCTCTCTCTCTCTCTCTCTTTTTACCACTGATGATGATGCCGCTGTCTGTCTGCTCTCTCAGAAAGCTGTACCTATCGTCCGACCGAGCAGCTCCAAGAAGTCTCCTCTCAGAGCAGATCCTGCGCTCCCGGTTGCCGTCCGGGGCTGTCTGATAAAACCACATCGCCTATCCAGGGGCAGGGAACTCTGGCAACAGTTTGCGGTGCATTAAAATGCGACACAGATGCGGAGGGGAAGACCATCATTGTTCAAACGCAAATGGAAGCTGACACAAATGCGCAAATCTATCATAAACTGGAACAACCACTCCACCACAAAGGGAATCCATAATTTACTCATTTTTTTTTTGTGGGTCACACCATATTCTCCTGGAAACATGAAGAAGCAGAAGAAAAAACCACAAAGCATCAAGCGAAAGTCCCCCCCCCCCCTCCTGCTCCCCACAAGATTATCAAAATAACCTGTGCATAATCTCAGAGCAATCCAACCTCCTGCACAAGTGTCAGTGCCAACCACTGCAGTTGGACGTTTTCATGAGAGCATTTTCTCCACCTCCTCGTTGGAAGCAGGTGCTTCCTCGCCCCTCTGCACAACGTTTGCAATGTGCTCCAGCAAACCAGCAGCTTAACCACTAGTACTGCTGGCAAGGCAAGGAAGAAGAAGAAGAAGAAGGAGAAGAAAAAATCCAAACGGTGATGACGTGTAGCATCAAATCTGACTGGTGCAGAGTGTGTATGAACTTTTAGAGAGCTTCTTTGATAAAAAAAAAGAAAAAGAAGTGCCAACATTAATCCTCCAAAATGTTGTTTTCCCAATGTTATATCCGAATAAGCCGCTTCTCCACAAAACCTCTGCTGCTTAGTAATTATGTAACTACATAAAAAGGGGGGTAAGCACCACACACTGTGAAAAAGAAAGATATAGACAGGTGTATATTTAACTACTTTACTGCCATTATTTTAACTTTTAAGATATATATTTTTTAAAAGATGATCACATGGTTTGCATGAAAAATCATCTGAACAGCTGTCAGATAAATATAGTGGAGTGAAAAGTAAGACACTTCCCTTTGGATTGAAGTGGAGTAAAGTACCTGAAGAGTGCTGCTCGCGTCCATTGCTGGAGTAGACATACTTAGTTACTTCACATTTCTACCTCCCCGTGCAAGATGAAACCAGCGTACCTCCACTGATGTCAAAGATTTTGACATTTCAGGTGCACGGTGTGCTGTGCCATCATGCACATGAAAGAGAACGCAGAGAAAGCCGCAACAGGAATAATGAGTAATAGGTGTAATTTATGATTGAATGGGGATTTTGGATCTCTTCCGTGCACAATGGGGCAACAGGTCCAAACTTGTGGCTTTGCAGCAAAAAGAAAGAAAGAATGAAAGAAAGAAAGAAAGAAAGAAAGAAAGAAAGAAAGAAAGAAACGCAGCTGTTTAGTGAAGACTTTATTTCTGTGTGAGGATCGAAATGAAAACAAACTCCAGGAGTGTTTTAATTAGTTCACTGTTCTTGAGATATCAGTGACAGCGGGATGGGAGGGAGGGGAGGGCGTGATTACATCAATAACACTGTTTAACTATTAGGCATGTTATTTTAGACCTCCTTCAAGCTGTTTTCGGAAACCCCCGTCCTGAGGGGGAGTTCTCACCTCAGAGCTGCTCATCTCAAGCAGCAGCAGCAGCAGCAGCAGCAGCCTCCCTGTAGAGAAATGGGATTTATGACAGGGTCTGGCTCCCATGTATGGTGACAAATAGTATGTTAAAATTACGAAAACTATGTATGATTGTTTTGATGTCACTGCCTGGCTTTGATGAATTTCTTGGCTTCTTGTTTTTTGGCTAATTCATCAACTTTTGTGGTGGTGGTGGTGCAATCTATTTTGAAGCAGATGTGACTGGCTTTCAGAGGTCCTCCGAGTGGGATACAGTATGATTGACCCTCCAAAGCACGCAGGCCTTTTTCACTGCTACTAATTATGCCACTATAAATCTTGTGGGTGTGTCATGGCTGCATTGAAGTCAGAGGAGGGACAGTGGCTTTCAGCTGGTGCGGGATATGAAAGGTGGTGGGGGTGATGAATGCCCATGGGCCTCCGCTTGATGAATTGGGCAAGGGGTTGACGAGGAGTCAGCGATGGTCAGGCTTTGTGCGAACAGACACCAGGGCCCTCGCTGCAGAACAGGATGAAAGGAGGATTCGTCTCAGCTAAAAGGGTCGAAGGAGAGGGATTAAAGAAAAGGCAGAAGGGGAGAAAGAGAGAAAGAGATTGAGCAAGTGTACAGAGTAATAGAAAATTAAAAGGAAACACCCAGCCCCCTTTTCTTCCCTCCTCAAGAGCATGTTCTGACTTTTACTCACTGTCCATCTCCTGTGCACAAAACCCAGATCAATCTTAAAGGCTATTAAGTGTTTGAATAAAAATCTAGAGGTGGTAAATTTTGATTTCATTTTTTTGGTAGCTATTAGAGCTACATCTGTTGCTGGTCAGCTATATTTTATAGTTGACATGGCAGATTTATGGCTGCAGACGCACACACACACTCACACACACACACAGAGAAAATCCAGAGTTAAAATGTTCCCATATGCTGAGAACCTGCAGAGGATATAGAAATGAAGATAATGATCTCAAGTGCATGGCTGCAGCTTTGAAGTTGCTCTCCCATGAGTCACAGCGGGAGAGCCCAAATTGAAAATGAAGTTACACTTGCAGCTAGAATTAGGGGATAATAAGTGCCTCACCTGTTTATTTGGATTAGACAAACTTCACATGTATCCTCTTCAGAGGAGTGTGCAAAGGTCTGCACGGTGTGTTGCACACACTGAGAGGTGCTTGTCTGTATTTCGCAGCTGAGTTGTTGTTGAAGTCAAAGAAATGCTTCAACGTTTTGGGGAAATACGCTCTCTCGCCAAAAGTTAGATGAGACGATAAATATGAAGCTCGAGCCAGAGGTCGGTTAGCCTAGCTTAGCACAAAGACTGGAAACGAGGGGAAACAGCTAGCCTGGCTCTGTCAGAAGGTAATAAAATCTTCGTACCAGCATCTTTAAAGCTCGTTGATTAGATGTGTCATACCTCATCACACAAAAATAACTCTCCTGGACTTGTTGCCAGATAATCAGCGGAGGCTCCAAGAAGTTTTTAGACTCAGACAAGAAATAGTCTGGCACATGACTTGACTGTAAAACAGAAAATTGTCATTTTTACACTTGATTTTTGAACAGATTAAATAACTAAGATATATTAATTTGGAATTTATATTAATTAATATATATTAATATATTAATTTGTCAAGCTAAGCTAACCAGCTGCTGGCTATAGTTTCAGGTTTGATGGGCAGATTTAATGATTAATATGTTTAACGCGTCCTTTAACCGTGCTCTGTAATTTTGTCTGTGTAAATTCATCCACAGATGCTCAAAGAACTGATGTCCTGCATGCAAAGACACACACTTTCCTCTCATACTGGTTATAGTGGAGCCAGTTGCAGCCTCCGTCTCCCGTGATGGATGCCCAGTTTAGACGAAGGCCTCCTGCTGCTCCCGATGGCTCACACGTAATCATCAGACCCGGGATCGGGTTCCTCGAACCCCTCTTAACCTCAGCCAAGTGAGGGCACGAAAAAAAAATGGCTGACTCAATGTCAGTGGCTATTAGGAATCAGACTGTGTATCTCATACCGCCCGGTTAACAAGGCCACTAAAGGGGTCAAACTCCTGCGTCTGCAGGCTGGGAAAAGCAGCACAACAGAGAGTAAGGGCTGTTGAGTGTAGCTGCAGAGCTGAGCTACAAACTCCCAGAGAGAGAGGGAGAGGGAGAGAGAGAGAGAGAGAGGAGAGAAAGGACATCATCTGTTCTTATTTTACCTTTTGTCAAGCAGCATGTGGAAAATGATCTTCACTGTGAGTTATTTGCAGAGCTGGATTCCGTGTTATTTCATTCCCTAGCAGAGACATAACAGAGAGGGTCTCCTCTTTCACGCAGGTGGTCCTTCGGCCTTGTTCAAGGGCGCTGTGTGCGCTGGGGCAGGGGTGGGAGGGTACGTTGAAGGGGGCGGGTGGGTGGGTGGGGGGGGGGACACACACAGACAGATGCATGCGAATTTAGGTAATGGTGTAACATTTCAGCGCCTGCTTTCCTTGGCCGCCCCATGTAAAGATAGTGTTAATTAATTTGTTTGCTTTGCTTTCAAGCACTAACGAATGGAGCCCTCCAGGTTTTGAGAAGCCACTAGTATGCAAGGAACACAGTCTAAAACCAACATTTGTTGTACAAATTGCTTGCATGTGTTCTTGGGAGAAGGAAAAAGATCCTTGTCATGACACACCAACAGAGATGTCCCACATTTTTTTTTTTTTTTTAACTCAATGGGAAAAGCTTGGTAGGAATATTTTAAGTGTGTCTCCAAGATTTTGGTTTAGCAGTTAATTATCCGTACTCCAAACTTGTGGTTTTACTGTTTTCATCAGACGGCTGACTTGAATATAAACTGGAACACTAAATACTGTATTTCACGGTGCAAACTTTCTACTTATCCGTAATATAAATAAGGTTTTTAGACTTTTTACTCGCTGATTCTTCTGGTTAATGTCACAGCCACTTATTCATCAATGAATGGACATCTTGAGGCTTTCACAGGCAGTGACGCTGGATAATTAGTCTCATTAATTGCAGTCTCACATTAGTATCTACCCCTGCTTCCTGAATGACTAAGGAGCCTTCGCTATCTGAGCGATGTTCCACCTGTCCATCCCCGCCGATGACTGAGGTGCGGTGTAATAACATCAATAACAGCCCTGACTTGTGTTTCTCAGCTCTGCAGGCCTGCGGTCTGACGTTAGAGAGTGTATATGCGTGATCATGATCCTGTCTGATGAGGGAACAGGCCCTCAGAGCGAGACTATTATTCTTACAACAACACAGAGCAGGAATCTACCCTCAAACAGATGTTAGGAGCCCTTTGTAGAGCCTTTGGCACCGAGCCCAACCCTACCTATCTGCACAGCTATTTACATGGCAATCCAGCTGCTCAGTCTCTCTTTTTCTTCTTCTTCTCTCTCTTTCTTCCTCCCCTCCCTTGTTTTTGCCCCTAACTCTGCCTGTGTCTATACATTTACACCCCCCCACCACCACCACCATCACCGCCGCCGCCGCCGCCCTCCTCTTCTCCCCTCACTGTTTGAAATCAAATACCCGCTCTCATATAAACTTTGATCAATCAAACGTACTAATTTGTTTAGCTGAGGAGACAGTGACATACTGATGCAGGTCCAGTTACACCGAAATGAAAAAGGCCAGGCGTCCCGTATCTCAGAATATCTCGGTGCTGACACAAACCTTACCCCACACTTTATATTTAGTCAATCCCCTTTCACAGAAAGGCCAAATATATCCCAAAAATTTTTACCTGCTACCCTGACTTATTGTCCCCTCTAGTCCAAGCAGATGTGGGAGTGAAGGATTTATAATGATAACCATTCCTGGAATCAGGGTTTATATTTGCTTTCTTACTAATCTTGTGAGGTGATATAAAATGCTTTGCACTTCTATTTTAGCCAGCGTAGACTTTGGTATGTGCATACCTAGAATGAAGTTATTTATTTAATTTTATTTAACTCATCTATCAAGTTCAGAGTGCTTAAGGGACCGGACAGGAATTAGTAGAGTGGGCAGATGAGCTTGAAACTTGTGTTTCTCTTCTCTTTCTTCTCCCCAGCATTCATACATCTTTCTTTGATCCTGACCCCTTGGATCAGAGAAAAATTGCAAAAAACATTCCTTAAGATCAAAGGGTAATATAACATTACAAAGTGGTACTGTTGTTTTCACCATTAATAACTAAAGGTGCGTTAGAAACTGAAGATAACTCACGTTGAGCTTAATATTTGAGAGGAACAATAACCCTAAAGCTAGCCACAAATTGCCAGGATGATGGGGAATAATGCCCCTCTATGGCTCATGGTGCATTAAAAAAATAAACCTCACAAACGAGGATTAAAATCTAATTTAAATCTGGCAAAAATACCTAACTGTCCCCCTTTCTGACCCCTAAAAATTGTTGTACAGTCCCTGAGAACAGAGTCAAACTGTGTGGACAGCATTTATCCATCCACTAATTTAGGACAAATCCCTGAATGTGTAGCCTGTGTGTGTGGTTCTGACATTAAAGTGCATTATTCTCATTTTCATAATCCTTACGGCTTAATATAAGTCACAACGACTTAAATGATGCAAAACAGGACAGGGCTTTGGATCAGAGGATGGATCTGGTCCTCATTAGCAGACGGCTCAGTGGCAGCATTATCATAAGATGATAATTAGACAGGCAACCTTCATGCAAATGAAAGGAAATGAAATCAAAGCCCGTTGGGGCCCTGAAGCTGGCCGGCTCGTCAGTAGAGGGTGCTGATGTTTTCCCCTCTCAAAGCCCGGCCAACATCTCAGATTGCCTCAGAATCATGCAATGTCACGCTATGACAAATGGAGATACATTAGTTAATTAAAGTGTGGAGTTCAGAGCGGGGTGACGCAGATCGTCCTCCTTTTGCTTTCATTCTTAAACATTCCTCCGTGTCACGATGCAAAGGCAGAGCCCGGTCCAACTCGCTGACTCTCCTGGCGTGATTGGATGAGTTCTTTCTCAGTTTCTGTAATCAAGGCTGTTTCAGCTCCTGACGTAGTTTTGATGTTATTCTCCTCTCACTTGTTGACTTAAGTGAACACTCAGATCTGGTATATTAGCAGAGGTAATTTACTGTCCAGAGTGATTTACAGTTTGGGGTGATTGTGTGTGCCTGTGCATGTGAATGCTTAAAGCTTTAAGTTTACCAAATAGGATTAACAGAAGGCATGACTTTCGCGTGCTCACTGACATTAAACAGTTTCTCTAGCAGAGACATTTTAATTGACTTGAAGTGATTTTTGGCAAATGAGGAAACGACAAACTAACTAATGGGGGCAGCGAGTTCATTGTTGATGATTTGAATTGGGCGGCTAAAATGGAAAAGAAAGCACAGAAACCCACTGTTTTCATCTGAGGTCTTCAACATCTCCGTCTTTGATGTTATGGGGGCGAATAGTTGTTAGGTTGAGACAATCTCTCCGCTGCCAGAAACAAGGCTGGAGGCTGAGGCAGGTGCACCGCGTTCATCACATCCTGATGGAGAAGACTGAGGGCCAAGATGTTGTTCTCAACATATTGGAAGTGTTTGTTAACAGATGGAGACATGTGCTGGCAAACGTTACCTCACTTTGTCCAAAGAGACGGGAGAGAAAAGGGATGGGGTGGAAAGCAACGTTTAATTTCCAATGTCACGAAGGACACCGAGTTTAAAAAAGAAAGAAAGATAAGAAGGAAATCAATCAGTGTTTAATTTTAATATTTCCAAGTGCTGCAGTTTAAGGTAACGTATAGCAGTAAGAGGCCTCTTAATGCGGTTTGCGTTTTAACTGTCAATCTGTTCTGAGAGAAAATGGTCGAGACTTTGTTTATTCCCAGGTTTTGCCTATAATATCCAGCTGCAAATTGTGCAAAACCACAAGCAGGTTATGGATTTTCCCTCAGGAAATCTTTTTTTATCCAGCGTCTGTCATATTTTTCAAGCACGTCTTAGTCACATGTGTTCCTCCGCAGTCCACTCCTCTATCTGTGTTTGTATCACAGCTTTATTTCTCTTGTAAGGTCATGCAGCTACAGCTGGCATCAATATGGCAGGGCCTTTTTTTTTTTTTTTTTTCTTCTTCTGTCTGAGTCCAGCTCTGGAAAGTTATATTCATAGGGCTAATCAGTTTAAAAGATAATGAAAACAGAGATTGTTTACAGAGATTAGGCCCTTGGAAATGGAGTAATCAGTGCTTTGAAAGGGCACTGACAGCGGCGGGCTGGATTACTGTCTGTAGAAACGGAGCAACGCCGCTCTAACTCTCCATCTCTAACAAGCTCTCAGAGCCCTGATGTCATCACAGATAGAAGATAGAGTACCTTATCCTCCACTCCTCTCCATTTGCTCCTCTTTGCTGGAATGAAATTACTCAACGTTTAACAGATGGGGCACCTGTCAGCCAGATGTGTTTGAGTAATGAGCAAAGTGTAGAATGAAGTAAGCGTTTTGACGAAAATGTCCGCAGAAAAATTAATCACGGGCTTAATTTCTTCACCCCGTTTTTAATGTGCCGCATGAGTTACGTGGAAACGGGTTGATTTATTTCAGAGACGCTGGATTGCTAAACGACAGTCAGCAATTCAAATTATTTGTAGCATTTCACGCTCTCGGGCATATGGATTATATACTTTTGACAGCATTAGGTAGAAGCCAGCGATTGTGTTTATCCCTCTTGTGGGTCGGTTTTAATTTGTGTGCTTACATAGTGTTGTTTGTTGGCCGAGCCATTCGATCCAGTTCCCATTTTATTGATTGGAGAGACACATGGGGCCCCAGTTTAATTGGGGAGGGGTTCCCTCATAAGAGCTCACCCCAGAAAAAAACAACACATACACACACACACAAAAAGCCATGAAAGTAATGATCAGTATCTCAGATCTCATCCAGCGAAGAGGGGGGGGAACATATGTTAAGGATTTGGACTTAAACATGGTTGCCCACTTCACCAGCCAAACACAACTTGTATCCTTTCGCATACTGGGCGCACAGTGTGAGTACGTATGTAGCAACATGTCCTCAGAGAGAGAGACAGAGAGACAGAGAGGGAGAGAAAAAAAAGAGATCTGGGAGAGAGATAGATTCAGAGTTTGTGTCCAAGAAGATAGTGGGTGTGATGTGCCAGGACAAGAGGTAGAGCAGCTCGTTTTGGCTCAGGATTCGACTCAACATTTGGCTCTTCTCAAGCTCAACCCCCTGTTATTAAGAGAAAGAAGAGAGGGGCACCAGAACTACATTCCCACCTCCATCCTAGACATTTTTTTTTTTGCACCAGTATGTCTGAATATTTGCTGTAAACTCGGTGGCTTTGTTTGCTCTGTGACTGATCCGAAAAGACTTTAGGGAAGGGATTCTTCTGGAGACAAGAAGATGGGTGTGAATCTTTTGTCTCGGTCTGAGTCCACATTTGGCGACGAAGCGCTGTCAGTTGAGCAGCCCAGCGAGGCTAACCCCCAGCCCTCCGCCTCTGACCAATGGCTTTGGCATCCTCGGCTCTGGCACTGCAAACATCCTCGGGGAATCTTTATTCTGATCAGAATACAGGGCAGAAACCTCCTATAAAGTCCCACAATAAAGTGAAACAGAGACTTCACTGGAGAGGCGAAGGGGACAGATCACCATAAAAATGTCATTTGTCTTTGGGGATTCTACTTTTTACTGATCACACTGTCCTGTTTTTCCTACAAGATACCTCTCTGTACTCCAACAAAGAGCGAGGAATGGGCTTTTTTTCTCTGTTGGTGCTGCTGCTGTCACATTTTAAGCCATCTTAAGACTGATGTAAAGGTTTGGGTTTGTAAAGCACTGCATGTATTCCTGTGGTATCCATTAGTGTAATGCCGTTGTTTAGGAAATCTGGCCATTTGATTGTGGAGGAGACTCTGACAGTGTACTTGACAAACAGTCGGCTGATCCATTTCCTTCCCAAAGGGGAATGACAGGGGTCTGCCTTTGCTGCGAGCGGCCCCACTGTGCTCCTATAAGAGCTGAGAGTTGGGTGGTCTGTCCATCAACGGCAGATTTGGGGTTAGGCCTGAGAAAAGCAGCTCACCCATATCGGTTTCAAAGAGTGAAACCCAAAGCGCCGGCCGCTCTCTGCCCGCTGCAGCCTTATATGCACAAAGACACCTGTTGTTCGACTCCCATACAAAGGCTTAATCAATCTAGGTGTTTGCAGCCAAACAAACACAAATGCCATCTTGTATTCAGTTTGTTAAGTTTCACCTGATTAAAAAAATGTACATGTTTGTAGTTTTGCACTTGGCCATTCGCAGTGATTGGATAACGCCGCCAAAGCGCTGATTACACACAGTTTTTAATGTCAGGCCTCGGGCCTCGCAATATTGTGAAGCAATTTGAACCAGATATGATTTTCCATTCACTGTCGGCCTGCAACATGAATAAGACAGTAATGCAGTGCTAAGCTGTAGGTCGCTCGTAGTAAGGCAATAAATTTTCTGAGCGAGAGGAAACTTCGGCACTGCGGGACACCGGGATATACTCGCTGTCCTCAAACTCACAGGAACTTTGCACAACGTCCATAAAAAACGACTCTTCCAAAACGCACTGAGCAAGCTGAGCATGTGTTTAGGAATGCACATTTTTACGTGCTGAAAACACATATTTGACCACATATTGGTTGCATTTTTCTTGTAACGCACCGTTTAATTCACTTCAGCAAGCGAAGCCAAGCCGAGTTGATGTTTTCTTGTTGCTATTGTAAAGACACAACGGTGCTTGGTTCATGGCTACTTGTCCCTCTTACTTCTTACTTGTTATGAGAAATGACGTGCACAGTAATTTCATTGATTATCTTTGGACAACACTGGTTGATTTTGTTTCTTCTCAGGGGAACGGCGAGTAGGCGTCGCCAGCCTGTGTAGGCCAACGAAGAAATTCTTATTCAAGTCGAACAAAATGAAACCCAAGTTTGATAGTGTTTGGTTTAAAAATCAAACAGCATTAAATGCATAAAAACACCCATCAGTTTGGAGCATCTTTTAAGAGTTTGTTGAACTTTATAATTTGTCAGAACAGTTGGATATTTGTGTTTGAAAAATTGCTATTAAGTTTGCATCAGGCGAGCGTCTTTAGATGCCATTAGAGACGTTTATCCCAATAGCTGTGGTTAAACTTTGCGTTGTCCCCTTTCACACGGCACAGCAACAGTGGGAATTAGACACAAATGCAAGGAGAAATGACGGCATGGACACAGACTGTACGATACAAAAGTTTAAAGACTGTCAAAGGTAAAGCATCCGAGAACTTTGCATTTTTTGGTTATTATTATTAGAGTTAATTTAAAATAAGAAATCTCACTCCGCTGACTGCGTGTCTGATGCTATTTAATCCAGTAGCTAAACAGTGGACAATTAAGAGAGACTGAAGATTGTTGAGGAAAGATGGGATTGGTTTCTACCTAAATCTTTCCAGTAGAGGGGAGGCAGATATGAATAGCTGTGGTAATTTGATGAGGCGCTGCCTCTCTTTTGGGATCACACACTGAGAGGAGGCCTTGTTTACGTGCCAAATGGATTTATGGAATCAAATAGAAGTTTTCATTTCCTTGTTTGAGTCGACGTGCAGGGGATTAGAAGGGGAAAAATGTGGGCAAAGATAAAAGTAGTTATCAGACACACTGTGGCAGAACAAAGGCTCTTTGGTTTACCTGTCGGTTGTTCTGATTTTCCATTTTTGCTTTGAACAGTGTCTTTATAGAGCGCTGTCGGTGTGGAGCTGGAGTTTGGTTAGAGTCCAAGAGGATTTTTTTTTCCAACTTAAAGTTTAATTTAGTTTATGTATTTGCTCAGGTAACAAAACACAAAAAAACATAACATAGAATGATTTAAGGATTCAAAACTGAACTGAATAAAAAACGCAAAAACAAAATCTCTTAGAAATTAAGCTGCAAAATTAAAAGGTCAGTTCAAGTGCAATAAATCGTGAGCTCTGATTATAACTGATACACACACATATATACATATATATATATACCTATATATACACATACTGATGATTGCAACAGTAAAAAAAAAAAGTATGTTCTTTCTCTGCTCATGTTTGATATTTTTTAATCTGAAGCAAAGTTTGCGATCAACACGGTTGGATAAATTTAGCTACCAGCAGAACTTGACTACTAGTTTGCGCCATCAAATGTGGCATTAGCAGGCATCAGTCATTCAAGTTGACATTTTGGAAATACACCAAGAAGGTCAATACTAACCGCTTATCCTCATCAAGGTCGTTGGGGCTGGAGCTGATCCTGGCTGACATTGGGCGAGTGAGTGGTCCAGGTACACCTTAGACTTCAACGAGTTTCATGTGCAATTAACCAATTAAGCTAGGAGTAGAACGTGCAAACAGACAGAAAGAGGGTTCAAACCGAGGGTTCAGCCGGGGTTCAAACCAGGAACCTTCTTGCTGTGAGGTGACAGGTTGTGCAAACCACTGCATCACCGTGCCGCCCTTTCCACTTTGATATCTCTCTGTTAAATATAAGCTAAAGCCAGGCGATGACTTAGCTCGCGGTTTTACAAGAGCTTTTGTGCTGGACACTTTAATGCTTTGTTTTGTTTATGGATTAATGAGTTGAGATACAAGTGTGTTAATAATTAGTGAGCTTTGTTACCATCAAACAGAGCCAGGCTAGTTGTTGTTTCTAAAGCCAAGCCAAGCTAACTATACAGACGTGACGGTGGGATTAATCTTCTCATCTAACTCAGTGAGTGTATTTCCCGAAATGTCCAACTAGATGTGTGATTCTCGTGGACAAATATTTAAGACTGTTAAGTAATGGATGCCTGTTTTGAACAGCACTGCCTTCTTGGCCCCTTCTCCGTGTTTAAAGACTCTTGTTCACATCTTTAGTCTATTTTACGAGATTAGAGTTGGAATCAAACTCTCACTCTGACTGCCCTTTGTGGTTTCTGGGGGCACAGGTTCAAATCCGTCAGTGGGAAAAGACAGCAGTCATTTCCTTTGAACAGCTAGTCACACTCTAATTTAAGGCATACAGATGAAGTATGTTTTTTTCCCTGCTGTTTGTGCGTTTGAGTGTGTATATGTGCGCATATTTGCTTTTCCAAACTCAAAAAGGACACTTGAGTCCACAAGCAGTTTGGTCTCTCTCGTTTCACGTTCTGAACGTCTGACAACATCCCTCTTAAATCATCCACTGATATCATTTCGACTTCATTTGATGTTTCCAAAAAGTTAGAACAAATCAATATCACAGAGTACACAGCATTAAGTTGCTGCCAGCCACACCAGATTGGATATGAGTCTGAAACAGCAACTTTAAGGATAAAGTATGGAGCTATTTGTCATGGCATTGTGCGTATTTTGACTTTAAACATGTTCTTATTGGCTTTTGCGTGTGAGGCACAAGTGAGGTTATTAATTATCACAGTCTCTCAGCTCTAGTAAAGGCAACAGCTGCATTTCATAGAGGACTTGCAGGCAGCTTTGTATATAAAGAGAGGGACAGAAATAGACCTTTGTGCCTCAGTGTGATGTTTCTCACAAACTGACATTTCATCGGGGAGCTGAAGTGACTTGGAGAAAAACACGTTGATGAAGCACCTGACTGATTAAGTGATTCTTTCTTTACAAATTCATTTTGCATAACTTTTTTTTTTCCAACCAGAGACCAGTGTGTAACTGACCAAGAGTTTAATGGATAGAGTTTTTTTGTAAGTTTTTTTGTGCTTATGCACAGTCGGTGTGAGTCCCAGCAGGAAGACAGTGCAAACGTCTGCTGTGGACAGGGGCGGGAGAAAAATGTGTTTTATCCACATTAAAAAAAGTCCAACTAAAACAAGTCAGCATCTGTTGAAAGCAACATTTTGTAGAAATGTATATTTTTGCAATTTAGCGCCCCAAGTTTCAGAGTGTGTTTGTTATTATGATATTACTTATGAGAGTCAACAACACAAGACACAGCAGTGAGCTAATAGCACTTACTAGTTTTATTATATTTTTTTATTTTACAAAGCTCTCGCCAACTACTAAAAGTCAGTCCCAGATTTACTGTTGTCTGGCAGATTCTTGTCATGCCTCCTCTTCTTAGTTCCTCTGTCAGCGTCCCCTCTGCTTTTTTAGCTTTGTCATCGCTGCGCCATTTTGCATTGCCACGGCCTGGGGCTAACAAACTGAGCTAACATGAGCTAACAGCAACTGTAGTTCACAACAGTTCACCTCAGTGTCCGTCAGGAAACTCTAATGAGATCCAGTTTCACAAAAAAATCAGCAAAATAGTTGGCTGTGTGACTCGTACACGCAGAAAGTTACATAGTGCCGAATGACAGAAGCACCATTCACCTGATTACACGTCGGTCTAGCATGAACATGATTAATAGCCCATGATTGATGGTCCTTCAACGAGGTTTAAGGATGTGTAGGATTGCAATCCCATCGCTTCGCGCTCATTCCAAGCATGAAGGAGGAACTGTGGTGACCATAAAATGTGTGGAAAGCCCTATATAGAGCCAGTGTCTACAGGGCTACTGTAGAAACATGCCAGCCCAACATGGTGGACTCATTCTAACAATTATTATTTTTAGGTGTTGATACACTCATGAAAACATAGTTATGTATATTATAATCTCATTCTACCATATTCTCTAAATAGGTTGGAGTAACACTCTGTAACCGGTTGCAGCTTATCTTAGAGAAGATTAAGGAATTCCTCAGACTTTTGTTCCACTGTTTTTGGTTTGAAGCTAACAGATCTATTTAGATGTTGAGATATCGCTTTTATTACATCAACATGTGGTGAAATCTAAAGCCTGCCATGCCCCTTTACAGATGCCAAGCTGCAGATGGACAGTCACAGTCTGAGGGTTGGGAGTTAATGAACAGTCCGTTTGCAATAAAGAGAAGTATAGTGGGCGACTTAAACATGTTGTGGGAAACAGAGGAAATAGGCCTGGTTGTGTGGTAATAAGTACATTTCCTTCTGTTGGATACAGTATTAGGATGATGGAGACAGAACACACACAGCGGCAGCTTCTTCGGAAGATATGAGCATAACCTTTGAAGTGACTTGTGACAGTAGTTCATATATCTGGCGATGGTTTTGTCAGGTGGACAGCCGTCTATAAACACATTCCAGAGGTCCAGACATAAGACATTTTCCAGAGAAGGTGGAGAGCAGCGATGTTAAAATCTCAGGCTTGTTTAGGTTTTGCCGAGTGATCACTGCATTATGAAACTTTACATCTTTGACCCCGGGGTCTGGAAATGCCCACGTGGACACATGGCTTTTTCATTGTCCTCACAAAGAACGTCTATTGTCTGCCTGCTCTCTCTTTGTCTCAATCAGAGACTCTGACGCTGCTCTGCGGATGCACCTGGCCCATAAGGTTTCACTCATACGTCCTCCGCCTCGGAATATTAAAACGCTGACAAAAAGTTAAACTGAGTGGTACTGTCGTCTTTAAACAGACTGCTCTGTAGCGCAATATTAGGTGCTATTGTCCGGACAGGGTGACCAGTCAGTAAGATTTAAAAACAGCATGGTCTTTATTAGAGGTGGGGGGTGTGAATGTAAGATTATTTGAACTGGATGGGGCTGGGATGAGGGGGCGAGGTGTGGAAGAAGTCTGAAGGTGGCTCCGACTTTTGCTTTTAGTCTCAGATTTTTTGCGTAGGGGCACAGACTCGATGTGGATTGACCCAGTCATGAGCCTAACAGATGTGTCCCTCTCTCTGTTCCTCGTCCAGACTGCCATGGCAGTCGTTCAGTAATTCTCTGTCAGAGGTTCAGCGCAGGGAATACAGGTTCGGGCCTTGCGTGCGGCCTCCCCAGTGTTTACCCTTTATCCTGTCAGCATGGCTGGATACTGGCTAAAAACAGCCAGCAGCTGATGATGTCCAGGACTGATAGGAGGTATCTGCTTTCATTAAAGAAGACTCTATTAGCCGTTGGTGTGAATTTAACGTTTGTTCCTCGAGGCCAAGCCTCAAATAAATGAAGGGTTATCTATAGCCCTCTAATTGGAACCACCTTGAGTGTTGCTTCTCTCTCTCTCTGCAACTCTAGTGAGTGATTTCATGACTTTTGTCCGTTGGCGTCACAAGAAACAGATGTGAGCGAGATTCCTGCTGGTTTCTGTTTTCGATCGAAAACCTGGTAGATGGTCAGATTGATGACATTTTGTTTGCCTGTGAACATGTTCTTCATTGGATTTATGGAGTGTCTCTCCGCTTTCAAAACACCTGCTGCGCTGGGGCAGATGTCAAATCAAAGTTGATACTCTCACGTCTCTGACAACGGCGTACAAAGGAAAGTCAAACCGAAAAATAAATAATGGGAACGCATACCAAGTGAAAAATATCTTTTGGTTGACATATAATTTGTGAATGTTTTGTAAGGCTCGTAAAACAGATAAATGTGTGCCATCGAGGCTACTTTATACACAGCATCCATCATTAATTTAAGCTCTATAAAAAAGTATTATCTTGACAAATTATACTATCTCCAGAACAGCATACTCAGGGATGAAATATCACTAATATGTCTGTAGCAGCCATATCCATCTTGTTATGATTTAGTGCTGTGTTTAGTCTGTATAAAGTGAAAAACATGACATACAGCTGAGGTTGCATATTAATGATCTGGTAGGAGTATAATTTTCACGATACAATTTCGTTTAGGGTTTCGCAATGAAATGCAATTCCATCAATCGCGGTTGAACTTGTCAAGTAGAAAAACAATTAATGCTGGATCTAAGCGTTTTCTCTGATTTGCGTTTAACCTCTGGTTAACCTGATAACTCCACGAGCAGCTCTGGAAAGTAGAACGATCCTCTATTCTTTCCCTCGGCTTCAGAGGCCCTGTCA
This sequence comes from Nibea coibor, assembly GCA_023373845.1. NCBI lineage: Eukaryota > Metazoa > Chordata > Actinopteri > Sciaenidae > Nibea > Nibea coibor. The sequence continues at coordinate 10,732,819 of CM041739.1, read as the reverse complement.
CTTCACATTAGCGCTAACAGTCAGCTGCACCCCGGCCTGCTCCGTCTGGCAATCAGCTCGAGAGCCTGAAACACCTGCTCATGTTAGGCAGTTTCCATGGAATAATGCAGTGATTCCATCAGGAATTGATTGGGAAGAAAGGAGGGAAAAGGGAAAAACAAATACGCGCCTGCACATACAGTAGACTCGATTGGAAAGAATGCCACTGTTTGTTTTTTCAAGCGAAGGAAAGCCCTCTCTTCTTTTTTTACGGCGGGGGATCAAAGAGGTTTTGTGATATAAGATGGTCCGCATGCACCGCTCCAAAGTGAATTACACCCCCTGTTCCCCCGGTGCAGTCTGCTGCCCCCTTTGATAATTGTAAAAAAAAAATATATATATATATATATATATATATATACGAACTGGTATATGTGCTCTGCTGTTGGTATCTGTCTTTATTTATGGGAAATGAGTCAAAGTTCAGCCCTAAGATATAACTCTACGTTTGGATAAAAAAAAGCTACTTCCCTTCATATACAAGGACTTTAAATCAAAACTGGAAAGTCGACAAGGCAGGGCAAATTAAACATGAAGCCTCTCAGCTCCTCACACAACTTTATGTCTTAGCGGTATTTCCTGGATCATACTGTTAGCTGTTCTTGGAGGACACGAGTCTCTTTTAATTCCTCACAAAGCCCGAAGAGCCTCCTTCCTCAGAAACTTTTACAATCCATCAGGATTTGCGCCGACTTTTCCTCAAGACACTAACAGTTTTTCATCAGCCCTATCTGTATTGACACAGTAATACACACGTGTTCGTACGGTTCAGACGTCCACTCTTTTTTTTTTTTTTTCAGCTGTTGCAGCACTGTTACTTCAAGGTTGCACCTCAGATCTGTGGGAATCATTCTCTCTCTGGCTTCCATGTTTCCACCATTTTGACAAATACAAGTATTCCCACTCCTTCCAGAGGGGAGGATAAGTGTTGGTGTTCTTGCCAGGGTCGAACATGCTGCAGGGAAGACATGATATCAAAGGGCTGGGGAGGATTTGGAGAGTGAGGAAGCACACCTCCTGGGCCCTGGAGTAACACAGCTCTTCACACATCCATCATCCCACCAGAGCGCCATTAACATCGTCATTCCTCACCCAGTGGAGGACAGAGCATCTTTCTCAAGCTGGACCTCTTTCTCTGTCCTGTACGTGCAGTCTGAATTCCTTCATTCCTTTCAGAGCATCCCTCTCATAACCTCGTCCCTGGGCGTGTGTTATTTATCTTGACAAATTGTACTTCAGAGCAAACTACGGCCTCTGGTGGTTATCACAAAACACCTATGATGCGATTGAAATGATGAAAGCTGCATGACTTTTTTAGTAATTACATGTGGGGGGGGGGGGGGGTTGCATCACATTCTGAGCATCTTTCGTATCAATGGGAGTGGTAATGACTGAAATGTTGAGATTATCTGACAGCAAAATCTTTAGGAACCGATGGAAAACGACGTGTGTGAGGTGAAACTTTCAGCCTGATCCACAAACTGCTTGTCATGTTCCTGCTGTTCTTACTCGCTGTTTACTTTGTCTCCTCAACCTGCTAAGACATGAGATATTGTCTTCCTACTCGCAGGTATTCTACAAGCTGTCTCTCCTGAGACTGCACACACACACACACACACACACATACACACACGCGCGTGTGTGCACAAACAATTTCCCCCTGTGTTGATGGCTGAGCGAGAAAAACATTCCTCAGTCAGGAGGTGGAGGTGCCCTGAAGGATTGTGTGTGTTTGAGAGAGGAGAGAAAGACAAAGGAGTCATTTCACAGCAGTTTTTCCCCCCCGACAAGACGGTGGACACAATCAGCTATAATCCCTCCTGTTGCAGTGCATGAGACCTGCGCGCGCACACACACACACACACACACACACACTGTCAACAACATTGTAAGAAATAAGAAATTGCTCTTCCTCTTGTTCAGACACACACAGAGGCACCAGAGACACACTCGTGCTGCAGAGTGAGGCCAGGTGGATTACATCAGGAGTTGGGTATTACTTCAGGTGATACCTTGTCATCTGCAGAGTGTCGGTGTTGTACACGGACTCATGCGCCGCAGCGAACTCCAAGGAGAGGCATTTTGTCGAGGCGAAGACAAAATAGCGAAGAAATAAACATGTTGTCAAGGCGATATCAAGCATGTTCCCTCACGCCTGCGGCTGGCAGAGTATTTCCGAAGCCTCGCCGCTGTTTCTCTACTTAAACACCTGTGACACACGATATGAGCAAAGCCTGGGAAAAGCATGGTTGTGGTTCCCTTGGGGATGTTGGGGGGGCGAGGGTGGGGACGTGTGTGAGGCCTGAAAAAGTGTGCGTTCTTGGGGTGTTTGCCATGCAGTCCAGCGTGCGGAGCTTGGGGCTGCTGGGGACTCCGTTGTGTGTTCAGCTGGACCTGCAGGATGTTTTTATAAGGGAGGCGACCCCTCCCCCCTGCACAATGCACACACACATACCCGCTCACAGGTGCTTACAAGCTTCAGCTCTGACGGTGCCGGGTTATGTGGTCAGCGCGGCATGCGTCACTCCGCAATATGTTCGGCATGCGGAGCGTAGGTCGGTCTCAGTGCAGCGGCAGGGCCTTTCCTGTAACCCCCGTCTGATGTCTGCTTCATGGCAGCCTGGCTCGTACGCCTTCTCCTCTCTCTCCTGTCAGTCTGTCAGAAGGCTTGTTCAAAAAATCTGGAGGTTTGGTCTGCCCCGCCAGGCCTCAGAGGGATCTCCACTCACACGTTTCCCACAGGCAGCAGGCGAAGGAGGAGGAGGAGGCCCGATGCTTGCAGCCAGTTTTGTGTAGTTACAGTAACTGTCTGGCTATTCCCCGCCAGGAGGAATAAATAAATAAATAAAGGGAACTCCACTTCATAACATTTTAATTGGCTTTGGAGGCTTAGCTGTGGCTCGCCTGTGGTTACCGCGGTCAGGCAAGTATGGAGCACAGCAGCCACTGGATGTTTTAGGCTCTCAAACACACAAATGCTCTCTACGAAACACACACACACACACACACATTCAGCAACTACACTCTATCCGTCTCTCGCTTGCTAAAGGCCAAGCGTGCCGTACCACAGAGGTTGGCATTTCCTTTAACAAAACCACTTGTCGAAATCCAACTCCCTCATTACATCGTGTTAAACTTGCTTCACACTGCGGCGAAACATCCCTGTGAACCCGCCAATAGCCCGAACTTATCTTCCAAACAAGTCAAATCGGACTGTAAACACACTGAGCTTGTTTCTGTTCGACCTCCCGTTCTGCTGCCTGTGTGTGTGCTGAGTGTTTTGATGTGTTTTGACTTGAGGCTTTTGCGGTGTGTGTGGTTCCCATGCCATTTGTAGCTGCACTGGATGGGATCCCGTCAGCACGTAGCCTCGCTGAGATGAAGCCTGAAAGTGGCACCTGATGATTTCATTACCTGTAGGAGCTTTGGAGATGTGGGCTAGTGGTTTATTTTATGCGTGTGTTTCTTATGTTTGCTTATAAGAGGGATTAAACAGTGTTTCAGAGTGGCCCCCGCAGTTCAGATGAGACGATATAAAGGTCTGTACAAGTGTGTTTTACTGGGTGAAGGTTTCCTGGTTGCCTGTACCTCGGAGTGATAGAAAAGTCTCCAATTAGAGCCTGAGCTCATGTCACACATCTGCTGATCCCATCCACCCAGCTCCAGGAGTTTCCTACCTATTTATGAGAAAGCCATCCATCCGCCTTCACGCCTCCTAATCCCCCAGCCTCCATTATTCCTGGGAAGCGCACTGTCACCATAGAAATCAAGAGCGAGAAACAGAAAAACAAAACAAGTATAATCGAGGGAAAATGTAGAAGAAAACAGGGAACGAGGCAGGAAACAATTGTGAAAATCCTCCAAAGGTCAAAGCACTGGTAAAATATATATGTATGTATGTATATATATATATATCTGTACATATAAAAAGAGAGAAAAATGAAGAAAGAGAAAAAAGAATCAGCCATGAACGTGTCAGTGTGGAGTTTGTGACGCATTGTCGGTGCGAGGTTTGCCTGCTCAGGCGAATGGGTCTCAGGGGCTCTTTATTTTTGAAGCTTGACTGCAATTTGGATAAGAGAGCCAGCGGTCCCAGGGAAGGAGCCGCCAACACTGACAAGCTGCTGGAGGAGCCCTGCGCGGGGTCACTAAGTGAACCCCATCCTTAACGACTCTGGAAGACAACACACACATGCACCTTATACACAAGAGCACGCATTTTGTTGCAGAGCATCAAATGCACGCACGGGCGGGACGACGCACACTCTACCTCATCTTGCGCAGACATTCATCAGCGTGTTATTGTTTACCGTGTCTTCTTTGCTCCATCGCCTTAAAACAAAGCAAGGCTCTCACTCATGGCCTTATTACTCTGACAAGAAGTGTCTCAAATAATCTGTGGCCATAGAAACCAAAGCAGAGAATAATAAAAGCAGAGAGCTGTGAACAAATTCAGTCCTGCAAGACCACAATCAAGTGAGAGGCTAATATCCCATTCAAGTGCATTCACATAGATGTGTGAATTTTCTCTCCACGTACTGGCCCATGCATGTGGTGATTTGTCAGACTGGTGCTTGATGTAACGTAATAAGGACAGCGAGTGCGAGCGAGAGAGAGAGAGACCTGACATGTTCCTGTTTTGATCGGGAGATTCCATTATTACTGCAAAGGTTAAGCCTCCAGAAGACTGGCTGGTGACTGGTTGATGGGATTAGAGAATGCATAATTGTTCGCCAGTCACATGTGTCATAAAAAGAGACGCCAAACCCTTTGTAATGAGGATTATGTGTCTTTTCCATGGATTCATTTCTCCGTGAGCTGTGGGAGCCTGTATCTCTCCCATCCTGACTTGTCTTTGTCTGATTGCACACATGGGCCAACTACCTTGACTTTCCACTGTGCACGCTGAGATTTTTACTGGTCAGTGTGGATGCGGAGCACCATTGGCCAAAACCCGTAAAACTAGTGCAAGCATGTTTCATTGCACTACAAGGTGTGAACTAATAGAGTCTTAATGTTTGGCAGCAGAGGAAACTGGAAGTGAACCCTTGGACCTTGACTAACCTCGGCAGATAATTGTCTGTTATTTTGCTTTTTACTCAGGAGAAGTCAGAGTGCTTTGTGAAACCTACCGTTTAGGTGTTTTATGTGCTGGACTGATGAAGGCCATTGGCGTAGTCTTCTTTTAAATGGCTGCGCAAAGCTGTTTATTGTTCAGTATATTAATTGACTTTAAGTGCTCCCACAAGCGCCATAAAGTCAAATGAAATAGCCACAGTTGTATAAATCCTCCATCATAAGGTGAATACAAAGACAACGAGAAGGCGCAGATTCATGCTGCTTTCTTTTCAAGTTTGTGTGAGCAAGCGTGTGTGTGTGAGAGAGAGAGAACGCCAGAGAGAGAGAATTAGTGTGTGTCCATGAATACATTATTCCTGCCTCATAAAAACCTTGGTTTGGTTTTCACACTTTTGATTCACTCATCAGATGTCATGGTTCTCCGAGGGATGAGGCCGCTTTCCAACCATTTTAAGCGATAATCTACAAACTGTGTTGCCAAATTTAAAGCTGTTTTTGGTGTCTGTAAGGCAGCCCCCTTTATAAGCTGCACCTTTACAGATCAGTTATGAGCTACAGTATTTTAATGGGAATGTTTGGGCGTCTAGATTATGGAAAATCCTATAAGACTATTTCTTTTGTCTATGCATCTTGGAAGCAGGTGAATCAAACCAAACAGATCTCAACTTGTGTGTTAAATATCTGAACAAGCAAGTGAGAACCTTGAGCAAAAGAAAGAATTCAGCAGTCAAAGAGAGACACTGAAGGCTTTTCATTCATTCAGAGGGTCATCAGACATGATGAAGGACGAGCAGAGGTGGTGGCACGGTGCTGCAGTGTGTTCGTGTTCAGATGGTAACCAAGCGGCAGCTTCCACGGCTGTTAAAGGAAAGACTGTGAAAGTGCCAAAAACTGCAGGTAACTGAACGTCCACTTGAGGCTAACAGAACGAGTCAGACTCCGTAAGCCCCCACGTTAAAATGTCCAACTTCACAGCAGAAGTAAACAGTTTTGGTCTCTATAGCTAATTTCCCTGTTCGTGATAACTGTACTGATGGTAAATATATACATAATCGTATTATGTTAAGACTGGCGACAGGTATGTGCCATCGCAAGGGACTTGTTTGAGCACCTAGACTTCATGCAGCCCAACCTCAGCCAAGGTGATGTTAGACTTTATTGACTTCGTTCAGTCAATAGTTTGTTCAGTTTGGTTTAATTGGTGACTCTAAATTGACTGTAGGTGTGAATACAAGTGTGGATTTTGGCTCTTGTTGTGTCAACCCTTTAACGAACTGGTATCCATGGTGTTGACCACCACTTGCCAAAAGCAGAGGTGTACTGCGCCCCTGGGGATCAATCAACAACTCTCTGCTGCTTTAACCTGCACCCTTTTGTTTGGTGATGATGATTCATCCTTCATGTTTTCATTTCACTGCTTTCTACCTTTCCCTGCATATTTGTCTCCATCTGCTCATATAATCACATGTAACACAGATGATTCTAGACGTGTGTCTGTGTTTGGAACAAAGCGCGGCTGAATGTAAATGCAAAGTGATCACTGGAGCATGCACTGAAATAAGGCTTGGCTGTGGGGAAAGGAAACATTAAGTCTTGAGCTGCACACACAGCAAACACCAGAAACTGCATTAAACATTAAAGTCACATTGTAATTTTACAGCCTGTTTTAGTATTGCTCATGACTCTAATGTAGGAGTGAGGCAATCAATGTGCGTGAAGCTGAGGAATCCAAATGAACTTTGAAGTGCACATTCATGTAATGAGTTTTCTTGCACGCCAGGCTGTTAAATTGTGGGGAATGGTGGACAGAGCGAGCTTATCGAGCTGTCTGAGGTGTATGCAGGCTGGCCTGCTCAACCTGCTGCTGTATGGACTGTATGTGGAGCCACAGCAGTCATGGAAAAGAAAAGTATGTCACTGATCTCTGAACAGCGGTGACAGTCAAAACAGGTTGTCCTGTGCGCAACCTTGTTCCTCATTGCCAGACGGAAACTGATAAATAATACGATGGTGGTCATGATGATAATGTCATTTCAGACCTCTATGCTTCACCTCTCTGACTTTAGACCCAAAAAGCTCATTTAAAGCTTGGATTTTAACAATGGACAGCAGACTGTGTGTAATGTGAAAAGAATTGTTTCTCAGTATGAAGCCCCAAAAAATTATCACAAGACTCCTTCGCAGCTCGACAGAGCTTGTTTTGATTTTCTGGCCTGCAACTTAACTGTTTTGGTTTAGTCTCTCTGCTCTCATCAGTGTTGATGTTGGCCGCGGCAGGCAACTTTTTTCAGTGAGTCACTGTATGCAACCAGACAAAATTAGCAACTAGCGGTCGAACGCAGCGGTAAAGAGCTAAGAGAAGAGTGATTATTGGACTTAAACACAGTTACAGATGAATCTAATCTGTTGGATGTAAATAAACAGGGTTTATTAACAGGTTGTCAACTTGAAAGGTGTGATATGTCTCTGTTGTGTTCAAGCTTGTTCATGCTAACGTTGCTGGGTTAAAGAGTAACTTAGTACCACACTGAAAATCAGAATTTTATTGTCATTTTGAAAGTTTCAAGCTTGTTTTACCTCTTGCCTATATTACCGCTGGGTGTGGTTGTTTGCGGTCAGGAATGTGGTTTGTTGCACCTGTAACCACACCCAACAGTGATGTCACAGGGTCCTGGAGTACACCTTTACATCACTACAGTAAGGTGTAAAGTTAAACCACTGGAGGTCAGCAAAAACAAGACATCCAGGGGGCGTTAGGTTACTCTTTAAAGCTGAATTTTGAAATGCTAAGTGTCCAGCATATGTTTATGTAGCAGTTCTTTTCTGCCTTTGATTCTTTTCGCATTTGGACGGTGTTTGCGTTTGTGTGAGAAACAGCCAGAAAAAGGCCGTGTGTGTGTGCGGTCCTCCTAGTGTACTTCTTCAACACCCTGAAAAGCGTGAAATGGCCCTCAGTGGAGCAAACCTCCACACTGCCTATCACTCCATTACCAGCCGCGCCGCTTGACTCAGGCCAATGTGCAAAACAGCTGTGGAAAAGGCCTCATGCCTTTTCTTTAATAGAGTGTCCCCTTAGAAATGTTTTTCCTACTTTCCCCATTTTTATCAGAAGTATAGAAATACCCACCCACTTCTGTCATGTAAGATTGGTTCCCCTCCAAGTATGACATGATGGAGCTCATCTGGATTGAGTTAGGGTGGGGCACCCTGTGGAGATAGAGTGGACGGGAATGTCATTACTGAATCGATAAAGACCCGTTAGCGGCTTGTGTTTACGGTGTGCAGCAAACACTGGATTCGATCAGGAGGATGCAGTCCCCGTGTTCAGAAGGAGTGGCTGTACCATGACGGTGCACCATTTTGCCTTAAGGAAGTGCCTCTGTCTCCCTCCCTCCACCCCGCCGCTGCTCCTGTTTCTGGTATGTTCCTTGTGAACCACATGTTGCACAAATTTCACCACCATTAAAGCGCTCTCTGTTGCCAGTCGGGCTGTAAAACACAGGTCATTCTGTCAGGTAGCAGCAGATATGGTTGTCTTAATTACATTTGCAACAGATTTAACAAATTAAATATCGTTACCCGGCATATGTATGTAAATCAAGGTTATGTAAAATCCCTCTTCGCTCATGCCTGAATTATCTACAGTAACTTCCTTTCATACAGTTCCTACCTCCCCTGTCTCCGTTCACACCGAACATACTCTTCAGTCTCATCCAGCAAAGCCAATAGAAACAGTTCATGAGCCATGAAGGCTGCGCTAAGGTAATTCAGTTTAATTGGTTGCACATTACAGAAGCAAAATCTTTGATGAGAGTCTCTGTGAAATCGTGTCCAGTAATGGGAAGCAACAGAAATCAGTAAACAAGAAACTGAAATGCATTTCACCGTAAATTGTGACAAATATAATCACGTCAGAGTATGTGGGAAATGACATGCAGCATTTTATCTGCTTAATATTTGACTGGATGTCATAAAGCGAAGGAAAGACAATGACTCGCTGAATATGGCAACTCATTTTTACGCAACTGTAAACACTACCATTACAGCGTTATTGGTTTCTAAACGCTTCACTTGCCCAACCAGACAGAGCACCATTGGCATTAATTTGAAGCTGAGAAATATTGACTTCTGCTTTGAGCTCTGTTTTTGGTCTCAACCACCTCCTGAATTAAATATGTGCATCTTGTAGGTCTGCTGTGTCAGATTTAAGATGCTCCATTTACAGAATATGGCAGAAATGTCACCTGAAAATAAGAGTTATTATGTTTTTGTTACCCCAGAATAAGTTTTACGTCTACAGACACTACAGAGGAACAGAACAGACAAACTAAACACTGGCTCTAGACTGTGCTTTTTACATTTTCCACATGCAGTTTCAAGCTGAGAAGGAGAGGGTGAGGCGAGATGGTTAATACATGGTTTGTAACACAGAACCATCTGGGAATTCGTCATTGGCACTTGTTTAAAGTGGAAGAATACTTTGGCAGGTGATTGCATGAATTGTCTCTCTATCACTATCGATCATTGGAGAACTTCAGTGCATCAGATCAAATAACCATATAACATAATCAAACTCTTACCAAAGCCAGTCAGGAGAAGAGCAAAAACATTGTTTCCATCCAGGAAAGCCTTCAGTGCCTTTCTTTGCTTCATGATACAACTGGTGCTAGCAACATCTATGCTAACCTCTTTAGTAGCACATGTATTAAACCACGCCTGTAGCTCCTGCCATAGCTGCCAGTGGTTTCTCACAGGGTGCTGATTGGTCCAAACCACTATGATTTGGAGTGTAGCGCTTGAAGCCTGGCAAGTTGTATGATCTTCAGTCCAGCTTTCTATCAGGGTTACGAAGAGGTTGCAATTAGCAACTACACCGCTAGAGCCACAAAATCCTAAACACTGGTCCTTTAATCTGCTAAATGCTTTGCTTTGTTGCTGGAAATGAGGCTGATGACTGTACAAAAAAAAACAATAAAGTTGTGGGCTGTGATACCCAAAACATCGAGCTGAAATTGAGCTAAAATGCTTACTAGAGCTTAGGGGAACTACAGCTTCAGGCGATAATTCCTCTGTGTAATCATTGGAGCCGTTGTTGATATCAAAATACGGATTAGAGCAGCTTTAAAGTTTATTGTAGCATTGTTCCATGCAGTGTGTTGTATACTGATTTCAAATTAGGCCCAACACGGGAACTTCATCGCAGAAAGCACTAATGCAAGTAAGCGAGTTGAGGTATTGGAGATGGTACGACAGATAAAAAGTTGGATCGGTGCGCCTCTACTTCTGCCCAGACATGCAGATTTTTTATGATCATAAAATCAGTTATCATCGCCAAAGCAAGATTATGATCAGGCATCAAATCATCCTGTGTTTTCCCAGCTTATGGAATATTGTTTTTATAACATTCATTTCAGTGACACATTTTTGAACTGAATGGAATAGGAAAATGATGCATGGAAGAGAGGGTGTACCTGTATCAGGTGTCCTAAGGTATGGCCGGTCCAGTGGCTCAGCACAATGTGAAAGCTGAGAGAAGAAGAAGAATGCTGTAGGTGTTTGTGGATCATTGGTCAGTCTTTTCCTGGTTCAGACGCTGATTATTTCCACTTGTCCTTTTGGCGCTATATCTGTAAATCCCCTGCTGAATGACATTTGCTTTTTTGAATGACATTTCCTCATGAGTGATTTAATTAAAAAAGATTTCCATTTTCCATTTTAATCTCTCCGGTCATGTGATAATGTCTCCCAATCAACCATAGTACATTTGAATTTGCGTAATACAAGGTGATTTGTCACATCTGCGTGAACGGTCCTCTCATCCCACTGCCTCTCCACCTCTGTGCCTCTGCATCTGGGAGATCTCTCCTATCTCAACCCCCTGATGGCTATTTATGGCAGATTTTAGTCCTCGTAACCATTTATGCGGGCAGACGTAAAAGCATAGCTGAAATAGCTGACATTTTCCCTAAGTCTTGTTTGATTACGTGAGAAAGGTTCTAATGAGAGACATCAGGCTTGTTTTCCAGTCCTTCTTGTGCATGTCGAACACTCAGTCCAGGACCCATCAGGCTCGTTCTCCCAGCCGGTCTTTGATGCCAGCGCAAAGCAATCAGACTAATTGGCCATGGCAACACTGATGAAACATTTCAGAAGGAGAAAAACACAGGCTTGGGAAACTGAATCAATATCATTAATCACAGGCAGGAATCTGCTATTAATGGTGTCTGTTTTCTATTAGGGGCCGAACGCAGACGTTAGCCGTGCGCAGGGATGGAGATGGGGATTATCTAGCCGGTACTGTGACCCCAGCTGTCCTCTACACGACCAGACACAAAAGTTCACAGCACTGAGCGTGCGGCCGAGTTCACAGTTGTCGACCTCCATGAAACAAAACAACACAGCCTCATCCCTATCTGTCAAGGTTACAGTCGTTGGTACAACACACACCTGCAGGTGCAGCAAGAATGATGGTGCCAGTAAGAGAACTTGCATAACAGGAGGACATATGATCCAATTTATTCTCAGTATTATATGTATCAGTGTGAGGAGGTGCTGCTTTAGACACAGCAGAAGTTCTGTACTTGAAGGGCAGACGATATGGGTGTCGATTAGATCAAAACAGGCGTCATCATTCCTTTGAGCAAGGCTGTCTGGACAGCTGTGAGTGTTGTTCTCCTGTCTCTGTTTTTCTTTCTTTCTTTGTAAACCAGGTCATTAAAAGTGGTGATATTTAGTCCCTGCACGAGGTTGTGCTTCATTTATCCTGCAACATGTTGGCAAACGGTCGTCTTTTTTTAAGCATCCAGCAAATTGGGGAAACATTAAAATTCATTTGGGGTTGCATTTCAAGCCGCTTGCTGAAAGTAAAGTCACGCTATGTTTTGGTCTCCACCAACTCCTGGGGGAAATATCTGGAACTTTAGCTGCTAAATGTTCAACTGTTTTCACCAGTTAGTTGCAAACTTTGTCCATTTCTTGTTGGTTCTGGGCAGGTAGTGAACAGTGTGTGTATCGGAGCTTTTTGGCTGTGGCGAGGAGAGACTGAACCAAACCAGTAAAGTTGGACTGGAAAACCAAAACAGTGAGTTGAAAGATGCTAAAAAGCTGAGAGCTGAGACGAACAGCAGAGCTGGACGATAACTCTCAGCAACCTCTTTCACATACAAGAAGTCACGTGATCGTCTGAAGATATAAAAATGTTGATTATAGGAGCTTTAGTATCATTTTACTGCACTCACATTGAGAGTAACTATTTATGATTAAGTCATATTCTAAATGAATAAATACCAGTTTTTTATTAGAACATGGCAAGAGTGTAAAAAAAAAAAAAAAAAAGACTCATGAACATGAAAAATCCACTGAGCATTGCTCTGAGCCAGGTAACAAGAAAGGCCCTTTCACACTTTATGAGAGCCCTCCAGACCAGAAAAGCAGCCTGGCCTCCAGTGACACATACAGACCATAGCAGCTGTCCCACCAGTGGCCGTCCATCCACCAGAAAACAGACATTCCTCAAAGACCCTGTTTAACCAAAGAGAACTATGAGAGAACTACCTCAAGTGGAAAGTTTGTTATGCTAATGTGTTGAGGGACTGCAGGGAGAAGTGTCAAGCATGAAGGGTGTATGGCTGCAAAGGCTAAATAGTTAGGCTGCCGTCCCAGCTCATAGCTTCAGCACTGGTGCACTGAGGCAGTGCGTGCCTGTTACTTGCCAGAGGGTGGGAAGAGGGAGTGGGGTACACAGGAGCAGCATGAACCGTACCCCTCCTCCCTCTCCGTCGCTTTCTCTTTCCCTCTCCTCCCTTTGCAATCCCTGACTTTGATGTAGCACTGCTGGTTATGCCATATTTTTCTTGGCTATTGAATCCGAATGGAAAATACAATGTAACAAAGTTCTCGTTGCTGCCCAAGTGCATATATTTAACTTTTTTATGTGACTTTAAAAGATGGAGGAACTATTTGGAGGTGACACTGGCACTCTAATTCCCCCCTAATCCCCAACTCAACACAGAGCTCTTTTGCGAATGAAAAGTCTCTTCCACGCTCTTTAATGCTGGAGCTCTCCTTTGTATGGAGGTAGTGACATCATCACTACAAGACGTGTCCATTATCAGCCACCTGATGACATGTGGGCAAGTTGAATTTGTTGTCATGGAGACGGAAACACTGCTGTATATACAATGCATATCTCTGTCTGCGGGGGGAGCGACATGCACTGGCGGCGTGATTTTACGTTGCAGCGTGGCTTTGGCATAAACGCACGTACTCTACATTAAGTAACGTATCGCTAGAACTAATGACAAAAACCTGCTGAAGATTAGCCGAAGCAAAACAACAGTAGTGCCATTCTTATTAGCCTGAATTCAATCCAAGCGCGACGCACAACAGTTGCTCATAATATTAACCTTACATGACTATCCAAGAGAAACATGTTTCTACCCGTTCAGTTACTGTTTCCCATCAATGAATCACACACACATTAAGAAGTATTTGTGTTTGCACTCTTTCGACAGTGATTACTTATGTTGTCAAATTTATAATAGTCTCTGAAATGGCATGCCATAGTAGGCGCTGGGGTCATGGTAGGTGTAGTCTGCAGTCTGCGGGAGTGAGTCTATCTGTATGCACGGGCAACATTTGGGATATCATAGACTGGATGAGGATTTACAGTCACACCGACACCCAAAGGACCCCAACTAAGGTTCTGTTTGGACCCACGAGAATCTCTTTCCAGGCAGCTGTCGCTCTGGCCGGTGGCTCCTGACAGCAGTGGGACTATAACACTGGATCCAACACAGGGGAGACAAAGTCAGCTGCCAGGATTTGCATGACACTGCCAATGGAAAGATGGAGTGTTTAAAATACATCAGTGGAAAGAGCTTCAATGAAACCAGCTTTCCCCTACTGATAAAAGAAGCTGTTGACAAAAAAAAATCTCTTTGCGCTTAACTGACAAATACAGGATGACTTGCTTGTTAAATTTGAGCTTTCCTGTGGCAGCGTCATGTCAGTCAAATTGGTGGAAGGTTTCACTTCAGACAATTTAATTAATTAGACATGAAATTTACCATAGCGTAAGAATCAACTAATTTTAACCACACCAAATGATGGTCAGTGGGTCGTGCCATTGCCATTTCCTACTGACTTTAACATCTTCTAGTGCCTCCATGAGGTTTAGGGATTTTAGAGAAAATGTCTTGAGAGTTAGTTGCACAAAAATATGGCACAGATATTTAGAAATATGATAAAAACGAATAAGGATAAATAGTTAATGTATATATTTCCATCCAGTTCCATCATCAGGTCAAAATTTCAGTTTGTGCAGTACTTTATGTTTATGACCAAGCCACAGCTGTACTACATATTTAGTGCTAATGAGCTAATGTTAGCATGACAACACACTAACTTATATCTGCTAAATATGTTAGCATGGCTGTAGACTCTGGTTTATTCTACCTGAATGCACTCTTTGTTTCCAGGGAGAAAAGTCCCAGCATTCAGAAAGTGCAGCAAATAAATCAATAAGTTGCTGTTTGTAATGGCAACAGACAGGTTTTTGTTGCTGTTCGTTCCTATCATCACAACTGATTACACAGTGTGAACCCTCAGGCGTGATGCAGAGTGGTACAAATTGGGAGGAAATTTCTGAACCGTATGAGTAACAACTTGCAAGACACATGGCATATGTATTATTCTCTGTTTTTATAAGCAATGTCAGCTAATGAAGTGTTCTTGCTGGCACAGGCAGTGATTTGAAATGGCACGTGTGCCCTGTCTGTACGGTTGCCTGTCTGTCTGTCTGTCTGTCTCTGTCTGCACTTCAAAGGCATGTATGTATCAGATACAGCAACCGGTCCAGGTTTCTTGGGGGGGGGGGGGTGCAGTCAAGGTCAGCAACATGTGCTATGACTACCAACTCAACCCCCTGCGGCTCCAGACTGCATCTGTTACATTCCTCGCAAAAGAGAACAAAACACGATCTGTTTTGGTAACCCAGAGCATGAAAACATATTAGTGACTATATCAGGAGGCTTTTAGATGCAATGGTTTGTTTCCTTTAATGTGGTTTCAGCTCAGTGACTGTGCCACCTTTGGCTGCTCGCAGTGCTGAAAGCTCTGAGTGCATTACTAACTCATCAAGCCCCTTTCCAAACACACCACACCATACACTTTCTATTTGCTCCCTATACCTGATTTTTTTTCTCAGCACGCCCCACGTTGGAGTATCTTCTTATACCTATGCTTCGTTTAGCCTCCTCGCTCTCATTACTCCTCTCGCCGTCTCGTCCTTTTCTCCCTCTCGTATTCATCTCTCGCTGTTCTATTTATTCCACTCTCGCAGTCTGCCTCTCTGACTCTCTGCCCCTGTGTGTTAAATGGGAGCATGGAAACAGATTCCCTTAAGTACCTGCTCTGGAATCTCCTCTGCGATGATAACTCCAGACCCTTTCCATGCAGAACTGGGAAAACAGTCAACGCAAACTCAAATTTTCAGAGGGGAAAGAAAAAACAAGCCGTTAAAGTTGTTTTTGCAACCTTTGAAATGTAAATTATTGTCACTGATGGGCTCACTTCTGTGCTTGTCAGGATATTTATGAGCATTTAATCTTGGAAGGCATCCATTTGTGTATGGTTCAAATGGGGGTGCTCATAAATTACTGTAAGCTGCTGTAGCAGGAGACAGATGAGCTGTTGTCACCCAGATTTTCTTTATGCCACATTACTACTCTGTCACAGCCCGCTTCTTTGCATGATCTGACTCTGGCTCGAACACTTGAGTTAACCTTTGTCCTCTCACCTACGAGGGGCTGTGTCTTCAGGCAAAGCCATCAAAGGACGGACAGGTAGAAAATAACGTTTCTTGAGTATTGCCAAGTGACACCTGCGTTTTACATCATTGTCTTTCATACAGTAGGCAATAAGTCTTTAAAGTTTATGTATGCTTTAATAGTTCCATATCATTAATCCTGAGAATGACTGACTGATACACAGAGGTTATTCTGTGTGTGTATATAGGCACAGAGGTGTGTATTCATGAGGATGAGTAGCAGACACCCATGGTGGAAGAAGACTGATTCGGTCCCATGTGAACCCGGCGAGGTTGCGTCAATAGGGCTGGATCATCAGAACCCAATGAGGCCTTCCACTGTCTCCCTCAGTCTATTCCCTGCTGCACCATCAGTGAGTAATCTGTTTTCTGAGGCAGTATGGGAAAAAGGGATGTTCACATATTCGTGTTCTTGTTATTGCCGTTACGTGCTCTCCCCGCCTGCTCGGATACAATAGAGAACAAAAATCTAATTTTCCTTTATCTGCTTAAGTTGCGCTCATCAATAAAGCTTTCCTCGTGTGCGGTTCTGTGTATTGTTGTGACTGTGTCCGTGGAAAAAGTGCAGCGCCACAGATAAGCGTCCTTGGAGGACGCTGGAGGCTGGCGTACAATACAAGGCAAACAAGCATGTAAACCTGTGAGATGATAGACTTTCCATCTGCCCGCTGTGTCCAGCGCTGCACTCTTTCTTTTCCCCTGCCTCTGTTTGTGTCTCACCAGTGGCACTTAACAACCGTTTACTATTTACACACATTGATGCAACCAGTCACATTCATGGAAAGTCAGCCCGAGGTGATGATAATGAGTCTGAGCGAGAGGATTGAGTTTTTGTTCGCGGTGTTTCCGAGGAGAAAAGGAGTTATCTCCACATCAGATTTTCCATACGGTATTTTCAGTGGCAAGGAGGTGGTTAAGTTTAGACAGAGCGTAGAAGCGGCGGTTCAGCTTTCAAAAGGGCCCTTGAAAATGACAAAGCTGCTACAATTGCCCTTTGATGTTCTACCCCAAATATTATCATGTGGTTAGACACAATGTATTACTTTATCACTTGGCAAAATGCAATTAATCTGTTTGATGACAAGCGCAGAGATCAAGAACAATGATACTGGTGAAATACGTTTGCAGTTTAGATCCTGTTTGCACCAAGGCAGTGAAAAGAGCTCCATGCGGGGTTTCGAGGCAGCATGTGATACAGAAATCGCCCACGAGTGCATGACACGCACGCGGTGTAATGAAATGCCTTTATTAAAACTCATATAGCCCTCCTTCGTGGCGTGGCTATTGCAATTTCCATGATTGTTGAAGACACACAGGTCTCCACCCTTGAGCAGATTTATTTTCACACATGCTGGGTGAGGTGTCTGCAATTCCTCCCCACCCTGTCATTGTTTGTTCTGCTGTTAAGTGTGAATATGAGCAGAGGCCAGGCAGAAATATGTTTAAGGGCTTCTCCTGCTCCGCTGAGTGCCGTTTGCTGATGTCACACTAACCCAACAGCTTTCCAGACGTCTGTAGTCCACCGTGTCCATCAGTGGGGTGAGAAACAGACCTTAAGGTTCTGCGGTCGTCCTCAGAGTCAGAACATTTGGCTGCATGATGTAAAAAAAAAAATGCAGGAAAGGTATCCAACATGACTTATTCATACATGCATAATGGACCAAAACAAGTTTCTAGACAGTACTCAGGGCAATGCATTGGTGTTAATAGGTTAATAGTAGAATGCATTAAGTCTTTTTCTGTGTTGTGTTAAGCTAAATTGCAAAGGACATGTGTGACCATGTTCTGTGAAGTCATAGCTGTGTTTTCTTGTGCTGGTCTGTCTCTCTAATTACTCCTGTACTCATGTCTGATTTTTGCACACACATACCTTTTGTCTAAATGTGGGCACCTCACAACAGCGACTCTATGATCACCTGGACACACACCAATGGCAATATGTTAAGATGAATGCAGACTTTCCAATACGGGCTCCATATTGACTTCAAACGATGATCACATGATGAATTCCCTGTGCAGACACTGAAGCATGTGGGTGAATTAAATGGAAATCCCATCAGACTCAATGCTGCATCATCCCGAGGGGTGTCATAATGTACCAATATTGATGATAATTGTGATATTGATATTGTGTTAATAATAATGCTAACAGGTAAAGCGGGTCGTCCACTAATCAGATAATAGGCGGGTTGATCCCAATTTGGTCTTCTCTCGATCTGCATGTCAAAGTGTCCTTGGTGCCATGGGTGTGTAAATAGTTATTTCCTAAAACTGATGACTACCTGAAACCTGGTATGGCAGCCATCAGTGTGTGAATGGGTGAATTGGCTATGTAGTGTATCTGCTTTGAGTGGTTGGAAGATTAGAAAGGCGTTATACAAGTACAGGCCATCTATTATCTGTAACCACTTATCCTCATGAGGGTCACGGTGCGGCTGGAGCTGACTTTGGACAAGAGGTGGGGATCAAGTAACCCCTAACCCTAACCCAATTCAGGGTCACCAATTAACCTAACAAGTGCATGTCTTTGAGCTGTGGGAGGGAACCGGAGTACATGGAGGGAACCCATGCAAGGGAGGATTCGAACCAGGGACCTTCTTGCTGTGAGGCGACTGTGCCGCCGTTTATTTTGTCTCTTCTGTGCTACTGTAGAAACATGGTGTTTCAAGATGGCGGACTCTATGGAAAAGGACCCACAGCACCTTTAGATATGAAAGGCTCATTCTAAGATATGGTGAATGGTGGAAAGTGAAAACATAGTTATCGATATTATAATTCATTTTTGTTTTATTCTATAAATAAAGCCTGCAAAATCATACACATGGGACCTTTAAATCGTTTCCCTTGTGGTTCACACTCCAACATAGTGGTTGATGCTGATGCGGCTCACTGCTGGTTGCCAGTGGAAATGTTTGCTGCAGTTTATTTGCCAATAAAATATGAATTTTCTTTACATATTATGAATGCTTCTATAAAAATGAAAATCTAATATTGTGGCAGCCCCGACTGCAAACATATAAAACAAATAAAACCTGCCCTCCTCTTCTTCACACAGATACGAGCATGGTGCTATATTACATGCAAAGAAGCACACACACACCTCCCAAATGAATCACCCTCTCAAGTGCACAGCATCATCAGCATTCCCTGAACCAGCCGTGACTGCAGAGAGCACAACTGCATGACATGAGAGTCTCAGGGGTCAAATGAAATGCACACCCTAAGTGCCACTTCATCTTCAAGGCAGAACAGTGAGCAGCAGCTCAAGAGCAAACTCAAACAACACGGGACTGTGTCGGCCATTGTGCTCCTCTCCGCAGTTAATAAGCATGTATTGTGGCGCATTGTAAACCGCGGCCCTTTCGCACTTTTCTGCAGCCACGCATGACTTCTCCTCAAACGGGCTCTCCTCCAGCCCCTACCGTCTGTTTATGTAGACTACCACCAGGGCGGCATGGAATGCGCCGCCAACACACTCGGCTCACACACATCTCAGAGATGAGGAGTCTGCCTCAACCTGCTGATATGAGCTGTTTGTGTTTTACTTTTACACGGGGGTAAATGTTTTGATTAAAAGGCCGTTACTATTTTGCTAGTCACAATGGCTTTGTAGTGGAGAGGGGGGGTTTGCTGCCATGCTGATGGATGGACGGCCGCTCCCTGCCTCCAGTGAGCGGTTGAATGAGAGAGGAGCTGTCATCACCCAGCTGCAGACACTATTTGCCTGAAGAGAGAGAGAGAGAGAGAGAGAGAGAGAGAGGGAGAGAGAGAGAGAGAGAGAGAGAGGGAGAAAGAGAGAGAGAGGCAGAAGAGGAGGAGGGGTGTGAGGGGGGTACAGAGTGCAGGAAGTGGATGCAGAGCCAGCGGCAGACGATGTGTTGAAGTGGGAGAAGATGTCAGGGAAAGGAGCCGGCCCGGAGAAGGAGAAGGAGAGAACATGTGTGATGGAAGAGAGGAGGTCAGCTCACCTCACACCCCTGTCCCAGAAGGCTGTGCAGAGAGGGAGTCTGCATTACGTAAAAAGGAGGAGAGCAGGTGGTACAGTGACACACACACACAGCCTCTGTGCGCAGCCTGTGATCAACAGTACTGCTGGGCTGTTAGAGACCGCGATTAAATGCTCCAGCGACTCTGGGGTCCCATGACATGATGAAAAGTTTCACAGCATTCAGTAATGGGGAGACTATTACTGGTTGTTACGCATTGTGTTGGATGGCCACGTAAGACCATGACGGCATGTCGTAAATCTTCAGAACAAAAGGAGTAAATGGATGAAGCATCATCTCTCCGAAGGGATGCCGGAGGAATTAATGGGATATATTAAAGATGAGAGTCACACACTCATAAACAGAGATCAGTGTTGATAGTGACATCAGCAGTGATGGCCTATCCAGCATAGGATCAGTTTGTTTCTTGTTGGCTCACAAAGATGAAAACACACATCTGTGTTCAAACAAGATGAATTGGACACAAAAGTGTCACCTCCTAACCTTCTGATGGAGATATCAGAACGTACGGCGCCGCTGGTTCGCATTAAACTAGCATTTCATAACCACATTCACGCTCACATTTGAGATTCTCTGAAGAGCTGAAGTATGCTGTAGGCTCCTCAGATGATGTCTGTGGCTGCAAGGCTGCAGGTTACTGGTTTTAAAGCAGTCTCACAGTGCCTCCTATTGGTGACTACTGCAAAGTGCACGTGGTCTTGATGTCCTTTTATCGGTTATGCTTATCCAGCCATGGGTCATTATCGGTAAGAGGTGGGGTACGCACTGGACAGGATCGTCACAGGGCACATAGAGATAAACAACCATTTACACACTCACATTCACACCAAAGGGCAATTTAGAGTCATCAGTTAACCTATTAACTGCATGTCTTTGGACTGCCAACCATGCTGCCCACCAAAATATGTTTTAAAAAAAGAAAGAAAGATAATAATTTCCCCGTTTAGTGGGCATAAACTGATTCTGGGTTTTGAAACCACATGATTAGTGGAATTATGAAAGCATATAACAGCAGAAAGGTTGTTAAAATAACTGAAAATGTATCATTTTAATATCTAAAACATTTGACTTGAGTCAAGTTAATCTTGTTTATCTAGACCAAAATCACAAATGACTAATTTGCCTCCAGGGGCTTCACAGTCTGCTCAGCATATCACATCCTCTGTCTTTAGACCCTCGATTCAGATAAGAAAAACCTCCCACAAATCCTCCAGGAACTATCCATGGCACTATCAATCGCTTTTGCAATTGTGAGCGATAGCTCGGACCAAAATGGATGAAACCTCAGGAAGAGCAACAGAGGAGGGATCTCTCTCCTGGGATGCTCAGACAAGCAATAGATCAGGGTCAGTTTGGGATCCAGGACCAATTCCTCTGAGCCCACAGTGAGACGAGACGACCTAACAGTGGCTATAGTGTAAATCTTCTCTGCCTCACTCATTCAATAGTGAGCCATGTAATCTCTAGATGTTTTCAGGTTGCCTCTCTATTTTGTGGCAGAGAATTTCAGCTAGTGAAAGGAGAAATATCTGCAGCTCAGCCTCGGACAGATAAAGAAACTGCTAGTTAATTACCGGCAAAGCGAGGGAACTAACATCTCTAACTATCAGGAGTTAGCAGCTGCTCCTAAACCTCAAATGGCACTGCGCAGATCAGTCTCAGTACATGTCATCAATCGTTCCTTGAGCGTTATTAAGTCTAGTGTACAGCAGAGGCAGACAAGATAAACAAAGTGAAAAGGCTGGCTGTCATAGGCCTGAACCTGACACCCTGGAGACAGTAACACACAATCCTTTTTTACCTCCTCTGTGACGTGCATTGAAGCACCTACAGCGTCTGCCTCATACCACGAAGGTGTGACAGGAAGCCAGTGTGCAAACATCAATCACAACTTCCAGAGCTTTCTGACTGAAGAGGCTCACACTCACATGATTCTGCAGAATAAGACAGCTATTAACACATTAATGTGAAAATACTACATATGTAGACATTTCCACCTACTCTTTCTAATAAACTGATGTTAGACAATCTTGTATTATGTAATACACAACTCTCACATTGTGTTTGTTATTACATGCATGCGATTGCTGCTGCTTATGCTATTACCGTTTTTACTGGAATCCATGTTATTCCCATAATATACACAACATGTCCAAGTACTGGGTTTGTAAGTTGTGTACGCAACACTCTCACAACGCTTTTACACGTCCCTCTGATGCATCTTACTGTTTGTTGCTGCAATGCAAGAAAATTACCTCACAGTATCATTAAAGTTTAATGTAATCCAGTCGAATCTAAAGGTTGAGCTGTTTAAGTACGTAAATCGGAGAAGGCAGGGATGAAAGTAACTCAATGCAGTATTATCACATTAAATTCAAATAAGAAACAACCCGACATGATGTAATTCACGGAGAGGTTTAAAGGAGAAGGGGAAGATTATTCTTTATATTAAAAGTAAACGAACTGCAGCAGTACTCATGGCTTACACTGCAAGAATGCTGATCCAATTTTGCTCTTGGGAGAGCCAAACATTTAGGTGATTTCTTGTTTGTGTGTGTGTGTGTGTGTGGCCTGCAGAGATTTGGACAGTAATCCAGCTGGTTGTGTAACCTATAAATTGAGCACACAGGAGTAAACAAGAGCACTTAATTGAAAAAGTACTGTTAAAGTTAAACCCATCCCGGGTTCAGGTCCAGCTGTGGGAGCTATGTTGCTTGTCATCCCCCATCTCTCTGCCCTCAGTTATTGTCAGCTCTCCACTGTTCGCTATCCAATAAAGACAAAAAAGCAGAAAAACAACTAGTGAGAGGTGAGAGTTGTAGCTTGGTCATGCTACTATGAGCTGGAATATATAGGACTGAAAAGGCAAAACGAGACTGGCAGAGTGAGTTGAACATTTGGTAGGATCCTTGACAAGACACTGAACCCAAAAAATGTTCTCAATGTACAGTACAGTATGTATGCATGGGAATAAAGTCAACAAAGAGTCAAATGTAATGCCTCTGTACTTGTATAATATATAATATTAAATACAATAGGGAGACTGACTCAAGGCTCAAGCTGCTCAAGGGAATAAACTTTAAAGGCTTGAGACCAATGACAGTATAAATTGGTGTACCCTCTATCTATCTATCTATCTATCTATCTATCTATCTATCTATCTATCTATCTATCTATCTATCTATCTATCTTGTGTTTTATGTGTCTTATTTTGTGTCATACTTGTTACAGAACAGTGCACTTTAAAATGTTAGTACTGACATTGTCAAATCTGTCCCTCTTTAAAAGAGGTTTGGACATCCCCTGGCTTAAATCTTACACACCTGACCTTTAAATTACATTTCTAGTTCTCTAGTTTGGTGTGTTATGTTTTCAATGATTTTATTTCATTTAAAAAAAACATGTCAGACTACAGGCAAAGTCCGAAACAACAGCGTCTCTCTCTCTTTTTTCAGGACACACAGCTCTAGCGGCAGGATCTGCGGTGAATCGCTCGCCGATGTCACCGATGGATAAATCCCAGGCATGATAGTGGAGCGCAGATAAGAGCAGGGGTTAGATGTAACATGGCTCTCTCCAGAGGTTTGAGATGCTGTCAGAGGGTTTTCTCCTGGATACCTGTGCTTATTATAACATCCGTGGTGCTGTGGTCGTACTACGCCTACGTCTTTGAGCTATGCCTGTGTAAGTATGTGAATCTGTGCCCGTGTTGTTGTGATTTTGACGCGTTTTTAACCGGAGACAGACCCCGCAGATTGCCGCACAGCAGTGTTGACAAAAAAAAGATAACGTTACAGGAGCTAGGCGGAAGTGGTTGATCGTGTGTGTGTTTTTATGTGGTTATGTGAACATTTAGCTTTGTTCAACAAAAGTCACGTTAACCAGTGTGTCATTACCACACATGTTACGAGGTTAAGTCTGTGCTCACACACACACACACAGATCTGGCCATTGTCGTGCCTCTTAGCCACAACCTGTCAATCTGGCTCGTCGTGTTAGCCGGTAAATGTTGTTCCTCTTTTGAATAACCGCACTAGTGTTTGTACAAAGAGTTTGCTACACTGTTGCTCATCCCTGGCTTGTGGTTTTTATTTTTGCCATATTCTCCTTTTTTTGTTCACAGTTACACTCACCAACACGCTGGAAAAAGGTGAGAAACCCACATATTTATGTGTTAAAGCCAGTGTGCCACGCTAAAACAAACGCAAGTTTAATGTTTCCTCTGTGTTCTTGCAGTGGCCTATCTACTTGCGTTTCATATCTGCTTTGTGATGTTCTCCTGGACCTACTGGAAGTCCATATTCACCCCACCTGCATCGCCGTGCAAGAAGGTACGCTGAGTAGTTTGAATGCGCCAGGCTGAACGTCGCGTTACATTGATTTACTGTGCCACACAATACTGTCTGTAATGCACAAACAAATCTGGTGTTTGCTGCTCTAGTTTCAGCTGTCGTACTCAGACAAGCAAAGATACGAGATGGAGGAGAGGCCGGATGCTCAGAAACAAATCCTGGTTGAGATTGCTAAGAAACTGCCCATCTTTACTCGAGCACAATCTGGAGGTAAGTCTGTATGATTCCTACTCATTCGCCGTATCTTAAAACCAGGTGCCGCCGCCTGTTATCCTGCACATGATCTGTGTGCGTTGAAAGCAAGTAGGCTAGGGCAATTAGCTCTGTGTGTGTGTGCGCTCCAGAGCATCCCCATCCAGAGTAATCAGGCAATGTATCTCTTTCATTAGTGCTGATTGCTAAGAGTAAGTTCTAGGCTGCAGGAAGTAAGCGAAGGGTAAGCTCAGCTCAAATGTCCTTCATTCAACTGGCCATCCTCTTGTCTCTAGCTATCAGGTTCTGCGACCGCTGCCAGGTACTGAAGCCTGACCGCTGTCACCACTGCTCAGTTTGTGAAACGTAAGTCACACTTTCCTCCTCAATCTATTCATCCAGAGAGATTACCCCAGGCAAGGAGATATTTGTTGGCCGGGGACTGTTGTGATAATTAGAAGGTGTTGCTTTGTTGGCACTATCTCTCAGAAAGAATATCCTAATGATCAATCAGAACAGAGGTTTACCAAATGGAATCAGCAGATCGCTGTCAGAAGACGTGTAATGGAGGTTGTATTAAAGGTTAGACTGGAAGGTGAAAGAGTTTTATGATGATATTTACTGCTACTGTACTATCAAAACTGTCTTTTTCTTTTAAAGATGTGTCTTGAAGATGGACCATCACTGTCCCTGGTGAGTAGAAACTTGTATTTTTACCTGTTGTGGAGGAATTTGTTCATTAATCTTGCTCTGACGTCATGTTTTCTATTTTACTTTCAGGGTGAACAACTGTGTGGGCTTCTCCAACTACAAGTTTTTCCTGCTTTTCCTCTCTTACTCCATGCTCTACTGCGTCTTCATCGCAGCGACGGTCTTTCAGTATTTCCTCAAATTCTGGGTGGTGAGCGTCATTAATCTTAAATTATCACTCATTGCTCAGCATTTGATGATGACGGTGTCATATGACGCGTGCGAGTCGCACACAGTCAGCACTGTTGCAACTCCGTGACGATAGAGAACTAAAGCGTCTGTCGTGAGTTATGCCTTTTTTTTTACCATTTTTCTCAAGTTTCTCGTTCTCCTGTTTCTCTCTCTCTCTCTCTCTCTCTCTCCCTCTCCCTCAGGGGGATTTGCCAAATGGGCCCGCAAAGTTTCATGTCCTTTTCCTCATGTTTGTGGCGCTCATGTTCTTCGTCAGTCTCATGTTCCTCTTTGGCTACCACTGTTGGTTGGTGGCCAAAAACAGATCCACTCTAGGTGAGGGTTTACATATTTATCAGAAAACCCCCCCTTCGTTCTGCTCATTGAGCTGCTCTCTCACGTCCTAAATGACTTATGAATTATTTGCTGGGAGGAACTCTTGCGTTGTGAATGCAGGCCCTTTGTAAAGGATTGAAGCATGAAGACATATTTTGACCCACGGTTGTTTTTCCATTGTCTAGAGGCCTTCTCGGCTCCTGTTTTTGTCAGTGGACCAGACAGAAATGGCTTCAATGTCGGTATACGCAGAAACCTGCTGCAGGTATTTGGAGAGAATCGCAGACTGTGGTTCATCCCTGTCTTCACAAGGTGAGTAAGACAATTAGCTGATTCTTATTTTTCAGTGATGCACCTCCTGTATTATACCTGGCTTCATTTAAATACAGAATCAGGGAACATAAATGCCCATAATAATTTAAATAATCCAAGCTATAATAAAAATACAGGATGTAAGAATAGATAGTGCACAGTTTTCCATGTAGCTGAATTGGAGCTAATGAACAAAGTACCTTGATTGTCTCTCTTCTTATCTTGATTTGATAAAAATATCAGATACATGACTACATGTAAAGTATAAAACGGGATGTGTTCAATGGATGGGACTACATTGTGGTCACAGTTTATTAACTAACTATCTTCTTTTGTGCTATGAACCTGTCAGTGAAGGGAATGGCCACTACTTCCCCTTAAAGAACCGCAGTTCCGAATCCCACAACCCCTTATTAGCTAATGAGGACATGTGGGAGGAGTCGGATGACGGGTCTGAGGAAGGAAGCTTGGGTGAGTAACTTTAATTTTGTCATATGTGTTACACCATCACATGTATCATAGACTCCTTTCAAGTATATTAAAATGTGGTCAGTAAGTGAAAAAGTGTATTTGCAGTGTTAACCAGGACAGATGCAGAGTATAAAGAGTCTGTCTAATCTCAGTAAAGGTGCTATTTTAATGTTTCGTTAAAATAAATATAACATCTAATCCATAAAAATGACTGAACAACTATGGGTTTGATTGATACAACCAAACCCATAGTTTGTAGTAACTATGGGTTTTATGGGTTTTGTTAGTAACCCACAGCTCTTCTTTGGACACTGATTGTATTTGTGCACTACAAAACCAAAATAGTTCAATCAATGCACTTGTCTTTCTGTGAAGTATAAGAAGAATTATTATTATTATTATTATCACTGCAAACCTAGTGATGTATCTGCCACATTTAGAAATACTCCTGATGACGATCCAACCTCATATCACAGACACGCATACGACTGTGTATAGCTGTTTTTCCAGATATGACCTCATCACACTCAATTACTGTGTTTATTCTGGACAATTTTCACTTTTTAAATTACTCTGCACTTTCATTTGCGGTGAGACTCTAACACTAAGCTGCAAATGCATTTGCATTGGATTTTCTTCCCAAATTAAGTTTTTCAGATCGCAGTGTCTCTCAGTTAAATCTAAAAATCAACGGAGAGAGTTTAGACTGCCTTGATCTGTTTATTTGCTTTGTCTTTAATCATTTTCAAATGTCTCTTTCTAATTTATTGAGATGGATTCTGATTCTGATCACACTCTGAAACGCAACATTAGTGCGTCTGTTGTGCGGAAAATATTTTTCAAAGCCTCCGTAGCATATTAAAATATAATTATTTCTCCAATTTCAAAATAAAAATGCATAAACAATACAGTCTCTCTGGATCTAGATCCACATTCACACCCAAAAACGAAAAGTATCTTCTGTGGACAGCTGACTTAACCTTGTAGTACCCACCAGGAGCAGTCAGGACACACTTTGTAATCTTGGAGGTAAAAAAGCTCCAGAGATGTGACTACCATAGTGAAACAAACAAATTCACACCAAACAACTGCACGTGTGTGTTCAAATTCAGTAATCTGGAGGCAGCACTCTCCCCTTCGCACACTATTTTGCCATCTTTGAATTCAAACTGCAATATTCTGCTACCACCTGGTGGCCGTGCGCAATATATTGTCAACTACTATATGGGCTCCATCAGTTACAACAAACACACCCACGCACAGATTAATGCATGCTGCAGTTTCTTATATTTCTTATCATTTCTTTGTTTCTCATTGCAGTCGAGGACCACGACCCCTCTGTTACCATAGAGATGGAGGAAGAGTAAATTAATTTAAGGACGATACACACTGGTACAGAGGATATATATTAATATCGCACGCACTGTGTACCACGAGGCAAATGCATTCCAAATCATGTGGATGTTCAGACACTGACACAAAAAAATCTAAAAAATCTGAAGGGGGCCAAACGTGTGGATCAAAACCTGCATTCGGATTGTCATCGCCACTTTTACCCGGGTGTTTCACAGACAGAGGAACTCGATGGACAACCGGTCCTCTCCTCTCATCTCTCGGATGACAGTATCAGTTTGATTTGGAAAAAAATCTCTTGAATATTACCTCACATGCAATCTCCCTCTGGTTGTTGGCACTGGCCTCTGCGGGGTTATAAATTACTGTTAATTGGGAAGCTTCTGTCTGATACGCCTCTGTTTGAGTGTTGGGCTGTGAGTTTACAGTGTTGCACCTTTAGAGCTAGAAGTCTCCTAGTGATTCAGTTGTCTGGCCTCTACCAGTTTGGGTCATGCAGCATATCAACATAAGATTTTACTTAATATTTTTCAACAAACACAAGTATATTAGAATACCTGACTTAACCTGCGCCTTATTAATATATTTATTCTTGTTTTGGGAGTTTGTTTCTCCTAGGAATGTATCTAGCACCCTGCTTGTGAGTAGACTGTGCCAATATTTTGGGCACGTATTTATGAAAGAACCTCTCATATGCTTTTAAAAAGAGTATTTCAGCATTTATGTTCAGTTAAAAATGCCATTACTGATGTCTGGTGACTGTAATAAAAACAAAACTAGAATAAATTTGTAGCTTTGCTACACAGCTCCAGCTCATATTTGAAAATTTCAACCAGAATATTACGGCAAACTTGTTTATCATTTTTCAGTGATATCCTGAATATATTACAAATTAAATGATGTTGGCTAGAAAATGCAGTAATCCATTTGATTTGATTTGATTTTTTTTAAAAGTCCAGGATGGACAAACGAGACAAACTGTGATAGACAATTCTTTTCTTAAATCACAATCTTCTTTTCTACCATATCAGCCATCCTCAGTACACTTCTGTGTGGATGCAAAGTGAAAGCAGCGTTCATCATGGGCACAATATCATACATTAGGAGGACACATCAGTTCTTCGATGTCTGTTTTCACTTTTGATCTTTTTAAACATGGAGACAACTGTACGTGTATATAAAGACTGATCCTCATCCACTGGTTGGTAGAGGGTCAGCTGTCCTCTGCAATATGTTCTGAAGTTTTTCTACCTGTGTTTATGTATTTTGAAGATTTTAATACCAATGATACCAATTCTCCTCATCGAGACTGCTTTGGGTTCTGGTGTATTTAGCTAGTGTACTTAGTTGAAAACCATTTCTGTGACTGAGTACACCCATTTATTCAGTATGGGGTAAGACTTGGGCCTTTATCAAACCTTGATGATGTTTGATCTTGACACTTTAACTTGCTTCATCAGATCCGTTTTTCTACTATGTTGGGTAAGCCAAATCAAATGCTGCTCATGTCTGAGAACTACACAACTCATTTACTGATTCAAACTGTGCGTCTTTTTATCTGAAGTATGATTCGGTGTTTGGAAGCATGTATAAAACATTAGGAAAGATGTGGATGTTGAGTGTTTCATGTAGTCTCGTGTCTATTTATTGTTCTAATGTTCAGCTATTTTCCTGTGTATTGAGTTTACTGCTGCAGGCGGTGTCTGTATATTTTGCTCCATTAAGTGACACTTAAAATAAACAATTGAAGCAATGGGCTTTTTATCAGATAGCGGGATATTTATGACAAAAGAAGATGACAAATTATACCCAGGAGTTCAATATTACTAGAGTACACACAGTATGGTCCCTTTTGAATTGTCTTTGGAGTATGTGATTGTGGCGCTTCCCTTTTTCCGACACCTCCGAACCACCAAAAGTACTGATACGGTTTCATTTGCTGTTCTGTCAGTTAACAAATATAAAGTCTTTATTTCCCATCGGTTGTTGTAACATGCAAAATAAAATGATCCAAGTTGAACTCTTTATAAGGTTCTGTGTTGTTCTTTTTTCATGAGTATACACAGCAAAAAAAAACACATCATAATAAATACAATCGATCAGATGAATAATTCTGTATCAGTTTAGGAACTTTGGAGATGAGAGAGCAGTATTTGGCACAACAAGGAGAACATGAGACACATTTAAATAAACAGGACAAAATATACTCAAAACAATCTGCAGATCATGTTCCTCAAGGTTGTCCTCAGGTTTTAGTCAGTGCCAAAGTACCTCTGTCCAAAATGTGTCGGAGCCACTGGGTGAACCTCTGTGGTCAGGATGGTGATATCTGGGAACTCCTGGATTATAGATTTGGCTCCTGGGAGAGAAATAAACAGTTAACATGTCTCTCTTGAAGCTAAAATGAAGGCATGAATACAGATTTTTCATTTCCAGTATTATGCTTTTTAGCAAACTATTTTCCATGACAGTTTTGCAGTTAGGAGTGTAAACACGACCGAACAGGAATTCATATTTATTCCAGCATTAGTGAAAATAATCATAATGGATGGTGTGCTAATTCCTTTGGCTTTTTAGTCTGTCTTGAGGTTGGTGTGACAGGAAAGTCTGCAGGGTTATTAAAATCAACAGGCACCATCCTCTTAGAGGCATTAGAGAGCTTAGAAGATTTTATGGTAACATGCCCTTCAGATTTCAATATCTCTTGTGTTGAAGTGGAAATTTTGGTTCCATGATGGCACTAGAAAAAAGGTCAAGGGGTAAAAAAATCTCCCTCCCTGGGATACCACGACTACCCACGTTAAATGTCATGACAAGCGGGCTGGTAGAAAACTACTCTTACAAATCCAAAAGGGGGGATTTGTCCAGGACAAACCTATTTCTTGTCCAATTTTTAGAATAATTTGGTTCTTTGTTAACTCATTTAAAACCATTGCTGGTTAAACTGCTGAGCAGCAGCATATTGTAGGAAGACAACGATACAGCAAGAGCAGAAGGGGGAGGAGATTGGAGACTTAACTGTGTGATCTAGTGGGTAAACAAAAGTAAAATGAGTAATGAGCTGCAGTTGCACTGAACTGGCTGGTGGTGGTGGTTTACCGTGAGGTGTGGAGAAGAGGCTGAGGAGGATTATATGTCTGGGCTGGACTCCGTGCTCTATCAGCACTCTCACCGCCTCAATCACAGTGTTCCCTGTACCTGCAGACACAGAACAATTTGTCACTTCATTTACAGAAACAAAAACAACACGTGCCTTTTAGTATTAAAAGCATTATAATTTAACTTTACATACATGACAGTGTGTCAGCATCTGAAAAAGGTACTGAGCTGTGTGCTGGTTGACTTTCCTCTTGAGTCTGGAGACTTGGCAGGCTTTAATTTCTGACCCTGTTAGCATGCATCAGTGTAACCATGTGTTCAATCATTCTGACATGATAAAACATACGTTCGACCTGGCTCTGTCGCCATCATATTTTTCAAAAACTGGAGTGTAGGAAAAATGCTGCTTTGTGGCACTGGGAAACCAGGGCTATTAAGATACTATTTTTGTTGGCCCTCATTATGCTATTCAGCAGCTTGGTGGCTATCTCCCAGGCAGTGTATAATTTCCCTCATGAGAGCTATAATTATCAGAACAGTGTGAATGGACCAGTGTGATGTGGAAATGCAGTTGTGGTGGTGAAGGTCAACTCAAGGGAGATTTCTCAAAATGAATAAATACATGGAACTGTTTTTACATTTGCACAAAAATAGACATCTCTTGACATTTACAGGCTACTGAGGGTGGTAAACTGGAGTCATCAGCAAGATAAACTGCGCTCAGCCCTCTGTTACTCACTAAGGATGGGGTACATGAGCAGCACTTTTCTTCTGTATACATCAGGAGGGAACTTGGCATAGTAGACTTTGGCTTTCTGTGTCTCCTCATCACTCTGGATGAGGATCTTGCCAATGCGGATGGAGCGGCAGCAGTCCCGAAGACCCTGCTCCATGGCTTCACCTGCGGTGAGACACACAGGACATGACTGGGATAGAAATCTTGCTTTTTAAACAAATTTGTTGTTTGAAGGCTTTGTGCAAGCATCACTGTTTTACATCAATGCTTATTTTCAAATAGGGTTAGACACTCTCCATGGGAAATGACAGGAATTTACGGGAATAATAGGAATTTATGGTAATAAACGGGAATGAACTTCATAATGGCCCATAACAGGGAACTTAAATATAGTTGGGGAAAATATATTTTAGCCTCATTTTGACTAAAATCAGATTTCATGCAAGTACACTTGAATATCTGCTATTCCTCAATCACATGCACATAGCACACTGCTTACTGCAGGGATATTGAGGCCACGCCCCGCTACATGCACAGATGACTTCTTCAACCTGGACCACACTTTGAGCGCAGAGAAGAGACTACTGAAGACGCATATTTGAACTACTAGACTAGATAACATTGTTCACGAAAATAATTCAAACTTGATAAAGTTCTACTTACAAATAAATCTGTCGAAATGTCATGTTTTGTTTTATTTTCCATGGATGTCTGCTTATGACAAAACACAATGTTTATATTTATGTTTTGATATGATATGTTTGTTTAAATTACCCCCAATTTCCAGTTAATTACCATACATTTTGTTTCTGGTAAGTAAGTTTGTTAGTAAGTTTCCAAAATTCCCCAGTGTAACTTCCCACAGAAAGTTTCCAAAACCTTTGCAACCCTGTTTCCAAAAGCCTTTTTGTTTTTTTGCAATGAGACATACAGAAACCAAAAATAGATTTTATGAACCATATATTAGGGACGGGAATCACCAGAAAGTCTTTGATTATCAGAATACTTTGTTTGTTTCGTTGTAGTTCTCTGTTGGCCTGTAACATGCCGAATATTGTGATAAAATATAGTGCAAAACATAACTTATTGGACTTGAATAAAATATACAACTGTCATGGTTTTTGTTGATTTTTTGATTTCGCTGTGTTGATCTTGACACTCCAAGAGTGACTGTCAAGTGGACAGAAGGAGTAACGCTCATGAAAATCAATAAAGTACTTCTGTATGTCTCTAAACACAAAGTGAAAAACTTAAATGCATCTTTAAAACATTAATAAATATCAATTCTTCTCCCTATGCAAGTGCTGTTATTTCAAATATCATAAAAAGAATAATGCTGTGTCAATTTTCCCCCCACTTTAGTGAATATATAAAAGACTGTGCTCTGTCACATTGAAGTACAGCACCCAGCGGCCACATTGTGTAACATTATGTCATCTCATATCCACAGAACACAGTGAACGCACTATGCAGAGAGACGTTTTAAAGGTACAGTAGCCCGGATGTGCCAATCTCAAGAGCAGACGTGATCAAAGTTTTTCTGCGATGCTGTTACGTCACTGAGAAATAGGACAGCCGTCTATCCTGACAAGCTAATAAACATCAAGGTGTGTCTGTGTGTCAAGATGTGTGGACATAGAAAACAAGTATGCTGCCTTTAAGATTTTAGATTTTATACTCTAGTGTTATCGTCATAAAAGTAAAACACGGGTATCAATATAGCAATAACTGCTATAGGCTTTGCATTTCACAGCGATAACAGTGTCATTAAATCTGAAGGAGGAAGTACACACACGAGTCACTGCAGCTGACTGTAATGCCTTCAGTCTCAAGGTCCCGTGTATTATTCTGCTGCATCATTTAGTATTCAAATGATCAATCAATTTCACTGAGAGAGAAGAAGTGTATGAGCCTGACCTGATGAATACGTGCAGAACAGAATGTACAGCAGAAATCACATACGCACAGAAGACATAACACAAGCACTCACAAAGGAAAAAGACTCTAATTCGGTAGGTGCACTTCAGCAGGTTCCACTTACCACTCCTCATTATGCTGACTCCGCAGTTGCCTCTTTCAAACTTGACACCTTCGTACTTATACCCTGCAGAAAAATGTGGGAGAATTCACAAATGTAACTGCTCTGAACAATCCCACCCATACACGCTGAAGGTAAAACACAGGATGGGAACCCTGCGCTTGTTTTTTGCTTTTTACATTATCATAATGAGTTGGCTCTATCCAGCTGAGTTCAGGGGATCTTACATGTTGGAGGAACCTTGTTCTGTTATTAGAGAAGGAGGAGAAAGACATGCTCACCTGTTGGTGTGGTCACAGTACACTCTGAGTAGGGGAGCTGATTCAAACCCTCTTCAACTACTAGTCTGATCTGTTGATGGAGAAAGAAGAAGCTTGCACCTTGTCGCTTATAAAAACACACAAACAGTATGTGATATTAGGTCACGATCTCACCAGTCGATCGGCACAAAACACAAAGTCTCCTCTGCTAGTCGTCCTGAAAATATGAATACAATCATTTGATTAGAAGGACGCACCGAACCAGCCTTTCCTTCCTCTGTTATCATACAAACATTTATCGCAACTTCTTTAAATCTAAAGTCAGTTCACTGTGTCAAAATGATCATTTGTTTAGATTTAAGGTAAGATCAGATGAACCACTTCTTTGATGCTTGTGCTAAAGTTTTATTATATTATTCTACTTTATCTTTATTTTAGTGACTAAGACACAGTATCCATCCTGTTTCCTTTCATTTTCTCTTCAGGAAGCTTTAAAGTTGGAAATTAATTTGAGTAAAGTTGCAAGGTGCCAACTGCTCAACAGTTTTAGGAGCTAACTGTTCATACACATTCACACACCGATGACGCAGCCTTCAGGAGCAATTTGCGGTTCAGTGTCTTGCCCAAGGACACTTTGACATGCAGACCGGAGGAGCCGGGGACTGAACCGCCGATCATCTGATTAGTGGACAACCCGCTCTACCGCCGAGCCCATCTATTGATTTAGTCTGCACTGTCTTGACAGTGACTGTGTACCTCGCCTCTCACCCCAAGTCAGCAGGGATGAATAGTGGTTACAGAAAATGGACGGATGGACTGTCTCTTTTATCAGCTGCTTCCTATAAAGTTCACACTGAGTGAAATATTCAAACTACATCTTCCCAGGGAAATGGAAATATTTGAGATATCCGACACGTTTGGTTTTGTTGCAAACTTTGGGACGTCCACTTCAGTGGAGACTCAAAATCATAAATATCATATAAGATGTTTGTCTGCACGGCGTGAGTTTGCATCGACTGTCCAGCTGGCGAGACAGTGACACTGAAGACGTTAAACTGGGTCAGTCGCATTAGGGCCAGAAGACACATACAGTATACAGTATATCTGAGTCTGTACTGACAATACTATAACTATCATTCATTTGTTACAGTCTAACTTAGTTAGTTTTTATCTCTTATGTTCTTATTTTTAATTTCTATTTTTTTATATATATAATTGTAAGGTTTAAATTCAGATGTATCCGTATAGGTCTAATTTTAATGTATGTTTACTTTTCCCTCTGAAACAATAAAGATAATAAAATATCTATCCATCCAGGTATGACATAACTTTGATGAAACCATTAACTAATGCTTTTTTGTGTACTTGGCTGTATTAGCTACTCACAGTTTAGATGCAATACTCTGTGAGTACCTAATACTTTGTCTAGGAGGGGTTACAGCACAGCCACCAGAGTTGTTGTGGTCTGCATGTGATAACAGAAGAGTAGGGGACTCACTTGTCTCTGATTATAGTCTGTAATTCTCGGATCTGGTCGTTCAGAGGGAGCAGTTTAAGCTGTGGTCCCAGGTTATCTTGGCTGTCGGGCTGTATGGTGGCATCAGCTGGGTCAGAGTTGGACAGCACTGCAGACACGCTGCTGCTGCTGCTGCTGCTGCTGCTTGTGCTGCTGCTGTTTGCAAACCGTACTTGCTTCATTGGGTGCTCCTGGCCACTGTTGACATTGTTCAGTTGCTGATTGTGGCATGGCATCCTGAGTGCGAGGTTATTTAAGGGTTATTCCCTTATAACTGCGCTAAAGCCAGATGGCGTTTCTTTGACCGAGCGACCCACTTACAGACTGACGGTCTGCCCGCTGACAAAGGCAACGTGTTCTTCCTTTAGCTTCGACCGCTGTTTAGAAAGTGAGCTTTTCCCGATTCACGCAGCTATATCTTAAACGCTGCCCATCGGGGTTACACTCACAAGCCTTTAAATACTCTATCGCGTCGTGTTAAACACAAAACAAGCGGCTTTTAAGTCCACAAAAACGGCGTGTGAAGTGAGGTAGCTCGCTTTGCCCGCTTTGCTAGCTAGCTTTGGCGTTGACACTGACAGCAACGTCGCCGAGGCCCGGATGTGACGCTCGGTGCCGGCGTGTTGACTAACCGCCTTCCTCCCTCCCCTCCCCTCCCTCTTTAATCAAACATGGCGCCGATGTTGGCACCGCTGAAATGCGGCTTTCACTTCCAAAAAAGAAAATTAGCGCTTCTTCTCAGACAGACGAGCTCGTATCACATCTGGACTAAAAGTCCGACAGACAAAGTGACGGAGCATAAACGCCAAAGTGCACACCTGGTGAGTGAAGGCCGCCGTACATGTGTAGAGAGAGAGGACACAGTGTTTTTGGTGTGACTGTCACCGGGACAAGGGCAGAGATGGACAGCGGTGGTGACTAACTTTTTAAGAAGTTACATTAGATGTTGTCACCGGCATTTCTCGCTTGTTTACAAGCGTCGTTGTCACTAGTTGCTCAGTAAACGAGTCTACCAACGGCCAAAGTTGGGCCGTTGAGCGACCGGCTAGCTAACTTGCTAACTATCTTCATTAACATTCCCGTCATTGAATATTATTACGAATATTTACACTAATATTTGACCGTGAATGAACCTTTTGAGGCACATTTTCCACCAGCTGTGGGGTGCTAAAGTTGTAGCATCGTCAGTGGGGTCAGTCACGTGTTTTCGGTGTCGTCTGACAGCAGTTAAAAGTTAGATAAGAGTTTGTTTGAGCCTCCCAGAGGACCTCGTGTCACTGTTTGTTATTGATTATTTCTGAACTTTACTTTAACAACCCCCTCAGCTGACACTTCATCTAGATAAAGCTAATGCAATACTGTATACAATACAATAATGTAAGATTCATTCTTGCTCGCATGCTTCATTGGTTTTACCCAGTAAATAAGCAACTAAATCTTTAAAATAAAAGCTACCTTTACTTCTTTGTGTGGTTGTTTATACAGTATTTGTTTTCACAATGTGCCAGGTCATCACAGATAACAGGATGTAGTGTCCTCCTCGTGATAAAGCTCTCCAGTGTTGGCCCGCTCTTATCACCAGTAAAGATATGTAATTTTGTAAGAGTGTAACACAGAGTAAGTTTAAACTCATTACGCTTGAACCGCCCACGCTATATATCGAGCGTTATCAACCCCTGTAGGTGTATTAGTCGTTTGTATTCTTCATTAACAATGCCTGTTTCCACAGGCTCACAAAAGGTAACAAACACAAATGAAACATCATTTCTATAACTCACAAATCTTTATTTGAGAAACCAGTCCTCAGCTTCTGTTTGTTCAGTATGTCCCCGACCCTTGTGTAACCTTTAAACTCTGACTTTAAACCATGAGCAGTATGGTGGATACACACAGGGAAGTCAAAGTTTATTTTACCTTTCTTGTGGATGTTTTGTTTGTTCAGTTGTTGCTTAACGCATTTCAGTGTTTCTTAATATTGAAACATCCATAAAAATGGATCAGGCATGAGAAACATCGGTCAAATGAGACAATCTCGTATGTTTCAGCTGAGTCCCGCTCCACACCTACGAACAGCTACATGGAGTACAAGCAGGAGCGAAAACAGTCGTCGAATTTTGGAGGCAGCAAAGGTAAGTATGTTTAGAGAATTAGTCACGAACCTTTGTCTGCTATTAAAAATCGAAACTGGAATAACAGTGTGTGATGTTTCCACAGCATTTGCAGGTTACAGACAAAAGAACATGTTGGCATGGAAATGCAGGAGGGCGGCTAAATGCAGATCCAAAAAATGTGGTGAGTATCGTACCCTCCTGTGCTGCTATTTTAAGGACAGACTCTGCAGATTCACTCTAAACAAAGTGAAGTGAAAGTAACACAAGTGGACTTTGCCTCCAAGTAATGCTTATCTTTCTGTTTATTAATCTCTAAACTGTTTTCTTGAACTGGTCTGTTGTGTGTGAATTTCAAACATACTGACAAATGTTTTCTCAAATGACCGAAGCTGAAAGTATTATCTTTGCTGTGTTGGTCTTGTGTCTTTCAGCTTTGGGGTCCTGGTGTCACGCTGGGTTGTTTTTTGTTTTTATGCCAACAGAGTTGTCATATGCTGATAGCGATTAATAAAATATGACAGAGCTTTGAAATACACAGTAATTTCCCTTATGCTCTTTAAAATAAAAGATACATGACTGTATGGATGCCTGATTGTTTAAGCACTGCATTGAACAATTAACTTCTTTAATCTATTTCTTAATAGATCTAAATATAGTCTATATGTTTAGTATATAAACTGAAAAGTCTTCACTCGTGTCCTATTTTTAGATGTAACAAAAAGCTGTGATGAAGTTGAGCTGACAGACTTTTATTATACATTAACTGGTCTCCATCACATATGGTACAGGGACCTCAGTTGCGCATTCAACTGTTAATGTTAATCCTCTCTTCGCAGTGTCATACACTGCTTGATTGTGTTTGATTAAAGGCAGGTGTTGGGCACAATTTCATTGTAATTTATTTGTAGGTGCTGCTGTATGGCGCGGCCACCATATTGAGTGGATTAGGGGAATTATTGCATGTTCTTTGGCCTGCAGAGAGTCCCTGTGGCAGGTGTGTGGTGGAGTGTGGGTAAACAGCCATGTTGGCACCAGTGAGCTCTCAAACTCAGCTGGGATGACAGCCCAGGTGTCTCCTGGGACTTGTAGTGTCAGACTGGATCCCCAGGTCCACCTGGAGACTTTGCTGTCATTGCTTCTCCCAGATCCTCCCAAGGGACTGCCATTGGCATTTGATGTTCCATGTGTCTGCCTAGAGAGCCATCTTTAGGTTATTGGGATTGTCACACTGAAATCAAAATGCAAGTTAGTTGCCAATATTGGCAAACACGAGGCAGGTTACAAAGTTAATATTGTGGTTTAGTAACACAGGACAGCCTGTTTATTAAATTAAGGGTGCTATGATCTAAGAAGAGCCTTTGCTTTTGTTTCTTCTCCACAGCTGAAAGAGGTCAATTCAGCCCAGATCCTGTCTGCAATGCTGTCTTATGTATGGCCAAAGAATAGACCAGACCTGCGTGCCCGTGTAGCCATTTCTCTGGGCCTGCTCGCTGGAGCCAAGGTAAATTAACAGGCATTGTTGTGGGTATTAAACTAGGTTTCCTTTGTTTCCTTTGTTTTTATATTTCTTTGTGATTTTTTTTTAATCATATAAAGTTAATTTCTGCTTAAATGGTCCTAAGCAGCGTTATTTGTGCATACAACACAACTGACGATATTTTAAGTCCCTCCACTTTGCATCGAAGAAGAAGTACTGTTTCATATTTATTCTCTGTGACATTCAGACTGTTTTTTGCATTGTTGATTTGTTGATTTGATTGTTGATCCAAATTAAAGTGACTTTATACTTAATATCACCTGATTACATTAGGTTTGTTTCAGATACAATAAGTCAAGCATCAAGAGTCCTCCTCGCATGCCGCTCATTTAAAGTGCAAAAGTAGTGTTTTGTGGAGACTTAGAAATCATGATTAACCATTTTCTTCTGGTAAAACAAGCAGGGATATGTTTTGTGATCAGACATCAACAGGGTATTTGATAAAGAACACCAACAACAACAATCTGCTGAGATCCAGAGCTGCTTTTTCTGCTGCCCTGATGTCTAGTGAAAGCGCGACTTGACAGTCCAAGGTTGCTGCTGACGTCAATTAAAACAACAAGATTAGCAATTGACAGAGGTCGTTTCTTTTTTTTTTTTTTAAAGCTATTGTCTAAAATGAGAATCAAGAAAAAACGCCACAGTTAAAACAAGGAGTTTGACAACTTCATTAACTATGTTGCAGCATCCCTCTGGAGAAGCTAAAACCGTTTCACAGCAAAACTTGTTTAAGCAGATGTTTAGGCATTGTGTCTGATTTTATTATATGTCAGCGGGCAGCACGTCATTATTGTTTGACAGGATTGATATGAAAAGCCTGGTCACGTGGTGGTAAGATGCTTTGAGGTTCAACTGGAGAGAGTTGGCTGCTCACACAGAATTTCATTCATGACCTACAGTGTTTGTGTTGTTGGAAATTTAACCCTGAAGAGCAAAAATCAAGCCAATGTTTCGCTGTCTGCAGTTCTTATTTGCATAAAAGAGAGTGAATGGTACATTTGAAATACTCACTTGTCCCATCAGGACATATATGAGGCAGCCTGGTCTTTAAGCATTCACATAAAGGTTTCCATTTATTTACCTCATAAAAAGCACATTACAGAGAAATAGAAAATAACAGAGTGTTTCTAACTAACAGGTTCCAACCTTTCATTAGTTTGTTGTCATTGTCGACACGTGGTGGTTCCTAAATTGCTGTGCTGGCTGTTCACCTCTAATCATGGCTTTACAACCTGCTCATGTCAAAACATGTCGATCTTGAGGAGGTCCATCATTTTGAAAATGACCTACAATGATGTTAGTACAGTGTAGCAAAGTTTTAGTAAAGGTCAACGCCAAAAGACGTCGAAGCATTAGTCTCATTTATTAAAATATTTGCAATCAGAAATACCTCCTTGCTCTGCTTTGACCAACCTCAGCACTCAGCATCGGTTGTGTAAAGGACCTGTGTAACACTTAAAAAAAAAAAAAAAAGAAGTGTGCATTTAAAACAGATACCAATTTTTAAATATTTAATTTGCATCAATCAGTGCATGATGCATTTCCTCTTCCTTTGTTGATGGTCTCTAATTTACACCCTGGAAAACAATCACAAATTCACAGCTCCTAAATAAGCATGTACTGCTTCTGCTCAGCATGTGTGTGTGTTTGTGTGTATATGGGTGTGTGTGAATGTGTGTGCGCGTGCGCGCTAAGGATGGAGGGAACACACACATGCAATCCAATCTTCTCCTTTTTTCCCTGCTTGACTGGAGTTAGCCTCGATTTCTCGAGCTTGTCTGTTTGAACTGAAACCACCAGCAGTGTGGAGGCAATTTTTAAATCAACTGAATAATTATGTGGTTACAGTAAATCACACCTCTGCACTCCGCAATGCCAGTGACATTTTCATTTCAAATAACAGATTATATAGAAGCTCTTGTTTTCGTTTGCCTCAAATGAAGCCCCCTCTGTCTGTGTGCAAGTGTATGTGTGTCATACTGTAAGCTTAAGCTAATTCTTGATAGCCTGAAGCCCCTTCTCTGCTACTTGACATAATATCTCTATTAGGACATGACATCTCGCCAGGTACAGATTGACATGCTGTTGATTTCATTTCCAGTTGGTTAGTGTATTGAAAGAGCCCGTCCAATCTTATCATGTATTAGCAGTAAAATTGAGGACATGTTTTGGTCTGTGATGATAGCTGAGGCTATTTTTGTGTCATGTTCTGTTGTCTTGGTAGCAAAGATATTGTCTTTCCTTGAGAGACCCAGAGGACGTCTATTGTCTGAGTATAATACCCAAGAGTATTAAACGAGGGACCTGAAGATGTGGCTTTTGCGGTATAAATGGTGCATTGTTAGGTTTCCTTTAACATTAACAGGGTCATCGTGGGGTTCCTTTTTCTTAACTCTTATCAAAATTATATTGTGCATAATTTGACAGGAGTGAGTAAAAAAAAGGGCCTCCTCTGTGTTAGGGGTTGAGAGGTTCAAATGAAATGGGTTTCAAATGAAAATGCTCTGCGGTGTGCTGCTGTGTTCTCTGGCTGTCCTAATGCGCAGCGGACCGCCTAGCCTGAGTCACACAGCTGTCCCTGTGCTTTTAATTAGCCCTAATAACCATTTCAATTCCATTAGCAGGAAGCACCAGCCACCTCACCAGCACCAGCCAGTTAGGAAGAATACACACACACACACACACACATCAATACATACTTACATACATACATATCCTTGAGTCTGACTGAATGGGTAATGTTGGCTCTAACAATGGTGGAAATCCATCTCTCTAAGCATGAAGGGAGCACACAGAGAGGCACTACAGAGGACTAGAAAAATGGCACTGAGTTGTATTGAGCATATGTCTGTCTGATAGGCTATTTGAAACTGTTTCCTCTCTCCTCTTTTTTTTTTCCTTTCTCCCCCCTCTTCTCTAAATGTTTCCTCCCTCTCTTCCTCCCTCCCTCCCTCCCCAGATGACCAATGTGACGGTGCCCTTCATGTTTAAGTATGCAGTGGACGAGCTTAACCAGATGTCGGGACACATGCTGAACCTGAATGACGCGCCAAGCACTGTGGCTACCATGGCAACGGCCGTGCTGATTGGCTGTGAGTCCCAGACTCGTATTGCACTGGCAGGTGCCGCGCTCATCAGAGGGGGACTGTGGGACTGCCTATTATCTGCAAGCTGACCTTTCCCAACACATTCATATCAACGCCACTCCGCAACCTCTGCCTCTCCCCGACATTATTTACATTACATTATGTCCTGCTCCCGAGTTCACTACTGTCAGTCCGCGTGGGCCTCTTCTGGGCGCTGACGACTTTTCAAATGATACCTGTGTGCCCCCAAAGCAAACAGGGCTCGAGACGTTTCTAAAGCGGCGCAGAAGAAATTGGTAATGTCCTTTTTTGAAAGCTGTTGGATATTTTTTAGCGCTGTACAAAGGCCAGGGCTGTTTCTTTCACTTCATCCCTTGAGAGTGCCTCCCTTTTTTCTCCTCTTTGTCCAAATAGGCCCTGTGACTATAAGGTCAGAGGTGACGTGTAGTGTGAATGTGAAGTTTCATCCTTATTAGAGCTTCTTTTTTTTCCATCGAGCTGCTGATGAAAAGCAAAAAAAAATAGAAAAATAAATATCGTGAATTTGACACCAACCGCAAGTCACTCTGGCCTTGAGTGAGATCAGCTTGGATGCAATGTACACTTAGCCCTGTAGCCACTTATTTTAATGAGCTCACTTAGGTCTTGCACACTAATGCTGTCTCTTGAATAATTGGAGCACACGAGCAGGACTCCAGACAGGATGTATTAAGATGACGAAGAAGAATGAAGGAGATGCTCTCAAAGAAAGGAATTTTTTTTTGTTCCCTTCTTTGTGACACTCAGGGCCAGGTACTCGGAGCTTGCGATGGCGAGTGTAATTTGGCTGAAAGGGTTGCACAGTGCTCATCCTACCTTGTCAGATGTGGACACATTGTTCATTAGATGAGCATTCCTATTTAACGCCACATTACAGCCCCATGAAGACCAGCAGACTGAGCGATTATTACACCGACTTTGGTCTCAGTAGACAAGTCATGTATTCACGCAACTCGGTGAAATCGCCACAGGAAGGCCATGTGTCATTCAAACACAGACTAATGTTAATTTGTGACAGTCATGCTAGCCATCTGCTGGTGTAACAGTTTATGAGAAGTGTGAGGGATCAAATAATTGACTGTCTTGGAATTAGATCTTTGATTTTATTTGATTAAAAAACTCTTATAGAGCAGCATATAAGGGAGCTTTATTATAATTTAATTTACCAAAATCCGCAGTAATAAAAACACCTTCAGAAAAGGCTTTGGTGCTTGAACCCACCCTCATCCTACACGTCAGTCCAGACTCAGACAGTAGTGAAATTAAACCAGTTCATTCAGTCAGTCACATCTTTTCATGACACTCTTATTAAAACCACCTCCCCCTCTTCTAGTATTCTGCTCACACATGTAGCCCGCTCCCTGCCACACACACACTGAAAACACTTGTATACACTCAGATACCCTCCCTCCTCTCAGTCTGCAGTGTGCTGGCCTGTCATAGTAGTGAGGCTTCAGACAGCATCCTGCTTTGTAATTACAGAAGCTTGGGGAGGTTGGTGCTGTAGCACTGCAGTGCTTGCAGACCAGATATGATGTGAAAAAAAAACCTGCCACGTCACCTCACACAAGCTTTCACTTTAGAGCAGGTGACAAAGCTCCAACATGTCTAGTCTCAGCTGTCTCTGTTACATCGTACAAGGTGGGGGTCAGTACATAGCAGTCCTCAGTTTTTAGGATGGGGATATATTAACACTTGATAGCGCCCAGCCCTGCTGTCTGAACCTCCCTGCTTTTCACAGCAGGTGTGCTAAACTCTCCATCTCCTCCGCTTATCCCAGATGGCGCGTCACGGGCTTGTGCAGCCCTCTTCAACGAGCTGAGGAACACTGTGTTCGGCAAGGTGGCCCAGAGCTCCATCAGACGCATCGCCAAGAACGTCTTCCTGCACTTGCACAATCTAGATCTAGGTTTCCATCTCAGCCGGCAGACAGGAGCGCTGTCCAAGGCCATCGACCGTGGCACGCGGGGCATCTCGTTTGTCCTGAGCGCGCTCGTCTTCAATCTAGGACCCACGGTCTTTGAGATGGGCCTCGTGAGTA
This sequence comes from Nibea coibor, assembly GCA_023373845.1. NCBI lineage: Eukaryota > Metazoa > Chordata > Actinopteri > Sciaenidae > Nibea > Nibea coibor. The sequence continues at coordinate 10,688,466 of CM041739.1, read as the reverse complement.
CGATTTTGGTGAGTCTCACGGTGACATCCACACACAGAGATCCTAATGACGGTAATCATAAGCTTTGACGTTATTGTTGCATGCTACCAGAAATACTGCTCACAGTTTTGTGGCTTTTTATTTCTCGTTGCTGTTCCTGTTTCAGTCCTTAATGTTAGCTCAGGGCCTTTCATCACCTTGACACTCTTTACAGCAGATCGTCCAGAAATTAATTTCAGGGATATTGTCTCATTTACGTTGTACTGTAAATGGAATATGAATCCCCATGAACTTTTGTGGCAACACGGGGCCCATTAGTGTCAATGATGAATCCCAAAGCTTTGTAGCAGCTTAATGTCCTCCTGTGAAGTATGCCCTCAACAGATGCCCCCCCCTCCTTAGCCACCACTGAAAGAACGGCTCATCTATAGCTTCATGCTATTATTCCACTCTGGACCATAATGTCAGCTTGCCTGTAATGAGGCCAGACTCCATTGCCCAAATAGCTAAAGCATTAGCACGATTAGTTCTTGTGGTTTCTCCTCCATTTGTAACACTCAATTTCATAGTGGAATGGTCAAAAACAGTACGTATTCAGAAGGCCTGGTGACGCCAGCGGTGATCTAATTTTGACTGCGCTTCTCTCTCCTGCAGTATTACAAGTTCGGTGGACAGTTTGCAGCAGTGACCTTGGGTACCTTATCAGCATACACCCTCTTCACCATTCTCTTCACTCAGTGGAGGTAACAATAAGGATGTTTGTACTTGTCTTGTAGTTGAAGTTGGTTGTTGTTTCACTGCTTTAGCATGTTTTTTATTACTTGAAAACGATTCAGCAAATAGTTCAGTGGCTCTCTGCGTGCTGACGATGTTCAAGTGATTGTGATTGTGTCACTGCGCACAGGACCCGCTTCCGGATAGAAATGAACAAAGCAGATAATGAAGCCGGCAACGCAGCTATTGACTCCCTCCTTAACTATGAGACTGTTAAGGTGAGCTCCGACCACACGTCTCCAGCCTCCTCCCTTTATCAATCCTTCTCTTTTACAGTCTTTTTTTGTAACTGTTCACTTACGTCAGCCACATTGACGTGAACAAATACCTACTCACTAATAGTGTTTCACTGGCACGATTGCTACTGTCATAATATGCCTTTTTAATCAAAGAAGAAGAGCTCTCTCTCTCTCTGCCTCCCTGCCTCTCTTTCTCTAACTCTCACAACAAGAGAAAGGTAAACAAGATAAACCTGAAAGTTAAGTTTGTTTTCCTGAGTGAGAGGAGTAGAACTTATGGCTCAAAGAACAGAAAGTTGTCAATATCTACCATAGGTTCATTTAAAGGTCATATTCCCCCGAGTTGTTATAGAGCAAAGCCACACCAACGTAAACCCACAGATACAGACTGGGAGTACGGTCATGAAACCTTTGTTATGCAGGGAATCAGTATAAATGATCAATTTCATAGCTAGTGAAGTGAACTGGACCGATACAGTCATGTTGTAGCCGTTAGAACTGATGTATCGATCAGAGTTGGCCAGCAGTTCAATACTATTGATTATTGTCTGTATAATCGTGTCTCATATTGAGATACTGCTCATAGTTCTGGTGCCCAAAGAGATGACAAAGTTTGTTGTAAGAACTTAAAAGGGGACGATTATAAGTTTATATAATGCGAGTAAATATTCAAAATAATATTCTAATGATAATTATCATGATAGTAACTTTGTACATATTGCTATATGATTAATTATCCCTTAATCTGCCATTTTTACTCAATTAACAGACTGAATTCTTTTTTTATATAAGTACCTAAAGCACAAGGTGACATCTTAAAATTTTTCATTTTGTCTGACAGCTCTCGGGTTTTTCAAAGATTTTCAGTTTACTTTCACAAAAGACAGAAAAAAAGCATCAAACCCTACTATCCAATCCAACTAATCAAATAATCTTTTCAGCTCTGCAGTGACACATTCATACTTCTCTGGGTTTTTTTCTGGGCTTTATATTTTTAATTACCCTCACTCTTCGCACTGCACTTCTTTCCTTTTACTGTAAAACCATTCACCCAGTTTTGTAAATGTCATCCCAGTCACTACAAACAAAGAGACATTGATCACTGGACACTCAGGACCATTTTCCTGGTTTAGTCAATGATCCGAATCGTGTCTCAGTTATAGTTTTGGACTGGAAGTGTCTGCCACTCGTGGCTTTCTTTTGAATAGACATGTCTGCTGAGGGCCAGGGTGGTTTATGGGTGAGTGCGCTCTCACAGACACATGACGGATGTGATGTTGTGTGGATTTAAACCTCACTTTAACTTTTCACAGTGGCATGGGCGTCCTAAATCTTAATTTTTATTTATTTATTTTGCTGCTTTAAGCCTCCATCTAGGTAAACTCATTGTACATATAGTACTCATATAATCACAATCCAGTTTCGGGAGCTTTGTTGGCTGTTCCAGATATATTTTGGTATCCATGTTATTTTCTTTGCTGTATTATTTTGCATCTTGCTTTCCTTAACGTTTTGTTCTGTGTTATTTTGTGTCATCTGTGCCAGCGCGGCCGGATTTAGCATCACTCTGAGCTGTGAGTGTGCATATGTAATTAGATCTCCGCCCACTCAGAAATCCGTTCCACTTTCACAAAGGGCTGGATGAGAACCTGAACATGGTGCCTTGCACTGCCTCTGTTTGTCCTCCATGTGCTACTTTCTTCTCTCTCTCTCTCTCTCTCTCTCTCTCTCTCTGATTTCCTGCATTTCCCTATATGCAAATCAGTGGCAAGTCGGTAGCAGCACAGCACCGATGCCGTTAGCTAGAGGAGCAAATCGCCCACTTAACCAGAGCAGAGGAACAATAGTGCAAACTAAACAAACAGTAATATTAGGTAATTGGCAGCAGAGATGATGAGGGTCATTGTTGTTGTCATGCTGTAGTTTATGTGCTGAATTTTAGAGATGTGCTTGTGGCTGATTCATGAGGAGTTTTTCTTTTTTTCTTCCCTCTTAATGATAGCTATATGTCTTAATCAGAATTAGAGCTGCTTGTGTGGTGTAACACTTAAGAGCTCTCTGTGCTCTGTTGGTAGGTGTCTGTGTAAGCTGTTGCAGATATAACTACAGAGATGTAACAACAGCGCCAATGATGAAGACACTGCAGCAGGCTTTCCTCGCTCTTATAATAGCCTAATATTTTTGTAAACTGTTCTTTAGCGATAATAACTCTCCCCCTGCCAAAGCTTCAGATCCTGCTCAGCAAAGTTTTGTTTTATCGCCCTCCAAATCTTTAAAGATCAGCAGGGAGGGGATGAAGCTAGAGACATGAAAAAGTGCTTTAGAGGCCAACTGAGACCCAGACTACGCCCAGAGCGGTCACAGAGAACAAATGCAGCCTAGAGGCAGACTGCGTTAAAGTGTCTATCTGTCTGACCCTGCTCTCAATGCTTCCTTAACCTTTAACCTTAACCATATTTTGTGTCTCTCCCTCCTTCTCTTTCAACTCACACTTTCTTTCCTTTTGTGTATCCCATTGCCGTATCCTTGCCCTGTGCTCCCTTCTCCCTTCCCTCCCTCCGTGTTTCTCATCTTGGCTGCAGTACTTCAACAATGAGAAGTACGAAGCTGAAAGATACGACGGATACCTGAAGATCTATGAGGCAGCCTCCTTAAAAACCACGTCCACGCTCGCCATGCTCAACTTTGGCCAGAGTGCCATCTTCAGTGTCGGCCTCACTGGCATCATGTTGTTGGCCAGCAAGGGCATTGCTGCAGGTGAGTGACTTAGGAGGTTTAAGTGTGTGTGTGTGTGTTTCCAATTTTCTTTTCCAATCCGAGATCTATAAACCATGAAATAAATCGATACAAACCAGGTGTAGCAGTGCAACACCTGTCCTAAATTTACCTCTTTATGCCCATGATCTGTCTCTGCAGCAAGATGGGGGAAAGGGGCATTTGAAAACAAGAAAGCTTAAAAAAAACAAAAACAAAACAAAAAAACCTCAAAACAAAATCAAATGGACAGATGAAAATGACAAGTAAAACCCTGACTGAACTGGATAATAGAAACTAAATGAGAACAAAGCACAGCAAGCATGAAAAAGTGGCATGAATAGAAAAATAAAATAGCCTTGATGCAGAAAATGAAATCACAGTGGGTGGAGATAGATTCAGACTGTAACATGCTTTGTCTGCTTTCACAACTTGAAAGAAGAAATGGTTCGAGTGCGTTTTCTTTTTCTTTTTTTTAAAATCTTGTATCCAAAGATACACATAATGATACAATAGAGCTAGATTACGTGCATCCCTGTAAGTTGTTTTGTTGCCGTTGTGCAGGTACGATGACTGTGGGAGACCTGGTGATGGTGAACGGCCTGCTCTTCCAGCTCTCCCTCCCCCTCAACTTCCTGGGTACAGTGTACAGAGAGACCAGGCAGGCCCTAATAGACATGAACACTCTTTTCACCCTGCTCAGCGTCGACACAAAGATCAAGGTAACTGGTCAGCTTGACATGCACTTCTCTGCAACTGCATTATACTTTATTTTACATTTTTTTCTTCCTCTAAAAAGAGAGAACAGTGGAAGCGCACTTTTACACAATAGAAGGCAGATATAGAGTCCAATATAAAATCTGCAAGCACTCCATACAGCCTTTTGAAAAGACTTTTAACCCGTGCGTCGTGTATAATTGCACACAGGGCTGAGTTAGCATGATAAAGCCTTTTTACAGCTGCTGTAAAAAACTGATAGCTGTTGTGTTGACCACCGATTGTCGTCAAACAGGAGTCGCGTGCTGGATATGACTCAGGTGCTTCCTCATCAGTTGCCACTGATGCGCAGCACGACATTCCTCGCTGCTTTAGTGCGATCTTTATCGGGATTGTGTGACAGATTGCAGCAGAACTCTGATCGGCTCATTTTTGGTGATTTATTCGGAGGATTTATGAACCAGCTGTGATCAACAGCCATTTTAATTGAGGCACCCTTAATTTTGACTGATTTCTCTTTTTTTTTAGTTTGTTAAAAGGCTGCTTTCTTCCATTTTCAGCATGAGTAGGTGCTGTATTATTTTCAGTATTGATCAATTAACCAATTATCTTCTTGAATAATCAATTATTTTATGTGGGAAAATATTGAAAAAATGCGAGTTATAAGATCCCAGAGGCCAAGATGTCCTCTTCAGTTTCTTTGTACCATCATATCGTGACAAAGAAAACATTTGAGAAGCTAAATCAAACATCGTGTCCTTTAACTTAACCATTACAGTCGTCTATCAAAAATCAATTGTTTTTATGAGACATTTCCGTCATTTTATTGCATTTTTCTTTTATGTTTTACATAACGCCACAGCCCATCTTGCGTCAGAGGAGCACATTTAAGTGCAAATGTGCGGCTGCTGCTGCTGCTGCTTAACAATATGAATGCCATCCCCGTCTCCAGCCTGTAATTACAGTAGGAGAAATGAATCTGTCCAGTTATTTTTCAGTCATCAGTAATACTCCTCTCCATTGTGATTCCCCGTGGAATGGCACTGCCCAGCAGGCCATTACTGTCTGAATGTGTTTTTTTTTTTGTGCATCACATTGGCTTATTATGTAGATGTAAAATAATTTTAAACTCCCCCACTCTTGAAACTGCTCCACAACATAAAAAATAAATGATTTTGGCTTTTTTCCATGTTGGGGGGGGTGGGGGGGGGGTCTGCGTGAAATTATCATCTGTTTATACAAATGGACTGTGAGTTATTTGTATTAATTGGATGAGGTGGATTGAGGGTGATTATGTTGCTATTAGGTAGTATAGAAAGCGAGCAGATCAGGCTTTTACTCTCAGGGTAAGGACGGCGCTTTATTCACAGCTGACCTTGGCTGAATCTCCACGCTGTGGCTCAGCTCAGTATGTACCGAAAGTTTTCATGCCTATTGATCTTTCAGTCACCGTGAAGGGCAGCGTGTGAAGATTCAGGCGGTAAAACGACCTCTCGAATTTGCTGTGAAAGTCTCCGCTTTTATGCGACTCTGTGCGGCGGCATTATCCCTCTTTACAAGGTGTTGGAGTAACGTTGCATCATGTTAGGCCTCGTTTGCCGGTGGCTGTTCTGCATCCGTCTCCTCTCTCTCTCTCCCTGTTTTGTCTGTCTCAACCCTCTGATGGTTTTCTCTAGGAGAGGGATCTCGCCCCGCCATTAACCATCACACCACAGGAGGCCACCATCCGCTTCGAGGACGTCTACTTTGAATACCTGGAGGGCCAGAAAATCCTGAACGGAGTGTCCTTTGAGGTGCCTGCTGGGAAGAAGGTGGCTATAGTTGGAGGCAGCGGGTCAGGGTAGGTCACCTTTCATTCAAATACACTGATATCACACCTATAACCATGTGTGTGGCATCTCATTTGTATGTGCACTACAGCGTTATCAGATATTATCAGTAGACTGTGGGGGTGCAGCTCACAGACAGAATGATGCTGACGATTTGTTCCACGTCTGGTTGCAGGAAGAGCACCATTGTGCGGCTGTTGTTCCGCTTCTATGAGCCCCAGCAGGGGAACATCTACATAGGAGGGCATAACATCCGAGACGTCAGCCTCGACAGCCTGAGGAAGACTTTGGGGGTCGTACCTCAGGTCTGAGACACACCAACACAATAAAATAAACGACAATGAAAACATTTTTTAAACTATTTGGAGCCACAAATGAAATGCACCTGTCTAGTCTTCTGTGTTGTAAATGTAATACATTTGGGACTTTTATTGATGATTATATACAACAAGGGGGCAGCATAGAACAATGTAACATTAATAGTTAAGACCAGCATTAGAAATAAGCTGAATTCAGTTAGATTTTCACTGCAGTGAGCTGAGAGGCTGATCTGAACAGATGGCACACAAACAGTATTTTTGTCATTTGCGTTCTTTCTCTTTCTCCCTCCTACCCTTGTCTTTGTATCTGCAGTCCTGTGTTTCTGTCTCTGCTGCAATAAAAAATATTCTCTAAAGCCTCATCTCCCCCCCTCCTCTCCATCTATCTGTGTTGTTGTCAGGATGCCGTTCTGTTCCACAACACCATCTTCTACAACCTGCAGTACGGGAACATCAACGCTACACCAGAGGAGGTGTACCAAGTGGCGCGTCTAGCAGGCATCCATGACGCTATCCTCAGGATGCCCCATGGCTATGACACCCAGGTTGGGGAGCGGGGCCTCAAGCTGTCAGGTTTGCTGCTCTATTATGTCTGCTGTTTAAATATGGACAAAAGAACGGTGTGTTTGTGTGGTATGTTTAGCTAAAAAAATGAAAACTTATTTCAGTAACTGGCTGCTAGTAATTAAATTCTAATTTACATACACCCAAACAGAGCTGGCACATGCAGATTATTGTTCTAGTACAAGGCTGCGACTAGCAATCATTTCAACTATCGATTAGCTTATAAAACACGAGAAAACACTGAACAATATACAATTCCCTAAAGCTGACTTTCATATAGCTGGCTCTGTCTGACAGTCCAAAACCTGAACATGTTCCACTTAGGAAAAGGGCCAATTCTCACACAATTTGCAGTTTGTGTTATAATTGAATTGAGCAAATCATTTGTTTAGCTGTTGTAGCTGAACTCCTAACAACATTGCACATCACGTGACACACCAAATAATTCATAAAAACAAATAAACACGAATAGTCTCATCCAGAGCATCTAATCGTCGATCAGAGCCTTCATTTCAAAGCACATTTGAAGAAACGCTTTTTCATGTACAGTTTGAGGAGACTTTGATTATGAGCCGTTGTCTTGTAAAAGAAAGTTATAATGAGATTTAAGTCAATGATTAAATTATACCTTATTTTATGAGATTCATTTAATGTGAAGCTGCATCGTTATTTTTTTTTGTCCTCTCCTTTGTAGCATGTGAACTTGTTTAATGGCATGTTGCCTTTAAAGCGATCGCACAAGACTGCGTAGTATTTGGCTCCTAGCATCACTTTGCAACTCATTTATCCCACGTAAACACGCCGCGTGTGTGAGCACTTGCACTCAGCGTTCACAGTGCAGCTTACCGGCAGCCACGGATTTCTTTATGTGGAGCGAATGAGTGAGAGGACGGATAAAATAGAGACATGACTAACTTCTCATTAATTTCTCTGCTGCTGTACGTGACAGCGAGTTTGTCGGAGGAGGGTGGGGGAGGTTCAGAGAGGGAGGGTGGGGCAGTCTGGGCTGCGCGGCTCCTAACTTCCTTCATTGCTGCTCTCCACTGCCAGCGATATTTATATCTGCTGAACACCGCTTGCTTTCAAGAGGCCACACACAGCTCATATGTAATAAAGGCCGAGTCAGACACAGTGGGAGAAATCTTTGTGTCCTGCTGATTTTTCTTTTCAATTAAATGAAAGTCTGTTTTACTAGTCTGAAGCTTGTAGCATTAGTATTGTCTGAGTGCAGGCCCTCTGTTTGAGGTAATTATCTGATGAGAAGTGCCAGAGAGAGACCTGTTGTATCCTCGCATATTTCAAAAACCTTTATTTATGACAACCGGTGTTTTTGTTTCAGGAGGGGAGAAGCAACGCGTCGCCATCGCCCGTGCAATCCTAAAGAATCCACCCATCCTCCTGTATGACGAGGCAACATCCTCCCTCGACTCTATCACAGAAGAGGTGGGCCCCGGCAGCGCATGAACACACGCACACTGACAGACACGGGCATGCGTACATAACGTCCCCACAAATGCCCGTCCTCTGCCGCACGCCCAGGTTGACACCTCATCGTGCCCGCATACACATTTAGCAGAACAAACACCCACTCAGTCACCTGCTGTAGGTACACAACAATTCAGCTCACTCCTGCGTCACGTACCTACTGTGACATACACTCCCCCCATCTCGACACGCACGCACGCACGCGCGCGCACACACACACCACCCCCATGTTCTCCCTTGCCACCTGCCACTGTTTTCTCCTACTTAATCTCCAGCTCAGCCTAAACCCCACAGTCTTTGTAAATGTTACATTTAATGAGAAAGTTCAGCATGCCCTCCCTGAACTTCAGGAGAAAGAGTGGGGCAGTAGACGCGGTTCGTTAATTGAGATTTTCTGTTGCTTCTCATCAGGGCGGTGTTTTTGAATTATCATATGTAAACACTGAAAAGAAAAGCATATGAAGGTGGATGTTGCCGAGCAACCTTCTGTTGACTTAGCTTCTCCTTCAAATCAAAGTTTGGGAGTACATTTCATATATATCCTGTCATTCATGCACTTTTGTTCTTATTGTTTTTGCAGACTACCCTTATTGAAAACCCCGGGATCTATTTTCTTTTGGATTAGGGGATACTCTTGTAAAGTTTCACCGTGTGATTAGGTTATTTGTCCTTGTGTGTTTTTTTCAGAACATCTTGAGTTCGATGAAGGAGATGGTAACGGACAGGACATCAGTGTTCATCGCCCACAGGCTTTCCACAGTTGTAGACGCAGATGAGATTATCGTGCTCAATGAAGTAAGAACAAGAAACATTTTTTATTTATTTGTTTTTTTTTTTTACTTGATCTCATACCTTCCCTGATTAACATTTCCAGTTGTGATGTCGGGCTCATAAAAAGCAAATAATGTGACGGTTCAGAGTTTTCCATGTATAAACATGCGCCGTGTTAATTGCCAGTCCAATTAGACGATTTTGCATCGGAGGGAAGGATGATGACCTGAACTCTGCGCGACCTTCAGTCCACTGTATTTACCAGTAACAAGAATTTAGCAAGTAGCCTCTGTTTTGCCACTCATTTATTTTGAGTTACCTTTCTACAATGTACGTGATGAAAACATGCTTTGTTTAGCTTTTCTCATTAACTTCAACAACAACAGGACACTGTTGGTAGAATTGAATGTATTATTTTCTCCATAAGGGCTCATTAAAGCAGTCAGACTCGACTGGCTGTTTTGGTCAGATGGCGTGTCTTGTTTGTCTCGGTGACTAATAATGTATGGGCCAGCTTCCCAGACACTGATGAGGCCTCATACAGGACTAAACACGTAGTTGAACGGAGATTGCCATTCAGACGGTTTATCTATACAGCCTTCGGTCACATGTGTCTTAAGAATGGTTCAAGGTGCCATGGAGACATGGAGAATCTTTTTGGTGCATTGTAATTGTATTGTGCATCAGTGAAAAGTGAAGAGAAAAATGCTGCAGTACGTAATGGGTTGGGCTTGAGATGCTGTTAAGCAAAAAAAGGCACAGAGCGAAGTCGGTTATTATCTGGAAAGTAAGAGTTAATATGAAACGTATCGCAGATGAAGTGACATTTTCCACCGGTGCGAGAGTCAGATAGGATAAAATGAAAAGAGGTTTTCTTTGAACTGCGGAGAGAGGGAGCATGTGTCGTTCCATGTTCCCAGAGTCAGATGGCAGGGATCAGAGGGTCGTGGCGAGGAGGCATGTTTGCGTGTGATGTCGCCATGGCGTTTGCTGGTGTCACCAGCAGAGGACTGCCTGGGGTGCTCATTAAAATAACGAGCGGAAGCAGTCACGTGCTCATCTTGGGTGCACTAAAAGATGATGCCAACACCTCTGCATGCTCATGGGAGGTGGGGGAAGGGGGTGCCTTCATTTGTGTTTGACTGTGTGGGAGGGATGTGTGTTTGTTGCGTGTGGATGCCCGTGTGTGTCTGCGAGTCCGTGTTTTTGCGAGAGAAATTGCAACAGTTGTTGGGGAGGCGGCAGGGATTCTAGGGGGGAGCTGACTCTCCGCAGAGAGTGTGGTCAGTGTTGTGTGGTCATGAAGAGATGCTAACTATAGGACTCTGTGTTCATGGCCTCTTCATTTCCACGTAATGTGTGCTGCAGCCATTTTTTGGCAAGTTTAGATTTCATATGTTCCTTTTTTTTTCTCTCCTTGTTTTCCTTGCTCTCTCTTTTTTCAGGGTAAAGTTGCAGAGCGAGGTGACCACCACACCCTCCTCAACATCCCGGGCAGCTTGTACGCAGACCTATGGAACACTCAGAACAGCAAAATCCTCAACGACAGCAAGGGCCCGTCCAAGCCGCCGGCTCAGCGCCTGTCCCAGAAGGAGGAGGAGAGGAAGAAACTGCAGGAGGAGATCCTCAACAGTGTCAAAGGCTGTGGGAACTGCTCCTGTTGAGAGGAGCCGCCACCTCCACGTCTCTTTCTTCATCCCTCACAGATGGCCTACGCTGGAATCCGCTGGAGTCTGTGCAGCATTGGGGAAGGGAGCGGGGTAGGGCCACATTCCCAGTACCCACGCCCACTTCAGCCAAGCCCCCCAACCATGTGACTAGCCCTCCTCCTCCTGCTCCTCATGAGAATAAAGGCCACTGCTCGCCAAAGTGAAGAAGGAGGAGCAGAACAGGGAGCAAGTGTGTTTAGCGCTGGCTGGTGTCCAGAGATGGAGCTTCTATGCCAGTTGCCTCAGCTGAAGCCAAGCATAAGAGACCTTGTATATCACATACGTGTGTGTAAGACATCTGTTAGTCAACATGGTTGCCCCCCCCCCCATCCTCCTCCTCATTTTTGACATCAGGTTTATTGACATCTTTCATTGCACTGGAAACAGATGAGAGTACACATAATGACGTACATATGCCTTGACGGTGGCACAAAATTCGTATTGATTTAATTTTTAAAAATTATTTTCAAATAAAATAAACATATATTTTGCTTTTTTTATATTCATGACGTGCACATGTTGCTGCTTATTTAGCGATTAGATGATCACAGTTAAAATACCGAAGATTGTTCTGCAGCATTTCATGAATGCAGATACTTACAGACATGATGCGCAGTGCCCGTGACACTGTTTTAAATGCATGCTCTAAAAATATCAGATCTGGCAGATAATCAAGTCTTCGACACAAATTACAACATAATGTGGATATTTGGACTCATGAATGTAACAAAACAGCTCCCCGGTGAATTAGCCGTATGTCACAGTCACATTCGTGCAAATATAGCACTGAGAATGACAAGAAGCAACTCTAATAAATCATGAATGGTTTTCACCACAATTGGAGCCACATGACGAGGCAACAACTTGAAAGCCTCCTCTGGGAGTGTTTTACAGTCCTATCATTTAGCGTCGGTTGACGGGCCTCTTCTAATGAAAAGTTTTAACAGTGCTAAGACAGCTTTTCTTTTTTTTTTTTTTCTTTGGGATTGTACGTTCAGAATATAGAGACTTCCTCTTGAAGCTTATGTGTTAATATTTAAATACTAACAGTTCATGTACGTCCTCATTTTCTGAGGGCTGTTTTGGCTGTGATATGCACATTTTGTTAGGAACCTTGGTATAGTGTTGTATCTATAAACTCAATGAGTAGTCGGGCGTCTTGTATTTTACACACAATGTAAAGCTTGTTTCTTAATATTCAGGACCGCGCTGACCATGGGTGTACACTGCAGACAGATAAATAAATGTTGATTTTTGTCTAAATAATGTGTCTGTGCTGTTGCTCTGATTCGACGTGATTTGACGGTTTATACCGTATTATACCATTTATACCAAAGATATACGCTCTTTTAACTGATCCCTCTGTGGTTATTAGATTACTCTGAGGAGGTCACAAGACAGCAGATGATGAACAAACAAAGAAACACATGATATTTCTCTAGTATTTGTTTCCCACTTGTTAAAGAAATAGTTTGACATTTTAGGAAGCTTGCTAAGAGTAAGATGGAAAGATTAATACATTTACCTTCTCAGTGTGTTTCTGTTAATATTTTCAGAGGCCTTAAACGCTAAAACATCTTCATATTTAAAGAAATCGTTTGACATTTTGGGAAATGGGCTTATTTGTCTTTGGCTAAGTTAGCATAGCATAAAGACTGACAATGGGGCAACAGCTAGCCTCGCTCTGTCCAAAGGTAGCATCTACCTACCGGCACCTTTTAGTCCCAGTCAAGAAATAGTTCAGCACATAAACCCCTGACAGCAAAATGTTTTTTACACTTTGGTTATGGGTTAAACATAAAATATATGATGTGTCAAATAATGAGTTTTACAGCTCTGTTACCTTTCGACAGAGCTATGCTAGCTGTTCCCAGCCTTAATGCTAAGCTAAATTAACCAGGTACCGACTGTTCCTTTGTATTTACTGTACAGACTCGACCTGATATTCTCATCTAACCATCGAACGTAACGCCACGAAGCAAATGAGCTTAAATCACAAAATGTCAAACGATTCCCTAAAATACCAGGTAACTTTATCTCTCCATGCTTCTAAAAATAATTTAACTTTAAAGTTCAAATTACTCTTGAAGTGCTTACATTTCATCGAAAAACATTTAAACTGTGATAAGGGGTCATAACCCAAAGGTTGTGAAACACAGTATTTTGAGAAATGCTTTATCAAATATCTTTATTTTCCTGTATAATTAACCAGAATCAAACAATTGACATCTGTCTCTATTAAATCTCTCGAAATTGTCCTATATCATGACACCTTATGTATTAAAACAGCAATATAAAATTGCAAATACTATGTATGTATGTATTTAATGTGTTTCAATACACTGATAATCAAATCACTAAGTGTAATTGGGAATAAATGGAGTCTGTGTAGCCTACAAGAGCAATCAACGGAATCGTCTTAGACTTTGTATTTTACACATTATTGATCAGTCTTCCTTTGAATCCCAACACTGTCTCATTGTGTTCATTGTCTCGTGCACACACTGACAGTGGATGCCCCTCAAGAACCCCTGCAGCTCTCTCCTCTGGGACCAGATACATTAGAGGACACTTTCTGCGAGGCCTTTCAGCGGGGTTATAGTTGAAACCGACAATAACAAAAACATTCACATAGTGCGATAGACCGAGCCCTGCTGCGGCGCATAGTGAAGCCTACACCACCTCCTGTGGAAGTCACACATTATAGATGAAAGTAGACTTTGATAGAGCCCCGCTTAAAAGGAAAGCAACTGGATGATTACTGGTTGGATGGCTCTCCTTTCATGCGTCAGATGTCCAGGCAGATGAGTTGATGTTAATGGCGTCCTTCTAATCTAACCTAGGAAGAGATTATGAGACTATTCATTAGCAAGTCCCAACAACGTTCAGCAGCTGCCCCTAACAGGTTATTCGCTAATTATTCAGTGAGCATAATTCACTATGATCTGCCCGGGTTCTGTGAGACAGCCTTAGATATCACACGCAGCAGAATATTTTGCTTTTCCTCTTTTTTTTGCTGAGGCAAAGCTTTGTGCGTGCTTGATATGGTCAAGGACATAATGTTGTCAAGCACTGAAGTTACTAAGCAATCTGAGGTGGACTTACAGAGGGAGGGTGTTTGCTTTCTGGCTATTTATGTTTAAAAACCGTATCGTTCAATGACCCTTAATTGTTCTGTGTGGCGTGCATGTGATTACTGCTGTTGTGAGCTGTTTGTCTGCATGTCTTCGGGAGGTAATGAGGAAGCCATCTCCCTGTTTACCATGCAGCATTCTGCAGGCGCAAAGGAAGACAGGCACACAAAGGCCTTTAATAACATCCTTAATATGGACCGCAGCAGGAGAGTCAGCCCCTAATGCAAACCACGACCTTCTGCTGAAGGAGATATTTTCAAAGAACTTGCTGCTGATGTGCAGATAGGACGATATCTGAGCCCTCTTTTTTTTAAATCTATAATCTATATGCCTGCATCATTTTACCTTGCATGGTGATTCAGATTTAATATGCACATCCTCTAAACACGCCCAGAGACCTGCATCCCTGCTCCTGTGAAAGCTGTTTAGAGTGCACAGGTGATGAGCGGAGTTCAGCCACACACGTCAAATCCCCAGCGAGCCCTCCGTGGCTTGTTGCTGAAGTCCGCTGCGCTCTTTTTCATAATCATAACAGGCAAAGCCGGCTGAGACTCGGGGCGATCCCTCTGCACCAGACAGTCAGCTCGCTCCCATCCCACTACAATGAAACTAGTATGTGGCCAAGGGCGTCTACGCCTTGATAAATATGCATCGATGCCTCAGAGAAGATGTAGTTATTTCCACCGTTTTGTGTGGGAGTGTAAATTTATGTGCGTAATCCCTGTGTACTATATCGATGCTCCTGGTCAAAATGAGAATGAATATTCACACATGCGTGCACCTGCGCGCACACACGGCTGATCCTCTTAAAGTCAATAAACACAGCTATAGTGGTTTTGCCATCCCTGCGCACATACAGTAAGTAAGCTGCAGATGATGCAACCTCTGAGCACAGCCTGGATGATCCAGGCCACACATTTGTAATATGTATGTTTGCCGCAGATACAAAACGTTTGAATCTCATTGAATATGAATGTGTTTTACACTCACGGGCAAAAAATGGTCTTCTGCCTTTTTGGAGCAACAAAAACAACCAAATAGTTTCAGCCTCTCTTTTGGGATGGCGCTGCAAAGTTACAGCTCATTCAGCCGGTCCGTTAGAGATGTGAACTCTACAAAACTTTCGGCACTTTGTGGGAGATGCTGCAGACTGCAGAGTAAGAGATGTGTTCATCAGCTGACAGTGACAGTCTCCCTGTCTGGGATGGCAATCAGAGCATGACCCGAGCTCCTGATGTCACAGGTGACCTGACACTTAATTGCTGACTGAATCTGTGGACATATTTAAATGCAACTCTGCTGGCTGTGAATCAGAAAATGTCCCCATGTCCCAGTAAAATGACTGTGGCTGCTGTCAAAGAGTCCCACAGGAGTTGTTCCATTATTCACTGTCTGTGGAGCAGCTCCGGGGTCTGTGCTTGGTTGACATCATCATCACTACTGTCGGTCTTGCTGCTGCTACAAAACATTCAATCAAATTCATAAGTTTATATGAAGCCTTGCAGAAATAACTCGTAGTTTAGGGGAGATTTTCTCCTCGTGGGTTTGATTTAAAGTCTCCCGAAGAAATGTCACATGTGCAGCTCTTCTTTAACTCCACACTAACATAAGTAGTCATAACATTTATTTGAAATCAAATGATAAAATCCTGAAATCGAATTTGGTGCAGAGAAATCTGAGAAGCCTGAGGACGAGGCCCAGCTGTGGAGGATATATGTGTTTGTTCTGCTCGTGCCCCGTCATCATTGTGGTCTTTGAGACGTTCAGATAGATTCACATGAATCAGTGTGAACCTGCGTTTACATTTCAGGTCTCGCCTCTCTGAATCAAGCTCACTGCATCTCAAACAGAGCTGACAAATCAAACCAAATGGCCCCTTCTTAGACTGTTTGGTCAGGCGCGGTGATGCTAATACAAAGATGGATGCATGCAGGTTACAACTGTCATAATCTTATTGGAGATTTCACACCGACTGTCAGACCTGGTGAGCGTCAAAGCCTGACGTCTCAGCATTTACATTCTGCTCTCGACTCCTCTCAGCCTTTAATTTTACATGGGCTTTAATACGAGAGTCGCCTCCTGTAGATTCAAACTTTTCAACCGCGTTACGGAAAATCGCATTTTCCACTTTTAATTCAGACGAGCGTTTTAGCTGCACAGCCTCTCACTTTACTATTATAATGTAAAACATTTTTATCACCATGCCAAGTCAGGTCTGTCAGTATATGCTCCTGTAATTCTGTACAGACTTGTAAGGGGGTGTGGACATTTTGAAGAAGTCTGCATCTGCGACATCTGAAGTACCAAATTAAGCGAGTGATTAAAGCAGAGTAGAGTATTTGGTCAAGTAGTACACACTGACCCGGTCATCTGTACTGCACCGAGCCAACCTAACCTACAATCATGAAACACTAACCACAAGTACACACACATATATCATCTATACTAGTTTATTTGTACAGGCAATGTGTTTGTTTACCTTGTCAGATATATAACATGGGAGATCGTGTGCTGCAATGTAACAATGAAAGACAAAGAAAATGCATATAACTCATAACTAATGACTCACGCACGACAGAAATCCAAACAGAAAAACAAAAAGACACGGAGAGCCGATGAATTCACATCTGCGTAAAAAAAAAAAAATCATTTCGACCTGTGAAGCTTCCAGCTGTTATAGACAGCTGTTTGGGCTTGTTAGTGATGCTGTTTTTTCTGAAATACAGAAATGCAAACAATGTGTCGCTTCTCCTTTTTCTAATTTACATTATAATCGTTTTTATAAATTATTTTTTTTTAAAAATGCTCTAAACCGGCGTCAACTGTGAGTTTGCATGCTACGTTTTTGAAAGCTTGTGAATGATGTGTCGACTGATAGACAAATTGTAGGTTGGTGAAGTGCATGAACATTTTGAGTCAAGTCCCTTTTTAAAAATATACTGGAAAAAAACTTTGCACCAACTAGATGAAAAAAAGTTGATGTGAAATATACAAAGTACAGGTATTGACCTTTTAAAACTCTTTTACCTACAGTGCTATGGTTAAATATAGTCATTATTATTTGGCACTTCTCTTCCATTTGAAGCTCAGTTTCATTTTTAAGAATATTAGCTTTATATTCACTCGTGAGGCTGTGCTATGCCACATTTGTGATAATGGGCGACAGATATATGACAGACAGACGCTACTTTTATTTACAGTTGATTTTTTTTTTTAATAATCTTGATATTAGATTTGCTCCAACAAATAGCAGCCTTTAATTACATTTAGTGATCAATGCTCGATATTAAACAGTTGATGGATGGCTGCCATCTTCAGTGATAATTTGTACAGTTGAGCCATTTCATCATTTCATCATTTCATTGCACCCGTCGCACTGCAGCGGTGATTACCTCTGTTTACTGTAAAGACTTGAAGAAACTCTGTAATTATACCAGCATGAAAATGTTCTGCTCTTGTCAGCTTTGAGTTTCAACTTGTTGTGCTCACGAGAAGCTGCAAGCCAATTTATCCCTCCCTTAATACATCTGTAATGATGACTGCAGTCGAAAAGGTATTTTAAGAAACACGGTTATAATTTCTGTTACTATGGAGCCACTATTGGGTCTTGTACTTGTATGTGAAATGTGAAAACTTAGTTAATAAAATAAATTCCAACCATCTATTTCCAAGGTGATTTGCGGTGTGTGAATGTGTGTGCTTGTGAGTGAGTGAGTACATTTCAGAGAGTTATAAATAGATAATGCAGATCAATGCACACGAGTACATACCGGTGTGCATGTGTCCAGGAACAGCCTGTCTTTACATGTGTAATAATGTGTGTGATCGAGCGTCAGGAGAAAGACACCGTTTCTGTTTTTTTCATTCCATTTACTCCACCTAAACTACTGAAGCTCAATCCATCCATCAAGAACATCAACATGTTATATAAGATTTAATTTGTTTATTGGAGTCATTTTTTAACCAAAATTCCACTTTCTCAACTGTAAATATTTATCATCTGCTTATGTATTTTTTTGGCTTCTATGATGGTAAACTGATTATCTTTGGATTACAGACTGCAGGTCAGACAAGCTGTTCAAATACGCCGACCGGCCACTTCATTAGGTGCACTTGTACAATCAAATGTGATCCAATACAACAACTCTGCCATAAATTCAAGTTTTACAGAGCTTATAATGTCTCATAATGTCCTGCTGACACAGACAGAGAGGTATTCATCAACTGTAATGTTTGTTATTAAAGTTGTAGTGTTTAACTGGACTGCATGATATTGAGAGGCTGCGTGTGGCCCTCTCACATGTGTAATGGGATGACCAAAATATTAGAAACTTGCAATATAACGTACTCCCGTATAACAGCAGCACCCAATAAAACGTCAATAATAAACATAAAGTAGAATTATGACCTCTCTGACAGCGTCAACAAAAACTGAAACGTTATAAGCCTCATAAAAATAAAATTTATGGCAGAGTTGTTGTATTGGATCACTTTGGATTGAATAAGTGTACCTCACGAAGTGGCCAGTTGGTGTATGTCAGCTTGGGCTTTAGGAAACTGTTTTTACTGAATTTTCTTTTCACATGTTGAGTGCAAAGATTAATCAAAGGGGTAATGGATGTAATGGTTAGTTGCAGGCATGACTAAGACCTGATAATATGGAGGATAACCTGACAGGACCTGGGGTAAAACAGAAAAGAGTGCGAGTGAGAATGTGCCATTTTTGCTTTGATAAATAAATCATTCAACAATGAACTAACACATATTCAGATTTTTGCTTTCATGGTTGATTTTAAAGGGCAGCAGGTGAATGAAAACTTAAGTAAAAGTGCATCATGTGCAACTTTACAACATATATTAAAGAGTCAAATTGTTTGTGCGCATGACGCATAAGGAAATGTGACATCCATCCCATCCGGTATTGTATTTTTTATTTAAATTATTTGAATGCATTCATTGACTTCTCTCCTCTTTGAGATCCAACTCTTATTGAGATCGAGAGAGAGAGAGAGAGAGAGAGAGAGAGAGAGAGAGAGAGAGAGAGAGAGAGAGACCCTCTATCCAAATATCGCCTTCAGTCCGGTAAGTGTTATGAGTGGGCCAATCATCCAGCATAGACTTACATGGGTAGCGTATTCATTATTCATGTCATTGCAGTTGCCCTGTTATGATACAGTCCTATTTGGAGTGGGCTACCTGATTTGCTCAGCGCGTCCGTCAAAGCAGTGCGTGGCCCTGCGTCGGCTGGCTGTGCGCGCTCATAGGTCGGACCGAGAAGAATCGGAGGGGGAGCAAAAAGCGAAGTGCGCGCCTACGAGACTGCGCGCCGCAAGGAGGGGGAGAGGTCCAGCTGCAAAAAAAAAAAGAAAAAAAAAAAAAAAAAAGAAAAAAAAAAAAGAAACTGAGGAAAGAAAAAAAAAACAAACGCCGTGACAATGGCAACATCAAGCATCTCGTGAAAGGTAGATAACAGGCGAGGAGAGGGCGCCGTGGATCGGGGAGTTTGTGGGAAGGCGACGGCCCCTGTTTGTCCCGAGAAAAGAGGCGATATTAGGACATGCTGGCTGCCCTATAGCGCGTTTCCTGGAATACGAATTCTTCCGTAATTGAAAATGGAGCGGCGGGGGAGAGGAGAGTCGCGCTGTCTCCATCATTGAGAGGCGCGTCCACCTGCTATTACTGGAGGCCCGGGTTGCTTCTGCTGCTGCCGCCGCTGCTGCTGCTGCTGCTGCTGCCGCGGCTGCTGCTGCTGGTGCTGGTGGTAGTGGTGGTGGTGGTGGTGGTGGTGGCGGGGAGGGTGGGTGGGGGGAAGACATGCAGGGGAAGTGTTTGCATTTCGGGGGAAAGACGCATCTCTGATACTGTCCAAAGCCGCTGAGAAGGATCCCATTGCGACGGGGGAAAAAACGCAGTTCGGGCGCATACACGCTCTGGAGGTAGGCAGTGAAATCGTTATTATGCTGCTTGATGTTATTCATGCAGGGATCGGGCTCTGTTAGGTGTGCACATGACAGCTCGATACCCACACACACACATGATTTATATCCTTGCATTGCTTGATCTGATCTGATCGGACATTTTATTCAAAGGGAGAACACACCAAGCATGCGGTGTAGTAGCTGCCCTGCCTCCTTGGGACAGCTGTCGTAGCCTACATTCATTCGTCTCTGCTCCATCGATTACCTATTCCCTGCGAAAAATACCCACACTTTCTTTAAAGCACAGGCGCGGACCTATTCGCTTTAGGCTCGGAAATGCAACACAAATACAGATGCCACGTGTGGTTGTTCATATTGGAGCCAGTTGCCTTGCACTGTTTGTATGTTTTGGAGACAAACACTGGCCTGTGGACGTCATTTTGAATCAACGTTATGCATCTTGAGCAGTGCTGCCCCCCCCCCCCAAAAAAAATGAATAAGAGACGAATAAAAGGGGGAATAAGCCATAGTCCAAACTAATGAATGATTCATGAATGGGCTATTGAAATCCAATGGGATAACACATCATCTTACAGCTAGGCCCCTCCACTGTGATGTGGTAAATAAATGATTAATAAATGCTCTATAAGAAAATCTGTAAAAGAAATTGGCCTAAATATCATGATAGCAGAGCACACACACACACACACACACACACACACACAGGTGCACTATGTGTGAATGCCTCCACTGTCGGGTCACTAGATCAGTAGCTTACTGTGTCTGTGCTCCCCTTTAAGGATGCCTCATGACAGATGTTTACTGGATGTCCCAGTCAGCCACACTGCGAGCCAGACAAGCCATGCTGGAGAATAATGAGCTGCAGCCTATAATAACAGCCTCTGTGCTGTGCTTTTTGTGGAGGTGTTAGAATCAGTTGTTAACTTTGTTTTAAATAGGATTTTAATTGGATTAAATTTTTAACGAGCTAGAAATTTGCCTGTCTGATGTTTATTGGGATGCCTCGTCAGATGGGATTTTTAAAGAAACAAGAAGCTGGTGAAGTTATCGCCTCGGTTAATGATCAGCGCAGCACACATTTATTGACCTGACGCGACTCGGTTTGATTTATGTTTTGGAGCTTTTATTAGGAGATTTGACGGGGTGTTTTTGGACTTTTTCAACATGAGTTGGGTACTTGTTGGAAGACTTGGCGTAAAAAAAAATGAAACGTAGTGTTAAACTGGTGGGGCAAGCTGTCAAAAAACAACAAGCAAAAAAAAAAAAAGCCTGTCACTGCCCTCTCCTTCTCTAATGTGAGGACAGCTTTGGAAACCAGATGGAAGGCCGTGCATTGATTGAGTCAAAGAGAGCCTTTAAGAGGACCAAATCGAGTTGACGTGTTGATGTGGGAGTCATTATCATGTGTTATCATGTGTGCTGTCACACCAGTGGGTCGTGGGGGGGCCACGTGATATGTCGAGGGAGCCAGGGCCTCCTTGACTTGTTTGAGGATCCGAGATGTGGAAACAAAACAGGAGCTTTTACATCTTCATTTGCCACATTTGCCATTCACATCTCCTCCTGCTCGGTCTCATTGCTTTTGCTTCAAGTGCTGATCTCCGTTCAGTTTGAAATTGGGTGAGTTATTGAGCCCAATGACACATTTCAACACCACGGCACCGTTCCACAGTAGCAAGGAGAGTGCTGGAAGGTTTTCTGAAAATGTGTTTAAAATGCTATCCGAGCATTATGTTGCAGCAATAAAACCAGCAGCTTGTGTACATAGTCTCTTATCTTCCCCTGTCCATGTGTGCTCTGTGGCTTCTCCTCTGCTTCAGCCTCGGGCACATGTGTTGGGCCTCTACTACCGCGTCTGTCGAGAGGCAGAGAGACTCAGTTTTAGAGAATGAACTGATCCTCGTCAATCATCCCTTTTTATGCTCGCATATGAGGATCATGTTTCCGGCTTACGTTTTACACATTTACACTTTGTAATCACTGTAAAGCAGACTAAAGACGGGAAACAACCAACGCGACACAACGCTGCGGTTGCGTGATTGATTATATTTTAGTTATGAGGTTTGCCTGGTCGCTTGCACTAGAAGTTCTGACTGCGAGAGGGTGAATACATGTGAGACTATCTTATTAAGCACACAAAAAGGGCTTTCCCTGCCTATATCCTGCCCTGCTGGGTTATATGTCTGGAGCGCTGCAGTTTTCTCTGCACATTGTATCACTACAGCATGGAAACACCCTGGCTCTCTCCCAGCCCATGTAGAAGCACGCTGAGCCTATCAGGGCCCACTGTATGTTTAAGCACGCTGTGTTTATGTCAGGTTACTGTATGCGGAGGCCCGCTGTGTCGACCCCAGCCCTGCGTTTGGGCTGTGACATGCTGGCTGTGGCCCAGCGGAGGCAGTCTTTCTCTGTGCTGCTGCCGCCGCTGCTGAGTTCTGTAATTAAAGGCAGAGGTAAGTCCAGGGGAGAAGGCTGGGCTCTGATTGCTTTTCATGGCTGCGAGGAGAGAGCTGCAGCGTGTCCTGAGGGACTGAGGCGCTGCTGAGCTCTTTGCTGCCTGCTCTGCTCCCCCCTCCACCTCCCCATCACCATCACCAACCACCCCCCCCTCCCAGACGGGAGGTGTTCCAGGAAGAGACACACATTTGTAGTTGCACACTACTGGCATACTCATGCGCACACATGTAAACATACTCTAATACATCCTGCTTCACACACACACACACACACGCACACGTATACATAGTGGCTGAGAGAGGCAAAAATTACATCTGTAGCTGACAGGCAAACTGTGCTCATCTACTTTAAAGAATGCCTGGTTTTAGAAAATATGTGTCAGTGCGAGGCGTGAGGCACCGAGGCAAAACTGTTACAGCACAGTCATGTAATGAATTAAAAACAGCCCGATCAGACAGACATTAAGGATGTCTCCCCTCGATTGGTCGCCATTGACAGAGCGGTTGACGTGTGATTGGGCTGAGTGTGGATGTGAGCAGAGGCTGCCCGTGGTTGTCTTGGACCAGCGCTCTGCAGGGGGAGCTGTGCCTCACCCCCCTCCATCCTTCCCCTCTCTCTCTCTCCCTCCATAGCAGCAGCCAAACTGACTGGGGCTGCTCTGCACACTGTGGGCCTGGTAAACACGGGCACGTATAGGATCTGGGTGGGCCCCAGCGCTTTTTAAAGGGGAAAATGGCCTCAGTGCTCTCCCTCTCTCCCTCTTTTCTCCGAATTCATTCATGACAGCTGGGTGGTTTAAAGTGCACCGAGGGTTTAAAACCAACACATGGCTTACAAGTCCTATCAGAGAGATTCCCGTGAAAGACAGAAGCAAGAGTGCTTTGAGGATACAAGGTTTTACAAAAAAAGGGAGAGGGGATGTTATTTGAATGCCAAGTCCAGCCACGTTTTTGCAGCGTGCTCATGAATTAGTTCTGCCAAGATAATTAAAGTAATGCATCAGGATTTCTGCCATTAACAAATAAAAGTCCAATTAAACTGGGGTCTATTAAACCACTTTCCGTGTTGCCTACTTGATCTCAATATGTAGGCTGGTGGCCACTGGGACCATGAGTATGTGAGCTCGACGTTCATAGCTCATTTCCTGCTTCCACATCAGACCCTTATATTGCAGATGGGTAGATAATGTGAAATTTCCCCTGTTCTGCTCACACTCTCTCCCGGGCCCCCTTGTATTCCAACTCATGGGATTCTTGAAACAGATAGTGAGATGTGATGCTGGGAAATTTGAGAAGGAGCCGAAAGAGGTTGGGATTTAATGCAGTGGACACAGGTGCACTGACATGAATGGTGTGAAAGCGACATATTCACAACATGACTCGAGAGGGAGGAAGCTATATGACGGGGCTGGATTTTAATTGGTTTCACACAGTGTGCTCCCATGTATTGTTCCCTTTGTAATGGCACACACAGTGGCAATAACAGCTCTGTTTTTTGTTATATAATAACACTAAATAGATTCATTGTCCCTTGTCTAATTTGAACATTTTTTTTTCTTTATTCCTCATGTTGGAGGCAAAGGATCCACATATCCATGTTACGCTGGACGTGTATCCTGTCAGAGTCCTGAATGCCGGAATAATAAGCCACCTTCATTAGCCTTATCTTTGATTTGGTGGAAGAGAGAGAGAGAGTGTGTGTGTGTGTGTGTGTGTGTGTGTGTGTAGGGGGATGAGATAAAAAAGGGGTTGATGATGAGAAAAGGAGCAAAACATAGGGTCGGATGTACTGTGAGAGAGGAGCAAACAGAAGAGCTGCAGAGGAGAGGGGGGATGGACGTGGTGGGAGGATTAGAGGAAGGGCTGGACAGACAGAGGGAGAGGGGACAGAAAAAAGGGAGAGACATAGTTACTGTTGGTGGTGGGGGTTCAGGGTGCGTCCTCCCGGCACAGTCAGTCGGAACAAACAAACGACCATGAGACAGACAATGTTGTTTCTAATGGGAGAGAAGCTCGCTGTGCCCTGGATGTTTCCCTGCACCTTTCATTTTCTAAATGCTGTTTTGTCTGTTCACCACTTAACAAGGCACCAGTGCCTCAGAAAGGAACCACGCTTTATTTGCTGCTGTACATAATTACCAGCCATTCAAGACAGGCTTGTTTGCTACTCTAAACGATGTTGTGAATTTATGTACAAATAAGAGACAGGCTATATTTTTCTGTAAATCTATTCGCAGCGTACAAGTTGAGCGTTTGAAAATTTATGGCATTGATAGTGTTCGGCCTTAATATTTGTTGCAAATCATTTCGCTTTAATTGTGCTGCGGCTTGTGGAGACTGCGCCATTTATGCCCTAATCAAACATTAGCGATAATTGAATCCAATAGCTATTTTATCATATGTTACGCTTGATGTAGAAAGCAGAATGACAAAAGCCTGTTGAGCAGATGCAATAGTCTTCCTGTCAGATACAGTCAGCTGACGGATGGCGCTTTACTTCCCATTTACCATAACACGCCAGAGGCAAAACATAATCCACACATGACACATCTAAGCAAAGTCAAATGAGAAATGTTTTCGAATATCTTAACACAGAGAATGTGAATTGAATCGCATACATGAATTTCAAGTTGGATTTGACCCTGATCTGTTGGATGATGATGCTGATGATACAACAGCATGACTGCTATTCTACTACGAGTAATAATTATAATCATTCACAGCTAGTGGTCCTTGTCACAGGAGTGGGGCACAATGGAAATAATAATTAGGACTTCTCATTTCAGATGCATTCCAGAAGAGTGTATGAAGTGTGTATTGTGGCTCTTTGACTTCTAGGATGTACAGCTGTGTGTATACTTGCTTGTCTCCATGTGTGTTTTGGCTCCAGCATGCCCCAGTAACAGTTTCTGCTGGCTCTGGATTTTCTTCATCTTTGCGACTGCTGTAATTTCTCACATAAACACACACGCACATGCAAATATGTTTTGCATTATGACAGTGACCCAGTCTTTGCTGTCATAAAGAAGCAGCTAATTGTAGCATAAAGAGACATGAAGGGCCAGGACGCCTGCTCCGCATTTATTCTGGGTCTCACCCCTGACAGCAGCGCTCAGTGACGTACAGAAGCTCCGCCATGCGCAAATAGACATTTTTCAACTCGCTATCTCTCGCTGCTCTTCTAACCCATTTCCCCAAGTCATCATTCAGCGACACTGTCAGAATACAGCCCACATACATCACAGTTGAGCCAGTAAAATACTCTCCAGAAGGAGTCAAATATGCACCTCAGCGTAGCCGCCGCTGATAAAAGAGCTAATTCATCATTTAGTCACACAAAGCCTCAGAGATTTTTTGTAACATCTTGTATACTGTTTGAATTCGAGAGGTCTGGATTCCCTGAATAATTTCCAGGGTTTCTGCGCATTCCCAATTTTGGTAGTTAGACTATTTAGATTTGCTTTTGAATAAATTACATTTCATTTTCCATTTCTGTTCGTAGAATTTCATTTTTTTCCAAGATGTTTTTACGTCAAATGTTTTTTTTGCAAGAAGAGCAAAGAAAAAGAAGGCGATGTTCTACAACACTATAACATTTAAGGCACTCTGGTTAGAGGTTGCTGATGAACCTTTTTCAACCTTTGTTTTTACTTTTTGAACATTTTTTATTTTATTTACTTCAGTTCATTTCTCAGAGCTCAAATGTCAAGCGTTGAAAGCCTGCAGTGAAGGTTCTATTTGCTTAATTTCTAATCATGTATTTTCTGATTACAATGATTGTTTAGCTCATTTTAGACTGTCTTTCATTGAAGTAAAGTCCTTGCTTGGTTGTTTTGTGCTAAGACAAGGACTGGCTCAATTAGTTAATAAACTGATTAGTCAATCAACAGAAAAAAAACCCAAAAATTTCAAGCGAAAGATGCACCTAATCTGCTGCTTTTTTAAAATCATATTTTTTCACTAATCATACAAATCTGAAAATGACAATTTATCAACAAAATGATTAGCTGATTAGAAAATTGGAAAATAATTGTTTATTTGAGTCCTAATTGAGATAAACACCTCTGAGTGCGAGAAGTCTGAACTTTTTTTGAAATACACGACTTGTTTTATAAATGAGCTTCTGTACCTTTGGACAAAACATGCGATACACGTGAAGATACAGCAGAAAGTACACGACTGCCGCTCATCCGTGGTGTCCAGTAATCTGACTTCCAGCGTGAGCATTTCTGAGCATCGACTTTTCTGTTTCTGTTGTGATGCAGCACTGTTTCTGTCGCTATCGGCTAAATACTTTGGGAGCATCACAACACCAGGTATTCTCCTTTTATATTCAAATGACGTTGTGTATAACCTGCTCCTTTGAGATCTGTCTTAGAGGTGTGTGTGTGTATATATATGCCTGTGTATGAGCGCTCCCTTTTTGCCTTTTGTGTGCACTATTTGGGGATTTTCTTATGGTTTATTTATGCAGGTAATTCCATTGTGGGAAACTCTTTGTCAGGGGAGAGCTAGTGTACTGTCTGCATGCATACTTTATAGCCATATGATCTAATAGGTTTAAAACTCGGTATCAAAGATGTATGCTGCTGCAGTGTTTTGGCTCCAGTGATGAGGCCTCTGGAGAGGTGGGGTAAGGCATATATGTGTATGACGTGTATGAATTATCTGTTTTAAGACTAGCCAGTGCTCGCAGAAGCCCTCTGCGCTGACGTTAATCCCGCGGTGCCTCGCAGCTACCTGGATTTAGTTACATGACAAAATATTAGCAATAGCACAAACACCAGTCTGTCTCTCTGTTATACTCTTACAAATCTGCCCACAACTACTGAGACTCCACAGTGAATGCAGTGACAGCCTGCCAAGCAGTTGAAAATATGAATGTGTACGTACCCATGTGCACATGCTTATTTGGCCCCCTGAGCTTTTATGTGGGCATGGAAGTTTGTTTTTGTGCACGAATCAGTCAGCATTCATATAATAATAAAATTATTTATGTGTTGTTGTTTTTTTCAAGTTCCACTATATAAAAAATGATAATGAGAGAACGGTGCTATTTGGATAACACAGACTTGCCTACAAGCAACACATATTCAGAGGACAAAGGCTCCATTGTCGGGAGAAAAGTAAAACATTTTGTAACAATTTACACTTTGACTCCATCTCTGGGGGCTTTAGGAAATGTTAATTTAAGTTCCCATTATGAAATGTATTTAAATCAGACTAAGAATTAATTCCATTATTCTTGGAGGCAGCTGGGACTCCTGTATCTGTCGAGACAGTTTGCAGCTCCCTCCTGAGACCTGTGGGTTTTCCCATCACTTTTAAAATCAATTACCTTTCTACCTCCCTCGCCTCTCCAACTCTCTCTAAGTACTCTCCTCATATTCTTCATTAGAAACCCAACCACTTCACCTATAGCTCACTACGAACACCTCAACTGGAACTCTGTGTATTTTTAAGTGTTCGTGGCACGTTCGAGTGCCTCTCTCTGATTTATTCATGTGTCTTAGATATAGCTATTGGCCTGCACAGATTGTTCTCGGCTGGCTTTCGCGCAGTATCTCGACAATGTTGCTGCCTCGGATATAAATAGGAAGACAATCTGTGGCTGGGTAAGACCTGTTAGCCCTATGTGACACTAAAGCCACAACAAAGACACTGCTGTACTGCTGCTGAGGAGCGGCTGCAGCCCTTGGGAGGGATCATGTTATTCTCCCTTGTGCGCCATCTCACAAACATCTCACCGCACTAACTGAGGGGAATAAGCATGGATGGGCTTGACGGCTGCTTCCTATTTTAGTCATCGGCAGGTAGGCGGATGAGTTGAACTGCGGAGGATCTCTGTGCAGCGAAGTCTTCGTCTAATTAGTTTGTCTAATTATGTCTTTGTGCTGGAAATTTCTCAAATTAGTGGTATCGTGCAGAATGTGAGCATGCTCATTATGGTTGTCATGAGAATTGTTGCGGTGGTTGGAGAAAAGAAGAGAAAGGGAGAGGGAGCGAAGGAGTGTCATTGGAACCAAAAGCTCTCCTCGGTCCAAATCCCTTTATCAAACACAACTATCTTGTAATGGGAGATGTAGCGCCCAGCGTCGGCCCAAGAATTCACAGAGAAAATGTTACTTCTGCCTGTGAAACACTCCACGGCCCCCCCTCCCTTCCTTCCTGTGCAGGGGTGAACCTATTTGTGGCGAACCACAAAAAGGTCCCCTTTGATTTTCCCTCCTCGTGCGTCAGCTGCAAAGAGTGTCACAGCATCAGGGATGTGCGTGTCTCACATGGAGACACTTTTTGATTTTCCCTCCTTGTGAGGTGCCACAGCATCAGGGATGAAGACCCCCCTCCTCCTCCTCCTCTTCTCGCCATCGCCCACGACACCGAGCTTCCCCTGGCCACCAAGTGAGGACAAACCTCCTGGATCGCGAGCCAGCGACCCGACCACGTCCCCCGACCCGACCCTCCTCCCTCCCCCAACGGATTCTCCTCTCCCTTTCCCTCCCTCCTTCTCTCTGCCGCTTTCCTTCCCATCCCTCTTTCACTCTCTCCCCTTCTTCCTCCATCCCTCTCCTTCTCCTTCCCCCACTCCTGGGCCTACAGTAATTGGTATTCCGAGTGGCAGCTGGGATCCATACAAACACAGCAGACAGGGGGAGAGAGAGCGAGCGAGGCAGAGTGTGTGTGAGAGAGCGAGAGAGAGGGAGACATGGAGGCAGGGAGAAAGAGAAAGCCAGCAAGTCAATACGCTGGTTCATTAGAGCACTGAGTCACAGTGGCCGCTGCCTCGTTTGTTTGTGTTTGTCCAATACTCTCTCTTAAGCAGAGCCCACCGCCTCTGTCCGCTCACACTGGCAAACCTGACAGCAACACACCCCAGGCTGCCTGGCCGCCTGTGATATGGGCTTTTCTGTGCCTGTGAGTATTTGGACATACCGGCTTATGAAATAATTACCAAATCAATAGGTTTGAATTAAGCGAAGCGAGGCCTTTTCGCACAATTCTCCCCGACACAAGTCCAAGTTCATGCCTAGACCTGGGAGAGAATGTATGGAAATCGAGATTGGCTCGCGTGCATGTTATTCCATAATCACGCTGTGATTGAGTTATATTTTCCATGACTAATTATATGTCAGCAATATGTGTTATTTCTGACTGGATTAAGCGAGGTGTTGATGAGACACACAGCGACAAAATATAGTGGGTCTGATTATGGCGGCGGATGTAAAGAAGACGGTTCTCTGAAATGGAATTTAGAGATGAGAGACCAAAAAAAAAAAAGAGAGAGAGAAAGAGAGAGGGTCCATTAGGAAACAAAAATAGGATCCTGCCGTTATTGAAAATATGAAAGTGGATGTTCCAAAAAAACAAGAGGAAGGAGTGTTCTCCAGTCACGCCGAGCGGAGAGCAGACCACTTGTCGGGATATTGAAAGAGAGCGAGAGAGGCAGGTTAAGAGAAAGGGTTGAAATGACCTGTTCCTCTCTTCAAGGCCTGTTTATTTTGGAGGAAACAGTAATATGACGGTGGCTGTGCGGTTGTCTGGCTGGGTCCGTTGGCTCCCAGGGCCTTCGTGGAGCACGGTGACCTCTCATTACCACTGCTTGAGGGAGCGTGAAACGGAGGAGATCACTCCAAAGGGCAGCTGTGTAGATGCGCCTAACCTTTTAAACCATCGGAATACGTCAACCATACAAATAACTCATTAACCTTATCCATTTAAATGAAAAGCTCCTACTTCTCTCCAGTATTTGATTTGTTTAATTGGCCATTGCGCATGATGAAAATGGCGAGTCCTTTTTCCGCGGCGCGGTGTGGTCAAGGTAAGCGATACGGCAGGGCGATGGGGATTTGGCGCCCTTCGCCCCACCCCCCCTCCCCCAAGTGACACTTAACAAAGCTGGTTTTCAGGGGGGGAGGGAGGTGATAGTATGTTATCGTTGTGTGCGTGAGTCTGTTGTTTAGGAAGCGGCCTCCGGCTCTGTCCGGCAGCACAGGAGGGCATTGATTGGAGGAGCTCAATAGCTTGGGCCTTTTAATCACCTCGCTCAGAGGCTGCATTGTCCCACAGGCCTGCAGAATAAGCGCTGCTAATACCCCTGTGCATATGCACACAGCCACCGGCTCCCAGGCTTCTGCGGCCCCTCACAGACCCACATAGCCACTAATCAATAGGCCTGATTACTAACAGTGAGGCAGAGTGGGCTTTGTTCTCATTTGTCCAAAGAAAAGCTTGCACCCACCCCCCCAACCCTTCACACGTTTCTTACAAACATCTTGCCAACTTCCCCTTCGCTTAGACACAATATGGTATCGTTTGAAAGACCGCGACGCTGTTATTCTGATGAGAAATTGAACCTGCTGCACCGAGAGCCGGATCTGACGGTGTCAAAAGACTAAAACGCTCGTTCTGTGAGTCTGGAATAATGCGCTGTTCTGACCCAGTTGTAAAGAAAACATTTAGACTTACACATCAGCCTTCTAAAAATGGCATTTCTCTCACTCTCACTCTCTGCTTTGCACTCCATATCTTTTCTCTCTCTCTCTCTCTCTCTCTCTCTCTCTCTCCCTCAATCTGTCTCTCTGCCTTCTTGGCTGTCATATCTCTTTATACTGTTTAGAAATGCTGTACATTGTGTTACAGGGTTGTGACTGATAGCCTGCCAATTTCAGCTGTGGCACATCAGAGAGTCTAACCAGCCCCCCCCCCCCCCCCCCCTCTCTCTCTACTGAACACAGAAAGACACATTAAAGCCGTGACAGTGTGCTCCTTTTACTGCTCCTCACTGATTCCATACAGCCTGATGAAGTGTTTCACGGGAAAGCTTGTTTTTTTTATTTATCACTGGTAAAGGCCGCTGTGTTTTCAGTGGCCTTTTTTTTTTTTTTACCGAACCGCAACGTGCGAGAGTGTCTCGAAGGACAGGGAAACACAGGAACTCTCTGTTTGCGGCGTTTGGTTTTCGTGTCGTAGATGTGCCGCGGCTTCACGCGGGAATTATTGCTCCCTCTCGTCAGAGATTGCGAGGCCATTTATATTTCCATCCGCGCGGCCTATCAATAAGCCACTAAGCTGGGTTTCAAAAACTAATAACATCAATGACTTTAAAAGGGAAAACAAATATCAAAGGGAAGGCGGTGTATTAGCACCTGGAGATGACGGCTGAATATTGGGATTTGAGTTTGTAGTTGGTCTAAAGGGCAGACCGGGTCTGTTGTTTTGTCCCATGCTTTCTTCATTATCACCCTCCCAACACATACAGACACATTGTGCACACACTCTTACTCTGACTGGCACCCCTCTCTGCATTTTTCTGTCTTGTCTCTCCGGCCCTCCCCTCCCCGCCTCCCTCCCATCCCCTCGTTCTCCCTCTTTTTCTCTGTGTATCTCCTTTCTTCTCCTTCTGTCCTCTTGCTACCCCCCTCCACCCACCCCACCTGCCCCTGTCCTTTGGTTTTGAAGCCAAGTAAAGGACTCGCCTTCTGAAGCAGCGGGGAAATAATTTGTGGCTCGGAGAACAAAGGGAAATCTTTACTGTGAGAGTAATGGAATGGATTTTGTGATGTGGATGAAAACCGTCTTCGTTTTAGACTCTCATTTTGAAAAACAAAGTGCTGATAAAAGATCTTGATTTAAAGAGGGGAATAATAAGGGCGTAATGTGTGACGGATCAAATATATCCCTTTCTCAGGATCATTATTATTAGATTTAAAGAAGTAACTTAAAAAGAAATATATTGTACAAAAAAATCACTTGTGTGCCTTTAACAGCTTCTTATTATTTATTACTCTATAGTCTGTTCGTCATTGTATTTTTGTGGGGTTACTAGTGTTGTAAAAGTTGGCAAATTGCCGCTACGGCAATTTCAGGGCTAAAATACAGTTTTTAAACGCGCCATGTGCAATCCATTACGGTCACGTATTGACTAGAAATTCCTCAAAGCCCTCGACAGACCTCCATGCTCACTTATTGAGCTGTCATCAATGAGCTGCTTTTGTCTGGGCTCAAGAGACTGTGGACGCATTAGCAGGACATTTATTGTGCTGGAAAAGAAGGAATTGGGAAGCCATTGACGCGGCTGATCTTTCCACTGAACGCTTACTCGTAAGTCTCCTGAAAAAAATATTTTTTGATCACTTGATGTCTCAAACTGTGTAGATTTCCTCCGGATCCTTATCTCATTAATTTCATTTTTATTTTTTCACCAGTATAGCCAACATGCTCACGTGTCTCTTTGTGCACTGAACAATGCTTGTTTTTTTGGGAATAAAGTGCAGAGAAACTAAACTCCGTCCATCCAAGCAGTAGAAACTTCTCACCTTTCAGCAACCTGAAATTGTGTCATTAAATAATGAAAAATGTTTTAAAAAATTTTTTGCAATTATTTCTAAAGAAAGTGAAGCAATGAGCTCAAGCAGGATTTAATCACCCTTTTTCTCAACGTATCGCGTTAGCTGTAATGATGCTGCAGATCTGCTGGACCTGCTAAAAGCTGAGCTGTTCCTCACTGAACAGACAGAAAACAAGTCAAATTTATAGAAAAAAAAGAGTAAAAGTTAAAAGACGGCGCCACAAAAAAAAAAGGCTAGTCCGTAAAAATGATTTTTAAGGAGTGATTTAAAAGAGTTCACTGAATGGGCAAGCCTTACCTCCTCGTGCAGGTTCGTCCAAAGTCGAGGGGCCGTGATGGACGAGGCGCGGTCACCACTTGTTTTGAGCCTCGATCTCGAAACAATCAAAAGCGCCCCGCCTGAGGATCTAAGGCTACACACCGGCTCGTATGGGGTTAGCATGCTAGCAATGTAGGTAAAGGCCAGACCCTGACAGCCTTTAAAAGTGATCCTTAAAATTCTGCTGTGGCGGACTGGAGAGGAGAGTATTTAGCCTAGGTGGAAAATTGCGGGGTCTACAATCCTGCCTCCGCTAAATAGTTAGCTGCCAGTTGCCCCCCATAAAATAAACGCATGCTAATGTTTCAGTTTTAATAGTTTATTTGGGCTGGGCACTTACAGTACAACACCATCATTATGTCCTCACTTAAACATTCAGTAAATGTCCCAGACATTTAATATAACCAACTTACAAAAAAATCCAAAAGCCACATTAATCAATAGAGTCATATTTCCATCCACCAGATCTGTCAGTGCGATATTCAGTCTCAGTTTTTGTCTCTATCAGCTCCTGAGGAAAATGGCCTTGACTTTATTTACCTGCAAGTTGCTAACTTTCTCTGCTGTTTGGTGCCGGGAAGGGACAGAAATATCCAGATGTTTTTTTTTTTTTCAGAGCTTTTTAGCTGGAATTATCTGCCCACGAGGGTCGAGGAGAGCGACTTTGTGAGTGGTAAAACCAAAACAATAAACCGTGTGTTAAGAGAGGCTAAAAGGCCAACACAGCTGCAGAGTTTGGTGACAGTCTTGTGTATGAAGCGCCACGAATGAGGCAGTGGTTCAATTGAGCGTTCATTTTAAAGTAATAATAAATGCAGGTTTATGTTAAGAAACAAAGTAACTTGCCGACGTTTGAAGTAATTGCACCGGAGACATTTTAAGTTGCCACCCACATCCTCATACAAAGACACTGTTGTGTTAGATGGTGTATATTTGAACAATGCAGAGAGTCAGGCTAGCTGTTTCCCCCTGCTTCTAGTGTTTATGCTAAGCTAAGCTAATCTCCTCCTGACTCCTTTGCGCATAGCGCACAGACTTGAGAACATCGTCTTTATCTAACTCAAAGAAAGAAAGCGAATGAGTAAATGTCCCCAAATGTTCATGGTTTTAAAGCGCACTGTGTATGCTGGCTATGCAGTTTACAGTACATACAGATAGCTACGCTGTATCCGGCAAAGTTTACCGTACAGAAAAGTTTTATCAAAAGTTGCAAAATACCTAAATAGTAATATCACTGACCCTCAATGATGAGCAGCAGAGAATAAAATCAAAACTAACTGCATAATGAGTGAGTCATGTAACCCACCGATATAACCACAGACCAGCTGTTACTGTGATTTATTTTAACCCATGTCGTAAAACAGTAAAACTCTCACTTATTGAACCTCTAAATAAAATGATAATCAGACAAATTTGGGATGATTTGTGCAGCTAACTCGCTGATCTCACTCTGTAATCTGTGTAGCAGCAGCAGCAGCATATCCCGCACTACTCCTGCAGCCTCTTTACCCCTTGACACTAGCTTCCACAAGGTTGATAGAGGCGTTGGGGGGGTCATGACCTCAGCTTCCTCCCTGGTAGCTGCTAGAGTCACAGTGTTAGTCATCTTTAATTCCCATCCATCAACACTGGGGGAAAGAGACCTTACAATATAACAACTTTACAACCCCTTTGTCACTAATAATTACACGCGATTACGCAAGTGAAATGTTTCGCTGCATTGTTTACAACTAAACAAAAGCTGCCCAGCTTTAAAATACATGGACGTAATTATTGAATTTAGCACCGACGTACTACCAGACAGTGTTTAAAAAGATAATTACATCAGGCCTGAAAAATATCTTCCGCAAAATGATTACATTACACAATAAATCCATTAAAACAAGACAGATACAATGTTTATGCCTTCAGTTTAGTTTGAAGGTCCCGTGTGACAGATTTAGGAGGCTCTGTTTACAGGATATGGCAGAAATTAAATATGCCATGCACAACTGCGTTATTATTGTACAATCACATGAAAATAAGAACCATCCTTAGAGTGAGTGACTTTTATATCTACAGATCGTGGGTTGAACCGCCATGTTTCCACAGTGGCTGTTAGTTCTTTGACAGCCACAGATAGACAGGATACTGTGGAGAGAGGAGGGGTGACATGTGGCAGAGGGCCGTGAGATGAAATTGAACCCGAGCCGCCGCGGTAAGGACTTAAGCCTTAAAACATCGAGTGCGTGCTCGACCAGGTGAGCTAACAGGAGGCATTGGGCCCCTTGTAGTTTTCTGCATTTCCTGTTTAGTCACGATGATAAAAAGCGGTTTGATTCGATGGGAAGAGTGAAAGGGTTATTGAACAACCTGCTTTGTCTGCTGCCCTTGTCGTTGACCAATAGGCTATCTGAAAAAATGCACCGTCATTGAAAACAGGGAGGTTCAAGACGAAGACTGGGCTCTGAGCGTGGATGTAATAATTTTGATGAATTTAATTTTTATAAAATAAAACTTTGTCAAATATTTGCCATTTATTGTTTAAACTGCCGCATATCGTGTCATGGAAAATGAATCATCATTTTCATTGTTCCCATTGTTGCATTGTCATCCAATCATTAAAATTCACAAAAGCACAATAAACGTATCATAGCTGGGCGTTAAATGAGCCCTCCATCTTTGGATATTAGACCCTTGTTTGTCACAGAAGTGGTCGGGAGTTCAATGGTCGTGTCCTAAAAAATCCTGCAGGAGGATTGAGAGGGCTCTTCCCTCCCAGCTGTCATATTCTTTACATCTCTCTCACCATCTCCGAGTACGAGGAGAGAGGACGTGAAATAGGAGGTTGCCTGTGCATACAGCCATTAATCACAGGCCCAGAGGTAGTAAACACTCTTTGATGGTCATTAGAAAACAGTTCTATTACAGAGGTTACTCTGTCTAGCGGTTAACCTTCTCCTCTTTGATGTATAGCAGCATGGGGTTTTTTTTAGAGCTGGAGGAGGAGCAGGAGCAGGAGGAGGTGGAGGTGGAGGTGGGGGAAGCATCCTTACCTAGGCTGGAATGTCCCCCTTCAGCAGCTTTTTGAATCGTTGTGCAATCATCGTGCAACCTTTTGTTTCCCTCCTCCTTTGCTCCTCCTGCTACCCCCTCCCATCATTCCCTTCCTCCCCTTTTTTTCCTCCCTCCCTCCCTCCTGTCATCTGAAATGTGCCCTGCATAAGTGGAGGCAGCTGCTTAAGTGCTGAGAGAGGGAGGAGAAGGGGAGAGTGGAAGTGGAAGGAGGGAGGAAAGGGCCGAAGAGAGAGAAAGAGAGAGTCTGACTCACAGTTAGCTTTGCTTTCCCTCCCTGAATGCTGCAGCATCTACTCCTCCCATTGCACTCAAGGTCTCTCTCTCTTTCTCTTTTCTCTCTCTTACACACACATATGCACTCATGTACACAGGGACAAGCACACACACACACACACACACACACACACACACACACACACAGCACACACACATACACAGTTTTGCAAGCATAAATAAGCTGGGTTCAGTATTTTACTTGAGGTTTCTGCATTGTTGAGAATAATTTTGTATTGTGCCGCCTTGGTGCATTATTGACTTGAGAGGCTTTATTGTCATCTTGTTTTTTGTTATGAAATTTTAATGCGGACCCTCATAATTAGGGTGGCTGTTTTTGATGCAGCTACCAGCCTTATCGCTTGCCATTGTGCTCCAGTGTTGGTGTTGGTATTTGCAGGGCTACTGATGCAATACAAGAAATAACACACGGTTAGAATAGAGACAATTGTCTCTGTCAATAAAATGTCAGATGAAATGTTGCTGGAGCTTAAGGGCAATTTGGCAATGGTTTGTGCCTGTGTCGTTAGTGCTCTTGTAGCAGTGGGCTTCATAGCTAAAAGCACACTCCCCTGCAGTGGAATTACATAGCGGTGGTGATGCTAGCGAAAGCCCAGGGCTTTTATCAACTGTCATTCAAACGGGAGAAGCTGGATACAGGCTGCAAGGCCACCACAGCATGGCACAGGACAAAAGCCTAATACTGGGCTGTAATTGTTAGGAAAAAAGGGCATCTAACAAGGTCAGAGACGCTGTGGTGAAGTTGAGGCACTGTTCCAATGACAAAACCGCGCTGTAACCTTGATTTGGATCGACAAATGCACTTTCAAAGGAAATACTGATAATATTTCACATGGCTCACGTCGGTTGGATGATAATGATGGCACTCATCTCAGATGTACCTTGAGATCTGCGAATAGAGCGTGTATCAAATTATATTTGTCAGTATACTGTATGTTTATATTCATACGTAGTCCTCGGCATTGGCAGGTACTTCAATAGCGCAATTGTTAACAATTCATTGATTGATAAGAAATGTATCACCCATACCTTTGATCATCTTTTACGTCACAAAGTCAAAACTGAATCAAAAGCTGGATGGCTGTTTTTCTTTGTTTTATAATTATTTTGTGGACATTTTATGACTTTATTGACAAGAAATGAAGAAAGCTGCAGATTTTGGCATGGTGGTCCGCGTTTTAAGTCCAGATTCTGTAGTTTTCTATGTTAATAAACGACCTGTCTACTAAATACCTGTGTGCTTTAGGCGAATTAATTAATTACGATAATCGTCTGATTTGTATTGAAGGTAAACAATTGTTCGTTGGAGCTGTACAAATGTTTCCTTGTTGCATTTCTGGCCACAGTGCATCATCTTTGTTGGATACAATCTTCAATAAAAAAACGCAACTTCGTGGTTAGGAAGAACTGATGCTCTGCAGGAAAGGACACAGGCCGCGTAACACTTAGCTGCAAAATCACATGATGAATTTTTGTTTTATCAGCAGCACCACTGAGTTTCACTCAAGCGTTTGCTGGAGGTCGGAGAGAAGTTTGATTGTGCTTCATGTCAAATGACTTCTTTTTTTTTTTTATCGCTCTCGGTCTTGAAGAGTGAACTCAATCTGACGTTTCACGGCAGATTTTTTTTCCCCGTGATATTATTCTCATCCCTGAACTTGTTTTGAACTGAGAAGCAAAGATGCGTTTTGATAGAAAATGTTAATCTTATTCAAAAAGGTTGCTGCGGCAGCCTAGAGGTCTTAGCAGTCAGCCTTTGACCAGAGAGCTGCCAGTCTAAAAGCGTAGTCCAGGAA
Source organism: Nibea coibor (assembly GCA_023373845.1). NCBI lineage: Eukaryota > Metazoa > Chordata > Actinopteri > Sciaenidae > Nibea > Nibea coibor. The sequence goes on along the minus strand of CM041739.1, from coordinate 10,649,982 downwards.
CGTGCTTTGTGTCAGTCTCTCCTCGCTCACAGCAGTTTCGCACAGAAACCCCATGTTTCAAGATAATGAACACATCACGCTCTGCCTGTGTTTGACCTCTTCAGCCTGCCTTGTATATGCAACAATCTACAAACTGTGTTCGTATAGAAAGAGGAGGGAATAAGTTATAGCTCTGGGGCTTCAAAAGTCACCATGAATTCGGTATTAATTCTGCAGTAATTATATAACAATCCTGTATTTTTATCATGTTAATCATTTCACACCAAAGTCAAGCAGTGTTGCGTCACCTTGAATGTAGCGGTATTGCTCTGAAAACTGTGTTATACAGTGCGACAGTGTGAATGCTGTGCACGCATGCAGAGTTTATTTTTTTATTATAAATACATGCTACAAACAGCTTATTTACTACCGCATGAATTATATTAATGCGTTCCTTGCTGGTTTATTGAGCTCATAGTTTTTTAGGCCGGAGGTGAATTTGAATTAACAGGCTCAGATTAACATTGATGTCTTGCTCCGAGTTGATTAGGGTCAAGGTTTCTGACTTTACAACATTCAATTGAGACACATTCGAGGTCTGTGCAATATTATTATTCTTTTCTTTCTCTTGTTTTCTCATAAATATTCATGATCGGGGGGCGGGCCTACAGGTCAGTGTGGGCTCTGTCAGATCACTTAAGAAAGAAAATCCACAAAACAAATGGAGAAATATTATTATGTAAATATTCATTCGTTTTTTGGTATCTTTTGACGTGTTAAAGAGTGTGACATACCATCATACAACACTAAAGTGCAAACCGTCGTCAATCATAGGTCAATTGTAAGTACAGAGATGTAGTTTTAAAAGGTTATTCAGCCTGCGTGAACTGAAAGCGTTACTCCCTTCGAAACAAGTGCAAACTTGATGAAAATGAATCGATGATTCCCTGACTTTTAAGCAGCATGTACAATGCCTGGTTAAAAAAACTGAGGCTGAAATTAAGTTTCTATTTTAGAAACAAGTTGTGTTTTTCTTTGAATGTAAAAAAAAAAAGAGACTTGTTGCGGCAATATTTTGGCCTGTTATTGACGATGGGGATCTTGTGTACATGCGTGCCCCTGCGCAGGCATTGAAACAGATTGACACAGCTTATCGTGCGTCACTCAGGTTCATAAGAAATTGTAACGCCCTGACTCACCACTGTGAGCTTTATGCTCGGGTGGGATGGCCTTGTTTACTGTACGAGCCCGCAGACATACTCGCTGGTATATTTTTATATACAAGGCAATTCTTGGGTTACTCCCAACATACATCTGTTCTTTTATTTCTAAAAAATGTGATGGACAACATTCGCTGCGTCCTAGGGAGTTTTATATCTGATCGGTACCTAATGTTCGTACTGAGATAGGGAAGAGGACGTTTGGAGCGTCTTACAGAATGTTTTAAACCTCAAAGATCCGATTTTATGCTTTTAAATCCACTTTGAAAGAGCAAGTGAATGAATCATCCAGATGTTGTTGTTTTGGCTGATGTTGTTGTCGATTTCATGACTTGTATTGTACTTTTCGCATTTTCATTTTTTAGACCACCGTGTGTTGTAATGTTATCTGTGTGTCTGTTTTGGTTTGACTTGTTCTTCGTTTGTGCTGCTGTTCTGTCTTCGCCAGGACTCCCTTAAAAAAGAGACTGTTAATCTCACTGGGACTTTTTCTGGTTAAATATAGGTTTAATAATGGGTGTGGCCCAAATATCTTACCAATGTGGGTGACCAGAGATCAGTGCTGCACAGTCTGAAGAGGGTTACAAGAGGATGATTGTTGGTTAGGAATGATCAGATCCAGCAACCTGAATATGCTTCAGCGAACAGATGATGTTTCATGACGCACAGTAAGAGAGATGCCTTCACTGTTTGACTCTGCGTATCTGGTACCCCGTTAGATGCTGTATCTGACCAGCTATTCTTCCTGAGGGTTTATATAAAATATACACGGTGACAAAACAAATCAACACCACTTATGCACAATTACTTATAGACGATGAAAATCCAACGTGGAGCAGCTAAATCCATACGTGTGAAAGCGAATGCCTGTTTTACTGAAGCTGTTTACACGATTGCATTTCTGCTGTCTCATTAACAACCCCACGTCAAAGAACATTTTTATATAACAAATGGTAGTGACCCCCCCCACAATAGTGCTTGTGCTTTGTATGAACACGTGGAATAGCCACCATGTGCTACAAGTGTGTGCATAGATTTGTATTTTCATTTTAGTTTCAGTAGAGTTGCGCGATGCTCTGGAAATGTGCCAACCGTTCCTCAAATTAGAGATGATGCTACCAGCTGATTGATGTCAGGCCTTCATAATGTACGTCCCACCAGCAGGTGAATGACCACATACCATAAATGTGATTTAAAAATAGCATTTTGATAGGCATGTACTGAAATAAAGTTTCACAGTGAAGGAAGGCCTAAAGGTGTTTATGTGTTTCTGGAGAGGTTTGCATGTGCACCTACCGAGAGATGCCATGAAAATAGCTCTTCTCCCTTTGTGTCAACAATAGTAAAATAACACGGCAGGCGGAAACACAAGTGGAATCTAATATTGTAAAACTTAACATTATTAATAATAACATTATAGCGGGTCAGATCTCTGTACCATGAAGCTCTTCTGACTCGCTGTTTTTCTCGTTGGCGCTGACCTGTGATGGCAGATCAGTCAGTAAGCAGTGAGGCTGATTGGAGCAGCTGCCAAGCTAAGGCTGCTTGGATGCTTCTGGGTTTACTCTTTTTTTTTTTTCTTTCCGAGCTGCTAGTGATCACGCTTGTATTACGCTCTGCTTTTTTTGTGTCAGATTTTCTGTGGCGCTGACTCATGCACAATACAAGCCTACTCGCTGACACGCCCCTTCTAAACATAACTTCATCCACATCGTAGCTGTCTCATGCCCAGTTTACACTTACGCAACCTACCTAAGCACCCTAAGTTGATTCGTTCCAGTGTATATAATGCTCAAATTCAATATTTAAAGTCAGAATTTTTAAATGAATTTGAAAGTTTCTGTTTGGTCTTTCTTTCTTTGTGCTTTTTGGTTTCTGACGCATGTCGCAGACCTCTCCAGTCGATTTAAAACACCTGTTTAGTAACTATAAATTCGAGCCAGGTCGCTGTTTTGTGAAGCGTTGATCTCTTAAGTTGAAGTAAATAATTGCATCAGGCTAATGACTTTTCCATTCTCTTTTTTTGGACGTCTGCCTGCGCCTGGCGACAACAGATTCATCCTCAGTTTTTAGATAAATTGTAAACAAAATGCAGAATGGAGGTTAGAGGAAGGAAATTAACAAAGCCAAGCTGCTTGACATACATTTTATTTGCAGAACAACTCGCCGGCAGCGTTGTTTCTACAACTGCAGCATGCAGGCGCTATATTTTGATACCCCTACCTCTGCTATTACCACTTGAGAAAACCCTGTACAGAATTTGTACCTTTTGTCACTGCACAGTACATAACTGTCAAATTCACAGCTCCGGTGAAGCAAAAGTTTTCATACCCGGTTTTATGGCACTGTACCACATCCAGTACTTACTCAATATGTTAAAAATGCAAATGCAAACAGTGAGACAGTCTGTGTTTACATGTATATTATAACCAGTTAATTAGGAAGAAAGTGAAGCCTTCACACGTATAACAACAATGTCCCTCTGTAACCTGCGCAAACGTGATTTTTATTTCTCCAAGATCAGGTGTGGTGTTAAAAGTGTTTGTTGTAGCCTGCGGAAAATATCTTAAATTAAGAGAAGAAAAAAAAAGATTGTTACTTTGTTTATTGTTTTTGAGTTTATGATTCAAAAAAAGGGCCAAAACCCTGCCAGTTTTCATGTTCGGAGAGACACTTTTCTACGCTCCTGTGCAGACTGAGAACTTAGAAGTTGGACTAATCTCTCAACACACGGCAGTAATTCACAAGATTGAAATGTAATCCGGGTTAATCAGGTTATTTCTGCCTTAACTTGACTAACATGAGCCTGGATGTTTACATCACAGTTGAGATAATTGTAGTAGCGCCGTAATTTAGTTATAATGATAATGACAATGGAAGGAGGCTAAGGAGGAGCATCGCCTACTGCCCTACATTTGAACGTGATTATAATCATACAAAATACATGTGTTATAACAGAAGAGGCAGCTGGAGATGCGCATGGAGAGGACGAGGACAAATAATGTTGCAAAGGAGAAAAATGTGCGCCTCCTCATTGAATTTTTCTACCCTAGGTGTTTTGTTTTTTTTTTTAATTTAAGGGCTCATCAACAACAGTGCCGATCTGTTGGAGGAACTATTTGGGATATGAGAATGTATCTGTGCTGCTACTGGGGGAGCGTCTCTGAATGGCTGCCCTGGGCATTGAGCAGAACAAGGCACAGAGTGAGCTGAAGCAAGCAGCTCTGCAGAAACAGCAACACTCTGTTATTCAGCCCTTGGCCTGTGCTCCAGAACATTGTGTGTACATCTGTAATCTTACCTACCCCCTGGGCTCACAGAGAACCCCCACCCCATCAACACCACCACCACCACCTCTCTCTGTCTCCCTCTCTACCATCACCACCGTGTTTTCTCATTCACTCTCGGCACTCTTGTCCATATTCTTTCTCTCCTTCTTGCTCGGTTGCTCTCACCACCGCGTCATTCCCTTTTCCTCTTACACAAAGATATAGTCAAGCAAATACACCCACACACTTTCTCACATTGACACCCATACACAAACACACCAAGGGCCTTGAAGATACACCCATGTGTGAAGATCACACAGTCTTAATGTGTCAGAGCCACTGCAGCCTGCTCAATTTTTCTATTAATTAAAATGAAGCAATGACGTAAAGACAAATCTTTCCATTTCGGGGTCATCCTCGACTTCTTCGTCTTTTCAGCTCACTGCTGTGTGATATTTATATACATATATGTGTGTGTGTGTGAGTATAGATACATAGATATATAAATGTGTGTTGTTTTTAGCTGAAATTGAACTGGAGCTTCAAGTGTTTAAATATACATGAAGGAGAGAGGGTGCTACATGAACGCGATCCTGTCCTGGATGGTGAGCAGTTATGAGCTGTGTCATGTGTCGGCGCTTTCCGCTGCTCTGTGCAGGGCTTTCATCAGCCTCTGCCTCTGTCACTGAGACATTCCCCTCTCCCTCCCTGCTCCCAGCTCCACTTCACACACTGTAATAAGGCATTCATACTCTCTCTCTCCTCTCTCTCTCTCTCTCTCTCTCTCTCTCTCTGGTGCCTCGGCTGCTTTGCCGCACCACTACATTGCAGTCCAAGTGTAAAAGCCTGCTGTTGTGTCAGCGAACGTATGTGGCTCTTTGATGTGCATTGACGTTATTTTACCTCATAGATACATATATTAACTAATCCCATTTTGAGGATTAAAGACGTTCTGTTTTTTTTTTACACTTCTTCACCTCGGCTGTACAAGGTGCCGGGCTTGTAGCAACAAGGACATCTTGTGCACTGATATTATGTGATAATAATCCATGTGATATATTGTCATCACCTGCTGGTTAATATGTACCGCTGTTTCCTTGGGGATCAGAAATGGTTGTCATGCTCAGGGCTTGAAGACATCATGAAATCACACCACTGCCTGCACTTTAATAAGTCTTTATTGTTTTCATTGCATTACCTATCAATCATCATTCAACGCAATTACTGTTGCGTTTATTCCAGGGTATGCCGAGTGCACTTTTAACTATTTTTCTGTTTTTAGGGTTTGTGTGTTTATTTCTAATAGGAGGCATTATAAAACACATCTGTTAAACTCCCACAGAGTTCAAAACAAGAGGGATCTATTTTTCTTTCCGCGTCTTTTTCCTTTCTCTCAGACGGCAGCAGCTTTCACAATTGAATTTAAATGCCATGCTTTTAGCGCCAGGGTTGTTTGATTATCTACAGACAGGGAGCTGTGCTGGATTCCATTCCTTTCATCATGCTTTAACCAGTGTGAGCTGGCTCCCCAGTCGTATTTTATGAGAGGTGATTTTAGTGCCTCTCTTTATGCAGATGATTTTGGCTGCCTCTCCCTAGTCTAGTCTTCAAGAGGTGGATATTGGTTTTGACAAGAGTGCTAACCCTGCTACCTTAGCTCTCACCAGGCTGTCTTCCTGACTGCTTCACCGGGCTGGATATTCTGGGCCATATGCTAATGCGAATTACGCTTACTGAAAGGGAGGGTGCCGGATGCATCTACAGGTGTTTTCAGAATTAGACTCAGTGACAGGAATATTACACCAGGCTGAAAACCTCATTGACCCTTCACACTCCCACGGGGATGAGAGTGGCTTTATATACTGCCACTGAGCCATACGTGCTCTTTATATGCAGTAATACTCCCAGTTAATATCCACATCAGATGACAGGGGTCCACGTGTGCAGTGTATTCATCCAAATATGGATTACAGGTTGGCAAAGAGCCTCTATATGAGATCATGTGCTGTCATTTACCTTCTACTGATAAGTATTCATGCGTCCATCGCCTACTGAAGCCACTGAATGTGTGCACATCCACAATGCAGGGCTTATTTCTATTTCATATAGCCTCTGCTAAGCTCCTTCGCTGATGGTAGGACATCATTTTAGTGATAATGAGCAATGTTACTGTGGTATTTCTGGTCCTGGTTCAGCTCTCACAATGCCTCAGCTCACACAAAGCCACATATACAAACTATGACAACAGTTCACGGGTACCACTGCAGATCTCCATGCTACAATGGCCGGATTTAAGCTTCAAACAGCACTGTTGAAAGAGTCACAGCGTTCGCGCAGGAGGGTGATCGTGTTTCCGTGTTGATATCGAAGCTTGAACTCTGTAGTCAGTCGTACGGCGACCGATAATCACGTCTCTCTCTCTCGCGCTCCCTCTTTCCTGTTTCGCTAACTAAGTAGAGGGCTTTGCATGATTGCCTGGATGAGTGTTTCCCCTCAACGCTGCATTGCTATTGTCCACTTGTCCCTCCTTCATCTGTGTAATTGTATGCATGAAGTTTCAACTGTAAATCCCAGCTGTTGGCAGGTTGTCTGCTCCTGCAGTGTCTGTATTCTGGTAAGCCATTGGCTGAAGGCTATTGGTTTTTCTTAAGCTGGCAAACATCATGAAAGATAACACAAAGAGGAGCTAGGTAGGTCGGGGTTTTTTTTGTTTTTTTTTTTCCTGCTTATCCAGTCGAATAGATTGGAGAAAAAAAAAACACAGCATTTGTCTCTCCTCTCTCCCCGCTGAAACAGATAGAGTAGCTGTGTGGAATAAAGGAGATGCTTCTCTCTCTATCACACTCCATCAGCATTATTTACCAGACCTGCCAGTTGCTTTGTACAGCACCTCTCCCTGCCAAGTAGGCGACTGGCGTACGACCAGGGGCTAGTGACAACAGGCTACAGTGGAAAGCAAGGAGAGCTGTGTGGACGAGCCAAGTCTATTCATTCCCCTAGGCCGCTGAGTGAAGCACAGAACTCTATCTGCTCTCACTGAGGAGAACACAACACTTTATGCATTTTTTTTAAAAATATCATACACTGTGCTAGAAATGATCATAAAGGCGGCTTATCTTTTTGAATCAGAGTAGAAATGCCACAAAGTGTTGAAACATTAAAAGGTCTACAATGGCTGTGAAGAAACCATATTTGTTAACCCTGAACTCAAGTTAAAAGGGTTAGAATAACCGCGAGGCTTCGAGTGTCTTACACGTACAGCATGTACTGCACTGAAGGTGAATCACACGTGCCGGAGAGGCTGTAATAAATGCATGTTTCGTTTGTCATCCCCAGCCACACTCCCATCAGCCCTCCTCACAGAACCTATGGAAACATCAGCACTCGGGGCTTGGAAACAGAAAAGTGATTTTTTTTTTTTTCTCCACTGTGTGTCACAGATGGTGGGAAAGCCTTTGTAATGCTAATATAATATCACACTGTGTCGGCCTAGCACTGCAGTTCGCTCTGTGTGCCAAGCAGCCTGGCTGTGGAGTGATTTACCAGTATGGAGAGAAAAAGACCTCCCTCGGTTTACACTGAAAGGCTGCGTGTTGGCGGGTCCTGCCGCTCGGCCTGCTGCGACCGGGCCCGCCTTTACTTTATTGATTCCGCGGTCCGTCCAGGCCTGTGTACTGTTAATTAACTCTGTCTCCGAGTGTTTGTCACATTGTGTGTGCTTATTAAAAAGGATATTACTAAGAGGGACTAGGCATTAAAAACAGCAGGAAGGATATAGTAAGTGATTTTCGGAAACCAAGGCAAAGGAGCTGCGTATTGAGGCCAAAAAAAAAAATGCACAGCACAGCGTAACATAAATGCACGAATGCTCCAGCATTAAATAAGATTTATTTTCCCTATAATAGGCTGCCGCTTTCAGGAAAAAGGCACCTCACTATCTGAAATTGTTACTGCCAATGTTATGCCACCTCCCAACAAACGGGCCAATAGCAGGCCACTTCCTCCTGTGTCAGCCAATGACTTTGTGCCTCTTTCTGTGGCAGCGAGTCAGCTGCCAGAGAGGAGGAGATAGGGACATTGATGTCTTTCTCTCGCTGCGCCACGTCACATTGTTGTCTATTCGATTTCCAGCCCTCATCCTTGGTATTTGAATCACAAGGGGGAGCGTTTCATATCCTTGCTGGGAGAAGAAGGGTGATCTTGTCTATCTGAAAGAGCACGCTGGATTAAGGGGGTTATTTCCCCAGAGGGGGGGATATGAGAGTGAGTGTCACTCAGACACCACTCACTCTCACACCGCTTCTGCCTCTGCATGTTGCCAGGGAGCCCCAGCTTTGACTTCTTCCACGTCTCCTTCCTTTCCTCTCTTTCATCATGTAATCCTTGGCTTTTTGCTTATTCTCACCCCCACCCCCCCACCCCCACCCCGTCTCACAAGCATCCTCTTGCTGGTTGTCGCTACCTTCTCGTCATGCTACCTTCCTCCTTCCCTTGCTGGTTCAGTGCTGCCCTACAGGGAATGGAGAATGGCGTAGATCGGAGGATGGTTGTTATTCCAATCACACCTCCGATGCAGCGAGGGTCCAGTAAAGTACAGAATAATTGGCAGGTTCCACCAGCTACAGGCGGGCCTTCTATTCCAGTACGTGTGTGTGTGTGTGTGTGAATGTGTGTGTGTGTAGCTGCGATGAGAGGTGGTTGCTGAACGTGCAGAGGTCATTTCATTAATTACTAGCTCTTGTGTTACGTACGTATTCTCACATTCTGATTGTCAGTCCGTGTAGCGATGACATGTACGTGCTGACAAAGGAGCTCGCTGTTGACAGAGAAAGAAAATATCAACCGAACGACCTGATGTGAAAATTAAACCCACATTCTCACGGTTTCGTTTTTTAAAAAAAAGAACAGCCAATAACATATTGGGCGGTTAAAACTTGGCTGCAGTTTTTTGTCTGTTAGTTATCTCACTCAATATTTAGCCCACCTCTGCGTCATAACTCATTTATAGTATTTGTGTCTGTGTTGTAAATGTGATTCTGTATTTTTTCAGACACTGGAGTAATGGTGCAAGTGGGCCAGCTGCTTGGTAAACACACACACCCAATTAACTGAGGGTCATCCTGGGTCAGGGGGCGCAGGTCATAGGTCACATGCGTTCAAACCCCCCCCCCCCCGCCTCCTGAGAGTCACTGACTGATAGTACTCTGGGGGTGACCATTGATACACATCAATGGAGCCAAGCAGGGCAGCTAATAAAGCATGTGGGGTATAGGACTGGGGACAAGCGTCAGGGAAAATAAACCAGTGCTATCTGCTGGCAAACACATTGACCCACAGACTTAATGGAACATGTCTCCCATAGGTGCACTGCTCTATTGATTAGCCATTGATGGCAGTAGCCAACACTGATGTTGAGTGTGATTTTACACCAGCTCCGTGTTGGGCGGACCTGTTCTTGCTGGGGTTGAATTAAAATGGGTACAGTATAAATGTGTTGCTACATGTTTCTTTTTTTTTTCTCAGCTGTGATTGGCTACCATGGAGGCCAGCAGCCATAGCGACCATCATCACTTCTTGTTCTGATGACCTTTCTCTGTGATCCAGCCTCACCTTTAAGGGCTTCTCATTATAAGAAGCCCTCTAACAGTAGAGGTATACAGTAATACAGAAAATGTCTGACATATACAAACAGGTACACACACACACAAATCAGTAAACTTCTGTGCGATTAGATCTGTCTAATACGTGACCAGAGCCAATTGCTAGCACGCTCATTAACAATAAGCAACACACACACACAGACGTACGCAGACATATGTTCACTCATGAAGAAAAGAAAGCCGGTGGCACCAAACATTGCATAAATGTCAATTATTCTGCAGCTTATGTGAGAGAGGTGGAATAAAGTGGTGGTAATAAAAAATATTGATCACTTCAACCCGTAATGTGTCTGACAGGCATTGTTGTAGCAGAAACAGGCATTGACAGAGTGCCTTTGCAGGCATGTAAACCTGCAGGACATTATGTCACTGTATTAGCACTGATCACTGCCGTGTAATGGCCCACAATCCCCCCGGCCTGATTTAGATTCAGCAAAGCAAATGAAGCGTAGCTCTAATAAATGCACCTGTTAGAAATATGATAATTGCATCTCTGATGGCTGACCTTTTTTTTCCGCTGTTGCAGTAAAGATTATTCGATGCATGCCATGCAAATATGTGTTTGTACGCGTGTGTGGCTTTGTGTGTCTCACGAGTTTAAAGGGTTGGTGGTGATTGGTAGCTTTGGCTCTGTGTTACTGGGTGGTAGATGCGTCTGTATATATCAGCAGTTAGTCCGTACATCAGCATCTTTTTACTGAGTGGGGGCACTGTGTATGTAATGAGCACGTACGTGAATGTGTGTGTGTGTGTATGTGTGTGTGTGAGCTTGTATGCAGAGCCTCATTAAATACGCAATTGTTTCATAAGACTGACCGTCCAAGAGCATAGCAGTGGGAGGACCAAACATAGATTTGCTCAAATGAGCAAATTAATCTGTAATGTATAAGTTGATGGTGTGTTAACACGTGTGTGTGTGTGTGTTTTCATTTTGTGTGATCAAGTAATTTAGCTTGATATGCTTCACCCAGTCTTCCTCTGTACTGTATGTTCTCCTTCTGCGGGACTTTTTACAGCAACTTCAGGCTATCGTCATCACATTAACCAGAAACTGGCGTGCACTTTCATGTACCATAAGTAGATCGCTGTACATGGGAGAAAGATATATCCATATGTTAGCAAGGATGCCATTGCTTCTGTCTCATTAGCACAAGTGCTGAGGCCTTGAGCTGCCTCTTGTGCTCCGGTGGGACAGCTGATGAGGTCTGACTATGTGACCTTTAACAACCTAATCAACTTTTAACACCTCGCCTACTGCTTGCCCTATTGCCATTCTCCTCTCTGTCATTCACCGACAGGGCCCCATCCCCATGTAGACTCCATCACTTTTGTTTTATGCAGGAGTCTTGTTTCTTACTGAGTATCTGTACATGTATGGCAGCATGGTAAACACATGCAGAAACATTCTCAGTAAGCGTGCGGTGATGTATCGTAATTGTCTGTCTCCCTGCACACTCTTGACCTTCCCTCTGCTTATTTCGCTCCTCTACTTACCTCTCTCGGTCCTCTTCAGGTTGCACGAAGGATAAACAGAGAAACAGACATAGTTATGAGTTCACTCTAAGTCTCTTAATGCATTGATCACGAAAACTAAATAAAACAAGTTCTTATTCTCTTCGTATCATCGTCATGTTCGCCTCCTGCTATTTAACATTCGACATATGCATCCCTGAATCAGAGGATTAACCTGTGATAGTTTTCCTTAAATAACAATGATTGACACAATCCACTTCTATAATACACTCGGAGAATGCAGTGCAATCTAATGCAATAGTTACTGTAAGTACTGCCCTTATGAAGACAAAGTGCCAAACAGCTTGCAATGTAATGCAATACAACACAGTTTGACAACAAGCTGTTAATGTTGGTGTATTTTGTCCAGGGTGGTTAGAATAAAATAAATGTTACTTACTTGGAGCCACTGACATGTAAAGATGTACAAAACACTACAAAAAAAAAAAAGAAGCCAAAACATCCTCGAGCGGGGTGCTACCATCTTGGACTGGTGACATCATTTGGAGCCTGCGCAGGAGTGATTTTAGCTGCGGCATCAAACCCCCTCGCTCAAGTGTGAGCGGGACTCAGCTGTGAATCACAGCGTGAAACACACTTTCTGTAGCATCAAATCTATATCTTAGATATATCATAGATTTTAAGTTTGGCCCATGTCTCATACTGCAGCCAGCCACCAGCGGGAGGTCAAGATCTCTTAACGTTCCTTTTGAGGAGCCGTCGTGTCATCCATCTTTAAATATATAGCTAGTGCTTGGAGCTGTTAATCATGGCTGTATAAAGAGAACAGGATACAGCATTGTGCGGGTGTGTTATATGTTAGAGCGGGGATCAGTTCCTTTTATATTTGAGAGCTGCTCAGTGGTGCATGACGCCAAAATAGTTTGATTTCTGGGCATAAAATTACCCAGATGTTACGCATATCCTACTGCATTGTGTGGCCCATAGGGTAAGCGCACTAGACGCTTTCTCCAGCCCAACTGCTAACATCCAGTTTAGTCCTCTGCTAACTTCAATATCCACTGTTTTACAATCTCTTCTTTCTCATTGTAAGCGTATGCAATAATCTCTTTTTGGGACAGTGTCCATCACATGATGAATGCCATTGCTGTCACTGAACAGTTTGGCCACTATGACAAATTGGCTTCAAAGCCTGGCACTTTTCCCTGGGCTTGCTCTTCATGTCATATGGACTGGAGAATCTATAAGCCCATGGGGTCCACCTTTCTTGTCCTTTCAACATCTCATGGCCTTCCTCTGGATAGATTTGCGCCAATATCACGGAGGTGGTTTCGTTGTTAGCACGAGACCAAAGTATGGGATTTCAAGAGACGTCTTTAAAACAAATGACGCAAGAGAATTATCGGAAATTTTGCTGTTAGAACACGACTGAAATGACAGTACATGCTGTATTTAGGAACAGTATTTGCATTGATGATTTATTGTGAAAATATTTGGTCAGTTCATGACCAACACCTTGACCAAAAAAATGGAGTGTAATTATCCGATAAGTAACAGAACATTTAAGCAAATATAAGCTAAAAGATGAGTGAGTCCACTCATGTCTGAAGCCACACACTGAGCTGAGATGAGTGTCAGTCATGCCGCATCTCAGCAGAACTATGATCTCATTAGGAACAAAATTTTAACTGACTGCACAGTCCCCTGAGAAAAAGTCGGATGCATTAAGGAGCTTGCACCTTCACTCTAAGGGCCTTTGAAGTTACAGTGGTTACAATTGTCCTGATGTAGCTCTGCAGGTTGTACCGCGCTGATAAAGATCCAGCTCTATAATCCTGATTCATAGTGAATCTCTACCTATCAGATGCTTCGCGGGCTCTTCAGCAGCCTGTGATTGACGATGATTATCTCAAGCGGATACAATATCTCTGCCATCGCCGTGGCCATGTCAGGGATTTTAGGTGAGTGTGTTTGATCAAATACAGCAGCGAACAGCTGACAGAAAAGACACACACAGTGGCAGAAGCATACGGAGAAGGCAATGGTGAATTAAGATATACAGATAAGAAGTGTTTCTCTCTCTCGCCGTGTGTCAGAGATGAAATTATTGTCTTTAGCTGCCGCACAAATATTACCTGAGAAGCAATCTCCATGTCAGCCAATCAGGAAATCACAAAAATATAGACACCTATACTAAGTATGTATTATAGTCCAGACACGCAAATAGGGTTAGCTTATTATTAAATGTTATCAACCTCATTGTTTTGGTGTCGTGGCCTTCAAACACCCCATTAGAGACTAGCTGGTAAACATAGTAGTACGTTTGGCAACTTAAGAGGCCAGATATTTCCCCCGGGGATTGGTAGAGACCAAAACAGGGCTAAAAATAGAGTGAATACTGGACTTAATTTGTCAGATGGCAAATGTTGACTTTTGGTTTTGCACAGGACACAAACCCTGGTCCCCTGGGTGAAAGTCCTGTGTTTGACCCATCCATCAATCCACCCCGTCCTTCTCCATATGTGCACTTTCTCCCTCTTTATACTGCTCCAGTCATGATTACTACGGCCACTAGGGGATAGACTGGTTCTCCGTGTCTGCTGGATGTGTAAATTAGCGGCTGTTTGCTAACATGTTCACCATATCGACTTTATACGGTGGTCGCCGCACTGCCCACAACTAGCCAAACAGAATCAGTTAATACAGGTTTGTGTTCTTGTTTTACATGTGTGAAGGATTTCGTGTGTGATATGCACTATATTCAGCCATATCATCCATCTCTAATTACGAAGACTGACAGTTCACTCGTTCTTTCCACTCATGCAGGCACAGAACATATGATCGTGTTGGCGGTCCGCTGGCTCGTCGGCTGTTATCTGTGCGTCATGTTCGAGTGAAGCATTTAATAGACGTGAGGTGATGCAAAGTGTTTGATCTGAGGTTAGCCTGGTCTGCTGGCGTCCTCAGAATAAGAGAGCTCTGACATATCAGTCGTGAGGAGGCCGGTTGACCTTCGACAGAACAATGCTCATGTTTGTGAGGGGGAAACAGAACGAGGAAAGAGGCGGCGGGAGAACCGGAGAATTACTGCTTCTGCTGCCACATTGAAGGAACTGGCACAGACAATAGTAGGAACACAGGCAATCCACCTATCAGTTAACAAACCGAATGTCAAAAATGAGTTAATGACGAGGACAGAGAAAGGATTAGGCTCAGTGGACAGCACCGTTCAGATGTCAAGACGGGAAGGGCCTGTCTGTGTGGAGCTGTGTGCTGCTCTTCGATCTTACATCTGCAGCTTGTCTATGAGAATATTTGCCCTCTTCACAACAGTAAGAGGTTAAATTAACGTACTTCACATGAGGGAGAGTCCCTACTTCTGGTTTAAAATAGCACAGCTTCACGCTGCAAGTTCTGTGTGATTGTTTTCGTCTCAGATTTAGAAACGCCAAGTTCCTACCTGCTAATATGTGCCCGAATGTGCCTGCATTTGGATTTGTGTTTCTCTGTACTCCTTCCACGTATTGCTTCGAGCTTACAAGCTCAAGAGTATTACCACGAGTTGCGTGTAAGGCAGTTTACTCAGCCTGTCTGCAGCCAGCCAGTGAACCTGCTCTGAAACTCTATACCTGTGCTGAAAAGAGGAGTCGCCATTTCAGCGCTGTCTGTTTGGATCAGTGTTCCCTGTGGCGCTATGCCCTCTTTGAGAGCTCCTCTGTTGGGGATCTATTCCCTGGCCCCTGACTCTTTGCCTCTGTTGACACAATGGGCCCTTTGTACCTGCTTATACTTCTACTGTGGGACCTTGCTTCGTATTTTCAGCAATTATACAAAATCCCGATCCAGCCATGCCTCTTGTTGCTGCTTCATTGGAGAGAAATGCAATTGAACCAAGGGAAATGCAGTGAAACAGGGGTGCTGGAAGAGGCTTGGGAGAATTAGATTGCGGCGCTGATAAGTTCCATATAGGGCGAGTAAACATGTTCTTATCTTGTTATCCAGCTTGCACATTAACACGTGGCGTGTGGAAGAGGTGGAGGAGGGTTTAAAAGGATAAATCAAATTCTAATCATTCTGCTCGGCTTTCCCCGCTCTCTGCTCTTTGTCTCTATTTCTGTTTCTCATCGCGCAAAGAACACTGGCGCACACGCAAGAACAATGGAGGGGTCAGAAGTACGAGCCATTTTCCCCGCACCTGCTGAATGCTCCAGAAATGAGTGCACGGTGATTATGTGCCCTAATGTGTGGTGTTTAAAGAGCAGTTTCCTGCAGCAGAGTTAAATGACGGTGCCCTCTGTGAAGTATTAATGATGTGGATGGATGAATCAGGTCGGCACGAACCTGTTGACGGCTGCCGCGGTGCTCTCTTAAAGCTGCGCCCAGACATCAGGCTTAACCGCTTGGCAAATTGGACATGCTTGTTGGCTGTAGCTCCAATTTATGTGCACTCTCTATTGCAGTTAGTCCATCTTCATTATTGAAATGGCCTCTCGTCAGGTCTTGACAGAGTGGTGGAGATGGTAAAGGGAGGGAATGGGGAGAATACAGGAGAATAATGTGGAAAATAAACACATTCAAGGCATTGGAGCTGGCTGGCAGGAGGGGTGTTGGGACTATTGTGAAATGCCCGTCTCTCTCTCTCTCTCTCTCTGTCTCTCTCCCTCTCTTCATGTGATTGTATGTGCAGCTTCTGCCAGTGGATGCTGATGCTGTGGATCCTCAGCCTTGGGGCTTTGTCTAACACACATACAATTGGGCATAAATACACACACACGCACACACACACACACACATGCATCTCCCTCGCTACACGTCCACAAGTAGCTCTAGGCACAGAGCTCTGGCAGGACCTCTGTAGCCTCACCAGCATCCCAGCTGTGTGTTTTGTCACTGCCACTCTGGAGACACACAGCGGTGGCTACAGCCGATGTCTAATAGGGTGCTGCAGTGACTTCACTTTTTCTGAGTCGCTGGAATTGTTGCATTAGATAAGTCTGGGCTTAGCTCATCTGGGTCAGCCAGTTCAGGATGGGGTATCCATTTTCAATTCACGCTTTGTCAAAGGGGATGTTTTTATTGCCTGATGTAGAATTTCAATTTCTCAGTGTGCTCAGTTGATACAAGATGACCTCAAAAACATCTCTTAGCTCTGTAAATGCCATGTGCACTTAAGCCTCGGCTTTAGGAGTAATAGTGCTTCACCGTGAGGAGAAGAACCAAATCTGGCTGTGGCTACCTACGGGGTCCTTGTACTTGCTGCACACATGAGCAGATGTGATGGCTCATGAGATAATTACCCACTGAGCCGGCGTGTATGCAACTGTAAGCTGAAGCAGGGGTTCCCTTCAGGTAACTCTCCTGCTCAGGTCAGTGAACAGCTAATGACATTTAGAAGCAATAGGATGAAAGAGATGGCAGTTGTTTGTAGTCAGCCGCACACTACCTTTGTCTTATTGTCTGCCGTCTGTCTTAATCTCCCAGCCACTGTTTTCTCACCACAAGGAGATCATGTTATTAGATCCCCTCCCTTGGCTCATTTGTCATCCTGCAGCACCACTTCTCCAGAGAAGGACTGCAGGAGCTGAAAAAAAGAAAACAATATAAACAGGCAGGAGGCCACGACATCAAATGTTCATCATTTACTGGCCCAGAGTCTCTTGTATCATCATTATTCTTTCAGGAATCACACAAGGTTAACGTGCTTTTTCTTCTCCGTGCCACCCCACCCAATTTTCAAGAGGCCGACAAACTTCAACCTCCCTTCTCTCTCCACCTTAACGTATTGCTCTGTATTACATTGCACACAGCGCACTGCGTCCCCGCTACACGTACACTCAATCATCCCCCGCCCCCACTTCCACCATCACTCGCTACAGTAAAAGTATTGTCAGTGTTCACAGTTTGCTGTCACCGCCTCAGTCACATCTCTTTAATCTGTCCTCTTTGAGTCGGGTTGGTTTTTCATGCTGCCGAGGCACACGGGAGGGAGGGAGTCAGCTAATTACAATAAACAAATATGCTCAGAGCCGCCTATGTAAGGTTCGCATAGGTTAACAACTCTGCTATAAATGTTAAATGAAGCTTAAAATAGGGTAGTATGGCATACAGTTGCCATAGCGATCTCGGCTGTGATTCGTTGTGTACTTTCTTGGTTGGTAAAGTTTAAATTAATCTTAGACACGAATCTGCGATACAAAGAAGAAATGAGTGATTGTTTAATGCCCCCAGGGCTCCTTTGATGTCTCTATATACCGGGTTTAGAGCTTTTTCTATAATTAATGCAACTTTGCATTTGTCTGTCTTTGTTGTAACAAAGTCTAACGTGATGATATTCTGCATTGGACACACGGTAGTCACAATTTAACGATTCCTTCTGTACTCACGTCCACTTTTTATTTCTCCGTGTCCTCTCTGTCTCTCCCCGGCTCTCTCTTTCAACAGGTGGGACAGTCAAAATGATGCGTAGGAGGTGAAGCGTTGAGCCGTATTGATGGATGTGCTAACAGACAGCAGTCTCACATTGATCGTGAAGACTTCAGAACCAGAGAATGCAAATGTGGCGGAGAACACAGGTGAAAACTATTTTCCTTTTTTTTTTCTTATATTAGTATCCTATAAATATAATATTCATTAATCAAAACTTCTTCTTTTAAATGAGAAATGCACATATAAAAATGTAAATTTCGCCTTTTAATTCCTCGAACTCTGCTTTGAACATTTACAGATACTCGGTTGATGACCTAAGAGCAGAAATTTACATTTCCCCCCCGAATAATTAAGCATTTGTTAGAATACATGAAAGCTTAATGACAACCGTTTCTCTCACAACACCTTAAAACTTTGAAAAGATAATTAGTATTACAACAGAGCATGGAAGTACCTTTCTCGCATTAGCTTTCTACCCTCGGATTTAAGCTCTCTGAGAAAATATGGAGAATGTGAAACACATCCTGTCTTTTTAAATGAAAAGTGGAAAAAGAATGATTAAATGAAGCCTTTTTAAGCTATTGTTAATCCTCTTTCTCAATGCTTCCACAACTCAGAAATATGACATTTACCTTTTCTCGTGAAAAGGTGCAAATGTGAAACAGGGTGCAGCCGGTAATTCTCTCACACTCATTCACATTCATTCAGTGTGAGCAAAAAAAGAAAATGTGAGTTTATGTGTCAAATACCGTTTATTTGGATTTATTTGTGTGTTTACTTTGTTTCCATCTTGTAAACTTTTGATATCAAAGTTAATTCAAGTTAATCCAGGTGCATCTGCAGTGCAGTCTTATTTTTACTGGACTATAAGCCCCACTAATGCTACGCATTTTCCAACACTCATTCAGCCACTACCTGCTGCCCCCTAAAGTTTACCTCTACCAAGCACCACTGATCCTAAGATGAGGTTTATCTTAGTGTTTCAGCTCCGGTCCGGCTCAGTGGGGACTGATGGTCCCCACTGTGAGAATCACAGAGATTATCCCTAGGGCTAGCCTGCTCCTTAGGAGGGAAAAAAAGGAAACAGAGAGAGAGAGATGAGGATGGCAAACGAGAGCAGGAAAAAGAGCGACAGAGGAAAGGGTGAAAGCAGCTCCATTGAGCAGGAATAGGGCAGCTCTCTGAGGAGGATGGCCATGAATCATACTGCAGTTACTCACCACTTATTATGAACATCCTGTACTGGCTGGATTGATTTCCCCCTACCATTCACAAAATGTCATATAGTGGAGATGGAGCAATAGGTAGCAAGCGGCTTCTGTGGCTGGCCTACCAGCTGGATGAGTGAACGCCCCGGGTGGCTGAGCTGCAGAACGGCTAGCTCTGCATTTTACGAATGTAAAAGCCTCCATGTAACGCGGATAAGGAGCAGGGAAGTTGGAAGAGAAGGAGATAGCGAGCAGAAAGGGGAGGAAGAAGGGGATGGAAAGGGGGCGGTGGGGGGCGGGAGTGAGGAGTGATTTCAAAAAGCCATTAAAAGGAAGAAAGGGCCATGTCAGCTGTTTTCATTTGCATTGTACTTCATATTGTGATATTTGAGCTATTTTATTCCCTCGGCCACACGGAAAGGCTGTATGAGTTTGATTCGTGTTAATATTAGTTACAGACGGCAGCCATATGGAAATATTCATACATGTTTATAACGTGACTGTACATGAAGAGAGACAAAGCATAGGTGTGTGTGCATGTGTGGCCTTGTGTGCATGTGTGGCATCTGACACACTAATAGACGAGGCCACAGACGCCAACTTGTCTTTTTCCTCATGTCCGTGACCATGTCCCTCGGCATGGACCCGTCTCCCCGCGGAGCCGCCTGGCACAGAGCAGCTCGGGTTTACCTCAGGTGGGTGAAGCCCTGAAACTCATGGCTGGAAAAATAGACGAGACTCCGAGAGCTCAGAGCGATAACTGGTCTGGTCTGGTCTGGTCTAGTTTGGCGGTGGTCGGGCTGTCTAGCATGGCTGGGCCTGGCAGGGCTGGAGATCAGAAGATCACCACCTCCTGCCAGCAGCCGGGGTCCTTCCATATGCTCAGTGGTAAATGTCCATGCCAGCTTGTGTGAACTGTGTCACATCCAGCCTCAGTTTCTATTCAAGGAGGGTTTCTCCTGATAACATAATTACAAAACTACAACTGTGTTAGGGTGAACTCCGAGTGTATGGAGCTTGTTTTTTTTATTAGTATAGGAGATTTCTGCAAGGCAGATATTGAATTCTGGCAGCAGTGAGTATTTTGGATGTTTATCTTGTTTACATTTGCCAGCTCAGACGCAGTAGTAACATTACTCTGTACCGTATCAGTGAAGGCCGCCGATCCCCCTTTGACCTCTAATGTCAAACTTGATTTGTCATCTACAGTCATCGCTGTGAGACCCTGTGTGTGCGTGTGTGTGCGAGTGTGTGTGTGTGTGTTTGTGTACCTGTCTGTCTGACTGATCTGTGGCACATTCTGAACAGCTGAAGAGCTAATGGTCCAGCTGGAGACAGATGGCCTCTCGATAACACTATACCCCCAAGCCAATACTCACACTCTATCACTCTCCCTCTCTCTCTCTCACACACACACACGCACACGCACGTGCATCCACGCATGCACACGCTCTCTCTGTCATCTATGGGCGCACACACACGCGCATCAGAAAACCACGTGCACACGCACATTAGATAGGATAGATTGTTAATCCATTGTAAGCCCTGAGGAAACACATTTTTCAATATGAGTTTAATGTTTCACAGCAATTTTAAACAATCTTTTGGCAATATTAGGTGGCAGCTTAGGTTTCATGTGAGCACGTTGGGGAATAAAGGAAGTTAATTTCTCCCCCCTTTTTTGTAATTTTGCTTCTTTGTGGGGCTAATGAAAGAGATAAGTAATCATTTCTTTATATTTGCCTTATCTATGAGTGCTGGAAAATTACTCGGTAGATTTCAAACACTGGCGCTGTTTACATATAATTCTAAATAAATCCAAATAAATAATGTCTACGCCTCTTATGGCTTTTGCTCTTGCCATAGTGTATACTGGAATATGGCTCAAAATTGGATACTGAAATTAAAAATGCTTGTATAAAAGGATATCTGTCCTGACTCTCCACAGAGAACATGTGTCAGTAACATGCTTTTTCTCTGAGGTCATTCTGGCTCACAGATTGAAGGGAGCTGATGGCAAACGCCTCGCTGTGATGCTTCTGCAGCCTCTGACAAGTTGCTGCTATAACAGTTCCCTGACTCCGAGAGTAAGAGAGAAGATGCATTATTTCTCTTGAGGGTTTCTTCATTAAGGATGACAGTAGAGCAGTTGTATGCTTTTAGTAGGCGTCGCGGTTTCTCCAACGTGTCTGCAGGCCGCAGACCCAGAGAGACCAGCTCTCACAAATTTCATTACCTCGTTAAATCACTCACAAATCATATCCATATTCAAAGATTTACTCACCATCAATACGGCCGCGTTGAATGCTGTTTGTTAAGCAGTCTTCCCCTTGAGCATTTATCACTACCTCAATAATGATTAGGCACATGCAGTCTAAAATGGGGGATGTTACTAGTTAACCTCAGTGAACACGTTAATTGCTGTGCTATGTTTTTCAATTTTATTTGTTTTTTTTTTTCTGGCACAATTTTAAAGAAATTTGTGTGAAGCAGCAGCTTGGGATTGTAGAGGGAGGCAGGTGTGGATGATATTGGTTATACAGTCTCCAACATATGGGCCTGTCGTGTCCCATGTGTACGTACCTGCCTCCGCTGCTGTCATCTAATTATGCAGAGCAAACAAAGCTATCTGCCTGCTGCTACAAGCCCGTTTCTGCGGCTTCTGATTGTTGCTCATCAAATGGATGTCTTCAACTGATTAAGACATTGTCACAATCGACCTGTAGAAAATCACCAAAAACCTACTTTCACTTTTGTCATTACTGCTATTGTTGCCTGCCAATCTGTGTAATTTGGTGATATCTCGTTACCTTAGGGCTGAGTTGGATTTGCGCCTACACGTATGAAATGCTAAAGGGGCGGGGAGGTAATGCAAGATGACTGCACTAATTAGATCTCCTATATTGCTTTTGGGTTGCTAAAGGAGGACATATAATACCATAGTATCATTGTTGTATATTATTATCTTAAAATAGGTGATTCCTGAGCAAACATCATTTTCAATTAGCCAATTAGTGTTATTTTGGTGTAACTTTTCCTGCTCCCTGTCTATGTATGAAAGCTTTATTTAGCACAAAGGTTAAACCATTTAGTAACTACTGACTCACGAAAGAAATGTTTCATACTTACAGAAGTCGGCCCATTGATCACCCACTCCCACTTTGAGGACACTTTTTTTGAGAACTTGTAACTGTAAGCTGAACTCATCTGACACGTTTCAGTCGCTTCAAAATGAGTGGGCGTGGCTTCAGCACATTCAATACTCATTTTTACCCCATTTTGACACCTAATTTCATTAAACATGTTGATATTTTTAATCTTTCAGATTTGTCTGGTTTGGTGGTTAATAACACTTTCTTTGGTCTGACATGTGATAACACATATTCTTACTTTACATGGACTTTAACATTCCTCGTCGTGTTTTTATGGCTCTGTTACTCCTTGCATTGTCTTGACTTTTACATTTGAACATCAAGCAGTAGTGGGTGAGAAGTTATCCTTACCCAGCTTGACATAGCTAATACCTCTTACTCAATCTGCTACTGAAATTGAATTATTAATGTTTAAGGCCTGCATCACAAAATGACATTTAAGGCTCTAGGGGGTTAATTGACACTAATTGCATTTCAGCAGCCCAGAAGAAATGTCATTGTAACTACAGAACAAAAACAAAGTAATTTAAGTGGGAGCTGAAATCTTTTCTTTTTTTCCCCCTGCAGGGGTATGTGAGCCGAGTGGTGATCTGAGTCTGTGCGGGCTCGTTGATGCTGCTCTCCCTCCATCCTCACCTCCTCCTGCCGCAGAGACTTCACAGCGGGCCTGCCCAACACACCAGAGGACCACGCCTACATCGCCATCCCTCCCTCTGTCCCTTGGCACTGATTCCTCTCTGGATCTGACAGCGGCTCCCTGCCCTCCCTCAGATGATGGTCCAACTGTAGTCCCCCACATTCACCACGCTCCCGCTCCTACATCACTTCCCACCCCAGCTGTAAGCTCCTGGGGCTCAACAGGAGACACTCAGAAGACTTCCCTTCTGCTGCCTGTTGCCCTCCCTCTGTCAGCTACAATGATGGAGCCAGGCACTGTGTCCGCCCTGACAGAGGAGTGTCTTCTTCAGCCTACCCGTACCTGCCTTGGCTGCTTCATTGAGACTCGTGATGCTACTGACCCCAGATCCATCCAGAATCCACCCCATGACCCTAACACCAATCCTGACACAGAGACTGGGCTCAATGTAAGGATAGGAGACGTGAGCCGAGAGGACTTCTCTGACATCAACAACATCAGCATCCAGTGCCTGAGCCATGCGGGGGAGGCAGTGAGTCATTATGGAGAACAGCTCCTCTCTGACCAGTTACTTAGCTTTCCTCTGCCGAAAGCCCCAGGTGAGGGCAAGAGGGTGGATGGAAACAAAACAACAGTGGACTGTGATGACCCAGAGGATGATGCAACAGCTAAGAACTTGTATGAGGGACTGTTATTGGACAAAGTGAGCGGAGAGGAGGTTCTGCTGGCTAATGCCGGGCAGGACTGGGGCTACTTTGAATCCTTCATCAGTGAGAGTAAGATGGAGCTGCTGGACCTTTGTTCTAAGAATGAACTGTCGGTCAACCTCTTCTCCGAGGAAGATGTTGACAATCTATTTGACGATGAAGACGATGATTCAACTTTAAGCAGCGACGTCTGTTCGCTGAAGATTCGATACGAGTCTTTCCAGGACAACATGAGGGAAAAGACAAATGTGCTCCAGGAGGAGACACAGTTCAACTTCTTCCCCAGTGTCCTGGCCAACTGTGCCAAGAAAGAGGAAGGAGCAGGAGTCCTGAGGAGGAGCACCGAGGAGCTTCAGCCCAAAGCTGATGAGCTCATCTTGGAGACAGGACAGGAAGGAAAGGCCGGGGACTGCAGTGGTAGGAGCCCCCTTGATGGCTCCCAAGGCTCACCCATGTCCACTCCCAAAGTCAGCTACCTAATGGACTTTAATTCCACAGAGGAGTCCGGCGAATTTAGCGATGACAGCTCCTGCACTGGCTCCTCCTCAGACACCCTGCAGGAGGGCAAGTTTAAGAAGGGCCACTCAAAGAGATTGCTCAGCCCCTCCAACCCTCTCAACTATGGTTTGCGATCCAAGAGAAAGGTTCGATACAGTGATGATTACTTGTACGACGTTGACTCGCTTGAGAGTGAGAAGAACGCAGAGAAAAAAGAGAAAGCTCCCTCTGGTCAAAAAGAGGAGGAGGACGTAGACTGGTGCCCCAAAAAACGTCGGAAATCCTATCGTAAAGAGCCGCCAGTGGTCATCAAGTATATCATCATCAACAGGTTTAAAGGAGAGAGACTCATGTCAGTGAAACTGGGCAAGTTGGACCCTTTGGATTCTACTGTGAGCCTAAACACAGACACAGTAAGCAAATATGAGACACTGGCTCCTCTGAAGGATTTCTGGCAGGAGCGGCAAAGAGAGAGACAGGAACAGCTTAAGCTGGCTGCCAGAGATAAACAACAACGCGGTTTTCATCTAAACGGACGCCATCATCGCCCTTTTAATTCTAGTCATCCCAAAAGGAAATACAAGATTGCAAATAGGCTTAAGGTTCAGAGGATTCACACTGTGGAGCAATCAGCAACAGCACAGGGCTCCCCTCTCTCTGATCGGGGCCAGGGAGGTGTCACTAAAGAAGAGGCCACCCCTACGGTAGGGGGAATAATAGCAGCCCCAGGCCTCCCAGTGACATTAGACACAAACTCCATCATGCACACAGTCACGGCCAAGAGCCGCTCCCAGGAGAGGGAGGAGAGGGAGGGGAGGAGATTGGGAGGAAATAAAACAGTCAGGATAAGGAAATTCAAAAGCGAAGCCAGGCTGAGGAGCAAGAAAATGAAAGAGGCAGAAGGAGAGGAGGGGAGGAGCGTGACAAATGAAACGGATGCCTGTGTCGCTGCGGCACAGATTGAGGACCCTACTGCTGGGTTAGAAGAGGCAGGCGTTAGCTCGACTACAGTCAAACCCCATTTCTCTGACAATGCCACCACCACTCACACATCTGAGGAGAAATTCCCCTTTGTTTCGTCCACCTGCTCTCCTGACAAAGCTCCCTCCTCAGAGGAGGTTGAGGCGGGTGTCCCTGTCATCCCGGGGGGCTACCTGCAGACCCTGTTAGATGCTACAGACTCCTCCAGTGGAGCAGCTATCTCTTATTTCCCCCAGCAGCCCTCTAGGCAGCAGTATCCTCTGGGGCTATCCCTAGAGGAGAAACAGTTTTCTTCTCTGCAGCTCGCTCAGAGCTGTGTCCTCTCTCCTCCCTCGGAGTCAGAACTCCAGCAGTCTCCTCAAAACTGCCCCAGCTTCCCCCAGATGTGGCACCCACAGCTCTGTGCAAGTCACAGCCAGAGCTTTGGGCCCGAGACCCCCGAGACTCCCATCTTACCCAACAACTTCCCAGCTGCTGTGCCCCTGAATGACAACCTGCCAGTGTCTAACTACAGCCAGCTGAGCCCCGAGGCTGACAGACTACTTTATGAGAAGAGTTACCTGACTGAGGCTGGGCTGCAGCCTGGGGCAGATCTGCAAGTGTGTCAGTCTGCCTGTGTGGAGGGCCAGGTGCAATACCAGAGAGGGTCCCTGTGCACAGACAATGGCAGGCTCATCAGCTATGACTCAGTGGGCTCTCTGTCAGCCTCCTCCAGCAATTACAGCTCCCTCAGCCTCAAGTCTTGTGAGCGAGAGGGTGAGGAGGAGGGCCGAGACAGCTTCTTAGCTCATTGCAGTCCTAAAGTGGTGATTCAGCAGAGTGTGGATGCCCTTACCCCACTCAGGGAGTCCTCAGACCTGCTGGACATCTCCAACTTCACCCCTGACAAGTTTAGACACTCATCACTGTCAGAGCTTTCCCCTCCTGAGACCCCCAACCTGTCCCCCCAGGTGGTGGGGCGTGAGATGAAGATGGCAGGGAATGTTGGAGAATACCAGGATGTGAACGATATAACTATGGACTGTAATAGGGAGGTAAAGTGGAACTGTGACGTTATGCAGCAACAAGAGCACACAGCAAATACATACACAGTGGAAGACAGACAGTTTCCGCTGCACAACTTTAACAGTCAGGATGTGTTAGGTTTAGATAAAAAGGAGCTGGGAGAATTTGACGAACAGACTGGGGAGATGCTGGCTGGTGCCAAAAGCATTAAGTCAAAGAGGAAAGGCGGTTGCAAACAAACAGCTGCAGGACAGAGCCCAAAGAAGGTCCGGGCTCCCAGAGCTCCTAAGTCAGAAAAAGTCAAGACGCCCAAACAGAACTCGCGTTCCACCAAAAAGATAAAGGCCATGTTGGAGGGTAAGGCAGCAAAGAACCAGGCAGGTGGTTGTGGCACAGGCCTGACTGACAGTAGTAGCACTGGGGACTGGTCTGGCACCGGCTGGTCAGAGAGCAACAGCCTGGTTGGGGACGACCAGAGAGAATTCGAGGAGCCGTCCAATATTCTGTCCAACATTGTATCTGGCATGGCTGAGGTCCAAAGGTTCATGATGGCCTCTATTGAGCCACTGTGGAATCCCATGTCTGAGGCCTGCATGCCCTCTGAGGCCAATAGTCTCAACCTAAAGACCCTCAAAATCTTGGCAGGCACAGAGGCTGACCTGAAGAAAAAAGGAGCCGTGCTAACAGGGGCTGGGAGAGGCAGAAAGGCAGGGGGCAAGGGAGGGAAAAACCAGGCCAAATTCAACCCCTCTCATCCGTTATTCCCTCAACTAGCTCTGGGCTGTAACATGTTTGATAAACCCAACTTTATTAACCCCGGGCCTGCACACAAAAAGCTGTACCGTCACAAGACCAGTGCAAAGTTTCCTCGGATTGAGACACTGAAGGGGAAGCGAGCTGAGAGAGACCCAAATAAGGACATAGCACTGATGACCTCTTTTGAGAAACTGAGGTAATATTTTGTTATCAGCTGCTGTTGCACCCCCTTCTCACTTTCCCCCCACTACCTGCTCAGCCCTCCCTCCCAAGCATACCTACACTGACGCTATGCCAGAGCTGCATGAGTACTACGTTCCCCCCTGACTACTCCCACTTCCTTTTAACCAACCCCCAACCCCACCCCCACCCCTCCGCCCTGAAGAGGAAATTAATATCTGCATGAAAAACTTCTTGTACTTTGCAAACTACCTATTGAGTGATTGTGTCAAGCTTGATTGAGATTTGAAACGACCATGGCTGCATTTTTCTTGCTTTTGTTGTTTCTGCTTTGTTTGTTCTTCTTCTAGTCGTTTTTTGTTTTACTTTTGTCTGAAAAAAAAAGAATAAGCCTTGAAAACAGTTCTGTCGCCTTTTTGAGGAACCTTGTTTTTGTATTTTCTCAGCAGAACTAGCTCCCCTGAATTATGTATTTATCCCCCTTTTCCCCTAAAGATGTAGCTATATACACACAAATGCATTGAGTGACATCTACGCACCCCTCCTCCTCATCTGTTTTTGTATGCAGAACATGGATGTCCTGTTGTTGCTGTCCTTCATACACTGCCTGGCTCATTTCAAGAGGGAAACCTACGATTAATGAGCCCTATTTAAGCCCAAGACATCTTGAAAACACAAGATGGGACCATTTTGTATTGATGACATATCAGACGTTGTCTTTTTTTCCCCCCCTCAAAGTTGGAATGACTCCACATATCCTTTTGTTTCTTTTTCTTCTGGAGAGGAACTGGTTATCTAAATTTACATTTTTACACCTTGCAAATTCATAAAAGCTCCACCCTCAGAGTATTTTTGTCAATGTTGTTGTACAGGGACATGCAATATTTGCAAAAAAAAAGATGATTATAATCTTAAAATCAATGTGCCAAAAGTAACAATGCTGTGTAAATGACCTCTTATATATGTGTGAATATTGGCTGTTCCTCTTTTCTATCCATTGGAGTATTGGCTGCTCGGGTTGGAGACTCCGTACAGAGACTTGCCACTACAGGAATTCTTTATTTGGGACTTTTCTCTCTTCTCCGATGAAAGGCACCAACAGCTGGCAGTGGTACACCGCCACTCACTAAACCAAATCAGAAAGACTCTGAATTCTCCTCGTTTCCCCCACTTTGTTTGCCAAATTCAATTTACCTCAACATCGGCTAGCACTGAGAAGCAACAAAAGAGAGGCAAAGGGGAGATCTGCTCTGAAGGCTACTGTAGAGGAAGAAGATGAAAAGAGATGTTCAAACGAGCGTTCTCTGGACTAAGGAGGGTGCAGTGCAGATGTTTGAGGGTAAGCAAGGAAATTATTTGTCAGTTGGGGCTGTGCCTCACTGAATAGCTGTTTTGTACTGGAAATTCAAGGCAGTTTATTACTCATAGAGATTCTGATGCACGCATCAGTTGTGAATGGACATTACATTTTTGCAGTTAGGTTTAATGTGAATGTGAAAGCAGTTTTCAGTACAAATGGAATCAGTAATCTTGTAAATGAAGGAAAGCATGTCTTTGCATTAGCTCCACATGGGAATCTTACTTCTATCTTACCTGAAATGGTAATTTAAACAGTAATTTTTCTTGACATTCTCATGTAATTTATATCACTTAAGTTGCGCCACTGGTGCATTCAAGTCTCTGATTATTTTGGTTCATTTTCCACATATCGTCTAAAGTTGAAGGTACTTTGTTTTATATGTCATCTTTAATTTTCATCTCCGATTTGATGGGTCGATATTTTGGCAGACAATAATAATATCACCAGAGAATAAAGGCCACGTAAAGGCACAAATTAAAAAATATATTCATATCGGTGCTATCTGATCCAGTGTATTCCCCGGCTACTTATATTAATTACTTTGGGCTTATTCACTGCCTCACTACCTGAAATAATTTCACCTTAAAATGAACCATACAATCATGTTTAATTGGTTAAAAAATCTTCAGATTTTGTACTCTAAATGAATTTCAGGAGGAACGCAGAGCCCCTTCAGTTGTTATAAGAGTGTCTTCTACAAAAACCTGAATATTTTTCTCTCTCTTTTGAATGTTAAATCTTATTTTTAAATGTAGCAGTAATTACATGAGACTGCATGGAGATGTGCAGACAAATTGAAACTTGATGTAAAAACAGGCCTTGTCACACTGGATATGATAATTCTGACGCACAGGTGATAGTAATTGATCGCTTGCATATGGCAAGAATCATAATCAATCTTTCTCTGTCTCTTTTTTCTCTCCTTTCTGCCATGATCCTTTGTTTCTTTTCTCTAGTGTATCAGGGTTAGGACCAAGACAAGCTGCTGATGGGAAGCTCCACATGGGCTGCAAGCCCATTTAGTCTGCCTTCTCTCATTTCTGCCTATTGTCAAATTGAATGTACTTCTCTGAATTCATATTTTATTTTCTTCTTCTTCTTCTTCTTCTTCTTCTTCTTCTTCTTCTTCTTTTTGTTTAGAAAACGTGCCACTGTTGAGCTGCCTCATGTTAATGGTGCTAAGAAAGCTGACAATTGTTTTCTTTTTCTTCTTTTGGGTTTTTGTTTTCCCAGAGTTAACAAAAAAAGAAATGCAAAATAGATTAGGTACCTAACCCTTTTTATGAATGTATATTATAATGTTATGTTTGATGTATTCACTTCATGATTCTTTGACATTGATTGGAATTACTTTTGCTCTTTTCATTAAAAGATTACCGAGCTTTATATATACTGTCTAGAGTTGTTACCAGAAGGAATCTTAATGAACTCTTGACACTACAAAATCTTGTATATTTTTTGTGTGCCAATTTGTAACATATTTTGTAAGTGTATATTTTTCTTAGAAAGTGCTGTGAAGTATTTGTGTGTGTGAGTAACCTTTTATGCGCCTCTATGGGCAGTGGAAAGGATATACAATGACAAGTTTCTGGTTTTAAAAACCAAAATATGAAAGTATCAACAGAAAACTAGAAATATTTACATTTTGTTGGGAGTTTTGTAATAAGACCATGATCTTGTTGTGAGAGTGTTGTGTTACTGTGCAAAACACAAATAAGCAAAGAAAAAAAATGAAAACTTGGAAAAAAATATTATTTGTGAACAATTTGCTGTTTTATAGATTTTCATGTAAATTATTTGAGTATTATTTTGTTTTTTGTTTTGTTGTAACTGTTGCAAAGGTTTTAAATATTTGTGATCAAGCCTGTATGGTGATAATGTAATATTGGTAACTTGCTGAGTTTTGTAATAATGTTTATGGAGTAAATATACAAATTAAAATAAGATTTTGAATGCTGCTTTCTGAAGAGAGTTGGGTTGTGTTTTTTAACGCCCCTGGTAGCCAATAACAGTAAAAATAAATTTTCCGCACAGGTTTTCTTTTCTGTAAACAAATACATCCATCCAATTTCTGTAACCGCTTACCCTCATCAGGGTCGCGGGGGCTGGAGCCTATCCCAGCTAACTGGGCAAAAGGTGGGGTACACCCTGGACAAATCAGCAGTTCATCACAGGGTAGAGACAAACAGCCATTCACACTCACATTCACATCTACGGGCAATTTAGAGTCACCACTTACCAATTACCTGCATGTCTTTGGACTGTGGGAGGAAGGTGGAGTACTCGGAGAGAATCAAAATCAGAATCAGATTTATTGTCAAGTAGGTTTTCACTTAGAAGGAATTTGTCTTGGTGTTATTGGTGCAAAACAAACAATGTATTTTAAAAATCTAAACAATCTAAATCTATATCTACAATGTGTTTTCAAATGAAAAGAGCTGTACAGGTGTACAGGAATGTTGCAGTATTTGATAGATAATGTCCAAGAGTTGGAAAGCAGAAATCTTCTGTGACAGTCTTAACCGCTGTACCATCCTAAACAAATTCAGTCCATTCAAAATGATAATTACAAAAGGTTACAGTTATGTAGTTTTGTGAACACTTAATAATACAAACAACTTACTGAGATGTCAGGAGTGAAGTGTAAATGACATATCTCTTAAGCAAATACCCCCCACCCCAACCCCAACCCCAGCAGTACTGCAATGATCATAGTAATAGCAAGGAATAAAATCTGCTATAGTTAATGTTTATTTAGCCACAAAATGAGCAAGTGTTAATACTAACTTAACCATTACAATTTGTCTGTCTTTATTTGTTATATTGAAAGATTGTTGGATGAAAGGCATTTTAATTTCTGCACAAGACTGGCTTTGGCTCATGTTATTTTAATGTCATATCTAATTAGCACACAGGGTCAGGCATTTCTAGAGTGACTGCTCATCCATAACTCTGAACTGGGCTGCTGTGGTCTACACCGCAGCTCATTCTGGCATGCTTAATTGGAGCTAGAGATACTGTCTTAGACCATAAACAGATCCTGTGATGTATGCCTCCAAAATTGTCAGGTGGTATTAGCATTGTTTTTGTTCTTTAGTCACCCATAGCAGACAAGGGAGCAAGCAAATTATAAGATGGAATGTCTAATGCAATGGATCAGGTACACCTGCGGTTATTAAATGAGATCCTAGATGTTTTGTCAGTGCATGCTCAGACTGCATAGACAGCCATTAGGACAATTGTTAGTCATTAGGGCAGTTGTTTGTGTGTTTTTAATCATTACGGGGAACACTATAGTAATGTTTTACATAGTAATTAGACTAGAGTAATAGTTTGAAATAATCAACATCTCTATTTCTGCATATTTTCATAATGTAGATATGGACTTACTGAATCACAAGAGCAGACAAACAACACAATTAAGATGGCAGATTAAGAAAGAAACTGCTAAATTCAGTAAGATGGCATAATGCCTCTGCTAGGTAAATCCTACTTTTTGTATTACAAGAGAGAGATTTAAGTCATTGCAGAGGCTTACGGCAACTGCCCAACTGTGGTTTCTAGCTAGTTATACAAACGTCTGTAAGATGGTACCTACTTCCAAAGGGTCACTACAGGATCTCTTCTGGCATGCTGCTGTATCTATACCATCCCACCTCCACCCACACAGAAGTCTAGGCCCTGCTGTAAGTCTGTAGTGTTTCTTCCTCTGAAAAATGCTTTTTAAAAAATGATCATTTTGAGGATAAATGGAATGTATGTTATTCTGGTAACTATTTAGCATTGACTTTGACTCTGCTGGACCTTTTATGGATACATTATAAGTACATTTAGTGTGGCACTGAGGCAACAGAGAGAAGTTATGACATGAAGTTTAGAAGAGGAGAAAGTGTGAAAAACACAAAGAAATAAGTTAAGATGCAATATGATATAAGATAAGATGAGATCAGATAAAATAAGATAGTCCCACCTGCCACAGCAGCTCATATACACAAGGTGGATGAGAAAATACTTTATTCTCTAATACTCTATTCTTATAAAAATATAAATAAGGAATGTGGGGGGTGTATATATATGAGTAAAAAAGCACTAAATAGGATTTTAGTTATTGCACTTTTTCAGTGCCATTTTTAAAAAAATCACTATCAGGCATTCTGTATAAAACCATTTGTAGGCTATTCTCTTTGTTAAACAAGAGGACTGTAATACACTGGACTGGACTGCAAATGGTCATAATGGGATTAAATATTACAATGATAATGACATAATGGCTTTGGTAAGTATAAAATACATTATTGGCTTCAATGCATGATTAGACATAGCTTTGGCCAGTTGGTGCTCTTGAGTATACCACAAGACGGATGATTTTATTAAAAGCATTTAAAGTGTTCTTGAGTCTCTCCTGCTCCGCTAACATACTCAAGAACTCTTTCGTCTCGCTGGCCATCAGAGTGTTAACGCCTCTCAGTCATGATATTATATATGCTGGTCATTTGTCTGCAACTCTTTGTCCTACAGCTTGAGCTCTGCAGAGAGCATTTGCATCTACACCCACGTGGTGGCGCTACAGCTGAACAGCGCCTCACTGTCCAAAACAAACACAGCACGGTGAGTAGAGTTTGTCGCCCTCGGTGCGGTCTTTCAGGCAGCGTCACTCGGCGCCTCATTGGCTACGATTCGGCGGACGTAAGCGCTAACCATTGAGCCTGCGTGCCTGGGAGGTTTGACTGAGGGGAAAACGTTTGAATCGGCTCAGTTTCCGGAAGATCATTGTAGCCTTCCTAAAAGAAAGAAAATGGAATCCTGAAATCGCACTTAGCTAAAACAGTCAGGCGATTTTCAGAGAGCATTAGAAGAACAACCGGGCTCTACGATTACATTGCTACTAACATCACTGAACAGGTAACGTAACGTGGATTCGGTGACAGACTGTGTTTTCCTTCTGATTAGCTTTATTTTCATTAGCTGGCTAATTTTAGCTGGTTGTGAACGTCACTTTGACGTCGTTTACTTCGTTAGCTTGCAGTGATGCTAACAGCTTTTTTAAATTATTTTTTTTACTAATGCTCTCGTGTTTTTCCACGAATGTCCCAACGCCAACAATAAACATGACGGGTGTCGTGTTTTCTAGTATCGCCGTAATTTGTGTTAAATAGACATTAGCGTCAGGTTAATGTAAACGAGGACACACATCCTGAAAGTTACTGGCTAAGTTAGCCTTAGCTAAATGCTCGAAATCCCGTTGGTAGTCTATGTAGTTGGCTAGTCGGCTAATGAACATGGAAGCTAACTAGCATTCGCGTAGTGAAAGCTCAACATCCCCCGGTGTTGTTTGGTCACCTGAGACGCTTGTTTTGTTTTTGACCCGACCATACAAAGAGTATCACAGTCACCCTAACACCTGTCGTACACCAGCCTAACTACAAACAGCGGGCCACCTTTATGTAGCAGCGGTTGAAGTTGTCACCATTAGCGACAGTGTACAATGCTAATAGCCAGCCAGCTAGCTGGCTAACTAACGGAAGCTTAGCTAGATGATGCCATTTTGTTTTTATCTCGACTTTGACCAACAGTACTTTCCCACAGGAGTTAAAAAAACACACACACAAAGCGTCAAATTATTCACCCTAATAACGCCATTAAACAGTCACAGTTTCCTGTATGTTTAAAGGGAAATACGCTGTACGTTTACCGCTAGCCATTGTTGCGCTAATAGTAACTTAGCATGTCAGTCTGCTTTGTAACCAGTGGACGTAAACCATGCTAACAGTAGCTACGGGGTCGACGCTATTATTTTGAGCTTAAGTTTTCACTTGATGACACTAATTCGTCATAGCCAACATGTTGACAAAGAAGACGTTCACATGTGCCTTTTGCAGTGCCCCTGTTGCACAATGTTAACCTAAATCCTACCATATCCGTCCATTTGTGATTATACATGTTATGTTTTTACTTGTTGCAGCAGCTGGATCTAGCTGAAGATTGGAGAACATCCCTCGACCTCCCTCCCTTCTGAATCGATGGAAGGGTCTGACAGTTTAGAGCAGAGTGGCAGTGACCAGCCGGAGTCGCAGCGCAGAAGGCAGCTGGACCGGCTGGGCAGGGAGGAGGCCTTCTATCAGTTTGTCAACAATCTCAGTGATGAGGACTATCGTCTCATGAGGGACAACAATCTTTTGGGCACCCCAGGTAATAAACCTTTTAATCTTATTACACAAGTCGTGTGTCCTTAATCTTTGACTGTGGAAAAATTCTAAGCAACTTAAAAGTTTATTCGTTTTTACCAGGACAAAATGTATATTATATAAGATAGAAGCCTGTCAAAGTTACAGCAGCTGATCTTACTAAAGGCGCATTCAGACAGGATCAGGCGTTGTAGTGTTGTCCAGCGGATGAGGTATGAAACAATCAGAAAATAACTAGATTAACTGGCTTTATCAACGCCGGCGCTGCCTCACACTCATTTACTGCCTCTCTCAACCAACATTCTCTGTCTCTCTCTCTCTCTCTTAAACCATTGGACTCAAACCATAGGAAACTTCCTTGTGTCTCTGTGTTGGAGCGTAAATTGCGAGTCTGTAGAGTCTGTAGAAGCTTTCACATTTAATAATAGTACCAAACCCTAAAAACAAGACTCAGAACACTTTACAGTCTTGCCTTTGCAAACTTTGAAATCTTAATTTAGTGGATGTTTCATTTTATCTTTTTATTACCTTTTTTTCCTCTTCAATGTTTACACATCACCTACTTGCCCAATAGATTTAGAAGCTTATAAAGTTGAGCTTAGCTAGCGCTAGTTTTGGATTTGTCAACATGCACAATATGCAACAGCCTACGGACTACTGAAGACGTCCAATCCGTTTCTGTCCCAGGACAGTGGGAAGGGGAATGTAAGTTTGGAGCATCCTTTAGCGGGGAACCCTGCAAGGCGAGGGCATTGAATGGACAATGGCATGCCCTGGTAAGTCTGGAGGTTTTCAGTATTGTCCTGTTGCTGTGTTCAAAGAACCCAAATTGGGCTCTATGGGCCAATACAAACATTAACACAGTTATTTTCTTTTTTCTTTTTTTTTGACACATGCGCTTCATATCTCGAATGTAGTACAATATTTTTCACTTCTAGTTGTCTATCTGCCATATATGTAGTTGTCCTCACAATTTATTTTGGTGCTCAGATTAGAGAAGATAAAGTTCAAGAAAGGAATATGTGAATTGTCAAAACTTGTTCTTTCTTTTAAATAGCATTTAAAAATTTCATTGTTTTGTAATGTCTTTTAGGTGAGGTCACAGAGGATGAGCTGTTTAGTAGACTTCAGCAAATTAAAGATGGTCCAGAACAACAGAATAACACTCCCAGTGCTGAAAACGGAGAAGATCCAGTTGGTAAGTTTGTCATTTCTTTCTCTTTTGGACTTTGGATTTGTTATTTACTGTCAAATTCATTACAGTATGATTTGAACTTTTTGCCTGCTGATTTTTAGAACCACCGGAAAGCTCGGAGGATCCTGCTGGTGGGGATAGTCTCTTGGACTGGCTGAACACAGTGAGGCGTACAGGCAACACAACCAGGACTGGTCATCGTGGAAACCAGTCGTGGCGAGCTGTAAGCCAGACCAACCCAAACAGTGGTGATTTTCGCTTTAGCCTGGAAATCAGTGTGAACCGCAACCTCGCTGAGCAGCAGGCAGCTGCTGAGGGTGAGCAGGAGGTTCCAGAGGAGGTTCGAGGAGAACCTTCAGGGGAGGCTGGAGGAGAACCTTCAGGGGAGGCTGGAGGAGAACCTTCACAGGAGGCTGGAGGAGGAGCTTCAGGGGATGCTGGAGGAGGAGCTTCAGGGGAGGCTCAAGGAGAAGTTTCAGGGGAGACTCCAGGAGAAGCTTCAGAAGAGGCTCCGGAGGTGGCTTCAGAGGTTCAAGAATCAGTGGTAAATGCTGAACCACCGGTCCCCATGGAAACGGAAGTGGTGGAAGAGCCAGTTGTAGAGGAGTTAGCTGTCATAGTGGAACCAGAGTCTGAACTCGAAGAGGTTGTTTCACAAGAGATTTTAGGGGAACCTCCCAGCCCACCTGCTGCCCTGCTGGTACAACCCCCACTTTCTCCTTCTCCACGCAGAGGTCAAAGGAGAGCTCGCAGCCGCAGTCCAGAACCACGCAGGACTAGGGCCCGTACAGCCAGGAGCCGTTCCCCTCTTAACTTGGATCAACTGGACGGTCTCCATAATCCACGTCATGTTCTCAGCTCTCAAGGCCTCAACTCTGCCAATGCCCCCACTGTACCTCAAGTGGAGGGCAGCTCTCGGACTCGACAGCATGTTCTTTCCAGGCAAAGCATTTCTGACAGTGATGTTCAGCCATCTAGGGCTGGCGCAGAACCAGTCCCAGAGGTCCAAAATGCCGCACCTCAGGAAGGAGAAGCCGCTGGTGGGGAAGGGGGCGCAGCAGGGCGCCGTCCCCCTACGATTATGCTTGATCTCCAGGTGCGCCGCGTGCGTCCAGGTGAATATCGGCAAAGAGACAGCATTGCTAGCCGTACCCGCTCACGCTCCCAGAACTCAAACAACACATTTCTTTATGAGAGTGAGCGTGGTGGATTTCGTAGGACTTTCTCACGCTCTGAGCGTGCTGGTGTGAGGACCTACGTCAGCACTATTCGCATCCCTATTCGTAGAATCTCTGATGCAGGTTTGGGAGAGGCAACCTCAATGGCTCTCCAGTCTATGATTCGACAGATTATGACTGGTTTCGGAGAACTCGGCTACCTCATGGATTCAGACTCTGATTCCTCAGATTCCAACCGTGGTGCCAACACACCTGCGGATCTGGCTGAAGCCCTCAACAGCACAGATACTACTCCTGCTGCAGCTCCTGCTGCTGATGTCGACGTTGAACCACCTATGGCTGCTGGAGTCAGAGCAAGGACAGCTGAGACTGATGTAGATGAGAGCCATGCCACTGCGCCACCTGCCTCTGGTGGCAGGGCTCGACCCAGACCACCTATTAGCTTAGAGGAGCCCAGCTCACTGCCCTTCCTGCGACTCGCCCACTTCTTCCTCCTAAATGATGATGACGAGGACCAGCCCCAAGGGCTGACCAAAGAGCAGATTGATAACCTCTCCATGCGTAACTTTGGTGAGAGTGATGCCTTGAAGACTTGCAGTGTCTGCATAACAGAATATGCAGAGGGTAACAAGCTACGTAAGCTGCCCTGTTCTCATGAGTACCACGTGCACTGCATTGATCGCTGGCTGTCCGAAAACTCCACTTGCCCCATCTGCCGCAGAGCTGTCTTGGTATCGGCCAACAGGGAGAGTGTGGTGTAGCTCATTAAAGACTGGAGGCCTTTTGTCTCACCCTAAGTAATCTAATATCCCAGGAGGAAATGTCTCCACTGTTCACTCTTCATACCATTTGTGAGTTGGATCATAACGCTGTCACGGGTTTGATTTGGGGTACTCCATAGAGTGACATTGGGACGTATTCAACCTCTAGTAAGACATTTATTATTGCAGTCCAAAGTTAGGCACAAGCAATGCATGCTGTTTGAATCAACCTGTAGTGACCAAGCAGTTTGTTGCATTGTGTCGAGCAGTGCTCGCAAGCAGAACCGTATCTCATAAAGAATCCCCTGGTTATAAATGCTGCACAGCTGCAGGTAGTTCAGGCACATGTGCTCTTTTGTATTAGCTCCTGAACGGCGCCTTATATACCAGAAGTTGGGTATGGGACAGTTCTTAGTTACACCAGTTCAAAGTATTAGCTGTAAATAAGCTTGTAAAAAAATAATTTTGACTCATACTTTGTATCCGTGAATTGGTTTTTGGATTGTAAATTATCTCATGTAATGATTAGGGTGGTGTTGGCTGCAATTACACTCTATCAGAGCATCCCTAAATAGGTTGTGTACACATCAAAAGTATTTTGAGAATGTCATGTACGAAGGATGTAGAACATTAATTGGTTTGCCATTCATGGTGTAAATTGTACTCATTTATTCATTTATTATTATTTTTTGATCACCTGGAAAAAACAAACTATTTTGGTTGCATATACCATGTGAAATTCAGTGTACTAAATTGTGTTTTTTTTTTTAAAAAAAAGATCAGATGTTGAACAGGTATATGGGAAGGATTTATAAAGTTTATTTGGATTAGCATCTTTAATTTCTTGGTCATTAACAATGATTGAGTCGTATAATACCAGAAATTAGAGATGTCTCAATACTTGTAATAGAGCTGATATCAAGTACTTGGCATGTGAATTTTTTCCCACCTCAAAAATAATACTGACGGGCATGACGTGTCAAAGCATTAGTTTCTTTTGTTTTTTTCCAAGATGTTACAGGTCATATACTTTTTAATGTACAACAATGACTTCACAATCACTTTGTCCTGTTATCCATTAGCTACTAGTCTGATTCTTTATTTTTCCACAGACATACTGGATATTGACGGATGAATTACATTCTCTAAGCTGGTATCGCATTGGTGAAAATGAAATGTATCTTAAGATCTCTTTACCAGTTGGGACACCTCAGTGTACAAGTCATTAATCCAAAGGTCTGGGTGTCAAGAAAAACATTCACATCACTGTCCAGTCCTTAAAGTTCCAACAGAAAGTCAAAATGCACGCCCACTGTACCCTCCTGCCTCATGAGCAGATGCTCCATATCAGTGTGCAATACATGCTAAAATGAAAGTAGGGAAATGCAAACCATGATATTAATGTATGCTGTTGTTTAAAAAATTGTTAATGGCTAAAATCTTAAATGAAGACTTATTACCTTTTTAAAAATGTGTTGAAGTTAATTTTATTTTATTAGAAGTTCTGTAGATTTTAATAGCACTGTTGGTGAACAGGAACACTGGCTAAAAGAAAGAAAAAGGGGCATCACTATCAATGCCATTGTCATGTTTCTTGTTTCACTGTTTGATGTCTTTGCCACAATTATTAATTCCCTTTGTGGGACATAAAGGTTTGAATGCAAGACGTTGACATTGTTTGAATACCATAAACATGTAAATTAAATGTATGTTCCCTCTTAGGTCATGCTTTAGTTTTGGCCTTGTTCTGTGACCCACCCAGTGCAGTATGTTAACTGGGTGTTAAATGAAAACTAACCGCTGAATTAAACAAGTTGATATGCTTCAAAATGCATTGCAGGTATGCAGTCTGTACAGTCACTGTGCTTTTGGGGGGTAATTTTATTCTGCATCCAGGTGCACACATGATTAGTGATTCTATCTTTATATATTAAACACGACAAATATAATTTTATTTCAACTTTGCATTGATCTGATTGTTCATTGATCTAATGTCATGTATTACATGGTGGTCCTCCTTGGTCTCAAAGCTGATGTGATAAGCAGGATGATCGTTTTAAATGTACATATATCACTTAATACAAAATGTATGTAATTATTTATGATGCATTTGGCCACTGACACTTGCACCTATGAGAGAAGAAGTGAAGAAGCACCTCTACTGGCCAAACATTTCTGCCTGTCAGATAAATAACCTTCATGAATAAGAGATTTGTTAGAATAGGTCCTAAAGCTCCAGTGTGTAAGATTTAGTGGCATCTAGTGCTGAACCTGCAGATTGCACCCTACTGAACACCCCTCACCTCACCCCCACTCCTTCCAGGCTAGAGGGCGAACCTAAAGTGGGTATGAAACTGTCTAGAGCTTGTGTTTGGTTTGTCCATTCTGGGCTACTGTAGAAACATGGCAGACTCCATAAAAGAGGACCCCACTCTCTCTGTAGCTCTAAAAATCTCATTCTGAGATAAAATACATTTTCAGATGATTATACACATATGAAAACATACTTAGTATATTCCATATTTAGCCAGATTCCTCTAAATCTTACACACCAGGTCTTTAAACAATAGGAGTCATCAAATAATCATACAGTCAATAAACCATGAAGGACTGTGGGATGTAAGTGACCCACGATATTTAGATTGTTTAACAACTGTCTTTAATGTTGGAGCTCCAGGTACAGACATCATCAGTGATGTCTTGTCGACAGCGGGTTTTGGTTTTAGTTTAGTTTAGTTTAGTCATATGTAAGTTAACACAAGATCAACAATACAATGAAATGTGTTGGACGAGGAACCGGTCAGTTCAGCAATAAAAGCACTAAAACAGTGTAACACCATTGCACATAAAATAAGCTGAAGGGTAAAGTACAAAAATGTTAGGCAAAGAACAATATAGAAATACAAAATATATTAAAATATACAGGTATTGAAGTGTCACTGTATAAATAGACATATGTGCACAGTGTTGATTTAAACAAAGGCGTAAGGTGACTAGAGACGGATTAAAGTGACTGGTGTATTGCACAAATAATAGATGCATTTGAATGTATTTATTTGAACTATTATTATTGTGCTATGGCCGGTGTAGCGTTGCAAAGTCCACAGCACGGAGGTAAACAAGGAAGTACCGCAGTCAGACCGAGGCAAGCATGGCACTCCGGACGGTTGGGAACCGTTTATGGCTCCTTCAGAAGAACTCTTTGACGGTAAAATAACTAACCGTTAACGCTAACGGTACAATTTTTGGGAGGCTAATATTCGCATTTTACCTTGTAAGGGCTGAAATATTGGTGATACTTTAAACTTAACATTTAAGACATCGGCACTACGGCAGATAAACGAGTTACTTGCTGGGAAAAATTGGCCAATTTGTCAAACGCTAAGTTTTGAGAACGTTAGGTAGCTAACTTGTTGCTAGGTTACGTCAACGTTTTTACTAATCAGCGTAACTACACGTAGCACACCTTTCAGACGCTACCAGGAAGCGGTCGCTTTAACCGCTCAGCGGCGCTGTTTATGCTGAATTATCAACTATCATGAAGTGTTTTTATATCCTTATTATTCATTTGTTTTATCTCTTGTAGCCCGTCTCAATCCAAACACTCGGGCTTGTCAAATACAAACGCACCTGTCCAATTGAAGTGAGTCATTTGGATCATTTGGTTCTGACAGTGAAGAGTGTGCCAGACACTGTCAGCTTTTATACTTCAGTCCTCGGCATGGAGGTCATCACTTTTAAGGTATGCAAGCTGCTTTCTACAGTAAGTATAGTATGTAATGTCAGCAATATAATCTAACTTGCAGTGTTTGCACTAGGATCAGGAAAAGCAAAACATTACTGTGCTTTTGGTTTGAGAGACCATCCACTAGATGGCAGGCTTAGATTGTATGTCAGACACACATGCCATCTCTGCTTTGTTTATTTAGGGAAACCGTAAAGCTCTGGGATTTGGGCAACAGAAGTTTAACCTTCACCAGCTGGGTCAAGAGTTTGAGCCCAAAGCCAAGCGTCCAACTTCAGGCTCTGCAGACTTGTGCCTCATCACCAAAACCCCTCTGGCCACAGTAGCTGCACATCTCAAGGTCTTTCATCCATTTCCTCCAGATTGTCCTGAATTACTAATATCAGTCTCAGTCCTGTAAAATGGCTCTGTTGCCATTTTGGGATTAAGGCACTGTTGAAATGCTCAGTGTCAGTCTTCTCTGCAGGTCTGTGGAGTCGAGATAGAGGAGGGTCCAGTGGAGAGGAGTGGAGCTGTGGGGGCCATCACCTCTCTTTACTTCAGAGATCCAGACCACAATCTCATTGAAGTGTCGAACTATAACCAGTCAACATCAGAGGGATCTTCATGAGACTTCTGTGGCCTGCACTGGATCTGTCTGTTAGACCCATTTTGCACAAACAGCTATGAAGTTTTGAGACCAAAATCATTGTAATTCAGATAACACATGTACTTTTATCACACTGGGATCAATGACATCAATTGGCTGTGCAGTTTAGCTGTGCAGTTTATGTGTAGGAAAGGCTGCTTTTTGATTTTATTTACTTTGTAAAGAGAAATTGAAGCTTTTTGAAAATAAAATGTTCTTCTGTGTACTAAAGCCCTGTGTTGTGTCTGTGTTGTTTCAGTATTTTAACGTATGATTACATTTACCATTGTCAGTGTGGCTGCTTAAGTCATTTATTGTCGCAATATCATAGTTTTATGGT
Organism: Nibea coibor; assembly: GCA_023373845.1. Classification (NCBI taxonomy): domain Eukaryota; kingdom Metazoa; phylum Chordata; class Actinopteri; family Sciaenidae; genus Nibea; species Nibea coibor. The sequence continues at coordinate 10,607,439 of CM041739.1, read as the reverse complement.
AGTTTTCTTACATCAAATAATATATAGTATAGCTCCTTTTAGTAGAGCAAATAGCCATAAATGTAAGTAAATTTTGAAGATACACATACTTTTCTGAATCTATGTTACACATACAGTTTAAAAGTATCTTTTTTTCCTTAGGTTATATCGTTATAAAGCCATTGAAATGACGATGTTTTGTATACAGCACCCAGACTAGAAGGATAGATGGTGCTTAATGAATCATAAATTGTACCCTAAAAGAATAATTATGTACAGTACCTGTAGATATACAATGTGATCTAACAATTTAAGTTCTAGGGTGCCACTACGCAGTCATCCACCAAGATGAGACCAAACCCTGGACATCCAAAAATAGTTTCATAAGTGTATTTCTTTCCTAATGATAAAACACAGCAATGCAGGAAGTGTCTACAGGAAAAGTATTTCATGTTCCCAGTATTGCAGCATCGTCAATGGTGTCAGTGCTCTCACAGACATATGAACAGATCGTAAACAAAGTATGGCTGTACTTTGGGTGAGAATTCACAGAGGACAGTGAAACATCTCTCTAGCTTTTATCCATCTGACCTTTCCTTGCATTCACATATAATACATATATAGGTATATATAGTTTCCATACAACAATGGCTAAACAAGCTTGTTTTGATGGGTGCCAGTAAGCCACAGTGAAACACTGACACAGCATGATAGACCACTAACACAGTATAGCAGTACTTTGGGTGAGGATTCATAGAAGACAATACATCTGTACTATTTTTTCTCTAAGACAACACAATAGTAATACAACCTCAGACATCTATACTCTTTGTGCTTTCACTAGAGCTGCAAGAGTTGGGGTTTCGCAACTTGTTCAGACATTGTTGTATGGAAACTCCATCTACGTTGCACTTACCCTGTAGGTGCAATGTAAATTGAGTTTCCATACAACAATGTTTGAACAAGTTGCTTTTGATGGGTGCCAGTAAGAACTGCTGTTATATGATCCATATAGGTGCAGGGATGTGAAATCCCACTCGGGGATGTACATGGATCCAAACATCATCCAAATACACTAATTTTGCAATAAAATATTTTTATACCGCTATCTGCTTAAAAAATGAGACAGGTTAATAACTAAACTAAACTAGTTAGTTAAATAACTAACTAAACTAAATAGCTGCGCTTTTTGCTATAAAACTTATATAAACAGGAAGTAAGACAAAAGTCCCCAAGCAGCTAATAATGTCACCTGAGATCTATACCGTAAACAGGAGACATTTATAATGTGACAGGCTCTATAACAATGAAGGGCCCACAACAATAACAACCACAATAAAGATGAATTACAGGTGCACAGTTTTCATATTCTCTTCACACACAGCAAACAATACAACACAACAATAATGCAACCTCAGACATATAATCTGTCCTCTCTGCGCTTGCACTATACAGTAGCGGTCACGTAGATGGAGTTTCCATACAACAAAGGCTGAACAAGTTGCTTTTGATGGGTGTCACAATAACAATGCAACCTGAGTTGTGTGGACTATCCTCTCTGTGCGTGCAGGGATGCTGGAAGTCACAGATGTGGGTGAGAGATATGAGCCACACTGATTCATCGTAGTTTATACTAATGCATTGCGGTGAGGACACAGATGTCTCATAGAGGAGACTGGGCATAATGTGTCCCAGCCAGAATTTTTAAGAAACACTGAATACAGCAGAAATAAAGATTTTATTTAGGCAAGCTTGAGTCTCAGCTGGAGAATATTAGACCAGGTATTTACTCAGATCTATGTATAGGTCACATATCCCTATTCTCATCAACTTTTCTTGAAACTTGACAATGAACAGTGAACAGTGACAAGCAGACATACAGTTCACAACAGCTAATCCTTATTATTTTTCCTGAAATAAGACCCATTAAAGATCTAGAGATATGTTTAACTGTCCAATATGAATTCTCATTCTCTGTTATCTATCCATATACCAGTGGCAGGACATCGCTGATGACCCAGTTTTTCCCACTCTGTGTCCTGTGTATGAGAATATTATACCGCATCAATACCAGTCCTAATCAGCTATCACTGTGTGGAAACTCATGTGCATAGCAATGATAGAGAGTGAAAACAAGAACTCTACACCTTATTGTGGAAATCCATCCATTGTTGTTAAGGGTATCCAAATACTACTACCCTTTGATAAGATCTCAGGGGGTATTTTTATCTGCCCAGGTGTTTCTTTCTGAATCTACTGAATTCTGTATCTACAAAAAAGCTTGTGTTGCAACATACTAGTGAGCCCCCTCCTTCTATTTCTACGTCTTTTTTACTTGTTCCTGTATTTCCTTGCTAGTCAAACTATTGTGAGTAGTGACATTGTGACATAGTGACATTGTTTCCTTAATAACTGAACAGCTTTTGCAGCTGTTGCTTTGTTTAGTCAAGAGGGAAGTATCAACCACAGCAGGAACTGTTTTTTTTTATTTTACAGTTAAGATGGACATTTCACCATTTGAGTCATTCAGTGAAACTGATGTGATTTTGGACTTCCACATTTTTGACCAAAATGTATGACTTTTCTGAACACATAACACATTTTTGGACTTAAATTAACATCAGATGTCACACTAATTCAGTAATTGCAAATAGAGAAATTACATAAAATCTCACACTTTTACTTTTTGCTAAAACTAAATTAGGCACGTCTTTAACAGTGACCTCATCATTGTTTTTATCAAAGACGTAGCTTAGGTGAGTTGGGATTGCCTGTATACAGTTGAAACCAGAAGTTTACATACACTATATAAAAAGACACATGCTTTTTTTTCTCAATGTCTGACATGAAATCAGGCATTTTTCCTGTTGTAGGTCTGTTAGGATTATTTTCTTCAAAGTCAGTTTACATCCACTAAGATTACTATGCCTTTAAACAATTTGGGAAAGGCCAGATGATAATGTCATGTCTTTGGAAGCTTCTGAGATTGACAATGACAATATTGTTTATTGATAACATTTGAGTTAATTAGAGACACACCTGTGGATGTCTGTTAAGGCACACCTGAAACACACTGCTTCTTTGTGTAACATCATGAGGAAGTCAAAAGAAATCAACCAAGGTATCAGGAAGAGAGGTGTGGCACAAGCCTGATTCATCCTTGGTTGCAATTTCCAGATGCCTGAAGGTGCCACGTTCATCTGTTCAAACAATTATATGAGTGTATAAACACCATGGGAATGTCCAGCCATCATGCCGCTCAGGAAGACGGTTTTTGTGTCCCAGAGATGAATGTGCTTTGGTCCGAAATGTACATATCAACCCAAGAATATAAGCAAAAGACCTTGTGAAGCTGCTGGCTGAAAATGGTAAGAGTGTGTTATTATCCACAGTGAAACGAGTACTGTAACGACATGGGCTGAAAGGCCCTTTGCCAGGAAGAAACCATTACTCCAAAAAAAAAAAAAAAAGCCAGATTACAGTTTGCAAAAGCACACAAGGACAAAGACCTTCATTTTTGGAGACATGTCCTGTGGTCTGACAAAACTACAATCGAACTGTTTGGCCATGATGACCATTGTTACATTTGGAGGAAAAAGGGGGAAGTTTGCATGCCTGAGAACACCATCCTAACTGTGATGTACGGGGGTGGCAGCGTCATGTTGTGGGGTTGTTTTGTTGCAGGAGGGACTGGTGCACTTCACAAAATAGATGGCTTCATGACGAAAGAAGAATTTGTGGAAATACTGAAGCAACATCTCAAGACATTAGCCAGAAAGTTAAAGCTTGGGCGCAAATGGATTTTCCACATGGACAAAGACCCGAACTATTGTGAGAAGCTTGTGGAAGCACTTTGCAAAGTAACTTCTTTGCTGAGACATGTTGGTGCTCCTGTGTCCCTTTCTTTTCCATTTCATCCTGCGCAGACTGCTTTCCACATATTGACATAAGTCAATATACTGGAAGGAGGAAGAAAACTCTTTTTTCCATCATTGCTTCACATTTAAAACTCATTTGTTGTTTGCACTTTTGTGGGGCACAAGAATGTTTGTCCTTCATCATGAAAACAGGACATCCATCCATGAATGATTAACCTACTCACAGAGTGTGGCATCATTAGGCACTATGTTTTTCTACTGAATAGTTTCCTTTAGGGGAAACACAGCATGTTGTATTTTCTTTCTATAGTCATTCTTTTCTTTTTATACCTTGTGGTGCTTTCACAGTGTGTTGAAATGAGTGTGGTTAAGTAGAAGAGATATATTTCTATTTCCATTTTTTTCATCAATTGACTTTCTGAAAATGTTTGTTTTTGAATAATTTTATTAAAAGAAAATCACACAAACAAACGTGCAACATTTGCGTAATGTAATGTTAGAATGCCAAAGAGGAAATACATTTGCATTAGAAGCATCAAGCATTTACATCATCTAAATGAACATTTTAACAATCCATTAACAGACTTTTTAAAAATTATTTTCTCTTTAGATCACATTTTACAATCCATATTTATTTCTAAGATACTTAAAGTTACAGAGTTACAGTCATTTTTTTTTTCTCTTTTCTTTTTTTAAAATTTGTGATATTCTTCAGGATTGATTATAACAAATATTTACATAGTTTTTACTCTAAGTAATTAGGTAAAATGTATTTTAATGTATTTATATACAATAATGTTTGTTTTGCTGTTATAGTGTCTATTCATTGCAGCTGGGAGAGAAGGTCCCTGCAGTCCCCGAGTCTGTCCAGCTCCTCCACCACATCGATCAGCCTCTCAACCTTCTCTGAGGGAAGCACCGCCCCCGCGTTGTTCCTGAACTTCTTCCTCAGGCTCTCATTGGTCAGTGGGTTGCGCCAGTGACCGTAGAAGGTGTCACAGCGTCCCTTCAGAATGTCTCCCCCAGCAAGCGTCACCTGGACTTCGCCATACATGAGGTTGAAATTAGCTGTGTTGTCCTGAGGATGCTCCACGCGCACACGGCTCAGCAGAGCGAGAAGGTCAGGGCGCATCATGGCAGCGGGTGTGAAGGACTGCACAGTCACCTCGCCATCCAGGAGAGCGCTGCAAGCATTGAACTGGAAGGAGTGGCGTGCCTCATGCTCAGAGTCGGGGAAAGGCCTGTTTATGTACTTTGATTTGGGGACTCTGAGCAGGATGTCTTCGACTTGAGCTGGAGAGACGGTGCCAGGGCCAAACCCAACAAGAAGCTTATGGACTGAGGCTGCAGCATCTGCCACCCAGTGCATCCCCAGATGGGCAGGGAAGCGTTTAAAGCCTATGTCCTGCTCCTCTAGCAAGAACATATGGCCATCCTTATTGGGTGATTCTAAAGGCCGTGGTACATAGTCTTCATAAAATGCATTGAAGCCAGCCACTCCAGCAACGGCATCCAGGACCAGAGGACTCGCTTCTAGGCCTCGGGAGGCCAGCAGAGCAGCCTCAAGCCCCAAACGTGAGGCATTACCAATATGGAGGGGTTTAGACTGAGTGGCAGCATTAGCCATTGGGGCCCCAGATAGAGAAGCAGCTATAGCCAAGGCATGACTGCACTTGGAGTGATCCAAAGACAAGAGGCGAGCACAGGCGGCTGCACTTCCCATGGTGCCCACCACACTGGGAGGGTGAAACCTGGTGACGAAGAAGACAGAAAGGATGAGACAGAGTGACTTCGGTCAGGCGTTTTGGAACAAGTTACTCTTGTGGCTCTATCCTTAGGGTTATAGCAAAGCCGTTTCCAGGAACAAACAGCCACTCTTTTACGTGACTCTCCACATGTAGAGACAGCCTTCAAATAGTTGAATAAATATTTCAGTATTTGATAAACAAGCAAATAATGTGGCTGGTCATTTGACTTGGTGTAAACACTCGCCAAGTCCTGTGTGATATTTACTCCTACATGACTAATTGTGCTAATACGACTCACACAGCCTCTGCTGTCTCTGAGACGGACATAATAACACGCCTTTCACGGCTCACTGACACCTCTGCACACTATAGTGCACCAACCTCATTTTAAACCACAAAGCAGAGATCAGCAGTCCAATGTGGGTCTCTATAGGCTCATACTTGTTCTCCATGTAGAGTACAAATAAAAACCTTTTGGCAAAGAGCTGGCTTTATATCTGTTATGTGGTCAAAGTGCAAAACTTACTGCAGTTTTGCTATCAGCCTACGTATGGCTGTATCCATGCACAATTTAACTCGCACTCGGAGGTGCTCACCTCTTGGGGATGTTGTGGGCCTCATTAGAGAACCTCATCAATCGGCCCTGGATCTCAATCCCAACGTTGAATGCCAGCAGGAAGTCCAGGCCACTGGGTTTATTGCTAGCAGGCATCATGTCACTGAGTGCTAGCACAGCAGGAAGGACTGCTCCTGAGGGATGAGTGGCAGGGTGCCATGTATCATCAAAGTCCATGGAGTGAGTCTGCAGCAAAAAAAAAAACACACAGAGAAATGTTTATTAATCAAATGACTGTGAATAATATATACATAAAGTTACTTGGTGGTAGCAATAATATAATATTGCTGTGCTTTATATATATATAAAACACAACTAGCTCTAGACTAATTTTAAAATTAGCTGCAATTCAGCTTTCTACAACCATCTCATCTTTCTGTGAAATGGAAAATCCCCTTTTGCAATAACAGGCTTCAGTGGGCAATCGCAGGCTACAGAAATGAGACAGACATCCTGAAGACGTCTTCAGGAAATTGAAGCTAAGCAAAGTTTGTTGGCAAAAGGTTGGAAATTTCTGCAGAAGGGTAATGTGGGGTCAGTATTTTCATCAAACCCTCCTTTTGTTGGTTGCCCAGACAGAGTATAAAATAGCTATAGTTTGGTTAATGGGTGTACTGCGTCTGAAATTGTCTAGTGTACTAGCGACAATGGTGAGCCATCGGTTCCAGCTAATAATACTCACGGCCACTCCATTGACGAAAGCTGCCAGTGTCGGGGAGAGCCTTGTGCCCATGCGTCCGTAGACAGAGCTGATGTTGTCAGGAGCATACATGTGCTAATGAGGAAAAGATGAAGACACAGGGCATTGTTACAACATTATACAGTCACGGTGTGTGTCATCCCATATAAAAAGTGAACTTTACTTTAAAATTACTCTCCGTTTGTAAGCTGAAAGTTTCTTTCTTCTGTAAGTCATATGTCATTCATGTAAATTTGGAGAAAAAGGTCATCAGGTGGAAAACAAAAATCTTCCTGTTACATGAAGAAATCATCTGTCCACACACAGCTATTGCCCTGACTTGCGGCTACTGTTTAAGGTCAAGCAATTGCATCATCTGTCTCATATCAGATAAGTCTTTTTTTCCCCTTATCCCTCACCTGGCAGTGCTGTAGGGCCAGTTCAAACACGTCTGTTGTGCTGCCAATCATACCAACTCCAATGCTGTCCAGCACCATCCTTTTACTGCGGTGGAGCACCACTGAGGACAAGTGCTGGGGCTTTATCTCACTGATGAACTTCCCATAGCTGGCTGTGACTGTGTCACCGGGGGCCTGGTACTTTAAGGCTACGGGGGTAAAGAGCAAGGAAAAAGGTCAAGATAAGTGGAGGAAAAAAGGAGAGGTAAATAGATCTTTGTATGTTTCTGAAATTGGATGGAGTAAAGTTGAGTTTACCTTCCACCGCAGAGTTATGAAGCCCTCTGCTAGCCCAGACTGGTCTAATGGCTCTCTGCAGAAAAATGAGTAGAGGACATCTTTACCGAAACCTGTAAACCACTGAGTGTAACATTTCATTTAATATAGTTGCTTTTCATCTCAGATCTGTGAACACACACAGACACACACACACACACACACACACACACACACACACACACACACACACACACACAATGAGTTTATGCCCTAAAAGATATATCTTTTAGGTTTATTAAAAAACAAACAAAACAATAAAGTTAAAAACAGTGTCAGTTGACAGTTATCTTCAGTTTGAAGAGCATCTCCTGCCACCACACCAGGAATTCTCCCGGCACTCCCGATGTCCAGTGTGATAATGATTATTACTCAGCCTTCGTGCCTCCTTTGAAAGAGCTATTGTGCTGCTGAGGTGTTGCTGTAACAGCTCTGATACACCGTGTGTAATGCGCTCAGTATTTAACAAGAGCTGTGTTAAACTATTACCTAAACAATGCAAACTTTACTGCATGGAGTCAAAGAGTTTTCAATATATTCAGCAAGATTTCTGTACTCTATTACAGTGTGGGGTGTTTATATTCCTATGAATGTATCATCTCTTAAAAAATCTTTAAATCTTTACCTGTAATATGGAGATCATGGCTTCAGTCAGTTGTTTCTCTTGTTGCTCGTCTTGCAGCAGGTTTGCAGTCAACAGGTTGCGAGTGATGCTGATGCTTTTTAGACTGAAAGTATACCTGCCTTATATAGTCCAGATACTGACCTGGGAGGAACAGGGAAATACAAAAATGCCCATAACAAAACCATATCAGATTAAGTGAAGGAATTTCCACAGTGGACATCATCACCTTCCTCAGAATAGGAGGACTAAGGAGTGGCAGTATATTATCTTAGGAGAGCAGTGATGTCACTTCTCAGGTTGCAGGTGCTGCGGTGTCGTGTGGGGAAAGTTTCATGGACTCCTCCTACACCCACCACTCAAGCCTTATTTATGTCAAACTTTCATCCCCGCTTCAGAACAGCACAACTGTTTTTGTCTGAGCATCTTCACCAGGTAAGACTATTTTCATTTGCTTTATTACTAACCAACTGAGCAAAGACTTTTATTATTCTATTCCGTGATCTAACCTTTAAAATGCTACATAATAAACTGATGGTGATAACATGCTTAGACATGATCAGTTAGTGGAAAGATGCTCAATGGCAGGACAGAAAATATTACAATTGAAAGCTATGTTTGAGAATAACAGAGAACACCAAAAACAGTGCCTGTCTTTTTAAGAAATGAGTCTGATCAGTCTGTTAGTTATGGATGAAATGCTCCTGAAAACTGCTGCTGCTCATTAGTCATAGAAGAGGAAAGTACTGCGTCTCTTGATACAATAGGTCAGGCCACTTATGACCAGGTGCCAGTGCTTATAAGAACTTTTCAATTTACCTTCACTTAGTTTGTGCTATATGGTATATTTATGTTCTTTAAAGTTATTTGATCTTTAATTCAAGTAAGTTTGAAAAGTTTTAAGTACAAATAGAAAGTATTAAAACTACTACTGCTCTGTGTGGTCAGCTTTTGTTTTCGTGATATATATAGAGAGATATTTGTGCATCTTATTATTATAATACTATACAGTGCATCCTTATCAATCCATATAGAAGAAAGGTGCATATACTGAATAAAAATAAAATATGTTATATTTTACGTTATTTTTTCCAATTTCTAGTATAACTTTATAGGTTTTTGTATTTCATGTATATTTATGAGTAATTTTCTTTTCTACCTTGTGTACTGTGATCTGCTGTAACAAGGGAATGTTAGTGTGACTTCATTGTAGTGTGGGAACAATGAAGTCTATCTTATCTATTTTTCTTATCTTATATTATCTAATCTTACTTTATCTTATCTTATCTTATTGTATCTTATCTTATTTGACCGTGACAAATAAAGTGTCAATCAACCAAGATTAAAACGGAATTCCAAATTTTTCCTTTGGGTGATTTGTAATTGCACATTATCCTTAATTTCTGGAAAACATATATGCATTTGTACAGTCATGTATTATATGATATGCTCTCTGTGTTGTTTCAGTGAAAGTGCAGTCTGACGACAAAGACACTATGGCAACATTAGATGGATTTCCAGCCAGTTTCTATGGTGAACCAGGAGTGTTAGGGATATTAGCCAATGGGATCAGTGCATTCATCGTGCTTCTACAGAACTTTAATACAGCACACACTGGCAAAGCACCAGTGGGAGTGGAGAACATACTTGCAGGTAAAACCTTTAGAAAACTGATAATATATGATAAAATATAACATGCAATTGTCTTAGTAATTTAAAATTCATGTTTTTTTTTTTTTTTATAGGTGTTCATCTCATCCTGATTGGTGGTCTAAGCCAACTGGTGGCTGGACTGCTATCCTTTAGAAAATATGATCATCTGAGTGCCACTTCCTTCATTGGCTATGCTGCTCTGTGGGGCAGTTATGGCGCCACCCGAATCTACTTTGGTGCCTTAGATGATACCCCTTCAGCAGAGATGAACAATTTGATTACTGAGATAATAAGCAACAAATCTTCAAATGCCACTGAGATTCCAGTTTGCTATTTATGCCTTTCTGTAAGCGAGTCAGCGATTGCCGGTCTGGTTCCCTATATCCTTCTGTCCTTCCTCCTAGCCTTCTGCTCTGCCACAGTCAACTATATCATGCCTTTTGTCTTTGGGGCCATCACAGCCACCTTAGTTTTTGAAGCAGTGGCTCTGGCGGCAAGCAACTGGGCTCGTGTAGTTTCTGGTATTCTGGAGTTGCTCATTCTGATTTTTGCCATCTACGGTTCAGCTACACTGCTCGTCAAAGGTCTGACTCAGCGTCTAGTCCTCAAAGGCTTTGGTACACCCATGTTTAATGTTCTCCTGCTAGGAACCACCAACACAACAAATGCCCAAAGCATTGGCCAAGAAAAGAAGAAAAACACAAAATATGCAGAGCCCATGGCCTTGGGTTTCTTCTGTGACACTATTGCCTCCTTCATCTTTGCTTTCTACAGCTTTGGCTACATGAAGTCCTTTGGGTTAGGATCTGCATGGGTTTCAATCATCATATCTGCCCAGTTGCTCTCAAGCTACTATGCCCTACTGCGCCAAGATTGCTACTACAGCACAAAGTTTGGTCTTCATGCCACATACTGGCTGATCAAGACTTGGGATGAGTTTGTGCTATCTACTCTAGTTGTGGGAGATGTTAGAGTCACCTCAGGGAGGGAAGCAATGGTGGGAGATTGGTTCTTTGTTGCAGCAGGCCTAGTGCTCTGTGTGGGAAGCCTGAACACCGATGTCCTGGAACTGATCCACAACATGCTGTTTGTACTGCTCACAGTGGCAACAATCCCCCAGATCCCTCTCCACGGATACTACATCTTCTTTGGTATAGCGTGCTCCCTGTTCACAGCAGTCTCCCTGTATGGTACCTTCACACGTCTTATTAACACCATAGCAGAGAAGTCTCTAATCCCTGTAGGACCACAGCCCATCTCCACAGAGCAGTTGAAAAGGGCTTTAAGCTGCAACAGGACCAAGGAGGGAGATCAAGAATTGCCCCAAACTGACCGGGCTTCAGATGCCCTGTTCTACCTTTCAAATGGGGTTGCAGCTCTTTCAGCTCTTCATACAAGTTTATCCAATACAAATCCTGCATTCCTTCATTTGACTGTCCCTTGGGTCCTTATCGCTGGAGCCATCATCCAGGCCTATGTCAGTCGGCTGCAAGTGATGGAAGGTGGCCGTTTTGGGTCTGTCATCTCATCCATCTATGTAGTAGTATGGGCAATCTGGACCTGGTTTAGGTTTGCAGGTATGTTATGTACAAATTTGTGTTTAAAATGAGCATATTTCTGACTCAATTATGCAGAATTCTGATCTGAAGTTTATTTTTTCTAGGTGACCTGCTTCAGTTTTCCACAGAGGCAACCTACGCTTTTACAGCAGGAGCCATTGCTTTCCTGGTCATTAATGGTTTCCTTATACTGATTGGTAAGGTTCACAAAATTATTGTTTTAGACAACGATTCATGAATTTTTGAGTGTGTTTTCATTTTCCATTGTTTTTTGTCAGCTGCCTACAGGAACCTGGTTTTGCTGTGTCTAACAGTAGTCATGGAAGTCGTTCTGGTCTGTTTCCTGCTTTCCACTCTGCAGCGACTGCCGTATCAATTAGAAAGTAAGTGCAGAGAAAGACTCATTGTGAGCACATTCATTAAATGTAAATTGAAATCAAATCTGTCAAACAAAAATCCGTCTTCTTACTGAAACATTGTGAACACATTTTCTCTACAGTGGCCATGCTTGCACTAGTTTCAATAATTTGCATATACGGATTTCTTGCGTCACTGGTGAACTGCATCTTCTCACAGAGACTGCTACCTATGGGCCCTCCGTTAATACAGGTAACCAGTTAATAGATTCTCCTTTTGCATTACTCTGTCAATTCTACAGGGGTCTGTCTTTCTCATATTAATTTCATGAAAACTTCCCTTCCTCTGTGGTCTGTTTCAGGAAAAAATTAAGCCGGACTCTGCTGCGGAGCTGCCCTGTCCTGTGGCTAATTCACGAGTCACCAGTGGTCTCATGAAAATCGCTAAACTTCTGGAGGAAGGAGGAGTATGTGGTGTTCCAACAGACACTGTGTATGCCCTGGCTGCCTCCTGCAAGAATCCACAGGCTATAGAGAAAATCTACAATATCAAAGTAAGAATTGAAAATAAGTTGGAAGTGCAATATAACATTGTTAAATCCAACTTCAATATTTTGTCCTTGATATGAAACTCATGCACCTCTTATCTGCGGCTCCATCCAGGATAGACCAGCAGAGAAGCCCATCTGTATTTGCATTTCTAATGTGCAGCAGCTGGTGGCAGCCAAGCCTCCCTTCAGTCCTCTGCTCTGGGAGTTTATGAGGAATGTATATCCAGGAGGCATCAGCTGCATCGTCAGCAAAGGGGACTGGCTGTTTAAACTAGGTAAGCAGTTTAAACGTTGTATTAATGGACTCACTAACTGTTAGCTTATCTCATCTTATATGACAAAAAAAATATTCACCTCAACTTTTAATTTATCTCATGGAGGTGTGGGACCAGCTTATGACCGTGTTGGTACCAAGGAGAGCATCATGATCCGCGTCCCTGACCACACGGTGACTGGCCACCTGTGTGACCTCACTGGACCTATTGCAATTACCTCAGCCAATCCCAGCGGAGAGCCAGACAGCACCCACCACACCATGGTCATCAAGTAAGTGTCCCTTCACGGACCTCAGCGTACTCTAGATTAGCGTCTTGAGTAGTAGAGTGACAAATGTGTTGTTTATTGTCCTTCACGGTATATTAATGCACATTTGCTCACTCACCTTCTCCAACGATTTCTTTTACCACAGTCGACTGGGACACAAGATCCAAGGAGTTCTGTGTGATGGAGACTCAAATGAAGTTGTTGCTTCCACTGTGGTTAATTGCCTTAAGATTGATGAAGGTAAAACACAAAAGTATTCCAACTGCATTCCTACTTCTTTTTTTAAAAAAAGTGTTTTAACATGAACTTTCTAACTCAAGCCTGTCATACTCTTTTTCACAGGGATCATCACCATTGTGAGGGAAGGCTGTGTCCCTGCAGTAAAAGTCAGACAGATCTTTGACAGAGTGAAAAGCACCATGGTGTGATTGTCTCATTCCTCATTTCTCTCTTTCATGCCTGGTTCCCTACAAGATTGGCCTCTTCAGCGCCCTCATTTTCATTCAACAATCTCAGGGACACTTTATGAACAATATGGGGAGACTGTGTGGAAGCTGGAGTATATCTGGTTGTCTGTATATATTACTGTATAACTATAACTTTTCTTTTCATGTCTTTTTTTTTCCTTCTTTCCTTCTTTCTTCTTCTTCCTTCTTTCTTTTTTTGCAAATGTTATTTTAATTGTAACAACTTTGATTCAGTAAAATTAGAAGCATATCAAAATATCTTTATGAAATTACTTGTAAATGGCTAATAATTCTATAAATAAGTATGTATTCATTTAAATTATACTGTAAATACTGTATATTTTGCACTTATGCTTATAACTCTCCTGTTCCTGTGTGCATTTAAGGTATCTTGTCTTGAATAAATCTGTGAACATAAACAACAAACTTTAATGATGTTGTGTAATATATGTGTCCTAAAATAAAAATAATGTCACCAACAATACAGATTCATATTTTAGGAACATTTAATAAACACTTAACAATACACCTAACAATAACCCTTCAATAGTTGACTACTGAGAGGTGGCACTAGAAATATAGGGATGCAACAAAGATTCCAGCTGTAGTTTAATCAAGGATGTAGTGATCAGCACATACAGAGCGTGTGTCTCAATCACTAGGCTACCAGGATGTTTGCTTTATATTTATGCCAAAGAAATTTTTATCCAAACTGTTCCTGATTATATTCACATAACAAGATGCATTTTTTCCACTAGCACAATAATCTATGGGTCTCACCAATAAAATCTTGGTTGTCGTGACCAATAAGATGGCCATAAAGAAATATCCTTAGGTTTTTTCCCACCAGCACAATAATTATGTCTTGGTTGTGCTAATCATTAAGGCAACAATAAGGAAATATTCTTGGACAGTAATCAGTGGAAACTACCAATAAAATCTGGTGGTTCACGTCAATGATGATCTTCATGCACACCAAAGTTTGTGACGGAGTTCCACAAGATTCTGTACAAGGACCACTTCTATTCAGTATGCTTCCTTTAGGGAGCATTGTTAGAAATCACTTCATTAATTTTCATCGTCATGCCAATGACACCCAATATATTTATTGATCAAGCCTGATGAAGCCAATTAGTTAGCATGCCTTAAAGATATAAAAAACTGGATGACTTACAATTTGAAGAAAAATAATGTCACCAATAATACAGATTGAAGATAACTGAGAGGTGACAGGAAAACGATAAAGGTAGAACAGTAGTAAGAAAGGTGGGAAATGAGATGCAACAAAGATTCCAGATGTAGTTTCATCAAGGATGTAGTGATCAGTACATACATAGCGTGTGTCTCAATCACTAGGCTACCAGGATGTTTGCTTTATATTTATGCCAAAGAAATTTATGTCTAAACTGTTCCTGATTATATTCACATAACAAGATGCATGTTTTCCACTAGCACAAGAATCTATGGGTCTCTCCAACAAAATCTTGGTTGACGTGACCAATAAGATGGCCATAAAGAAATATCCTTAGGTTTTTTCCCACCAGCACAATAATTATGTCTTGGTTGTGCTAATCTTTAAGGCAACAATAAGGAAATATTCTTGGACGCTTTTCCACCAGCACAGGTTGTGCTAACCATTAAGGCAACAACAAGGAAATATTCTTGGATAGTAATCAGTGGAAACTACCAATAAAATCTGGTGGTTCACGTCAATGATGATCTTCATGCACACCAAAGTTTATGACGGAGTTCCACAAGATTCTGTACAAGGACCACTTATATTCAGTATGCTTCCTTTAGGGAGCATTATTAGAAATCACTTCATTAATTTTCATTGTCATGCCGATGACACCCAATATATTTATTGATTTTTTTATATATATATATATATTATGTATTTATTCAAGATGCATGTTTTTCCACTAGCACATAAGATGGCCATAAAGAAATATCCTTAGTTTTTTTTTCCCACTAGCACAATGATTATGTCTTGGTTGTGCTAATCATTAAGGCAACAATAAGGAAATATTCTTGGACAGTAATCAGTGGAAACTACCAATAAAATCTGGGCTGTGCTAACTGTAGATTAAACAAATGAGATGCAACAAAGATTCCAGCTGTAATTTAATCAAGGATGTAGTGGTCAGTACATACAGAGTCTGTGTCTCAATCACTAGGCTACCAGGATGTTTGCTTTATATTTATGCCTAAACCGATGTTAAATTTGGACAAAACTGAAGTTCTTGTAATTGGACCCAAACAACTCAGAAACTCTCTTTCTAGAGATATGGTTACTTTAGCTGGGATCACCCTGGCCTCCAGCGCCGCCATAAAGAATCTTGATCAGGATTTGTCCTTTAACAGCGGCACTAAACAAATTTCGAGGACCGATTTCTTCCATTTATGTAACATTGCAAAAATCGGATGCATCTTGTCTCAAGCGGATGCAGAAAAACTAGTCCACGCATTTGTTACTTCAGGGCTGGACTATTGCACCTGACAGACTCACATTACAATCAAAGCCACAAAAGTTAAAAGTAAGTCTATTAGCAACATTAACACTAATGAGAACTGACATAAGTTAAAAATCATATCCATCCATAAGTTTTGTCATTATGCCAATTTAGTTTAGCTTTATGTTTTATTTTGTAAGTCAAGGTCCAGACAAGGCCACAATCCTGAAAGAGAGTCAGAGTCAGTCTGAATTTTTAAGGTGTGATTACAGAAATATGCAGAAATTCTATAAATAGTAATTCTTTTGAAGGAAGCAAAATATGAAGGATGGGAGGTGCTTCTGATGTCATAGCGCAGCAGATTAAGTTATAAATCTAATCTTTTGTTGTCTGTCATGATCTTCCCTGGTGGGTGGTATATTGTCACAGCTGAGTAACTTTACCCACAGAGATTTCCTTACACTACACCGTCTGACACCGTCAGACAAAATACAATGGCAGTCACAAGACTTGGAAAGAAATAGTGTAAATATCAGTGACAGTAAAAAGAATGGACAGCACATGAATCACGTCATCCACGGGTTTCCAAAGAAAAATGTTGAAGTTTCAATATAACTTGAACAGATGATAATGTTAAAATAAATTCAGACTCAGTACAGTTGTCATGAACGGGGAAATTAGCTATGGAGACCAAAACAGTTTTTGTACCAGGCTGAAAACATGTTTATTTCTGAAGTAAAGAAAAGCAATAAGCAGCTGCTAGTTGTAGTTTTTGACTCTTCCGCATTGCTTAATTTCTCAGCCGCTGAGGTTGACACTTGGTAAATATCTATTCTATAGCCCTGACTCTGGATACACCACAGCTCAACACATTTAAGACAACAAACAGTGTTTAAACTTTAAACTTAATGAGAGAGTAAAATATTGACAAAATGTCTCATTAGTTTGTGGTCTCACGTTTAAAGACATGACATTGTTTAAAGAACAAATATAGACCCGTGATTAAACAGAAACCATTGCGATTACTGAATAACTCATTACCAGGAAGTGAAGTACAAAGAGTTTAAAAAATGTAGATATGGTGAAATAACCTTTTCTCAGCATTAAAAAACGTCATTTGGTGTATTGTATTTTCATGAACTTCCTGACGGAAATTAGAGAAGCAAGCACAGATTTCCAAGAATAACATGCTCAGAACTTTTCTGGTGGCTTCCTGGATCAACCCCTTTTCAGTGCGGAGTCTGCCAGATCTCTCTCTGAGTAATCCACCTTCTTTCCATTGTCCAAAGACATGCAGGTTAATTGATGACTCTAAGTGTGTAAATATTAGTATGAATGATTGTTGTTTTTCTATGTGTCAACCCTGAACTGGCAACTCCGGGGTGTACCTCACCTTTTGTGTCTGCTGGGATCGACTCCAGCCCCACATGTCGCCGATAAGGCTTAGTGGCAATTGAAAATGGAGAGGATGGAGGGATGTTCAGGTGGTGGTGAAACACACCAACACACAGAAAAATATAAAAGGTAGTTTGGCAGTCAGCATACACAGATATTTGCATACATTAAGAGCACTGATGTTAGCATAGAGATCAAAACCCATTTCAGTGTGTAAATCTAAAAGGTTCTATACTTACCACAAACTATGGAAAAGGTGTAATAAGCAAAGGTTTTAACTCGTTTTCAGTCAGTGTTTTTCTCGCTTTGATTTTATTTGATTATAAGATAAGATATATATTGTATGCCTCTTATAAGAACAGGTTACTGTAGCACCTATAATCTATCAGGTATTATCACTTGGGCTGGTGATTTTTTTTAAGGGATACAGTCAAACAGTTTTAAACCACTGCTAATTGCCAAACATTGTGTTATTTACTTTTTGATTGCACTGTGCCACACCTGCCTCTCCCTCAGTGAGACTGATCCGGGTCTTTTTCTGTGTGTGAAAATAACTGCAATCAAAAGAAAACATTGAAAAAACATTTTATTGTTTCCTTTGGCAGGTAAGACACAAACTGTATTTTAGAAATACATGGAGCAAAATACTTTAAACAGGAAAGGATTGGTTTTACAGGGCTCATCCATCTACCTACCCTCACCCTAAAACTGACTTCCCACAGGACCGTGTGCATGACTGACGACTACACGCCTGTACGTGGTGAAAATACACTTATCAAGTTTGCAAATGGCCCAACGATGATTGGCCTCATCAGCAACAACAAGTTAGACCACAGGGAGAAGTCCCAGCATCTGGATTTGCCACTCCAGACCTCAGCTATGCCTACTTTTGGATTTCCATCCAGGAGTGTCACAGGAAGCTAAGCTTGGCCCATGAGGAATTGAAGATCTTCAAATTCTTGCAGGACAGTCAGGAGACATTCAAAGTCTCCCTGCTGCATTTTTGCTGGGTGCTGTAGTCATTTGCAGACTGTGTGTGGTTTCTTGGGTCTGATGGCAGCAGTAGTCTGTGCCCAAACCTTCCACATACCCCCATGTCAATTTTACATTGCATATCATTCAGCACAGTTTGTGGGGCCCAGACACAGAGAACCCATTGGGACAAACTAAAGCAATTTACATGGTTGCACATGTGCAACTTTGGCGCTCGGCTTGCAGCCTTGCGCCAGCGACCAAATCGCAGCCGTGCTGATATTCAGTATAACATCACTCCCTCAAAACTCCCTGTCAATGATGATAAATGTAAGCTGGCTGTTAGAGCAGGAGGGCAGTGCTTGACACCTCTGCCTTCTTGGTAAACAGGTGACTGCAACACGCACGATTTATCAGGTGTTTCCCACTTGGGCTAGTAGGGTTTCAGATACGCAGCCATACAGTTTAGACCACTGCCAAACATTGTGTTATTTACTTTTTGATTGCATCTGTCTCTCATTTCTTTTGTGTATGTCTGAAAAATAAACAATGGTAATGAAAGTAAAATGTTCATTGGTTGCTGGGATAGATCAGTTGCAAAACTGAAACAATGTATCATCCTCACGTCACCTTAAGGTGTGAACCCACCCTTAAATTATCAATTATGATAATGAATGTAAGCTGGCAGCTGAAGCAAGAGGGTGGTGTATGTTGACACCTCTGCCTCCTTGGTAAACAAGGGACAGCATTTTATCAGGTGTTGCAAGGTGATGCACCTACTTCTTCTAGGAACTGTAGCTCTTGGGGTTGATGGCAGCAATGGTCCAAATGGCTCCACTGGCCTGTTCTTTACATGTGCCTAATACAGAGATGCGTCCTGAGCCTGTACCCATGGACCAAGGCTATAGCTAGCCCACCGCTGGTGGGGGCACATGAGCAAGGTGGAGCAGGTTGACAACTAGTTGTCAGAAGCGTAATTGATTGGCTAAGGTGCAGGGCATTAGGACAGAGGACTTGGAGGCCGCAGAAGCAGCAGGTGGGGTTCCTATCACATCAATCAGATAAAGCTGAGCCTACATCCATAGGGAGGGAGGCCTTGGCCCACTGTAGGTATGTGGGGTGCCATGGGAGCTCACAGTCTGAAGGCATCTACTTTCACAGGCCCAAGAGATTCTGTTTCACCCCTTTACCCAGGAGCTTAAGCTTTGGGCCTTGCACCTGAAAATACTTCTGCAGGGTCTGCAACATATGTAACGCATGGTGGTGCACTTTAAGGAGTAGGGCTCCATCTATCTGTGGACCTTAGGAGATCCTACTTTTCCTGATGGTTGTAAGGCAATTGCAAGGTTTTATGAAGTAACAGTCACAAGAAGCCCAATGTGTTGGTCAGTGGTCAGGGTCAGGTCCCCTTGCAGTTGCACATGAGCTATGATTATGGGTGTTTCCATGACATCTACCTGTCAAGGCAGTACAGGTGCCTACAATACATAGACAGAGACTCTAGGAGCAAGGATTTATACACTCAACAGTTTCTTGTTTTTACGTTTTGTAAATGTTAGAAAAGTTGTTGAAGCCAAATACTTAATAACCTAATGAACAATTTTGCTTTGTTCATTAACAATAATATATATTAAACAAATAAGTTTGTTTTGCTGCCCCCAGAATTCTGTCATATTAAATTGAATAATGAATCACCAGTAACTACAGGTGTAACATGGACAATAATGTTGTAACTTTAAAACCAGTTATGATTGGTTGATAGGTCCCGGCAATCATTCTGCATTCTGCAGTTACATTTCCAGGATTACAGATTTTACCATGATTCCACAGTGAGCTGCCTACCAAATAATCACACTGCAATTTGAAAACCAAAACAAGATTTTCAATTGGTTTGTTTCAGGAACTGGACCTTTAGGTGTGAACGCACAGTTAAATAATCAATTATGATTTGAATGATTATAAACGAAGCTTATAAGGCTAAGCTGCTTGTTAGCAGGAAAGCATTGCGTGACACCTCTGCCTTCTTGGTAAACAGGTTACTGCAGCGCCTATGTTTTATCACTTTGGGCTGGTGAGTTTGCAGGTATACAGCCATATAGTTTTAGACAGCTGCTTGGTGCCAAATGTTATGTTATTTGCTTTTTGATTGCATGGTGTTGTGCCTGCCTCTCATTTTTTGAGTGTGTCTGGACAATCTTTGGAGAACAATCAACCGTTATCAAAGAAAAACATTGTGACTCACTGGTTGCCTGGGCACATGAAACATGAACGCATACAAAATCCTGTACTTTGGAACCACAAGAAATGCTATACACCACAACACAAGGATTTCTTTTTTAGATATGGATCATCTAACAGCTGTAAAATGGATTACCTGAATTTAGATTCCCAACCTTAAAAAACACAGTCACAAAAGACACATGTCAGATAAACAAGATTACAATATTATAACAAAAATGCATTCAATGATATGATAATATACTGAGAGTAGAGTGAGACTAGACCGGGCTACCAGAGAGGCGAGCAACAGAGACCTCCATCTGGCCCTCCAGGAACACAACCGAATGCCCAGCAGGAGACAGGTGGTCCTGTCAGAATTATAAAACTGGTGTGTAGTCCCACGTGGCGTGCATATTGCTGTCTGTAGTGTTTTGTGTGCACGGTGGACGCATTTTTGAGTTTTTAAAACCAAATTATTCCACATTTTCTGGTGTACTTTCATTGTAATTGATGGACCAAGAAGAGGTGATCACTCAGTGATCACCACAAACAAGCAAAGTATAAATAGAGAAACTAATTCATTCATTACATTTGACCAGAAAGCTGCTTTGAGTCTGTTCTCCATATTATTCCCAGTAACAAACCCAGGTTGTTGCTTTCTTTTTAGGGGAACTGGTATGCAATTATTGTCTGCTTCTTTGCATTGCTTAGTCTTGTTCTTCGATTAAGTTAGGGTGAGGTGAACATGGGAGTCTGGCCTTTGTTACCCATTTCTGGAGTAGCAGTCCTTTTGGGGAATGATGTGGCTGGGTCCAGAGTATGACCTGCAGGTGCATCCAAGCTCTGTTAAACGCCTGGCCTGGGCTAGTTTACTGCAACCACAATGACGTAACTGGGTCAGGTGGTTAGTTAGTGTTTCCTGTAACTGCAAAATTGGAGGCCAGTGAGACGTTTCCTTCTCCCAAACAATGCAAGAGTTTTCTGGGAATAGAAGGTTATAATTAAGTGTTTCGTGAATATTTTTCAGCAGTAGTTTCACCATCTGATCTAGTTAGGCCAAAGATCATGTTTCATTGATTAGATGGTTCTCAGAAAGCTGATGATGCGTTAAGTGCTTGCAGACTCATGTATTCAGCTTGAAGTGAATGCCAGCAATATTTGGTATTGAGATACAAGTCGGGTATTTCAGGTTTAATTCCCACCAATTTAACCTTAACATTAATAACCACAGGGTTGGCAGTTTGATCCCCCCTTCAATCCACTCTTGCTGCTCAAAAAAGATTGCCACGGCCGAGTTGCCCTTGAGCAAGGCATGCTCCCTGGGCGCTACGAGTTGACGCCCACCACTCTGGTGAATCTGTAATCTGTCAATTTTAGTGTGTGACCCGTGCATGTGTATGTGTGTGTCCAACAGATGCCAGCCTGGATGGGTTAAATGCGTAATTTCACATTCAACGTGATTAATAAAGTTTCTAAAATTAAAATAAATAATAATAATTTGTACCTGTAATGTGATGCAGTCTAGTGATGCTTCTACACAAGTCAGATCCGCTGCACCAAAATTGAAAACTGCTAAGGAAAAAATTGTGGAAACTGATGAATGACTCGTCTTTGTATTCATATATTAAATATATTAATATATAGTCATATTAAAAATAAGTATAGTTTCACAGACTCCCAATTGAAGGTGGGGAGAGTATGTTAGGTGGGCCTTCCAACGCCATACTGATTCCTTTAACCAGCAATGGATATTTTCCATGTTTATGTCCATGTTTCCATGTTTATTAATGCTTTTATCATATATATTGTCTTTGGATGTGTTTTTTAGTATATGATACAAAGACCTAAATACGACGACAGGTAATGTGAACAGAGCAGCCAGTGTGGAAAACTGTGTTTGTCAGTTCTTTAAATAGGCTTCATTTCATTTTGCAACAAAACTCTTCATGAACATCATAATTGACAGTTTAACTGTGTAATATATTCTTCACGTTGCTATGTTTCCTTATGCACCTGCTCCTTTCAACTGAGTTTACAAAATAATATAAATCACAAATTCAATTATACATTAACATCATCATGCAATGATTTAAGGTATATTTTATCATGAAAAGTATATACAGTACATGTATTTAAAATACCACAATTTCAAAAGTGAGAAATTAACAGACAATATATATATATATATATATATATATATATATATATATAATATTACATAATGCACAAAAGATATTACATTAGATTTAAAGTGATTAGAGTGCATAAGACTGTGGACATATAATGTATGCATCATTCAAATTTCATAGAAATGGAACGTTTTGCTCTTGCAAAAAATGTCAGATAAAGAGACAAACATTATTAAAACATCTGTTTGCAACCATAAAACCCCAAAACATGAACAATCTTGTAGGGTTGTCCTCTGTGGTATATGAGGCCTTTTCAACAACTTATATTTGGCAGCGTTGTAAAACAGCACATTCACACTATGACTCATTTCTGAGGACTGGACTTTGCTCAGGTGAAACTAACGATGGTGTTGAGTTTCCGGATCCCCTTCCTGACTCTGCCGTGTCATCATTTCCTTGTATATCTGTCTGAGGCAGATCATCCTCAAAAGCAGGATTCATCTGCCCTTGCCTGTGCCGTTTCTGAACCTCCTCGAAGATTTGAAGAACCTTTAAAGCACACAAACAAACGCAGCAGGAATAAATGTAAGCCTCCACTGAATTGAAACTCTTCATTATGAATGAATAGATCAAGAAGAGATATTTATATTACCTTAGATTTCGGAATGAGACCCACTCTGAAGAAACCAATATGCCCTGTTTCAATCTTAGTGCAGTCAACCACAGTAGATGCAATATTCTCTGGGGAGGCTCCATCACATAACACTCCATCCACCTAACCAAACCAAATGCACATGTAGTTTACTACAAAAATGAAAACACCAGTGCCTCTTGTGCTTGATAAAACTGTCCTCACCTTCTTGCCCAGCTTGGCGTAAACTTGGTTGTGATGAGTTGTGTCTGCCTCGCCTGTAGGGTTGGCTGAGGTTACAGCAATGGGCCCCACCTGCAAGAAATAAAGTGTTTACTAAAGGGCCTGCTGTCTAGTTTGATTCACTTTAATACTTGCAGTGATTATTTCCCACAGTGCTTACCAGATTAATGAGGTGTGTGGCCACAGTACAGTCTGGGTTTCTGATGGCAATGCTTTGTGGGGTCCCTATGTGTTTGGCAGCATCTCCTAAACCAAACGTGTCCAACCACGGGCCTGTGTGACACAAGAAACCAATATTATGCTAGTAAAACCCCTGCAATGCGACATTAGGTACCCCCAAAGGCACACACATAATATTACACATACAAATATGCATCAACAAACATATCTATCTACCTCTGGGTATAACCATGCTAATAGAAGAGGGCCATGCAGCCTCCATGAAGTCCAGGAGCAGAGGACTCAGTAGGTGTCGCACCGGCTCCAGCTGCTTAATTGAAGAGATCCACATGGACATAGGTCGGTCCTCTGCCTGCTTCTTCACCCTGAAGTCAAACACAGTGAAAACACAGAATATAATGAGACTGATTTAATAAATGAATGCACATGAGGGTGCTTCCAAAACTGAGACTCACTTGTAGGCTTTAATAACTGCGTCAGGTCTGTTGCAAGCTGCCACCAGCACATAGACGGTGTCAGTAGGCATTCCGCATATGCCGCCATTTTTCATGATTTCTGCAGACGAAAGAAGTAAGATCACACATCAAGTATGTAAACGGGTCTTTGTTATGATCGATACTGATTTCTTTAATAGAGTCTCACCTGCAATCTGCTGGACAGACGTGGCCTTGCGGGCTGACACATGCGGACAGATATCTGCGCCTCCCCCAACCCCGCTCATCTTAATTAAAGGCTTTCCCAGGGGTATCTGGGGGGACTGGAAGGTGCTGTTGAAAATGTGCGCCAGGAAACAATAGAAACTGACAAGGCCAAAGATGATGGTGACCCCTATGTCATAACCATAAGGCAGTGCACCTACTGCATCCAGCAGGAAGCTAATAAGGATGAGCTGGAAGGTTAGGGAGTAAGCAAACCAGGCGACATTCACAAACACTGCCGCAGCTGTCACTAAACCATTAAACAGCATGAAGCTAATGATCCCGACAGCCACATCGAAGCTTCTGGTTTGACCGTAGAGGCCACCGAATCGAGTCAGCCCCCACACTGTCCACATCATCCCGTAGAGAATAAAAACCGTGCTCTCAAAGGTTTTACCTCGAGCAAAGGCTACTGAACCACAAAGTAGCTGGAGTGCTCCTCCAGCCACCACCACCCAGGGCAGAATCAGCACAGCCAGAGGATCTTTGTTACCAACTGTGGCTGTGATAGCAAAAGTAGCCAGCACACTACAGGCATGGCCTAACACCTCTGCATCTGCATACTTGGAGTAGCCCAGGTAAGGTTCATTAAGCTCTTTATCATTGGCTCTGAGATTAACACCCTGTATCCTGGTTACTAAGGCCTTGAAATACCCCTGCCCTGTGGGAATCAACGTAGTGGAGACCATATTGAATGTAGTAATTAAAAGCATGAGAGCAGACATTATAAATATAGCTCCCTCTACACCCTGAGTGCCTCCTTGGAAGAAACCTTGAGGCTGGGCTGCAATGGCAATACAATAAGCTACAAAGAATAACTGGTAGAGCCCCTCCAGCAAGCTCTTCTGACAACTGAAGACAGCCAGGACAAAGAAAAGCACAGAAAAGACAACAGGGAAAGGAACGGGGGAGTATGGCTCATCTGAGTAAAATGATAGGAGAGCGCTGTAGCCCTCTGCAAATTTGAGCAGAGCAGTGAAGCCGTAAAAAGTGGCAGCGAGTGTGTCCATTGCCCGGTAGAAGAGGATACACATTGCAACCTGGAAAACTCCAGCTGTCCACAGCCAGGGAACGTGACCAACAAAGAGCCGGGGGACCACACCTAGCAGAGGACAGACTAGCACACAGGCAGACAGCATGTTCATTACCAGACACACTGACACTGTATCGGTGCACCCCTGGTTCTGAGTATTCAGCTCAGCTTTGCTCTTCAGGCCGGTTCCTGGAAGCTCAACTTTACCATGAGTGATGATAAACATCAGGCGTCCTAAACCGAAGTAAACACCCACCGCACAGACAATAAGGTAGTTAGCAGCTGTGGCAGACAGACCAAAACCTGCAGCACACAGACCTGCGATTTGATGTGCACATGCTAAGCTAATGCCAAAAGCTATAATGAATAGAACTGGCTTTTTTGCGACGACCGCTACGACACCTATGATGAGCAGGGCCAAAGTAAATGCCGCGAGGCCTGGAACCAGAGCAGATCTCAGATCTGTGGGCCGCACCACTCCCTGCCCCACCAGGATGTACACCAGACCCGAACCACACCACAGGGCGGACACAGTCAGACACAGACAGGAGAAGAGCTGGGCGTGGGACAGACTGTGACCGATACCTGAGAGTAAACGGACAGAGAGAACATTTACACAAAAATATGAATCAACAAATCCTACAAATTGAGTGAATTTTACAAGAATTGTGATGCACATTTATTAAAACCAACCTGCATAAGCTAAGAGGGCTGCGATGATGAGCAGCAGTATCCCCAGTGCAGTGTCGGGGATGAGGTTTTTTTCAGGTGAGCTGGCATAGTCATTTACCAAAAGCAGAAGAGAGCCTGTAAGTCAGGACAAAACACCATTATGAAGAGCCACGTATGGTGAGAAACACACAAACAAACAAAAAAAGTTTTTTTTGCTGTTTTTTTGCCCCCCCCCCCCCCCCCGAATAGGAAGAGCAGGCGTCTGCTTGACTAACTAATCAAGAGTTTCCCTGTTATAACTTCTGTGTATGATTACATATAATATGTAACTAATTAGGCAGGTTAATAATTAAAATATCTGCAGCAGTAATTCGTTATTTTGATAATATAGTTGTTTTCTGAGATTAACTTTAAAAGAAAATGAGAAAAGAACTTTTAATTTGAATTTCTACAACTTAAAACTTTTAAATTTGATACCAAACTAACACGATATGTCACCTTATTTCTAGGATTGCCATTAAATTAAAGACATTTAATTATTACTATTAACAGAGTTGATTTCTGATAGCTGGCATACAATTATATGAAATTCATCCTGATAACATAACATAACATAACATAGGCTATAAAACGTAACTTGATATATAAAAATAAAAATCTTACCGCCAGAGATGCCCAGTATGCCGACGGACACGTGCAATGATCGGAGTTGAGCCATCTCAGAAGTGCATCTCTGCGGATGGGAGGCTGCGCTTTATACGGCTGCGCGTGACGTCTGCACGCAGGAAGAAACCTGAGAGGACAGGCTGCGCCTCGCTCGGGAAAACCCGCAGGTCCGTCAGAGCGGAGGAAAAATGGGATAGTGCAAAGATGACCGCGCATGTAGCGCGTCTCAAAAGACTTACTTTGGAACTTCCATATTATGATGTATTATATATGCAGGTGTATGTGTAAACGGATCAAAAACACCTGTACGGCGATATTTTGAAATCACAGTTTAGTCTAAATGTCAGCACGGATTGTCATTATTTTAATTATATTATTTCTTTATACTTTTTAAGTTGAATTATAACCTGATTTATGAAATGAATTACGCTTCTAGACTATTTTCAACTCGCAAAACGCAAAGACTTAAAGCACCTGTTACTTTTTGAATAGTCGCTAAACTAGTTATAAATGAATTAATGTTTGCTTATCTATACAAAATAAAGAAATAAAGTGTACCTATAAACGTGTTCAGTGAAATAAATCAATAATCACGCAATTAGCCTCATTACATTAATTTCATTATTCACTGTTATATAAGTTATTGACCAGAATGATTCAGCATTTTATGCCAACTGTGACCCTGGTTGCTTTAAAGGTGCATGATGTCAGCGTATTAGATATCAGCAGGTTGTGGGAGGAGACAGTCGGGCAGGGTTATAAAGACTGGTTCAGATTTCAGTCATCACACCTCTCCTGAACAGCTCCATCCCACACGGTGCGAAGCCAGACCAGCTACAGACACAAGGTGAGATCTGTCTACGCTACGCTGTCTTTAGTTTTGCTTTTTAAACTTAACAAACATTGTGAGAACAAATTTGTGTTTAGTTTAGGCCATGTTGTTATGATTCAATGCAAGCGGCACCGCAAACTGCTCAAGGGAAAAGGTGAAATGCTTACAGTGTAGTACTGCTCATTCATTTATATCCGTGGAGACATGTAGAGCAGATGCCAAACACTTCCTGTAACTTCTCTTCACTGGTGTTAAATGTGCTATCAGGTAGCAGCAGCACACCTTAGTGCGCCTTTGTCACCTGGATGTGTAAATTTTTAATGTACAGTGTAAACACGTGCAACAGGTGACTCAGTAGCAGCTTCATATGTCCAGACTTCACCTGATGTCTGGACAAATAGGGGATAAATACTTCTATATAGTATGTATAGTGTCGGTAAACAAATGCGTTTCATTTGCGTTTCATAGCAGCCATGGTGAAGCGTGTTGCAGTTATTCTCTCAGGCTGTGGAGTCTATGATGGCACAGAGATCCACGAGGCGTCCGCTGTCCTCGTCCACCTGAGTCGGGCCGATGCAAAAGTAAGAGACGTTAACTTATTGCAGTGTATTTATCTAGTTTTTTTATGTCCAACTTGTGGCATTCAGAGAGACTTTGCAGCTTTTATGTTTTTACTTTTCAATCCATTCATTTACCTATAATAGGATTACATAACCTGATCAGTATAGATGCCGATCAGTGAACGTTTTACATGCTTGTGTTTCATTTCAGGTGCAGATGTTTGCTCCCAATGCAGATCAGATGCACGTTGTAAATCACTGTGAGGGGAAACCTACAGAGGAGAAAAGAAACGTCCTGCAGGAAAGTGCCCGCATCGCCAGGGGTGACGTGACTGATCTGGCCAAGTTAGATGTTACAGCGTTTGACGCTGCCATCATCCCAGGTTAGATCTGGTCATAAATAATTGCCTTTCTGTTTCTTTGTGATTGTTGTTGTTGTTGTTATGCGGTAAATGAATCTATGGTGTTCTCATTCAGGGGGCTTTGGTGTGGCCAAGAACCTGAGTGACTGGGCAGTGAAGAATAAGGACTGCACCATCCAGCCACAGCTAGAGAAAGTCATCAGGGCTTTCCACAAAGCTGGAAAGCCACTGGGCATGTGCTGCATCTCCCCCATTCTGGCTGCCAAAATCCTGCCGGGCTGTGAAGTCACTGTGGGACAGGACAAAGAGTGTGAAAAGTGTGTGAAATTGTTATAGTTGTCCACCTCACACGTCTGTGGTTATTAAAAAATCTCAATCTGCAGCTCTAATTGTCCCTCTTTTCATCTTTAGGTGGCCATATGCTGGGACAGCCGGCGCTTTGAAGGAGATGGGCTGCAAACATGTCAACACGGATGTGGATAAAGCACACGTTGATGTCAAAAATAAGCTGGTCACCACCTGTGCATTCATGTGCAATGCTCCCATTCATAAAGTCTTTGATGGAGTGGGAGTCATGGTTAAAGAGACACTGAAACTGGCATAAGAAGTCTCTTATTACATACGGGTGTTTGCTTTAAATCAAATTGTGATTTCTGTATAAGCGTGGTGTTTAGATATTACACCTCACATTATATACTGTACGTGTTGTTTTGAAACGTTCAATAAAAGTTACTCTACAATTTAATTGTTTTTTTTTCTTCATTAAAATTAAACAATGAAAATTACAAAAAATATATATTTTTCATATCACTTCATATACTTCAGAAAAGGTGAAAGAAATGGGATGGGCGGGATACGAGCGTGAAGGGGACCACGGGGTTAGGAGGGTATTTATAGGACTGACGGAAGTGGCGCGGTTGAGGTGTGGTCCGGCTCCTGAAACTCCGCTTTAAGCTCCAGTTGTGTTTGTACCTAACATGGAAAAGTGTGTTCATGATGCAGGGCAGACGACTTTAAAGCCTCCTGCAAAGTCTGCCTGAGCCGAGTTTATAGATCCATGAGGTTTCTACCTGTGTGTCAGCTAAGCAGTGGAGAGGAAAGAGTAATTAACATTTCCAACCTCCAGACTCTTACGTGACTTCATGTTAACTTTGGTGCTGCTTTTCCTTCTGTATGGTGAGGTAGAAGTAACAGAAATCAGGGAAGTAACAAAAAAGTACTGCTAAAACTTTTAGCCCTTGCTTCTGAAATCCTTTTGATTATCCCGAATCCACTCGCATACAATCAGACAGGAGGATTTACATTGTGCTACATTTTGGCAAGTTTTGTGCATTAAATCTGCAAGAAGACAAAGTGGAACAGTGCTTTGGGAAAGAAATAAAACTGAATTCATAAAAGGTAAGTAAATCATGAATATAGTACTCTAAAATTTTAAATCACTTAATAAACTCTTGTGAGGAGTTTACCAACTTACTCGACACCTGTGAGAGACCAGAACAAATGAGAGTCAGACACGAGAGCTTTACTTTGTACAAAGGGCACCCTGCTACTGCAACATCTAAGCCACAGAGAGCAGAGAAGCGCAGAGCAGTTCCTTGTTTCTTTATTTATAGCACACAATAAGTTTACATGACACGTGACTGGAACAGGGGCAGTCCCTGTTCCAGTAAAAAAAAGAAAAAGGATGAATGTAGTGTACTACGACTACTGATGCTGGGGCAGTGTACTACGACTACTGATGCTGGGACATGTGACATTCTTTTAGCCTTCTAACAACTCTAGATTCATTTCTTTCCTTTTTTTAATCACAGTATTTGTAAGATTTATGAGGATTTTATATTTTTGCCACCAAAGTGTAAATACAAAGAACATAACCATCATATTTCAATTTTTCATTAACGTACCATTAGTAAAGTTGTACGAGTTAAAGTGAACTTTGTAAACAGAAACACTGTTTCACCAGGGTCAGGTCATTTTGATCATTTATTTTAAAGCAGTTCAGTTACATCCATACATGGAACAACACAACACAACACAACACAACACAATATACTCATTCCAACGTTAATCATTAACATGTTATTAATCAATCATCTATTCACACTTGAGATATATATATATATATATATAGTGCAAACTGTGCCATAGAAATAGACATTCATTGTTGATAAATTGTAATGATGATGATTAAATATTCCTGGGCAAGTGACTGTGAAGACTGGGTGTGTTTTTGCTGGAGAAGTGGTTGAACTTATCCGTTCCAGAGGCCAACATTGTTGCATGAAATTTCCTGGGACGATCAGGATCCTGACAGACACAGAAAGAATTATGATCAATACATAGATGAAGTCTAACACTGTGAAATTATCATCCGCATGAAGTAAAGGAATACATCTTGTCTTCGTGTTTGTCTCACCTGTATGGGATAAGCACAGGTGGGGACATAACGGATCACAAACCCACAGCGCCTCCTCTGGGATGTGTTGGGATCACTGGCATGGACGAGGAGTCCATCGTGAATCTGTTAAAACAAAAGCAAGACCCTAATTCATTTGCTCTGCATTGCACTTAAATCTTAACAAAATAAATCAGTACTCACAGACATCTGCCCGGCTAACAGAGGGCAAAGCACTGCATCATCGGCCTGCACCAGCTCCTCTGGGATCTCTTGATTGACTGACAGCATGTTTCCAGGGCGGATTGCTTGGCGATGGGGTAACATGCCAATGTGATGGCTACCTGCAGGACAAAAAAAGTCAAACATCTTTTTATAAGATAAGAAAGGAAGTCAGGAAAAACTTCTCATAGATACATCTTGACATGAACTGTGGCTAAAGGCCTAAACTTGAAATGAGCAGCTGAAGTACCTGGGATGACACGAAGGGCGCCGTTCTCTTCCAGTGAGTCATCTAAACCGAGCCACACAGAGAGAACGGGGCCACCGGCAACACCCCAATACCTGTTAACAAAACAATGACAGTGAGACAAAGCCACAACAGAACAAAACAAAACCTTTCAGCATTTATTCAGAAATCTACCTCATATCCTGATGCCAGGCCACATATGGAAGACTATCCTCTCCAACACTCCCGTCGGCTTTGGTTTCTCCCTCTTCATTCTGCTGGATGTCAGGCTTGAGTGTTGGATATTTACATATGAAGCGGGAGTCAAGCAGGATGACGTCAGGGCCCAGGATGGCTTTGACAACTCGTAAGATTTCAGGATGTTTGGTCAGGTCCCTCACCCACGCATACTGAAGGTGAACATTGTGGAGGCTGTACTTGGTGTACTCTACACCTGGAAACATACAAACACACACTGCACTCATTCACTGGCAAAGAGTGCCACGTTGTGTATAATCTTATTTCATTTTTATTCAGAAGTGAGTGATACTTTCTCTTTATCCACTTTCCAGAGTCCGTTTTCCTCCCTTCCCTTCTCATCCGACTTTATCATCCAGTGGCACTTACCAAATTCCTTCTCCAGCTCAGAAAAGGCCTGCCTGGCCTCACTCAGCTCAGCCTCATTCAACACAGGCAGCGCTGAGAGGAAGCCCTGCTGGTTGTAGATCTCCTGCAGTTTAGCTGTAGATGTAGTCATCTTTAGTAGAGTTCTTCACTGCTCCCAAAATTTATAAGGTTGACACTGTTTGTGGTGGAGGTGGAGGTTAGAGGGAAGGACAGCAGAGTTAAAATATATTCAAAGATTGTGTTTTCCAGTCTGGTTATTATTTTTAGGTGTTTATGTAGACAAAAAAAGAAAACATGTCCTACCCACCTGACCTTAAGAGGAAACCATCTGACCACATGTACCCTATAAGACCAATATAACCCTGGTGACTACATCTCAGTGCCCCAGTGAACCAGTGTCTCTTTGTCAACATATAAGTACAAGGTTTAACTGTTAAGTAAAACTACAAAACAGAGAACTGCCCTTTAGCTTCTGTGAACCTAACAATTGTATTTATTATTATTAATAACACCTAAGGAGTATTTTAGACTTTTACCTCGTCCAATTACTGCATCTAATTACCTTATAAACAGCATACTGTTACATAATAATGTTGGTAGTTTAAACTCAATCAAATAAAAATAAAATAATTATTTTGTATTTTTTCATGCAAAATCATTTTAATCTATAAAAAATGGGGTGAAGTAGCTACACCAGTCACTATATATGATAACTATTGCAGTATTATGTTGTCTACTTACCTGTCTGCTGGTCAGTCTTCTCCTTCTCTCTCTTTGAGTCTGGGCTCTGAGATTATATACTGCACAGAGCAGCTTTAGGAAACTCTCAGGAAATTCCTTTGTCATCATTTCACCATTCATCCATCTCTAAAAGTTACACGTTAACAGTTCAAAGAACATCTGACTCGACGATGCACACGTACATGTAACATAAGACCTTTCTTCTTTAGAGAATGGGTGCGTTAGATCTTTAGTTTCAGGGCTTACGTGAAGTTTTCCATCTAGGAAACAGAGACTTTATACAAGGAAAAGGTTATTTTTGGTGCCACATGTCAACACTCCTCAGTCCAAGTAATTCACTACTCTTTCAGAAAAAATTCCCAATCATCACAACCTCATATTAAACTGAGGGAATGGTGACGTATACAACAGTGTGTCGACATGGCAAGATAAATGATGAGTAACAGAAAACAAAAACAAAACCCTCCTTTCACATGAATTATTGTTCTGGAAATAATATTTTTCTATTATTATATATTCTATATATTTCACAGTCTTTATGTGATTTTCCATTCAAATGTATATAAGAATCCAGACATATATAAAATCACAAACAAAGAGCAATGAGGTGGAGGGATATTTAATCTTGGATATTATTCAGAAAGAAAATGACTTGAGCACCACAAATTCCCCCCGGAAATAATGAACTATATAACCCTGCCTGTTTATGGCAGCCTTTCCCTCCTAATCGTTTCCTTATGGTCATTTATTGTCTATGCCGACTTATTACAAGGTGCTTATTTTAGGAATAGGGAAGAAGGGAGATGCCGGGCAGTGGATAAAGAAGTTGTCAGCTTCCTTCTCCGAAAACTCAGAATACAGAAGAAACGGCAGCGTCCACATTTTAACTTCCTCCACATGTAATGATATGTGACCCAAATGCTGACCCATGATCTCACTGTCATTTGAAAGTTTGTGTGTGTATGTGTGTGCATTAGATCAATCATTAAACCAGTGAACTGAACTGAAAACAATAGGTCGCTTGTCATGGGCTGCTTAACAAAAGACACATTAAGAAATCGTTTACACTCTTCGTAAGAAAATAGGTCCACAAAGGAAAACCCCCGATGGCCGCCTCTTATTGTGTCACTGGTTTCAGCTGAGATCTGGACCAATGCAGAGAGAACATTAACTCAGAAATACACCCCGGAGACAATCAACTGCTTTGTAACAGCTGTTCAGAGGAGCACCCACCCAAAGATAACCTGCCTGACTTGAATGACCCATGATGTCACTGCAAACATCTTCAGTGTCCTTCAGTCACCTTTCAGCATGCAGGGGGCAGGTTTACCGAGCCAAGACAAACACTTCATTCGAATAGTCTGTCTAGACATAATTTAGTATTTGTAGCAGCTCAGCAGCAGGAATTCAACTGTTTCACAAATAAGACAAAAACATCTTGGTTAGGTTATGTTCATGAGTTATAGACACATTCAGACAAAGTGAGCAGCTGAAATCTTACAGCTACTTTATAAACTATAGGCTGCCTTTCCAAATGACGTGTTACTGAAATAGTTTTACAGACTTCAAAGTAATGCACAACGTAACTGAGCTGAGAACTGTGGGTCGCCGTGAGCAGGTAACAAACCACCAACACGCTTGGATGGATTATGATTTAGTTTATTATTTCAGCTTCATTGTTTTTTTAATGTCCTTGAAAACATCAGTAAACATCATTTTAACAAAAATACATTGCTAGATATTTAAAAAAGATATATTATACATATTAAATATATATAAGTAACAATGTTTGTGACTGTTTCTGTTAAGTAATATACAGAATCAACAGAATGAGTGTAATCAACATTTTAACTGCAACCTGTCTTTATTCTGAAGGGGTATTTCCAACTCCGTGTTTTCTTTCTCTACATTGATCAGATAAAAGTGCTGTTAGTGAGTGTGACGGCATGCTAGATTTGCATGCACAGTCCAATGTTACTTGTGTAAACTCAGCGGAGAGCCTCTGCAGGCTGCTATTCCAGATGAGATAAAGTAAGAGTTCAATTTACTGTGTGCATGATCATGTTTTGCGTGTCTCTCCCTCTCTCTCTCTGACTCTCAGTCTGACTCTTTGTCCCTGTTCAGGTGCTTGGGGCAGAGTGGGTGGTGCTGTTTTCTTTTCTCTCCACTTTGTGTCCTCTTGTCTCCTCCCAGTGGCTGCTGTTCATTATTGCAGCGGTGGACGAGCACAGGATCTTTGTTTGGAGGTGTTTTCTTCATCAGCAGTCGCTGCAGCATCTGTTTGTCAGACCGCTCCCTTCGGAAGTCGTCCTCATAAACCTTGAGCTGCAGCGATGTCAGAACCACGGGCAGAAAAAAAGTCAGGTAGCAGCTCAAAGTGGATTTCTGCCTCTTTTTAAAAATGATTTCATATGCTATGGTTCCTATGGTGTTTAAACTGCAACAGGCCTACTTATGCATCCATATTTAACAACCCAACGAGGCGTTTAAGTCTGCAGTCTGACACACAATAATCGCAGAATTAAGCTTGAATTCATTGTTGCCTAACAAAATGATTTTTGTCAGGTCAGACTATAGATATGTTTAATAATTTATGCGTGTGAATGCGCATGTGTATGACTGCATGAGTGTGCGTGCGTGTGTGCAGACAATTAAAACGCTACCTGCTCTTGCAGTAGTGCCACCTGTTGGCGCATCTCCTCCCTCTTCTTCCTCAGCCTCCGGTTCTCCTGCAGTGTGTGTTTGTGATCGTTATGCTCCGTCTCATATTCTGCTTCATAAATCTGGGTCTGCTGACACAAGACATCAACATGGCAGTGAGCCGACAGCGGTGCCATATCTCCGGATCTGCAGAGACTTCTTAGTGCACTGCGAGCACGTTTCAGAGCAGCGCGGAGACGCCACTTGGTGGTGCAGTTTACCATCTAATTCGAGTTTAAGCATTAAGCAAATCTTCCCCTGGCAACAGTGAGTTGACATCAGTTCAGCTCTCATCACATCAGAAATGGGAACATTTTTTTTTTTGATGCTGTGCTTAAGAGAGCAGCCCACCTGACATCTCAGTGCCTCCAGCTGCTCTTTCAGATCCTGCACTTCTTGCCGTGAGTCTCCCAGTGCTCCCAGTGGGGTACTGCTGCTTTGGCTTTTTCCCTGCCACTCCGCCTCTGGGCTTGGAGAAGCTGGGAAAAAGGAGGGTGAAGGGTTGTATCCAGAGACGTGACTGTGTGACAGGTTGGGACCTCCTGGAGGATTACTGGTGGAGCATGATGCAGGATCACGTATTACAGCACTGAAGCTGCCCTTTAAGTGAAGACATAAGACGAAAAGGATAAAAGATGCTGACGGAGAGAGAGCATCAAATTTTGAAAGCGAACAAACTGATCAGGTGTACAAAATATAATACCTGTTTGGCAGGTGTGCAGTCTTTGTCTGGGTGGTGCAGCCTGCTCTCCAGCAGTCTGACGTATTGTTGCAGCTCCTGGTTCTTCTTCAGCTCCTGCATCAACGCCTGCTCATAGTACTCCTTTGCACTCTTGCAACCCCAAACAAAACAGGAAACCTCACACGTTAACCACATCTATTACTAACACCACCTACATCTGCTACACCACAGCCCACAGTTTAGGAATCCCCCCCATATGCGCTATCTACACCCACTTTTCGGGGTCTATATCTTTCTGAATTGTTTGTGTGCCATCAGTCATGTGGATCCATTTAGACTTCCCACGTGCAAGCTTGAAGTACTGTTGCATGTTTACCTGCTGGTGCTCGACTTTGAGCAGCAGTCTGCTGTTGAGCTGTTTGATGGCAGTGTTCTCCAGCTCCAAAGCCTCCAGTCTGTGCTGTAAACCCAGCGTGGCACTGCGGTACACCTGATCCCAGTCCTCATTTAACTTCATCAACTGTAACACACCGCCATCATCACATCATCACATAATCGTCGGTGCAGTGGCCTCGGCTGCGGCCATCGATAGCATCGCTCCTGCCATCATTACTGACATCGTTCTCAATCTGTCCCCATGACAACGTGGGCATCAGGAAGTGAATTTAGGTCGGTGAGGTGAAACACTTCACTCTGTACTTCTCTCTAAATCTCTCTAAATACATCACATCAGCTGAGAGAATAATTTCCCTTGTCTCTTTCTCTTTTCATTAGGCGGCATCTAATTAAAATCAAGAAGCAAAGGTTGTATAATTGTGAAAAATGTAACTTCAGTGATGATTATTCACAGCTTAGGAGCAGTTTTCACACAACGCCCACGGTCCTCCTCTGGCTTTCAGAGAGAACTAAATGTAATTGCCAACATCAGCAATACAAATGTGGACCTGTAGAGAATCTGCACCAGTTGTACCTCTTTGTTGACTCTGCGTAGCTCAGTGTTCTTGTTTAGCAGCAGCAGTTTTTCCTGGTCAGTGGAGGTGACAGTCATACTCTCAGTGATCAGAGTGACCTGCTCCTCTGTGGACAGCAACCTGTCACCCACGGGATTCAAATTCTCTGTCCTGCACACACACACATAGAGACAGGTTACACATGCACAGATAGACAGAGAATATGCGCCATGAATAAAGTCAGGACGAAGAACATTAGCAAAGGATTTTCATTAATAAGCAAACACATGTGAGCACAAAAGAACGTCAGAGTACTTTTGAACACCCACTCGCATAGAGTGCACTTACAGGGAATCAAATCGGAGCTATTATGCACACCCACGCACACACATGCATGCACAGTCACATTATGCGCTCAGCACACACACACACACACACACACACACACACACACACACACACACACACACACACACACACACCCCTATACACACACACACACACACACACACACAGAGGTGCATTTCTCTACATCCGCAGTTCTAGCCAATCAAAATCTCTGTTTACTATCAGATGTGTTTGCATAGCGATAGCCTCTGGAAACAATGTGGGTGATGATCCCTGGAAAATGTTGATTTCTGCTGAGCCACTCGGAGAAAAAATATTTGCAAAGATTAATTAGTCAAACTAGCTCCTCTTTCCAACGGCTCCGTTGCGAGGTCTTGTCTGAAAGGAATAGCTGACAGGGAGGCAACAGAAAATCTAAAATCCCGGGAGGAATTCGATCAAGGAAGAACACACAACAATGCACGAAGCCCCCAGGGCTTCCTCACGCTAACATATAAACCGCTGTAACCTCGGAGAGATAAGTACCATAAAGAATCACAATCTGAAATCACCTCTCATCCCCCTTAAGGCTAGACTCCCCCGCAAACACATGCTTTCATCCACTTACGCACAGTGTCCTTCTATGTGAACATCAGCGTTACGCAATTTTACAGAGTCGTATCGTCAGGTCAAGCCAGTAAAAATGGGAAGGTCTATTTTAAAGCAAAAATGAGATACAAATAGTTTATTTTTTGTTATATATTCCTGACAGGAAAACTGTACCATCAGGTTTAACAGCTTTAGCAACACATAGTCTCCTTTGTGGGATCATAGCAACATGAAAATATGATGTATGTGACTTAAAGGAGTTTTTTGGGGGTAAATATTATTTGCTTTTTTCGTCAACATTAAATGAGAAGATTGATACTGCTCTCGTGTGTCTGTTCAGTGTAAGACTACAGCCAGCAGTGGGCTGTCTTAGCTTAGCATAAAGACAGGAAATATGGGGAAAAACCTAACCTGGGTAAAACAACCAAGTCCCAGCAGGATGTGGTATTACAGGGGGTTTTACAGTGGATTGAGTTTTTGTTAAGCATACTATGACAAACCCACATAGGGGGATATATTTTTGGCCCGAGTGGCAGATAAGTTGTTTCCCCTGGTTTCCAATCTTTATGCTAAGCTAACTGGTGGCTGTAGCTTCATATTTTTTACAAACAGATATGGCACCAATCTTCTCATCTAACGCTCAGCAAGAGAGGGAATTAGTGTATTGTAATGTTATCAAATCATAACCAAAAACGTCTCAAGGCCTCTGGTTAACTGTGTCATTAGCATGTTCGCATGAAAAGGTGACATCTTCAGAAAAGACATTATCCTTGAGCAAGGTTATGTTCTCCACCGAACGCATCGCTATTTTCAAAGGATAAATTGTAGCGTGTGTGAAAGTCACATGGCCTCATCAGATAATCAGAAAGGATTATTACATGACAGGAAAATTCACCCAGGGCTAAAATATTTGTCTAAATGCTCTGCACCATCTGTCATTCCTCTGGGTTCAACAAGGCAGGAGAGAGCTTTTAGTAAAGGCTGTTTATGACCACTAACGAGTGAATCATCTACACTGAATGAACAGCTCTCTGCAGTGCGGGAAGTGTAGGATAAAGCGCATGCTGAAACAAATAAAACTGAACCTAATTTTAGTGGCCAGCATGAGCAGAAAATGCTAACACACCCATGTCCAATACCTTGGCAAGTACAGCCATCCTGTTGAGAGCCACACTAGGCTCCCACATCCAGAGCTTTTTCTCTTCTGCTTCTCTGACAAGCTATTCACATTGTGTGACCCAGTTTCACAAAGTTTTCATTCGCATGCCGTCTTGGAAGGACACCAAAACGCCACTGCTTCCCGCAGCAATATGGTAATTCACTGTCATAGAATATGATAAAGAAGGAGATAATAATTTTGCTTCTTGCTGGTGGCAACCCTGACAAATATCACTCCAGATTTTTCTCTTTGTGCAATCAGTCGATGGCCTCAGTTGGATCCTCTCATAGATGAGAGAAGGGTGAAATTTCAACATTGTTATATTTAAACCGGACTAATCATTTCTGTAGTTAGGGTTGTCACAGCATTGACCAACTCTGCCCACAATAAGAAGCATGACTATTAGTCACTTTTACAAAAGAAGTGACCGTAAAAAAAGTTATGTCCTTGTGCGGGCATTATTTTACAACATGCTGGAATATCAGCGCTGTGAAATAATGAACTGAAGCCTACATCTTTATGACCTCATGGGAAACTCCCCACTCGCTTTTTATTCCTCCATTTGCTGAACTAAAACTCTTCATTTAACTATCGGAGCATCTGTGAAAATCATGATAAGAAAGATAATTTATACATACTGTGGGTGTTTCCAGAATTAAATAGATTATTCAGACAACAGTGAAAATGAAACTATCCAGTCTATCACAGACTCCATTAGTCTCGAACTGTAGATTTACGGGAGTTCGAAGAAAACATGGGGTGGACAAAAAATACAGAACAATATCACAGAATACAAACTGTGAAATGTTTAACATCTGTTATTGTCAGTCACGTTTACCATCATGGTGTTATTTAAGGCTGTAGTTGACAGACTTTCATTTAAGTTGATATAGATGATGCTATTTCTGTATGTGTTCCTGTTTTTGTGTCCACCCTTGTATGCAGAAATGTGGAACGTACATACCATAATTCTTCAGCTGACTTGTGTTCCTGCTGGTTCTGCGGGAGGTTGCTGTCACTCTTCGGTGAAGTATCCTTCTGTGTTCCTGCTGCGGATGATAACGATGAGAAAGATGACAAAGACAGCACATCTCCATCCATGGCTGGGTCAAAACTCTTCAAATCTTCATAAAGTCTGAAGGAAAATTAAACCCGCTGCTATAAAAAAACAGGGCAAAGTTTCTCTTCCTAAACTCTCCGCTAAGCATGTGGTGGAAAGTAAATACTGTCATCAGTATTGATACGTAGCAAAAGAGGAAGTAGCCGAGACCCACAGCCACATGATACAAAGTTATGAGAAGAGGAAGTGATACTGACAACCGCTTCAGCTTTATGTTAAAGAGGGCCAGTCCCATTGTGGGGATTTGTTTAAATGTATTGTACGTTACACAATCTGAACGTACTGTACTCAAAATGTTTATTCAGATGACACGTTATTTTGCTTTGACATCATTTGGAGAATATGGGAAACTCCACACGGTCTCAGAAGTGTTTATGTGTTCTGCTCAGACTGTTACCGGGTAGCCAAGCTGTCTTGTCTTATGTTTTAAAATGAGCAACTCAGGAAAGCGGGGAAGCTGAATAGATATGCATAATTTCTGCGTGATTACATATTGCAGGACATGTAATTGATAATAATTGTAAAGCATACATTTATTCATGACAAATAATGATGGGGTCAGACTGATTGCATTCACCAGTCTGCTCATTACTGGGATTGAGGGAAGTGGGCTGCAGAAGGTTAATTAGGAAATCACATGTTCATCCAAGGGACAATCAAGTAAATTAAAGGATTTTTGTTAATTACGTTCCTTTTAGTCAGGCTAAGCAGTCTTTTATTAACACTAAGAAAATTAATTTGTCGATCTTGTTTGCTACACGTTCTCCTCCGAGTCCAAGAGATTCAAGGCCACTTGCGCTGCCTCGGAGATAGGTACCACATGGCAAAGAGCTGCAGTTCAGCGGCTCGGATGTAAATACCCTGTTCTAACGAGCTGATGAATCTCTCATGGCTGATGTGGAGAGTTTAAAGGCATATACAGAGATCTAAATGCATGTCCTTTTCACTGGGATTAATTTGTTCAAAAAGATAAAGAGAAAGAGATTCCTTTAAATTTGATGCACGAAAACTCCTTTATGTATACACTATTTAATTAGCCAGTTA
Source organism: Nibea coibor (assembly GCA_023373845.1). NCBI lineage: Eukaryota > Metazoa > Chordata > Actinopteri > Sciaenidae > Nibea > Nibea coibor. The sequence continues at coordinate 10,566,206 of CM041739.1, read as the reverse complement.
TTTGGAGGAAGCGTGGTAGATGAGGAAAAAAGTAATTTATCTAGATTGATTTTAGGCTTATATATTTGTATTTAATCTGTGCAAACAAACATATTGCGCTTGTAACTGTATTTAGACTACACATGGTTATGATTAATGTTTTTCTCATTAGACTTTTTAATGTTTGTTCTATTTTATCCTGTAATCCCATGTGAGATGGGCAAAAAAAAGACTGGTGTTGTGACCTGGTTAGCAGGTACAATGAAAACCATGTTCCAGTTAACCGCATTCACCATCTTAACTTAGCGTGTTAGCATACTACCATTTGCTAAAAAGCACAAAGTACAGCCGAGGTTAATGGGATTGTCATGAGCCTGGCAAGTTAGGGGATCTCCAAAGTGATTGAAATTCATCTTGAGCAGGGACAAAATGTGTGTACCAAGTTTCATGGCCATCTGTCCCAGAGTATCATTTCAGTTAAAACCACATTGTCAGGGTGGTACTAGAAGAAAGTTTAGGGGAACACCAAGTACATATAAGTAGCACTATGCATATCTACTGTACCATTGGCAACCTCCATGGCTGTGAAGTGAGTGCCAAAAACTGCAGTTCCTTGAACGTCCACTTCGTTCAACGTCATTCAGCCCGTTTCAGCTCCACTGCAGATCCACGTCTTTGCGTATTTTTAGTTTAGCCCAGAGGTAAAAGGCTGGACTGCCAACATTGTGGAAAAAATGGCTCTTCGGGAGACTACATCCATTCTTTATACTGTCAGTAGCATCTACAAAATTTCATTCAACAATTGCTGAGTTATTTCAGTTTGGACCAAAGTGCTGGACAGACAGCCATTTCACAAACTCCCTAATAAACTATGCGATACTTTGATTCAAAGTGAAAATGATAGTGGTCATAACTTAACTTATTCCATTAAATTACTGACTGTAGTTCGTCAATTCAGACAACAACAGTAAATTATTCTTAACGGCTTTTACACTGGCGGAAAAGATTTACAATGTTGTTATCTGCCGTGGTATCCAGAGGGTTGAGTCAAAGTTGGTGTCATTTTATCATCTGATGCACCACCAAGAGATAAAAGCAGAAGAGGCAACAAAAAGTGTCAGTGCTGCCCAGTAGCTCAGACCTGCTCCAGTGATTCCATTCACATGCCTGTGCCATCTATCATGAACGCCAGTCAGAGTATTGCTGTGCCAAGCAGAGGCTTTGCTGGGAGGCCCAGCAAGGGAGTAGCGATGCAGTGCCTTTATTGACCCAGGTCTCTGTCAAAGCCAAGGACAAATGGGCTGCTTCTCCAGGAGGGGATTGATTTTTAGTCTAACAGGAGATCGTAGAGAGGAATAGAGAGTGTCCCATGGAGTGAGGGCGAGTGAGAGGTGGATAGTTCTTCTGGGTTACTGACGCGCCTGTTGGTGCCTGATCTGAATTCTTCATCAGCAGCTAAACATAGAAAGTCTGAGTTTTTCAACTGGATTGGACCAAATTAGGCTCTTAAGCACTTGTTCTCTCCACTCCAGATCCACTCTAACAGTTGCTTCACCTGTTCAGTCTCCAGCTGCAGCAGTTTGACCCACTCAACCAGGGTCAGTGATTGAATCTGACCAGCTGTTCCAGGTTCAGCGACTGAGAGCATCTTTGTACGTCTCAACAAATATCTATCAAAATAAATAGGTACTGATGTGTGTATATGTGTTTGTGTGTTTCTCAGTTGCGTTGCTGTGGGTGAGTAGAAGTGAAGGCTCTGGAGAATTTCTGTCAAAACTCAACATTTCATTAACTTCTCATCTCCTGTTTTACCACAAAGGGAAGTGACACACACGGGATCATACACGCAGGCCTGCATTCACTCACGATCACATGCATACACACAAAAACGTACTTCAAGTAGTGGTTAATGCATGCGTCAGCATGAGTTCACGAAGTTATACTGTCACACTGATTATACTCAGGATATAAAAAATATATTCTTATTTACGTGCATCACATGAGAATGCAAGAAGCAATGAGAGAGAGAGATGAGGCATAAAACATTTGTTTTCCCCAAAGAAGAAGAATGTGTTTGCATGCAGATTGAAGCAACCAAGAGCATTTTAAATGCAGACGCTGTCAATAATAAAAGGCTCCGTAATTAAGCATCTGATGGCACGCTTGACCTTCCTCTGTTGGAATATTAGCGTGAAAAGAAGCTGTTTAAAAGCATGAAGCAAACTTTTGCTCTTTCCAGCTTTGAAATTCTCTCAAGTAAGGTCAGGTATCTCAGCAGCTTGTAGCATTTTATCAGAAATATTCTGCACCGGGTGACACAAAGAGTAAGGACAACAAACTAAGTATGTGGGCAGTGTCTTTGGAAAATTGAAGCTAATTATACATGTAAAGAAAATGGCATTTTAAAGTGGATACTGATTACCAGTGAGATGCACTACGCTTCTGTGTAACACCTTTAAAGGTAGCCCACAACAACAGAATTCACAGACCTTTAGATTTACAGAAATGAAAAAGATTGTCGCTTGTCAGAGACAAAGAGACTTTTTGTTGTTGGAGATAAAGCTTGAACTGACAGACGGGCACAGGTACAAATGCTGACAAAGAGGGACCGGCTATTGTGTCTACTATTCAGTACAATGAAGGATGAATTTATAAATCTGATAGCCTAAGATCTGTACAGAGATCAGAGAACAGAGATCTATGACTGATCAACACTCTCCAGGTTTATGACAAAACACCAGAGACATCAGGCATGAAAGGGGAACTCACTTTCACAATTTCACACATCAAAGTCATGTCTGAGATATGTAAAAAAAAAAAAAAAAGTTATATTGTCTTTTGTGGCTTCAGAGGGAGCTAGGCGAAATCACTGACAGTATAAAGAATGGACATCGTGACCATGATGTCCCCCACATGTCTCTGAAGAACTGTTTTAAAGCTCAGAGTGTGGCGGCCCTGGCTGCCATCATGCTGGCAAAGACATGGACTGTTGGTGGAGCCGAATGAAGCCTGGGTGCTCAAAACAAGCCATCTGTAACGGCAACTTCCTGTCAGTTGAGGCAGCCACACTGTTAATTAATATAAGCCTCAATATAATTTGAATGAGTGTGCTGTATAAAAATTCAGCCTTAGTACAGCTGTCATGGACGAAGAAATTAGCTATAGAGACCGAAACAGTTTGACGAACTGCAGCTGAGGTTGCTGCTCGGTATACATAGTCCTATGTATACCTACTTAGTGGTGGACGCTTGAGGAACTACAGTTTTAAGCACTTTGTGTTGGCCTCAAACCAAATCGCAGCCTGAACTGTTGTCAGTTGCAATATTGGTCATGTAAGCGTCAGGTTTTGGCAAAAAGAATCATGGCATAAATGTAACTGTACATCATTTAGTTTAACAGATTTCTGTGTTATTGGTTCCCTTAAAGGAAAAGGCTTGTGATAATATATGTTTCCTATTGTCAACAAACACACAAGAAGATCAAACCCACAGCTAAACTGATGCTGCTGATGTTTTGCCTAAATCCGATACTGTATATCTTGCTCCTGTGTGACCATTGGTGTCCAAAAACACGTGAGTGAGCCACGCCGTAACACTTATCACAGTCAGTGGAGAATAGTCACTTGAGGACAAAATGTGCATTAATCCACAGCTGAAAACAAAAGCACTATTTACTCATGACGGGATGACGTTTGGGAAAATCTACAGTGCCCAGTTGTTTGAGAAAATGACATAACCCTCTCCTCCATTGTGACCCAGCAGGAACCAAAGGCAAGAAGCAGATAGCCATGGCAGACTGGGGGAAGTTGGAAAGTATTGAGAAGTGGACCTATAAATGTTTGCTTTTGGTACTGAATAGTATAATGGCAGCATTTTGCTGAAAGACCTTTGAGCTTTTCTTTTTTCTATGGAGGAATTTCTGACTCTACAACGAGTCCCTTCTGATTGTATCTGGAAAGCCCTGTGTCGCAGACAGGAAGGCAGATTGAGTTCAGCAAAGTTTTAATGTGACGCTATTAATTTGGCCAGTTAATCACGAATGCTCACTATTCTCCATTAGCTAAGCTTTTAATGCTCCCATTAAAAATTAATGTCACCCTACTTTGCACTTCAACATGGGTGAGCTCATTAGAGATGATCTCTGACTCAATGACTCTGACTCTGACCCATGACTTAATACATCAAAGCCCGGGTTCATTGTGTGGATTACATTGTTTGAGAGTAAATCTAATCTGGTCGCCTTAAATCTGTAGCCCAGCCAGGTACCTCTCTTTGTGTAATCTAGATTTTAAATGCGATACATGTCCTTCATGTCTTGCCCCTTTCTCTCTTCTGCCTCCTCAGCCTTTCATTCCTTGCCTGCTCTCCTTCTTTCGCCGTCAGAATAGAGGGACACGAGCCAAACACTTTGCATATCTGGCCTGGACCTCCATCGGGTAGTTATGACCCCTATTTATCAGCTGTAGAAAATATAACAGGTGACAAAAAGATAGAGCGGCACTGTGTTCTCCTGCTGCTTACGCTGTGAATCACAATCACGGTGCAGTGGGGGAACTACAGTGAAATGCTGCCTGGATCTTTTTCATTTAATTAGAAATGGTGCTGAGCTGATAGCTCTACCTATCACGATGACTTGAGGAAGGAGAAGAAGGGGGGGGCGCTGCCTCCATTCACACAAACATCCATCAACAAACGACTCTTATGAGTGAATGTGTGTGTGTGTGTGTGTTTGTATATAATGCACATTGTAAACGTAAAAAGGTGCGGCTCGGTGTTGGAGCAGGAGTTTGCAATATCACAGCAGGCTGCATCCGAAAGATTTAATTCATTTTCCACAACTCCCTGCACCCTAATCTGTGCGTCGGCTTAGAGCAGGAGAGCTGAATCGAGGCAGAGAGGGAATGGTTGTATAGAAAATGCAAAGAGTACCTGGAAAGATGTCAGAGCAAGAATCAAACAAAAATAGACTCTCTGCAACGTATATATTTCAGCACTTACCCCTTTCACACTTTGCTTACTACAGAGTTTTACTGGAATGACTGCAAAATATGGATCAATCACCATACTCGCTGCACATAAACAAAACCTGACATCCATATCTGTGATCCGTGGCGTGTAATCTTAGCCTTCTGTGTTTACTTCCTCCGTGAAGTTCATCCTGGGTACAGACCGCAGAGCTGCCATCTGACACTGACAGTTTGAACCTAACACCGGCGATAATCAGCCACGAGACGGTCAGTCAGTGTCAACGATGTGACCTTATGAGGTATTGATCCCCCCCACCTGCCGACTTCAAACACATGCCATGACAGTAAGCACTCTCATAAGCCTAATCTGCTGTTTCTGCTGAGCTAATCTCCCCAGCAGCTGCGTGAGGTTACTATATGTTATATGTCATATTTCTTGGCCAGCCCCTTATCGCATTAGACTGAATGGGCAGAGCAGCCCAAAGCTGCTGAGACAACAGAAATTCCCATTACAGAGCAGTGCGTGGCCATTATGGGGCAGGAGAAAAGTAAATAGGAGTTCTAAGACCTGAAAAATGTATTTGTATGCCGTATATTGCTTGTGTTTGTGTATGACTATGTTGGCTAAAGGAATATGAACCGATGTCTGCAGGGATGTGAAGGGAAGCGGGCGGTGTAGCTCCGAGCCTACAGGCTCTGGATCAGCCTGACAGAATCGATGGGATCAATTAACATAGGGCCTGACTGAAAGCAAACACTATATCAAATCCATCTGTAATCCACTATGTGTTTCTCCGGTGTGTGTGCTTGTACTTCAAAGATTAGGATACGGCATGCCGTAAAAGAGAAAGCGGGAAAAAGATAATTTCCTTCCACTGAAAGAAGACCGGTGAAATGTGATGGAGAAAGAAAATATTTAAAAACATCGCCGTGAGGTCATTAAAATAAGTTTGCGCAGATCATATTTAATTTGAAGAAAGACACACATCCCACTTCCTGCAAGACAAACATGATGAATGTTCCAGAGGGCAATGAGGGAATCTGGTTTCACAGGGCTGAACGTGTACACCGCTGATTTAGTATTGTACTTTTATGTGGTTGGGACACTTAAGATTGACAGATTTAAAAAGAATGGTCCAGATCTAAGCTGCGTAGACAGAAATAGCCTGACTTCAAAGCTGGATTTATACTTGACACTAAAGGTTAATGGCATGGTGTAGGTTTTGATTGAAAGGTCAGCATAGATTTCATCCAGTGATAGCACCACAGATGTATTGTACATGATCATACATTAATTATACGCTTCACAGTAGCTGTGTTTACATTTTTCATTTACTGTAGGTGACATAGGGCAGCCATTGGGAAGGTTACCTTGTCTTGTTAATAAACAGGAGATTAAGAAAACAGCCAAAGCTGAGCAATCACAGTTTTTCCATCCTCCACACTCGATGTGTAAGCTCTTCTCTCCCTCTCTCCGTCAGTACACAATCACGCTCCATCAATACATGTTAATAATTTAGCTTCTTCCCTGGAGTTTTTCTGCTTCCTCGTCTCACAGATTTTCATGGTTTCAGCATGTTAAAAGTTTTTCCGGGGTTGTGTTTAGCTGAGTCGGTAGAGCAGCCGCCCCATGTGCCAAGACTCGGTCCTTGCTGCAGAGGCCCAGGGTTCGGGTCCCACCTGTGGCTCTTTCCCACGTGTCGTTCCCCATCTCTCTCTCTCCCCCATGTTCCTGTCCTTCAGCTGTCTCTGTGAAAATAAAGCTTGAACGCTTGCTCATGGTAGGAATTTTTTGATCTCTCTAAATATTAGAAAGAACAGACTCTACCCTCTATATGGAAAGTGTCATGAGATACTTTTTGTCATGATTTTAAATAAAATATAACAGAACTGAACATTAACTATGGCACAGTTACAGTATAGTGACTATCTGTGTAGGCTCCTAGGTAACCCCTTGACACATTGACTGTTCATAGTGAATACATTCGGCAAATAAATACACCTCCAGTGCCCTCCACACACCTCCACACAACCCTGTGGTGATTTGCAGCAACACTTTGGGATTATTTTCTCAGATATGACAAAGCTCCTCCAGAAGAAAATACAAGTGTTTACAGAGGCTGAGCAGGTCTGCCTAAAGCAGGGGGTGTCAAACTCAAATACACAGTGGGCCGAAATTTAAAAATTGCCACAAGTCGAGGGCCAGACGGGTTCAACGTCTATTGAAAATTTATTGAAACAACCTTATTGCACATATTGAACCTGGAACTAACAAGGCCTATAGATCATTTACCTATAAAACAACATTACAAAAACCCAATAAAATCAGTTTCATTCATGGCTCTATCTGCAGTTTTTCCTTTCCACATTTTCTACAGGAAAACAACAGCCAAAAGTAATTTAGTTCAAAGAAAAACCAAATGTCCTGTAGTAGCAAGAAAAAAAAGCATTAAAAACTAAAAATGTGTCAAAGCGCCGTTTGCTGCTCTGAGTCTGCGCCAGATGCTTGGTGCCTCATCTTGGATACAAGTTCATCGTCTGAGGTCAGGCTCTGAGCTGGGGAAATCCTCAGGTTTGAGTGAAGGTGTTCATCAGTAAGACGACTCCTGTGTGAAGTGATGTTTTCATCCTCATCAAAGAGAACAGTTGTTCTCACAAGTGTGTGCTGCCAAACACAGAGAGCGTCTGAGCAGCCTGGGAGCCCAGCTGGGGCATTGTGTCAGGGATGAAACGTGGAAACTCTGCAGCGCCCACAGACTCATATTTTGCCTTCAGTGTGTCACTACACTGGAGCTCAATCAGCTCCATTTGGAGGTTTGATGGTGGGCTTTCCACGTCAGCTGCAAATGGATTACTGAGCAGTTCAAACCAGCTTTTTTTGGTGATTTGCTTCAAAACTGGCAAATCATCGTGTGAACTCAGCAGCAAGTATGCAGAGCTTTTCAGCAAACTGTGTAGTCGGGAAAACGGCGGCGGCGAGCTGCTCTTTCATTGTTTGGCAGTGCGGAAAACAGCGGCAGCATCTGCATCTCTCACAGGCGCCCTCACTGTAGCGTACATGTCAGTGATGACACAGCCAGGTTGAGCACATTCAGGTATACAGATATACGCCGCCTGTTTTCAAAGTCCACCTTTCGTTTCGCCATTGTTGAGGGGGAGGGATAGTTGAAAGTTGACACAAGTGGTGTGCAATACCATGAGACTAATGACGGAGGAGTGAGGCGTGCGCGTTCGCAGGCCAGAGATTGAGGTGCAGACGCACGGGCAATGCATTGTGGGATTTGTAATATTATGGTGGTGCGTACGGTATACCGGCGGGCCAGCTCTAATAGTAAATAGATTCTATCACGTGGGCAAAAGATAATTCATTCACGGGCCAGATGTGGCCTGCGGGCCTTCAGTTTGACAGGTGGCCTAAAGGTTTAACCTCCGTTTAACCTGGGACCAGATCAACAACTTACGCACCAGTCACACTCAAGTAACTATGAAAACAAACATTTAGTGTATATTCATACTAAATTTTTGCAGAGTAAGACAATGATTTGGTAAGACAAATACCTGCTTTGGGCCTCTTATAGTATATGAGCACATTATCCCTCTCAGGTTCCAGACAGTTAGCTTCTGCCTTTGTCTGCTTCTCATTTACTCAAAGCCAATATGACTATTTATGTGGGAGTGCTGGGAAATGATGAATGATGATGTGCTGCCTAATAAATATGGAATCCCTGGATCATTAGGTGGATTAGATTGGAGGGAAAAGTGCATAATCAGCCCATGGATGCACTGTAGTGAGGGAGTCATCGATATCATCACCCTCAGAGAGACAGACATAGTTACAGAGACAGTGGGAGACACAGTTAGAGACAGAGGGAATGAGGGAGAGAAAGAGAGGAGTCAAAAACGATTAATTCAGTAATGGACAGAGAGCAGGCCAAAGCAATTACAAAATATGACTGTCTATTTAGCATTCAAATGGGGCCGCTATCACCATGGATAGTTATAGTTGTTTAGTCTTGGAGCTGGAAGCGGGATGTGAAGAGGAGGGAACAAGACGAACGTTTTCTGTCAGTGGAACTGAACAAAGATGAGGCGAGGGAAAACAAAGGCAATGAAGACATGCTTTCCCCCGTTGTCAAATTTATAGTGCTGACATCACCTCTCATCCAGTGTTGCCTTTACCTTTTAGCCTCCAGCCAAGGCTCGGAGATGGTGGAGAAGTGGTGCCATGGAGTGCTGCAGTGGGCCATCCCTCCAGCCCGCTGACAGGCCAGTCGATGTGTTTAATCAACCAAAGACACGCTATAGGGAAACAGGCTCTGCATCAAAGAAGTGCTGATACATTGATTCAACTCACTTCCAGCCATAACAGCCTATCTGCTTTGCCTGATTCGGGGCAGTCACGTCTGTGTTGTCATGACACGTACAGGCAGAGAGGGAGAGAGACAGAGAGAGAACCTAAAAAGAGACGATATTGGACAAGAAAGGGAGATTGTGTGATGTTAGACGATCAATATGGCGTTCAAGCTTTGCTGTGTTCTAACATCAGAGCAGTGTGTAATTGATCTGGATCTGCTGTTCGCTTTCAGGGCTCCTGATGTCAAAGACCAATTTTGCACTGAAGTCATTGTGAAATATAATAATATAAAATGTGGCATTAAAAAGTTTCACAGCCGGGCTGCGATGCTGACTGTAAAGCTCCTCTCATCTGCTAATGCCCATCTAGATCTGGAAGCTGTTCACCAAATCATAAAGATAAGATATTATCTCCTCAATACAAGGGCTCCGTCTCACTCCCACCGTATCCTTGCGGGACCTTAAACTTGAGCAATAGAAGACGTCACTGTTTTTCATGGGACAGTAACTTTTCCCAGGCAGCTTTCTTTGGGCACTTAAAACTATTGAAATCTCTCAACTGCGAGGATACGCTCGAGTTTAGAGGATGAGATGAAGCAATCCGCACAAAGACATTGTCCCACACGCACATTCACATGTCCATCATATCAACATCATGCTTTCACAGTGTGTCACCGGGCTATTGTCTCTAAAGAGGCTTTCTTCTCATGCAAATTTCAACGCCTGTCTTGGAAATGGCTTTTCGTGTACGTGCTGCCTCTCTTTATCCACAAACACGAGCCTTTATTTACGTGAATATTCCGCAGAAGATAAACGCTACCCGCTTTCTCAGATGGAAAGAATAACAGCAAAAACACATTTCTTTGAGGATACAGCTTGTAAGATTACATTTTCTGTTACATCATCCTTTTCCATCTGCTCTCAGTACTCTACCCCTCCCCCAGAAAAAAAAAGGGGCTGATGGAGGTACTGCTGCAGCCCTCTAGGTCTCACTGCCCCTCGCCCCGGACCGGCATCGTTAGCTCACCACAGGCCTAATTGGGTTGTGTCTAATAACTGCAGTCCCCGGGGTGTGCTCTAATGAATAGAGAATATAATTAATGCCACAGTGACGGATATTGGCTCACAGCCCTCAGGCGGGACCTGCTCAGCATTCGACTTCTCCACCAACTTATCTCCCTCTGTCTCTTTCTGTCTCTGCATCCACTCCGCTGAGCGGCCACAGCGTTGTTAGCAGTGTGTATTCACCCAGCTTTCACCCATTGGGCTCTGCTCCAGAGTGATTGGTGTTTGGGGGGAAAAAATAAAAAGCTGCAGATGTACAAACTTCCATTTAAGACAGATGATGGAGCGAAGCCCTGAAAATTACCTGCACTGCCTTGAAATTAATCCCATTGTAAATAATGCTGTGGCTGTCTGCCCCACTGCTCTGTGCTTTGCAGGACTTGCTGTGAATTTTAAGCATGTTTGTGTCTTTATGGCTGGATGTGGGTAGATGCCTGAGTGTGTGTGTGTGGCACCAATGCTGTGTCAGCCTATATGTCAATGGAGCATCCAGGTAAATCCAACAAAAGATGGAGGAGTGAACAACCAGCTGCTCTGCCCCTCGGTGAGCACACCTACAGGCATCCATCTAGCTGTCCGGTGGTCTGTCACGCCTCACAGGAAGATGCTGATGGATTCACCCTCAATCCTGCCCTTTCTCCTCTCTTTCTACGTCTCTCTTCTCTACCCTCCCACCTCCATCTGTCTGCCATCTGCTCCATCCTTCCAACTTCCTTGCTTCCATGTTACCTCACGTACAGTGTGATCTACCCTTTTTCCCACAGTCGCTTCACTTACTCTAGCACTCGTGTTCAGGCTGCTTGGTACAAGGTTTCCTGTCAGGATCTGCGGGAAAGCGCAGGAAAACATGACTTTCAGAAAAAGTGATCCTCGCTAATTATCTCAGTCTGTCCATCTGCTGCTGGAACAAGGGAGTTCAGGTTATTTTGCGGGTATTTCGGGCTTGGGAATAACGCTTCATTGGAATGGCAAAGACTTTGTGGCACACTACCGACCCCTGCTGGTCACTCCCTGCCCTTACAGACCACAGGCGCAAGTACTTCCAGTTTGACTGGCAGCCTCTCTGGCCAGGCATGAGTCCAGAATAAGCTCCTAATGAGCATCCAGTAGGGAACAAAATGAGAGAGGAGAGGAATAGAGGATAAGAGGGGCTGGAAGAAGAGAGAGAGAGAGAGAAAGAAAGACAAAGTTGGCAGCACAGAGAGCTGCAGTAATTGGGGGTAAAAAAGTTATAACAAGGTGTTGCACTATTGCTTCGGTTGGCTAGTTCAGCTAGGCCAGTATGTAACGCTTTGACAGGATGCAAGAGTGAAACAGCACTGTCTAATGACCATGCTAGAGATGGGTGGACAAATGAGCGCACAGATGCATGTTTTGATTTTTCTTCCCCTTTATACCTGCATGTACGAGCACCGCCGCGTGCATGCTCTCATGTTTATGTATGTGTGTGTTTAGCTCATGTTTGTTTGCATGAGTGTATAGGCCTGCGGTTGCCTTGGTGCAGCCTCCTCTTGACTGACAGGCCATTAATGAACATGGAATCCCACATATTTATCAGGCTGGCAGAGGAAAGCCAAACCATTATGTTAAAACCATTAGCAGGAGGCTGAATTCATGACATGCATGGCTCCCATGCCAGTTGACTGAAAAAGCTATAAATGGATTAAATTAAGTATGCAAATATCCTGACTGACGTACACGAGATACTGCATTACGTTTTTAATTTCACACAGAGGCTTCTGGTCTCTCTATATTTCTAGTGGATAAACACAATGTCTTTGTTTGAATAAAACGAAGATTGCCTTTTCTCTTTTGTGTGCATATTAAAGTCTGTGTGTGTGTGTGTGTGTGTGTGCACAACAGAACAGTGATGCCATAAAAGCTTCCATTCAACATCTTAACACACTACACTCCACTGCACTGACCTTGGCTGTAATTGCAGCAGGACCTTTTCTTTTATGCATTGGTCACCGGGATAGAGAAATTAAATGTCAACCAAGCCGGAGGGGGAAGAAGCAAGGTATTGCACTGTATCGGATTGGAAGCTTTCCAAAATGTCCGACATTCAGTCCCCGGTTCCCTCTCCTCCTCATGAGAGAGCCACAGTCTAACTGTGCTCACACACACACACACACACACACACAAACACACACCAACAAGTACTTGGAAAGATGTCAGAAATAGTAAAACTCCACTGAAACGGATACTAATGGAATTCTGTGAGAGTGCATTTAATTGCGGAGGAAATAGAAAAAACGCTGACTGCACACACAACCATTCATTCATGCAGACGGGAGCAGCACAAACACACACACAGAAACACACACACACACTGTACGTACAGTACATGTACACAAACGCTTGCCGCTAAGTGGTACAGCAGACAGAGGGATTGAGAGTATTCACATTTGGAGGGGGAAATAGAGCATGTGGTGACAGCAGAGTGGTGGGAGCGTCCAGAGGGAGTCAGTGATGTGCAGCAGAGAGGAACAGCTTTGAGTCAAGGTTCCTCCGAGTCACAGGGGGAGGAACACAACACGGCATGCTTTCTAGAAAGGTTTTTTTTTTTTTTTTCAGATTCAAAAAGCGGCTGTCACCTTTATGCGGCTGTGCGCTACAGTCACGCCACTACATTCAAGTGGCGACTGTTCAAGCACTTGAAACTGATTCTAGATCAAATTTGGCTGTTTCTGTGGAGCGGATCCATTTTTATACAGCCAGGATGTGTGCCACTGGTAGTGAGAGAAAACATACAATTATGCAACATTACAAGTATATTAAAAAATATGTGAAAAGACTTTGATGATATATTACTGAAATGTGGAGTGTTCAGTCCAGGATGTCAGTCCTGGACCTGAGAGCACGGCTCATTTTTACCTGATTTTGACACCTAATTTCATAAATTCCTAAACTTATTTTTAGTCATTCAAATTTGGCTGCGTGGTTAATAACACTTTATTCTTTGGACTGATGAACTCAGAACACATATTTATTCGATTTTACACAGATTTAAAGTTTAGCTATCAAACAGGCGGATCAGGAAAGACTGAAGATAATCATACATTACCAGTAGTCAAGTTTATAACACAAAGCAGACTTTTGAATTTCATACTACAAGTCGGTTCGTTGCGACAATGCTCTATCGTTTTGTTAATGTATCATGGCAGATATTTCAACTCTTCTTTCATTTTTTCATTCACAATCTTCTGCAGTCTTTGGGAACTGCAAGGCACAGTATTGATTTCTAGGATCAACAAAACTGAAGCTTCACAGAGCAGAGCAACTGTGCTTACCATGATGTATGATCTTGTTTCTCAAGCAGTGACCACAAAACACAGTTTCCCAACGTAAGCAAAGAGGACTTATCATCGACAGTACCTCGAAAAAGTATTTTGCCTTGCCAGCCCAGTAGCTTATTTTCTGCAGGTCTTCTCACTAACTTAAGACACCATCGAGACATTAACCTGTCTCGATGGAGTTTAGTGGATTCATTGCCAATATTTCCTTCTACAGTTGGGAGTTTCCCTTGCAAAGTGTTATTATTGAAGCAAATTATTGTTATTATTTTTTTTACAGGACCATGCGATCGAGGATGATTTTGAATTTCAAATATAGAGCATCCACAGTGAAGAAATCATTGGTTATTAAAGCCTTCCCCTGGAGGTCTGAGCTGAATTTGCCTCTAATCATGACCGGAGGATAAATCCACCAATCACAGAGGCGAAGGATAATACAAAGCCTTTGAAGAAAATTCTCTCAACCTTGTGCAGCAGCACCCCTAATACTTCTAATATATCACGTCAGTCAGCAGCAAACAGACGTCAGAGGACAATTTTACCACTTTTTCAGAGTTTTGGAGTCTGAACATAATGAGATGGACCTCTGCACCTGGGCAATATTTTGGAGAATAATGTTCAAGAAGCTCCTTTATTTGATAATGTCACTATCATCCAGCAAGATGATGAGTCATACATGGGACTCCAGTTAGGGAAGCTCCTTCAAGGCCCCTCAACACCTTTAAATCTCAACATCTTAGCATTATATGAGTCATTTTCCAAATCTGAAGGGAGAAAATTTCCTCAAGCAGAAGCTGAAATAGTTTCCCACTTTCACATTTCCGTCATACAAAATGTATTAGAAGGGGAAAGCTATGAGATATCAGACAGCGCAAACTTTGGGGAACACTGACACATCCATTAGTAATGGCAGTGTTCTGCACAGTTTTTGTATTCATCACCAGCCCAAACCTCCAGCTTCTTGAAATAAACAAATAAAATCTGTCTTTAAAGTAACGTTATGCGAGACTCGGTATTATTTGCCTCCCTTGCAATTTGGCATGAATTTCTGTTGTAAATAGAGACAGCTGTACGCATGCATTTGTTATGATTTCATTATGATCAAAAACTCGTGAGTCATCAACTTTCCTAACACAGCAAGCCATCAAGCAAGTCTAACAACACAAGATGTAGCAGCCAGCTAATAGTACTTACTAGTCCAACAGAAAGAAGTTCGCAGTCTGTCTTTTATTTCGCAAAGACTAAAAACCTATCAAACATGTACTCATGTCTTGCTCTCTCACTCTCTCCTTTTCTCTTCTCAGCTTCCTCTGTCAACATCCTCTTCGGTCTCTTTGCCTCTGTAATGGTGTCCAAAGAGGCTGCTGTGCCTGGTTCCACTGCCCGGTCTTAGTGTCCATTCTCATCAGTCCCCACACCAGGCATGAAATCCTCCTCATCAACCTGCAACGCTAGTGATGTAAACACCAACACTCCCCTGGTGCACCAAGGTCCCAGTCCAGGCACAGCTAACTGAGCTAACGAGCTAACAGCAGCTATCAACAGTTAGTATAGCAACAAGTAAAGCTACATCTGTTCATCAGAAAGATTATTTAAGAGAGTTAAGGCAGAAAGCAGCTGAATCAGGAAAAAAAAAGATTTTTTCCCATAAAATATGATCCAGTTTCACCAAAATCAGCAATAATGTCTGACTAAAACGTCACACACTTTTCACAGGAGAAGTGAGAAGTGCATATACGGAGCCCAGAGTTACATAGTGTGAGCTGATGGTGAGGTGTTCAGGGTGCAGAGAATGACAGAGAAAGCATTCACCTGCCTACCACTCAGCGTAGCATCAAAATAATTTGAAGCTGTTATTTCGAGGTAGAAAATAGTTGCATAATGTTGACAAAAACTGCCAGTGCAGACTGAACAAACTGTACTTATCACACTTTAAGTGACACTTTGTCCTGTTGGTGAGTCAGTTACAGCTTTCTATGAGCTGCAATTACTGCGCTGTGTGAATCTTCTTGGGCACAGTGCAGTACAGTACACTATTTTGTGTGTGTGTGTGTGTGTGTTCTTCTAGCCTAACATGTCTCTCAGAAATCCAATCATGCGGTGAAACACGGCTCAGTCTGTCACACCTCAATGCCTCCTGCTTATAATCACACCAGATTATGAAAATGTTTCAAAAGACTGAAGGTCTATAAGTGCAGGAAATAGTTTTCACCAAAATAGCTCATTTAGTTTATACCAGGAGAGGACAAACATAATGTGCTTTTTGCTACTTTGGAATGGAAATGAAATGTTTATGCATGTTGATTTACATATGATTAAGCTTCAGTCGGAAACGGTTTGTGATATATTTTCGGAGACATCTGTACAGCTGTAATCTATCTCTTTCATCTGACTGAATAAATGTTTTCCAAACTAATAAAAGATCTGGCTCCCACTTCTGTTCTTGCAATTCTCTAAATGGATGAGCAAAAGCTTTAAAGCTTTTTATAAAACTTTTTTTTGTGTGTGTGTCCTTGGTGTTGATTCATTTTTGTCATTGAAAACTGATTAAAACGTAGAATGCTCCCATGGTCTGTTTCAATCACATGCTGTACTCATCAATCCTAAACAAGAAAGGTATGTTCAACATTCTGAAGGAAGGACTGTGTCTGTAACATTTGTATAAACTGTTGCCGTGTCACAAAGAAATATACATTCTGTACATATAACATACAAACATACAGACTGAATACCACAAGAAAAGCAATGACATTTAATGAGGATAATGGGAATAAGTGTTTACAGCTTTATGTTATGTCACTTTAATATGAAGAACTTCTCTTCAACTCCCTGACATGACTAACTTTAGCATATGTAACTGAACCACAGCTTCAGATAAGTGAGGTGAGGATAAGTTAGGAACATGTCCTAACAAACATTAATTAAAAGTCAGATGTTCACACATGTTTGTATTTTGAGTCCCAGTGTTGCTTCTCACGAACTGTTATATAAGATTCTAGTTTCAGTCAATAGTCAAGGACGCGTAAAACTGCACAGAAGAAGAAACACTGGCTACGCGCCATGTTATAATACCAAGTTATTTACAGACATTTCCAGCTTTTAGGACTAAAGCTGCTGGAAACCAACATAAATATTAGAAAATATATGTATCCACATTCAGCCACATATTTTTGTGATAATAAATCACACTGTTCCAGATGAGAGCAAGGCAGCTCAGATTAGAAACATGGTTGCCAGTAGCACATATAAAATCCTCTCCATTTTCCGGCAAAATATCAGACATAACAGCAGATATGTCTGGTGTCACATGAATATGATGCAGCACCTGTGATCATCAAATACTCACATTAGACACTTGCAGGATAATTAGGACGATCTTCCCTCACATGAAACTACATCACCAATCGTGATAAAATGATGTATTTTCCACCAAAAACAGTCAATCTGCCACCTCTGTCGAACCCGACTCACGACTAACTAACAGCCATCACCGAATCGCACACTGAAATGCTAAATAGCCCAACAAACACTTAACTTTGTATTGATCGGCAAGGCACTGATCATAAAGCCTCACAAGCCAGTGCACTAAACCAGCCATAAACATGCAGTGTTTGTGGCTGGTAATTAAGCCAGTTTGGAGGCTTAGAGGAGTTGGAATGACATAATGCATCAGTATTTGACAAGCTGGGAATGAGACTCAACAGTCTCTCTCCAGTATGTCTGACTCCACCTTTAAGGATTCAAGGATTCAAGGAGTTTTATTGTCATTCCAGCACATGTTAAACATGGGATGTAATTTTTATAAAATATCCATAACGGCATTCATTTAATGTAAAATGTACTTCGAACACTAGCTTGAATTTTTTCTTACTTTCTTAATTATTCTGTGAAAAGATGACACATATGTTTTATTGTAGAAAAAAAAACACACGCTCTCAGAGCTGCTCTTGAATGCAACATCACACCGGAAATAAATGATATTCAGCATGTCATATATTGGTAGACTGTCAGATATGGTTTTGTCTGCAGCAGAGTGGTAATTGTTTCTGTCAGGTGAGCAACACTGCCAAAAAAACACTGTACCCAACTGTGGGTTTTGAAAATGTATATGCATTCATATAATTCTTGAAATATATACATGAAACTGAGGTGCACAAAAAGGAAAAATACGTGTTGCTTTAATGTCAATAAAATCATCATTCCACATGATATGTTGCTCCCACTGCGCAGACTTCGATTGCGAGTCTAATCACAGATATCGTCAGACTGCAGTGTTTACTCAGTTTTACCTTAATTGCATCATAACCACGTCAGGAAAACATATAGACTCAGAGGATGAAGGTCGATTAACCTAATATATATCAAAACATGACGTCAGCATCATAAAATAATCCCTCTCGAGTTTCCATTTAACACGAAGCTCTGCAGTACAAGAGGAAGCGAAAGACGAGGGAGCAGAGGGACGCAGGTGAAGGAGGGAGGGGAGAGGAGATATTTTTTGGGGAGGAATCAGACAAGGTGGGAGAGCGGTGAGGAGACCAAGGTAGACCTTGGCACTGAGTTGATGCTGTAACACTGGAGAGCTACAGTCTCCAGAAAGAGAATTAACACAAAATTAGCACATATTATCATAATCCTTTCCTTTCTTTCAATTTTTATGACGTCTGTCTGTCTAAGTCTCTCCTGGGTTTCTTTTTTAGTCTCCTTATTACTCCAATCCAGTGTCATTGTGAGTCTTGTCTGCTTGCACAGTGAACTGTAATTAAAGGCAACAACTCCAGATCCACCATACAGCAGTGGTGGTGATTTTAGAGATGAAAAACTGTATGTAATATATATATATATACTACACACACACACACACAAAATGTATTGAAGAGAGAAGACGTCAGAGAGGAGTTTGGAGGATTATAGAACAGTGACTAAGGCTGGTGTTCTGCTCTGAGGTGAGTCACAGCCACTTATTGAGTCCCAGTACATTTCTGAACTGCGCTGATAACTACTGAATACCTGAAAACAAGGCTGGATTACTGATGAAGAGATGGGCGGTTTTTATGTGAAAAGTTTTTAGAATTATTGCCCTGAAGTTTGGTACAGATGCTCACGTCCCCCCTCGGGATGAGCTGCGATAACTCTGGTGATCCATTAGCTTGTCCAATAAATTTGGGTTAAGACCAAACATTACTAAAACTAACGACATGCCTATCAGCCTCTGCTGTTAACATGCTAAACTAAGATACTGAACACGCAACCACTGTGCAGCGCAGTGCAGAGCTGCTAACATATTAGCCGCTGGGTGCTGAGGTCAAATAAAAAATAAAATAAATAATTCTAAAATCAGATGGGCTGACCTACAGACATATTTTATCTAATATGAAAATGTGTTAAGGTTTCAAAGTGTACTATAAGAATGATGTCTAACTTATATTCAATATGTAATATATTTCTTGCCGTGGCTCTCCGCTACTCTCACTTTCTCTCTCTCGACCCTGAAATCGATATCCATTTCTAGAAATGGAATGCATGGGTGATTGAAGTGCTCATTAAAAGCAATGATGCCAGACTCTGGATCAGATTTGCAGAAAGATCCTCCTCAACGTTTTCTAAATAACGTCACACACTCACAAACGTGAGAGACCGATGAAGGCTTATTTATGTTTGGAGGTCCGCTGACATGCAAAGACATCACCGGAGAAGCTACTCTTCATTTTCTGTCACAGGACGACAAACACACCCACCTTCTCCCTCCATCCTGCCCCTCCCAGCTACTACCGGCGGGTAACAACGTCACGCTCCTGCTGCCTGGCAACGCCTCTTCACTGGAGGACGAAAAAGTGCTTCATTGTTTTTTTGCCATTCACAGCAGCTGTCTCAAGGTCCCTGCCTCTGAGGGAGAAGAGGACACTTTTCTTTTTCTTTCCTTCCTCCTGTGTTTGTGTGAACCTTGTGTGTGCATGTGAAAAACGACGGCATGCGCTAAATGAAATTAACCCTTGGGGGCTGCAGGGACACAGTATATCCAAGGCCTCCAATAAAGTGTATATATGAAACAAGACAGCATATACCGACTGAAACGCGGTTAGCTGTTGGGAGCAGGTGAAATGAAGAGTATCCAAGGCCTCCATTAAAGTGCACAGTGGTTTCCCTGCTCACGTTTGTCTCCTGCAATCCTTGAAACTTTTTTGTAGGTTTTGAGAAATGTATTTCAATCACCATGAGAGGACGATGCAGACCCGATGAGAAAAAAGTCCATTAGTTTTACGATTTAACTGTCTAATCACGTAACACCACCTCACTTATGTCCTGCTTAGCACCAACTTGGCTGAGGATCAATAAACTGTCACCTATCACCGGGAGCATGGTCTCTCATTTTAACCCTGAAGACAGCATGTCTTTAGCTCATCTACCAGGCGTATTTATCACACCCGCTCTCTCTGACACTCTCCAACTTTCTCCCCCCCCCAAAGGTATTGGCCGTTACAAGGCAATGTTCTCATCCTCCCTCTACTCTTTACACTTCACTGCCTTCGCTCAGGAAAGTCTCCCAGTTGACCCTCTATTCTTAAAAGTAATGACTGCCCTATTAAATGAGAGGAAGGGCTATTTCTTCTGATCAACAACACACAAACAGCTTAGTAACATATGATTTTCTTATGCACACACATAGACCAAAGAGTGCAGATGCATGGACACAATCTGACAAAGGCGAGGCAGTGGAGTGAGAAGCAAAGACACTTTTGTACTTGAAGCCGATTGCACCATCGGGATCAGAGCAGATAAAATGAGGTCCGGGAAAAGAAATAAAAACGGCACTCCATTTTTAAACCTTTAATATAAAAGCCACAGCCTCCCTTTGATTCCCAAGGCCTGTAAATTGGAGAGATGGCGAGAATGCACCTTATCTTCTCTCAGCACCCTGTCACTCTTTTGTGCTCGTTTTAGTTGGCCTCTGAAAGAAACTGGTGCCTCTGATAATAGTGCTCACTGTCTGACTCTTTCACCTCCATTTAAAGGAGCATTATTACTCATTCGTATGGTTTGGAGGAGCAGAGAACAGTACGGCATGTGTTGCTTATCGTTATCACTCTGCGTGAGTGTACAGTTACCGGCGTCCAATTAAAGTTAATGCACGAGATTAACATGCTTATGATGAATCCGGGGTCAATAAAGCAATTATGCAAACACTGTTGGCTGATTTATAGGAAGATGTGTTATCAGAGCAAAACAGGAACACCAAAGAGAATTGCAGCCACGTCTAGCCATCCTGCTGTCACCCATAACACTCTGGTTGTTGTTTGCTGTGCTTTATGACCAATAAATGAAGGACGACAAACCTATGCTGATTTTTCCAAACTGCACAAAAGCAGCAACCTTAAACGCCCAAGCAAACTCGCTGTGTTACAAACATAACCGCAGGACCCTTGAATAGTTACACCACATTGTGTAATGATTAAGGGTCATGTTTTCACTCTTACAATCAGAGCTAATTGACTGAAGTTTTCCACAAGAACGGTTTAATTTGTGTAAAAAATTAAAGTCCTGCACTGATTGTTTGTTTCGTTTGACTAAACTGCGTCGCAGAAAGTAGAGTATGCTGACAGCCGCTGAGCGTTAGATCAACAATATCGGAGTAATTTTTAGCCTTGATGGAGATAAGGGTTTAAACAAATGATTGATGACATGTTGGGTTGCCTTTGATATGTTAGAAATAAGGCTCTTTTATAGAAAACACTGGATGAACAGGATTCTGGGCACACCGTTTTGTACCTGGGGAGACAGAGATCAAAGTGAAATCAAAAGCCTGGCAGACAGTCAGAGGATACCAGTCAAACCTCCTGCAAAGTTCAAGCTTTTATAACAAACTTAACATTTATTTCAGACTCTCTTAAAGGCCCAACTTTATATTTGGGCTAAAGGAAGCAATTATTGAGGGAAGCTAAACTCCAAAGACCTGATTTAGATGAGATCTGACCAGCGAAATTTATTTTACTCTGGTTTGAAGAACAAGAACAGTAAGCACAAGTGACTGCAGCAGTTTGGTGCCCGGGGCAGGAAGAGTGAACTTAAATGAACCACATACAAAAATGCAATTAACGTTTTAAGGGGAGACAAAGCATTGATCAAACCTTAAGGTATGATTTGAAATTTCAATATTTTCATTAGCCATACTTAACCCCTCTGATGGGAGAGAGCACTTTAGACATTCCTAGTTTTGATAAAAGACAATCTAACCATCTAACTTTTTCTTTTTTAAGTGTGCAGAGACCAGACAACAAACCTGTGCTCAGTGAAAAGATGGATAATGCCTCCATCCCATAATGAAACGTAAAAGCTTTTCACTGATTTATGGTAGCAGTTAGAGGGAAAAGGAACTTTTCAGGCTGCCATCAGAAAGTAATGTTCTGAATAACGATATATGCTGCTGGCTTTGTGAATACGTTCTGCTGCATCTGAATCAAATATATTGAGAATGAAATTACACAAACTAATAAAATTACACAAATCAAGAGGTAGTTTTACTCATACTTGTGCCTCAGGCCTGTGAACTGGTTGTCACACCATGTTGTTGTGTGTGTCGTTACATCAGAGAACAGTCAAAATGTTGGGTGGGTTTAATGAATTGATGAATCAGTTGACCAGTCATCAACTTTCTTTGAACCTTCATTTGACAGTGAAGGTGTGGATGCTGGCATAGTTCTGTTGGCTTCATCAGACCGTAACCTTCAGCAAGCACTGGGGCGGTTTGCAGTCGAGTGTGAAGCAGCCGGGATGAGAGTCAGCACCTCCAAGTCTGATGTCCCATGCCCCTCTGCTGGAAAACAGTGAAATGCTCCATCAAGGTTGGGGGCGAGTCGCTGCCCCAAGTGAAGGAATTCAAGTATCTTGAGGTCTTGTTCACAAAGAATGGGAAAATGGAGCATGAGCTGGACTGGTGGGGAAAGAGGGAGCTGAGCTGGAAGGCAAAGCTCTCGATTTTCCAGCCCAGCTCCGTTCCAACCTTCACCTGTGGTCATGAGGTTTGGGTAGTGACCGACAGAATGAGATCACGGATACATGTGGCAGAAATCAGCTTCCTCCACTGGGTGGCCGGCTCAGTCTTAGACATTGGGTTAGGAGTTTGGACAGCTCCTAACCCAATGACCCATAGCTCAGAGCAAACCCGCTGCTCTTTTGCATCGAGAGGAAGCAGTTGAAGTGGTTCGGGAATCTGATTAGGATGACCCCTTTGGAGGTGTTACCAACATCTCCAACTGGGAGGAGACCTTGGGGCAGACCCAGAACCTACTGGAGGGACTACATAGCCCTTCGAGCCTGGAATTTCCTCAGGTCCCCCCAGGAGGAGCTGGAAAGGGTTGCTGGAGACAGAGACGCCTGGAACGCCCAGCTGAACATCAATCTCCAGAAATTCAAATACAGAAACACCAAAAATATATTTGACGTGATCTAGGAAGTTTTGTCCATTAGAGAACATTGACAAGATTATTTTTATCCTAATCATAAAACGTTCAAATCGGCACACATCTTTAATGGTATAATTTCTCAAATATTGTTGGTACTGACCTCAAAACAACAGGTAGCAACCAGAACAAACTAAAACAGGCAATGCAGCAAATTATAGTCTGTGGATATGGCAGTATTAGCCTGGTACACCCCAACAACAACACACACCGCAGCAGCGGCAGCTGCCTTAAATCATGTGTAAAGATACAGAAGAACCAAAGGACAAGCAGTAAAAACTAAATCAGAAGCAGACCAGACATAACAGCCTGGCAGAGCGGCAACATAACCACACACACACACGCACATGCACACACACACACACACACACACACACGGGGTCTGGCAGACCTAGAAACATCTATCCCTCCATTTTTATACGAACTTATCTTGTCAGGGTCGTAGAAATAGTGTCATAAAAGTAAAACCGCACCAATTAAGTCTCCATTAAAAATATGCCCAATAAACACTGATGTGAACTACAAGGGTAAAGAATAATTTTCTTCTTTCCTTTGACTATTACAGAACACTGACGTTATTTCTTTATAGTCGGATGAATTAGTCTGTTTCCTTTCAAGCAGATACAGAGTGTTCAGCCTCTGTGTCTCTGTGCCGGTGCCCCTGATGCCAGTTTATATCCGACTGACAGCTGAAAAGAGTCTTTCCACACCACCGCTTGTCACAGGTGGGGTGATGAGGGCCTTAGGTGACCATTCATCTTGGGAACGATCTAATTGGGGCAAGTGTCGAGTGCTTCAACAAGAGATGGAAAGTCCCTCTTCTTTGTGACCTTTCTCTTAAACTGCTGTACAAACACTGTATGTTATGTCCTCCACAGAGATGGGAAAGTTGCGCTGGCAGTCCGTATTAGGGCTGAATTAGCAGCTGAGGGGAAAACAGTGCATGAACAGGTATTTCTAAAGGTGCCGGCTGAACTTGAACTATCTTCATTCTGCTTTTCATGTTGTTGTTTTGTGGCAAACCTCTGCAAAGTGCTTTGTTTCTCCTTTATTGAACATTGAGCTTCACTGCAAACAGCCAGATAGTGAGAGAGGAGGGTCACGGGCGGGTAAACAGTTGATAATTTAGAAAAAAGAAGAATGGGAATGGAAAAAAGAAGCACATGATTAAATAAAATCACTGCATGTTCCAGCTGGTGTGTAGCAGGATGGGTCTGCATGAGGATACAGACCTTAATTCCAAATTTATTTTATCAGCATTTGACATTTATCTATGATTGATTCGGGCAAAAAATAAGACTCATGATTCGCTTGCAGGCGAAGGCCTGCTTTAATGACTAATAAGATCTGATCAGTATGGCACAACATTTGATGCTCTAACCCGTCTAAAACATCTGGGTGCTTATAATATTCATATAAGTATGCTATCCAGTCAGTTTTCATCTTATATTTTGAAGGTTTTTCAGCGATGGTTTGTACTACATGATGAAATCCAGCAGATCTGCAAAAAAAAACAATAAACCTTCATAAAGAGTGGTATTTGGTTTGGTTGTGTCAGAGCGCTGTTAAACATTTGGAGGCTCTAGCTGTTGTTATTGTTGTCGTACTGGATTACACTGTCGGGTTTTTCTGCTTTTTGTGTCAACCCCTGTGCCTGAGCACAAAGAGTAAGAATGAATCTCAATGCTTATTGCTCAATTGCAAAACGCACAATTTTGATACAGGACAACCACTAAGCTCCTATGATACTGGAGAAGCAGTTAGCAGTATCTACAGAGCATTTATGAATTTAAAAATGACCTCTGTCATTTGTGTTGTGCAGCATTCCTGTATGTTTTTTCCACACCGACTCAATAGTCAGTTTTTAGAGGCCATTCGTGGCTGGATTATATTATGCTATTTAAACTGAAAAGTGGAGCTGGAGGTGAGCGTAAGTATGTGTGTGTTTGTGTGAATACATTATGCCCTTTGTTCCAGGGGGAAAAAAAAGGAAAAAAAGATGACAGATGTTGGGAATGCGTGTGTGAAGTTAGAGTCTCTGGGTGTCTCCGGTGTTGAATGTACCAGCTTGAATGTCTTTTTCTTTACTGTCAGTGAGTCACTCTCCATGTGGGAGACTTGGTCCCTGTGTTGGAGCTGTCTGAAAACTCTGCACGACCAAAGATGCCAGAAAGAAGTGCAAGCAGAAGTGCAGTTCTTAGAAGCTGCCTTACAGGGTAATGCAGTTTGACTTTCAGCTTGACTTCCACTCATCAGCTGGTCCGCGCGCGGCTTAAACCCGTGTTCCGACTGACAACAGCGCTGTGTCAGAAAAAACAAAATGCCCTCATTTATTTCAACAAACCTACTCACTGACAGGGTGGATAAAGAGCAAAGGTTTTGCCACGACGCAATGCCAAAATATCTGACAAAGCGCTGTTCGCAAATCAAATCTGAATCAAACATTTCAGGAGACTGATGCAACTATACCAGTTGTTGTCAGTCGACCTACAGAAATAACCCTTAAATCGATATATATTCCTTTGGCCAGTGTGTAAAAACTTCACAGTTTTAAATGACCATTTGAAAACAATGTGACAATGTACAAGGCTCACCCAATAGTTTTATAGTGACTTTCAACCAGCAGCTTTCAGGCACAGCAGGCAGCTGAGTTTGGTGAACGAGCTCTAAAAAGTCATTGTACACTACCTACTCAGCAACAAGCATCAGGCAGACTTAACAACCAGCTAATGAACATAGTGGAGAATTTAGCAGCTTGGCTGGAGGAGTCCAAAATCAGAGCTAAAACAGAGAGAATATTGGACCTTGACTTGACAGGCAGCCAGAAAATGACTCCACGGTAATATCTCTTCATAACTACTGGACGTGTAAATAAGCAGCTGTGGAAAAATCTGCTAGAGCCGGTTTAAATAAACTGACACCACTACCACAGCTTACATATCAACTGAAAATGACAAATACATCACTTCAACAATGCAATGTCAGACTGAATGAAGTGATTCACAACACTGAAATTCAGTCTGATTATTAGACAATTAAATCATCTAGCAGAGTTATTAAATCTCACAGTGTGAATTGAAATGTTTTAGCATCTGATACGCCTGCAAACACATGGACGTTTTACTCAAACTGGATCTTCTTGCTTGTACTTCACCTTCTTGTACGTGGCTGTGGCAATAGGCCAACACCAACGCAGCCCCTTGCATGTTTTTAACACAATGTTATTTTCGGTCTGAACACAGCCCAAAGGAAAATGAACTGAAGTCACAGCCAGTACATGTATTATTATTATTATTAGTATTGTTATTTGTAGAATGGCGTGCTTCATGTTTTCATGCCACTGTGCGTCTTGAAGGCCTGACCTGCCTGTCCTTAGCATCACCTCTTAAATTATTAATTTGATCATAAAAAATCATGACCTCTGGTGAAATGTGCATTATTAGTCTGCAATACGGACCCGGACAGCTTCTAGCTTCCTCTTCCGTCTATCAGTCAAATCCATCAGACATTTTTCCATCCTTTCGTCCTTCATGACCAACATAATAAGGATATTTCCTCTGGGGCCCTGTTCATTGGATATTGTATATTTGGCTTGTATTTAATTAAATACTGTGGCCCTGGTGTCACGGCTGCAGGGATGTCAATCATGATACCCCATTGCATAAGGCATGGCCAGACTATTAACGTTCTGGTTATGTGTGAGGCCCACACGCCTCAGAGAGTTTCTGACTCAATCAGCTCATGCAGGTACATCTCTGTGGCCCCACTTGCTCGGTTTACATCTATCTGAGATTGGTTCTGCACAATCTGATTCTGTTTCCTCCCTGCCATTCATTGCACACAGCTTCTGCATACACAGATGGCTCTGCATTCAGAATGAGGTGTAGCACAGAGAGCACGGTTATTTAGGTTTTTGGTCACAGTTTGTCTGATTGATTAACCGTTTCTTTCTCTGTGCATCTGTGTCATCTGTCTGACTCCTTCCCCTCTATCTCCCCCAACCTCTGCCTCATTTTCTGCCAGTGGTAATAAAAGACTGTGCTTTATGTGATTTCTTCTTGTGTCAGTACTGGCGCTCTGCACTCTGTGTCAGTCTGCTCATTTTCCTCCACATTCTGTATCACTGGAGGAAACTGCTTAAAAAAGCTCTGTTTAGCAGATGCAGCTCTGCACAGACTTCAATCTTTCATGCAGAAATGTAACCGGAGAAGAAAGCAAATATTTACGATGGATACAGCAACTGTCTTTCTTTATATAGACAAAGGCAACCACCACTCCTCGCTGAGGACTAAATATACAAAATGTTAATCCACCCACAGAGCTTCTTTTATGGTAACCTGACATGCAGCAAGTGGTCGGTGGCATTTACTTCCTGACTCCGAAAGAGAGAGGACAGGTTGGAGTGCACAATTAAAACAGCTCTTTCGGAAGAAATGTACAACATTCTGAATGAAAATGAATTGCATGAAAATGTCAAAGACAGAGAGAGAGAGAGAGAGAGAGAACCATCAATTTTTTCCATCCAATTAAGCAGGACTTTAAATCCATCAGCACACTTGAATCAGGCAGGGTGCTTCTGAACATTAAACATGCTTCACATACATTTATGCAAGATCCAAAGCCTGGTCTCAACTGCCAGTTTCAAGGGTTCTTCCATACAGCATTATGTCAGCTTGTAAATCGTGGTCCTATTCAGGGTAAAATAGACAATAAAGCAGTGTATGCTTAAGGACGTCGCTACCTTGTGATTGACAAGTCATTCTCAGTGAGTCCATCCAATGCAACACACGGATCTCACAAAACTAACTATAACTATAATATTTCTACCGGAAAAATATGAATTGGTATTGTCGATTTCTCACTACAAATGTGAGCAGAAACATATTTTATTGCACTGTATAGCTAAAGATTTATGACTAGGTAGGTCGCCATTTTTTCAAATTGAGTCTGTGATGTCCACACAGATTTCTGAAGAGCCGTTTACAAGTTAAGACTGTTGTAACTCTGGCCACCGGCATGTTAGTACTGTAGTCCTGCATCTTCCACTGCCAGGCTAAAAGATCGACAAAGACATGGATCATCAGCAGACCTGAGGTGGGCTTAACGAAGCCTGGGTGCTCAACCTAGCCAGCCTCGAGTGGCCGCTCAAGGAACTGTAGTTTTCAGCACTTCTGCATTCGCTTCACAGCTATGGGGGTTGCCGCTTGGTCAAAACCAAACGCAGCCCAACTCACGATATGTATTCAGTCGCTGCTAAAGGAAAACTGCTGCAACAACGTTTGTATTCTGCAAAGTTTCCTCGCTGACATTTTACAAGTGACGCACTTCCAGGGAGTTTATCTACACGTACAAAACACCAAGAACCAGAATATTTGCATAATGAATTATTTTGCGTTTCAAATTCAATTTGGAAAGTAAACATCTCATTTAGACAAGACACCCCTGAGATCATAAAATATTACAGAAGCAATTCGTGCATATGACAGCACGTCCTGATTTCAAGGTCTTTCAACACGCTTTACAGTGTTGTAAAACAGTAAGAAAGCATTACATTTCTCTTATAACTATCACCAGCTGTGAATTCATGCAGTATTCATTCACAGCCCTTCAACAATATGAAAGGTTGCTTTTTTTCCTACAGTATTGTGCACAGTGGGGGAGTTTAGCCTGAGCTAAGTGGAGAGCTCACTTTGTTGCCCCTGATGGTTCAAAAAGGCACGTCTGGGCACATGCATCCTTTGCTCCATGAGTACTATCAAAGGAATAAGGTGCAAATTACACCCCTGCATAATAATGTAATGTAGTTAGTCTGCTGGAGTGTCTAAGCTCCTTTGGGAAAGATAAAACAGGGCAAGTGCTTTCCACCTGCCAGCCTGCTTGGTTAAATATTGATGTCCTCGGAGCTCTTTCAGACCATTGTTTTGGCTGAATGTATTGTTGCTATAGTCGGGTTACACTGCCATGGCCGCAGCTTTGTAAACAGGCTATCCCTGGTGTGTCGGCTAACCTGTGTTACGGTGTCAGTCAGTCTAATCAGATACTGCAGCCTTTTTTGTTCACCATCACGCTGAGCCAACAGCTGATGGAGCCTGTTGTTTGATTGCCGAGGCTTTAATGCACTTGTCAATCACAAAACCTGTAGGTGTGCGCAAGCGGATGTCGAGCTGCCTATTTTGTTCTGTTGATTTTCCTCAGCCTTTATCCTGCGTCTGGAAAGATGTTTTTAAATTTTCCCTTTCGCACTCCACAGTTTCCTGGGTGACAAGACTAAGGTCAGAATTCACTTTTTCATGTGATCAATCAAATCCTTGGTTCAAGGAAACCAATTGCCCCAAAAGTGCTGCCCATCTGGCAAAACTACTCAGGGAATTGTCTGCATTCAGTCAGGGTGCCACCAGAGATGGAGGTCTGCACAATGGTTGCCATTTATAAATCTTAATTTCCCAGTTTGATGTTTCCCATCAAGACATTTTTGTCTGGAGGGAGTTTTTCCCAAAGTGGCCATTTTCTTAAGTTTCAATTGATGAAACATCTTTTCTACTCCATCATTCCAGCTGAGGCAAGCTGAAAAGAAACAGATTGTATAACTCTGCTGTGGACATCTTCAACTTCCCACTCAATAGCACTCGAGAAGTAGCAGCGAGTGGTCGATGATTTCCTGTGAGCTTGTTGTAAAAAAAAAAAAAAACACACACGCACGCACCCCCTCACCCGAGTCTGGCCTTTTGTTCTGTGAATCTGGAGGGGAGTGAATAAAGCTTGTTCACTTTGAATGATGAGGTCATTAGCAGAGATAATAGGACTTTGCTGTAATGGTCTTGAAACTGGGATAACACATCACATTTTAAAAAGCTGATCTGTACAACCATAAGTCACGGCCCTCATTTTCTTGGTCAGATCTCTTCCATCGCTACTGTAATTTTCATACAGGGACTAAATTTAACACCCTCACTGCAACACCCGTCCGAACGCCGCAGTCTGTGACAGGGTAAATAATTTTTTTTGCTCCCTGACGAAATATCTGACACTCAAATTATTTCTGCGTTGAGATAATGGCAAGGTTGGTCATGCATACTGCAAGCTGTGATGTGTCAATGGAAATGGGGGTCTACTCCCTCTATCTCACTGTGTGTGTGTGTGTTGGGGGTTTGAAAACAGGGATGCAGCGTAAATAGTTCATCGGTCTCGTGTGTGTAAATCTGAAAGGTGTGATGGCAGAGATCATCACGAAATGAGACAGACGTGAAAGTGACAAGGTCGCTCGCTGAAAAAGCCACAATTTAAATGAATAAATAAAGAACTAAGAGAGCTGTTCAGTCATATGTGAAGGTGTGTGTAGACAGGCTGGCTGCATATCTTTATTACGTGTGTAGCACACATATTGCCTGGGGAAACATCATGGTTTGGGTTTAAATAACCATTAACGCTGAAGTTCATTCCAGAATAATTCATTCATTATTATTTATAATAATATTATGATAGTAATAGTGTTATGTTACCTTATCTTACGTTAAGTTACGTTACGTTAACTTATGTTACGTTACAGTGTATGTTACGTTAAGTTATGTTACCTTATCTTACGTTAAGTTACGTTACGTTAACTTATGTTACGTTAAGTTATATTACGTTACAGTGTATGTTACGTGAAGTTATGTTACCTTATCTTACGTTACGCTACGTTACGTTACGTTACGTTACGTTACGTTAAGTTACGTTACGTTACGTTATGTTACGGTATCTAATAACGACACTGCATACTTAAGCTTAAACACCATCATGTTAAGTGTTGGAAAATGTGGGCCTGTCATAAAAAAAAAAATAGAAAGATACGTTGTCATTTGTCATGTTTTCTTTTTCCCTTTAACTAATGGTCCCCAATGTGAAGAATGACTACATGTTTGAACTTTTGTACGGGTCACTCTAAAATTATCTCACCTCTTGTTCAATATAGACAAACACGCGTGAATCTCTGGAAGTGAAGGCCAAAAAAAACTCTCTGGGATTAACACACAATCGATCTTTACAAGAAGAGAAAAATACAAGACAGTGAACTCACCTTTACCCTTCACGCTCTCCTTTATACCTCATGGCAAAGCTCAATGACACCACAACCTGGAGTTCTGAAGTGTAAATGGGAAGGATGTTATTTTTATGCTGAGCACATACCCATCCTATTGTAGATGAGAGGTGAGATTTCCAACTGCCAATTACTTCAGGCTGCCGGGAGGTCAAGCATAGAGGCCAGGATCAGCCAGCTCAGCCAGCTCAGTGTGCACACATGACGTCTGGGAGCTGATCTTCACACCCAAGGAGAGGGGCTCTGAATCGCCGGACTGTGATCTTCTTCACACTGGCTTGTTCATTTCAGACCGAAAAATACTTTCAAAACTCTAATTCAATACTTTCAGAGAAGCCTTTATAGTTTTGATCACCTCTGTGTTTGAAACATATGAACCGGCTGCACAGCAGGTATTTCGATTTGTCATAGCAGGAAACTCGCAGGTGTATCAACGACGCTGCATTCAACCTGATATTGAGTTTGCTGGTTCACTGTCACTGTTACCGGGACTTAATACAACTCAACCATTGTCACTATTTTTAAGTCCATCTGCGTTTTTTTTTTCCCAGCTTTTCTCTGCAACCCATCCATTTGGGTATTTGCATTTTTTACTTTGCAATTTATAAACTCAGCAGGTTCACACAGGGGTTAAGATCACCGATTATTGCAAATCATGCAGGGAGTCCAAGCAATACTAATGCGGTGAAAATCATCTGCTTGAAGGGAGTGTGCGCTCTGAGCAGTGGGAAGGTGTCCAATTCACCTCTGAACAGTGAAATCTTCCACATATTATATAACACACAGGCCAATACAGATTACCAATGTGTGATTTATGAGACATAAAGGTAAGGCTTATGGCATTTATGCTACATTGCTCATGAACCTTATCTTTTCTATGGCTGTGGCTGAGCGAATGACCTTCTCAATGGTGTTTTCATTGAGAGAGCTCTGCAGTGAGTCCAACAGCAGAGGATACTTCAGTTTGTAAATCAACAATATTAGAAGCAAGCGATATAAAGGAGTCTAAGGCGATATAACAAACAAGGGAGAGAAGACTAGGAAACAAAATGAGGTAACTCATGAAGTATTTTACTTGGATACAGTGGGATTATGTAAGGAAGTATTTATAACTACGAGAGAGGAGATCAGTTAGCTAGCCTAGAGTGTATCGCTCCGACTTTTCAACGCATAATCAAAGAAATGATGCGACTCTGCTCTTTTGACTAGCGAGAAGGTCATCTCGCCACCCGAGACCATCAGGGCTAAGAGTCCAGGTGATGACAAAGCTGTGCCCGTGAACTGAGCCAAGTGCCCGCGTTGTGGCAAAAAGCAGAGCACAGCCTTTCAGAAAGGGCAGGGCATGCCCTTGAGGTATGTGGATTCAGCTCCAGATGTAATGCGTTGGCTCTGTGATTACACTGTGCTTCGTTGTAGCACCCCGAGGGCATGTTCACACCAGTCATGTCTGCAGTAGTTCACTCATACTGTGGAGCATTTAATTTTTCTCATTTAGATCATTTGGACAGGTGAGAAAAATGTCATTTGAACTTGGGCACAGAACAAATAACCACCTGCCTCAAATTTGCTTGGCACGTTATCCAAGCTAAGGAGCAAAAACCGGATCTGAACAGGACACTCGCCTATTTTATCTAAGAAATGAAATAATACAGATTAAAGTAAGAAAAACAAGAGGCAGAGCTGACAAAACAGAACCCGTTCTTCGTTTTTTTGAGTATTTTCTAGCTGGAGTTGTGCAGTAATCAGTGTCCAGAGAGAGAGGCGTAACTAACAACAAAAAGGTGAACAGCTCTATCTAGTTTAGTAACAGACCAGCAGACCTGGTTCATCAGGCCCATTCATCTTGTCATTTCTATTGGTCATCCTGGGCTGTATGATAGATGAGGTGACAGAGACACAACAGGACTTACATCCTACCATTAATCACCAGGCTGGTATTTACACACCGGGAGAGCTGTTAACAAAGAGAGAGGAGGGTGGAGGGTGGGTTAGGTAACAAGATTGTGCTGCTGAATGTGCCTTTCATACGTACGTTGGTGAATGTTAATTTGTAATTATTGAATATTGCAGAAACGACGGAGAGGCACACACACACACACACACACACACACACGCTGGCTCTGACACTTGAATCCCACTAACAGACCACAGGGAAACACAGATGAAAAGGACTGAAAAGTCTCAATATCTCCTCTTAACAGAGCTTCAATGTGAGCTGCACAGCTCCTCCTGGCACTCTTAATGTTATTATATCACTGTTGACTTCATCTCGCTACAAATAAGATGCAGAGGGTATTTCAATTACTGGACATCTGCTGTGGTTTATTATACTCTGTAGACCATGACAAAAATACATACATTTACACTGTCAGAACTGTTTGACAATTTTATTTTTGTAAGTAAATGACAGTTGCCATTTGGGGATTTCTTCATGGATCCAAATATTATCCAAGAGCCTCAGGCCAAATTTCTTTAAATGTCAATGAATAAATGTCAGTGTGTGTGTGTGTGTGTGTGTGTGACTGTGGACTATCCAGATAGAAGTTTGGGGATAATATAGGCATATGTTTATCTTTGTACACCATAAGCATATACATAATTTAACTCACACACTATATCCTTAAGACATACGTGCCGCCCTCTCAGAAAAACATTACTCCAGACCACTAAGAGTAGTTAAAAGTCCAGTCCAGATCAAAGACAAAGCCAAACGAAATGATGACGAGATGTTAAACAGTCGCTCTTCGTCTGTGGCTACTTTTGTAGAGAACAGATGAAGGAAGGATTAAGGATAATCTATATTTAAAAGATGGTTAGGTCTTTAGCTTCCAGAATGAGAGCCTGCAGTCTCAGTGATCATTAAAGTCAGTGTGAGTGGCTGATCAATGCTCGCCCAGTGTGACTGACAGATAACCAATTACACTGTTATTAAAACTTGAATGTGCAGTCATGTGGCGGGTGTCATCACATTGACACGTTGGCTTAAGAGCGTATAACTAGATGTTATGTTCATAGTAAACTGGGAGCTTCAGACTAACTGTTTCACTGCTTCTTGCTCAGAGGAGTTATTCTTAGCCACCGACTGTAGTTTAAACATGATCTCCGGCTCTGCAGGGTCTTTTTTTTGTCCAGATTGAGCCACTTGAAAGTGGCCTCTCAAAAACGTATCACACTCTGAAGCTATGAATCCCTGAATCTATTTTTTTTTCTTCCTTTAACCTGCCTATGTTCATTTGTAGTCCAGACACTACTTTGGCAAAGGCACATGCATGCAGCCAGCTCTGCTCCATTTTTGCAGTATTTTTCTGTTTTTTAACTTACTGCATATACAAAACTCTGTAAATAAGTAAAAATAGTAAAGTACTGATGGCAAACAGAAGCAATGCGATATAATTTATACAGTATTTCTTTCTGCTTTCTCGAATTGCATACAAATGTATGCAAAATGACAATAATGATCTGCAGCGAACAGTCCCTGCAGAACCATTAGTATCAGTATCGTCACTTTCTTGAAGGCGTTTGATGGAAAGAAGCAGAACCTTGACTGAAAATCTCAGCAAATTTATAGTAGACTGTTTGTTGTAAAATAAAATATAACAATGAAAATTTAGAGGACACTTCACCTCAGTCAGTCTCACAAACTATTCAAGATTCATGAGTTAATCATACAGTGAGAAACATCTGGTCTCCCTCCTGGACAGCAGGTTAGAAGGAAAGTCTGGCCACAAAATTGATGGCAGATTCCCAAGCAGGGGGCTAATTAAAGGAGGTGACATTCAACCAACAATAGACAGGATGGACTATGGCAGTCGTGTTGATGACTATCATCTCTGAATCAAAGTTCACAGGTGTCAATGATTTGAGTTAGGAACTCATAATAGCCGCGCAGCAGGTAAAATGAATCTAATATAGAAGATGGAATCCAATGTGCACCATTATTTCTCTATCAGTCACTGTCATGACAGAATGAACGAGGTGAACAGCTGAGAGTTAATAATAACTCGTCGTCTATGTGTAAGACATCCATGTTTTTCATTGTCATTCGGTTGCTCAGTTTTCTTCATTCTGTTTCATTACTATTCAGGAGGACTCTGAATAAACATGTTGGGAAGTCTCTAACCTTCTGCAGTCAAGTGTCCTTGACTGAATGACAACTATCAGTATGTGCACCCAACTACATTGTATCAAGATCAGGGTCTGTGTCCCCTCATCCCCCACCACCATGCAACGGCCCAATCAAAATCAAGACAACTGCCCCCCCAACCAGCGCTTGCTGAATTAACAATTAATACGTCTTGTTTGCAATTTACCCATTAATGTTCGAAGAGTGAGTGAAACTTGCAAAAAAATACAATTCTGGACTGTAGCGTGTCTTTTCTTATGATATAGATTTTTATTTGCGATAGAGATCAGAATGTTATTCTTGGAAATGACTTGATGATTTTTAACGCAAATTTGCAATCAGGCACTAATTGCAGTACATTCTTTGCCCCCATGACTGGGTGTCTTGCAACAATCGCAACAGCTGCTACAATAACTTTGTGTTTTTTTCAGAGAACATGTCCCTTTCGCCTCACAGTATCTCTCTCTTTGCCTTTAGAGAGGCAAGCCTCACATTTTGAAAACATCGACATGAAGACAATCTGAATTGTACTGATGTGGGATACAAGCAATAAATATTCAATATCGTGTTAATCTCGTCTGCAAACTTGACTGTGTTGCACTTGAGACTTCTGTCTCCATGCTATCAGTCCTATCGCATTAATTGGACACTAAAGTAATTTGTTTGCTTTGCAGATTTGTCCCTAGGATATGGAATATCTATATATTTCATTATTATGGTCTGAAATCAATATGTCATGTTATGTACTGGAGAAAATTTGAGTTCCAGTTCACCAGCAAAAGTGAATCAATTGTTCTTTGGCCTAAGGCCTAAATGTCTACAATATTTCATAAGAGTCCCATAATTTCATCAGGGTCAAAACATCAGAAACACAAACCTCTGTAGCAGAGTTGATGAAATTACATCCACCAAAGATTTTTAAAAATACACTTTTTACAATGTAATGACTAAAGAACAATCAGTTTGGTCCGATACATCATGAAGAAAGTAACAACCAACGATTACGATGACGAAATTCACCAAGCAAATCAAATCTAATTCCAAACAAACATTTACAACAATGAATGGTCGAGAAATTAAAAAAAAGTCGCCCCTGCTAGAGCAGTAATTAAAGGCCATCAGCTGGACTTTAAAGGTAATGAACACAGGCAGGATGTAAGCAGTACAGTTTAACCAAATCATGTGCTCATCATCAATCTGCTTGGTCTCACAGATAATTTGTTATGGTGCACTCCACTCCTGGTTTTTATTAGGTTTTGTCCTTAAAACAGTAATTATTGTCAGTGATCAATAATAACGTATAATTACTGTTTACCTTGATTCGATTGGCTTCTTCTGGAGTGTAAATAAACCCTCTCATTGTCTTAACCACACCCTTGACCTTGTTCTCTCATATGGCATTGCAGTTAACATCATTATTAACATTACTTAATAACATTTGAATTCATGTTACTGGACTACAAGCCCTTGCAGCAGAGGTCTATCTGATAGTGGCGTGGCTAAATTTAAGGAATTGATTGCATCCGTAATGAATTCAATGCCAAGTCTCAGTATAACAGAGGACTTGTATGATCCCTTTAGCCCCTCCCGCCCCCCAAACAGATAATCTTGTTGATCGTGCTGCAGGCTCACCGCGAACGCCACTTGACTATATTGCCCCTCTGAAAAAAGCAGATAATTAAACAGACGTGCCA
The DNA here is from genome assembly GCA_023373845.1 of Nibea coibor. Lineage (NCBI taxonomy): Eukaryota > Metazoa > Chordata > Actinopteri > Sciaenidae > Nibea > Nibea coibor. Next base: position 10,529,195 of record CM041739.1, on the reverse strand, counting down.
AGGAAATTTGAAAGCAAATGGCGTTCCACCAAACAGGAAGAATCTCATTCAGTCTGGCAAGATAGATAAAATATACAGGAAGGCTCTCCTTAATGCCAGAGCGGCAGGAAATAAAGAAAATAAGAAGAGCCCCGGGTTTCTTTTCAGCACTGTAGCCAGGCTGACAGAGAGCCGCAGCTCCAGTGAGCTATGCATTCCTATATAGGCCTCAGTATTAGTGACTTCATGAGCTTCTTTAATGATAAAATTACAACTATTAGAGACAAAATTAACCACCTCCTCCTGTCAACCTTGATATATATTTAGACCGTGTTTCTACCACCAACCTTCAACTTACTTCTGACTTCAATGATCTCTTCTCGTCTAAGCCATCATCTTAGACCCCATCCCACCTAGGCTTGTCAAAGAAGGTTGACCTTTAGTTAAAAGTCAGTCCCATTCATATTCTGTGATGGCATACCTGAGATCTATCATGTGTTTAAGCTAACTTACAGCTTGTTATTTTACTGTTGACCTACGACTTAATTCAGAGGGCGATCTTGCACTGATTTATCATCGTGGACACGAACTCAGCGGTGAAACGGCAATACAAGCGAGATCTGTGTTTTGACAGACTGTCAAGCTCAATAAATGAGTGAGGACTCAAATGCACAACTCAAAAGACAGATCAGTGTTGAAAGGGCAGAGTCAAAGGCAGGCTGGGGTTAGTAACGAGCAAACGAACAAAACAGTGCAGGGGCTATGAAACAGGAGAAAAGACCGGGGAGCAGGCAGATTGGTTAAAAGGCTGGAATGCTAATGGTCCTTTCACGGTATGCAATTTGCAGTGTGCTGTGCTTTGTTCGACACAGCAAAAAACACTGTGGTGCCGGACAAGCCATTGACAATAATGGGTTTTTAGAACACAGAGCTACCATTGTGTTTGAAAAGACAATAAGGCAGGGAGGCACAGTGGATCTGGAGGGGAATAAGCGGACCTGGACCCAGTTATATATTCTGCAGGATTAATGAAGGGATGGGGATCAGGTGAGGGCGTCCGGTGATCAGGGAGAACACGGTTGTTGTGGGGCAGGTAAGAGAAGAAGGCCCTGGGTTGAGAGGAAGGTACAGTAGCAGCAAGGTAGGGAACAGTGGGGATGTCATGAATTTATTAGATCCCACAGACAGATTGTGGGATTTATCAGAGGAGCCCACAATATGTTTGCTGTGTCTTTGCCCTACATTTTTACAACAACCAGCTTGTGTTGTATTTGTTTTTGGATTACTTTCTTTCACCACAACACACAAAATCTGCTCTCTAACATGGAGGGCCAGACGTCCATAGGGGCCACAACTTTGGCTTATTCTCAGTTATTACAGGGTACTGACTAATTTATCTGCAGATCTCTGGTATCAGTTGAGGTGAGAACAGTCGGAGGGCGAAACAGAAGACCGGGCACTTCAAAGTAATGCATTCATCGGATAACTGCATAAGGCTCAGGCAGCACCGTCTCACCATGAAATGCCAGACTTGTCTGTAGGAATTAAAATCAAAAGTCGAACCACCAACTAAACCCACACACACACTTGTACCTCCAACTCCTTCTGTAGATATACCTTTTTTTCTGACAAAGGGGATTCTAGACATGGTCTGACTTTGATTTCTCTGATTCAAGAAGAGACCTGTCAGTCTTTGAGCGCTCTGAATTCTGACCCATTCTTCTGTCACTGAGTTCATTGAATGGCTTTGCCTTGAAAGCGACTCTCCCCACTCCGCTCTCGTCTCCCCGCATCCGTCACTGCCACAGCGGACAGCACATGGTTGACATCAAAGACAGAGGGTCACATCAGAGACGTAGTGCCCTAGAGACCAGACATACTGCATGAACTTCACTGCATTCCTCAAACTTCTGCTAAACCCATCAGTGTGTTTAAGAGGAGTTGTGAAAAAAGACGTTTTGTTTCATTGAATTTTTCCATTACAGATGAAAGACGACAACTTCATGGATATCGTCTGTTTCTCTTCCCCCTCCTCTCTCCCTGTTTGTCTTCATCTGTCTCCATTTCTATATCATTGTCTCTATATCTTCCCACCTTTCACTCTCTCTCTCTCTCTCTGTGTCTTTGCTACAAAATCAATAATTTCTAATAGATTCAGGACATGATTGAGTACAGGCGTCAGTTTTCCACAGGCTAGAAAAGAAGGATATTAATCACTGAGAATGTCTTTTTATTATTTTGCACTGGAGCCTCTGGCACAGGCTAAATGAGGTGAGTATTTGTTTGTTTATGAGTCAAAATCAGTATAAAATCATGACATAAGCCCCATCGGTGAAATATTACATTACACAAGACGCTGTCGACCTTTATTTGTGCAACTGAAACACTTCAATCTAAACAGAGAGAGGTTGTGGGATTTTTATATCAGCCTAGTACAACCTTGACTCCAAAAAAGTTGGCTAAAATTGTGTATAAAAGCAGTATGAAAAGATTTGCAAATCCACATTTCAAATTGTTTTTGGACATCATGGGCATCGTGCCCTCCAGGCTCACTCCAGGCTGTAACTTTAAGTGGACAATAACATAACTCCTCTTGCCACCAAGAGGCCGGAAGCTTTCTGAATACACAGAGGTGACAAATTAAAGGAAGAACCTGAGCGGAAGAGTAAATAAACATTATAAATGCAAGTATCAAATATGAAATCTGCTGAATATGCTGAGACAGAGCTTTGCGTCGCCATCACCACAACACCAAATAATATACTGGGGGGGAAAAAACAGCGTTCAATCCTCCTGTTCTGTTCCAGAAATCTATGCCAAGGTACACTGGAGTTGCTCTGGAGGCTTGTGTTGGCAGACACCTTCTAAGGCACTTCAGATCATTTTTTAATTTGTCATCCCCCACACTGTGGCAAAGGTAGACAAAATCAAACAAAAAAACAATCAAATCGATGTTCAGTTCAGTAAACTCAGTTCCACTCCGACATTCAATAGCTCATTTTGAAAGTCCTGAAATTATTTATTTGGACAGGTGGGTTTTATGAAAGAATGTGACTGAGTTGTTCTGTGTTCCCATTTTTTATATCCTGAGTCTTATTTATAGAAAGAGGGGACTCTCAGACACAGATGAAACAATCATGAAGATTTATATTATGACCTCTAGTTTTATTTTTACTTCATTTTTTATCCATTTCAACATCCAGTGATGCAACACAGGAGCTGTAGATGAGTTCTCCTTTTGTAAACAGGCTTTATAATTCAAATAACTGGATATTTACAGACACGATTGTTCATTTTTTGTACTGCTGATGTGCAGCTCTCCAACTGTCCAATCATAACAACGTGTAAGTGATTTTTTTGTGAGTGTGTGAATTTTATTTCTTGAAATAGTGTCACCTACTTTGCAACTGAACGTTTATGAATCCTAATATTGTTAGCCTAATTATGTTGTCATGTTATACCTCTAAAACAGTACTAAAAACATCAGTTTAGTAACAATTAAGGTCCTAAAAAAGTCTTAAATACCCCGTTTTATAAACCCCCCACATGCTTCTACTGTGCCTCTCTCAACCAACACTTATTGCACAAGGTTTCACTCCCAAAACAGCTCTTCCTGCCTTTTAAGTAACCCACAGCACCGAACACGAGCAGATATTGTCACTGCGAAGGGATATTTTGTCGACAGTGACACCAGGGATCTCATTTTAAAACCAGCCAGCCACAGAAACCAAAAAGTCAGCCAGAGACATTCCCCTCTGGGATTAAGGATTCAGAGTCTCACTCAAGGACCCAGCAGCAGCTTGAGCCTGGATCCTTTGATTAAACAACAGTCGCTTGCTGCTCCTGTTGCCACCCAGCTGATGCTTTGAAAGGTACATTGTGATCCTGTAAGAACTGCAACAAGGGTAAGGCAACCAAAATCGAGGCAAACACGTGTGTCAACTTGCAATGTGCTGAAATAGAGATGTAGTAGTGCAAATACATCAGACCGAAGGCACATCAGCCTGCTTCCTCAGAAAATTGGCATCACGCTTGGCCAGACCACATGGCAGATGCGAAGTCAGAGGATACTAACTGGCTCCTGCCAACAGTGGCCATTATCTGCTGGGCGTGCATGCAGGGCACAAGGTTAAACTAACAGCCCAGCTTGTCTCAGATCAAGCCTTACTGACTAAAGACGCCAACACACACAAACACAGACACCTGACACAGCAATACAGCGTACTGTTTGTGTACATGTCCAGGCAGAAAGCTTGATTTTGATTTTGGTGATGCTCTGCATCAAAGTCAAAGGCGGAGAATCATGCAAATGATATGCATGTATGGTCTAGGCCTGTGTGTGCGAGGGCAGAGACACAGAGAAAGACAGAAGAGAGAGAGAGAGAGCGAGTGAGTTGCTGCTTGCATGTAAACAACTCTATTAGCAAGCTGTCCTTGGATGATCGAGAGAGCCGCGGCCTCCATGGGATGTCTTTCTCCAGTGTTCTGCCTAACCACCTTCCCCTTTTCTTTTACTTCCCATTCGGGCAGCACAAGATGGCACATAATGGAATACTTAACAGACTGTGAGAGCCTTTATTGTTTTCCCTGTCACCTCTCATGCATCTACCACCAGTCACTGCACAGTTCAGGCAAAGACGTCTAGCGGTGATAGTGTCGCTATCCCTCTGTTCAGATGTCCGTTTGACATTTCGCATTTCCCCTACGTTATTTTAATATTCAGTCCCCCACCTCATAATCCCATTACTGTCAAAAAGCCGTCTTTGTGTCCCTCAGTGTCTCATGTTCTCATTTTTCTCTTTGACAATGAGCCGGCAGTGAAATGAGACTCATTCCGAGCTCAGGAGAGAAGGTTCAAGATGATGCGTGGTGGGAGGAAACACGAAGAAGGGCAGAGAAACACATCGGACAAAAGAAGGAAAGAGGAACGGGGCAGTGCAGGAGGGAGAACAAGGAGAGAGATGAGGGTTTTTTGATTTGAAAGAGGAAAATAGAAGCAAGCAGAAGGTTGAAAAATGTGAAATATAATTTAGAGGAAAATTCATGAATAAGAGGAGAAAGGAGCAGACAGGAAGGGCTCAGGTGTTTCTAGTCAGGCGAGGGGATAAATACGTGTCTGTGCTCATTTATTATCTACTTTTCTCTTTCAGTGAAGCCACTCATTTCTCTTCAATTGTGAAGGTTTATGGAGCCTCTTTTGTGCCACAGCTCCATAGTGCTCAAAACATATTGTCGGCTCCAAGCTTCACCTTCAGGTGCTCTGCAGTTTTATTAGTTCACATAGGCCTCCTCTAATCTCTTACCCCCCCTGCAGCTTGCACGTGATCAGTGCTACTTCATCATCATCCAAAGGAGTCCACAGAAAGAAGGCTAATCGTGCTGGAAATCCTCTCTTCCCATCAGCATTACTGTGATGGGCCAGAGTACAGAGAGATATGCAAACGTTTAACCTTGCTCTTAACATACTGCACCATTACCTCCTCACACTGCAGTGGAATAAAACGCAGATGACACGACTTGTGACACTGTGCGTGTGTGTGGTTACCTCCACTTTTCCTTACTGTAATGCCTCACCTTGCTATCAGCTTGTTTTCCGCAGAAAACAACAGAGAATTTCTTACGCACACACCAGCTGCAACCGTGTTATCTTTAGCATTGCCTCAGAGACGCTGCCTATTACCGTACATCCGACCAACATAAACAGAGCTTGTCCGTACACACACAGCTGTTCAGATGCAAAGCCTGAGGCAGAGGCAGGGAAACAGACAGAAGCATGCTCTCATGAGAAACGAGCTACGTTATCTCTGTTATCTTCCTCCCCAGCTGTGCCCGCCGAGACACAGCAACGTTGTCGCCGCGATCGATGAATTTCCACCATTCACAGCGCTGATGGAGAGGGTGTCAAACTCTGTAACTTACTTTTTACATCCCACTCCCCAATGCACGCACGCACACAAACACAAACACCTCTCTACACATTTCCCAGAGCTATTCAATCAAAAGCCATTATCTGAGTTATGAGGAAGGTCAAAAACATCAAAGGTCAAAGCTGCTAGTGGATGTGTTGGGAGGAAACTTTATTATGTCATTATGCTGCTTGGCAGATTTTATTTTCCAGTGATGAAGGTGGTGTTATGTCACAAAAACGTATCTCACTCAGGGAATAAGAAGGGTGCTTTAATACCTTATACCTGAGTGTCTCGCATACCAAATATGTTGTACACTGTACTCCTGGGAATTTATAAAAGTTTCTGTTAAAAAACTATTTTTTCAAGCAAACATAAAAAACATTTTCAAACGATAGCATTTCATTTACAAAGTATGCTGCTTTTTTGTCTTGTCTTGGCTGTACAACAAAACAAACTACTCAATCGCTCAACCCATGAGCTTTTTAGAAATCATGGTTGGCATTTTTCACTGTTCACGCTAAATAATTCAATAATATTGTGTATTGTATTGTTTCATTGTACTTATAATCTAACAAAATAAGTAATATTAAAGTAGTTACAGTTTAATACAACTTTGCATAGGTTGGCCATCATTCCCGTCAGGAATATTGCCAGATGAAGAGTCTTTCATCAGGAACTATCATCAAGTAATACATGTACTATAAAAACTATAATAATTATCAAGAAAAAGCAATGAGAAGGTCATTGATTCCTTATTATGGACACCTGCAAGAGCATTATCCTCAAGACCATTAATTTATATTTCATACTTTCTGCTATCAAAATCACATCACCCCATTTCCGTAGGGACACTCAAAGTTTTGACTAATAGCCAGAACAATCATTGCCATCCCATAACATTCAGATGCATTACAAATGTTGTTCACTACTCGACAAAACCTTAAACACAACTTGGCAAACGGGAGATATTTCGAGCCTGCTCAGCAAACTCCTTGGCTCTACTAAAAGCCAGAAGGCTAACGTCACGCTAGCAAGATTCAAAGTCAATAACAACATGTGCGGTTGACAAACAGATTTAATTTGACAGTATGTTTAACAAGACTAGCTGGCTATCCAGCCATGTCATTGTCCCCAAATCAATATAAAGATTTTAATGAACAAACGACAGGTCATGTGTTACTTACTGTCAGCCGCAGCATGAAACAGTGAGCAGAATACCAAAATGAATGCGAGATGATGGCTTCTCCCAAAGCATCTGTAAGTTTAGAGCCGTCCTGTAGAGTTCAGAGGCTGACACACTTAAGGACTCTACTCATTGTTGTACTCCAACGCATTAATTTGGGACAGTGAACAGACAGTTTCACTGGAATCATTTAATAATGATCCTTAACAAGAATTAATGAACACCCTGCAGCCAATCGGAATCACAGAGACCATGGGTAATGATGTTGCATTGATCCAGTTAATTGCTGAGATGTGGGGTTGCCTTTGTGTCACAAAAAAAAAGAAACATGCGCCGTCAAATGACCCTATAGGCTTTTTTTTTTTCAACTCACGATTTATGCTTGTGAATTTGACCCAAAGCTAATTTTTACAGTTTAAGTCTAGTTTCTCCCATTTCACACACATAACTACAGTGTTTTGGCTCCCCGCATTGCAAAAACGTGGATGACCTACACTCATTACCGTGCCTGGGCGCATTCTGTATAGAAACCAATGGAGAACTGAAGCAGCTGCTGTTATCCTGCTGACGTGTTGTTTTCTCTACTCTTCCTTACTCAGTGGTGTAGTGGTGCCTGGAGAAATGCGTATACTCTTAATTTATATGCCCCAATTTATTTTTAAAGCGGCCCGACCAGCATGGGATAAACATCCTGTGTTATAAACAGCGACGCGTACAGAAGGCTACAGTGCATGCTTCTTCTGCTGCTTTACTTCAGGAAGTGAGGGTCATTATGAAGTCGCAGAAGACGTGCAAATTCTGTAATGAAGACAAGTGAGACAACTACATGATTATGTGTTTTCAGTGAAATATTTATTACTCTTCACTTCTTCGCTTGGGCAAAATTGGACAGCTATGTCATTCCTTTGCCATCCTGGGAAAAAGAGAACTTGCAAAACATTACTGAATGATGCACATCAGAAGGAATAAGTGGGTTTATCAAATGCTTAGAAAATAAAAAATATATATCCGATACACTTCATCAGGGCACTACAGCACTGACCTTAGCAGACACCGTGTTAGCCAAGCTTCTCAAAGCCGGCATAGGTAAGCTGTAAGTATGCTGTTGTGTTTCCTCATATGTTGACGATATGCGTTCATCATACAGAAGTGCCTGTAGGTCTAAACTGGATGGTAAATATGATAGACAACAGTTATGTGAGCCATCAGCCTTCCGATTTACTTCAACATGCCCAGAGCATCATGAGGTGACAGCGATACAATAACTTCAGAGCAACCGGTCCAGTCTTGCAACCTCCCTGTCATTCGACTAAAATGGCCCGTCCCACATAAATTACACAGTACACTAATTCAATTCAGTTTCATTTATACAGCAGAAGAAGTTATAGACTTTCGGCAGAGACCCAACAATTCCCACCATGAGCAAGCACTTGATCACATGAGCGACACTGCAAAGGGAAAACTTCCCTTTAACACCCAGAAATGGTTGCAGGCATAGCAGCGGTCATCTGAGAGGGAGAGTGGGAGGATAAATAGATAAATAAATAGATAGATATGACACCAGTCAATGGTTGTTTGTCTCTATTTGCCCTGCTGGCGACTTGTCTAAGGTGTACCCCGCCTCTCGCCCAAAGTCAACTGAGATAGGCTTCAGCCCCACCGTGACCTTGATGAGGATAAGCGGTTACAGATAATGGATGGATAGACATGATACCACATATACGACTTACAGCAGTTGATGTTCATGTTCTCTAAAATCCACATAAATAAAAGTATAACATAACATTTGCCTTCAGACTGTTACAAGAATTTCTGGTGTTTACCGGTAGCAATATATGGACTGTTTTTACCTTTTACAACCTCAGCAAAGACAAACAGGGCCTTGTAATATGAAAGAGAAGAACCTCAGGGATTCAATATGACAGGTGATGTCAGGTTTAGTTTCTAGTTTTCACTGTACATGTGTGCACACGCCTGTGTTTCTATGCGTGTGTGTGTGTGCATGGTGTTTTATACCGTCAACATGTGTCTGTGTTTGTATATGTGTGCGTACGGGGGCGGCTATGTGCTTTGGATCCTGACAGAATGGCGGAGAACCATGGGACTATGCTGTTTCCTGCTCTTTATGAGTTTCATGATTAAAGGCCTGTGGCAGGGAAGACTCTTTTAATCTCTGTCTCTGCCTGTTTGGCTCTCTATGGTTTTCTCTCAAGCTTCCTCTCTCCCTCCTCCTCCAACATGAGCCTGGACAAAAGCCTCTTTCAACCAGTCCAACTCGGGATTCTGCTCCTTCCCAAAGGACTGCATCTTTTAAACTCCTATTTATAAGACAAACACTGTATTATGATATATATGTACAGTAGTCACAATAGTAAATGCCAGTTTATACTGTATGTTATCAGCATATAGCTGCTGAAGACAGAAATGCCTCAATGCAGAGAGGAGGAGATAAATAGCATCAAGGCCAGGCACATGTGTAGTTAAAGAACAGGTAATTGAATTTCCCAGGAACTCTCTATCCCATGTGAAGAATAAACGAGAATCTTGTGATTAAGTTGAAGGTGAGGGTGGAATAATGCAAAATAAATTCAGTAATTAGCGAGCGCACTAGATTTAATTTGAATGGTGTTGCGCAGTATTCCTGTGTTTCCTAAAGCGGAGCTGTGGGTTAATTGAGAGAAACACCTGTAATTATCACAATGGAAGCATCTAGTTTCTCTTAAAATGAAGGACTAAACCTTTAATGAGTGCAATCCTGTAGCTTCCCATCTCTTCTATAAAAATGCATATAAATACTGTAAATGGTGAATGCAAATAAAGAATGTAATGTTGACAAGACAGAAATAGGCTGTGCAGTCCTGACTCCGCAGGAAAAATACATAAAAACAAAACGAGGTACAAGGATTCATTAGCTGATGCTTTTTAGGTTTTACAGTGTCCTAAAAACAAAGACAATGATCTGAGAGCAGGTCCTGCTGTGCATTGAGAACTGCTTGGGATGAAATGTATTCATCAATTGAAGTTGAGTTATCTTCAGGGTAAGCATGGCTGTACTGCATTGGGTAGTGGTGCCTGTGTCAGCAGAATAACATCAGTTGTCAGCGCTGTTATGGTGGAATTAGCGACAAACCACAACAGAGGTTAACTCATGACACCTTCATATTGAGCAGATCTACACCATAGTCTTTAGAATATCATGTACAGAGACCCAATCATTTCCACCATGAGCGAGCACTTGTTGACAGTGGCAAGGAAAAAGAGGAAGAAACCTTTAGAGAGATTAGAGAGGGAGAGATATAAATATGCAATAATAGCAATAATAATAATAACATTGACTATTATTATATTAAATATATGACTAGTAGTAATAATTATGATGCCAATAATAACTAATATTTGCAGTAATCGGAGCAATATAACCATAATAATGCCCCCCTAATTGTACACTTTTTGTCCTCTGGGGTCAATTAATCAGCTTTTTAAAGCATAATAATAGAAATGATCAATCAATTCTGTGTTACACCTTCAGTCGTGCTTTAGTCCATTAGACCATCAACCAATGTTTTCTGCAGAAACGTATAGTGTTCTGCCTTACCTGAAATAAAGTGCATTACATTTCTATGAAAACAGTTAATGGTGCTGCATCACACAGATAAGGCTAAATATTTAATCAGTGAGGCAGATGTTTAAACCATAATGTACTTACTAAATTGCTAATGAGATTAGATTCATTGGGATCTGTTTGATCAATGTTTTGATGGATCAGAAAAAACTCACCAGTATACTACAGGTCAGGCTTTTAACGAGTACAACTTACATTGAGTGTTTAAAGTTCATACCGTCTAGCGAGATGGTCAGACCAATGATATATGATATAAACAATCATCTCATGTGTCAAAGTGTCAAACTTTCAGGCTTTGTTGGTTCAATCAAACACCCAACCTGTAGCATCACGCTAGTCCCACCTGCTGACAACAGTCATCATTCACACATCCCCTTGAGATTATTGTCAGGTAAACAGAGGTGGCCGTGCCTGTTAGAAAAAATGACCTGTGCTGGTGTTTTGTTTTTTGTCTCTGATTGGTAGTCTCCAATGGCGCGTACATGCTGAAATAGATGCTTTTAGCTTTGAGTCACAAAATTCTTTTATTTTTGTTCCTCCAAGTCATACGCAACAGGTAACAAGAAGCCTCCTCTGTCTGTTCACGCCTGCACATTTCTAAACTCACTTTGGATTTTCTGTCTTTGATTAAGCTGCCAAGATGCTGAAAGCAAATCTATCGGGTACTGCCTGCAGGGAGAACAGAACAGAGATACTGTGATAGTCTTGGTCTCTGAGATGTTTAGGCTTCTCACACTTTTCTTTTTGCCAATTCTATGTCTAAGGAATTACATTTACATATAAGTATCCCAGCCTCTGTGTGTAATGGTAAACAAAACATGGGATTACATTTTTTTTCATGTCTAGATGAATTTTGTTGGCAATATTTCACCTATTTGCAATACACGGCTAATAAGCAAAGTCTGATCCAATTATTGGCACAACATAAACAGCTATGTTTGCAGGGAGATAACAGCCCTCACAAAGCTTTTCCCTTTCTATAACACAGATATACACACTGAGGCAGACTCACACACAATAAACACAGAGCAACACTTCAGCACAAACACACTGCAGCACTGGAAAAAAATGAGTTTTTACACCTGCTGTTTGTTTGTTTTGTTCCAAATTAACAGCTATACTGTATCGCTACAAAACTGAGCTCGTCCCATGGTCTGTGCACACTGTACAGTAGTCATCATTCTCCACATGCAATTAAGTTGTCAGGATTTGCAGGAGTTTTCACGATCTCCTTCATGCAATGATGGATTCATATAGCAACCTACCATGTTCCTCATAATAAGCTGTGCTGCCCAGCTTTACACTCCAAGGTCTGAGTGAGCAAGCGTGACTGTCACGTGAACTCTCAAACGAAAACAACCAGCTAAAACACCCTTTGCAACATTTACACGTTACCGACAGTTTTTCATTCAGTACTTATATTTAAAGACGGACTGAGGTTTATGTTGGACTCGATCAGATTCCAATCACACTTTGCTTGGAAGTGTGCAAACATCTTTGACAACATCAGACACAAGCCTTGTTTGAAGGGCCATAACCTTCATTTTCATTATCAATAATATGGCCATTATTTCCTGGATTCATCACGATAATTCCCCACAGCCCGAGGTGATGTGTTCTGGCTGCCTGTTTTATTTGACCAACTGTGACAAATACTAAATATTTCCAGCTTATTACCATATATTTTCTGTCATTTTCAATCTGTCAACTAATCGATTACTACAGCAATTGTTGCAGCTGTTTTTTGTTGAGATAACATTACATAAATTGGACCCATATTCTGAAAAAGACATTTTGGTAGTTTTACATTGACAAATGGATCCTAAATAATTATAGATTTTTAGCAGCAAAATGGCTGAATAGTTCCTCCTTTTCATTGCACATTGGTCAGAACAGCATTTCTCCCAGACCAGCTCCTGCAGGTTGGCCGAGGCACTTTGGCAGACCTGTTTCCTTTTCTTCGATCTTTCTGTGACGCCAGTAATGTCAAATATTATCAAACACAACCAAGGAACATTATTCAGACTAAATGTCTTCGGACAATGGTCACCAAAACATCTCTGAAAGATGAAACTGACACCAAAAGTTTAACAGCTCGTAACTTGGCTTGTTTCCTTAAAAATTGATGACCTCTAAATTTTGCACTGGTTGCACAAAAAAAAGTTTCTTGGCAGCCAGAAAATGTTTCTCTAACTTGACAGAAGCCAGATGACTATTTACACAGATGAGCCACGGACTTAACTGTCATTCTGTTTTTTCTCTGCACCATTCACATAAATGAGCTGTCAGCCGGCACCTCTACTGGCTGCCAGGGATGAGTTTATACTGTATGTCATAGGTATTTGCTGGATTATAATTCTTGTCTGGATCAACTATATTGCTTTGCAGCAGTGCTGACTTTGCAAACTAAAGTATATTGCCACCACACATGCCTGGCATAATCTAGTACCCTTTATCCCTCATTCAACACACCAGTTATTTCCTATTATAAGCATTTTTTTGTACATCCAAGAGCCAGTGTCTTGAGGTGGGCGAGAACAGGAATTACACCAAAAGAAGAACTGCATTAACAGCTAGTGCGAAATTAAGGAGAGAAACACCATCCAGGAAGCACCATCAACCAACTGTGAGTTATCCAGCACACTGAGACTCAGTTTAGATTGTTTAAAGAATATTGGCTTCAGTCATTTCACGCTACAGCAGTGAGTAATTATACAAAAGTGATGTTGATTCTAGCAAATAGGGCCTGATGTAAGAAAGTGGGAGCTGGAATAAGGTTAGAGGGATGTCTAGTGAGAAGTAGGCAAGCAAAAGTTATATAATGTGGAATCAAAACACGCACATTTATAAAACAATGCACGAATGCTTGATCTTTGCGTGCACTTAGACAAAAGCATATGTTGCAGTGCCACCAAGGGATGCTGCTAGGGAACATCAATGAGGATACATTCATAAATGAATAAATAAACACTTTGACACTGTTGACTTATTCATGCTGAGCTTTCAGTCGCTGAAATACACTCTGGGTTTTCACATGCCACTGAGAATCCTTGAAAGCCAAATGTGCAAATCAAATAGCTCCATGAAAAATGAATCTCTGTCTCTTTCTCTGTCTAAGAATAACACGGAGTGCTCGTCTGTTGTCTGATGAAGAACACATTACATCCAGCTTTCAAATTACTGTCTTCTCTATTCATCAGATTTGGTTTTCAGCCAGCCTTTAAATGTGTTTTATCCAAACAATAATTACCAAATCATACTGTCCGTTCCTGTCTCCTCGTGCTGCAGCTGATGCAATGTTCAAACAACCAGCTAAGACTTGTTTCAGACCTAAAGTTCTCCTGCTGCACGCTACATAAACAGGCATTGTAATGTCACGCGTTGCACTTCAGTGATTTATATATAAAACAAGCACATTACGGTTAGCCTGGGGAAATGCACTCTCATGTGTGTCACGTTTGTCAGGGCAGGTTCAGAGCTGCACAGTCAATAAAATCCATCAATAATTAGTTGCCACGAACTTCGTATTGGGAAAAACAGCTGTGTCTATTCTCCCAATCTCACAATAGCTTGACTGAATCAGATGGGAAAATATATATATATATATATATATATATATATATATATATATATATATATATATATATATATATATATATATATATATATATATATATATATTCCTTGTTTGTTTGCCTTTCCCCAGCCAGGCAACCGGCCTTCTGCTAAAGCATTTAGCTCTTTGTACCACATAGTCGCAGATAAACCTGCAGCTTGATCTCACATATTGAGGTATATGAAGGTTGAGCCCTTGAGCCTGAATCTTGTGCGTACTATATTTTTTCCTCTCATTCTGTCACCATTGCTGCACTTTGTTGACCTACAGAAAAAAAATAGAGAAGTCATGGAGCGTGGACGTGCAATTCAATGTGTAAAGGATACATCTTGATGTCAAATTTAACAGAACATACATACAAAGACCTGATGGAGAGAAGAGCATGAACGCCGGGCCTATAGCCGATGTCATTTTCACTGTCAAGGTAATCACAGGGACAATTAAAAACCATTAACTCATCAATACAGGGAAGACACAAAGGGTGACAATGTGACTCAGCTACACAGGCAAACTGAAATCTAGAAGTCGGAGAGGCAACTAACTCTAAACAAACAGACACGCACAATTATGAAAAATACATAAAGTGTGAGAATTGAACACAAAATCCTCCCTAAAAAAAACTGTTTCCTCCGTTACTCACAACAGGGAGGTAACAGGGAAGAAAAACATTTATTTTTAATTGCTGTTTCTTGTGAATATTCAGGCTCCTGCAATAACAGGGAATTGCTGAAAAGGATAAAGGTTTGTGCAATGTTTCATTAGGGAGAAGAACCCTCAGGGCTGGAACTGGGAGCTAATAAGGAGGGTGGATAGTCAGAAGACTTTGTCAGGAGCATTTCGTGTGTTCTTAATTAAGTAAAGTACAAACAATCCCACATGTACTCAGGTTTTCACATCTAGCCACATACAGCTGAAACATATTGGTGGTAGTACAGTTTTGGCTGCTTGTTTGATGTGAAACTCAAAAGTGGTACAGCAGAGGCAGCAATGTTTACCACGGTTCCTCTTTCCAGACAAAGGTTTCTGTTTGCACATGAAATTTATATATATAAAAAAAAAAAAAAATCAAAGAACTGGATCTGAAATTTACCATCAGCAAGAAATAAACTACAGCATCAGTCCCAAACCTGCCACATTCAACAGTCAGCAGCCATTTTGTACACCTTGTGGGTCCTGACAAGGAAAGCAGGAATTTTTGCCAACACTGAGTACTAGTTAAAGAGAGCACATCATAAAAAAAAAAAAAGAAAAGCCCAGCAGTCAGCGTATTCGCATGATCAGAGGGTTGCATTGCCAGCAATGTGAATGCTAAAGAAAGTCTTGCAAAACTCCTGCACGCATATCAGACTGCAAGAGTTTAAGTTGCTCGGGAAAGGATAATTAATAGGAGAACAAACAGGAGTAGCTCAGCGCTGGTCCTCTCGTTCTGCTCCATTAGAGGGAGAGAGCATCATTGGCCTAATGTGCCCAGAAGCAGCTGTAGAAGAAGAAAGAGCTGTCTGGAGTCCAAGTGGATGCACTAATGATCTGCTTTTAAAGACATAGTCCTGCAACTGGCCAATAGGCCGAGGCTTAAGGGGATAACACACACACACATATGTAAACAGGCACACAAACACACACACACATTATAAGGATGTACACAGAATGGTTAGCGTGATACCCTTAACTAAGGCTGTCTCCTCGGCTAATGAGAGGAGAAGAGGGAACAGGATGTGTGGAGACAGCAGGATAATTGTGTGAGTGGACTGAAAATGCTTTGAGGAACAAAAAGGCAGCGAAAGTGAAAGGAGGGTAATGGCTGCTGAGGTGGAACATACGACAATACACTTCCCCTCACCAATCCTCGCCCGCAAAAAAAAAAAATATTACACTGATGATAGCAGAGCAGACGACATGACTCCGTGATGCAGCGCGCGTTTGTCACTCCCTCCCCTGGGACTGACTTACATTATGCTGCTGAGAGCTGCCGCTGCTGATGATGATGATAGGAAAATGAGACCGTTCAAAACGCCACAAGGACACTCACGGAGAGAGGCACACGCGCGCACGCACACAAACAAACACTCACTCCAAACATACACTGACGTATACACCCACCCACACGTTCAAGGGCAGAGTGATCCATTGCAAATGACATTGCTCTATAAGCCAAGACGTCCACGCTCTCAACAATCCCTTTAAGCTGCTCTCTCAGTGGAAAACCAACATTTTCTGCAGCGTTACAGCACGGGTCATTTGTCACTTCTGCCCCAAACTTTTCTGTATTGCTTCCCAACTAACACACATAAGGCAGATAGTTTGTCCATTAGTTGATGAAATTACTGGCATTATTTGCTTATTTCTGTTCTTCAGGTTCAAATCCAAACAAACAGTTTAGGCAGTACAGAAACTGTGATCCATTTGTAGTAGTTGGACTTTTGTCACACAGTTTGCACCACGGCAGCTAATACTGTAATATTAGCACTGTATTAGACCTTTCTGGGTACTTATTATTATGATTATAATAAGTACTTTGATTTTTCAGGTTTCACTGGAGTTGTTGTCATTGATTTTCCTGTACTAAATCATCATAGATATTAACAAAATGTTTATTTTGTGATATAAAATGACACAAATCACATTACACTGCCCATAAAGTTGGAATAATTTGGTTTTCAGACACATTCCTCTTTTTATTCCTATTTGCACACATCAGGTTATATTGCGCTTGAACTTTCACTGTGAAATGTTTGGAAGAGATCGATCAATATCAATAAAGTTTTGAGAACAAACACTATCCAGAATAAATCACATCATTTCAGTCATTTCATGAGAAGAGGTATAAATATTTTTTAACGTTATGGGACGGACAGTGTGTTAAAACTTAGTCATAGTGTGAGTTCTTTAACTTATTTATATTAATTGGCAACAAAAAAAACAAGGTGTAATATAAGCAGCCGGCTTTATATATAGACAGCTGCTGAACATTAATGCACGCAACTTCTTATAATTACACCAGTCAGTCACTTACTTCAAACATCTGCGATTGTCTTATTAACTTATGATGAGCAAAACATTGATCGTGCAACCCAACAATCTGTTGCTGCATTGTTGATTTAACATTAAGAAAATATTAACAAAAGCTAACAGAGCTGTCTTACCGTAAACCAGGTGCACGGGCCCCTGCCATCACAAACTACAGGGCAGTGCAGATCTGTCATCATCTGCTGTGCGATACATAACAGTCTGGCTTGTCTTGGCATTAAGTTAGTTGGTTTTTAAGACCATAAATTACAGCCTCACAGGGGTTAGTTAAGCCAGCTGGTTCAGTTAATTAACTGAGGCTACTGTTATTAGCAGGGCTAACATTACAGCTAGTCAGTGATTTGTTCATTTTTAATAGGGCAGGTGGTTCAATGGGAGCATGATGATAAAAATATTATGGGCAGCAGTGTGTCTCTATGATCCTCACGCTGTTTCACGACTACATGTTGCTATTTATCACTTAATTCATGAAGGTGACACTACTCTTTAGAGTAGTACAATACAGGACTGAGTGTTTATAGTATATAATTTATATAAAACGATTGAAGGATATTAGAGATCCAAGACGAAACTGACAGAAAGGCAAGACTGGGAGATAAAGGCGCAATTACAAATCCATCAGCTACTTCAGCGTCACGCACAGTGCCATGGATTTATCGATACACAGCACAGTGAGACTACTGATATTTCAGAGCCATGGTCAGTTAGATGATTGCTTCTTCTGCTTCTCTGGGATGGCAGGTCAATAAGGGGAATGCTTTTTGGTCATTTTGTTAACATGGTGGATGGTATTCCCCTTTATGCCCCCTTAAATCGCACGTGGGTTATGGCACCATGTGTGACATCAATACTACAAATTTATGGGGTAAATTCACTATTTTTACCTGCTATCAGGCAGTGGTTTGCACGGTCCAAGTATTTTCTAAGAACACTAAACACTGTAAAAACAGCTAAACACTGCAAATTAAATACCGCCCGAATCATCTATTTATTGGCTTCCAAGACACCAGACAACAACAAACTCTAATGCAGCGAATCATGATGTATGGATAAAAAAATAAAAATCCAATAAACTTGATATAAATGTCTAGTTATCCATAAAAAACAGAAAATACTCTCTTCAACCTCGTACAACCAAAACAAATTAGGAAACAAAAACATATTTTTCAAATAGCAGACTTCTTAGCTCGGTGTACACAGGGAGTAAGATCAAAAATACAATTCATCTTCAGCAACAAACAACAAACTTCAACACAACACAAGTACACAAGCAGTGCCAGCAGCCAGGTACTGGTTCTTAACTAACTATATATATACACACACACACACACACACACATCTTCTTAGCATTCACAATCTACTGAGTACCACTTCGATTAGGATGCAAGGTCACAAAATAAGCTTCGGCATGCTGGTGCCTTAAATGGCTGAATGAACTGAAGACAAGTGTTCTACTGATTTTCTTTTGGGTGGTAAAAAAGTAAAGGAAATGTATCTTAGCAGCAAGCAACCAATATTATAAACACTGTATAAATAATCCAGTGCGTCTTAAATCATTTCTGTTTCCGTTTCCGTAATGTACCTTCATGCTAGTTGCCAGTCTTACAGGTGAGTGTAATACATTTGCCAAAAAACACAGTAAATCAAATTTTCTCTAGATATAGCAATAGATTTTGAATTCTTTGCGCCACGATAATTCTCACCAAATGTACCACTTGAAAAATGCAAATTTAAGTGCTTTACATTATGGAATAATAATTCCCACACTCCCCATTTCACTGCACTTGTATGCCGCTAACATAGTCTCGTTTCTAACTATTGTTGCGACTGCCTGCCCTCTCTCTTGTCACAGTCATTTATTCTTAGACGACTAGATTCGTACCTTGGGACAGTTCGCTGACCTCAAATTTATGTTGTCATAGTTAGAGCAACATCGGCCTGAGGGGGAAAATTCCACATGAGTATTAACTAATCCAAGGGTAGAACTAGAGCTATAAAGGTCATGTGACATCACTGTCTTGATGTGAGAGAAGAGCCCTGAGGTTAACAGTGATAGTCCCAGTAGCTGGTCCAGACAGATGGCTCAAGTCAGAGTGGTTTACTGTAGATCGACTGAGGGCACTGGAGGATGACGGACTGCAACAATCTGCTTGTTGGTTTTGTACCAAAACTGTTTAGGTCATTATTCTAAGTTGCCACTGATAAATACGAACATATGGAGTTTAGTCACGGTTATAGTCTGCAACAGGAATAATGTAATTACAGTGCCAAGGATGATAGTGGAAATGATGACACATGCAACATCTCATAGAAGTACATGACATAAAAGGTTCAGTGTGAGATTCAGGCGGCTCTATTTACAGAATATGTTTAATATGCATGTATGTTTTCATTGGTACATAATCACAATAAGAATAGTTGTGTTACAGCAGAATGAGCCTTACCTGTCAATTAAAGCGGCCCAGTGTTAATTATGCATAACTTTAAGCCTTACTATAATCTGAACATGGTTAAATAGAAATTCAGACTCAGTTGTCACTAACAGGGAAACTAGCTATCGAGACCAAAACCACTTTTTGTACCAGGCTGTAAACATGTTTATTTCTGCTGTGAAGTTGGACATTTTGACATGGGGGCATATGAAGACTGACTTGTTCTGTAGCCAGCCTCAAGTGGTCGTTCGTGGAACTGCAGTTCGTGCCACTTGGTTTCTACACTATGTTCTACAGACAAACTAAACACTAGATGGAGCCTTACTAGTGTACACATTTGTTGCCACCATAGTTTCTCCTTCATGCTTGGAAGGAGAGGGTGAGGGGAGGGGGTTGCAATCAGCAACACTGCTAGATGCAATCCTACAAACTGGTCCTTAAAAAGAAACCACCAGAAGTATCAAAAGGAATCAGATTTCGGCTGACTATTATTTGACAGAGAAGTCAATGTCTCTCCGACTACCACTCCCACTCTCTGCTCTGTGTGCTGATTATTTGGGAGGTTGCCCTCGGCCCTTCAAAATAATCTCTATTTACAGAATAGATAAACATTGATCAAACCATTAGTTACAATAACACGCAACAAGCTAATGTTTGTTTTAGAAAATGGCTGCCTTTTAAGATAAAGTAGTCTGTTCACTCACAAACAAAGCAATGATTAAAAAATCTATCTGTTATCTTAACATCACCACCTAAAGGTTCCCTGTGGAGATTTCATTGTTAGGAAAAACTCGACACTATTGTGTGAATCTCTGAGGCCAAACAAAGGTGCCGAGTGTGTTTGCTACGTCTGGCTTTATTTTAAATGCTTCAAAACGCATTGTTTCCTGCAGCTTGTGATATTCTTATTGTCTTTTAATTGCTTATCAATGCCACATTACAACCACCCAAAGTATTTACCTTCTGCAGTCAATTAAAAATTACATCGCATCACGCCAAGGACATCAACATATTGCTCTGCAGCAGTCAAAAACTCTAAAAGTGACCTTTAATTATTTTTATATTAACTTTGTAATGTTGGACTCACTATTTAATTATGTTGTTTATGTTTAATTCAATGTAAAATGTAACACGATCCTCAGTGGTGACCTCTCTGTCTCACTGTCTGCCGTTGGCACATTAATCTGTCTGCAGTGTGCCTCCACTATGAAGTCCACGGCAGTCGCCTTTCATGAAGGTAGCAGCAATTAAACTGAAGTTGTAACCTTGAAAAACCATTAATTTTTGATCTCGAGATAACAAGATAATTAAGTCGGGATCTTGAGATTAGAGGAGTTAAAAAGCATGTGAAACAATGGCTGAGCACAGGACTGCTGAGGTCACTGAGATGAGACTGAACTGTCGGCTAACTGCGTGTTTAATGACCGACTTTTCACGTCACTCGATCATCACAATCTGCGATCTTGCCAAAGATCATTTACCTAATTTGAGTTATGAGAATTTATTATCTCCTGCCTACATTTCACAATATAGCCTGAATAATAAGATCGAATTTTGATGAAGCAATTAAAAACAGTGTGCAACCAGGTATAAACAAACATCAGAAACTTAATAGTGGATAGAAGGAATGCATGTCACCAACCTGCCTTTCTTATCACATTATCTGACCAGCTCAATTATTTGAAGGGGCCACGCCACATGTAGTCTCTCCAGCTGTTACACAGACTACTGGAACTATTCTTTTCTGGGGGCTCCTCAAGCTGATTCATCTCTTGACAGGAAGTTTAGCCAGCATTTGTCAGTCTACGCCGTGCAGTCTGTGAATTCGGCTCTGCAAGAGTGCCAATTGTAATCAGCTATAACCAGCTCTCCTGCTGTTCTCACCAAAGGGAGGGGGTGCAAGAACGTTTTGTGTAGGTTCACAAAGACCCTCAGATAGATTTGGGACCCAGGATCCACAGGGCCTAAGGTTCTGTACTAACATGCTTGCTCTGTGTCTGTATATCTAATGTGCTGCTCTTTGACTGGTTAGAGTCCCAAAGGCTATTTTTAGAAGTATTCCCATAACAACAAAGTCCTTGATATGCCTGGGCAAAGGCCTATAGAGAAAGATATCTTGTATTGTCTGTTAATGTGGACAACATGGATTGACTCTTTTTTTTCAAAGGACAGTGCCCTGAGCCATATTCTTTTATCGCTTTAGTGCAGCACAATTGGTTTAACCTAAAACAGAAACACACACATACACACCACACGACACTGCACGATTGTTCTTTCCGACTTGCTGGGATTTGGTGGATAATTGAGGATACATGGAGGAAATAAAGCAGGAAACACAATGCATCAACGCAACACAAATCATTTATTTCTTTAGAGACTCGTTCTGTAGCTTCAATGTAAGCTATTAAAGCTGACAGTAAGCAATGCCCTGTAAGATTTTAGGACAAGTGAAATCTTGCAGATGCATGTGATGAGACATTTAGATCTTTCCAGGTTGTCTCCTCTGGTGGCTGAATAAACCTAGACAATAAGCGTACAGTACGTGTGAATGGCAAGCGGCGTGTTACATGTTTTGTTATGCTCTTAATGTGTTTTGTTGTTGTTATTGTGAATTCTGCCTGCAAACTGAATTTCACTTGCCAAGTTACGGAATAATGAGCTAATTTGAATTTAACTGAACAGAAGTAATTTGAACCTGACTAATCTGAAATTATTTTAATTGACTTTGAATTGATAGGAACACAGCTGCAGGGGGAAAACAGTTACGGAAACTGAGGCGGCTTGTCGGAAAACACGATCATGACCAATGTAAGACATAAATACCATGAGAGAAACGTGCCCGTATATTTCAGGATCGCTCCAAATAAGGACTTCAACTTGTGGCCATGCCTATAGAGGCTCCCTGGTCAGTCTGCTGTGTTTTCATGATTTGCTGATGTTGACGCTGACATTAAATCCCCAGCTTGCGGGTTACAGGGCACTTGTTTTGCTCCGTTGCACCATTTCTGTGGCATTGTTTCAGTCTCATTCTATATTTTTAGATTAGTAGATGTTCCTCTAAATTATTTAGGTTATGTTTTTCCTTTTCCTGTCATGTTCCTGTTATCGCATTACGTTATGATGGTTCAAATGTGATGTTCTACTCATGTGATATTTAAGACGCTCTGATTAAGCTCGGTCTCTGGCTTGACAGACAAGCGTACCTTAAGTGTACTATGAAACTTATAGTATATTTCTTGTGTTTATATGTGTATCTATGGCATGTTTTTTGGGGAGATGATGGTGCATTTTGACTATGCATTATGCTACAAAGATTGTTTACTTACCTGATGATACTGTTATGGTGTATTTAGATGGATTAAACCATATTTAACATATGAATCATACTTACTACTTTAGGTATTTCTTTTAAATTTTGGTCAATCATTTTGTAATCACATCATGTCAGGTGATCTCTTTGAATAAGAACGTGTAAAGCATATCGCTATGTTTGTATCGTGTAACATTACATGGTAGTATACCAGTAAATGTTCGTGGGAGGATTATAGTGTGCAGATGTCTGTGTGTCATACATGACAGCGCTCAAACACTGCCTGGATATTTTGTCTTGGTGACTGTTGTGGTTATTAATAGGTGGTTGTTAAGGCGTCTTTTTAGCATTCAGAACATGAACCACATTTCTATCCATATGAGAGAAATAAATGGATCAATTCATCACACTCAAATTTAACATGCCGCCTTTATGTACTACTCCGTTTGCAGCGAAAATGTCAACTTCAAAATAATTAATAATGAAGCGGTCATTTACTGCAGGTACTAACAACTTCTGATGGCAGATCCCGTCACACATTTAGCAACATAAAGGCCTGCAGTATAAAAGCTCCAGTTTGCTATTTAATAATTAAAGGGGAAAATGGGTTTTTTGAAGCACAGAAATACATTATATGAAAAGAGCAAGGCCCTCATACTTAATATTTCTTCAACAGATGCACTTCTTTACCTTTCAAGTTAAAAAAAAAAAGATGACTGTGTTATCTTTTCTGAAAGTATGTTTTTACTTCAGCCTTTGTCTTCACTTAGTCAATATGCCATTAAGCAGTACAGCTGGATGTCAGTTCAGCCTAGGGTCAACATGGCTATTAAAAGCCTCATCTCTCATTCTGTTTTCATTGCTTAGCCAGTCATGAAATCCAATAGATGCACCAAACTGCCGACACCAGACTGTGTAACACCTGACCCCTGAAAACGATGAGGAAGATCGACATGTGTTCATAAATCTACAGTGCAAATTTGATCGCTGAGGCAGATGATGGAGTCATTATCTTGTAGCGGGCATATGCGCGTGCAGTATGTGCTATAT
Source organism: Nibea coibor (assembly GCA_023373845.1). Lineage (NCBI taxonomy): Eukaryota > Metazoa > Chordata > Actinopteri > Sciaenidae > Nibea > Nibea coibor. Next base: position 10,505,067 of record CM041739.1, on the reverse strand, counting down.
GTAGGGGCTGTACAGTGTTGTAAACCACAGGGATCAGGCGAGATCAAAGGGTTAATTGAGTGTTAAGCCTCTGTGCTGTAGCGATCAAAGACTTTCAAGTCTTATGATCACAATCAGCATCTTTTATGTGAAAGCTGCTCTTAGATCCTCAATGTCAAGGTCACCGCTGACACAACTTTGGATTTGTTAGGAGTCTGTATCTGCGTGGACTCAGATCAGAGTCATTCTTGGCGTTTAAATTCTCAGTTTTCATGGTGAAGCCTTGTGTAAATGGAAAGGTGATTTATGGGACGGCATTTCAACATCCACAGGTATGTGTTCATCATTTGTATTTTCTCTTTTCTTTTTTTTTTTGATTTTACTGCACACACCTGAGAGGAGAAAATTATATTAGCTCGAGCCAAAAGACCATTTTAGCGTGTGTGTGGGAGAGTTATATTTATTCTGATGCTTCTGATCTCAGTTGAGAGCCATGTATCTAAGCGAACAGATCTACTACTGTTCACACTTTGACATCTGTTTTCAAGCTGACATAGACACATCCTGCTCTTTACATAGAGACGGGCTGCACTACTTAATTATACTGGGATTCGTAATGCTGTACTTGCTTTGTATTACGGACAAGGAAATGATTTACTTTACACGATTAGACTGTAATAAGGGGCTGTATCCAACATCACATCTGTGTGCTGTCACTAAAAAGTAACATCCAGTACCTCAGCTACTCATGCATGCCAAAAAAAAGTTGGCAGAAGCATAGATAAAATTAACATGCCACTTGTAAGTGATGAATAGCTCACCACTCTTTTCTTTATATTACATGATGTTCAATAAACCTCAATGAAGTCAGAGAATATATGTGTCTGCCTTTTTAAATGACTTTAATCTGATTAAGGGACAGGACATAAAAACTCACTGTTGATTATCAGATAGAGCTCCCATTGGGCCACAAAACTACATGTCTTTATTAGCTTTTTATAATAATCTATAAAAGGTTTTGTTCCCCAGCAACAACAATAATGCACGGTACACTATGTCAGCATTTAATATTACTCCATAATTACAAATGTTTTACACTGTAATTTCCCATAATGGATTTATTAAGTATATCACCATTTAGAATCATTTGAGTATCAATACTGCTATGTCATTTTATTAATTTTTCTTTCTTATTACCCAGTAAAAAATATTAAATCACCCTGTGATTATTAGCCCACAGTGTAATTTATTTTAATGTGCCTCCTTAACACCAAGCTGTTATCTCGTTACTCCTTCTTTAATCTTCTTCGTCTTCTTCGATTGTACCTGCATATTTGTCCCAATATGTATTTTTGATGCCACACGCTAGAAGTAACACTGTAATGTGCAGGCTTGTAATCGCCATAATCCAGTGTGTATGAGTCCCTTCCTGTGGAAACCAGGATAGTCTCCATCCTTGACATCCCAGCTGTGACCTCCTGAGTGAAAGTCCCTGGAGTGTTTCGTTCCAGAATCATAGGATGCCATCTCCTTCATCTCGTCCCAGATGTTGAAGGTCAGACTTTCCAGGTGTTTGGCCACATCTGTCAGAGCTCCTCAGACTGACTGTGAATGCAGGGATCACTGCTGCCTTGTGCAGAAATGAGATGTCTTCAGCTCTTAGCTCTTCTGCTGTGGCTCTGACTTTGTCTGACAGAGCTGATATCCAACTTCTTAGAGCATTCATCATCTGGCTCTTCTGTTCCTCTTCCTCCCACAATCTGACCTGCTATTCCTCGTCTAGAAGCTGTTGAAGCTTCTTAAACTGCTCCTTAATCTGCCACTCTGTGTGTCAGGCCTGGCCCCTAACATGTTCCACAGTGTGATCGAACTTCAGTTCAACTTTCTGAACAAGCTCCAGTTTGCCCTGTAGGAGCTTCGAGGTATCCGCTCTGTGATCCTGTGCTGCTTTTTCAGTGGGTCTGAATCTGTAGCCTCTGTGTATTTTTGATTCTCTGCAGATGGGGCTGCTGGAGGTCCAGACAGAAGAGTTTAAGTTTGTCAGAGTGAAGACTCAGAATGAAGACTCACAGGTCCTCTAAAGTTCAGCCCTGTAAAAAGCCCTCACATGGATTCTTTAATGCCAAGTTTATAGGGAGTTCTTCCTTTGAAAATCTTCTCTTACAAAGTGGACACTCGTATGTTTGTTTCTCCCTCTGCTGGCTCCTCGGGCAGTCTTCACAAAAGCCATGGCTACATGACAGGAGAACAAGACTCTCAAAGCATTTCACAGCAGACAGGGCAGCAAAGATTCTTTTCTGACAGAGGAGCCATTTTCTCTCCGTGAAGCAGAAAACAGCAGACACAAAGCAAGGTACAGGCAGGCTCCGCTCCCCCCTTTAGTAATGCCAACGAAATGTATTTTCATTTTAGCTTCCGTCGGTTTTGAAACTCACATTCGGTGTCAGCAGGTTGATTTGCTGTGCTCTTGTTCTCCGGTGTTCTCTCAGCTGTAGTCTCTCTGAGGATATTGCAAGTTTGGTGTGGAGGTGAATTTTTTTATTGTCTCTCTTTAGTGGAGAAGAACACTTTAGAGATTCCAATGTCTGTTGCAAAGGCTTGTTTTTGTATGTGCTTTCATCTATAATACTACTATAGCAACATAATAATTAGCTGTGGAGTTTGATTGCTGTACTTCCACTTTGGCATATGCAAAGTAAAATAAAAAAACCTTTTGCTGGCTTCATGTCCTGTTGATTTTTATTAAATCAGCCCAGTATGGCAAACTCAACATGCTCGGTTAAATTGGTGGAAGCTGTGTTCTTTTTTTATTGTCTAATTGTGTGTTTTCTTTCATTCGTGTTGTGTCCTTAACTTGCTGTTATTCGTGGCTTAGTAGAGCTCAGCTGGGGAACTAAGACACAGTTCAGTTACAGACATGTGTTGTGGAGACGGACCTTTTTAAACCTGCAGGGAAGTTTGACAGACGTCATGGATGTTAAGGTTGATATGCCTGCTTCTCTCACTGGAGTCTGGCGTTAGAGTAAGACAGTTGCACGATGCCGTGACAGTGACAGACTCTGCTGCTCTTAGAAGGAGACTTGGACGTGTTGTTTGGATGAGGACAGTTCATGCACCTCTTCAGGGCCAGCCTTTCTGCTAGTCTGCCTGCTTGGAAGTGTAAGCCTCTGACACGAGCCAGTTGGTCAAGGAGGCGTTCCTGGACTACAGCAATGTTATAAAGTGGGAGGACAAGTTTTGGCATTTCCTGACTGGACTGGACCTGGTTTATGCCACTGATTTCATTATCTCAGAGGGGTGCATGAAATGCCAGTGTGTTTTTGCAGCGAAGCTATGTGAGTATATATGCAGGCAGCCATCTGACTCTTCAGTCTGTGTCAGCTACCGCTGGCCTTCAGGGGGGCTGTTGACAAGCTGTTGTGTTTGTGCTTTCCTGTATTTTGGAGTCTCAGATCTTTGGCTGGGTGTGTGACGTCCTGAAATCAGCCTTCAGCGCTGCCAGGCTCAACTCTACCGAGGCTCACAAGAGGCAGGAACTGTATCATGACAAAGATGTTTGTCAACTTTTGCTTGTCCACTTACCTGCTTACTACTCACTGCCAATATTACGCTTACTACTGCATCACCTGCTCTGTGCTTCATTACTGTGAGATCCATAGAGCCCCGGCTCCTAAAATCAATCAAATTAGTCGTCCCTATTAATTCTGAGAGAAACTTGTTTGTTGTCATGTTAAAGTCATGTCTACAGGGAGTGTCTGTACCTGGCTAAAGACCATTTAGAAGAACATCGAGTCCATAACACAACTGTGAATTAAATTCACGGTTATATTCTCCCCGTTAAACTTCCCTTCATATTAAATCATTGATTTAAGGTTAAAAAAATAAACTATAAACTAATATCCAGTATTCAAGTAAGAATAAAATGTGATTATTGATTATTTGTCTCAACTGTTAAGTGTACCTTATCGTTCCAGATCCTGGTTCCTGAGTCCTGCTACCTTTGCACCAGTCAATTGTGCCTCATTTAAGAGAACTATTTAGTTAGTTTAGTTGCTAAACGTCTGTGGCAGGATTTTCTAGTTTCTCTTCCAGCTGGAACAGCAGCGTAGCATTAGCTGTAGATCTTGCACATTTGTGTGTGTGAGCAGGTTGTGTGTGTGTGTGTGTGTGTGTGAATATACGTACCAGTGCATTTGTAATCCAGAGGTCTGCCAGAAGTGCAGGAAAGAGACAGAATTACCATCTGTTAGTCCTCTGCCAACATCCAGTCCAGTACTAACCGTCTTCCTCATGCATAATTACCCACACACATACTCCGAGAGGCTGATTCTTCTCCATGAGATCGCCTCAATCGTTGCCTCGGCTCACTCTTAAAGCCTGATTTAGCAGCAGATTACAGAGTTGGATTAACACAGCCGTGCGCCAGGAATTGCTATCAAAAGCAGACCCCAGGTCAGTGCAGGCCTGTTTCCCCTGAAGGATCACGCCTGGAATCAGCAAGGCTACACTAAACTCTGCTGTGGGATGAATTATAATGGACACATTTGATTTGAAACTAATCACTTCTCTCAGATGCATGGCGTCCTTTTCATGTTTTGTGTCATTTCCATTTCAGTGTTTTTGGTTATGCACTCACATCTGTGAGAATCTGTTGATTAGAAAGGAAGCACAGACAGAAAGTTAATGTGGAGTTATAATTGACTGTCCAGTCACATAATGCCGCAAGCATAGTTGTCTACTTGCCCGAGTCCTGCAAAAGGGGCGAGTCCTTACACTGCTTGCAACGAGTATGCACGTCTGTCTAGAAATTTTAGGTCGCAGAGACACTGTGAGACTGTCGATAGCCCTTTCTGTCAGGTTGACAAGGGTAGCCGCTGTTTCCACATGAATCCTGAATTCAAGCTGAACAGACGACTCGCCTTATTGTACCAGACGCAGAGAAAGGGAAGAAGGGATTCTGCTGAAGCCAAAGACATAACCAAGAGGATGTGAAGATAAGGACAGACTCATCTCAGAAAGAAATGAAGAAAACAAACAAAAAAAGATGAAGAGGTTGTTTAGTATTCTCCTCTTGTTCTTTGTAAATGTCGCCGCTTTTTTTTATCAGCTGGGAAAATGTCTTAATGCCTGCACTTCTCTCTCCCTCTTTCCCCCTCTCTGCTTATTTCTCTGTCAGTTTCAAAAGCCTTTCTCTCTATCTCCAGATCTCCATTCTTCTCCATTTTATCCCTTTCTGCCTCCCTCTTTAATTCATCAGGCAGTCAAAGCAGAGCAGACAGCATGCTCGGAGAACAAAACAGAGCACACTGTCAGTGAAACTGAGCCTCAACATTTCACCTCTTGCCTTTCTAAATTTCTCTCCCTGGTCCTCGTTCTAATCAAATGGCTCTCCTCTCCTCTCCTCTCCTCTCCTCTCCTCTCCTCTAGTGTTGAAGTGTGATATATCATTCCCCTGGGCATTCAGGGAGGCAGGTAGCCTGTTAAGGTTGTAGGTTCTCTTGGCTGTTGATATACTGATAGCCCAAGGAGATCTTCTGCTATTTAGGTGTTGCTCTCTTCTGTTTGGCTGTGTGTGCATTTAAGCGCTGTGTGTGTGTGTGTGTGTGTGTGTGTGTGTGTGTGTGTGTGTGTGTGTTTGTGCACATAGCAGGGGTAGAAAGTTTTCAGCCATCAATTTAAAGCATGCTCATTAGCACACTAAGGACTTAGAAGAATGCGCCCGTGCAAAGTAAACATGCTAGATATGCAGAGCGCCGCTCGGTACATCTCTTTTTGTGTGTCACACACACAGACATGCGTATGGGTATGGGTGACTCATTAACTCAACCATTGCCATGCATCCCTGATTAAATTGATACCGATAGATGGAGCAGGAGGAAAACAACCTTTCTCATACTCTCCCTCCCCCGCTCCCCCACACACACCTCTCTCTCTTGCTCTCTCTCTCTCTCTCTCTCTCTCTCTGTCGCTCTCTCTCTCCCTCTCTCACACTGCCTCAGCATCTTGGAGTCACCGGCAGCTCAGACTCTGTTTTCATACACAGCACAGAGTGGAGCCACAGTACTGATGCGCAAACACACACCAAAAGGCTCACACACTCGTTCACGCACGTGCACGGGGAGAAAACGGGAGGTGGACGGAGACTCCAGCTGCAGCATGTCCACTGGCTGCAGTCAGACATGTAGGAGGAGGAGGTGCTGTGATCGCCGTTCCATGTCCGCTTCAGTCCTCTAAGCACCTCCCATCCCCCCCTGAACGCTCACTCCCTGGCTCTGCAGTTGCTGAGGGGCTGGCTGGAATGACCCAGGAGAGCGGGAGACACAAGGAGATGTGCTAGACGGGGCTGCTTGCCGGGAGGACTCTCTGATCCTTGATCCCGCCTCTTCTCCGGGCTGACAGACACGAGGCAGACCTCTGATCTGCCCCACAGATGCATGCCCATATAGGAGGGCATGGCTGTGTAAAGGGTCTTCATCAAGCGCGGTCACAGAGAGGAGAACCACCACAGAGACACGCAGGTAAGAGGAAACACAGCTGGGGCTGCTCTGCTGGATTTCTGTATTGATCTTCACACATGTGAAGGAATCAGCTACGTGTCGTCTGAGACATATATATACATACATGCTACTAACTCCTTTGATATTCATCTCTGTCATCTGTTGGTTTGATTATTAATTGGAGGCTTTGCTGTGTGTGTCTTGTTTGTGCTTTCCTGCTGTGCTGCTGTGCTGCATGGTCATTGATTAAAAGCGAGATGGGTCTATGGATGAGCACTGTGGCAGCATGATAATGGAATATGTCTCCTGGAGGACATGGTCCGATATCCATCAGACGTCTGGGAAATGTCACTGCTGAAGATACAACAGGGAGGTAGCAGGACAGAGGGAAATAAAAGAGAGACGGACAGACAGTCAGAGATTGAAAGTGGCATTTTCATATGATATATGTGAGTGCCATATCCTGTGGGCTGTGTTTTTTTGGGGGGTGACCATTTGGCTTTGCTTTGGCTCCTCAGTACTTCATTTGTAATTCATATATTCATCCCGCACGCCACATTTGGCCAGTTTTTCAATTAAATTCCAAGGGCTGTATTTCACGGTTTGTCGGGGTGGCTGAAATGCCATAGAAGTGTTTGAAGAATGGGTGCTTACTGTGGCTGGAGAGCAAGAAGAGAGCCCATGGGTGTGAGTGTGGTGTTACACCAAGCCAAGCAGGGTAGAAGTTGTGGTGGAAGCCTGGGGGCATAGAAAGGAAACTGTGATTTGCTGCATAATTAGACTGAACAGTTGCACACTGAGAAAACACGTTGGAGCTACGAGTGGTTAATACAGAGGATGTGAGCGAAAATGAAACTAGACAATCAATCAGGATGTTGACAATCTTTTCTGCGGCTGCCCCAGCTGAAAATGGAAAAGGTCAGTTTGCCAGCACAGGATTTCCACCCTCAACCCTCCATTAAGCCTCAGCACACAAGGCTAAAAATGGTTATAGTGCTTTTCTTCTTCTTTTGTGGATGTCAATTACAAAGTGGGTGGGGGGGTGAGCAGAGGCAGCAGCCCCAGAGTGCATTCCACAGATTGGCCCAGGGCGGATGTGCTTATTCAGAGGTGCCTGTGGCTGAGAGAGATGAGCTGTCCGGTGCCGTTGCATGGAGCATACATCACCGATCGCAAGGCCGTGGACTCAGGAGGAATCAACAGAAGGAAGGCCATTACTTAGATGACCAGGCTTCTCTGATCTGATCATGTGGCTGAGCAAGTTACAGCAGGCAGTGGACAGCAGCAAATAGGAGGAATGAGACAGGTAGAGCACAGACGGCGGCCGGCAGTCAGATGAGGCGAGAGCGCTCTCTTGCCATGATTGATCTAGAGGCTGTGCATTCAGCATATGCCATAAAATGTCAATATTTTCCATTATACAGTGTGTTTCAGAGTGGATGGTGCTGATTTAAAGGTTGGTTTTTAAAGCCATGCTGCAGCATCTACAGATGCCACTCAACCTGACACTGGTTAGGCTGCTGTTTGATGGAGTGGATGTTTGAGGTTGATAGGGTCTTCTTTTGCAGAAAATGCATGTGTAGGTTGATTGTGGGAGTATTATGGCAGGAAATATATAAATATATACATATATGCACACAGGCATCATTGGACTGGAAGTTAACAGACAACTTTTACTCCGAAAATGACATTTAATTGTTCATATTCGCACATTTCTAGATGTGTAAAATATTATCAGAAGCACGTTACAGCCCTGAAATCGTTGCTGTGATCTCGCTGTTCGTTGTACTCTCACACACAGCCGCTATTTTATCTTCTCTGTCAACTTCTGCTTAGTCATTAGAGAGAGCAGAATAGCCCCAAGGTTATAGAACAAATTAATAGAACTTGTGGCGCAGCTTTTACCCAAGTGCAAAAACACACACAAACCTCTCATAATATGGCTCATTGAGTTGCCCTGAATAACAGGACCACCGTAGCGATACCGGGCCTGGACATGCTTTCAAAAAAAAAAATACAGTATCAAAGTAGTAAGGTCTGATTCACATGTAAGGAAAAGCAGATGGCACAGACTGGCAGCTCTGCAGAACCATATAAAAGCACAGACTTGGCACTCAATAAAACTTACAGATTACACCGATTCCAGTGGAGGGCATTTAAATGAGGGGAAACAACGTGCATTATTTGAGTCACACAAACACTCTAAACCGGTAGTTAAGCACGAGCGGATAGCTCTGCTGCAAGACACATGAACACTGAGAAACGGATGGATGCACACACTCACACCAACTGTTTTCCCCTGCTGGAGTTGATTTTAAATCGAAACGCTGATCTCTATCTTCAGTCTTGTTGAGCTAAATGATTGCCACCCAGCTATTAAAGCTCTCTGAAACATACATGATGTAAGAGTCGAATTAAAGAATGAAGCTTTCTTAAAAATGATCTCCTGACTCTCATGAAAAGACCAAAACTACCAATTACTTGATCCTGCAAATGAGACTGTGCAACCACAGGCTTATGCAGCTAATACCACTTTACCACTGAACTTCATCGCTGAGTTTAGGAGACACCGTAACTGTAGTTATTGTTTATTCCCTTCACCAGTGTAAAATGACGTCTGCCCAGCAGAGAACTGTGCAGCCGCAGAGTCATGCTGGGATCTACGCAGGGCTTTTTCAGTGAATGTAATCTTTCTTCTTGTGTTTTTGAGTTGGAGTTCAGTGGTGTGCAGCTACAGGCTGAACTGAAGAACTTTACTCTTTATTATTAAAATAACTTGATTATTGAGTTTATTCACAATGTTTAGCGATGATACTGAATGGAGTTATCCATAATGTTAAGTTAGAGAGGTTCAATATTAGAATATCTACAATGGGATCATGTTCATTCATCAACCAAACAAGATTTTTGTAAACTTTTTATATCATTGTAGTCATCTTTATATATATATATATATATCTATCTTTGGTTGCACCGTATTAAACCAGTGTAGGGAATTCCAGCAAAACTCTTTTACTTCATGGTAGAGGACTGTCATTGTACAGTGATCTGAAGTTAAACGGACGATCACAGAAATCCCTGAAATACTTTTGGACTCCATTACTCTTTCATGTCAGGTGAAACTAGTTCTTGATGGTCACCATGTTGCTGGTGGTTACAGAGAGGATCGTTTAACTCTGACAGCCTAAGGCTAAATCCAACACTGATCCAACTATTATTTTAGTTCCCATGGCAACCTATAATTTCTAGATAGATAGATAGATAGACAGATAGATAGATAATCTGTTTATATAAATCTAATTATATCAAGCTGTTTTGTAAAGTATCTGAGGGAATCTGCAACGATCAATAACGTGTCCCATTACAGTAAGTAGCTATTTTGTGATACATAAATAGACTTAATAAACAGAACTATAAGTAGTATTATTATTACTATTGTTATTTTACAGATAGATAGATTTAGATTCATTTAGCAAGACTGCACACACCACGAGTAGTGAACAGAGTAGCCACTCAGAAAACTGTAGAATAAATCTCTCTTTCTCTCTCGCTCGCTTCCTCGCTCACTCTTGTGGTCACCCCTGACAACCAGCGGTTTTCTGCTGCTGTATCTGAGGGCCAAGCTGGCCTCAGATGCACATGAGATAAAAAAGACAAAACAAAAAAAAAAAAAAAAAAAACTAGCACACTAATAAACTGGCAGTGTTACTGAGGCGATAAATATCTGAGTAACAACATGCATATTAATTGGTCTTTTGTGCCAGCACATTTCTGAGAATCACGCTAGTGCTCCGCAGCAGAGCAGTGCAGTGTGAAGTCATTTCTTAACTTGGCCAGGATCCCAAACTATCAACTAGGAAAAAAAAAGAGACAAAAACACTTGTAGCAAATGCAAAAATAAAACTGCACTGGTTTGTACACTGTAAAAATGCAACAGCGAAAATGACTGCCAAACAAAAAAATAATATTTTATCTATTAAAGTTAAATATATTTTTAAATTAATGTTTAGAAACTATCAATTTAAATAATCAGTCAAGACTCTGTAGAAAGGTCCAAAAACTTATATGCCATAAAAACTTAAACGTACACACATCCATGTCTCTTCAGGAAAAAATGTAACTAAATCTTTTAATTTATTGCCACCATGAGGTAAAAATGGTTTCTGGCCAAATACCTGCAGACTACAGTGACACTCCCATCAGCCTCCAGCCACATTTTGCATCTTAGCGCTAATGTTAGCATTGCTAACACGCTAAACTAAGATAATAAACGCGGTAAACATTTCAAACATTACTGAAGTACGTTAGCGCTATCACTGTAAACACACTGGCATGAGAATTTATCTCCAAACAACCTCACAGAGCCACAGAGCATGACTGTGGCCTGCATTCAGACCAAATACAGCTCTGTATTAAAACAACACCAGGGGGTGTTTTAGCAGCGGTGAGTGGATTCAGAAACTGGTGAGGAATAAAATATGATCCAGGAAGTCCAGTTTTGAATAACAGATCCACGAATGTGAATTCTTATCAGACACCAAAACACTGCACGCTGCTTTCTAATATTCTGAAAGAGGATTTTCCAGCTCTGGGAAGTTATCACGCTGACACTCATTTCATCTTTTGCAAGGTAAACAGCAGAAATATGGCATTCATGCTACAAAGTAATTGACCAATACGCGTTTGCCATATGGCGCTGCATTGCGATCCAGCAAAATTGAGCCAGGTTCAACTTTTTTTTCCCAAAGCTTTCTGCGCTGTTAACCGCCCTGCTTTGCCAGTCAAATGAACAAATCACGAAGGCCTGTAGTTTAACTCAACACGGTTCTTAATCATGTACGTTTAGCCGATGTTCATTGTGAGATGTACATATCATTTCACTTCAGGGTGATCACACAGAGAGAGAGAAATAGTTGAATAAATTAACATAAACACCCATGAAACAAAATCTCTTTCCAAGCTCTCGGGTCGTAAGTGGAGGCTTCGTGTCCACAGTCATACTCAAAAGCTGAAAAATGCTCGGGGCGATGCATCACTCGGGAGATCTGTGAAGTCTCTGGGGAGAAGGATTCGCATTCTCTCTCACACACACGTAATTACAATGTTGCACATTTGCACATTTGTACATACACACAAACTCACGCACGCACAAAGAAAAAGCACAATCATTACTCCATGTTGATGACTATTTTTTTTGGGTTTTGTTTTGTTTCACAGGGTACAAACATAGCCGAGAGCTATGAAGCTAATTACATTATTAACCGTGGTTTCATGTTCCCTTCTCTGTCACAGCGGAGCTTCAAAGGCTGCTTTAAAATATCCACAACGTTTCATGGTTGGGGCGTCACAAATCTCCCATCTAGTCCACCTGAGCGCGTGTGTCTTTCTGCAGCCTCATAGAAAACAGATGACCGCAGTGTTTTCTGTCCAGCCGGCACCCAAACACACACTTTTTTTTATTTGTCAACAGCAAAAACACAAGGATTTTAAATAAGCTATAGATTTGTGTGCCGTAACAAAAACTCCATTTTGCAGGTGAGGACAGTTTTAGAAAGATAGCCAGGGGGAGAAGCTGTACAGAGCGGGAGAAGTGGTGGGCAGAGATGGTGCTGCTGTAGGAGAAATGAAGAGATCGGTGAGGTAGACTAAAACTGAAGAGCCACTCTCTGTCGTAGCCGACACTCCATGTCCACGCGTGTGGAAATCCAGAATGAACTAAATCTTTCAGGAAAGTAGGCCTTTCACCAAAGGAAGGTGGAAAATATTTGAAAACAGTTATATTTACTTAATATTTCAAAAGAATTTAATGGATTTCTCCTTCTGCCTCTCTCTCTGTCTCTTTCGCTCTCCACCACTCAGATGCCAAACCTCTCTCCTTCTCTCATCCTGTCGGGTTTCTTCTTCTTGGGATCTGGTCCACGTGACGTGTACATAAAATAGCACAAGAATATCACTCTGAGCACTTTTTAAGTATTAACGTAGCTAGTCAACACGAGTCAGTTTATTTTCCTGTATCGGTGTTGTCATGTTAGAAGTGTTGGTGAGTTTTTGTTTACTTGGTACTGTCCATGATCTTGGGCCTGTGAAATCCACCGAACACATTTATAAATCATCCTTAGTTCATGAAAAGTTTACATTTCGGAGGTCTTTGTCCAAAAGCAACAGCAAGAAGCAGGATTTTAACTAAGCCTCGAGATAAACTACAAAAACTTTGCTACCATCGGCATCTTCCCCATTATCCTGTGTCCATTACACATCCAGAATAATTTGGATAGAAGTGAACCATCTGTCTTCAAATAATATGCTGAAAATGAAAGAGCCTGATCAGGATATAAAAAAAAAGAAGCAATATAAGTCTGAGTCTGATGCAAGTCAGAGAAACAGAGACAGGAAAAGGGATGCACATCGCCATGTGGAGTTGAAGATGATTGATGATCTTTATTTTTTCCCCTGCAGAGGAGAAAACAATCTACTGGAAGTGTGAGAAAGTAGATTTTGACAGTGCATTTCAAGTATTTTGAGATGAAGTTTGAAAAATAGTATGCATGCGTAAATAGCTTTTCGTTGTCACACACACACACACAACAACGAGCCTGCCTCACCGCGCATGGCTCAAGATTCGATAATGTTTTAATTGTCTCTCAGGTGACAGCACTGAGGACACAATCACTAATAATGATCATCCGTGAGTGCATTTGCTAACAAGCTGCCAGACACTGAGTTGCATTGTTGCACTCTTAAATTAGATACAGTAGAAGCTCTTTCATTCTTTTAATCAGAGACTACGTTGTTCTTGTTCACTTTTAATCAGTTATTTTTAATATCTTATTATCGTTCACTTTTTTTTGTTTAAGTCTAGAACAATCACATTATTTTCTGTCTGGTTTTGTTGCCTGTAAGTCTGTAAGCTGTTCATAAGAGAGATCCGTGGTGAGAAGATCAAACAGATACGGTCTTTCTTACATAAATAGCAACAAGCAGGAAGATGAGCAGAGGAGTTTCACAGCAGACAGCGTTCTGGATTTCGCCCTACAAGCCATTTCTTATGAACAAAATTGAACCATTTACGTACAGAAAAACCCTAATATTGCGTATAAACGGTACAACAGCTCAATCTGTCATCCTGTGTTAGCATCTCATTGATTTTAGTGCAGAACAATTGAGCAAAAGTGCCACACTTTACGCTATTCTCCTAACTATAGGCCCCTTTACACTGACAACAAGCAACAAACTGTGGAGTCACAAAATGGAGGGGAGGCTACAGTAACTATGTAGACCTGTAAACAGAGGACCTGCAACCCCTACAGTGTCCGCTACACTGCGGGAATTACCGGAGTCATATATTCTATGCAGCGATGCACATTTTCCGTCTTGATTGCCGTACAGATTTGTGGCAATCAGTCGAGTCAAGAAGAAGAAAAAGAAAAATCCCTTATCATTCACCATTCAGTGTTCAGTGTGGGCTGCACACAGGGGGGAAATTAAAAGAATTAAAAGAGCAAATTTTATTTTCTAAACAGCTTTAAAAGAAGTTAGCTGATGATTTTGCATTTTATTGCTGCACATGATAAATGGGGCTTAAGCGTACTGTATTACTGCTCCAAGCATGAGTATTATTCAACAACACCGAGGCCGGCCTACACATTTCGTGTTCACTAATAAGCGTTTTTGTCTTTTAGTTGTTGTACACAGATTCAGTATGTTGGACTTCAACAACAACACCGCTATGTTCAAACTATATACAGACAATAGACTAGTCTTTCTTCGTCCTTAATGGACTGATGAACCGCACCATGGGCTGCATAAACACACACTATAACATACAGTTAGACGGGTTGTACTGGACTGTTGGATTTACTAACAGGTGGGTGATTTGGAAGCGAAACACTGCGTATGCGTTGGGTAATATTGATGAAGATTACATGTTACATGCAATCAACATCCGTGGCTGGGGAATGAAGCCAATGAGTAGTACTAAAAACTGTTGAGCGGCCCCTTAGGAGAGGCTGCAGAAGAGAGTCCATCACCACAAGCACCTATATTAAAATGTGCAACTTCACTGCAGAAATAAACATGTTTACGGCCTGGTACACAAAATGGTTTTTGTCTCTGGAACTAATTTCCCGGTTGTTCCTGTTTTTAATTTACTCGTTCAAATGATATTAAGGCTGAAAGTTACAGACAATTAACAGTGTGGCTGTTTGACTGACAGGTAAGTGTTGTTACAGACGGCTTATTGGAGCACCCTGGTGTCATTTATTTATACTATCACTGGTTAAAATGTTTCACTCAACGCTCCCCACTTTGACATTGACATTTTCATGAAATGTCATCAAAATAATTGCAACAAAGCGACAATAATTCAATTCACTGTGTTATTTCTATAATTACATTCAGATTAAATCATTAAATAGGATTCATTCAATACCTAGCTCATATTCTGTCCACATTTTTGCTGCCCAACGAAACAAATATACTCATTTAGTTCATATTTCAAATAATAGCCAGAATCATAGCGATGTGTGCCTTCAGCATTTTTAGCCCATTACTGTCCAGATATTCATTTTTAATTTGAGCAAACTGCAAAAACAAAAAATAATCTGTGTAAACTGAGCATTGCTCTACTACTGACAGAGAACATCGTGGTCTCAAAAGAAAACAGCTAATGAGAAGGAAAATTGAGCAGATCTCTCCTGACACATGTGATTTGCTGAAGTAAATAAGTCTGAGGATTCATCTCAATCTTCTGTTATTGTCTTTCTGTGGAGATTTGGGAAGGATGTGATGTTCTTTGATGTGTATGCTGCTCCCTCCCTGAAGCACTGCAAACCAAAGAAAAAAAAAAAAACCTTTTCTTATCACACTGGGCTGCACTTCAAAGGTGTAAGAGGAATGAAACACTTTGACATATTGTCATTTTTTATAAATGTGTGTGTGTACTGTATATGTGTGTGTGTGTGCAACTACAGCACTAGATGCTACAGAATCCTAAACACACACACACACACTGCCATTATGTCCACAGAGGGCGGTAAAGCCCTCCAGTCCAGTTATTGCCTATTGAGCTCCGGTTCTGGCATGATACCTGCTCCACTCCCTGTCACTGTTCACCCACACGAGGCCTGAAACCTTCTTTCACTCTCACTTTGCCGGTGTGCTAAGCCGACAGTGCGGGTAAGCCCGGCTAGCAAAGTGAGCTAACATTAGCTAACAGCAGCTGCAGTTTACTTTACTTTGTTTACAGAGAGTTGATGTGGAACAGCCAGAGGACATCAGAGGGAAAGCCAGGAAATATTTTCTTCATAAAATATGATCCAGTTTCATCTTCATCTTTCAACTGAGTAAAATAGCTGTTGGCGTGAGAGTTAGCACCATAAAATGTTACATACTTCTCACAGGAGTACAAGCAACTTATAGAGCGCAGACACCACGGATGTACGAGGAGAACTTTAAACGGCATTGGAGGCGTGGCTGTCTTCATTATTGCGGAAGCTGCTCAGTGGCACATGAAGCCAAAAAGGCGTGGATCTTGTCCCGCAACTTAGATAGGGGTTAAAATGATTTAATCATACTCTTCTGGGCTTTTCAAATGTAATTGGACCAAATATGATCAATGTGAAATTATAGGAAAGTATCTTTTTGGATCACTGTGGGTCACGCGATGATGCCATTGCTGTCATTACATGGTTTAGACACTATGTCAAACTGGCTTCAAAGCCTGGAGTACACATCAGTGTAGCATCAAAGTTATTTATAAGAGTATAAAAGTTTCTTTAAGTTAGTAACAAAACCTGAAATTCAGTGTGTTTCAAGCTTAATTTTGTTACTCTATGAGAGAAGAAGAGAGAAGTAGAGTTAGAGACAAAATGACGGACTCCATGCTGGGTTTACAGGTTAAAGGCCTTAAAAATGTTCTGCCAAAGTCAGTTTGGCAAACAGCTTTGGTTATTTCAGAGAGGATATTTCTGTATTTGTGTGTATTTGGGCTTAATCTTGTTATTTTATTGTGAAACTCATAACTAGCAAGTAATGTACAGCATGTACAGGGCTGTAACAGAATATAGTGAGCGCAGCAGTTTTGTACATATATCATATGATTGCAAATTTCCCTATTTGGCTCATGTAATTTCCCCCCTTTCCATATTTTTCTATTTGTGTCCATTAGCCGTTGAATAAAAACCAAATATCCACTGTGCATTCATATAAAGTATGCAAACGAGAATCTGGATTTCAATATTCTGCTAATTTAGTCAAGACGCCGTGTAATTCCCCTGCAGATGATGGTGCTGTCTTGTATAAAGTCCTGGTAGATTCTGCTGTCAACACAACATATCTATGTACAAACACAAGACACATCTTTGACGAAAAGCTTAGCAGCCGAGCTCGACTGTGTCAGAATCTGTTTGAATCAGTCTGATTGCTTTTGTAGCTGAAAACTGTTTGGAAAACCACACAGACAGGGTTTATATTCATCCGCAGACTCTTTCTGGGGGCTGTAGCTTTCAGCCTACAGGTCTGTTAGCATGCGCACGACATGCATGAGTACGCACAGCTAGAGCTGCCCACCAGGAGTTATTACTGTAAGAGAGAGTCTTCTCAGCCTCCCCTCATGCGCGTGCACACACACACACACACACACGCAGGCTTCCACGCAAGGCTGACACCGTGATCGGGGATACATCCATTCTCTTCAGAGAAGCCTAATTTAAATTTTTAATGGATTCAGACTCTTTGAGGAAAATAGAAAAGTGAGGAAGCTCATAACCCTCCACCCCTCCCAGCTCTACATTTCTATAACCCTGAGGAAAGGATGCAGCCCAACATGAACATTTAATGTAATTGGACACACTGAATATGGTATTATGCAGAACATGTCCTCACATAAACAGCACTCTGCTATGCATGAATGACTGATTTAGTTTCAAAGCATCTATCTATCTATCTATCTATCGTGGGGTGGAGACTGATAGTTGCAGATTCCCTCAGGCACTAAAACCAACCAGATACAGTTAGATTTTTATAAACAGATGAAGTGCTGCTCCCTTATCTGTTTGATTGAAGTGATTATTAAATACAGGAATTTGTAGAAAAATCAATATGAATCATAATATACAGAACAGAGTATAACGAGAACATTTTTGTGTAGCGCAACATCAATGCAGAATCATAACTGGGCACCTTAATGCCAAAAGTATTTCTACTATTATAAGTAATATTTGGAGTTACGGGGTTTTACTGCGTACATGGAAAAAATCAATTCACAGTGAATATTGTGTCAGTATAACATAAAATGTTATTTACTGAGGTTAAAAACACCCCCGAGTGCACACGCTGCATGACTGAAAGAACAGCCGAGGCAGCTCCCCAAATCAAATCTCACCTACTGCAGGTCACATTATTTAACTAAAACTGCAGCATTTACATGCATGCATGAACACACACACACACACACACACACACACACACACACACTTGACTGAACTGAAAATGTTTTTCAAATTCTTTTATACAAATTAAGTCACATTTACATTCAGTGTTTCCCACATGAATCCATTGTGCTTATCCCTGAGGTCTAACAAACATGTTGAATGTATTTGCTTTCTCATAAAACCCGTTATTTATTTATTTAGTTAGTTAGTTAGTTAATTAGTTAGTTAGTTAGTTAGTTAGTTAACTTAGAAGGGTCCCATTGGGATTAAAAAAACTATTTTTCATTGAGTCCTGGTCAAGACAGGCAATACCACAAACTAAGACTAATTATATATTTTAATATTTTAACACCACATTCCTGATCACACTGGCATTCATACATTGGATTGGGATCTCTTAATGAAGACAAAGCCAAACACAACTATTATTGACAGGCTTTGAACCTATCTTTTACATCCATGTTAGTTGTCTTCTTGCCTGCCATTTCTGGTGCATTGCTCGACGGCACTACTACTGGTCAAATATCTTTTGAACCGATGCCCAGTGATTAATATAAGACACGATTTATGGTAATGTGTTGTTTTAACCTCGTCTGTCATCTTAAACCACAAGCCCAGAAATGACACAGATAACTTCAAAGTGAAGGCATTCAACAAAAATGTCCTCAGTTATTTCCCTTATAATTGTTGCCAGAATATTTGACCAGTACAGCACACACACACACACACACACACACACACACACACACACAGAGTGAGTCATGCAGAAATAAGGGTCATCCTCTTTTTATATCTTTTCCCTCCTGACATCAGCTGATAGTTACTGCCTAGCTGGATGTCTTTTAGGCTGATATATAAAAACCGAAGCACCATTGATCACGTCCGCATTTTTTTCCACATACCTAACAGAGTGATTTGCACAGCTGAGGGCCACTGCTGAGATGAAGCTCTTGTCTGGTTAATTAATGGTGTGCAGGTAATGTGGGCGACCCAGTCTCCAGCAGCAGTGGAGTACATTCTCTGGAGAAGGATTGGCCTGTAATGAAGGGCACTTAGACCACCTGCCAGGAGACCACGGCCATGATTAAAAGTCACAAAGAGTTTCCTCTCACAGAAACATCACAGATGTCGTATTAAAAGGTTGTTCTGCTGGAAATCCACAGGTCTGTATTTGTATTCAGACAGAATAAGGCAAAAAAATGCAGCAGAATACATGTTTGGGTGTGATCTCAGCGTTGATGATGAAGTATCTTTCTGTGAGGAGTGAAACACTGATAGATTGTGCTTTGACCAGCAGATTTTCAACCAGCGACTGTCTCCAAGGTGAAAAGTCTGGATTCAGACAAATCCTTTGCTAATGGCCTGTCATTTCTTTTGGGAATACAGTAAACACTGGCTCTGTATATTTTATTTTAGAGGACGTATCTTCCCGACAAATATGCTGACAACACACGGCACACCAAATATAGAGCATGAATAATGCACTTACTAATGAAAGGGAAAAGTCAAACTAAGACAATATTCACGCCAGAGCCTGTTGGGATGTGCGCGTATCAAGGCTCGGTTTGAACGAGTCAACTGTAATCAGATCTCGGAGTTTGGTGCAACAACACACAGAAGGATGCTCTGTCTAATCTTGGCTAAAGCAGTTTCATCCAGCAGTGGTACAATCACAGCTGCTGATCTGCAGGTTTTTGTCTATTTCCCGGAAACACAATGGGATTAATTATAAATTTTGCCAGGGAATGAAGCCAAAGAGAGATGTAAGTGCCAGCAGCATACCATATTGTGCTGCTTAAGAGCCATTTTTTAAAGGATTAAGAATTGAAATTATTCATGAATATGCCTTCAATCCAGACTAACTGAGTTTGCCCGAGGGTTTGTAACTGTAAGCTTATCCGCGCCGAACATGCTGTAGTCTGATAAACATAGTAAGTAACTTTCTGACGTATAAAGTGTGTCAGCTTAGGTTTGTCATCCTAGTCACAGTCTCTTGCTCTGCTGGCATGAATTGTTAAAAACATAACTGTTAATATCTGGCTGAAATATTTTGAACAGCTCAGATCAGATATTAATGATTCATTTTGTTCTTTTGTTTCTCAGCCTGTTTGTTCCCTTAACGCAGCACGCAGAGACCAAAGACCTCAGAAACCTGTAATCTAATCTAATGGCCATCTTACTTACCACTGTACCATCTAGACTTTCACCACATCTCTGGAGCTTTCAGTCGTTGAATTACGGACATTTTCCTTTCCTTTCCTTTCCTTGCTGGCTTAAAATCTGACATTTAAAATACATTCTTGACCTTGGAAACAGCTATGATCTCATTGCAAAAGCTACCGTTCAGCTTGTGGTGAGACTGTTTTGTCAACTGACCATAACTCACTGAGCTGTAGTCTTGTTGCTTGGATAATATTTATACCTCTAAAAGCTTTGACACAGTCACTGTACATGTGAGTCATGTTTTCAGCCGATTCCATCCGCCTGAATACCTCAACATATTATAAATCAATATGCGTCAAACTTGTGGAACAAATGTCGCCTCCCTCATCTCACGCGATCACACTATTAAATGTTAGTGCAGAGTTTTACGTGTTTTACATGTTTTACATCTTGTCTGACTGTACAGTTTGTTCCTGTACTTCTTTTAGCTGCATGACAAATTTTGCCTTGGGGGACAATAAAGATAAAGCTGAAGTTGGTTGGCCAGTGGTGTTTGGGGAGATTGGGAATTGGAAAGATAATTTCACCCTGACGGTTCTCTCCAAACTTGTTGTAATGGTGGGAGGGCAACTCTATAAATGGCCACTGCCCAAAATATAACTCTGACTGTCCATCTGGTGTTGTGTGATTTTTTGCGCTACTCATTTAAAATGGGTTTAACCAGGCACATTTATCATGTCTCAGTTCAGAGGCAGCCACGAAACAAGTGAAACAAGCTGATGATGGAGCGTGAAAGAAGATATTAATTTTTCAGTCCGAAATATGGAACTGGCGCATCTTGTTAACTGCATAGTGTTGGCAGTTTTTTTAATGAAATCCACCAAATGTCATGTTGTATTTCCATCATTTACTACTTGGATTCACATTACACTTTTAAAATACTTGGATGTAAGGCTTCTCTATCCAGGAAAATTCTCATAGCCATTGATGACTTCATATATCTTTCTGGCAATTTGTGGTCAGTCTCTCCTTTGCCAAACATCTCACTGGGCAAAGGTGTTGTTCCCAGCTAAAGGCTGTAATCTCTCTCACACCTGGCTAGTGTTGCTGAGGCCAATAACTGCTTGCCTCTCAGGCTCATCAGTCTGGCAGACAGTAAATCAGCCGGGGCCCTCTGCAGAAGCCCTGGAGCTGAGCTGCACGTCACATATAGCACTTTACACCTAATAACCTTCCTGCAGGCCTGCCCCTCTGTCAGAGATTTGGGGTTTTTTTTTTAAACATAACCGTGTGGCTGAAGACGGTTGGGTATATTCTCAAACGTACTTCTTTTATCACAGCAGCTTGTAAAAAGCCCAAATCGTCATTTTGATCATTCGCGATGCAGGAGCAGGCAACATGCATACCTTCCATCGAGAGGGATCGCTTTCAGCTCCTCTGAAAAGGCTTCGTGATTACTTTGAAAGCAGCTCCTCTGGTAGTCTTTTGTCAGAGCATCAGGGATAAACTGACACACATTCCTTGTGTTTCTGCCGGTGCTGGATTCTGACGCGTATTCGTTATCGGTTTGTGTCGATGCTTGTGTATGGGTGTGCGTGTGTGCATTCGTTGAGTGGATTGCTTTCTGAGCCGGATGCGGGAGCCTGGTATGACAAAAGCTTACGACTTCAGACAGGCAGATGTTCCTCTTCAGATAGCAATCTCAGCATAGAACATGGCTGTGAGAACAAAGCTGTCTCCTGTGATTATGCTCCCTCTACAGCCTGAAACTGGGGAATACGTTACAGTCGAGACCCAGCTGATTGGAGTCACACAGAGTTAAATGATTAATACATTTATGACAGTTTCTATTTTTGTAATCCAGCACAGTCGCTGTTTGAAGACGATGAAAAAAAAGAGAAAAGATCAGAGCAGACAACCAACTTATTTGCCTTGTTTTTGCTGCGAGTTGCAAAGCCCACTGAGATAACAGAGTGGGGATATGGCATCTGGCAGAGCGGAGGTTGTTTTTGAGAAAGCGAAACTTCAGAGATCCGTTTAATCTCCACCTGCGTACCTAAACTACCCAGCAGCTGGGAGAGGAGGACCTGAGCAGGTGATTACCAAAGGCAGGGGCAAAAAAAAAAGAGAGAGAGGGAGACACACAAAGCCCAGTTGTCCTAAAATCTAACAGAAGTGACACCAGATTCAAAACACATTGACACACACGTGCACAGACTGCTCAGTATTCGCCGCTCATTGACTGACAGCGCCGAGGCTTCTGTGAGTGAGAGCTCTTTTTCTGATAACTTGAGCCGGCTGCCGTGCACACGGCGATGCATGTAGGATGTAGGCTTAATGTGACCAAGTGCCTCAGAGTTTGGCTCTCAGAGGAGGTGCAAAGGCGAGAGCTGTGATGACAATCCGGTGAGAACAGAAAATCTCATTTGTGGAGAGAAAAACTTTATCTGGGAATGTGCTGTACACCCCCAAAAGTAAGCCGTTCTCCCAAAGAAAATACAATGTTCTGTGCAATGTTCTCTGGAACTACAAGCAGCGCTTTATGTCAAACAATAATACTGATCAAGATTGGATTTTTTTTCATAATAATAATAATCTTTATACTTAAAACAATTCAGTAGTTCCCAGGTTAATACTCATATTTATCTATCTGTAATGTCAAGACGCAAGTGATACGTCATCACACTGTAATGTTTTAATGGAAAGTTCATTTACCTCAGGCAGGACTGGACGTCCAGCCCCGCCCATGTCGGTACAGTCTAAATAAATCTTGATGGTGAGTGTTGCTGCATTCAACTCATGTAACAACTGCACCTGATCAGTGATCTGCCATCACGGCAGTTTCTCAGTACAGGAGGAGATCGATTTTTTCCAGCACAGAGATTATTCTTATTCTTAAGCTCATTCTTAAACTTAATCTTAAATATGATACCTTGTTTATTTTATTCTTTTCTTATCTTCAAAACTCTCTATCCATCAGCATTAACACTGACTCAAGTACCGTGTTTAAGTCTAATTTCGAGGCATTCATATGGTTTCATTCAAAGTATTACAGAAGACTGAAAACAGATTGATGGACTAAACTTGCTAACTAGCTATATAAAGTAGTTAAAAGTAGCTTCCCCTTGACAGCTGCAACAGTAAAACGCTGCTTAATAAAGCAATATATTTCAGCATAGGGGTCACAGTGGGTGATTTCTGCAAAGTTAGTACTTTAACTTTAACACTTGAAGTACATTTTGCTGGTAATTCTCATGCAATTTCACTTGAATGAAATGCAGGGCCTTTACTCTCCATTTTTCTACATCAAAAATTCATTTTAAAGCTGTTTTGATAATAATAATCTTTATTTCAGCCAGCGGTCGTTTATCTTAGAGTCAAGTATTCCAGCCTAGAAAACACAGACTTGACAGAGAGAGATTTGCAGTCACAGCTGGGACTGTACAGAGGAAAAGGGCAACTTTGACGTATTGATGCAGAGTGAGGGCACGACCTGTTCTGCTGTCACAAATCAATGTTCACCTCAACCTTCAACATTTCCTGCAGACAGGAATCCCTTGTGCTTCCCGTGCGATGTGACTGATTTCCCATTCTCTCCCTCGCTCTCTCTTTCTCTGTCTGCAAGTCAGGAGCGATGAAATTTGTGACTGTACTTTCTTCTATTCAAACGAGAGGTGAGCTTTTTGCGGTCCACTGCAGGTGCTTTTAATGATCTTGGTTTTATGGCGCTACGTAAAGCATGACGTTAAAGATACGTGACAAGATTGCTGAGGAGGCAAAAGGTGGCGGTGCACAGCTTCACTCCACCCCCCCTCCCTGCCCCCTCGCCTATTCACAACCCTCATGAGCTCCGCCCAGCTCTTCATTGCAAATTTATAGTTCCTGCTGAATGCAAGCTGAGCTGTTTTGCATATTACCCATCACCCCCCGGGGACAGCGCTATAGATCATAGATTTGTTCAATGGTTTGTAACTGGATGAACTATGCAGGTGAGAAATAAGAGACGACAGAGCTAATTCTCTACCAGAACGATTGTGGAGGCAGGAGTGTCTTCAGGTCTGAACCTGCCATAAATCAGTGTGAATCTGGAAACTAATAGAGAAGAGTAATTTGGAAGTAAAACTTCACAGATGGTCAAGGAATAGATTTGGGTTTCTCGATATTACATAAATGATTGGAGCAAAATGGCTGAGCATGTTGTACCAGTATAAAAATCTTCCTCCTTAGCATCAGCTTGTGATTTCCCCTATTAAAACCATAATCCAGCTTTCCAACCAAATACATTGTGCGACAGTGTGTATCATCACCTGACGAGGAGAGACGTGTGTGGTGTGGTGACAGGCAGTCATTCAACGCTAACAAACAGGGCTCATCTCCTGATTAAACCACATTATTACACTTCCTTTAAACTCCATTGCCTCATTGACTCTTAACCTCCGCCACCTCTGTATCACACAAAGACAGCCACAGGAGAGCAGGGATTACAAGTTGTCCTATAGATTTAAAGACAGGCTTCTTTCTTCGCTTATCCTAATGGTTGGGCTCGCTCGGTGCAAGCCATTTCATTTCAAATGGAGAGCAGCACTCTTTGAGTCATTAAGTCCTCTCAGTGCGTCAGCATGTGAAGATCTCTTCAGAGTTATCAGCGAGGACAATTTCCTGAAATGGAAGGCAAAGGCTTCTCATTCTCATTACAGCGTTGTGACAGTTCTTGTATTATACCTCATTTACATAAATTGCTCTGCATCTACTTACTGTCCGTCATTGTGTTTGCCTCAAACATAAAGATGAGCTGGGATTTGTCAAAGTTATAAAGAGACAGTGACTCTGCCATGTTATTTTGTTGTCGGGTATGTTTTATATTTTTTTCCCTATTCTGACTCTGACTGTGGTTTGTGTCATATATATATATATATATATATATATATATATATATATATATATATATTTCACTTTATAAATAATTAACTAACATACTAAACTAATTAGCCGGGGGACTGATCCTCTGCATATGGCAAACCACAACTTTATGATCCACTGCAACAGTAAGGCTTTAAAGGCATCACAACAATTCGTCTCTTGAGGAAGATCCTCGCCTGTACTTAATTAAAATGTACCTCCATTTATCAAAAAAGAAAATGTACAAATCCTAGCCAATATTCTAACCTTTGTACAGACCCTCATGACAATGACTGAAGACATCAGGAATAAATAAACAATTAAAAACTAAATAAAACATGTCAAGGTCAAAACAATGGGGGAAAAACAACAGTGCATGAAAACTCTAGACAGCATGATGCAGGATAAAGGTCAGTTTGAGTACCTACATGGGGCTTCAAGGGCTTCAACAAAGACCACAGAACATAAATCTATAAGAAGAACGCTCTGCAGTATCTGAGCCACTGCTTCAAAGGCACCATCACCTTTTGTTTTCCGTCAAGCATTAAGGGAGAACCAGCAAGCCCTGGTCAGAAGACCTAAGTGACCTACTGGTGAAGCAGAGAGCAGAAAAACAAGTAAACAAGAGCCTTGAAATGAATCCTGAACTTGATGGGAGGCCAGGGTAAAGCAGAAGAGATGTGCATGAGTTGTCCTTCTGGACCTGGTCCACAGCATTGCAGCAGGTTGCTTTGGCATGCAGAGATGACTTGCTGAGGCAGGTGGGAATTACAGTAAACTAGCTGGGATGATATAAAAGCATCTGTAGGCCAACATGGACAGGTCAGTAATTTTATATGTTGGTCTGAGTGCACGACTGATCAAGTATGACATCAAGATTTCAAGACTTGTCTTTACAGCTGAAGAGAGGGACCCAGTACACTAAGCAACCTTGGCGGCTGTGGAATCTAAAACAGCAATAAGGACTTCTGTGTGTTTAACTGCAAAACGTTGGTAGCTAATGGCAGTCAAACATCTTTGCAAAACAGTCATCAGGATTAAAAGACAGTGATATGAGACACCTTTAAACTGGCTAATAATGTGGGAAGAGAAGCATATAAGGCAAATAATAAAGGACCCAAGACTCAACCCTGAGACACAGGACATGCGGGAATTAAACAACATGGAAAAAACTTCTATAGGAAGACATCCAGTGCAGGGCACTCCCAGAGACACCCACCCACTCCCGAAACCTCAGTCAGGATGCAGTGATCCACAGTACAAAGGGGTACACGGTGCTCTTACAAAAATACCTCAGTAAGTTCTTCAGGATTCATGTTTTCTGAAGAGTATGTCAAAGTTATGCTGTCGAGACGACATAGTCGAGGAAAGATCAGTCAAAGTGGTCACATGTAAAGCATCCTAGTATTTGCTCTCATATGAAACTCTGTGTGCAGACAGAACGAAGCTTTTAACTTACAGGCTGAATGAGGCCCAATTCATATAAACTCAAAAACAGGCTCCACTTGAGAACCAGTTCTACATGTCAGAACATCGTTCCCTGCTGAAAACATTAAGTACATTAAACCGCAATTCCTCCCTTTCTGTAGACTTTCAGTGCGTTCCACATTTAAAAAGGTCCTCGGACTGTTTTTGTGACCCTCTCTGTGTAATAGCTTTCTCTGGATGACTAGTAGTCTACAGTAGATGGCCTCAAGCTCTTCAGTGGGCCAAAGCTGTTATGATGCAATGCTTTTACCACTTTCCCTTGAGACTTGACTTTTAAAGAGTTCAAGACAGTGGCCTTTGAGGGATGAAGCTAAGTTTGTAGTTTATGTTACACAGTTATAATTGGCTACTCAAGATTACACTGTGGCGCTGTGCAGAATGTCGGTGTCAGTGAGTGTTCACGGTGTTCGGTAGGCCGCTTAAAGGTTTCTAGTTCTGAGATACATAATTCATGCATATAAAGGAGTGCATTCAGATACAGTAGATGGTTAGACTTACATGGGTTGAATAACCATCAATCAATAATTTAGGGGGATAATGAACAGGCTGTAGATGATCCATGACAGAGAGAGAGGCAACAGATAAGCTAGCTTTGTAAGCTCTCAATCCCACATTTACACAATGTTTTTCTCATCCTACTCTGGCTGCGCTTGTGTTCCATCATACTCTATTGTAAGTGGCTGGCTTATTACTAGAAACATTCACATTGACTTATTGGCACCTCGGTGGCTTCAGGACATTTGTTTCTTTCTGAGAATATGTGGCAGTTCGCACATGGACTTGGATTTCTGTGTTTAACTTTCAGCGATGCTTTAGACTTTATGTTCAGCTTTTGACAGCCAGGCTGGCTGATTGTGGATGTAAAACTCATCAAGCATAAAATCAAATTAAACACTGACATACCCCTGACATACACCCCGGTCCCTTTAGACAGAAAAGTGTTTTATGACCCGATCGGCAGAAATACATGATTTGTCCATCGCTGACAGTATAAATAATATACAGTATGCATGACATCACCCACATGTTTCTGAAGAGCCATTGTGAAGCTTAAAATATGTGGCACTGACTGCCGCCATGCTGGTCGTCCTGTTTCTTTCATCTCCCGGCTAATCTAATAACTGGCAAAGACGTGGATCATCGGCAGACTGAGGTGGGCTGCATGACGCCTGGTTGCTCACATAAAATCATCTGCAACGGCACCTACCCGGCGGCCACTTTGTTAATGATGAATAACTTCAATCCTTATTATAATCTGAATTGAAACAGAGACCTAAACATAAACGGAAGCTATCATTTACAAACATACAATTCTACATATAATATATACTAATGAGGTAACAGAGGTTTTTATCCCTTTTCATATCCACACACCATTTAAATCTACAGCTAATTTGTGAACTGTGTAAATAGAGTTGAGCTCAGTTTCAGTCAAACTAAAGTAAGCTGCATTGCTGGCAACACTCCCTGTAATCAAATGACTGTATACTGAAAATCATGCAGAGGTTAAGCTGATTATTTGTAATCAAAAGCGTTTTTTTGATCACTCCAAATCACAATTGCAAATCACCGGCAGCCGGATGCTTCCGCCTTCCATATTTCCATTGTCCATGCCACAGCAAAGAACAGCATGAATAATAGTCATTTTTCTCAGCAGAGAGTATCTAAGTGGTGGTGGTGCGTGGGTGTATTTTGGGCACTGTATGACATTATAAGAGAAAAGGGGAGAGAGCGGTGAACGACATGATTAGTCACAGGTGTTCTGGTTGCTGACGTAAACTCCTTATGCTGGTCACAGGGTACGTTCATGTAATAAAGGACAGATTCCAGAGCTGAGATGAGTGGGCAGTGAAAGATACTATGATGTATGCACTTAGGTAATAGCAGATTCAAATAATAAAAAAAAAAACAGCAGAACACATTAACAGTTATGTTTAGATAAAACGTTTCACACAAAGTGCTTCTGGACTTTTCATCGGCGTTCATAAAGATGGAGAATGAGTTCCTCTCTCTCCTCTATATTTAACTATTGAAGTGTGCTCGATATAAAACACCATTATGGATGGATTTAACAGAACTCTGCCTGTTGGACAAAAACTACTTCTTAACAGCGGACCAAAAAAAAAGAAAAAGAAAAAAATCAATAAAAGCAATAACCTTACAATAGTTTTATTGGACTATGATTGATCATGTGCACTGAACAATTAGCTAACATTTTCTCATTGTGAACAAGTAATGAGAAACAATACAGCACACAGCACAACTACAGTGTATATCAGTGGTACTTGAGATATTTCTTTAGAGAGGGATTCATTTGTTAGACAGAGTGGGGGGTTTGTGGTTGGATTATTCTCCTGGTTAATTGGTTTCATGGTTTATTTTTTGGATTAGGCAATAAATTGGGATATTTACTTAGAAGCAGTGGATTGTGGATTAAATAAATGAGTGGACTTTAGTGAGTCTCTCTTCTTCTCAAGATTTAAATTGGCAGAGGCTGAGTTATCTTGACTTAATCACTAGTATGGATCAAGCTCCAAAAGTACTAGATCCTACAACCCACAACTCAATAGTGTCTTTTTGTAAGACCTCTTAAATACCCACTTCTTATAAACCTCGCACCTCCAGTATGCCACTCAGGTTTTCATAACTCTAAAGACATAATCACAGTTACCTTTTTAGACTTTGTAAAGCTCCTCCCGAGCTAACAACTACAAGCTGAGTAGTACTTTTCATGATGTGTGATATAAACTCGTAAAATCGGTGGAGTGCCTCTTAAATGTTTTGGACCTCTTAAGCACACGTCAAATCGATGGATTCTAATAATTTTTGGGCTGTGCACTGCAGCATGTTTGCAGACTTTATGCTGATGTACTTCTATTTGCATAAACACAACTTGACTTTAGACTTTCCGTGATACGTGTTTGTCAAATGAAGGTAACTTTTCCATCAAATGATGTAAATAGTTTGTGATCACTCACCGTAGTAAAAACAGAAAAATTCATGCAAGCAACATACATAAAAATTATTTCTTATATGTTAGAAATTGGTTGATTCCTTTGCGATTTAGCGCTCCCTGCTTCAGAGTTTCATAACATGAATTTGTTATGATTACATTACTTTAAATGAAAAACGAGTCAACGGACTTCCAAACATCAAGCAGATGTAACAAGACATAGCAGCCAACTAATATTACTCACTAGTCCAACAGCAAGAAGCCCAGCTCGGTGTCTGTCTTTCAGCCTTTTATTTCACGAAGCTCTCGCCTTATTTCTTGGTCACTTTTCCCTTCTTAGCTTCCTCTGTCAACATCCTTTTCGCCTCTGGAATTATGTCCATAAGGGCTGCTGAGGCTGGTTACACCAGCTCTGGTTCTGGCGTGACACCGGCTCCCCATCTGTATTCCTCCATGCCCTGGGGCTGAAAACCTCCTCTTTGTGGTGTTCCAAAATGCCTTTAGTACAAACTAACATTCCTCTGGTGCTCTGAGCTTACAGTTCGGGCAGCCCGGCTAACACCTAAGCTAACATCAACAGCGTTAGTTCACAGCAGTTTACTGTCCATCAGGAAACTATTTTAAAATAAAAATATTTTCTGCATAAAATATGATGCCGTTTCACAAAACCAGCTTCAGGTGGCAATGAAAACTGGAATAAATAAATGTAGTGGAGTAAATTACTACAATATTCCCCACTAAATTGTAATGGAGTCCAAGTGTAAAGTAACTCGAGGAAAGGAAACTACTGCTGAGTAATCTACAGATTTTTGACGGGTCAAAAAAAAATTGTCATGCAACAAATATTCACACAATGGTTATTTGTTTTATAATCAAACACGAATAGTTTGAAATAGATATTTTTGTTCAGATCTAAAATTTCAATATCCAGAACATAACATTTGATATGCATTACAGTTTGGCATGGCCAGTGGTTCGATGGGGTTCATTTTGAGACTTTCTGTATCTCTCAGGGGTCAGAGAGCGAGAGAGTGCACCTGTGCCTAATTGCACTGGCCTGCCTTTGACTAACTATATTGAAGTCTCTGTGCTACTGTCAATAATAATATATGGGTGTGACGGGGCCAGAGTCAGGCACACTCAAAATTTCTTTCAAAATTTTCTAGTGTTATTATAAAGTTAGTTGCACCGTTGACCCAGCTTTACATTACCTTGGTAATTTGGATAATTCCAAAGACAAGCGGGTATCAGGTGTCCCAAGACAGCAGCCAATTTCCCTTATCTACGAGATGTGCAAGGAATTAGAAATTGGTAATGATCCATCAGCCTCCTAGCACCACCACAGACTCTCTCTCACACACAAGACTGTATGATTATTCTGAGAAAAAACTACATTAATTACTTGCCCACCTTCATATTCACTGTTCGCCTTTAGGCCCTGTTTTCTTCTGTATTCATTAGGTAATCATGTATGATTGTCCTGGGGTGTAAACATCAAGCTGCAAAGTAAATCATTATAATGAGCCTTGTAAGGTCTGTGCAACAGGGCCCCAAGGGAAAAAATCAGTATAGCTTCTGTAGGTTACTGGTGAGCATTATTTAAGTAATTCTTAAGTATAAGGTATATAAAGGCTAATGGTACGGAGCACGTGGTGAGAAGAGATAATACATGAGTGGCGGTAATTGTCAGAATGGCTTATAAATTAGGCTCCTGTGGGCATCATCTGATGTCCTGCTGGAAAATAAATAAAAAAGTGCATAAAATACTGTCATACCAACTTTGCCACCTGAGTACATTTCTGACATTTCCTCTGCACCAGAAAATGGGATTGGTTTCCAAAGAGAGGTTTTGTCACTTATAAAGTTTTTGACATTTTGACATTGTTGAAAGCTTGTATAAAGCAAGCTTTATATGGAGTATGGAGTAACATTTCATAATTAGCATTGGGAACGACGAGAGCGCCAAGGACGTTGTTTTTGACTTTATCTTGTTTGTTAGCTAACTACTGTAAATTATTTCAGTTTTATTTCAATGAAAAACCACATCATCGGGTAATTAAGTGCATAACAAAAGAAATGGTGCCATCATTTATGAACGACTTTACGGTTAACTCACAAACCCTGACCTGTGAGGTGTAGAAGCCTCAAAATCCATCAACACCCTTTACACAGTTTTATTGCCAAGCTCATTACAAATTTTGTTGATTTTTTTTTTTTTTTTACTAAACTGGGTGATTACAATGGGATCAAACAAAAACTTCTTTTTTTTTTAATGGCCTAGTATTTCACTATAACCAGCTGCTAATGTTAGTGAGTTTGGCCAGTTTAACATAAAATGACTGCTGACACTACAGTAACGTGATCAAGCTGCAGACGATGACGATATACTGTCACTTCATAAAGTGCATAAAGTGCAGTTTTTTACAACATAACAACAAAATAACACAACTAACATGAATTTTATGAGAGTGTTAAGAGGTAGTGGTAAGTTGCATGACATAAAACCAAAACAATGAGCTTAAAGATGCTAAAATGCTCGGTAAAGCTGAGAGTGTTACGTAATAATTCTTTGTTGGTTTATCACTATGTGCACCTTTCACATTACATGTAATAATGACTGATGATTGCAATACAAATATTCAGATATAGCTTTAACTTTTACAGAACACGTAAATGTACAAAGCACTTCACAAGACCTAAAACTCTTAGAAAAACTCAGCCAGCAAGCATGATTGACTATGACAGTCTGTATTATGATAAAAAAATCCAAATCCTGATGGAGATTAAACCTTTCAAAACATTACAGAATACTAAAACAACAAATCTACGACTCTCACATTTCTCTTATTTAAAATCAGCATATTCAGGAAGTCTTGACTCTAATTGCCGCACCGTATTAGTACACTGTCATGTTGAAAAAACAAATTAAAATGCGGTGACAGCAGCTGCTTTATGTTCTCCTCATTACGTTACTTTTGCTTAATATGTTTCATACTCCTGACACAGTAGTTTCCACTGGCTCCTCCACACAGCGCTGTTCCACTGTGTGCATATTCACAAACGTCCATTCCACTCTCTCACTTCCATCCTTTCATGGTACCTGCAGACCTGTCAACCTCTCACTCCCACAGTGAGCAAAAACTGGCTGCAGAGAACAACCCCTGGGGACTAACCATCTTAATTAGCAAGTCTTCCTTTTTCCAATGTGAAGCATGCCACAGCAGAGGCCACGGTGAGAAAAGGCCGACCCGCAGCTTTCCATTAAAAGCTTAACCGGGTTAGAAGATAGCAAGAACATCTAACAGCGAGGCGATCAAAGACAGAACACGCAAATCAATGTGTACTGCACATGTCTCAACATACACATACTATATAAAGAGTGTGCAGGTGTGCACAAGCAAACTCCTACAGTAGAAACTCACAGGGTATTAAAATGAAACCATTTACGCCTGGAAAAACAGCTGGACCAGTGAGATATCACTAAGTCTGGACACTTCAGCAGGTTTATTTTGGACATCTAAATTCAAACAGTTTTTACTTTTTCTGTTCATATGCATCCAACAGCCATGTGTTATCTAGCCTAAGAAAATGGCAATGCACCTGCCCTTAACCACACAGCCTTTGAAGGCATTAGGATGCATATTGACAATACAGGACCCTGTGCAATTACAGGACTTATCTTCCCGCCTGACAAACAGTCCGCTTCATTATGGGCTTTTAGCTGACACCTTACCTTAGCATCCCTCCATTGAATCATCACTCCTAATGCAGAAAATGAAATGGCTAAGAGGTTTGTTAAATATATCTGAATTGTTTAACCATAATTTTCCTCCTTAATAGTCCTTTTAAAGCTTCCATTAGTGAGTGAACGCAGTGAATGACAATTGAAGAAAGTACACCGGGGATGCAGAGGAGGAAGAATAGGTAATGCACTTCTGACGGAAAGCAGGCTGCATGGTGGCTTGAAATTCTTTCAAGTATATGACAATTAGCGGAAATAAAGTGGGCTCTCTTTTCAGTCTGGCACCAAGAAAATAAATCAGTAATGAGGATTAAAGCTTTGATTATTTATTGATCCATTCCTGAATCTCATCAGGAAAAAAATCTTGGGCATACAGAGTATGTCATGGCAGATTCCAGCAGCAGGGTGACCTGGTGACAGCTAATGACCTGCATGTCTTGGGTAAAGGACACTCAAACGGTATACTTAATTTTGGCTATAAATGACTAGGTGGTGAAACACTTTTAAACAAGGGTAGTAAGGATGCTTGTTTTTTGGGTGATTGCGCATCTTTAGGTTGCACTCACATTACCTTTATTTCTTTCTAACTGCAGCTTAATGGAGTAGTAAGTATGATTCAGTGGCATCTAATGGTATAGTTGGTAATTGCAACCCATTTATTTTACCTTCTTCTTGGAGCATGAAGAGAGACTATGGTGGCCATGCGAACATGAGCAAACCACAGGAAGCCCTAATCAGTGGACAGAGCTATGAAAACCTCAGTCTACAGTAACAAGAACACAATTATTCTAATTTCCAGGTGATTGTACACTAATGAAGACAAAGTTGTGTGTGTAATGTGCATTATAGTTTAGTTCTGCCATATTCTGTAAATAAAGTCTGACACACGGGGAAAGATGAGTCCACACTGAAATAACCAGAGACCTGCTGGACCTGTCCGTGGTGCTGAAATATCTCCACCAGACAGCTGCTGAACATGGTGATTTAGTGTATAAGATGGTCATCAAGTGTAAATTATTATCTGTTCTCCTTGACTGACATAAATGTTGAAATTTCATCAACGATTTGGGGAAATGTGTTTTATTCCATCCTAAAAATATTATCAACTGCTGAAGATAATATCATGTTGTGTTAAAATGTGTCACATGCTTCTAGATGATTTAATTAGCTTTATTAGTCATACTAATTGTACTGCACTCAGCTCACGGATATGCGATTTGTTCCACATATGTAATGTGACATGTACAGTATAATTGTACTGGCGTGAGTGATGGCATGTCCTCGCTAAACGAGGACAAACAAACGACACTTCCACCGCATCAACCAAATCAGTTGCTGTCCATCATTCTGAATCACTGCTGGACGCAACACGCTGAAATTATAAACCAGAGACTTTTCTTCATGCTCCCCTTATATTCCTCTTTTTGGTTAAAAATTGAGGTTCAACCCCATGAGCTAATGAGCTCTAATTACTGATGATAGCTAATTGTACCTGCCAGAAGACATATCATGATGTTACCATAGAAACACAGCAGGTGCCAGCCTTGTGGGTGCAGTGTTGATATATGGATGTTGTGTACAATATGGCGCTCATTAATTAAATATGACAAGAAGATGAACATTTTCAAAGATAGCAGTGAGCTGTCGGCTTTGTTTTTTGTTTTTGTTTTTTTACATTTTTAAACAACTGCCCACACCCTAGTTGATCTCGATATATATGATATGATCGAGCTTCTGGAAGAGCACACAGTCCAGACTGCGTTTGGCCTGGCCACAGAAATACCCTTAGAGGAGAGGTGTGAAGGAGATGGCAGGCAGAGAGGGAAGGTGCAGACAGATACTGTTTGCATAGGACAAATAAGAGGCGTTACAATGTGTGGCCAGGGAGAGGGAGGAGCTGAGAGGGTGAAGAATGCAGAGCAGGTCCTATAAGAGAATGGTCTGGATTAAATGGACAAAGGGTCAGGCTTTGTTTACTGAATATACCAGTCAGATGATGGATGGGGTGCAGAAGGAGATGAGATTTATAGGAAAGGAGGGGGTGAAAGCGAGGGGTAGAAATAAGCAACATTTGCTTCAGTGGAAGAAATTGTAAAGAATTGTAAAAGAGGCCTAAAATGAATAGTCAAGATGGTATGAAGCCCTCTAAACATTGTGATATTGATTAATTCATGGCACCAGGTGGTGAAATGGCCTGGTTATCAGGCTCTGGCTCCAGCTAACCTGGCAAGGCAATGAATAATCAGTTGGCTGAACCTGAAATTAAACTACAATTCACTTGACTTGAGCAAATGTCGTCCCAGAAGACGAAAACATCCCACCGACAAAGAAATCTGTCAGGGTAATTGAAGGAGAGGACCAAATAATGAAGCTGAGACATCTGTGGCTTTGGAGATTGTGTGGAGTATGCCAACATGCTAATAAAAAAGGAACTCTTGCATGAATAGAAAGGCATTTAATTACAACTAATTTTCAATTATGATTAAGTTATCACTGTGGTTTAGATGATCTAAACCTCTGTAAAATATCCTCCCTTTCAGAAAAAAGTAGATTTCTTTAGCATTCAAAATGTATTGGACACAAAATGTCAGTACGACTTCACTCCTGTGAGACAGAGACATAGCAGCAGACATCCCTCCCAGATATTAACCCTAAACTGAAATGTCAAAACCATTTCTAATCTTGTTGACAGGTCTCACGTGTCATGCTACATATGCCACGACCCCTAGAAGAGGTGATTGTTTTAGTAATTACTTACTGATGCAGTGGTGTCAATAGTACATGGGATGGGGAATTGGCTCAAACATTTGCAGTGTAATTATAAGTGAAGGTCTTCAGATACAATTGATTGTCTGTTTTTTTTTTAAGAATGAACTATAACCTCCGGCAAACACAATTTTACAGACATGTTTTCACAATTTTAGACATCACCAGTGATGCTGCTCATGATGCAACTGAATGACTCACGAATGTGAGACTTGGAGGTAAAAATCTTGATGATGATATTGTAACAAGCACTGACAAACAAACAAAGAAAAAAAAAGAAAATATATATATCGGCATGTCACGGTAACTGTAACTTAAAATAACTTCTACATGATGCAATAAAGTCTTGCGCATTCCGGCTCTGTGTTGCGGCTTTGAAAGTTATAATCCAGTGTTCTGTGGATCAAAATATAAAGGTACCTTATCCTTTTCAAGACTTTAAAGCTATTCTTTCTTATGCAACTGTCACTTTCTCTCTCCGTCTGCTGGTCTCTGCCTGGATCAGTGAATTTGCCTCAGTCTACATACGTGAATAGTGAGGGGTCGACAGTGCATTCAAATTTCCACAAATCTGTGAATCTGTGTGTGCACCATCTCCACTGTTTTGTCCAGCGCCGTGTTGTGTAAGTGCTCTTTTGACACTTGCAGCTAAAAAAAGCCTCAGTGCCTCCGGACAAACAGATCAGCTCTGGTGTCCGCAGCAGTTACTGTCTAAAACAGTCCTGTGACGTGAGCAGCCATTCTCTGTTTTGTGCATGCTAATGAGACGTTTACTCGCTATTACAGGGTGCACTGCTGGGCCTTGTTGGTGCTAATTAATATCCTCCCACTTTTCATGTCAGGTCAGATTCTTATCTTGGTTTCTACATTCGACATGTAAAGAAAAACAAAAAAAAATCCTCCTGGGTCAGTTGTAAGAAGCAGTGGGAGACCGTTATGTATGACTTTTCCAGGTTTCAGAGAGGCTTCATCTCTTTCTGCCTCCTGTGATCAAAGCCGCAGGCAGCCTGTCTTTGAAACGTATCATTTGTGCAATTATGTAATGAATGTGGATGTTTTTTCATCCCATTAAAACTGGAACACTGCGCTCGACATGAGCGGAGCATTGCAGCCTGCCTGTCTTTAGAAAAGTGCGATGAAATATTAAATTTGAGCATGATTCGGTGATTGGAGTGTCATTAGTTAAATATTATATCATGAGACCTATATTTTAGATCTTTGCAGTTCATTTGTATGCCCACACAACAGCACATGAAGACCCGACAATGAGAACGAACTGAGAGTGAAGACAGTATAATCAAAACACATGCACACAATGAGAAATATCTGCATCTCAGTCGTCAAGCAGTCATAATCATCGCTCATGTTCATCATTACTGCCATAGCAGGAAATACCACCAGCGCAGGAACATAATGTTTCAGTCACCATGGACACCGGCTCTCATCTTAGGTATAAAGAAACACGATGTTTCAACCTCAAAGGACAGTTACCGCCTGGAAAAAAACAGAACCTGAAAGGAGATAGGAAGAAGACACACACACGGCAGACTAACTTATTAGCTCACACAAAGAAATACACAGCAATGTAAATGATGGCCATGCAGGGCCACACAGATCAGGAAAACAGGATACCAAGACTAAAATTACACTGGCAAGAATCTGAACTTGTGCAACCGCTTATTCTGATCAGGGTCACAAGGAGCTGGAGCCTATCACAGATAACATTAGGCGAGAGGCGGGGGACACCCCGGACAGGTCGCCAGTTCATCACGGGGCTGAAATATTTATATTTCAGGTGTTAAACCTTACTTCATGAAGAACAGCAACATTTAAAGTACCCTGTGGAGTGATGGCAATGTGCATTGTAGCAATGTGGCAACCGAGGCAAGAAGAAGACTGCAAACTAATACACATGGAAGTAAACAAAGCAACAAAAGGAGGCGTTATTTGGCGAAGTATTTCAGTTAACTTTTTAAGTTAACTGAGGGACTGACAATATCACGATCAGTGCTGATCACTGAATTGACGGAACAGAGGCACAACGTTTCACAGCATTTACGGCTCGGGTTAATGAGGGGCAGGAAGTTCAATCATCACTCCTTAGTCTGGTTATTGAGGTTATTAATTCAGTTGATTGGGTATATATTCGACTGAGTCAAAGTCACCTGTGTAATAATG
Organism: Nibea coibor; assembly: GCA_023373845.1. Classification (NCBI taxonomy): domain Eukaryota; kingdom Metazoa; phylum Chordata; class Actinopteri; family Sciaenidae; genus Nibea; species Nibea coibor. The sequence goes on along the minus strand of CM041739.1, from coordinate 10,466,973 downwards.
TTATGCATTGATGTCCTGACACCAATCTGTTCCTGGAGAGAAAAAATCTTTGTGAACATTTCAGGGGTCGAGCACGCAGGTCAGGGTTTTTCATGTCGTCTAATAACACAGAAGGGAGTAGAGTGAGAGTAAATTACTTTGAACCCTGAAAGTATGCAAACAGCCTGATAAACAGTAAGTGAGACGTTCAAGTGAGGGTCAGCACCCTGATTAGGGAGTGTGCTTGTGATTTCTTTTCTAATTAGAGCAATCTTATACATTAAAGATATGCAACGGAAGGAGAGCCATCATTACAGACTTCACTTCACGCAGATCAGACTTCATTCAAACATCATTTACACTCTAAGGTTTTAGCAAACGATAAAGTACAACACTGGGTTTTCATGTCAAATTAAAAGAGCGTGAAACACGGCGGTATCAAGGCGCCAGTTTATGAGGAGAAGCGCCACAAACATCAACCCGTGTGTCATAATTTCAGCGGGACAGCTGACTTCTGCAGGTGTGAAATAAAGAAGATTTAAATATTACAGGTTTCGGTTCTATTTTTAAACCATTTCTACTTCGCCAGCAGTAACTTGCTGCTGCTGCTGCTGCTGCTGCTGCACAGAGTAGCAAATTAAATCATGTTCAGTTCTTCAGCACATGGACGAAATGAGCAATGGAACTACTGAAAATACTGGTTCCTCCTGTAGCTGATGGATTTAAACATTAATCTTAGTCAGATTACACCTGTGTGCCCATTTTGTTCCCCCACCCAAGAGCTTTCTTCATAGTTTTTGAATATATATATAATTTTCTGTTTTACATATAAATCTGTTTTTCAAAGCGTGTGCTATATATCATTTGATTTTTTCTTTTTTTTGTCACACGGGGCCATTGCATGTACCCACAGAGAGACTCTAGTGGGTAAGCACTAAAGTTTGTTGTGCTTTTGTGTCTCTCAACAGGAGCACACGCCACCAACCAGACGCCCGTGACCGCGTGTGAGTGTTCGGGGGACAGCCCTGCTTAAAAAAAGAACCTCCTGTACACCAGTCATCATTCAAACAACGTAAGTACACTTTCCGCCGTCCATTTCCCCCGTTTTTATGAACCAAAGCGGCACGCGGGTCCTAAAAGATCTCTGTGAGAGCGTTTATGTAGTAGAAAAGCTAAACCCAAATTTAAAGCTGCAGGGACTATCATCCAGAACATGAATCATGTGAGGAGAGAAAGATCTTCGAACTCCTGATCTAACAATAGGATATAAAACCTAATCTTACAAGGATTAAATGCTAAATCCTTCATCAGTGTGAGCAATAGGCAAAAGCTATAGTTAACTTTTTTTTTTAAATGCATAACCTCTTTCCTGCTGACTGATCATCTGCTGTAATAGGCTATTTAAGAGAGTCACGCATAATTATTCCCAGCGCTTTACCCTCTAACCTTCTCAGCCTCTCTGTCTGTCTCAACGAATACACGTTTCATCCTGTTAAAGGCTGTGAGCTTTGTCTTGGTGGGAAGCTTCTTGTGTCATGATATTGCGGTGAAGGTGTGATTGCGCGCACGGCAGTGGTTTGTGTGTGTGTGTGTGTGTGTGTGTGTGTGTGTGTGTGTGTGTGTCCTCTGCAGCTTTTGCTCACATCTGCAATTCTGCATTGATTCCATGCCAATGAGCAGAGAGCTGATGCAGAGTCGTGGGCTCTCTGTTGTAGCCAGGTACAGCAGCCAGTGGCTATTGCCATAACAGGATGTGTGTGAGGGAGTTGAATTCTGCAGAGTAAATGACTGCAGTCAATCTAACCACCAAATGTGCTGCAGTCTTAAGAAATCTAACGTATGAAATGAACATACTGTTCATAATTATCAGCATGTTTTCTTCATTGTTTTAATGCAGATCATTGTATTAAACACTGCATTTTGTAAAAAACAGTTGGAGGCTTTCCTTAATTAACATATGAAACACGATGTTCACAGACATCAAAAACATGTTGTTTACCCCCACAGTGCTTTGGGATTATAATCAACTCATGTGCCCACTTATTGCCTCAGAGAGGTGACCACTTATGCTTGTTAGGACCTTCTCTATGCTGAATTGCTGCCACATATTTAATCGCCGGCTTTTCAACAAATTAATACGGGTCAGTATCAAGCAAAGCTGAAATCAAAACGCCTGCTTTGTGTCTTCCATTTCAGCCGAGTGTGGGTAGCACGCTGAGCTGATATAAACAACGTCTTCGGGAGATGTTAAGATTGTAAATTTACTATCAGGATCTGTCAAAAAAGAAAAAAACACTGGAGAACATTCACAGTGTAACATGGCTGGAATGATGTGTACCAAATCACACCATTCATTTTATCACCACTGAGTTAAATATAGCCAACTTTCCACATGGGCTGTAGTTTTTTTGGGTGTTTTTTTTTTTTGTGGAGCCGAAACAGCAACATTTTTTAATTATCTCACAGCAAGACGAGAGTCTACAGCCATGCTGGCAGGTCTGTGGACAGTGTTTTGTATTTGGTCACAAACCAAAGTACTGAACAAACTAAAATTTAAAAAGTCTGGATATGAACATCTGCATGGACTTTCATGACAATCTTTGTTTTCGAGACTTTTCGCACAAAATTTAATCTTAAACAAAGTCTGGGGAGCGAATTGCTGTCCCAAGAGAAGGAGTTCACGTATCTCGAAGTCTTGTTCACAAGTGATGGGAAAATAAAGTGTGACATGGACTGATGACTGATGATTTGGTAAGGAATATGCGTCGTGCATGGATTTTCCAGTCCATCCCCGTTCCAACCCTCACCTGTGGTCACAAGCTTTGGGTAGTGACCAAGAGAATGAGATTGCGGATACAAGCGGCCGAAAGGAGCTTCCTCCGCCGGGTGGTTGGGTTCAGTCTTAGAGATAGGGTAAGAAGTTCAGACATCCAGGGGCAGCTTGGAGTAGAGCCACTGCTCCTACGCATCAAAAGCCAGCTGCGGTTGTTCAGGCATCTGATTACAATGCCGCCTGGGAGCCTCTCTTTGGAGGTGTTCCCGGGCACGTTCACCTGGGAGGAGACCCTGGGGCAGACCCAGAACCTGCTAGAGAGACTATATAGCCCATCTAGCCTGGGAACGCCTCGGGATCCCCCAGGAGGAGCTGGAAAGTGTTGCTTGGGAGAAGGTTGCTTGGAGTGCCCTGGTAAACCTGCTGCCAAGCAGACCCCACAAGCGGAAGAGAATGGAGCTGGAGACGGAGGGTTCATTGATATCCATCTGATGATTATTGAGATATTTCAACCTGGACTACAGTAATAGACTGACAAATAGACTTTTTCCTTCAGCCTCACAGCTGTACATTGTTGCATCCCACAAAGGAAGCAGCACTCCTAAATATCTATAATATCCAGTACTACTTCTGGAGGAGAGAGGGCAGCTTTCTTCACCACTTTACAGAGATCTGAACAAACTGTGCTGTGTAGAAGGCCACAGAGGACCCGGTGTGCCGGGGCTAGACAACATAGATGCAGATAAAATTAAAAAAAATCCTCTGTGATCTGTCAGGAGGGAAAATAAACAGCTACTCAAGCATATGGAAGGTGCTGCTATCACAAGCAGGAAGAGGGGAGTTTGTTTTTCACCCACGTCTCAATATGTGCGGCATGCATAGTGATGTTTTCGCTGGGAGGTTTCTATGTGATCTGTCGCCCAAGCTCCTAATGATGTCTGAGTGTACGTGAACACATACTAGTGAAAAAGAATCGCTTCGAAGAACAGATCATTGTGGTGATGAAGTCTGAGATGCATTCACATACACCTAATTCTCTTACTGGACTACTAAATACTGATTCTGGAGTAAATGTGGGATTTACCTGCAAGACTTGAGAGGCTAACAGATGCCAACCTGGACCTCATGGAGCCATTGAACCTTTTGAACTGCCCAGAGGCGAGTTCGAGACCTGCTCAGTGGCTGGATCAAAATTTTCCAAGGTTTTGATCAAAGATACATCTATTTTAATAAAGTGAAGCTGCTGTTTAACACTGAGTCACACAGGGTACTGGTACTGGCAGAGTGTCGCCCATGTATGAAGGCTCAGTGTTTGCTGCAGTTGTTTGATTGCAACTTGTGGCCCTTTCTTGAAAAGTTAAAAAAAAAAACATTAGTTCGACTCACAAACATCATTTGTCTGCAGTTAATAGGTCTCCTTGACTGTTTTTTGCTCTGTCACTAATTCTGGCACTGACCGATTCATTAGTCGCATTGATCAAACTGATTAAATCACAGTTTGACTTTATAATTTGGATATCATCTGATCTATCTGACCAGCAGAGCTCTGCTGCAGAGGAAGATTCATTTTTCCTGTTGTATGGACCCCAGACACCCCGTTCAAAGTTGTAGGTCCTACATCAATCAGACAAATGCATCAAAGGCCGGCCTGGATATCCTGGTCAGGAGCATTTACTAGTTCAAAACCAGCAGACTGATCCGTCAGCCTCTGATAGATTCCTCTTTTCGAGACACTGTGACCCTTACCTCTTCATCCTGGCCCTCTAAGTGCATCTCCCGCATTCAACATTTACTCATGCTTCCTTCGCCTCTCTCTCTCTCTTTTCTGTATACAGTGGATAAAACTCTTACTCCTCAGATGGATGTTCTGTGATGGTGAGCTTACAGCAGCGCATCAAACGCGGTAGATTTTCTTATCTCTGGCCCCCCTGAGCTGAGAGGCTCTGAGGCCCTTCAGTCATCTTTCTTCTCCTGTTCAGAAAGAAAGATGCCAGCTTCTTCGGGGCGCAAACATTGCTGAGGTTGTGCCAACATGTTGATATCAACAAAGGTGGTAAATATTGGAGAAGAGACTGTTGCTGTTAATCACTGCTTGTGCAACGGTGAAATTGCAATCACAATCACAGGTAGCTCAACTTTTTACTGAATCTAGGCCAGGTCTTCTTCTGCAACCTTTTTCTTCATGCTTAGATGAGACAGGATGTGTGTGACGATGCTGCTTACTTACGTGTGTGTGTGTGTGTGTGTGTCGTACAAGTATACATGAGAGAGTGTGATTATCTCCAGAATCATCAACATAGTGCTCGTCTCCTGTCACAACACTGTCTGGCAATGAGTGCCTCTGCCACGCTGGGTGACACAGCACTCCAATTAATCACAGAGAAGGACCACTAATGAAGTCATTATGTATTCTGAGAGTTTCATCTCCACATCCACTTTTCCTACTAAAGACACCGAAATGCACGTAAAAGTCTTAAAGGAATAGTAGTAATGGAATGTAATGGATTAGCAAAAATGGACTGTGACAAGTGAAATGTAGCCCTGCAGAGGACTTGGTTGGTCAGAATCAAAGAATATAGACTTTTCTGTTGTACAACCTGCCAAACTGGAGGCTAAAATAATGCGCTCTGGGCAGCATAACATCAATATGTTTTGTATTTGTCTATTTATGTACATTTTTTTGGTTCTTTGGTTACTGATGTAATATTCCAGCTAGTCCACTCACACTAATAATGCAACAATAATGCATCATCAGATATTAATGTTGAATTAATAAAACATCTGTTAAAACATTTTGATAATTTTGTCCCACTCGGAGCATAACAGTAACAACAATCTTTAAACCCCTAAACAGTTCCACCAATAACTCAGATTTAGTATGTTGTGTCCCTGAAAAATTCATCATCTGTCAAAATCTCCTTTTATAAGGTCGTTTGAGAAATGGGAAAACATTAATTAAGTAGCAGCCAAAAGCGATTTCTTCCTCAGCAGCCCCATAACGCTGTCATTTAAAGCAGATTCTCTGATTCCTGATGTACAGTACATACAGTATATGCACTGTACATCAGGACTTAACATTTTGTGAGAAATAACAGGGAAAGTGCTGCCTCAAGTCATTTCACGTATCATTCCTCAAAACTTGTGTGCAGATTAAATTCATTTCACATAAATTCTGGGTCATCCTAAGTATATTATATGTCCTATGAGCTCTCTGTCTCTGCAGTTTTCAATGTTTGAAAGGGAACTAAGCATTGCTTGGGTGACACGATACCTTCCAAAGTATAAACCTCTCAGGAGATTTAAATGTTACATTATTAAAAACATAAAGCCATTAATATTACGAAACACCCATCAGACGGCTGTAAACAGACTGTGAGTAAAGTCTGTTTGAAGGAATAGGCAGCAAGTTTTCATACTTTGGAGGAGGTGAAGGGAGATTTCTCAATCCCAAAAAATTAGCATTTTCTAGTCCACTGTTTAAGTAGAACATTATTTATTCAATGCATTCTTCCTTGACACCTACATCACCCACAATGAAACCAGGGTGCCGGCAGTTTGGTCTGAGATAGAGCGATGTTATGCCATTAGCAGTAAATGTAGCCTCGAGCTGCTAGCCTGCAGCACAGATGAAGAACAGGCTGCAGAGGTCTGGTAAATGCACACTAACAGACAGCTCTTCATTTCCAAATCTAGTCTTCAAACTCAACTAACGTTTACTCAAGTGACACAGCAGATAATTTATTGGATTTCACACAGCCCTCTTTGGAGCTCTGGAACTTTTTTTTTTATGTGTGTAGTCATATTCTCCAAGATGTGTGAAGAGATTTTAATGTGTTCTGCTTAAATCTGTGTATAGACATGTGAAATGTTTAACGTTTCTCTTAAACAAACAGGAGAAATATGCAGCACTCCCATCTGAAGACTAGTAATTAAAATACAATTATATCTAATCATAAATAATCTCTATGGTGCGATAATAGTTGTATTTACAAGAAAAACAAACCAAATTTAAAAGAAGAAGGCGTACAGGCTGAAAACACTAAATAATAAAGGTAAATAAAGGTAATAAAGGTATTTAAAAGACTGCTGGCAATCATTTAGCTACCAACAAAATATGCCTGAACTTGAACTTGAAAATGCCACATTGCTAAGCAAACACTCATCGCTCTATAATACTTTTCTTAATTCAATATCTTGGGCAGTTTTCTAATAAAATTAAAATTCAGCGCCACGCTGCTGTGTTGATCCTCAGTCCCACGGTGCTCAGACCTGCCAAATGTTATTTATGGCTACAGTTTTATTTAACTCCTCTGAAATCAGAAGCTTGACAGCGGGAAGGGACACCCACATGAACACAAACACATTCATATGCATGTGTAAAAGAAGTGGAAGATGCTGGAGATTAGGGATGCAGCTGCATACATGCCAGGGCTCAGTCACTCCCAACTTTTTAAAAGTGGATCACCCACAAGGAATTTCTTTTTGGTTGCTCTTAGGGCTGATTTTTAATCTTTGTTAGATAGTAACAGCCTGAGAGAGGCAGGAAAGGGGGTAGAGGAAAGAGCAAAGATTGGAATCGAACCCTAGCTGCTGCACCAACGACTTAACACACGATGCACATGCTCTACCAGGGGAGCTAACATACCCCAGATAACATATAAAAGCTTTATTTCAGTAATTTTTATGATTCTTATGCATTATCAGGTTACGTGTCCGCTCTCAGTTCCTGTCAGGGGTGCAGCTGTTGTCATATTCTTCACAGATCCCTCAGAAATGAGTCAGTGTTTGCATGTTCGTTCGTCCTCTTCCTGACGAATTCAATCAATTTGCGCATTTCATTTGTGGTATTGACGAGTGAGTTGAACTACTCAGCCCACAGTCAAACAATTTAATTTGCTTCGCCACAGTCTCTAATTCAGATGCGTGTGTGCACGCGAGTAAACACACCGACACGTGCGCTGCATTGTCTGGTTCTAACAGGAATATTTAAATATCACTGATGCAACAGATATTAACACTTTTATTTTATATTATTTTGGAGTGCACGCTTTGCTGTTTTTACATGTTAAAAATTGTTTTACACTGACAGGCAGGCCAAGAACGTGTTGGCAAGTTTTCAAAATGGTTGCTAATGGCAACCTGGCAACTATTATTGCCTTGTCTTTTCATGTAACAAAGCCAAACTGACAGATTCAACACGCACCGACACATATCAATACCTGCTTTTTTTCAAAACAGCGATATAACTTAAGTGATAACAAGTGACACGCACTATCTGCTGATGTGCACAGTAATGTGTGCTGAGAACAAGTGAATAAATAAACCAAGCTACAATAAATGGCATTATTATGTCTCTGTTAAACAGTGAATTCAGTGACACACGCTGAACTAACTGATGTGAGCCTCCAGGTCTGTGCGGTTAGAGTGACATATCTTGGTGCTGAACACTTTTGCAAAAGATGAAGGATGAGCAGAAGAGTGGGTGGGTGTGTGTGCGTGTGTGTGTGTGTGTGTGTGTGGAGGGGGGGGGGCTTTATTAAACAGCAGCAAAAGTAAGAGGATGATGTCGATGTAGAGCTGCATGTACAAGTAGTCTCGGGGGTTCACACGGCGTATCGTCTTACTCATCACCTCTCTTCGTTCCTCAGCCCTCAGGCTTACAGCTGCTGCACTGTAGAGACAACACTTTGTCCCCCTTGCTCCACAGGTTGCTATGGTGATCACTGACCCGAGGAATATGTAAATCACAAGCTAACGAGTCCAGGTATTTTAGAAAAAGACCGTGAGGCTGTTATTTATTTTATTTTTATTTTTTTGTAAGAGGGAAAGAGAGAGAACAGTTCACATGAACTACTCACTGATAGTGAAACATAACTGTGTGTCTGGTTACTTGATAGGTGATATCGATGAAGGACAGGGTTGACACGATTAGTCAATTAATTGATTAACAGTGAATGAATCTTCTGATTTTTCTAAAGCAAGAAAATACAAAAGAATCCAGTTAAATGTGAATAGTTGCCGTTTGTAAAGCAGTGAACTGAATACTGACTTCCGGACTGTTGATAATGATAATCATTAAAAATAATCATTAGTTGTGAGTATATGGCCAAAATATTACGACTGAGTGTCATAGCTCTGCTTTAAACTTACAAATACACAAAGAGTTTGTAAGTGTGTACTTACAAGAACAATAATGAGGGTAAGAGTAAGATGCAATTTAAAATTTCACTGCAATATCCCGAGCATGCCTAAAAGCATAATGGGCTTTAATGTAACTGCACACAGTACTGTTTGAATATGGCACACAAACACTGTGCCTGCACGCGTCTACACACTTTAAAACTTTAAATCTTCTTCTTGTTATTCTGTTTGTTTGTGTATTTCTCTCTCTCTCACACACACACACACACACACACCCACACATGCCTGTGTACGTATGCGATGTTAAGACTTTCTGGAGCATGAAATAAGCTTTCCAAGGGAACAGCGAAGAAGAGAGTGGCTGGTGTCCCCTGCTATTTCTTAATTAAGTACACGCAACTCCCATCTCAAAATCGTAAATGTCACCTCAGAGCTTCTGGCTACTGTTTCAGCGACTTCCTCTTGGTTATGGCTCTTAAGTAAAATGCTGAGGCGTAGTCTGAGTAATGTAGCTCTTGGCCATGGTATTAATAAGATAACACTGAGTGAAGAGCTCTGTAGCTTCAGCAGCGGATCATTCATTACCTTGCAATCCCAAAGATGAGTGAAAGAATGTAATTTTGTTCATAATGTCACATCGTATCAGCTGCCAAAACACTCCCCAAAAAGTTTCTTTTCCAAACAGGCAAATAGATTCTCTTTTTTCCTCCGCCTCTATATCACGCCCAAGGATGTGTGATGCTGCTATGTGTGTGTGTGTGCGTGCGTGATGTGTTCTGGACTGTGATGAGCTGAGAGGAGGCAACTCAACGATAAGAAACATATCGCTGCTCAGCACCTGCCTGCCTGCCTGCCTGCCTCCTGAATGACTGGCTGACTGACTGGCTACACGAGCCGATTGCATGCGGAGTCCCTCTCATTGTCACAGCAAAAAATCCCAAGACTATAATGAGGAAATAAAACTGAGCGTTCTGACTTTGAGGCTCGTATTTTGGATGCTTTTTCTCGCCGCCGCCATGAAATTTAACCACATCAAACTAATTTTTTTTTGTTGTTGAAAAAGAATTTCCATTATTTTGGCGCTTCGACTTCAACATGGGATCAATCCTGAGGAGAGATGAGAGTAGTAAAGTTGCGGCTTTAAAGATGAAACAGCCTCCAGCCTCAAAAAGCAAACGGTTTTGTCTCAGAGCTACAAGCCTCGGTACATTTGTCACAGTGCAACAAAAAGCTGCATAATTTTGCTGACGGGTTAGCTTCTGTCAACACAGTTACACGCCTTTCAGCTTGGTTTACCTGTGCTGTAATGGCCCCGCCAACCCTTATCATGTGTTCCCAACACGCACAGCTCCTTTTATTAGGACACTCTAAATATCCCTTTCTGCAGCCCCTGACTTTATTGCCTTGAATGCTTCATAAGCACACAGTCTGTTCTGCTTGTGCTTTGTTTGGTTTGGTCTGTGTCTATAGCTCAGTGAAGCAGCAGAGAGAAGTCATAAATGTCATTTAGCGCACAGTATCACATAGCTTAGCTGTTAATTACCTTGACGCAATCAGAAATCTGTTTGTCTTAGGTTCAGAGGGAAAGGTTGGAGCGCACGCTCGCATGTCTGCAAACATCTCTGGCTCCAATGCTACCGCTAGCACCAACCCACAGTGTCTAATTTTATTGACTCTAAACCATTTTCCAAGCCTAACTTTTTATGTTTCTCCCCACACACACAATCCATAACCAAGGTCATCTAATTTACCCATACGCTTCTCGACTTCCACGCTGCTTCTTCCTTTCTTCTTCTTCTTCTGTTTTCCCCCCCGCCTCCAAATACGTGTAAACAAAACGCTGTATTGCACTACCCTCTCGCTGACCCTGTCACAACACCGCCACTTTGCAATCAACTTTGCTTTCACAAACTTCGCACACATGGATGAGCACACACTATCACACTACGCCGTGGTGGGGAAGAGACAAGCGGTGACGATTAGCTGAGACATGGCCGGGGCCTCGGGGGAGAGAGAGAGGCAATGAGCAGCACTGTGAATACCTCTAAGGCACTGAAAGTCCTCAGCAAGTCCTTCACTGTTACAAAGATGTGAAATGTAACATTAAATGTTAGAAGAGTCACCATTTCCTGACCTGCACCTAATCGTGGATACACTGTAGTGTGTGTCTCCAAAGAAGCAGAGAGGAAAAATGTATTTCCAAGTCAAAGAACAGCTGAAATTTCTACACGACAGTGAGGGACCTTTGCTTATTATCTGTGACTCAGATAAACAGATATATCTCCGATTCCCAATCGTCACGTCACAAATGTTCTCCATCACACTGCAGGTGCTGGGCGCGACCCTTCACGCGACAGAGACGATTTTAATTATTGATCTCTTCAAATGGTCCCCGCGAAAGCTTCGATGTGACAGACCACCCAAGGCATTACCTGCAATCTTGTTGATTATCTCCACATTCACATCGATTATCATGTGGTCCCCCTCCCCCCCTCATACTCCGTTATCGCTCTGTGGTTGCTGATACGGAGCTACATTATTGATTGAGGCCCATTAACGGGGATAAAAGTGCACAGTTGCTGCCTGATTCATCACAATTCATGGTGGAGCCATCGCTCAGAAGGCCACCTACACTTGCATCCTTTCCACAGGTGCACTTTACACCGGGTACCTTACATAAAATGAATGTAGAGAGTTTATTTGAGCATAAATAAGCATAAAATGCCACTGCACTCTCCCCAGACAGAGCTGAAGTATGACGGGGGATCTACATTTATAGTCGAAAACAAAAGTAAAGAAATAAAGAGGAAATGCTGTGAGATGCGATCTTCTTAAAACCTTTATACTCTGCTCTCTCCATTACCTGTGCGGGTTGAACTAATAATAAAAGTGTCGCTTTCACTGAGCTTGGTATTGTGCCATCTATACTTTTGCATCAGCAGCTGGAACAACAAACAAAATATTTGTTGGTGAAATGGTCAATATATCATGGCGGCAGAGGGACAGTGTCACTGATTAAAGCAGTGGCTTAGCTCTAAAAGAAATTCATTGAGCATACTTATTTACTCTTTGTGAGCTATGAAGAAATGTTTTTTTTTCCCCAACTATTAAACACCCTGACGAATGCTAGCAAGGGAATTAAACATGACAATGACAACCGCGACAAGAATTGCAAGCAGTCAGCGGTTCTGCTTCAATGCAATAGTCAAGCTCTTTTAGATACGTGCACCGCGGCAAGCTACATATTCCTCTCTCCTCTCCTTTGCCCAGGGTGCATTAAATGGATTAAAGCACTAAGAGCAGCCAAGCATATATTCATTTCCTCCACACCGAGTGTGAGAGCAGCAGACAGCAGGCAGAATATTATGGACTGTCACAAAGTCCCTGGACCATCTCACACCAAATCAAAGATCGAAGATTAAAATTTTCAGACTGGATACAATCTTCGTCATTAAGCAGCTTTTTCATGGCTGGGTTTGATTGCTTTTTGTCCAAGCAGGAGTTAACACACTCATATGTGAGACAAGCAGCAACGTATTAAAATATAATAGCCAAAGAATTGCACTGAATGCAAAAAGTTTTATTTTTCTAGACAACTTTTTTTTTGGTTTTGGTTCCATAGCATTAATTCAAGTTAAGTTTAAGTATTTTTCTGCACAATTGATCGCGTTAAGTTTGCAAGACTCAGGATATTTTGATTAATAATCAATGTAATGACTCAACAGAATGATACTCGGCACCTTGACTTATATGCATCTGCCTTATTCAGTGTATTTCAGCAGTGTTAGGGCACCAGGCTTTAGTTACTAGTTACTTAAATTTATTGTGTGACAATCATAAAGGAGTGTGGCACGTCTGTTGCCAGTCAACAGGATGCAGGTGTGCCAATCACCCTTACCTGGCACTCCTCTCAGCACCACGCCCCCTCCTCCTGACTGTGTGATTTGTTATTGACGATGAGGATGTTTATGGCGAGGTTGCCATGTCGACTTTTTCATAGGGTAGAGTAGAAGGAAGAGGGAATTCAGAGAGGCACAAAATTAGTTTCTCTGAGGTAGCCTGAATTTGTTGACGTCATAACTTCCACCTCCGGTCAATGTCAAGATCCAACTGGATGGGTATTATGTGTCAATGTTCAACTGAGTTTTAGCAAAACATGTTGGAAAATACATGTAATGCAAGCTACAATCACTCACGCAGTGGTTGTTAAAGGGAAGAGAGGAAATGGCAGCCTCTATACAACAGCGGAGATGATGTTGCACCACTGTTCTGTGCCAGGAAAAGAAGGTGATTCATATAAATGGCTTCCGAATGTGTGTACTTTGTTTCTAGATATACATACAGACACATGGAACGTTGTGGTTTTGAAAACAACAGTGGGAACACATTAGAAAACGTCAAACACCAGAAGAGCTACACATTTGCTGCAAAGCGGTGGACTTGCTGAGGCAGGGGACGAGTGGGGCCTGGCTGAACCCAAGCAGGCAGGCGGCAAGAGCATGGCAACCCAGCAGGCCACATAATTACACACCCTGATGGAGCAGCCACTTGGTATTCTCTGCACATCCACTAAAACATACCAGCACTAGATAAGTCGATGGTAAGAGAGTGAGACGGAGGGACAGAAAGGGTGGAGGGAGAGCTGCTACAGAAGCTTCCAGACCAGCCAGACAGCAGGGAGGCTGTGTTGCAAATCAACACCCCTCCTCCCCACCCCAGCTCTGTCGCGGTCTGAACCTGAGCCTTCCGACAGACAAAAGCAACTCGCTGTGGTGAAGGAGCAGATCTTTTATTTCACTCAGCGACGTGTATAATCCTCTGAACGAGTGGAACCACCTCGTCACGTCAATAAACACAAACACAGCTCTATGCTTATGCTATCTATCAAACACGGAAAAGGCATCTGTGAGTGATGCAGTGGCAGACCGGCCGTCTTTGGGGGCAAGGGGTGAAAAAGGGCACCAGCTGCATGCCGTGGGGCACAAGTGTCCCGAAGGTCATGATGGTCATGTTAATGATTGTGCATATGATTCAGACTTAAAGTATAAATACTACACCTCTGTAATAAAAACTAAAGGGAACTAACTACTAATTTTCGAGCATGCATGACACTGCCCTGCATTTTATCCACTGGAAGGGCACTCCTATGTATTCCTAGTGTGATAGAGGGGCAGAGCCGAGAGGTCAAACTGGATACTGTGGTTAATGAGGTGTACTGGTGTGTCTACATCTTGTCATTATTTTGTGTAAATGAAGGATATGGGCACTAACTGTTGTTACAGCAAAGCTTATTTAAAAAAAAAAAAAAAAACTGTATGTACGAAGGGGGAAAACAGAGCTGGGTACATCACATTTTGTGCCGTTAAGCGCAAAGCATGAATTAAATTTACACAAAGGCCGTTTGTGCAAATGTGTCTGAGTCAGAAAATTTGTTTACACAGTGTGAAATGCAGAAATGATTATTAGTCAGAAGCACAAATATAGAAAACAGGGAGGATGTGGGAAATGAGCTGCATGCTGCACTGTGCGGCACAAGACCGCTTTATTGGTAATCACAAAGAGGCGGAGTTGGGGGTGGGGGGGTGATATCTCATGGGTGGCAGCAATAGGAGGAGGAAGGGGAAGCAGCCATGCCGTATTTGGTAGAGAATGAGTGTCACTCTGTGTCGTTCCGCTGTCAGGCAAGCTGCAGAGAGCTGTGTGCTTCACTGAAGGGTGACAGCAAAGAGACAGAGCCGCACTGCTGCTGTCACGGCCACTCTGCCTCTCCGTCTTCAGCTGTGGGCAACTGGCTAGTGGAAGCGGCTGCAGGCTGCTGAACCCGAGTGGCTAATCATGGCAGTTTGTGAACAGAGCTACAGTCAAAGCAAACTAACACGCTCATTTACGCTACCTTGCATGGAGGAGGCTGGAATTATTTTTGTAAAAGGTCAGCTGTATTAGCCTGCGGCGGTAGCTCGGCGCCGCTGCCGACACTTAAAACTTTTGTCTTATTGACAGTATTTAAACATCTTGAAAGGTTAGGTTGGGTAAATAACAAGATATAGATCAGGAATGAAAGTTGAAATGGGCAAACAATCTGCACGGTGCAGAGTGCCTGCTTTGGCAGACATTGGGCGGAGAATAATGCTACACGGGTCGGACTTTCTCCTTTCAGCTCCTGACTGATGAATCAAACGTAGTCATGTGGAACCTCCCCAGCCTGAGAACATAGATTCAAAATAACCAGCCAGGGAAACTGCATCTCCCTGCTATCTAAGGAAGCTTATTGAAGTATGACGGCTGATTTTTTTTCCCCCCCCGTGCTGCTATTTCACTTAGGAAATATTCCTTGTCACTTATTTATCTGCTCCATATTTCATTTTACATATTCCTGTTTTACTGCCCTGTGGCTTTGTTTTGTTTTTAAACGAGTTCTCTATTGCTGATCCTGTTTTATCCACCACCACGTTATAATTTAAAGTAAACCCATTCAAGAATAGACACACACACAGAAAAGTGTTGGTGTGCAGCTGTATAATAGAGATACATGCATACATATACATATTATTCGACAGATTTCGGTCCTTTTGCGATCTCAGATATTTGACTTAGAGCATCCCAGTTGTTCTCTGTGTCTGCCTCTCATATATACTGTATGTATTTTACCCTCATCGATGGGTGAAGTGGACCCAAATGGAAATTTAAGAAGATTGCCTCTGTGGTAAACCTCAAGGCTATGGAAATGCGCTTCACTTGGCTGCTTCAACCTCCCTTAATTTAAAAGCCTCTTCTTTATACTGGCATTTAGATGCAGCTCGTATTGGACAAGGATTATTGCATTATGTAATGTACCCCAGGTATGCAAAACATACTTTATTTCATATGTCAAATTAAAGAACCCAACAGAACAAAATTCATCTGCAGTAATAGAAAGTGCAAGAGGAATGTTTTGGCTTTCATCAAAGGGCACTGTCATGTTTGCCTTGATATTTATGACCTCTACGGATGTACCGCAGTCTCAGGACAGCATTAAAGTCTGCCCCTTGTCCTCTATAAATATATTCTTTATGGCCGTGGAAGTGAGGGAAAATCGTAACAAGCTATTACATGGATGAGCTGCATTTCTTAACCTCCATCCGCCTTTTATCAACCAAGATCCCGCTCAGTGACCCGCAGAGACCGCCCGAGCTGAACATCTGTTTGGCTAACCTTCTCCACCCATCTCTCTTCTCTGACAGACCGGCTCTTAACTACAACGACGATCTATCACACTCGCTGTCCCTCCTCTCCATATCTGTTTGTCTGTCCCTCTGTATGCCAAGGAGTACGTTGAGCAATTGATCTCAACTCCATGAAGCAGGCTCAAGGTCTTTACAGCAAATCTATGTTTTTAACCGAGTTCGGCTGAAGGAGGAACTCGCTGTCAGACAAAGTTTTGTCACAGTGCGACAAGGTCTGCTCAGCTGTGGGGGCCGACTGTCAGTGTTAATGGTGCAGCTTGGGACGACTTAAAATTATGTTCTGAATGTAAACCCAAGGCACCAAGCAGAAGCAAATGACTAGGCTGGCTACAGGACTAGCTGTTCCACTTCTCTGTGCTTAGGGACTGTGCCTATGATCAACAGCTGGTTTACAGTAGACTATAGTGAGCAAATCAGCCACAGGATAGTGTTATAGGACTGATAGTGTTCCTGTGTGGCTGTGGGAGTCAAAAGTTAGATTAGTGTGCAGGGCTGCATTTTACTAAAGTGAACTAAAGTTTTCTTGAGTGAATATTTAGTTGGCCAAAACAAAGTATACCAGCAAGTATTGACATTTGATATGCTGGAACAAATGAATTTTGGGGTGTTTTGTTTACAAAAAACCGTTAACGGATTAAAAACTTAATTAATTTTCTGTCAGCAAACTGATTAATCACCCCAATGTTTCAACTCTATTTGCAATATTTACCTGAGAGAACTCTACGTACAGACATATCCAGATACATTTTTGTACTCAGTACAAAATGCGTCAGTATTTTCATTAGCAATTAAACTGATCATCAATTTCTCTAGAAATCAATATTTTTTGTGTATTCAATGCCAGATAATGGTCTAAAAAAAAAAAAGTAAGGTAATTTGTTTCTTTGTTGTAACAAGCCTGATTATTTTCCTTTTAAACTGTGCCACATATGTAAGGAACATGCGTTTGTGGGTTGCACCCATAGAAAATTTGCCAGATCAAACAGTTTTTCTTTGCTGTTCATATTGACTCAATTATTGAGTTGATTGCTGTTTTGAGCTTCTGGTACCCCTTAGTGAGCATAGGCCCGGCTACAGCAGTCAGTTGGTGTATGCTCCAAGAATCGGCATGCCACATTTGACAAATTTATCATGGGTGCAACCACAAATAACAACCAACAAATTTCCTGACTGAGTTTAGTAACTAATAATTTGAATCGATAATAAATTGTTTCATTCCACAACAAAACCAGGTATGCCAGCATCACGATCATTATTTTGCAATCGAAATAAAACAATAAAAAAATGAATTCTGTATTATCTACAGCCTGCAGCAGACAGTATGGATACGGAGATACATTATAACCTTTGCCCCTGTCAGACTGAACATCTTGGCTCACGCCAGCCTATGGCTACTCTTTTGCAGAGAGGTTGTGGGGTTAAGCTGGTGTACACAGACTGTGCATTCTGGAAGGTGGGATATTCATTTCCATGTTGTAGTGGAGGTCATATGGTGCGATGATCACATTAATAATGTAGGAGTGAGTCATAGGAGCAGCTAAGCCCCAGGCCAACAGGTCAGCCAAGTCCGGTCAAGTGGAACCAAAGAAGTCTTCAAACATGTGGCCAAGCAGATGTTGTTTTTTCCTCATATTTTGATATCAGGATGTGCCTGATGGAGATTGTTTTCCCCTCATGGGATCCACTGTGAGAATAACAGGGTGCCAACTCCTGAGTTTTAGCCAATGCCTGGATAGTCAGTGCCTGCAGACTGAAAATCATCGTCAGATGACAGATCAAAAATAATAAGAAATAATGTCTTGTGAGTAACAACGATAGGAAAGCTCTCTAGCCTTTGACACAATAGAGGAAGAAAGATTTAAGCAGACACTAGTGGTACATGTGAATTATTCACTGATGTGTGACATTTGTAGATACATCTGTTTATACAGTTCAGATAGCAGGACATTGAATGATAAAGCCTGTCCAGTATCATTCATCTTCATTTGTCACGGTGCTAATGAAAACAGAGTGGCTCAAAAAGGAGGAAAGAGAGAGAGACAGAGACTCAGAGACAGAGTTTCTCAGGTAAGAAATATACTGTAAGATGTCGGTGTGTTACCAAATATACAGCTTCCACTGGAATCCATTACTCAAAGAGGGTTTATTTTCCATGTTTGCACTTGTTGCTTAATGGACTTTGGAGAGGAAAACAAAATTATGGCCTGGATCCTCCTCAAGGTTGTGAACTCCATTGTGAAGAAGTCACATCCACTCCAAACCCCATTCACATTTTCAGATCCTTCTTAACCTCAACCATCCCATCTTCAAGACAATAACACCGTGTACGCAATAAGAAAACACATGGATATAAAAAGAACACAGTATATCTCGCCATACTTTTCTAAGGTTGCTGTCCTCTAAAACTTTTCCCAAGATGTTCATTAGCTCTGCTTGCTTGCTCTCAGAGGTGGGCTTTCGGGCCAGATGGGTGCATAATAGTCTGCTGCGGTCATTTTGACACTTGATTAGTGATTGAGTTTCTGAGGAACACAACCAGGCAAAGTGTGCTGACGCAGCAGTAACTTGTTGCCAATTCATAATGCACCCATTTCTGAGCCGAGAGAACAGCAAGGACACCAAACTGTTTTGTGTAGCCCCACCGTCCTGTCAGATCAGCTCAAATACTAGACTATAATATCATTTTTTTTTTGTTGTTTCATTGGGTCTGATCAAGTTTGCATTCATTCATGTTCTACTTGTAGCGGCAGAAGCTGGTCATAACTGACCTCTTATCCTAGCTCTATCGGTCAAGATCACTGATTTGTGTATTAATTTTCCTACATATTAATATATAGTGTATATTGTGTATATATATTTCCTTTTTTTGAACCAAATCATAATTTTTATGTTTTTCAAAAACACTGCTTCTCAATCAATCATCTTTCTACGTACCACTGGGTTGGGAATATTTGCTGTAGAACACTCATTCGTCTGCTCAGAGCTGCTTAGATATTCACAACTAGGCAAATATACACACATAAGCACACACTGTAAGAAGGCATGGCCATGCATACACAATCATGAGGCTGAAAACACACATTTTAAGCCACAACAGCTGCACGTCTGACATAACAATCTTTCTCCACTAATAACCCAATTATCCATTCTAGTCCTTTAGGCTTGCTAGCCTAAGGGCTTGGGATTGGGTATTTGCATAGAAATTGGACATTGGACAGTGCAAATAAATAAAGTGGCTAATTGTTTGACAAGACAAGAAAGGTAAAGGGCTCAAGAACAAAGAAAGTCAACTGTCGGCAAACATTCGGTGGACACTTTCCACACAAATTACAACCTGGCGAGGCCCATGCTCTCTGTCCTCGCTGCATCAATCACCACTCAAGCTGCTGTTTTTTTTACCTAAAGACGCAGTCGATTTTCATACAGGCAGTCAGGGGTGTTAGAGGAGAGAGAGAGAGAGAGAGAGTCCAGGTGGTGGCAGACAGATAGATAGTGACAGTGTAGGAGGGGGGGACAGAGAGATTAACAGAGAAGCAGTATAGGTGGGCAACAAGTTCAGAAAGTGAGAGTAAGGAATCAGTCAGCGGCACTCACTAAATGGATGCCATCTGCTCCTACTAGGGGAGGTCATCTGGGTAAGGGGAGAAAAGGATGCAGTCCTGCTGGCAGACAAACCAGTAGGTGAACACAGCCAGAGACAGACTGAAGGATGGGGCTTGTAGCTGCACAAATCTTTGTGTCTGCATCTTCATTTCGTATGACAGAAATGTAAGCAGCCAGCTTGTCAAGTGAGGATTAAAGAGACAGAATGTGTATTGTTGTACCTGGCAGCAGGGATAAGAGGGGCTGGCTGGAGAATCTGCCTGCAAGAGTAAGAAAAATGGAGTAGATTAGATGTGAGATACAGTGAGGAAAGACTTCTTAATGTAAATAAAATAAAATAAAAAACATGTGCGCATAGGATTGAGAGGCTGAATAAAACGGCACAGTAAAGATGAAGGACGGAAGAGGAAGGATACAAAAAAGGATTTTACTCAAGGAACTGCCTGAGGTTTTAAATGATCCAATCCTGCAGATAAAATACAATGAAAAGTTTATCAGTCAGGAAGTGCAGGATTGACTTTCATATCCCTCACTGAATGAATTGTGCTGTCCTGCAGGATTTCTGCGGGACTGGACGGAGCAGCCTGCAGTGACAGAAAGGATTAGGCCCAGTGCCGATGGCTTCATTTGATTGGCTCTCTCAGTGCAAAGGCCTGTCTATCATCACAAATCGCAAACCTCAAATCCTTTAAAAAAAAAAAAAAACAAACAAACAGCATAAATCCTTAGCTGAGGTTCTTTTCACAGCCAGCATTTGAAAGCAGATTGGAGACATTGGCGACCAAGCTGCCAGAATGACTTTCATGTTTGCGGCTTCCTAGAGGCCAGACATGTGACAGACAGAGTATCTTTGTCCAGGAAGGCTCATTTCACAGTACGCTGGGGAGATTACTGTGTCGCCTATTTCATAATCCTAACAGGATTTTTGCAGATTCAAGGATTTGCTACATTTGATATAAAATGTTGACAGTCTCGACTCTGCGCTGACACAGGAAAGAAAGGGAAGTATGAGTATGCAACATGAGTTTACATACACACGTATGTCAACTAAGATGTAACAGAAACATCTGCCATCTTTACACTGCGCTGTCTTTTTTCTAGTGTTTGCATCCCAACATATTTTCGGCTTAAGATGACAAAAAGCAAAGCATTAGGAAGTTGCTCATGTTGCAGTTTTCGCACTCTGCCACTGAGAGAAGAAAGTAAATCCGTCTTGGATGCTGATATGAACTTGATCTTCTTACGTGGATTTGTTTGATCTGTCTGAATTAACAGCTAAATATATACAGCATATATGTGGCTAGTCTAGTTTTAAAGGGGAAAAATAGTTGTTTTTTTATACTGTCACTTTCTGTCTCTCTGGATGTAACATTTATCTTACACATTTCTATTTGACATTTGACTCATAGTTGAAGAAAACATCCTCAGGGAGAGGGCATGCTCACATCGGGATCACTTTTCTACAGTGAATTGTTCATGTCTCTTCAAGTCCCCACAGATACTGTCCATTTTTACTGTCTGGCTGTATTCCAGTCAAAGAAATTTATCTCTAGGCCCCTGACCCATCTCAAGCGTAAAAGAAAAATTCTATTACTTTGATTGACTGCAGTTTCTAATTACACTTTTAATAAGTTACCATACAGTGATTTTGACTGTAGTTTTTGTGACTCTGTTTGACTGTTTGTGTGTGTAAGAGGTCGCTGTAAATAAAAAAACTGCTCTGAGTCCACTCAGAGCATACGCCGACAGGGGAAAAACAACATTAGATTGAATCCACAAAATGCCAGAGCTGATGCTGATGCATTCATGTTCATGAATTATTTAGCCACTTAGATGATATAAGCTCCTGCTGTTCATCTGTCTGTCAGTCACAAGTAATCACTGAGATAGTACTCACCTATTGTCTGGCTTCTCAAGGCAATGATTCAATAACATGCGGTCACTCATGACTCTCCGCAGTTTCCAATTAGTGCAGTACAACTCCCAAGTTTCTGCAGCTGATTCCATCTCCGATTCCAATAATAATTTATAATTCAGTCTGTGTTTACCAGACGGAGTTTATCGGAGAGATTAACAATTAGTGCAACAGTAAAATAAGTGAAAATTCCTGAAGCATCAACGGGGTAAGCAGCCAGATAATTCACAGTGCCGTGTGGAAATGCCATACTAATTGTCACTGGAATGGACTCTTTAATTCCTATTAAACCATAATTAAGAATCTACATTTGAGACGCAGCATCCGAAAGGCTAAGCCGCAACCCATGCATATGGGAATAGGCTAAACTAATTAAGTCTGAATTATTTTGCACAAGCAGAAATAATGCTGCATTCATTTAACCTAAATGCATAAATCAATGTTGTCAGGGCCAGTGCCCTTCATACGAAGAATTCCTTTTGCCTTAACTGTTAGCTGTATCATCAAGTAGGCTATTTGTGCTATTACCACTATTGAATCAAAGCAAGCACATATCCTCAAGGTCTCAACATGAGTATTGGAGGCTTTTTGTATTTAAGGATTTATATAATTTTTAATAGATATGAATAGATGTCGATTTTTTTTGTAGTTAATATGGTCCGAGACAGATTTCAATGAATCTTTACCGTCATTATATACTAGCCAAGGATCGCAGCAATTGTTCAGACGAGGAGAGACAGCTTTTTTAAAAGTGCAGTTCAGATGTTGAATTTAAGCTAAGCTAAAAGAAAAACACAGCTGAGTAAAGGAGTGAAACGGTCCGCCATTTGCCATACAATAGCAGGACAGCTAGAGGGAAAGCATCTTATTTACACACTCTGCAATTGTTCTCAATGGTATGTCTAATTTTCTCAGAACGGGACTGTTGCTTTCAGCCTTTACCGTTTGTATTCACAATAATTTGCCTCCTTTCATGGAGAATACTTCTCATTTACTTCTCAAAAAAGCAACTGAATCCCCCAGAAACATTCAAAACATTTCCGTGTTGCCTCACTTATGTAATTATGCGTAACAAAGAACATTAGTTACTTTTTCTTTTTTTGTCAGAGGAATCCTGCTCTCGTCTCAGACTTAAATCCCAGTTGAACGTGACAATTTGCCCGTTGTATTGTCGCGATCCTCCTCTCTGGTCCTTTCTGAAAAAATATCCGCACATCAACTACAATAATAAAACTCAGCTGCAGGTGTTTTAACCGGGAGGAGATCACATTAGTCTCTCTTAGCCTGTCCCTGTTGGAATTGATTGGCTTTTTATTGGTGTATAAAACACAGAATGCGTCTGTCCTCGAGTGGATGTCCGATATGCACCAGGTCAGATCCGCCTTTGGAAAACTATCCAGAAAAGGAAGAAAGCTAAACACAGATGGATTATCATGACCATGGGCCCTGGACACAAACTCGCCAAGGGCCCCTGCCTACAGCGCATGCGCAAAGGCGCTCTTCCCGTGACGCGCATAGCAACACATGTCCATGGTGATGTGACCCTCGGCCCCTGAACCATCTATACCAGCACTGATGCACTTATCACGGCCACACAATGATGGGACTTCACGTTTCCATTCTCCATACACACACTGCACATACATACTGTAGCATCCGCCAGGACGCGTTGAAGAGATGACGTCACGATGACGATGAGTTAGTTAGTAAAACGTCTGTTTACTGTCGGCCTGTAACCACGGCAACACATCCTTCCGCTGTACGGTACTCTCAGATTAGTTCCCGGCCGCCTCATCCTCCGCTGGCGATGTGATAGGACCTAGCTCAGGCTGCCGCTGACCTGGCTCCACTGTCCGCCGTAGTACTGCTTACGGACGGTGTCCATAGGAGGCAGTGCCGCTTCACCGCTACCAAACGCCTCCGGTGAGCTTGAGCTAGCAGCGTTAGCATCCAGCTGGTTGTCTGGCGGTGAGGTGTAGTCCTGCCACCGCTGCTTTGAGCACCATCATCTTGCTGGTCATGTTGCATCGGTTTTCTGGTGAGCAATGTTGAGATGGATGGTATTTGCTCAACCAAAAGCAGCATCTCTGGCTTCTTTTTCTTTCTTTCGTTTTCTTTTCGCTGAACCACTGAGCGACCGCTTCTCCATTTTAAAAAACCCGCGTTTGACCCCGGCTGGCGTACGTACGTCATTGGGTCATCACGCATTACTCGTTAATATTATAATTTCTAAAACATTGAAATTATTTTATTATTATTATATTACATTTTCAAAACCATATTAATTTTTTTACTGTACCAAAAAAAAACAACAAAAAAAACACTCTGGGCCCTGGGCACACACCTACGACACATTGCTGGTATTAGAAAACAAACACTGAAGATTCATGTTCTTCTTTTAGTTATCTTATTTATTTTGTAACATTTTACATCTTCCACAGAGTTTCCAGATTATTAGTTAAACGTATTCTTACATACACATACACATACAGTAAAACCTAGCCTCACATCACCAGACGAATTCGCAAATGCAAATACAGATCGATTCTGGGGGCATTATCAACAGGCGCTGATAAAATTCCTTCTGGACACAGTTGGATAAACCAGCAAACAATCAGACAATGAAATGTGTGACATGAGTGAGTGACCGAGCGTCACAGGCAAGTTGCAGTTTGATCCGAGTTTTGTGTGCTATTGCTCTGGACCGGACACATCAACCAATCAGAGAAGGGGAATGGCATACATGTGTCATGAGTTATAAATAAGCCAGAAATCATCATAAAGATTATCATACTTATTGTGTATATGTCTTTAATGACCTAAGAGTTGCACTCTGACTATATGATAAACTGAATTTGACTTTACTGGCTTGTATCTGGTATGGTAAGTGATTCAGTGATTGATCAACCTATGACTTCACGTCACTTCTGAACACCTGAAACTATTCAGCAATGCTGCTGTCTGACATGCAGTGTCCCACCAAGCTAATGATAGATCTGCTAAAATGCAGGCCTGGGAGGATAATAAGTAAAAGGTCATTCTTCCTGGACCCTAAGTCCTGCTGAGCCTCTGCTAACTGGGACTCTGGAGCAGAGCAGGTATGTGGCGCTCTGACCTCCGCTGCCCGAGGAAACGTTGGCATCTGGCCACAGTGGCTGCGGGGTTATCGTAGATCGTCTGGCCACATCACTATTCTCATCCACCCACTATCACCGCGTCCGCCAGAGTCTCAACAAGCTACAGAGTGCAGTCGTCATAGCAACGGGCAGGCCTGCCGATGCCCTTGGGGATCATTTCTTGACAGAATTCCTCGCTGTCCTCTCTCAGCAAAAGGTCGGCCCCTCAGTTGAATTTCTGTTTATCTTTGCAGACGTGTAAGCTTCAGTGTCCCCCAGCTACCTTCATCGCTCTCCCTTCTGTTCCGTTCCTCCGCGATACTCATCGAATGCCAAAATTTTAAATTAGGTGAAAACTTTAAAGCTGCGGGATCCACAAAATCCACAGGACACAGACAGACGAGGACATATTCTTCAGTTTCCAATGTGATGCTGGTGGCACCGCGCGACTTCTGCTGTATTTCAGTTTTCCTGTTTTAAATTGATATCTACAAGAAGACTTGGGGACTATCAGACCGCAGCACAGTCTCTGTGAATAACACATTGTCTTCTTGCTGAGGTCCCAAATCTTGAGAGATGCTGGCATTCGTAATGACACACACCTGAACAATGACACTCACTCAGTCACTGGCACCTCCTTGAAGATCCAACAGAATGGGTATCCTCCCAGCAACTGGAGAGGGAGACAGATGGTGGAAAGAGCAGGAGACATTAGAGGGACAGAAAGGAGAAGAATAAAATGGGAAGAGACGCGCACTGTCAGAATCCATGGGGGGAATCAACGCAGAAAATCATCATTCTCTATCAAAAACGCGTAATCCTTTTTAGAGGCAGAACCAGCTGCTGCAGCATCGTTTGTCACCGCTGTGCACCTTTGATACAGACAGACGATCCTTTGTAAGTCAGCTTTTTTATTCAAAACTAATCTTTTTTAAATGATTAGTATAATTGAAATTCAAAGCACACGCAGTGTAATGGATATTTTGGTCATGGGCTGAGCTCAATATGAAACCTATCTTCAATATATCAACCCTCATCTGATACCATGACACAAGGTAGAGATCAGTAATGCATCGCTGGAATTGTAAATGAGCCATGCTCCGCAATAAGCCACTGTTATCCGAAACAACAAGTGACAAGAATATGAATCTGAACTATTGACTAATGTGACTCAGCCTCCTGTTACTGACAGTTTGCTCTCCGGCTGTGGCACTCAAAAAAGGTATTTGCTCTCAACAGCGTATCCCTGCATAACAATCCCTAACAGTATCGTCATGCTCTTTATCCGTCTCTCTCAGTTTTAGGCCATCTGCGCCATTAACATCACAATCAGTGTCTCATCTTTAGTCAGCAATCACAGTCCTAGAGCACAGACATGAGCATAAATATCTGTCTCTTTTTCCCCCTCGCACAATCATTTCCATCCATTTTTCTTTCAGTCATTTTGCTGCCACAAACACAAACCCACGTGTCGCGTACACACTCTAACAGTCTTTCAGTAATCTTGCTTTCACTGCCTCCCACACAGGCATCTGTAAAAGAGCATGTGTGGTTCGCAGCAGTAGCGTGGTCCACACTGGGAGAGGTTGGTGGATTCAGAGATCTTAATGTGTTACATACTCTACGTGTTATTGTTAAGTCCCAGATAATTGCAGTTCCTCTGCAGGAAGCCCTCAAATGTCAAATGCTATTAGCAAATACATGCCTACGTTTTTTACTTCCATCCCGAGCATCTTTCAGTACAGACGTTTGAGGAGCCAAATGCAATTTGTTGATTATAATCTCATAATTATAGTGTCATATTTAGCAGCATTTTAAGATGGGCTCAGACAAACTGTGGCGTCAAAGCAAAGTGTCTTATTCCTTTGCTTGTATCCCTTTGTCTCCTCCTTTCTCTTGTGCAGGTGAATGATTGCGAAACAGAGAGCAGCCTTTGCAGTGCGATCCTGTCCCATGCTGCTCCCTCCTCTCAGGGGATGGCCAAGGTCCAGGATGGACACACGAACGCATGTGACAGGTACGTGGTGCTCTGCGAGACCTTGAGGCACCTCATTTTAAAAATACACGTGTAATTCATATTCTTTATTTATGACTGTGTCTGTGTGTGTGTGTGTGTGCCCTACAGCTTTGCAATGTTAGAGGAGAGCCAGGATGGTATGGACAGTGGTACCCTAAGTCCTGCCTCAGCTCGACAGGTCACCATCCAGCGCCACCCGACTCAAGGCTTCGGCTTTATTGCAGGCAGCCAGAGGCCTGTCATTGTACGCTCCGTCTCTGCTGGTTAGTGTGTGTGTGTGTGTCTGGGAGAAAGAGAGAGAAGAGTGATGGCACTTTAAGTATAGCCTAAGATGAATCAAATTAAACTTTCCACTTTACTGTATGTATATGATTTTGTATGCTGGCGGTGTGTCTTATCTACAGACGGCCCTTCCTTTGGCAAGCTTCTCCCTGGAGACCAGATCTTGGCCATTAACGAGGAGACGGTGAGCGACGCGCCCCGAGAGAGAGTCATAGACCTTGTAAGGTAACATCCTTTACTGTCCCAGGAGGGAGGGAGAGGGAGGGGGAGGGGGAGGGTACGGGCCAGGTGACCACCAACACGGGCAGGAGGACATGGGCAAAGGGGGTGGATGAAAAGGAACAGACTGGTTCTTATTGCCGGTGATGCGTTACATCAACACAAACCTGTGTGATGAGTCAGTCCTTTCGCAGCTGAAGGGCAGCGAGGAAATGGCAGATAAAAAAACTCGGAGAAGCTCTCCAAATACCGCGCTGTCCGCGGCGTTATCTAACCCACTTCACTCTCTGTTGTCTCTCCATAGACGCTGCAAAGACACTATAGTTCTCACTGTGCTGCAGCCCCATCAGGTAGTATAATGGGACACTCACGCTCTTTCATGTTGCTCTCCCTTAGGATTTCTCTTACTCTTCATCAGTTCTTTACACTTTCCCCGCCACTCTGAATCACACAAAAAACGCCGCACAGTATTCTTGTTGTACCAGCGCACACTAATACAGTGCAGACACACAGCTAATTAGTATTCATGGCCATGCTTACACAACATAATTTCTTTTTCTGTCTTTTTCAGAGCAGCCTCATGTGGCCACATAAACATCTACATGAGACATGTTAAATACATTTTGCGTGCATGTTGAGAAAATGTACAATACATGTAACCAATTTAGCAAACTGGATATTTTTAGACGATTAAATTGTGAACAGATTTTATGCCTGGGTTTTTGTTTTTTTTATGCAGCAGTTCTACAGGATTTGGCCGATGTGTTGGTTTGAAGTGCCTAACATTATTTATTGTGCTCAGACCAGCCACCACCAAACCAGTTTAAAAATATTTAAACTTTTAGCAGGTGGGTTGCATGTCGAACGTGGGTCGGTTCAGTTGTCGCATTGCAGCAACATTACCCGGCTCTCCACAAGACACATCTCCTTAGCGCCGACAGTGACAGGGACTTTTCTCTCATTTACGTTTGTTCTTTCGAGCTGATTTAAGAGTTCCTGTCTCTCTCTTCTCATCCTCAGTCACCTAAGTCTGCCTTCATAAGCGCAGCCAAAAAGGCCCGCCTGCGAACCAACCCGCCTAAAGTGCGCTTTTCAGAGCAAGTGTCCATCAGCGACCCAGACTCAGTAAGTACATCTAGTGGTGTCTCTCTGTGACAAGTGTGCGCAAACACACGCTGTTGCCCCGTCCCTCCCTCTCCGGCTGAACCTTTCTATTGTTTGATCAGCAAATGCAAAAAGCTTCATGTATCCGCTCTCCGTCTCTCTTATTACAGTCTGAGCTTCTCTGCTGCGTGTGTATGTGTGAGCCTTTGGTCTAGTGGTTTGGCCTTGAATAAATTACTTTCCAGACTTATCTGAATTCTCGCAGGAGCAACCGCAACATCTTTTCACAGGCGTTCAAACATCTCAAAGAAAAAACAGCCACAGCATCACTTAGAAATACTGTAATAAGGTTGCGTCCAATCTTGCCTGGTTTCGCATGTCAGAGCTATCATATTCTCTAGTTTCTTATCTGACTAATCTACAGGCTACAAATATCCCTTATGAGGCTTGGATTACGTTATTACATGTTGTGCAATTAATACCTGCTGTGTGGCATATGTGTGAGATAAGAGACTGTGCATAAATTAATTACCAGGGGGTGAGGGAGGTCAGAAAAGGGGGAAGCTGTTGTAATTATAATTTTTTGCTGAAAGGAGGGATGTCTAACTTTAATATCTGTTTTTTTTTTATTTCAGAGATTTCAAAGATCAAAAGAGTTCCATCAAAGATAATTTTCATCTGCACCACAGAGGTGTATTTTGCCATATGCAGAGGATAGGGGGAGGGGTAAAAATACTGCGATGTGCAAGCCCACCACGGAGATGTCATCTGTTCTGGGTTCACTTTTGAAAGCTATTATAACAGTTTATTTAGCTCTTTATTCACAAATACAAAGTGGCTGTATTTTAACAATTGTATTATGTCTAGAGGGATATATTATTTTGAGATAGATTCAGGGTAGAGGGTATTACAAAGTGAGTAAGAGTAAGTAAAGGAAACATTTATTACACAATGTATTTCATGTTCTATTTTCTATTTACCTGAACTTAATGAGGGAGAAAACAGGATTGCTCCTCATGTGGACTGTCTATGATAACGTCTGGATGGAGCCAACACAGAGTGTTAGGCAGACAGCTCAAGCTCAGTTTTCATTACAGATTATTTTACCATCCACTCCAACCTGGCAGTACTAGTGGTCAACATCACAGCAAGCCAGACATTTATATTATCAGACCTAAAGTAGGACTTAAAGTGAGAAATAGTCCCACAAACCAGCAAAGACCCTTAGATCCATTAACGGCTAAAGCAATACTGCAGAAGATGTGGATCTCCTCTCTGTATTATCTAATCTTCATCCCTGTTTCTCACTTATTATTTTGAATCTGACCGATTAGAGCTCCGGGTACAGAACACACAGCACTGTTAAAGCAGAGATGGAAGCGAGATGCTATGATCGGTAATGATCAGATGTTCTAGCCACGAACACCCCAACCCATGGCAAGACGTTTCTAAATCTGTCTCCAGTGATCAAGAGCCACAGGCTGTTATTGATCATCAGAAGGCTTATCGGTGTTGGAAGAAAGAGAGGGGGGTTGAGATAAGGCCAAGGCGTCGAGATGCAGTTTGTCTCTCATAACACTTTCTCTGCATGTGACAAATCGACTCCAGCTCAGTCAGGCTAACAAGAACAAAGGTACTGGCTTGTAATGGGAAGTGCTAAACCTGTTTGTGGTGTCTCTTCACTGGTTCACCCTCACTTTAATGCTGCAGTATGGAGAAAGATCTGTTCACTCATAACTCAGGGTTTCGTCGCCTCCAATCTGCAAAGACAAACAGCTTGCTGATCTTTCTGAATACTTAAGTTCTCCAAAAAAACAGACTGCCGGGCATCTGCTGTGGACGCAGCTCTCCATTTCAACTAAATGCATTTTCTGAGATATACTGTTGCAATAAATCCACATCCCTTTGCTGTCATGAGCAATGTCTGCCTACCGTAATACGCTTATACAAATCCCATCAGATAAAAAAAAGAAAGGAATACAGGAAACAGATAAGGACTGCTTTTGTTTTAGCCCAAAACTAAAGAGAATTTCATTTGGGACGCAAGGTTGTTTCCCCCTCGCATCCTTGCCATGTGTCACATTAAAACCGCTATGTCTCTTTTATTATATTACGTATCTTCTTTCTCTCTGATCACAACTGTGGTTCTTTGAAAGCACATAATGAGAACTGAGTCATTTTCTTAAAAAGCCCCTCAGTAAGATATCTCTCTATATATATATTTATATATATATAAAAAAGAAGACAGGGAAGGAAGAGTCCCATCACATCAGCTGCGTATCATAACTTTTCTTCTAAAGAGCGCTCGGAGTAAAAGCAGTAACCTTGAATCAGGCCTCTCCTCTTATGCCTCCACTCACGAAAACTCTTGTGGTGAATACTTTCAGTCCCACCATCCAATTTTCTTTGCGTGGCATACATACTGAATGGATAGACCAGATAAATTGAATAAGCCCCTCTTTGATCCTGATACAATGCATGGGGTGGGCAACCCGAGGCAGAGTGATACTCCCTCTGTCTGTTCAACTCAAGTATCTCTGCATTGTTCACATAAGACATTGTTGTGTCTTAACTCTCCTCCTAAAGTGCCTCCTCCCTTTTCACTACCTCTTTTTGTCTCAATAACAAAGTGCAGACATACCATTATAGCTGACTGTGTTTGTGCTGTACAAATAATTCTTGATTACGTCTTTGGCAGATTCTCACAAATACCATCTTCTTTTCTTCCTTTCTCCCTCAATCTCTTCCAGACGATGCTCAAGGACGACTCCTTGCTTCTCATACCAAATGTGTTGAAGGTGTTCTTGGAGAATGGACAGATTAAGTCCTTTACGTTTGATAGCCGTACCACTGTTAGGGTATGTATCCACTACGACGGTGCAGATGTGAAAAGTAACTGAATTTCAACAATATCGTCATTTTTAATTAAAAGGGCTATAACAAATTTTCATATAACGGACTAATGGATCAAATAAAGTGTAACGGTCATTCCTAGAACGGACGGGTAATTGTCACCTAACTCTGCAGTTTTCCCTCTATGCAGTATTTTAGTGTCATCTTTACTGTTTTTGTTCGCTTTCACTGGGCTCATAAGTGGCTTTTCCAGCATCTGTTTTCCGCACCAACTAGCAGACAGAGAACGTCAGCAACTAACTTGTGAACATAGCAGAGCATTTAGCAACTAAGGAGCCAAATATATTTCCCAGGAGCTTATACAGACCAAAACAGAGCAGCAAAACAGGAGATAACTAGACACGCAACTGAATGATAACTTTGCTCCATGCCTGCTGAATGTAAAGTGATAATATGCCATGATTGTGTTTACTGATTGACGCACTGCCCCCAGTTGACCAAAAATCATCAAAAAGCCGATCTAATCATTAATAATAATAATTTTTCAATAATAAATATGAAAAAAACAGCTTTTCTCTCTTTACCGTATCAGTTTTTGGAGTTCTCAGTAATTTGATTTAAGTCCATAAGGCAACCAATGGATTCAGTCAGACAGAGGTCATGTCTGTCTGTATGTCAGCCTCTAAGATGAGTCTGACATCTTCGGGCAGACTCATTAAATGGACTCTATTAGATTTCACAAATCTCTCCTCTGCCTGTGGAGGGAGAGTGAGGGAGAAGAAGAGAAGCACAGCAGCACTTTAAAGGCGAGACGGAGGAAGCTCACCGCTGTCAGCCTAATTAAATGGAATTTCAGCATAATAAGAAGGCCTGGATCAATAAAACAATACCGCAGATTAAATCAATGATACAATAGTATGCCCAGTTGTATGCCCATTAGATTGTCTGTCAACTGAAGAAGCTTTCCTGCAGTATTTTAGGCTCCAATCTATAACATTCTGAGTCCTCAGTTGATTGTTCAGCTTCCCCGGGCGTCATTTATGCAAACCACACAAGTCAATGTTGAAACTGCTTATCCCTGTTTTTCAGGAGGCAGCAGCTGATTAGGTCACATCAATGAGTGTCAATTAAGTTGTTTATGGAGAGCAGACCATTAGTGTATATACAGTACTTTACAGCTTTTAATGAGCCTCCGTACTCACAGATAAACTACAGTAACATCATCATGGTATCGCTACAAAAGGATCCTTTGCCTCTAATACATTAAAGGGGCAAAGAAAACCTCAGGCATAGCCCACGGAGAGATAGGATAAATTGTGAATTTTCCCTCAGTCAGTGTTCTCTGTACATTTTAGTAACAGGATATGAGAAAAAAAAGCAGTACATCATTCAGATACTGATCTGCACATAAGCAAAAGTTTGCCCTGCACATCCTGACATGCAGATGTTATTTTCTTAAATAGGGTGCACTCACTATGCAGAATAAAGTATATATCTATGGATGTTCTCCATAGCACAAAATGGCAAATCATATCAAAGAAAACAGGCTAAACAGATCTCAATGATATCAATTTGACAAACTACCCTATACAAACACGGAGTAAATTCAGAGGGAAAATAGCCTCCATACATCATTTTTTTGTTTGTGTGTGATAGAAGGTATTCTTACTGTGGAAATGTATTTCGAGCTTTAATCTGTTTCCATCTCTCTTCTTCCAGGATGTGATCTCCTCCCTGCAGGACCGCCTCTCACTGCGCTACATTGAGCACTTTGCATTGGTGCTGGAGGCAGGTGGTCTGGACCAGAATCAGAGGCTGCATCTGCTGCAGGACAACCAGCCTCTGACCCATGTAAGAAACTGAAGACAGCTAAATGGGTATACGATGTGTACAAAAAAAGGGTTTTGAGTAATGGATATGTATGTGGAATTAGCAGTATAAAAGTAATCTAAATGATACTGTTGTGTTCTCTCAGGTGGTGCACAGAACATATTTCCAAGGGATGAAGTGTCTGTTCCGCATCTGCTTCTTCCCCAAGGACCCGGCAGACCTGTTAAGAAGGGACCCCGCCGCATTTGAGTACCTCTATATACAGGTAAAGTGCTGGATTAAAAGTGGGATTTAAAAGGTGGCATTCAATCTCATGACACTGTTGGAAAGCTATCTCCTCAAAGAGCCATGGATGCCAAGAGGTAGCAAATGATTAGAATTTCTAAATGGCAGCTAATTTTATGTACTTGTTGTATTAGACGAAGTTTACCTTTGTCCTCTCTGACTAATTTTAGAGTTAAAAAGTGTGCATACATCTGAGTGAGGCTTCAGACACAATGGTGCCATTGTGAGCTCTCCAAAAATGCTTTCACATTAACTGCAGATATCTGGCAGTCTTGTGAATTTGAAAACATTTCATCATGTCCTGACAGAGTCGCAATGACGTCATCAAAGAGCGCTTTGGTATGGACTGGAAATCTGACATTACGTTACGATTGGCTGCTCTACATATCTACATCACTGTGTCCTCTGCACGGCCCAATCAGAAGATCTCTCTCAAGCATGTCGAGTAAGTCCACAAACTAAATTATCTTTCTAATGAATTTATGAGAAATTATAGACAAAAAAAACGGATGTATGGCATAGCTCATTTACTATTCTGTGTAGCATATACCAGTAAGTCCCACACTGAAGTTTGTTCATTCAGTAATGTCTAAAAGATTAATAATTAATCCCAGTGGTATTAAACAGTCACAATTACTCAGGGATCATTTTCTCTAGGTCGTTATGAGACAAAGAAATCCACTGCTTTGTGAAATTACATCTCTCTCCCAATTTGCTCATTTATTCTTCAAAACCTCAACCTAGCAAGTAATTAGCTTCTGCCATCACAACCACAGAAGCAGAACAGACCTACTGTGCTTGTAATAGCCTCAGGGTGGCCATGTCAAGCCAGGAGTCGTAGGGGAAAAGCTCACTGTGTGCGCACTCTTCCCTTG
Organism: Nibea coibor; assembly: GCA_023373845.1. Classification (NCBI taxonomy): domain Eukaryota; kingdom Metazoa; phylum Chordata; class Actinopteri; family Sciaenidae; genus Nibea; species Nibea coibor. The sequence goes on along the minus strand of CM041739.1, from coordinate 10,432,758 downwards.
GGATGAAACGCTTTTGTCTTGTCTGTTGGGACATCAACTCCGGATTTGAGTAACTACTCCACTGTTGTTTTTCTCTTCTGTGTATACTTCTGACATCTTTTCCTTTGCTGTCTCTCGCAGAAAAGAGTGGGGACTAGAGCCTTTCCTTCCTCTCACTCTGCTTCCAACAGTCAAGGAGAAGAATGTCTGTAAGAGCCTGTCTCAATTGCTGAAGACCTACCAGCACCCACCACCATCGGGCAACAAGGTTTCTCCATATAAAATATTTTGACACTATTTGTAAATTGGAAAACGTTTCGATGACTGAAACGGATGATTTTGCTGCCTTTGGTCACAATCCAATGTGCCACATTTATAAGCACTCCAAATACAAAAATAACTCTTGCCAAAATGCCATATTTTTGATTACTATTAACATTTCAATCTTAACACTTTGCTGCCTCTTTAGAGGCAATTTTAATTTATTGTATTCCATGGTTCTGTCTGCTTGATAACTAGTCATCTATCATAGAACAAGCCCTTCATCTCTATAGATGTAACTGTTGCATAAGACTTCATGATCAACATCTGTGGCTCAACAGTGACCCCAGGAGGACGTAGGAAGTGCTGTAGGAGGATTCCTCTTTCAAAAAATGACTGTCTGTTGTTAATCATTCTGTTGACAGGTCCCTCCTCTCCAAGGAAAGCTGCAATACATGCGTGTGCTCAATGACCTCCCACCTTTTGGCGGTATACTGTTCCACACTGTTGGACTGGTAATATATTTTTGAATCATTTATTTTCCTTATTTCTTTGAAGATGTGCATACAGTCGCAAAGGGAGAATACTTTTTAGGGGTACTAATTTAACATTTAAAAGAATCTGCCTAAACACTGTTTATAGTTTATGGTCATAAACCTGCTATGTTCTTCTACAGGATGACAAACAATCGGCTACAACACTACTGGTGGGTCCTCGACATGGCATTAGCCATGTGATTGACCTGAAAAACAACCTCACAACCGTTCTGGCTGAGTTCAGTAGGGTTGCCAAGATCCAGCTCTACCGAGAGACCCAAGGGGTGGCTCGTGTGGAGGTGACAATCCATGAGGCCAAGGTAATGCTAACATACTAAAGATGCACATAAAATGTGCAACTACACAATTAAATATAATAATGACATATCATTTTGCAACAGTTTAAATATGAATGTAGTTTCCAGTTTAACTTTGCACTTAATAAACTTATTGAGGACGAAAACTTTTAACAGTTTCATAAATTTTTAAAATTCATGAGGTCATTACAAAATGAGCAGGCAATGCTTATTGCCTGTCCCCTAAATAGTCTCCTAATTCCCCTCCCTACAACCCTCTGCAGCCTTTGGTCCTACTCATGGAATGGCCTGATGCCAGTAACTTTGCATGCCTCATCTCTGGCTACTACAAGCTGTTTGTAGACCCGAAACGGACCATCTACTTCCGGACCCCTGGTCAGTCTCAGCTGACCAAGGCAGGTATGTTAGAAGTCTTCTTGACTTTTGAAACATGGTATGATTAGGCAATATGTTTAAGATTCATGAAAAAAATCATATCAAACATGTATAGTAGTATAAAGTATATTTCTTTCAATATCATATTAGACACTGCATGTCAGGCAATATTTGGCAATCTTCATTAAATGTTCAGTCTACATGGACATTGAGCTGCTTCTTCATTGGCTGAAACCATTACCCTGTGGTAACCAGGTTATCCTGGAACTACCGTCCCATGGCGCCCTCTACTGTCTGTTCTCTCATCTCAATCTTTACTCATTGGAAGGGGATACTCCATGTTTCTTATAATAACATTATGGATCTTAACAGTGAGTTGTACTTTCTGCTGTATTCATACATATTGATTGTTCAAACATATGAAGATCCCCTGCCATTTGCTGTCTCAACATGTAGTGCACATAAAAGAAGGATCATCATACCATTACATTCCACCAGAATCTAACCCTCCAACCTCAAACAAACTTCAACTTTCAACATCCATCTCTGAAATAACAAATCCCCATGTGACCACCAGCTGTCGCCTCTGCTTTCCCATCAGGAGCTTCTCTATCCCCACTAGTTCTTAACACCTCAAACTCTCCACTGCTCTGACAATTCTATCCTCAGATTACAGAAGCTCCCACCATGCCCACCCACGTTCTGGGGTAACCGGCTTGCCAAGTGGAGGGCGGCGAGGAGATGAGAGGGAAAGCTTACACAGGGAGTCAGGGTCTGCAAGAGCCCTAGTTCCGGCAGAGCCTCAGCATCTAGGCCTGTGTCATGTCCACCTTCGAGAACAACAACAATTTCAAGAGCTCCAAATACGTGCCGAAGCTGAACTCGACATAAATGAGAACTTTATTTCCCAGGAGCCCCCTGGGCGGCCCCGCACCAAGTCAGACCCCACCCAGCAGAGTACAGAAGAAATAGCTGGGGTTTTAGAGAGCCCAGCAGTGGAGAATCCAGGATTCCGAATCCGAGCTCAAACAATGGGCCAGTCCCAGAAAACCACAAGATACTTCTGTGACTCCTGCAAAGCCAGACACAGGGCAGAGGGTCTTACGACAGCAGTGAACACTAGTGGCAGCTCGGGCAAACACTGCTCCAGTGCTTGTGCCTCCCGAGATGGAGGCGCTGTTGACCTCATGGCCCTACCGCCCCCAGGAAATGAAGAGGAGGATGAGGCAGATGGTGGAGGAGAGAAGCTGCAACCACCACCACCTGCTATTGCTGCCCCACCACCTGGTTTCAGGGACAACAGTTCAGATGAGGATGACACAAAAAGAGGGAGAAAAGTTCGAACCAGTGCCAGCCCAGGGGTTGCATCTGGGAAGCTGGCTCAAGCCAAGGAAGATGTACCTGTGACACTGATTGATAATGTTGCCACGAGAACAGTCCGAGATCATGCCCAGGAGCTTGATGATGCTCTGGTGTCCACCTTACAGGCACTAGAGGCTTTGGCAGCCTCAGAGGACTACCCCCATCACCCGCAACAGCCAACACAGACTGCAGGTCAACAGCCTCAGTCATGCCACGGCCCACATCTCACACAAAAAATTAACACATTAATACTGATTCAATTGAATGTTATTTTTTTCTAAGTAAATATTACACAGTACATTTGCAGTACAGCATTTTTTCATTACTCGAGTCTTACTAGAATTGCAAGTCAATCCTGATCTCTTAATTTTATAGTAGAAACATGAATAATAACTGCAAAAACAACAAAAAATTAAGGTAGAAGGTTCAAAAACTCTTAAACATTCTTAAACTATTAAAGTTAAGCTGATAATGTTATTTTATATTATGGACCATGGTTTTACATAAATGAAGAAGCAATAACAGCTGAATATTAAAATTGGCCAATGAAATTTGAGTTTTCATAATAATAGTCAGTGTAGAAATTATGCTAATCTTTGCATATTTCTAAGGCACACACATACACCTGTATCCAAAGGCTGTGCCTTTCACTGGTGCATAGTTTACAGTCTAGAAAGGGGTTATAAATCTGATCCTGGAGGACTTTTTCTTAAAACAAAATAAAACTATTCCATCCACTCAAGATGAATCTACTTGAGTGAACATTTCTAGTTTGATAACTACAGTAAAACATAAATATAAACTTTAATATTTCTATCTTTTGAATATTTGTTGTTTCTTGATTATCTTAACAGTGTGCTATATTCTCCTCCTCAGGTCTGATTGTCTTAGCTGCCATTACACCTGAGTCATCACTGGATTCAGGCCATGAGACCAACTCTTCTGAATTAACAGATGTTTCTGAGATGGTGTCAGCAATGAAACAGAACCAAAACCAGGCCTACCTGCTGGCTCATCATATCAACAAGGAACGTATACTGTGCCGCCGTGACTTTCCCCTGGCTATTCCTGGTTGCACTGCAAAGACCATAGGAACTGGGGCCTTCTCTGTGGGTCAGATTCGTGCTGGCTGTCCACCCAAGCAAGTAATCCTTAGCAAGACTGTTCCCTTTAAAGTAAGTCCCAGTCAAGACTCTGCAGTGCTCAGTGTTGTGACAGAGCAAGGGGGTAATCAAGACAGTACTCAGACTGAACAGAAAGCAGAACTGAAAGCAAACTCTGAGTCCACCAAAGCAAATACCCCTGATCCAACTTCTAAGTCACCTGAAGAACTTAAAATGTTTGATGCTTCACTAACAGCTAAAGTCAGTAAAGATCAGAAGTTATCAAATTCTACTGGTGAGACACTGAGCCAGAATCTATCTGATGGTGTAAAGGGGATAACAAAAGAACCTCTTAATACAGACCCTAACAACAAAGCCTTACCTATCCTCCTGCCTGTGGACAGAACTGCCTCCGCCAAGATTTCTCCCACTAATATGTGCCAAGATGCCAAGACTGCCTCTAGCGAGACCATGAAGCCTTCAAGCTCTACAGAACTTCTGCCAGTTGATGACCTTTTTTGCACATGCCCAGTGCAACAGGAGCCTGGACCTCAACTAAGACTAAAAGACCCACAAGTTCAAAAGGTAGTAGTGTTTCAATCCTCTTCCCCCACAGATGATGAGCGTCTTCGGGCCAAAGGACTCCAGTTAGCTAACAGCAAAGAAAATGCAGTAAGAGCAGGTGCAGATCCTTGTTTGGCAAAACCCAGCCCTCAAATACAAACAAAGTACTCCCCTCGTTTGCCTGTAAAAGCAGAGAGAAAAGAAGCAGCTGAAAGCAAGGTTGAGAGTGCCCAGGGAAAATCCCACCTTGAGTCACAGAAATGCTCCATAAAATCTTTACCTATTTTAGATGATCCAACAACACCTAGCCTCTCGGTAGATAAGGTCTCCACTCTCCCAGCTAGAGAAGCAAAGAAGCAAGGCAGTAGTAAGGGAAAGTCACAGCGTAGTGCTCCTTTTTTGAGCTTTAGAAACCTTCTTTCGGCTACGTTCCCAGCAAGAATGCGAAGAGAAACAGATGAGCGAAGGGCTCAATTGCAGAAAGTCCGTCAGTACGAGCTAGAGTTCTTAGAGGAGCTGCTGAAACCCAAGTCATCCCAGGGCGAATTTCTGCCCCAGGGTTCCTCACCTGTGCCCTCAGGTACTCCTTGTGCCTGCCAGCTACGTACCAGTCCTGTACTAAAGGCACCAGGTATATCCAGAGAGCAGCGACGCAGCTGTGACTGTAAGCGAATGTGTAGGGGTATGCGACTACCTGATACACCAGTTGGCTCTACAACGGAGACACAGCACAGAGGCAGAGAGAGAACTATCTCGAAGACCCCTCCAGCAGTCTCCAAAGCCCCCCATGCCCAAGGTGCTACAAGGAGACCTCAAACCTTAGAGATCAAGACCACACGAATACGCTCTACCAGCCTAGAGTCAAGAGAGCCAAGAGGAGAGCATGGTTCCTGCCTGCCCACCTGTACTTCTCAAACAGATTGCATGGGAGCTCCACAATATAAGAAGCTTCAAAGGTGTTACAGCATTGGAGAGCTGGATAACAGCACTAGCACTCCTGTGTATGCTGAGGTAAAGCCCAAAGCCAAGAGTCTAGAGAAGGAGATGGAGAGAGTGAGGGCAACAGGGCTGAGGCTCCCCACCCCAATTGAGCCTGTCCACACTCAGTCACACCAGGCAGAGGGTAAGGGAAAAAAGGGTGTGTTTTTCATTCAGGGAGAAGAGCTTCTGCGTGAAAGTAAAGATGGGACTGGTGAGGTGCTGCTGACCCTGCCCAGTGAAGACAGTGATGACAAAGATAAATGCTGCTCATTCTGTTTTTGCTACAGAAAGTGTGAGGCAGCAGATGAAAGCAGTGAGAAGGATGAGCTCTCATACTCCATACCCCTTCAGGTCCTTCCAGGCATGGAGTTGGATTCACATACCTTTCCTGTAGTAAGCAAAACACTACAGGTTCTTAATGCAGAGGACTGCAGCGGAGAAGAAGAGGAGGAAGAGGAAGAGGAGGAGCCACAAACACAGGAGATTGACCTGAGAGCCTGTGGTACACTGGAGGGGAGCCTGGCACGGGTACAGGCACTACAGGGGAAAAGTTTCAGCTTGCCTGATGGCTTCCTAAATGCCCAGTTGGATGCTAATGAGTTGCTAGCTATCCTGCGTCAGTGTGCTAATAGCCCACAAGCTGAAGGTGAGGCTCGTCTTCAGCCCCCACAGATTGCAGAGTACAAACAGGAGCTGGCAGTGCACTTCAAAGAATTCAGAGCCTCTTGTCGGCGAGTGGCAAGTGTCGAGAAAAGCCCAACACGTATGCTTGCTGTTGTCACAGCCAGCTTTCAAGTGTTGTGCGAACTAACTCAGACCTTCATCAAATTGGTTAGAGGGGTTCGTTCGGAAACCCAAAGGCTGCAGCTGTTGAGAAAGGTTGAGGAAGTAGCTATCAACTATACTTTGCTTCTGCGTGCAGCAGAAGAATCAATGGGACATTCAAGCAGCTTGCCAACAAAGACAATGAACCCTCAAGTTTCCTCCAACACCAATAACATGAGCTCGCTCACTCGGCCCATCAAAACTCTGCCTGCCCAGTAAGAATACATCTGGCAGGGATGTAATCAAATCGGTCCAGAATGTGGGTGGCTTCTCTATCCAAATTCATTATTTGTTTATTGTTTACATTTTTTACAAGTCATGCAATGAACCATCCTCAGTAAAAAATTGCAATGCAGCTGTTCCATCCCATGTTTACAGGCCCTGAGGTAGCCTCGTGGATCTCGTTTTGAAATATAAAGATACACCAAACTAATGCACAATGGAATACGAACCCTATAAAAGACTGGGTGATACAGGGCTAATCACCTCATATCAATATTCACAATATACAAGTCATTATAATATAATATTTTATATGTAATGTATATTTGAGTTGTGTCTACTTAGCAAATAATATAAAGTTTTGTGAAGAAAAAAGTGAAGAATATATTTGAAATGTATTGAGTTAAGAGAACTATAAAGATTATAATAAATCATCAGAAATAAATGTGTGCTCTGGACAAAAATATTTCAGAGATCTCGTCACGTAGCGACTTCTGTTAATTGCGTAGTCCAAAGCGCTGGTTGGTTAGATGGTGATGTGTGTGTTTGTTGAATTTTCTAACTGTTGTAATGCAAAATGGAGATCTCTGTTGGCTATGTTGACAATGTCCGGCGTACTGGTACAAGAGTGAAAATGTAAGTGACAGTGTTGGAAAATGAAAACCACTGAAAGACAAGTATGACATTTTAAACTTTACCAACTGACAGAGGCCCATTCTTTCACTATAACAATGCAGGTATGAAACACACCTGCTTGGGGCAGACAATGTAGCAGAGACCCAAGTCATCGTCTTAACCACTATACAGTAATGAGTGTTGTTACCTCACTCAGCTGTAGAGAAGGAATACCCACACTGTACTTTACGCACAGAGTGTATTTTACACCATCACCTGATCTATGGATCACTTGCATCTCACTTGTCGTGAATCATAGTTTTAAATATAGTCACCCACTTGCAAGTGAGTAAGCTTATCACTAGAATTTTGCACAACCTCTGAAGTTAGCTCTGAAGGTGAAATGTATCTTTTAATGTTTGATTAAGTGTTTTTTATTCACTCTGCTGCTGAAAAACTCTCGAGTCCACACCATCAGTTTTACATAATTCATAATTCATCTCCTCAAAGCTAAAGCTTACCCGTTTCAAAAGATCCTTTGTTTTTATTCAGGTTTTCAGATACAGTATAAACAAATTTGCTTTCTATGTGCTGTTATACATTGTGCAATCTAGCGAATATATAAGAAACACACAAAGTAGTTTTCTATGTATTTTAATAAAACTAACACATCTGTTTCCTGTCTGAAATCTTCTTTGTGTCTCATCCTCTTGTTGTTCTTGGAAATTAATGAGAGAGGCTTTATAGTTGTGCTGGCCTAATATGTATATTGGACATACTGTTAAAAGAAAGTGCTGTGAAACCAAATTAATAGTGACAACCGGGCTTCCACAATATTAAAGGCATATTGCTGTTTCTTGCACAAAATGCATCACCAATGTTAATCGAATGTTTAGAAAGTCCTGTATATGGTGTAAACATCCAGAGTTAACATCTGAGTCAAGGTATTTAACTATACTGAATGCCATACAGGGCATTCAGTATAGTTAAATACCTTGACTCAGTGCCATACAGGGCATTCAGTATAGTTAAATACCTTGACTCAGATGTTAAAACAAACTTGCAGATGTTAAAACAAACTTGCAAATGTCCAGTATTTGACAAACATTATAGATAAATGTCCATCTAAAGTGGAATTAAAATTACATTATTATTATAATAAAATTATGTTTGTTGTTATGTGTTTTAGTACTGCTGTAAATTTGAGCCACCTACCTCTTTTTGTTAATTTAATTTCTATTTTAATTATCAGTTATTCATTATTATTGTAATTGTAAGAAAAAAGTTTTACTCATCAATTTCACAATATAGCCCACATTTAATACTTTTAACTTTACTCTGAGTGTGACCTTCAATATAAAACAGAAAGCAGGATATCAGCTATGTTGCACTTGTTTCCTTGGTTTCAGGACACACTTGTGGTGTTTACAAGCACGCTTTTTTAACAGCTTGTCCCTTGCTGTTGATGTGGCATTTTCCATAATCATATACAGTGTTTTCTCTTTCACTGTACTGCATGTTTTTCCCTTACGAATGAGACTTTCAGGGCAGATACGTTGACCATTGAAGGTGATAATACTGTTTGTGCAGATCAATTTCCAGTTCTAAAGTGGAAAACAGGCAAAAATGAAAGGCCACTGTGGCAATATGTTAATGTTTTGCAAATGATATTCAGAATGGAAATGTACTATTCTACACTGTTAATGTAAATAGCAAGATCAAATATTTGAGAGAATAAGAAACACTTTTAAAACATTACTTGTAACATTAAGATTTATCCAAACTCTTCACTATTTTGTAAAAAGGAAAAGATAAAACATGTCTGTAAGTTAATTATTTATAGTAGTAATGTAACATAGAGACTAATAGCAAAACATATATTTTAATGAGTATATTACGAGTATAAAGCATGGGACATGTTTATTTTTATAAACAAAAATATCAGACAATGTTCTCTCATCAGCACTTGAACATTTTAACATTATGATATACATTTTCTGTGGTTGTCATTGTTCAGTTCTTTTGCTAAACTGTGTGGATTTGTCTGTGTTTCATTCACACGATGAGCCCGGCCATGGCTTAATCCATTGTTTCTTTATGTGCACCTATTCATTCCTGTCTTTATTTACTGTCAATGATCTTGTCGTCACTGTGGTCTTCTGTCTGTGTACAAAGTTAACTCATGTTTTAAGAGCAATAAAGTATATTATATAAACTCTTTCAGAGAATTTGGAAATGACATTGCATGCAGTAAACTTGCAGAAGTGGCAGGCTGTCCGTCAGAATGCCTTTTAACACATGACGTCATGCCAAAGTTAAATTATCTGGAAACGTCTCTCTCTTGCTGCTGCCAGCAGGTTCTTGCTGCTGCGATTGCTTCATTCATTTACAAAAAAAACTGCTGTTGACTCAACAGTGCAAATCTCATTGACTTGACACAACACCAACCATTGACAGTAAAATGTCTTTGTGTTGTTGACATTTACGCTAGGTTTGTCCGTGTTATTCATATTATAGGTAAGAATTTGACGAGCAGGTGGAAAATGAGAGGAATATGTTCATATGTAAAACTGGCAGTAAAAATACAACTGTGTGAGTTAGAAATCTATAACACTCATGATCTCACACACCAGTCTAAACATACAGGAATATGCCACTGTCATAGTTAAAAGGCCTTATTCACTGCGGGTATTTTGGGATGTCACAGTAGGAAAAGCACTGCTGTAACACAAAGTGAACTACATTTAGCTGCTTCGGTTTCAGGCTCCTGGTACTGTGCGTACAGCTCACTGTCACGCTGTCGTAGTTTACTTGACACTTGAATAGGCCATTGTTAATGTTACTGACACCTGTGTATTTCCTGCTGTGACACGTCTACCGCGGAGAAGGCTCACGCTTACCCGTCTCTTACAGACTGTACTGCGAGGCAGCTTAGCTCGCCCTGTTGTCTCTGGGGTCCTGAAGGGGGGGAGAGGTGCCAGACACATGCCAGCAATCGCTCCCTCTCTCTGGCAAAATGAGAGTTATATTTAGCTTTAATGACAAGGTGAATGTGCTACCTCTTTTTTTTGCTACCTGTGCGTCTACAGTGTGGATATGTTGTAGAAATGAAGCCAACGTGGCTACATAATGCACTGCAGTCCTCTCCATGTGAAAGGAAATGTGGTGAATATTCTAGGAGACCACATTTCTAGAAGAGCCACAATCAATAATGAGGTTCAGAGGACGCATGTTAATGATTTAACAGCACAAACGTCACCTTACCTAACAATATTTTATACTCTTGAGGCAACAGGGTGTCAAACGTGAGGACAAGAGGCAGTTATAGCACACAGTAGCACTCATTGCGTTGACAGTGGAGATGATGTACCTTGCTCGCTCCCGCGCCCGTCTCTTGGCTTCCCGGCTCAGAATGACGTAATCGCGGCAGAACGTGAAGTGAAAGCGTGCGCGCCCCCCACCCCGCCGGGACGAGCAGTCGCACGCGTGATGTGTGGGACATAATGGTGGATAGGTAGGGAACACACTTTAGCTCGCTGAGAGTAGCTCATCAGCTGTTGATCACTTTCCAGTGGTTGTCTTGGACTCTTCGGCTCGCCTCTAACTCGACAGCCGCCCGTAGCCGCTCCCCGCTCGGACTAAACGACGCCCTGGACCGCAAAAAAATGCCGAATATTAAAATATTCAGCGGTAGCTCACATCCGGACCTGTCTCAGAAAATAGCAGACCGCCTGGGTCTCGAGCTGGGGAAGGTTGTTACGAAGAAATTCAGCAACCAAGAGACATGGTGAGTCGCTGCCGTGGCTGCTTTAAATAAGCTTATAGTCGGGCGTACACCTCCCGTGTACGCAAATGTTGTAGCCTAGCGACATATTAGAAACGTGGTGTCACGATGAATTTGCCGCGCAGTGCTGCTGGGTACTTGTAGTCCACGCATGTCTGGGAACTCACGCTAACCAACAAGCTGTCTGGTCATTCTGAGAGCAAACCTCCATTAGCTGCAATTATAATCTGATATTAAGTCATGTGACACATCATACTGAGAGTGACATTTTCTGACTCAGCATAACACCCCCTCCTCCCATCCCATCCCATATCTCCTCGCTCAGCTTAACCCTTGTTGTCCAGGTCTCATAACACGTAGACACAAGTCATTGTTTACCCTGTCTCATATATCTTCTGCCTGTCAAGTTGTGCCCAAGGTGTGTTAACTCAGAAGCACTCACTGATGTTTGTTTTGTCACCTCTGTTCCCCCCCGCCCGCCCGCCCTCCCGGCTCTTTGCAGCGTGGAGATAGGGGAGAGCGTACGCGGCGAGGACGTCTACATCGTGCAGAGTGGCTGTGGGGAGATCAATGACAATTTGATGGAGCTGCTGATCATGATCAACGCCTGCAAGATCGCCTCTGCCTCCAGGGTCACAGCTGTCATCCCTTGCTTCCCGTACGCCCGGCAAGACAAGAAGGACAAGGTGGGGGTGAGGGACATCTGTCTAATTACTTCTGTCATGCCATTTGCCATCCAGCATCATGACAAGAAGCTTGCGGCCATGTCCACCAACGTCAACCGCACGACCAAGCGTATTTGCTTTCTTTCCCTGGTTGTTTTCCTTTCCCTTTTTCTGTATTCTTTGCTGAATCAACTGCAGTTCCCCATCTCATTCCTTCCGGTGCATCTGTGTGCCTGTGATTCACCCTCATGAAATTCACGAATATTGCATGAATGTAATGTTCTCTGCACTTTTATATGATTTTTTTCTTTTTTTTAGACACTTTATCAGTTATTGTCACGTGAGACTAGATGTCCAGGATTTTGTAATGAGCCTGTGAGACAGCAAGTGTTTGAATTTTCTAACATTAAGAGCCATGTTGCAGTTCCACTTCCTCTTTTTTAACTGTTTGACTGTGAGAATTGAAAACATGCTTAGCCAGCACATGTACTGGAGGTTATATTGTGGTATGTAAGTAAAGTAATGCGATGTATAGTCTCAAAGATTGTAATATGTTAGCTGTATAATTTCACTGAATGACTAAGCGCTCAGTTGAGTGTTATTTTTAGAAGCAAACCATGCTTGCCAGTTCACATATTCCATGTGGCTGAAGAGATCTGTTTTCATTGCAGAGCCGTGCGCCTATCTCTGCCAAGTTGGTGGCCAACATGCTGTCAGTGTCGGGCGCCGACCACATAATCACTATGGACTTGCACGCCTCACAGATACAGGTGAGCAAGACAAAGCAGACCCAGACACAAGTGCATATTATTCATTTTGGAGAGACCTGGCCGTCACGGTCGTCTCACATTTAATATCAATATCGACAAAGGACAAAGATATATTTTCAACTCTTGACCTCAGTCCATATACCTCTATATTATCTTTTTCCAGGGATTCTTTGATATTCCTGTTGATAACCTGTATGCAGAGCCAGCTGTGCTGAAATGGATCAAAGAGAACATCCCTGAATGGAAAAACTGTACCATTGTCTCACCTGATGCAGGAGGAGCCAAGAGGTGAGCTGGTACCACTTGGCATAAGTCTTCTACCCTTGAGCAGAGTTTACCCTCATCATATCGCCTCTGAAATTTATTTTAGATTAAACCTGTGTTGGCTTTTACTTATCTCTGACACTGCTCGCCGCACACTAACTCGTGGACGTTACATTTTCCCTTTGCAGGGTCACCTCAATAGCAGACAGGTTGAACGTGGATTTTGCTCTTATCCACAAGGAGAGAAAAAAGGCAAATGAGGTGGACCGCATGGTACTCGTCGGAGATGTGACGGATCGGGTTGCCATCCTAGTTGATGACATGGCTGACACATGTGGTACAATCTGCCATGCTGCTGACAAGTAAGTCCCTTTATTTACTTGTTTTGGTAAATGGATTTGGAAAATGTGCCGCATAACAAGAGACTTCTGTTCCAGAATGTACCGGGTATGTCGAGATGTGTAATGCATTATGCTGTTCCTCTCCCTCTTTAGATTAATTTCTGCCGGTGCCACCAAGGTGTATGCTATCCTAACCCATGGCATCTTCTCTGGCCCAGCTATCTCACGCATCAACAATGCTTGCTTTGAAGCTGTGGTGGTCACTAACACAATCCCTCAGGAGGAGAAGATGAAGCACTGTCCCAAAATACAGGTCTGGATACAGCATTATCCCAGATAAGGTTCCCAGAGCCCAAAGTGAAAAAACAGTCATTATTTTTCTGTCAATAAACAACTCATCCACTTTAGTTATATTCACAACATCCCGTCTTCTCTCCCTCCAGGTTATTGACATCTCAATGATCCTCGCAGAGGCAATCCGTAGAACTCACAACGGCGAATCCGTGTCGTACCTGTTTAGCCACGTCCCCTTGTAACAAATGGAATCCACCATCTACTGTGTGCTGTTACACCAAATAGGACGAGAGGGACTTCCCCGACCCAAACACAACCATTAGCAAAGCTGTTCTGCTAACTAACATGGAAGAAAGAGAATGAACTGTCGTGTCTGTTACTAATGCTGACCCCACTCAGTCCCTACCCTCTCTTGAGCAGTGTCCCTTCATGTCTGGGGCACCAAAGCAATCGCAAGCTACCAAATTAGGCCAGCATATTTATTGTATTTGGGTAAATAAGTGTTTATCCGCTGTGAACTTTGTTTCCCTTTCATAACGTATAGATAGAGTTTCTTCTGATCATTTCACCTCCAGGATGTCGTTTGAATCTGTCGTCATAGAGCTCATATAAATATCTCTGGCAGGTTCTGTTGGTTAAGAGAAGCATCTGCTATATAAAGCTGTTACAAAATGAACGAGTTTTTAATTTTGGTCTTTTTGCTCTTTTTCTCTGCTGTTTCAAAGACAAGTAATGAAGTGAATGTGTATTGAACTAGTTTACAGTGCCACTGAAGCTCCACTCAACCAAGAGTGCCTCAACAGTCTGAAATGAAATTATTTTTTCCTCCAGTCCAACCTTTCCCCCCAAATCCTGTTTAGCTGTGTTTATTTTCCCCACTGTATTAGGCTGTAGAAAATATTTCTGGATGTTTCTTTCAGCTCTTGAGGCGCCCTCATTGAGTGGTGTTTGCCCAGTGTCCAGGGTTTACCCTCCGAGGTTCTGCGTTGACGGTCTTTCTATAGAGAAGCTGTCGGGTTTTTAGTTTGGGGTCTCTGCAGGCTGGAGCTTCCGTCAGAAATGTTCACCTGCTTATTTTATTTTATTTTTTTCATTTTGGTCTTTTTGTATGTCTCAAGGAAGAAAATGTCATTAATGTCCAAATCTTTGTGTTTTACTTTTTCAGTAGGATGAATGCGCCAGTTATCTGAGGATGCATTCATAATAAAATTAAATATGCGCAAACTCTTAAACCTGATGCTTGTGTGTTATTTCTGACATTAATGTACCATACCTTTAAAAGCCTGACGTTACATAAAACTGGATCAGATAGATCGCATTTTATTGTTTATTTAACAGGAATAAATACAATCATAGAATAAAAAACATTTATAGCACCATATTAAGCTGAAAACTTATTTCCATCTGCAATTACTGGGCAGAGGCCATCACTGTTATGGGTGTTATGACCTGTGCAGGGATACTGTCACTTGATTTGCATCTCGCAAAGATGAGTGAACGTCAAAAGGTGCAAATAGGCGATTCAATAAAGGATGGACATAAACTCGGCACTAGCACAAGTCAAAGCATGCTAGCTTCACTGAGTATCCCAGTTCTGTATTTTCGAGGCCTGTTCCATTTTTAGACTCCTAATTCAACATTTCCTTATCAGTGTTTCATTTCTGCCTGTGTAGGAAAAGGAAATGAAACAGCATTTATATGTGGAATATTAGAGACGATATAATAGTACAGTTAAATGTTTTCATATCATGTCATATATATTTATTAAACTCGTGGCACAGTAAAAAAAATAAAAATCCTGCATGACATTGGGATGATAACTGTAGTAGTATATACACACAACAAGCAATAACCTGTTTTCACAACACACCCTTCTTCCAAAGAAAAGACTTTGATTGATAGGCAAAATAACCAATCGTCGCCCACGTGACGTAGACCGTCTTGACCAATAGTTATTACCGAAGAGGCGGGCCAATCACAGACACCGGCAGATTAATTATCTTGTCGACTGTTACCTTGCTATCGCTGCACATCGTTTGAGGAGGTTTGACACTTTTATTTCATTGTTCCGTTTTGTATCCGGGCAGAAAATGTGCTGCCATCGTGACTCGACGAATTATCTCAAATAGCCCTTCTCCACGTGCAGATTCGGAAGACAAATAGACCCTCCAACTCCCAACAATTAAACAAGACACGCTGTGCACTGTGTGTTTTTGCTGACTGGGTAAGTAGGTTCATCTTATTTTTAAAAAAATGTCTTAAATGTTTGTGATCACAGATCATAATTCGAGTTATTTAATTGTAGCCTCATTCATTTGCTGTGTCTGTCTTTGGTTTAATTTGCTGTTCTTCTTGCCTTTGCTTTCAGTTTCAGGGTGATTGTTCTGACACTTACTGACTAACTGACAATAATTTGCAATGTCATATTTATCCAGCTCAAGCATGACAGGAAATCCTGATCAAAAGCACGATGAAGAGGGCCTTAAGGACTCAATAGTTCGTTTCCAGAGCTACTTGCATGGAGGAACCTCCAGCTTGTTATCAACCCTCCCTACCCTCATTGTGTTTCCGGTCTACAAAACTGTTTTTCGTCAACAAATCCACAACACCCCGGTTCACCAGGCGGTGGGACAGCTCTACAAAGAGGGACCTGCAAAGCTCTACAGGGGTGTGACCCCACCATTGCTGATGAGGACACTGAATGGCACGTTGCTCTTTGGCCTTCAGGACACCCTCCTTCTCCAGCTCTCCCATTCATCCCAAAATGTCATCCCCACCACTGCCCTGCCTGCTCTGGCCGGGTTTGGCGCGGGTATGGTAGAAGCTTTGGTTTTCACCCCCTTCGAGCGCGTCCAGAATGTGTTGCAAAATGGCCAAAACGACCGCCATCTTCCCACCCTGAAGACTGTGCTTGTCAGGCTGAAGGACCAGAGGCTGGCCTTAGGATACTACAGAGCCTTCTTGCCCATCATGGTCCGCAACGCTCTTGGCAGCTCCCTCTACTTTGGCTTGAAGGGGCCAATGTGTGCTGTCGTGGCGGGACAGGGGCTCTCTCCATTGATCTCCTCCTTCATCTCAGGAACGATGACCTCCATGGCAATCAGCCTGGCTCTTTACCCGCTGTCTGTGCTCGTGGCAAACATGCAGGCACAGGTGGGATGGGAGGTGAAAGGGGTTATGGCTTGCTGGAGGGTGCTGTGGCAATCTCGGCAGCGGAGTGTGGCTCTCCTGTACCGAGGAGGTTCTCTGGTTATTTTGAGATCATGCATTACATGGGGAATCACGACTGCCATCTACGACAGGCAGCAGAAAAGCTCAGGGTGAAGAGACAACATTCATATTTATTCAGGAAACAGCAGGTGAAATTATTTTACATTGAGTTTTTTTGTTTGTTTGGGTTTTTTTTTTGTTTTTTTGTATTTTTGTGACTCGTTTTGTTGTTGCTGTACTCTTTATAACTCAAACTCTGAGTGAGTAAACCTCCATGTTGGTCTTTTTATACACATTCATCAGCAAACAAGGGGCTCAAGTGTAGCCACGACGTGCTCCATCACCTCATTCAAACACAACTCAACTAGCACTGCCAATTTTGTGTATCAGAAGGCACAAGCAAGTTGAAGGCATCACTGCCAAGACCTTAGACCACAGTCTCTGAGCTGGTGGGCAAGTATTATGTACCAAAGTAGCTTGCAGTGTTTAGTCAAGATCACCTAAACGGACCAAGACCAAGACCACCTATACTGAGACCAAGTCAAGACCATACCACTGTGTAGCAAGACCGAGACAAACCAAGATTTTGAGGGGTCAAGACCGAGTCAAGACCAAGACAGCCAGTATATAGTCTACTTAGGAAGCTAACATGTAGCTCATCTCTCTTTGGATGCAACCCTCTCAGTCAGTGTATTGCAGGACTTACACACTGCTGTTTGTTTTCTCTCTTTGTGGTTTAGGAAGTCAGATTTTATTACAGTATGTTTGTTTGACGTCTCCACGCAGACAGACAAAATCACTTTCTAGGATTACGCGTGAAGGAGGGCGTGGGATGGGATGGGATGGGTAATATTAAAGGTGCTCTGATCGCTGGCAGCTGTATTGGCCAATATTGATCACAGGGTCCTTTGAAATCTACTAATTGTTGTGGAGCATTATTTATTGAACTGTTCTGAACAACATATTAATTATTAAAATAAAGAAATGATAAAGTAACCTGAATTGAAAACAGACTCTTTTTCAGTAGGCAACATGTGCAGCTTAACCAGGTTTAACAACATAAAGTGTTTCTCATAGAAGGACAGTGTAACAAGGCAGAGGGGTGTCTTTTTATTTCTAGTAGGTTTTTCTTATTTCACCATATTACTTAATACTCCTTGTTATTTTTGTGTTTACTCACAAACGACTTTAATGATCACCTTCCCAAAACTGAACTAGTTCACAGCCATTTCTCTTTTCTGTTTTTTTTATGCTGCTTTAATACTGAGTTTGATTTGTTGGAGGAACTTTGCAGCTATTGGCTCGTGGTCTTATGGTTAAACCTCGGCCTGAGCTCTCCTGTCCTTTTTTAGTTTTCAGTGCCACACAGGTGTTTGCTCTATAACTACAGACTGTAGAACAGCTTTTTGAAATATCTCTCAGTTGCTTCCATCGTGATTTGTTTTACTCTTTGTTTTGTTTTATTTTACTTAGTACGTGTTTTCAGTTCATTATGAAAGCGGCGGGATCATTTAGACATTATTAGGTGATTAATGGGAAACACTGGAGATATCCAGGGGTCTTGATAATTGTGGTCTTGACCGGTCTTGAAATAAAATCCAGTCCTCTTTGTCTGAGACTTGGACAAGACAGAGTTAAACTGCAGTAGATTCTGAGACAAGACAAAAACTTTCAAAAGTATTCTGGAGACCGGTCTTGAGACGAAGACCAATCTTGAGTACTACAACACTGGTAGCTTGTGCAGTATAAATATGAAATCAATCATAGGTGCCTTGTATTTTTAATATACTAAAGGGCTACTCATCATCATGGTACTACTTAATGATCAAACACTGGTAACTGATATCTGATAAAAGTCATCTGCTGGACTCAAACCAGGGAAGCTGTTGTTGTCAAAACTCCAGCAATGCTTTTGGTATAATACTCTTGTACAACAACTTCATTGTTAGACCAACGTGTTTTGCCTCGTGGCTTGGTGACTTCATGGACGTGCAATGCTAAACCACTAGATTTCCTCTTTAAGTGCATGCATGAGTTGGATGCGAGTTCAAAGTGTATTGTCAATATATGATATAATTTTCTGTATGATACAGTTAATGTGGGCCAGAAGAAGAAGGTGCAAGATTTGCATGGAGTTTGCATGTTGTCCCTAATATCTGAATGCGTTCATAAACACGGGTTAACTTAATCATAAACTAAATTGCTATATAACACTGTAATGCACTGTAAATTCATCCAGGGTGTAGCATGTCTGTATGTGTGTGTGTGTGTGTGAGTGTGGGACCAACACTGCCTGCCCTGATGTCAGCGCAAGCCAATGGATGTAATAACTAAGGTTGTTATTTACAATGTAGCCTTTTTAATAAAACTGTATCTGTTTGACTGTGAGAAAACCTGTGAAAGCAACAATTAAATAACTATAATAATAATAACTGCAGAATACACTTTTTTTCCCTCTCAGAGTGCATTGAGAAATTAATGTTATCAGACGTGCATTTCAATAGTTTCTATTCCTGTTTTCTAGTGGATTTATTTCAAGCCACTGTCGTGTCACAATCGGGCCACTAGATGGCACCGTGTTAGCAGTAAAAACATGAAACCATCCACATCAGCTGCAGTGGGATCTCGGTGTGTTGACGCATCAACCGCACTGAACCCGTGGGCTGCATTCTTCCACGCAGGTACCGACAAGGACAAATGATTCAAATGATTACAACACTCCGTGGCAAGACCGTGCAGCTATGCCCAAAAAGTACCCTGTAATATTTCGAGGAAGTCAGGCATCAAACGTGTCCAATTAAAAGTCTTCCTCTGATCTCTGGGAACCAATGAGAGCCAGAGCATCCGTATCCGTGTTGGCGTGCCAAAGGGCGTGTTGACTCTATTTAAACCGTTGGTTTTGCACGGATTATACGCAGACGCATCTCACCTGTACAGGACGTTGTTACTCTGCACCCGTGCACCAGGTAAGCTTATTCAGAAGTGTGTCTCTTTTATCCATCGACTCGTGCACTCAAACACTGGCATGCAATGAGTAAATATCACGATTAATGTTTAGAAACTGTATTTATAGGCGGTGTGCAACACTCTGCTCACTCCGTTATACTGTGTGGTGTGTGTGTGTGTGTGTGTGTGTGGATACCTGGCGGCGGCGCATTCCTCTTTAACAGTGCGGCCTGATCATTACTTAGTGTTGCTTCTCTTTTTTTTCCCCACGCAAACCTGCTATAATCCGTCCTGTGGCTACTCTTCGCAACCTCACACACCGTCACACCCTCACTGTGGTGTTGAATAAGGTATAAAACTGTGCAGCCCCTTAAAACACAGTCTGTCTCATGTGCAGTTAAGGAAGGTGTGATATTGATTGTTGGATTTCTTCAGCAGCAAGGATTGCGCGTGGTTTATAATCCCTAGAATAAATGTTGTGGTCACATTTTGTTCGCCACGCAGACGCGCGTATACCCCACCAAACTGAATTTGCAGTTTACTTCCCTGTTAATGGATTCTTTGGCCCTGTTGTGCACAGTCTATTAAATGACCACACATAAATGCAGATCAGAGTATAAGTACACTTAATACCTGTCCGCACTCTCATGGAACTGGATGCCTGTAAATAACAGCGCAGTTGTAACCTGACACCACATCGAGCTGTTTGTTCATTGTGAACAGACTGTTAAATAAGTACATGTTGATTCTTGTGACTTGCATAACTCCAGCTCTCCAGGTCTGTCTGTCTGTCAGCTGTGGTGTGGCTCCGTTTGACCTGTATGAGCATGTCCGTGTGATGGCACGGATAAATGGGATCATGTGTTCTCATGCATTCTTTTAACATTTTTCTCAGGCCTTGTTAATAGTCAAAATCTGTTTTTGATTTGAATTGCAATGTTCTGCTCTCTCTCTCTCTCTCTCTCTCTCTCTCTCTCTCTCTGTCTCTCTCGCTGTCTCCCTCTCCCCCACTTTTCTCTCTTAGGAATCTTCCAAAATGGGTGACAACCCAGTCAAGAGTGAGGTGGAGAGCTTTAACAGGAAAAGCCTGAAGAAGACTGAAACAGACGAAAGGCGTTATGTCCCAACCCAGAAAGGTTTTTTTTTTGTTTGCTTTTTTTAAAAATTAAAAGTAATGAGCTGGTAGAGTTGGTAGAGCAGAAGCGGAAACCCAGACTTCAAATCCAACCTGTGGCTCTTTCCCGCATGTCATTCCCCATCTCTCTCTCCCCACATTCCCTGTCACACTTCAGCTGTCCCTGTCAAATAAGCTTGAAAAGGCCAAAAAAAAAAAGTAGTTCAACTTGTCTATTGTTACGAAAGGCAACTGCAAACATTGTGTTGCTGATTATAATACAGGTACACACCCAACTACATGAGAGGTCCCCCTTGTTCTGTTTAACCTGTCCAGGTTGCCTAACCCCACCCACATCTTTTTAAAACCTGTAGTGTGACCCGCACCAGCAGGAAGTGTGCCCTGACTGGTATGCCAGTGGGGTGGCAGCATTGTATATTTGCAGACAGAGGCAATGTGCAACGACTTATGCATGTCTGTTTTTTATGAGCGTGGATTTCCTCGGGGGAGCTGTGCTTTGTTGGGAAGCCCCATGCTGAACATTAATTTAGCACATTGTTCTTTTACTGTCCAGTTTGTACATAAACTTCAAGCATCAAAGTCAGGCTGTGTGACTTTTGACTTTTGTAATAAGACTTTCTTCCTCTTTATTAATGGGAAGTGAAAAGTTTGATCCTGCTCTAGTGGAGCTCAGATCAGATCACGCTACGGTTGTACTGAGCACTAAATGAATCACTTCATCTCTGTCTTTCTGTCTCCCACAGATATTGAGCAAGAGAAGAAAGAGGCAAAAGAGGAAAAGAAGTGAAATGCACCTGACGCGAGGCCTCTCTTTTGGTCCTGCACTGCTCTTCTTCCAATTATGAATCCTGTCCACAATGTCCACCTCTGTGTCTGTTTTCCACGCTGCCATGTTTGATACTAAATTTTGTCCGGGCTGATGCTTATGGGAAAGATCTATCTGTAATACTAAGTAAATTAATGCAATGGAAGTATTTTTATTGTGCTTTACAGTTTAGTAAGGGCTGATTGGAGCAAGATGACAATTTGGCTCATGAATCATAAATTGTATTTCATGAAATTCCATCAAAAATTTTGCATTGTTAACTATACCATGAGTATGTCTGTAAATGGTGCCATTCAGGATTCTGAAAAATAACACAAGATGATATTTTGCTTTAATAAAAATGGATGTGTCAAAAATTACTTACTTGAGTCGTACTTGTGTTGCCAAGCAGTCTTGCTAAACCGTGTTATTTATTTGAAACACAATATGAACTGATTTTATCGAGACAAGGTTGTGTAACCTTAACTTTAATTAACATCTTGTGGCTTACTACATCTGAAAAAATATCTTGTCATTTGACAGGGACAGTTCATAGTGTAACATTTCTAAAAAATATGTAATAATAAAAGCACTGAAAATACAGTCAACAGTAAAAACAGTGAAAAAATATGCAGATATAAAGAGAGAGAGAGCACACCATGAGTGGCAAACAGATATGAAAATAGTTAGATACACTTTCAAGTTCAGTTATTCAGTTATTGCAGCACGTTTCCCATTTTCCCACCCCAAACATGAGGCCAAGGTGTAACATTTCTGCTTTAGAGGTCAGAAAGGAAAGTTTGAGCACACTCAGATATAGGCTGTTGTAGTCGTTTGTGCAGCTCTACAATCACATAAATCTATTATTTTTATTGAAAAATATCAAACACATCAATAATTTGTCAACCTTTTATATGTTTTTTAACTATTATAAGCAAAGGTCAGCTTAAAAAATTATGCTTAGATATTTATAGTAGTGGACGCTCTCACTCTCTTGTGATAATGCTTGGCTCAGTATAAAAAGGTCTCAAAGTGGGTCTATTCAATAATGAGATCCCTGTGATCCCTGTTTGTGAGCATGCATGTATTTTCAGTTTGCCTTAGCGGACCAATAAATTTAAATTGCTGAAATGAGTCCTACTCGCCCAGTGAAAACTTCCTCCATTTAGAGTTACAGCACGTCCAAACCTGCTTGAAGAAAAGGGAGTGGATCAGCTGCAGATGTCGCACATTCCACACTGCCAACATGAAATACGGTTTAATTTAGTTTCCATGTGCAGGAGTGTAATTTTTACACTTTTTCAAAACGCACATAACGTCTATAAACATTCACATTAATCGTGTCTCTTTGCAGTATGTGCGTGCTTTGGGAAAAAAAACACACATTAAGGAAGTAGAAAAACATCACATGGATCTGCTTTTTTTCCCTTTTTTTTTTTTACTCTCACACAGACAATGCGTAGATTGCTTAAAACAGTGCAGGCTGTGTTTCTCCACAATAGGCCTGTTGAAACATGCTCATGGAGCAGCGTGCAAGTACTTGAGCTTACAGACTTTATATCATCTTACTGGCTTTGGTTACCAAAATAATGAAGGCTTATGAAGATTTTTACAATTTCCTTTCTGCTGTAAGAACAACTTTTAGAGATCGTGTAAAATGAATGACTTTTTTTAAGGGAATGATAGCCTTTTGTGAACTTGCAAAAAGTGATATCATGCATGTTGTTTTCTTTTAATCATCTCTCGGGATCAGGCTTGTCTGTTCACCATGTCAGCAGACATGAGAATGCAATACAAGAGCACACGATTACACAACTAAAAGATAGGACGGAGTCACAGGCTCGTGATCTTACTCAGTGTCCTTAAAATCACTCTCAATACAGACACCTATATTTATATCCTGAAAGAACAAAGCTTGTTTACGTGATTCGTGTTATAGCCTGGCTTTATCACAGGCATACTGCTCATTAACTCCTGCCATCTGTGTTTTTAGTGTCTGCTGTTTTCAGTCCATGTGTTATCTCTTGGTCAACATTGCGACAAGTGTACGATTGTAGTTGCTCACTAAACAAGTTATACCGGTATGTTTTAACACCATAATGTCTTCCTGAAGTTCCTCTTATCCTACAAAACAACAGATAAAAAATTAACGGAAAGCAGCACCTACTGTTAATAAAGTCTGATTTCAACACTATTAATAGTTTGGCTCCAGTCAGTCATACAGCTATGAGTCTCACTACACTTACATTTCTGTTCATGCAGACAAAGTGAGATTAACCATAAGAAGTAAGCCTACGATTCATGCTATAGCACTGTATTATCACAGGCATACCGCTTATTAACTTGCTTGCCAAGGTGTTGAGGTATTTACTGCTGAGACTTGTGTCTCTACTCTGGCACAATAGAGTGAATAAAATATAAATTGTGGCACTCAAAGCATGGAAAGAATATATCTAAAGGCTCGCAAGCAATGCCTTATTCTAAGAAACAATGTCTCGTGTACTCATTCTTTCTACCTATCCACTGAAGAAATACTGCCACCCTTCACTATTGCAGATAAACTTCCTTAGGTTCCTTACATTCCTTACCTTGTTTTCTACAGTGACTGTAGAAAACAAGGTAAGGAATGTCTATTTTTTATATAGTCTTATATAGTCTATAGTCTGTATAGTTGTTTAGCACGGGTTAACTTCTTAACACAGTTATGTATTTACTTTCTATGCAAATGTTTAATTCCCCTGTGCATTTTTCATTCCTCTGTACATACTTAAATCCCATGCAAATGTTTAATTTCGCTACAAATGTTTAATTCCTCTGTACATATTCAAATTTAAATCTATCTCAGGTTAATTTTAACGTATGGCTCCTGTGTTATCCATCCATCTATAGTGCTATGTTGCACTATTATGTAAACAGCGACACCCGATGGCTACAATACAGATTGCAAAAGCGTGCTGCTGCAGTACCTCTTCACCTCCGTAGGGGGCGACAAACATCCGGGGAAAGCCGTCGGGGGGAGGGGCAAAGCAAACGCGGCTGCTGCAGGTCTGCTCACTGGGCTAACTAAAGTCCATCAAGAAGCTAGTTAGCGGTGAGTGCTATGGTGGACGCGTTTGGCGATGCTCCAGCAACAAGAGGACCAGAAGATGGACTAGCTCACCGAGGCTCACCCCCGCGCCTTTGACAATCACTATCAAGCCGAGGACCAGCCCCAGGTGGTTGTAATTAGCTGCTTCATTCATGCGGTCGCTGGTGCCCAGAGAGGGGACTTTGAGGTCTTGAGTGGCGGGCAAAGCTCAATCATCAGCTCGCTGGGACGACCGGGATAACACGGCTCACTCACCGGTGCGCTTGTTTTCTTTTTTTTTTTTTTTTTTACTGATAGCATGCTAGCCGAGCTAACAATAAGCAAGGGGGGCTCAAATGTTCACGTGTGACTTGATTTACCGTAACGTAGCTGCTCTCGGTTCACAGCTCGGAGGCTGTTTTTGTAGCTAGCTTCGTGCAGCGGTGGCGTTAATGGCAGACTTGGTGCTCGTCGACATGTAAATAGAGGCGATTGTTAGCCGAAACTGGCTAGTTACTGCACGTTGGCGGTGGCGCCACTCCATTGGACCACAACACAACAAAGCTTGAAGTTGCCTACAAATTTTTTGCCATTTATTTATGTCGTGCAAGCTCTGCAGCCTCTCCTCTCCGTTCACAGAGAGTATGCTAATGCTCACAGCTGTTCCCGAGTGTAAACAAGAGAGTAGTGTGTATGAAGGCGTGAAAAAAAAAGTGCTACAGTCAGCATGCTAATGTTTATGTGACTCTTCCTCCCAATAGAGTCGGAGCATGGTGGTCCCGGACAGTGCCAGCGTGGTCCCCCAACCTGGCAATGGCAGTCCCAATGGCCTCATGGAGAGCTCCAAGTCCGGGTGCGAGAAGGAAGTGGAGGGGGGTCAAGACCTCTCAGGGGTGGAGTTGGAGGAGGTCCGAAAACTGCAGGAGCTTGTTCATAGGTTGGAGGTCCAGAATGAGACCCTGCGTAACAGGGGGAGCAAGAAGACTGTAATCCACAGAGGAGCCGGCAGCAACAGCAACCTCACAGCCGCTGTCAATATCAATGAGAGGCTGACTCGTGAAGGGGTTACCAACTCCCACCTCAGATTGGAGCACAGCGGCGAGCTCGGCAGCACGGACTTTGAGCTGTCGCCCCCTCAGGACAGCAGCAGTGGCGAGGAGATGTCCCCGCTGCCCGTGGCCAACAGGCTCGAGGAAGAAGATGAAGAGGAAGAGGTGGAAGAAGAAGAAGAGGAGGAGGGACAGGATCCACGTGGGGGCTTTCTCACGTTGACCTATAGCAACGGTGGGGGACAGTCCGGGGAGCAAAGCCAGACACCAGAGAGCCCCTCTCTGGGAAGTTATGACTCAGAGACACTTGCAGAGAGCGACTCAGGGGTGGACCAAACTGCACTGGATGAAGTGGATGTCCTAGATTTGGAAGATGAGTGTGCAGAAGTAGAGGACGAGGACAGTTGGTATGTTTTATTATTTAGGGTTACCCAACCTTTGTTTCGATAGTTGCGGCACAGATCACTGCGCGCTGCGGCCTGCAACATTTGCAAATATCCAAGAGATCACAAAATGATCAAGCAGTGCATGGGAGTCACCTTCACAGGAAGTTGATTTTAGGTACTATAGGCTACAGTGAAGCCATGTTTCAAGTTTGCATTGTAATGGTTGCCTGTGTGTAGTTAGAGGAGCCCCTTCAGCTAGATGAGTCACTTCAGCCGTTTCACTTTAACCTCTGATTTGAAAGTGTGTTACTCCCCCACAGGGCAGCGACTATGTAGGATTGGTATTTAAAATTAGACTTTTAAGGCCGAGACACAAACTGTATGTTTTATTGTTCTCCTCCACGTTGTACTTTAAAGCTTTGCGTAACTGTGGCAAACATTTATAGTCGCTAAGTCTGAATATATATATATGAAATGATGAGGTCTCAGTGATGGAGAAAAGAGGGAGAACAAAAGCCTGAGAGTGGTTTCAGAAGCAGTCGACACGGCAGGTTCTGATACACACCAAGCACAAATGAGAACGCTGTAGGCGCCAGGAGGAAAGCTGTTTCAGAAAATGATGATTATCATTACTGTTGACTTGACCCCGACGTAGAATGCACTCCTTAAGCCTTGTTACATAATGTACCAAATATCAACAAAGCCATGTCTGCATTAGTTCATGAGTGCAGATCAGGGTGAAGCTTAAACAGTTTGTAATTTCCCAAAGAAAATAGAAGTAGAGGGTTAATTAACCATAATCCATGTTAAATTCCTACCAGGTATAGACTAAACATGTTTGTTTACACCCTGCATGCCCCGCTGCTGGAAACAGGTGCCTTATTGTGTACCCGGTGGCTACTTTAGCAGCTGAGCCATGCGGCTCAATAGCCCAGACTGTTCATGACTTATTTTTGGTTTCACATCATTAGCCATAACATATGTGGTTGGTGAGGTTATCATAGCCAAAGCATCCACTAATCCAAACAGCAACATAATCTGCTCTGCTTTGGGCTGGATGCTGCCACATGGCTAAACTGCTTTGGGTAGGATTTTTGCAGCATGTGATCCGAGGGCCTCCCGGACTAGACCGCAACAAGGACAGAAAGACTGGAAGCGAGGGCAACTCAGAGCAGCAACTCTTCTTGTGAGGTTTTGAGGATAAAATCTGATTTCCAGTGGCACGCAGTTCATGCTTTTAGACGTTTAGTTTGACTAGATGGGCGACGTTTTAACAGTACCAGGTTGCCATGCGCATGTCCATCTTATTCCCAAACATCCTTGTTTGCTTTTGGATAAGTACTCCATAAATTCTTAAGCTTATAAAGTCTGAGGTTCTGCAGAAATGCCTACACTTCAGACCTTTTAGCTAGATCCCAATTTGGGATATTAGTGATTTAAGTTGAATATTCTTTGTAAAATAATTTAACATATACTGTATATGTTAAATCAACCATATTCAAGTTGACATTGCTGCGAGCTTCTTCTCCCGTACTCCGTGCTGCTTGCCACAGTGTTGTAAATTGTAGTTCAAGCTGCTGGATGAACTTTGCGCTGCCACCAATATATGAAATATTTGCAGGTTTTGGACAACATACATTGCTGAGAGCAATATATTTATGTCTCGATAGGCCGATATTGTCTGATAGATGCAGGCTCGACTTCCAGCTTGCACTCCTCACACTCAGAGTCGAGCAGAATAAACCTGTGTTTGCTGAAACTGGGTTCATATTAAAAGATTGAACACCCTTAAGTATCGGTGTATACTGCTGAGTTTTGATCCTGTTATCCATAAATACTGCTGTCATTATTACAAACACAGCCTCTACTTATATCACATAGATTTATATGAGTGCCTGTGTATTACATCTTCGTAGTTTAGCAGCCGTGTTACTGGAAAATACAGTTGCATATCTGTCTGTTGCATGAGTCGCAGTAACCCGGTGTTAATCTGACCAAAACTCAAGAGTGAATGGATCAAACGCAAGTAGACCGTGCATCATTATTCTACATCAAACATGTTCTGTATGTGAAAGAATCAGCTCCGCTCCCACACACACACAGGCTGTGCTCTCTGGCAGGATGTGTGGCCTGAATATTGCTCTCTGCTTTGTTGCTCACTCCAGAGGGGAAATGGGTCCTTTTGTGTTTATCCAATGGGAAGATGATTTGTTGTTGATTGGTCCAGAACCAGTCAGTCCGGGCCTTTTGTGCATCTGACTCAAAGGATCAGCCCATGTGACCGCCGGGTTCAAAGCTTGTGGTGAACTAACGGCTGTTTGCGCTCACTGGGGCAACACCGGACACTTCTCAGAGGAGGCAACAGAAACACCAAGTCGAATGTTGAATTCAGATAGTGATGATTCAGATCATTGGAGGTTTCTGGCAGTGAATGTACAGTAATTTACAAATATAACACTAAATTCTTCTCTGTTTTGGCCGGACTTACTGTGGATGCAGTCTGAGTGTGGCCTGTCAGTGCCTAGACGAAGAGGAGCTCGATATCCTAGGCAGATGTATTAGATGGATTAGTTGCTTAAAGTATTTGCTTGGTTACTCTTTGGTCCGATTACATCACCCTTTTCAAACAAAACAGCTCGGTTGTCTGTTTGATGTCGGATCTTTGCTGCGTCCATGTCCTGTTGCTGGAAAACCATTCAGTATGCCTGTGGTCAGCCCTGCCTGCAAAAACATTCTTACTGCAAATGGCATGTTCAGTACTATTAAGTGCATACCTTACAGGCACACTAATCTGCAGCTTATTTGTATTTAAATCTTCTGCTTTGCAGTTACTGGCACGTTTGACCAGCATATTTGTTAAAAAGTAGATTAGGGTTATTTGTTTCTCCCTGATATGACTTCTCTCTATCTCAGTTTCCCCATTCCTGTATTACTCTCTGTCCTTTTTACTCCTTGTACTGCTTTGTCTCATTTCCCTTGACAATATTTAGTATTAGTTAGTTACTTTTTATGTCTGCCTTTTCCTCACAGGTTGTATGTGTCTCCAAAAAAGCAAGTAGCAGATCCAGGCCCAGAGTCTCCATTGAAGTGGTGTCGGCAGGCTCTGGACCACCGCAGCCCAGAGACAGAAATGGCTTGTCGGACCCTGATCAACCGTTTGGACCAGAGTAAGCATTTAACAAACACATACATACGTCTTTGCATTCAGTTCTTTGAAATACTTGAACTCAAATATGTTTTAATCTGCATCTTTCATTCATATAAACCCCAAACATGAACAATCTTTAAGTCGTATTCCAAATGCCAAGCAACATCTTTGATAATAAATGAGAAACAAATGTTTGTGTCTAAAGGTCTTTGAGTCATATGTCGCTGCCTTTTAATGGTGGTTGGCCTAAATCACGTGCCTAATTCAGCCGAGGCAGACCGCCTCTCCTCCTTCTGTGAATGTGCCGCGTCCTTATTTACCGCTTAGCCCCACTGTGCGTGTGCACAGACCTGTGTGTGTGTTTTAGTTGTATGACAAAGCCAGAGTGATGTGTACATCTCTATGTGTGGACAGAAGTTTGTATGTGATCCAACAGGCCGCATGTATTATTTATCCCGCTCGCGGATCTTACTTCCTGCACACTGCAGAACCTGAACAACAAAGCTATTCACACCGGAGCTGAAAGACTGCATGTCATACGCTGGGGTTGGATTACCTCCCGCCAGCCTCTGGGACAGCATGAAACTGGCCTGTTTTAACCAAACAACAGAAACTATCGGGTGCGCAGTAAAGATGTGTGGAAAAAGTTTTTAAAACATGTCTAAATGAAGCTTTTCTACAGTTTTCTACAGTATAAATGCAAAGTTCTGGGTGCTGAATGCACAAACGCGGTACACAGGTCGGAGAAAAGGTGCAAACAGGTGGGGGGGTTGTTGGTATTTCGGTTTGGGCTGAGAGTCTCAGAGCCACGTCTGTTTCTAAATTCCCTGCTGGTCTGGTGATTTTAATCAACAAGAGAAGAGTGAATAGTTGTATACACAGAAATAATGATGCTAAAAAGCCGGGAAAAGGATTTAAACTGGCATAAATAAGAGGGATTCTTGCAGGATCTGTGCAGCTGTTCTATGTATAAAGAGTGATTTGTTAAATCCCCGGAGCGATCTGAAGGCAGCAGGACAAATGTGTTGACCGATCTGCATCCTCTGATTGGAGATGTGTCGCGGCAGAGAACTATTATGCACAATCATCCACTGTGTGAACCTTTATTAAAGCCTAATGACTCCGGGCTGCCGTGAAGTAACCGCACACTTCAGACCCGTCTGACCAGTCGGAATTTTGCCCATTTGCGAAAGCCGCGGGATTACCGGCGTTATTAATCCTGTGCGTCACAGCCTCCTTTCTTTTTTTAAAAGTGATTCAGATTTTTTTCTTGATGTGCTTCTGCGTCACGTTTGATGTGATCCAGACTACAGCGTGATCGCCTTGAGAGTACAATTCTTTATTTAAAAATGAATAATTATTGATCAGTTATTTATGTATCACCACACCCTCTGATCTATAATCACCTTTACTCGGCACCTTTGCACTTTATGCTGCTGCACCAACATGAATCAAAACAACAGCTGTGGTTGGAGACACGCACACACAGTCCAAGACCATTGCTCTGTACTTCTTGAAGCGATTAAAAATGGAGCCCTTGATACAATTTACATTCACAATCATACATATTCTTCATGTCTGTATCATCCTTTGTGTATATGTTCTTCTGTGGGAAAACCTAACCTCTCCTCTGATGTTCCCTGCAGCATCCCGATGGAGGAACATGTACAGCAGCCCATCATCAGAGACGGGCTCGGCAGGCTCAGGCCTGATCTCTCCTGGGTACCACAAATCAACTAACAAATCCCTACTAACCTGTGGCACTTCAGGTATGGCATGTCATTAACACACTGTGCTCCTCAGTTTCTGCTCGACACAACAGTGGGATTGACGTCAGTTATTGTAAGGATGTAGGTCAGTCCATATCCGTGTGCACTAATGCATCAACAATGTGTCCTCTCGGGGGGGATTATTCCGGCATTGTTGCATGTTTTTACCCAGTTTACCGTATGTCGCATATACTGCACGTCACTGTTCACCGTTTTTCAAAACATGCTGTAGATTAACTTCTACCAGGCAGATACAGTTTACCATTCATTCTTATCACTGTATTAAAATAATCCATCACAGTGATTATGTAAGGCTTTATTTTCATAGAAAGCTCTGATGTGACAGACTACATTTTTGTCTGTTTTCCTGCACAGTGTATTCAGGACTACCTTGTCAAACGAGTTTTATACGGGTGTCACAAAAGAGCAAATATGTATTTAGTTTCTCCTGGCATGACAAAGGTTGCTGTTTGTTTTTGCCACTTTTGCTCAGCACCTGAACTCATCACAAACACGGATCTCTCTCACAAAGCTTTCAATTACATGACTGCACAACAAACAGAGATTATTTCAAAATAAACCTGACATGATATCCTCTGGGATGAATTGCGCTTTTCAATCATGTTAGCCAGAGTTAATCTTCATGTTGTCTTGAGTGTGGAAAACTGTGTGTGCCTGGTAGATCTGTAAGGCTAGTACACTTTGGAAGATGGGAAGCAGTTATGCAAAGTATATGTGCTTTATATTTCAGGGGACGGGAACACGGCGTGTTGAGGGTGTTAGGCAATGCTAACCTGTGTGAAATGTATGATGCTGTGATCTTTGTGGTGATTGTCACATTTACTTTGCACTCCTGTTATTCCTCACATTGTCTCACAATACCTGGCACTTCGCTGTGCAAAGACCAACAGTGCTGTTGTTGTGAAAACCCCTATAAATAACATGTCTTTGCATGAACTTGTAAATGCTTGGCTTGTGGGTGGTGACTCTCTCTAATCCCAGACTTTTTTATATAACCAAATGCCCCTGGATGGTGTTGTCATTTCCTGTTTGTCTCCGACTGAGAGCTAGGCCTTTGTCAGACAGTCATGTCCGGCGGGGTACTTTGCATACATCTCTCCTGTGCATAATCAGCAAACTTTTTGGACCTATGCTGCTGGGCAAGGCTGCAGAGAAGTCAGAGTGGGCAGACGTGTTCATTTAAATGTCGCCAATGTGATTGCCAACAGATTTGTCTGGATTCAAATCTTAAATTCTCAAATATCAGCCAAGCCAGACTGATAATTAAAGTCAAATATCCACATATGTTAGTTGAGGTAGAGTTTACTTCACACAGCTTCTTGAGCTGATTGTGACTAATAGATCTGCTTCGCTCTCATATTTCATAACTTAGAAATATTCCATTGCTTTCCATCAATGTGATGTGCTGCATTGTATTAGACTGATCAATCAGTCCCAGTTATCTACAGAGTAGAGTCTGACAGATCCCGTTGGCATCTAATCTTTTACTGTATAGGTTATGGTCCAGCATCTGTCATACTCATTTTATGATATAAAATGGGGCCATTCATCAGGACAGCACTTGGGGCTCATATACAATTTCAAATTTGTCTTTTTGAAGTGAAGTGATCTTGGGTTGAACGCTTGTTATCATCCTGTGATGATGTGAGGGGAAAAATCACTTTTCATTTATAAGGAATATCCATGCAAAAGGTTTATTTTTAAAAATTAAAATACACGCTATAGTCAGTGTGTTGAATGATTGTAAAGGTGCAGTTCCATTGTTCTCTCCTTTCAGGACAGCCCTGCCCTGTAGCCATTACAATAAAGGTCCTTTTATTTGTTCAGCCAAACAAACACGACCATTATTTCAGTACTGGCTTTTATTTGAGAATTTAAAGTAATCCTCCTCAAGAGAAATGGGAATGGCAGAAACTGTGGTTAATATTGTTACCATTTGAGCCCGACTGTATCTGTTGGCTGATATTAGCTGCCGATGTCAGCCTATTGCAGACATATCGGTATCGGTGTATATGTTAACTGATATGAAAGCTGTTTGTTTTTTTGTCACAGGCTCAAAAATCACATAACAGCCAGGTTCTAGTTACCATTAATGTATGAGCGGCACCTCGTTGTAACAAGTATCCCACTGTGTTTACAGGTGCCACAAGCATGCACTCAGCCCTGAGCTCGCAGTCCTCCATAGACAGCGAGCTCAGCACATCGGATGACTCCATCTCTATGGGCTATAAGCTGCAGGATCTCACTGATGTCCAGATCATGGCTCGCCTACAGGAAGAAAGTAAGTTGTCCACATTGTGTACTGTGCATCACATGTAAGCTGATGAAGAAAGAGACTGAATTGGCCTAAAGCCATTTTCTTACACCTTAGTACATTGGGTAGACTGAAGCTCTGAGTCGTTTTCTGTAATTGTAGATGTGCATGAGTCTGTCTGTGCTTGCAAGTGTACTTGCATGGCTCGATGTCTATGCGGTTTCCTTTTTTTTTTTTTTAACCATAAACTTTTTGGTGTCAGGTCTGAGGCAGGATTATGCTTCCAGCTCGGCGTCTGCATCGCGTCGCAGCTCCACAGCCTCTCTGCAGTCCCTGCGCCGAGGTGGCACCTACAGTGATCAGGAATTTGACAGTTACAGCCTGGAGGACGAAGAGGACGGGTTCTGCTCCATGCCCCAGCGACGACATCGCTTCACACCCTCGCCTTTAGGCTCACCCCGGTGCCTGTCTCCCTCCACCTCCAACCACGGTCAGGAATACAGCAGCCGACTCGGGGCCCCACGCACAAGAGCACCCAGACGTTCTCTACAGGGCCCCAGTGCAGAGCTGCTTAAATTTGCCAAGAGTGAGGGTACGCTATAACCAGTAATATGTCAGGAAGATCACAGTGCCCGCTCAGAGATTCTTGTTGTATCAGCGCTGTAATGATACACATTGTATTGTCGCTAAATGTGTCCTATATGTGTGGTTCCAGAGGAGTTGAGGCACAGCATGCCTAATCTGGCCCCCCGCACCAGCCTACGTTCACTGGAGGCAGTCAGAAACAGCCGCAGCATGGAGGCTAACCTCCAGAGCTCTGGCAACCGCATGTCCCACCTGACTCACTCCCCCTCCACAGGTAACCCCACCCTCTTCACCTGGTGTGCACCACCATATAGGGGAACTTGCCTTTGCCCCTTGTAGTGTGACTTTTATCCTAAAGTTTTATCCACTTTACCTCCTTTTAACCTCTGCATGACCACAGGTAAGGTGTGATCAATATTCAGGAAGATTCTTCTTCAAGGTACCCGGTAGAATATTTGATCACTACTAGCACGGTGGAGCAGTTTTTGTCTTTCCGAGCAGATCTTCATTTTGCTTATATCTCGCATGTGCATGTGGGTGACATAATCCATGTTCTTGGGAACGGTTCCACTTGATTCCACTAATCTACAGTGGTAATGAAGAAGGCAACTAGCCAACAACCATGGATAAAATGCAGGCTTTTTTTCTTAAATTGGCCTTGCAAATATGAAAAAGGAGTAAGATTCAATGTGTTTGTTTACTTCTTTATACCTTAAGGATGTGATGAGATTCTGGTGTGTAACTGAACTGAAGAAATTGTGTTTATTAACAAGAAGGCTACAATTTAAGCACAGCTGAGATTGAATTAAAATATTTTAATTAGTAGATTCATACTCTATTATTAATAAATAATGAAATTAGGACTTGAAATCTGTATGACTTGTAAATGCCCTGTCAACAAAACACCAAAATACGTGCCAACAAATACCATGTGCACTTTTTACTTTTAGACAAATCTGTTTGTCAAACAAAAGAGAAACCAAAATAATATTAGTGTGACATCTAAATACATGTATCAATCTAACCTTGACAGACTAACCATAACCACATAAGTCATCATCTGTAACAAACTCTTATGATGGGTCACAGCTGCTTATAGGAGTTCAACAAATCATCCCAATATGTTTCTTCTTCTCCTTGCTTACAACCTCTAAAGGCCACAAGAGGGGTTTGGATTTTAACTACAGCATATTTATTTTTAGATGTATTCACAATACTATTTTGATTTCCCAACTTATCTGGAAGAAGTACCTGGTTGAGTTTAATTTATACCACTGTGCCTTTCTTCCTACTCAAGGTATGGCTTGTAGTCGGCTGCGTAGCAGCGGTCAGTCACCTCTCTCCTTGCGGGCACCAGTCAAAGCTGTCGCTCCCGTGGGCCCTGTGGCACCAAGTCGTCAGCCTTCCAGAGGTCTTCCTGTTATCCAAGCACCACCTGCAGGAGGAGGGCGCAGGGTCCAGTCTCCAGGGTTTGCCAATGGTGGAGCCTACATGCCTGGGAGAGCCTCCACCGGGGGAGGGAGGCCTGCCGTGGGCCGAGGGCAGGCTGCACCATCAGCATCCACCAGGAGTAAACTTTCACAGCCGACAAGGAGGTGGGTGCTTAAAAGGAAAGATAGGAAGGGATGTTGAACGTGTCCTTTTTAATAATATGGCTTTCATGCCATTCAGATAATTACAATTTGATACTTGGCCTTGTTTGAATGAAGACTAACTCCTATTTCATTAACAGGTCTTTGGGCATGGCTAAAATCTCAGATGAATCCTGGAAAGATGGCTGTTACTGAGTCTGACCGGTGATGAAGGATGTTCACTGCTGCAACTCCTCACCTGACCTCTACCCATTACCTCTCATAGTACAAACACAGCCGCTGCGTACACAAATGTGTCGTACAACCTTTTGGGTCCCCCTCCCCCCCATTTCAGGCTGGAGCACTGGGCTGCACTGGATTCATAGTTACGACTCATCTCTTTGATATGAAGACAATTTAAATAAAGATATTGCTGGTTTGTTCATTTTTCTGTGTGAATTCCTACTAGATGAAGGTGCTGAGTCTTGCATGCTTGGTTTGTTGTTTTTCCCTTATTCTTACAGCCTTTCCATCATTATGTAACTGCAATATGACAAATCTTCCACGTGTCCCACAATGATCTGTGTGATATTATGAATGTTTGATTGGTTCATCGTGAAAGTATCATTAGAATTGTGTTGTGTATGTGTTTTGCTCTTTGAGTACACAGCAATGCAACTCCTGTAGACCACACTGCCCTTACAAATAATATGAAATAGGGAAAAATAAGGTTTGTGCCAAGGTGCATTTCAGCTGCAACACTCTTTCTAATACCAGAAGTAATCTTGATTCATTAAAGGTACTGTTACGGTACTGTGTTTTCCAGGCATTTTTACTGCATATCTATAGGTGGTTTGAGTGTTTGCTTTTGGATACCACTGTAATAAAGAAAAAAAAATGTTTATGCACGAAGGCCGTGTGCCTTAGGACAGCTATGCACCCTCATGCAGAGTGCCTCTGAAAATTAGGAGCTGTAATGAGAATGGATAATAAACTCTACCCTGAAACTAAGATTGTTGCATTTTTTATTTTTTTTTTCTATCCATGCATGCCAAGTGTAGACATGTTTAGATTAACAGGCTTATTAGTCGTAATATGCGGTGCAACAGCAGCAGCAGCAGCAGAAGTAGTACTGTCATTATCAACCGGATATTTCCTGGGTGCGTGACCAAACGACGCTCCCCCTCCACTCCCCCCTTGACAAAATGGCCTACAGGCCTCATCTGCGCATACAAAGTCAAGAGAGCACAGTCTGCATTCACATTAAAAAAATATATACATGTCTATATTTCTCAATGTGTTTGAATTTTGTGTGTCGGAGTCGGGGTGTAAAATGTGTTCCCATTTATGAGAATGTCTGCGTTAATGTAACTCTGCTCTCTTATGCATGACGCAAATAGTAAGGGATCAGCGGTAAACGAGGCCACGCATTGTCTGCCCCCCGCCCTCCCTCCTCCTGCTTGTCAGGAAGCAAGCTGATTGGCCGAGGCCTAGCAAAGGGTGCCCGGGGATCCAAAACTGCAGGCCGCACTTAGCTTACCGTCAAAAATAAACCAAAACAATAACAGACAAAACTGAGAGGGGGGAGAAACACCGATAGAGTCTGAAGACGACGTTATCAGGTAAAATTATTTTGAATCGGTTTGAATGGCATGTGGAATAAGACGCGAGGGCCCAGTCGGCCGTAGCGGGCCTCCGTCAGCCTCTTCAAAAAAACAACATGGAAGATAATGCGGCACGAGCTGCTTCGCTTAGCTTAGCACGCCAGCTAGCCCAACGGACGGCCGTCGTCGCGCACAACACGGCCGGCGTGTAAAAATAATCTCACGGGGCTTTGTGGTTTGTTGCTTGTGCTTACAGTTTTACAGTAACAGAGCGGCCTTGTGTGAACGTGGTGCTTGTGTGGTAAAATAAGATCGGTTGTTGGCGTTTCCTTGAATTAGCCGTTATGCTAAAACAAAATGGCGCTCGGGGGAACGGCCCTAGCTTGCGCGGCTAGCTCCGTTAGCTCCGGTGGGTGGAGGGCGGTAGCCGCCCTTTTATGCATTGCATAACGTCTGCGGTACTTTCATTGGCGGCCATAAACTCTGAGCATGTGTACTTTTGTGCAAAGAGTTCAGAAAACGATGCTTTTTATTTCACGGTGTTTATCCTGACGTGATAAACAGGAACCCATAACGTCACCACACACCGTTGCAGACATGACATATTTGGCTTATTTTGAACTGTCATGTGACGACAATGCGCCCCTCCACCCCTTCACCACACACACGTTCAAAAACAAGCAGGACTGGTCCTTCACGAAATATCCTAGCCGTTTCCTGTGAGCTGGTCCTCCTCCTGCACACTGAGCGGGACAGCCCTTTGTCTCAGCTGGGCTCCAGCCATCAGGCTCAACCAGCTCCAGGTGGATAGCTATATGTCCTCAGGTTGAAGCCGCCTGTAGTACTCATGATAGGCAAAGGATGGAGCCCGTGGTCAAAACTTGAACTGCCCAGTGGAAGCAGGAGTTTTCCTGCCTTGTGTATGTTACACACACAGGGGCCATTATTTGTGGCATTGTCGGTACTCTCACTGTAAACACGAACTCTTATAGAAATGTTGTTTTTAAATCTTTATAACACATGTGCTACATTTAACTGACTCTACCTCTTTTCTATGTGCTCTTATTATCAGTGTAACGCTCATAAATGTTTTTTTATCGACAGAGGGATTGGTTACCTTGATGGAAGGAAGCACATCAAGTATCTTATTGCTTTTATTCTAAGGGTTTTGTCATCAAATGTGAAGGTATGTATTGAAAACTGGACTATAGTACCGTTCTCAGCTTTTACATTCACTTTCATTATTAGTCCTGCACACTGCCAATGTGAAAGGAAACAGTTACTACAGTTTGCACTGTAATTTTCAGTATTTTTCTGGGTGAAGACATGGATCAAGGAGGAGGGGTGTTGGAGCTACACACTCAGGAGCTGAAGATGCCCCACGCTATGATCATGCAAGACTTTGGTAGGTGGTCGAGTAGGATGAGGAGATGATCATTATATTGTAAATGGTACTTCATTTTAACATGTAATCGTACAAAACTGCAAAACAACAAGAAGATGCACACCCTCTCAAACATGGCAGGATGCTGTGACATCTTAACTGTGACTAGAATGTACAAACACTGGGTTGTAGTTTGAAACAGTTTGTCATGTACCCCTCTCTGTGTCTTGTGTCCACAGTTGCAGGCATGGGAGGTCTGGCTCACATTGATGGGGAGCACATTGTGGTGTCTGTGCCTGAGGGTATGCTTCTTTCTGATGTGATGACGGACGAAGGCATCCTCCTGGAGCATGGGCTTGAGGTGGAAGGCCTAGAGACTCAGGTGGTTCAAGGCCTGGAGACCGAGGTGGTTGAAGGACTAGAGACAGAAGTAGTGGAGAGCTTACATGCGGATGTCGAAGGCTTGGAGGCTGAAGTGGTTGAAGAGCTGCAGACGCAGGTGGTAGAGCTGGAGGCTCATGTTGTCGAGGGCCTAGAGGGTGAGGTGGAAGTGGAAGGTCTCGAGGCGCAAGTGGTGGAGGGCCTGGAAACTGAGGTAGATGTCGAGGGCCTGGAAGCTCATGTTGTTGAGGGCCTTGAGGAGGAGGTGGAAGTGGAGGGTTTGGAAGCCGAGGTTGTTGAAGGTCTGGAGGTAGATGTGGAAAGTTTGCAATCTCAAGGTGTAGAGACCCATGAAATCACCACTGAAGACATGGTGTCCTCAGAACACAGCGTGATCATGCCTGAGAATATTCTGGGCACAGAAGTTGCGATGGAGGAAGCTCTGGACCCTCATCACCACCACGTCCTGACCACAGACCTCATCCAGGATTCAAACCACCACCACGATGACATGCCAGACCAGGTGTTTGTGGCAGAACTACTGTCTGAGCACCAGGACAACACTCTGGACCACCAACTTGTGTCAGAAGGCCTAATGGTGACGGAGGCCAACTCTGAAACTATAATCAACGAACAGCTGCCAACTGAGGCTGTTCCCCTGCAGACAGATGAGGATGATGATGCAAGAAGCAGCTCTGAGGATTACCTCATGATCTCCTGTAAGACAGCTGATAACATAAATTATATTAAGAAACACTGTTCTTATGCAATGTCGTGTTTTATTATTGTAAATATTTAACAATCAAGGTCATTTGTGTCACTGTAGTAGATGAGGTAGGAGAGAAGCTGGACATCGGAGACACTCCCCTTGAGATCAGCACTGAGGTCATGGAGGACAAGGAATCTAAAGAGGAGGACGGCTCTGAGGTCATCAAAGTCTACATTTTCAAAGCTGAGGCAGATGACGATTTAGGTAAGTGTCTCGAAGAACAATCAATACAATCCTTTCAACAGTGGAAGAAATTACCCAAACACTCTCCCCCATGAAACTGTATACAGATCAAGGCTTTGATGAAATTCTTTTTTTTTCCCCTCTGCAGGCGGAACAGAAGTGATAACAGAGGACGATTACCAGAATGGCCATCCTGACCTGGAAGCTGCATCATCGGGGAGACTTGGAGTTGGCCGTGACAAGATGGTCTACATGGCAGTCAAGAACCATCCAAAAGAAGAAGATGATGATGACGATGACAGCGATGATGACGACGATGATGACATCAGTATGTTTCTTTTGGAAAACGGCTAGTCCATTTTATCGGACATGTGGCTTTGAATAAGTAGAAAGAGCAAACCTTCAGTCTTTGATTGTCGAGAAGAGAACAGTAAGAGGATGCTGTTGTACATCAGCCATTTTCTTAGACTGAACTACAAGATATATTATCATGTGTCTGGGTTGTTTGTATAACACATGCCACAGCTTGGATGTTATCCATATGTTGGTAATTAAATCTAAACTGTCTGTGCAGGTAATACAGTTGATCAGGTGAAGAATGGAGCATCTACACAATTTCTGCAAATCCGGGAGGGGCTGGGCGCCAACCGTGGGGCCCTTAAAGCCAAAACAAAGAAAAAGAAGAAAGGAGACACACGGCAGTGTCAGACTGGTATGACACATCACACGTCGAATGTGTCACATCAACACATTTCTATGATTTGATAATAAGAAATTCACACTTTATTTCGAAGGTTGTTGACAGTATTTCAAATTATTTTCCAACCGTCTCTTTCAGCTGTTATCATTGGGCCAGATGGAATGCCTTTGACCGTCTACCCCTGCCACATATGTGGTAAGAAGTTTCGCTCACGAGGCTTCCTTAAATGTCACATGAAGAACCACCCGGACCACCTCCTGAAGAAGAAGTACCAGTGCACAGACTGCGACTTTACCACCAACAAGAAGATCAGTTTCCACAATCACTTGGAGAGTCACAAGCTGCTGAGCCACAACAGTGAGCGCTCTCCAGAATACACCGAGTATACACGGCGCTACCACGAGTCCAGCCCCCTGGGCTCCGACAAGCTCATCGT
Organism: Nibea coibor; assembly: GCA_023373845.1. Lineage (NCBI taxonomy): Eukaryota > Metazoa > Chordata > Actinopteri > Sciaenidae > Nibea > Nibea coibor. The sequence goes on along the minus strand of CM041739.1, from coordinate 10,392,097 downwards.
CAAAGACCGGGAGCCCAAACTGCATCACTGCAAGTACTGCGATTATGAGACCGCTGAGCAGGGCCTGCTCAACCGTCACCTGCTGGCCGTGCACAGTAAGAACTTTGCACACGTGTGCGTCGAGTGCGCCAAAGGCTTCCGCCACCCGTCAGAGCTGAAGAAACACATGCGGACCCACACAGGCGAGAAGCCTTACCACTGCCCGCACTGCGAGTTCCGCTGTGCAGATCAATCCAACCTAAAGACTCACATCAAGAGCAAGCATGGCGCGGATCTGCCTTTCAAGTGCAGCCACTGTCCCCAAGCCTACGCTGACGCACGGGAGCTCCAGCGTCATATAGAGGTGGTGCAAGGCCACAAGACCCATCAATGCCCACATTGTGAGCACAAGAGCACCAACTCCAGTGACCTGAAACGACACATTATCTCTGTTCACACCAAGGACTTTCCTCATCAGTGCGACGTGTGTGAGAAAGGCTTTCACCGGCCTTCAGAGTTGAAGAAACACGCGGAGACGCACAAGGGCAACAAGGTGCACCAGTGCCGGCATTGTAACTTCAACGCTCCCGACACCTTCACCTTGAGTCGCCATATCCTGTCCTTGCATACGAAGGACCTTCCGTTTAAGTGCAAGCGCTGCCGGCGAGGCTTCCGGCAGCCCGCCGAGCTGAAGAAGCACATGAAGACACACAGTGGTAGAAAGGTTTATCAGTGCCAGTATTGTGAGTATAACAGTACGGACGCTTCTGGCTTCAAACGCCACGTCATCTCCATTCACACCAAGGACTACCCCCACCGCTGCGACTACTGCACCAAGGGCTTTAGGAGGCCTTCGGAGAAGAGCCAGCACATAGCCAGGCATCACAAAGACATGTTGATGTAATGTCATTGCACACACTCCTCTTTCCCCGAGTAAATCTGTGTCTCACGCCCAGAGGTAATTTTAGTGTATTAACAAAGAAATGACGGGTGTAGGCTGTTGATGAAGATGACAACAATATAATTGCCGTTCTGTGTTCTGTGTTGTAATGGGTGTAAACCTCCTTCCCCCCCCCCCGGGGTAATGCAAGAACACATTTTAGATGGGGTGAAGTCTAAAGAAGACTGTGTACACTGAGTGGGACAGCTGTAAATTGTGTTTTGTTTTGTTGCAGAAAATCACATAAGAACATATATTCAGGGTCTCAAATGTCTATATTTTTATACCCACTCAGCTGAAATGCTGCAAGATGATGACTGTGTCCTGTAAAAACAGAAAGCGGTGCTTTGTGAACGTCACGCCAGTTCTTCAGATGATGTGGAATGAGTACAGGAGACGTTTGCCTCCACAGTACCAACTAGTATCTCTTTTCCTTATTAACCAGCTTTTACCCTGACATTCGTTTTCAATGCCATCCGGTCTTTAAAGGGCAGGGCCATTCATGAGTTCATAAATGGTTTTGAGTGATGTTGACACATTACGCACCTTAAAAAGATATTTGAATAAATCTAACCGCCGAGCTTCCGGCATTTTGGATGTTGGAGTTCCATTAAATTAGTCATGTATAATATAGGCTATATTCTGTTAATATGTCTTAAAGGTTCAGAGTTTTTCTGGTCTGATCAGCAGTGTCTAACAAGGAGGAGAAGTGGCACACTTGGTATATTAGTAGAATATCCCTTTAGTGTACACACCACATTTCTCACACAGAAATCTGCTCTTATATCTGCTATAATGGTGCCGATAATTAACAGGTGTATTATTGTATGAACTTGACAGATGGTTTGCTTCACATTTGATGACCCCTGAAGTTATTATACCTTGACTACCACTGTAAGTTGCGTATGTGTGATGTTACCTATGACACAGATGTGCTCTCTCAGCTAACCATTTGATTGCAATCATGCCTTACATCTGTTGGTCTTTATCCCTGAAGCACTGATGAACACAGCTAATCAGAAAAGAAGTGATTTTTAACTCTCAAACATGCTGTATCAATACCATTCTCTCAGAGATTGTGTGTTTGAGTCAGTAGAAAGCACTTTAATAACTTTTTGTATTTTAATTATGTGTGTGTACACACAAACACACACATACATATATACATATAATGTGTATATACACACACACGCGCACACACACACCCTACATGATAAATAATTACAGAGCTTTGTGAGTTGGTAATGGTAAAGATTGTTTTAAGTGGGCACGATCCATTGCTTCATCAAAACTGAATTGTCATTGACAGTGGTGGGTGAAACCATTTATTGTTTTGTTCTATGGATAAGTGATTGGGTTTTGTGTTTTGTTTGTGCTCACTAACAAGTTTCCCAGACCCTTGTCCTACAATCCTAAATAACCCAACCCGATCCCAGACCTGGGATTATTCCCTCGAAGTCGGTGGTCATCATATTGGCATTAGTCTTTAAAGTATGCACATATGCTGTCTCCATGAAATTAATTGTGGTATATATTAAAAATCCCTGCATTTCGTGTACCTTAGTCTATATTTTCTTTCAGTCTGATTGTGGATAAACTACTGGTGGGGAAGAACCAAAATAAACAATTATCTTTTTACGCTTTTTGTCCTTTGTGTCCCGCTAAAAGGAATCGCCATCACAGGATATCGTGACGACAGTCTGAGGTTTTAGCAGCATGTGACATCTGTACTTTACTGAAGGTATGTCAGCTGTTGTTTCAGATTGTTCTGCTCAAGAGGATCAGACCCAAAACTGATTTAATTGCTCCACACATCATTATTTCGTATAGTAGGGTTGCATTCTGATTCAAGGAGGACGTCATGCGATTGTAGTTTTGATATTTCTGCCCCGAGTGACGTCTGTGCACTGTATTGTCTCCGTAGATAGTGAAGCCCCCATCACACTCAGTCAGCTTTTTGACACGCTTTCTTCACACCTTGTTTCAGCGAGGCTGTTTGCTTTCATACCTGTGTCTGTGTTTAGTTGTAGCACGTCGAAGAGTGATCCTTCAACATTTTTGGTGGTTGTACAACTTCAGTCAACCATGGAGAAGTGATGAAATATGACAGTGAGCCACAGCAACTGTGGTTCAAGCAGCCAACAAGTAATTTATCAGTTAGTAAAAAAGAGAATCCAACATTTCATTTCATCACCTGACATACCTGTGCATGGATGTCGAATTTAGCGTATAAAGGAGGCTGCACTGTACTGCACTGCACAATTTTCTGAGCACTATCCCAGCAGTCCGGAAAGAGTAACGTTGATTTCATCTTAAAATTTCAGACATGAAATCTGAACACTCTGGCCTTCCAAAGTTTTTCAGGGTTGGTATGCTGCTTTATTTGGAATAATATTTTTTCCAGTTGCTATGATGCAATCCTGCAGCACGAAGAGCATCTCTAACTCGAGAAGTACATTCATACTTATTGCTGCATAAACGGAGGGTTTACACTGTTAAAACAAAAAAAACAAGACAACAACAAGCAAGGAGGGGCACGGTTACACAATGTGAGCCTGCAGCGGATCTGAATTATGATTCACAGCTAAGCTATATGTAAGAGATATACAGTGTATAGATATATATTTATGGCCAGGCAGTGTCTACGTCGTGTGTGTTTTATAATACACGTTTTCTGTCCACTAAATTAGAAAAATTTGATTGGTTGAAGGGCAAGTAAAATCATGTCAACTCGGCTCACTGGAAAGGCTCTGCCGCACCTTAATTAGTATCAGCACCTGCGATGACCTGAAGATTTCATGTCAAAATGGCTGCTGTGAAAAAGGCGTGTTCACTTTATCATTAACGCCTGCGCCTCTCCTACTGTGAAATGTCAAAATGTCTTCTACTGAACAAAGCCCGTCTGCCTGATAATTGATAACGTGGCCTGTGGGGCTTTTTACAGCAGCTTTCAATTCAGAAAGTAAACTCTAGTTTGTTTTAAACCAGGCATTTTGGTTATTTCACTGATGTACTCGCAGCAATGTGAGACCACAAACTTAAGAACTGGTCGTAGCCAAAAGGGGAAGATCAATATGAGAGATAATGAAGAGTGTGGAGCCATATTTGTCAAAGCCGTGTAGATTATGTATTGATAGTGATTAGTTTGGGGGTGGCCTCAGAGGAAAGGGCTGGGTTGATGTAACGATTTGGGGGTGACTATAGACAGATGGAGGAAAAACACGAACCGAGGCAGGAGGAAAGTGGAATAAACTGATTGGATTTAAAACTTTGCATTAATGATGCGGTTGCACGGGGGCTGCTGGCCTTCCTGGTTAGATGTCCTTCCTAATTTCATCATAGAGCTGTACATCTGTCAGACTGACTGCTCTCGACTCCAACGCAGTCTCATCATTAAATAAACAACTGCATATTTTTCCTCTGTGCCCGAGACGCGCGGGGAGTCCGACTCCTTCAACGCGATGCGTTGTTTCACTTCCATGTAACCTGTCTGGAAAGATGTACGACGCCTCATGCTGAGGGAAATGAGGCTGCGCAGATGGGTTCACGTTGGGCACTGCGAACACCTGAGAAAACAAATGCAACAGCCTGTTCATTTTTGTTGATTTCACAGAATATCTCATAAATCACTTACTGGTGTAGCTGTCAGCAGAAAACGCTGAGAACGCCGAGATCAATATGCAGACGTATCCATAAAATCCCAGCTAAGTAACCTCTCTTTCTCGCTGTGTTATCCAAGAATTCGGTATGAGTAGCACGTCTGTTTTTCCCTGAATACATGCAAATTTAGCAACAGTGATAGCAATAAGTCCATTCCCCCCCCCCCCCCATGTCCTGTCTGAGTGTGCTATGAACCGCTATCTGTCTCCCGTGGGTCGCGAGCCTTTTCTCTCTATTTTGAGTCAGTGGAGCATCAAACACATGCGATACACCCAGCAGCCCCTGAAGGCCATCACTGTGATGAGAATCGACATGCACACACAGATAATCCTGCCGCCGCAGAAGGTCAAACTCATTTATTTGATGTAGTTGTTTTGTCCATATTTCTAAGGATCAATGAGCTCCGGTGTGGATGTGATTACAGTGACGAAACTGACGTTCAAAGTCGCACACACAGATGTGCAGTGAGTTCAAAGATAATTCAAATATTTGTTAAATCATTTTCAATCACTGCGGGCGTTGGACTAATAGTTGACAGTAATCGCAAATATTTAGAGAGTTCTGCAGCGGCTTATTTTAGATATTTTTATCTTTGGGGCTGCACAGGCTTCTGGTGTTACGCAGCATATTGCTCCTGCATATTTCAGGGAGTGCAGGGAGCAGCAAATGGAGCTGGGACTCTCTCTCTGGCAGACAGCACTGGCATGTTACCTCCAGAACCTGTGATGGCCCACATAACCCGGTTGCAGTGCCGCAAACCAGCTGGAGACTGCTAAGCCCTCTGGGAAATCAGGGCCAGAATGCTTGGAATCGGGCGAAATTGACCTGCCGATTAGTTGCAGAATGGACTGCATGCAGGACTGCACCGGAGAAGAAAAAGAGAGAGACGTGGAACAGAAATAGCAGGCAGCCTGTTGACTGTGCAGGTCTGTCTGACTCATCTCTGCGTACACAGGATGTCATCTGATGTACCTCTGTCTGAAAAAAAAGCTAGTAAGTGGATCTCGAGCTGGGGTAGTTTCGTCAAACTGATACTTCAAAGGTCAAGAATTTACGCTCATGCTGAAGATTTAATCCTCAAAAGTGCAACAGAGATTCAGTTCACATGTCGACAGAGCCAGCTTCATAACAAAGCAACAAACTTCTCCCATGAAGATTATCTGTTTGCACACCGACATCCAATCATAATAAGAGAGGTCAGAGCTCGAATACATGTGCTTGTATCTGCATCATAGTGTGTTGTAACGTGTGCAGTGCTCATAAATGCTCAATGGGAGTTGGGTGATAAGGGGTTAAAGTAAGTTTGTCTCCTTGAAAAGTCAGAATCTGAATTTCAGAAGTGTCAAACCCGCTGAACGCAAGATGTCTTCTTCTCCACTGAAGGTTTATTCTCAACGTGTGTGTGCCGGAGGTATCAGGTATCCATGTCACACCTTTAAAGGTTGCATATTGGACCAAGCCAGGACTGATACAGGTCCAGTGTGTAGATTTTAATGGCTTGTAGCAGTATTGTTGCAGACTGTAACCCTCTTATTTCACCTTCTCCTTCCTGGTGCGGAGAAACTATGGTGGCTACTGTTGAAACATGGGGTAGAAATGTGGCAGACTGCATGGAAGACATGAAGGCTCATTCTAAGACAACAAAACCAAAATGAAAAACTCTGTTATATATAATCCATAGAGCCGCCTAAATCTTACACACTGGGCCTTGAAGCTCAAATTTAAAGGTGAGCACATGAATGTGAAAACATCTTTCGTGCATCAAACTCCGGCGCGAAGGTCAAACATCCAACTGTTATAATTATAACTCAACTATAGTGCTAAACAATGCAGAACACCAATACTTCACTAACTCTCACAGAGGTCCAGCAGTTTTTAATGTTCTGCAACAACAACAAAAATTCCCTCTTGAGTATTCACTAGATGTCACTGTTATCCCATCCTTCTGAGAGACACTGGCTGTCTGATCACTGAGAGTGTTCCCAAAAATAAATGCATCAAAAAGACATGCATTACATTAAACGCACATCCATTTCTGAATCCGTGGTTGGGGTTTTAATGAGACTCCAGAAAAATAAGATTGCTACTGGTGGAAGGCTGCTATTATTACGTTCACTGTTCATTTAGTTGAATGAGCACATGAAAATATATACTGTATGTATATACATACATAAACATATATGCGCGAATGGATGCAGGGGTTTGCTTACTGTTCACATCCTGGTTATGACATGTATAATTAACTCCAAAAATGAGACTTAAGTTTGTTCACTTGTCTTTATTTCAATAAAAACTTTCAGGAAATGTTCAGACCATATTAAACACGCACATGTTGAGCAGATATAATAAAGGACCTGGCCATCTACGCTGCGCTCGCAGGGTACAGTGTTTTTTTTTTGTTTGTTTTTTTTGACCTGGATCACAGCAGCAGGCGCGTCACCGCGTGGTAGGCGTGGTTTACCAGGATGAATATGTGCGCTGTGTCCTCCGTTACGTTGCAGCAGAGTTACAGTCCGACACGAGACAGGAGGCAGAGTAGCTGACCACCTCGCGCAAATGTGAAGCCCGGGCGATGGAAGCGACGGAGACCTTTCCACGCACAGCCGGCCACTCGCACTGACATGCTCAACATCGCTCTCGCGTCGTGGATGTACATCTACGCAGGACCCGCTGTTATCTCCAACTATGGATTGCCCAATTGAAGTTGGGCCACCTGATCCTGTTTGCGCCAGGACAACCGACCAGAATTAGAGTAAGAGAAGTCGTTATGGACAGTTATGTGCAAATCGTGCGTTTCCTGCTCAGAGAACTGGCGTGAAAAGCAGAAATCCAATCTGAGTGCACCGCATCTATTTGCGCGTAAAGGACGTGGCTCCATCCAACGCTGCCTGAAATACTCCGCGCTATGCTTTAGTGATAATGGGGGAAACCTGTAGTTAGAATAGAGAGTGTGTTTGTGTGACTGGTTGCTTGCTGTTTTTTGTTGTGACAGTTGCGGAAAGCTTTCCGTGCGCGCATACCAATTGGTGCGCTGCGGTCGAGCCACTCCGTTACCGCAGGCGATCCACCGCAGCAGGACCTGCGATCTTTTGACAGGCAACAGGCCTCACCAACCGCTGTGAAAGGTTTTACTGAAAAAAAAGAAAACCAGCAACCCTTTCTCAAGTCCTGTTATTTGAACTTACACTACAACCCAGAGAGTTTTTAAAGCTGCATCCAAGTGCACCTGTGAGGTAGGAGTAAGCCATGGCTTTACCGGATAGTGGCATATCTGGGGAGGAGGTACCCTTCCCAGAGATTATAGAGCTAAATGTTGGCGGGCAGGTGTACATAACCCGCTATTCTACCCTCACAAGTGTGCCAGACTCTCTCTTAGGGGAGATGTTCACTCGAAAGTCAGCCAAAGGACTGGCCAGGGACACCAAGGGTCGCTTCTTTGTGGACCGTGATGGTTTCCTGTTCCGTTACATCCTGGACTACATGCGGGATCAGCAGCTGGTCCTTCCAGACCACTTCCCTGAGCGTGGGCGTCTGCAGAGGGAGGCCGAGTTCTTCAACCTGCCTGAACTTGTCAAGCTACTGGCGCCCAAAATCAGCAAGCAGAACTCCCTTGGCGACGAGGGATGTCAAAGTGACCCAGAGGACTCCTCGCCAGGGATTGACACAGCCCGTAACCTCAGCTCCCTGGGTGCTGCAGCCGCTGCCTGTGCCAGTCTTGTGCCCAGCGCCATGGACAGCAAACGGTCCGGGTTCATCACTATTGGTTACCGAGGTTCTTACACCCTGGGCCGTGACAGCCACACCGACGCCAAATTCCGCCGGGTGGCACGGATCATGGTGTGTGGGAAGACCTCGCTGGCCAAAGAGGTGTTTGGGGAGACACTGAACGAAAGCCGTGACCCTGACCGCCCCCCTGAGCGCTACACATCCCGCTACTATCTCAAGTTCACCTTTCTGGAGCAGGCTTTTGACAAGTTGGCTGATGCAGGATTCCACATGGTGGCCTGCAATTCCACAGGAACCTGCGCCTTTGCCCATGAGCAGACGGACGACAAGATCTGGACCAGCTACACTGAATATGTGTTCTACCGTGAGTGAGACTAACGGCTTTGTTCCCCCCCGGTCCTGCACCCTGTCTCCAAGTGCCCCCCTCCCCGTCTCCTCCAGCCATCCTGTCCTTTTCTCTGATGGCTCCTGCACCAGTAGATGTACCGTAGATGTTGTGCTCTTCCATCTCTCTCTGCAGCCTCCAGCTTTTATCCCATGAACAGTACCCAGCAGCTGCTTTGACTCTTCATACTTTCTCTGCAGGTTGAATCTGCAGACCCCCCTCCCTCCCTTCAACCCCAAGATCCATTCCCCCAACATCCTCAGGTCCAGTTTTTGCCCTTGCATAGTTGTAGTCCACAGTCCTCAACTACAGCAACCCAGCAGCCTTCCCTGCAGAGACTGATACCTTCTATGTACTATTTCCCCTTTTTGTACTCTATATATTGCATCTGCCTTGGTGAAGCACAATACTGTATCCAAGAGCTAATTTTATTAAATAAGCGCCCCGGTGTGTCTATATGACTGTTGAACCAGTCATAAGGGCATGAAGGGAAAGGGCTTTAAAGAGTGGCCGTGATGTACAGTGCTATACTTTGCCTGCAGATCGGACTCTCTCCTGCTCCTCTGAACTAAATTACCAAATAATTGGACATCTTATCAGCCTTGAGGGACGTGAGCAGCCCAAGCACAAGAAACAAGTGTAACACAAAAATCTAATTTCCTTCAGTTTTTTTTTTTTAAATCAAGTGTGTCCCGTACCATGTGGTTGGAAATGTGCCATATAGTAGTTTATCTGTTCAGCTGTTGTTATGAGTGAATGAAGGTTATGATAATACAGCCACATGCACAGAGGGGGAAAAACAATCTTTATTTTGAATGGGAAAACAAGACCGTAGGTGTATGGAGTTTCCTTTTTCAACACAGGTGCTGTTTGTGCGGCAAATGAACGAGCAACAGGCTTAGATTAAAAAAGGAAAAAAAAAAAAAAAGATGAAAGCTCAGATATCAAAAGATCTCCTAGACGCAAAGGAGAAAAGGTTTGCCGGATGAAGTGTGCGTATTGATTGTGCAAGGGAGCTTTCAGTATTTTAATCACCCACGCTGGGAGGGCAGAGGAGACGCAAGGTGTTACATCACTCACAGCCCACTGCTCTTATTGTTTCGCTCATTGTGCTTCTTCGACATTTCTTTGCTCTGTTACATATTCAAGAGCACCTTTACAGTGAAGCATTACCTGGGACAGGCTTATACCACGACCCGGAAGAGAAACAAAAAAAGAACAAAAAAAAAAAAAGTGGTTGTCACCTTATTAACGTAAACGATAATTATTATTCTTAATACTCAGTTCAGTATTAGTTGAAACTGTTGCATATTTGATGATATCGCTCACTTACTGTAAGTGAATACCCATAAAAAAATATGGTGGGTAGGATTACGCTTTAGCCATCCAGAGCACAATGTTTTCCTCAGCACAGTAGCAAGGGCAAAGAGAGGGCAGTTTATAGTGAGTGGGTATGATTTAAGTTATTATTAAGGAGCCAGTTAAGAAAGATTTCCAGATACAGCCTCAGGACAGGTCTGCACATCATATACCTCAGACTAAATAACAAACTGAAGGCCCTTAAATACAGCAACAAAAGATCCAGCTGATGACGTGAAAAACGCAGCCAACAGGTTGGGGAATATCCAAAATGCAGATGCTGTAGTAAGATTGATGAATAAGACGTTGAATATAAAGTGGATTTTCAGTCGAGAAACAGCCATCGAAGCAGTATAGTGCAGGATTTTCTCCTGAGCTGGAAGGTGTCAAATTGTAGTTTTGGCAGAACGTCTGACAGTGACAATAAATGTATTCTGAAATGTCTAGAAACCGCAATGTTGTGTTTCAGTGTGATGAAGTGCTGTTGACATCTGAGTCAATATGTTAGACCTGCTGCAGTGTGGCGCTGCAGGCGTAGACGACACTGAAATTAAAAGTGTTCAGCAAAAGCAAATTGATTTGTCAAATAAAAAGATGTTTTCTTTCTATTCGAGTTGTATTTTCCATTCATGACAAACTGTTTTCTTTGCACTGAATGGCACTCGCTAGAAACTATGACAAAAGTGGTGCAGGCACTTATATTACGGCGGCTTCAATTTATAATTTTCACTGACAATGCAACTCAATCACGAGTAAACCAATCAAAATCTTTCATATCTCGGTTTCCCATTAAAGGAAATGTCCACGAACATAAACTCTACTTCATATTAAACCTCAGGCACCACTCTATCATCCTCCAGTCTGCTTTTACACTTCTTCCCCCATGCTTTTTTCCTATTTTTGTTTTTTTTATATTGATCACTTGACCAGAAAACAAGGCAGGAAAGAAATGAGGACACGCATAGATAACAGGCTCTGTTAAAGCAGGGTACAAAACCCTCACTTTGTACCCAATAAATGACCTAATTACTACTTAGAGTTAAAATCTTGAGACAGACTTTGCCTAAAATCCAGGGCTGTGAAATACTGTAGCTGTATAGGCTTCACAAAATTAGAGAGGTCACATATTTTTTCTATCGTGCACACCCACAGATGCAAAAGCGGGCATAAATTACACTTGAACACAACAAGGGTTACGTTTATGTAAGTAAGACAGTCACATGTTGTTTTTATAAACTCCGACTCATTTTAGTATTTTTATCTGGAGATTATCCCGTGTTAATTACCTTAGTAGAAGACCTTTAACCCCGAGCTCAGCATGGCCTAGATAAAAGCATAGCTGATGAGCTTCACAAAAACTGTTCAAAAATTTATGTGGCTCGCTTCCTGGAAAACAGACGATTTTTTTGTTGTGGTCTGGAATGCATGATGAATTCCCAGAGAGTGGGACGGTGCCTCGTCTGCAGCGTCTCCTCAGCCTAAACAAACACAGTCACAGACAGCATTCCTGTGTCCTCCGGCACACCACTGCAACATGGGAGCGCCAAGGTCAGTCATTAGCACAAGCGTGGAGAGGTACGCCTCATGTGTGAAATTTCAGGCACCGGTGTACCAAAAACCGCTCTTACTGTATACCTCCATAAGTTGCCTTGAGACTCAACATTCAACAGTAAATGTGTGAGAAGTGTTGACACCCCGGCATTCAACAGCAGCAGCAGCGGCGGCGGCCAGGCTGTGATGAAATGTTGCATGGGTTTATTTTTCTTTCCCTTTGTAAATGCTGTTGTAAAACTTGTGGCTAAAAAAAAGTGTAGCATGTCTGCTCGTCCGTCATACAAGAAACAGGTCGTAGTTGTGTCGCCATAGTGATATGCCTGTTTAATCCAGAGCGTTACAATAAAACATATTTTAACATGAAAGTTTCGCTTCTCTGTCTTTTAGCAGATTACTATTACAATTAATTTGCTTATCGCCCGGCTCAGAACCCTTATTTCATTTTTATTCATATTTCTGCCACACGGTTTGAAGTTCATGCAATTTCCCAGCGAGCTTGTGTAATTCATTTTAGATTTAAATGCACATAAGCATAAAGAAATGTGCCCTCAGAGTACAGACTGTTCCCTCTACCTTGAGGCAGTGATTTGACCCATGTCGTGTTCCCGTGGTGCTATTGTTACCGTAGGCGGCTCTACATGGCAACATGCCTTGGCTCGGTCTGTTTTCCCCTCTTAGAATGATCCCCTTGTCTTATAGCCAGCTGGGTCAACGCTTCCCCCATTTGTAAAAAAAAAAAAAAATGAAAAGAAAAAAGGAAAAGAAAGGAATAGAGCAGAGGGAGAACAGGAACGGATGTACGTCAAAAGGAAAAAAAAAGGGGATTGGAAAATGGGGCAAGGAAGCGGAGAGACAGCGAGACAGATAACCTGGTGGAAGCGAGATGAAGCTGGGAGAGTGTTTAAGTGGGAAGGATTTGGTGTTCCCGTCTTATCTCTCTTCCTGAGCGACTCCAGCATGAAGTGTCCTGTTATTCGGAGAGGTGCCGTATCGCCCTGACAAACAAAGCCCTCACTGGGCCGTGTTGTAATGTGCTCCTCTGTGGCCCGTCTGCTCTGTCAACACTCACAGAGAGATTCGGTTACACCAGACGTAGATTCGCAGGATGTTTGGGATTCATATCGATTCGTAGTACGATTACGACAAAAGAACTGATATTTTCCAGCAGAGAGGGAAAAAAAGAGGTATTTTCCGTCTCATCTTTGTGTGACTCACACGCTGCGCTTTTAAATTGACTCCAACCGGCCCAGGTTACCAGACTACGTCCTGTTTTATGAATAGACATACCACACGCTTTAGAGTGACAACACAGAGCAACGCCATGACTCATTTTCTCTGCATCTTCAGACTGAGTGTACTATCAAATGTTGTCTGAGTGCTGCTGTTTCTGTTCATTCAGCTGTAACCCGTCCGCGTGTGTTCACGTCGTCTCAGCCTCAAAACCTTTTCGGACGTGCGTGCCAGTAAAATTTTGGCTCTGTTTTGGATTTTGTCCTCACGTTTGTGCTTACGTGGAGGTTTGAAGGACGGGTTGGATGGAGTGTTCGATGGATGGGTCAGCGCTGTGTTGACATGGAAGGTGGAGGGGGAGGGGGCAACGAACCAGGCAGGCACCCTGTCTGGCAAATATGCTGAGCAGGCAGTTGGCATCTCCGAACGGGCACTGACACAAACACAGACGCGCGTATGCACAGAGGGGAGGGAGGTTGCTAGGAGAAGACGAGCAACAGACCTCCCGCGTGACGCTAATGACTTGGAGCCGTGAGCTTTTCGATCTAATTGGTTTTCCCTTTTTTTTCTTTTCTCCCCACTCTCCTTTGTGATCAGTTAAAAACGCATTAGCAGGCAAACAAGCCATTTGCCTCGTCACCCCTCTCTTGACAGCAATAACAGAGAAGTCCTCGTTAATACAGAGAAGCATCAATGCTGCTAATTACCCCCAAGTAGTGTCGACCAATAGGAGGACGTAGTGGCAAACCAGGGAGAGAGCGTTCGGCAGCCCGAGGCCCACCGCTGCTTTCTCCATCAATATGTAACGCATACGTGCGAGGGGATGGTGCGCATCTTATGTGTGAACGTCGACCAGAGAGCTTTGCACGCTTTGGTCCATTTGCACATGTGTATGCACATGAGCTCAAGCCCCGCTGTGTTTGTCCTTGACGACAGCGCTGTTCGCCCACACCGCCGTGTAAGCCCATATGCACAGAGTACAGTAGCGCTGGCTCGGGGCATCTTTATCTCATTGTGTGTTGGGTTATTTATAGTGAGGCAGGCATTGAGTCAGATGTGTACCACCACTGCTCCTCCAGCATGGGCACATATGCTCCACTGCCCTTCCTCTGCTTCCGCCTCCACCCTCCTTCTCCTCTCCTCTTACAGAGGGCAGCTATCACTAAACACACAGGGCCCCTAAACACTATGGGGACTCCGTCATGCAAGGTCAGGAGAGGTAGTCATACCTAAGGAGGTGAGACAGAGTGGGATGTTAAGATAGGACAAGGTGTAGCAGCTGAAAAAGTGTGAGAAATGTTAACTAGTGCTGTGTGGTACTTTATATTCTCATCTCTTTTACTCTCCATGATGTCTCTTCGTGATTCTCTTTGACTTCACCATCTTTTCTTTAAAGCTCCAAGACACAGAAAGAATAAAGTAAAAAAAAAATCGGAATAGGAATGAGGGAGTGTGAAATTAGTTATAGTGAGTCAGAGTGTCAGCGGCAAGTTGTGGGACTAAAAAGGAAAGTAACAAAACGATTAACTTGAGAGCCAGAGTTTCTCATACGCAGTGCCATGGAGACTGTAAATATGTGATGAAGAGTACAAGGAGTGAGGCTGGAGCAGTTTGAAAGGCAAAGAGAAATACCAGGTTGGGCAACGTGAGGTGGAAGTTGTGACAGTAACTGACTGAGGAAACTGTTGGAAGACGGTTGAACTTCCCGTTCCTCGTAGACTCAGCTGCAACTGGCATTTAAAAGATGTAAATTGTTTCATTTTAAATGTAACATTGGTGTGTCATGGATGAATTAAAGAGCCTTCTGGACACTGGCCCTCGAAGGCAACTGTTGTTTGAAAAGCTGTTCTTTATTATGGAATATATTTCTATGGTTTTATCTTACGGGCATTTATTTTGCATGTTCCTTGATAATCAACAGTGGTTGATTGGGATTGTATGTGTTTATGGATAAATAAATTAAACTATAATATATAATAATTACTTTAATCAAACACTGATGGAGGAAAGGAGTCATTTTTTTATACTGCAAATGTTTGAAAATCTAATTTGGAGTGCAAATATTTGTATCTACTAATTAAAACAACAACAACATATAGAGTTATTAAATATAATAATGTTATTACATGTACCCAGTACATAAACTTTGTAACTGTGACCGTCGCTGTGCTTCTACTTGTTGTTTTCTTTAAACGGCGAGTTGTAAATGTGTGTTCTTAGGATGAGATTCACCTCAGCCATCTGGAGACTCGGGCTCTAATCTGCACCTCTAATTATCAGTAATCTAAACAGACAGGTTTGTCCTTGGTGCTGCAGTCCAGGGCAGGAAACCTGGCTGAAACCAGGCAGGGGAGGAGAATGAGGTGGCAGGGGGGCTGCAGGCTCTGCGGGGGCTGCCAGGACGGGCTTTAGGATGCTTAGGCAGGCTGGTTTTGGGCTGTTGTAAGCCAGACAGCGTCTCAGGGTGCAGGAAGCAGGGGAAGATAAAGAGGAGGCACGCAGAGCAAGGCAGTCAGCAGGACACCTGGACTGGGGGGTGCATTTATGCAAGTGTGCAGAAATAAAAATCATTTAATAGTGGTTTCTGGGTAGTTATTGATGACTAGCTCACGTTTCCTCACACTTCCATCTCTTTCCGCCTTTCTTTTCTCTAACCTCTGCTCCCACTTCTGCGTTTCTAACTTGGCAGCAGCTCCCCGGTCTCCAGCTGTTTACGTCCCGCATTTCCTCTACATTATGTAGATTGACAGATTTGTAATTGCTCAGAGACTTGAGTACACTCCAGTAATTTTGTGTCTGGGAATCAGTGTTTATGTCTGGATGTATAAAGTAGTCTGAAGAATATAGTATCACCATGTCACTCCACCGTATATATTTACATTGACGGCAATCAGAGAAGGGAACAATGAATGAAAAGACTGTAGGTGGTGAGACTCACTTTGCCATTAGACGCTATGCTAATCATTTCAAAGAGCAGCTGTTGGATATCTGAGCTGAATGCTGGATAATTAGATATAAAACATGCTGTAATTGCCAAAACTATGTAGCGTGAGCTCCCTTTAGAACAGCAGGATAGAGACATATGCACAACTTCACACTGTGGATAAAAAGCCTCCCCTCGCTCTCGGAAACATTACTATGCATTTGTAGCTCTGGCTCCTGCACATCATTGTGGTGTTACCATGGAGATGATGATGTCCTCTTGTTTGCCAATCTCGCTGTCCTCGGGTCACAACACCTGTCAGCAGCCACGCTGAATTTTAAAAAGCACCCACGGGCTGACTGACCTGGTCATATCCAGACCAATTCAGGAGCAGACGATGTGTTTATTTTTAGACAGCTTTATCATACAGTCATGCACTGTTTGATGTTAAAGTCTAATTACACAGCTTTCCTTACACTGTTTGTGTAAACTGCAATGCAACTTTCAAAAGATGACCAAAGGGTTTTTTACATATCAAAGTCTTGTATAGCCTGCAAACATGCAGTACATAGCTTCTGTTATAGCAATTTAAGGAGACAGGAAACATCAAGCTGTAGAAACAACTGTAAATTCACATATTCACATTGTTGCGGACAGTTAAATGAGATGATTGATACCACTCCGATGCCTGTATGCTAAATATAACACTGGAGCCAACGGGTGACAAACTTAGCTTAGCACAACAACTGCAACAACAGCTAGCCTGGCTCTAGCTCTATCGTATCAGTTGCCAGGCAACCAGCGAAGACTTCAGGAAGTAGTCCCGTAAGCTACGTACGTGCTAACTCATTGTAAAGCGTTAATGGTTAGACTTTTTTTAAACAAACAAGAGATACAACATGTTACTTAGTGGGCTTTAAAGGTGCCAGTAGGTGGATTTTGTTACTCTCTGATGGAGCCAAGCTAGCAGTTTATCCGTCTTCTCATGTAACTCTTGGCAAGCATGTTTCACAAAATGTCTAACTACTCCTTTAAAGGTGCAGAGTGTAGGATTTAATGGCATCTAGTGGTGTAGTTGTGGATTGCAACACCCTTTCCTTCCTCGCGCGAATCACACAAATACCCAAAATGCCCCCTGCGGTGAGTGTTTAATTTTTCTGTTTTGGCCTACTTCTGTGAGAGAAGAAGAACTGCAGCATCTGTCGAAATAAAAAGCTCATTCTAAGGTGACAAAAACAATGATTTCAGGTGATGACACACGAATGACCTTTAAAAACCCACTAACCTTCATTTATGAACCTGTGTTTATTTTTTTAATCCTCCTCACAAAGTGGAGAGCTAGCAACGAGGCTAAACAGCCTCCGGGCAGAAACTATATTTAAAATCTACTTCAATGTGAAAGCAACTCTTGTATGTTTACATTTGGCTCGGGTGATAATAGAATCCCATAAATAATAGAGCGTGTATTTCGATACCTTGCGATGCTTTTATTTGGTCAGCGTGTGAAAGCACACAGTGCGCTTGGAGTAAATAAAGATTCAGGTGGGGTGAAAGAAAGAATACGCACACCGCAGAGGAGACATTTTGTGATGGAGAGGTGCTAAACCCTGGCAACAGTGACACATTAGAGTTGCTAATAGCAGTAATGATGGCAACGGAGGGATGTGTCACACTGAACAGATGGGAGAGAGAGAGAGAGAGAGAGAGAGAGAGGGGGAGAGAGAGGCAGTGAGGGAAGAGAGGATGTGTGAGAAAGTGCTTTAGCTTTTGCATATATCCCTGGAGAAGTGGCTCGGGGAAAAGGGTTGAGTGCTCTCTTTTGCTGTTCTCCTCCATGAGGCTTAGTCGTGGAGGAAAGCATGGAGCCCATCCCCCAGTGGATTACTCCTCCGACACTGCTAAGCCCCCATACTCCCACGTCCAAGCGGCCCTCAAACACATGTATTCATTACGCGAGACATTGAATGCACCGAACACACAAACAGAGGAGAACACTTTTCTGTCAGCCCCTCCTTCCTCTACATCTTCATTCTCTTCTTTGTCTGGCCGTCCTTCTTTCAAATGCCATTACATGCCCAGAATATGATGACACACAGCTGCCACCACACAAACACACACACACACACACACACATGCATGCAAAGAAATACACATATGTGCTTACAGTACGCACGCATGCACAAACACAACAAGACAACACTAACTTGCTCTCACACATGGTTTTCTGCACTTTCTGTCACACAATCACACACACACACACACACACACTCATATTCAGGTATTCAAAAAACCAAGGCAGTGGGAGAATATTCTGTGCCGCCTCCGTTTGACACAAGCAGCTTTTCCTGTTATATAAGATGGGTTACCGTGACGATGAGCCCTGTTGAAAGAAAGCGCGCATGGCCTCGTTTGTCTTTGCATGTCCATACACATGTGTGCGTGCGTGTGTTTGAAGCTGTGTGTGTGTGTGACATATTGTACCTGCTTATTTCTGCATGAGCTGGCGAGAGAGAGATTAGCTGTTCATATGCATTTTCATTTACTGTAGCGGCACGTGAGGGCGCGTGGACATTTAGATTGTGTGACGGCGACTCAATTGGATGATGCAGTTGTTCATGCAGGATCGTTGTTGCCATTTAGCTCGGGCTAAGGCCACATCCCAACTCACGTGGATGCATTTAGAAATGTTTGTGTGCTGCCCGCAGAGAATTTTCGGCTTCATTTTCCTGAAAGTTCAGCGTCCACAGCGGGGCACGACAACAAGAATGAAAGGCTCATTTCTGTTTTTGTCGGGCATCTGGGCGCCACAGACATTTTCGCTATTTCCTCCAGAGCAATTGTGAAATTCTGTTTATTGTTTACAGAGCAGGCATGAAGAATAGAGCATGAGAAAATTCCCAAAAGTGGATCACATGACAAGGGAGCCTGAGAATGCGTAACAATCATAATGTTACAGTAAGGCTCTGGCTCTGCAACACACAAAAAAGGGGGCAGTTTCAAATTGATCCAGAGCGTCGGGGGTGTTCTCTTTGGTCAAAAACTGAGGATTAGTGTGAAAGGAACGGCCCAAAAAAAGCAAAAAAAATGTGAAATTAATCTGCTTTTGCAAGTTTACTGTGACTTGCTTACCCAATCTGAGGCTGTGTACCATCATGTAGGGAGTACAAATCAAAGCAAAGAGAGAGAGGCTGATTACCCGCTCGCTGGTTTGTACAAAGAGAGACGGCAATTCAAAATGGATGATGGGCTCTCAGATGGAACAGAATGTGCATGTGCCACTCCAACTATTCTCAGAAGTCGCAGCGCAGCAGCCTCTCCTCTGTCCTCGCACTGAGATGAGATGAAAAATCAACATACCGTGAAAAATGGCTTGTCAAGCTTAAGTCAGGAGGTTTCACATCACCCGTTCAGTCACTGTGTTCATTCTAGGATAATGTACAAACATGCAAAGGTAAAATGGAATTCTCAAATTAAATGAACCTGTCCTCCGCTCCCGTTATCTCTCATTTCCTTTCCCTCTCCCGCTGAGCTCCTTTTCTCTGCTAATTTCTGTTTCCATAATGCTCCTACAGGCTCTCGTGCCAGCATGTGTGTACTTTTGTACTCTTGCAGACACAAATTGTAAGGCTCAAAGCTGAGGTGCTTGTTTCCGTGCCAGCCACACACCACTGACACATTTTGATAAGGAAAACAAAACAAAACAAAAAAAAAATGCAGTCAAATTTCTATGCAAAGCTGCACTGTTAATTAAGACTTTTCTTTCAAACAGACCAGACACCTGAATATGAATATTCCAGCTGTCTTCTGTCCTGTATTCGACATTTTAGGAAATACCTGTATGGGCTGACGCTGAGAAATCAGAGGCTGTGTTCTTTGGTTTTTGCACATCTTAAACAGAGTTTTTAAGCCTGCTGTTCACCAGATTTTCTTAGCCGTGATCAGAGTCAGGCTAGCTAAATTAAGCTAATGTGCTGCTGGTATCAATTTTCACATTGAACTTTCTGCAAGAAATCTTCCAAAGATGTCACTTAACCACTGATTATTGCTGACTAAATGTAGACTACGAATGTGACATTCAGAGTTAGATAAGAACATTGACGTCACATCATAAACATGTAGCTGAAGTTGATTAGCTTAGCATAGCAGAAAAACTGCTAGCTTGCCTACCAACACCTCGAAACTTAACTAAACAACATGGTATATCTTAATCTGTACACAATCGAAAATGTAAAAACAATGACACGGAAATTCAAGGTTTGGGCATACCTTCTCATTTAATGTTTTTTCTTCATTTTTGTTCTGCGAGTTTCTGTATATGTTGAGCAGTTGTTGGCTGCTTTCCCTTCAATCTGTGATCCACCTCATCCCAAATCATGGTGATTGTAGAGGCCAGGTCATCTGATGACCTGACTCTCCGTCTTGGTCAAATTACCCTTATATAGCCTGGAGGTGTGTTTTTGTCATTGTCCTGTTGAAAAACAAATCATGGTCCCACCAAGTGCAAACCAGATAGCGTGGCATGTTGCTGAAGAATGCTATGGTAGCCATGCTGACCTTCAATAAATCACTAACCAGCAAAGCTTCCCCACACCATCACACCTCCTCCTCTTCACTGTGGGAACCACACATGCAGATACCATCCACTCACCTTTTCCGAGTCTCCCAAAGACATGGAGGTTGGAACCAAAGATCTCAAATTTGACAAATCAGACCAAAGCACATATTTCCACTGGTCTACTTGGTCCAAACAGTTTTTTTGGTCTCCCTGAGTCGTGGTTTCTTTGCAGAAATGTGACCTTGAAGGTCTGATTCACACAGTCTGCTCTGAACATTGATATTATGTTATGTTTATAGGGGCTCTAATCTGAGCTGTTACTTACTCTGAGGGTGGTAATAAACCTATCATCTGCAGCAGAGGTAACTATCGGTCTTCCCTTCCTAAGAGGCTTTTGACTGCCACTGTTTACTGACAGGCAACGGTTTAACCTTCTGTGCTGCGTCTCCACGAGTTTCCTTGCAACCTCACCGTCACGGCATGAATGCAGAAGTTCCCGTGACTGGTTGTGTTCCGGATTTGAACTTTTGACAGCCATTTCTTCCAGTCTTTATTTAAGCTTATCATCTGCCCGCTATGTTCACACACAACAATGGTATTGATCTTCACATTTAAGAAACGTATATTGCATATTTCCTAAAAAAATATCAATTACTGAGAAGTTTTCAGATTTCCCACACTTAAATTTGAATTTCTTTCTTCTTGCTGCAGGTGGTTCATCTGTGATTACCAAGGCATCGACCCCTGACCCCCCAGCTTTCACTGAAGTCGTGACCTCTGAATGTGCCACTGCACAAACTGTACCAGCCACAGAGCATCCAAGCGCTGGACGAACCCAAAGCCTTCCAGAAACCAGCAGCTGCGCAACAACGGACACACAGAACCCGCCACCCGTGGACTCACCTCCTCCTTTGACACCTCCTCTCCCCCCTCCACCTCCTCCTGCTGAAGACAACCCTGACCTCCCACTCCTGTCACCTCCTGTCCTGCCTCCACCTTTACCATCCAAACCTTCCTGCACCTCCAGTCCTCCCCTTCCTCCAGCACCGCCTCCCGCTGAGAGTCCCCAGCGTCCGACCACGCTCAACCTAAAGACGCTGCCGCGGACCGTCGTCAAAGAGAACGGTGGCCCTCCGCCTGTGGTGGACGAGGATGAAGACGAGAAGAAGATGCTGGAGGAGGATTTGAAGAAATGCATTGAGGACTTTAAAAAGATACGTTTGCCCAGAGTGTTTCCGGATCGCAAGAGGCACTGGCAAAGTGACTTACTGAAGAAGTACAATGCGTAGAGCACTTTGCTGTCGCACCCTGGCGAACAAATTGACAAGGTTTTTATAACAATGGTGAGAACATGTTGTGAGCTGTTTACTTGAACCTCTAATGTTGTAGCTTTTGCATGTCAACAGAACTAAATTATTGAATAAAGTGTAGTGTTTTTAGGCAGATCTAGCAATCGCACATACACACTTAAAACACTGAGATTTCTCTTTTACCCATGATAGAAGAAACACCCCCATAGTTTATTAGTAACTTCTTTTTCCACACAGTTATTTGGAGACATCACAAAATACTTTGAATCCTTTTCTTTTCATTATCTCAAAGAAAAAAATATATATATGTAATGTTGTTAATTAGAGAGATTTCTGCCCTGCTCTCTGTACCGTGTCCACTGATCAAGCAACTGGAAAATGTAAGATAAGTGTGAATTTTTAGGCATTT
The DNA here is from genome assembly GCA_023373845.1 of Nibea coibor. Taxonomy (NCBI): domain Eukaryota; kingdom Metazoa; phylum Chordata; class Actinopteri; family Sciaenidae; genus Nibea; species Nibea coibor. Next base: position 10,370,067 of record CM041739.1, on the reverse strand, counting down.
GACCTTGCTGATGCAAAATAAAAGAAAGGAGTGCAATCTCTGGTGCTAGTCATCTGAAATATCTCACCTCATCAATATTAACCGTATGACTTCAAAGCCTCTCTTCTCCTCTCTGCCTGTGATTCAAAAGCTCTGCAGTTTGGTTCATTTTGTGATTACATTATGTTCAAGCTAGCAATGAAAAGAATTTAGAGCAAGAATGAGGTGTATCGGGAAGAAAAAGTGGGTAATTACAGACGACCAGAATGTGGAATAATAATGACAATAATGAGGACATGAACCAATGCACAGCGCCATTTGTTCCTCTATCTGCTCGGCATAATACGTCCATCCAACGTCGCTAATGAAGTACCAGGTGTAAGTATGTGTGTAACTCGTTTTGGTCCTTATTGTCAGATATATTGCATAAGTCACAAGCTAGTTTAAAATTATTCTATTTTTTTCCTATCAGTGAGCTTGTGAACTTATCCAAAGATCACAGCTAGAGGTCTGCACGGGACAGAATTTTCAGTCCCACTCCCGCCCGTGTCTGCCACATTTTGTCCCGCCCGCAAATCCCGCTATTTCTTACTAGTTCGCGGGCATAGCGAGGGTGCGCGGTGCCAAGCGTTTCTGCCATGATCGGAGATCTCAAACACGGAAAAGCGGAGACGAATTGTCTGAAACGTACACGAGATTAGACCATATCCGCAAATTTAGGCATCTTAAAATGTTTTTATTAATGCCAAATAAAATATCCAGCACAAATTATATATGATAGACATAAATTAATCATTTATGTCTATCATATAATATATCATAAAACATTTTATTTTATACACGTTTTTAGTTTGCAGGACTGCAGCTTATCGCCTCTCCCACCCGCAATGAGCTCTCAAAATTTGTCCCGTGCTGCACTGCTTTGCGTCGACTCCCGCGGGACTGCAGGGCTCTAATCACAGCTACCATCACTTCTGATACAGCAGTACAACTCCAACTCTGATTATCATGCTGACTGACAAAAGCAGACTGTGGTGCCAGAAAAGTTCTGATAGTTATGAAAATTTTAGTTAAGTTGTTGAGCTTGGTGGATCCACACCGACGATTCAGCACAGACAGAGAGAGAAGAGATGTGTTGGAAAGCCTGTGAGAGTGTGTCGCTGCTGGGACAGGGACAGGTCTCAAACAGAGTTAATATCCTCCTGATTTGTCTTTTTGAAAAATGTCATTTTACTCTCAGAACGTTCAGGAAGATATGTGGCTTGTGAAAAATGAGTCCAATATTTACTTCAGCGACGACGGGCCGAAAGAAGCGCCACGGGCGATCACACGCCGTAGGCTAAACGGAAAGTCGTGATAGTTCGATCAATCTTCTCATCCAACTCTGAACTTTCACTTTGCAGTAGTCACGGTTTGCCAATAAGTCAACACAGGTTTGTTTATTCATCATATGTCCCAATAAAAACCTTGTGACTAATATGACTTATTGAATGCAGCCTTTAAGAAGTTTTGTTTTTCTCTATCTGTCTCATTTCACCTAAGGGGAACCGAAGCCTAACCTGCTGCTCTGCCTTTGATCATCACGAGCCCGTTGGCCATCCACGGTATCTCTGCTTAGGCGTCCTAATGATGTTGTCTTATCCCCTCAACTTTCTATCAGCAACATGCCCCCAGCCTGATGCAGTTCAGCTCTGTGTTTGCGGCGGGTTAATATTTAGGTTAAGACATTAATCCTCAAGTGTTGGCTGAGAGGGAAGTTTTATCTCGTTAAGCATCAGACAAATAGAATAGTTTTATCAGGCTGGTAACCGCTAAGGAGCAATAGAGATATCCTCTTGCTCTGAGTAGAGGATTAACAGCAGATTAGGGTTTGTCACAGTCCTAAAGAGCCTCTAAACAGCAGGCTATTCCTCTCAGAAGCTACACGACGGCGACAATTTATTCCATCCAGTCAGTCTTTGTCGAAGTATTTCACGCCGACATCAACACTCAGGCGGTCTCCAACTGGCTGCTGATTGCTGAGAAATCCATATAAAAGATTTTAGTTTGCAGCTCATTAGAGTGTATTGCCTCATCAGCTCCTTTTCTCGTATTTCTCATCTTCCCGCATTGGCTTGGACAGCGACAGCGTGCTGGCCGGGCTCCCAGGCTCGGAGGATGTCATCAGAGCGCGCCTGAGTCAGGATGCATGCAGAGGATTGAAACAACAAGTCTTCCCATTTAGAAATTCCTGTTTACTGTGGCAGAAGCTGCACAGTCTGCTGTGTTGGAGTGCTGTTAGACAAAACAGACATCCCTATCCAAAACCAAAGTCCTTGATTTGCATGTGGGCGTGTGTTCACTTCTCAATTCTCTTTCACCCTTTGTCTTTTCTTTTTTTTTTTTTTTTGGTATGAGCGCCTGAAGCTGGCCTTTGGTCTTATTACGGATGCTCTATGAGGATTTGATCTCTGAAGTTGATAGGCTCAGCCCTCCAACAAAGGGAATACTTATCCTTTGAAATGAAGAGGTAAAGCAGTCTAGTGGGAACCGAACAAGGCGGAAAAACATTCTTTGACAGAATATCGAAGCATGAGAGATCCAATCTAAGAACCATAGCGGTGGTGATTATCGCTGGACAGAGGTAGAGCTAACCGTGGGTTTGTCTTTAAAGTGACTTCCTGAAGTTTCCACTGGGTTGACACTCGGGGCATCGAGGATGAAAACTATATTAAGCCCTTCCTCTATGATTTTCTGATGACAGTGCTGGAACCAAGGCCGAGACTTTGAGTGAATCGCTTTCTGTGTCTGAATTTTCAAATGTCAGCCATTCAAATTGCGTCCAATGAGACAATAATAAATGAATCTTCTGATTAATGCAGAGAGATACAAAAAAAAAACTGACAGTGCACTTCTTACCTTGTTTCAGGCAATGCTCTATTGACCACAGCAGCCTTCAGAAAGAAGTGGGTGTCAGAGGAAAGCTTTGCAACAAACATCCTCCATCTTCCCTCCTTAAATGTATCCGTTTTTGCCTTTTTGCTGACACACGGGGCGGCTTGCATTTGCATGAAAGAGCACCTTGCAGATTTATTTCCAATGGCCAGCAATACATTAGCATCTAATTTCTTCGGGGCGTGAGTTATCTTCAGTATAGTCAGCCCTACTGACAATTAAAGCTCAGCTGAAAGTGATCCATGTAAAAATACAGTGCCGCAGTGAGGGTCTTGGGATATTTTAGTATTTCAGCAGTCAAGAAGAGTTTCACACTCGATGATAAACTTGTGTGCACGCGGTACATATGCGCTAATGAAATGTGGCTTTAGGGGAGATAAGAGAACAGAGGCTTAATTATGAAGCCTGGAAATGGAAATGCGGTGCGGGCAATCAAGCCGTCTAGCACACTCATAGGTTCAGACTGATGTAAAAATTTTGCAGCCTGCAGTTTTCTCATTATACAGTAAGTGGTTCTGTGTTATCCTAATCAGCAGCTTTGTTACAGTTGTTCTTTGTTATTATTGAAATTATTAATAAAATACATGTACATGCACTCCTGCCAATTAACGCTACACTCTGCGGCTGTTATTAAACACTACTATACAGGTTAGTTGCAGTCTGATACACATACCTGCATTGTATATTAGCATGCACAGTCTCATTTGATAGTGTGGTAATGTACAACCTTTCTTAAAATAAAAAAATAAATAAATAGCACAGCAGGATTAGTGGGGAAATGATTTGACTTATAGCAAAACAGCTTTCAATTTACAACGAGCAAAGCACATAAATCATGTTAAGATGCTTTATATATTCATAGAATAAGAACAAACTGTCAACAAAAGCATTTCATTTTCTGTCGCCTGTTTCGTGGCGTTAATAAGATGCTTCCGGAAAGCGACTACACGTCCTTCCAGACGTTAATCTCTTTATGTTAAACTGTGGACGTGTGAAGTGCTTTAACCAAACTATTGCCGTAATCCTGTTATTTACAATGTATGAACTGCGAACATGAAATGCTCCCTCACTCGTGCAAATGCACGGGCAGGAGCTATGTAAATGTAACTTGCACGCGCAGAATGTTATTATCTGTTAACCAGAGCGACTCCACCGCTCTAGGAAACTTGTGCTTGCACATAAATGTTCTTTAAACAAATATAATGGAGAGCAGAGCTCTCTCTCTCTCTCCCTGGAGGTCGTCCATGCAATCAGCACGCAGTGAAGAGGAGAGGAGGGCCAGAGAGAATGTGTCCGACTCTGTTCACAGCTTTTTCCATTTCCATCATTAAAACCTGAGGCCTAATCCTGCAGCTACTTTAATCTCCTAATTCTGCACCCTTTTCTCTCTGCGTACGGCAACTCCTATTCCATTTCCTCTCTGTCTCCCTCGCTGTTTTGGGTTTCCATAGATTCAGAACGAAAGCTTTCACAGCCAGCACACATACACACGCACGCACTTCCAGTAAGGGTCACTTTACTTGCTTTTACATCCTTTACACAAATACGTCCAGCGTGATAAGTGTGCATGGAGAGGTTTTCGATGCTCATTACTCACACTATTGCCATCCCCACGATTCTTGTCAACCCCCTGAACATGATTAATGGTATGTAAGAGGATATACAGCAGCATCACGGGTAGTACTATGTAATGGCAGCGAGGCAGGCGTGCGGAGATGAGCGGTAACATGAAGTAAATGGAAACATTAGAGGACTTGATCACCGGGCATCACATAACAGAGCGAATTTGCGGGACGGTGCAGCAGATGGCCCGATAGTCCGATCAGCGAGCCAAGTGCCTGGCTCGCTACTTTTTTCTTTGTGGAAAATATGACATGGCCTGTCTGAATGCGAGGCGCATTGCCTTGTTGCTGTTTTGCATAGACTGCTGTGTGACTGGAACAACGTCTCTGCATGGGAATCGTAACGTACCAAATATAGAGACAAAAATCAAGCAGACTGAGCCTCCTGCCTCTGAGTGTAACGCACTCATAAGAGGTCGCAATCGTTACGCAGTAGAGACGTAACCCTCGCAGTACGTCGTTGGAGGGATTAAAATTCGTCCATGTCACGTCGACAGTCATCCCATGATGCTTTGCTTCTCGTTAATGCTTCCCTCGGTGTAAATCACTGCGCCCTGTTCTGTTCTCTGCCTCTTGCAGATAGTTGCATTTTTATGCATAGCAATGAGTGCCCTGCTGACATGTTACCCTGCAGGCCATCTGCTGTCAGCGTGGAGAGGAGCGGAGCAGAGCATTCAGCTTCACGTGAGTTTAATCTACAGAATCAGAAAGCGTCTGGTCTGCGCCGTCCTCCGACTGGTCCTGTTTCTCTGTTGTTCGCGAGCTACGGGACGGTAATTCAGTGGAATCACGGCGAGAAATGTGGGCTGTGGAGATAATGCCGCGCCGCGTGTGCAGAAACGAGACGCGGCGTCACGCCGCTGGAGCGCGCTTTGATGTTTTATTCTAGGTGTGTATGAAGCAGTGTTAAAAATATACAGTATATCTGATGGTGGGAGACGGAGGCATTGCTCACTGATGTTGTTCACATTTGCAGAACATTTCTGCACCACGTAGTGGCCAAAATATGTTTTGTTATCAAAAACAAAACATAATGTCGACTGCTAACTCACTTAAATATCCCAGGGCGTGATATGACACTTTGTTAAGTGTGCTTCAAACCACCTCTTTACCACAGAGTCCTTGCAGGGGAAAAGATTCTCGACATCCAGAGAGAAAGCTGCCATTTAAACACCAATTAGCCCTTAATCCTATTTGGCATGACTTCACCTTTAATGACATTTTTAAGACTGTTAAACCTCACCTGCGAGTCCCTTGTGGGCTGCAGTCTTATCTGTCACTCAGCAATAAAACAAACACTCTTGTTTCACAGGTTTATAATGAGTGGAGGTGTTTTTATTTGCTTGCAATGTACACACAAAAAAGTAACACTAGGAAAGGGAAAAGGGAGATTTTGAAAAAGAAACTTTAATGAGAACCGAAAACTAAATCCTCAGCCGAAGTTTTCATTTTCGCGTCAACAAGCTCACTTCAGATGGAGCGCTCCCTTCTGATCTTCACCAATAAAATCCATCTGTAACATCAAACCCTGCGCTGCCACCGTTCTGTAACTGAATCCAGACTCATGCCTTTCTTCATTAACTGCTCATCCCAATGCTGTGAAGTGCTTCATAGCCGTAAAGAGGAAAAGAGACAGAAGCATTAAGACATGCAAATCCTGTTCAGCTGTTATTGTTTAAAAGTGAACACGAAGTCAAACCGAAAGCAGGATTCATGCATTTTTTATGTGGCCTTAGACAGTTCGTCCCAAACAACTGCAAAAGTGAGGGATGGAAAACATTGCCTATAGCTGCAGGAAGCGCAGGGGATGCTGATTTTATTGTCTAAAGAAAATCCCCCAGTGTGCCGCGCTGATATTATTAAACATATATTAAAAGAATTCCCATAAAGATGTCAGAGACTTTGAAGCGATGTGACTTGCACCACAGGGACTGCTGTTGTTATGACCGCTGTCTATTTTTTCCACACTGATTTTTAGTGTCTTTTGTTATTTTTATTAACCGAATAACTTCTTTCACCACAAAGGTCTGCAGGACCAAATGTGATTAGAAAACATGAGAAGATTATTGGCCTTGTAGGAGAATATAAAATAAAAACTCAGAATTTCAAATGTTCAACATTCAAGGACTCAGGCAGCTGATAAACAACATTAAATAACATTACCACTAACAACGGGTTTCAGGAGTCGGCACTGTTTCTGGCAGAGAGGGAGTCGGTGGTGGTGCACTGGGAGCTGATAGTAGTTTCCCGGCCCTACACTCCCGCTGTGTCAGCCCAAGTCACTGTGCTCTCCTGGCATCCGGTAGTGCTGAGGAAGCTCCTCATCATGCCGAGGCTGTACATCATCATCAGTCCCTATGTAACTGTGAGTGTGTGTGTGTGTGTGTGTGTCCCATGAGGCCCCACAAACTCCTGAGTAACAAACAAACACTGCGGCAACAACAGGGCCAACGCGAGTTTCCCCCCGCTGTTCCCAAATAAACCAGGAACATTGTCAGCTTCTTCTCTCTGTCTCTTTGCAATCCGATGGGTATGCATTAGTGATGATGCTCGCTCTCTACACCCCGAGTTCACGTCTCAAAACATCATGGAAAAAACAAAAACTCCAACTCATAAAAATAGACATTACTGAGCACTTTGTTGAACTTCTACTGTGGCTGTATGTGAAATGGAGTCAGAGTTACCCCTGCTTTTTAGCATCTTTCAGCTCATTGTTTTGATTTCCTGGCACACAGTCACTTGTTTCTAGTCACAGCAGTAGTTGCCAGCTCGCCGGTGAACACCTTCGACCAACAGCGGCTAACAAACCAGATATTTCCCTCAGGAATCGGTGAACGACTCCCACGCTGGAATCCACAGCCGGCGCTGAAGAACGAGTGATCGATGGCCACCACTTTCTCGACGTAGCTACAAAGAGAGTGAATGGCTGAGAACACAACTCCAAATGAGTGCTGTTGTTGATCTATGTCTGTTTGCCAGTACAGTTACCATTCTAACTTTAATAGATGGCGTCGTGATCCCAGGCTCTTTCTGCTGCCTCCAAGCATCCAAAAAGTCATTCACTGCCGCTTTAAAGGGATACTCCACCAACTGTACCACCTGCACTACAGACACCAACACTCCAGTCATGTATGTAGCCTGTGTGTCAGCTGCTTCACACTTTAAATATCTGTGTCTATGCTGCTGAATTGTTGGGATACCCCTTCTCTGAGAAATATGCCAAGTATTTATCTGCTCAGGTTCATCCTGCATCAAACCATACACCCCACCTCGCCCGCTATGCTCTGCTCAACAAAATTACCGTGTCGGCTCCACAGTGATGGAATGAGCGCTCCTTCGACCTCTGGAGAGAGAGAAACGATCCATATCTTCCATCGCAGACTGAAAACTCATCTGTTAGGACTGAACCTTCCACCACAGTAAAGAAAAATCTCTTGTCGTTTCTAAATGTAGCACTTTAAACAGTGCAGCATAAAGATGAAGCTGATGTATGATTCTCGCAATACTTGGTTTGTATCCACCTGGATACAAGCATTGGCTAAATAAATAAAACGGTTGCAGTGTAGGCAAAAATAAGATTGACAGTGTCGGGCATGTGATCAATTCCAGCAGCGGCAGCAGTCTCTCGTTATTAAGCTGCCTAAAGAATTATTACCTCTAAATTAATTGCGAGAGATGAACAACGCACTTCAGAGCGGACTCCTCTTGTGTCATCCATTATGTATAGGCCCTCTTTGAGGCGATCATCACACTGCTGTATTCTTCCCGGAGTTTTGTGAAGTCTCTATTATGCCCCGTGGCTGTGTCCCTGTCTCCAGCACATCAAGGTGAGCGGAGGGAGCGCTCTCCCTTGCAGCCGCGGCTATTACAATGTACAGACATAATTCAATTAAAAAAAACACCAATAAGAGAGAACATGTTGGAGTTATTGAGATTTAATCAGTGTCTGTCGCACTGGAACGCTCCAGCTGAATGCAACCAATTAATGGGAGGCAGAATTAATGGATTAATGGAGGGCTGAAAGAGCAAAATGCTAATTCCTGCCTGTTACTTATTCTCAGAAATGCATTTAGGGTTTTGTATTGTTGTAAACCTCTAAATGGGAATGCATTCGAGATTTTAGCTTTTTAACTTTTTTAGCCAACATTTAAGTGCACACTTAACACACAAATCCTCAATTCACACGAGTTAATGAACACAAGAACGATCCACGTTTTAGAGGGTTCATACCAGATTACGGTCACACGAACACAACTTGGTTGTTTTTGTACAAAATCTGGGTTTCCAAGCGCCTTTTGTGCTCGTTTGTGCGATGTGGGCAACTGTCCTGAACCGCAGACTCCAAGCAAACATGTTGGGGAATTTACAACATTAAAATACGATATTTAAGTGGGTCCTGCATTAGTGTTGTGGCCCTGTCTGGTCGAGACGCCCTGTGTGAAAAATCCAGTCTCCGGACCGCAAGTTTCATGGATAAAATTCCCAAATAAAGTTGTGTGTAATCAAATAACCACAAACTGGCACACAGAAAACCTGCGGCCAAACAATGAAGCTGTCCTAGTAGGAAGTAACGGGATTCATACACAATCCACAAAAGGTGTAGGTGGTCGGGTGTGAGGGGTGTCACAGGGGCTCGACTGCAAATATCTGCCTCGGGGTTCCCTAATCCAGACAAAATTACAAGTCATTCCTGCTGTGTGTTGTTTCACGCTACCGATTCAACAAGCATGAAGAAAATAGGCTGAGCTCAAAGAAATGTATAGTTTTGCTTATTTCTTTACAGTACCCATTGTACTCCCACTGACAGGCTTGCCCCAGCAGACCTCAGTGAAACTGTTCAAATTAAAACTGCAAGCATTGCTAAATGGGGCACTCCCACGGCAGACACATTGGCAGCTATGGGCGGCTGTGGCGGCGTTGCCAAAGTTTTGCCGGCAGATTTTTTTCACACATTTTTGGGCGCTGCACAAAGGAGTTAAATGTCACTTCCTGTGTCCAGAGAGAGAGAGCGACCACTTGTAGGTTTTGTTCCAGCATATCAAGCGTAATCCACAATCATGGTGGTCATACATGACTGAGTTCTGTCATGTAGATGTCATGTTTCGGGCCAGGAGTCGTGGGCACAGTTACAACAACTTTCAGCACACCACAGACATGACATCAGCTTAAAAAAAGCTCACATACAGCCTACAGCATGGTACCACTGACAGTATAAAGAATGGACGACGTTTCTGGGACGTCACCCACGGGTTTCTGAAAAGCTGAGTGTGGTGGCTCTGGCTGCCACATGTTGGCCTCCCTCTCCTGGCTCCCGCCTAATCTAAAAACTGGACCTGAGCTGTGACGCCCACATGACGCCTGGGTGCTCAAGCAAGCCGTAGTTTTTGGCACTTTGTCACAACAAGCAATCCTTGATTCTTCACATCTTTGGATTAACAGGGAGGTCGACAGAAGCAGCACGGTCAAGATGGCAGCGGCCATTGAACATATCTACGGAAACCACTGATCACTGGTCACTGATGCCACAGGTCAACATCCATGCTTTATAGAGTCTATGCTTCTGACATGACAGGCTTGTTTCATGAGTTTTCCAGCAGATTTAGCAGATTTAAACCACAGCGAGCACTGCTTAGGTGCTATTTAAATTTTAAACATTGTTTGTGTTTTTCTCTTCGAGCTGCTGCTGTTATAAAATACTTGCACATGCAATATTTCTTATGCTGTTTCATCAGAGACAAGATATTGAGCTGTTGCCTGAGCCATAACACCAGTATTGAATATTACTTCACTTCCCACAACTCTGCTGTATCTATTTTGCATTGCGCTATAGGAAAACGGTGTCTATCAACTGTTGTATTATGCATGCTTGCATTTTTAATCATTTTTCATTTTGTCCTTCCAGTGTCAACGTGCTAAAAAATGCACAAAACGACATTCTCCTTTGATACACGCAAAGCTGCTGCAACACCGACTGTCTCGGCGCCTGCGCAGTGAGTCGCAGCATGTCTTGGGCTTTTCACGCTGCCACATATTTCCCCAGTCTTTTACAGAGGACACAGCGAGCCTTCCTGAACCTGTTTATTATCTCAGCGAAGGCGACCTTGATCTATCGATCTTTATCGCGCGTCATTCAAAATTTCAAAAGGCCCATTGAATCGTGTCAGTCATTTCAATAACATGATTCTCCTGCGGTTTCATTTTAGTTTTGGGACGAGCCCAGATAATTGGATTTCTTAACCTCGGAGTGTCGGCACTGCCAGAGAGGTTTGGGGAAATTAAAATCTTCCCTGTGCAGTGAATCAATATAAAAACAATCCTCCCTCACTCTTAAAATGTGCTAGACATGCACAGAAAAGCAATTAACCCACTGCAGGAATTGATTTGGTCCACTTCAGCTTATCTCCTTCGGCATGGCCGGGCTTTTACATACCCGCTGGGAAGATCAAAAGTTTTTCTTGTTTCAAAACCTGACAACACCTCAGGATTAGCGCTGATTTTTATCTTCACCAAGCAATTACCTGCTATGGTAATCAATGCAGGGCTGCTGTCTTTAATAGTCTGTGGCATCGCCTCCACTGCAGGCTGCGCAAATTACAGTGATTCATCACAGGACCACACTGCAATGCCAGCAATGCTGAATCAATTCACACAAACTGTACATGCACACACACCCCTTCACACTGCTGTTGCCACTGTGTTGGCTGCTAACTACATCTCTGTATCCTGGAGAGGTTGCCAAGAGACCTTGATGCTTAGTCTTTTGAAAGGAAGGATTTCATTTTAGCCAGGAATTAATAAATTAGGCAGCAAGAATGGAGGCATTCAACAGCACACGAGTAAATCCACAGACCCACAAACACGAGCTGCCAGCAGTAATAAAGCATCTTGGTGAAATGGCTTTTCGAGTTTCCAGGAATCAAATTTGTAAAGAGTTTATTAACTGACTAAAGAAAAATATACACGAAAAAGTGCATAAATTCCACTTGAATTATAAAGGTGGGCTCAAAAAGACAAGAAAACATTTGCAGAAAAAAATCAGTTGAAATAGTAGCTTCATTTAGCCGCTGCAGAGCAAAACTGTTTTGCAATTCAAGAAGAAATTCGTCTTCATGAGGTGTAGAGGATGAAAGGAGACGTAGTTATACGGGGTTGGAGGTTAGAGATGCAGCCTCAGAGAAACTGATTAACTCCAGGACGAGAGCTTCTGCTCCAGTGAGCTGCATTGAACACATCTGGCCATTCTCCCTTTTTTCTCTTTCTCCCTAAATCTTTTATGCACGTGCACACCAGCTCATGGAGAAAATCAATAACAATCCCACCTGTTTCTATTTCAAGGCGACACCTGCCAACTCCTGCAAGTGTAACATCTCATATCCAGACGTGTTGGACAAACACGCAGCAGTTTGAGCAATGCTCAGCAGGAAAGAGCAGAGACAGAAAAAGTCAAAACAGGAAAGGCATCTGTATGCATCCACATCTGACAGTCTGCGTACGTTGAGGGGGTGCAGAGAGCTGGGCTGTGCACTCTGGGGATTGGAGAGGGTGGGAACAGGATGCACAACAAACTTTCATGAACCAGTGATACTTTACTTTTAGTCAGAGATCACAGTTCATTCAGATCAGAATAATACATTACATTGTGTTTTGGAAAAAAAAAATACCAAAGCTTTTTCACTATATGCAGATACTGCTATGGTGAGTAAATGCTATAGGAAGTCTGCATTGTTCTGCATAAGACATTAGACCTTTATCATCCATTATATGAAACATGTGACCCAGTAGTTAGAGCAACGGAAATGTGAACAGCAGCTATAACCTGCGAAAAACCCAGCCATTAAATGTGTGATGCTGACACCAATTACTACAAAAGATATATACTGTCGTGTAATACACGTGATTCGTCGCTTTCTCACTGATTAAAACTGAGTTAGTTCAATTATAAAAAGTCAATTTCTCCTCCACCTCTGTGTCTGAGAGACTTTGAGGGCTTCATCGTTTAATCTAAGAAAGCTTTGATGCTTTAAGTTTAACTCATCCTAATAGTCTGAAAACCCCCATGGAAATATTTATTTAAAATATTCAAATATTTCCATTTTATAATTTCTTAAAATGCAAACATTTGATTTCAGTGGAATCATCTAAATTCAGCCACCACATTTGTTATCCCGCATGTCCTCAACCAGCGATGACTCCATGACAAAACCGTCTCCTCGCTGCTTCTCGTGTGGGCGGATTACATCTGTATCCCTATGGCAGGACATACATATCTTATTCTACTCTCCTACACAGCAGGGGACCGTATCTGACCAAAAATCCTCCGTGATTCCAAACATAATGGTGGACAAACACCACCCAGAAAAAAATCCATGGATCACGATGGCAACATTTTGTTTGGTTCAAGCCACAGGGGTGAGGGATCAGCTGTGCGTGCATCGGCAGCCCAATTTGATTTTTTATGAGGCAAATGCTGCCGTTAAGAGGCACTTAAGACGCCCACAGGTTGAATGTCTCGGTATCACAGTCCAAGACACAAAGGAATAAATAGAAGCTCTGGTTTGTTATAACCGAGGGACTTTTAGTGTCACATCACCTTTAACTCTTTTGTTCAGACATAAAACGAGTCTCTCGGCTGACGTTAAAATGAAAATGATGTCGTTATGATTAAGTGCATCTACATGAGCCGAATGTTCCTTCAGTTTCAGACTAATCAAATTAATGATGCAGCGACATCAACCCACCGACGAGTTTAATGACGACACACGTAGATAGCAGTGTTGGAGGAAGTTTTTTAGATCTACCCAAGTAAAAGTATTCATTATATTCATTATACAGAATTTTAGAGAAATAAGCTCCATTTAGTAGTCATTCTGATTCTTACAGTTACAGTATATAATCTCTCGTGGTAGATTAGGTTTGCTGAGTCGATGTTTTTCTAAAAACTCCCTCTGCTGGATGAAGATCATGCAATATGATCAAAAGGACCAGAGCAGCTGTGAAACTGTTCTGAAATGTAGCTTGTTTCAAAGGCTAACTTTGAACTCTGAACCTGGCTCATTATACGGCGCGATACTTCTAATATTCATATTATATTATTGGTTTGCAGTAACATAAAAGCAGAGTTTGTGTTGCGGCTGGTTGAAGTGATTAAACCCACTTAAAGGGAATTTATCTAGAGCAAAGCTTCATATCTTATTTATGTTTTGTGCGCAAAATCTCAAGTTAAATGTCAAATGTCTCTTTCCATCCAAACTATAACAAGACTAAAGGTTTATTGCTGTAGACTGTATTTATACTGTACTATGCGGCGTTATGTGAGACTTATTCTTACTATATTCTTACATCAGCATGCTGAGGGTGACAGTGTTAACATGCTGATGTTTACCAACGTCAAGTTTAGTGTCTTCGGAGTCTAACGTTTGTAGTTAGAACTTAACACAAAGTAAATGCGAGGTTAATAGGAAGGTAATTACTTTTTGAATGTGATGGACAAGTTAGAAAATTTAACCTGATGATGGCGCTAGATAAAAATGTCTTTAGGATTCATGCATGTGTACCAAATTTCAGAGCAATTATTTCAGAAAGAAAAAGAAAAAAACTAATATCATCTTTGTGGTGATGCCAAATGAAAAGTCAGGATCATCCAAAATGTACCAAATTTATGGCAATCTGTCTAATAGTTGAGATATTTTAATTTGGACCAAAGTGACAGATCAACTATAGAGCCACACCATAATATAGCTAAGCTGACAGAATGACTACAAGTACAAGTAGTAGAAGTCAAGTTTAAATAAAGGAGCAAAATAATAAATATTCATGTAACATATTTAAATACAGCAAAAATAAATATACTTTATTTTTTGCCTCTGGTCTGTGTGTCATAGGTCATCGCAGGAAGATGTATGCGTAGACATGCATGTTATTACATGGGGATAAAGACTAAAGTGTCTGAGGGTAAATCCCTCAGAGCCCATGTTCAACCCGTCTTAAGTCCATAACATAGATTGAAGATTAGAGAGTCTGTCGTGAAGTCACAGTCTCACTCTGCAGGCAGGCCTCGCTGCAAAAAAACCCCCAGCTCGTTCTTATTTTACTTTTAAAGGCTGGAAGAGTTTACACTGTCTGTCGACCGAGAGACAAACAGAAGGTGAAAGCGGCTCCTAAATCTAACCAGAGGCTAAAGCACCTATCCAGTGTTTACAGAGACCCAGAAAGCCTTTTCACTGTTTAACTGGATTTCCGCTTGAGGGATCTCCTCTGTACGAACATGCACGCCAGCCCATTTAGTGAAACGATAACATTTACTTTGCTGCAGGTGGAATGTTCGCAAAACACGATGTGTGATACGAACAGGACGTGCTAAATTTCCCACACAGAAGAATGGAAAGAAAAAAGATTTTCCACTTGCAGCTTTGCAGCTTTGAGTGGAGAAATGCCGCCGCGTCAACCCCCAGAGAAGACGAGAGTTAATGGAACAATTTGCAATCACATCACATCAGATGCAGCCAATGACAGGTGGCTTTGTGGGACTTTTGTTTCAAGCGCTCTGCAGTTCTTCGCCTATGAACGCTACGTGTTTGCTGGCTTTTGGCGTGCCCGTGGGGATGTGTTAAGTTCTCAGACATGAACTGAGAATATGTCAGATCCTGTGCCGGATCAAAGCAGCCATCACTCTCGCTCTGTCAGGGAAGACAAAATACAGACTGTCACATCTGGCTCTCTGGCTGCTGCCGCTGCTGCCGCTGCTGCTTCTGTGAAATCTCAAACGCGTTCTGACATCTTTGTTATCTCTGTCATCACATTATTTCTTTTATGCGCTTTCTCTCCGACGCACTTCTTTGCTCTCTGTCTCTTTCTTTTTTGTATGTAAAAGCTTGAGGTCCAACCTTGACTCGGAGATCAGAGAACGTTAGTGCTTGTCAGCCTTGCAGGGAGAGAGAAGGTGATTCGAAAACAGGATGTCAGAGGCTTGTGTTTGTGAGTGTTTACATATTCAGGGATGTGAATATATACTGAAATTGCTTTCGCCTTGCCAAACATAATAAGGCCAGAGGTTGCCTGAGATAGAAAAGAATTGCTTTGGAAGGGGTAAAAGCTTCGATATGTAAACACCAGTGCTCTGTTTATTGAATTAACAGAAAGACAGCAGCACTGTGTGTGTGTGCAGAGCGTTACCGGCATGTAATACTAATAGGATCTGATTGTTTCTGATCTCAGTGTGGTGGCAGAGTTTCACCCTTCGTTCCAAGTTAGCGTTTCTTTATTCAGGAGATAGTGCATGTGGAAGAACAGCTGACAACTGTCCCTTCCCTTTTTCTTTCCTGACGCCATGCTCCATGACAAAGGTGAAGGGTTTTTTTTTATAACAGCACTTTGGCAGCAACGTTTCCTCCATTTGTCTGATTCTGCATAAAATGTTTGTACAGAGGACGCCAGAGAAAAAGTCAGCTCGGCTTATTTCCTGACTAAAACATTTCCAAAAATACTTTTTTTTAATAATGTTAGATAATAGGAAGGTGACACGAGGACTGACTGCATCTGTCTCCCGTCTGGACGGGAAAATAAAAAGTGTACACAAGTGATTAAAAATACATTAGCGGGACCAGCCGTCTCCCGACTTCATTCTCTCCAGATCCCAGGAGCTCTGGCGGCTGATGCATGAAACAAGCTAGTATTTGTTTTTTGTTTGACGCAGGTAGCCTCGGTTCTCACGGGAGGTTCGCTGTTAATGACTTAGCTGAGAAAGAGCGTAGGTGTACGGGTGGGTTGGGATTAAAAGAGAAGGGAATAAAAGCATGAGCGGGAGCTAATCACCAAAGGCTAATTAGTCTTTCATATTTATGCAAAAGTGTTCAGGGTTCTAGTCTGGGGAGATTTTATGCAATCTGAGATTTTAAGGTAGCCGAGGCAACGATGGTGTTGTTTATTGCTGTCAAATCACTGATGCATTTGACGTCTTGTGATGAGTGCTTGAGGTTTTTATTTAATCCCTTAAAAAGGGAATTTGGGGAATTTGAGCTAATTTGAGAGGATCCATACCACCCTTAAATATAGTTTGGAGCAGGAAAGCAACAGATGAGCTTATCTTAGCATAAAGACTTGAAACAGAGGGAAGCAGCTAGCGTTGGTCTTTCAAAGGCAACGAAATCCTTCTTTCAGTACGTTTAAAGATGATTGATTGACGTGAGCTATGTGTCAGATGATTTCTCGACTGGGACAGTGAGTCAACTCTAAATATTCTGGCACATAACCACACGTAAAATGATAAATTGTCGTTTTCATTTCTTCTTTTATTAGAATAAACAAATGATATTGTGTTATTCTGTGCGTTTCAGTTAGCCTGTCCAAAGGTAACTAAATCTGCCACTAAGCATTTCTAAAGCTCTCCAGCATACCGCGTTTGATGTGTACAAGAAGTTTTATGGTTGTGGGTGAGTGCCAAACAATTTCTTGGCTCAACACAGTGACTTCCTGAAGTCTTGTCTTCACCATGAGATTGCCGGGATGTCAAGAAGTGCTCCCAGATAAGTTACTCATTGGGTTTTAGCGGTGTGCAGAGGTGGACTTTGAGCAGAGCCAGGCTAGCAGTTTCCCCCTGTTTAATCTGTGCGAAGCTAAGCTAAGCGGCTGCAGAGTTCAGCTGCATATTTACAAATATGAAAATGACATGATCTTTTCGTCTAACTCTCACTAAGTGTAGCTCCCAAAATGACAAGCTATTTCTTTACAATCCCACATTCGTCATGTGCTGCATACTGATTTATTACCGCAACTTAAAATCTGCTCTGAGCTAAGTATCCAGCCGCTGTGCTCTTTGACTTTACAGTTAATATTTAAGACTGAGGCCCTTCTGTTCCTCCCGGAGTCCGTTCGTGAATCATTCTTAAACCTCGAGTCTTAAACACTGCCTGTTACCACCAGATTGAATCCCTGCCCTGTTGGTCACCTTGCCTGCTGGCTATTCATGCCTTACTCAATCCTCAGCAGGCTCTATGTGTGTCAGAGTTGGGATGGAGTGTGCCTGCTCGTAGTCAGCCCAGTGGGATTGCAGAGTCCACCCAGCTCCTGGCTTTATTACCTCCATCTGTTTCCTGTGAACGAGACCCAGCTGCGGCAAAATAACAGCGGAGCATTTGGGAAAAGCATCAGCCTGATTTAGGAGTCGCGGCACACCCTCCACCCCCCCACCCCCCCACCCACCCCTCTGGCCTCGCTCATCGCGCTCCTGTTGCTCTCCTCCACCTTCATCCTCCTCGGTCCCATCAACTCTAACCCCGGTCTCTCAAGACTACATGTAATTTAGGAGACTGCTCTCCCTGTAGACGTTCGCCCTTGGGTTGAGTCCCATCCATCCATCCTTTTATAGATTTTTTTTCAACTTCCTGCGAGCTCATTTACTTGCACGCATGCAAACCCGCACACACAACAGGAACATGCAATGGAGAAATCCTGATCCGTCCCTCTACTTTTTTCCCTTCTGCTTCTCCTCTCAGTCTTATCAATAATTCAAGCCTCGCTGATGGCAGCCCAGGCAGGGTGAGGCAGTGGAGGCAGCTCAGGGCTTTGAACAGAAGGTCAGGTCTCACCAGGGCCTCTGGGGTGGCATTAATTAGATACTTCCTGGTGCCCCAAACAAACATCTCCACACTGGAACTGCTCTCATTACCCTTCCACTCACAGTAGGCCCTGAAGACTATGACATATCCGCACAATAACACTAACCACCCTTAACTGCTTGCCTGGGAGGGGTCTCACCTTGTGTTAAACAAACACAGATACACAGGTCACATAACCTGACCCCGACGTGTGACCAAGCCCCACTGTAGTATCTATTTCTGTCTCCCACTAATACCACAGTGTTTATACTTTTCTCATCCCGTCACACCTCTCCGTTCTGACCTCCATGCTGACCTCTGACGGGCTGATCCACCCCTTCTCCTCTTCCTCCTCGCTGCCCGCTCACCTAGTTTCTGTCCCAACACCTCATTACAAGAGTGATGGCTCACTCACACTCCCCATCAGGCTGTCCGAGGCAGCCGCCTCCATCCTGATCCGTGGCCATCCATCTCTCTGGCAAAAGGAAGAGGTGGGAGGAGGACGATAAAGTAAAAGGTGGTGTTAAAGCAGACAGATATATTGAAGTTAAAAGCTTGGCTTTAAAACCAGACAAAAGTCTTGTTAAATGAGTCTTGTGGAATGGATGGTGGAATACAGTATCTAGACTTTTTTTTTTATCTCTAACAAACTATTTATGCATGTCTTATAATATCTCCCTTTGGAGTGCTGAACCACCAAAATAAAAAGAAAAAAAAACACCACCCAAAATGTAATGCCTGCAAGCTGCAAAAAGTAGTCTGCACCACTGAAATATTACGCTACATTAGCTCTTTGCTTTAGAATGTGCATCATTAAAATATCTGCATATAAACACACGGTCATACGTGATGTAGAAGAAGATGAAGGAGTTATAAACTGAAGTATTGGACAAATATGTGATAGATAATTTTGTTCCTTTGATGGCGCTTTAGATTGCCAAAGTTGTTACAATCTATCCTGTGGGGAGCATGAACGTGTGCACAAAACATTCTGAAATTGCAAACCTCGTGACAAAGTCGGCAAATTATCAGAGATAATATAATTGATCCTGCGGGAAATGTGAATGCCTGTACAAAACTGAATGCCAATGCGTCAAATGGCTGTTGAGATATTTCAGTCTGGACCGACTAACAGACCAACAGTGCTGTTTCAAGAGCTCTGCTGGTTAAAAATGAATGAGTACTGCAAGTTTTTCCTTTTTTCTTGATTAATTGTCCTCAGGAAGCATGATTCCCATCAGAGATAAATGAAGTTACACCTCAACAGCTGTCCAAAAGCCAGCGCATCCTCGAGGTCAAACCTCACCAGTTTATCAGGAAGACTACAACAGCCATAAGGGCCTTTTAAACTGCTCCTATCTCGTCGTCCTTCATCCTGGAACCCAGTCTATCTTAATGTCTAACCACAGTGGCCAAACATACTGACAAACACATAACTCCACTGCAGGCTACAAAGACACACTTTATCGCTGAGGCAGGCAGGCAGAAGAGTGCAGAGCACACAGTTTGCCTTGAGGCATTCCTTGGGCTTGTCTTTCCTGCACGATAAAGGATGAAGGGGTTGTCTTCCTCTCCTGCATAGTAAGTCTGATTTAAAGGGGAAACGGGGAGAAGCCATGATACCTCTCCCTCCCCTGCCGCTTCTGCTATTGATTGAAAACTAGCAGGGCGAATGAATCGGTTGGGTATGCGCTGGTTTGTCATCAAGAGCCAGACTGGAAGCTTAAGACTGGAATCCTCTGTGTTTCCCAACACCTGAGGCTTCTGGCGTACTAAAGACCTCTCACACTCTAATAAAAACACGGAGGGTTATTGTTGTACTCTACATTTTTCCATGCATCCAGTCTGTGCTCAACCTCACAAAGACTATTCAGACCTGAGCTCTTTAGTCCTTTATCCCTGACCTGATGCCAGACAATGTCACCACACTAAATATTGGTTTTCATGAGTCAATTCCCTCGGGAGCTCCTCGTTTCTTTTTAAATCCACAGCCGCAAACAAAGGCTGGTGGAATTGGATATTAATTGTGTTCCATCAGAGTTGATTACTAGGGAGGTGCGCGCATGTTTGTTTGTGTGGCTGCACGTTGAATGTGTGTGTGTGTGTGTGTGTTTGCGAAGTGTTTGTGTGGACACTGCGTGGGCTGGTGAATCATGAATCTATTTTGGTATTGGAAAGAAGCAGCGCTGAGCATATAATTACAGTCATCTGGAACTACATCTCCCCTCATCACGCTATATGCCTCATGATAGGGTCCTCCTCACTGCTCAAGTGCATTTAGCACAACTGGATCAAAGATACCCCGCTGAGTATTACTGTTTTGGTGAATCAAGATTGTCAATACGTTGTGCAGAATACACAATAATTTAAATGCTGTCAGGTTGTTGGGTCCACTTTTTTAGATTATTCACTTTCAGGTGCTCCTTCAGGGGAAGGAACACATCACCTGTGTGACCTATGACAGGTTAACCACAGACACAGGACGTGTTGAAGACTGGAGACATTTCACGTGGGGCCGGCATCATCCGCCCGTCGGTTGGTTCAGTAGAATTTCTCTCACCTGGATTGAGAGCGGTGAGTTCGCACACATCCTGGTTATGCTATTAATCTTTAATGACAGTTTGGCAGAGGCTCGGGTCTGAAATCAAGTCGAGTCTCCAGGCTGCTGATTGCCAAGCTAGTCGGGTCTCGTGGCAGACAAGTCTAAGTCAAGCGAGCCCTCATTTTCACAAGTCAAGTCCAAGTCTTACACCTCAAATGCGGTCGGTGATTACACTTTGTGTTGCTAATTAGTGACACTTTCACAATTATACCTGCTAAACATCTGTATATTAGCAACTCAGCATTCAGCAAGTGCGGCTTCAAACATCTGTCAGCGCGGCTATGCATCACACGATGTGTTGACAGACTGGAAGGTGGGAGTAGGGGATGATTGAGGTGTTGCTATATTATATATTTTTAATGTGCTCTTATGTGCGGTGTTATATTGTTTCATTTCATTAGAACCAGGACTTTCCTCTGACCTCTACAGTGTCATAGCAACATCCTGCTCGGAGCTGCCTGGGGACTAATTTCCCGTCATCTTATCACAGAAATTTCCACAAATACGATAAATATCAATAAAATATTGTTTCCAAGGTTTACACATTCTACATTTATATGTATATATATGCATAGATAATACCTTTTTAAAGCACTTGAGAGCTGAGGTCACAGTGTGCATGTCATAAAGGGTATGAAAGTAAACAGTCTTAATAGATTCCTTTCTTGATCCTCTTTTTATTTCTGAGGCTTACTTTCAGCTCAGCGCTGTGGGCATTAGGGATTCTCACTGGATGTTTTATTCAGTATAAATCTTGTTCATTTTCCAATGGGCCAAGTAGACAGAGCTGTCTCCTCTCTTCAGCTGTGAAATTAAAACTGTGTGGGGGAGAAAGAAAATAACACTGGAGGGTGTCACAGAAGCGCTGTGAGGGGAAATGTGTGACTGACCTTATGTGTGCATGTACATGTGATGAGCGCAATGCATGACTCCATACAGTAATTACAGTGTACAGCGCGTCCTGTGTCGCTTGTTTTAGTGAAGCCTCCTGTCTGCGCTGCATAATGCGTGTGTGACTGAGTTCATACAGTCATCCTGCCCTTCATTATGGGACCACACAGAGATGGCAGGCAGGGGTCAAACACACTCTGCTGGGCGCTGGTGGCGGTTGTGGGGAGGAGGCAGACTTTATTGGCGATTAGCGCAGAGCCCCAGGGGCAGCCAGCTTCAATTACTGTACACAGCTTGCTTCCTAAGTCGTCCTGGGAGCCTAACCGCACACTACTAAGCTGTAGCTACGAAATCTGGAGGAGACATTTCTCTCTTGTCAAGCCAACCAGACCTCAGACTTCACTGTAGAAGAGCTCGATCAGGGAGAGAAAGTTTCACTGAGGGTAACAGTACATCTTTTTCTCGAGTGGAATATGCAGAGTGAAATGTCAACATGTGACATGTTAGCTCTCATCTTTGTGTTTTGCTCCATCTATCTGCCACCTGTCCTCTCCTCCTTCTCCTCCTCTTTCCTCAGTTACACTCTTCAGGATGAAGAGTGTCAGCCTGCAGATTACCGTAGCCTTGTTGCTCAAACCCCACTTCTGAGTGCTTCGCCGCAGTGAACGGGCTAATTTTCCGTTTCCATGGTCACAGAAAAAGCTGTCAGTCTCAGTATGTCACATGTTATAAAAGCAAACCGTCTATTAGAGCGCTGAAACATGCACACCACCGCTTTACACGCGCTTTAAACACGCGCGCATGTTGAACTCCTCCAGACAATTTCACGCAAAGATAACATGACCAGATGAAGTATTTTGAGTCAATATTTCCACAGATGTGCATTTCATTAAATGATGCGCACACGTATAGTCTATTTCAGCTCTTTATTTGTGCATGCAATGTGTGTGCAGAGCGTTATGTTGGAGAGCATGCATAGGGAGCATGATATTAAGCATGAAATTTCAGTTTGTATGCAGATATAACATCAAACCAAATAGGCAGAAGAAGTGAGATTTATTCAGGGTTTTCATCAGGATTTTGATAATGAAATCAAAGCGATGCTTTGGTATGGATATTAGTGGAATATTTCGATTAGATACAACGTTTCCCAGTGTGTTTTCTACTATGTGCTTATGTGCATTAGACGCAGAAAGAGAAATACACTGAGTCCATAACTCTCACATCATGTGAGAATCACAAAGCCCGTGAAGAAATGTTTTTCTGTGGCAGAAATTGTCTGGCCTGCACCGAGATCTGACCTTAACCCCGACCAACACCTCTGAGATGAACCGGACACAGTGTTAGTGACTGATGTCACTAATGCTGTTTTTGCAGCCATTCGAAATGACTGTGCGAGGGTCGGGTGTCATCATACTTTTGACATGAGACACACGCCGTGCTGTACAATAAGAGCTGTTTTAAAGTATTTTCAGGCAAGTCCAAAAAAAAGGAGAGATTAACTAATCCTTAATGGGTCCCGATTAGGAAAGATGAATAACACATTGTGTGGGCAAAGTCAAAGCCTTCATTAGTAAACTCTAAGTCTGCGAGGTCTCTGAAAGCTGACCATTAAAATGCCACTGCACTTTTCTTTAAAAGCTGTTAACATAGTGTTGTTTCCCCCCTTTTTTCTACATATCTGGGGTCAAGATCCTTCAGTAATTTCGCCTAATTAAATATATTTATTGCTCAGTGATTGTAGTGTGAGCAGATGTGTACCTGTTGTATAGGGAACACATAAGGTGACGGACACAGGAAGTAGACTGTATGTAATGAGTGAGAGATGCTACGGAGAATAAAGTGAGAGGCAGACTGTTAGATGACTCCCGTCTGGAACTATTTACATTAATATGTATAGTACATATTACAGTGGTGACATAAGATGTGATAACATGACCTGCAGCAGTCATTTCTTTTTCCTTTTAGGGATTTCTTGTTCTTGTTTTTCAAGGTTCACACCTGATCAAACAACAGTTGAGAAAACAGTTTCCATGAGCTGTTCAGAAGCTTTCAATCAACTCTCATTATCTTTATCAGCAGATGTTTGCCATTGTCTAATATTTCTGTAATCTGTTCTCTGACTCATTGGCCTGTCTATAGTTCATATTCCCCAAACCTTTCAAAACATGAATCCAGAGTCTTCCAAGGAGGACAAAAATATGAATCCACCCATGACTGGATCCTTTGGGTTTCCAACGGTGAAAACAGGACAGAATATAATCACAACAGAGCCAGCAGTAAAAGCAAGCATTGGAGACAGAAACAAAGACTTAAGAACAGGGGGAGAAAGAATAAAGGAGGACAGAAAAAATGTGTTGTTCCTGTCTTTGAGAGCAGCTGCTCCCCCTGGGAAAGTTATAGTTGACTTTTATCTGAATTAGTTCTCACTGGCTGCATAATTGCAACTTGAAAAGACACTGATGATAATGACAGCCGACGCACTAAACTGCTGTTTCGCAACACACTGAGATCAGTGTCAGACTCCTTAAGAGCGAAACAGCTTTTTTAAATCAGAAGACGATCTTTCACTTCTACGCTCCACACGTCTGCATCAGGCTGTGAGGTTTATGCATCGAGAGCCAAGTACAACAGTCTACACGGCCGTGACGTCTTCTCTGTCCAGAACAGGCTCAACTGCAGAGACTGACCTCTCAGTAATCCATAAACATCTCAGACACCAACACACACATATGGACACAGAGAACCCAATCCCCTTTCCCTCGCATGGGACTAAAGACAATTGGATTAACGCTTGGACTGTTAGGACTCTTGCCTGCAAGTGCTCTAACGGTGTCATCCTCTGTGACAACAGACCTCTGACAAACAACACCGAACCAATAACAGATGTGGATTTCCAAAGAGCAGAGATCTACACTGAAAAGAGATCGCGTCTGACTGCAGAAAGCTTCCAAGTCCAGATAGGAAGAAAAATAGCTCCCTTGTCCTCTAGAAAGTATTTTCCACCTGGTTAGACCACACAATCTACTTCGATGTGAGCAGAACGGTTAAATCTGCTCCTTAAAGACAAGACGGGTGAGATCAAAGCAGGCGCCAGCACTGCAGGAGTGCAGCAACCGAGGTAGCACAGGATGTTCTGTTTCGACACACATCGAGGCCACAGTCCCAGAAACATCAACTCTCACTGCACTTAATGGTAGAAATGCCTGGAACGAAGCACCTATCTCTATCCGTCTGTCGGATTGCACTCTCACCGGGACGAGGTCTGCAGATGCGTTCAGAGTTGCTGAGTGACCTTTTGCTCGCTACCTGAATTGACAAGTTTGTGAAAAGGTTCTGCTCTCTTGCTGACAGATTCCGGGCGATAGCTGACAGCGATGCACACCGGAAAGCGAAATAAAGACAGAGAGAGAGAGAAAGGGGGAGAGGATATGGAAAGGGATGTGGAAATGTGGCTTGTGTAGTCTTAACAGTGTTTGGTTTCATGCTGTCTTGTCATTTTATGGTTGTGACAGCTCTGACAGAGCATAAAACCAAAGTTATGGCTCATAATTGGGTAGGGCAAAAGACTCGGTGTGTGGTCTGTCATACGTCCCATCCGATCTTTAATGAAGAAGCGTAAAGCTCAAAGTCAGCCCATCAATTCATTTTCACTTATATTCAACCACAGCTTGTCCACAAAGATCTCTCCTTTTTTTTCCTGCTTCCCTTTTCTCACTTCATCACTCCAACCCCGCGGCGGTGTGAGTGTGCTTATGAAAAGTGTCAGAGTTGACTTGCTCTGGCACCCCGTGCCATCTGGCCTCTCCCCACCGTGGTGATACAGACATCAGCGGATGACAGCGTGTGAACAGCCTCTTGTGGATTTAGAAGGATTGCGCATCAACAATGGGCAGCCACATAACACGGGACATCTAAGCAGCCCCGTTTTCACTCGGCGTTTGTTTCCTCAGACGTACTTAGAAGAGGAGTTCGAACAGCGAGGATGTGAAGAGGGCACATGAGGACTCTCTGTTCCCAGAGCTGTTACTTACAGTGATTTCGCAGGCAGCAGTTTCCCACCTCAAAGCTGAAAACCAACATAATTAATACTTGAGTAGACCTGGGTGTCTGTTCTTTTCTTCTCTCTCTCTGTTCTGCTCCACTGTTCACTCTCTTTACACTCTCATAATAGTTCAGCGCCTGCAGGTTTTTTCCATCTGGGCTAATTCTTGCTTTGTCCCCAGACCTGCAGGCAACGCTGATGCAAACATTAAAACAAACTGCTCATTTAAAGAAGTAGTACAATATTTTAGGAAATACGCCTATTGCACTTGTGCGTGTGTTCAATATGAAGCCAGCGAGCATTAGCTTACCTTAACGTGAGGGGAATACAGGGCATAACTAACACTGCTCTGTCCAAAGGTAACAAAATCCACCTGTAAGCACCTCACTTAATTAAAACTGAAGAGTAAAAACACCAGTTGTAGTTTTATTCGCTATTTCTATGCTGGACACAGTGACTTCCTGGACTGTATCTCAACAACAACTTGACTCAAGTTCCCTCTACTCAAACATGATATATTGTACGAGCTTTCCATTACTGTCTCAACACCACGCTCTTTCTCCTCCGCTATGAGGAGTCCTATTTTGTTGCAAACACAGCCAACGGCCTTAACTCCCCCCCGTGTTCCTTTGCAATCTCATTTTCCCTCTCCTACCGCTGGAACAGTTTGATTTGAATTCAGAACCGCAGCCTTCTCAGTCTCTGTCTAGCTGCGGGCCGCCTATTAGATCAAGGCCTTTTGCTTTTTCATCTTTAGACAAGGAGAAGAAGAGGAATCTCCCCAGTTCCTTGACTGAATAGTGCCCGGGAGCTGCCCGGCCTTTTGGCTTTACCCAGCACATCATCAAACGGACAGTAAGAGGGAGGAAAGGAACAAGGGAGATTGAGGAGAGATAGACGGAGTTGAGATCAAGGTCCCGACGGAGGCCAGCACTCCCACTCGCTCCACGCTGATGAGTCACTGAAAGGATATCTGCTGCTGAAAATCTCACCTCCTGCTATGCTCAAACACAAGGTTTGCTATGTGCCTATGAAACGTGAAAAACCTCTATATTTACTTCACGTACAGTGAACTAAACTTTCGGTTTGGTGTCTGCCACAAACTTAAATACAAACGTGGTGTACTGGACAATGTCTGATTGGTTCGTCGTGGATGATTTACCTTAAAATAAAGATGTGTAGAAAGTTAAAACCATGACCAGCACTTATGTGATGTTGGTGTGTGGAGGGGAGCCTCCCAGAATGCACTAGGGCAACACACTCACAGACATAAGTCTAATCTTATGTGTGTTACTGCACTGTTTCTGTTGTTATTGTGCTCTGTATGCACTAAAAAAAGAAAGTTGTTTTTTTATGGTGAAAAACTAGCAGCTGTGGTTACCAGTATTTTAACATAATGAATACGGTATAACTTTTTCTAATATTATGGTAATAGGATGTGTTGTTTGTTCCATATTTTTAAATGTAATAGTACTTTATTCTGTATAAAGTCCTTTAAAATGTGACTGTATGCAGTAAAACACCATCACACTAGTTCATACATACATACAGCTCTATTTTACGGCCTTTTACTGTCATGGTTTGACAGTTTTTTTTTTAACCAACAAATCCCTATTTTTAAATGTCTTTAGATTTTGCCAAAAAAAATGCCAAAACATGAAAGATCGTAAAATAGGAAATTAAATATTACAGTATTTTACTGTGTTTTACCTGTGTTTTTTACAGCGTGGCACTTACTTGTATATTTTGTATCCCGTGTTCACACTTCCACTACTGTTATATATGTTATGTAATTATTTATAATGAGCAAAAGTCGATGCTTGTGCTCAATTAGTGAGGTTCTCTCCGGGGTGATAATAAGATGCAGCAGTATTGATTATAAAACAGGCAATAAACCTTCTCTTAGCTGTATCAGGCGTACTCCCTGGCTGAGATTTATGAAAATGTGCAGGTAATTGTTTTTAATCCATCCGGAATGAGACAGAACATTTAATACACTTTGGTATTCAAATGACAAACTCCCATCATAATGTCATTACATGCTATTGCTTTCTTCTTCTATCTGTCTTTTAATGAGTTAGAGTTTTTTCTTTTTTTCTGTGTGTATCCCAAATTCTTTTTTTTCAGCGTGTACCTTATCTTTTTTTCGTCGTCATTATTATTAAAAACGAAAAAATTACCAACAAGTGATAATGGTTTCTTAATTGCC
Organism: Nibea coibor; assembly: GCA_023373845.1. Lineage (NCBI taxonomy): Eukaryota > Metazoa > Chordata > Actinopteri > Sciaenidae > Nibea > Nibea coibor. The sequence continues at coordinate 10,342,193 of CM041739.1, read as the reverse complement.
GTCAGGTTCTCATTTAAAAATGCATTAACATTTTTTAGAAGTCATCTGTGGCTGAAAATGGGTTCATGTTTGCGGTTTCGACCTAAAAAGCCTCGATCATGAGCCACCTGGCTGTGAATAAGCCCGCAACCTCCTGCAGGTTTGGGCTTAAGGTCTTGTTGCTATGACAACGGTTTCATTCAACCTGTTTCAAAGAGCTGGAAAATCCAAGTTTGTGTCAAGCTATCAACAATCAAATGTAGCTCATAGAAATATCCAGGTACAAAAAAGGAAGGAGGGTGGAAGAAAGTGAAAAACAATATGTCACATCACTCCTTTTGCAGTCCACTCAGCTAAATACAGATCACCTCAACTGGCCTAAATCTCATTAATCTGCCAGCCTTAGTTAAGCGTACTGCAACATTCTCCCATCCTTCCTCGTCTTATTCAAACATCGCACTACTCTAAGCACTGCTGTCCCGAATGCCTTTACAACTCATGCTTGGCAGAGTTCACTGTCAAGCCCCAGCACAGGGTGGTAACAAAACATTTACAGGCTGTAAACATACGTTTGGCATTGTCTTGGTTGTAAAACATTTAGACAGACCACAGAGGAAATGGGTTTTAAATGTTGCCGCAGTGATGTTGTAATGAGCCTTTTGTGGAGTTGAACACATCTGTCATTTGTCAGAGCCACCACCCATAAAGGTCAAGGGAATTTTTCAGAGTAAGCAGCGGGTGGAGTTTTTAAACCCCTGCAACTGATTGAACTTGTGGGTGTCTGCTAAGTTGAATGATGGCCCTGAAATCCGGATGGGTATAGACCATTAACTCCAAATGTACAGAGAGAAAAAAAAAAGAGACAAGCTTTGAGGAATGGCACTCATTCTGGATCATATGGAGCTGTGTCCATCTAGTGTTCGGACATGGTAATTGAAATAGCGTTGGTGTGACAGAAAAGTTACAGTATGTGTGTTACGGGAGCATAGTGTGGTTTCCTGAGCTGAAAATACAAATAGCTGCATAGAAATGTGTGACTCAACACCTCGGCGTGCCTTTATTCTTCCACCGTTAGCGTACATCTGTGCAGTGATGAGCTGACGCGCGTGGAATGAATTCTTTTATCAAGTCAGGACAACGTCAGACAGCGTCTGGTTTGAACCACCATTTTATTTGGCATAATTTAAAATCATCTCACTGTTAGTTCATTTATACAAATATGCTTTTTGTTATATATAAAACAATTACAAACAGATTTCTACAAATCAAGTTCCCAGTGTAAAAGCGTAGTACCACGCACACGGTAGCATACAGCTCCGGGACACAGACGGAGAGCCCACAGGTGTATGTTCCACTTCAACAGCATTATCTGAGTGAAATCAGGACACGGCAAAAAAACACAAACTCACCACAGTTGACAGTTTGACATATTATGCACTTACATTCAACCCTCCACACACCCATCTGGGAAATTTTCACACATCCTTTGGCAGATCTCAAACCGCATCACTGTTGTTACACAAAGTCTCCTGCTCGTGTTGCGCTTCGGTTTTTCTAAACTTTACACAGGCCACAATCTAGGTTGACTTACGATACACTCTGCTCGAGCGAGTACATGAAAATAACTAGAGTAAAAAGGGTTGCTGGTATTACTGGCAGCTGTGAGCACAAATTAGCAGCCAGTCATTACTAAAAAAATATTTTATAAAATGTATAAAAGTTTCAGATGCGACAAGGCACGCTCCACCAACGCAGCTCTTACTAAACTGTATGTGCAAGTTGTGCTCGTGCCTTGCCCTCACTGCAACATGCAATGCAGGGATGTAAACCACAATCTGTTAAGAGCTGTGCGCCATGAGCACTCCGTTTCATGTCTTCAGTTTCACAAATGCTCAGACTTGCTGCACAAGTTGTCAGTTTAGCACCTGTGTCTTACAAAGAGGGCTGCGAGAAGTGTTTACTGGCAGGAACTAAGATAGAAAGCTTCTGAAAAATGTCAAAAATGAAACCCAGAGTTGGCTGGACCTGCATTTAAAATAGGTCTTGTGGCACTTGTGTCACTATAATGAGAACCTTTGGGTTTGACAAAGGAGCACTGCTATGGTCTTTGGTTTAGATTAAAAGGCATCTGACCAAATAAAAGGCTCCTTCTATATTGTAGATTAACAAGAAGTTGAGAAATTAACTAGGCAGCTATGACACAGTGCTTCTTCCAAAGTTGAAATGATGATTCACTAACCGAGAAAATATAGGAAAATACGTGTATATAGCCTAGCACAAGCCAGTACAAACATATTCTGGTTTAATATGCTATACTGATTTAATTATGCAGTGGTCATAGTCTGCTGACATTAAATGTAAGGCGGCGATGTAATTTGACACGGGGTGCATTATGGTGTTCATCAAATCTGAGTATTAACTATTACACACAAACGTCTTACTGATCAAATAAACATAAGCTATTACAAAAAAAATATATTCAACTTTGGCCATAACCGCACTCGTAGGTTAAAAACATTTGAGGAGAAAAAAAAAATCATTTACAGAGTAAATTCAACATTATTAGACAAAATACAGTCTCTTTGACCCCACCACGTCAAAAGTCATTCTTAGGCATGTTTTAATGGCACTCGGTGTGAGCATCAAGAGTTAAGACGTAGTCAGGAGAGCTGTACTACAACATGACTTTCTGATATGTCAGCTCGAGAAACCGTGTGCCGGCGTGGGTTAATTTGGCAGACGCCTTGTGACACCTGCTCCTCTATTGCTGAAGAAGAGGGCAAATGGTCGGCTGCTTTTAATGGGTCCGGCTTATCTTCAAAGGCCTACTAGCTCTTCCATGCGTGGCAATGAGAGAGCAGTGCAAGAGGCTGGAAGGGCAGCCTGCCAGACAGCTCTAACATGCCAGACTGAGCACAAGGGGAACTGCAGCTTGGGAGTTTAACCTCTAATCTGTGCATATTGGTTATGGTGTACTGGCATTTGTCCGGGAGTCATCACACCTTGTCTGGACTCAAGCTGCTTGAAATTAAAACTTGTTCACCCTCTACTTGGCTGTTTATTACATCTAAATAGGCAAGTCAAAGCATCGGGATGGTGGCGCTGCTTGAGACTCATGAGATGCAACCTAGGTGAGAGTATGAGGTAGTCATTATTTCTCCACCTGAACACAAGGCAGATCTCTTCTCTCCAGTCAAACAGGGTAGCTTGGTTGGTTGGTTTGGATGTTGTTATGGCTTGTGACAACCATGATCAGCATTTTATAAGGCAAAGCAGAGAAGCTATAAATCTAGAACAGATGTAAAAATTGGAAAAGTGTAAATATCGAAAGTTAAAATGTAAGAAAAATAGAGGAGATACGGTCAGTTGCCCCCATTTTTAACATAGTCACTTTGGTGATGATGGCAACGAGGTGAAATCCTCCAGGAGATGAATAAGGAAGAGAGGAGTAACAGAGGAGCTGAAAACAAAGTCTGAACTGCTGGTAAGGTGGTGAGACGGCAGCCAGATGTCGACCTTTGTTCCTCAGCCTTCCTTTGCATCTGTGGATCTCCATCATCCCTCTCCACAGTCCAAACGTGGGAACCATTTATTACAACAGCACACACTTCTTGGGGTTCTTTTTCGTTACTGGATATAACACTGCCCTCACAGCTTCAGCAAACACCTCCCTGACGCCATCCTGCAGCAGAGCAGAACACTCCATGTATTTAACAGCCCCGATCTGCTTGGCAAGGGCGTTGCCCTGCTGCTGGGTGGTAGGGGCCAGACCCTGCTCCTTCAGCTTCTTCACTGTTTCTCCATCGCCTCTCAGGTCCCTCTTGGTGCCCACCAGCAGGATAGGCACATTGGGGCAGTGGTGAGACACTTCGGGGTGCCACTTGTGCCTCACATTGGCGTGGGAGGAAGGGCTGCCGATGGAAAAGCAGATGATGAAAACGTTGGTTTGAGGATAGGAGAGGGTGCGCAGACGGTCGTATTCCTCCTGGCCCGCCGTGTCCCACAGGTTGAGGCTGACAGTGCGGCCGTCCACGCTCATCTGAGCGCTGTAGTTGTCGAACACTGTGGGAATGTACTCTTCGGGGAAGGCATTGGTGGTATAAGAGATGAGTAGGCAGGTTTTACCTACTGCCCCGTCACCCACCACCACACACTTTATGGTCTGCATCCTGCCAACGACCACTGGGGCTGCAGCACCTGACAACAGAAAAAAGGTCACCTGGGTAACTTTGAATTACAATGCTCCACGCTCTGAGAGGCTAATCTAAGTTATTTATCACCTTTAATAAGGAGGGTAACTATTAAACTTTTAGCTACAACAGGTAAAAACGTCTGTGAGTGACTTTTTCAACAGTAATACAGCTTTTCGCCCAATTAGCAGGCGGGCTAACCAACCGCCGCCAACGTTAGCGCCGTTAACGTAATTAACCTTTAAAAAGCCTGGCTGTAATTTCAGCCGTCCCATCAATTAAAACAACAGCTGGTAAAGTTAAGCCCTTGAATAAAGCGGACAACGGGTGAATCGAAAGTAAGCCGCTGTTTTATCTGGTGTTTATCAAGTCGCACGGCTCACTTGATGATACTAGGCGTTCCCCGAGCGGCTAGCACCAAGCTAAGGAACTAGCGTCGTTGGTGGCTAACAGGCTAGCTAGTTAGCAAACAAAGTTTATTTATAAGCCACTTCTCAAAAAGGTGAGTTCACGGTCCGATAACCTACTACAAGTCACTCTAAATATTACATCCTGCTCTAATGTATGACTCATAGGTGGTACTCTGTTGTAAAGGTGAGATTTGGAGGATTTTGGGACTTACCGCCACTCGGCTTTCGATCTCTTTTTGCCTGGTATAGTCAATCACAGCCGCATCCGGGGAGCTGTCCATTACGTAAAAGGCGACATGCGGAAACGATGCGCGCTGGGAGTTGTAGTTCTGTTCTGTGGCTGTCGTTTGTGCGACGCTAGATGGCGACTTTAAGCTGTGATGCTTCGCTGTGATTTTTCAAACATGCGTGTGACCTTTGTGTGAAATACTCCATTACATTATGTACATTCATAATCGTATATGTATGTATGTATATGTGTCTTCATAGCCCTAATTTTAATGGATGTTTACTGTGTCTCATGCTGCTACTGGATACCTGAATGTCCCTTGGGATCAATAAAGTGTCTGTCTGTCTGTCCGTCTGTCCGTCCGTCTAATAAATGAGGTTATAAGTAGGCTACTGTTCAATAATAATACTAAATTAAACTACATTTACCTCAAAATACTTAAGTGGATAACCTGAGTAAATGTACTTTGTTATTTTCCATGACTGCTCCACATTTATGAACAAAGGTTGCCATGACATTTTCCTTCAATGAACATTTCTTTCTTTCAGTAATGCAAATATGATATCACACTAAATTTTGACCCCTTGACCAACATAATTGGCACCTTGGAAACAGCAAAGACTGACGTACAACCTTTCTGTCAAAAATGACCGCACTTTTACAGTCCACTCTAACACTCAGTCTCACTGCAGGTGCTGCTCCTGGATTTTACCACTATGTTAACATTTCCGTTTTATTTCAGGGTATTAACGCAGGGACACATGCACACTTTCTTCTTTGACTTTGCTCGTTATGTTGAACCTGTGCCATTCTAACCAAGAAATGCCAGCAAGTCACTGTATGCATACACACCACACATAGAAACAGGCCACAAAACAAGCCTGTCTCCTATACTTTGGACCTCATCCCTTCTGTGGTAAGCGTTGGTCTTATAGTCCATATATCATTTATTCACCTTCAGACAAGTTGTTATTCTCACTAAGCCAGTGCTTTCAGATCAATGCAGAATACACGAAGGCAGCTAAAAGAGGGATCACATTAGACTACTCCGTCTTGCACCCCTGGAGACCCGTTGATGATGTCACCTCTATACACTGAACCAGGTTAAGAGGCCAGCGCTGACCGACAACCGGACACTCAAGAACACAAAGAGGCACCGGTTTATTGCCTTTCCCAAGAGGTTCTGGCGTCACTACAGCCTATAAAGAGAATTCCCACTGGGACCCTACACCCACAGTCACCCTCCACCCCAACCCTTGCACCCCACTATTCTGCCAGGAGATTCCCCGGGACGTCTGTAGCATTTCCATGACAACAGCCACTGACAGAGATGGGGTGACTGTGTCAAGAGATGCAGCAAGAGGGAGTTCAGATGAGAAGGAAGGAGACGAAAATGAGGGTGACAAGAACACAGAGGAGAGCAAGATCCAAGAGCAACATTTGACTGGGGTGAGTGTAGACCCAGTGAAAGCTGTCAGAGCAAGTGGTCACCTGAGTACAAAACTGAAGCGCACACGTAAAACATATATCAACAACACTGACCGGTACTTTTTAATACAACAGATGAGTATTTTCTCAGACTTATATACAGATCACAATCTTTATTCATCTTCTCTTATTTATAAATCCACATAATACAGTGAATAACAACCAACGCTATTCAATAAAGTTATAGAATCTTTTGACATAAAATAAAAACTTACAAACATTACAGTAATCATCTCATCATGGCCTCTTCTTCAGTTTGTAAAGTGCATCAGAACGACGAGGCCTCTCAACAAGAGGTTCAATTTTGTACCGACTTCAGTTCAGACTTTAAGACATCCAAGTGTGAGAACACTGTGATCGCTTAGCAAAAGGGTCACAGTATTCAAAACGTGTACTATCGCCTAAAATAAAAAAAAACAAAAAAAACTTTTTTCCATGCTAGAAATTGAAACGGTATCCGAAATTACAATTATTTCAAAGCGCACTTGAACTGGCCTAGGCACTTGGTTGTGTTTTACTGGTTTGAATGAACAGTTTCTACATATACAAGTTACTGTACTATGGATCTCATTGTGGTGTCCTATTGCCTGCAAAGGACACAAACGTGTAAAAAGAGGTAGGATTTGGAGGATGTACTACTCTGCTACTGGATGAAGCATATGGGATAAAGTGTCCCAAATGCTCCCAGTGCAGCCACCTCTCACATACGTAGAACCTAAACACTCAAAACTACAAACACATTTCATAATAATTGCATTTAGACGACAGAGAGATGATTAAGACCAGAAATCTGACTGATGGCCACACTGTGTATTTGAAACTGAAACCCATAAGGCAAGAGAAGTATGAATAAAACTGCACAGTTATCCACTTCCATCACCTCCAAAGTGGCTGAGCTGCAGCAGCACGAGGCATTTTGGGACCCGGTATCCGTGAAGCTGTGGGGATTTTAGAGCTAGCGGGAGAGGTGCTCGTGCTTGTTGTCTTGGCAGTTTTATTTCGGGCAGCAGATATGACAGCTGTGCGAATGGTCTTGGCAGTGGCAGAGGATGGGCTGTGGGTAGTGCGAGGCTGGGAGGGCACCTGAGTCTCGGAGTTAGGGGCGAGTCGTTTTGATACACGCAGAGGACTTCCTCTGATAAAGGCTGGCTGGGTGCTGCCTGAGACCTTCTCTGGCAAAGATCTGTCTGAGGTCCTGCGCGTCAAAGTGGGCTTTCCTGGAGTCTGTGTCTCGCTCACAGTCCTCTCCCGTGTGCTATTACTGCGTTTCACCTCTGTCTGAACAGCAGCAGGCCGTGTGATAGGAGACGAGCGCATGGATATGCTGCGTGGGGTAGACAAACGGCTGGGAGTGGGCGGGTTAACAGGGGTTGTGGTTCCATTTGAAGGCTCAGTTTTGGAGCGCACCCTGGGAATGCCTGTGCTATTGGAGGGTCCCGGGCGTGACACAAGTCCCCTTTTGGCCCCTATTCCACTACGTACAGGGATCTTCAGAGTTCGAGCCTCCTCCTTTGATGTAGGAGACCCTGGATTTGTCCCTTCTCGAAGGTCAACCTCCCTCTCTTTCCTCCACTTGGAGCAGAGGCTTGGTGCAGGTCGTGGGAGCGGGGATGTAGGGGGTGACAAGGTGTCATAGGATCGGAGGCCTTTCACCAAAGTGTGGCACTCCAGTGTTTCCCCCACACGGGAGTATGACCTAGCCGTCTCCCTCTCAGGATCTGGCAAGTCGGAGTATTCCTCTGGCTGTGATTTGCTGAACTCTGGTAGACTGGAGGGCATCCAGTTCTCTTTTACAGGTGCAGACGCCACTCCACCGTTAGTGTGCTTTGTTAAACCTTCATCAGGCATCACAGCAGTTGTCGGTGTTGGTGTTATGGTGGGAATCTCTCTGGGCTGTGGTTGTGACCTCTCTGGAGCATTTACAGATGATGGCGATTGGCTCTCAGCCCTCTGGTACCTTAACGACCTAGCCTGGGAGTCACTGTGAGAAAGTATTCCACTTGTATGAAGAGAGTGAGGTACAGACTCATCGAAACAAGAGTCATTAGATTTACTCTGAACAGAGCAAGTATTGTTTGTCACCAGCAAACCAAACCTATGTCTATGCGTGGATGTCTGGCTTTTAACACAAAGAGCAGGTGTTTCGGTGGGGATAGCAGCAGAGTTTGTACAGGAACTGGGTGAAGATTCAGTGGTCATTGAAACAACGTGTTCATGTGAAGTCCCAGCTTCTTTTTCAAGTCCTGTTGCCTGTGGTTTGCCTTGCAGCAAATAAGAAATGCTCTCAGTCCCATGATGCTTGACTGTGAAGCTACGTCCATGCTGAGAATGACTAAACGTAGCAATGTGTGAGTCCTGAACTGCGCCCACGCTCCGGTTAGTTGCTTGGCTGTGCTGAGATCTGCTCCTTCTACCCAATACAGGTTCTTGGTCAATGGGGGAACATGTTCTATCACTGTCTGGGGTCTCGTGGTCAGAGGAGCTGTTAGAGTGATAACTGGTTGATGTCGGGCTGCTGCCCAGCTCGGGGAAGCTCTTGAGCATGGATGAGTTATGGAGGTGGGTATCATTGTGGAGGGTATGGGAAAGTCTGCGAGAGTCCGAGCTTCTCAAGCTACGTCGATTCCAAGTGTAGCTCAAGTTCTTCTCAAGGAGTTTCTCCAGCTCATCTTGGTTTTCCTGACTTTGAGGCTCTCTGGCAAGGCTGAGGCCCATGTCCAGCCCTGTACAGACGGCCAGAGAGCGACGCTTTTCTCCGATCTCACGCTGACGTTCCAAACGTTTCTGCTCCTTCAGCTCCCGCTCTGCATTCTCCTGTTGAAAAGGAAAGGTATTATTTATTTGGCAATACATTCATTTTTATTAAAAAGATATTTCCATTGGTTTCTAGATCTAACCTGAACAGCCCTTTGGAAGCGGTGGCAAAATGAATGGAAGACCCTGCAAGCCTCCTCTAGTTTGAAGGTGCTGTCATCTTCACAGAAGAATTCTACCAGAGCCTGACTAGACATCTTCATGCCCTCCACCTCATCCTCTGCCTCCTTCAGACGTTCCTCAGCCACCTGCACGCAGAAACAGTTTACACAGTCAATCTTCTGAAACAGGTTCTCTGCATATTGATTCTTGTGTATAGTCATTAGACTACCTTAAAAACACAGTTGGGATTGTAAACCACTAAAACAGTTTTATACCTCTAGGAAAGGTTGTGTATGCTGCTGAATCTCTGCCTCAGTCTGGATGTTTGCCTTGAGGGCCACTACTCTGCTTTTTAACTTGGACAAGTCCTCCAGCACAGACTCCTCAGACAACCTGCAGAGAAGTAGAACATATATAATACACAATTAGAATAAGAACTGTACAGAAATAGTTGTGTAACATGTCTTGTAAAAAGTCTCATAACGAAAAATGAGTAAAAAATGAATGCAAATTATAGAAATTATGGATGGAGCATGCACTAAAAAGAATTGCAGTGCAGTATTCTTTACTTTTCGATATATAGAATGGTCATGCTTTGGCACTTTGCAGAGAAACTCTTCTGCAAAACTTTGCAGCAGAGCTTAAATATTGGCTTGCAGTATCAGTGTTGTCATGACCCACTTTCATTCAGGCAGCTAGCTAGATGCCTTGCTCTGATACGAGTATGCAATAGATTTACATTCTATTTGTTTTAGCATCCTGTTGGGGTGTACTGATGTTATTAAATATTCCCTCAGACACAGCCACTGCAGGATCTGATGGGATCTGAGGGTTTGGGAAGACACTGACCTAGAGGCGGAGCCAACATGGCCTAGTTGGCTGGGAAATGAGAGTAAACTCTGGTCCTTCTTCACAGCTTCCTGTGGAGACGAACACAAATGATTATCCAGCTATTGTTTCAAAAAGAAGCAACACGTCATTTGCAAATGTTGGAGAAAAAAAAATCATACGCCAACACTTGTTGGTCAGATACAAGGATTCATTGTACTACTACATCATTGTTTTTTATTCAGTTTCTTAACTCATGTATTTCGATCAAACTTGTGCTGGTTGTTTTTTGCATATATTTGAAAAGTTTTCATTAATCATGTTTTTTTTTACTTTTTATTTCTTCATTTTAAGACCTGTAGTATCCCCCAATCTTTTCAATCAGCAAAATATGAACATATTTTTTTAGTTTTTGAACAATTCCTGTTATTTACTTCAGAAAATTTAGTTCAAATCTTACCATAGCTACAAAATGTAGCAGATTCATGCCCGGCTTGTTGGCTTTGGTGTCAGCCAGCTTAAGCAGCGATGATATTCGGAAACCAGCGGCATTCCCTGAATATCCACCCTGAAAAGCCACATACAAGGTCAGAAAAACAACAACATGTGACAGCTTTAAACAAACGACGATACAAAACCCAGGTGCGCAGTCCGAGTGACGTCTCTGAACACACGCCCAGACCCCATTGCGACTGGTGTATTATGCACAGATAAAAGGAGTGATTCTGCTTTGTCAGGCCGAAGAAAAGTGAAGATTAAATAAAGGAGCACTCACAGCATTCATGTAGTTCCCTGCTTTCAGCACCAAACGAAGGATGGAGTGTAATTCGGGACAGCTCAGCAGTTCTAGGAGAGTAAAAGACAGAGGTTCAATGTTGTGTCTAAAAATTGAAGAAGAATGAGTATGAATGTATGCAGCTAATACAAGGCCTTAAAATGAGTCAGCAACTTTGAAGAACGGACGCTCGAGCTAACTGATAACTTTCTCTTCACTCTTACAATGCTTACCAACTTTAAAACACAGTAGGCTTATTCTAAAGAGGAGCATTTTAAAAGGCCAATACAGAGCTCTATCTTTATAGTCGAGGAGTACACAGTTCCCTGCTGTTAACATTACCTCTGGCCGCCTCCCTCAGACATCTGGCTGCCACACACAGAGAGGTTACAGCAGGGTCAAACTCTTGTTGCAGGATCATGACGTCCAGACGCAGCCGAAAACTAATGGAAGGGGAAAGAGAGGGATGGACGGATGGATGGACAGGGGGTCAGTGATGATGGAGACAAAGAGGAATTCCCGATCAATCATCAGTTAAACAAACACACATCATCACCAAGTGAAGCATGTGAGCGGTACATGTGTCACACACAGATAAACATGAAGCAGGAGCAGTTTTAAAGCGAAAAAAGCAATCTCTATGGAAAGTACTGGGGATATTTGGGGTAATTTTATCCAATCAGGGGCTGAGGGTATACCTGGGGACTTCCACCAACAGCAGGATGAAAAGATCGGGCTGTCCAAGCCAGCTCCGCTCCCCACTGAACCTCCTCAGGCGAGACTCCTGAGAGAGAACAGATGCTGAGTGAAATCTGGAAAGCAGCCTTTGATTATTTATTTATTTTTTTAATCCAGAATACTAAAACACAACATGCTATTAACGGTCAATTCCAATATCTTTTCATGTGGCCCCCCCCTCTCCGGAGACAGACCACATTATTACGACATGGTGTAATGGTAAACTTTTGATTATCCAAACCAGAGCCAGATGATGAGTAAGAGAAGAGGGAGGGGAAGGGAGGGGGTTGTCAATGTTGTATTTGTATGCCAAAAAAAGTCAATCTACCTCCTCGCTGTCCGGCAGCAATTTACAGAGCTCTGTGAGCTTCTCGGCTCCGTAACGGTCCCCGGCACCTTTCCTGATATCCTCAACTATCTCCTTAGCAGGCCTGTGGAAAAATGACACATTTTTTGGTATGACATCATTGTTAACGTGCGTGAGTTTTCAGCCTGAGAAAAAGCATGACACCCCCGAGAGAGAAAAAAAAAAAAAACACGTGTCATGAGCAATATCAGCGGTTCGTTCGTCCTTGATCACACAATATTTAGACTCTTATCAGTCAGAGAGTGTTGACTGACGCCACACTGGCGACACAAAGTGGCATATATCCACTCGGCAAACAAAAAGCAGACGTTCGGGGGGGAAGGTTTGGCGGATATCAAGGTGAAAGAGCAGAAACTAAAAAACTGTTTGACCCCTGACTTACTTCCTCTGCGTGACACATCTGTCCTCTATTCCAGCAGTTTTCCATTATCTTCTCCTCCCCTCCTCCTCCTCGTCTTACAGCCCATCACACACGCTCATACTCCATTATGTGCATTAGCGTGGCTTTTATTCCCTTACGGTTGTATCAAGACATCTAAAGGTAGACTGGAAATAAAATCTCATACAAAGAACTCCTTTCACACTTATTGTGTCTTGTGTTATTTGTGCCGGCTCGCTCTATTGAAAACCAAACGCTGGGTGAAGTAGCCCATGAGCGACTACTCACACTGATGTCTGATAGCACAAAACCATATTTTGTTTAAACTACACCCACATTTGAACAGCAGCTCTGTCTGTGTTTAGAAGAGAAGGCAAATAAGCTCCCGACAAGACAAGTGTTTGTGTACTTAAGCGATGCTTTTTACATAATGGCTTCCCCTGCAAGTCTTGACAAATCTGGTTTAGAAAAGAGCCGCTCTTCAGCTGAAGAGGACTGAATCTTCGTTAACGTCTCATGCGCACGTGGAGGCATGACAAATGGCGACTCAGCACTTTATTTCCTTTGTGTCTTTGTGTGATTACTTCTGCCTGCAAATGCTGCGCGTTTTCGCGATTTTCGACATCTAATGTTAATCGCTGCATGCAAGCACTCGCTTTAACGATCGGTAAAACAGCTCTATTCATCACGGGAAGCGCGGCTTTGTTTGAGCCAGGAAAGCATGCTAAACAGGCTTTAAGGGATGGATGAATATGACAAGCCACCAGTGGGGTCTCTCTCCGTAGGGGGTAGTTTAACATTAGACAGTCTTTAAGGGCATCAGCAGGTGTCAACTCTGACTCCTAAGGCTATACCCGGCCACTTACCCACCACCCTCCTCTAAGTTCCCCGCCACTCCCCTGCACCTGTCCCCGGCAATATACTTGTATCCCCTCCCCAACAACCACACGTCCTCCCCTCTCTTCACACTTCTGACACAAACTGTGCACACACAAGCACCCAGCGACCAACCTTTGATATATGGCCGCGCACTCCTCAGCTGAACTCAAGTGAAGCACTGTTCCCTTGGGCACACTTGTTCACACTTCTGTTTCCTGCTCTTAAAACTACTTTCAGTTTTGACTGATGGTGACCTCCAGCAAGTGTGGACAAAAAGGCTAAACGCTCAGACTGTTCAAGTGTACCAGACTGTTGGGAAATTCACGAACATTAACAACACAGTGATGTCTCCATGTCTTGTTTTTTCTCATAACGGACCAAACTCAAAGACAGCAAATCCTCATATTTGATCCACTTATTCACTGAACGTCATCAGATTTAGTTAGAAATAAAGAAGCTTACATCTTGAACTGGCGCAGAAATATTCCAATGTTCATGCTGCGTTTGGAGTCCAACAGGGAGATCTGTAGAGAGGCAAAGCACAATTGAGTGGAGGAAAAGTGGAAGAGGTCTATCTGTCCTTATGTCTGGCTTACAGTTATCACTGCTATCATCGTTATCTGACCTCTTCCGAGCTGTCCTGGGGGGATCTGCAGCGCAGCAGAGCAGACCTGCGTCTCAGGGTGCTTGTTCTGTCCTGAGGCTTGCTGTCCTTCTGACCGAACAGCTCATCCAGAGAGTGGAGGTCTATGGGGATCTCGTCCTCGCCTGGAGCTGCCCCGGTCCACACGCTCTTCCTCCCCTCCACTTTCTCTTTGGGGATACGCTCCCAGTTCAGCTTCCTCAACCGGCTCCTACGCGCGCTGTCCGTCCGGCTGAACGGCGAGGTGGACGCTGACGGTGGAGGCGGGGGCGGAGGGGGAGGAGGGGGCGGAGGAGGAGGGGGTGGAGGTGGCGGAGGTGCCAGGGCGGGCGGCGGAGGGGTGACCAGCACTGGACGCGAATCCATGGCCGTCACTTCCACAGCGTCAGGGAGGGCAAGCGGTGTTCCATGAAAGGCACGAGATTCCTTGATGGCCACAGTCAGGTTGATGAGCATAGAGGCTGTCTGGGTGTAAAAGGGAGGGGAGATAACCAGTCTCTGACCCGTCAGCTGGTGACGTCTCTTCCAGTTCCAGCAATAAGCTCTAGTTCAAAGGTCCATCAATAACTCCAGCCTAGGAAACAAGACAACAAACACAAACATCTTATCAGACATTATCGAGCACAGAAAGAGACATTTTTTTCTGGCTGTTTTGCAACAGCAAGCCCGAAGACCTAACCTGACACCTGGCTTCACTCCTCGTTTCATTAGCACGACTCCAGTCGGATCTAACAACTAGCTGGAGCTAAAAATGCAACCCCTGGTTCAACTTTCTGTGGAAGTTCAAGGAGTTTTAGGGAAAGTACTAGCTGAGCGAGAGAAGCTCTCCCCTCCTCTCTTTAAGCTGTTTGAACAGCTTGTCCCATCCTGTTGAGTTTCACCTCACTGCGTGCACACACACCTCCACCACCCCTCTCCCTTCTAATTAGAATATATGGAGGCACCAAAGGCAAGACGAGATGCAGTTTAACCACAAAGCTGAGGAACGGAGGGGGTCCGCCACTTCAGAAATCATGACTTTGAATACCCCTCTCTTCGTTATGGGAGGTTAACATCTGAAAGCTGGTTGCACACACTTGCACCAGCAAGTTTTAAACAGGATTAGTAATGCAATTAGAAGTGAGTCAGAGGTTTCAGGTGTCTGGTGCAGAGGAAAGGCTTTCATCATGACATGGCTTTGCATTTGGCCAAAAAAAAAAAAAAAAAAAAAAAATCCCTTCCGTTCCCGTCCTCGCTCACGCTCTCTTTCCATGAATCACGGCCGATGTGAAACTCTGCAGGGATGCGCTCGATCGCGCTTCCACCGAGCGCCGCACGAGCGCGCTGCAAAAAAATGAAAAAAG
This sequence comes from Nibea coibor, assembly GCA_023373845.1. Taxonomy (NCBI): domain Eukaryota; kingdom Metazoa; phylum Chordata; class Actinopteri; family Sciaenidae; genus Nibea; species Nibea coibor. Next base: position 10,327,029 of record CM041739.1, on the reverse strand, counting down.
AAGAAGAAGCGCCGCCTGTGATCTCACCCTCCATCATTTGGTGAGATCTCTATCTTCACGGGCGAAAAAAAAAAATCATTTGGAAATGTCGTTGCTCAAGAATTAAGCGGAATTGTGAGCGCTTACGAGAAAGCGGGCTCAATCCGCCCCACCAAGACGCGCACTTAACGTCAGATTAGGACTTTTTCAGGAGGTTTAATGAACTTTTCTTTCCCCCCTCATGTTGACATTTGGTTTAAGACGGCAAAAGCAGTTCTCATAAAACTCAACTTCATCCCTGTCAGTTTCAACTTTAATGTGAACAAATATTCTTCAGTTTACTCGCGTGATTTCTCTGAATCAGGACAACCAAAATCAAGTTATTTCACTTACCTGCCTTTTGACGCCTCCGCTTCTCCAGTCCAGTGAGGTAACTCCACAAACACCAACAGGCAAAGGGTTAATTTTAGGTGAGACTTTCCTAAATCAACGCTTCCATTCCAGGCTTCTTCTTTTTAAAAAAAATCTTTATCTCCCTTTCTCCCGGTGACTCGCTCCAGTCCTCCTCTCGTCTTCCTCAACTTGCAGGGAAACTTCCACACAGTTCACCGGGAACGCGCAGCCAGGCGCGCACCCGCGGACCGATATGCCTTGTTGTATCCTCCCAGTTTTCCCAAGGGCGGATTGTAGGGTTTTCAGGTGGGAGTACACTTGATCTTAACTCCACTTTAGTCCACGTTGTAGATGTTGTGATGGGGCTGGATTTCAGGTTTGTTTACCATGTTGGAAACGTTTGAAGAAAAGTATCACAAACGGCACAATTTTGTTTTAATCTTAATCTAGACAGAAATTGCTTTGGTACGTCATATAATTCTTTTAATAATGTTTGCCAAGTCCAGACAGGATTGTGCATGAAAGCTTGCTGTCAGGAGCTGCACTGACAACTTGATAAGTCTCAATTTCAGAGCTAATCATCACAGCGGGCAGGATTCTGATCTGTAATTGGTGCAGAAGGCCTTGATCAGGCTACGAAGAGTACGCGATTGAGAACCTTGATTGAGAGAGGGAGCAGATGGCTATCAGACATGGGAAATTATGTTGCATGTCCTCCCTGAACCGAGAACGGGGGCGTAGGTGAAAGCCAAGAGACCAGAAGTCCCTCTCGGGTGCTGAAATGGCCCAGGTGCTGGGATGTAAACCCATAACACCGACCTTTCATCCGAGGTGCTGGAGCGCTCCTGGCCCACGTCACCCGGTGCTCCCAAGTCCGGCTCAGGTAGCCCCTTTCACAGGCCACGGTGACAGGTGGTCGTCATCACTTCTGGCCTCCGCAGTAATTAGGGGGTTATGACCCCAAAGATCTGGCTTTTGTTGTGCCTGTGCCGCAGGACACGTTATAGTGTACCCGTGCCAGGATAAACCTCTCTCAGGAAACTTCACTTTCTATTCAGTCACTCACTTTTCAGAGTACAGTGCACTTCTCAGAATACAAGGAAATGCCACTGTTGAAAGACGACAGCTTTATAGTCCATAAAGGCCCTAAATAACCCTGCACGATTCCACATATTATGCCAGCATTCATGCACACATACATCGAGGCAGTGATTAATTAAGAGTAAGGAGTTAACTTGGCATCTCTCACTTGTTTCGCCAAGACAGTTAAATTACAAGGAGACAAAACAGTCTGTGATGTGTTTACAGACCCACTCCCAACCAGTCCACCCCCCCCTTTTGCATAACAGTGAGCTTCAGAGCCTGTGCTTTACTTGGCCCCTTCTTCAGTGAATGAATGTGCACGAGGGTGTTCATGTGTAAGATTTGCGTGTGAGCCTGTGGCCAGCGTGAGAGGGGACCCATGGGTTTAGGTTGAATTGCACTACGCTGACATACGCTGGTAGAAAGCAGGAGTATTTCTTGATTCAGCACTCAAGAAAATTTGGTGTATCATAAGCGTGACATTTCTTTGATGCCTGGAGGAACCGCTACCTTTTCCTCCCAGCGGAGAAATAAGGACTGACACTAGACCCCAGCAGTCTTTAGAAGCTCCACCTTTCAGTGTGCAGGGGTGGTTGCAGCTATGCGGCAAGAGCGAGCCCTTCGCCATCTCTCATTCTTAATCTCGCTTTGAAGTCACACCGGGGTTACATAAAGGTGAAGGCTATTAGCTCCCTCCTCCCCTAACCTACACGCACATAATCATAGGTGTTCACACAGACACACACACACATACACAAACACAGACAGACACACACACAAAATGGCATTTGCTTTACACAGTAATTTTGCTGCGGCGATCAAATTCTATCCAGTGACCTCTGCTGCCATTGGCTTTTCACAGTGCAGAAATGAATCCGGATGTTAAGAAATCAATACAATAGATTTTTTAGCCAGATGCTCTATTTATATAGCGTGTAAAACTGGCTGTAAAACTATTCCACATGAAACTATTGATATAACTGCATAGGGGCTTAGTGTTATTCTGCCTCTGGTGAGTCTGGTCTGCCTCCTGGGTCTTGGCCATTTCCATGCTGGAGTAAATAGGTCAGTGTGGCTGCTGCTCTGCGGGGGTATTAAACACATGCGTGGACATGGTGTGTGTATGTGTGTGTGTGGTGTGTGTATGCGTGCATACACCTGGGTCTGATCCCAGACTGGGACAGTAGGTCTGGGGAGGTATTCCTAATCAAACCCAGCTTCCTCAGATCTCTCTCGGTTCCCGAGCTGCACTCAGATCACGTGCAGTTATCCAGAACAACCTGACAAGGATCTCTGGCTTTAGTCAGACCGCCGGCCTGATAAGGAGAGACAGCAAGAGGCAGACAACACAGACACACTCTCAGCCTCTTGCCCTATTTTTTCCCCAAATTCCCGCTCGCACAAACGCACATATGCACTCACTGCATATGAGTGTGACTCCCACACACACACATCATAAATGATTGTAAAAGACACACTGCATGTGACTTCAGGGGTTCACAGACAGGCCATTAGACTGTGATACACTATGGAGACAGAAAGATGAGTGGGATGTGAGTCAAACTTACAGAAACACAAACTAGAGAAAGGAAAACATGCTGGGATCAAACTGTGGAAACTTTTACTTTTGGGAGTTTAAACTTCTTTGTCAGAACAGATGTGTGTTCAGAAGCGTTTTTCCTTCTTTATTTCTCTCTCTCCTTTTTTAGACCTCCTCTACATTGATTGTTGAAAGAATTTCCACTATGCGGTTTTGTAAGAATATTGGCTACAGCACCTGCTTTATTATCGATTGAGAGAGCAGACAAGAGGCGTCCCTGAATCCTGTACCTCTTTGTTTGTGTAGACTGTCCTGAGCTCACAGCTGACACTTTGCTCTGTTTACCAAGCTGTCTCCTGTCACAGCACAATTGTAGCATTGGATGCATGTGCACACACGTGTGTCTGTGGTGTTGTGATAAAGTTAAACGTTGGATGGAGGGGATGCTTGTGGAAATGTCTGTGGTCAGCCGTCCTTGCGTATTGTGTGTGTGTGTGTGTGTGTGCTGTTAAACTCAGCGGGGTGCAAGGGAAACCGAGGTGCTTGTGGTCAGTTGTCCTTGGGGGTTGGGTCAACTCTGTTTGTCTTTGCACATCTGGCCACTAGAACCACTTCCGACTCCAATTAGGATTTCCTGAGACTCAATAAAGGGGATTATTGGCCTGCAAAAACTCCTAGTCCAGACTCTCCCACCCTCAGTCGCCTTCCTGCCCCAGCTGCTACGGTCATTACACCAGTCAGGACTACAGTCGCACTCCACTAGAGGATCACAATGACACAGTGACGTATGGCGACACAGACAAATCAGCCCTTTTCTTTCCCGTCTTTCCTTGCATCTCTTTGTTTCCTTTTTCAGTGAACTCCTCTCATATTTGATCTCTGGTTTAGAGTCTCCTCATATGTGAAATGAATCAAACGCCTCATGAATGATGTCAGCAAGGCAATGGAAACTAGATTTCTCCCTAACCGGCTGATGAGAGACCACAAGAGTCTGTATACCAAGCTGTGGTTGGGCACAAAGCCCTCAAGGAGAGTGCAGGGGAGCAGGGCTGCAAAGATAGGGGGTCCTGAACGTCTGCTTGTGTGGCAAGAGTGATCACACAGTTAATATTCAAAGGGCCTAGTCTGTTGTAAAGAAGCCACTAAATAGAAGTTGACAAAGCGCATCGTACAAACAAAGGCTTCTCCCTAAGTAGGCTGTGTGTATAGCACGAAGGGCAATGGACGGATGGGGTTTGCTGGGGTGGTCATGTATGGAGTCTATAGTGAGTTATTAAAGCAGGGCCCCCTGCTCTTCCTCCCCCACCATCAGTTAACTCCAAACCACACATTCATTTCATGTCTCTCCGGCTTTAATGCATTTCTTAATTTTGCCACAAGGCTAGATTTTGGTGTGTGAGAGGGCCAACCGTGTTGCGCATTGTCGTCTGAGCTCAGAGTTTGCCCATTAAATATGAAGTGCGTTATTTATTTCTCCCGTCTTGCATGAAACCTTGCAATTAAAGTATTCACATGCATTATTTCCCCCAGTTTCCACTCGAGTATCGAGTAACGTCTACGTGCTTCATGTTGAGTAAAGCTTTGCAAATTCCGTTCTACATCAGCACACACTCAGCACTCAACATGTGCACGCACACAACCACGCACACACACACACATACAGTTACTTCAACCAACTAAACCTAATTATTCTGCCCCTGCTTCTCTGTGCCAACCAGTGATGTCACCCACAGAGAGACAGTGGGACTGTTGGCTCATAGCCCGAGGGCGGCCATGCTGGCAGGGAGGACAGGAGAGAGGAAGTTAAGAGAAGATTAGCAGTTGAGAGGTTAGCAAAATAAAAAAATAAAAAAAAGTGAGGGGGGACCCCGGAGTTTTGGACAGCCCTTGTGTTTGGGGCTTCAGGGATTAACCAGCCTGCTCAGCTGCTGGACCCACAGAACCCATCCTCCTCCTTTCTGCTCACCCCCTCCTTGGCTCCGACAGACATTCAACCAACACGTTTAAGGCTGAAAGGAAAACACGGAGGAGTTATGAGGGCCAGGCCCCAAGGGGACTCCCTCTGGGATTAACCTAGCTGCTAGTCTCTTCCCAGCATTTTCACTGGGCCTGTGCTCAAACCCATTCATCCTCGCTAAACTGTTGCATAACAATGCATCCTGCCTTTTGCCGCAGCACCGAGGCTGGTGGTAAAACAAGGCACCATTGGGCCCCCAGAGCCCATGAGCCCAGGGCCAAGTTTCTTGTGTTGTGGGGGAACCTTTGGAGGCTGGAGCAGTTGTGTGAATGACTGGACATTTGGGGCACACGTCATAGTGGTGGCAGGAATTAATGAGTGGCATATGTTGTGTGATAGCTCGAAGAAACTGTTGGTCATTTCAGTGAAAAGGCTTTTTTGCTTTCTTGCCAAGAGTTTGTTGAGAAGATAAAACGCCATTTAATATGACATAACAGCCATCAGCCAGTCAGACATAAGCCATCTTGTCCCTGAATATTGTCAAACTATTGCTGTACAGTAAGTGTTGCTGAGAGCATGACGTGATCTTCACCACTGTCATCTGTCACAGTCATCTTAAACATGACAATAACAGCCATTGTCAGAGGCAACAGCAGTTATTGCCACATTTAAATGATCTCAAAGCCATAAATAGAGAGGCGCAGAATAAGGGAGAAATGACTCAATGTGGGTCAGATAAATAGGATGACAGCATGGGGTTCATTCTACTCGCCGAAAATCACGTGCAAACCCTCTCTCCCTTCCTTCCTCTCGCCGTGACACAAGGAGATCTGGCATGTTTGGCAAGGGGAGAAAAGAGAGGGGACAAAAGGATGAGTGACCAATGCAGAGTTGCGATGGCCAGCTGAGTTATTTGGTCAAAACCCAGTAAAATGAAAGGACGGGCTGTTGCTAGGCTGTGCTGTGAGACAGAGCGAGCACTCTGGCTGAGCTCATTGAAAAGAACCAGGCCTCTATTTACTCACACAGATATACCACTTAAGAAGCAGCGCAATCACCACCAATTAGTATTATTACCCACTATTACCTCCTATCACTCTCTTTGAGCCTTCATTAACCACTTAACCTGTTAAAGGGGATCTAAGGGGCTTACCAAGAGGCTAAGAGAGCCTAAATAGTGGTGAGTGATAGGTACTAAAAACAATGTGCGTGGAAATTTACTACGTTGTAAATATGTGGAAAAACCCGGCATCTCCAGTGAGAATGTTTTAAGTATTTGTATAGCTCCTTACATATTAGTCCACTCTGTACTTTGACTGTTTAAGAAAATGAACTTCAGCTTTCCATAATGTTAAATCAAACGTCCAGGCAGGGTGTCAGTATAATGACTTCTCTCACCCTTGACAACCAAAGCAATACACACCAAAACACACACAACTCCCACTTAGAACAAATCACACCCTGTTTTTCTGCATCGAATTGTAAACATAAATGTTCACAATGGCAAAATCCCATAATAGTAATTAATATCCACTGTTGAAATGACAATCACAGACACTTTTATATTGTTTTCGAACAGATTCTGGAGAGTGGACAGTTTTAGTTTTTGTCCCTTCGTGGAATATCGATGCATGTTTCAATGTGATGACTGACCAAAATTCTGCATCTGTGCAGAGGTGAAAGAAGAGCCAGGCTTTAGATTTCAATTTCTAGCTCTCTTTTTGATTTGTTACAACAAAAGCTCCGCCACCTTTCATGCAAACAAGCTACAAATGTCTTCCAGGAGGGACTGTCTGCACCGCTATTCCCATATTTAAATGATTATCACCCGCACCCTAACCCCCTTGATAACTCACTTTTAACTTTGGAACAGCTGAAAACACTGTTTCTTTTTGATGTGGTTAGACAAAATGTCTGAATTATGGGGAAAAAATGTGAATAAGGGAGAAAAATTAAGCATTGTTTCATCGATAACTGATATAAATAAGAGAGAGTTTGTAGGTATCTGCTGTACAACACTACTTTGTACAAAAGAGGAAGTATCCCAGCCCAGAGAAGGTTAGACAAACAAATCTATGCATTGCTTTTTGCTCCTCACGTGTCCACTATAGCGGTCTCTGGCTTTGTGTTGTGAAAACTCAGGATGGGCTCTAAAGGAAACAGACTCGAAGGATTATCTTGGGCCAGCCTTAAACCAAAACCAGAGAGAAACAGCAGAGCGAGATAGAAGAGCATAAAGAGAGACCCAGAAAAGGGGAAAGCAAAACAGAAAAGAGAAAAACGAAACCCATTAAGATATATGTGTTGAACCCCTAGAGGCCAATGTCTTGTTTGAAGGGCCCTGAGGTTAAGGTCAGAGGTCACAGGTTAGGCTCAGGGGTTATCAGCAACTGTTTTGGGTTAACTACCATTGTCTGAGTAGATGAGCACTTCCATAGTTAAATGGATTAACCCAGTGAAGGTATTCAGGGGTTAAAACCAGAGTGCAAGCCCACATCCATCCCACAGATAGAAACACAGAGCACACACACTCCACACACATTTATGCGCACGTACGTGCTGTACATTGGCAGACGCACTGGGATTCCTATCTCGTGTTGCTCTGGGTGTGGTCGAATGTAGAGTCGGGGTGTGAGAGGAAGTCAGCGGGGAGTAGAGGTGTTGAACCCTGTCATCCTGTTGTTACTGGTCACACCTGCCTGTTGTTCGCCGAGAGCGTAAAGAGTTAACAGGAGGCGTTTGTGTATTCAGAGCAATCAAATTCAACAGAGACGAACCAGTTAATTAACCCATAAACCCAAATAGGACACGGAGTCAAGGACATGGCCAGGCAAAATCTCATTTTTGACTGGCCCAAGGGCTATGTACACAAGCAAGCACAGCTACAACAGACACAACAAGCACCCCCGATGTGCACGCACACACACACACACACACACGCACACACACACACACACAAACAAACACACACTTATGTGAATGATAATGGCAGGGCTCTTGTTTTAACGCCTCCCTCATTCAGCACGCTGGGGGCTGTACTACAGTGCATTCTTAATGGTCTTCCAACTGTGACCTGAGCGAGAGGTGCGGAGGAGCAGGAGGAGGTGGAGGAGGGAGGTGTCGAGAAGAGAGGGAGGGCAGGGAGGAGGAGAGGGAGGCAACGTCTTTAAAAACAAAAAGCTTTGGCTCAAATCTACGCATGTCCTCACTGGCCTAAATCAAAGACAACAAATGTTTTATTCACACATTCATGCCTGTGAGGTGCGTTTGTTCAATCAATGCATTTTAATGAAGCTTGTTTTCTGTATCTACATTCACACTAATGCTTGTCTTTAGACAGGGCATGTCACTACATATTATATACCCTTGCAGCAGCTCTGTCCATGTAAGGCATCCCTCTCAGCTTCTGCTCTGGTGTCATCATTGTTTTGGTTCGTGTTGCACAGGAGACCCCACAGTGAATTCTGTGTATCTCAGGCCAATCTCAGTCATCTCCAATGACCCGCAGATGAGTCGCGTATGAGACAAGGCAGTCGTAATGCCCAACTCTCGCTGGTGCTGTGATCAAACATAAACAGAGCACGCTTGATTACTTCCATAGGACTCAGTGACAATGTGGGAATCAAAGCAGAGAAGGGTGCCACTATGTGGCACATCAGAGCCGTAGGGTTCAGGGGCACAGATCTGGGTTCAGAGCGGGTCTTTCATATGATGGGCCTTTGAACCCTGACTGACATGTAAATTCCTTTGAAGTGCTGTTTGGTGAGGCCTGAACTCCAAAGCGGGTTTAATATGTCGAAATGGATCCTTTGTATTCCCACTCAGTGATAACATATGCTCACAGATCTGACATATGGGGGGTACCCGTCAACCCCCTCCCCCCGTATGTTATGCCATGTTTGATTTCTACTGATCAAAGTAAGACGTATAGCGGAGAGACGTATACTATAAATCGTAATGACATGTTTGAGTCTCGAGGTTAATTCTTAGCCTATTTCCCACCAGGTGCGTGATATGGGTGGAAAAACAGGGGAGGGCTGCTACGGTGCTCCGCAAGCCATAATAACAGTGTGCCCATAAAAACAGCACATAAGCTAAGAGTACTTATTACAGCTGAGAGCAATGAAAAAAGCCTACTGTGTCAAGCATTGTTATGCTCTGGTCTTTCTCTGGTCAGAGTTAATTATAAGTGCACCAGCATTTATGACGAGACAAGCCGTCAGATATTTTTATCATCAGCATGTAAAAGACCACAAACACATTGTGAGACGCCAACAATCAGACCAATCACAATGTCCTGCACGGTAACACGACTTCCATAACCATCCATCCAATCGTCCCTCTTCCACTCCCATTTCCCCAGGTGCGCTGGGCAGGTCTTTGCCGAGCAATGCTAATTATGAGCTAGTTGGTTTCAGCATTGTGTATCATACAAAGGGGATTTGCTCCCAACCTAGGTCATGCCAAAAAAAAAAAAAACAAGCCTGCACCCTCTGCATATAAGCCAGGATGTCTGAATTACTGGTTATGTCTACACATAATTTTTTGTCCCTCTATTTAACAATAATAATAACAGTTACATAACAACAACAGCAACAGCAACCCTAATAATAATACTGCTTTACAAACAGTAAAACCAGAATTAAAAATTAGTCAGATATTTATTAATGAGTCAACAAGCAGAGCATGTACACACAATGAAAGTATAACAGATTAAACATGTTTAAACGTAATTAACTGCCGGTTCTTTATTGTTCAAGAATCATCATGACAAAAGCTCAGCCACCTTCAGTTTTCGTCTGTACTGCAGGAGAAAGAAAGTCATTCAATCAGACGGTAGAAAACAGGACTCCATTTTCCTCCAGCTAAGTGTTTCTCTGTTTTGTTTTGGCTTGAAAATTGCCACACTTCAAAGTGGCTGAACATTTGTTATCTGTATTATTCACGCCGTTGTTGATATTTTATGTCCTCATTTCGACTTGCGGGAACAGCCAACATCCTTCAAATCCCTCATATGGTTGTGCTTTTCTGTTATTTTCTGTTGAAAAATAATGGCCCTTATCTGGAAAAAAACATGCTCACTTGTAGCTGAGTCAGTGCTGCAATCTGAGCCAATATCCATTTCTTAATGTACATGCACTTCCCCTCTTGGGGCTGTTTAGTACTCGCCCACCTCTGGACCTTCAAAGCCTCTCCCAGCAGCCTGCTGGTCCAACAACAATACAAGGGTAGGTCCATGAAAATTAGCCGCTGCATTGCCTTACACATCTCACATTTTGGATTCAAATAGGTAAAGAGTTGAACCCGCCTCAGACACGTGTTTTTTGAAGATTGTTAGTTACACCTGTGCTGTGCCTGCTAAAACAAACCTAAATGCCTCTTCATTTTGGCTTGGTGATGCTGTTTTTGCCCATGTTACAGCACAGCGGATGGGACATTACAAACCATGCCCACAGGTTCACCGAGTGATTTAGAAACTAGTTGTAATTTGTAACAAAGTAAGGATTCAAACATAGTGAGTAATTTCATCATGATTGTTTGTTAAAGACTTGCCGTCTGCAACTGTGTGACTGTGATGTCAAAGGTCACCACCCCATCCACTCCCTCACTGACCCTTATTTCTGCATCAGCAACCCTTGACCTTTTACCCCGGTGTTTCCCCCCCCGGTTGGTCCCATCTCCTGGGGGCTGTCTCTGGAGAGCGACCAAGAACCGGGGAGGGAGGGTTAAAGATCATTCAAGAGTACAGAGTTGCTAATAAGGGAGGTAAGATTTTAGTACAACACCTGCTCAACTGCCCCAGTGAAGGCAACATGAATTCCAGTGTGGACTGATAACAAAGCTCAGCATCAGATCATCTGATCATAGTGCTGCATGTTCACCAGTCATGCAGTTATACTGCTTCACATAAATCTTATGTGCAAACAGTGCCTGACCTTGGACCCAGTTATATATCTGTGTTGTTTTCACTTTTCTTTCATGCACTCAAAGACAAGACAAGAGTTCCCACGATTCCTGTAATTGTTTTGCAGGAGATAACACAGGAAAAAGGGAGGATGTAATCCTCTGAATCTGAACAGCTTGTAGATAAATAGAGAAATTATTCATTGTGACTTTCCAGAAGAAAAAATATCTTGTGGATCTACAAAGACAAAAGCTTGCCTTGCATGTACAGTAATACAGACAGTTGATTTCACTACGCTCTGCTGTCTTGGTGACCTCTTGGCACAAGCGGCCTCACCACCACAGTTGTGCCTGAATGTCATCCCACACCGTCACCTCGCTGAGTGAAACGACTCTTTTACAAGAATAGAACGGAGCCTCTTCTTAAAGACGTTTCATCTTAGAAGATGAAAACAAAACCAACTTATTTTGTTGCTATGGGCGACGACTAAATGTTCCTGTAGGATTTGGGTTCATTACATTACAGTTTAATCTAATTAGTTAACTGTTAAACTAAAGGGTGTGTGATTTTGGGTGTATAATGATATAATTGCTGTCAGCACATACCTAACAGGTCGATTTAAAATAGGTGCAGGGTGTTATTCGTGCAAGTTTGAGAACACTAAAGTGAAAGTGTTCTTGTGCTTGAACCACAGTAGCCAAGCCCCACACAGATTAGTAGTTTTACTCCAATTATCCCCTTCGCTTTAGTGTTCATACCCAAAGTAAAACCACATCCATCACTCTGTGGACTCAGCCCAAAATTCTGACATTTTACAAGAGAAGGTCAGGGCAACCTCAATGATGGTCACTTCTGCGCTTCATCATTATGGTCACCCTGTTTATGTGCGTGCACAAGTGTGTGTGTGTGTGTGCGCGGTGTGAGAGTGTGAACTTGTCTGCAGCATGTTTTATTGCGCCCTGTGGTAAGGGCAGTGGATGTAGTGGTCGACAGGCAGCAGTTACGCCTTTTCCTCCGGACTCCTTCCCTGTTCCTTCCACGGCCACTGTGGTCCAACCCGTTTCCGACCTATGCTGTGTACACACAGATACAGACGCACACAGAACGAGCACACAGATCAGCCACACGAGACTGCATATCTCGCACATGCATAGGGTAACACTCACATGTTCTATAAGCGTCGCACCCTGGAAATGGAATTCTCCTTAAGATTCAAGCTGACATATGAAAAAAAAAAACAAAGAAAGGTTAGAGTGAAAATGTTTATAAAATGCTTTCCTTCATATCGAGTATCAAGTGTGTATTGTATCTTGAAATGAGTGCCAGTTTCCGTATTATTTCTACAACTGTGTGTGTCCTATAAACAGGATATCTAGAGAGGAAGAGAACAGGGTGGGAAAAGACAGAGGCAGGCTGAGATTGGAGGTAAACTGTTCAAACACATGTACGAACAAATAATTGCACAATTATTCTATGCGAGGAAACAGTGAATCATCATGTGGGAGAAAAGACAAATAAACGGATCCAAATGAGCAGAAGACTCCAGACTAAACAGCTTTACACACGATATAACTGATGCTGAATTAGATTACTGTATATGTTAAGCGTAGACCGTAGAGTTCAGAAACCCAGCGCTGTGCTGCTGCTGCTGCTAATTGTTATTATTATGAAGCTTATCTACTCAGAGTTGGGCTAATCCTTTATTGTGGCATAGTGTGCAGTTACATAACTTGGAACGGCATCAATAAGACAGGGAGGGAAAAAGTTCTCACACACAGAGGATGAACACAGTGAGTTGGTTATGACGTATGAGCTGTCAACCTGTGATGTGATCAAGTGCAATAAGTCCAGTTCAAACACATGAGCTTCCTCTTGAGCCGCTTATACGGAGGTGGCATATGGAGACCTTTGTTGGATTCAGGATGAACAGTGGCGTATTGTGCCCTGAGCCTGTTGAGAGGCTGATTTCTACTCTCTGGCAGTGACCTTCTTTCTGGACAAAGTGTTCCCCCTGCCATGACTGACTCACAAGGTACGGTCTATTACGCAACCAAGTGGGAGGAAAGGGGCTAGAATAGGGGGGGAGTGGGGTTTAGTGATGGGTGATCCATTTTTCTGGATAAAAGGTTTCACAAAGTGGATGACTTCTGCGTGAGAATGGGACACAACACAACAAGTCCTGTTTGCTCAAGGCTGGCCGCAGGTCAATTATGCTGTAACTGTCACTGGTGGGGAAACCCATTTGAAAGATGGACACGGGATGAAAGAGAAACCAAAAGAAGCAGGAACTGCCAGGTGAACAACTTGCCCCATTAATCTTAAAATAGAAGACCGTCATGAAGATCGGGTGATCATTTTAATTAATGCAATCAGGGGCGCTCCGGGCCCACGGAGCAACATCAGTCTTCCCAGTTATACATCTACTACATGTACATGTACAGTAGGTAATTAAGAGTTTAGCCTTTGACAGCTTATTTGTGTTCCTCGCTTTAAGGATGTAAGTTTCGACCTCCATTTGATCTTAAACAAATAAAGGGACAGGTCACGGCAAGTGTGCTGTTTGCAGTGGAAAAGTGTGGGAGAGTAGTGCGCATGTTCCCAGTGTTATTTAGTGGAGACAGCATGTCAACTTTTATTTTGAATTAGAAGGCTCAATAAAAAAGTTAAAGGCTTTAAAACAAATGATAAATATCTAAAAGAACCAGTTAATGACGCTATAAAACACTCTGACGATAAGACATAGAGATAACCTTTTAATGCCGACTTAATGTGTTTTAACAAGCAAGTGAAAGCAAACCTCATACTCATAAAATACCCCTGAACCAAGACTCAAGGAGAGGATGAAGAAATATAAAGTGTATAAAAGAGTAAAACTAATAAAGGACATGAAAGGCGAGTGATTTAAACGCGCTAGTGGTTCTGCTAGCCTCAAACTATCTGATCTAAAGCTTGCACACACACGGGTAGAGTACAAAAACAACATAAGAAAATCGGCTGCACAACACACAGGCAGACAGGAGAGCCTCTCAGATAGTCCAGGACCCCAGCCAGTCAGGGGGAGTCTCATCTAATCCTTCCCCACCCCAGACATACCGTCTCTAGGATTGCACGCCACTTGCTGCCCCCTCGGGTGGATCTAAATGAGATCTGGCAAAGCCGGGATCAGGAGAGTTTTTCATCCAGGGAGACTTTTTACATGGGAGATTTAGTCTGAACCCTGGGAGAAGTCACATATTCCCTGTTAAAATGCACTGCGGTGTGCAACATATCCGGCGACATCCTCCAAACATTACTAGACAAAAGGTTTGACTGACAACGCTCTGAGCAGTATAGGTGGCAGTCTTGGAGAGAAATAGGGGGGGGTGTCTGCGTTGAGGTGGGTGCTGTTGTAACTGGTAGAGATTCTCAAAGGGTGAATAAAAGCTAGGATCAGGGTTGGAGAGGGTGTCAGTCAGCCGGTGTAAGTGACAGGAGAGACTGACAGCTGCTGTCATGAGAGGTGTCACCAGGTCCTCCACACTGCCACTCTCCTCCTCACAGAGAGAGGAGGAAGGAGAACATGAAAAATAGGGCTCGGCAGGGTGAAATGAGAAAGGTCATGGGGTCAGAGGGATGACAGGTGATGAATGCGGAGATTTAAAGGAGGGACCAGGCAGGCCCTGACACCTTCACTGCAAACACCAGCCCTGACCTGTCCTGTTCCTGCTCTCTGACACCGTGATGCACACAGACACAGGCAGGGTTAAAGTATTAAGAAACCTTGTTGTTCGTCTGTATTTTCCCACCTGTGCTGAGAAAGGTTTAACAATAACCCCGGGAGAGATGAGTATTAAACTTAAAACACAGACAAACAATTTACAGCAGTGCATTTTTCTGCATAGTTGTGTTGTTCAGACACAGCGTTCGACCACAAAATGTGCGGCTATAAAACTTCAGTCAGCACCTGACAAATGTCTTAAATAAAGACCAGGAGCATGAATCAAACTGCTAGTACCTGATGATTAACCTGGCTAGCAGCTAGAGGTCCAATATCTGCCTGCCTCTCTACTTAAGTGCTTTCCCCAACGTATGCTCAAAACTCAGCTCTGACAAAATATGCGACCCCTAAATCACAATGATTTTAAAGCTTCACGTATTTAAAAGTGACTCAGCTCTGTCTCACTGTGTCAGTGTGTCAACAGCCACAGGAGATATGCTGGTTTATGCTGCACCAGCGAAGACGTTCATGAGGAAATGCCTTTGTTCTGTGCCTTTTTGTCTGCCTGTCTTACAGAGGGGAAGATTACAGTGACAAATATGTGTGCTGCTGCAGGCCGTCTGGCAAAGCAATAAAGATTCTTTTCTGCCATTGATTTCATCTGAACCTTTTTCTTTATCTGTTTATTAGCAAGCCTAGAAGTATAGCCACGTCTATTTTTTACCCCTCACTGTGTATGAAAATAGCTTACGAGCTCTGGAAGCACATATTCCACTTACTAGCTCATCCTTTCCATGCGAGATATAACCCTAAAGGCAAGTCTAGCAGCTTGACTTTATTTATAAAAAAAATATAATTCTATGGAGCACTCAGTGCAATAGGTTCAGTTATCATCATCGGTTTTGGCCTTGCCATGTCAGCATCATAAAATGAAATTCAACGTAGCAATTTAAACAGCTGGTTGCGTCTAATTTTGTCCAGAAAATGAAACATATAATTGTTTTTTCTAGCACAGCTGGAGCATCAATTCTGAATCGCAGGACATCTGGAAAACACCAATTAAAACAGCCGCAAAAACACACTGATCAGTAAGCCTGAAACTGTAGATGGGAACTGAGATACTTGATGTCCGTGATGGCTGTTCCAGATGTGTGCAAGCAAGAAAAAAAATATATCATTCATTAAAAGTAAAATACGTTTGCATGAGCTCATGCACTGTGGGGTGTTAACAGCTTTCAGTTATGAGTCAGTGAATGAATGGAGCAAAAAATATCAGACTGATGAACAAAAAACTCCCCCTGTGTCCCAAAGCAACCCTATTCAAGTATCTAGGAAAGCATTCCAAAACACTGCAAATAATGTGGGTCATCAGCTTGCGTTGGACGTTATCCTAAAATAAATGGGCTGAAATAATTCAGGCCACTCATTCGGTAGCTGAATATTCTGGCCTGGCAATTAAAGAGCACAACAAAAACTCCCAATATCTCCAGGCTATGTGGGGATTTTAATAGCGACCGGTCTAAATTGACCTGAGTGAATGAACCTCTTGCTCTCACGTGCTTCCTAAAATAACTTGTGTGAAAGCAGGCTCTGTTGTAGAGAGCTGTCACTGACCCTTCAGGGAGGAGAAGATGTGTTCGCCCCGACCGCCTTCCTAGTGACTGTGGCTTGCACAAAGATAAAGCATGTCAGATGCAATTGCCATAGACACGCAGTGACCATGACATCATCCTGTGCACAAGTGACCGCTTAGCAGTGTGAAGAGTGAGAGCAAAGGAGAAGGAACGTGTGGAAGAGTACACAAACCCTGCACCCTATGCATGCTTTGAGCACACAGAGAAAAGCCAACATGGGCAATGATGTCAACTACTTTCCCATAGAGCGACTATGGGAAAAACTGGGGTATGGCAAGCAGTAGCCCCCTTATTAACATCTTCAGGGCAGATTGGCATGTTAATGACTTGATGGGACACATACTCAAAAATGACATGGATGAAATGAAGTGAGGAGATGTATCAAATGTATGTATCGGGCAATGTGAAATCGACTGTCTGCAATACAACTGTGATGTTTCATTAACAAACTGAAGAAGGGCTCTTTCTTTTGTGACTTGTGCAACAACTGTCCATAGTACAAACACCAAACTATAGCACAACCCAGGGGATCCTGTTGACAACTAGAAGTAAATATCATCATATGTGGGACCTGCAGAAGTAACAAAATCTAGGGCAGAATCATGTTCAAAGCCTCTTTGTGGGGCTTTAGAAATCTTTTTTCTGAAATAGGTTTACAGAGGTTGCCCTCTGTTGGTGATTATGACTCCTGCATACCATCGGCACAAAAGCAGAAAACTTATTTTAAAGATAAATTATCTGACCATTCTGGTTACACATTTTTGCCAATCCACAGCTCTCATACACTTAAACACAGATCAACAAAATAATTCCACAAACTTTCATTATAGGCTTAAACTAGATCCAGCTCAGTGATAGGGAATCGTGTTTTTCTTCAGTTCAATTTGGAGACACAATTTAAAATCCTGTGTGTCCCTGGACACTGGAATGGACCAGTTGCACAGCAGGCACGTTGACATGTTCTAGCAAGAAACTTACAGGTGTATTTATAATGGCTGCATTCCACTTCAGGGAGGTTCTGCTATTGTGCATGCTGGTCCCCTGTCACCGGTTCACTTGTACACTTATTGGAACTGAGCCATAGTTACTGTTTTTCTTTCTGTCTGCTGTGCAACCAATCCACAACACCATTTGCTACCAGATAACACAGTTAAATTAAGTAATGACACTATGACTTGCCATGAAATATCTCATGAGTGGTGTTCATTTTGTCCCTGTTTTGCTTTGTAAATGAATGCATGGTTTGCATGTTATCTAAACAAAACAGTGTGCACTGCAGTGTGTTTTCCTTTTGACTTTAAGGTCTGCTGTGCATTGCTTTTGCTGGAGCAGGATTAATATTTTAACTGCCACCAGAAAAACTACAGATCTGCATTTATTATATTATTGTTCATGGTAAAATATGGAGTAATCGGTATTATTATAGAGTTTAATACAGTTATGTAAGTTTTAAGCTAGTAGCTGTACAATCATGTATAATTTTTTGCATCATTTTAATGATGTGCTGTTTTAAAATGAACCCACATGCCGTAAAACAAGTTTCTTGTTTCTTTGCCAGCCACTTACTTCAGGATTGTGACCATTTCGTATCCATTCCTGGCCTATAGGTTTTGCACACTTCAGCACCTTGGCCAACAAGCAGAACCCAGTGTTGGCTCAGCCTTCCTCCAGCCTGGGGAATACAACCGCACAACTGGCAGATTCATCAACTTGGCAGCAGCTCTCTAGGAGAAGAGATACTTTATTAATCCCTCAACAGGGAAATTCCTTTTTCACTCAGTTCATTTTACATGCATTTTAACCCTGAATACACATATAAGGGCTCACAGACATGCACACATACAAAGGCTTATAGACATGCAGTGTGGAGAGAGATGGTGTGGGTGGTTGTGCCTTGCTCAACGGCACCTCAGCAGTGCCCAGGAGGTGAACTAGCACCCCTCCAGCTACCAGTCCACCTTCCATATTTTGGTCCATGCTGGACTTGTACCGGTCACCCTCCGGTTCTCAAGCAAAGTCTCTCTGGACTCAGCTACTGTTGCCCAATTTAAGTTTTAAACTAGTAGTTGTGCAATTATGTATTAATGGTGCTGTTTCTTTCACAGGGCAGGATCTTACCTGTCAACACAAAACCACAGCTCTGCATTTACTTGTGCCTATTATTGTCCAATTGCAAATTGTAAAATATGGAGTAATCTGTATTTTTCCTTTCCTGTATTTTTCCTTCCTCTGTATTTTTCCAACCACCTAATTTAGTGGTGCAGGTACATGCAACATGCATATTAGGGTACTTTAACCAACATAATCTCATAATCTTGTATCATATGATTAGCCTGCAGTATTCTATCGATATATGACCTTACAGCCTGCAGCCTTTGTTATGTCAGACATATTGGCCGTGCCATGTTGATCATCACACAGATCTGAGGCACTGATGCTGCCTTCTTCTAGAACACCCCATTCATTTGCACTTCGTCTCACTGCAGCATTGTGTCCTTCCGCGCAGGCTCATTCGTAGTCGGTTTATTTCACACGATTAAACTTATAACGCGTCGTTACCAAACAGTAATCGAGTCACACGCGTTATTATCGTTAATGTTTTACCGATAGGGCTGTTTAATATCACGCACGCTCGTTTCATCGTAGTAGCGTTGCGCGGGTCTAGTTTCTCTCAAAAACTAGTTCCACCCATTTCGCCATTTTATGTTCATAGCTGCTTTGTTGTGGCGAGAAAACCATCTTAAACCTTCTTAAACAACCGCACAGCTTATGCCAGAAGAAAGCCAGGCGCTGTAGCAAGGTTAATTAATTATTTAATCCTCACCCAGCTTTACACAGATCGCTGGAAATCCTCACTGGGTGCTGAAACAGGTACGCAGAGTCATATATTTAGGTTAGCTACTTAGCTTCCTTGGCAACGTGCTTGCAGAAAAGACGACAGCTCGTCGCACATTTTTTCTTTTCTCCGGGACTGTTCTCCATCAGAAGACACATTGACGACCACGGTGCAAGACACGAAGACTGAGGAGATGGCGACCTCAGTGGGAAACGTGGCTGACAGCACAGGTTGGTTGTTTTCCTCTCTTTTTTTCCCGTCAACGTTTTTTAAGGTGACAAGAAAACGTAGCTAGCCGTGAAGACGGCACTAGTGTCGTGTTACGGTGGCGGCGGCTAACGGTCGTTAAACGTTTGTTGGGCCTTTTTTGTTAAGTTGAGATGTTTATTTAACAGTGTTTATCAGAAATGCAACAATTGTAAGACAAATAAGTGAACGTGGTCGCATTGGCAACGTTGGCCCGTCCTGCTGTCACATCGCTGCTTCAAGCTAACGGTGATGTAGCTGAGGTTAGCACGATTTGAAGCAACATATTGACTTTATGCAGTATTTTTTTGTTGTCAGTTTGACTTTAGTGTCTCTATATTGACGTTAAATTGAGCTCTTCGCGGGCGTTTGTTGTGAATTATTCTCGCTATGAGCGTTTTGCATAATTATAGCTTTAGCTAACATGAGCTAACGCGTAGCCCGAGCGGCTAAGATGTCGTTGTGTGTCGCTTCTCGCTGACTTGACGGGAAGGAAAAATGGCCTCCATCGGGACGTAGCGTCACCCTCCGTGGTTGTTGTAACTGTGATCCAAGCGTCTGACAGCGACGTTAATGCAGCATCCTGCTGCCGTAAATAACGGTGAAGGCATCGCTGCCTTTGAGCTCATCCTGATATTTGCTTATTAAATGATTTTAAATCTGAAACTGCACATCCTTCTCCCATACACGCATTATGACGTAATGGATAGATGATCGACTGCCATCTGTGTGTGTGCGCGTGTGTGTGTGCTCTGGCATTTTATCATCAATCTGCAGGCTGCTGCGTGAATCCACCGTGTGTGTGTGACTTGAAACCACTTTGCCACACCCTCAGTGAATTGACCTTAAGTGACTTAAGTGTAGGTCCATCTGAAAATGAGCTTTCATCTGGCACAGGACCTTCTCTATAAAATAAAAGCAAATTGCATGTTAGATAAAAGTTGACAGTCCAAGATACTTGCTGTTTTAAGGATGCATGCTAATAAAATGTGACATTACGGCTATACTGTCAAGCTTTTGACTTTAAGATGTCAACGTTTCTGCCAGTGTGTCAGCCCGCTCCCCATTTGTTTTGTGTTTTCATCCCAAGCATTCGTTTTCCCCTCATAATATTGGCGCACACCCTGGTTTTATGTGTGAAGTGGTACATTACTGTGCATTTGTCAGTGGTGACCTTTCAGCAAAGTGGTCTCTGATTTGGAATTTATTGGAGTATGTAGTTTCTTGTCTTAGAGAGAACTGCACTCATTTTAAACATTGTTGCCAGTCTTATGCAGTTTTATTATGCATGCAACCTTCCAGTGTATCATCCATTACAAAAAAAAACAAACGGTAATTGGCATTATTTAAAAAGATATTGATTCCCACTTGTTCACTGTGCCCTCTTCATTTTGTCCATTGCCTTGTTTTCTGTTGAGTTCAAAATGTTAGCCATTATCTGTCATTGACAGCCTTAGTGTCATCTTTTCTTTTCTTTTTTGTTTGTTTTCATTTGTCTGCTTTAATTTCTTCCATCACCTCTAACATGTTGTTTCCCCCCCCCTCCTTGGGCTGTGTTGGTGCTCCAGAACCGACAAAACGTATGCTTTCCTTCCAAGGGTTGGCTGAGCTGGCGCACCGCGAGTATCAGTCAGGGGACTTTGAGGCAGCTGAGCGCCACTGCATGCAGCTGTGGAGGCAAGAGCCTGATAACACAGGCGTGCTGCTGCTGCTGTCCTCCATCCACTTCCAGTGCCGAAGACTCGACAGGTGAGGTGTGGGGGGCTGACGCTACTCAACTCGCACACTGATAATGTGGCAGTGGCAGAGGCAGACAGTAATGGGTGTTCTGTAACTCTCAATGCACGTAGCTGGTCTCAGGAGTCACAATCAACAACTGGGCTGTCTTCTGGAAATCCTGTCGCTTGGTTCAATCTTACTGTCCCTCATGATTCTAACACTGTTTCGGTGGTCACCATACCCTTGCTTTGCAGGTGCCATGGTGAAGGTTTCGGGTCTTGCAGGTTACAGGTTTTAAAGTTTGATCTTGTTCACTCTTATATATTCCTGAACTGACCCAGTACCAGCAGTAGATAAAGATTGTACTCTGTGTTGATCGAAGCCAAAAGTGGTGTATATTCTTGCTCATAGATGCTCCACTTTTCACTGTAAACACACTTTAATTTGAAGTATAATAACAGCATGAATCGACTTGAATCGTTGATTGTTTAAGTTAATAGTTGTACAATCGTATTAATGTTTTCAACATTTTAATTATGTGCTGTTTAAATATTAACCATCTGCCTTAAAACATGTTCCTTTTCACCACTGGCACCTTGCTGCCTTGACACAATGCATTGAGCCTCTCACTTCAGGATTGTGACCATTGTACCCACTCTGGCCCTATAGGTCCGCACACTTCAGCACCTTGGCCATCAAACAGAACCCAATGTTGGCTGAGGCTTACTCCAATCTGGGGAACGTGTACAAGGAGCGCGGGCAGCTGCAGGAGGCCATCGAACATTACCGGCACGCTCTGAGACTGAAGCCAGACTTCATTGACGGATACATCAACTTGGCAGCGGCTCTGGTGGCTGCAGGGGACATGGAGGGAGCAGTCCAGGCTTACGTGTCTGCGTTACAGTATAACCCGGTGAGTGACATGCCTTTGTAAAGAGTAACTTAACACCTTACGGATAAGCAGCATTTGCTGTTCTCTCTGGTTGAAAGACTCAAGCCTGTTTGACTTCTAACCACACCCAGGATCACTGGAGTTATTATTTTAACTTGACAGAAGAGTCTTATCAGCGAACAGGGCAGACATATTAACATTAATCTGTTTTATTCTGGCAGTAAGATTAAAATCTTATTTGTTTCATTTTTTTCTTCCAGGATCTTTATTGTGTGCGAAGTGACTTGGGCAACTTGCTTAAAGCCCTTGGGCGTTTGGAAGAGGCTAAGGTATGTCACAGCGGGCTGGCATTTGTATAGATCTGTTGTTTGTATTTTGATTTTCTTTTCTTTCTTTTTTTCTTCCATATATTTTTGTTTTAAGTGTCCCACCACAAAGGCCATAGAAGAAGTTCCTTTTTCCCTTTTGAGATTTTTAAGCCAATTGGAGTCTTTTCCCTTCAACCCTTTTGGCCACGTGAAGGGCAGGAAATTGTAGCTCTTTCCTTTTTTTTCACACACTGAGCTTCTCACAAAAAAAAAAAACACCATTGGAAATTTTGGACTGCTGCGAGTTTTCGCTCTCTACATATTTTTTTTAGTCATAGTACACACATTTTCTGTTGATTACTTTTTAGACAGCTTCATGTATTTGGTTTTTCAGTATACTACAAATACTACTTTTGTTCCCACCCTCTGTCACTCTTAGTCCCAACATCCTTTGCTTTCCCCCGACCTTTTACCTGAGGTCAGCCCCTCCCCTTTCAGGAAGAAAGGCTGGAGCTTTAAAATCATAAAGTTGAATCTGTATTGTCATTTTCAGACCTCGGCCCATGCATTTTCATATTGTTGAATTTGGAGGGAAAATGCTGGCTCGGTCTTTGAAGAATATATGAACTGATGAGAATTTAGTTTACCTTTGCAGTGCAAAAGATAAGATGGTTTCTAACCTAATCACTATACTCCAATGTTGTTTATCAAATGGCCAATGACACAGTTTTGGTCTCATTTTGCTGTCAGCACAGTTGCTGCCAGTGCGGGGTTATTACACGTCCCTTTTGTTATTTTTAAAACGTGTCCATGTTAAAGGGAGGGGGCTCCCTGGGTTGGGTCAAATCTGGAGATGTGGAGTTGTCCCGCTGGTTACAGGCCATCTTATTTCGTGCTTGAGGGGGGTTAAGGAGTGGGGAGGAGCATCAGGGAGTCACAAGTTCCCCTGCTCTGTCGCTCCACCCCCCGCGCGCTTGCTGAGGATTGGTGGAGTGTGCGCGCTCAGAGCTGTCTTCCTGACCGTTCAGTATGCCAATTCAGTGCTCAAGCACACCCCAGTGATTCTTTTCAGCACACATGCATTGGTTTTTCTTTGATAATATTAAATGATAATGATCACTTTCCCCAGCTGGTTATCTATTCTGATATCCACTGCTATGGAATAGTGTCTCAACTGTGTGGGTGAGAGAGCTCATTCTCAAGTGCCTTTTTAAAAAGAGTCCAAGTGGCGTCAGGCAGACAGCTCACAATCTGTACTCCACCACCTGCGTCAGATGCTGGGTTAGAAAGACAGAAGCAAGCGCAGCAACAGCGATGACTTCTTTATTTCAGAGCTGTGGAGGCTTCTAGAAACATACAATAATTACACCACAGATTTTTCTCCCTACCCCATTGGCCAGGATTCAAGAAAGCAGGCCAGGATAAAGAAATCAAAGTTTTAAAAATATTTCATGAAAATGCTTAAAGAACGAAAGAAAAGCAATGATTAATACTTCTTCCCTTTTCCTTCAAATATGTAATATTCCCAAAGAAATGGGATCAGTTCATTTGGGCAAGATCAAGCCAGTAACTGCCCTCCTGTAGTTTGATATGAAAACCGAATTGATGCACAGCTTGAAGCTTAACTATATTTTGCTAATAAACACATCAAAGCCTTTCTTCCCTCCCAGTTACCCTCAAAGCATTTCTTTTATTTTCTTTGAAATGAAACATTCATTGCATGAACGAGAACTAAGAATAGTTTGTTTTTTTATGTTTGTTGTGATTTGGAAGAACCAGTTTTATTTCCATATAAAAAAGAATGTATTGTTTGAAAACTTTTACTAACGATCTTGTTTTCTGATTTTGTCTCTTTTGGTTTTTCCACAACTGATATTGTTATTTAGAAGGTTTCAGGTGGGTGACACTATTCCTGCGTAGGTGCCTGGCGGAAAGGAACACTAGGGCAGCCTCAGTCCTCTCCTCTTCTTCCAGCCAGCTGCGGCCACCACTCTGACAAAGTCCAAAAATATGGTAACGGGTTTGTAACTGCCAACAAAAGAAAAACCACCTCACTTCATGCTTGAGCTCCTCTGTCTTGTGGCTTCCTTTGAAGACCAAAAGAAAAAAAGTAACTTAACAAATTATAGTAAGCAATTCTTAAAATATGCTATACTAATTACCCAATTCTATATTAAGTAAAAAGAAACTTGGATTTGGAAGCAATAATCGTGCAAATCAAGTAAGATCCCTCTAACTCTTACATGTTGTTTATTTTTCCTATTTTGTTTTGTTTTTCCTTCTTTATTTGGAGTTGCAGCGTTCTGATGATGATGCAGATAGTGCGCTGTGAGTCTGCAGTAGCGCAGGGGCTGCGCAGCGATACCCTTCAAGCAACCAAAAAGGCGGCAAGCGCAAGCATGCGACTCCCACCCCCTCACTCCCTTTGGCCTGTTGGTTGCGGACCTCTCCCCACTCATAACCAGCCTCGCTCCCGAGTGCACCCAAATCTCAGACATGATTTGGCTTTAAAAAACAAAACTTCAACACGTGTAGTGAATTATTTTAGCTAATTTAGTGACAAATTTCCAAATGGCCCCATGTCTTCACCTTACACTGTAGCCACTGGTTGATCCCTCCATCCCCCAACAATGCCCCCCTTTGGTCTGAGATACTCCCTGGGCGTCAGGTGTGTGCCAGTCTGGTGTTGCAGGTGTTCTACCAGGGGTTGTTGGTCTGCAGCTGTCTCCTTGGCCATTTAGCGGGCGCAGCAGCGAAGCAATGACCTTTGCCAGGTGCAAGGTCACGCAAGCAGCATTATATGGTGCATTGTGGTGGTGGTGGAAACAGACACACACACCGCGCACTTGCGTTTGTTGCGCACGCATTACAGGGACCATCACTTGCACGAATTGTCCAGCATCCTAGGTTGTGAGATATCCCACATACAACATTCTCACAGATAGTTGTGATTTTTAGATAGATCTTAATACATTTACTACCTTTGGGGTATAACTAGTGTTTATTATGAGGGCAGTAGACTGTAGCTGGTGTGGGGACCACTATATTTGGAGAAAATGTGGTCATAACTGATGGATGTGGGCCTTCGTGTGGGTGTTGGTCGGATCCGCGCAGCGTAGGAAAAAGCAATGCAGCTTAGCGCGGCAGAATTGTGCGCACACGAGCCCATGCTGTAGACTCACTTTTTGCCATGATGGAGAATAGTCACTAATTTCGCTTTCTCTGCTCTTTTTGTTTTTTCTTACTTCTCAATCTTCTATTTGTTTTTATTTTACAATCCCCTGCCCTCCCCTCTACACACTATACCTCTCCCATTCTACCTCTTCTCCTCCTTTCCTGTGGTTTTTCATTGTAAACCCATTGAAGGCTTGTTACCTGAAAGCCATTGAGACTCAGCCCAACTTTGCAGTGGCTTGGAGCAACCTGGGCTGTGTGTTCAATGCCCAGGGAGAGATATGGTTGGCCATACATCATTTTGAAAAGGTCAGTTACATGTTTTACTGTAACATTTTTCAGTCCTACTTTCTGTCTTGGCATATTCTTGTGTTGTCTAATGTTTTTTTTTTTTTTTTAACCTTGGTTTTTTGTTTTTTAGGCAGTGACCCTGGACCCAAATTTCCTTGACGCATACATCAATTTAGGGAACGTTTTGAAGGAAGCACGCATCTTTGACAGGTATGTCTGAATCATGATATAATAGGCAGTATATCCCTTTTTATACATTCATGTCTAACCTTTTGTCTGTAGAAACATCACCCTACCACACCCCGTGTGGAATGAGTCAAGAGCTTTAATTACATTCACCTCCCCGTCTGTGATCTTTGTAGCTTTGTTTTTGCATACCATTGTTTAGGCAGGGCAGATTCTCTCCACCTACAGACCAGTCACAACTTCACTGCTCAAACAGTGGTGTTACTTTCAGTAGGGACGCCCAGATGGTGGCACACAATGTATTTGTTTACTAGCAGATCTTGACTTCTCTACAGTGACTGGACAGTCATACAGCAGGCTCTCTTTCAGTCAAGATGGCGGTGAAGCTAACAAAACAGGGATTTATTCATCTTGTATCGTGTCTAACTTCAGTGGATCATAACGTATTGGGACCAAATGTCTCTATGGATGTCAGTTTTTGAGCCATGACAGACCAAAATGTTCCCACAACAGACAAGGTAAGGTTTATGTTAGCCTAGCAGGTGTTGATCACTTGTGGCTCCGGCCTGGCCTGTGAAGAGGATTCAGCAATTTGCATAAAACCAAGCCGTCACTATTAAGATACATTCCCAGCCATTTAATTTACACTGTCCTGTCATATTTAGTTTTCAGTGATGGACTTGAGATGAGAGAGGGAGTGCTGGAGAGGAGTCAGAATTTTTAAAAGATACTTCACAAACAAAACTTTGGTCAAAAAATGTCAAGGAATTTAAAAGGCTGTTAAGAACTCTAACTGTCAGAGTTCAGCAAAAGATTGATCTTGTGCATAACCTAAATCTGGACCTTGTCATCTTTATCGTATGTTTTCAGAGCTGTGGCTGGATACCTCAGAGCCCTGAGTCTGAGCCCAAACCATGCCGTTGTCCATGGAAACCTGGCCTGTGTCTACTACGAGCAAGGCCTCATTGACCTGGCTATTGACACTTATCGCCGCGCTATCGAATTGCAGCCCCACTTCCCCGATGCCTACTGCAATTTGGCAAACGCCCTGAAGGAGAAAGGCAATGTAAGGCAATACTTTATATGATTCTCCTGTCTAGATAATCTGAAATTCCAAAATCTTGAATGTTTTTTAATTGACTTTCAGTGTCTTTCCAAGGTGTCTGAGGCAGAAGAATGCTACAACACTGCATTACGTTTGTGTCCAACCCACGCGGACTCCCTTAACAACTTGGCCAATATCAAGCGTGAGCAGGGCAACATCGAAGAGGCAGTTCAGCTCTACAGGAAAGCACTAGAGGTGAGTTAGGGGTTACTTTTTTTTTTTTAACCTGAATAGGCCTGTTCAATGAGGCTACTGTAATTGCTGTTAATGTAAGCATGGCTTTCTTGAACTGTTCTGTTTAGTAATCCTTTTTGCTTTTTATCAGGTGTTCCCAGAGTTTGCAGCAGCCCACTCTAACCTGGCCAGTGTCCTGCAGCAGCAGGGAAAACTCCAGGAGGCCCTCATGCACTACAAAGAGGCCATCAGGTTTGTAAATCAAAGTCACAGTTATCTGCTAAATTAGGAAACCTTCACTTCACCTTATAAAATACAATGTGATGTAACATCACTCTGCTTAAAAGTCCCTATGTTCTGTACAGTATAACCTGATGGTTTATGTTAGTAGTTTACATGTCTTTTCTTAGGTAAATGGTCATATCAGTTAATTCAGTAATGTTGGTAGTACAGGTGTTTAAACGGTTCTCCTGTTTGATTTTCAGAATCAGCCCCACATTTGCTGATGCCTACTCAAACATGGGCAATACACTGAAGGAAATGCAGGATGTGCAGGGAGCACTGCAATGCTACACCCGCGCCATCCAGATCAACCCTGCCTTTGCTGATGCTCATAGCAATTTGGCCTCTATCCACAAGGTAGGCACTTTAATATTGGTATTATTTCCTCATTTCTTTTTGCACTTATGATCAGTGTTCACAATTGTCATACCACTGTAGGGTTTTATCTATCTCCCTGTTAAATGGGGCCTCAAATGGCCTAGTACACACAGTTGTAAAGACCCAACTGTGCAAAATGCAATGAAATAATATGTCGTCATATGTCAATATTTCAATCAGCCAAAATCCATAGACAGTTGCCCGTCTTTACAGGACATGTTTTTATCCCTTTGTGGAGTCATAAACAGATAACTTGCATACACAGTTGGATATTATCAGTTGTTGATGTGCAGTAATATGTATTTTTGTAATCTTGTCCTTCATGTTCTGTTTCTTTTGATTCAAAGGATTCTGGAAACATCCCGGAGGCCATTGCATCCTACCGCACAGCCTTGAAACTCAAGCCAGACTTCCCTGACGCTTACTGCAACTTGGCACATTGCCTGCAGGTTCTTATATGCTCCCTATATGCTTACAGCACGTCATTGTTCTTTATTGAATTAGAAGTGAGTTTTCTAACTCCTCATTTCTGTCACTCTCCCAGATTGTGTGTGACTGGACAGATTATGATGAGCGGATGAAGAAGCTCGTGAGCATTGTGGCTGACCAGCTGGATAAGAACCGCTTGCCTTCGGTGCACCCACACCACAGCATGCTGTATCCACTCTCTCACGGCTTCCGCAAGGCCATTGCTGAACGCCACGGAAACCTTTGCCTGGACAAGGTACACGCACTGATCAAAGCAAGTAAACTTTAATTCATTTTTTGGGAGGGGGGGTGGAAGGTGGCTGGTGATGACAGTGGCTGTCGCAGGGATATAGGGAAGGTAAGGGCTGGGAGAGATACTGGATGTATTTTAATCATTTGATATAAAGATTGGTGAAGGTTGGTGGTGAAGGGGTTGCTTGCAGAGATGTGGGTGTCTTGGTAGTTCAGTGGTGGTTGTTTATATATTGGTAAACCATTTGTACAGTGTAAAACTCAAACAAGAAGCGTCTTTCCTGCTGTATGTGTGTTCTTATACCATGGCTTATCAATGCACAGATCAATGCACTGCACAAGCCTGCTTATGAGCATCCGAAGGATCTGAAAGCCAGCGGCGGACGTTTGCGTGTTGGTTACGTCAGTTCTGACTTTGGCAACCACCCGACATCCCACCTGATGCAGTCCATTCCTGGAATGCACAACCCTGAGAAATTTGAGGTAGGTTGAAATTACAAAGACCTAGCAAGTGTATATAGTGCTCATTACAGTATATCATGTCAGTAAATGATATGAGGGCTTAGCTGTTCTGATAAATTCTGTACAAGTCTTTAAATGTTTTTTTTTTCTTCAGGTGTTCTGCTATGCACTCAGCCCTGATGATAGTACCAACTTCCGTGTGAAAGTGGTAGCAGAGGCTCATCATTTCACAGACCTCTCTCAGGTAATCATTGTGATCCTAGAGTTGCTTTTTCATTGGTATTTGTATATCTAGTCAGTGTATTAATCTGAAGTGTTGTATGTGATGTCAAAAACTAAATGTTTTACTAAAACTGGTACCACCTGCAGATTCCCTGCAATGGCAAGGCAGCTGATCGTATCCACCAGGACGGAATCCACATTCTGGTCAACATGAACGGATACACCAAAGGAGCCCGAAATGAGCTGTTTGCCCTTCGCCCTGCCCCCATTCAGGTTAGGGCTTCTTATGATGTCTGACACAGTGTTGCATCCTGTCATTTTAGTCTGATCTGAGTTTTCAGTGTATCAAAGAATGCAAAATAACTGTTTCTACACGTTCAACAGGCTATGTGGCTGGGTTACCCTGGAACCAGCGGTGCACCCTTCATGGACTACATTATCTCCGACAAGGAGACGTCGCCTGTTGAAGTAGCTGAGCAGTATTCTGAGAAACTGGCCTACATGCCAAATACTTTCTTCATTGGAGACCATGCCAACATGTTCCCACACCTCAAGGTTTGTCCATCTTTACGCGCCTGCTGTTTGTTTGTGTGAACTGAAGGTCAGATTTATGATTTTTAAAAAAAAACAATGTCAAATCTAACATTTTTCTCTTTTGGCTGACAGAAAAAGGCAGTGATCGATTTCAAGTCTAATGGCCACATCTTTGACAACCGCATCGTTCTTAATGGTATTGATCTGAAGGCCTTCTTGGACAGTCTGCCAGATGTGAAAGTGATAAAGGTGAGTTGAGAAGATTTCCTGAACCTGAACAAGTAAGTCAGTGTTTTACTGACAAACCAGAGTTTAGTACGAGTGAGGCACTATTAGGTTTTTACCTCTAGATGGCAGTGTGTGACTATCTTCATATTGTTGCAGGAAAAACAAAACAATGTCTCTGTTGAACCACGTTCAAGTACTGAGTTGAAATTGTTCTTTGTGACTAGATGAAGTGTGACAACAACCAGGAAGCTGCTGGGGACACAAACGGAGCACTGTCCATGCCGGTAATCCCCATGAACACAGCAGCTGAAGCGATCATCAACATGATCAACCAAGGCCAAATCCAAGTCACAATCAATGGCTTCACTGTCAGCAACGGCCTGGCCACCACACAGGTATGTCTAATGTGGTAACACTTTATACGCAGATCTTAAGTTAAGGGATACAAAACAAGTAACAAACACAGCAAGAGCAGAATTTTCATTTAGCTTACTGCTTTTGCAGATCTTTTCAGCAGATGAGGTTGTAGTCTCTGGGACTGTGTCCTTACAGGTATGGTGTCTTCATGAAAGTAAGGTGGCTGTTGGTGAGGGAAGTGGTGGCACTGTGGATTAGCTATTAAATGAATGATACTGTCTTGGCTTGTCAAACAGCGTATAATCACCAGTAGGCCAAATACCATGAAGTGGCTCAAACAGAAGAACTTGTCACACTCCTCAACTCTTCAGGAGCTTTGAGGTCACTCCACCTCTAAGCAAAATGTTTTGTCTCCCCTGTTAGATCAATAACAAAGCTGCCACTGGAGAGGAGGTGCCACGCACAATTGTTGTGACAACCCGCTCCCAGTATGGTCTGCCAGAGGACTCTATTGTCTACTGCAACTTCAACCAGCTCTACAAGATTGACCCTCCAACGCTTCAGATGTGGGCCAATGTAAGTTATACAAACTGTTACAACAACTGCTTTGACTGTCTGCAAACAAACCTCTTAAAAACATTTAAAACTCTCCTCTACCTGCAGATCCTGAAGCGTGTGCCCAACAGTGTGCTGTGGCTTCTTCGTTTCCCTGCCGTTGGCGAGCCCAACATCCAGCAGTACGCCCAGAACATGGGTCTGCCTGGCTCTCGTATCATCTTCTCTCCTGTAGCCCCCAAGGAGGAGCATGTGAGAAGGGGCCAGCTGGCCGATGTGTGCCTAGACACTCCACTATGCAACGGTCACACTACAGGCATGGATGTTCTCTGGGCTGGAACACCCATGGTCACCATGCCAGGTCAGGATACTAGAAGTGTTTTAGTTGTCCTAAATAAAGAAAATACATATTTTACATACAATTTTTTTTCTATTTGTAGAACAAATTTCATGTAAAGGGAGTTTTTTTTAATTGTGAAACCTCTTTCATTAAGGTGAGACACTCGCCTCCCGTGTGGCCGCTTCACAACTCAACTGTCTGGGCTGCCCTGAGCTAATAGCTCAAAGTCGCCAGGACTACGAGGACATAGCTGTCAAACTGGGATCTGACATGGAATAGTAAGTAGCATTTAGATCTGACTTCTTTTGAAAAATGTTATAAAACTGTGTCTGATGATTTGTCTTTGTTTCCTTCAGCCTGAAGATGGTCAGAGCACGTGTTTGGAAGCAGAGAATCTGCAGCCCGCTTTTCAACACCAAGCAGTACACAATGGACCTGGAGAGGCTCTATCTGCAGATGTGGGAGCACTATAGCAATGGCAACAAGCCAGAACACCTGGTCCAGACAGTGGAGACCAGTGAGAATGCCTGAACTAAACGCACGCTCAGTTCTTTTCCCTGATACCCCAACAATGTCCAGCCACCCCCACCATCTTTTTTTTTTTTTCACCATTATCCACATCCTATCTTGGAATTGTCATTTTCCACACCACCCCTGTCTCTGAATGATTGTCTCCATAACTCTGATTTACTATAATGGGACTCTTTATTTGTGAAGGAGCCTACAGATGTACACATTTATCCCCCGTCACATTCATCGTTGCATCACACATCTGCATTTCCTGAGCCAGATTGAGCCTGGGACTTTCAGGCATCCCTTCTGAGACTCTTGTCCTACAACATAGTATATTTGGTGAGCATGAGAGGATTGTGAATGCCCTGCTTACCCCTTCAGTACTTGGATCCGTGGATTTTTTTTTTCTTCTTCTCCTGTCAGTGTGCATACAGGATTAATTGCAGCTTGTGGAGGAATGCCCAGCCGTCATTACTTGTTGATCTATTTATAAATGGATTAAGAGTGTTGTGTGTTTTAAAAGGACAATGTTGCACCAAGAAAATTGTAATTCTGACTTCAGTTTCATCAGCTTTAACATGCAATTATAAAACATAGGTTGCAACTGCTCTTTAGTTTGTCTTAAACTGTTACTAAATTCCTGCAATGAGTAGATGTGCAAGTTTTAAGGACTACGGTCTAGATGAAGACTTCTTCCTCTCACCAAATGCCAATTTATTTTAACTTTTTTTTCGGGTCAATCAAGGAATGTGTTCAGTAGCTGTCGTCCTGTTTGATGTCACACTATGCTTGTAAAGGTAATTGGACAAAGCTGGATAAAGGAGCTTCAAATTATTGGAAAGGGCCTAAATTTAAGTTTAAATGTTAGAGCTGTTCACAAATCGATCTTGTTTTTTTAATCACTCAAACCAGGAACGGCCTAGGTAAGTATTTTCTAAGCAGTTTTTCTTTTTGTATTGTCCGTTAACTGTATGCTGTCAATGATGCCACAAGGCTCTAAATATAATAAAAAATAAAGAGATGGCAAAACTCTGTACTGTCTTTTCTACTTACTTTAGGTTAACACAGGGTCAACAATACAATGTGCATAAGATAAAATTAGCTAAAGAAGAAAAATACAATGATTCATGCAAAGAATAAAATATATTAAAATGGAATATGAAAAATATGTATTGTGTTCTGTATGCTATACAAGTGACATGGTTGTGTTAAGTATTTGAGAACTATCACTATAAATAGATATGAACATACTATGTATATGGCATATACTACAATATTTAAAATATTGATAGGAGTAAAGTGACATGTACACGGGTATTGTGACTGGTGTTTTACAGAAGTATTGCACAAAATAAATATAGAATATATAATGATGGTTATTCCAATAGATTTGTGTTTTAGCACATTTTGATGTATTAGCATAAAGATGTGAAGGTGAACACGGTTACCAGGTACATCAAGGGACAATCAAAAAGGCAACTGATCAAGCATGTATTCATAATTATATTATATATTACATATATTCATATTTCAGCACAAAACATATTTAATCTAGTGATTTATACTTGGATAAATTTTCAGTTGGGTAATATCATCAATATCAACATTGTTATATTTTCTAAATATGTTCATCTAAAAATAAATAAATATATAGTTACGTACCATAGTTACGTACGTACACGTGCTTCAAAAAATGTATGCGTTAAGGTAACTTTTGTAGTGGGCGTGGACAGAATATCACGTGCCATTTGAAGTCTGCTCCCATTGGTCGAATATTGACGTGACAACTTCCGGCGTGATGGAGCACAAGATTTGAATTTGCCTTCGTGTGGCTGCGTTTGGCACCTCGCTCTCGCTTGTTTACAACCCCAGGAGCCCGTTTGGTAATCATATATCAAGTGAAATATGTTTTAGTTTATATGCTGCTGTAGCTGCATGTAAGACACAGTAACGGAAATCACTGAAACACTTCAAAAAGTTAGTTTGAGGCTAAGTATTGTTAGCAAACGACGTAACGGTAACGTGTCTAGCCACAGTACGCTGCTTTCTCTTGTCAGTTGAGTTTATTTGCATGAACTGAAAGAATAACAGGTTGTAGGAAAGTTATTTTATTGTTTTGACCATTAGCTGCTCTTACTTCGTGGTTTTATTGGCAGTTTATTGTATTATAAACCGTGTATTTGACGTTAGCGCTGGACTTTAAACGTTAAATGACCGCCGTGTTTGATTGTGTTGGTTTTCACAGAGCAGTGGAAACTATGAACGATGATACCTACAAATTATTTGAAAAAGTTGCCCAAAAGATGGGGTGGTCTGATGGAGGAGGACTGGACAAAGCAGAAAAAAAGGTTTGTAACTCTGACTTCATTGACAAAACAATGAAAATAATAGGTATTTGCAGCACTGTTTAAATGCTGGGGATGTTGTCAGTCAGTGTCTTTTTTCATTGTTTCTAGCTGCTAAGCACGATTGGCAAGACCCGTCACGTTGCCACAAGTGGCCATCGATCAGCCTCGCCCGTCCAGCGTGCCCCCTCGGACAGTGAAGATGACCCAGAGAAGGAGAACCAGTACTCTAAGGGCAACAGTTACAGAAACAAGTCTTTGATCGAGTCAAGTGATGATGACGACTTTGACCAATGTGAGTTAAATTGTGTGAATATTGTTAAATTGTGTGACTGGAGCTTGCAGATACACTAATTTAGTCATTTGTATTCCTCAGTTCTTGTAGGAAGGGCTACACCGAAAGCCAAACCTGCCTCACAGAAACCATGTAGTGCTGCGAAGAAAGGCAGGTATGAAAACTGAGTGCACTGAAAACATCTGTTTTGCTTTACTTCTTCTTTGCCTAAGTAAGTTTTTGCTTATGTTTAATTTCCCTTTTTTTTAGTTCAAATATTCTCGTGGTGAGCTCGGATGATGATGATGGCAATTTTGAAACATGTAAGTGGCTTTCTCTGCTGGGTACGGTTGTATGTATCCATACGCATTGGCCGCAAATCAAATTCAAATACGTTTTTCTGCCACATGTTCTCATTTCTCATTAATCTCACATTGAAGTTCTGGAAAGAATGAAAACGCCTAATGCCAAGCCGAAGAAACCATCAGAAAGTGGGAGCGAAGATAGGTGAGTTTCCAAATGCACTGGAGTGAATGGAGCCACTGTCTGAAAGGTTTATGAAAATGTTAATGTTCTGTTTTGTTCTCTCAAAAGCCTCAAAGCCTTCATAGTGGATGACTACTCATCAGACGATGACTTTCTTGAGACAAAACCATCCATTAAAGGTAACCGACAGTACTGATGTTCCATCATATTCCAAGGAAATCAACCAGAACTGTTTGTGTATAACAGGAATCTTTTGTGTCCACTCTTTTATAGTGTCCACAAAGAGCAATACGCCTGCAGCCCAACATCCACTGAGAAAACCACTGTCTCAGTGTGACTCTCCGGTCTTTGTTAGCGACAGTGACGACGATGATAATATTGTCGTCAGGAGCACATGGAGGACTCGTCACTCCAAGCCCCAGGCAAAGACTGGCACCAATAACGCTCCATTGAGTGATGAAGCGAAGAGTACGCCGTCACCTTTCTCTTCTCCCTTTCCTCGTCCTCCCCAAAAAACTCTTACTTCGCTGGCCTCTCCTAAACGAACTCTTTCAGCACCCTCTAAGCTGGATGAGTCGGCCAGTTCTGAGGAGGAGTTCACATCCCTATTGGAGAGACTGAAAAAGAAAAACAAGCTCCCTGGCACTTCATTCTCACCTAGGACCACCCACGGTAGTTTTGTTTGGATTATCGCATTATGAGACTCTCTAGCTTTTGTTATCATTCTAAGTGCGTGGCTGATATCTTTTTGCTTTGTTTTGTGTATACATTTAGAGAGCAGTAAAGAGCCTCCTGTGTTAGTTCCTCCTGTAAAGGGCTTCAAAAAACCAGCCACGCCTAAATCATTTGAGGAAACGCCTCGGCATTTCAAGACACCAGGAAAATCCACCATCTTGAAGCCCATAGTCAGCCAGACAGAGCCCAGACCTGGCCCCACCAGCAGGTACATCTGTTTTATACAAGTGGTTATGCACAGACTTGAATGTTGGACATACTTTTCCAAAGTTTTAATGATTTATTGTAGAGTGCCTTTTAATGTTTATCACTTATTCGGTTTGTCTTTCATGCAGTTTAGTCTTTTATCCACCCTGTTCTTTCTTTTCTAGGGTGGCATTGTGTAAGACTCCGGGGTGCTTCTTGCAGTCCTTATCAAACCCTGGCACCACCTATGGTCGCAATTTTAAGCAGAACAAAGAAGAACTCACCAGCAAACTCTACCGGTTGTACAATACCAGCGTGTTTGACAGTAAGGTAATCAACGTTTCATTCACTTGTTCCCTTTTAAAGTTTTTAGAAATAGCTTTTTGATTTTGAATGTACAAATATTGAACTTTGTTTAACTACTTTGTTAACTCATAGTATGTTTTTACATGACTTCTAGCTCCCCGGCGACATGTCCGTAACTTGGAATAAAAAGATGCGGAAAACAGCCGGGTACTGTGTCACAGGGCAGGAGCGAGGTGGAGGGAATCGCTACGCCCGCATCGAACTGTCAGAGAAAGTCTGTGATTCTGCAGGTAACACTTTAGTTAAACCAGATAGACTACATTAATGGATCAATGTCCCTGAAAGTAGTGATATATGATGTCATGCATTATAAAAAAAAGTGTCTTGTCTTTGAATCTCTTCATCACCTTCTCATTGTTGAACCCTCCTAGATCGTCTCAGAGACACACTGATTCACGAGATGTGTCACGCTGCTACCTGGCTGATTAATGGTGTTAGGGACGGTCACGGAAACTTCTGGAAGCTGTATGCCCGCAAGTCCACGGTGGCGCATCCTGAGCTGCCCATGGTCACCCGCTGCCACAGTTACGACATCAAGTACAAATTCCAGTACCAGTGCACCCGCTGCCAGAATACGTACGTCAAACATCTCGTGTCGTTCTTTATCTTTTACTTTGCGTTCACAGACTTGCGTGTTCATCTTTACACTTTATCGTGATTCTCCACAGGATCGGGCGTCATTCCAAGTCACTGGACACGCAGAGGTTTGTGTGCGCCCTCTGCACCGGACAGCTGGTTTTACTAACGCCCTCCAAGCCACGTGCGCCGACGCCTTTCGCCAACTTTGTCAAAGAGAATTATGGGACCGTACGACAGGAGCTAGCAGGACAAAGCCACGCGGAGGTGATGCGCAAACTGAGTGCCGACTTCTCCTCCAAGACTAAACTCAGTCAAAGCTGAGATCTTGACACTCACTGTATATGGACTGAGCAGCACAACCACAGGAAATACCTCAGTCAACTCAGTCTTACATTCGTGAGCAGCTGTGCTTATTAATGTTCAGTCTACTTTCTGTTTTTCATGTTTTGTCAATGTTTGTGATTATTGGATCCGCTGTAACTGGAAAATCTGAGCCTAAACTCTGTGTGTGTTTGTGTGTCTGTGTCTGTGTGTGGATGAGACTATCAATGACAATTCAACACTTGATCTCACCAGTATTGAATACATATTGGAGATCAGTTTCTTAAGGGCATTGACTATATGTTTTTATATTTAATATGTGATTTTACTGTTATGAACTCTATAAATAAAGTTTCAATGAATCTTTGTACATTAAATGGACATTTCATATTATCACATCTTTATGTATCGATATTTACGTGAATAGCCAAATGATGTATGACAAGAACATAATTTATAATTTATTTAGAACATCATGTGTTTTTAGGTATTTTTTGTAAATTTACTTAAGCTCGGAAGTTAGTTTTAATAAATTTGTATAGTTTTAGGTAATTCTAGTCCATTGGTTTTATAGGGTTCATAGAGTTTTTTTTTTTTTTAATTATTCCAGGTTTGAAGCATCTATTTATTTTACAGAAATATGGTAATGTGTTTGCGGGTGAGCGCAGATGGCATTTTTCCATCAGTGCGCCTCAGCTATCAGGCAAATATTGACAGGTAGAATACGGTTCTGTACAGATGGATTCATATTGTCTCTGTCTGTTGTATAAACAAGCAAATGTAATCCTGATAACAAACAGCAGCTGTTTACACATCACTGTCCGCTGGGATGAGGTTTTTAAATCTGAGTCCTGACGCGTTGACATGGTGAAGCTGGGTAAATGGACAGCCTGTAATGCTGCCCCACAATCAGATGATTCACTCGCAATCAGCCGTCAGAATGAAACGTTGTGGTGTGGCCATGGGTTTGTTGTGCAATGTCATATTGGCAATGTTCAAGAGAGAAGAGCTTTGATACAGATGTGACGGTGAGTGTTTTTTTTTTTTTACATCTGATTTTTACTTGTTTTTTAAGCTCCCCTCGCTCACATTTGATTTATATTTTTAATTATCTAACCGGCAGATCGGAGGGAGCTTTGTGTCATGTCTTTCCACTGTAATGTCACAATAATTGAGGCCCAGACACAGATCAACTCCACCGTCTTCTACATGGTCAAGATGGTGAGCGTGAGTGTGGGCTGCACCTTGAACACCATACTCAGTGTTCCTTTACTCCTGGTCATCGTGCGCTCCCCATCCCTCCTCCGACACACTCGCTTTCTTCTCCTCACGCACATCCTCCTGTGTGACAACCTCCAGGTAGGTTCACACTTCGGGCAAGATTTGTATGAGACTCTTTCAGTGTATGGTGATGACGATGATGATATGCCCTTTGACTGTGGAGCTAAGCCATGATCATTGTTACCATTTCAGCAGCTCATGTGGACAATCAAAGCAGGTCTCTTGAGATCCGGGGAAGGTATGCCTGTGACCCAGTGTCTGATCCTCTGCTCTGCTTGCCAGGCCTGCTCACTGGTTTGTAAATCATTTTTTTTATATAATTGTGGGATCTGTGTGTGTGGTTATGTTATAACAGTGGATTTTGACTTCGATTTTGATTTTGAAAGGACATTTTTTCGGTGACCAATAACTAATAACTAATACTGCTAGAAAATATGTGAACCTATCCTTTGAGTTATGTGTAATCATGATGTAAAATCTATAATGTACATCCACTAATAACTGAGTTTTAATTGAGTTTGTTCTAGTTTTTCATCTTTCAATATTCGATATTTGTAATCAATATATATTCTAAAGGATGAAAAGTGCTGTGATCTACTCTACGCCTACCTTTCTGTGGCAGGTAACAACCAAAACTCAATCTTGCACCTCCTTTGTGTCTTCACTTTCTTTGCCCAGGTGGCCCTCTTCCTGAGCACTGCTCTGGCTGTGGACCGCTTGATAGCTATCAAGTGGCCCCTGCACTATGAGTTCTTGATGTGCCCCCAACGGAAGAAGATCATTTTTGCAGCCATATGGATCTTACCGGCTGTGCTCTCCAGTGTGCCTACGTCTATCATCGCCAGCACCATCCAGGTTGATTTTCCCATTCCCCGCTGTCGACCTCTCGTCCTGACTCCCTGCCTGTCACAAACATCAGCTCCGGTATTATATTGCACTGTGGGGACGGCTGTGGTTGTGCCTCTCTGTTTTCTGGTCATCTTGGGATGCTTCTGCCTGCTCGGTTGGGACATGCGTGCAAGCCTGCTCTGCACCCGGAGAGCCTGGGTGACCCTGACCCTCCAGATAGCTCAGACCATCCTCTTTTCTATTCCTGTTGTCATGGACAGCTACCTGATCCCCGGCTACATGCACAACGACGCTTTAGATATAGCAACCACCATGACCTACAACCTGGGGTTGTTACTCATCCCTCTGGTCTATGGCTACCGCTCACGGGAGCTGCAGCAAAGGATACAACAAGCTGTGCACAGGAACAAAATCAGTGATCCAAATTAGTCACGAAGTCTGATAAACATATTTCTGACAAGCTGTTATTTGTAAGATTGTTTCTTGATTGTTTCAAATAATGTGGTTGGATGGCTGAATCAGCAGCATCCTCCTGTGACCTTTTGCATTTGGAAGGCAAACAATATGTGTGTTATTAGCAGCAACAGAATCAGATTAAGCATTTACGATGTGTGCAAAAAACAGTCAAGCTGTTCAAACACTGATAACTACAGCACACCCGGAAGCGTACAATAACGACAAATAAAAGATAAACTGCTTCAATATATTTAATTTATACCTTTAAACATTTATATGCCGCGTATAGATATATATATCTCATTAAAGTCACATATGCATTTTACAAAACACTCAAGAATACAGAGGGATAAATACTCAATGCTACAAGAAAAATACATACACCATCAATCGTTTATTAAAGATCGTGGGAAGGTGTGTAGGTCAGAGAGGTCGGGCAGCTTCCCTGATTGTGATGATCACCGCCCCTTAAAGAGGCACAGGCACAAATCCACAGGTGGCA
Source organism: Nibea coibor (assembly GCA_023373845.1). Taxonomy (NCBI): domain Eukaryota; kingdom Metazoa; phylum Chordata; class Actinopteri; family Sciaenidae; genus Nibea; species Nibea coibor. The sequence continues at coordinate 10,286,939 of CM041739.1, read as the reverse complement.
CTCAGGTGAGTCAGCACTCCCCAATCATCAGCGGTTAACCAACTGCTCATGCTGCACTGTTTCTCTGGAGAACCAGCATAGAAGACCTGAAACAACTGGAGTTACCAGTACAAACGAAACAACCTACAGACGGATGAAACATAATGCGCAGACTGTATATTTAATCAAACGAAGCGTTGGAATGTCACTAAGTAAATAAACTTCATTTATAAAGCGCCTTTCAAACCTAGAGTCACATGGTGCTGCACAACGCACCGCATTCGTCAGGGTGTTGACGTAGGCACTGAGAATTTCTTGACAACAAATAACCCATGTATCGTCTTTAACGTTATCAGTGTACTCTTCCTAAACGTATGCAGCATTTCGAACGAGAAAGGGAGGTTCCTCTTTCGGTTTTTGGCAAATGTAATGTAGATTATCAAGTAAATCAAAGGAGGATAATTTGGCATTTGACCAGACTTTGTGCTCAAGTCTTCAAACAATTTCCTTTCAGTGTGACAGATGAAAACACATTCTAGGTGGAAATGTATGGCACGACACAATAATAAGGGTTTTTAAGATGGAAGTAGGTATATGAGCAGCATTACATGTAAAACCAGCACTCGGCGGCCCTGATGTCATGCACGTCCTTCAGTACAGGCAGGTTTTCTTCATAATGCGCAGGAACTCCTGCTGGTTCACTTCTCCGTCTCCATCCCTGTCTGCTTCGTCGATCATCTCCTTCACAGAAAATGGAAAGCGAGTTTGATCGCATATGTGAGCAACTGATGCGCTGACATCGGCACGTTTAAGCAGCTGAACGTATATATATTTTCGCAAATGGCGTGCTTTACCTGCAGCTCTTCATCCGTGAGGTTCTCGCCCAGCTCTTTTGCTACTCTCTTCAGATTCTTGAACGAGATCTTGCCCGTCTCGTCGTCGTCGAACAGGCGGAAAGCTTTCAGGATCTCCTCTTTGGAGTCCTTCTCGGCCTATAATCAGAGAAGATGGAGAGTTTTGCCACAAAGTGCCGTTCTGCAGCAGGTATGTCGTGGTCAAAGGACAGAGAATGTAATCATAAAACATAAAATCTGTAAAACTCAAGAGAAATGAAGCACTGCTGGAGTTGCAAGCAATCGGGATGTGTGTGTATATGTACATGTGTATATTTCCTATAGATATTTACCATTTTCTGTGTCATGACAGCGAGGAAGTCCACGAAAGAGATTTTCCCTGTGCCATCTTTATCCACCTCACCGATCATCTTCTTGATCTCCTCTTTCTTCGGTTCAAACCCCAGAGCCCTCATGGCGACCTGGCACAGCGTGAGAGCGATGTGTGAAGTGAAGCATGCACAGACAACGGTCTTGACACACCCCTCTGAAAACACGCCGCGGTCAGCGTTTCAGCACTTTTACCTTGAGCTCTTTGACGTCGATGTACCCGGATCCATCTGTGTCAAACAGCTCAAAGGCCTCCCTGATCTCCTGCTTCTGCTCCTCGGTTAGCTCGGGTTTGGGGGTTGTCTTCTTGCGAGGGGGTGGCACGGGACCCTGCAGGGACGGTCTCTTGGCACTGGTTGCCTGGTGGAGACACAGGAAGAGGGAAAAAACACACCCAGGAATCTGATCAGAGAGGCTTCTGGGAGTCATTTTCAGGCTAGAAACCAAACATATGTTTTCATAAAGCAATTAATAGTGTATAACCCATCACTAACATAGATTCAGCTCACAATGAAACATCTTCACTCACCATCAGTTGCTGTGTAGGTGATTGACAAAAGGAGCTGTGGATCTACCCGGCAATCAATGTTTTCCTCTGGGCTATGAAGCCTCCCTATCATTTAGGGAGGAGGAGGAGGAGGAGATGAAGATGAAACGGCTTATTCTTTACATCAGGCGCTCGCATTAACCATGTAGTTACACTGAATATAAAATAATCTCTTATTCCTCAGGCCCGTCTATTTATTTCGCAGGAACAGCCGCTAAAATGTGCCAAAAAAAATGAGCGTTAACCAGCCAACAGCATGTACAGGTTTTGCAGCTCAGCAACTGCTGTCATGGAGCCCGGGCGTTTGATTTGTTCACCCTCTGTGTCAACAGCAGAGCTAGTTATTTTAGGATCCTTGAGGAACCGAAGGAGGAGTCTGGCAGGTACAAACGGGGGTAAAAATCAAACGCACCTGTCGGGTAGAAAGATGATTGGTTGGTGAGGATCACGGGGTGCAAGACACGATCGGAAAATTCAGAGGTGCAGGCGCTGAAGGGGAAGGATGGCTCATGAAGATTTAAAATGCTCCACGGGATGTGGAGAATGCGGAAGTCTTTAGGTCACATACACATGCAAATGATATGTTTTTAGATATTGCATGATGTAAATGAGAGTGAGTGAGTCAAACTGCCTCAATACACCCTCTAGTGCCAGCAGACCTCAGATCAGAGCTTCTTCCAAAAGACAAAAGGAATATCCAGGACGATATAAGGAAGATATGATAATAAAATGTTAATTAAATAAGGTAATAATTAAATAATAGAAATCTTATATGCTTCAAGATATTGCCTATGTGCAGACAACATATTATTACTGTATAATATTACACAATGATAATAATATTTATCTATCTAAAGTACTCGTGCAGGTTGTCTACTTTCAGAGTGTTATTTTGGATTTACTGATTCATAAACATGTATTTTATACACTGAGAAGCTGCAACAATGCTTTATTCTGATTTTTATTAATATGATAATGTATATAAAATATGAATCTGCAAATATACAGCTGTCATGCAGACGATGCTGCAACGTCCATTCATTTTTTACAATCTAATCTAATTGTATATCATTTTTCATCTCTATTTCTATTTCTTATTTCTAAATATATAGCTTTTTATTTATTTGATATAAATTCAAATTTATCTTCATAGACCTAATTTTAATGTCAGAGGAATCAGAGGAAGAGGAAGCGGTCAGGAAATACAGTCTAATGATTGGGTAACAGGGCAACAGGTAATAGGTAATGAGTTTCACTCTGCGTCTCCGGATTGGCTAAACGCGTGTCCAGGGGCGTGGTCTTTGAGCAAGGAGGCGGATAGAATCACTCCGTGCTCGGCGATTGGTTCAAATTGTGGCGTTCTTTGACGTACTCCCCACACCATTGGCTACTCTCGAACGTCACCTTCGTGCCGAGCTTCGGCTCGACCAATGGCAGGGCGCCTCTCACTCAGCTGATTCAGATAGGTAGTGGTGGTTCGTGCGCGGAGGAGTTGCACGCGCCGACTGCAGGCAACTGGAAAAGAGTCGCGTGCTCGTTATATTAAAAGTTGTCACATTGTTTAATTGGCGACGTTTTCACCGCTGCGGTGCCTGACAGTCTCTCACCTGTTGGTCACCTTTCATCCGTTATGGCCACGCGTGTACGACCGGTGAGTTTAAACACGTTTTATGGCGAACATCTTTGAACTTTTCATGATGCTGGTGACGTTTTAGCGCCTGATAATCGCTTTCTGCTTGTCATGCAGAGCAGTAAGAGGTGTGCAGTCATCGGGGGCTCTGGTTTCTTGGGCAGACACTTGGTGGAGAAGCTGCTGGATCGAGGCTACTCTGTCTCTGTGTTCGACATCCGACAGAGCTACGAGCTGCCTGGTGTCACCTTCCACCAGGGAGACCTCTGCGACAAACAGGTGAGACTGTCAGAGACACACAGACAAACACCATAAAAGTCCTGGCAAACAATATAGAGTAAATATAATGATAAATAATATAAATAATAAAATAATGGTAAATAATAAAACAATAACAGTGTGTTTAATCATCATTAATTATTAGAAAAATGTTCAAATAAAGTGTCATTTAAAGGTTTTAGAGACCTACATGGCTTGCAGTCAGATTGCCAAACTAACACTTGAGACATGCCCCAAATATCTCCAGTCTAGACTTCACTAGTGCAAATGTCAGTAGCTGTGATGTTTCCGCCCCAGGCTCTGCTGCCAGCTCTGAAGGATGTGTCCCTGGTGTTTCACTGCGCCTCCCCAGCCCCTGCCAGCGATGACCGCAGGCTGTTTGAGCGGGTCAACATTCAGGGCACGCGCACTGTCATTCAGGCCTGCATGGAGGTCGGAGTACAGGTGAGGCGTTGGGGGAGGCAGAGAAGGGGTGAGACTTTAGTTTGGGGTGCAATTTACTCCCGAAGGATCAAAGATGTCAAGTTTCTGTTTCGTTTTTTTGAAAGAAATTGGTCCTGACAAGCAGTGCCAGCGTGGTGTTTGAAGGGACAGACATTAAGAATGGAAGAGAGGATTTACCGTACGCCAAGAAACCCATCGACTATTACACGGAGACCAAGATTGAGCAAGAAAAGGTAGGAGGGGTTATTACGTTGCTTCAAAACCATTTTTTTGATTTTATTTTTTCATGGCGTTTTCATGTTGCTCTCCACTTTGGTATGCGTTTCCATCATCACGCCAAAGTTTGAGATGAAGGCTCTGAATTGCACATCTCATTTTAAGTGGGTGTGTACTGTAATGAATCAGCGATAGTTCTTTGGGACTTTCTCCCTCCTCATGATGAGATCAATATCAGACTTTGTTTTGTGCAATTCGCTGACATAATCTCATCTTCAGCAGGAGTGGGTGCATCTTTCATGCTCTTCCTCTGTTATTTGCATGTCATCTTCCTCCTACAAGAGAGAGAAGAGAGATTAGAGTGCTCTTGTGCATCATCCTCTGGTCTGCAGTATGCCCTGTACACATTTTTCTGCCGCCTTTGTGTGCCTTTAGTTGGTCCTCGAGGCTTGTGACAAGGAGAAGGGTTTCCTCACAGTTGCCATCCGGCCTCACGGCATCTTTGGCCCTCGGGATCCTCAGCTGGTTCCTATCCTAGTGGACACGGCTCGCAGGGGCAAGATGAAGTTCATCATTGGGTGAGTTGCAGGGGTTTGACGATGGATTCTGTTAGTTGATGCCGGTTTACTAATAGCAATAGAATAAATAACCCTTGTTTTCGCAGTAATCATTAGCTAATTACCTATTGATGCATAGACAGAGAAAGATGTAATACTCACTCTACTGTACTGTTATCACCCATCTGTGACGGCAACAGACGTACAGACATACCAAAATTTCAGAGCTAATTCTTCTAACCTTTCTAGTCTTACTGTCGCTGACTTGTTAGACCTGATTACACTTATTAAATCATTATTTCCAATCATTTCCAAATATTCAGAAATGTTATCATGTCTACCACCTACTTATACATTCATTTTGTGGAGAGCTCAGCTCATAGACAGTAGTGGGAGTGTGCTGAAATGATAAAATGATTTGAATTCATGTTTTTTGTTACATGTTTATATGTAACGCTCTGTCTTTGCTTTCTTCAGTGATGGGACCAATCTGGTGGATTTCACTTTTGTGGAGAATGTAGTTCATGGCCACATCCTGGCTGCTGAACGCCTGAGGTCAGACTCCCCCTCATGTGGAAAAGTGAGTGAGAACGCAGACCCAACCGGCTGTCTATTTATTTATTTATTTATTTATTTATTAGCAGCTACACAGAATCTTTTTAGACTCATTTATATTCATGTTTATTTTTGTGATTTCTTTGAAAACTGAATTTCAAACGAATACATCTTGAGTTTTGTATCACCTGCTTCACTTTCAGCCATACCACATCACCAACGACGAGCCAATTCGTTTCTGGGACTTCATGTCTGAGGTGTTGGTGGGTCTCGGATACGCTGCTCCTCGCTACCACCTCCCCTACGCTCTTGTGTACACACTCGCTCTGCTCCTCTGGCTGCTGGCCCTGATCCTGCGCCCTCTAATGTCCTTTAAACCCACCTTCACACCAATGAGAGTGGCCCTGGCTGGAACCCACCACTACTACAGCTGTGACCGTGCCAAGCAGGACCTAGGCTACAAACCTGTAGTCAGTCTGAAGGAGGGGATAGCGCGCACAGTGCAGAGCTACCCTCATCTCAAAAAGGGGGCTTGATGGTCAGATGGAGGTGGATACTGGTGAGACCTGTATGGTGATCAGGTCACGCTGAATGGATGATTTAAAATGAACAGACCGTTTGTTTATCCAAACCCTACAGTGTGTAGCATTTGTGTGCCTTTTTCTACTTCATCAGCAGATGGCAGCAGATGGTCATGGATTCAGGACCTCAGTCACATACCTCAGTCTGATATTTCGAAGCCACTTAAAGCACTTACTGCATGCTATGACAGACTTCCACTGTGAAAACTGCAAAGATGGAGAAATATTCTTGTTTAATATTCATGCGTTTTGACACGTGTGCTGTACACACATTGAGATGCTGCTGTCACAATACATTCCACTAAATGAACCGAACTTGCATAAAGATGATTGTTTAAAACAATGACTGGCCTTACATTATATGACCAAACGTATGAAGACGGGGCTGTGTACTTAGTTTTGGAAGAAGTCCTTTGATGCTCCAGCGATACTTTAGACAATAGTGTGCCTCTAACTTGTGTCCACAAGTTTGGTTAGGCCCTTTGTGTTTCAACAGAATAATACATCTGCGTCCAGCACTAAACACAGAAAGAAAGGATTTTCTGGGTGTTCTGTTGAGGACTGGCATGTCCCTGAGCTCAACACCTTCTATCATCTATCAACACATCTTTACGTAACCATCTGTACAGTGCAAACGTTGCTGTAATTCTCCCTCCTGTCCAGACTGACCACGACACACAAACAATTATTAATAAATGGTAAACTGATTCATTCAGTTCATTAAACTTAATAGATATTTTACGTAAAATTATATTTACTTATGAGTGATGCTATAGTGTCAACAATTCCCATAAAAAGACCAAATCCAGCAATTTGTTTATTTGTTTATTTGTTTATACCTCCACATTAAAAAAGTAAATCTTTGCAGATCACATATATTTGTGTGGACATCTCCATATAGGCTGTTACCAAGGACGCAGAGCTTTAGGGTTACGGATGATTTCAGTGAGCTTCAGTCAGCTGGTGGGTTAGACGCTGTCAGAGGACAAAGGAGGAGCATCTTCAGTGATGTTCACTCACAGAAGCAAAGGTGCTGCAGGAACGCCAAAACTCATAGAAACTCCCTTAGATCCCAGGCGCTTACAGCCTGGCTGTAATCCTTAGTAGTCTTACTCACCCTTGCATCCATCCAGTTCAAGCGGTCCCTGGCTACTCTGTGTCACCTGAAGGTGGAAACAGTACGAGCCTGAGGTACTGCTCCATGGCTTCTGCGACCTTCATGACAGCTATGCAACATGTTTATAGAAAAGATAAAGGGGACAATGCTGCAAATCCTCCAGAAATGTAACTTTAATAGTGGACAAATACATGAAAATAAGAAAAATTGGAATGCTTTTTCTGGAACATTTTGTTTTCATTTACATAATGTGTGCGTTTATATGCTCTCATATGTCTTTGATCATTTGTTATGTTCGGGTAAGTTCAAATTTTTTGCTTTTTTTATTTTTGTTATTGGCTCTCACTCACAGTTCACTTCTTCATGTGTGGACAACGACATATTAGAGTGATACATCACCTGAACTTACTTGATACATTTAGACCAAATACAAATATCTCATTCTGCTTATGACCCTGATATGACATCTTAATCATTTGTGTCAAATCAATATTGATTTCTTGTCATTTCTTTCCAGTCATTTAAATAAAGATGATTAAAATCAACTTTTTTTTTTTTTTTTTTGCTTTTATTTGTTTTTCCTGCCAAGTTTAATTTTGTACTAAAATGATCCTTGAAAAGAGCACTGATAGGATTTCACGCCTGCCAGACAGGGAGGAAAAAAAACAGGAAGAAGAAATGTTGGCACTTTGCCTCAGAGTTGGTGTGCATCCACACTCGGGGATTTTATAATTCATTTTCTCACTGCAGTGGAAACTTTCTGATTCTGAAATTGTGCCACCAAGATTTTGATCCTGGACTACAGTACAGTAACAGCCCTGCACTAGGACTTCCACTGTGGGTATTTGTTAGGTTAGTAACTGTGCTGGGATTTTGGGGGATATACAACTACACGTGGAATGCCGCTATACATGGTACAATATGTGCAGTGTGCATCCTGTATGTGTTTGTCTGGTTACTGTACACATGTTGTATGTCAGTGTGTGCTGCTCTCATCTCATCATATAATATGAATGTGTTTCTACCATTCACCATTGTGTTATTTATTTATTTACTCTAATATGTGGGCTTTATGGTCTCGGCCACCTGTGTTCTACTCTTTTCTGCTCACAATAAATGATTTAGGGCCACCTACTGGTAAACTAATACAAGTGTCAGACTTTGGATGGATAGTAGTAGTTTGGTAACGTTACTGACCACTCACTGCCCTCAATCAGTTCCTTAGCTGCACTAAAGATTGGTGCAGTTTGTTCGTACACTGATGTTATTACTTAATAAGTAATGTGTTCAATAAAACCAAAATAATACACTCTGAATATACTCTTGATTTTTTTGTGTCTTGTCTTGACATGTCTTGATCCTTTCAATTCACTTTTAGTATTAAATAATAGTATTGTATTATAAACAGTACATCCTAAATCAATCATTTAATAACTTGAATTGTGATCTCAGTACAGTTATATTAGGAGCAGTAAAAGATGATTAATTGTATGATGTGTGTAATTAAAAGAGAAAAGAAAGGCAGTTGATGAACATAATAATCGGGACTAAGAGAATATTGGAGGAAATATTGTGACAGATATGCTCCATCCATTATCTGTAACTGCTTATCCTCATCAGTGTCACAGGGGAGCCTATCCCAGCTGACTTTGAGCAAGAGGCAGGGTACACCCTGGACAAGTTGCAATCGAGACAAACAACCAGTCACACTCACAATCACACCTATGGCCAGTTTAGAGTCGACCTGTTAAGTCTTCTCTTTGGACCGTACCTGGAGAGATCCCGCGCAGACACGGGGAGAGCATGCAAACTCTACACAGCCAGGATTCAAACCAAGGACCTTCTTATTGTGAGGCGGCAGAGCTAACCACTTCACCACCGTACTGTATATTTTACACTGCAGTTGCATTAAGAAAGGATCTCTTTATGAATGATTACACTTTAAGACTCCTCGAGATGCCCAATAATGACATATGGGATGTGTCTACATACTTTTGGCCATATAATGTATTTCCATATATACACAGTTTACACACATTCATCACCGGTGAATGATCAGAGGACTTAGAATCAAGTAGTGTACTGAAGTTCACAGCATGCAGAATATTTAAGTGTGTTTATCAACCTGTCACACAATTTCTATCATCCCCGTGATACCGGAGTAGCTCTGGTATTAGACAGCGTTCCTCTGAGTCAGACACTCTGCTCGAATACTATTCAAGAACTGTCATCGAGTACAATAATGGGATGGGCAACGAAAATGCATCATAAGCTAGAATCCTTCTATTTATAGTTTGTTTTTGATGATGACAAAGTTATGAAAATGCTGAACTTTCAGACACTCAAACCTCGTTTTCACAGCATTCATGTTAAATATCTGCTTCAGAGATTTTTCCCTTCACGGGGAAGAGCATTTTTGTCATTCCGTGTCTTGGTGTGGTGATCAGAAGGTGGGGGTTAAGTTCAGATACTTTGCATTCTCGTTTTAATTCTGCACCAGCAGCACCCTAATGATTCACTGCTAGTCAGCGTCACAGGGCAAGGCCGTCCAACTGGTTTCTCGTGCGAGGGAAAGAGGGAGAGGGATCAAGGTAGATAATAGACGTGAGCGTTTACACTTGCCAGTGTGCTCACCAGAGTGAAACTTTGACTCTCAGACTTGCTAATTTACTCTTCCACCCTCTCTCTCTCTAACATTGCGAAATCCTTTCACACCCTTTTGAGATTTGAAAAGGCTTTGTCAATGTATGCACAGCATGTGTGAGATTGCTTTTTGTATAGAAACAGTGGTCGGCTGAGCTCCATGTTGTGCCTTCAAAGAGTGCACACTGTGGCCATTTGCTCAGGCGGTGCTCATTGTTGCAATTTGTCGAAGAAATTGTCGGGACAAATGCTAGAGCACAGACTTCTCGTTTTTCTCGTCTTTCACTTATACAAACACGGACAAAGTGAATCACACTGAGCAGAGACCTTGTTTATAACAGGCTTTCACCTGCCTCTCTATTAAAATGTCTACTACAAAAGGTTAAGCAAAGACATGGCTGACTTTTATCAGATTATGTAACAAATTAGATGTTCAAAGTTTCATTTGTGTGAAAACATTCTTAAACCTTTCGCTTCAAATATGAGATTAGAATTTAATATATTCAGCTTTTCATGCCAGGATTGGCTTTTATATTCTCTCTGTTGATGTGCGGACCGCTGTCTCTGTTTGTTATCTCACATCGGTTGTGTTGTGTTGTTCTTGATCTTGTTTTAATGATGTCTGTGCTTCCTGGGTTTTCCTACCCAGTGAGCATGAGAGCAGCGTTCCCACGGGAGACGTTGCCATGAGGCGCTTGGTTTCTGTGTGCCATGCTGTGCACCTTGTCATCACCCTCTTCCCTTCGCCTCGCTCTCTCTTGGAATTGATTGTCAGCCACCTGTGCGACAGGTATGTGCTTGCTCGCCTCCCGTGAACAAAGCACAGATGTAGTAAACAAAAATGAGTTCTTAGCAACCTCTATTACGCACACACGCACACGCATGCACGCACACACACATATGGAAAGACAAACACCTATTGCTCCACCCCATATCTACCTCCCATGACTGGCTCGGCTTGTTAGTGCTCACGCCCGTACCTGTTCTCTAGCACAGGGACTGGGACACCTGTCAGACAGAGAAACACTTCCCCTCTGCTCACACCAGCCACGCTCAGAGGAACACACCGATACAGACTCGACTGGGCTGGGTGGACGTTGCTCTGCTGGATATAAAGTCAAAGCAGGTAGGTGCTCTGGCTGGCAGGTGTGTTATTTACAACACCATTTATCAGATTATCTGGATAGATTCTGTATTTACAGCCGAGCAGCTGTGAGAACAGACACTGTAAAAGTAATTAATCATGCTACATAAACTGTTAAAAGTATTACATGGTGATTGTCAGTGTTTGCCCTCATTTATCTGGGTGTTTCCCTGTCACGATTGCTTGTCAGTAGAAGTTGCATATCCTGCTCCACGCTCGCTCAAACGCCGCTGCTCTTCATCAATCATTTATCCCCGCGCTGACTGATGTGTTAAACCTAAGATAAATATGCTTTCTGAGCCCTCGGAGTATTTGTTCTGTCACCAATCTAGCAGACAATATCCTCAAGAGATATTGTGGCAACATGCTATAAGTGGATTCACAGTCTCAGGAGTTCTTCAAGTTATATTTGCATTCTGAATGTGGCAGGACTCCACAATTTTGCATAAGCTGTAGTCTGCTCCTGCTTTCAGATAAGGAAACACCCGTCAGTGTTTCAATAGTATTCTCCCTGTTCAGTTTCCCTGGAAAGTCAGCTTTCCTCTGAACAGTTTATTTGCGGCTAAATGAGAAAGGAAGGGTCAACTCATTTGGGCGCGTGTGAACGGAAGAGCAAATCATCCTGTGCCGGGATCATACATCTGTATGTGTGTGTGTGTGTGTGTGTCCATTCATATTTATGCAACAACAGATTTTTTTTTTTGGAAAGTGGTAGGACAGGATCATCTGCATGTCTAAAGGATGAGGCCGAGGAATTTTTCAGAGCACATGTTCCTTATTGGGAGGGAACGTCCGTTTTTGAAACTGACTGAAACTGTCGTTGCTGCAAATCACATGATCTCTGTCTGATTTTTTTTATTTCAGGTGCCCTGTGACGAAAACACAACAAAGATCAGAGAGAGAGAAACCTCCAGAATAAACATGTCAAAAGGTAAGCAGGCTGACTGATCTGATCTGAATGTGCGATGACGTGTTTCCTCTAATAAGGGCAGAGGGTGTGTTTCTGAGTCAGGCCCGGTGACTCTGTCAATTTGAATCTTCTGTCATTGTCCCGATTTCCTGCGAAACACGAGCGATTGATTACGTGTGTTCTGTGTCAGCTCAATGCCATTAAGCAGATGCTGATTAAGATGTCATTGTGATGCAGCCTACAGTGTGTATAACATCTCAGATGGTGTGACATGCACATGTTTGTGTCTCAGAGGGGGAAAAAGCAGCTGTGTTCCGTACCACAAAAGTGCGGAACAAGCTGAAGGACGACGGCAGCTGGTTGCAGCGGCGCACTGAACCTCAGGCTGAAACCGAGAAAGAGAAACCATGGTAAGCCGCTTGTTTGAACGGGGTCCTGTCCGAATGATGCACCGCGTGCTCGCTTGAATAGACAGAAACAAAGTTCCTGTCCTGTGCGTCCTTGCAGGTTAGCAGAAGTAAGGGCAAGTCGTTTGAACGGAGCTGCTGTTGACACCAGTCCAGTGACGTCTCCAACAAAACCCACCCCGTCACCCACCCAGTCGGGCACTGAAAGGTAAACACAGGTTTTTAATGTCACTGGGTTTTCTACCGATCACTTGTACATCTCAAATAAACCACGACTGTGTCTCTGTTTTGAATTTAGAGCACCAGCATCAGGATACCTGATCAGGTAAGACCAGCACTTGCACATTCAGAGATCCAGTTTGAGAAATGAAAATCAGACGTACTGTAGCTACATTGTGGAAAAAAGTGTTTACATATGTTTGTTTTTTTCCTTTTAGAGGTGTTTTCACTAAACTAGACAAGCCTGCTTCGTCCCCGACATCCAACGGCTTTGCGTGAGTGCTCTTTTTAGTTAAATAAACTCAGCTTATCTCCAGGTGAAGTTCAACTGGGGACGTAACAGTCTGATGTTAACGCCATCTGCATTTTTACAGCGGAACGACGCAGTTCACCAAAAAACCCTCTGAGACCTACAAGAAAATGTAAGCCAACACAATCGCCGTCAAATTCCAGGCTGACCCCTGGACGCTGAGCTGGGTGAGAAGGTATTTTCACATGCTGCATGTCTGTGTTTTCCCTCCTTAGAGCGTCCCACACTTTGAGGTCCACGGAGAGCCAGGACGACCAGCTCAGCAAGGAAGAGCAGGAGAAACGGTGAGAGTCTCCACGTGCAGAGGAACACCGTCCGGTTTGGACTAACGTGCCCAGAAAAGAGATTTTTACATTAGCATTACTGTGATTTATGTTCACAGGACGGAGGCAGCTAGCAGTGTTCTGAAGAAATCTGCAGTCAGGCAACGGTCTTATGTGCTTTCTGCTGCTAAGAAATATGAGTACGTATGTCTTATGTTGATCTGAACACTCAACCTTTCTGGAAGCATGAAAAACTACACATTAGGAAGATCACTCGTCTTTTCAACGTTTATAGAGGTATTTATGAAGCTGTGTGTTGAAAACAGGTCTAAAGAAGAGGCGCCTGACACCTCATTGGTCAACAGCAGTGTATCATTTGTGGCTAAAAGGTAAAAGCTCTCCTCTAATATCTCTGGAAGAAAAAAAAAACACCCTGCAATTTCAAGTATATGATTACGCATGACTGTCTGTCTGCTGCATTCATGTGTGCACGTGTGCTTGGCAACAAACGTGCAGGGTGGAGATTATTGATGATGATGAGAGCGCCGCGACTCCAGCGCCTGCCAGCTCTCCGCCCCCCTCCACTGTTGTCCCTGTCACATCTGCTGCCTCTGCGCCTCAACCCAAACCGCGGAAAACGTGAGCCCCGTGCCATGTTTCTAATTCCAGAGCAACAAGTGACGCCCGCGATTTCCGTTTCATTCCTTATCTGTGTGGTTTACAGAGTCGACATCACCTCTAAGACAGCTGTCGACGCCGCTGTTAATGAGCCAGTGGCACCGAAGGAGACCGAGGCCGCCCCGGAGCCTGTCAGAGAAGATCCCCCTCCGGTGTCTGTTACAGAAAAAGACCCATTTGAACACATGACACCAGGGTGCACCAAGGTGGCCACTCCACTCCCTGTACTCCTCCCTGAGTACGTACAAGCGGTCTCGACAGAGCCAGAACCTGAAGAATCAGACGTTTCTGGGCAAGCTGACACACCTCTGATTGAACTCGCCCCAGCATTGCCAACCCCAATGTCACCTACTCCAGCATCTCCTGCCCCGGAATCACCTGGCCCAGTGTCTCTTACCCCATTATCCCCTACCCCTGTGTCACCTGTCCTTGTGCCTGCCGTAAGAGAGATCACAGTGATGACTGAACCAGAACCAGAGCCACAACCACAACCAGAACCAGAACCAGAACCAGAACCAGAGCTACAACCAGAGCCACAACCAGAGCCAGAGCCAGAGCCAGAGCCAGAGCCAGAACAAGACCCAGAACCATCTCCAAAGCCAAGGTAAGATTTACTTTTTATTTTTGTATTGTTATTACATGATACTTCATTTCAGTGGAAAATAGTGTCTTTTTTTCTTCACTACATTTATTTCACAGCCTTAATTACTGATAATTTAATATCAATCTAAGTATAAAACCTATATTTTTAAATACAGGACTTTTACTAAGAGTAATAGATTACTCTTATGCTCAGCTATTATTACTTTTGTCTCAATAAAGGACCTGAATACTTCCAATAAGCCTGAATCAAAGCTTCAGATGTGCTTTCAGGTGTTTTTTCTGTGTGCGTATGTCGACAGTGTGTTTGCTCTCATTCTTTTCTCATGTGTGATTGAAAGCTCCTCTGGAATGCCACGTGTTTGTTCTCCATCTATTTTCACAGCTCCAGTGTTGACACGCTCGCCGCCTTGTCCGACACTCTCATTTCTTTCGACACGAGTACAGCCGGGTACTGAGAAAAAGACAAATATAAAAGCAGCAGAAAACAATATATTATATACAAAAATCCAATTAATGCCTCCAGCCTCGGTAAGGCATCTTTCTCATAATAAGAGCTTATTTCCTTCCCAGTGTTGCAGATGATGAGCCAGTGCTGGCAGAGGAAGAAGGAAGCTCAGCGGACAGTCACCCCACAGAGAACGGGTATGAAAGCAACAACTTCCTCATTCATGTCATAGCTGAGTTGGCAGGAGAACAGATAATGGCTAACTGCCACTGTGTTCACTTCAGAGTAATCACAAAATAACCCACATCTCAATTCCAGGTGCCTAAAACTTCCTCACACAAGAGGCCGTCCCAAATTAGATTTGATTAAATGTGGTAAAGTGTAATACAGAGATGAGGGTGTCCTTGCCAAAGCAGGTGCACTGATATCTCCCCGTCTCTTGCTATCTGCAGTGTTGAACAGGAGCCAACTCCAGAGCTCAGCAACTGTGTACCGATGACAGACGATCTCCTGGCTCTCTGTGATGGGTTTGTTAAAAATACATTCTTACCCCGTTTGTGCAATTAAGCAGTCCTCGCGTTAGAAATCCTCCAGATATTACCCCAGAAGGTGGCACTGTTGGACTAACAATAATTTCCCCTTGTCCTCTACCTCACATGGCCTGTTCTTGCTCTGAAATCTCCTCTGAATCCTAAACCCCCCCCCCCCCTTTGTTCATCACCTTCTCCAATTCCTCTTCCGTTTCCGCAGTTCAGAGCCGGCAGCAGAACCGGTTCCTCCCAGCCCAGGACGCTGGAGCCAGGATTTGCTTAGCGGACTAGACAGGTATAGGAAGTGTTCTTTCCCGCCCAAGCTTCAAATGCAGACTTGTGTGAATAATGAGCTTTATATCAGTAGAAAATCAATGGCTTCCTTGTCAAGGAGGAGGCATTACCTTAACCTACCTTGCCAGAGCTGGATAAACAGTCTCAAACTCTGCTCAGACTCTGTTTGCTTTTTTGTGTTTGATGTCTGTAGTGAGCCAAACCCAGCAAAGACCAGTAACACCCTGGATCTCCTGGCTAATGATGTCATTGTATTCAACACAGAGGCACGCAGGTGAGACAGAGAGAGAGACAATGTGACGCCCTCTGCTCCCCCCCATACCTCCCTTCCTCCTGTACCATTAATTCTTATCACTACAGATGAAGAGGCCAAGCATCCCAGCTCCCCGAGGTGTAAGATTTTTAAAAGATCCCCATCCGCCTCGAGTTTGATCCATAAATCAGGGCTCCTCTACTTCCGGCATTCTATTTTAACCCCCCGCTTCGTGTCAGATAAAACCAAAGTCGCAGATTCCTGAAGCGACTGAGTAATACTTTGAAACAGAAAAGCCACATCTTATCTGCAGAGCGACTGGAAATAGAAGAGAATGTTCTGTGCTGATTAGTATTGCGGCTTTGTTTTGTCTCCGTCAGCCTCAGCACGCAGCCAGAGGAGGAGAAACAGACAGATGAGACAGTCAAAGAAACACAAAGGTAAAGGGAGATGACAGGCTGCTCTTAAACAATTATCTATCTATGCAGAGCTGTTCCTGCTAAGAAATGCATTCTATTCAGATATGCCTTGTAATGATTCATACTAACTCCTGCCTGCAACTACGCTGTGTCTCTCTGCCCGCCAGCCCCACGGAGACAGTCACTATAACCACCAAAACTGTGATCATTACTGACACAAGGTATGAGAAGACACACACTCGCACACAAGCAAAAGTCGTCTCTGTTCTATATTCAGATGGTTTTCATGCTTGTTAAATTGTTCAGTGAGTTTCAAGCTTCTCTAAAGGCCTGCTACTGTAAATAGTGTATGAGAAGAAGCACAATAACCCTTACTTGGCCTCTTTTCTCTTTCCATCGTGCCGTTCATCCGTGCCACCCTCATTTTCCTGTCTCGCCTCCACGCAGCGAGGAAGACAATGCAGATCCCTGGAGCTCACGTGTGACAGCCGCAGTCACTGAGTCGAGGTAGTTTATTTACATCTCAGTGTTTCAAGACGTCTGTGTTAAAGTGACTGTAATATGTATGTAAATGTGTTTCAAAAATAGTTTACTCCGCTGACGCCGAGTGAACAGAGATCTCATGGGACGGGGTTGTAAGATAGATTCCCATTCCAATTAAAGAGGCAAATTAGGTTTAACGCGGTTCATGAAATGAATTGTTGAGGAAAGATTCTCTTGTTGTTGAAATATCTGAAAACTGCTTTGATCCTATTAAAGATCTGTTTAGGTTTAGTAATTGCTATAGACTCGAATTCAGGGTTCATTTTAGGTAAAGAAAAGCTGAAAAACACTGATTTCAGGAGCGGAATAGTCTCCCTGTTCGTCAAAGACATCCAGATTTTGATTTTTGATTGAGTTTGGCCCCTGGTTCCTCTGTGTTTCTGTTTACCATTCAAACTGCATTAAATCTTTCCATTATGAGTCAATGTGATCAGAATTCCTCCGACACAAGATGGGCCATGCTGACAATTGAGAGTGAAATCAGTGTGAAATTGTTTTTCAGCTCGGCTGATCCGTTTGATCCATATCCGATAGGGACCACATCCCCTAACAGGTAATCATATTGGTTTGGAGCTGTGACTGTTTTCCAGCCAGCCAGATAGCATCTCGGCATGCATAATGCAGCAGTTTCTGATTATGAGCCACTTTTCTCTATTGCAGCTCCTCTGACCTGCTCCAGCCCCTCTCAGATATTTCCCTCAACAGGTACGGGAACGATAATGCAAATCTCCCCTTCTTCATATATTGTACTCTCGTATTGCTACATATGATCATACATACACAATCGACTATGTTAATAACCACCATCATAATCAGAAGCCAATAAAGCAGATGCACTGAGCACTGTGGATACATGTTAATGATACAATGACGTTGATTTAATTAGCTTCTTTTTTTCATTTCTTCAGGGTGTCGACTACTTCCACAGAGATCAAAGATCCAAGTCCAGAAACTAAGTAAGTTGCACTCATCCATCACCTGTGATCAAGTGAAGCTGGGAAACAACAATTTTAATTGTCGTTTGATTTGTTAATCGTCTTGTTTAGCCTATAAAATGTGCCAGGATGACTTAATGACTTGAATTATGATGATATTAAGCAGAGAAAGCATTAAAATAAGCAGGAGCCAAGAGTTATTATTCATCAGGTACCAAAACTGACGCAGATCTGTAGATCGATTAATCAACCAAACTCACTAAAATTAAACAAAGTAGACGTTTCTTTAGATTGGTGTGACGTTGCCATGTTCCTTGGGTGTCTCTGTAGTTTTTTAAAGTATGTTTTGTAGGCATATATATTGGCTTTATTAGAGAACTTACAGAGAGAGAGAGCGGTGTGCAACAACGTAGCCTTAAACTGAAGACACTGTGGTTTATAGTCAGCGCTTTAAGCCACCAGGTTACTTGTTTTGCTTAAATTCTAATTATTTTTTAATTGTTTTTGTGTGCGCGTCTGTTTGACAGTATGAGCAGTAATGCGCTGGAATCACTCGCAGACAACGTCATCCCTATCAACACTGACAGCACAAGGTATTAAACCGAGGCCTGAGTGAAACGTGGAGAGGAAAGGAAGACTGTGGCCGCGCAGAAATGATTCTCTCGTTACCTTTGTCTGATATGCCTGATCTGTCCTAACTTCTACATCGTCTCGCCCTCTCAAAGTCTCATCACTCGGCGGTCATGGGCTACTACATGGGATACCAGCACACCTGAGCAGACTACCACAGTGGAGGAGAGGTGATAACACACATTGATTTACTCTTCCCCTTCCAGACGCAGTCCACTATGTTTCATTCATCTACATGAACGCACCCATCCATGTCCATTACGTGCTAAAAGCCTTTCAATGTATGTCCCCTTTCAGCCAGGACGATGAACCGGGCCAAGTCGCAGATGAAACGACGCTGATCATGTTTGAGAGAAAGTAAGTCATCTTTTTATTTAGACCTCCGTGTGCATATCTGCTCCTTTTATTCCCATAACCTCCTCCCCTTTCACTACGCTGAAGTAACAAGGCTTTTGCAGCATCTAGTCACTGAGCCAGAAAACATTGTGCACTGGTGCTGATAAAAATAGGTCAGATATGTATTTGTTACAACCATTCCTCACAACTGCAGATCCCCTTCCAGCCTTTTTTTTATTATTATTCTTTTGTACAGCGTGTGAATTTGTCATCCACTCATGCTACGATGTCTTTGTTTGTGCTCAAGGTCCACTGAGAATGACTCCCCATGGGACAGGTGGACATCACCCACTGTCTATACTGTCACTACCACTACAGGGGAGGAAGAGGAGGAGGAGGAGGAGGTGGCGGAGGAGGAAAGGTATCTCCACTGTGGCTGGAAAATCCATATTAAACCACGTTTTGCCCCCGCAATTTTAGCAGGATGCGATTATACCGCCTTAAAATTCACTGCATGTCAACCATTTAATTGAAAGCGAGCTAAATACAAGCTGAAACTTTTTTGTGGCTCAGTCTCAGAATAATCAACTTCTCCTCACCTTGTTACTTTTGCTTTAATGCCGTCACTTCTCCGCCTGTACTGCCAGACTCCTTATAATGCAGGAGTGTCCTCTGTTTTGTAGCCCCGAGGATACACAGACGGTCACCACCATCACCACTATCAGGTTGGGAAAGACATTTCTTGAAACTCATGTCTCATGATAAAATAAATAAAAACGGAGGAGATTAGAAGGAATTGAGAGTGTGAGAGGCATGTAGGTGATGTTTACAATTACAATGCATGGGGAGGGAGGACTGAGAATGAGGCAGTGCTGCAGCACAATAGAAAATAGACCACACCTGGTCAATAAACCTCCGACCCCTCCGGAGCTGTGAGTCAGAACAATCAGCTTCATACACTTATAAAAACCGCAGAATTCTTGTTCACTGGATAACATCCAGGATATTGACTGCTCCAGCCCACGGTAAAAGTCTAATACAGCTTTCTTTACTTTCCAGGGAGATACACAGTGAGCCAGAGTCTGCTATGGATCGGTAAGTTTATGATCTTGTTAACGTCAGACAGCATAATGCAAGAATACTTTCTCCAGAGTGTTATTTTCTACTGTTTGGTCTGTTGATTTTCGGTTTTCGCGAAGACATTCTCCTTTAGCTGGAGCTTTGTTTTTGCCTTTTAAGAACGTGGAAACAGCGTGGTGCTGCGTGGAAAATAAATGCACCTGATGTTTTATGAGTGGAATAAACATTTCATTTAATGAAAAGGTCTTTAAAATCAAACACGCATCATTTAATATTTAGGTCATTGAGCTTATTTTACACGTTCGCCTACCAGATCTGCTTTTGTCTCTGTGTTTGCAACACAGCCGTCTCACTTAAGGGGCAACAGATTTAGGCCAAAACCTGTGGGAAAGCAGCTGTATCCCGCTTAATACTGCAGTCTTGATCTAAAGTTACCCGCAACTCCTGTATGATGCAGAAAGTCTCCTGAGTCAACTCTTTTACTGAAGTTAAATGACGAGATCCCCCTCTCCCATTGTCTTTCAATTTGCCCTCATTTCCTTCACTCTAATTATCAGTCTCCAGATGTCAGATTAATGATGTGTATTAGAGATGTCCTTTTGTCAAATCACAGCCCGTTAAACAGCATGCCATTAACAACTGATGGCAGAAAATGATTATCTCCTGAGTTACATTTGACAGATGCAGAGCCCCTCTGTATAACCCGTCGTACCACTGCCGTCAGTGAGGCTAACACTGCCGCTCTCTGTCTGCAGTTATGAACACAGGACCGTGATAGAAGAAGACCAGCGTGTCCAAACACCAGAACCAGAGGCCAAAAAGTGAGTGATTTTCTTTTTAAACGTCTCAATTAAAAATGACAGCGGATATTTTAATGATGGATATCAACTCGCTCTCAATTCATCTGCCTCTGCTCAAGGGGGTTTGTGTATGTGAAGGAGTATGTCAATGCAACTGAGACGTCCTTGCATAATGCCAGAGATGCAATCGATGGGTAGGACCAGCACGTTATTTACACAATCGAATAACAATGCTGATAAAAAAACCTTCGGACACCGTTCTTACAGTGACTTTTTTTTTTTTCCTTGTAGTGATTCAGATTATTTTACATCGAGCTCCACCAGTCACTCTTACAGCAGCCCCTCCAGGTAAGCACAAGCAAATCTGCATGAAACAAACTATAAACCTGGGCCCTTTCTCTCCTCACAATTCAGCTGCTTTCACCAATGACGCGTTCACGGACATTCTTTAAACCGCATCATAGATTACATTTCAAGTGCTATCAGTGCGTACACTTCAACCAACACTTCAAACCCTTTTACAGTAGGTCTCAGCAAAAGAAAAAAAATCTACATTTCACTACTTTTAGTGCTTATAGTTCAGCTCATCTTCATTTTGGGCAATTGAACTGAATTTCTTTCAGCGTTTTCACTTCAACTGACGCTTACTTACTCACTTAAATGAAAATTTCAACTCCTTTCAGCACTTTAACTTCGCTCAGCGCCACACTTAAATTTACACTCCAACGAAAACGTCAGTCTCTTTCTGCGCTGCCGCCACTTACTGTCCATACATTTGGAATAATGTATTTTTTACCTCGTCTCATGAAATGATTGTGACAGTGTAATTTATTCTCAATAGATAAAATATATCTTCTCAAAACTTAACTGATCAATCTCTTACAAACAGTGAAAAGTAATCCATAATTAACCTGGTGTGTATAAATAGGAATAAAAAGAGGAATGTGTCTGAAAACAAAATGATTTATAACTTTATGGGCAACAGTGTATTTCAAATGTCTCTACTGCAAATGTTTAGCAGCTCACCCCTGTACATTTTCTTCAGTTTCTATAGTTAGGCGCTCTTACAACAGCCCCCTCCTCTTACTCCTGGTAACAACACAATCCCCCAAACCTGTTTCAAACAGGCTATAAGCCCTTTCTCCTTCTCCAACCTTCTTATCTCCGGTTCTGACGAAACTAGATATGTGTGAGCAGTAGTCAGAAATTCCACCAACCCTGCTAATTAGAAGGCTAAGCGAGGACATCAAAGGATTATTTACACTTATTGAGTTCCATCTTACAGGACAGAGAGGTCACGGGTTGTTTTGCAGGACAGAGCTGCAGTAGCGTGGGAGTCGCTGCGTCAGAAGCCAACTTGATCTCTATAAACAGATATCTGCCTACATTAGCTGATGGTGTCTGAGATCAGTGGCCAAAACTAACTTGTCTCACCCGCCGTGTCTCCCCAGTGGCTCACTGTCATCCGCCTGCACGTACTGCGGAGAGCCGGTGGGCAACGACGCCAGGATCTCCATCGAGCACCTCAATATCAACTGCCACCCTGCCTGCTTCAAGGTAATTCATCTGTCTGCTCAGATACAGCTCTGCTGAAGATACAATTTGGCATTTATTAGACCATAAATTGTTGGATATATCCCCACGTCCTTGGAGGGACTGACCAGGAGAAAATGAGCTCTTGTTCCCCTTAAAAATGGTTTGGCATTTTATTAAATATGTTTATTTGTTTTTGTTGCCAAGAGTTAGATGAGAGGATCGATATCGCTCTCATGTCTGTATAGTAAATATGACGTTACAGCCAGCAGCAGCTGCTTACAACTGAGGTCAGCATAAACACTGGAGAACAGAGAAAGAGCTGGCCCGGCAGTGCCCATATAAGCTGCCTACCATCAGCTTAAGAAAAAGCTTTGATGCAACATGCAATATCTTGTTTTATCCGCACAATAAAACAAAGAGGAAGAACAACAACTTGCAGTTTTAAAGCGGTTTATGTGCCGGACTATTTCTTGGCTAGAAGTAACCCTTTCACGTCTAAGAAATAAGGACATAACCTGTTTTTTCTGGCACGCGCCACAACACGGGATTTTAACATGTTGTGTTTTTGTACAGCTTAAACAAACAAAATATAACACGGTAATTAGTGAGCTTTAGAGACGCCATCCGACCCGCTTCCTGTCTTTATGCCAAGCTAAGCAGCTGCTGTTGTAGCTTCATACTTGACAAACAGACATAGTGGTATAGATCTTATGTAACTCTTCCCAGTTAGTGCATTTTCCAACATGTCCAACTAGTCCTTTAATATTTAAACACATTGTATCTAGCTGTTACATATTGCCAGACCATTTGCATTACAGGTTTAACCACTTCATTATGTTTTCAAAGCGGCACCAGTTTTTGTATACTGTGTATTCTGGTGCAGTAAATTAGCACGAGATCATTCCAAGGATAAAAACACAGCTCCTCACTGTCTTTGCATCATAATTGCATTTGGTAATAACAATCAATTTTTTTTCAGTGCGGCGTGTGCAGTAAGCCAATGGGAGACCTTCTCGACAGTATGTTCCTACATGGTGGGAAAGTCAACTGCGAGAGCTGCTACTCCAAAGCCTTCGACTGATTATTGAAGCTCTTCAGTCGCCTCTTATCCTCGTCCCCTTCCCCTCATGTTCATTTGCATATAAAGTGAGAAGAAGACGCTTTTTTTTTCCCACAAAGTTTGGACTGTGTTCAGTTTGAACTCAGGAGCGATGTGGTTTAGGGTGATCAAAGAGACGCGTTACTGCACAATATGATTACTTAATGTTGATTCTTACATTAGGTTAAATCTTAAATACGTTATAAAAGCTTGCATTGTTTTGTTTTTTTCTTGGTGGTGAAAGCTGTATCTGCCTCTGTAAACTATGAAGGATATGTCTGTACAGCAACTGTGAACAGACTAATGCTGGCAAGTGGGGTGCGTTATCATTTAGCAACAGTAGTTATGCAAGAAAATGACTTTATTACAAAATGTTCTTTTGCTCTTCCTGATAGAAAACAGTGTGTTCACGTGTATGACGCTTTGTTAAGAAAATAAAATGATTTCTATAATCCTGGTATAAATATGTGATACAAAAGCAGCTGCTAAAAACATAAGACTGTCATGGTGTCTCAGTTACACGTTTTAGAAAAGCATGATGAAAAAAGAAATTATTGCACATACATATGAACTTAGCTTCGTGTAACAGAAAACAGCACGATATTATAAAGTATCCGCCACAGACGTGATTCAGACGAGCTGTTCCTGAGAACTACTTTGCAAACACCGAGCCGAGATCTCCCGCTGGGGAGCTGTGCTTCATTTTACATTTGCCTTTCCCAGCTCCATAGTGAAATAATATTTCCTTGCATAGTCGCTAAAAACACCTGTGTACATGAATGTGACTCTTGCTAATAGCCATTAACTACCTGCTGAGTAACTGTAAAGAAGCTAATGCAGTCCATTGGCTACTGCATTGATGGTCTTCACACACGGTTAGTCAGAGCTCCTATGATAGAAAGGACGAGCCTTTGGCTCTGCCCCAGCCCAATGAACATCTGCCTCCCACGAGAATGTGCCTCCGCATCACAACTGCACCGCATGCAGTTAATGTTAACCATGCAAGGCAGGGAAAGGGCAATGATGGCACCTCAGTTATAGGCTTGAAAATATTAGCATAAAAGGATAAAAGTATCATGTCAGCTGAATACAATATCAAAATCTGTTATAGTATAACTAAACCGCTCGTAAGCATAAAGGAGTTTTGGCTCAGGTGCAAATATATGAGCAATTTCTGCTTCATTCCCTCATTTAAACAGAGGGGATGCATAATAAGGGACACCCCTGTAATTCTGGACGTGCTCCATCTAGTTTGTTTCAAGGCCCGTGTCAGTGTTTTCCTCTGGCTCTGCTCACAGCAATGTTTTGGATGTGTTTCCACAGCAGCGAAGGGTCGGACTCGTTATGTCTTATCAGAGACTCCAGGCCCTCTGCTTGGTCCAGGCTCTGCCAGTAATCCTGGGGCCATATTTGCAACCATCTGCGGACAGATATGCAAACAGATTAGGCTCATTGCAGAGGATATTTTAATTAGACCATTACAATAGACTGATTTGTCTCCCCTCGGGATACTGTTGTTCACATTAAAGGAACAAAAAGTGGATGGGGAATAATCTAAGACTAACTTACCCGTCATCTGCTGGTAAGTCTTGGACGTGTCCGTACCCCGGGCTGGGCAGGGGGCAACCCATGTGGGAGTTGTTGGCCATTTTTGGCTGAGGGGGTTTGTTCTTTTGAGGGGCTTTCCTATACGCTCTTTCTGCTGCCAGCCGTGCATTCTCCTGGTCACACACATAACACTCAAATCCATTCAGGTAGTTGGGTTTACTCATGTCATTAACCCCCCACTCGCGGGCCTCCAGCGCCTCCAGCAAACGAGCGTTGGTGACGCGCCTGGGGTTCTTGAACTCTAAATATTTTGCATATTCATCATCGTTCTCGTCAAGGCGTTTGAGGAATTCACCGAGAGCTCTTGGCGAGGGGAAGTCATTAATTATGATTACAGAGTGGTCATTGGGCATCCAGTCTGCCACCACAGAGGAGCCCCGATAGACAGGAACACAGCCCTGATGGAGAGGCCGCCACAGCTTCTCGGTCATGTAATCCGGACACAGGCCGTTCTCCAGCGCCAGGTGAAACTTGTAGCGTGCGACGAAACTCATAAAGTTGTGTTCCTCGCCGGTAGCGGTGGACGTGTCCTCCAGATGTGCAGGCAAAGGTTTGTTGTTCAAGCATTTCCCGTAAGAGTCCACCTGCAGAAGGGGCAAATAATGTGCGAGATTAATGTGACAGCGGCGCACATTTAATACTCCACATTCATCATAAAACGCTGATCAGACAGCACTAATTTAACTCTGACATGTCATTCCCAGATGGGAGTTCACAAACGTCGCACTGAGGGCTATATCTACAAAGCGTTTACAGATGTGTTACTATAGTTACATGCAATTATTTTGACTTACTAACCTGTGCATGTTTCCATTCAAGGAATAAGTGTTACTTCAGATCTGTTTATGATGTGCCTACTAACATCTCCAATACTGCAGCATATGGATCTTGTCAATAAAAACTAGGCTCTAAACTGAAAAGGGCTCACTCATCCAGCGTGCATCTTTGTAAAAAGCATGCCAGAACATCTCTGTACTGTACCTGAATATACTTCATGAGCTCCTTTACATATCTGTCTCTGTCTGACGGTACATCACAGTGGGACTGCATGTATAGCACAGGAGCCAGACCGTCTCTCCTCAGTCGGTTCTTTTCCTCCAAAGACACGGCCACGGGTGTCAGCAGGTAGTCCAGGGTGGGCAGCCACTGCAGGGTCAGAGGGTAGTCTGACTCCCTGCGAAACGTGGCAGTGTAGTTGAACAGCCTGATTCCCGGCCCGTGAGAGAGAAAGTAATTATTCATGGGTGACTCCTCGTGGAACAGAGCCCAGGTCTGGTGGCGGAGACGCGGGAGTGGGGCCTCATATGCCCTGAAGTCTGTCCCATAAAAGATGATGGATGCTGTCCGTTTGTACAGCTGCACCTTTTCAAGATCAAACACAAGATCACGGGCAGAACAACTTCAGGTTATGATTATCATTAATGTGAGCAATGAGCATGCATCCTCCCGCTGTCCGAGCCAAGGTCAAGAATCTCTAAGTACCTTGCGGTTGCTTGTGACCAGACAGGAGGATGTGGCACAGTCAATGCGCTCGGTGTCACCGGGAAAATGTGGGAAGAGTCCTCCGCTCCACCACAGGAGAATGGGCAGCTCTTTGTTACTGCGGCGGTCGCTGTTGCCAGGTCCTCTGTATGAGCTGATGGAAGCAAACTCCATCTCTGAGAGAGCACTCTGAGGCTGAAAGGCTCCTCGGTCCAATGCATCCAAGTCCTCCAGGGTGAGTTGATCGTCTGGAAAGGAGGCAAAGGACACCCAAACCCAGCACAGGACAACAAACAAGCCCAGACACACACAGGACACCATCCTGCCCCTTCCTGCCATCTGTAAAAGAGCAGATGTCACATTTCAGACTTTCACCATTCAAAGGAATGAAACTTTCCTGGAAGTGTCGTGGACGCAGTTATCTCTCCTTGAAACTAACTTCATTGAACAAACACTGGTATTGACGTGTCAGTGGATTGTGAGCATGCACCGGTATCTGGACACTGACACCGTTTCCTACCATCGTCACTGCGGCAGACACATGAAGGCGCGGTTTTATTCAGTAACTTAACGTCAAACAGACAGCTGTACGCCGGACAGGCTGGATTTGATGACAGCCAACGGTGCTCAGGGAATAAAAACGGCCGGATTCTTCCTCTACGTTTCGGCTTTTCTTCTTCCTCGGGTCGCAAACTAAATCAAGCTGCACACCGCCACCTACAGCCCCGGAGTGATGGCTGAGGGCTCGTTTGCCTTTTCCTAATTGATTTGAACTAAATAATCAAAATAATGTTAATATTTAAATGGATTAAAGTTGCTCTTCTAAGCTGAGTAAAATAACATATATTTAATATTTTTTTAAAAAGAGGCGTTTTTTTTATTGTTCACTATTTTATTCCAGCAGCTGTCAGACACCACCAGCATGACCTTTTCTTTCTATATCTCATATTAATGAGTAATTTCTTATGTATACAAGATCCTGTGACAAGTGAATCTCTTCTCCTCTCCTCTTACCTTATTTTTAGTTGTATGTCTGTGATTGCTCATTGCAGCGTATCCATCCTGCTCTAAAGGGCAAAGCTGACAAATATTGACTCATGCTTTAAACATTGGTTGGATATGTTAGTATTAAGAGCTAAATTAAAGTGCCACAAGTACTTGTCGTAAGTGTTATTATAAGTAACATTAGAATTACCATGCTGGATAGTTTAATCGATATCAATAAATTATATTTTAGACATTCAACATGCAGGATATTTCTCTCTGCAAAGTAACTAGTAATTACAGCTGTTGCTTAAACATAATATAGTGAAATGGTAGACAGATAGATGTATTGTATATGAAACTGGATGTATAAAATAAATCTGAATTTAAATTAAACCCGTAAAAAGAAATTAAGCATGTTACAAGATTTTTACAAATAGAAAACTATATATATAATTAAATTGAGATTTTTTAATATATATATATATATATATATATATATATATATAAATTAAATGTCGTTTAATATGTATACAGTAAAGTGTATAGTAGTAAAATAAAGTATATAAACACACTTTGTTGTCATTATGAATGCACGGTCATTAATTCTACGGGCTTTAGGACCTCGGTTCTTACCCTGGGTGCTGTGCACGTGCAAAGTTGCTCGTCTACGGGGGCGCGCACGTCACGACGGCGACACTCAATCTCAGTCGGCGGAGAGCAGCGCACACACCGCGCAGCATAAACTGACAGGAGCGGGGTGAGTGTGACAGTGTTTGTCCTGCATGTAGCGCATGCATTACGTCGCAGACGTATCAGCTGACCGCCTCGTGTGTTATTCGGATGCTCGCGGCGCTTTTAACGTTTGTTTTGAGCCGCGTTAGTACTGAAGCTAACGGTTAGCCTGTCAGGATGGGAATGTCAACAAGCCTCCGGGGCAGCCGGCTAGCTTGCTAAGCCGCTGCACAGTGTAACAGTCATACCGTGCGTTGCGGTTAATCATCTTTTTGGACGTCTTGTCACCTGTTTCGGTTCCCAGTTTCACTTCTGCTCCGAAACCTTTCACGAACCGCTGCGCAGGGACCGTCCGCCGCTGTTGAATCAGAGTTTAAGCCGCACAGCCACACTTGACAACAAGCTGGTACATGTTTGCGGTCTGCGCATGTGCAGTGGTCGTTTCCAGAGTCGGCTCTTGATCCTGACTCGCCCCTGTTGTTGTTGTTGTTGTGGCGTAGGACTCTTTACACCTCACTTGTCATGTAGGTCATAAAACTGATGTTGTCTTAATGTTTTATGATGATGTTAACGCATAGATTATCACAATGCAGTATTAATGTGTCATGTACTAAACAACAAGGCTGTAATCATCAAGCACACAGCTTAAGGTCCTTCACCCCTGTCATTGTGTCCCTGAAACTAGTCAGCCATTACAGATCTGTCATATGGCGTTCATCTGTTGTCAGAAAGGTTCATCTGAGGTTAAAGACAAAAGTTGCCTGAACAGCAGCCTTTTCCGCTCGTTATCTACACTGAATTATCAGTGAAGTCAAGGCTACACACTTTAAAGCCCACCTATTATGCTCCTATATTTTTATTCTGGGACTCGAGCGAGCTTTGCATGATTCACGACTAATTATTTATTTTATATGGGCCCTTTATTCACACCCTCGGGGTTATTATCTGCCAGCCTACCAAGGAGCTGCATCCAGTGCTTGTGAGCACCTCCTGTTCTTCCTGTCACTGTACTCGATGGCAAGCAATGCAACAGCTACAGCAGCTCAGCTTGGAAAATGGTGATACGGAGCGCTGTATCCGATGAATTTACTGTTTATCAGACAACAAATGAGGTTGGAAAAACATTAGATGCTCGGTGGGGAGTGTCTCTGCAGGCCGGGCCTCACTGATTACCGTACAAAAACACACAACTTTTATAACTTAGTTTGTGGATTTGTCTTTGACATATTCCGACTGCTCTGCCTCAACTTTTGTTGGTCGCTGCCATTAGCTAACTAGCCACCCCATTAGCTGTCTCTGAACGGACTGGGAGCTCAGAGCACCGAGGAAGCGAGCACAGACAGTTTGGACTGCCATTAGGGGTGGTGTCCTGAGCTCCCAGTCCGGGTTGAGGTAATGGGTAATGGTAATGGGATCGCTAGCTGCACGATAACTGAGTTAACTATCTAATGGCAACCATAGTTAGTGGTTACTGTAGCAACAAGTAAATATATTTGTCCGTCTTTAATTACATAAATCAGAAAGCGTTTAGGGAGGATCAGAGGAAATGGAAATGTTTTCTGAAAAGTCACTACATATGGTTTCCGATTGCTTAATGGTGATTTGTTTTTCCGTTTGATTGCATTTCTTCCTTTTTCTAGGTTAAATTGACCCTGGCCTGCCACCTGGTGTGGAGGCCTGTTACCCAGGGAGGAGGCCTTGCTGGGTGGGAGGAAACATGATGAGCGGGAAGAGCCTGTTGTTGAAGGTGATCCTGCTGGGGGATGGTGGAGTGGGCAAGTCCTCCCTAATGAACCGCTACGTCACAGACCGCTTCGACTCCCAGTCCTTCCACACCATCGGTGTGGAGTTTCTCAACCGGGACCTGGAGGTGGACGGGCGCCTGGTTACTCTTCAGATTTGGGACACAGCAGGTCAGGAGCGCTTTAAGTCCCTGCGTACGCCCTTCTACCGAGGCGCCGACTGCTGTCTGCTCACATTCGCTGTGAACGACCTGCAGAGCTTCCAGAACCTCGGCTGCTGGAAGAAGGAGTTCATGTACTACTCGGACGTTAAAGACCCTGAGCGGTTTCCTTTTGTGGTACTTGGCAATAAGGTAGACATGGAGCAGAGGGAAGTGGGGGAGGATGAAGCACGGGCGTGGTGCGAAGAGAACGGCTGCTGCCCTTACTTCGAGACCAGTGCTAAGGATGACACTAATGTCACGGCTGCGTTCGAGGCAGCTGTCAGGGAGGTTCTGGCTGCTGAAGACCAGATTGACCATGCACTACTGAGTAGTACTATCGATCTACATGGCAACCGCAAAACCTCTCGCACGTCTTGCTGCTGATTTGTCAGGTGTGAATCCACCTTGTCTTAATCTTGCGGGCCGAAACGTGCCCATGGCAGTTTTGAGAGCCAGTCAGATATTGTTTATGGTACACTATAAGTACAAGGTACTCAGTACAGTATCCCCTAACGATAATGTGGATAAGATAGAGCTGCTCTGATTAGGGCTGTTTCAAGGATTCAGTCGGTATCGAGAATGTTGAGTTATTGCTCAAGGTACAGGCACACTGTAACAGGCACACTCATCCTTTGTACTCGGTCTGCTTTCAGTAGTGTTGCACAAATAACATTGTTACCCAGCTTCAGCTTTGTCTGCCTACGCAGGAGTTATATCAAATGGTGCTTTCAGAGCATTTTTTAAAATATTTGAAATAATTAAAATTTTAGCTGGACGAAAACGAGAGAATATATTAAACCTCTCCTGAAGAGCACACTCTACCTTTGGCACACCGACACAGTTCATGTGACTGCCGTGCTCTTGTCTGTCCGTGAGCTGATTTTCCCGGGTTTTAGCGGTACTTTGAATACTTCATCACATTTTTCTCGTTATCAGATCTTTCGGGAGAAGTAGAGAGCTAATGTATTTTCTGGGCACAGACAGCGCGAGGGACAGATATTGTACTCGGAAACTCCCGACATCGGTATGATGATTTGAGGTACGAGGAAGTGAAATGATTGCTGCTCTCAAAAGAAAGACGACCTTGTTTGTCTTCAGTGGTAAGGGAATCAATCGCGAGCTTTAATTTAGCAGCTCCGAGTGTGTGAGCGTTGGGTACGAGCTATCGGGACGCTCTTACTCGTTTGACTATTTTATCCGTCGTTGCACTGCTGTGTAGCAGGAGGTGTCAGGTTGTCAGATAATTTTACGTACATGGGCCTGTTTACTAAGTGAGGTTCAGTCAGTGTTCTCTCAGAGTTTAAAGATAATGCTGCTTTTGCTACTGTTGTTCATCAACTGCTGTTTTATTTTTCTGTGAAGCGCGTTTCCATCTGCCATCCGTTACTTTTTTCTTTTTTTTCCAGGCATTGTGTGATATTTCATTAGGCTTCAGTGCTTGATCAAGGCTTGATTAAAGTCTGTTTTCCTGATGTATAAATGGAGCTCTAATTATTAGGATTAACAGTAATTTTCACATTATGTGTCTGCCGTGTTGATTGGCAGGCTTTAACATTCCAGTCCTGTAGTTTTTTTTCCCCCCTCATATTCTGAAGGTCTCCTGTGCTTTACATTATATTACATACACCTTGTGCTGTCAGCCTGTTCATTCTAGGTCTCAGCTGAATATTAAACAGCCTCAGCAGAGGGACACAGCCGTTAAGACCTGCAAGCGTGTGCATTGTGAATCGCCCAGATCACACTGTACTGAGTGGAAATATACAGCTGAGTATTCTGACAACTTAATGATGTTTACTTGTTTTCAGCTGGGTGGTACTTTAGTTTGATTTCAGTGTTTTTAATACAGGCCGACTTACATTTGAATTTGTCCCTTTTGGTTTTGCTGCTATAGGCCAGAGGGCTTTGTTGTTTGGCTGCACAGTGTGAGTAAATAATATGCCTGACATTCAATGCTTCAAGTCTAACATAGTCTAATTTCATTCTCATCAGTATTTTGATTACTGCTGGAATATTATTTCATATTTCATCTAGTCATACCTGTTTCATAAATAAGATAAATGTTTCCTTCTCCATAGCCTCCCTTATAGTTCATGTTCTCATACTTTTTTTTCTGTTACAGTATGTTGAGGGTCTTGTGTATTCTCTCAGCCTGAGATCACGTTATTTGCCTTTCAAAACATGCATCATGTCTCAGTGTGCATGCAAACTAACGGTGAACTGTGAAAGTGAACCGGATCCAACCAGGTACAGTCATATTTACTTAATACATAGATCTTTGGTTTAATGCAGGCTTCAAACAAACAGCTTGTTCATGTGATTACTGGTGATGTTTTTATAAGGTGTGACGAGTAGTGGTACTCACAGCATAGGGAGAGAAACTTTATTAACTGTGAACGGAGTAGGGCATTTTAACAAAATGAAGCTGGTACATTAATTCAAAGCAAATATGAGGGCTGTTATCATTTCTAAGTGTTAATGTTTTCTGGATTAAACCGAATATTTTGTCTCTTTACTGTATTTCAGTTTTTATCCTGTTCAGATGTAGCCTCCCACAGTGTTTACCTGGAATCTGTAGAAGATGGTAGCATAACCCTACAGTATGTTACCCTCACGATGTCTTATTTCACTGCAACCCCAGACTAATGTCAGTATTTCTTTTCATGTTTCTGTAATATTTATGAATGTAAAAGAAAATTTCTTTGGGCCGTCCATATTAATGGCTTATGTAAATCGCAAAGGGCATTCATTTTATAATAATGTACAAAATGACACTGAACGTCTGTTTCACCCTCAGTGCTCAACCCATGAGAGTGATTGAAGCCGTGTGAGAGTCAGACTGTTCATCTTGATTATGCGTTGATCTAATGGACAACTTCCCCTTATTCCTCTTTTTGCACTACAGAGGGTAAGACGGTGTGCCAACATGCTGGCAACGTGGTGTATGCTCTCCAGTGCTTGGCTACAAATAAAACACTCAACATACCAAATGAGATTCTAACTTGTCAGTGCTTTTTGTGCTCATGCCTTGAAAATTCATGAAAGTATCGGGGCTTGAAAAATGACTTTCAAGTTTGGATACAAAAAACTATTTTTAAAATGGGTCACTCAAATTAATCGGTATACTTGGGCTCTCTCTGCTTTCCTGTTTTGTATAGTGGGATCCTGTTATCCTGTTATTTGTCAGCAAGACCACGAGTAAAACACAGGTCATGAATTTTTACCCGCAAATGTAGCTCGTTTGAATTTCATCACGCAAGACCTTGAAAGTTCTTGAATGACCAAGTATGTTTGGGGACCCAGGAGACGGTGAACACTGTTTATTCCTCCTTCATTAAAAGGATATCGAGCATGCACCGCACACCGAGAAATTAAAAAGAAAAGGAAAAAAAAAAAACTTTTTTCATCATGTCTGCATTCAAACTACATATTTTTAAATCTTAAACGTACAGAAAGTATGGGTTGTATAGTCATTGGTCAAATGCAGAAAATCATAGTAAATAAGCATAAATCTGAATTGTTATGGCTCAGTTCCCAACTGCATTTCTACCATTTCACAACTTTACATGTAACGCACTGTAACCTCTATTTCAATGAAAAAAAAAAAAAAAAAATCAAAATAACGAAGGGGAATAATTGAACAAACACTGCCAGCGCTTTACAGAGCAGTATAGATTCGATGACCGGCTCATTTGTAATGGGCATCATGAAAAGTTAAAAGGTGCTGTCAGGAGATGTCAGGTGTGTTTGCAGGATATGGAGAGCACAGCGTCCCTCCTCTGTCTCTCTGCAGCCTCCCAAACAGGTCATAGTCTCTCGTCTCCTCTTTCACCCTGCGCTTGAGCTTCCTCAGATATATCTGGTTCACAGCCAAGTGCAGGGAACAGTGCACCTGTGGACACAAGAGGAGAGAATACAAAACACCTTACAAAATACCTTGGCCCCCTAAATGTGGCAGGGAGCCAAGGATGGAGCGCCAGTCGAACACTGTGACACTACACTTTCACAGACTGCAAACAAATGGTTTCTTCAGAAGCACTGTGCACAAATACTTCAAAGAATATTTTGTTTTATTATCAAATTTTTTTACCAACACACACACAAAAAAAATAATCATCAAACAGCCAGCGGTCCCTTGACAAATCCACCACTCACAGCTGGGTAAAGCTTCCACCAAATAGAATAATCTACTTATTATGTTGCAAAAGGTTTTGTTAGTAATACCCAAAGTGTAAAAGTAGTAGTAAAGTTCAGCTACAGTAAGTAAAAAGATGTGTTATACAATAACTACAAGAAAATTCCTAAAGAATTAGAGACAAAACAAAGCTGTCTCATCTCTATAAAAGTACCTCAGTCATGCATTAACAGCAGGGGAGGGGGCTCACACCTCAACAATGTGTTTCAGGTCGAATAATATGAGGTCACTTGATAAGTTAGCACCTAGTGCTTTTTGCCATCTCACAATTATGAGAGAAACAATTTCAGACCTTTCTAGATCAGAACTAAACACGTATGTCCCTTTGTCAGAAAGAAACTATTCATAATTACCTAAAATTCCTTCAGTCCCCTCACTCTAAACCCATCGTTTTTATTATTCAGAGGGAGGCAGGGATCATGCAGCAGCATGTGGATGGTGTTGCTGCGTGCGGTTGCCGTCCCTGAAGAGCTGCATTGAGCCTTTAGAGAGGTCTAACCCTCTCTTTGTCCAGAGGACCCCCTCCTTTGACATGTAATATAACCCTTGGCAGAGACCCGTAGCGCAGGTGGCCCCCACAACTGGCTCCTTATTGGCTAGCTTTTAGAAAACAGGCATGACTCCATTGTTGAGGCTTTTCTCCGGCCCGTGAGAAAAGTCCTGAGGTCAGCGTGAGACTGCAAATGCGTGCTTGTCTGCCACCATGGCAACCAGATGTGAGGGAGGGTAACCATGGTAACCTTTTTAATCCCCCATTCTCTGCAACAGCTGCATTCTAGCTGCACATGTGTTGCAAATCGGTGGTTATTCCTTACATATGTTAATTCATTAGTGGTGTGTTATTTGTATGTTTGAGCGCAGCGTGGAGCAGAAATGAACTTTTAGACGCCAACCAAGCAAAAAGCCCAGTAATTTACAAGCTATTATGGTGACTTGGCGTTAAAAACAACGAAATAAAACTTACTGCGTGTAAAAGCAGCAGATAAACCTCACACACGTAAAAAAAAAGAAAAAGAAATAACAAAATATTAACATTCTTCCCAACAAGAAAAGTAAAAATATAAAGACAACATTTTTTTAAGAGTCCGTAACCGCAGGCGGTTCTGTGCAGAAGATGTGGAACTGGAGAAATGTTGCCGTCCTTTTAGATCCCCATATTGGTGGTGAAGTAGTGAGAGAGCCATCAGAGAAGCTGGTGGAGTAGTGACAGAGCAGACAGGAAGCTGGTGAGCCTAACACCGTGCACCTAAGCCTTTTCTCCCAAGATACCGCAGAATCGCAAAGTTATAGGTGGTCGACACAGTGTAGGTCAGCTACGGGAGTACAAGCAGAGACAAAAAGAGTCAGAGCAGAAGTGAAAAGAAGGAAACATCCACACCCTGACACTCTACAAATAAGAAAAAAAAAATATGATTAACTGCTAATGACATTAATTTGATAGCAGATACCATCCGTATAACAGCTTCTGTAATGGGGCGTGCAAGTATAATGGGTGTACCATTTGTCTGGCTGGTAAACCACCAGACATTACGGCATTATTATGATGTTTGTGTCAGCTGAGAGAGAGGAACAGAGAGCAATAGTACAGAAGTCATCAGTCATGGAGGCCTGAGATGCCTTGCCGCCTACACTTTGAGCGTCACTATGTCACATGAGCCATAACACTATACCCCACTGTGGAAGTGCAGCCAAATGGGCTGTGGCTGAAGCATAATCACTCACCAGGGCCAAGAGAGTGATGCCCGCACCGGCGAACGCGGCGATGTAGAGGTCATAGGTCATTCGGTACTGATAGGAAGAGATTTGCATTAAGGATGAAACGTGCCGTCTTCATTTAATGTCAGGAACATTTTATAACACGACTGAAGAGCTTGAATTATTTCCTGGTTCTTACCTCTCTGGTCTTGCAGACAGTGGACAGAGTTATACCGCAAGCTTTCCCTG
Organism: Nibea coibor; assembly: GCA_023373845.1. Classification (NCBI taxonomy): domain Eukaryota; kingdom Metazoa; phylum Chordata; class Actinopteri; family Sciaenidae; genus Nibea; species Nibea coibor. The sequence continues at coordinate 10,250,844 of CM041739.1, read as the reverse complement.
GCACCGCATTCCACGGCAGGAGCCCTGTCAAACATCAAATTTCTCTTTTCAGTTCAGAGACAATCAAAAAAGATAAAAACGTCCATAACCGACAGCCTGTTGGGCCATGTTAGGGACTACTTTCATCTGCGGATTAATACACATTTAATGAGCTGCTAACTATTTGTGTCATTGTGCAGTGTATGTGGGACTGACTCAACAACGTGTACATGTCTGCGGTAATGAAAGAACATGTCACCCAGTGTAACAGTGCGGCTCATTGTGAGACAAGTGTGTTTTGTTTGCCACACTGAAGGGCTCCGGGGATGGTAATGTTGGTCTGTGGGTTGGCTTACCACTTTTGGTCCAGACTATCAACTATTGACTGGCCCACTAATACAGTTCATTGTACATTTGTGGTCCCCAGAGGATAAATCCCAGTGACTCTGGAAATCCCCTGACCTTCCCCTGACCTCTGGAGTCATCACAAAGATGACATTTATGGATTTTGCTGAAAGGTCTCGACTATTCGATGAACTGCCATGAAATCTGGTAGAAAGATTTTCATGTTTGTGTGAGCATTTTAGCATTTAGCATCCGTGCACAGAGCTACTGTGAGACGCTTTAGTTTTGTTAATAGATTTTAGACAATGGAGGACAACGGTACAGAGGAATATAGTTAGGTTAGGTTAGTAGGATAGGTTAGTGTGAATTGCTTGACAACAAGAGTGAGAAGTCAGTCTTATAGGTTTCCATTATTAGATATCTTGTTACCATATTGCCTTGCATCAACACACAGCTGGTTGATACTCGCAGGCGTCTCAGTCAGCACATCAATGGTGTGGCAGGTGGCGTCCATGTTGTAGAAGAAGTAGACAGGCAAGGCCGAGAAGGCAAACACCATCAGCCACAGCACAGCTAGTACATATGTCATCACTATAAACTGGGAGCAGAGTAAACATTAGGGCGCATAATCATAATAAACCAATGCACATAAGAGAATGATTTTATGAGCAGTGACTCACTTAGTGACCACATTTACTTATTCCTGATTAGCTTTACTTATTATCTCCCTCTTTGTTCTCGTCCTCATCTTCCAACCACTCAGCTTCCCCGCCACGCATCCACTCAAACACTCACTGTATGCTTATCTTTGCATGTCCCCAAAGGTTTTTAGCGGCTTTAAGATTTTCAGCTCAACGCCCACCAGGGAGTGATATGTGTATTAATCCCATCCAATCTCTCCAATCCCCTTTACTTGTCCCACTCCGGGCCCTCTCACCGAGGAGCTGAGGCAGCGGCCACACATGGTGCTCCTGAACTCTCCAAAGGTTTGCCTGGCAGCGCTCGTGGTGTAGAAGCCCTCAGCCAGCAACACGATGCAGTAGAGGAAGAAAAAGGAGGCCAAGCCGTAGATGACATACTGGAAATATTGAATACTAAGAAGAAGAAGAAAAGGAAAAGAAAACAGTACAAATTCAGGGTTACAAAGAACCTAAGCCTTCCGAATAGAAACTCCAGCCAAGAAATCCCATAGCTAGCTTTAAAAAAGATCTCACTCCAGCGATGGAAAGGCTTAAATTTAGCACTCACATGTAGGCGAGGGTGATGTAGTCCTGAAGGTTACGGGCAAAGTAAGTCTCGATGAGCCTCTCAGTCTCTGTTAGTGCCTGGTGCCCACAACCGCAGAAGAGGGCAATGCCAGAGAAACACAGCAGTGTGGCAACCAGGGAGCAGTATGGTACCCCACCCAAACAGCGCATACAGCAGTCATAGCAACCTGTTAGAAAAGACACAGCACCATGAAAGTCAGGGCGCATAATTAACTGATGCAATATGACAGACAGCACAGAAGACGGACCCTGTTCCAATGTGCAAACGACGCGCAGTAGAATTTACAGCAGGTGCTTTCATGTCTTTCTCTTTCCACTTTGTTAACTTCGCATGAACATGTTCTATAACCTACAACAGCCGGAGTGAGTAAAAGTTTTCACATTTACTCATCTTACTGGTGGTGGCAAGGCAAAAAGTTCGCTCTAGTTCTGAGATCTCCCTCTCCATGTTTTTTTTCATCATTTATTGATCTATTATTCTTTTAGTCGAAGAATGTCCAGAAATTGTGGTTATATGTACGAAAACTTCTCAGAATCCGAGTCAACATCTTCAAACGTCTTGTTTTATCCGTCCAGGAGTCCAATACATGCAGAGATTCAGTTTACGCTGATATGAAACAGATAAAAGCAGTCCTCGCAATGGGGAAGCTTGAATCTGCTTGATAATTAACTGATACTACGAACGGATTATCAAATGTTTTTCTTTTGTTTTCACTGCAGAGAAAAAAGTTAGGAACTCAACACCACACGAGATGTCACTGAACTGGAGTGAAAGCAGACATCTTAGAGATGGATATCTCAACACCTGAGCACCGAACCCAAAACTATCCGCATACCTAGATGACGCTGATATTTAATTTTTTTTTCCTTTTAAAGAACATTTGCTGATACTACTTTGTCACATAGGATCGAGCTGCAGCTGCAAACACTTTCATCCCCTTATTAAAGCTGTGCATTCTCCCTAATAGTCATGTGCTGCTTGAATAGATGCCAAGGGCCAAGGGCATGGGGATGTGTCTGCTCTGACCCCAGCTCGCACCCTGACTCCATTCACCACCCAGCATGGGGAGTGTGAGAAAAGGGGGAGGATGGAGAGGAGAGACAAAGTGAAATAGAGAGAGAGGGTGCTTTTGTGACTGCAGAGACAACAGTCTTTGTCCCACAGCATCATGGGGGTACAAGGGCCACCAATGTCAAGCAAACAAAGACCAGAGGCACCTCTATGCGTGACACACACACACACGGACGCACACATGCACACTCAGACTTCCTTCTTGCGAGACACAGGAACAAGAAAGCGATAGTGGGACGCTGTCTGTGCTAGAATAGGATAGCAAATCTATAAGCAAACAATGCAACTGTGTGCATGTGTGCCATTACACGCTTGCATGCGTGCATCCACACAGGCACGCACAATGGAAGCAGACAGACTGTGGTTGGTACCATTACAGTAAACACAGATGGCAGGAGGGGCAAATAGATAGCTCTTTAACACAACACGTCTACATGGCTGTATTGGCTGCACTGGAGTGTGTGTGTGTGTGAGGGAGAGAGAGGCAGACTGATCAGTGTGTGTGAGGGGGGTGGGGGGTTTAAAAAGATAAACTGTGAGAAAACTAGCAAATGACATAAATATTCTCAGTATTTCCATGCGCAGAAAGAATCCTGCTCTCCACAAGTACAAGTAGACCACAGCATGCACATAAACCAGAGCTTAAAACATTCAGTCTAACCAAAAAAAAAAAACCTCCAGATACACCTTGCACTAATTAACTAATTAATGGCATCACCTGACCAAACAACGAGCCGAAACCTGCTGCACAAAAGCTGCCCAGAGTCTGGTCTGGGACTAGGTTGTGACTCAAATGAAAATACAGGCCTCGTTCCAAAAAAAAAAGTCTAGTTGAGGCCAAGTTCGGCTCTTTAAAAATTGAGAAAGATTACGACCGAAAGCAAATGCGACAAGGCTCCTCTGAAAGTAGCCCTGCCATCTCAAGCATGAAATAAATCTTATAATATCAGTGGAGCATCAGCCGGTGAGTAGGCGACCTCTAAACTGACAAAAAACTTAATAATTTCTGATGCCCTTTCACAGTCCCATTCATATCAGCGCGCAATCACATCAAATAAAATGCAGATTGGATAATCTGAAGTGTTCTGTCTGCTAAAAGCCAATGAAGGTGGCTGGAGTTCCTTACCCATGTCTGGAAGGATGCGTTCAGGACTCGTTGGCTACTGCTGCCCGCACTGCACTGCAGCTGGTCCGCTGATGATATGCGCAACTTGTCTTCGGCCCCCGTATATCAATCTCAACTCGCTTTCTGTTCCCACAACAATGGACAGAGCCGCCGATGGCTGCAAGTGAAATCTTAAAGAAACAATGTCGCTTTTCAATGAACTTCAAGGCGGAGAATAATGAGGAGGTCAAGGTTCTTACGCTTGGAGAAAGTTAGTTCATTGTTGACGCATATTTGCTTATATGGAGAGAGCAACTTGTAACTTCTTATGCAAATACAGAAGAAGGTTTTTTTTTCTGTGTGTGTGTGTGTGTGTGTGTGTTGACAATCCCAACTCCAGGGCATACAGTTCCTGATTCAAGGCCTTTTTTATTTAAAAACCCCATGGCAACATTTTTTCAGCCTGATGAATAAAACCAAATGAGAAGCAGCTCATGAATCATGCAGATGGTCTATGGGAATAAGAGGGTGCTGCATGTCCTGCAGTAAAGGTGATTTGTCTGAACATGAGCCTGTGTGGACAGTCAGGTGATGCTCACCACACTTGGGGAAACTATTAGATACTATCTGTTTTGACTGAAGTGTTTGAGACACGAAAATCTGATATTCCAGCTGGCAAAACCGATACGGGCTTTATCACTTATCTATAAAATGTATCTGTCTAGTCCTGGAAATGTGCCCTTAAAAGCAACCTTAAAGTGACATTCACAGGACATGAATATGTGGATAACACAGCTTTTGATATAAAGTCAAACAGTGCGTTTGAAGCCAGAGAGTCGAGGACATCATCACAGAGAGTCCTTAGGAGGAAAAAAAGAGCGTTTGTGTTTTAATTGGACTGGATTGTTATGTCATTTGTGATCATAAAACCCCTGATGTGTATCTCAGAAATAATCCACTGGGTATTTGGGTCGGTGCCAAGCTGGTTTCTTTGTCCATGTCAGCTCATCGAAACCCATAACCCACTATCAAATGTTCAGCTTGAGAAAACAAAATAGATTAAAATGAGATGTGCTTTGAGTGGAGAGGAGCAGCGTGCGGCGGGGGAAACATCACTGAGCTCAGGCGACCTGATTGTGGCAGTGTGAGAGACTGTCCTCTGATTCATCACCACCCCTCTGGCTAAACACCAGAAATAAAGAGCAGATTTGACTTCATCTATATCCAGTAGATGGCAGGCTTTCTCCTGCCACAGCATTTGCACACTATGGCAAGCACACAGTGAGTTTGATCCCATTCTTTTTTTTTTTTTGCTTTGAGAGAAATCAGTTTTGTCAAGGAGCATATTTAAACACGGTGTTCCTGTAAAATTGTAAATGTGAAATACATTCAGTCAGCTAGGTCAAAAACATCTCTTTGAACCAAAACAGGCCTGTTTTTAATATTAATGTTAACATGTTTTAATCTAATGGACAATTACAAATTAAAGATCTTTACAAGGATTTAGCCGTACGTTTAATTTGTAATTTTGTTATGGAGCTCTTTATTTGCTCTCGGCTAATGTTGTTAGTCTCACAGTACAGCCCTATTAGATTATTTATTTTTGAGCTGCTAGCTTTGAAATCCTCAGAGAAACACCACTCATGTTATACAAGCCTTGTTCTCAACTAACTAGGTTGTTGTACATTGTGTTTCACAGGCCCTGACTCACGACTTTCCCCGAACACAGGTGTACCTTGAAAGGATCGTTCAATAGTTTATGATACCCCAAAGATAGAAGAAGCTTTCTTTAGCGAAAGCTTAAACAATTAGCCTGCCCTCTTAGTGTAATTGCGTGCTCACAGATTTGGAAACACATTTTTACCCTGATTCATTCATACTTTATGCATCACTTAACCCCGTTTTGATACCTCAATTGTTCCCCAGCATACAAACGTATCAGTAACACATGAGAGAAATGCCTTTTGTAAAGATTTCTTTTGAACACAGTGTGACTTCACACCAAACATCTGTCATCAGAACAACACAACTGCTGGGTTACTGGGCGCGCAGTACAGTGCGTTTCTTTTTTTGCCTTTTGGGTTTCATCCAGCACCGTGGGCGAGAGGCAATGCTATCAGATAACAGGTGTGAGGCGGTGACTTGAGATGGCGGTGTGGCTTCCCTCTGCCGCCTCTCACCTGTCCACAGCTGCGTTCCACCTCCCGTGGTCGTCTCGGAGCTGCTTCTTGAGAGACTTTCATCACCTCCTCTCCGGAGCAACATTAAACCCCTTTGTGTGTCTAAATACGTTAGTCTCCCCGTCACTCACAGTCAGAAATCTGAGAAAGGCCCAATCAACTTAGCAGACCATTACCTCAGTCTTCTCATTGTCGAAAAGGTCATGGAGAGTAAACCCCAATGATGGCTGTGATGCAGGTATTTTAGCAGCACTTTGCTGTGATACTGTACACATCACCCGTGTCATTACAGTTTTTGATACACAAAGAAATCTCTGCAATAAATTCAATTACGGATCACCATTTTAATGCTTTCCTAACTAACTTGCAGCGATCTTTGACTGAAAATGGATCACTTGAATTCAAGAATTGTGCAGTTTGGCTGTTGACAAATGCTTGGTAAACTGCGGATCCAAATAATTCAACAAATGTTATTATTCAAATACAAGGAGCATTTGACAAACGCAAATATCTTTAATTCACAGAGTTATTTCACCCTTGACACAGTGTGAGTATTGCATGCATCTCTGTTAGTCATCAGAATAATATTTGTCCATGAGCCTGAGTGGAATCTCATTCTCAGCATTTTCAACCCTCTTGTTCTGTTGTGGACTTATTCTCCTCTGTTTCAGGTATAAAACAGCTGTCACCACGAGCAAGCATATGGATGCCAGCATCATGCCAAGGCCTAGTAACAGTATCAGCTGAGCAGATCTGGTGTCCTCCACCTCACAGATAGGGGCCTTTGAGGGGGTTTGAAACAAGTCAGGTGTCCCTGTCCAGGTGGGTGCCCTGTCCAAGTGGCAGGGCTCCATGCTCTCATTGACCCACAGATTAACCCAGACAGTGGTATAAAGTGGAGCTGGTTTCCCCCCATCTCTGACCACGATGAACAGGTGATGCATTCGAAGGTCCTGCTGTAGGAGTTGCTGAGCTACGGTGATATTCCCTGATCTCGAATCCACCCGGAAGGGGCTGCTATTTTGCACCGGCTCTGGTGCCACAACAGTGTATGTAATCTCCGAATTCAGCCCAGAGTCCTCGTCTATGGCATAGATCTTTGTTACCGTGGTGCCTTCACTGGTTTCTGGAGAGACCGTCAGGCATGATGAATTGCTGCTGGGGAGGATCACTTTTGGCTGGTTGTCATTGATGTCCTCCACAAAGATGGTTACCCTGGCAGTGGAAGTCAAAGAAACTGGGTACCCATGATCGGTGGCCAGCAGGTAGAGTTCATAGCGGTCCTGTGTCTCGCGGTCCAAGTCCGTAGTGGTTCGCAGTGTCCCCTGAGTGTTATCCACAACAAAAGGTCCACTGCTGTTTACAAGATGCAACTCTGTATTCCCATTCTTCCCTTCATCTGGGTCTGTCACCCCTAACCCCCCCACCTGGGCAAATGGTGGTACACTCTCAGGAATAAAAAAGAGAAAGTGAGGTGTAAGGAAAACAGGCGCATTGTCATTCTGGTCCAGAACACGAATAGATACAGTGGCCACTGACTCCAAGGGAGGAGAGCCGCTATCTCTTGCAAACACAGTGAGTTTGTGTACATCCTGCTGTTCCCTATCCAGAGAGGCTGATACAGACAGTTGACCTGTCACAGGGTCAATGTTAAAGACGGTGGATGTGTGTTTGTCCAGCCTGTAGGTTACTCTGCCATTGGATCCACTGTCTGCATCTAAAGCCAAGACCTGCAGCAGAGGCTTTCCTGGCTGGTTGTTTTCCTCCACCTCCAGCTGATAGTGAGGCTGGAGGAAATGCGGCGCATTATCATTGACATCTGACACCATAACTCTCATCACACGCCTGGAAGGAGCGATCACAGTCCCTTCAGCCGATCTCGCATGCGCTACCACTGAAATATGATGTTCACTTTTCATCTCATAGTCTAGGGGCTTTGATGTGGAAAGCAGATATTTGCCATTCTGTGGGCTCAAAGCGAAAGGCACTTCGCTCTCAATGGCAAGAGATGTGTCTTTAAAGCTGCTGTCACCCTCAAGCTCTAAAATGGCTAAGACGGTAGGGGGCTGGTTCTCTGGTAACACCATAGTCTGGTTTTGATGCTCTGCTATGAACCCGATCTTGATCGTCAGCTCTTGGTTCGCCTTGGGGAGCACAGATACGGTTACCTGAGTGTCTGCTGGGGGGCAGTGATGGCCGGTGGCTAACACTTTCAACAGTAGGTCCTCTGAGTTGTCACTCTGGAGGTCCTGTGTTAGTCTGATGTGCCCAGTGAGGCTGTCAAGGCTAAAGAGCTTCTTGGCGTGCTTAGAGACTTTGGGACTGAAGGAGTAAACGATGGCAGCATTCGGGCCTGAATCTGGGTCTGTGGCTCTGACCTGAGCAACCAGCATGTTCTTCCTGGAGTCTCCGGGGATGGTGACGTAGAGGGCACTGTCAGAGCTAAAGCTTGGACAGTTGTCATTAACATCTGTCACTGTGACTATTAACGTTGCTGTAGCGCTTAAAGGGTCTGAGCCGCGGTCGGTGGCCACCAGCGCCATGTGATACAGGTCCCGAGTCTCCCTATCCAGAGCTGTTTGCACAACCAGCATGATGACAGGCCCGTCTTTCTCAACTTTTATTCTGAAAACACCGTCAGAATCTTCTAGGTGGTAACGCAGCTGGCCGTTATGTCCAGCATCCCTGTCCTGAGCCTGATCATCCAGTAAGAAACTAGTCCCAACAGTCACATCCTCAGACACTTTCAGGTGTATTTCACTGTTTTCAAAATGAGGTGCATTGTCATTGATGTCTTCTATGATCACAGGAAACTGTATAAGGTCTCCTGAGGGCCCCACGATAGCATTGTGTAGAATAATGCATTCCTCTGCTCCTGTCTCCTCGGGGCAGAGCGCCTCCCGATCCATCTTTTGCTCAGTGGTGTAGAAATTGCCCGTGTTTTTGTCCATCCACAAATACTCCTGGGTCAGGAGCTGGTATGGAGGTGGAAAGTGTTTACTAAGTGACCCAGCCAGAATACCAGGCTCTTGTTCCTCTGGGATAGAAAACCAGACAGAATCACATAAGATCTGCCGGAGATGGACCGCAACCAGCAGATTCTGATGGGAGGAGAAAGGAAATTGTCAAAACTTGAAAATAAAAAGCCCCAGTATTTTTGATTTTTGGTTATGACTTGACAGTCTTTTTGTTGCACTTGAAACCGAGTGAGTACAAAGGTTTTCCCTGGTGGTGATAAGGTTTAAACTTCATGCCTCACTGAGCTCTTTTAAAAGCAGGCAATTGCACAATGAAGGTAACATGATGCCCCTCGCTTATCTGCAACCAATTACTCCCACACACAAATAACACACACAAAAAGCAAATGGCAAAGCTTGAATTTGGCATTCGGATAAACCTAATTTACATATATATGTGCACTTTTACAAATATTTTTTGATTTTAAAAGCTCTATATGGAAATATTCCCATATTAAACAATGTTTTTATTGATTTCCAAGAAGAACATACAAAACACAAGGAATGCAGGCAAAAAGCACATGTAGTTAACATACAAAACATAATAAGCCGGTTAAGCCCTTTCACTCAATCAGAAACACTGAGACAGTAATCAGATACCACCAGAAAATCCTCGCCTTGCTTTTGACTCACTGACCTGCAGCAGTCCAGCCCAGTTCATATTATCAGGAGTCCCATGGCCCATCGCCCTCACACATGGTACAAGTTCCCGGGCAACAAGTGAGCGCTGAGGACAGAGGCAGCAACCTAAACCTGCGAAGCTGAAGGCATAATTCATCACAAGCCCCTCCTACAAACACTCACCTTGCGTGCCAGGCTGTCGCAGGAGAAGACAAAGGGAGAACAGGTTTACTTGTACACGCGCGTTTGCTTCAGAATAAAACAATGAGTAAGCATGGGGCTCGTGTTATGTAAATATTGTTCCCCTTTAACTGTATGAGGCACGATGAATGTACCAAGACCAAATGTGCTTACACACCTCTTTTCATTAGCACACCTGCCACCTTTTTGTTAACTACTTACATAATGTTTTAACTACCTCTAAATCATTTCAGATATGTCCTCTGGTGCTGTTTGTTTTCTCCTGACCACATACCCTGCAGCCTCTTCAACGCCGGAGAACAAGTCTTCATAAATAACACTAATAACAACATGAACAATGCTGCATTCACCTGGGAGCATAGTGCACGTAGCACTGTTTTTTCTCCAGGTGAACACCAGGGCTAAAAATGAACTACTCAAGTACAATTTTGAAATACATTTCAGAGGGTAATATACCTTTTTTACTGCGCCACATTTACGTGACAGCTTTACTAGTTGCTTTGTAGGTTTGGATTCAAAACACGCGGTAAAATATCACACATTTAGTATAACTACCCAACAGTATTTCGAATGAGCGGATAAAACGAGACGCTCTTATAAGCTATTACACAACATAATAATACTATATTATCATAATACACTCTCATGCAAATGTGGGGCCATTTTGGATATTTATATATCATTTTCTGTGATGGAGTGTTTCACTCTGTAGTATGACTTTCACTTCAGTAAAGGACCAGAGGACTTCTTTTTTGTCACTACTAACACGTGCAAAGTTACTTCAGTGAAAGTTGCCTAACGTAGCCCGGGGACTTGAACAGCTGTTCTTGTGGGAGTGAACAGAAATTGAAACACGTGAGGGGCCTCTATCGACAGAGTAAGGTACTGCACCACTTCCTGCAGATTTGTAATAATGAAGAAGTTTAATATTTTTAATACCTAAGTGCTTAAATTTAAGTAAAATTTACTCGGCTTCAGTGAAGGGACAAATTCACACCACAGTACACCAAAATATCTTTTTAATTAGTTTCAGCATGATGCAACCAGAGTGACTCAAAGTGACTCTGACGTCTGTGACTGCAGCGAGCTGCTACTGTAGTCTACGCAAAGTTTCCGTCTTAGGCTGAAAGCATAGGGGGAGGAAAAAAGAAAACCTCATCCTGAGTTGCCTAACAGCTTTTTTTTCTGTCTGACTTATTTGTTTCTGGGTTGCCTTTCAACTTTCCGCCCACTTTTTTCCAGTTACAGCAGACCTCAGAGGTTTCTCTGCGCCGTGATTGGCTGGTGCGGGTCCGCTCGCTGAGCGGGTGCGTGGAGGTGCTTTATAATAAACTGCATCAAGCTCTGTCGGCTTCTCAAGCATTCAGACAGACAGGCAGACAGACAGTCAGACAGACACGTGTGGAGTTTTTTTTTTTCACTGCTTCAACATGTCCTCAGACATTAACACAGGTGAGTCCGATGATTACTCGAACCAAGATGATGATTCAGAGATGCGATCAGTAACCTTTAGTTAACCTCTTCACGTGTTGAGCTAATTCTTTTATATATGTCACATCACGTTGAAACTCATTTAAATCACTCAAAGGTTGAGCAGTCTGTAAATCATGTAGCCTGCCATGCTTATTTTACACCTCACGTGCTTCTATTTGTTTTTAATTACACACTTAAATAATAATAATTTCTTGAATTTCATGGTGTCTTCTCTCATAACTTACCAAACTGAAGTTTTTGAGTGTGTATGAGCATTTGCTTCCCCATGGGGCACTGTTAAAGCTCTGTCATATTCATGTTAGCCTAATAAAATAACTTGACGGAATGCTGGCTAAACTGAGTTGTGTGTTCATCCCATACTGCCTCCGTTATTTTATGACTGTGCATTTATTCCAGAAATGGATAAAAGTGTGTCTTTATTGCAGCCCAAAGCCTAGAACTTAGACTTAAAATGTAACATTTGTTTTTCACAGTTTGCAGACCAGGTGTTTTACAGGCCGTTAGATATTTTATGTGCCTCATGGGCTGTTGGGTTTGTTTTCTCACATCAAGTTATCTGATACAACCCACTGACATAAACGTCAACTGCAGCTTTTTTGGGTGGGGGGCTTTTGGCTTTTATTTAACTTCATCCTCCCACAGAAGATATTTGTGTTTTAAGCTATTTGTCATATTCTGAAATATCAAAGATCTTTTGTTTGTTTGCTTGTTTTATATTTTCACATTTTATCCAGACTTTTAAAAAAATGTCCTTTTTTCCCCTTCAGCACTTTCCCTGTTTCTGCGCTTTCTGAAATAACTTGAGACGGTCTTAAAATTTTCTCTCAGTGGTGTAATGTGGTTTCTCTCCAACTGCTGTCACATTTTCCGCAGACTTGGAGCTGGAGCTGGGCGAGCTGCTGCAGGAGTTCCAGGATGTGGTGGAGGAGCTGAAGGCTCCCTCTCAGAGCAGACCCAATGCGTACAAGCACGTCCTGCAGGAGGCCAAAAGTCGCACGGGGCTCGGGGACGACAGCGGGGTCGAGGACTCGGATTACAGTGAGTGACGGCGTCGTCACCGCGCGACGATGTTAATGTGATCAAGATACTGTTCGCTTATTGTTCCGAGTGCAGGGAATTTGTTTAGTTCATCATTTGCTGGTGAGCGAGGTTCTCTGGAGTCCCCACGGGTGTCACTCGAGCCCCTTTATCATCCCAAACAACTGCAGCATGACACTTTTAATTTGCATGAAATTAGTGGTACAAGAGGACACATCCCTGTACACTTCTATTAAAGTGTTTTGCTTGTGACAGAACTATAGCTGTGTACTGAAATGTACTGCAATCATGAATAACCCATCTCCTGCAATTGTCTGGGTTTTTTTTCTGCTTCTGTCGTGCGTTTGTTGACGGTTATCAGAGAAAAGAAGAAAATCTGTTTTGTTTTTTTTTTGCTCTGCATGAGTCGCCATTATTCAAAGTATTTTGGCTCTTAAACATTTCTGCAGGCGAACCACTTCCAAAAAGCGGACACTCTGGATTTGCTAACAACAAACATGTGTTTATCTTCAGTTTACTGCATTATGTGCAGCTCCTGCGTTGTGCTGAAATCGCTGTCATTGCCGATCATTTGCATGGGCTGGCCTCCATGCTTGTCTTCTGTTTATAATCTCCGCTAACCCCATCTTTGCCCCCCCCCCTGCAGGCAGCGAAGCTTCTTTGGGAAACAGTTTAAACGCCAGCGAGGAGGAGCTTCACACAGCAGGCATAACGCTGGCACCGAAAGGTACTAGAGACGCCCGTCAGCCATCTCCATCCCCGTCCAGATAGCCCCTCGTTCTTACAGTGATCACTATCACTTTTGCTCTGATCACTATCACAGCCACACACACACACACACACACACAAAACCCCTACATACATTTGGCTGGGAGCTCTTTTGTTTTTGCACAACAAAGCCCCTGCTGCTGTGACTGCTGTGTACTGTGATGTCTCAGCCCACCCTCCCCTCTCTCCAAGCCTCCTGCAGGGGTTATTTGTGCTCTTATGTTATGTGGATAATCTGTCTCAGGTGTGTTTAAATGACACAGACTACCACTACATCTCAATGGATGAATGCAAGAACCAGGAGGTGTCGTTCTCTCTGTGTTTACACAGAATACCTTAACTTGTTTACAGCAGAGATCCTGGTTGTATCCATCAAGCTGTTAAGGAATTATCGAGCTTAAGATCAGCTTTCTTTTTTTTTTTGCTAGTCCAGAAGTGGTTTGGTTCATATGTACAGTAATTCTGGGACTTACATTAGTTTTCAGCTTTTTGGTCCAAAGGAAATACCATCGAACTGAGTCGCATTTCTCCACAAAAATGTTCCACTGCTGTTTTTCTTTTCCTCTATAGTTTCTCAAATTCCTTTTTTCTTTTTCTGTCCTCTTTCTGCAGCCAAGCTGGGAGACACGAGCGAACTCGAGAATTTTATCAACATGTTGGACCAGGAACTTGCGGGTACGTATTTAAGAGAATTAAACCCCCTATCACTCAATCTACTCTTTATTCCTTCTGCACTTAAGCTGACAAGCCAGCAGACTGTAGTGTATAATGCTGGCGGAGACGCTGGGTGAGAGGGTGCATGTTTCACATTGAAAAACAGAGTGTGTAGCAGTAGTAGTCACTTTGTGTCTACCCCGTACTGCCCCCCCAGTTTATCTCTGAGCACCTCTTGTGTGTAAATGCCATGTCTGGGGACTCAGGTGGACTATCTACACGACCTTTAGTGATAATAGCATACTTGACTACATGAGCAACATGATCCCGCTATCAGTGCTAAAGCAGTGGTGTTTCAGAGGCCCGTGAACACACTCACAGACCACGAGGAACAAAACATACATCTGTGCTATCTGTGGTCTCGATGCAGGGAGAATTAATGTTACAGATTAATTGTAAGTCCCCCTGTATTTCATACAGGGCTCAGTTATTAGTCAGTGCATGTGTGTTAATATGCTGTGTCCTCTGTTCTCGTATTCTGGTTCCTGATCTTCTGTGGTTTTCTCTTCTTTTTTTTTTGCAGAAATGTGAACAGGGAGAGAAAGTGAGCCACGTAGATGAGGGTGGGGGCGGGGGGGCCGGGTGGGGGGGGGCAAGCCGGGGGCGACATGGCTGGCTACTGCCGAGCAGACAGGCAGATCTACGCTGGAGCAGATCTGAGGGAGCAAAATGCTCCCCTGGCTGCTCCGGGGGAAAAGGTTAACATCAGAAATTAAAAGGGCACTCCATTCCAAAATGCAAGAACACCCTCAGACCCCCGGCGACGCCGCGTCCACACCCGGCAAGACGACGTCCCTGCAGCATTAGATCCAAGATGTGTGACATATTCTCTGGAAGTAGATGAAGCTTCCATCTGTCTGGGAAGAGAAATAAAAAAAGCTGCCGAGGACTACAGGAAGCATATTTAATGCCACATTTAAAATTCCCACGAGTGCTATTCCAGTAAAGGGCCCTAAATCCTCAGTGCTGTATTTCTTTTTTTTTTTCAAGGAGCCTGATCTTTGTTTAGTTCAGAATTACAAATGGCACTTTGATTCTAAACTAATTTCAAGTCCACGGGGTTCAGATCTGCTGTGTAATATCAAATGTCATTTATCTGCCGACGTTTCAAGTGTACAGTTCTTGTTAATATTGTTTTTTTTTTAAATATAAATTGTTGTACAGATGAATGCACATATAAATAAAGCAAACTTTTGATGGAATGTCGCAACGTATTTCACGTCTTTTGTTGATATGTATTAAGCTAAATTTAATCTCATTCCAGATTGAGTGCAGAGAAACTGCTGGCCACATCTGATTCTATATACACACACACACGCGCGGGCGCGCATGCAATCTTGAAAGCTCTTCGCTTTTCTAAAAAATACTCCTGACAGTACTGACAACAAATTATATTCAATGTGCCTACACCTTCAGCATCCCCTAAATTGACTGTTGCTACTGTCACACCGTGTCACAGGAGCCCTTCAACCATTCTTCTTTGTTTGTAGCTGTGCCTCCTGTACGTCTGTTCTGATTACGCTTTGAGTTTCACTTCTGCCATCAAGTCAGGAAATCCACAGATTTAGCACAGACATCATGTGAAGACAGCTTAAAAAGGGAAGTGCGTCAGTCGCGCTGCTGTGAGAAACAATGCTCATTTAGACTCTGTGCTGTAATTCTTATGCGGGGTCTTTGACTATAACTTATTCCCAGAAATTGGAGCTCTGAACAGAAGGAAGGAAACTGTTCCGCTTCGTTTGAGTCGCCGGGGAAAGAGCATCTTAGTGATTTCCTAGCTGTGACTTTTCAATCATGGTTGTGTTTATAGTGTGCTGTCTGTGTGTTTAAAGCCTGATGTCTACAGAGTGTAAATCCATTTACAGGTGTCTCCTCCGTGTTGTCAAAGCAACGCTGCTTAGAGACAAGGTCGAGGTGAATGCCGTGGTTGTAAGACGTGATTTTTCAAATGTGACTACAGTTTCTGCATTGAGTGACATCAGCGGTATAATCCCGCTGGAGTATGCAAAATTATTTTTAGTCCGCTGCAAAGCTGCCAGATTTGAGCCGAGGATGAAGTTGAATGAGGAACGACAAGCTGAAATATTTCCTTACACCCTCGCGTGATAACACACCACACTGTTTTCAGGGTGAAGGCCCTCGTGGAAACAGAGATGTCAGGGTCCAGCGGTTTATTGAATTGCCATTGTTTTCTACTTAAAAATCCCTGGGCAGCTGGTTGATACGACCCGTCATCCATACCACCGGCCTTGGTGATATATTATGGATAGACTGCTGGGGTCGAACTGCTTTTTGACATCGTGTTCTGTGGCAGCAGCCAACGGAAGGAAGGCTGGACATCTAAGATACTGCCCCTTGTCTGTTTATGTCTCATTAAAAGACACTTTGTTCAGAAAGTTCACCGCTCTGAACTCTGGCCAACTATTTAACCCCACTGACCGGGACAGGAGTTGGCACTTGTCTGGGGGAGAGAGAGGAGTGTTGTGTTGAGAGCAAATGAGCTTCAAATTTGACATCACTGTAAAGCAAGGGGGAAAAAGTGGAAGCAGAAAAAGACTAAAAGAGAAAATGAGAGCGTTCAAACAATAGAGAGTGGTGTAGAATAACCTGCTCCTCCTGTGTTGTCTGTTCCACTTAGGGAAAGGCGAGGATGACTGATTGAGGCCACAGCTGTTCGGGATAGTAACAAACAAAGTTGGCTTTGACATGATGGAACTTCCCCTGAAAAACGAAGGGCACATCCTGTTTTCAGAGACCGAAGGCGAGGAATTGCAACAATGCAGGAAACGTGGTGGCGCAGCGCGTTGAAACCGAAAGACATCTGATTGGAATTTTCACTTCGTGTCCTACGTTTCGGATCTGCGGCTCTGTGAGCGGCCTGGTACTTGACATTGCCGCCGCACTTCTGCTCTAATCCACATTGTCATTTCATCGAACACCAGAAGTCAGCGCCGGCTAATTAAGCTGTATGATTTTCATTGCATTGCTCTTCATTGAGATCTGATGTAATATATCAGTTTGTCTTATGGGAATAACACCTCCCCATTGTTTAGCTAATTATGATGAGGCCGCTATTTGATTGGCAGCGCACAAAAGTAAGAGGCCAATATGTCAGCCGGTCGCCTTGTTTAGATAACAGACAGAGTAAATGATGAATGAACTGAGTTCATTAGCTGGCAAATGAAAATAAATTGATGTTATGATGAGACACCGAATGGGTTTGAGAGATGAAGACATAATAAATATCATGTTGTACCCCTTTCGCCCCTCACCTATAGACTCAGGCATCCTGGTAATAAATGTCACATAGACTTAAAATCTCCACACACGGTGCTGGTTTGTTTTAAGCTAGTTAGCAAGTTAATGAAGATGTAATTGAGTATAGCAGAAAGGAGACACTTGTTATTATCAGACAATGAGTAAATGAAGCAGAGATATGGCCCTGTGCAGTGAGGCTATCATGGCGGAGACGAGTACAGCATGCAGAGCACGCAGTCTTCTGTCATCTGCCTGATGAGAGACTGGAGCAACGTCTCTCCCCCGAGAGCTCCCCAAATGGTCCAGGCTAACAACGATCTCCCAAGGAATTAGCTGGTTCAACTGCCCAACACACACACACACACACACACACACACACACACACACACACACACACACACACACACACTTCTCTGTATACTGAATTGTCTGAATCTGACTGTGTCTTACATAACTGAGGCTGGTCCCCGAGCCCAGATCAAGGACTCAGATCACTGCTTTGCTATTCTTGCAGAACTCACCAAAGGCAAAACGAGGAGCTTGAACCGTAAGGGATTGGTGTTGCGCTCTGAAATAGTATCTCTCAGATGACGCCACTTCAAAGCCTGCGAGATATTCACAGGAGCCATAAATACTGTAAAATCACTTTTCGGTTATTTGATATTCCGACATAACAGGACAGTAAGCACTGATCTGATCTGCAGCAGCACAGACAACTGACGACAGTCGACTAAAGCTGTGTTTCCGCTGTGTTGTACGGTTTGGCTTGGATCTACTCATCTTGTTTGCTTTTCCATTGTTGAAAGCTGTGGATGCTAGCTGGTACCTTTTTGGGCATCGATTAAATCGAGGTTCCAAGCTGAGCTGATGGTAGACGATGGAAAGAAAACACTGCAGACCACTGATTGGACTGAGGGAAGTGTTACTAGAATAGTCATCCAGAGTCGTCCAGTTGTCTGCGCTCTGTTGTAGGAAATGCTCTTGTTTTTTTTTTGTCCCTCTGCGTCCAGTGAACATCAAACTGAGAATCAAGAGCACCATCGCTTTGATAGCCTCCATTATCTCTGTGTTTCTCTGTCGTGTTGAAAATGACGTCACAGCAGTTTCACACGTTACTGCTATGACGATAAGCTAGTGCACCTTGCCTGTGTTGATGACATCTGGTACCAAAAGTGAGCTGAGCCAGGTTGAACTGAGCCATACAGTGCAGTGAAACACTAATTTAGTAATAATTCAGACATACTTTTAGGATGGCGATGTCATGGTTCTCAGAGTGATCTCCTGGTCTCAGCAACTTTTGGATGGACTGAAACTGTGATCTCTACCACGTAATGAATCAATTAGCATGCTGATGTTAGGCTTTAACTCCAAGTGTGCCGAAACACGGACTCACAGAGCTGCCAGCGCAGCTGTCGTGCTGGTGTGGACGTGTGGACAAAATTGTAGCCATATTTGCAACACTAATTGAGCAGTTTATTTTTAACGATGCAAAATAAGCATTTTGTGTGTTTGTTAACTGATCATAATTAGGCGTATCAGCCCGTTTTTTCTGCTGCGTTCAGAAAAATCAGCGATGTAAACAAGCCTTTCACAGCATCAGAAAACATTAATAACCTCAAGCGCCGTGTGGATCCGAAAGTGAAATAGATCCATGATGTAATACTCAACTCACTCAGGAGGAAAAAAATCATTACTCCCTCATTTTAGAGTCATCAGTGCACTGGAAACATTTTACCGGCTTATTTGGAGTTTTGAGTTGGCTGTGACGTAAATCCAAGTGTCTGCCTATGGCTATGTCAGTTCCTGTTTTGCTCTCTGACTCCCCAGACCTCATTGTATGGAACAGGAAAGCGGTGTAATTATTTTCAGAGAGTTCATTCCCAAAGAATGTGACTCATCCAGCCTTCCCTGGACTTCAAATGAGCCATTACATCAGTGCTGACTGGGGATTTCTTGACGCCACTTCATCCTTCCTCTTTCAACGCACACAGGCAGTTTACCAGAATTCATTACTAAAAGTCAAGCAAACAAACATGTGAAAGAGCTGAAATGGAGTCATAACTCAATTCTTGCACTGGTGAGAAAAAGGAATAAAAACAAGCCGTGAGAGGATGTGGATGCATGAATGAAAGTGAACAGTATTAGCAAATGCCATGGGCTACCCGGTGGGAAGGAACTACGTTCTTTATTGTAATATACAGAGGCAGGGAGCTGTCAGTCACACAAGGAGGTCTCAGTGCATCTTTAAAGCTGTTTTTTTTCGGTGAGCGAGAGAGTAATGAGAGACAAATGTGTACAATCTTTAAGATCCAAGAGTAGACTTCAAATCTGCCTCTGGCACCCACACTGCCTTTCTGCTGAATTTCACAGGGGTAAAATATTTTTGCGGTTTAAATGATGTTTCCTTCTAATCACTGAGCTGACACATCTGCATGCCACGCCACATCATGCTGCCACAACTAATAATATCACGCAGTGTAACAGGAACTTGAAATCTATTTTAAAGCTCAGATCTATTTGTTTACAATTTGTGTAAACGCGGAAAAAACAAATTGACCTGCATTCGGCAGAATTCAAATTCGATTCAGCAAAACTATCGCCTCTTTAAAACGACGTTTGTAAAAGTTTCATGAGGTCAAACATTCATTAAAATTACACAAATATCTGTGTCTATTTGGGTAAAAAAACAAAAAACAAATATCTATTCAATTGGAGACTTCACTACTAACATTTAGGCATCACTGACAAATGACTGTCTCTGCCTCTCGGGATAAAAATAGGCTTAACTTCAAAGGATGTTTCCAGTATTTCAAAGAAAAAAAGGGTTGCAGACTTTTTTTGGAGTAAGCTCAGATATTGGAGTCAAACTCTCACTGTATTTGATCTCAAGATCAGTGAAAAGCCTGGTAGCCTGGATTAGCGCTTAAGATCAAATTGGTGCCACTGAAAGTCATTGTAATGTGATCTAAGTGATAAGATACTTTCGGGAAGTCCTCCGGGAGTCCTCTGTAGTCTGCACTGGAGCGACACACAGGCCGGCGAGCTGAGACACCAAAGGTCCACTGATGCAACCTTCCCCTGCCACCAGTAACCCACATCTGAGAAAGGCATTAGTGGACTGCCATCTGATGGTGAACTCCAGCTGATGCAACTGAGAGATAGTGCCGGGCCCGGCCGCAGCTGGCGAGGGACAACTTTGCAAAATAGCTCCGAATCTGTGAGGTAATGCTGTGACTAATGAAAGCAGTTAGAGAAGAGATGAAACATCCTGGAAGTTGTGAATCTTGCCGTGAAACTTGCTCTCCCGTCCTGCTATCAGAACTGGACCGACTAGTAGGAAAAAAAATTAGGCGTCAAGCGGCATCTCTTGGTAACAGGGTTTTCTGGACAGGGAACAGGATAGATACCATGTAGAGGCTTAAAATGTGCTTGTTGCCCGCTGTTGTTACTTCCCTCACACACACTGGGAGCATACGCTTTAGTCTCAGCAGCCTCAGTGGTATCTCTAGGCCATCCATCTTATAGAGGGCAGATCATTATGTAGTCGACAGGCAGCTTTAGGCCGGGGGCAGGTGGGACTGCTTGTACTAGATGAACTATAGGCTGCTACTGTACTTTACTGGACCTCCATAAAACCCAAACTAGCCCCTTTTACTGTTGAATAGTACATTATATTTGATCTTCTTTCCTTCTCGTATTACTGCTACATTTTGTTGCACCCAAAGCTGCATTAAAAGGATCACATGGGTGTTATTTTATTATTTTAGTTTTAGTTTTATTTTACCAATGAATCCTATTAAAAGAAACCAAAGAGAGCAATGATTTTACCCCGCTAACAAGCACTGTCTGTGTTATCCCAGCTTGCAGCTCTGTGCCACACGGCTCTGTCGTCATCCAAAGATCATTAAAAACGCATAAAACAGCCATACCATTGGGTGATACTGCAGTTTATTTTGTAACAACTCTGCAGCGGCATGCACTCTGGACAGTATCTCCATGTCGGCCACGTGTCACTGAGCGTGCTGCTGGCCGACGCGGCTCCTCGCTTTGCTAGTTTGACGAGCCACGAGGAAAGAGCTCTGCTGTCTGTGTTCATTGTAATTAAAGAATATGTCACCCAGTGCACCAGCCTGGCTCTTGTTTGGCTCTTTTCTTCGTTTTTTTAAAAATGTTTTTTTGATGACGGAGTTCAGTAGCGCAGAGGCATATGCTACATCTGGCTGTGGCTTCACAGTCGGCCCTTGTTAGAAGGATAAACTCATTGTTGGTTTTGGTGTGTTTGTGGGATTTGTTGAATAATATAAAAAAAGATAAAATACACCAGCCTTATTCTTTAATACAAAAGAGAGAGCCCTCAAACGCTGCACTTACATAGATGCTCTCTTGGATCGTGATGCTCTCTCTATAATCATTTTGTAGGATGAAAAATATACGAAACACTATTATCAGCAATAAATTTCTTGGTCTCACGGCGACTGAAAATGGATGTCATGCTCTATATTCATGAGAACCACAATAAGATACAGAAAGAATAGATATTTTATTTTGATTACTCAGTTTGCGCGATTATAAATACATTCTATGGACATAAACATAGAAGTAACAGGGCATCTTTAGTAATCTGTACAATGACACTGAAAGAACAGAGATTCATCATGATGGATTTGGGCTCAAAGACCATTGGTTTTGTTGATTTCAGGCGCGGGGTCTGGTGAAAAATGTGTTACAGTATATGGGTTTGATGGCACCATAAAAGCTCCAGTGCATGATTCTCCCTGTTAGGGAGAAACCTGAACCATATGCCAGTGATTTGTCTATGCTCTGTGGGTACAAAACAAAATTGCCAAGAGTGCATTTTTCACATGGAAATAATAGATTATTTATGTTTTGACAAAATGCAGAATGATTTCCCTTTAGAGAAAAACAGGCTGTTTAAATTTGAACTACAAAAGTCTTGGTTCAGTGGCTGTTTCTGCCCTGCTTCGCAATAAGTAACGTTAATTAGCTTTTTAGTCTACAGAGAAACACAGCAAGTCAAGAAAATTAGAGTTGAAATGATAAGAAATGAGTAGGCAGTCCAGATTATGGCGCTTGTAAAGTAGAAGAAAGAGAAAATGGGCGAGTCATGTCTGTGTGCACCAGAGGTAGAGCTGCTCAGACTGCATTTTGTGCGAGGGAGGATAAAAAACCGCATGAAAGCAAAGATGAATGAGACGAAGGAAGAGAGAGATGGGGGTGAGGGCGAGGGTGAGAGGAAATATAGGTAACAATGCGTTCGCGGCGATGGAAATGAAATTCTCAATTTCTACACACACACACACACACATAATGCACACACGGACTCCCCCCAACACACACACACACCTGCAGCTCTCTCCCAGCGGGTGGCACTGTGTAATTTGGCACATCCATTTCCTAGGCTGGGTTTGTCTTCAGTGCTGTCGAGGCAGTCACAAACCCCCATCGGGGTATTCCAGCCTATCCTTGAATGATGTCACTTTCGAAATACACTCACTGAAGTGCAAACAAATCTCAACTGTGGAAAAAGTGTCTGGCTCATAACTGTCCCATTTTTCCTACCGCTGGAGATTTTTGTCACAGGAAGTTTGGACTAATTTCATTGGGCCTTCAGGTGCCTGATTGCTGAAGGAGTTTGACCCCATTTTCTCTTGCTGCACCACACCACTACACTTTCCATGGTCTTCCCCTTTGGTCCGGCACTTAATTATG
Source organism: Nibea coibor (assembly GCA_023373845.1). Lineage (NCBI taxonomy): Eukaryota > Metazoa > Chordata > Actinopteri > Sciaenidae > Nibea > Nibea coibor. The sequence continues at coordinate 10,228,054 of CM041739.1, read as the reverse complement.
TGGCTCTTCACAGGGCCATGTATCCCAAACCGTGTCCCTGAGGCCACGAGGTCTACCCCTGCCAATACTCAGTGACATCTGCTCTGCTTTAATGGCATATGGGAAAATTACATGGCAAAAAACAAGTTGCCCTCCCATGACATTTCTTCCCTTTGATAGTTAACTCTCAACTTCACCACTCAATTTTAGCCCTGTGCCACTGTATATGTGTGTGCCGGAGCCAATGGAAACTGGCCTCCCACCACCGCGGACAGATCAGACGAGGGGACAGTCTACTTTGATTCATATCCTGTCTTAAAGGGTCAGTTCACCCAAACTACAACCAAAAAAGCCAAAACAACAAGCAAATTCACAGGTGCACGAAATGCACTTACTTTCCAGCTCTCAGCCACACCTCCTCATAAATGTATGGCCTTTGCTTATAATAAATAAATTAATAAATTGACTTATTACTTGAACTTATATTAGCAAACTTGCTTATTTACGCATCCAGCAAATATGCAGCAACATTAACAGTGAATTGAAATCGTGTTTCTGGCTACGCAGGTCCAATTTTTACTCATTTCATGCTAATTGCTCAATATGTTCACCAGCCAGTCACTAATTGGGTCTGTCTGCTCATTGTACACTACCTGCCCAATCAGCTTTTTTAAATGTAAACAACTTCCTGCTGCCTCTGGAAACGCTGTGAGAGCAGGTAAAGGAACCAAAAGGCTGAAGTAAAGCTGCAGGCCATGAACCAAAACAATGAGCTAAAAGGTGCTAAACAGCTGTAGCTATCTGGACCGTTTTACGTACAAAAATATTGATTAAAGCCAGCGTGTTTTCTGAAAGAACGTCCGTGCAACTAAATGAATCGCAGACCTCACCGTGAATAGCTTGTATTGGAATTACTTGGAGTGTGTTCAGTGGATTATCTGGAACAAGAATGTAACCACTATCAAGGACATTTTTATTTCACTGGAAATAGACGTAACTTTTGGACTTGAAGTCATTTTTCATTCCTGTGAGCACGACAGAAGAAATTCAATCCAATTTCATTGAAATGTGGAGTATGCAGAAAATGACACATTTCTCAAAACCTTGAAAAATAAAACCAAAACTTTTTTTTTATGGTTAGATACCATGAATTTTAGTTTTTACTCCTTACACAAGGACAATATTAAACATCCCCGGATGTATGAGACATTTCCCGGTATAAACCGACTGCTTATTTCTTTCTTGGTGGCTGTGGCTCTCTTGAAGAAAGTGGCTGATTGGCGAGCTCCATATAAGGCAGGACGAGCAAAAACAAAATGACTCATACAGATCAGTCTCTAAGCAATTTCCCTCGAATAACCCCTTCTCTCTTCAAGATCGGTGATGAGCTGACCAGACTATGCTTCTCGCTCCGCTGCGTCTGAAATCATTAAATAGCAGGGGAAGTTGTAATGGAATACTTCATAAACAAGTTGAGGTGTACGTCCTTTAGGTATCTGAGAATTTCGAAGCTGATCTAGGATCACTGGTCAGGTTGCATTATTGCGCTTTGCTGTAACGCAGGAGACAATCTGCGCTACGCCAAGATACTTAATGAAAATTGTCAGTTTTACTCGCAGAATCAATAACTCTAGTTTTCTCCCTGAATAACATATAATAGGATGCAATGTGAGTACATCAAGGCAATCTTTTCAGAATCTCCCATTGCTGCAGCACTACTTTGCATGAATTACAGTAAAATCTGGAGTTATGCACGCAGATAGGCCCCAAGCTGTTAGCCTGTTTTTCTCAAAGGTTTCAGCGAGAGAAAAGGAGAGAGGGAGGAGGAGGAGGAGGAGGAGGAGAGGAGAGAGAAAGAAGGGAGGTAGAGAGGAAGTCCTGGGGGGAGACTTGCACTTGCTGCAAGAATATTCCTTTTTTAACTCATTCACAATAGAAATAATAAAAAGTCATAAAAGGGAGGAAAAGAACTTTGATCAAGAGAGAAAAAAAGTTTTGTGAAACTTTATATTCTTCATTTTATACAGTTTTAATTTGGCACATGGCACAATCAGCATGTATGCATCTGGTATACATAAATAAATATTAAATATTTTTATACATAAATATACATATAGAGCTCTTACAAAGACACCTAGAGTGGTCTTGGCTTAGGATGTTTCAAATGACGACAACAATACATAGAAATTATTTGTGTTGGTGCTTTGTAGTCTGAACAGTGTTTTAATTGTTTTTGTAAGTGGGGTATCTCCATAGAAGCCCTATACATATATGTATGTATGCCCATATTTATATATATATTCAAAGAAACACAAGTGTGCACTGATGTAGGTTTATTCAGTGCAAACAGGCCACTGTCTGCGTTTGAAGAGGAACTCTTACAAAGTCAATGGAATCATGTCAGTTAGTTCAGTTGAATCTTTAGCTATTTTTTTTCTCTTACACGTAAAATAATAGATTTATTTTTGTAATCTTTAAGCAAAATTAGACATATATAACTTTGAAAATAACAAAAGTGCTATTTCGCAAAGACAGACACCCAGAGACGCAGCAGAAACACTACTGGTGATGAACCAAAAAAAAAAAAATCAACAACATGAGAAAGTACTCGGCCCCACCGTCCCACCCCGCCCCCTCCCCGAAAAACCACATTATACGACCTACAAACAAAAAAACAGGTGCACGGACACACGCACACTCACTCACTCACTCTCACACACACAACTCTCTCTCTCTCTCTCTCTCTCACCCGCACGCAGACTCACTCACTCACCACTCTTGCTTTTGCAAGTTCCGACGACGCATCTTCTCTTCCTTTATCTCAGCCTCTTAACCACGCTTGCAAGCAAGGAACGGAAATCATTTTCACATGCACACAAACACACGGGTGCTCTAAGCAGCATGTGTACGTGCACACACTGTGGAGATAATATCAGATAGCTTAACAGATAAATTGGCTGTAAAAGATGCACTTTTTTTTTCTTAACAAAACAATCACAGTAACATAGTATTTATCTCTGCCTCCTCGTCTCCCGGCGAGAGCTGTCCCAGACAAATTATTTCTATACGAGATAAAAAAGATAACACCATTTGTGTGGCTGTTGTGTTGGTACGCAACAGAAAAGAAAAAAAAATGAGTTGCCCAAAATGGGTTTGAAATCTCTACATCTGCATATCCTCTAGGTTTCCCCATCCTGGATTCAGTCTCTCATCTTTGAGTCTCATCAGCTTGTAACACACTCCACTTGGAATAGTCTCAGGGAATAGAAATAATGACAGAAAAGAACAAGCTTTGTAAGGCATTGAAACATAAAACAAAACAAAGAAGCAATTAAAAACATTTCGCGAATATTGACGTAGAGGCCATTGTTCGAGATGTGTCTCCCGCAGGAGGGAGGGATGGGAAATAAAAAGCACTTCTCTTTGTTTTTGTTATGAATTCAAGAAAAAAAGTGTTGATATCTCCTCAGTCTGCTTAAAAAGGCTTTTAAAATGATTATTTTAGAAAACAACACTGCAGAAACAACCCCCTCCCCTGATCAGGAGAAGGGAAGCAGTTTGATTTTGGCAGCTCTGCACAACTTGACATCCATAGAGAGCTCTCAGCAACTCTCCTCGTAGTAAAAGTCTAGTTAAATCTCTTCACGTTTTAATCCGACTCATGCCCTTCCCCTCCCCTCCCCCTCGCAGCCCTCCCCTTCCCTGTGATATTTATAAAACACAATCCTCTGCTCCGTTCGTTCATCCTCCTGCTCCTCCTCCGCCTCCTCCACCACCACCGCTGTCGCCGCCGCCTCCTCATCCTCCCCCGCCTGCGCTGGCTGCCCCTGGCCTCCTTAAAGCTATACGCGGGTGGTTGAGTGGGAGTGCGGCAGACCGGTGGAGTTGAAACCGGTTGTGAAAGTGTTGTAGGGGTGCAGGTTGGGCATGCCCACCAGGGAATTGGGGATCATGGTGATGGTGTTGGGGGTCATGAGGGGAATGTCGTCCGGAGAGCGCCTCAGAGTGAGCGTGTAGTCGGGCAGCGAGGCCAAGCGCAGTGCCCCCTCGTTGCTGTTCCCCGCCTCACACTCATGGTGCGTCTGGTTCATCTGCAGCGACATGATCTCCTCCTCGGGCGCGTGGTGACCGATGTCGTTGGAGGTGGTCTGGCGCTGAGGGCTCGGCTGCCCGTGGCCGGAGTCCTGCCGCCGCTTGTCCTTGCGGTAGTAGAGGGCTGCAAAAGCCAGCACATTGAGGAACAGTAGCGAGGCTCCCACAGCAATAGTGACACTAAGCTCTGTGGAGTAATCCCGTGGGTTCTCCACCACCAGCGGCCCCGTCTCCTCGTCGTCGTTCCAAGAGTCTTTGTCCTCACTGTTGTAAGCCGGGGACATGGGAGGCCGCTTGGTGTTGAATGGCCAGGAGGTTTTCCCATTGGGTCGCTTGGTGGACAAGGTGTTCTGGGTGGTCTCTGGTGGGGGCACTTTGGTGGTGGTGGAGGTGTAGTGAAACATGTCATGGAGGTTGTACAGGTGGGGCACTAGATGTTTCCAGAAAGCCACTTTGGTGGCACGGTAGTGGTCACGCACGCGTGGCTTCAGGCCAATATGCAGGTAGAGCTGGTCCTGAGGGTTGTACTTGGACCAGGCTACCTCTTCAAAGCGGTTGGCCTTCGTGTGGATGAACTTGGTGTCTTGGGGAACCGGTTTGTTGGGATCGCTGCGGACAGAGAAGAGACAGTATATTTAATTATTCATGCTCTCGCATTCATGTGGGGATAGAGAGCGCATAAAAAAACGCTAAAAAGAAAACACAACAGTATCAGTCACAGCTTATATTTTGGCCTGAAAGGGGTTGAGCCACTAGTGGAGATATCATTAATCTAGCTTGGCGAAACCCACAACAGTAAAAGAACAAACCCACAGGAGCAACCAAAAGACTGCAGTTAATAAATGTCCAGGTGTGTACGGTGTGGTATGTATTACGCTCCCTGCATCTCCATCGACACTGACTCCTCCCATCACTTCATTTTCAAAAATCCACTCACGCGCACACCCAAGATCTCCATTCAGCACCCCCCCTCCACTCTTTTATCCACATCTCTATGGGCATAATGTGTCTGCCTTTCTCAATCCCCATCTCCTGTCTCCCCCAGATGTTGTTCTTAATTCAGTTCTGACGCAGCCCACCCACAAAAACCAGGGCAAAGGCTTTTAAAGTAAACACACATGAATAAGTCAGCAGGCTTTAGGGCTCGCGTCAGGAGGCATCTTGTTGTTGATAATCCAACGCTGGTGGAGCCCCTCCGCTAATTGCTCTGGGAAGGCAGCACAGTGTGCATTGGCATCCAGTGTACTGATGCAAAGTGGACCATATTAATCAAGACACTAAGAGGAAAGTGCAGAGCCGCACGCATGTGTGTGTGTGTGGATATATAAGGGTGTTTGCGCGGGTGAGACTGAAAGCGAGAGACAAAGGAGATACGTGCGAGATTGAGCGAGAGAAAGAGAGCCAGAGAAATTTATGTTTTGCATGGATGCAGTACCTCTGCTGATCTACAGAGTTCAGTGTTCCACTTTTCAGTTTCCGACACGTTGCCTCAACACCGGATGGCCAACCATTTCAATTACAGTGAAGCTATTGATTTATTGAATGAATTAACATGCAGCAATCTCCCACAATCACACTCCTTGTTGCTCTACAATGTCAGGAATGGGAGTTTTGTGGGTTCATGGTATTGCTTTTGGTACCGATGAAATGACTTTCTGTGGAAGAACCCGAAGAATAGCTGCGGCCTTGGGAACACAATAATTGATGTTGGAGCGGAGAAGTTAAAACTCTGTTGTTGCAAGGAGGCGAGGCTGCGTGCGACATTTCTCTAAATGTCATGAAATATCCCTTTGTGTGCGTCTGATTGCGATGTCAGCGGCGAGCAAAGTTCAAATTTAGGTTTGTGGTGGCTGCAGTGTGGTTTTTTTTTTTTTTTTTTTTTTTTGGCACGGGCTGAAAAACCTCCAAAACACGGCCAAGAGAATTAAAAGCCATGCCAGAAGAATTCACCCTCCATCGTCTCTTCATCTCTCGTGTTCGTTTCTCTGCTGTCAATTTTTCTTTTTCAGGTCAGTGCTTCTGGGAGAGGTGAGAGAGAGAGAGAGAGAGAGAGAGAGAGAGAGAGAGAGAGAGAGAGAGAGAGATGAAGCAAATTGAGATGGCTGGAGCTGAATCCCTGGACCTGGGTCGGTGTCAGCAGAGCAGCCCGTAAATAACCTCTTTTATTAGGCCCGTAATGATCCCCAATGAATATTGACAGCCAGACTATGATGACTTTGTAGCTGAATATCAGTAATTAAGTTTCAAAGGAGTGGGTGGTGGAGGTAAGGTCATATTGATCTCCCCGTGTGCAACATGCCAAAGAACAGGACGTCAGTGGAGCAGCCTGAGACGTGGTTGTCTGCAGCCTGCGTGCTTCATGAATTCTCACAGCGGCCGTGTGCGTGCTGTAACACCACCGTGCGAGCAGATTTTCCCTCCGTCTCTCTTTCTCACACACAGTGGATACACGCGCATGACAACAATGACTGAGCCCGGAGCAATCTCAGTTAATGGGAAATCCGGGCATTTCCATAACACTGCAAACGCTCCCTTTTCAGGAGGGTCAATTTGTTGAATTGTGATGGCAAAAATATTGAAAAGGTACTTGGATAAATCTCACAAAACAATGAGTGTGTGCAGGGAGCAGGGGAGCGCTGGTGTAGAGGAGTTAGAAAAGCTCTTTGGTAGCTGGCTGGCTGGTTCAGTGCAAGTAAAGATGAATAATTTAGGGAACACAAAGAAATCAATGTGGCATCTTTAGTTAATTTGATTTGCTGCATTAGAGAACAACTGGCTGCCTTATCTAATTACACACACATATGCTTGGGTAATTGTTGCAAAGTCAATAGTAAACAGGCTACATTCCTTTGAACAATTTCTACCACTGCTGCTCAACTTTGGGCTGCATGCTGGCTTTGAAGTCCTGCCCTGAGCTGTAGAGTCAGAGGGAGTGATCTGAGCTCGGTGTGTGCTGCTCAATGTGGTGAAGGCTACTAGGTTCCCCTGCACTATTTGTACTGGGGCGCATGGATGCTGGATGATGCAATGTAGTCGATCCACTTTATAATGCTTCCTGAGAGCTGTGCTGCAGTATTTTCCATCTCAACATGGCACAATAGTGCTGTAATCGATGCTGAAGTTTTCTTTTTCTGCTGGTTCGCCTGCACAATGTAATAAAGAATAATATAAATAATAAATATGGAGACAAACTGATGATACATTTTGGTTGAAAATTACATTTTTGGCTTCTTCTTGTATGTTTAATGAGGATAAAGTAACACAAAAAACATAAAAATAATATTCTAACTGAAATAAAATGTATTCCAATATAATGCATAATTCAAGCTGTGTCACCCTCATCAGGTGATAAATAAATAAATAAATAAATAAGGTTTGAAGATGCCCTACCTATAATGTGCAGCGTGACTGACAGAGAGCTCCATCAGCGTGTCAAAAGAGACGTTCTGTTTTGGCTCCGTGGTCTTATTAGTTTGTATTTGAAACAATGCAACGTCTATGAAGTCAGCTGAGCGTAGTCACAGCTGAATACTCAGAGATAGAGACAGAGCAAAATAGAATTAAATAGGCTGGAAAGAGAGACTTGATGATAAGATATCAACAGTCTGCGGATCTTGATGGGCTGAAGACTTTTTAAAAGGCACCACACAGCAAAAGATTTCCATCTGAGATTTAAAAAAAACAAAACCAAACAACAAAAACATTGAACATTATCTCAACCTGTCAAAAAACTTCTGGCGAGCTGAAATGAAGGGGCGCGGGGCGGGGAGGGGGCGCACATTTTGATTTTGGTGCTTGAATAGCCTCAAATTAAAGCCGACACTCGATCCTCTTGGCCATTGTATCATTCCACATTCAAATATTAAAACAGTCCGGCGATAAAAACGCTGAACGGCGCAACGTTGTTCAAACACTTGCCGAGCTCGCCATATGTGTTCAGCTCTACAGCAAACGCCTCGTTGTGACACGTATGAACAGCCCCTGGCGTAACGTGATGTTTGTGGCCCTGTTGGGCTCTCAGAGCTCCCCTGCATTAGCTGATAGCCTGCCTCCTGTCAGACCTCCCACTTAATCCGGATGGTCATTGGAGCTGTGGCTGGACTCCCAGGCAGAGCGCAGGGATTATTACACCCATAAAAGCAGGCGTTTTAATGGCCTTTCAGATTCCCGCTGATGTGTTCATATGGCTGTGGTACTATAAACCATCGCCTTCATCTCCTCTTCAGTCCTCCCGCCCCCTTTTCCTCTCACGATGACCTGCTGACCCCCGCTAACCTTGGCCTGCCAAGGCGTGTTTAAGTGCTCCCATGTGTTTGTATATGTGATTGACTGGGAGTTAGCGTGTGTGCTTCATCTCCTGTCTGTCAACCTGTGTGCGCGCGCGCGTGTGTGTGAGACACATCACGGCGTGATGACCTCTGGGGCCACACAACTGAAACACTCGAACACACGACATGTCACATTTCACAAAGGAGTACACGCTTTGTAGTGGTGATGACGAGACTGTACAGGCTGATAAAAGACAAAGCTCTTCTTTAAGATGCTGCACCACCTGGATTACAGACGCGACTCCCAGCTCTACCTACATATGTGGCAGAGCGGCGCTTGAGCTCATTACCTATTCCGAGCTCTATCTGCGAGCACTGATGTAAAAGGTAGATAAGGGGGAAAAATGAATATCATTTTCTTTCTTTTTTCATTTCCCATGTACCTCCTTCCCCTTTTCATCCTGATGTAATTTGAAGCGCTTGAATGATCATAGACCTAGCCATCACCAAATCTGAAAAGACACGTTTAGGTGCCCTAAGGCAAAAGACAAGAATCTATTTTCACTACACTCAAGGTCTGCGGATCCTGAGCTGAGTGTATCCTTTCAATATAAAACAAGGAACACACATTAATTCAGTAGCGCTGATGATCATTTCACTAAGCTGCTAAAATATGCAAAGTTGAAGCCTGTTTTTTCTGGGTTTTTTTTTACACAGTTATTGTTGCCAGTGTTGTGTAACAAATTCATCCCCTGCAGTTGTTTATCTACTTACCAGGTAACACAAAGTAAGCAGCTAATTGTGAATTTTAACTCCAGCAGAAGGTTCTCGACACCTTTTTCCCCGCGTCCGGCGTACATTTTTTATGAGGGCACTAAATCGGGCAAATTATCAGGCTGCACTCTTTTACCCTTCATGTGGTCTCATGCTGGGGCAGAGGGCTGAGTGATGTGTGGTTCATATCTAATGGCAGCCTTCAGTTCAGCGGACTAAGTGATGCAGGGTGAGGCGCTGTGACTTTGGGGCGTGCAGAAGTGTTGGAGGACACAGCTCCTGGACCACTCCTTATTATGGATGCTATTGATTTGTTTGATTAGATGAGTGGCAGGAAACAAAAACACCTCCCCCGACACTTTCCTACATTTCCTTTCCCCCTCGCTGTAACCAATTATCAGCTTTCTACCACATCTAATTTGCCTTTTTTTTTATTATTTTGTATTAATTCCTGTTTCAATTTGACAGCCGCTCACTTATGATTGTTCACATGCAGATCTACTTCCTCTCCTCCTCCTCTTCCACCTCCTCCTCCTCCCCTGCCGTCTTCCTCTCATTACATTCAGCACACAGCGTGGACACCGATCAATTGCATCCAGGCCCCTTAACAAGCCACACCACCTCCTTACCTTCTCTAATGCAAATCAGGATATTGGCTACAAATCTCCTATCAAGTGAGTGCCTATCTAATGGAGTAGGTAGCTCGCTGTCTGTGGCTGCGGCTGTTGCTGTTCCACAATGCCAAGCATCCACAGACTCCTGCTACAGGTTGAGTTAGCCGCTAACGAAGGAAACCGAACGGAACGGGTGGGGGGGGGATAATCCAGTGCAAGGACAAGGGGGATGGATGAGTGATGTAACTACTAGACAGCTGGGGTAAAAAAAAAAAAAAAAAAAGAAACAGGCTGAAGCAGTGCGTGAATGAGGTCAGACAGGAGAAATAGTTGATGTATACGTGCCGCCCACGGAGTGAGGGAGTTTTTTCGATTGACAAGTGGGAGGAACACACCCGCGGGAAAAAAAAAAAAATCAACGAGCAGGGTTGTAAATCAAAGCGGCGGTTGTTAAACTGCACTATAGACACACTGTAGTTATTTCTATCTGTGTTTGTTTGGTCGGGAGCCATTGTCACTAAAGACAAAGCAATCAATACTGCATATTTTAGCTCATGTCGTGAATGTAAAACATGAGTAGACTTTCTTTTTCGTATAGAATAATGAGAGAGAGAGGGGGGGGGCGGGGAGGGTGGAGCAGCAGTGGAGGAGAAATGAGGGAAGAAATTCAACACATGACAGCGCTCTGCTCTTTAACTACCTAGCAAGGCCCTGCACAGCATGTGGCACAACTCATACACAGAACAGGGAAAATGAGCATCAGCCAGCAGGGGGAAAAAAAAGGCAAGAACTGGGAAGATGGACTAGTGTATTTATAGCACTAATGATATATAATGATTGATCTTTTCTGGGCTTTTCATCATTCTGTCTTTTCTGAAGTGTTCTGCCAGAGGTTTTGCGTATCGCCGCGTTGCTGTGCTTGCATTTGCTGTGCTTGCATTTGCTGTTTGTGTGGAGTCGTAGGGGTTGCAGCGCACGGACGAAGTTTTGGAGGAACTGTTTGGAAGAAGTTGCGGCAATAAAGCGCAAAATAATTTCGCCTGTCAATAGTGAAACAAATGCTGCAGCCAGAAAGAAAAAAAAAAAACAGAACTCGGAGCTGAGAAAATCCCTGGCTTCTGAAACATCCCTAACTCGCAGCAAGGAACAGCCTCATAGTGTAAACACGCACTTTCACAATCGCACTCACGCACACACACTAAGAAGATTTGACAGCGTGCACTCTCTGTATGCTTTTATGCTTCACTGACACTGATGGAGGGAGGAAAAAAAAAAGGCGCATTGGGCAGGGATTTGCTCTGAAAAGATGACATATGAGAGCCAGGGACAGGAAGAGCTTTGGAAGGGGGGGAATGCGCTATGATACACACTGTTGACATGCAGCCCAAGTGTCTCAACATTGTGTCACACATGGGTTCAGCCGATTTAGAGAGGGGACAGGAAGTGCAATCTGGGTCAGTTCATTACGAACATCTGGAAGGTGAGAGCTGCTTTACAGATATAGCAAAGACGGCTGCTGGACGAGCCACAAAGGCAAAGGGAATCCAACTGTGCCTTAATTAAAAGCATTGCCTCTAGAGCCAGATTGGGTTGGGTCGTGTTGAAGGAGAGATCTCAATTCCCTAGCGTGCTCTAAATGAGGAGGATGAACTTGAGAATCTATGGGAAATATCTCACATCCTTAACCACCCCTCTCACTAAGGAGTTAATAGTAAAGGCCTTTTCTTGGGATAGGGTTAAAATTACCCTTTGGAGCTGCACACTGAGTTTTCTATTATCCTGCCATCTAATCCCAGGCTTTTTACCATCTGAGTGCCTAATTGTGGTCTGCGTGTAATCCCCCAGTCTGGAATTACGCCAAGGCGACACACCATAGGGTGGAAACTATCCGTAACACGGTGTGTGCGGATCTAAAACAGTTTACTCTCCCACCGCTCTGTTCCTGGTCTCAATCAATCAGTGATGTGGAAATCTACAAAACTGACATGGGGTCAGCGGTAAAGTGCAATTTGTTGTTTCGACTTCTGCCGCTCGCCAGGGTGAAGGCCAGGTTGGGGTTACAGCCGGTTACTGCCCATGGCGATGTGCTGAATCTCAGTGGTTGCGGGTAAGATGGGCAGGTTGTCATCATCTATCAGAATTACTTTCCCTGAGATCGAAAGATCTGAGTTAAGAGCGATCCAGTACATAAGCATTGTGCATTTTTACCTTGAGGCTTCAAACTTTTCTCATTAAAATTAAACACACTCTCTTGTCTTATAACGGCAGACGATAGTCTCGAAAGGACAGGTAAGAAAAATCCATCTGTATCTACAAATTGCTGCTTTGTATGTGTTGACACAAGATGGCTGCCAGGCAGAGGAGACAGCTGTTTAGTCTGAGCATCACTGATGGACCTCAGTGCTTTCCTTGAGGAGCCAAAACAGCAGACATCAGTCCATCTGCACTAGTCTGCCATTAGCAGTTCAAGGATCTAGCAGAGCCAGCGGCCCGTGGCTCACCCTATCAGCTAGACGACTGGATGTAAATGCCACCTAATTGGACAGCCGATGATATAGAGACAGATAAAAAACAGAACAAGATTTCAGCCTGTATCCCGTTCAGGATGGGATCAATAGCTCTCTGGTAACGGGTATTGTCAAATTAAATTTCAGTTGTTAGAAATGATTACTAGTAGTCATACAAAATGGCCAGGCTTAGTGATGGGTGGGGGTGAAATTGAGCATTGTGGGGAGCGGGAGTCACCCAGGGCACGAGTGATCGACTCAGTCCACGCCGAGGGAATCGATACCGCCGAGGGCAAGAGTTTGATGTGTCTCCCTGATAAGTCTCTGTGTCTTTTGGGCCTTGGTATAATAGAGCATAGATAGTATTTCCAGCCAAATACACAAACACACGCACACACAAGTATACAGAAAGGCAGGCAGGCAGGCAGCCATGCACACATACTCAACCCAAACAGTCAGCCAAGCACAAAAAGCACAGCACACACTCTGGAAGAACATTTAATCTTCCTCAGATTCAATATGTCTCAGGTTTTCAGACTGGGACCCTGGAAGTCCAGGCAAAAAACACCTCTGAAAAAAATGTCTTTGTTGAAAAATGCCTTTTCTGCCCTCCACTATTCATTGTAGACAAGTCCTTTTAACGGGGCTGAGATGGGATTTCTCTCGGTGACTTTCTATTAATAACACATTTGTTATTTTTTTAAAATAATTTAATAATAATACTGTTCTTTAAGTCTTTTAAAAGACAAATGAGTGTGTGGATATGTTTTGATGTTACTATTAGTAACATAAGAAATGCAATAAGAAACAAACTGATTGGCGTGAATCATAAGAGTGTTAAGATCCTGTCAGTATTTTAGGGGGAGCTTTACCACTTTTATTTAACAGTGCAGCTGAAGGCAGACAGGAAAGCGGGAGATACAGGATGGTGCAGCATGGGCAGCAGGTTTAAACTGAACCCAGGCCGCTGCAGCAACGACTTTCATTTCATTTAACAGTGAGTATCTGTTAAATGAACTTTTTCCCCGACATGTAGCCATCTGCTAATGGCTGCATCGTGTTTGTGTTTACATTCTGAAGACTGCATGACAAGCAGATTCAAATGCTCAGAGGAGTGGGTTAACTGCAGCAAAGGGAGGGAAAATACATCTAACCCCACATGTATAATAGCTGGGTAACACTGACAGCCAGTAGGATGAAATGCCATTTATTCACAGTGACTTTCTGACCGAAGCAGCTGCTACGCCAACATCACTCACCGCCCCCTCAAATCCACTCGAGTTGGCCTGAACGCCCAGAATAATGCAACAAGTCAGCAAAGTAAGATAACACTTGAAATTTACCAAATGAAACTTAAACTTAACATTAAAATCAGGCACTTCGATGCGATGCCGTATATTTCAAGTGCTTCCTTGAATCTGTTGCGTTTTTTTTTTTTAGACCACTTTGACCACCTGTGCACATTTAATCACTGCTCTCAGTAGATGTGGAGGAGATGGTTTGTTGTTTTTGCTTTACCAAACATATGTGAGGGAGACAACCGGCCATCAATCTAGATATCATACACATAATTTTCTCTTCCTCTGGATGAAAAACAATTAGCAAGATTCTTGTTGTTTATGCCGCTAAATAGAAGAAATAAATATATATTTAAATAAAATGCAAACAGGATTTTACTCACCCAGTCTTGGCAAAGTTGGTCCAGTATGTCATGACCACCGCACTGAGCATGACATCGTTCTTTGAGAAGTTACAGGGGAAAAGGTCAGTGGGACCAATCATAGGAATTCCAAAAACATAGGGCACCTCATCCCCGTGGGCGGCGTCCGACCAGGCTGGCTTCATCAGGCTCTGGCAGTGGTGGTAGAAGGCGTAGAAGTAGGTGGGTGAGCCGTAACGAGCGTGGAGATCAGCCGTCACCACCGATGGCTCCACCCACTGGTGGTCGGTGAACAGAGCCACCAGCGTCTTGCGCCGGGTCTCTGGATTGTCTCTGTCCGCCCAGTCTGTGTACATGAACTTAATGGTCTCCCTCAGTGTGTCCTTGCCCTCCGGGTACCCATACAGACTGTCCACAAAGTCAGACACAGAAAAGTCAAAGTCATTTCCAGACACGCCGTCCTCCGAATCGACCACGTTTTCCACAAACCGCAGCCCCTCGCCCTGGTTGACCCCCAGCATGATGTCGTAGTTGAGGAACTCGCCCTGCTCCATCAGGATCTCGGGGTCGTCGGGGATGACATCACCATCAATTACAGGTCCAAAGGCCACGTGGTACCTCGCTGGTTGTATGTCCTGCTCCACCAGCTCCCTGGAGCTCTTCTTCCTCAGACAGTCCACCATGTCTAAGGTGTCCAGGACATTGCAGCCGACCTTCTCCGCCAGGAGACGCGTATACTTGACCGGCTGGTAGTTCACCGCCCAGCTGGAGAGGGCCGACCCGCTCTGAATGATGGCTCTGTGGAACAGACCTGCACAAGGACACAGGAAGAAGAGGCAGACAGAAAGATGTTTAGTGTGTCACTATTACGGGCGGATAATTCACTTGCGTGCTATACTACATGATAGTTTTTAATTTTGTTGCTGCCGTGATCAAAAGGGGGCTGTCAGCTACACAGCCGATAAGAATAACAAAGGCCAGACAGAACGAGTCCTTGTTGCCACACAGAACAATAATGGAATCATGGCTGTGATAATGAATGTGCAGATGGCCTGCTCTCACAGACAGCTCACAGACAGAGGAGGGAATCAGCACTCTGTCTGTCATCTTCTCTTCTTCCATCCATCTCTATATGCTGTCTCAGTAATCCCCTCTGTATGTTAGGAACAGAGGCTGCCAGTGCGGCTCTATGGGCTTTGCTGTAAATATAGGATGTATCAAAACTGGCAAAAACAGGCTCCATAGCAAAATTCACCTTCCTCGTACGAAATGCAGAAAGCGTCTTGAATATATGAACCCTGTGCACATGCACTCCCTCCTGTTAATGCACTTTTCAAGGTAGCTTAAATTGGATGAACCTCAAATGCTGCAATTATAGACACAGATGTTTCCTTTTTGCAGTCATTACACACACGCACACACACACACACACACTTGCGGTCCCTCTGCATCAGTTATGCCTTGCGTAAGTTAAAAGTCATTTTATTTACCTCAAAGATCACTAAATTCTACTTGAGTCGGTGGGCGGGTTGCTATAAATAAAACGAGACTCCTACTCCCTACATTTGCAGAAGGAACAGCGCTGCACACATTCACCCGGCGAAACAATGTAACATGGTGGCACACAATGAAAGAAGCTGAACAGAACGCCGTGGTCCTCCTGCTTTTAATATACAGAAACACTAAGAGTCAACAGACCCATCTATTACGTGAAACTACATTTGCGTTTGCGTGTGGAGGGGCTTTTAAAGGGGGTTCAGGAACCAGAGCTAACAAATCTACAGTCTCATTGGATGCTCTCATAAATTAAATTACATTTTATGTGCAGTGCAGTATGAAAGGAAAACTGCAATGACTTTTCAACACAAGGAACAGATCACAAATAACAAACATCATTTCCTCAGAAATAATTGAATTGCGCCCCCTTTGAAAGATTTCTCCTTTCAGACAGTCGAGTGAAGGTGACATGACATCCTTTCCGTCTCGGGTAGGCCTCCGTCACATCACCGCCGATGCCTCGCAGTATCCGTCTTGACAGCGGCACTCATCTGCCGTCCTGATGTGGTTTTCAAAATCGCAAGTGCTGTTTTATCAATCTCAGAGAAAATCAGAGGCGAAGCTCCCACCACTTGACCACGCTGCTTTATTGCAGATGGCAGTTTCACTGCTAGAGTCAAGGAATATTGCTGAACTCGTGATATTGAAAGCCACGGCGGATGAAACGCTCCCGAAATGGCACGCATAAAACAAGCAAACGAAAAAGTCATTCAACAATTTCACATTTAAGCCACAAAGACTACCAGGGAAATGTGCAGCCACGCAGTTTCACTTTGTGATATTTCAGCGTCAGTGTGGGTGGCTGTGTTGAAGTCTTTGTGTTTATGAGGTAAACAGCAGACTTAAGTGCCAGATATATCACTTTGGTAGTCTTAATCAGAGGCAGCGGGGGGCTTATTTCTTCTTGGCGAAGATGAAGTGTTTATTTACAGAGCTATTTACATTTATTTGTTCGCAAGTAGTAAGTAGAATTAATGTGTCTGGGTGAGTGAACTGTGAAATGTTTCTGTGGAGAGTGTGTTTACTGGTATAAGCCACAATCTGAGAATTTAAACAATGATTTTGGGTCTGTTGGTAGCAAAGATTTGAACACACGTCCGACGATATATGTTTCTGATTTGAACTTTTGCTTTTCCGTCTCTGCAATCGTGTTCCTCATTCTACGCTGATGCGGCCATCAGCATTCTGTGGCCTCGCCCTGACGGTGCCCTTCGAGCTGTCCTGTGGTTGCGCGTCTCAGCAGGACGGTGGCCTGCGCCGCGTCCTAGGGAGCGGAAGCAGATGTCGAGGGTTTCACCCACTTGAAAGAATTAGAGGGGCAGCAGCAAGATGAAAGATGGCCGCTCGGAGGCAGATGGGGGTGGGTGGGTGGGGGGTTAATCCTGCCGTCGCTCCATTCTCCTACTCCTCCTCTCCCCTCCCTTCCCCTCCCCTCGCTCTTTAGTGGTATTGCCTCTCTTCACATCTCAACTCAGATTGCGTTCTGCAAACAGAGCCAGTCATGGTGCAGGGAGTCTGTCCTGAATCCCAATGCCGCGAGCCATGCCACAGCCACTTTCCAAATGTCTTTGATCAGAAGTTGCTGTAGGAGAACATTTGCCGGCAGAGCAGCTCCTGTGATTGCCAAGACGATTTGACAGACATACCTATATCAAATCCGTTTGGTCTAATTGAGGGCGGCGGCTTGAATGCAACTAGGCTTGGTCCGCTATCTGCCTGCACCCAAATCCACACATAGCCAACTGCAGAGGAGGCTGCAGTCAGTTTGGCGCTGCTAGATTTATCTCGTGCTTTGGTTGATGAAAGGGAGGAAGACTGACTGAGGCTTTACTATTGTTTGTGGAGAAACATATAAATCCAGTGCACATGGGCTGTCACCAGGCCGATAAATATGTATTAGAGCTGTGTGTGATGAGCCCCGCTGTGGTAGGAAGCTCACCAGGGAAGGTCAGAGAGAGAGAGGGGAGAGAAGAGCACAGGATCTATCGCCCACTGAGAGAATCCACTAATTATCCACACTGGGAGGTGTACATGTGTGTCTGTGTGTTCACGCACGTGTATTTGTGCTGACTTTGATTGATAAGATGCAGAGATGATGAATAGACCGACAGACGACAGGCATCACCATGATGGGGGTTAACCATTTGTGACACTGTTTTGTCTTCAGTATCTACTCTGACATCTACGTAGTAAAAACGATTATCCAACATCCCGGCGAATTAAACAGACATGACGCAAGGCCATCAACACATGTGTCACATTCGAATCTCGCACGTTTTACTGTGAAAGAGCAACAGATAGCCCTGAAATTATCTGCCCGCGTTTGACATGCGAGAACCCGACACCCGAACTGTGAGCAGATCCATCAAACCGCAGCGTTGTTGGCAGATTGAGGTCACGCTGAATTATGACTGGACCTCCGAGGTAATCACTCATTGGGTCTCCGCTAAAACGCTGTCGCGTCTCTCTGCAGCCACCTCTGCGGTGCGGTTAGCCGACCTCGACCGCGCTGCCCCCTCACCAGACACCCGTTAAATGGGCATGCAGTTCAGGCCCCGGATAGGTGGAGTGGCTTGTAGAGATAATTCACTGTTGATAGGAAGAAAAAAAAAATAGCTTGACCTTGGGGGTACGAAGACCACCGCATATGTTTGAGAGCCACTGTCTACACACACCCGCGGGCTCAAACAAACACGCAGAAGTTCAGGATAATGTTTTGACAGAAGCAATCTGAATTAAAAGAGAAGATTAATAAGTCAACGCTGCGTCACTGGAGACAGTAACATGACATGACCGCGCTTTGGGTCACAGCGGGTGTATTTACTATGTGTGAGTGTTCAGTCCGCGTTAATGGACAAGGATGTTCTGTTGGTAATGATGCCAGTAGGTGCCATAAATGACTGTACTTTGTAATCTGGAACAGCTGGCAAAAACCGCCCAAGCATCAGCGGTGAGTTTTATCAGTCTGGCCCTGAAAAAAAATAAATAAAAAAAAGTGTGACTGTAAAGCGCATCCTGCAAAACCACTTAACAATGTCATCCAAACTCAAAAGAAAAACTCAACAAAGACAACACGTTAAAACGTCGCCCGTCGGATGACCTTGAAAGTTTGGCTCAAGTCTCATTTTATAGGTCAATGATTCATTTTCTTAATGGTATTCCATGTGACTGTGAGAGCTAATAGGGGTGAAAAATATGTAAAGCAGGAAAAAATCTTATCAAAATTCCTCTCATACACATAAAAGCCATCGCGAGAGACGGATAACGTGGCCACGGGGACTTGTCTTTCTCTTTTTATTTTTCTCTTTCCTGTAACTCCTACTAGATCTTGTACGTGCTTATTTCCTCGCTTTCAATCTTTCCTCTGCTCCACTTCTCTGTCGCTGTCTATCACACTTTCCCTCTCTCTCTTTCCGAGGAGCCATGCTGAGTCCCTCCCTGCTGATTATTAGACATAAGCCCGCGTTCAGCGGAGCCTGAATCCTCTGAGCCATCTTACCTCCACCATCTCTTCACTGTAAGCAAATCTCTACAGACCTGAGGACGATGCAGAGCCCCCCCCCCCCGCCGCCCCCCTGCAAACATTTCTCTCCGTCTACAGTCAAACTAGGCTAGCACTCAGTTGGACACACTCAATAAATGTTGCTCTGCCTCTCTCCTCTCTCTTGCTGCATGTTACTCAAGTGCTTCTTTTCTTCCTCGGTGCTGTTTTGTTTCCGCTCTTTCTTAACTCTCCTTTTGGGAATCCACAGTGTTGTTGTTTTTCGAAATGATAAAGATAGATGAAGTGGTCCGGTCCCACCTGAATTCTTTAAAGCCAGCTGCGTCATGAATACTTGAAAATCTGCCTAATTGTACATCCATAGCCACTTCATAACGCAGGGTTAAAGCTGCCGTCTCCATGGCTACAGCCTACAGTACCACAGGCTGCATCCACTTAAACACAAGGGCTTCTGGTCTGATCATGCATTAGTCCGTGGATAATTTCACATTGGTCTGGCAGCCCTGAAACAACACCTACATTGTTTTTTTCGCTTTCATTAAAATTTCTGCCCAATGCCAAACTCGTCAACCCCAAAATGAACAATGCTGACGGAATCAGGAAAAGGGCAAGACGAGGCTTTCCGAGACAGTAGCAGTGTCACTGAATACACTTCCCTTGATTCCCTCAGGCTATAGGGAGATACTGTAAGTTAAAGCACAAGAGCATCCACACAGTGTGTGTGTGTGTGTGTGGTGTACATGCACACTAATGCAAGCCAGGCTGTTATTTGCAGTATTTGTTTGCTTAAACATTAAAAATGAAACATGACATAAAAAGGCCCAAACAGGACTCACTACTTATGATTCACTGCACGCATGATTTGTTTTCTTGTTCCTTTACGGCTGTAACTATTCTTGTTACCTGGCCTCACATGTTTCCTCTACACCAGATTTACTCGGGAATGACTTTGTAACAGATGATCCGACAGGACAGCTGCCAAAGAAAATGCATCTTCCTCCCCAAAAACCAACTGTTTTGTTTTTGCACGGATCAGGACACAAAAGCGAACGGTTACCTAATTCCTGCAAAACTTAAATTCTGTCTTACATCCTGGGAGGTATTGTAGAAATATTAAAGTGAAGAGCAGCGGGCTCTAAAAACAGAAAGGCTGCCCTGCTCCTGTTTCCATCACGTCCATATAGAGGCAGTGTCTATGGGGCCAGCGTTTTCATCTATCAGTGTGAGACATGCTTCATGCCAGCCCTATATAATGTTGTTTGAAGCTGTTGGTCTTCTGCTCCAGCCTCTGTAGAGACTGCCTGCTTGCCTGCAGGCTGTGGCTTAGGCCAGATAAAGAGTTTGATCCATGAGGGTGGATAGAGGGAGGGAATGGGAAAGCAGAACAGAGGAGAGGCAGAAGAGAGGACAAAAAAAAAGAGAAACGACAAAAAGAAAAGGATAGGAGGGGAAAGGAGAGGAGGAGGAAGGAGATGAAGGTGTAAGTGAAGGAGAGGACAGAAAGGGTGGGGGGAGGAGGCTGGGGGGAAAAAAGGGGAGGAGGCAGGATTAGGAGAGAAGAGGAGCGGAAAGGAGAGGAGGATAAAAATGACCCCATTGACAGGCTGTACCCAGGTTCAGGGATCGATGTGCATCTGAAGCCGGTGAGTGTGATATCTCCTACTAATCACGACGTGACATCCACTGGTCAATACCACACACTCCAGGCCTCATCATCGCACGCGCACCGGCCTCCCTCCGTCTGCGCGCACAGCACAACACGGCCACCGCTCCTCCTTGAACTCATCAATCTGGCTGCTAATCATGGGCATGCACACCACACCTGAGTCAAACGGTAATTGTAGACTAATTTGCCGAATTTATTTCAGGCTAGAAACCGGTGTGGGCGGTGGGTTTTACTACCTCGAAACATTTCAAATTAGCGCCTGTTGTCATTCACAGTAAAGCAGATTAAACTGAATTTTCAAACACTTCTCTGTCATTGTCTAAACTTGTTTTTTCTTTCTCCTTGGCTGCTGCTTCTGTTGTATTGTCCAACACGGCAAATTGGATCTGACACTTTTAGAAGGATAACGCTGCTATTTATTTAAAAAATCCTATGTGATCCAGTTACGGTGCCCACAGACAGACGGACAAGCATAAATAAGCAGGTACCCACTCACTCTCACTCATTACTGGCTAAAAAAAAAAAAAAACACCACACTTACATCAAGGTTACAGCTATTAAGTATTTTGCTGTAGCTGTTGGTGAAGTATGTGCCAGAGTGATGGATGCAACAATCACAGGGTGCGAATAGATTCTCTCTTCTTCGATTGAAGTTCACACAAGTTGTATGAATAGACGCATTGTTGTCGAGAGGAAAAAAAAGAATCGTGTCCAAGAGAGAAAGGTTTCAACAAAGAAAAGAGGCGATTTCTTTGCAACTTTCTATTATTATTGATTTGATATGCACGTAGACCGTGGCAAAAAAGGCCATTCCTGCACTTTCTATTCATTCAGATATTTTCTGTATTTTTTTTTTAGGACGTTATCTGCACATTCTCATGACTACACATGCATGCAAGCATACACACTGAATTGATTTCCGTCCTCCTTTTCCCCCTTGCACCCTCCCTGGCAAACCAAGAGAAACAGAGAGAAAAATCCAGTGTGCAGGAATGTTTCCATTTGCACTCATGCATGTGTCACTAATGCTGAAGCCTCTGAAAAGCAGAAAATGCTATCTCGCTGTCCTTCTTTTTTTATTTATTTATTTTTTACTAGCTCTCTTTGTGCTGTGGCATTCGGGGCAGTGTTCACCGAGCTCACTCCACATTGCTGCAGTGCCCAGATTGGCCTGATAGCTGTGTATGCACAACAACAACACGCACTGTCAGCGAGCCCTGACTAGCCGTCGATGTGGAAATGGGAAGAATAATTAGTTATTACAGGGTTATCTGTGTGTATCTCCATGTCATGACTGTGTAAGCGGCTCTGCTAATCTCATTAGATGGGACAACTTGTAAAAGATGTTTTCTGATTTCCTCTGTCTTCTCCTGCCGCGTCCACAAATAGATTCCAGATCAGTGTGCTGAGAGGAAATGATTAGTGTCTTTAGCTCCCGCGGAAACTGGTTTTCATGGGAGAATTTAGAAAGGGGGCTGCTGTGTAGTAACGTTGCAAACATCTGACTCCTGTTGTTTCTAAATATATGCACCGTGTTTTACAACCCATCTGCATCGTATAGCAGCCCAAAAGCTTGCCTCATTTTTATACATGCAGCATGCACTGACAGCCGGAGACAAAGAGTGCACTCACTTCAAAGAAGAGCGAAGCACCGCAAGTACAAATCAGATGTAAAATATGTCTACCATGGGAGGGTCAAAGACATAAGTCACACACAAATATGACAATTCAGCCATGAAATGTGGAAGGATGGGAAGCTTCTATTCTTGGCGACATCTTGCCTGTGACAGCCAGATGGGATGGCTGAAACTCATTTTTGGGCCAAGGAAAGCTACGGAGAGGGCACAGTTGCATTTGTGACAAATTATCGCAAGGGGTGTACACCCCCCTGGGCGGAATCAGAGGGATTCAGAGCAAAGAAGCAAAGAAAGAGTGACAGCGGGTGAGAGAGACGGAGAGAGGGAGAGAGAGGCAGGGATAGAGATAGAGACCTTGGTCTAAGTGCCCAAGTCTTGCAGAAACAAATTAGCTGTGAGCTGTAAGGGTACAGGAGGTGAAACTGAGATGGATACGCACATGCTGGCTAAAAGCAAGAGGTGGGTGGAAGCTTACTGCTTACCCTGGCCCTTTTCACAGTCTTCCAGTACAGCAAATCACTTGCTTACAAGCCTTTGAGTCTGGTTCAGAAAAGAATACTGCCCCGATTACATCTGACTGTAGCTTTCATACAAAGCCAAACAGCGTGCGCGCCGTTCGTGCGCGCGGCGCGTAAACATGTTGGCTTAGCTGCACGTATGCGCGCAGGCATAGCCACACAGAAAATACCTGGAGGCAGAAATGTGATATACTGTAAGTATCCCGAGCGACACAGTCACATAAACGCTGCCAGCGTGCGTTCACACACGCGCGCACTTACGTATAATTCAGGAAGCTCATTAGGCACCACACACAGAGCACCTAGCAGGCAGCAACCTTTATTTTTGCTCTGACCAAGAACATCAACAACTCTTTTAATCTAAACCACCATTAATGAAGCAGAACCAGAGGAGACGTTAGACAAAAAAAAAATACTCCCTTGGATGCACTGTAATTCCTGCATCCTACACGTAATTATAGCTCTCTTCCTATTAGAAAGAGTCCCCCTGTTACCGATGCTTTTTAGGGTCAGTGGTCACACCAGCAGCAGTGGTGTCCGAGCCGATTAACTATTGTACCAGGCATGAGTGTGTCAGGCTGGGCGCTGGCTCCAGCAGCGTAAACATATTCTTCTAGCTGTGCCTATGTCACTCTGTGTGTTCCTCTCTCACAGCGTCTGACACCACTGTTCCCTCTTCTGCCCATTGTGCCAGTAGCCCTGCAGCCAGGAGCCACACAAGCTCGGACTAATTCAAGGCGGCACGCCATGCGAACGGCGGACAAAAATAGGATGGATATGTGTCGCCCTCGCCTCCGTTCCCGGGCGCACGTCGAAGATTGAGAGCGAAACTCGCTGAGAATGGCATGTCGCTCTGGAACGTGATCCCGGCACCTGAGTGTGGAATTACCTGCAAACATGGGGAGGCTGTTGTGTTTGTGCATTTATCGAGTGAGTGAGTGAGTGCGTGTGCATACTGCTTGTGTGTGCATGAGTGGCCTGTAGAAAACGGTGGAGATATAGCAGCACTGTCACAACAGCCCATCCTTGGAGAGCATTGTTTCAGCCTTCCCTGCCTCATGCTTCATACTGTAAACTCCCATTGAGTCAATTACTGTGGCAGACTCTTTAGCCACCATAGCCACTTACTGTAAGTGGACGTCGAGACAATTGGGTTATGACATGTCCTGCTGTATGTCCATTGGCAGCAGCGGCTCCCCTGAAAATCTACTCCAACAAATCAAGTCAACTGGAAATCCCAACAATTAAGAGCTATTTGCGCAGCCCGTCTGAACTCAGCATTCAGCCACCGAGCATCGATCCGCTGCAAAAGTGATCCGAATCAATCCATTTAAATGTTTTTTATTTTGATTAGGAAACACACCGAGTTGCTGAGATGTTGACTTTAGTAATAAAGATTAAAAATGTGTTGACCGGGGTGTTCATCAATCTGAGATCCGTCATTTCTGCCCCCCTCGGAACAAAGGCGTGCTGACTGCACATTTATCTGTGCGGCAAACTAGAAAATATATCTAAGCAAGACAAACAGACAGACATATGGATGAACGAAGCTGCAGACATCTATCCTCATTGTGTCACAGATGGAGAGAGAGAGAGGGGGGGGGTCATGGGAGGATAAGAGAAGGGAAGAAAGAAGAGAAGAGAGAAAAAAAAGTGAGAAGACTCTTAAAATTCCTCAGTGGGTGCTTTTGTCCCTAGAGAGTATTCAAAGCAGGCAAAGGCTCTCTGCATAGGAAAATGGCACTCCGCATGCTAACTGTGACTTTGCATTCATTGTGAGGAAGACAGAGGCATCTGAATGCATTGGGTGACTCATGCAAACCATTTCATCTCCGATGCTCGCTGTTCTCAAGCTTGATACAAAGGCTCTGAAATGATTTCAGAGTGTGATTTGGTTGAATTAAATTCTCAACGCAAACATATTTCTATAAGGGCTGGAAATACACCTCTGATTCATGGTTAGAATTCAAATACTCGCCTCCTGATGTAGACTTGACAGGCTTTTAATGTGATTTGTGTGGAATCTGAGACAATGAGAAAAACCTAAAATGTTATTCTATTTGTTTATTGAGCTTTGGGCAATTTTATTTCTTGTGACAGTTTAAGCCCGTGCAGCGGAGGAACAACTACACTCTGAGCTAGTCCGCGGCTAAGAAGCTTTTGGATGGCTTTCGGAACAGTTTGCTTAAAGCATTTTCATTTAACTGTATTTTGCGCAGCTCTGCCACCCCTCTATAGGGTCATATTGGTTTATGATGCTCTGCAACTGTGAGTAAATATAAGCCTGTGTATTAGATTTTGGGCCTGAGATGAAATCTAATTTCTTTGAGCTATGTGAGAGAGATTGCTTGCTGATACACATCCACACATTCAAGGCCACATCTGGCAGGCCCTATCAAATATACATGAACCCCAGGAGATCATGATATGGCTGCACTGGACGCTGACATTTACTTTGATATTTACCAACTTTGTGCAGATAAACACGGCCTGACATTGCCACGGTTATTGCCCGATCACATGAGGGTACCATTTAGGGAAGTGAATATTGTAATGAAGGCAATAAAGCATGGAGATGACTCAGCTGATACTGAAAAGTGACAGTTCATTTGAGTCATTGGTGTAGCCAGCTGATAACAGATTGATAGTGTCACACACCGTAATGGACAAGTAATTAAAATCTATTGCACAGACTCCATTTGGAACACTGATGCATCATATTGAATTTCAGGTGAAACAGAAAGACAAAGTGACAGAAAACATCTCAATGTCTGGCGTCGTGTCAACCTCATTTCAGCCCGGCCGGCCTTATAACAAGCACTATATACATTCTCTTTTCACAGTGGCACTCCAGCCGTTTTCAATTTTGGCACGTACAGAATGCAGTGTATTTTTACCTCCGGTCCTTTCTGTCAAGCTCTGAAAAGGCCAAATGGGTAGTGGTGGACAGTTTCTTCACCTCAATACCCAAAATTGTGTTGGCTGCTTATAGTGGAGTGGCGGTGCAGGGAGTAAAACGCAGAGTGACAGGCCGAGGTCCCCGGCACAAGGGCAGAGAGCTGTGAGCTGAGCTATGGTGAGGAGCAGCGCGTCCCCGCCCTGGCAGCCTCATTCACTATTTATTTGCGTGTTTGTGTATGTGTGTGTGTGTGAGGGCGCACTGCCAGCTAGCGTCATTCTATTTGCTTATGTTGTTGTGTTGGACCTTGGGTGTATATACACGCGTCTGGACTGTGGTGAACTTTGTGGCTGCCACGCCGAGGTAAGAATGGCACTCAATCGTCGCCTTTCTGCTCCAGCGGTCGCCCTTCAGATTATCAGTCTTTTTACATTCAAACCAGGCTGCAGGATGCAGAGGAGAGAGAGAGGACAAAAGAAAAGAGAAAATATCACGCTAATGCGAGAAAGTGCACAGGTTACTCTCTCATGTTTCTGTCCTTTTTTTCCCATGGTAACGTGCCTTTCACTGCAATCTGTCCGTTTCCATATCTTCCACCTATATTGTCTCCTCTCTGTTGTGCCTCTTGCTGCCAGTGTCAGTAGGCGCGCAGCTGTAGCCACATGAAATTCCCTGGAGTGGCAGAGTTTGTGGACTTACATGTACTGTGTGTGTGTGTGTGTGTGGGTGTGTGTGTGTATTTGCATGTGTGTGTTGCTGTGCGGAAGTGAGCTGAGTATGGAGGGGAATATTTACGCAGGCCAACCTTTAACGACAGTCAGTCCCACGGGCCGGGACCTGCCATAGCCAGAGCCGTGTGTCAGTGTGTGTGTGTGTGTGTGTGTGTGTGTGTTCAGAATGTGTACAGCAGTGTTTGCGCAGTATCGATGCAAGTCTGCGGAGATGAGTTATGCGCGTGTGAAGGGACGTGCGCGCGTGTGACTGAGTGTGCTCGTCTATCAGTTAGGCTGCATGCTGGCACGCTCCAGTTTCTCAATGTCAAGCTAACACATATTCAACAGCAACTAACGTCACAACACTTGACACATATCTCACCCACAGACATTCTTTTCCAGCAAACATTCAGAGTAAGCCTATTGCCGTTACTATAGAATATGTCATTGTCAGCTTCCATCACCGCATAAAGAAGTGACACGCAGGTCTAGTCTGTAGCACGCGGATGTACACTTCAATTCATTTTGTGGCCCTCGAGTTTCAAATTTTAAATATGTCAATTGTTTCATGATTACGAGCTCCTCAGGATGTGGGAAATATGAATCTGTTATACCCTTCAAACACAGACGACGGCCTCTTTGTTTCATCGAAAATTGCAGTAATACAGAAAATGTGATTGTCGTTATGTTGTTGTTATTATTAGCCTTTGTTTCCTGCAGTCACATGACGGTATTTATAGAGAGTGCACAGCTCACTGTCACAACTTAATGGGACACGTAAATAGAGCGGAGCCATTGTTATTTCTTTAAGCTGCACCTCTGCTTTTCCAGCTGGAACGAGTCAAACCGCCCGCCGTGGGAAAAGGCCTGCTGTAGTTTACTGATGTTGACAGAATTAAGACCAGAACAGAGATGTTTGCACGTTTAGTTTCAGTTTTAATGAAAATGCACGGAGCTATTTCTTTACACAGTGTTACAAATATAACCTAATCTAAACCCGCTGAGGTCCGCGATGATGTACTGTACGGTCTTTCAAGCAACACCAGTCTGAATAACATCCCTTTTCTGGTAATTGTCAGTCGGTGTCGTGTCGATTTGCTATTTCCGAGTTTGTTTTCTTAAATTTGTGGACGACGCTTCATACATTTAAACTCCTGGTTAGTCTCTGTGACTCTGTGTTGTTCACTGGTGTAGAAAAGAGCAGACGTAGTCAGGAGGAGACTGAATTAAAGATACCATTACTCTGCGAGCATCAACGTTTATTACTTAGTGGAAATAGTGAAATTGTCTGCCAAATGACAGGGTCTTCATCTAAAGAGGGATGAGAAGTGCTATGACTGTTAACACCTACTGAGCGCACATGTCAACAGATCCATCTTTAGCTCCAGGAAAAACTGCTAAAATGGAAATTGATGGTTTTTTGTTTGTTTGTTGTTGCTCCAGGATTTCTAATGCATTTTATTTAAATATTTTTTTTATTCAATGGGGCAAAATGGACAAAATCCACTATATGTAAACTGCTGCCGTATTTATTTTCATTCAGATGCAGTACACACTGAAAAAACTGAGAAACTGTTCAGGAATAATAAATAACAATTCTGTTTTACTTTGCAAATGTAGCCAATTATATAAATAAATCAGAGCACTTCATTACATTGTTGCAAAATGTTATAGAAAAATCCAATTTGACAGAAAACATTTGCGCTTTATTGATTCGCAACATTGCCCACAGTCAAATAAAAGCATGACAGTTAGTCTCGCAGGATAAATCATTAACCCGCAACCTTAATTTAAGATTAAGACTTTAAGATACACAAATCAACGTTATTTTATCCAGAGACTTTCTTATTTAAAAACATAACAAACCAGTATTTATTGAGAAGAGATTTTGCCAAAGGAAGCGTTGTCTTATTATGATAGCCGTCTTAGATTAGGCCTGTATAACATTATTATTCACAGGTGAGAATATTATGTATTCCGTGTACATTCCCACATGGCTGCAGGGCCTACAGTTGCTGTCATTTACTGTAAATAGCTCAGAGCATACTGTATCAGTTCTACCACACATTGTCTCCCCGCTGTGCACTTTGCCTGCGTTTCTGCACGGGGAATGTCAGCAACTAGCCTGTGTGAATTCAGTGACGTACTTCCATGGTTACACGTTTTCCTGTTTGAATTTTAATCAAACATTGGCCACCCCTTTCTTCAGCCAGAGATGTGTTTTGGCTGTGACGGGGGGGCAGTGTTTTTGGCTCTGATCTTGTGGCTGTTCCTATGAGCACCATCAAATATTCACAGTGCCATCTCTGATGTCGCAGCTTTCCCTCCTCCTCGCCAGCTTCATCAGTTTTGACAGAGAGAAAAAGATGTGCGCTTTTGGGTTCCTGACAAATTACGGCAGCATAATCTACAGTGTTTGAATAATTTAACACTGTACCACTTGGGGGAAATTTGCACCACACAGACAGAAAATAAGGAAGAAAGAAAACCTACACTCCTTACTAACCCCTTCTGTCTTCGGGGCTCGAAGCAGACGGCATCATCTGTCTGTCCTCTGGGATTTTCAAATCTTGTATCTTTCAATATCTGCGAGTAAGGAACATGTTTTGGTATCACAGAGGTTGGTGGCCGTCTCGGAGGAGAACTCAGATACCCATACACAACCTGTCTTTCCCAGGAGGCCAGGGTGAGAGGTCAAGATGGGCTGGATGGGTAGTTGTTCCATAGAGGGAAGGTTTTATCCATACAGCTCTTTAATAGAGACCAGAGGGAGAGGAGGAGTAGAGAAGGCTGGTAGGCTTGTAGCACAGTGGCGCTGTTTCCCATCAAGTCTCCCTCCCTTCTCCTAATGAGCATTCTATTAGCAGCTAGGGGACGGATTTAGGCAGTTAGGCATACGGAGAAGGCTGGCTAACAATGCAAGTGGTTAGCTAAACAGCTGTTCTCTCTCTGCTGCCACCTCCCATCCCCGTCTAATGAAGCTCTCACCGATGAGCGGTCCCGGGACATGCCGGAGAACAGCCACAGACACCCAGACGGAGGATCTCAGTCACTCACGAGCCTCATAAAAAAGTCTGTGTGGAGGATAGCTCCCGATAAGACAACCAAGGTTCCAATTAGATAGTGGCTCTAAGGGGAACCCTAAGAATAGCATATTGGGCGAGCGCAGACGTTTTTATGAGCGCTCTGCGCCGCTCTGTGTTCGGAGAGCAAACACTCCTTTGAATAGTTTTTTTCTTTTTTCTGACTGGTAAACAACAGAGGCCGTGATGCCTTTCATAATGGATAACAAACAGATCACCGCCATGATTTTTGTGAAATCTTGCATTGCTACATTTCATTATCCTCTACAGTGTGAGTAGTGTTCACAGTGGTGGGCATCGATCAAGATTAGTGGCGTGCCATATGGGTTTGTCATCATCTGAAATACTGCGGAGGATTCATGCTCTCCAAACAGCCTTCACTTAAACAAGGAGGAATGCTTCAGGCGCTACGCCTATTTTTCATGATCTAAAAAAAACTTTGTACAGCATTATGTCTGGCTTGCAAAAAGCAATATTTGTTTTAGTTAAACGTCGAGTCTGTCAAAGGCTCCATTGTGTGTCGAGGGCCCGGGTCACCTTCAAGTGATGCATGGGTTAAGATTCACTTTGCAGGTATTCCTTTTGCCTTTATTCAGCAAGTCACTTCAGCTGACAAGGCTGCGGCATGCTTCAAGACGAAGTTCTGAACGTGGGCATGCATCAGATCTCGCGCAGGAGATTCTGAGCGTCTACAGTCATATTTTGCAGCAATTAGCCAGGTGTGAAAGCTTAAGTGTGAAAGTAGGCGTTTCTAGTACTCTGCAATTTCTTTTCTGTTCATTCTTCACACAACTACGTCTGGCACTGTGCTGAATACCAAACTGCTCATCGTGGAGAGCTTTGAGGGAAAACTTTGCTTTTAGTGTTTGCTTTAATGTGCAAGTGCTAGCTTACAGATATTGTGGGAGTCGCACTGGGAGTTTTGTTTTACTCTTTTTTTCTTTCTTTTTCTTTTCATCCAACAGATAGAGGCCTTGCTGGATTGTGATTATTCCCGTGCTTTGTCAGCAAAGACTTCTTCAGTACTTCCTGCAGCTGTTTCACAATAAAAGCCTTCAGGGGGCAAAATCAATGTTGAATGCAAAACTTTTTCTTTTTGCTTGATTTATGAATCTGTTTTCTGTTTTCTACTGAAATCCTACAAGATCTGAGGCCGATATGTAGATTGTCATGTGAAAATAGCATATTAAAAACTGATTTTGTGGGATATATTTCTGTTTTACTTGTCCAGGCTGTACCCCGGCTCTCGCTCTAGGTCAGCTGGGATAGGCTGACGGTTACAGGAAATGGATAGATGGATATCTTTGTTTTAAAAATAGACAATCTTGGTAAAATTTGCTGATAATTTACTGCAAAACTGGAGCTGCTCTTATAAAGGAATTACTCTGGAAAGCAACAGCTGCTCATAAACTCAACAAACTAAACACAAACTGAACTAAATGCCTTCAATGAAATTTGCTAGCTCTCTTGGAATAAATAAACCTAAAGAAATGGAAGGTCTTTTTCTCAAACACTCTCCACGCTGCAACAAAACAATTCCAGCGGAGAGATAATGAATTAGTTCTTACCTTCTTTGTTTTATTAGAGCAAGCATATAAAATATATTCATAACTCTAAAATGTCATCAGATCACAAAAATACAAGGACATGACTAGTGTTCTCAGTAGTTTGCTTACACGGCCTTGGTATCCTCGAGATGGGATTGTGTACTAGCCAAGAGCAGAAAATCCCTCACAGGAGGGCTTTAAGATGCCCTTGAAAGGCTTTTTCTGTTAAGCAGGTGCACCGAGTGTTGAACTGTAGCTGTAAAGTTAGCGACTGGCGGCTAATCTTAAGAATACTTGGGCCTGTTCAGGACAATTCTTTGTGAGCTTCACAGGTTCATTATAGTTCATGTTTATAGTCAGGTTATCTGCAGTTTGAGTTAGCCAGTTTGAAAAAAGTGTGAATAATTCAATGTCACATGCGGTCGGTGCGGTGTATAAGGTATTTTGTTAAAAGCATGTAGCAGCTGCGATAATATTTCATTTGTAACGTGCAGATACTAATTTCAAATAAGGTCCAAGAGTCAAATTGAATTTGAATCTTTTCACTCTTCAGACTGAAGCAACAGGTACTCACTCTGCATATTTTAAGCAAATATGAAGATTGTAACTTTGAACTTGAGTTTTCTATCCAGGAAAAGAAATTTGTCTTGGGTTTTTTTTCCGTGAAATATCAGATTGGTAATATTGTTCTCTGACAGTTGCATTCGATTTGGTGACTCACTCTCTTTTACTACTGAAAAGGATCTATAGCTTATGTTACCTCTCTAAGCTAAAAATCTATTACAGCCTTGCGGGTCTGAGAGCAAAAGATTTAGTCTTTTTGTCAGGTTGCACAATGTTGGCCCTTTATAGAAGAGGTTTCTGCTTGTCAGCATGTTTGCTGAAGTTCCTCTCATTGGGGATTTCATTGTGCTCAGACTATGCAGATTTCACAGCTAAGGCTAATGCATTTGCACTGCCCGGAGTTTGAACGTCTTGGTAGGCAGGATACGGCTTGTGACTGCACGCGCACGCGTTCATACACACACACACACAGACACAGAGACAGTGGACAGTTAAACATTTACAGCACATTATGTCAGTGATAGGGATCCAGATGGCGTAAATGAACTGCATTCCCTACATCACATTGTTATACGCTCCCACCAAGCAAATCACACCAGCCTCCTCCTACAGCAAAGTCATTTGACTCGTGTTTTTCCCATGCAACACTTCTTATCACACATTGGGAAGAAAAAAAACAATTTCCCTTCCAAATCATTTTGTCTTTAAACACAGACTAGCATGCAGACTCTGTGCAAACAGAATGATATACTCCTGGATGCCTATAATCATGCGGTAAACGAGTATTTTTCCTCGCTGCGCAGATAAAGTGTTTTATAGTGAAACTAAATGAGCACAAGGTGATGCATTTCCCTCTTCCAAAATTTTCAAAAACATCACCTGAAACAGTTTGACACCACCTGGTAATGTTCTCTCCCCGCTGTTAAGAACGTACATAAATCACATGTTACGCAAACCTGTGAAATTGATGAGAGACGTTGCGCTTTCAAGCATAGCGGGCGTCACAACAGCTCCGCACTACCTTCCCTCTTATTCATGCAGAGGCGCCGGGCGCACTCCTCTCAGAAGAGATAAACAGATGTATGGACACCGAAGGACTGACCCAGCTAGCCGCGGAGGTGAGCTGTCAGCAACAACAAGCAAACACAGAGTGCTCCTGGTCATCAGGAAAGGGCAAAGTTCAGCTAATTACACTGCTGTTGTTCATCTGGCAGGCAAACACGGAAACAGCAGTCTATTCAACGACACGTTTAGCCGGCCGAGTTTCCCAGTATGGAACGCCTAATAAATGAACACGTACACAATGGGTAAACAAATAAATAAATAAATAAATAAAAATGTGCAGCGAAGAAGACAAAAACAGAGAACCGACAGCGCAAAAAGAAAAGATGGATGGACATAATGAAATGTGAAAATAGCGTAAGGGAAACTAGTGAGTGGTGGGAGAAATTGGGCCAATATGTGTGGAACAACAGGGAATAAAAGGGAGGGCGAGCAAGAAAGCGGGGAGAGATGGAGAAGGTGTGAGAGGAGGGAGGTCAGCAGAGATATGGAGATGGGCGGAGGAGGAGGAGGAGGAGGAGGAGGTGGTGGAGGGAAGAGGCCCCCAGTGCTCAGCTGTCAGTGCTTCCTCTGCAGGTGGGGCAGGAGGAGTGCCAAGTCCCTCTCTCCCACTCACACAGACACCCATGCATCACTCTATAATGGATGCTTTACACTGGTGCCAGAGAGAGAAAGACCGAGGGAGAGGGAGAGGGAGACATGGTGAGAAGACGAAAGGGAGACGTGGTGAGGGAGACGTGGTGAGGGAGACGTGGTGGGGGAGGGTGGGTGGGTACTGGAAAAAGAAAGAAACTGCTATGAGGTACAGGGGGAGAAGGGAGCTGAAGAAAATGCCTCAGAGATTAAGGCGGCGGAGTCGAGGCGAGGCGCGCGTAGCAGGAAAATAGATAGACAGGCAGACAGAAACCTCCATCAAGTCATTAGACCAATCAAGAGAGGAAACGGACGAGACAGTCTGGAAGCAATATGATGCAGCTATTGGTTTAATTGATCTAAAGCCTGAGCAGGATCAAAGAACAGCGGGGGCGCAGCCAGGAGCTGCAGCCACCGTCTCCCCTCTCACCCTCCACCACGACTGTCACTGTCCATTAAAAGGTGTATGAAAGCGGCCTTGACATAGATTTATCAAAAAATGATTCATAGATGGCATCTACCTGAACTAATGACTTGCCAGCATCTTCGCCGGGGACTGCGGGTCATCAACAGATGACATATTCTGCAGTCACCTCGTTCATCAGCTGCGATTAGATTCCGAAAGCAATCTCAGCGATGCATCACCAGATGGGTCTCACTGTATTGTCTCGTGGAATATTGCTGAGACAGCCCATGTGTGCCACATGTCGCTCAAGCTGCCAAAGCCCATTCGTACAGTTGTGGAGCTACAGGTATATGCAATGCTCTGAGCTATTACCTTGGTTGATGGAGGCATGGATTTACTAAAGTACTCAATTATCCCCTGCTTCTTTCTCTGACCTGCTGCTCGGCTCTTTAACACCTATAACTCCATGCTTTATAGGCTCAACTACCTGCTGCAAGCAGAGACAGACTGATGGCTGGACTACCTGAATAAACTGCCTTCACCGTTTTCGGGCCATTTGTCAATTCTTCATTCCTCTGCTCTCTTCTGGCTCGGGATAGGTAAAGCTGCCTCCCTCTGATGGACAGCCCGACTGGATATTATATTCAATAGTGGTCACCTCAGACGCTATCTGACCTCAGTGGAGTCATCTGTACCCTAATAACACCTGTCTCATATTAATCTGCAAAGCCTTCCCCTTTTTTTCTTCTTCTGCTCATTTTCTCATTTTGCAACAGTGAGTAGCGAAGAGAGAGAAAAAAACAAAACCTATTTGCTGCCTGAATTAGGCCATTTCCAATTTCTTTTGAATTCAAAAGAAAGTAATACCTTTTAGCTGGCGAATAATCCTCCATCTTTGTTTTTTTTTTTAAATTAAAGCAATTTTACTCCGCTGTGCAGAGTCAAAGACACTGCTGTTCAAAGAGTGACTGAAAAATGCCACATAGGCCACTTGTTAAAAGCAGTTTGCTTTTCCACACAATGACGGCCACGCCGTATGGCAGGCAACAAAGGAGAGTAGTCAGCGTAAATAAATACAAGCATTGTCGCTCTGCAGAGATGGCATCCCCCTGGTTTAATTATCGCTCTTGTCAATCGAGGTGGAAGAATACGGCACCTGACAAGGCGCGACCCCATTCTCTCATCCTGCATAGGCCTTTTTCACACCTTGAGATGCACAGACACCCTTCAGCAAACAGCCAAATCAAAACCTTGAGATGGAGGTATTCTATTGCCCCAAACACCCAGGTAACTTTACAGTGTCGAGTTGCTGTACGCCTTTGACACCTCAGAAATGGGGTCTATTCAACTTCGACAATTGTACCCGGTTTTTCTCAAGCATGAGGCATTTGCACAACAATGGCAGCTGCATCGTGTATGAATAACATCTCAGGGATGTGGTTGTGCAGCTATCTTTCCCGGTGACTTCAATTCGCATTCCAGCTCTTGCAAGGTGCCTCTATTTGATGCGTAAACTCCACGGGCGACGGCTGGCTGCTGCAGGATGCCTGAGCCCGCAGAAATGAAGTCGACACTGAGCGCGGATGGATCGCACCTCCAGATCTGTATGGTAAAAGCTCGGCGCGGGGACATTATGGAGTGGGGGTGTGCAGGCCTGGAGGCCATTCCACAAGGGGAAGCTCCCATGAGTCTCGTTTCAGAGAGGAAACCCATATGTGTTATTTTCAAAGGTCACAGCCAGATGTAGCACTACAGTTAAAGCAGTGATGTAGTGTAACGCTACACACTCTTCATCTATATGGCCTGTTGGCCTCCGCCTTCAACGTGCAAGATAAAGTAATTTGGAGCAGCATTTATATTAGCCTCAGATAACGTGTCGATATCTCGGGATTCGGCAATAAATGAGTACACAAGTTCTCAAGGCTCAACACATCCTCAGCATTCTGCTACAACAGTTTTTGTGCTGTTCCCTCTAAGGATGACTACAAGCCTGCATGTACATGGTAAACGTTCGTCAAAGCAGGGAGGTGAGGTGCTCATGGCAACGCAGTCTCTGAATCCCACAACGCCAGCACTGTATCAGCAAGATTGACAGAGGCAGATTGATTCGAGGGCCAATAAACATTGTTGTCAGTCCTGTTTTCGGCTTCCTCTATAGGTTCACGAGTTAAATACATGCCAGAAACAGCACAGTCGTCATTTGCACTGATTTGTGCAGTGAAATCACAAAAGAAAGCCCGGACAAAGGCTTGTTCTCCAATCCTGCCACGTGACGTCTGATAGGTGGAGGCACTCACGATGATTTTTTAGAAAATATAACAATTCAAACATAAATAAAGGATGAAGATGAAATCAGCCCTGCATTTCAGATGTAATGCATTTTCTTGATTGACTGGTTAATTGTTGTTCTATTTAATATCAGGAAAAAAAACATACCCACACAATTTCCCAAAACCCAAGTGGACATACTCAAATTACTTGTATTACTTGTACAAGCCCAAACAGAAATACATCGGATTTGCTAATATTGAAGAAATACAGCAAATATTCACATTTGTTGACCTGGAACATTTTGTTGTTGTTACATAATTGTAAACATTACACATAGTGCTTTAATTGTTAAATACTGTGATTACACTATGCATGAAAGCTACTATATATATAACACAAAGTACTATTTAATGTGTTGTCTTCTTCGACCACTTAGCTGTTTTTAGTGGTGGAGAGTGGTTTAGTGGACGATATATTGAGGCACATTTTAGATTGATGAAGCAATTAATATGATTTTTATGAAAAAAAAAAACAGTTCATTTTGAAAACTAATAAAAATAATTTGATTTGTTTTTTCCCCATGCCCATATTATGAAATTTCTAGTCTAAAACACTGTTTTAATGTCAGAAATGACCATTCTTACTACTTCCACTTCCTTATTTGTTCTGTTGTGGAGAAAAAGGTGTTTTAACAGAAATGACTGGGATGAGTGTTGACCACGACAGATGTTAAAAAATCTGCGAGTGCAAATTCAGTGATAAATGTATTTGTGACAGACAAGTTAATCAATCAAGCTAAATTATGTTTTTTTTGATTAAATTATCAAGTATATCCATCAGATTAAGCTTTAATGAACCGTTTTATCATTTAACCCATAAATCCTCTTGTGAGGGCAGGTCTAACTTTTTGGCATATAACGTACAGT
Organism: Nibea coibor; assembly: GCA_023373845.1. NCBI lineage: Eukaryota > Metazoa > Chordata > Actinopteri > Sciaenidae > Nibea > Nibea coibor. The sequence goes on along the minus strand of CM041739.1, from coordinate 10,191,176 downwards.
AATAACAGTAATGATGTATTACAAGGGTACTGTCAGATTCAGTAAAATGTGTGTGCCGTATTATTTTATGTTATTAAAGCTTTTCTCTGACAGCCATTTTACCTTCAGATGATTCACTGACTGCACACACTTGACCATAAAGGACATGGCTGCTTGTGTCTTCACTTTAATCATTACATTACAATCAAATCACTCGAATGGAGGCTCCAGTCACTCACCCAATCAGCTGGAAGAAGCTGTACAGCAATACATCAGTTCCTATGATTTCCAAGTCACATCCTTTCCAAGACTGCATGAATCATAAGTGCCAGACAGAAAATCCACAGCAAGGAGTTCACTATGAAGAGCAGCCATTAATAAAGTTAATATTTCAGATTTGATTGGAGAAAAATGTCCTGTCAGACCATTAGATTTTTTAATCTCTCTCACCCTCGATTTCTACACATGCCACTGTGCATTCCTTCACTTAATCACCTTCAATGCTTCCCTTTTGCACTAAATGGATTCAAAAACTTGTTACCCTTTGCTCAAAACTGAGCACCTGTCACACTGCCCTCTTAATGCTCATGGTCCAGGGGGTTTCAGTATTTGCTAGCTGGTGTCTTGCATTAAAAAGCGTCGGTAGTCATTGCACTGATGCAATAAAACCTCAGCATTTAACATGCACATTTATGGTCCTCAATAACCCAGAAGTCTTAATAAAAATGAAAGCTGACATTGGCATGAAGGATCCTCCACACTAGCTGTCTTTAATGTCCAAGACGTTCCATTAAAAGGGGAGCACTTCCTCAGAAGCCGAGCTTTTATCCTGATTGCTTACAGGAAGAGAGAGAGAGAGGGAGAGAGAAAAAAAAAAAGGGAAAGAAACCAAACGACCTTCAGCGGCTCTACAACCAGCCCTCGTGTGTGTGCTCCGTGAACAGACATGCCTGCGTGCACATACGTGGACAGCTGATTCAGACGCGGTCTCCAGCATCTTTCCTGTTGCTGTGAGGAGAAAAACAACTATATCCACCGTCTTGCACGGAAGGATACGGTTTATGTACGAATGCACATGTCTGAGTCAGAGGCTACTTGCTATTCTGTTCATGTGCAGAGAAGCCATCTCACTTTTTATACCATAATGATTATTAGGAGATAGGGAAAAAGCCAAATCTGCATGTTCAATTAGTGCCTGCGCGATGCCAGATAGATAATACATGGGACTGGCTAATGTCCTTGCTTCTGAACTTCTTCAGCTGTTTTCTATTTGAAGGCTGAGAAAAAGAAGATGGGGACAGAGATTTCTCTCTGTGGGAACACAACTGTTGAGCTACATTTAATAAGCTAGTCAAAAACACTCTCCTGCCGAGAGAGACCGCGCTTTTAATGACCATTCTGCTTCCAAAGTCTCAGATGTGCAGCTAGATTGCTCAGCCACACAACAGACGAGGCAGCCATCTTAGTAATAGCAACGCACCGCACACGCTGCAGACTAGGGCAGAAACCCAGAGAGGGAGAAAGGGAGAGAGACACACTGGCACATGGAGAGAAAGCATGTGTCCCTCGCATGCTTTTTACTGTCTGTGAAGGCAGGGAGACAGATGGGTGCAGTGAGGAGGAGATTAGATGGAGGAGGCAGAGCAGGGACCGGGGTCGAAAAAAAAAAATCCAGCCCTCACGAGAGGATGTCCAGGCCAGCCTCCACGCAGGGCAGAAGGGTGAGGGTGGGTGGGGGGGTTGCTTCTGTGATGGATGTACCCTGTGACTGGAGCCCTCGGCACGCCCACATGGAGACGACACCAAGGCCAGGCCAGAGGAGCAGGCAATCAAGCAGAGAGGCCGGAGGGCTAGGATGATATAGGAGGATCCAGCTTATTAAATAGGCTTCAGGAGGAGCATGGAGCATCTGAAGTAAGTTGTCACTCTGCCACCAACAGGCATAAAAGGAGGCTCTGTTAGATGGAAAGTCTATGCACTGTAGGCAGTGATGACAGACTGTGTACAGTAAGAGTGGGAATACTGTCATTAAATACACCGACACACCAGGGAGCTCCAGTACAGTGTGTCATCGCTGATTTTACTTTTTTTTTCCTTTCTTACCTGGGCCTCGTTATCCTGCATCTGAGCAGCGGGTGAGGGAAAATGTTTGTGTGCAGGTGTGCGCACGTGTACACACGCAGACGTGTGTGTGCATCCCATACGTTATTATCATATCCTGCCTTATGCCACTGCAGAATTCACACACGCCACATTCACCGTGACACCGCTACCTCTCTCGCTGAGGGCAGACTTGGAATTTTTTGTTCACGGAGCGAGTCGGAATAAAAAGTCAAACGAGGAGAGGAGGTTGGAGCCACGATACATTGTTTACACTCTTTTCCCGACTTAATTTCCATTCAGAAAGTAAGTAGGAAGCTCAATATAAGGCGCTCTTCCTGAGACGCAACAGTCTGCGAACATGGATAGGAAATGAATGTGCAAACACATCACTGGAGGCCACCTGAAACCAGGTGCGCTCATGCCACAGTGTGTAATTCGTTTGATTATAGATTTTTACTTTTCAATTTTCACGTGGATCCAGACACTTTGATTTCTCTCTTGTTTATTGCGTTGTCCTGGCAACAAGGACCAGTTTTCACTTCAACTGTTAAGACTATAGGAGAGGAGAGGAGGGGGATGGGGGGGGGGGGGGGGGGGAGTATCGCGGCGGTTGTGAAAGCAGGTGCAAAAAGACATTTCTTCACTTGGATTTCCTGTCACATCCAGCAGCCCACTCCAGTCCTAAACTTTATATAATTACAACAATCTGTGCTCCGAGAGAGACTGTGTGAAATCTGATTGCCATTGGTAACATTCGCAGCAAGAGTTCTGGCGTGATAGAAGGCTTCCTGTTTCAATTTCCTAGGATCCCTCAAGTTTTGCTGGCTCTTTTTTTTTTTTTTTTTTTATCCCATCAGTGGGGCATACATTTCTATTCAGGGGAAAAAACAGACGCGGTAATATCCAATTTACTAGGAGGCAGAGGAGATGGTTTCACTGGCAGTATAATAACATGCTACATGGAGCGTAGCATTATGGAGTATGAATAAAAAAGGCATTTATGGTAAAAATTCAATCCAAAAGCAGTCATCATTCATCGGAGGAAATCAAGGCAATTAGTAACACTTTAATGCAAATTGGAGAACACCAAACACATCACAAATCTCTGGCACCGTAATGGGGACTAAAGAAGAACAGCTCAAATGACCTCTTTCAAACGCACATTTAACCCTGCCTAGAGACAAGAAGGAGGATTGTGTGTGTGTGTGTGTGTGTGTGAGTGGTGGTTAGCTTCCTGACCACAATATCGCCTAGGACCAATCCTTAATGCAAGAACGATTTCTTTAATGTACTTCACTTCCATGTAATGTACAGCAACCCCCCCCCCCCCCCCACCCACTGTTACATTTCCAACCATGTGTGTCCAAGCAGCATGTTTGTGGCTTGTTAACATGTTCGCAAGCAGCCTACGTGAGCGTGGCTGCATGTAAAGATTTCTCATTTGGAATATTACCACCACGTAAACGGCACAGGAACAACATGAACATAACTCCACGAACAACGCCTCAATATCCTGATAGCCTGTCATACATACACACAACACCGCTGCTATCAATTAAACTCAAAGCCAACAGACGGCTTTTAAATAAATGGACGAACACGTGACAGAGTGTAATAATTCCAGGTTAAGGATGATGCGGCCAAAGCACTTCCTGCAAGAACTTACCTACCTACAAGCAGTAAAGCTTCATCTTCATTCAATGATGCATTTAGGGGAGCACGAGTACGAGGGATGTTTATCGCATGTCCAGGTTAAACGCGCATGCCGCATTTAGTATTAAAGACCTGGCCAACATGGGCAGTAAATCATCATGAAGTAGCATTAAGGTAGCCAGCAGATAAACAACATTACTTACAAAGAGAACAGTGCGAGTGTGTGTGTGTACATGACCGTGCTCTTCCTGGTACACCATGTCCTTTTTTTTTTTTATCTTGGTTACAATGACACATTACATGTTTATTTATGACACAGAGATGGATTCTGGGAAACCAGTGGAGTACACTGAGACATGCATGTGGGGCAAAAGCTGCTGTGAAGTTTCAATTTACGGACGGGAATGAAAATGGTAATCATTTAAATGCAAACACCTGCTCCTTAAAGCATTTGTTATGCTGTATCGTACAGTAGAATACATTAGTCAATAACTCACTAGCTGCATCGCCGGTTTCTAATATCAAACAGCCGACACACTGGCAGGCACGAGCTCCACAGCTGTATCATCCACAACCCCCCCAGCTCCCTCGCTCACTGCTGTACTGTACCTTCAGAGTGGTGGGAGAGGGTGAGCAGGCTGACGCAGGAAGCTCCGATCCCAGAACCGAACACAGTGATGCGGTTGGAGTCTCCTCCGAAGAAGCCGATGTTTTCGCTGATCCACCTCAGAGCCTGGATCTGGTCCAGGAGCCCGTAGTTCCCTTTAGCAGCCTGATCACCGGTACTGAGAAAGCCTGCAGCACACACACGAAATGAAGAGATTAAGAACTCGCAAATAAATCAGCTCGTTCTACATACTGAAATGTGCACTTCGCCGAAATCAGGTAGGCAGCGTGTGACTCGCACGTGTAATATATGCCGCGGTTATTTTATTTTCCAGGTGCGCCTGCAGGAGAAAAGGTTATCTGAAAGGGCTAAACCGCACCCTGACTCTGTCAGGAGCGCCATCAAGCCAGGTGACAGCAGCGGTGAAATCATGACTTATTGGGTGACATGGATGTTGGTAAAATAGGAGCGCGTGTGACCACATGTCATCTGCACCTTATGGAAAATCAATGGCACGTCTCCCCGGGTGAACACTCATCATCGGACGTATTGAGTACTCCTGATGAAACCTAACGAATCTATGAAAACTCCAGCAGACAGAGAGGAAAAAAAGACGTGATAATAAGATTTACAATTATTTTGATGCTTTAAAATGCTCCGTACGGACAGCGACTTTATTATATAGCTTATCAGAGTTCCTGCCTCCCTTCATTGTGATCCTCTCTCCAGCTACAAACACTCACAACAGGCACTGTCCATGCATATTTTCCACTGTGTCTGTGTAATCTGCTATATGATGTCTGACTTGGACAGTGAGTCTCTCTTGGGTAAATCAGAGCTCATGTTAACACACCACCTTCTTCCAGCTGCTCTCCGGGGCCTAAGCCCTGCTGAACGATGGGTAATCGAGAGTCGTGGGAGAAGATCAAAGGCAAGCAATCCCTGAAGTCCCCACGGTGGACTCAGTGTCCATCAAACCCCTGAGCATGCATGCGAGGTGACAGCTAGGAGACATGTGTGGAAAGCAAGACCCCCCCCCCCACCGCTTTCTCTTTAGTGGCAACACCGCTAAACATTTCACAAGCAATGAATGTGTTGGTGGTGAATGCTTGCAAGCCTAGAGTGATGGTCCTAAAGCATCTCAGCCTTGTTTCTAACATCCATTTCATGGTTTATGCCTCCATATAACGATGAGCTCTGTGTTTTAGGTCCTGAGGGGGAGAAAGAGAATAGTTTTCATATCAAAGCACAAAACAAAAGATCAAATCTGTGTGGTTTTGGACTCAGGTCAGCGCAGCGATGCTCACTTTAGATAAACACAGATTAGAAAGCAGCTGCTCCAGGCTCATTAGCTGTTTATGGTATGTATGTACAAAAACAGAAAAGGACACATTTCAGCCAATCCCTTTTCTCTCTCTCTCGCTCTCTCTCTTTGTGTGAATCAGCGACTAGAGGGCACAACATCCTGCCCCACCCCCAACAGCACACCCGCCTCGCCCAGAGTGCCTGTTGGCAGCAACAAAGAGGGTGGGCAGGGGAAAGGCCAGGCCTGATCATCGATAGGAGAGAGGCAGTGGCACAGGAAGCAAAGCAGGAGACAAATGGATCAACAGATGGTCTCCTTCAGACGCACCCCTGAGGATGACAGAGCAGCAGGGCACATGCAGAGCGAGAGTGAGGGAGACAGGCAGAGGGAACAGAGATGGACATAAGCCGGAGACAGCAAGAAGGGAGAGGAAGACTCCAATTGAAGAGCTTTTTCTGTCGCGGCTTCTCCTCGCGTTCCGTCATAACTAAAGGACAACAGGTTTTATAACCCTCTCCCGGGCACTGTGGAGAGAGAGAGAGAGAGAGGGAGCGAGGAGACGTGACTCTCCCAGAATAACCCTAATTTGCGAAATGGTTCACACTTCAGCAAGTGTGTGTCAGATGGGTTAAGCAATGTCAGGAGACTGGCATGTGAAAGGGATTCTTTAAAACTGTAAGCCTAATTGAAAAGACATAGTAAACATTATCAATTTGGCATTGTAATATAAATAATTACGAAATGACAAAATGCAAATCATTAGAGCTGGAATCCCCGGCTGCCAGAATAAAGCACGCCGGAGCAATAACGCTGTCGTCTTTTGTGACTTTTTGTTTAGCTTTGTTGATTCCTCTGCATCTATAAATGAGACTGGTCATTAAAATGTAGGGGTGGAATCCAATATCTTAGACAACAAGACATGCTGCAGGCACCATTTAAAAATACATCTAATATAGCTGCTGGTTATGCTTTAATTGGAAAGGTGACAGAAAGTATTTTCTTTGGAAAACAATTAAGATAGCAAAGTAATTGTTTTTTATGTGTCGCTATTTCTATTTTACATTTATAGCAGACCGCCGCTTGTGCTCTGGAGGTCTTTTTGGTTTTATGGCTGTGCCGTTACGCTCATCACCTCCGGACATTTAGCACGCTTTGCTAGAATAAGAATCAAGGACCTGACTATTTAAACAATGATTTAATACACTACATGCTTTTCCTTTGTCTGTTTGTTTGAGTTATCCAAATTTCCTAACCTTTATATTCACTAGGGATTCAGTTATAGATTTCCAGATCTAGCAGATGATCCCCGTCTCATCGGCGCTGCGTGGGCTTTGGCTGCACATGAACCGTGATGTGCAGTGCACTGTCTGTTCACGGCTAACTCCTACACAGGACCTTGGGATTCTGAGATGCAGCTCGGCGCATCTGAACTGCTTGGTCAGGTTGGCCATGTGCTTGACTGCACTACTCAACCTGACGTTCAACTGTGGCTAGGTGCCGCTTTACAATAAGCATTTAATTATAAGCTCTAATTACGTTGTATCCATCTTTGTTAGCTGCCCGAATTCAAATTAATATGCAAATTTTCTTTTAAATGATCTGACCAATTAACTTGGGCACAAACAGTACATACAATTACTGTGTCCCAAGTCAAGTTAATTCAACAATCATAAAATAATCATTAAACTGTAAATAGTTCTAGTTGATCTGATACATTGAAAGTTAAATGCATACAAATTTATTTGCGCTAATTCAATTTTCGCTGTCACATTATTAATCCTGCCTGTTCTGAGTTCTGCAGCAAACTGCAGATTAAATGTGGGATGTTTTTTTTTTTTTCCAATCTTCTCTCAGTAACTGAGGCAAAGCCTGACTGCCCAGCAGCCTCACACCTTCAGGCTGAACACCAACATTATATATACAGATTGTCGCCTTCTCCTTTTAAAAAAAAAACAAGATATTGTTTTGTATATCAAGCATAAAATAGTTTAGCGGGAAATGTTTTGTTTAGACGAAGGGAAAATGCCCTGAAGTCGAACTGTGCTGGAGAGAAGGAATCATACACGTGATCTTCACTGAAGTCAACCTTCTCGAATCGTGCACGGCCAATCCAAAAGTGATTTCATGAGATAAAATAATAAGAAAATCGGTTATCTAAGCACCGTGTGCAAAAGGACATGCCAACAAATAACATCTTAACTGGTCTCAAGGCTTGAAACAAAGATTTTAAAATGGGATTTAACCTGTCTGCACGTCAGCCGGATGACATGTGAAATCCGCACGAGAGCTCCTGATGCACTGCAAACAAACTCTATGAGTTAATAACAGTGATCCTGTGCTCTTTCTCAGCACGTTAGAACTGTAATTTGTCCTGACTGATTACATGATGTGTTTTTGTGTCACGTCTCTAAGCTGTTCTTCCTTGACAGTGATGCGGGGCACTTCAGCAGTATGAAGAACTGGTATTTTCTCCTTGTGGCAGCACAGAGTCGGAGATTCAGTCTTGATCTCAGGCGGGATGGCAGCGCCGACCGCGGTCTGGACGCGGCCCGGGTCAGGTCGCACCTGTCACCTTGCATCGTCCTTGCCGGACAAAACGCTGCTGTGTGTATGTAATACAGCTCCCCCTACGAGGAACTTACTCTGCCTTGTCACCTCAACATGACCAGAGGGTCAGCTAATGTATACAGCATGACAGCGTGTCCCCCTCTCTGCAGCGTTTGAGCTTCAAGCCACTCTGCCGGAAGCGATGCACGAGCTGCAGGCGTTGATGTTCAGAGACCACCTTTTTTTATTTTCACACACAAACCGCAATCATTGTATCAACTGAATGACAGTGAAAGTGAGTTTATTTTTCCAACAAAAAAAAAAAAAGCCATCGCGGAGCGTGATGCCACATAATGCGTTTTGCAACTTGGTCGTATTTTATCAATAAGCAGACGCCGCGATCTCGGTCTACGCCGAGCGTCGCCGCTTCCTCCAGTGATTTCCTTTAGCCATGCCCCTCAGCATTGATACTGCTCTATTGATTATGATTTAAATGTCTGTTTCCTATACGGTGGGCTATAACTCACGGTGTAGCGGAAAGAGGTGATGATAATGATCGCTCCGACCCCCAGACATCTCTCTTAGCCTGGTCTCCCAGATAATGGAATGCGTGTAAAGTAATGGTGGCGGGTGAGAAGGGGGTGAGAAGGGGTGAGGGGGAGGGCAAAAGCTTGTTATTGAGCTGAAGAGTGGGGACAGATGGAGGGAACGGATAGGGAGGAGTAGAGGAAAAGAGAGGAGGAGGAGGAGGATGGGGAATAACAGCGGTGACGTAACTGAAGGAACGTTTTTTTTTTTTTTTTCGCTTTTAGCTAGATTCATTCTCGCTTTAACTTTGCCTTTTCCTTCTTTCTCTCATCCTCTCCCTCTTTGGGGGTTCTGGTTAACAAGGCCGTCTGTGTCCAAACTCTCCTTTGGTACTCCCTCCCCACCCTCCCCGCCCGTCTCCCTCTTGCCCTCTCCCTCTATCTTTTCTCCCCTCTTCTCCTCTCTGGAGAAATAAAGGCCCACACAGTCGCAGCCTTGACAGCCTCCCCTAAGAATCCCCCACTACAAAAGAGCTCCAACTTCCCCCCAGCCAGGCCCGGGCTGAATGGGAGCCTCTGGGGTGTGGATGAGAAGCAGAGGAGGGAAGGGGCCACCCTCCCCACAGCTACATAAAGGGCCTGTGTGTTAGGCTGACGATGAGCAAGGGACATACCCAGCGGTCCATCCTCCGCACAGGGAGAGTCATTCCCACAAGATTTTCATCCTCTTTATTTTTTTTTATAGGGGTGAAGATTTCAACGCGCCGACAAGACTCAAAAAGAAGAAGAAGGAGGAAAAAAAAAGGAGGAAGGGTGAAGGGAAGGGGGCAGGAGGGAGGCGTGGGGCTGAATGAAGGTGATTGCCACTTGGATCAGTGTACAGCTCCTGTTTACAGCTCGCTGCCCAATAGCATGGCTGGAGCGCTGTCTGATCTGAGAGCAGGAGAGCAAGAGGGAGAGAGAGAGAGAGAGAGAGAGAGAGAGAGAAGGGTAGGCAAGCACAAGAGAGCCTCTTTATGGCCGCCTGAACACTGAAGGCCATTTACGCAACAGCACATCCTAGTTTCCGGTGGAAGAGAAGATAAAGACTTGGGAAAAAAAAACAAAAAACGTTTCGATTGTGACGCCTACAAACGCCTGACGAGTTCCATATGAATAGACGTAAAACACGACAGCACAATCAAACTGGAAAATGCTGATTTATGTATGAGCCCCCGGCCTCGTTAGCGATCAATAATTAAAGAAAATATCAGACCTCTTTTAACGGCAACAAAGTCGTCCCACGTATCGGGGGGCCTGTCCTTTGACAGTGGACGAGTTCACACTGAATGATAACACGCTCACTCAACTGCAGGTCATTGCTGAAAGAAAAAAAAAAAAGGCCCGATGACTAACACAAACCTAAAGGGTTCAGCTTAAGCATTCGTCTCAGTTGCACACGACGACACACATTGATGCATCGCGTGCGCCGCCGCATGAATCAACGCGGCGACTACTGTATATTGTGCGGTGAAAGGTGGCCCGATAGGCTGATGCATGGTGCCGGAGATAGCGCGTCATGCATACTGTGCTGCTGTATACAGACTGGTGTACTCGGATGGAAAATGCAGTTTGTGAGCAACAAAGCGCTGAAAGAAAAAGAAAGAAAGAAAGAAAAAAAAAAACGCCAACAAAATGTCAAGAGGGAAAATCTTTGCAGCACAAACACCAAAAGCTCATCTGACACATATCTGAGCCCCTTAAACCCAGTTCTCTTACAGACAGACAAGAGCCTGTTGTAGCAGGCGGGGATAAAAAACAGATACTGTAAGTCGGTGCTGGCGGTGCACGTGGCAGCTGTTGGTCGTCCTGCATGTGACTTCAGGGCCACTTAATCTGATTGTATGATGTGTCCCAGTGGTCAGGCACAACACAATTCAAGGGCTCTGGTGAACAGTAGCCCTGGCAGCAACTACAAATGAGCAGTTTGCATATGTATGACCCCTGGCATCTAAAAGCCACTCAATCAATCACACATCAGCTATAGCGGCTGTCGGCTCGGAGTTTTGTTGCTCCCCCTTTTCACTTCTCTCCCGCTTCAGCCTCTCTCCCTTTGCTCGATCTCCCTGTCATGTTTCCTGTCTCCCTCTGCTCTCGGTGTCTTTCTCTGTTCCATTCCCTCCTCGCTACCTATCACCTCCTCTCTCCTCCGTATCTCGCAACGTCTTTCCTTTCGCCGACTAGCACAGACAGTGGATTCTCAAAGACAGCGAAATGCTTTTACATTAAGGGGGGAGCTTTGCATCTCACAGCTGGTGCGGAGGCGGGCCTGCATGCACCCACAGAGGGAGAGGGAGAGGGAAGAGTGAGGCTGGTGTTGGCGAGGCACAACTGTGAGGTTAAGCAGCGCTTTGGTTCCACTTGAAGGAACATGCATCGTAGGAAGATATTTCACGAACAATTTGCCTTACTTAAGCCTGATATTTGAAAAGGAATACTCTTACAGCATATTCGCCGTCTTTTCCTCAAACAAAGCCGCGCTGCATGCCGGGCACTGTGTCTCACTTTTCGGCCTGTGGCTGCACAAGTGGCTGCAAGTTCAAAGGCATGGTGTGAAACATGACATCAAGCAAGAGTGATGTAATTTGAGGGCGTGGTGAGAAAGTTTAGCGCCGCTGAGCTCAGGGAGGACGGGGCAGTGTGCAGTGATGCGCAGCGATGCCAGGGAGGAGATCAGAGCCCGGCTTATCAAAGAACATCAGTGGAGCAGAGCAGGAGAGAAAGGTCATCATTTAGAGGATCTTCAAAGCCCGGCTCCTCAGGTTGGAGTAGCTCTGATAGCCGGCCATAATGAGCGTAGTTTTGGGTTGACCCTTCCTTATGAGAACTTCTGAAATAACCCCAGGCAGCTCATTCTACATCTTTTATTCCAGATACTGTAAATCCCGTCTTTTTATATTTGCTCATTTGTAAAACCCTGCCAAGTTTAGTTGTAAATCAACGGCAGCAATTTAAATGAACATCTGTTTTCCTGAGGTTTAGCACTGTGGTGTGTACTGTATGAGTGATGTTTTATTTGTCTTCAGAAGGGTATAATATTTTTGGCTACAGAACGTGGAGCCGCTGCCAGTGGGGTTGTGTTCTGATTTGAAACCGGCTTCAAATTTACAAGAAGCGAGGATTTGTTAGGAAACGCGTTTTTTGATTCTGCTCATCATTTTACTGGATGCAAAGTTTGGGGCTGCTCCGCTTTTATCTAGATTACTGATTATGCGTATGCCAACAATCGTGCAGTGTTTGCAATATACCAGAGAAGAATAAGCACTCAAGTGTGGAGGATGGATCCAGTGATGTTCTGTATTTGTCTTATTTATAAAAAAAAACATCTCACAAAAAGACAAAGCCAACAGTGAATTGCCACAGAGCTCAATTGTTGTATAATAACTCTTTAAAACACAGAAATCTTTCACTTATTATGATGAATATTGACACTTTATTTTGAGCCAACGTCCCGTTGTCTCAAATAATCCGCAGCTGAAAATAGACCCCAGCACGCTTTTTACTTTAAAAAGCACTAAAAGATTTACATCTTCAGCAGGAATGAATGAGCTCGAGGTCAGTGCCACAGACAGGGAAGCCAGACAGTATTGAGAGACACGACTAACCCGTTGCAGGTTATGATATTTTTATGGGATTAAGAGCTGTCGCAGTGAAGGAGTTTACCCTGCTGTGATTTTGGGTGGCTCAACACCGCGGTCTGAGGCATGGGCAGCACTTTTTATTTTGTTTTTGCAAATTGCTCTCTCCTCCAGCCTCGTGGTTCTGCTGGCGCTTCGGTTTAATGACTCAGTGACCCTGTTAACTGGCTACATTCAGCAGAATAACAAAGCGGTCGTAAAAATGGTACGGATTTGGCTGAAAGTCGGCAGTTAACATTCAGCTCTTTACGCCGAAACACTGGCAAACGCTGGGACACAAACGCCATAACTGTGGAGAACTGGGATAATTTGGGGACTAATGGGTGTGTTTTTACAAAAGGACTGTCTGTGTCGGGAGCTCCTGAACAAGTTTATGTCTTTCTCCTGTGTAGTACTGTAATCCTGGCCTAGATTCAGATTGGACTGTTGGACACAGTGCTTGTGATTCTGTGTAGGGATGTGAATTCTGTGAGGGATACTGAATGAGTTGAGAGAATCCTTCTGCTGCCTTGAGTCCCTATAGCCTAGCTGCTTTGGGACGCCTTTTGCGCCTTACAGAAGAAAGACTGAATATGATGTGATATGACGTCACGTGCAGTTGTGGCGGCGGCTTGTCATCCCCTGCGGTTGGCTTGTCAATAGTGCAGTATTTCATTACTGCGGTTATCGCAACAGCTCTAATGGGATTTGTGGACAACTGCAAAAATATAGAACAGTGCCAGGCTCATCCTTTAAACTACTAATTAGACAGTAGAGATACAGCTAAATGTAATCATCGTGGTGCTGAAACAGTTTGCTGATTTATCAATTAGTCCATCGGTAGAAATATAACAAGCTATTCTGTTAACTGATTTGTGGCTTAATTACATATTTGTTTGCAATTGTAAGCAAAAATGCTGCAAGAATTCCAGTTGCAACTGGAGTTGTTTATTCGCGAAATAATAGTAATTATTCAGTTAGAAAACTGAATAATACTAAATTTTAGCTTTTGAGGAAACAAAGCATACTGATGCATTTTTCAAAAAAATTTAAAGTAATTAATAATAAAATAATTGTCAGATTAATCCATAATGGAAATACTAATTTGTTGCAGCTCTGAATCGTTGCATTAGAAATATTTCCTGTTGCATTATGTAAGATTTCAGCGCTTTCATGCCTTATCTCTGTCATAATGAACCAACTAATGCTAGTAGCATGTGCATCTTAAGTAAGAGATTAAGTCTTGCTATATATTGCCTAATATTTACCTTTTAGCATAAATTTAAATAAATCTACATATAGATTGTTGCTTTCAAAATATTTTGGTTTCTTTCCTTACTGAAACAATATGCCTACCTTCATATTCTAAGACTCTTAAGCAGGGTTCAATAAAATCTGAAATTGGAAAGTAGAAGCAGCTTCAGTATACGTTACTGTAAATTCAGCCCAATCCCACCAAAGAGGACAGTTTGTTTTTGGAACAATTAGGAAGTTTATGTGCGGCTGGTTGGGGGCCCTGGGCTCCAGCCATGTGTGTATGAGAGAGTAAATGGGAGTGCCATGGCACGGAGTGTGCAGCCACGGTGTGCATAAGTGAAGAGGAGGGTTTCCAACGGTGTCTGTGTGTGTATTTGTTTGTTTGGGGGTGTGCGTGTGCGGAGCAGCGGCGGCGTGCAAGTGCTCGGGGCTGTGCGGTGCGGTGAGGGAGGTATGGATATTAATCACCAGGAGGAGCATGGTTCTGTGGCGCCGGGCGGAGATGGATGGGGTGTGAGTGCAGTGATGTCACCCTGACAAATGGACCGGCCATGTTGGCTGAGACTCGCACATCGCCTCTCATTTCAATTAGTTCCTCACACAACAACCCACCTAACCCACAATGTGCAGGTTACGCACGCGAAAACACATACACTTTGGCCACGAACACACCCCCCCCCCGGTGCCCCAACCCACAGCAAAGCCCTCTAACAAGATGCACTGATCTGTAAGAATACAGCGGAGCTCCTTTAATTAATCTAACTTAATTATGACAGCACTTTTGCTTTCAATCTCAGCAGCCAGTCGCTCATTCATATTATCAGCCAAGCGCACTGACTAGGTCTACGGCCAGCACACTAGCCAGTGGGAACTGGCAGAGAGTCTGGGTGTGTTTACGAACTAAAGACTGGGCACTGCCTGTGTGTTTTCCCACAATATCAATTTGATGAAGTGCAGGAACGATGGCAATGTGAGCATTCGCTTGGGCCAATGGTAATAGCACGCATTGACTCTCTGATGTGGAAAAAAAGGTATAAGGTCTGTACCAGCCATCACAGTGAGCAGCAGTACTGACAAAGTGGAATAAAAGGTCTAACCTCCTCTCTAGCTGTTTGTAGCCTTGCTCTTAAAAGCTTGACACCACTAACTAACAGAGCCAGGACTGATTTTGAAGTGTCTGTCACTTAGAAAAGAAGTGTTAAACCCTGTTTTCAAAGGTCTGGTGCCATTAACTGGAGGGAGTAAGCTTTGTTTCAAACTACTGCCCATCTTGAGTGAACTTTGACTTTGGGGGACTTCACTATATTGTGGACTTTCCTCCTCCTAGCCCTCCGTGGTAAAGTACCTCTCAATCACGTTACTTCTTCCACACCTTCTCGCTTTCTGCTTCCTCCCACTTCTTCCTTCCATCTGATCTCTGTCTCTTTCTGCTGTGATCCTCCTCTTCTTCACACTAGGAGGACGGTACAAGAGGATCACTTTGATAAGCTAGGGCAGGCTGGGCCATGCGGGGCTGAATTCGGCTACGCGGTGCACAGTGGAGCGCTAAGTTGGGGATTTGATCAGAGACCCCTGGGGCTCCAGCTCCAGTTCCAGCTTAACATCAGTGGTGGGTATCGCTTCATCTGCCCATGAAAGCATCAGGAGGTTAATACGAACCCTATAGAGAGAGAGCGAGGAGGGGGAGGAGGAACTTTATTGTGCCGCAGAATTAATTAGGCCCTGCCACATCTGCATTTAGCACATAAAAGCCACTTCCATACCTCCTTAAAATCTGAAAAACAACAAAGCATGTTTAAGGGCTAAACTCCATAATGGGAGATGTATGAGACAAATGCTTGTGGATGCAACAATTCTTCTGTGAACTGTGATCAAGGGCGCACGTTTTCATTATGCAATCAAAAGAGGACATATAACTGCAGTGCCACCTACATGAACATAAGAATCAGAATGGCTAATATGGGAGTATGAATCTGTGGTTACGTGCTTTGTTAACAATGCCCACGAATGCCGAACACATTAGATGTGTCGATATTAGCAGCCGGATATAATTTCTCTCTCAGAAACTGAAACTGCTAGGTTTGTACATATGCAGAATTTTTTACCTTCTACCTTGCGAGGGTGCTCGGCTTCACATATTCCTTTGTTGATAAAACATGCCTGTTCTTTCACCCCGTGAACAGAGGGAAATGAAAAATGGATGAAAAGCTTTTGAAACAGTGCGTGTGATTACCATAAAACTTTACAATAGAGGGAGTGTGCCTGTCATGTATTGTTGCATGTAACACAAAGGCCATGCACCATACAAAAGACTTGCACCTATGTCCTACAAAGGAGGACGATATTTGCGTTATTTTCTTCCTTTTTCAATTCATATTGAAGTCCTGTTTTCAGGCACGGTCTCCCTGTCCTTGATTCCTTTTTCATTTCACTTCACTGTTCTTCCTTTTAATCTAACAACACTAAAGAAACAGGTTCTAGCAACAACAAAAAGGTTAGATCTCGCTTTCTGTTTCATCTCGACCTCCTGCGATCCCCGGGGAGGTCTCTCTGTGCTCGTCTGCGCTGCTTGGCGATGGGAGATTGTGCCAGGACTCTGTTTGTTTGGCTTTCTTCCCCCTCCTCATCGTGCTGAAATCTGCCTGACAGTTCGGCAGCATGGCCCAGGCCCCACAGGAGCTACCGTCAGATAAAATGTCACCGTGGCTTTGTTCCGCACGCCCTATAGGCTGGCCAGATGCACTGTGCACCTGAGAGCCCGATGGCCAAAGCACAAAGCACGAGGCGGCGCGGAGACAGAACAGCGCTGAGTCTTGTTCATTTTGATGCACGTGCCAAAGACAGATTTTTTTTAAAGCCCCCCCTGTCTTTTATCTTCGTTGAAACTAATCAGCTTTGATAGACAATTAGATTAGATGTTTTAACCTTAGAGCTGTAGGTTTAAACCGCAAATAAATCATATGGTTGATTGACAGCACTAATTCAGCATCTTTCATGTTGCAGGGAGATGTGATTGGATGAAAGCCCACCATCCTCACAATCACTTAACAGCTCCTGAGCCTCAAACTCTTGACACATACAGTCACACCTGATCCAGCAGCACCGGACCCAGGCTCCCGTCTCCGAGCCTCAGATGACTCTTCTCACTGTTTCCCTAACGAGGCGCAAGCGAAAAAAGCCGACTGGTCCTCTCACAAGCCGAGCACTACTGCGGTTGCCACTGTCAGCTCGTGTTAGCTCAGTCCTCTCTGGTTCACGTTTCAGAGAGCACAAACACGCTCCTTCCGAGGGAGCTCATCCGTGCTCCTTCACCCACCGCGACTCCCCTCGCCCCGCCTCAATAAATTAATAAAAGAAGGTGCAACTCTCGCAGGTAATTTGATTAAATACGACATCCCTGCTTTAAAGAGCGTGCTGACGAAGCAGAAATAAGACGGGACGTTGTCGGAAGAAATTGTCACTACGCTTGCACATGACCCCCCCCCCCCCCCCCTCCCGCCCCGCCCTGGCAGCTACGCTCACCTCCTCCCTCTCTATCAGCTGAGCATCACCACGTTCCCCATCTTCCAAGGACATCTTTGAGTGTTATTAGATGAAAAATGCTATATGCTCCAGATTACTGGCCTTGTCAGTCACCTAATTTGATGCTATCCCCACCAGATTCCTCCCCTTAATTGAGTTTCTTTTGCTTTATTTGAGAGCAGATGTTTATGAGTTAATACGCCTGAACCGTGGCTGCATGCTGCATGAGCCTATGGGCTTATCTGGGGCACATGCTCATACTTCTCAAAACAGACATAGTGTAAACAACAACACGAGCACAGACATTTGTTATACACCAAGGACGCGAATAAGTGTAACCAATGTCTGCCAAATGTGCCGAGGGAATTGTATTAGCATTTTACACGGTAAATTCTCATATTTTAGTTAACTCGCTTACTCTGTAATTGCAGTGCCATTATCAAAGAAACTGAATCAATGCGATAATTTATTTCATTTATTCTAGGGTGCACATTCCCCGTTTTCCCCTGGTGAACACTTCTCATCTCTTTCTGTGTTTGTGTCAGCCTCACTGTCTTCTCCTCTCCCCCTCAGGCTCCAGGGGGCTGACTGGAGTTGGGAGGGATGTATCGAGCCGCGTCGTATGAATGGAATGACAGGCCATCATAGTCAGAAGGGGGGCGGGCACTCATTATACAGATTGCTTTACAGTGTCTCCGGATATTCAAGGCCAATGTCACCTCTCCTCAGTCTGGACACAGCTCGGACAGACATCGCTGACTGTCTTCTCGTGGCCGCCGAGCTCGCGCACTTAACGTTAACTCTGTTTCCTTCAGAGTTGGTTTGCCTTGAGGTTACGAGGGTGGATTACTGACCCAACAACAATGCCGATAATGGGAGGGAAACAGACATGTCCTAATGGGAGAAAGGATTCTGAATCTTATTAGCAGGACATCTTGTTTCAGTCAATGCTCCAGTAGGCCCCTCTGGCTCCATGATAGCATCAGCAGCAAACAGCTAGCAGGTGCAGAGCAGAAATAAAGCCAATTGTGTTGATCGAATCATCCCCTGTTCTACCACCCCGCATCTATTTCTTCACTTGAGTGTCCGCTAACTGGCTGTGCTATAGATAATGCTCTCTAATGTCTATTAATGTTCTCTGCGGTGCTATGAAGACATATGCTGATGACAATGCTTTCCTCTTGTCTTAGGTAGGTTAACTACGCCGCAATGGCTCCCATGTTGGGAGACAGGTGGTTAACTGCTCTTCCCGTCTCAAGCCTGGGATAAGTGGAGTGTGTTGTGGTCCGCTGGCACTAACAGCCCTACCTGTGGCTGAAAAACCCTGCAGCCTCGCTACCTGTAGCAGCCCGTGCAACGGTGGCAGGTTTTTAACCATACTGAGCTCCGGAGTTGAGCCTTATCTCCCCCCCAGCTTGAGAACCCGCGGATCTGTCCTCAGGATTGGCATGAGTCTGCTTTGAGTGGCAGGCTCCTGCTCTAATTAAACCAGCAGAAGCATTAGTCCCGCTTGTGAGCAGTGTGAGAGTTTTTATAATTACCCGTGCAATTTATTCATTATTTAACTTAACGAGGTAGCTCAGTGGCCAAACATACAGTGGATTGGAAGCCTAATTTGGGGAAATGCCATAAAGATATTGGATACCTGAGGTCTTTGTCCTAGCCACCTGTAAAGCGTCGGGATGATGAGGGATCAGGAACAATGGCCGAATATTTAACTTTGAAAGTGTCTGCCGGTGATGTAGGCAAACACAGAGAAGTACTCTTATTGCAATGTCTGTTAAGTCAAATGAAATCTAAGTATGACCTTTCTAAGCTCCTTAATTCAGCTAAATTGGCTCCCGAGGAGGCTAATTTAGCCCTTTTACAACATGGGGGGAAATGGGCATTAGAGCAGTGGTGCCACCAACAAATGGCACTGGACCCTGACGTGTTTGCACAGAAAGAAACGTGTTAGCTTTTTATCTGGAAAAGATGGGACTTCCCCTGTTCTCAAAAGCACTAAAAACGATTTATTCGCATCCAATTGCTGGTATTACGGTTATAATTTTGGCCACAGTGGTATTGTTAGTAAATGTAAATGGGAGTTTACATTAAAATGCAAATTTAGCACGCAGTCAGCATTTTATAATCCTGCATGAAAAATGTTACCTTATAGGAAGGGGATGCATTTAGATGCCAGAACTAGGATACCAAATCATACCGGGCCGTACTCAGAACCCAGGCTGCTCTAGCTGGGGGGGAGATAATTGATACACAATTCATGTCTAAAATGATGGGGGTGGATGATCAAGTTAGACTGGTGAGATACAACCCTGCAAAATTATTGAGTCAGGAGATAATCTGTTTTGATGCAGCCCTTATACCACTTATGATAATTCATATCGTTCCATATTCCCTCTCATACATAACAGCTGGATGCACTGATCACCGGCACAGCTTGAGTCATCCTGCCAATGCGTGCTCATATTTCTTGAAGAAAAATACAAAGGTGAGACATCCACCCGTGCATAATCGTGGCGGGCTGAATACCTCGTAAATCCACCTCTGCTGATTTTGACGTTTGGAGTCAAAGAATCGGACGTCTCCCCCCGCGTGAGCGAGGAACAACGGTGACACGCAACTTAAAACCTTAATTCAGCTTACATGGTCTGACACTTTTAACAGTTAATATGATCTGTGTCATTGAATTTCTGCCACTCAGGAACCCATATCCATTTTAATCCCTGTCAAGCATTGTTAACTTGTTTACTGCTATATTAAGCACCAGATATGCTGCCTCACAGAGAGTTATATAGCCCGTGGCAATTTACTTCCAATGAAAGCATTAGGCTCACAGCAGTGTTACAGAAACAATGAATTAAATTACACATGTGTTCTTGTGTAATGTAGTTTGCAGCCCCTATATTTTTGATTACATTAAATATTTATGGAATACTGAGGTCTATTTCTGTGGAAATATTACTGACATTGGTCCAGGCTGTGCTACGCATATGTGAAATGATGGCGATGCTTACATTAGGCTTAGCTTACTTGTAGCTGGGTTACAGCTCGTGCATTTGTATTGTCGCTGCTGTGTTTGCAGCACAGCTTGATGTTGACTTAAGGACTACTGACTTTGGGAGAGCAAGATTATAATATACAGTATGAAGTAAAAGCCTGAAAATCTATGGCATTGTTGCGAGTGTAAACCACTTCAAACAAAGCAGCATGCATGGTATTTTCAGCACAGAGATGTCACATCACGAATCAGACAAAAGCCAGAGTAAAGCCACTTCTCACCCTCCACTGCCGGGAAATAGAATAGTATTACCAGACTTGTAACTGTGCTCCAGTGACCCAGAAACACATATTTCTAATTGTTCTAGCTGGCCTCTGGGGTTTCCTTTACAAAGCTATGACCTCTTTACAATCAGACCACAGAACACAGCCCATCAAGGACCCAAAGGAGAGCCCGACCGAGTACGATCCCCTCAGGCATGGGAGCTCTCCCCTGTGCAGACGACTCCAAATGCCACCTCCATGTCTGCCTGCAAGTCATGTTTTATGGTGGCTGCTCAGGCACGAGTGCTCGAGCAGGCGCAAAAAACATCAAACACACAAACACACATTTGCACCCACGCGCACAAAAGTCAAACACCCTGAGACAGCTCTATTTGTTCTCCCTATTCCCTTGAAAGTGCACCGAAGACCAAGCTAAGGCGAGATGGACTGCGTATGCTTTTTCAACCTTTCTCCTTCCACGACAATCTAATAACATCAGACCGCGGTGATGCAGCAAGGTCAGCCCCCGGTCCAAGGTCACTCTCTGCTGGGCCTGTGGCTGAAGGGGCAGGCGGTAAGCACACGGTCAGTTAGGCAAAGATCTGATCCCAGAACTACAGCCCCTCTGATTACAGTATAATACATTTATAATTGAGAACGATAAGGTCCGCGCCGTTCCGGTGTTTCAAATGATAATTAGTGACCCCGGAGAACGGCGGCCCCTGTTTTCACACTGCAGCGAGAAGTGAGCGCTTGTGATGAGATCCTTGCTGATGCCAACAAAATAAAAACCCACCTAAACAGCTGAGAGATGAAGAATCAAGCACTTATCAACAACAATCTTATCAGCGAGCAAAGTATCATTTGAAAACGGAGCCACAACTTCTTTCGCCACACTGTTTGGGCCTTTGAAACAATAATCTCTATACTTTGGAAAATATTATCCACTAGAGTCCTCTCTATCTGTTTTCTGGGGGACATGTCAGGGGCTAATTGTTAAGAATTGAGTTATTGAGCTGTATGCCCTTCGCCAGCCCCTGAAGGACTAACACCAATACAAATAGCTTCCAAACACTATTGGAATTCCACTGGAGTGCCCCTGACTTACCCCAGCCATAATATTGTTCTAATAATTGGAGCTCACAGGCCATCAAATATCATGCCGGTTTGTTCAATTGATTCAGACGGGGGGGGGGGGGGGGGGACATGCATTTGCAAAATTCCCATTTGCAATCTGAATAGCATTCCTCTGCTCTGTTTTTTTTTTTTTTAATGATGGAAAATTTTGTGAGGTGAAAGCATTTTGTAATTCGTCCTCTGGCTAACTTTTATGTAATATGGTATGCAGGGCTGTCAGGGTGTTGACTGGACTATAAACAAGCACGCATGCCAACGCTATACACGACCGAGCTGCGATATTTCGCAAAGCTGTCAGCCCACTGCCTTTACAAATGGAAAAGCACTGATGATAGCTAACACAACAAGCAATGTAATTGGATGTATAATACAATCAGGTGATTTGATGGGATTCATTTTAGTGTTGTTTTCAAATTTAATAGCTGACAAAGCAGAAGTCGAGGTGTCAACTGTCTGTTTGCCGCGTTCTGCAGCCATCGCCGCGGCACTGAAATGAGGAGAGCTATATCACAGCCCATCAGTAAAAGCGGCGGATTACTTTTTGAGGGAGACTGCTGACTTGACACGCAACAGAATGGGGTTGAGTGAAGGCAAGTGGCAGAGGCGGATGATAATGAAAATAGTTGCGATAAAGATGTAATGGATGTGGGATCGGGGTAGAAAAGAAGAAAAAAAACCATTCATGAATAATATCGTGGGGAAGGTGTGTGACGAGGACTGACTTGGTTTGATTACACACACAGACAACCGGCGCACGCCCGACTCCTTTTGCACGGGCTGTTCTTATCACCTGCGAGCAGGACAGAGGCAGTAATGCGTCCTATCAAACAGTTGTCATTCAGAAGTGTTTGAACATGTTTTAAAACATTTTAAGTGCAAACTGAGTTTAATTAGAGCGGCTGCTGATTAGCACTGCTGTGGATGAAGACGAGTGTCCAAAGAATATCAACAGAGCCTCAGCCTCAGCGTGTGTGTGTGTGTGTGTGTGTGCGAGCTCTAAACATCAAAGTCAAAAAAATGGGCCAAACACTGTTGTATGTATGTAAGAAACTGTGACTATAATGAAGAGTTGAAACTAATCTATAACAAAAAAAATGTGCAGTCGATGGTTCGTCTGTTTGCACTTTTGTATTCATTTCAGAGCATGGTAGAATATTGTGCTGAAGCCAGTGCACGTGGGTGTGCATAGTGGTGAGGAGGGATATGTGTGCCTGTGAGATAAAGTAAAGCGATGCTGATGTGTTGCTGCATGTGTGAGAGATGGCTGTAACCGGGTAGAGAACGTACCATTCCTGTATTCCACGCACTCGCGCTGCTGAAAAATTCTTTGCTAGTTTCTCTCAGCAGCGGTTAAAAGCTATAATTGCTGAATATAAATGTGCTAACTAGCTCTTCATCCCTGCTCAATGCTCCTCGGTATACAATATACCCAAAGGGAAGCGTGAATAATAAAGACTTCAAATGACAAGCACGCAGCAGGGTTAATGATAAAGGTCAACTTGCCAGCATGCAGCCAGTGAGTGTAAAGGACAAGTGGCATGGGGTCACAACTCACATGGGCTTCTAGCCAATATATGGGAGCAGGACCCAGAATCCACTAGAACTAGATGAGAGCTGCTACTCTGAGGCGACCATTCCCTGAGCGGCTGCCATGCGCTGTGCTCTTCACTGATGCTTTTATTAGCCTGCTACGACGTGTTAGCAATGACAGAAACTAATAGAGTTTGATATGGGAAAACACAGCAAGGCTCATATCTGTGTAAACAAAACAGGAACAGATCAGGCTTTGGAATATGAAGGGGGTGGGGGGGTACAGTATGTGCGTATGTGAGGTTGTGAATTTTCAGCATCGCACTCGCATTGGAGAAAAGAAGCAGGATATTCAGGTGCTGCGGCTGAGCTGTTGTAAAAATATCAGGAAAAAGACACAGACAGCGCTCCAGAGGCCCAGCACCGGTTTGACTGGCAGCTCCACAGAGAGAATGTCAGCCAACACCTGAAGCAACGCAACTCCAACAAGACATTCAGGATTTATCAACACATTTCACTGCTATTATTCATGAGAAAACTGGCATTCGGCAGCACCTGACGCTCACGTCAGGCCTGCATGATATTTACAAGAATGCCTTGAACTTTTTTGTGCCTGCAAGGAACAAAGCCTCTTTCTGTTCTATTGACTAATCTCAATTAAGCCCTGCTGTTGATTAGGTACCTGGTGGACAGTTTTGAAAATCAGAACAGAATGGACACTGTAGAAAAAAATAATAAATGAAAGAACGCAGATTCAAACAGCGCTAGTTCTGAGTTAAATTATTTTTTATCCGTCTTTCTTTTATTAAATTTAATTTGACTTCTGTATCTATCTAAATTGCTTTGTGCATTATATTTTTATTCCAGATTGAATACCTGGTTCCACGTGTATCATTTTCTCATGCGTCATCTTCTTCATCATCACCTTCATCTTTTTTTGTGCCAGCGTGATGTACAAAAGTTGAAAACCCTTGAACGTGACACTATATATATTTTTTTCATACGGTAAAATAACAGATTTAAAGTCATTTTGATGATACATTGGTGTGTAATGAGGTGTGTCTCTGCGTCTCTGTTGTTCCCACTCTGCTCCCCGTGCATCTGTTCACACACTATGTAACTTTGTGCACCGGTTATGATCTATGAGACTTACATAGCACTTTACAGCTCTAAGAAACACACCACCTGTTGTAGTAGACTTGTGTGATGTGATCATAACACATACCCAGTTGTCCATATTTAAGACAGTGGATTAGACTCTAATACAGGAGGCGCTAAATCGCAAAAATACTAAATTCTACGCAATGTTGCTTTTGCTGGAGAACCAAACCCTTGAAAAACATATTAATCTTTTATTTACCAAAAAAAGGATGCAACATGTATGCAGCATCAATAGTTCATTTATGAAGATTTCTATTTTAATAAAAGCACACCTTGATGTGTACTAGCACATGCATGCACCCTTCATTGTTCTTTGGTTATTTACAGTCAAACCATGTCAGACTTACTTTGGAAATATGTTATTTTCAAATTAACTGTTAGATATTAACTATCTACACTACATCCCTTCCTCCACGAGCTGCTTTGTCATGCTGTGATTTCATTTCCCCCCTCCAGGCTGCTGTTGACGCATAACTTTGTTGTTGCTGTCATTTACTGTACTTACATTAGCATCAAAACAAATCAATCCTCAGCGACACACTGGTTTGAAGCACCGAGGGCAGGTAAAGCCGAGATTCAGGAGCGTGGCTGCGAGCTGCATCAAACCGTTAAACTCAGGAATTTTCTACTTAGTGCCGAGAATGGACACTGACGCAGTACTTACCCTTATTCATAATTATTTCACATTTAAAAAAAACACTTCAAATGATCTCATAAACCATTTAACGCCGAACTAATTCAAAGCATCAAATGTGCTGTCAGTCTCTTTCTCCGTGTCTGTAATCGACATTTATACAAAAGAGTCAAGTTAAATTGCTGAATGCCACGAGCGCTGTCCAGGGTGCTGAATCCGGAGCCTCTCTGGGTGTTCCCCGACAGTCGCTTTGATGGGCGGGAATCCCGCTGGCTGGGGACCGATGGCTAATAGTTTGTTTGGACTGATCAGCCTCATTATCTGCCTCACCTGCCAAGCTCACTGTACATTATACATACCGGGTTGTTTCACATTCTAGTTGCTGAATCCAGGAGACGCCAACGCCACGCTCCTTCTACTCCGGTCAGTACGGCCTCATTAAGAGAGTTTGCGTCTGTGGTCACCTCAGTTCAGTTTTTGGCTGCTCACTCTGACAGCGGATTGTTAAAAATAAATCTAAAGTTTGTTTATAGTTTAGATTAGATGTTTAGTTGGAAAATGGTGCGCGCGGTGTGGTCTCTGCACTCCGGTTGAGTTGAGCAATATTGCGCTGAAATCATACAGCTAAAGTAAGTGTAAAGTTTCAGTATATAAAGTTACTTGTACAAACAACAAAATTTGACTTTTCAATGCCTGCAAGCTAAAAGCTACATTTACAAGGTTCAAGTAGAAGAAAAAATAATAATATACTAACTATACTATGATATAAAAACACCCTTTCTTTGTGTTTTGGTATTTTGGGTAATTTTACAGGGTAACTTTGAGTTTTACCTGAAGATTTGTTGTATCATTGACTTACTTGACTAACCATCACTTTCTTATTCCTTCATAGATTAGCCCTTGACTATGAATGACCTCTAACAGTAGCAAAGCAAACACTGGAGACCAGAGTTCACATTTTATCTTCTACCAAGTCAACACTGATGTCTTTTACCCATGGGTTCCCTAAAGATAACCATACTTTAATGTATCAGCTATAAGGGCAATCTGTCCCTAACCAGTATAGCGTGCCTTTGTCTTAGTGTCAGGTCATTAAAATGCTCATATGGATCATTTTTGCACCGACAAATAATCCAATCTGTCATTTACCCATGAGGACTTATAGCGGAGCCAGATTCTGTATCTATCCACAGATCCACAAAACAAATACAACTAATCTGGCTCTTATAATGATGCCTACAGACAGGCACAGAGTCACCTGAAATGACTGCAAAAGTTACATAAGCAGAAGGCAGGCAGGCAAAGGTAGGGCCCGCAGAATTCCTTGTACACTGGCTTACTACAACAAAGCCCTTCCAGTGTATTCTAATTCTCTACATGTCCCTCCAGAGTATCTACTCCTTTGCTTGAAAAGATGGGATGGGCAAGAAAAAAAAAAAAAAGATGGTGGAAAATCCCTCCTGGATCAATTTTGTACCAATCAAGGCTCCTAAATAGTGAAGGAGATGAAGCTGGACTGCAGCAGCAGCTACGTTCACTTCAGACTATAAGGATATATTACACCTCTGTTTCACACCGCAGCAGTGGTTCGGTGGAAATGCCCTCCCAACACTTTTGATAGACCTCTTTGGGGTTACGACGCATTCAAAAGCACATATGATCCTATAAAATTAACTCTCACTGGAGAACGAGGACCCTAGACTGATGCGTAATATAACCTGCCATGGATATATAGCTACCAATTTGCTTACTATCGGCCTTTTGTGGATACTCTGTTTTACACATGAGCGTTACCCTGGATATCTAGCTCTGCATTCTGCAGAATTAACAACACCTTTATCTTTCACAAAGCTCCAAGCAGTCACGATTCTCCCTGTACGAGCATAATTCTCACCTCTGTCCTATTTTAATAATAGCGAACTCCTACTCAAGAGGTGTGATTAAAAGCATTGTGGCCGGACCCGGTTCGCATGCCGTCCCTCCCACCCTTTCTCCCCCTGATTGGTGCGGTTCCACCCACTGTACCAGTGCATCAGCACGTTGTTATTTTGCTCCCCTCTCTACCCGCCTGGCTGTGCTTCCCACTTCAATTCATTATCCCAAAATGTCCACCTACCTTTGCTTAGCAATCGCCTTCACTAGCACCTCAAGTGCCACTCTTTACCGACCACACCCCTGGGGTCTTCACTAATCCAACCTCATTCTCCTCTCCTCTTCTTCTCCTCCTCCTACTTTCACCTTGTCAATTCAACATCCTGTTCCTCGCCCTCTTCAGACTCTGCCTCCCGCCTCTGTTAGCCCCTCTGCAGCACCGCTTCATGGTGGCAGCTGTAGAGTGTGCCTCCCACACATGCGAGGACTGCTGACCTTGGCGGTTAAGCTTGGCCGCTACGATGATTAATGCCTCTACAAGACAAGAAGCAAGTACCTCTACCTGCCTGGGCAATATATATCTTCTTACACACATCATTCTTGTCTCAGGACACACCTGATGATAGACAAATCTTAACCTCCGTCCTTCCTCTTGCTCTACCTCTTGCTCTAATCTTCCCCATTCCAACCCTTGACAATGCTGCTAAGAAGGAGGAGTAAGAAAAGTGAAAAAAGAGGGCGCTTTAGTTTCTTTTTCCCCTCTCTGAATGATCAAACATGCCGCACTGGGCTCATCTGGAAGGTGTACATGCTGGCTTCCGTTCGATAAGGCTGTTACCTGTACGTATTTTGCCCTGAGGAAGAAGAAGCGGCTGTGTGTTTTTTTTTGGTTGTGAAGTTAAAAATTCCTCAAGGACAAATGCACTAAGAAGAAAAGCTCTGCTGCCATTAGGAGCCCCGTACTCCCTCCTAGAGCAGAGTATAAAGCAAAACAAAGCATTCAAGCAATGAATCACCACAGATAGATCTTTCAGGCGCCATAAACAAGAAGCCCAATACGAGCTGGGAATAGACTAAAGTTATAAAAAGTCTCAGAAATACAAATATTCACCTTCGGGTATATAATACATCTTCCTTGTGCCATCTTTCTGTCAGAGTGATATTTGTTCATACAGTGATATGTACTGTTTTCATTTAATTGATTTTTGGTCCCCATGTCAATATCTCAGTGGAGAAACAAAACAGTAATTTGCAGAACCCATTACCCAGACCGCATTGCTTTTTCTTTCTGTGGCATTCTGTGCACTTCAAAGTACTTTAGTTTAGTAATGTTAAATATTTAGCATTATTTACTTCTACAGTCTGATACACTGTTTTATTAGCATCTAGAACTTTTTTGGGGGATATATTCAGCAATTCTTTTGTTCAGTATTCACATAGTTTAGTGTGACCCATGGAGTACCATAATACATCATTCATAACAGTAACACATTCCACAGACGGGATGTTATATAGCTGATATGCTATGCAATGACACATTAAAGGTTGAGGGGACCTCCAATTTATATCCTTGAGAAACCAAGGTCATTTTTTGCAATTGCTGGGCAATAAACCAGTCGCCGAACGTGGCCGAGTATAGCGGGTCACGAGAAAGCCCCCGTTGGTGTGAATATATTTTGGGATTTACTGGTGTGGCTATTAAAAGGGCATCTGGCTCTGAAAGCAAAGGCAAAGGCCAGCCGGGGATTCACACAAAACTCTGAAGCATCTATTTGTGCAAGTTAATAGCCTCTGCTGCAAAAACCAAAGGTGAAAGAATGGCTTAATCACAGCATTGGCAACACCTGCCACTGAGCATGCATCACATTATGAATTGCCTATTGGGCACTTTATCTGAGACCCGGCACTCAAATACACTCAATTTAAGGACCACTTGAAAATATGGGAAAAAGTTTTGGCAGCCACTGGCATACCTGGAAATTGCAGCTCTAGCTTCGAATCAGTATTAAGTCAGATTGTGCTGAGGCGGAAATGGAAAACGCCATCTCTTGTTCCTCTGCCATGCCATGTCAGCGGGAGAGAGATAGTTGCTGGGTAAATATTTGTCTCCCATCTTTAAGGAGCCACTCAAATCTCTACCCACAAAACTCTAATTTTAGTGCGCCATTAGAGTGAATATGAATACTGTTTGCTAATGTTTAGATGCAAATGCAAGCTTCATAAGAACCACATCTTCCATTACGGCCCTAAAGGTCAATTATCTATCAATAAAGCATATCAAACACAAACACGAACACTGGGTTGACATTTTCCAGTGAGCCGCGGTGAACTTCATATTGCTATCTTTGGGTGAAGTGTTCCATTTTTACATGAGAGACTGCAGAGGACCCCTTGACCAGATGAAAGCAATTGTCGGGTTAGCTCTTTGATGTCTCTGTAATGCATATTTACTGATTTGGTGAAAGTACGGCGATCATCTAAACATGTTTTCATCTCAGGGCAGCGCCACGGCAGAGCTTGTTTTGAGTAACGGAAAGCGCTACTGTACCGTAGAAATTGATTTCTTAAAGTCACAGTTTTCTGAAATGTCATGCTTATGAAATATAAAGAGCTTCGTTCCTGTTTTCCATTTGTTGTAAGATAAAAAAAAGAAGGACAAATTCTCATTAAAAATACATTAGCAACCTGAGTTCGAGCCACAGCAGCGAGGGGGAATTCATTGTTCATTCAGTGTAGAACATCTCGATACAGTGCTGCGATGACGATTGCAGGTTGTTAGACTAAAAATGGAATTTTAAAAATTCCAACATGTTGAAGGTTTTCTCATCCAAAATACATTTCTGTATTGTCATGAGCAGAATCTGAACGTCTCAACGAGACAACGAAAACAGAAAAACGAAAAATAACCGTGTCAAAGTGTCCATAAAATTAGCTCAGACCTTTTTTTTTTCTCTGATAGATCAAAAGGTGAAAAATAAGTTACCTAACGGGCTGTGTTATTCGCCGCTCTGTCCATATTTGGCTTTCTAATTTAGCAACTGTGATTTTTCAGCAGATGTAGCCTATGAGGCCAAAAGAAAAGAAATGAATTCTCCACAGCTGCGAGATCAAAATAAGCCCTCGATATCCAATTTGCAGATTGTCATGTTACCTGACCACAATAGAAAAAAGATGCCTGAATAAAGAAAAAAAAATCAGAAACGACAACATGTTGTTTTGTGAATCCATGTTTTCAGTCAGTTCGTTGCTTTTGATGTGTCGCTTTTTGCATCACGTGATACGACGACATATGAAGATGATGCCAATTAAATTAAAAGCAAAAAAATTAAATTACATGCATGCATCATTTCCTGTGATTCCTGCGCGTGGGTTGGTGGACCCCGCCACTAACAATGAAAACTACTTCATAGTGAGATGATGATGGAACATAAATACAATGAATTGCTACTACTGAACAAATGCTAACTATAAATAGAAAAACAGAGTAGGATTTCATGGAAATATTGAGGACTGTAACTATATAAGCCTGCTGAGCTTCAAAATGTCAGTCTATGGATATTGTTTCAGTCAGCCTGGGTTTAAAAAAATACTGCACGAGGGCAACACTGGGAGGAAACCCAGTTGGAGGATTCATATTCTGGACTTTCCCACCATTGTGTGAAAACACAATTAGTCTTGATTGGTTCCCCTCCCTCAACAACACGACAACGTTCTCTCAATCAGAGAGGTCTCCAGCATTTGAAATGACACGCACTGCAAGTGCTGTCTGCCAATCAGAGCCCAGCGACCGCGGCTGACGACTTCATTTTCAAACGTAATGAAGAAAAACGGCAATAATTCATGTTAAACACATAGTGTGTCCTCAAAACCGACGCGATCAAAAAGCGTCTCATGAAAAACATTACAACGTTAAATGTCTGAGCTGCGCTTTTCTCCAAACAAGAAAAAAAAATAAGTGTGAGTGCTGTTTGACATCAATTTCTCTCTTATTTCTCAGCATTATTCCCTTCCAGTTTTAATCAATACTTTTCAAGAGTTTAAAGCCAGAAAGGAAACATCTTCTTGGGGATGGTGACAAGCAGAGCAGTGAGAAACAACATACCCCATCTCTGCCCTGTCTTGCAGAGCCAAACGTTTGTTGCAGCGTTTCTGGCAAGAGTGGCTTAAGAGTTAATTTCCTGGCAGTGATTTGTAGGAGAGCAGCATCAACAAGCTGCTGCAGACTGGAGCATGAAAACCATTACTTCAATCCCTCACTCCCTGACATTAATAGGATGAATAAATGTTTTTGTTCTCTGCTTAATTTGGATGAATTCATCCAAATGGCAATGAAAACAAGTAAATATCCATCTCAGCTACCCGACTGATAATAGAAGACAAAGAACTCACTCTGCCTTCGCTTTTTCTTCCACCTACTGTTTGAGAATTCCTGTGCTCGGCGCCAAGCTCATATATCAGATGATAACCGAAATGACTGAGACTGGGAACACTTACTGAGGGAGGCTCTTTATTTTAAGTCGATTCACCCTCGCCACACAGGAGGCTGTCATGTCGAATTTTATTCCGTAGTAACTCACCGAGTGATTTTTGTGATCCCAGACATCCGATGTGACAAATGAGACGCACCCAGATGGATTATATCCTGCACATGAACTCGTAGTAAAAAAAAAAAGTTATTTTCACACTCATCATTTTATAAAAGCGCTGCAAGGATACAGTAAAATCACGGAGGCAGCAGCAGAGTAGTAAAAGTATTACTTGTAACAGTAATCTTAAATTGTAGTGTTGCCACTTTTATTCAGAAACACAATTCATCCACGTGTTTGCGTTTGTAGTTTTTAAGCTAGCTAACTTCTCTAACCTGCTAACATGCTCAGGCTATTCTTTTTGGTGTTTTTGGCAGTCAGCTTCAGGTACATTTCCATTTGGACTGGAAAAGGGCCGACACTGATCTGGGTGCCAGGAAACCAAGGAGGGATCGCAATCATCAAATCAGCGATCTGGCCAACAGGAGACGTATATTTGTGGCCAGTTGTAAATGAAAGTGTATTTAATCGCATCTGGACTTGATCTGATATAAGACACTTGAAATGACAAGTGCAAACGTTTTGAGACCTCAGACGGGAAGTATCCAGACGACATCCTAGATAACCTGAGTTACTACTTGACCGGCATCCAGCTGAGTACAGTGTCAGGGAGGCTACAAGCTCACTGGGTGGAGCTTAGCAATACTGTACTTCCAAATTGAAAAACAACTATACAAACTTGCGTGATGGACTATCTGTTGCTCTACAATATTGTCCACGCACAGCCACAAATTTCCTCGGCTCCCCAAATCCCTGACTGAATCACCAGCAGACACCATCTTTACTTTACTTTAGGAGAGGGACATCACGGAGAGAGAGGCAGCCCTGCACACAGAATGCGTCTGACAATTGAACAAATCAGCGCCAAATCACCTGCGCTGCCGTCTCAGCGCTGAGAGCGCCGCTTTCGCGGACGCTCGTACAGTAGGCTGAGGTTATTTTGATTGGATCTAAAACTATTCTTTTGAAAGCCTGAATATCTTGGGTAATGGTGAGGTGACGGTCCATAGCGGCGCCATAAAATGGCTGCGATCAGAAAGATACGGGAGATAGACATCGAAGGTCACAAAAAAAAAACCTGTCAGAGGTGAAAACTCCACAAGTATGCAGTGTACTTGACCATTCTCCTTTGTAGAACGGCTTTTTAAAGTCTCACCTTGGGTTTTGGCAAGAGAAGCAGCCTTTGTTAATTTTTAATGCATTTGGAAACTAGTAATTAAGTACCCCCCCCCTTTACACCCCCCCACCCCACCCCAATGGACTGGGAAATTGACATGCTCTGGAGAGCCAGTGAGTAATTATATTTGTAAAGAGCAGTGATACAAGATACTCCCCTCTGACTGGGACTCATTACACATCATTAGAGAGGCGCGGCGGCTGGGCACGCGCACCGCGGGCACATACGCCACACACACACACACGTACTTACACATGCACATGGGCAGACGAGTCACGCACTTTGAGACACACACCCACCCACCCACACACGATGTCTCTTACTCTTACACACACGCACACACAGATCAATGAGCAGAAATCCAAACACTCTCCTTGGTAAACAAACTCTGCTCTTCAGGTCCCTGACCGGAGCAGACCAGCGTGAGTGTGACGAGCCCTAACTATGTAAAACTCTATTCTCCACATCTCATCTGGTGATAATCACGCTGCGGTGGGTCAATAAGTAATTAAAGATTAAATCTGATATGAATTCTCATTCATCTAAATAGTGAAAGGTTGAGATATGAAAGTTTCCTCAGGAGAATCGTGGTCCACCCTTTGAAGCAATAATTACCATTACAGCAGCGTAGGGCTAAGAGCTACAAGGGGATGATAGAACAGCACTAGAAACTTTGTGGACTCCTCTTTAATTGGAGCAGGAGTGGCAGCGACTCCACACATCGGAGTCTCCGAACAGAATCTGTACAAGTCTCCTCCATGTTAGCTCTATTTTCTGCAGTATTTCTCCTCTCTCTCTCTCTCACACACACTCCTTTGTCTCGTTCTCTTTTTTATTCTCTCTCTGCGAGTGTTTTCTCCGTTTGTGTTTCCACTGTAGAATCTGCAGCTGCCATGCACGCATTATGAAACCAGTTATATAAAATATAAAATACAGACTAAATCCTCCGCGGCCCGTGTTGTGGAAAACACCAAACAAATGCAAAATCTATATTTCATAAACACGCCGAGCATCGACTTTCAGTGTCTGTGCTCCTTTTGAATGAACTGTAGAGAGGCTGATGATAGTGTTACTACACAAACGCCTTAATGAAATTAATGCAACAGATAAATAAAACACTAATCGTAAAAGTTTGGTGCTACCCAATTTGTTGAGATTTGCTGGTGAAAATGTTTTCCCCATTATGAATGCATTCAGTACATATTTGTTAGTGAGCGCTGTTGTTGCCTAATAGTTTAGGCCTATTATTTCTGTGAAAGAAGTTAAATATTCATATTGTTGTGTGCATTTCAAAAGGTGTTTACTGCATTATTAATGCCATATTCAGATTGCGCCGGGATGGTGGGAGAGCTATATTAGTGTCAGAAAGCTCAGTTTGAGTTGCCTTGTCTGCTTTCACTTTAAACTCATTATCTTGTCTCATTCTCTCTGCCGCCATTATTCCCTCATCCCTTTAAGCTGCCTAATTAAAAGAGCTTTCAGTTTTTCATTAATATCTATCTATTTATTTATTTATTTTGCATTCCTATATTGAAACCGCTTCACCCTACGCAGAATCTGAATCACCGATTCCTTCTTCTCATTATTCAAATGGAGCCCTGCCACACGGGGCTCGAGTCGAAGCCACGGAGGAGAGTAAAAACTGGAGTATTTGCTCTCGTCACGTCGTCAGATGACCTGATATCCCGCTGCAAGTGCACAGCTTTCAACCGAGTGCGCAGTGGCTAATGTACAGTGTCCAGTACAAACAGTTTATCTGCTCCACTTAGTGCCGTCTAGACTGGATTAACTGGTAACGACACCCGTTTTCAATCAACACAAACTGCAAACAAAAATAAAATGAAGACATGTAATTACGATTTATCGTGTTCTGACCATTGCAATTCACACTTTATGACTGAAAATCTTCAGACAGCTTAGTGTTAATTGGCCCATCACGGTCTGATTTCTCTCTGGCCTTGGTTTTATTTAGTTTATACGAGTGTGTCTGTAATAACAGTTTAAAGCCGTACCATGGGGAGATTATCAGACCATGCTACAGCGATGGACATTATCGCTCGACTACATGCATCACTTCTTCTCTGCTCATTTCTCAGAATGGCTGCTGGGGAGCTCACCAAGAGGGCTGCTTTGTGAACTATATGTGTGTGTGTCTGTGCGTGGCTTCGAGAGTGTGCGTTTGTGTGTGTGTGCGTGCGGGGGAAAAGCACATCTGCGCGTGTAAATTGTTTTCGCTTGCGTGAACACGTGGCACGTGCGTG
Organism: Nibea coibor; assembly: GCA_023373845.1. Lineage (NCBI taxonomy): Eukaryota > Metazoa > Chordata > Actinopteri > Sciaenidae > Nibea > Nibea coibor. The sequence goes on along the minus strand of CM041739.1, from coordinate 10,156,397 downwards.
AGCGCGCACGTGCTCGGGGTGCACGTACGTGGTATTGGCGGGTGTGTGCATGCATGTAGAATGACATTTAGCGAAATGTGGCAGCGAGAGAAGAAACATCTGACTCATAATTGAAGTGCCATGAAAGAAATATGATCATGAATCTGTATTAGGGTTACGTGCTCAGCTTTAAACCAACGGCAGCGCGAGGCAGCCTGTTCAGCCAGTACTCCCACTACCTTACCACCCCGAAGGGTGATTACGAGGCTAAAACTGATACTCCGCAAGAATGACAGAGGAAAACACGGTGCATTCACGGCGTGCGGTCCTGATGACAAAATCGATAGGCCATAGCGCTCTCATCTCCATCAAAAAGAGCGTCTCGGGATGAATGTGGTTTTGCTTGTGTGATTCAACCACACCAGTCATCCCCATGTCCTGGAGGATAAAGCAGCACGGCTCCTCAGTCACCCTCCTGCGCCTGACATGTGCAGCAAGGTGAGGCAGGCCGCTCCAAATTCCAGATTTCTCTTGTTGTCAACAAACAACATGAAAAAGACCAAAGCCAATGTAACACTAACAAGCTCGTGTAGCCAAGCCCTGACGTAGCTCAGTGGTCCCCAAACAATTTTTTTTTTTTTTTGCCTTTTAAAACCTGTTCAAACAAAGCAGTGTCTAGTTATGAGATTCAGATTGTTGATTTGAGTCAACGCTGCATTCACTGCCCTGCTGCTGTCAACATTGACTAACACAGCAAACGTGCAAAAGCAAAACTATGTCACTTTTCAAAGAGCAAAAAGAAATTGCTCATTAGTTTTCTTAGAAATTTGAAAACTTTGCTTTGGTTTGACCAATACCTAAATTATATTTTTATGTCTGTGACCTGAAGATTGATGAAGGACTCTTTAGTTTAGAACCTGCAGGCTTGTATAACAAAGAAGTCTCAAAGTATTGACAGTGAGATGAATTGTTGGCTGTGGCGTTTTCATGGCATTCGTCGACCGATACACGCAGGAAAACAGCAGCCACGTCCTTTATGTAACCAGCAGCCAGCAATAGTCTAAAATTGAAGCAATGTTCCAACATTCTCAACAAATGCAAACAACAACATGGAAATTTATTTTATATTCAAAGTGTTTGTAGCCAGTACACAACCACTCTAAATGTAAAAAATGTGTGAGGAGGGAAATCAGCTGTGTCAGAGAGATGGATGGAAAAGGTACAAAGCTCGGGTAGTGTGCTAACAAACTCCATTTTGTGTTGCTGCAGCTGTTTCCATGGAGCTCGCTCTCTCTCTCTCCTTCTCCACTCTCTCTCTCTCTCTCTCTCTCTCTATCTCACACACAAACATACACGTACACACACACACACAAGTGTCTGAAAGAGGATTCAGCTGTGTGAGTCAATCTGCAACCAACCACAACTCAGTGAGAGAGAACCCCTCGTTCCCTCCGACAGACTCTTCTCTTCTCCTCTGTCTTTCCAGCATCACGCCCATCTCATCATTTTTTTTTTCCCAACCTCATTACAATAATTTCTTAATTTATTCTAAACCCCAGTCACAACAACAAACCCACATTCAACGCACTCAATTAGTGTGATTCTGATACACGAGCGCCACATCAACGAGAAGCACGGGAGCCAGTCCACATATTTACAGAGCTGCTGTACGCCTTTTTTCCTTCCGCCTTATTTGGAGTGTATGTGGCAATCAGCAGTGCTCATTACACCTAGCTGCCCTACAAAGATGGCCCAGAAAAATGTCCTTGAAGGAGGAGGTGAAGCAAAAAAAAAAAAAAAAAAACGAAGAAAGAGAGAAAGAGAGAGAGAGGAAAAGATGCTTACCGAGGACACCGACGCGGTAGTTGAGAGTGATAACGATGACATTTCCGTAGCTGGCCAGGACGCTCCCATCGATCATGTTGCCCGTCCCCTCCATGTAGGATCCTCCATGGATGTAGACCATCACAGGTTTGGCCCCAGTGTCTCGTATGTCTGCAAGAGCGGCCATCATTAACACATTCACATTGTCGTCCACCCACTCCAATCAAGGGTCAGCTCAGATTCAGATACAGCAGATACAACACGTGGTGGCCACACAAACAGACAAGCTGACGATCACCTCTCAGATACCAGCTGTAAGGAAACTGTCTGCTGGCCTACTCTTGGAAATGGAGACAATATTCTGTCATATCTGCTCTGCGAGGAACGAATGAATGTCCACTCATTACGTCGAGCTCAACTCTATTACCGTAATTGGCCATCTCGGCTGAAAATGTGGCCTGTCGTTTAGCACGGGAAATATTTATCAAATAAGCCAAACTATTCGGGTTGTATTTGGCTTCGTGCTGCCTTCCAGGAGGCAGACCCACTTCCCAATATAGACACACAGGAAGCCATTAGGGAGAATAAAGAGAGAGGTACTCTGACACATCTCCTAACCAGGGAGAAGGGTAATCTGGCTTGACAGTGATAGGGAAAACACATCTGCTAATTAAACAATGCTACCGTGCGGCTCCTTTTTACACAGACCTATCTCTGTGCGACAATTTATTTGCACGGTCGTGCTCAGCATTGCAGTTAAATTTGCACTTCAGTTTTGGTAAAATGTTGTTTATTCTATTCCCGAATCGGGGCTTGATACCCAGCTGGAGCGACACTCCAGCCAGATAAAGCACATCCAGAGGTAGGGGGAAGAAAAAAGCCTCTGTCTGAGGAATAGACTGAATTACTGGCTGGCTAGCTAGAGCTGGGAGACAAGACAAGAAACTCTCTCTCATTTTCACTCCTGCTCCCCCCGCGTTCTGTGTCGCTTCTCGCCTTCCCCTCCCTCACTTTGTATCGCTTTCACTCACAGACTCTCCCCTGTCTCTCCCTATTTCTCTCCCGCCTTCCCTCCATCTCTGTCCAACTCCCTGCCTCCTACCCCCCCACCCCCGCCCCCTCCTTAGTCCTGAGAGTGGTGAGAATGAGAGGGGGCAGGAGGGCAAAGAGTGAGGAAGACAGAGAGAGAGAGAGGGAGAGAGAGGGAGAGGGAGAAAGAGAGAGACACAAAGACAGACCGGAAGGAAGGAAGATAGAAAGACAGAAAGGAAGGAAGAAAAAAAAAAAAAAAAGGAAAGACGGGAATAAAGACGTTTAAAAAAAAAAAAGAAAGAAAGAAAGAAAAAAAGGGAAAGCAATGGGCTCAGATTTAAAAGGGTGGTATTGTATTCTGGTTGCTATGGTGACCCAGAGCCAAAATTCAAAATCCTCAAGAACAGCTAATCGCAGACCACATCCTGCACAGCCCAATCTGCATCCATCTGCAGGCACCGCTCGTCGTTATGCACCCCGTCACATTAGCATGCTCGACAACAAGGGCAACTACTTAAACGCGTTTTGTGGGGACACAGGTTTTTTTTTCCTGAAACCCCTATAGCACAGCTCAGCCTTGATTCACAGGTTCTTTTTTTTTTTTCTTTTTTTCTCATTATTCCCTTGGTTATTCATGGCCCCGTTAGTTTTAAAAGCAAAGCAATAACTTGCATATGATGCGGCCTTATTTATGGCTTTCTTTATCTTGCTGGTATCTGAGGAGGCTACACAGTGAAATGTGATTTATAGCTGACACTTCTCTATGCACACACTTATCTTAGACAAGAGGAGGAGGGGATGCATGGGGTGAGAAAGCATGAAAGGTACAGTCAGAGAGGGGAGGGAGGGGGGTGGAGGGGTGAGGGTTGGGGGGGGGGGGGGGCGGGGAGAGGGAGGGGAAAAACAGCAAAACAATATCCTACACGAGCTACTCAAACAAATGGACCACATATACAAAGAGAATGGCAAAGAGGAAGAAGGAACAGGGGGCAGAAATAAGAAAAAGAGATTAGTCATGTCAATGTTATCAGTCACCTCTTTTGTTGATTCACAATGGGTCTCCATGACAACAGTTAAATCCCTTTAGGAGAGCAATACAAGGCACTGAAGCTCCACTTGTTCTAATCTACGTATTGACTTGATCTGATGTGGGAGGCGTCACACAGATGTGATGTACGGTTCTCGCTGACACCGTGATTTGTGTCAGAGGAAAATATACATGCAACAGATCCCAAAGTGGACTTCGGCTTTACAGTGAGAAATAATAATCCTGTCCGCATCCACGCCTGGGCCGCAGCACGGCACGACGTGGAGTTAATGAGGTGAGCAGCTCTCTTCCTAACCAATCAGCTCAGAGCTGCGTCGGCTGCCGTAGACGGCCTAATCTGGCGAAACAGGTGACTAAGTGGCTACCTCCTGATTCACTACTTCTCCGAGGCAAACACATCATTGCATCAACGACACACATATTCATAGCATCAAAATGCAGCACAGTAGCTCTGTGCTAGAAAAGAAACAGAGATAGGATCATTAATGCACAGACTGGTATATTTGCGACAAAAAAACTCCCATGCACATTAAGTTGGAAATTAAAAAAAACAAATAAATAAAAGACACATAAAATCAAGTTTTAAAAAAAAATGAAGAAACAATGTGTGCGTGACAGAAATGTCGATGAGGAGCTGATGTGCAATGAAGGGTGAGCTGAAGAGAAGAAAATCATTTATCCAACACATCATTTTCTCATATATTTATCTCAGTCGCACAAGTGGAATCATGCAGCATCTCCTATGCGCTGACATGCACTCTCAGCACATATTATTGTATACTAACAGCAGATAACTGTATCACGCTAAAGATAATAAATGAAACTTTGCCAGTGGCTGTATGAATAAATCAAAAGGTCTTGAGATCAGTGTCGATGACAGCCACGTCTAGAAATATATGACTTTTACCAGGACCTTTCATATGTGCATCACGGTGGCTCTGGACTGATTGGAGTGTCAGTAGGAGGCTAATTCAGGCCTGAGCTGAGCCTCTGGTGAGACCCACCAGGAGGGCTAGGAGTACTCATTCCTTCCTCTCCTCTCCACCCTTTTGTCCTTTGCCTCTCACTCCATTGAAAACAGTCAGTCATATATCTGACGTTAAGCGCCCCAAAAGGAGGCGGCCTTGACACTCCGAAGTGGGACAGGACAAAGGCGAGTGGAGATAAGTGTCGTGGCATTCACTGTGTCAACACTTGGTGAAACATGGTGGCTGTCAGCGGCTATCAGCGAGGTCTGAGGTGGAGGAGGTGAAGGGGGGATAGAACGGGTGACAATGTCCTGATGTGGCAGGACATGACATGCACCCTACTGTAGTGCTCTTGTCAGGCCAAGCTTCACGCTTGACTCATGACAAGTCCATTACTGGTCATGTTCACGTTTAAGAGCTGCATTTAGTTTAACTGGGGAGCTCCTTGCAAAACAGGCAGTGTAATTACACCGAATTATAAAGCAGCCTGTGCCGCCGTACGAGTCAGTGACAGTATTCTGAATGTCACTGAATGTCCGCCTAATATTCCCTTTATACTGAATCAAATGAAGTAGCACTGTGTGAAACTAGGCCTTGGAGGAAGAAAAAAAAAAGGCGGTAATGAAGGGACACACGGTAACAATTTTTTTCTATTTTGGACTCACTCAAGACAGTGGAAGGGAAACCATGAAGGGAAAAAAAAATCAGTTGTATAGATGTTGCTATTTTAAGGCGGTGGACTTTCAGGACATCATCGGGAGTGATGGGACGAGCAGGAACAGAGCACCTTACAGTTGGAGTGTGTCAGACTCCACTGGGTTCTCCACAAGTCTTGATATTTTAGAGGGTAAGTGAGGTATGTCTCGCTCTCTTTCTCTCTCTATATATAAAAGAAATCTGAGCACTGCATTGGGTGTATGGAAAGGAGATGTGTCTGAGAGCGTACACCTCTGACTATGAATCTTGACATTGCTACAGTAAATGTAATGGGAGGAATGACCTTTGAGTGAAGGTGACTTTTTGCTCCCCGGCTGTTGTGTTGCGGCGATGTTGTCAACGGGGCACATGGAGAGCGGTGTGTAAGAGGATAAAGAATAAAGAGAGAGACGGGGAGAGATGCCAGGCTGATAAAATAAAAGGGGAAGACACGGTGAGAAGCCTACAAGGCTATTAGCCAAAGCCCCCCATAGCTGGCCTGGATCTAGATGAGAGGAGGAAGAAGAAGAGGTGCTGTCATCCCTGAGACTCACAGATAGCTGTTTGCACCTCGAGTGATCGGAGACTAACCCTTTAGTCTGTCAGTGAAGCTGTCCTCGTTGCGAGGCCACAGAAGCTGACGTTATACTGTGCAAACCCGCCGAATGCTTGACGACAGCGCGACCATAAACAAGCTGCAGAAGCGCACACATGACACAAGCCCCACGGGACGTGCCGAGTTAAATGTGCCTCAGCGAACTAATCCAAGGCCTTTCTCCACCCTTAGATTTTTTTTTAAACTCTTTTTAAATGTTTTTGACTTGCCAATTATTTTGTGCCACTCAAGACTGAAGGAAAACTAAAAGGAGAAAAAAAAAAAAAGGATAGAGACGACAGTAACTGTACTGGCTCTCCCATCTTTTGAAATGGCTCAAATGATGCCCTTGCGGAGCAGCCATTAGGAGCAAGGCTTATCTTGGAAAGAAGCTGAGCAGGAGCATTCCAAATATCTCTGCATAAATGGGCTTCAAGGGGCATGATTCCTCATCCCTGCCACATCAGAGAGAATAGGATAGTGGCAGAATGGAGAGAATGGTGTGTGAACTGCCCCCACTGTCAATTCACCAGTCTCCAGCCTGCCTGAGCTGAGGGCTTTGCCGGATGGAGATCCAGTCAGGCCTGTGCAATGGAATTAATGGTAATACCCGGGCAGGTGGAGCTCAGCTCTGCTCCCTGGCACAGAATTGATGGAGAGCTTCTCTAGGGGTGGGGGTATATGTGTGCGTGTGTGTGTTTTCTGCTTCTAGAGCTTGGAAGCAAGCGTTGTGTACATGTACAAGGGCGTGCGTGCGTGTGTGTATGCTTCACTGATTTAATGGGTGTGTGTGTGTGTGTACATGTGTGCACACTCCTGCTGGGTGGAAGCATTCCTCCTGATTAGAGCTAGAGACTCAAAGTGCCAAATGACAAACACGCACACGCGCACACATCTCTTTTTCATCAGTGGGAGAGGACCGAGGCGGCAGTGGCGCGAGACACTAGAGGTGGAGTGGGGACGGCTGCCTCTCTGTGCCTAACGCTGGGCACAGTACCACGGCACCGCTGCCATGTTCCACCTGGTAGATTAAGCTCCTACACAGCCTCACTTCCTCTATTTACATGCCCACCTTTATCTAACAACAGCAGGTAGGTGATTGAAAGCTCCCTTTTACAGTGCAATAACAGCCTCTGTAAAACTGAGTCTTGATTGTGGGCCGATGTAAATCACAGCAACTTGGCCCACACTCTGGTGTTGCTGGAAGGAGTATCGTGCAGAATTTGAATGCACTTTGGGGGGGGGGCTGGGGGTGGACTGTTGCTCGCACAGACAGGCGGACACACAAAGGGATGGATATAAAGACACAGGAAGAGACAAACAGACAGAAAGGCTAAGTGGGAGACAGACGGTAGACGGTATTAAAAAGGTCATTATATTCCTTGCTGTATTTTTCTTATCTGCTTGTCTCAGTTGAATGTTTTTATTGGCTGTTGGGCGGCCCTTTTTATTGTAAATTTATATATTACCATTCCATTACACATGTTACTTACATTTCTTTGGCAATGTGAGAAATCCTTTATTGTTCCAATAAAACTTATCTGAATTAGAATTTAAGAGCGTGTCTGGAGGGTTACAACAGGCAGGAGGGCAGCTCAAATATGGTGGAGGGAGGAGGGAATCAGCCCACGATAGACAGACTGCCAACTGAGACAGCATGGTAATGTTGGGATGAACAGACTGAGAGATGGAGGGGGTTAGACAGAGAAACCAGGAAAGACAGCAGCTCTCTGGACTGAATGAGAATATGTGGATAAAAAGGTGCATCAGAGGGAGAGTTTAGGAGTTCTGCTTGTGTTCTGGTTCTACCTGTCCTTTAACCTGAATACAAATGTTTGATTTTCACTGGTAATGCATGCACTACTTTTAGTGTTGACAGAGAGATCGCTATTACCCCGCTGTAATAGCTCAGCCACTTCGGCGAGAGCAGCAAAGCTTACAAGGACTTTGCGGTTTGTGTAGTGTAGTCAACCATCCCTCAGCGGGGAATGAAGTCTTCTATTATCACAGAGGTAACAATTCTCTTTCGGGAGGGATTGCAAAGAGACAGAGGGGTGTCTTTGAATACTGGTGTCGTGTGTCCAAGGCATGACACTAGAAAACAGACACGTTCACCAGAACAATGAAAATCTTCTGGATCATGTTAAGGGATTGATTGGCCAGCTCTGTCGCACATGCATTAGTTACAGTGCAGTGGCAGAGATACTGCCGGGACCATATTGTGCTTCTACGGTGATGCGCCACAAATAGCATTAGTTGCGCTCGGTAAAGAAAAGACTTGTCACATTTTCACTGAGGCTAGTCTTGCACAACAGCTTGGAGACCAAGCCACTGTGTACGCATGCAAAGGCGTGCCAGACAAAGGGATCGGCACTTGTCAGCAATTTTGAACGGACTTAGGGCTACATACACGGACGCATGTGGGCTTGCTTCGGGGTGGGGGGGACAAACGTACGCATACACACATACGCACAGTCAAGCTGAAAACTGAAGGCAATTTGGCTTCAGTTGCAACAGCTCGCCCTGGGCTTGAATGAGAAACACCTGTGTGTCAAAGTGGTGCCATGGCAACGCTTCCTGTTCTGTGATCAAGGCCAGCGTGAGGCTTCTTTTTGAAAAGAGAGCCCACTGGCAAAGGAAGGAGCTTAAGTACAAACCCTTCAGCATCTGGAAAGATCCCTGGCCAGCCGGTCTCAGCTGGGTTTAAAGTCCATCCTAGGACCCCCAACAAAGCATTTGTTGTGCCACCGTTCAAGACAAATAATAGAAAAGATACGGTACCTTTTTGTGACATGTCAGTTTTTTTCTTGCCAAATCGAGGGTCCATAGGCCCTAAACGCGTGTTAAACCCCACCCTACCCCAACATCTTCACTCCAGGCATGCAGATGAATCAAATTCGTGCATCAAATACACATAATGCGCAAAAATCCAATTTGTCCATAACAAACAAATGGGGCATAGATCAAGGGCTCAACCTTGATACCAAACATCATGTTTGCATCACCTGCCTTAACTGTGGCGGAGGAAGACGAGGGCGGGGCCATATCAAGGGTTTGATTTAGATTCAGAGACTTAAGCCGTTTCTGTTGCAGCACAAGAATCGTCTCTCACTCTAATCTCGGCAGAGATCCACTCTGAGCCAGGAATATCCCAAGATAAATATGGATAGTGAACAATGCGATTGCTGAGCAGCAACTTCCCATTTTCTACACCTCTCGCCTCTAATCCTCTCCAGCAGCACTCCTGAACTGCCGCTCCTCATCTAAATCTGCAGACCTGGTGAACAGTCTGATATTACACTGCTGCTTCACTTTCCATCTGCCATTATCGCCACAAATACAGCTGCTAGCCACACCTTAAGATGGGGCTCTTACCACAGCCTCTGCCCTTGCAATAAAAGGTTCTCCAGTCAATATGTGAGACATTAAAATGACTCAACCCGGGCTTGGTTATCTAGACTGGCACTAGATCCCATCTCACTCTGAAGCCAAACACCCTACTCATCAGCTGAATTTAGATGCTTAGGCTGGCTTTACACAGCAAAACTTTAATGCAACTTTAGTTGGTTGAATTTGCAATGGAGTTGCTGTTAGTAAACGTTAACATGACGGAAGTTTAGACATTTTGCTGAGGTATGTTATCGGTTTGTTAGCTAATCTTCTGAAACCTGCTGCTGTTATGGCTGCTTATATAATAGTAGATTATTAAATTCCTCCTCTCTTGACATCTACTTAATTTAAAGAATCCGTTGGGGTGATACCTAATACAGAAAGACCTGCATTCTTGGACGTACTTGCGCAGGATGGATGAGATGCCGGCTATGACTGCAAGTGGATTCTTTTGATCAAAAAAGACCTCGCATTCACACACACACGCTCAAACGTTTGATCAATAACATTGTCCCACAGATTGTAATGTGACAGGTGTGCCTGATGAGTGCATTTGCAAACAAGAAAGAAAAATAAGTCAAAAACAAAAACCTGAAATGATCAGAAAACAGTGACATTTTTAGAAAAGAAAAAAAAAAAAAAAAACAACCAAAAAAAACTCATGCACCATCTTTGTTCACCATGGAAAATACCTTCATCTTCATCACCGTCGTTATCCGATAAATCCTCGCCCTGTTTTTTTGCATGGGCCCCTGTTATTGAAGCAGGGAGAGACATAGAGAGGCACAGGGAAATTCAAAATAACATGTTTGGCAACATACAGATGGGAGAAGAGGCATTTCAATAAAAAGCAGTACTTAAGACCACGTGAATATTAACAATGTTCATTTGAATACAAAATTCACGTTAAACAATTTTGGCAAAAGGCTCACTCACTCATACCAAAGGAGAAAACATGTTCTAATAATATACAAATAAAAAATGGCAAAAAAAAAAAAAAAAAAAAATACATAAAAAAATCACCTTGCAGAAGTTAATTTAAATAAAACTCCACTATTGTCATAACACATTTTGCAGCAGAGTCATACACCACTGGCAGTTTCAGCTGGCAGTTTCAGGAAACCTTTTTTTTTTTTATTATTATTATCTGGAAAAGCCTCAAAATCCTGTAAGTTCTGCTAACAACACTATTAGCTCAAAGGGTTGTAAAAATGAGCAGCTACTACATGTAACTGATTGGTTTTAATTGCATTTTGGAAATGACTTTTTCAGCAGGGCTTCACTGTGCTGAAACAACACATTAGTGACTTCTGTTCTCTGGAATATGCACCAAAGATCAACTTCTAACTATTTAACAGACCCTAAAAAGGAAACTAATAGAAAATATAGAAACTGTGCTTCCCGGCAGGTTAAAGAATATAAAAATCACGATGCAGAAAACTGTTGAATGAACTACAAGTAAAAGCATGTGCAGGATTGAACCTTCCCTAGAGGTGGTAAGATTTGAATAAATCAAATGTGTGTGGGTATCAGTGAAGTGTGCAGTTACTTCAGCTTGTCATAAACAGAAGGTAATATGCTGTTGTTCCTGTGTTACATGTTAATATGAATATCTATCCCCCTAGGGCTCCTGTGAACCATGTACAAATATAGTGTACAAGCTGTATCTTAACCTACTACTTACACAGCGGTATTTTAAACTGGTTAGACATCCAGTTTGTTGCTCACTAGCAGCACGGTCTAGAGACGCCAAACCTGTGAGTCAGCTGGTCAATCGATCAGTCCATTCATTTAATATTCCATCATCTTTTGATTTTAAATAAATGACGTTTTGTCTGATGGTTCCCATTTTCCTCCTCAACACTGTTTGATAAATTCTAATGAACAGGTGACCTTGAACCTTTTCTTTATTGCAGTCACTAGGACAGTATTAACTTGTATTAATATCAAACTCTAATGAGCTGCTTGTTTTGAATTTTATTGAACCGTGTCATGATTTCCAGAAGATATCAGCAGAAGTAGGCCCTGACCCTTGCCTGAAACGAACATCTCCTCCGCTAATGCCATAAATTATTATGCGCCTATAAAATAAAATATTAACCTTTTAGGAAAAAGAGCGATGTTGCCATCTCACACAGCAAATGCCATATATTTAAGGCTGTCACCTACCAACAAAACTGATGACATGACACAAAGACTTCTCAATCACAGTAGACTCTGACAACGTTGATCTCTACATTTAACGTTTGCTTAAATCACACGTCTTTAAAATATCATTTATGTCTGGCCTGTTAGTCAGGTGAAGTTGGAGAGAGACAATACAACAGCAAAAGAAGCAATATAAGCCTCTTCGGTTAAACAGATTTAATATGAATGAATGCGCCCGAGTCTGAATACCTCATCCATTGTTAATTGATGGATGCGATACACTGCATAATGTAACAGGCTGAGTGTCATGACATTTACTGAGTACATTCAAGCACTCTAAAGTAGAAAAGTCTTTTGAATTTGTTGATTCCACGGTCTGAACAATGACCTCGTTCGCTCTGCCCATCAGATTTGTATAATGCGACGTAATAAATAATGAAGTGCGTATGGGCTGCTATATGATCTGCTATCTTTAGACACGTGAACAAAATAACACGACTATGACAAGCTCATATGCGGAACTATTGTGTGACTCCGCTCGGTTATTAGATTGTTGCTGGATTCGAGCAAGTTGAGGAAGTTGTTATGGAGGATTGTGCAGAAGCGAGCTTTTAATTTGTATTAGACATTGAACGGGGTAAGGCGGATGGCAGCATACAGTATAAAACTCTTGTTTGCTCAAGCTGATGGCAGTCGTGCCAGAAAAAAATACCTCAAGTGGATTTTGCAGGCGTGAATTGATTTGAGTTTTGCAGCGCATCAAAAACAATCCCACTGAACAGGACTCATGGGGCAGCACTTTTTTTTTAAGATTATTTTTGTGTCCTTTTCAAGCCGAACAGTGACAGGAATGCGGGGAGAGAGCCACAGGTCGGATTCGAACCCTGGGCTTCCGCAGCAAGGACTGAGCCTTCATACATGGGGCGGCTGCTCTACCGAGCTAAACGCAGCATTGATGGGCCTGTTAAAAACACAAAAATACAATGCAGAAATGCTGGTTTGACTATTACGGTCATGAGCCTGAAGCTTCTCAGAGACCAAAACACTGCTCAGAGGTTTACAATTTTATGAGACCTGATTTTACAACTCCTGTAACAACTGTTATCCTGGCAATAACCATGCAGAAACAGCAGAAATATCATGTCCGTGTTACAAAGTTATCTACCTGGAATTAGTTTACGCTTACCTCCCGGATAACGCTGCAGCAAACATGGAGCCAGATTCACTTTTTTTTTTTTCTTCTTGCCAGACAAGTGTATATCTCTGAAGCCCTCTGCGTCTGCACCCACGCTATGCCATCCCAGTGATCTAATTGAAGGGAAGTGCTAATCTCAGTCTAAAAATGGCGTTAGCCTTAGAGTTTGGCAGGTATAGCACTTAAAAGCTGAAGAAATTTCACAGCGGTGCCAGTCCTCAGTCAGGAGCTTCTTCCTCGTGAAGGCGGTGACTGCCATTAAGTTATCAGATGTCATGTCTCTCTCATGTAGGCTTCAAGGGAACCTACAGAAGTGTTTCAGCAGAATAAAAGCCAGCAGTGGGGGAAAAAAAAGAGGTATGCCTCAACTGCCTTCTTTATGGCTTGTTAGCGATTACAGTTATTCTAGCGCTCACTGTGCCGTTGACATGGTAAAACGGAGGTTATTGAGTGATAGTGCTTCAGACAGGCATAGATTGGATGGCAGGTGTCGACAGGGAAGCTCTGTCACTTTGAATCCTGTTGTCTGTGAGCCTGTGTGTGTCAAATACTGCTTCTATAATAGGAACTGCAAACATGTGACATCTGCAGTGACTCAGCAAGCGAGCCTATATTTGACCTTGACTCTTTTAAAGTGATGCCACAGTGAGCGAGTGCTAAATTAAAATGAAACTACAATGAATTGCCTGGATTCTTTCTTTGTGCAGTCGGCCTGCGGGAGCCGACATTTGCATCCCCTCAAAGCGGGCGGCGTCTGGAATAACAGCTATTACTCATGTTTCTTGACAAGGAAATAGAAACCTGTCGCATTTATCAAATCAGGTTCAAAGAAGCTGAATTCCACGGGCTTACTTTTTACATAAAGACTGTTAAAATTTAACGTTTCAACGGGACGAAATCGCAAACCAAAGACACCAGTAGTTGGCTGTTGAGTTTTAAACGAATAAACCCAAGTGTGCACACATATCTACACACAAACACACACAGATAGAGAGTGCTCCCAGACTCTCGAGACCTCTTGAATGAATCCAGAATTCACTCAATACATCGTGGAAGGGCTAAATGTTAACTGCCTTTCCTTTGCTGGAAAAAGGTTCGCTGACAATAGATGGGCCTCGGAGTTAAATATCAGAAAGGTCAGAATGTGGAAAGGGACTTAGTGAAATGTGAAATGTTGCAGCCTTGACAATTTCGGGCAGTTATATTCAGTCTCTAATCCTCAGGTGGCCATTTTTTCTCTTTCAGAGGGCTTGAATCCGTCTCTCCTCCTGTCTTTCTACTCTCTCTCTCTCTCTCTCTCTCTCTCTTCCCCTTTCCCCCTCTGTCTATCTCCATCTCTCTCAATCTGTCTCCCAGTGTAGAGGTTAAGGAACAGCTTGGGAGGGACACATAAGAGAGAATGATGGAGAATGCAGCTAAAAGGTTAAGGAGGCTGTAATCCTGCAGGAAAGGACAGCCAAAACTCACACTGCGCTTCAGCTGTTCCCAAAATAATAATAATAAAAAAAAAAACTAAACAAATAAAAGGCATCCAAGATGTCTTTCTGCTTGTCTACAGCTTGATAATGCAAAGAGACAACAGAGACCGCCGGCTTCTGAATATGGTGGCAAGCTAACACGCTCTTAGGTCTCCTCTTAATCCCTAATAAAGCATTTATTCCCTATATTAGAGGAAAATGACTACAGTGCACAAATATCTCAGGAAAACAATCAAATCTCACCAGGCTTTAGTCTTCCTAATCTTCTGTCTGTCATTTAAATGAAGTGCTGTGCCACAGTTTATTATGCATCATTACTGATTTCCAGTTCAGTTCAGGTGCATCAACATTTAAAACCAGAGAACGAGATGCAAACACACACACACTAGTTTTGCAATGTTTGGATTCTGGTTAAAGGCCTTGTGTGGAGTTGTCTGTGGGTGAGTGCACAGTACGATTCACAGCCCGGGTTGTTTCACACTGTTCTAATGATTGACATTTGGTGGCAGTAACACACCAGGAAACGTGGCAAAGTACCAATAAAGGCAGCGAAGAAGACGATCAGAAGTAAACAAATTAAATAACGGGTTTAAAATATTAAAAATAATCACCTTTCCCAAAGTTTTACGAGCAAATAAATGTACTCAAAATGCGCGCTCAACCTCAAGGCAGGCAAATGAATGCATTAGCAGGGAAACTCCACAGGGCACCTTTAACCTCTTCTTCTGTGCCAAATGCCTCACAGGTGCATAATTAAAAATTCATGATGTGTGGCAAAGCATTCTTTAAAACCACAGATTAAAAATAATAGTAAAAAGTTTACAAAAATTAAAAAAAAAATATGTCAACCTGAACTTTGAGGAAACCTGTATGAAATGATGCATGATATGGTGCGGCCATAAAAAAGCAGGTTCGGATGATTAAGTCCACTTAAAGGAGAAATCAGGGTTCAAGAGCTTAAGTCTAAGCTAACAAACATAGCAGGAGAAACAAATAGTGCTTTCCCCTTTAACAGGGCTTTAAGACTCCACAGGCTGCGTCCTCTATTCCTTTTTAGTTTGGGACAAACAAAGAACAGAACAGTGATATTGAGCCTTGGATTGACTGTGGAAGCTGGACAGCACAGCAGCAGGAGGCCTCTGAATAGGAACTTCCTGCTTAGGTCGCGTCTTGCATCTCAAGTCAGTGCGACCGGCCGTCGCCGGCTGGTCACGGCCCTCGCTCGCTAGGGTCCTCAACTGTCCCAGATAGATGATCATAGAAGGTTATAGAAGTAATTTTCTGTCTGACAAAAGTGGGTGTCTGCTCTGTTTTCAAATCGCACAAGCCAATATTTGTTCTTGTCTTCTTGGAAAGTTTTCGTGCTGTCTGCTCGGCGTACAGATTTCCTCGGCAGCACTCAGGGAGCAGCCCCTCCTTCCCCGAGGCAGGGTTGAGGCGGCCAACCAACGGGATTACCATGGTGTGTTACTGTTTGCCACGGCCCAGACGCAGTCTAACCAGGATTGAGGCTCTTTCTCAGTTTTCACAGCTCTTGAGCATCTGGAGGTCATCCGGTAAGGGGGAAAAATGTCCAGTGTTTTTGCTGGGGTAGTTAATCTACAGGTTTGGCAACCGATTGGGCTGTTCAGTACTGGCACAGCACTGCGTAACACATGGCGGCCTGCTGCCTGTGAGGGCTGAATAAGAATGATAGTTGAGTGGTCCAAATCAAGCCAAAATGTACAACAGATTTCGCTGCACTTATCTCAAATAGACCCATGATGAGCAATGAATTTAAGAGTCACAAAGGTTGATCTCCGAGTGTCTCTTAGAAGTGGTGTTATCCAGAGAGAGACCAGTGTGAAGGACTCTAAGGACATGTTTTACAAGCTGGTTACAAGCAGCGAAAGAGACATGCTGTAAAACCCTGTAGAATATAATGTGCATATTGCATAAACAGGCGGCACGCAGCACAGTGAGTGCACCTTATCACCGCGGCTCTGCCTCGACGAGGACCTCATGAAAAGGGTGCGATTTTTACAGATCTCCTTTAAAGTTTGTCAATCAATTTAACAATGTAAATCTCTTTTAAAGATAAAGATTGACCCCATCAGGGGTTTGTCCTCGCAAAATTGACCCGTCCCCGAGCCAATCTAGCACTCCGAGGCTGAATAGTGCTTAGCTGTGTCCCCGCACATCATTACCCCTCTCTTCACTCCATTCACTCCAACTCAGAGGAGAGAAAATGACTGAGTGATATAACCATGGCTCCAGTGTCTGCAGCTCTGTCACTGCTCTGTGGCCTGTGTGACCAATTCAGAGAGAGCAGTGGGCTATGGTGCTGATCCTGCACAACTGTCCACCTCACTATGGCCCCGTGGCTACTCGCTCAGACATCTTGGCTAAAAAAAAAAAAGACGGCCATTGTCTAAATTAGATTTTAGTCGGTGTAAACATCACATTGTTTCCAGCCACACAACAAGATCTACAATAATTTTATGTTGAGCCTTGCATTATTTTTTGAATAAGTCTGTCTTTGATCTTTTGTCGGGGCTCCACTGTGTGGAACTTTTCTCCCCCGTTAATGGAGGAAGATGAGCCGCATCTTTGATATTAGTGAATCAAGTCCTGCACAATGCCCAGTAGGATGCTAATGGAAGAGAATCCATACGGAAGATTATGGCAGTAATTCTCCATCTCTTGTAAAAAACAACATGTACAGTACTGTATATTCTTGCCAGTACTTACACTGAAGTTTGTGGTCTATATTTACACACGCTCGCGGCCCTTTACAAATCACCATCGTGATCATGTGATGCATTTTTCAGGGTTTCGCGGGTGAGGTATTTTTTTCTCACTTAAGAGGCATTACCATAGTGCTTCATGCTATGTAAGAGGGCCATTCCCTCTGCTTCTGTCACAATTGCATACAGTTGCTTGGCAACAATCACACAACCATTTCATCAAGACTTTTTTTTTTTTGAGCATTAATCAGTCTTTTCTCTAAAGGAACCACCGTCACAGAAGTACAGACAGAAGTATTATTAGTACTGAATGTGCACAGTGTGTATGACTCTGCTGGCTGCTTTATACAGGTCTCTATTACATATATAAAAAAAAACATATAACCCTTCTGGTATTAACTATTTTACGAAACAGATTTAACTATTGAAATAAGACAAATTAACCTCTTTAATGAGGGAACTGATGAACTGTTTAACGGTTTCCCAATTCACTCTGAATTAGTCAAACAAGACTTTAAATTTGTGTTGGAAACATTTAACCAAAACCAAAGTATGCTTCAGAGGTTGCTTTCTACATTGCCTAAGAAGGATAAATTATGCTTCATTTGCACTGCTAATTCAACATAAGCCAAGATTAGTAAAAGCAGTTTTAAAAAAAAAAGGTTCAATTGAAATAAAGAGAGAGTTCCCAGCAAGGCTGAGAATTACAACCCTTGTGTTTACAGCGGCAGTGGAACTATGCAACACTCATCTCTCTGCACAATAATGTGTCACAAAACCAACATATGAAACTTATGATAAACCATTTTCTCATTACCAAACGTGGGGAAGATAATTGAAAAATTCCAAGTGGAAGGGGAATATTAAAGAGATATTTCTGTGTATATTCCACAACTGGGACTAATTCAGAAGCAGAAGTGCCTGGAGGGCCAGTCTGTCTCTAACAAAATTGGTTTACCAAAGCAGAATGTACGAGCGCACAGTGCGGCCAATAGCTGCCTGCTGCCTCTATGGAAATCAACAGCAGAGGTCTCCGAGCTGAAACTGAATCTTTGCTGTGGAGCGAGATTACGCTCAGGATCACAGCCTAAAGGTCACACGTAAGGTCCCAGTGCCTTCGGGCAGACCTAGAAAATTAGCCCTCTGTTGTTACCAACACTTAGAGATTAACGGCCGGTAATGAAATTGGACTGTTTCTGCGCGGATGTGCGTCTGAGCGTTTTCCGCGTAGATAGACGAAAGCTGCAATGCCACTAAGATACACCGCCGCCGCCTGTTTGAACAATTGTGAACAATAGGTTTAAAAAGAGGTGGCCCTCGACTTTTTGGTGTAAATTTAATCAACGGCGGAGGCTGTGACGCTCTTTCAGGTGTCGCGTTTGACAAATACTTCCAATAAGCTGGTGTCTTAAGTGCTGTCAGAGCAGTCTGAAACATGACTGAACTTCTCTGCATACCAAGTCAAATTTTATCTTCGTGTAAATCAAAGTGGCACTCCTGCCTCTGATTTAATCAACAGTTGCATTTAAATGAAAGGATATTACACTTACATACGTACAACAGCTATACAATAATGAAAAGCAAAAAAAAAACCCAATGCATGTTATTCTTAGACATTGTGATCTATCGCTTGACACAGCATCATCATTTATTTACGGACCTGCAATTTCACTCCTTGACACTCTCATAGTAAAACCACACTCCGGCACGCACGCACGCACGCAGCGACACAGCACAACCACTCACTCATCTCTCACACTCGTGTCAAGGTTGATCTGAGTCACAAGTCCCACGTTCATCCCAATTAGCACTTTGATTTGGGAGTTGATAGGTGGTGATATTGGCGGCTTTGGGAGGATGCACCCATCGCTCTGCTCTCTCTTTCACTCTTTCAATTCCTCTCGTTCCGTGTTGGCTTTTCTTTTTTTCCTTTCCCTCTTTTTGCATCATTTTTTTTTTTTTTTTTTTTTTACATACCTCCTTTTCTACACATTTTCTTGTTGGGTTTCCTGGCACATTCCTTGGATATTCTTTTGACTGTAAAATGAATGGGAAAACTACAAAATAACAGAGAGATCTGGAAAAGATCGCATGTGACATGCAACAACTCAGACTGAGTCTGACCCCCCTCTTCACCCCCGTTTCCCTCCTCCTCCCACCCTCCCAGTCATCATCAACAACAAGAACAACAGAAGGACCTGTTGAGAAAGTAACTGGGGTGTTGCTGCAGAAATATTCCAAAATGGTGGAATGAATTTGCTGCATCCTGGGACACAGGAAGCCCATATTCACATGCACTTCTATTTAAGACCCATTACAGCCACACAGAAGGCAGAGGGGCTAGTTTTCCAAAGTTTTGTAATTCATATTGTAATCGGATAAGTGAAAGTGTTATTTGACATTGACCATTTGATTCTCGGAGCACTTAGCATTTCAAGCCCATTTTCCTGTGTGGGTCTCCTTAAAGTGGTGAGATAATGGGGGCCATTTCAGAGTTAACAACTAAAGAACCTAAAACTTTTAGTCATGGTGGAGCCCAATCTCTGTTTGACTTTTGCACAAAACCAGCTTTCAGCTTTGTACAAGGGCAAACTGGATGAAGTAAGGAGAGTAAAGGGTCTTACATAGGTCAGGCTGATGCCACAGGCCTCTCGTGTACCAGACAGAATATTTCACCAACCCTACAATAGTAGATCATTCACTTATGAAGCAGGCTACTAATCACTAATGGCTAATATCCCCAGAACAGTCAAGACAGTGAGGGTAGGAAGGTGCACCAAGTATTTTTCCAATCTGCTCCTTGTATAATTAGTTTTTTTTTCTTTTTTTTATTGAGTCATATTAATAAGTCATTTAGTCATCAAAAGAGGAACCTCTAACAGTGGCATGGGAGGGGAGAGTTGATGAAAAGACTAAATGAAAGATCAAGTCAAGATGGGAGGTTGAGATGATGGACACGGACACAGCATGCGCCAGACAACAGGTCATGCTCCGCGCAAAATACAGAGGTGACACAAAATCTTAGAGGAGTAGACAGATCGAGAAGGAAGGCAGAGACAGAACAGAAGAGGAGAGGTTTGGTTTTCACCCTGTTTACTCGACACACTCACCATCCTCAGTTGGAACATAGATGTTTAGGTAAAGACAATCCTCGTGTTGATCCTGTATGTAAGTAGTAACTATATCCAGGTTGAAGGTGAACCATATTGGCATCATGATCTCTGGGACGGCATTGTGAATATTTTGGGGGCAGACTGGAGCAAAGTGAGTAGCGTTCTTGATCCCCGACCAGGAGGAAGGAGGCTCCGGGGGCATGAAGCGTTTTTCTCCCACCGGGGAGGCGGCGTACGGAACTCCCAGATACTGGTCCACCGGCCCCAGAATTTCACTAGGAAGGGGCACCCTCACCCCTCGGAGTTTCCCATACTGCGTGTTCACAGTGGGGTGGTAGTTCTGACCTCTCACGGCCACAAAGCACCAACAAAAACTTAATACCCACAAGGACAGGCTGAAATCGGCGCAAGCGTGGGCACCATGCCAGTTCTGCGAGGGGAGACGACTTCTCCTTGGAGAAAACCACATGGTCCTTGTGAGCGAGTGCAACTGCAAGTGACCAACATACACGCCGGGGCAAGCCCTCAGCAAACACACAGGCTTCCCGCTCAGCCCAGCAGTCCAGCCACCTGAGGGACAGTCATCAGCTGCAATATGGAAGCCTGCTGGCTTACAGGCGGGAAGAAACAGTCACAGTTATGCAGCTTCCTCTCGGCGGCGAGGTCCTTATTCACCGTCCTCTCGCTCGTCAGATCTTCTATCCCGTGCTGCAAGAGAGAAAGACAGGAAAATTTATGATATTTCCCTGACAGCCCACCCGTTTGCTCCCATTTTTTAGTCAGTCATTTTTATTGACTTGTGGAGTCCTTTTCTGTCCTGACATAAAACTGCTCACATAAACATGACAGAGCCCTTACCGCTCTCATCAATCCACGTAATCAAGAACCTGCCTTTGACTTGGATAATGCAATTAACTGTTAGGCAACTTGTCAAGATGTGCCTAATAATGCTAACAAGTTTAATGTGAAAGGCATCAACTGTCAGCAGGTAATTATTTTCTACTTCAAAGGCCGACGCTACAATAATAGTTAAGAGATGAGCTGGCAATTATTTTTAAAAGTCTGTCTTGAAACATTTTTTTTCTTGCTGTAATCAATCCTCCTTTTCATACTAGCCATTAAGAGACCTTCCTAACGCGTTTCCATCTGAAGCGATACACAGTTTTGTGAGAAAAATTATTTGTTTCCCCGTTGAGCTGCAGCTAAATGATAGTCACAAACTGTGTGAATCTTATACTAAAAACTAGGGTGATACTGCTTGATTGGACCACTACAGACTGCTGAAGCCTCAGATAAACTGAAGCAAAACCACTGTAAGACAGGCTTGTTTGATTTATGAACATATCCTTTTGAGTAAGCCTATTTACAAGAGAAGCACTGCTAAAACCCAACAGCAAGTGTCATGCACAGCAACATAATAACATGATAAAAATTTCATGTCCTGCGTAATGTTATGCAGCATTTTCCCTACAACTCCCTTTGGTATAGATACGAACAAGGTAGAATTCAAATTTCATCTCCCTTGTTTGCTATTACAAGAGATCACTGTTTGTGATGAGCAGAAACAGGACTGGAGGAGGATGTAGCTACAGGCTGCACGGGTGCCTCCAGTGACAGCACTGTAAATGCTAATCTACAGTCCCATGGGTTAAAGCACAGGTGCCAATGACAAGACCTTCCCACACTGCCTGATCAATTTTCAATTTCTGTGGCTTAGGGTCCCCCTCAGCCTTGTGCGCCTACTGCAGTGTGCGCTCTAATAACAATGGAGAAGAAAAGGCAGCATTTAGAGGAGGATATTGCATTCCAAAATGACTGTGTAAATGATTTATAATGTATCAGCAGCCGGTGGAGGGCCACTAACCACTGAGAGAAAGCAATCCTGACGTTCCTGGAGGTGCTGTTATCGTTCAGCAGCTATTCCCATTTTCTGTAGCTGCGGATCAGCAGAAAGTCTGAGGAAGCCCTCACTTCATATATATATATATATATATATATATATATATATATATATATATATATATATATATATATATAAAAAACACACATATACAGTACATTTTGTAAATACTGCAGATGAGCTCAGATTCACTGATACTCGTGAGGTGTGTGTGGTGTACAATTCTGCATAGAGACACGCCGAGCACCTGCTACAGGATAGCACATGAAAAGCCATCCACATTGCGCTACCCGCATTTCTGTTTGGTTACTGCTCATGAGCCAAATGACCCATTACCCAGATGTTAGATAAAGTTTTAATGAAATATATGTGGCAGGAGAAATGACCCAGAATTAGGCTCAAAACACAAAGGTGGTCCTATCCTGCCAAATCTTAAAAACTAATATCGTACAGCCCAACTACAGATATTAGTTCATTAAAATACAGAATGGATACAGCCTGAACAAAATTTAATTCCAGAGACTCCTCTAATACACTGAGTGTGTCTGGAAAAAGGGACAGGGCCAAGTTAAATATCAAGTTCCATGCCTATAGCATACAGATTTTTGTCCATCTTTGCCTCATGGTGGCTTTGAAAGGTGGGCCGATTCAGTCCTTGGTACCATCAGTTAATGGAAGGAAAAGTCTAGCAATCTTTTGCACAGTTAAAGCAATGTTTTGGGTTGCATTGAAAAGAGATTAGATACTTTAAAAACAGGGCATTATATACTACGACTCACAGTCAGAAGCAGATTTCCACCAGGCATGGTAAGGTTGATAAATAGAAAATAATTTGATGAAAAGAAAGCATAGATCCATCCATTTGTATACACACACACTATACATAACAGCTATACACGTATAAAAGATTAGAATTATATTATTTAATATTATTATTGTTAAAGTTGCATCTAATATTAAAGAAAATGGGAGCTGGAAGAATGGGGTGATAGTCAATAGGATCACAAATAGTCCTCTGTGCAGAGAGTCTGAATGGAAGGTTAATGTTAGGCATTTCAGGACCCTTCATGTGGTGTCAGGGTTTGTTGGAGCCATTATGCTGGAGAGGCTGTGGGCAAATTGGAGGTCACATATTTTTTGGGATTGTCCAAAACTGCAGCATTTTGGGGGGAATATTAAGTGAGATAACAGTAATTTTAGACAATTTACCTTTAAATATATATTCACTGTATTATATGTTGAGATGTGTGCCAAGATCTATACTCTGTGAGATAGATAGATAGATAGATAGATAGATAGATAGATAGATAGATAGATAGAGAGAGAGAGAGAGAGAGAGAGAGTATTGTTACAAGGAAAATGATAACTACTTCTCAACCTATAACAGAACATGGACTAAGAGACTCAGACTCAGACCGTGTGCAAAATAGAAGAAATTAATATTGTTGTGTGGAGATGGACACCTATAATTTTGTATTTGGCTAAATAGCTATCTTGCAGTAATATTATCAAGTAATATTTTTTCCCTTGATTGGTATTTGAAAATGTTCAATGAGCCTTGTTGTGAAGGAGTGTCCCAGTTTTTATGTGATAGATGAATGTCTTGATTCTATTAAAAAAAAAAAAAACTAGTTCAAAAAAGAAAAAAAGAGAGAGAAAGAAAAAAAAAAACTTCCATATCCAATCGGAGGACTAAAAGGCATGCATTGCTGAGGGGCCAAGGGCTGGCACAGGCTTTGAAATGCTAGAAAAGTCACACTGACACAGACCCTTCCCTGCTCACTGTGGATCACTGTAGCAGGAGCCAGCAACATAGCAGACATTACCGCCTGATTCCCACGTTTAAAGATTTTGTGAACTACACAGTGGAAAGTAATTCATTCCTGTTTAGTTTTGATACAAGACAAGTACATAACATCGATCAATGCCACATACTACAGAATTTACAGAATCAGCTACTGTAAAAGATTTTGATACTGTAAGAATACACCCTGCTAAACACGAAAACACCTACAAACACAACAAAATGAAACAAGTAGCGTAATACACTCAGATTATTAGCTACACTAAATTCGCTAAATTTAATTCTGTTCAATACCCACATGGAGGTGATAATATGAAACAGTTTGAGACAGGTGTGGTTACACTTTATGATTATTTCAGAGGCTGTGATTTGTTGTGCTGTTGAATTATATTACACTATATTACACTCCATTTCTAGCAATATAAATGTTGTCCAACCTATTTTCAGTACATCCTTAATTGAACAGTAGAAACTTTTTGGAAACTCAACAGAACTACAAACAAACTACGACAAAATGATGTTTCAATCCAGTCGAAGATTCTAGCACTAAAAGTTCACTTCATATTTCTCACAGACATGATTATGTGACCGACAACCAGAGCACTTCTACAACTTGGCTTTGCATGAAACTCTCCCAGCTCAAATAACAGTGAAAAAAAACTAAGAAAATATCTGGTTGTCTGAATAACAAAATAAAATACAACCCTACATACATAAAGACTTAGAGATGGGTGTTAACTACGACTCCCAAGGATCTTTTCAGTTCCCAAGTTCCCAAGCGCTTTTCAGCATTCAACCACAGAGCTTAAAGTTCTGTTAGCTGAAAACACAATCTAGATCTCAAATTAATTCATTTAAATTCAGGGTCAACTACGGTTGAATTTAGCAACTATTGTGTAACGTTTTGGTCTCCATAGCAACAGCAGCCAAGGCTCCTTGGTACGGTAGTATTTAGACCTGTCAGCCATGTCAAAATTAAAGAGCAAACTTTAACCCAGATCAGATCATTACATTCATCCGGGAGAAATTGGAATAGGAACACAAATACACTGTGACTTTATACATTTCTAAAGGTGGGATTTCCTGAGTGGAGTGCATTAGTTTTAACTATACCTATTAAAGTGGCAGTATCATAAAAAGAACTCCACATAGTCACCTGGTGACCCGGTCACTATGTTGTATCCCACTTCAAAAACTGTCCTATTCAAATTGATGATCCATTCTGGGTTTTGTGGTTAAAGACTTCCACATATTGATCTCCTGAACAGAGAATGATCTCTGCCCAGAGGAGCTTTTAAAAAAGACACTCCCCCCCATCTACACCAGATTTTCAGTTCATCATTTAACTGAAGCCTTTTTTCTGTTTAGATCGAGGCACGCGGCTCCAGAATAAGTGTGATAACACTAATTCCAGTGGAAATAAAATACGTCAGGTCAAACTTTTTAATCAGGACATAGCAAGGACATAGGACAGTGTGATGGAGTGTGTGTGTTTAGAGGACACACAGCACAGAGGACTTCATCAGTCTCCCCTCCAACAGCATCTCAGAGGTCCTCTCTGCTTTGATCTCTCTACCTGCTGAAGCACTGCCAAGGGAGGAACAGAGAGCGAGAGAGAGAGATTGCATGAGTTCTCCCTCATCATCCCAGAAATATTGATCGTCTCATCACCGTGGCCTTGCAGCCCATAATAAATACAACTGGGGTGATGGAGGGAGGGGTGGGCGGATGGGTGGTTGCTGTGCTGTGAGTCTAAGAGAGGTTATTAGCCCTTAATGCAAGACGGCACTCCACCAAGTACACGCCGTTAAACACTCTCCTCCCCAATTCTCTGGTCCCTGATTAATAGGACATGTTAAATTCTGCTGGTCCAATCCCCATTTATCATTATTTAAAAGCAGCTCAACAGTACAACACATGAGTTGCCCACATACATGTCCCATATTTGGAATAAAATACATGGACTTTATTCCTCTTTATTTTGGTCAGTGCCCACAGCCGGGTACACATACTGTAGAAGACCCTTTGTTCTCCAACAGCGGAGAGATCTCTGCATTGCAATAAAAGTCTGAGCACAGAGCCAAATGTACTCCTACGCCCCGACATCCCTTAGAGAGAGGCTGAATGGACTCTGATAAAAAAAGGAACCAATAAGAGTTCTGAGTAGATGGAGCTTGTGACTCTCCCCACTCTGTTATTATAGTAGCTAGTCTGCAACAAAGGCATTCACAAAGCTGCATTAGTCCTCCAGAACATCTGACTTCAAATGAAGTGAGCTGCCCTGACCTGAGAGAGTGTAATCACTGATTACAAATGCTTCTGGTGCTGTTTCAATATAACTAAGGCCATATGTGACATTGTGGAAACAGTAAGAGACAGGCAACGAAACCAGAAACCAGAAGACAGAAACTTATGTAGCGGTTTGATTACCTCAGCTGACTCATTAAAATGCGAGAGGCAGCGGCAAAAACTTAGTTTGGTATCTTCAACCTTTGTGCTCCAGCAAGATATAAATCAGCGCGAAGGCTCCATTTTGAGACAAGCTCTCATCTTGTGATAGGATTGCTCTCTGGCCTCGACATGCGTCAATAATTGGAAAATGTATCTGTAAATTGCCTGCGTACACGTGTTTATTTCATATAGGCAACACACCAAAATCAATAATGAATGTACACACATACTGCCCGTGTCTCTTCCTCGCAGGCACGAGCTTGATATAAGCTCCTGGGCTTTACGAACAACAGCATGCCATATTAAATCAAGGAGATTGACATGTTTCAGAAACAACATTCAGGAAATGTCAAAACCAAACCGCAGCTTCATAAAGCTCCTGCTGGGAACCAGTGCCTCTGTAACAGGGAGGGATGAGGGCCCACTCTGCTATTCCTCTGCTTTTTTTCCATCAGACACAGAGTCTGTGCAGTCATTATTACTTAGGAGATTTGGCATTAAATCAAGGACAAAGATGCAGCACATTCTGACTGCTAATCACCACGGTGATGCTGACATATTTCTAAAGAACTAAAAGGGAGACGGTGAGGGATGACGGCACCGCTGCTGTGGCCGCCTGCTAGGCTCTGTGTCTCCACCCCTTCTCCTGGCTGCTGGATAAATGCTGCCGTGAGTACCATTACCAGCCAAACGGCCGAGGAAACATGGAGAGGTGAGCTTGGCAGGCCAAATAAAGACAGATTCCAGGTGAGTACATGTTGAGATGAATTCTCTGGCTCCACGGCAAATAAATAATGGCCATTCTGTTAACTGCTGACGGTGCTTGAAACAAGTGTTTGTTCTTTGTAACTCAAATGATGGGGACAGATTTGATCTAGAAGTCTTAAAGCTATAAGTCGAGGCAGTGGAGCCATTCTTAAATCTATATTGCCTCGCTTTCTCTTGACTGGGTGTTCATGTCAGATAGGGTTTGGGCAGTAATACGATATGTGAAACAATATGTGGGGCTACAGGTATATTAATCAAAGCTAACTGATTCAATTAGATGGAAAAAGACTGAGGAGGTTACGTTTAAAAAATGATAAATAAAGAAATTTCCCCAACAGTTCATCATCCTAATTCCTATTGATCCACTGCAGTCCCACTAGACACGAGACAGAAAAAAACTCCAAGCAGCTAATCACTCAAATAGCCCACAGGAATTCTTCAGGGTTTTTTTGAGAAACCACAGGGCATGTATTGGGTCCGTCTCTAATCTAGCCATATGTAAACACATTAAGGCTTTACACGTGGCATACTCATTACCCGTCCTCCCACAGATGCCATTTGCAGGGTGGGATCTGTTCTCCTGATGACATGTCTTGTGTGCAATTTCTATCACCCTGCCAACACAGCCCCAAAGCGCTGCTAACAAAAGGGCACAAGACAAGGGTGGCTTCTTTCATGTCTTCGGAAATGACCAGATCATTGACCATATACAAGGAAAATCTAATTAAAACTGGGCCATTGCGTTTATTCTAGATCATCTCTCACATCATCCATTACAGACCATTTCCTATTAGATAACTATGTTGTTACATTACATGGGTTCTCAGCCATGGAATAAGACATATCCTATCAATCTTGGGGATTTTCTAGGCGCACTAGCAGTGTCGCCCTGGTGGCAATGTCAGTCTGGTCACTTGGTCAGTAGAAATCCCCGAGCTTATTGGATGGGTTGCCATAAAACCTCACTTTTCATAAGGCACTGTTTGACTTTAGTGAAATATCTTAACTGTAAAATGTATTCCTGTAAAATTTGGTACAGAAAGTTCTGTTCTCCTCAGGATGAATAATAATAACTTTAAAGATCCCCTGACTCCAACACCACCATCAGATCAAAGTTTCCTTTTGCTGCAAAACCATCAGGGCACTTGATGCTGTGCTTCACAGTAATCTTAGATTTATTGCTGTACCCTCCATGAGAAGGTAGGGTGGTCATCATTTAACACTCAAAGGAAATAACATTCAAAGCCATACTTGAAATTATTTATCATTCATTTTAAGACTCAGAAGACAGCATTACCTTGGATATCCCATTTATGAATAAAGAATTGGAGTGAACTGCATTCACCTTTAAATTGTTCATTATTTGAACAAACTTCAGGACTGCCTTAAGTTAGAAAAATCTGAAACATTTTAAGTGACTGATGAACAATGTTTTGTTTAATTAATGCACCATTTTTTCCTGTGTAATTTACTTGTTTTACTTTGCTTTTCTTTGTGTGTTTTCTTTTATTTTGTAAGTCATTTGTCTTGTTTGTGCTGAACTTATGTTTTGCATAAGAATGTTGATTTTACACTTCTTATGGTATCTTATTTTGTGTATTTGCCGTGCATTGTTGTAAATTACTCTGCTCTCAGTGGGTTTTCCCATGATTAAATAAATGAATGTTCTTTAATGACATTCGCATCAGCCTCAGCTGTACACTGTACTGTGTGCAGCGCTAATTAGCAAATGTTGATATGCTAACATGCTAAACTAATACGGTGAAGATGGTAAACAGTACATCTGCTAAAAACAAGTGTTAGCACTGCTAGCATGTTAGCATGCTGACTTTTAAATTCATCTCAAAGCACTGCCATGCCTAAGCACAGCTTCAAAGAGTTGTTAGCATGTTTGTAGACATTCTATGGCTTCTGTGTGCTTCAGCATCACGACACAGTAAAAATCCAAGACAGCATTTTTATCATGCATATTATGAGTGTCACTATTCAGCAAATCAGATATTCAATGTACACCTTATACACAGTAGATGTCTTTCCTTTATGTTGTGTTTCCTAGCTGTTGGTCAAATCATGCTATATCTCTGAAGTAGCAAAACATTTGATTGGACTTGGTGAGCATATGTGGAACATGATTGAATTCCGAGAGAGGATACACTCGAGCATACCAAGGAGAATTCGGCAGATATTTCTAGCAGCTCCTCTCATCTCCTTCACTGTGAGGACAGCACGTATAACATGGCAGCACTAACATCAATTTCTGGCTTACAGTGGAAAGGAGGATGGATTTTTAGCCTTCTGGGATGCATCCCTAATAAAATTCAGGCAAGTGCAAGGAACCTGAACAGCGTTGGCATGGCACTACGTATATAAAGCAAATCAAAGTTTATGACAATCACTTCAAATGTGAACTGCTGTGTATTACTCCTGCTGCACTCCTTGGTCTAAACGCTGCTTGTCACGAAGCTCCCCACCAGTTATCAGAGTTACTGCCTGAGAAGAAAACTCACTTATATTTGCACTGATTGATTGCAGTGTGAGATTAATGAGGGTATCATTTGGGATAAATGGGTTATTTCCTATTTAAACTCCCTATTGAATGCTTAATGTATGTCATTTTAAGTAATGCATCTAACAATATGCAGCGCATTGAAAACTGATCCAAGTGGATCAGCACCACCAAAGAACTGAAAGGAATTGGAGTGAGGGATACACTTTTCTTAAAGCAGCTATTAACACTTCACAAACATATAGAGCTGAACTGCAGGTTTGCTCTGCGTTAATTGAGGTCTGGCTGGCAATTACAACAGGGAGTTGATCTCTCGCAATCAGGTTCCCAGGTTCATTGGCACTGCATTAAAAAATCTTAGATGGATCAGCTCCTATGGCTAGTATTGACTGTTTTACTCTGGGTTAAAGAGGCTATGGAGTTGTCCTTGGCCTGAATAAACCATTTGCAGAGCTAGTATTAGATGCACATATGCAACTAAGAGTAATCCACATTGGTGAGCAATTATTTAAAGGGAACAAAACAGTTCCTCTGGGCCAGAAGAATGGTCCCCATGATAGCATGATTTAGATTGCCTTTGCGATGAATAGCATACAATATACATCTAAAACTAGGATTAGGTGGGTAATTTACTACTACTAATTTAATGTCTACAATTTGGTGGACATTTACTGCTAGGGATAGAGAAAATTAATTTTTGCTGTTGCAATGTCCCTACCACCCACCAACCGCCATTACAGAAACTAAAACACACAGAGAAGCATCCTCATAAACCATACAAAGCCAGGCCTTTGAAGAGCTGATCATCCTGAGGACAACACTTAGCTATGCACCATTTCAAAAGCAGCCAGGCCCTGCACTGAGTGCATGTAATTCGCCACTTTCATCCACTGCATTTTGAATTATGTTTTCTGCAGACAAAGATTAAAAATCCAGATCAACTTGTCCAGAAGAATGCGGCATTAATTACATTTTCTTTACAATGAAACGGACGCTTGTTGGAGCTTCACTGTGAAATGTAATAGCCTTTTGCATTTGTATGCGTGTGCATTTACAATACATACTGTAAGTATGCTGGGAAAATGAATCTTCCCATGGCCTAATAAGCTAAATAACAGCTTTAATTTAAGGTAAGTAGGCTGCAGTTCTCAGTAAAAACTGAAAGGTCAGCTTTATCATTCGGTGTGAAAGGGCTCCACAGAATCATACATATACCCAGCACTGACATGACCCAGATGCTGCCCATAAAATTAATGAGCTAATAACGCATTAGGTGCCTTAGAATTTGCAGCAGTTACAGTAATGTGCAAACATAGAGAAGTCCACATTTAGGTAAAATATGGTGTTAGACTTCTAGACTCAATGTAAGAACGGGAACTAATTAATTTGTTCTGATCTAAAAGTATCACAGTGTGCCTTTTCTGTAACTCTGCTGCATCATATGCAGCAGTTTTGTAGTTTCACCTTTTCCCTTGAGGCGTCTGCGTGTTCTTTTAAAACTGGCCTGAATCATGCGCCTAACAGTCCTTAATTGTGATTGATGATCAATTAAGCCGAGATGAATTTTGAGAAAATAACGTGTTAATGAACGCAGCGACGCCCGACATCGTTCTGATGTTTCTTTTCAAAGACCTCGACTGCCTGGCTTCCTCGCAGAGTATTTGCAAAATGCCAAAAGCACAGTGGTAGAATAATGCCATTGACATGCAAATTCCTGGTAGTTGCAGCAAAGTGAGAGGTGCCAAAGTGTATTGTCGTGTGACAAGCAGGATTTCTGAATACATAGCTAAGAGCCGAGATGTACACCAGCGCGCTTGACATGGCGAAACCCGCAGCATCTAAAAGGCATAATGGATTCATGAGCATGATGGCGCGGGCCCTATTTACAGAGGGAGCACAGGGTTACGGTAACCTAATGACAACAGATTAACTGCGGTCTGTCCACTGTACACAATGTCTGGAGTTTTATGGGAGCATAATTAAGTTTCAAACTGACCTGACAGTGACGTGCTTTTAACTAAAGGTCAACAGTAAACAACGATGCGAGCTACACTTGATTACTATGTATATCACAACATCAAAAAAGATGCTGCTGCACTAATGAGGGGGTGACCTTCATCTTCAGCGTAAACAAAGACCAAACAAACACATGCTGCGCCACATGGCCCCTATCAGTCATTAATAAGAGGCGTTTAGGTAATTAATAGTGCTTTAATATTCAAAGGGGACCGTATGACTTACAATCTTTGACATTTCAGAGACAAGTTAGCCGTGGAACGTATTCTGAGATGTATTCTAGTTGATTTATGGATTTATGTCATATTAGGAAAGCCCAAGCACACATCCAAGAACGCAAATGAAAAGCTAAAAAAAATATATCAAAGAAATATAATCCCGACTGCTGTCCGGTAATAAATAATCTGCATTTAAAAACATGACAATCGGGAATGTAAATGTGGTTGGAGTATTTACATCTTAATTCATCACATTACAGGCTCATTCAGAGCTGCAGCCAGGTGGATTTAGAGGAGATGTAGAAGGATTAGTGAGGTGATATCAATCACCACAGCTGAACCATCCCCTTATCCAGCACCATCACAGCCCTTGGCTGCTTTCCCCATTGATCCTGCTCAGGCTATAAGGCTGGAGCTAGGGGCTAACCTAGCCCTTGGCTCCAGGGATTCCTGAAGCTTTGGGAAATAGCTCATTTCATTTGACAATTTGAGGATAGAGTCAGATTTATCCTCCGATTTTGACAAAGATTGCAGCGTTCAGTTATTTAAGTGTTGAGATAAGATAAACAGTCTGGGTAAAAAAAAAAAAATGCTAGAAAGATGTCCTGCAGGGAAGGAAAGCAGCTGTTTTCCCTCCAGTGACTCTCCCAGTTGTCAGTTTAGAGGAGCAGCCATCTTCCTTGGCTTATTGCATGTTCACATTGATATTCCAGTTATTATTAGTCAGGTCAGAGGGATGATGATGAGCTCCGAGGGACATTTTAAATGACGGTGCCCTTTCTTCAAGGGAGAGAGTGAACAACAGAGGCGACTAACATTGTCTTGTTACTAGCGCTCATCTGCATTCTCTGAAAACACAAAACGAGTGCAGCTGAGGGGCGAGGCCAACAGGACAGAATGTGACTTTCCAAATATAAAGGGAGGAGGGTGAGATTGGTTTTGTGGGGAGGGGAGGGGGGTGAGGCAGTGACATGCCTCAATATCACACATGGAGGAGGGAACACTGTCTCCTGACAACAGTCCTTTTGGCTCGGGCTGGCAGATATGTCTATTCTCCATTCACTATTTCTAATCCTGTCTGAAAGCCTATCTTGAATGTCAGGCTTCTTCCTAAATTGGCTCGTGTTCTTAGTGATTGATTAAAGTACTGTAACCCAGCTTTATCAGACCGCCCTGAACTCTGTATTTCTGCCAAATCTATTAGGTAATGCATCCTATGTTATTGCACCGGTTGGTCTTTTCTCTTTTTTTTTTCTCCTCCCTCCTCTGTCTTTGGGGAAACTCACAGATCCTTTCCCTATGATACTGAATACTAAGCCGTACCTCTGTGATACCACAGCTGCCTTCAGATCAAAGAAAGGAGCAGCATTAAGCTCACAACCGTTTGTGACAAATGCGGCACCCTAATTCAACATAGCATTATTCAGCAAAATTGGCTTAAATTTATCACCAAAGAGTCCAAAACAGTGCACACAGGGATATGCTTAAAACACATTTCATAATCCCCATTTCTCCTTCTCTCTAGCTTTTGACTGATGCCACGGTGGTACCAGAAACACATTCGTGTCCCCTGACATTGAGCTAACAATATGGCTATAATTCATGCGTTCTAATGCTGTAATATCCCCCATGCCGTTGCACACAGAGGAGAGAGAAGAGGAGAGGTTGCCCTGATATTACTGCTGACGCCTGAGTCCTAGACATTGCACTTAGAGTGTCTCCTGCAGGACATTATTCAAACACACACAGGCACTACAAAGTCCATGAGACACGAGTGGGCCACTCCGGCACAGAACACACACATCCTGAGACACTGCGGCTTACTCGGGGTATTCAAGGTCATACAGCAAGACGCCACACACGCACAGGGTGTCACCACTTTCTGAAGTCCTTTGTATTTTACTCCCATCATATGTATACACGCTGAATGTATGAGGATGAAAAGACACAGTAGAGACACTCTGCATACGCAACTCCGGGTATGAATTAAATTCCCATTTGTGTACTTTAAACAGAGTAGAAGACCACATTAATGACTGCACGCTTAGAAGTAGGCCATGTCCAAACACTGCAGGCAGATTTGGCCTCGGGTTGTCTGCACTTCCTCAAAAACTGCACACAACACGCACTATGAGCCACGACTGTATCTGCCTTCCTATTCTGAGCCTACATTGCAGCAAAGACGCCCGGGGCAGTGACAACGCATGCTGTAGATACTGTATGTGTGCTCATACACTACATGCAATTATACATCCGAATTACACTCAACACAGCAGCACTTTCGAATCCGTTTGCTCTCATAACACAACTTATTTTTAGTCTTCCTCTTCTGAACCGTCTTCCTAATGTTTTTGCCAGTGGAGCGACTGTCAACATCCTGCCTGTTCCATGTTTCATTAGCGGCTTGAAGGAGGGAAAAGAGGGGTTTTCCTCCAACATCTGGACGGTAGCTAGCTGGAGCGAAAAGTCATATCGGATCAGATCCTGCTACATCAAATCCAACTTGAGGGCACATTATTTATTCATTTGGCTGCTGACATCCAAACCATGCCCTAAACGGTGACACTTTGAGAACTATTCCTCTGTGCCTGAACTGCACAGATACGAGTGCAACTAGCAGGGGCTCGCAGAGAGAAGAGGGTTTTATGTCCCTTTTACCAGGCATGAGCGTGGATTACACCGAACAACGCGGCCATTGTTGTTTCCTCGCTGAGGAGCCTTGGAGCTTCTGTGAGGAGCAAACACAACAATGGGAATGCCTCCATGCCTGCTGTAAAATGTCATGTGACTACAAGGCCTTCCCGCAATTTTCATAGACACTAAAAGCAAAGCCCCGGGACCCTAAATGGCATGTGCCCTATTATCAATATTTACCCCTGTGGTGAACAGAAAGCCTGGCAGACATAAATACCGGCCTGCGTAGGTGTGTTTCCGTTTGTGTTTACGTGGGTGATTTGTATTGTCCTTTTCGTGTTTTATGAGTTGGCAGCGCGAAAAAAGTGTTGCGATAAATCAAGACAAAGTTTTCACTCAGCAGGAATAAAACCCAGCTTTTATTCAAAGCCTGGGAATATGACAGCGCCAACTGCTTTAAGATTCGAGGAACAGAGGCATTTGTTGTTGCGATGAATGCTCTTCCCTATCTTCTTTCTGCTTAACTCCACCATAATCCATGAATCTCAGTTTTTATCTTGTGAATAATTAAAAAAAAGAGTCTCTATCCCACACCCTGGGGGTATCCTAAAAATGCATTTGATGGCAGAGCTTGCCCCTTTAACTCCACGGGATCAACTCCTGCAACTTGGTATGCAGACATACTCCACGATTGCAATCCATATGTGATGGATACAGAGAAAAGGTTTTTCGGTTGAAGAGGGGAGCTGCCTGTGCAGGATTAAGTGCCTTAGATGTAATGATGAGAGCGGGCCCGTTTTTATTTGTTTTCAAACAGGCATTTTGCTCTTGATGGAATAGCGGCTGTGTTCTGTCTCCGGAGGGTACAAATGCTCATCAAAGACCTGGCTTTGTCAAACAATCCATAAACCCTTAATGCCACATAGCACGAGATACCAGCTAGACAAGTTCAGAAAAAAAAGAGCAAAAATCAATGAGAAACAATTTATCCCAAATTACAATGTGATTATATAACATAACCTTTTATATCATAGACTGCTGGTGTTTGATTCTGAATCACTAAGGGACAACTCATGTTTTGGGAAATTAGGCTCCTGCAGCTCAGAATTCCATGGTGGGATTCTCGCACTTCCTATCAATATCTGCGGCAGTGGCTGCCAGAAGATTTGGTAGCTCTGGATGCCCGGGGCTATAAATCTGGGCCAGGGGTTGTGTGGGATGCTCAGATAAATGGGTTGGGCTTTGTTTTATTGCAACACTGCATGTCTTAACTTTCTGTGTCTACCAGGGATTTAGAAAATTTGCTACTGTCCTTGGGCCTCTCTCTGCAACAGCGGCTCTGAGTCGGGTTTGAGTCAGCCCTGGTGCCCCAAGATTACATAAATATCCTCTATGAGCCATTCACCATTATATCCATGCCCTACTGTTTTGGTTGCTTTTTATCTTTAGCAGCATTTTGTTTTTGCGTGGGTATGGGGTGCAAGTCTCAGATTAAAAGGGAACATGAGGATCTTAATTTAACCCAGTTTGACAAGTCCTTTCACACTGTGCTGAACAATTAAATGCAAAGACCAAACTTTTTCTCAATAGAGGATATTCTGGTCTAACAGTCCTCTGCTTGACCCCTACTAATGGACTTGACTTAAAAAGACCTTTACATGTGATGCAGTTGTTTGTCATTCATGTGCAGCAAAGCGTCGACGTGAAGGAAAAGTGGGCCACCGAGACAGAAAGCACAATTATCCCCGAGGAAATATGTCACATTTCTGAATGTCTTTTGTGATAAGGTCTCTTCATTCGCTACTTCCTAATGTCTTCTTTCAGAGCGCACAGTTGGAAATACAGGGAGCAATATAACTTATTAGGTCAGCGCCGGATTCCTCTTTACACAGCGATCGTGGATCTGCAGGACCAATCACATGGGTATCATTAGAATGAACCCCGAGGAGTCTTCGAGTGCAGTGTGTAAGTTTCTGTATGCTCGCTAATGACTTTCCTTTAGGTATTTTTTCCAACAGCCAATCAAAGTGGAATGATGTGTAGCAGTTTGGCAGTGCTCCTGTTATATATTATACACTTCTGATGCACTGTAAAACAAAGCAAATGTCTTCTGTTCAATTATTTATTTCAGATATAGACCTGAAAGATATGTGGCTTAGTCATAACAATCAAGAAAAGACTAAAAAAAATGGAAACTCAATATCCTGTTTGGTGATTTGGTATTCTTCAGCAGCAATCGCAAATAACTCCATTCGACATCCCATTACTTAACATATTATTTGGTGCCAGGCTACCAAAAAAGCTCCAACAATAAATGCCTATTGTCAGTGAGCTGGAGCTTCTGTGGAATTTTAAACATACGAAATGTGTGAAGCAGGTTTGGACTGAAAGGGGATGTGATTAAAGAGAATAAGAGATGAGAATGCAAGTAAATTCTGAGGTGTCAGAAAACGTTGAATCATTTAGTTATTTTCAATGTGGCTGGGAGATCTGCCTCAATCAAAAACCCTCCACATAAAAGAGGCAGTGCAGGGAAAACGGCAGGACCAAATTCAGTACCATTTGTATTCTTTGTGTTGTTTGTGTTTTGCTGTATAAGAAAAAAAAAAGGAAAAGTAAAGCTGTAGTTGTCCACAGCATGAATAAAACAAACTTGGCAGATTTTTGTTTGACTGGCTTTTCCCGGCCCAGAGCTCACTTGTCAAAAGGCTTATCCAGGCTTACCTTTCTCCAACCTAACCATTTTCCTCTTGTTTCTTTTCAATCTCACCTCTTCCTTCTGTCCTTGCTCTTATCCTCTCTGATCCCCTCTCCATTCCTGATACTCTCAAAGAACCGTTTCTATCCAACAGTATCATTTCACTCTTTTGCTTTAGGACTGAACTGCCCACCACTATTATGTCATTCAACACCTGTACTTAAACTCAGTTGTAATTCACAGTGGGAGCAGGTTAAAAGGACCTACAGAGAGAGAGAGAGAGAGAGAGAAACTACAACTTTGGAGTATCTTCCCAATCTACCTTCCTGTTGTAGTGACTTGAGAGACAAAACACGTGTGTCATGCTCCACTGTGCTACTTTTAGAACATGGATCTACAGTGTATTAATAATCGTGGTCAAAATTGCATCCCACATAGTTACAGCATTCTACAAATAATATGCGATTATGGATTTTAGAGCACATCATTTGGCCAGTTGTAGCAAAACCCTCAAATCTGTGCTACTTAAAGGATCAGAAAAGTGCCTCGAGGATCCATCTGGTCTTATGTGTTCGCCCACATCACCAAACTCCTCAGAAAGAAAACTTTTTCCCAGATTAAAAACTAACAAGAAACTCGTCTGCCCCCATCCTCGCTGTTTCAATCAAGCCATTGTCATAGTGACCTACAGCCACCAATTCATCAAAGCTGCCATCTTGGGAGAGTAAGCCACAAGGCTATTTCTGTAATGACCCAGATTTTCAGGTGAATCTGGATCCGTATCAATGTAATGAGCTGCAGCGAGTCAAAGAGAACATATTAGGTCAAATAAACTCTATTTAGCATGGGTTTTAAAGCTCGACACATGCTGTCACAGTATATTTTATATAATCAATACGCTAAATGTTCTTATTATTACAGCTCCAAGAGGACAGCAAAGTGTGCATCGTGCCTTTTAAACGCAATCAATTCCAGAGAAAATCCTGTACTCTAATTTCCTTCCTTGGTAATTTTGTCAGATTAATATCAAGTCAATTTCCTGAAGCCTGTTCTTACACCGAGTGATGGCATGATGATGGTATCATTGGAAGAAAGCTGTAATTGTGGAGGATGGCTCCTTTTGGGAAGAATATGAGCACAGATGGGCTCTGAGTTTGATGGAGGAATTTCTCTCTCCTCAAAGGCTATCGGGAAGCATTGCCAAGCTGGCAAGAGATATAAATAGACTACATTCAGGAGCAGGTCTACATGTAAGCACCAAAATAAACCAATCCCAAAGCAGGTACTATGCTATTAAGGTGGAGGGTTTACAATGTCATTAAGCCACGTTTAAATAGCCTCCACGCTGTAAAACACAGTACTTATCAAGAGCATCTGATGAGATTTGGTTGCTCACCATTTACTGGATCCATGTATTGTTTTATTTATGTATTCCTGTTAAGGTGCTGGGGACTAGGACAGGACACAGTGGACATCCATCAAAGAACTGAAAGACAGCCATCCACCTACACTCACATTTCATACCTACGGGCAGTTCCAGTCTCCAGTCAACCTGATTTGCATGTGTGTGAAACATGGGCAGAAGCATCAGTAAAGACGGTTATGACTACCACTGAAAGACACAGAGGACACGTCCTCACCATTGTTTTGGGGTTTTAATGACCCCTTCCTCGGGTCATAAAAACATTACATTCTCCAATTAAACCTGCAAGTTCTCCAAGACTGATTCTGTTTCTTTTTTCAGAGCTGATATTCTTAAAGATGGACTGTTTTAGGACAATAAAAAAAACAAAAAACAAAGCTTAAATAAAGGGATTTAGAATATCTCTCCCAGAAGTATATCCCTGGCACTGGGGAGAAGGATTTGAAACATTTAAAGATTAAAATTGGAAGAATTTAAGAGAAGATTAAAAGAAGAATATAACATTTATGGAATATATATACACACTCGCTTAAATGAATAAAGGAAATGCAGGAGAAAAATCATTATCCACTTTTTTTTTTTCCAAGGGAGTGTGGTTTGCAGGGGGAGAATTCATTATCTCAGTATTTCTAAAATTCTGGCTATAGAGTAAAAAAAAAAAAAAGTCCACACATGCCCTTTTGCTTTGAGGCAAAAAAAACAAACTATGCCATCACAATCCTTTACATTGATGATACACATAATATTTTATTTGGTCTCACGGATCCTCCGTAGCCAGAGTAGTGAGATAAAAGAGGAAAAATAAAAAGCTAAATAAGCAATATCTCAGTCAGCCAGAGCTTTGAACAACATCTGTGCCTAATGCCTTCTCTGTGTACAAATACAGGTGAGAAGTGAGGCGGAGAGTCTACCTAAAACATTTAAAATAACGATATAAATAAACGCTTCTATATTATTTACAACTTGCCTCGAGAAAGAGAAAGAAAAAGCAAAAAAGAAAGGAAAGATGAAGCAGCTTGACACCGACACTGGACTTAATGCCTGCACTGATTTAGCTAGAAGAAAAGAAGACACTAGACAAAAGCAACTGTAATTCAAGACAAGAGACTGCTTGTAGCACACAGGGGTCTGTGAGTATACAATGGCCAACCGGTGACAGAGGAGAAGAGTTTGTGTGGGGGGAGAGAGAGAGAGAGAGAGAGGAAGGATCTCAATTAATCTCTTGCATTACTGCAGTCATTTCCACTCTCTTCATCACCAGCAGCATGTGCTCTGTGAGATTTAAAATATTTAAATCTGTAATCTGTCAGCATTATGAGGTTAACACACACTCGCAAGACTGGTGTCCTATCCGTCACCGCGCTTTCCACTTCACACAGCCCCACATATATCACGAGGACCTTTTGTAGCTCTGGCTGGAAGAGACTTTGCGGCCGGGGTCTGTAATTTCTCAACAGCGGTAAAGACATGCTGCTGGACCCTGGAGAAAAATTAAGGGAAATGCGCACAGCTGAAAAAAAAAAAAAAAAGAAAAAGAAGGAAAGAATGAAAAAAAGCTGCAGCACTGCGAAGCGCGAGGAAGCCTCTAATTGTTTCCCCAGTGTATGTGACCTAGTGACTCTAGAGGAGCTCTTCCTTGTTCTTTTACTACGGGTAAACCAGCATTCATTATTGATTTGGTGGCACAGACTCTAACACACAACACGGTCTTATGAGCGGGCTGAAATTTTTTGTCAGTTTGGTTAGCAGCTGCGTTGGGATGTCACTAATACACCACTTTTTTTTCTTCTTTTTTACACCTACTGCCATATTTTCCCCAAACTCTGAATTAATAACAAAGAATGAATAAATTGAATGGGATTAAAGCTTGAACGACAGTGACCCATACACTACGTGAATATTAGGTTGATGGAAGACACTCAAACGTCGCCCATTTAGTCAGCTCCATGTCATGTCTTCATACGACAGGCTTTTACTAAGCTCCTTAAGAGCCTGCCCCGGGGGATCTATGGGAGGCTGGAGGTACTGACTCAGGCCTTATCTCCACTAATTTACCCCATGAATTAGACGGGGGCCCTCGCTTCTGTGTCCTGCCAGAGCTGCACAATGCTCGCTCCATGTTAAGAAAATGAGGAGAGAAAAGGGGCTTAGTGATCGCTTAGTTGGATAAGAAGCCGGGGCATCGACGAGGGAAAGCCACACTCTGCCTCGTCAACTGCACCTGGACGGTAACGTTCATCCGCAGGATGGAACAATGTTGATTCCCTGTCACTCGTCCCTATGTTTTCAGGGTGGATTAAGTGGAGTGAAATGCAATTTAAATCTCACGGATTTAGGTGAACCTTTCAAAAAACAAACAGGCAGAGCGTCACCCCTGTCAGCCACAAAGTGTCTGTCTCCGTGTTCATTTCACACTCAGCTTAAATATGTTTTGACAGACATTTTAAAATTCAAATGAACTCTTAGAGGGCAGAAAAGTGCAGGGGCAACGAAATATCTACATCTATATAAATATATATAAATTTGAGAGTTAGTTGTTTGTCACATCATACTGAATGCACAAGTGGAAAACAAATCGTCATTCATAGTCATCCTCGGCCAAGAACTGTGACACTTTCACAAAGTAAAATCAATGCAATGTAAACAAACTTGCAAACACT
Organism: Nibea coibor; assembly: GCA_023373845.1. Lineage (NCBI taxonomy): Eukaryota > Metazoa > Chordata > Actinopteri > Sciaenidae > Nibea > Nibea coibor. The sequence goes on along the minus strand of CM041739.1, from coordinate 10,115,127 downwards.
GCTCGAGCAAATTGATTCCCAAGTTAAGCAAAGGTCACTCGTTTGCATGTTTCACATGAATGAAATGAACTGAACTTCGCACCAATCCGAGCTCATAAGTCTGAAGCACAGCTTTGCATCAGAGAGCCTCTCTCTCCCCCTCCACTAGCATGACAGTCTCCCGCCCCCGCCTCTCGCTGTCTCTCCCTCTCCATGTGATGCATTTTTAAAAAGTCCTCCTTTAAAAAGGGAAAGCGATCAAAAATAGCTCCTCGCTGCTGCCGCGCATTTGGTTACGTCCCCGATTTTAACTCAGTGGGCTTCGCCCCTTAATCTGCATGTTATTGAGTGTAAATTGTCTAATTAATAAATAATTAATAGATAACTTCTGGCAGACAGTGAGTGGAGACATACTGTGTGACATCTGCTTTGTAGTTAGAATGGCGATGTCCAAAAGAATCTTGTTTACTAAGCAGACACTGGTCTTTGGCAGGGAAACCTGTTAGTCAGGGGAGATGTTTTTGGGCCATGAACAATGTAAAATCTCTGTTAAATATGTTATGTGCAGTAGTCTTGAGGCATATCTTTGTGCCTCAGGCCAGAACTATTTTGCTAGTCAAACAAAGACTCTTTCATCTATTCACAGATTTAACAAATACGTCTTATTCATTATTAAAAACCAAGATGACACAAGTGTATCTTGTGAATTGCAGCTTGTTTTCAAGTCATACTTCAAGAAAAAAAAAAAAAACAGCCAGGGATTGTTTTCTGCAATCCTCACAAAAGGTCACACAAAGGTGTGATTTAATGACTGTGAAAGCGCATCATCCTGAGCAAATATGAAGAGACGGGTTTATCCCCCTTCATTAGTCGCTGTGCTGTACGTCTGTGGATGACAGATTATGGAGGAGCTCACGCGTCGTACCACGATGCACAGTTTGCTTTTTGCCCCATATGTTTTCTCTGCACTGCCGCAACTTGTGTAAGGCAATTAAAAACCCGGAGGACTCTGAATCATTTCCATTTTAAAGAGGTAATAACAACGACTGGATTCTCTCTCTCTGAATGAATCTCGGCCGCCAAACGAAAAAGAGTTTACCGGAAGTCTGCAAACTACACGTGTTAACCGCGTGTTTTTATGAGCCCCAGCCATCGAGGCCAATGCAATCATCTAATCTGTATTAAATCCAGATTCTCTACAACTGTTTTTTTTTCCCCCTTTTGTGCGTCTGACATTGCAAAGTTGTGAAAACGGTGCTAGAACAATGACAGGCTTTTCCTCAGGTGTGGGATAGGCGGTGATAGGACATATTTTTCAGAAGGTCAGAGGTATCCATTTGGGAAATTATTCAGCTTCTGCTCCTGCTGCTCCAAGACAACATGTCAAACACAATGAAGAATATTAGAAAACACAAATAACCTTCTGCAGCCTTTCTCATATGTGCAGCAACACACCTCTGCATATACACAGGAGGGGCTCACGCGCTCAAACACCTCCGTCCTCACGTCTGGATGTGAGAGCAATAACGAGAGCACGCTGAAAGAGAAACTGAAGGCTAAAGAACAAGAGGCCTCTCGGGCCAGAGACCAATGAGTGGCTCATCCATGTTAAGTCAGGCCAAGACGTACTCAGGTGTATTCACTTTAGGTCAGGACGAAGCCTTGCTGACCTTTGCAGCAGACGGGGAGTCTCATGGAGCTTTTCTTGAGCAGTCCTGAGTCTCACAGGGTAAACAACACACTCAATGCCTGTACTTTGAAATGCTGTCCTTATGTGTGCCTGGCAGCGAGCACATGCTGACCACCTTTCAATGGCCCTAACCCTTCTGGCCCAATTAGTCTAGCAAATGGAAAAATTCAGTTTGCCATGTTCTTGGTTTTTTTTTTTTTTTTTTCCCTCCAACAGCTCAAACAAAAAGCTCAGAAAAAAAATGGTTCAGAAAAAAGAGTGAAGGATGGATATTAAAACAGCAGGGAGCTTAGAAAAATAACACTTCGCTGGACTGGAATACAAACACTGAAGGGCCAGAGAGAGAATTCACAAGCAGCAGCAGCAGCAGCAGCAGCAGCATGCATAATCCCTCACATGATATTGAAGAAACACATACAATATAAATGAATTTCCCCTGCAAATCAAGTCCTAATCAAATTTCATAGTGTGCTTTTTAAATGTGCTCAACGAGAAACTATTAAGTCTATGTGTCTGTGTTATTATTAGCCATCGAGGACTTTCTTTGGTCAATAGTGGGGTATGTGTGACGAATAAAAGGCTGGATGATCTCCTAAAAGCTCAGGTTTCAGGGACACATTTCTTATTCAACCAATCACCATGACAACTCTTGCTTGACATTTTCGCTCCCTCTTCCCTTTTTTTTTTAAATTCAACTCTCACAGTTAATTATTCTTTCTACCACTGACTACAATGAGGCTATTTATCTCTGAGCTTCTGCCATGTGTCCAGGAATTTCACATTGTAAGAAAGTAGACGTACGTACGAGGCCTGCAGGATCCGTGCTACTAGTTTAAATTGAGGACCGACCATGCCCTCCTCTTTCACGAGCAATGTGTGTGTGTGTGTGTGTGGTTTCTACAGCTTTCAGAGGAATTATAAAGATGTAAGAGTGAGGTTGTTTACTGCGGGAAATTTAGCAGAGTCATGGAATAAGATCAATGCTATCACATAATGAGAAGAGGCAGGTTTACAGGCTGCTCATAAAGAATTTTAATTGATGAGTAGGCATGAGAATCACACCTGTGTGCGCTGCATTAATAAAAGATGCTCATCTAGGTTCACTCTCTTCGACACTCCAAAATGAAAGAAAGAGGTACCTTAGGGGCAAACTCTCACTGCGCCTCATGCATTACAATTAAGAAATCAATGAGCCTTCTATCTACGCGTCCATAAACTTCCAATCAAATCAATCCGTGTGCAAAACTTCCAAAACCAAGGAGGAAAATGGGGATCCCCACATATGCATGTGGCACATTATCCTGCCCCATCTGTTGAGGAGATGGAAGGGTAGAGCTGGCTACACGCTGGTGGCAGAACCCCACTCACATCGAAAAGAAATCTTTGATCCGATCACATCCTGGGCGATCCGATTCAATAATGATTCGCTTAATTTCTGTTTAACTTTAGAGCTTGCAGTTTCATTTGCCTAAAGCGAGTCGCCAGGCTATTTCATTTGGGGGTTTTTGTAACAGGGAGAACAAAATGAGAGAGAGGAGAGAGAGAGCTGGCGCGTCACTGCTCCATCACGCACACAAGATGTCTTTATGCCCAAGTAACAAGTGCCCTGAACAGTCAGAACCAAAGCGTTTATACCTCGCATTTGCAGAGATTGCTGTAACATGTTACATGTGTCAGCGTGGGCTTTAAATAAAAAACAGACGCGCGGGAGTCGGGGTAGTCAGTTCAAGTCACAAAATCCAAAATGCGTTTTTTTTTTTTTTGGAAGTAGACGTGCCGGTTTACTGCGCTGCGTCGATGTGGAGCATCACTAAAAATACCACTCTTTATCTTTGGAAGAACATAAAAATGAAGAGACAAGTCGTTTAATATGAGCCCAAGTACCCCGATGTGCCCGTTCCCTCCACCTCCACCACCACCCCCCCCCCTCCGCATCCCTCTTAATTCACTCACCACGCAGACAGCCTCAAGATTTCTCCCCGTCAAGTATCATGAAATGACTCACCTGCCGTGCCGAGTCGTAAATCCCCCCATGCCTTGTTTTTTTTTTCTGTATTAAAAAGAGAGAAAAAAGCCGGGACAGTGTTTCACTGTTTCGGGTTCTTCACTTGCAGTCGGGTATAACACGTACTCCAAATATCCGTATAGTCTGCGCACCGCTTCTGATTTTCGTTAATGACCTTCCTGTGAAGCGACAGCGGCTCTCATCATCCTCACTCCGCTGTCCTTTTAATGAATCTCTCCCATGTTGTTGTTGGTTTTTTTTTTCCTCCCTTCTCTCCCTCTCTGTCTCTCTCTCTCCCACAGGGAAGCTCTCCTCCTAGTCCTCCTGGTGCGTTTTGATGCTTTTGCCTTGACTCTTCAACACGAGCCTCGCGAGTGCGCGCGGCGCGAGCCCGGGCTGAATATTCGGGAGCGCCTATCGGAGACGGAGAGGAGAGTTACTAGGTAACCAAGGGCACACGCATCATACATGAAAAAGGAGGATTTATGCCTTCCAACTATGTTCTGCCCTTCTGCTCTGCCTGTCTTTGACAGGTCATCAAAAATGGTCTTTATATATACACATATATATTTTATAAATGGGACATGCTTCAGTATCTTTCACAGAGAGCGTGAGCCCAATTTTAAAGGCAGCATCCCTCCCAGGTCCAATAAGGGAAGTCTTAAATTCTTAAAGTTATTACATTTCTAGAAATTTCCCTTTTAAATCCCAATTCTGCTAAAGAAAAGCTATTTATAAAGACAAACTGTTATACCAGGGAAGAGGACTTTTATGGGGCTGCATGGAGGAAATTCATCAGTGAAGACGAAGGGGAAATGCAAAAGTTCCTTAAATGCTGAACAGGCTAGTTAGAAGCCTAATAAAGTACACTGAAAAAAGTGACTTTTTGGTGTGGTAAATTCTATTAGAGTAACTGTCATAATTTCTACCTAGTATTTTAAAGATTCAATCAGAACTAGAGTTTTTTAGGTAAAATCAAACATTGTATTAACGTAATACATGAACTATTGGGGAAGAGTAAGTTTTACTTTTGTTTTCCTCATAATATTTAAATGTTTATTATTGTATGTACATGTACCTAGAAATACTGCATAAACTTTACTCTGAAAGTGTAGCGTTTTGAAAAACATGACGACGCATGCGCAGTTGCGCAACAGGACTGGCTCCGTCCCTTACGTCCGTTACAAGATCACAGAGCAAGGTGTAGCGCGAAGGCATACAAACACAGGTAAGTTATTACCGTTCTGTTTTATATTTGTGATAATATATAGGCCTGTATGTATTTTGATAGTTTGGCGCAAGATATGTTACTGTTCACAAGTTAATTTAAAGTTAGCATAACGCCACATTAGTCCGGGCTGGTCTGTACCGAAGTGGGAGGGCTGCAGTTTTTCCCGATGAAAATAGCTAACGTTAACGCTAAAGTTTGGATATTAAATAAAGCACTAACGTAACGGTTTAACGTTTATCAAGTGACGTCAACATGGTAGAACATGATTCTCTGTAAAACAAGAGTGAAAACGGCGGCGATACTTCAGTAACGTTGCCTTAGTGAAGTTAGTTAGCTAGTCGAAGAATAGTGAGTTAGCTACTATAGCAAAGAGCTAAGCAGAAAATAGTAATAATTAAAATAAGTTCCCCCTTCAAATTAAATATCCCAATACATGAGTGTTATATACTGGTCTTGCAACAGTGTTTACAGAACAGAATTTCTAATCTTTTTTTTTTTTAATAATTGTCATGCTACCTATGTCAGCTTACCTTTTTAAAATGTTATTTCTCAATCACATTTACACAGCGTAGTTTACTGCAGGAAATTCCCCCAAATTCATATACACTCCCATAACTCCTAATTTTAAAAAAGGTATTAAAATTTCTATCTATTAACAGAAAGCAAAGCAGAACAGAACATTATTCTCATCATTTAGGCAGGTAGGAAAAAAATGTATGCATGATATAATGTTTTGTTATTTTCCCTTATTTATCCATCACAACGTAATATTAAAACTGTGGCTGAATGTTTTAGACTATTGTTTTAATAACACTAATTGTGTCTTCATTTTCAGGGTGCCCTTTGGAGGTGCCAGTGGACTTTGTGGACAGTTGGAGTTGAGGTCTAGTGAGGAGAAGAAATTCATCAGGGAGAAAGAGTAGGCCCCTTGTGATATGAGATGGTCATGCAAGAAATGCAATTTTAGGTCATCTAAACGTTTAGAGCTCATAAAACATTACAGGTTGAAGCATCCACACACTAGTCAAGGCCGGTCACTACCCTGCTTGTACTCAGATTGTCCTTGTTTATTTAAAAACTGGGGGGCACTTCATGCACATTTGTCTAGAAATCATACACAGACTCAACAGTCAGGGCAGATAGTTTCATTTTCGTGCCTTGTATGCAATTCATGTAGTTTTAACACAGAGAGGCAATATTTTGAACACCTTGGGACTCATCTGAGAAAGCACGAGACTGTTAATTGTGTTTTTAAAGATTGTGACTACAGTACGAATATATATTCAACTTTTGCCTCACATAAAAGTAGGAAGCACAATCCTCACTGCATTGAAGATTTTAAAAATGCTGTATTCCAGGCACATTCAAGTCAGGCAGGTGAGGTAATAGAGGATAGTAGTTTGATTGAAAGTGAAGGTAATTCTGATGAAACATTTGTCCAAGAGGGTGAAGACTTAGTCCAGGTTATTGTTGATGAGCTTGGTTGCTTATTGCTTAAATTAGACTGTGTATTCAATGTTCCTAGAAGATGTATAGATGAGATTGTAGAGGAGCTTCAGTTTATTACTTGTTCAGCATCTGCTCCTGTTATTAAAAATATTGTCCATAGCACATTACAAAACCATAACTGCATTGTTGAAGAAGGGGTGATCACAGATTTAGTAAAAAACCTTTGCCAGTTAAATCCTCTTAGTGTAGCATTTAGTGAAGAAGGCCCTCTTGGCACGGCATACAAGAGAAATAATTATTTAAAAGAACATTTCTCTGTTGTTGAGCCTGTTGAGTATATACTAGATGCGAAAGAAGGAAAGACCTTTCAGTATATACCTATTTTGCAATCCTTGTCACAAGTTCTGAAAAATAGTGACATCCAGGAAAAGGTTTTGAAAAGTGTAAGACATTGTGGTTCTTCATGTCAGTACACTAGTTTTCATGATGGTTCCCACTTCAAGGAAAACACATTTCTTTGTGGAGAGGAGTTAAGGCTTTCACTTTTACTTTACTGTGATGACTTTGAAATATGCAATCCGTTAGGAACCTCTCGTAAGAAGCACAAGGTAACAGGTGTTTACTGGGTGTTTGCTGATATTCCATCTGTATTGAGGTCTACATTATCATCTATTTACTTATCTGTTTTGTGCAAGGCTGAAGACATTAAGAAATTTGGTTATTCCCAAGTGCTAGATCCACTGTTAAGCGATTTGAAAAGACTTGAAGAAGATGGTCTTTTTGTGCCCTGTTTAGGAAAAATAATAAGGGGCACTGTATTCTCTGTGATTGCCGATAACCTTGGTGCCCACTCAGTTGGGGGGTTTATTGAAAGTTTCTGTGGATCACACATTTGTAGATTTTGTGTAGGAGAGAGATCCCAGTTTCAGGAATTTGAGGTCAGGACAGGAGCATTCCCAGGTAGAACAAAAGAGCATCACAAGTTGGACATTGAAGCAGCATTCGCTAGTAACACTCATAGTCGTGGAGTTAAAAGACAGTGTACAATTACTGAAAGATTAAATCATTTTCATGTGACAACAGGTTACCCACCTGATGTATTCCATGATTTACTGGAGGGTATTGTACCTTTAGAACTGGCATTGTGTTTAGATATTTTGATAAAGAAAAAAAAATTCTCTCTTGAAGAGCTCAATAAAATAATCAAACAGTTTCCGTACAAGTGGAAAGACAGGACAAATTGTCCCCAAGCTATACCACCAACCTTTGCATCTCGTAAAACTATTGGTGGTAATGCAACTGAAAATTGGTGCTTGTTGAGGCTACTTCCACTTATGATTGGCTCCAAAGTACAGGAAGAAGACCAAGCATGGCAGTTGTTGATGACACTTAAAGATCTCGTTGAGCTTGTTATGTCACCTACTCACACAGATGAAAGCATTGGTTTCCTGGATAGCCTGATTTCTGAGCACAGGCAGAGATTTACCAGTGTCTTTCCAAAAGTGAACCTGATCCCAAAACACCATTTCATAGAGCACTATCCACAGCTCATTAAATCATTTGGGCCACTAGTGTCCTTATGGACTATGCGGTTCGAAGGAAAGCACCGCTTTTTTAAAAAGATTGTAAGACAGACTAACTGCTTTCGTAACATTCTGAAGTCTATGGCAAACAAACACCAGTCCATGATCGCATGCCATCTTCATGCTTCAGTTGTAAAAGAGCCTGCTTTGTCTGTATCAAAGATGACAAGAGTTCCATTTGAAGTTGTAAATGAGAACGTGCAGGAATATCTATTACAGAAATATCCACAAGAGACAGGTGTTAATTTGACCAACCAGGCAGAATTTCAGGGCACCAGTTACAGTGTTGGCATGATGGTGGTATATGGCTCCACTGCTGGGTTGCCCGACTTTGCTGAAATCCTACAAATCATCATTGTTCATGACACCTTAGTGTTTGTAGTGAAACTGCAAAGTGCATGGTACTCTGAGCATTTTAGATGTTTCAAGTTGGAGTCCACAAGAGTAATCAAAGTAATTGAGCAGTCACAACTCACTGACACATACCCATTGGCTACCTATGCAGTGGAAGGCGATCGCATGGTTTCTCTGAAACACCACATCTGCTTGTCAAACTAGGTAAAATAACCTAACTCCTTCCTACATGTTTTTCTACTTATTACTTATTACTTATTACATACTGCACACCAGCACTACTCTTTCCTTACATCCTCAATGATCAACATAAGATAGAATTATCAACTTTCAGACAATGTTTCATTAAATTCAAAATCATTACAAATTTAATGACTTCCTCTTAAAAATATTTTATATTATTATATATTTATTTTATACTTTGTCTGATTTGTGTAAGTTGTGTATTAATCAGTGTGAAAATATGTTATTTGTTTTTTTACACTGTATTTTGTTTATTATTTGTTGTTTTATCACACCATGTCTTTGTTCTTTTTTCTCTCTTGCAGTTCTGCTTGCCCAGGACTGCGATCATGTCTGCCCCAACTCAACTACGTGTTGTTATTGAAGAGACACAAGTGCACAAGTTAACCCTACCAGATGGAATCCCTAGCACTGTAGATGAACTTTTGTCAGCGGCGCAGAATCATTTTCAGCTTGAAGGGAGTTTTACTGTAATGCACATGGACAAAGATTTCAATAATCAATTCTTCACACTAACATCAACCGATGTGGTCAATGACAAGGACACAATAAAACTAGTTCAAACAGAACCATCTGTTACTTTGACTTTGACTCCTATCGGTGAGTCTTCAGCTTCCTCCACTCCTTCCTCCACTCCTTCCTCCACAGTGCTGCTGGATCAGCCTCCTCAAGATGAGAGTTCCTCAGCTAGCTCATCAGACACCATCATTTTACAACCTTCAGCGGAGTATCGAACAGAGCGATGGCCAACCAATTTTGTGATACCCATCTTTTCATATGGTGTTGAAATGATTCTTGAGGCTGGAAATCAAGCTTATGAACGTGACGGCTCACTCCTTCAGGATCCAAGTATCTACTCTGACATTCTTGAAAAACTTGCAGAAGCAATCTACCACTACCAGGCCTATCCCAGTGCTCTCCAACAACTGGAAGTTGTAGAGGCTCTACTAAACAAGCACCCATGCTTGAGGGAGCCTGGAAGGTCATATTCAGGCACATATGGGTGGCAGCATCGTCTCAAAATGAAGATGGCCAATTTCTGAAGTAAACTGAAAAGGCGCAATGTCCCTTGTCCTGAGCTCCACATCAACTCCTTGAAAAGGAAGGCCCCTTGTGAGAGACATGCTGCAAAAACATGCAAGAAACCGAAGAGAGCCGAGGTCAACTTCCTTCCTCCACATCCAAGGGGAGAAACTGATAACAGTCTGGAGAGGGACAGACAAGAGCTCCTTAATGAGGTTAAGAAGAACAACAATGCTAAATTAATTAAAGAAAAAATGGCCAACACATTTTCCTATCGAAGACTGGAGGTTGTGAGTGATAGTCCTCATGCTGCTGACTTCAAAGAGAGGTGGCCTGCTTTGTTTTGTGAAGCTGAGGTAGGTGTTACTTTCTTTATTGAGCTGTAACAATAATTATTGAATGAATTTTTTAACGAACTATTAATTTTCTTTTCGAACATGTAAATTTATATAGAAATATTGATGTACCTGTGAATCATTTGTCCTTTCAGATCAAGGAGGAATTCAGGAGAATAACTACCATTCCCCTGGAGCAAACCTTCATGCGTAAACTTGACGAGTATACACCAAAACTTATTACGCTGATGAAAGCCAAAGGAGGTGCTGTGGGGATCAAGATGAGGCCGCTCCTGGACAGACTGAGTCAGGTGTGCTTGTTTGTTCATATGTTTTACAGGGAGATGGGCCTACTTGTTTTTTCTCACTCACACACACGTATAAACACATACAGCACAAGTCTCACACTTGGTAGATTCAGTGCCCCTGCAAGTTCTGGGTCCATGCACTTGAAACACAAGAGCAAACATATGCACTTGTGTTTTCACTTGGCAGTTCATTGTGTATGTATAATGGTGATGTTCATGTTCTTAATCTGTTCACAGAAACAGAGCATTGAGATGAGACGTGAAACCGTTATCCGCAGCCTTATACTGTACCTTGGTGAGAAGGATGAGGAACTTTTTGAAGACTGCTTGGTACAGCATGATTTAATCATTTAAAAAAATAATTTAATGAAACAGGTTAATTTAATGTTGAGAGGAAAGCAGACAAAGGAACAGACATATTCTTGTGTTCATTCTTCCCTGATAATGAAGTCACTATGAATGATTCATGAATTCTAGTATTTGTTTCTCAATAATTTTCTCCTTTTTTGTTGTGCGTTGTATGCAGGAGGACAGTCGGAGTGATGTCAGTAACTACATCCTCAAGATACTTGTCGTCCATGGTGTTGATGAGGATCCAGTCGATGTCTCCATCCTTGTCGAAGGCCATGAGATTTTGCCAGGGTGCAACAGTACTGCGAAAGCTTGCTCACTGCTCATGGGACTGATTTATGCCCTGAACTTGGCCTACCCTCCCACTTTGCGTTACACTTTTGAGGTCTTCCAAAAACTCTTGCTGGAGCTGGATGGACTTAAACTGTCCCCAAAAGTAAACACCTTGAAGTTGAAGTTGCTTTCCTAAATGCATGTCATGATTTTGTCATCCTAGAGGAGAAAATTGTGGCATCATGCATGGACCAAAAAATGCCAAGAACCAGCACTGAGTTCCAGTTAATCTTGGTTTACTAGTTGGAAGTTGCCTGTCTTAAATGTTTTCTCATTTTTTGTCAAATAAGGTATCTTTTACAGATTTTATTCTTCATCTATAATGGTTAGACACCTTAAGCTGGTAATCTTATTTTATTGATTTTATTTCATTAATGTTTTAAAAGTGCACTAGTCTAGAGGACTGGTTTAAATGTTGAAATTGCACTATTTCAGAGTGTAGGTTTGAAAGATTTTAATTGCATATTTGAGAAGGGACTGTTACCAGATCTATATTGGATGCGGTGTGTAATGTGTAGTACTGTGTATTTGTTGTTTACCAGTCATACCAACCTTTAAGTAGTATGATACAAATTTAGATATTTTTCTTTAAAAATATATACATAGTCTTACTTTAAATACAGTACCTTTTGCTGGAGATAGATAGAATGCACTTACTATTAATGCAGTACTGTTTCTATCCTGACCTCAGAAGATGTTTTGAGCATGTTTGTGTGCCTGAATATCTGAGAATGTTGAAACTCAGTGTCAGAGGGTTGCAAGTTTTTCACTGCATATTTGAAAAGTGAAAAAAAAAATAAACATGTTAATTGCATTGTAATTTAGTGTTGTGATATGTGATGAATATATATCAAATGCATAGAGTAAATTTATTTGGTAACATTTATCAAAAGAAAACTGGCAATGATTACTTAATTTTAGTGAGTAATGTAATGTAATGCAAGCAAGTAAATTAAAATGTCAAGCACAAGAAAGTAATTAAAATCTACTAAATTACCCCATAACAGCAAATACTACAGATATGTAGAATTTACTTAAAATTTGGGGGAAATTGATGTTCCTGTCTATGAAAAACAAGTAAATTTTACTTAATTTGTTTACATAAATATAACTTAAAACTTGGATATAATTAAGTAAATGTTACTTAATATTGTCACAACTGTTATGTTTTATGTTAAGTAAATTTTACTTGATACTGGCAAGTGAGTGTTACTTGATATTGCAGCATTAAATTTTACTTAATTAAATTGAGTGCAAATACTTACGATGGATTTTTTAAGTAAATCTTATGAGTTATTTTTTTCAGTGTACAGAACAGTTCTTTGCAAGGATGTGGTTGATATTGCATTTCTCACTCAATAAATTGGGCTATTAAAGCCACTTCATAACCTCAATTCAATGGTAACGATCGCAATCCAATAAAGAAATGGCGAGAAATTTAAGGACGGTGATGGTTTGTGTGATTATTAACAGTCTTCTTCGAAAATGCCCGGACTTATTTCCACAGATAACAACAAAAGTATATAAACACCGTTAAATTTGAATAAATCTATCTGTGAGAGGTTATTAGGGATTTCAAGTACTATCAAACTCATTAGCTATGTTACCGCAGATTTAGATGTAAAACAGGTCTTTTCACTTGACTGTGATTATTCAGATATCTGTGTGAACAAAACATTTTGATCTGACCGCCGCAGCAGCTCAGTCACACTTACCCCAATAAATATTATTTCTAGTTTACATAGCTTTGTTTTTTTTTATTACAAACAGCTCTTGGATGTTTGTGACTGTGGATTTAAAGTGCGTTCCGAGAATCTCCACGATAGGACTCTACGTGGTTTTAGACCTTCAGTAGCCATACAGCGCTACGGAGCAGTTTATCCCCGTGCACACAGTAAGTCTGCTCCCTCTGTTGACATTTTTAAATCCAGGTTGAAAACCCATTTCTTCTTCTTGGCCTTTAAGTTGAATTGAGATCAATACAGCATCATCAGTGCTTTGACTTTCCGTGTCACTCATATTGTCTCTGCGTCTCGGCTGTTATGTTTATATCAAAGGTTATCTGTTTACTGAGGATGCGCAGCGTTTTGGCCAACATTATCTGTTCTTAAACGTCCTCTACAAAGAAGGTAAGCTGAGAATCTGGATTTTAATTTCCCTTATCGTTACAAGGTGCTCTCTATCAAGATCAAGCTAAAATAATTAATATAAAGTAAGTACTGAATGCATTTTAGGGCAGTTTTAAATCCAAGAGAAAGAATGTTGCTTTGAGGTTTAAACGCACAATTCAATTACCAAACTGTATATATAAAGTTATCGCAGACAATAAGTAAAAAAATAAGTGAGCATTGCAGGTCATTTTCAATCTAATGCAGCAATTACAGCCGCAACACAACCAGCACTTAAGAGAGAAATTAAATGTTGTTTGGAAGCATAAAGCAACATTTACTACTGACTGTTCGTAGTACTCTACGTAGAAACCACATTATAATACAAAGTCAAGTATCCAATTAACAAGTGTCATAACTCAAGAGCAAGAGGGTTGATGCTATAGAGCTGCAGGTTAAAAAAACACTGACAAAACAGCTGCAGATATACCATAAAGAAATCAGAGATACTGATACAAACATCAGCAGCCTTGAGGCACACCATTATTTTTATGAACTTGCAAAGCTTTATTGTCAGAAGGCAATAACATCCCGAGCAAACGAACATCTGACAGCAGTCTGAGGGGCACAGCAGAGACACACGGGCTGCGTTGAAGTCTTACAGGTGGGTACAGGCGAGTCATTCATACTCAAAAAGGACAATTTTTCTCTCAAGGAGAGCGCCAACTCAGTCTCAAACAGATAAATGTTGTGCCTGAGGCGACCGGATGGGTTAGTTCAAAAGCATGCTGGAGAATAATATTTACACCTTAGAAGTCAGCGTGAGCACCACAATGTCAAAACGCGGGCATCTCAGCTCTCCGTTCACATCTCAAATACCCGAATATAGCATTTTAAAAAAAATATCAAGAGGTTTAAACGAGCAGAGTGCAGGACGTACAGCGTATATCTTCCGAGCGTAAAGGAGAAACTATGGCGTTAGATGAGTTCAAACTGAAGCCTGAATTTGTTTGCATACATTAAAAACCACCTCACATGAAAAGTGACAACAGATGAGCAAAAATCAATCAGTCAATTTTAGTGCAGACGACATCCACGAGGGCAGAACGGGCGGTAATTTTATCCCATGAAAATTTACAAACTGTACAAAACACCGATTCACTGCCAAGTAATCATTTTGTTTGCTATGTTCCATATTTGGACGTGATTTATTAGATTTTCTTAACTTCTCTTTTTAGGGACAATTGCGATTAATGAACAATAAAAATGTAAATGAGCTGGAATTACCTCAGACCTAAATTGCAAATCTTTCCAGGTGCCTCTGGCCAGATGTCAGAGAGAACATTAAAGAGACGCGTGTTAAAAAACGATAACGGCAGCAGTCATGAAGCATTAGATAACGCGGCAACGCAGACTTACAGGATGTACAGGACAGCCAAAAAAACAGAACGGAGAGAGGAGAGAAGACGGAACAACAGAGCTCGGATCTGTCAAAGACTGTACGGTCAAGATAAAGGACAAAATGTCAAGAAGGAGACGCAAGAAGGAAAAGATAAATAAATAAAGGAGACAGGCGAGCAGGACAACAGAGTCAGCAGAACAGTGAAGAGGAAAACTGACATTGTGATGACCATGACTGTATATCAATGAAGAATCATTTCTGCTGCACTGCATTTAAGGTATTAAGAATTTGTTCCTCTAAAAGCTTATTAGTTTTACCTTTTCTCAAAGAGGCCATTCATTTGCTGAACACTATTGTGTTCCATGATGTTCCTAATCAAGCTTAGTCCCATTTTTTTTTTTTTTGTAGCCCAGATGTCAAAGAAACTCAATCAAAGTATTCAATCGCACAAATTCAAGAGTACTGCACATAAACGCGGAGCTTTCAAGCCCGATCTGCAATATTTCTCCAGTTATTGTCCGCATCTGTGTCCGCAATACTATCCATTTGGCCAATTACTGTTGTTATAACGTGCTTATCTCTTACCAAACCGAATCGTATAATTTCTTTAGCGACTAAAATATAATTTACTGCAATATTTTCCGCAAGAACATAAGTCAGTCTGCTAATTCCCCGTGTGATTGTTACCGTCCGGAATCTCTTTCATGTAAACAGCCGTAGAGCTGCATCCAAAAGTCCAGACAGAGCTGGCTGTTCATCTTAATGAAGTCAGATAACTCAAAGGGAATCTGACTTGAAATCAAACTGAGATGGACATCTAACCCAGAAATAAGAAACGAGCCCGCTGTGATGTTCCTTTAATCAACGAAAACACCTTCTACCTCAAGAAAGTCTGTTCAAACAGCGTGTTTCTAACTTTTCAGCCCGCAGAAGACGTCCTTCTTTATCACTGACCATTATTAGGGTGC
Organism: Nibea coibor; assembly: GCA_023373845.1. NCBI lineage: Eukaryota > Metazoa > Chordata > Actinopteri > Sciaenidae > Nibea > Nibea coibor. The sequence goes on along the minus strand of CM041739.1, from coordinate 10,099,765 downwards.
AGAGAGAACAACACAATCATCAGTAGCCCCTTCAGTGAAGCAGTCACTGTTGAGAAATGATGAAAAACTTGTTAGAAGCATGTTTTATAGTAAGAGTGGGCCTGTTCATCTGACATTTATTACATCCCAGATGAATTATCATGAAAAGCAAAGTGATCCCGATGTTGTATTTTACAATGCCCGGTGCAGTAGGCTTCTTGTCACTTTAATGCGAGTGCAGGGCCTTCATCCATATCAGAGTCCTGCAGGAATTTTGAAGTTTTTCTATAAAATTGGTGAATTACAAAGCAGACTTTTCCTGTATTATGATCTCTGCTCTACCTCCCCTTATATCTGAACAACTGCTCCCACTATTCTTAGTTATTAGACCTTGGACCAGCTGATATATTTGCCTTAAAGTGGAAAGATTTACACTAAAATAATGTCTGTTAAGCCACTATCTCTCACCTAATGAGGCAGCACAATGGCGGCTGGGCTTATGGCCTATTGATGAAAGTATTGCAATATTTATATATTTGCAGTTTTACAAACTGCGGGTAAAATGCTGCATTACTGCTGCTGCAAACTGCTGCAGCTTCACATCGAAAGCATTTAACTGCTTAACAGTTAATAAATTGACTTTTATTATGAAGAAGTCACAGGAAATGCAACGTGTTTGTCAGTGAGATTAGCACTGACTTATATCCAGCCATCCATCTGTAACTGCTTCTCCTGATATCTGAGATGCACATAGAGACAAGCAACCTACAGCCAGCTTAGAGTAACCAATTACCCTATTAAGTCTATTATCATTATTATGTCTATTTGTGCTGTTAGCCTGACCAATACCTAGTCAACTACAAGACTGTTTTAGTATTTTGAGGGAGAAAGGGATCAAGAAATTGAACTACTTTCACTCTCGCTGGCTGCAGACTCATGGCGTGAAAACACAGCATCAGACCACAGTTGCTCACAGAATGATGGAAAAGGACTGATTATCGCCTGATTCTTTTTTCAATAATTTGTTTTGCTGCGCCAGGAATTCTGTGACCTTTGGTCGGCATTTTTCTTTACCATCAGAAAGTGTCACCAAATCAACCAGGACAGAAATCTTAAAAAGAGTGAACACGTAGGAAAGAATAAATAATCACAAGCCTGACTTCAAGTGGCAAACTATTTTTCCCCTGCTGCTAATTCATTAGAATCCCTGCTACAATACGACACTTGTATTATTGTGTTACATTTATAGGCCTGGAGGGAGTGTATGCTAAGTTTAACCTGTTAATCTAGCAATAGGGTTTACTGTTTAATGCTCTGCCTTGTGTCTGGGTCTTGTGACGCCTGTGGCTTTCAGTAAACCTTTTTAAAAACACGTATCTGCCTCAGCGCCCCTCCACACTCGTGCCCTCACTCGACATTCCTGACATTTATTTCAATTGTTAATAGAGACATGCTCACCTTGATAGAGCTAGTAAATGTACCCATTTTCATGCATGATTCAAAAAATGTTGTAAAAAAAAAAAAAATGATATAATGAATGGATGGTAGCTTGTGTGTGTGTGTGTGTGGTTTCAATTCTGTGAAACTCCCAGAAGCTTGTAATTTACTTCAGCCTCAGCTTGTAATAAAATCATTAAAATCAATATCTTGTGCGAAATGATTAATATGTTTGATAAGTAGTCACATAATGAGAAGGAAGCTTCAAATTGCCAGTGATCACAGATAAAGCCCTTGGCTCGAGCTGTTCTGTGGTCAGGTGCTCTCACAGGATTTGGACAAATGTGTTTTCTTGAACACAGTCATATATTTGGGATCCCTAAAGACGAAGAGAGGCCCTGTGTGTGTGGATGAAAGCGCTGAAGAGAGACGGGACACATTTACACTTTATGCACGCTCTGAATGCTAGAATAAGTGATCATGACCTGATCGTGGCTCTTCAGTTGTAGGCTACGTAGTCTTTTATTAACACTTTCGTAGCCTGTATGAACATGAATTGAAATCTCAATACTGTACATCCTCAGAAGAGTGCAAGTCACGCCGCCTTGTTTTACCCGCACATGACTTCTTAGATACTGTATGATCAGATAACAGTCTTACACAAGATCAAGACAAGTCTAGTGCAGACAGAGCACAGACACCGCCTGTGGGGCACTGTGTCACAAACAGCAATCTGTGACCCATGACTCTTTGTCCATTATTGGCTCTCTCAACTCTGTTTTTCATGAACTTTCCAGAATGTAGAGCGACGTTGTTGAGGTTCAGGGCCACAGCTGAGTTCTCTTCCCTAAAAGCTGTCGGGTAAAATAAGTATTACCCATACATACATAGGTATGGTCAGAAATACTAAACTACTGCACACCATTTCTTCTCACGCAACAATGAAAACTGTACAATCTGATGTTTAATATGTTTTTTTTTATTATCACTGTGTATTGAGATATTTATAAAAAAAGTTCATATTAAAGTGTCTTGTTGAAGGAAGGTGAATATTTTATTGGCACTGTACACCGCAACCCTTAACCCTTTATTTTTCCAAAACAATTAAACAAAACAAAAAAATCCGGAAGGATAAATCCAAGGTGAATGAAAAATGAAGGTAAGTATGAATGAAGTGACTGAAGGGTCTCTTCAAATTCAGTATATATTTATTTTTTACAAACAAAAAAATGCAGGCATTTACAATAGATAAATGAAAGTGTGCAAAATAAAACTACGTTCAACCTGAAAAGGTCTTCTTCAGGCTAACACTGAAACCCCACTGTACACGTCGATACATGTCACGATTTTGGTCCGTAGCACACGTGACTTCAAACCCCACTGGAACAATTTCAGAAGTAACGTTTGTTTACTCTCTCAGATTTGGCCATTGTCCCAGTGTATGTTCTTCTTAACATGCTTCTACACGTGTAAATATGCTACATAGTTAATTAGTTTAGCTTTTGTCTGTTTTTAAGATTTAAAAACGGGGTACGCGGAGTATTTCATTTTGAAAATCCACCGGATTCTCTTTGCTTTTTCTGTGCCTGGCTTCTTCCCGCTCGAGGTGGTCCGTAAAGCACCAAAAATAGAAACGGACCACGGTAAAGCCGGTGGGGTTTGATACATTGACAATAACATATTACCCGTGATGATGCAGACGGGACTGGTGGGGTTTGGGCATAACACACCAAAAAAAGACTCTCTTTCTCTCTCTCTTTATACAGAAAAGCTGGGGTTGCTTACCGTCTGAAGAGTGAAGGAAAAATGAGCTCCCACACTCAGCCTGCCCGTTTTATACTCACAGGGGCTCCTCCTCTTTTAATCGTGTCCGGTAAGTTCGCTTTTGTCTCCTTTTCTCTAGTTTTGAATGTATTTTCTCCAAATCAATCCTAAAAATACCCGATGAAATATTTTTTTAATCTGTAAATGATCATGAAAATTAAAATGTTTATAAAAAATTAACCATTTAATTTTTTTAAATTATTAAATGAAAAAATGAACCCTCTGAAATTTTAACCATACAAATGCCTCATGAACTGAAATATGAATTTAAATCAGTGTTTATATATATGAATAAAATAAAAGTACAAGGGGTTGAGAGGCGGGAGCGGAGCCCATCTCCTGAAGGAAACAGGTGCATGATCCATCCAGTGGTACGTCCCGCCGCCTCGGTCCCAATCCCGGTTTTGCTTCCGGCTGTACCGGACAATCGTCCACTCTCCATCAAATCAAAGCCAAAGCTTTTCAAAAAGAAGGAAAAAAAGTTTCAAAGTTCTCCTTTTTAAATTATTTTTTTCGAAACTCAAAAATCCAAAAACAGAATACAATCCACCAAAATGATGAAATAAAATCCACAAAAGTGAGAAAAAACTCAAAGTGTGTCTGTGGGCAATGTTTCGACTCAAAAGGAGTCTTCTTCAGGCCTAGACACACTACAAACATGTACAATCCACAAAAATCCACAAATAAATGAGTCCTTTGACTGTGGTTTTACTCTTCAAGAGTGAGAGCAAGAAGTCTTAATTGTACCTCTGAAAGAGCAGAGTTTTCACTAAGACAATCATATTTTGAGTTACTAAGGGTCGTGACCCTTCCTGACCTCTATCCGGACTTTGACCTGAATGTTGAGTGGCCGTCCTGACGTCCTCAATTTCCATAATGACCTGATAATCCCTCACCACACAGCTGTTTTGATCTCTCATCCTACGTGGTGTTTGTTCCACCGGTCTGCTCTGTGCTGCTGCTGTCTGTTACTGTGCATCTTGTGTAGGTTGCAGTACCTGTGCCTGCTTGGAAGATTGATCCAGCGGAGCTGCTTCCCTTCGCTGCGTATCTTCCTTGGCAATGTCTTTGCTTGATGCAATCAGTGCCTCCGTATGGTCAAGGGAATCCCTGGCTATGCAGGGAAAGTTCCTTTGAGCCCATCTTGTGGCCACTTAAAAGGCTGGCTTCCAATACATAACCAAATCCTCGGAGAGATCCTCCAACAAGGTCTCCAATCCTGAGATGATCCTCAAGAATCACCAATGTATTGTAACCCCAGTTCTTAGCATTGCCTCTAATATGTTTCATGGTACTCTCTGTAGGGGATGCAGGCTTAATCAATGAGGTGAACGCCTCCACCATACGGGAAATCATCTGTGGATCTTGGTTTCCCGGTTTCGGAGAAACATTCTGGATACGATGGACCATCTTGACCACGGAGTGCATTTTCTGAACCAGACATCCAAATTCCAGATCCGTAGGCTGTTGCCTCACCTGCTCAAAAATTCTGGGTCGCGGAGGAAACCTGGAGCCAAACCTCTGTGTATTCCCACTTGCAACTGCTGTACCCTGGTAACGTGACGATACCCAGGGAGACACTGGCCGGTTAGGAGGAGGGAACGGAGCCCGTCTCCCGAAGGAAATGGGTGGTGCGCGGTCCATCCCCTGGTACGTCTGTCTATGTCTGCTCTAGAAATAAAAGATAAACCCTTACTAAGGAGGATATTCTGTGATTCAGAAAGTCTAAACTTCTTAACTAAAATTCTCCTCATCCTGACCCTGAAAGGACCAAGGTCCCTCAACTTCCACCTGTGTCAGACATTGATATCGAATGAGAACTCTCTTTTCCGCTCCCCGGAAAGCTCTCAATTTGAAGATCTCTGTTAATATAGTATATAATATTATAATAGTATAATTATTATAATATATTATAATAATTATAATAGTCTGGGAGACTACACAAGTTAGAATCCCCCACAATGAGACATTTTCTATTAACATCCAAAGCCCAATCAGTCAGCTTCCTTTGGGTTCTGGTTCTGGCTCCCTCCTTCTCTTCTTCTTCCTGGAGCTCATCGAAGAGAGCCTCCAGTTTGGAGTGTGGGTGGATGTGTCCAAAACCCTCACCTCCTCTGGAAGTGCTCTGGGTTCTGAAGAATGCTGTCTTCAGTCAGCACCATCCCTCTGGTCCTCCTTCCACCCCTCTGCATCTCTCTGCAATCGTGTGGAGGGTCTGCTGCTGATGGAGGACGATGCCAGTCCAAATGCTGTTCGGGTTGGTGATCTGTTGGATCTGTCATAATGGCCACCGTCATCTTCCTTGCCAGCTCCCGTGGACCCTAGGTCTGGCCCTGGGCCATAACTCCTGTCTGGTGTGGGACCCATGCTGGTACTAAGTTGATATATTTTTAGTTAAACCTGTTAGAAATTAATCAGGATCTCAGGATGAGTGCAGAGCATTGCATAGCTCTCAGATTGGCTTTATAATACATTTTTCTGCTTTATTCTTAGTAATTTGTAGCCTGTTTATTGTAGAATTACCCCAGAGACCAACACTGAAATCTCTATCAGAGCTTGACCAACTTACTCAGCACCTAACTTGCCCTTCAACCTCTGGATTGCAGATGGAATATTAAGTGAAGAGAGGGAAGATGTAACACTACTCATATAATGTCCTTATCTCACTATGAAATTATGCCAGCTGTATATACAGATAGCCAAAACAGGATTTTCAGTTTTAGTCCCTTCATAGACCTAAAAATGTGATGGGATGATGACCTTGTAATTTATTACTTTCCCATTTATTTTGCTATTTTTCATTTACCTCAATGGCTGTCAAACCGCACACTTATTTATTATATTAAGAATCTATTCACCGGGACAAGTACGTAATTCAAAATATGGTGGTGGTGCAGCTGACAGACTGCAAAGTCAAAAAAGATGAATAAATATTGGCTAAATAAATAAAGTCTGATGCGGACATGGCGGTTTTTTGACTTACAAAGTGCATAAAAAGATTCGATTTTTTTGCACTTTTTTTTCCACTGTTCAGACTTTCAGGGAATCTTGATAGTGGTGTAATACTTTCATGCCTTGACTCACAGTTCATGTCCACAGTCAACTCACGTTAATCCTTCTGTAAATTGTACATACCCTTTCATCATCTTCCCTCGTAAACATCCATTTTCAGCTTGGCTGAATTCTTTTTGTGCCTTCGGAACACACTGATGATATTTTGAGGCAGTCTCCTCTCGCAGTGATTGGGTCTCAGACAGAGGCTGATTACAGCATCCCCACATCAGGCACTTTCCCAGGTAGTCTTGAAAATCAGGACCTCTCCCCGGGACCCAAACAGTCGAGGAAACAAAGAGTTTTAATCAAGCTGGTGATGCATGCACTTAATACTAATGTTTTCATCAGACACACTTTTCACCAGTTTACTACCACACTGTATTTATTAGGACACGCTTTTCAGTACAACAATCTTAACGGCATTATCACGGAAAAAGGGTTAGTCACAGCATGTGTCACTGCCCAGGGTGGGAGAAGGGATTTAGGGATATTTTTGTGCCAAGCGCCCAGAGCTCTGCTGGTTTTTTCCCTGTCACAAGTCTTTTAAAAAGCTAAATCTAACATGCAAAATCTATTGTGCACAGATGATTTCACCGCCTTCTATTATATCTGCTACATATAATTTATGAAAAACAGCAGTGCAGGTAACCAGTACTGTGCAAATTGGAAATGTTTAATTTCTATGTCCAAAATATTCTGAGCGATCACGTTGAAGTGAATAGTTGCCAGTTACGAAAGCTTCAATCTTACTGTTTGCTATCAGTCTGTTTACGCTGAAATGATACTTGACTAAACTGTGCAATAGGCAAAAAGCAGCTAGACAAGAGCTTGGCTCTCATGCTCAGATTTCCATATTTATTGCCTGAAATCCTGCAGGGAGTTCAAATGAATGCCAATTGTAGAGCTGACTCACTGAAACAAATATGCATCTGCAGCCTGCACTACAACACAGACCCCATACCGTATGATTGATTAAAATCTACCTTTTCAACCTAAATGTTATGGTATAAGTAGCTCACTGTGTCAGCAATGACACTGTGATACACGCTGGCTGCTGTTCTGCTTGTGTTATAATAATGACAACAACAACGACGACAATAATCTCTGTCTCTGTTCAAGCACTTTTCAAAACCCAAAGATGAAAAATGATTAGAAAACCACGGGCTTTTAGGATAAAAAAAATCCTGTAATCAAAAGGACAAAATAATAATACTAAAAAAACTGAATTCAATAAAAATAAACTGATGTATACAGTGGAGACTCCTTGGAGAGTATCCTCAGATATTATAGATGATGCACATGAGATCAATGTTTCCAAACCTGGGCATGTCAACAGATATATTTGATCTGTCACGAGATGACTAACAGAAAAACAAAGCAGATAAAATAACATAGATGATACACAAAGTTCTCTCTAATTTTTAGGACTGAATAATGTTGCTTTTTGCTCTCCGGTTCTGTGTCAAGATCGTGTGTTTTTCTGTGTTTGGTTTAAATTAAATCAAACCCTTTTATCGCACCATGAAAACAAAGAAAGGAGCAGAAAGAAAACGGGGGAGAAGGAACGTGTAGAAAACCAAACAGCCGCAGGACAAAGTAAACTAACGGACCTGCTGAACCTTGTCAGGGGTTGGCAGCGCCGCCGTACAGTAGATCCTCAAAGCAAACTTAGGTCCACCCTCGACATGACTTCAAGTCCCTCTTTTGTCTCCATACCTTCAGACGTAAGCACGTGTATGCAACACACACACAGTGCACAAAGGTCTAATTCCAGCTGATGCAAATGTATGCATTGACATTGTGAACTAAGAGTCAATTACAGCATAATGTCATGGTTATTCTGAACGAGCTGAAGGTAGAGGCACCTGAAGACATTAGTATGCCAATGTGTTTAAAGGCCAATTTCACCCTGCATGCCTCTGGAACAAAACCCTCAAAGAATTTGCATTTCAACAGAATATCACTTTTCACTGCCTGTTTTTGAATCTGCGTCCCGTTGGTGCTCCTATTTCACATTTCCTAGCCTGGGTGCATAATCACTTTTGTGTCAAATTGTCTTCATTGAGTTTTAATAAGCAGAAAAAGATGCCAGTGGAAAACATTTTTTTTTTTCAATAACACTTCCTAGAATTTTGCTGAGAGTTGGTGTTCTTGTTGCTTGTGGGGATTTCCTTGAGTGTACAGTGTGTTTATTGTAATGCGTTATATTTCTCATTAAACACAAGATAGCAGGACGGTATTTATCGGGTCTATGGGCTCAAACATGGGTCCCCTCGTGTTGCACAAGGGAGTTATTGTAAAGCTCAATCGTATGTTCCACGCCATTCAAAACTGATTCTCAAGTCTCCTCGTGCAAAAGGGCAAATTAGGGTGTCGAATCCCCCCGTGCGGCCCTCCATTCCCTGGTTTTATCATTGGTAGTAATGACAGCTTTACAGAGAGCGCTAATTAGGAGGTTTCCTCCTGTCAGCGCTGCCAACAGATGAGCGTAAGCAGGGTCTCACAGGTGGAGAAGAAAGCAAAGAATCTCACTTTCTTTTTATTGCTTTCTCGCACTCTTGTTTTCTCGACTACTTTTATTTTTTCTCCTCGAATGTTTGCTGATTTAAACAGCCTCCTCGTGAGGCGTTATTATCCTTTGTGCAGTTAAATGCAATTAATAGCACAAGAAACACGTACAGATATACTGATGCCAAGATGTGTGTAGAGCTGACTGCAGAGAGATTCCAACTGAACAATAAAGCGGATTCTTTCAAACCTTCGTGTCATTTTAAAATGAGAAAATGTAAACGTTTCAAAGGCTGGAGTCAAAAACATTTTGAAATTGTCTGCTCTGTGTACATCAAGCAATTTTATTTTAAATACGCCATTTGCGAGAGAAAAAAAAAAGAGAAATGTTTTTTTAAAGACAATTTCTCACTTTGAAATGTTCCTTGCCTGCAGCACACAATAAATGAGGCTCTGGTGAGCAGGCAATAACTTTCGTCAACAATACACAAATCTTATGAGCTTTAGATGTGCCGTATGCCGTTCAACAATATCCCAGATACAACCACATAAAACGTCTTTTGTGCTGAGAAGAACGTAATGTAGCAGGTGCAAATAGTTTTTTTTGGAAATTAGCAATACTGGTGTAACAGCAAGCGCACAAGTTGTGATTTCATATTCATGTTCATTTGCTTTTCTTTCTGAAAATAAAAAATTGATTGAACTCTACTCTATGGCTGTCACCATCAAATCAGTGACTGTGCCAAGGTGCACTCTCAACTCAGCAGGAAAGGAGCACTATGAGTGCAGACTTTTACAAGGTTGGTAAAAAAAAAAGCATTAAAGCACATATCAAAGAAGGAGAGCATGTCAATTATTTATCAAAGTGGGGGGAAAAAAATCACAAGGGCAGATGAGTAAACAAAGGTGCCGAATGCAGCAAAAGACAAGCCGGATAGAGGCCAACGCGAAAGCAAAGGCCAGCTCTGACGACCGCACACGGGAAAAAAAAAAAAAAATCATAGTATGTTATATATTCAGACACAAAATCAAACGTAAAGACTTACTGTAGCTGAGCTAAAATTATTCAAATTTATTTTGTTTGTTTGACCACACAGTCCTGCAAAAAGCATCACTTTCTGCATGTGTATACTGATTTAAGCGTTCTTTGTGACCCATAAAAGCTGCTGGGCGTAGAGAACTAGCTGCATCGGAAAGCATTGTTTATTTCTGGCAAAAGGTCAACGTCTGCACATTTACAATGTCTCTGGTATTTACCTCAATTTGCAAACATGTGCATAGGCAGTCAAATTTGATTGCATTTACTTAAATGTATTCGGAAACACACGCAACCTTCTGTTTGCATCCATAAAAAGAACAGACTCGTGTATTGACATTTATAAGGCTGGTTTAAAAAAATGATTATCTCTTTTGTTTAAGTGCGTACATGAGGAGGAGAAAAAAAAAACCCAGAGTGACCAAATCACTGAACCGTGAACTTGCTTAGTGTTGTCTTGCAGGCCCATTTATCACCCTTGATACTGTGATATTAGGAACCCTGGAGAGTCTGGATATAAGCAGCAGACATACAGCTCCTCCTCTCCCCGCTTCTACGGAGAACAGAAGCCCGATTCTCCCACCTGCAAAGCCTCCATCTGCTCCCCTACATGGCACAACAACAAAAAAGCTCCACAACCCAATACACAGTCAAGCCAACCTTGACTGTAATACCCTATGACAGTTTGTATTTGACACAGGCATATCCGCTTGATGCTTTGCAGTTATTTTCAGCGGCTACAATTGTCTGTAGAATAAATGCATCCGACAGTGCTCTAAGATATTTCTCTGTCTTTCCAAATTACATTCTGCCTTGTGCTTTATTTTGTATCTCAACTCCTCAAGCCAGTGGTCTGCAGTGCATCAGTAAGAGATGGTGCAGCACAAAGAGAGCTGGAGAGCAGAGAGGGCTAGTGAAGGTTCTGGTACAGTATTAGTTATTCATGTGTCTGCCCTAAAGACTAAAAACCTTCCCCACAATCCCACAATAAAGCAAATGTGTAATAAGAAGCAGGAACATAGACCCCAACAACCTCCAGAGAGGAGATTTATGGGACCTCCATGAAGTGAATCTTCCAGAGGTGATGGAGGAATGAGGGGCACTTTAAATCCCATTACTATGTGATCAAGTTTAGATTATCCAGTGAGGGCACAGTGGGATCCTATAAAGACGAACCTGAAATCCTGAGAGGTAAAGTATTGACGGGTAACAATGGTGAGAGCGTGTGGAGCACATATTTCTCTTCATTAAGCGATAAATATTGCAAGGGGATCATATGAATAATTTTCTCCCTAATGGATATTGCATGCTGAGAAAGGATTTCCAGTTCCAGTTTTTAAAAATTTAGCATGTGAAATGATGCGTCGCTATGTGACAAAGTGATTTTTCGGGGCAAGAAGAGAGTAGCGCAAATGCATCAGAAAGCTTTCCGGAAGAAAGAGAGGAGAAAAAAAAACTGAGACTGGGAGAAGAGAGAGCGGAGAGAAAGATTAGAGGCTGGGACTTTTCCCATTGAGTTCGACAGCATCAAATTACTTACCCTGTCAGGCCTCGCCTCAGATATGCTGGTAAACACCAATATATTTTATCTAATTGTAAAACATTAGGGGTGCTATAAATCATTTCTATGCGGCTCCACTTTCCCCTCCTTCCTTGTGCCTTGCACAAGTGAAACTCTCGCTGCATGTAACTCTACATCTTATTTGTTTCGTGTCTGTGATGTAAATCAGCCGCGACTTATGGCTGTGCTATCCTCAGAATGATGTGGGAGGTGCAACCGGTTTCATTTTCAAGATGGTCTTCTACCCATAAAATCCCAGTTGAGTCTCTGATTAGAAATCAATACAGAAAATGCTGAACATATGGTTGTCTAGTTTGGAGATTTCATTTCCCATCTGTTTGAATATAGGATTCCTCATAGCGGATTCTCTTCATCAACGCTTTGAAATGACATATCACAGATTGCATGTACATTGGAAACGCAGCCTGTCATCGCCGGATGGGATGGAAAGCATGACAACCTATGGAAATTCAAAAAGCATATCCGATAAAGCATGCGGGCTCTTTCATAACAGAGCGATCGGTTGGATGGATGAGTTTTAACATCACAATAAAATGTCTCTTCTTGCTGTCAAAGCGTTTGATAACTTGCGGTGACACATCTGAAGCATATGACGGATTACAAAGCCCGGGTATAAAGGATGTGGACTTCTTTCAGACTTTTTTTCCAGCCCCTGTGATACTACCTGCATCCAGCAGCATGCCATACAATATGCATATGCTATCAAAGTATAAATCTGGCATGAAACTTTAATGAACAGAGGAATAGAGGGAGCGGTGCAAAAGAGGAGCTGATTTGCTGAAGGCAATGTGGAATTGTTTTAGCGGAGCGTAGCGGACAAGAAGCAGGAAACCTGGGAGAAGAAGAACAATCGCTATAGGCATTTGCATTTCACGTGTGACTGTAAGAGCCACCGCTGCAATTATACATACCACTGAGTAAGGACATGGCTGCAATCCACAAAGCAAATTTCCATGCTTTGAAGAGAGCCACGGCTCGCCCGAGGACTTTGCAGCTCAGGTGGCAAGCATGGTTAATTCACCGTTCGGGAGAACGTGTAAGCTTTAGCCTACATGGTCAGCAGCTATCCGTTACTTTCCCATCGCTAGATGCTATCTGATTTGTTGTCCTTGGACCGTAGTCTCTTAATCTTCCTTTAATTGCTGCACACTTCCCCAAGTGAGCTACGTTCCTGCTTTTTCGAGCTAAACAGCACGGCAAGAACACAACACCGATTGGGAAAACTGTCCTAGAGCATCAGCAAAGTTTGACCCCCGCCTACATGCAACCTATTTTGAAATCAGATTGCCCCCCGATTTACCTCCACACACCAGACAGCATTAGTCTGCACCAGGGCTGGAGTTGCTAGGCAACTGAAGACACTTGCTGCAGACTGAAATGTTTCTTTGATTCAAGGAAAGATCTTATATAATGCCTTACAGGGGAGAAATTTTATATAATTGCATATAAATTGTCTCAGTAATTAGAATTAATGTAATGTTATGTTAGTTGGCACAACATAATGAATAACAGCTTGATCTGACTCCACATGAAACAGTCTTCACTAAAATGTGTTTTTCCTTCAAGTTTACTTTAGATAAAGTAGTTCGACTGTCATGAATGGAAATTGCAAAAAAGGGGGGAAAAACACACACACATAGTACACACACGCACATTTCTTAATGATAAATTGAATATTGTGTTAACTAAGAGCAATTAACATATAAATTCAATAAATTATGTTAAATAGAAGCAAAGGAAAATGCATAACGAGTTCATGTGTGTAGATGGTGCCATCATTAACGCTCAGGGGGAAATCAAAGTATCATGAGGACGCAACCCAAGTGTTCGCTTTTCTAATTATTTCCTGTATTTCCATACATTTACATTTCACACAGAGAAAATGATTTGTTATGTGAGCCATCACACGTCATATTAGTTGCTTGTGTTCAAAAAAAAAAAATGCTGCAGTGCTGCACTGCAGCAGCTAACCACTGTGTAAAACATGAGACTATTTCAGTAATATGTTAATTGTGGTTCATCTAGTTAACATAATATGTGGGTAGTCTAAGACACCAGTAATTACCATTTTCTATATGCTTCTCTGTGCTGCGGAGACCCCTGGGAAATTACCGGGGTTAAAGGTCAAGTAGTGGGCACACCATGCTGTGGGTGACCTAGAGAAGCTTCCTGGAAATTAAAGCAAACTGGCTGCAGGGAAATGCGTTACTTGTATGTGCCTGGATTATCGAAGTCATGAGTGAAGAAGCTCATAAATATGCATATTCATTATCCAGTGCTGCATCCCTTTCACTGAATCTATCATGAAGATTAATGAATATTATTCAGTCATTCACCACTGACTGTAAGCAGCATGTTCAAATGTGAGCAGACAGCACCACCTACTGTGTGTCAGCAGCGCTCGAGAGCAGAAATTTTAGCCCTCATATAGGTTTTGTATGGATTGTTGGAAGTCTTCTCCGCTGTTGCTGTCATGCTAGTTTTAACGGACATTTCTTTGTTACTTTAAGGATAGAACATTTGAAATAAAATCCATTCTGATCACAAGTCGAAACTGGTTACCTCTTAGTTAATAAAGCTGCCGATCAACATGTGTAAACCAGATGTGAGTGAAAAAGAGTGAGTGAGTGAACGGTGGATTTTCTGAATTATTAAGCCCTAATATTTATGGTCAAACACCTCCAGAGTTAAAAAGGTACTCACAGTTTACTAAACCACCACTAGATGTCACTGCAAAACCATCAGTCAAACAACCAAAAGGACCAAAGAGTTTCAGTTGAGTGGCTGGAAAATCAAACGGATGTAAACCATGAATAAATAATAATGTTGTCTTGCTGCATATGAAACACCTCAGACATATTGATCCCAGACACGCAGGCAGCAACGCTGGCCTGTGACTTTGAAGGAGATGAATTTATAGTCTGACCTACCCATGCCCCACAGCAAACAAACACACACACACACACACACACACACACGCATGTACATGCATAAAGTGACGCTGCAAAACAAAACCTTGTGTTTACTCCTTCTTTGATATATTCATTTGCTGTTTGTCTTTTCTACTTCAACATTTATCCGTCTCAATGACAAATTCAAAGTCAAGTTAATGCGGAGCGACAAAATTTCCATCCCCTTTTTTTTCCCCCCAACCAGCTCCAATTCACTGCCTGTATTTAGTCTGGACTAGGAGAGTGCACTCGGTAGAGTACAAATCTCAACCAGACAACAGATGGCGAAGAGTCACAACTGCCAGAGGCAGCCAGCGGAAATTTGAATAAAGTTTTTTGTATCGTGCGGACTAACTTTTCTTATATGGATATATGCACAGTGAATATGTTTTTTTATGCAGTATAGTGTAAGGTTTATTTAAGATGCAGAGAACAATGTGAAGGTAACTTCATAAGGAAATATTAGCAGGATGTTCAAAGTCCAAACTTTAAACAAATCCCCTCCATACCTTCCTGCTCCCCTACCAAACAAAGAGTTGAACTTCCTTGTCCTTCACAGAAAATTTACAATCACTTCATGCTACATGAAAAACACACTGTCAGATATCACTGTCACTGTCAGAATCTGTTGACCATGTGCTGATAGGAAGGTGGAGGAGCCTGGAGGACAGAGTGGTAGCTATAGGAAGGCCGCTAAGTATAAAATGTCTGTTAAACAATTACGTGTTTGAATGGATTTATCTAAATATCTAAACAAAAAATGTTTAATATCCAGAATATAACTTCTTTATGAAGTTTGTAGTCAATCAGAAAAACTAAAAAAGACTATTTTATAATTGAGATGGTGACAAAGAACAAAATGTATCGGGCATGAACTTAATTTGCAGATGTACCAATTCAAGATGAAACCAAATTTCTCTGTAAATTTTTGTTCTGGAGCCACAACAAAGCAGACATGTGACTCAGATATGTCATTTGGTCCAATGATTTATTTCGTAATTTAGACTGGCACAGACGTGATATGTGAAATGTTGTGAATAAAAAATATTAGGGTGATGGGTGCATGCAAGATAAGCTGCGGACAGATGCACACGACGGGACACGTCACCCCCTCAACCTCTCAGTCTGAGGTGAACGTGAGTTTCGTGCTCGTGCTGCTCGTCTCTCTACATTTTTTCCCCATAAAGTGGTTGTTGGATTTGCGGTGTAACAGTCGCAGACACTGATTCCTCAGCTCTTTATTCTTACAGAGCAAGATCATAGGACCGAAGAGTAGAGGCAGGTCCAGCAGGAAGTCTCTGACCATTTCCTGACACACGGACGAGTCCTCCATCAGTGCAAACACAGCACCTATGGTACATAAGGTACGGCATAAGAATGGTTAGCAGTCATTGTATGGCATTTATATTTTGTAACATAAAACCACAGAAAATAATAGAATGTAGTCTTCTGTGATAGGAAAAAGATTAAGAAATAGCAAGTATGGTATCAATAGTCTGAATGAAATCTTCCTAAGGAATAAATAGATTTTTGACTACAGCTAATCAGAGTAAAATTCCCCTCATGGCAGTCCCAGCTGTTCAAATGTTTTCTTTTTATGGACTGAATTGTTTTGTATTGATTTTTCATCAAACATAATCCCAATTTAAAGAAAAATTCAATTCTAAATGACCAGCTTATTTTTCAGAATATGTATGCTTGATTACATACAAATGCAATAAGCAGAAGACAGATGACAATTCAGTTATTATGCCTTCAGCACAGGTTTCTAAAGACACACAAGAGACAGAAAATCTGTTGTGAGTGGATGTTAAAACAATGCTCGCATAAACATGAGTGCGCTGAAAAAGTTATTGCTCACTATAACCGCCTCTCTTCAAAGGGACTTCTTCCAAAAGTGATTTTTATGCGACGAGGAACAAAAAATAAATAAGCTAGCATGAGGTTTCAGCCCGTCTGAGACACCAAACACAACGATTCCAAAGTTACAAACATTTTGATACCAAATTAACTCTTGATAGATTATAATCTCACCACAGTAATTTTGTAATTTAAAAACACTCTAACTTTCAGAGAGACCAGTACAAAGCAGGAGAAGACTTTTAACATACAAATAATCATATAAAATACTGTTTAATTGTAAAACATGCCGAAATCAGCAAAGTGACATTTACTCACCAGGTATGTGTGCCGTGAAGGTGAGGACAGATATGAGGCTGAACATTTTAGCCAGGTGCACGTTGCTGGCCTGGCTTCTGTGCGTCATCTCAGCGCTCTGGATGATGGTGTACAGGATGTGGGCATAGAAATACAGGTTTAACGGTACAAACACGACAGTCTTCACCAGCAGGAGGACACGCACGAGTTTGTCATTAATGAAGGCGAAGCAAGTGAGGTTGACAGGATCCAGGTGAGCCACATGGCTGCCCATGAGCCACAGGGTCAGCTCCTTCAGCCCCACAGGAAGGAGGGGGAACAGAAGCTGCAGGGCCAGGAAAACCCTGCTGTTTACCAGGTGCCTGCAGTCACACACCACTGTCAGGTAAATAGAGAGGGTAATGAAGGAGGTGTAGTAGAAGGAAGCCGAGCTTGTCAGGTGTTTGGCGCACACCATGACTTCACACAAGTCAGAGCCCAGCTGCCAGCGGCTGCGCTGCCTCCAGTGAATGGTCATGGGCCACAAGCTCAGGTTGACGAGGTTGCAGCTGCTGCTTCCAAGGATGAACATCGCCACGTTGCTCCTTATCTTGCTTCGCTGGCTGAGCAGACAGGCCAGCAGGGAGACCAGGATGAAGATGTTCAAGCCAAAGCCAGGGACGAGAAGCAGGACTTTAGAGGAGGCACATAGGTTCAGGTAGAGAGAGACAGTGCACAGGGAGGAAGACGTCTCGTTCATGGCAGACGGGTAATGAAGACAGCGCAGCGTGCAAAGGTAGACGGCCGAACTGATGTTCCTCTGCGTTACAACGCGCTATAACAGGCGGACCTGTGATACTCTTGGGGTTGCAAGGACAGGGATGCAGTTTGTGCAACATGTGGAATGCAGACCCATCCCTCCATCATGTAAACATGTTTTCTCATCTGTCTCACCTCCACGTCTAATCATCTTGACTTTTGCTGCCTCTGAAGTTTATTGTTTCTAAGACTTTCACCCAGTGGACCTAATTACAAAGGATTCAGCTCATAATCCCCTTCCTCTAGTTATACTGTAAGCCTCTAATGCAACTGAAATCTTTAGCTACTGCACAACAACCTGACAGATGAATGGGACATGACCATATATTTTCTTATCTTTCTCTTAAACTATGAAACGCCTTTAATTTGTTATGTTTTATATTTATGCTTTCTCCAATCTCAGAGGGTGTTTATATCTTCACCGGTGATTTGTCATCATTACCTCCAGTTCATATCACAATTTTTCTTGTTCACTCTTTACTCCATGCAAAAGGTGCTTTCGCTCAAATACCCAGATGAGACTGGGATATGTGTTCACGCCTCAGTCATAATATTCTGTCCATGAAATACAGAGGTTTGTTAATTCTACACTGTGCCTAATTTATTACCTTGCGATCTACATGTCATTACCCAGGAGCTTCCTCCCGCTCTACTAGCGTGGAAATAGTCCTAATGAGAGCGGAAAACGTATTTGTTTACTTCTCTGGACCTTTATTAATGTGACATAGAGGCTGGTTGATTAAGTAGCTAACTACTCTGACATTACCTGAAAGCAAAATATAAAAATGGCCTCCATTACATGACGACGCAAGGTATTTAAAATGTGAAATTCAGTGTTGGATTTAATGCACTTGCACTGCATGATGTTATTGTTCTGTGTATGCAGGTGTGTGTTTACTTACCGCTATGCATTCTCTTGCAGACTCTCGCGCACATGGAGAGAGTAATCCAAAACACAAACTACACAGTTTCCATATACTGACAACACTTAAGGTCATTTAGTATCTGCATGTCGGATTAGGAACTTGTGTGTTAGCAGCACGGCTCTATGAATGGAAATGCCTCCCCTGTGGTGCAGACTACTGAATGTACAGTCATTTCTACTGATATTTATGGCCACCACAGGATGAATCCCACTGACTTTGGTCACCACCATCATATCAAAATGTCAGGGTTAACAATACTTCAATGACTAAATACTTGAAGAAAAAAAAAACATGGAATCTGACTAAGAACTGGAAAACATCCTGTCAATAGACTCCTATAAAATGGAACCCACTTAACTAATAAGTAGGGCAACTCTTAGTGATGACCTAGCAACAGAGACCATTTCTTGTCCCAGATGAGTCAGTTAACGAACTTGAGTTAGCACTAGAGCTTTGTGGAGATCGTGGGATTTCTCAAAATAAATACCACACACACACAAACACAAAACTCCTCAATCTTTTCTGTGACTGCAAGATATCTACTGATATTTTCTTCAAACATCACATGTATCTTTAAGCGAGTAGGTCCATGTCATCGACTCGCTGCCACAGTTGATGGAGGATGGGACCCCAACACAACTCCAGAGTGTTGTAAAGTCCAAAAGTCAAAACATACTGATAAAAGATTCATGCAGTGAGATCCAAAATTCAATAACACGTTCTCATCTAAAATATTCTGCTCCAGTTCATGTTAGTTTTTCTTTTGCCTTTCAAAAAGAACATTTTCTCTGTCGTCACTAGTCACTACTGTTTGCGCTCCAGCTCCCTAAATTATATTCATTAAAAAAGGTTGATTCAATTATCTTAACAGGAGGTCACAGTCTATATAGTACCACTGCGATTTCCACAACACGGCTTCCATCCTGATTTTTTCCACGTGTCAGCCTACTTATTGTATAATGCTAATTAGCAAAAGCTCACATGCTGAAGCTTGCTAAAAATGCTTAAGAAGCTGTTGGCATTTTGAGCACTGCCATGCTAGTAATTAGCTCCAAGCACACCACAGTACAGCCAGGCAGTGCTGCTAACATAGCTGTAGCGGTTTTACACTTCTTATCACGTAAAGGCAGTGGTGGCCTAAAGGTTAAAGAAGTGTTTTAATTGGAAGGTTGTTTGTTCAATCCCACGGACCAATGGAGAAAGCGAATAATCGCCGCTGAGGTGTCCTTGAACAAGGCTGAGTTGTCTGTGGGTGTACTGGACAGCTTCTAGTTGTTCCTGATAAAGACAGCATTGCACGTAGTGAATAAATAAATGTAAAAAAAAAAAATACACAAGCACAAGCTTTACATAAAATGTTCTGCAAGTAAAATCGTTCCTACATGCTACAATTGTTGAAGGTATGCAGATAATTTGAGAGAACCGATTCTTTGCACACTAATCATTATACTATTTCAGACCCGCTCATCACAAAACTCTTTTTATTTTAAATTCTCAATGCTCTGGGTGTCATCAGGTCTTATTTGTTTGTTTTTTTTGGTCTGGCATTGCTGCCAGAGTGATTCCAGCAGGCGATCTGGTATAATTGGTCAGCACAAACAGGCCTGTCTAATGCATCAAAGGCCACTGTGCTGTTCACATGGCATCTAATCAGGCTGCAGGAGAGATGTGATCACTGAGCAGACAGCGCTGGTCGTCTGGAAGCTTCACATCACATGCAGTGATACGCGGCGGACACATACTGAAGACACACAAAAAAAATGAAGAAGAAAATAAACACAAGAATATGCCTGGCTTTGCTTTGCTTTGTTGTTGTTGTTGTTTTTCAACCTCACAATCAAGTTGGATATACAGTATACTTAAAATAGAGAATTGAGGGGGAGGAGGATGGCGGTGGTCCTGCAGTTTGTGTGTTATTCACACTAGTATGTAAAATGGTGAAGGCGCTCAATTTATGTCCCTGATGGATTGCGCTTCCTCTCCTTCCTGAAGTGGTTGCTCTGAAGACTGACAGACAGGCAGACAACAGTGAGCGGTGCTATTGCTGAAACTGATTGAAAATCAGAGATGCTTGCAGGAGCTGTTTGAACCAAACAGACTGCAGAGCAAGAGGTTGGGGTGATAGAAAAGAGAGATAGTGGAATAGAGACAAACAGAGAGAGGGAGGGTGATAGAGAGCGAGAGCGTGCGAGAGAGAGAGCGCTGTCAGTCAGTCGTGAGAACAGATCGGCCTCAAGGTGACAACTCCTTCCATGAGATGGTTTTCCACCGAGGGTAATGGAGCTTGGGTCTTGTCTCACAAAAAGCAATTTATAGCTAAGCCAACTGAGGTCTGAGAGATACAGACTCTTGCAGGGTGTCAAATATTTTCTGCAACAAATTGTGCTGTGTCAGGCCTGTAGATTTCTACCTGAGGCCCGTAACACCTCTCTGATGAAAACAGACTGCTTGCATCGGAAGTTTGTGTTGTTAAAAGCTCAAAAGCGGGAAAACAGATGAACAACTGAAGGCATTTCTCTTATTGTTAATATACCCACAGCTTCTACTGATCGCTCTTCTTCAGGACAATCACATTTAATACCACACGTTCGTTAATCACAACAGGAAAGGATGCAGTCTAACTCCAGTAATCTCAACTTTGAAGTTCCTGTTAATTCATTTTTACCCAAAATCAAAAGACTGAAATCCCAAATGGAAAAACAAGCTGTAAGAAACAAAAAAAACACTATGCATTTCTAATGTAAGAACTATAGGACAGTATGCATTTAGTGCCATCTGGGTTGCTGGAACACTGAATCTAATTTTGATGAGAAGATTATCATATTACACCTTAAAACTGACTGGCAATGAGCCAATAAATCCCGATGAGTGCTAGAACTGGGCTCTCTCCAAAATGTTGTTTGGACGAAAATTCCCCCTCCCCCCCACCCCCCCCCCCCAAAAAATGGCTGGCCTGACTGAATAGGATTTAATGTTGCTTCCAGGGAAATGAAGAGACTTTCACGGAAATCTCTCAAGCATACACACCACTTTCCAAATCACAGACTTCATTCTTTGATCTCCCTGCCAATTTCCTAAGCTTTTGTTTTGAAAACAGACAATGTCGTATGAAATCTCGCTCGAGCAGAAGATGGAAGTTGTTATGGAATTTTCTATCTTTTGGTTACACAAGGTCACGTGTGGGCCTTGAGGTCCTCAAGCAGTATTAGCTGTCTGGCTTTGATTGGGAACAGTAGGTGCCAGTCTATCTCAACACTGTGGGGGCCAGTGTTGAAGAGACCTACTGCTGCCTTCCTAGACATGATAGATAGCTTTCCATTGACGGTCCAATCTGCGTAAACAGATATCTGTGTCTCCAGACTAGAATATGCTAATAGTAACACCTCCATGGGTAAAGACATTATCTTTGGCTAATTCTGGGCATATAGTATTTGGGGTGTTATCTATCTAAAGTCTATCCACCAGCATGAGTTGGGCAGAATGTGAGACCGACTCAGGCACTTCTGATGTACTTTGAGAGTGTCTCTAATTCTCTTGGCCAAGCATCAATAAATATTACAGCATAAGACATCAGAGGCTCTTGAAGACTTTCTTCCCTCCTGACCTCACCATTGACCTTTGACTTCAGCAATTTCTCCACAACAGTAGTAAACTCTCTAGAAAGCTCCAATAAACAGGGGCGGCTGGCCCATAGTGGACAACAGTGCACTTCCTTAGGACGCTGCAGGATCAAATCCTGCCTCATGTTGACATGATGTGCTATCAGCTGCAGAAG
This sequence comes from Nibea coibor, assembly GCA_023373845.1. Classification (NCBI taxonomy): domain Eukaryota; kingdom Metazoa; phylum Chordata; class Actinopteri; family Sciaenidae; genus Nibea; species Nibea coibor. The sequence goes on along the minus strand of CM041739.1, from coordinate 10,077,738 downwards.
AGAGACATTGACATGGTCTCATGGTACAATATAGTAATTGTGATAATAACTATGCACATATTCATTACTAAATGTCTGCATGTTATGACTGCAATAATGTATAGGAACTGGTAAGTAATGAACCAATTTAGTCATATGCATTTGTAGAAATAGTGATTTTCTAATAGTATATAGTGACTAGACATTTTAAAAATTTTAACAGATCTGTGACACAATCCTGGGCGATGCCAAAGACAAGTTCTCCTTCACCAGCCACCTTGTGAGCGCCGTGCAGCTAGAGGGAGAGCTGTTTGACCGCCATCTGAAAACATTCCCTGAAGAGGCTCTGAATACTACCGTGAGGGCACACCCCATGCTACACAAGGTCATTACTGACCTTTTCCTCATCTACGGAAGTCCAGACTTCAGGGGCCGCTGCGGTGCGCTGGCTCTGTACCAAGTTCTACAGAGCTACAACCTCCAGGAAACCTTTTGAGACTGTGGCACTGTTGAACATCCTCATAACCACTCCAATGACAACAGCTGAAGCTGAGGGGTGGTTCTCCACCTTAAAGAGAATCAAGACGTTCCTGAGAAATACAATGGGACAGGAATGTCTGAATGCACTGGCCATGCTTTCCATGGAGAGGGAACTTGTCAGAAACATGGCTGATTTGAAAGAAGAAATAAAATTTGAGTGAGTGGACGGCATGACGTGATTCTGTGTGAATCTTTATGACTGAGAAATACACAGAACTGCATAGTGGGACGATAATGTACAGGATAGTATAAACATTATGATCCTAAAGCAGATTTACTGCAGCGCGGTTTCTCATTCAACCTTCAGTCTCTTTTCATCAGTGTCTCTATAGTCACCTAAGCGTGGCATGTCTTATAGATTCAGACTCCGGGGTGTCTGCCTGTGTGGCCTGGCATTGAAACTTTTGGAAAGACTCGAGGACAAAGGCAGGTAGAAGAAACCAAGAGCTCTCACATGTTTTAATAATCATCTCCCAAGCGTGGATTGAGAATTGTGCAGCGTGAAGATCAGGTCGAAGACAAACAGGGAGCATCAGACTAAACTCTCCTCTGATTAAACCATCAACTCTGATTAGAGATGGCTCCCAGCAATTGTTATGGTTACTGTATAGTGTGAGAGCAGAATGGTGTGTGGTTAATGGCACTTAATGAAGCCATAATGGGAAAACGATCATGGTGTCAAGCCCCCTTTCAAGCACAAGCATAGGTCAGTAATCTGTCCAGCTTTATGTTCGTATGTGCAAGGGGTCATCTCAGTCGCTCCTTTCATGATATAAGAGCTGCACAACTGCCCTGAGTTTCTGATATTTGAATTGTGTTTTAATTGTAATTGTGTGTGCTTTGTAAAATGACAGTTTTCTCATCTGTTAACTCTACGATAAAGTTGGCGCCACTACAGCTTTGTGGTAGGTAAGAGGGCAAAATGACATCCTCATGATTAAAAACACCCTTCGTTAAGTTGGTAGGAAATGGGAATTCACATGCATTGTTTTAACCATGAACCATGACCACATCCCAAAGAGTTTTGTAATGTTGTTCCAATGTCAAACCACTTCTGCCTTCTTTACCGAGCATAAACACATGTCAATCATCAATAGATTCCGGTTTTCTAGGGAAATCACTTTACTGTAATAATTTGGATCTGCTTCTTCTCTTTTTTTAATTTTAGCTTCTCAAAGTAAATTTTGCAGGAACAGCAAGTTCTATCGTGTGGGCAAAATTCCCAGTTCACTAACACACTCCTAATGTCATAACATACAATGCAACAACAACATGTACAAACTGGGTCTCCAAGTGGGTCTCTGAAACCGCTCCACTCCTCTAGGATGGCGGTGGTGGCGACTCTTGTCTAACAAGTTACTCCCACCAGTGCTCAGCTAAGATCTGGTCACTGTGTAGGCCATAGGAAATGATTCACACATTTCCCCATACAGTTCAGTGACCTCTCGTGCTCTGCGTGGATGCATGTGCACTTATGTTTCTACACTCATTTATTAAGGTTTTTCTCTTTCATTTGTCAACTGTCTCTGCACGCAAACACACAACATGTCACATAAACTGATACCCAGCTGGACGAGGTCACAGCTGCAATGCAGCTGTCACTCTAAGCTTTTCTTCCTCAAAATTTAGGTGATACGATGTTGAATATTTCAACTTTATTGTTAGAGTCCTCTCAGTAATTCTATTCAGGGGTAATAATAGACATATCGAATATCCTTTTTGACTGTGGCGCTGTTGAACATCCTCATAACCACTCTGATGACAACAGCTGAAGCTGAGAGGTGTTTCTCCACCTTCAAGAGATTCAAGACGTTCGTGAGAAATACAATGGGACAGGAACGTCTGAATGCACTGGCCGTGCTTTCTATGGAGAGAGAACTTGTCAGGAACACGCCTGATTTCAATGAGAGGATAACTGATCACTTTGCCTGCTTGAAAGAGAGGCGAGCAAAATTTCACTACAAGTGATGAGTGAGTGTGTTATTAAATGGTGAGTTGTGTTATGTTGTACTCTCCAAATGTTGAATTGTAAATAGTTGCACTGCTTGCCAGCCAAATATATATTGAATATGTTCTGGAAAAAAAATATTAATTACAGTTTTGATGATAGTGTAATTTGATTTGATTTGATTATCGCTATGGCATCCATCATGGCTATGAATTGTAGACTGTGCCAACAGTGACTTCATGGGCAAACCAGTAGATGACACTGTATCTGTTGATGTCCTCGGTGGAAGTGTTTTATTGTGGAACCAAAATGATTGTATTTGAGACATTTAACCTGATATAGCTCAAAAATCATGTCTGCTGTTGCCATCCAGTGACTGAACAGGAAAACCAAATTAAACAATGCAATGTAACACTGTAAAGTTACTGTAGCTATCTGACTTTTATTTATTATTATTTTACCCACTGAACAGGTCATTTTAAACATCACTGCAACAGCTGCACCCCCAGAGAAATTTGTCAGGAGCCGCCACTGCCAATAAACCAAAAAAAAAAGAAAGAAACATTAACTGCATTAAACTGATGCTGTTTTTGAGTGAGTGGACAGCATGACGTGATTCTGCATGAATCTTTATGAATGAGAAATACAAAGAACTGCATTGTGGGATGATTATGTGGGTATAGTATATACATTATGATCCTAAATATTTTTTTCCTCATGCACTAAAGCCAGATACTTTCCCAGTAGAAGAACGAATTATCACACAGAAGACTCTTAACGTCGTCTGACAGCAATTACCAGCAATTACCAGACTCACTAATGTATATTGGTGCTGTTGTGAACTGTACATTTCAGTGTTGCTTGAAATGTTTGGGACTATCTCGCAACTAAAGCAGATTTACTGCAGTGCGGTTTCTCATTCGACCTTCAGTCTCTTTTCATCAGTGTCTCTATAGTCACCTAAGCTTGGCATGTCTTATAGATTTAGGCTCCGGGGTGTCTGCCTGTGTGGGCTGACGTTGAAACTTTTGGAAAGACTCAAGGACAAAGGCAGGTAGAAGAAACCAAGAGCTCTCACATGTTTTAATAATCATCTCCCAAGCGTGGATTGAGAATTGTGCAACGTGAAGATCAGGTCAAAGACAAATGGGGAGCATCAGACTAAACTCTCCTCTGATTAAACCATCAACTCTGATTAGAGATGTGTTTTAGTTGTAATTATGTGTGCTTTGTAAAATGAGACTCGCTAAAGACAGTTTTCTCATCTGTTAACTCTACGATAAAGTTGGCGCCACTACAGCTTTGTGGTAGGTAAGAGGACAAAATGACATCCTCATGATTCGTTAAGTTGGTAGGAAATGGGAATTCACACGCATTGTTGATCAAACCATCGACCCTGACCACATCCCCAAGAGTTTTGTAATGTTGTTCCAATGTCAAACCACTTCTGCCTTCTTTACCGAGCATAAACACGTCAATCATCAATAGAAACTTCTAGGGAAGTCAATTTACACTATTAAAATATGTGCCTCTCTTTTTCTTCTCTTTTTTTAATTTTAGCTTCTCAAAGTAAATTTTGCAGGAACAGCAAGTTCTATCGTGTGGGCAAAATTCCCAGTTCACTAACACACTCCTAATGTCATAACATACAATGCAACAACAACATGTACAAACTGGGTCTCCAAGTGGGTCTCTGAAACCGCTCCACTCCTCTAGGATGGCGGTGGTAGCGACTCTCGTCTAACAAGTTACTCCCACCAGTGCTCAGCTAAGATCTGGTCACTGTGTAGGCCATAGGAAATGATTCACACATTTTTCCCCATACAGTTCAGTGCCCTCTTGTGCCTTGCACTAATGCATCTGGACTTATGTTTCTACACTCATTTATTAAGGATTTTCTCTTTCATTTGTCAACTGTCTCTGCACGCAAACACACAACATGTCACATAAACTGATACCCGGCTGGACAAGGTCACAGCTGCAATGCAGCTGTCACTCGAAGCTTTTCTTCCTCAAAATTTAGGTGATACGATGTTGAATATTTCAACTTTATTGCTAGAGTCCTCTCAGTAATTCTATTCAGGGGTAATAATTGACATATTGAATCTATCTTTACTACCATCTGACAGATTTGTTTTTCGGTAAATACAACATGTCAATGATAAATTGTAACTATAACAAAGCAATTTTTCAAGTGGATCCAGCAGCCATGATTTGTGTCTCTTGTAAACAGCTTTGATAAATGCACTCCGCTGTGTTTGTCATCCTTTTGCTCAATCATTTTCATGCTTAAATGAAGCAATTTGTTTCTCAGAGCACAATCTGTTGGAGTTGATTATCCAAGCTGGTGATGTCCACCTCGATAAAAATAGAAAACCCGTCTAGCCGCCCACTTCCAATGCCAACAGAACTACCGCAGGCTTTGTTTCTGTTGAGAATCTGGACTGCCTGGAAGGAGTGACTTCTGTGGAAGAACGTGAAAAAACAGAACTTTAATTACTGTAATGAATCTTTCTGGAGAGGTATTGAAAGTGTGGCATTCGTGTGGTCTCAGCGAGAACTCATTCTGGCTTCCAGCACCACGGTCATTCATCATCAGCAGAACAATACAGTGTGTGGTGGAGAGTATGATAAGAAACATGGAAAGAGAGAAGGCGTCAGAGAGGGAAAGGCACTGTATAGTTTCTGTATAAGCTAAGGAATCTCAGATGTCCATAAAATCTGGTGTCTCCTTGAGAAAAATATAAATTACCATAATAACTACTGTAACAAATACATAATAATTCTAGAAAATGTCTTTGGAAGTCCCAGAAGCTAAACTGCCAGAGAAAATTGGCTCTTTAATAAACTTTTTGGCCACTCAAATACAATTCAATCTGCATGTATTCGAAAATAACTGATGGATTCAATTAGGTTGTAATTCAATCTTGTAACTACACTGGTTTAAATTCTGCCCAAGCTACTTATATCTTGAAACTTTTGTAATATATATGCAAATGTATTTTCTGACACATTTCTACAAGCAAATTAAGAGTGCTAGTTTCTCATAATGGCCAATCAATTCCTCATTTAGAATATTCATTTCACCAACATGCGAAAGCTTTCCCCTCGCACGCAGCAGAAACTCTTCCGCCCAGTGATGCCGTTGCACCTTTAATTTCTCAGCGAGAAATCAAATGTGCACCACTTTTACTTTCTAAATGGCTGCTCCCGTTTATTAAGCTTTTGCTGACAAATATTTTTGTGCTATTGAGCAAATGCACTTTACTGAACAATGCTCAATACTCGGAAATGTAATCACCAAACTGATTTGCACTCTCCAGCAATGTGTGGATGAGAAGCGAAGAATTTTTTACCAGCCATTGAACCGACGCATCGCTACTGTACCTTGCGAAGTGTCAACAAAAGTAGTTATGTAAAAAAAGGAAATAACCTGTCATGTATAATTTATGAGTCATGTCTTTGCAGAGTTGTATTGCTTCTCATTTTCTTTGAGTGCCTGCCTCAGTGTGTGAAAGGATTTCTGTATTTGTTGTTTTTAAAGACACTTTAATATTATTGCCTTACAGCACAGAAGTACTGTATTTGTTAATGTGCAGCCAGCCTTCCTCAGGTCGAGAAGGCCCTGATCTGTATTCCCATCTTAACATTTGGCCCGAGCTTCAGATTTCCGAAACACAGATGAGTGTCGATCGATCAACTTGAAGCCTTGTATAAATTGCTCCATACTCCCTAACTTTCCCATTAGCACTTTCAGTTGGCTAATGGTTTTACACTGTGTTTGACCTGATATAATTTGGATGGAGCACAGATGTGCACATGTCTGTTTTGTGTCTGGCCTGTGCGCCTGAATTTTGCAACAACACATGCAGCTGTTCTTTTGTGAGTCACTTCTGTAGGCACAACAAAACATAATTACTCTGATGAACACTGAATGGCTGAGTGGTTTCCTGAGATCACAAATCTGGAGACTCATGAACCCACACCAAGCTATTCATTTCACGTCTATGCAGACATAAAGGCAGAATGGGTGAGAGACCTGAAGCGCTGACCCCAAACATTATTGCTTATATGGCACTATACCCTATTATAAAGCCTGTTGTGTCTTGCATTCTGAAATGGTCATATTACTGCAATACCAGAGCTGGCTTTAGAAAATAAAGCTACAATAGATAGGCCTAACATTATTTGTGTTTGAGGCATTATAGTGCTCTTCATTACACTTCAGATCGATCAAACTGACTATATTATGCAACCTGCTACACTCGTATGCAGATGTAAAATACTGAATTGAACCAGAATTGAACCAATGGACTGCTTTATTAATGTCATACTGATGTATCAATTGAGCTTTAATCAACTGAACCACTCATGCTGATAAACACAAGTTGGACTTTTGCCCTGAATCCGACCACTAGGTGGCACTGGTCCCCTAATCTGGAGCCTGTGCAGCTTCTAGAGAGGCAGAAAAGCAGAACCACCTACCTGCAATTTACATTTACATGTCTAATAGCACAGGGGTGTCTTCTCTCAGAGTGAAACTGCTTGAAAGCAGAGAAGTGAATTTTCCCACCCACACAACTGGAATACCAGTGTGCCCAATATACAGCAGAAAGCCTCTCTTCAGCAAAATGATGGAACCGGCTTGGCCACGCCAAAGATGCCTCTATCTAAATGCAGAATACATCATATCACAGCACATGGGATCCAATAACTTTGGTGGTCTCCAGTAAGAGTGCAAGAAACCCCAGCGCCAAACCTCATGACACCCTTTTTTTTGAAAAGGAAAAGTGAGAAAGGTCGCACGCTGGTGGTGAAAGATATCTGTGTTTCACTGATGTCAGCTGGCAATTCATTCTCATGATAATGCCCATGTCCTTGATTCAGACAGCGGCTATACTTGAATGATAATGCGCTGATGGGTTTGAGCCCCAGTCTGCCATGAAACGAGCATGACAGAGTGATGGGAATGGAAACGTACATGAAGCCGCCCTGTGCCTCCCCATTACACACCTACCAATCTGTCCTCTTTAGGCGTAAATGAAAATAACAGGGCCTATTCTGAAATGGATGCCCCCTTTGTCAACTCTGTTATTCGCGAGACACACGACCCGCAATTTCACAATTTCTGACTCGTATTCATCTTTCATTTCTCTGTGATGGAGCGCTTCCCTTTCACCGGATCGCAAGGAAAAGTCATTGTGACTGACACGGCTCTGCCTTTCTGGTGTACGCCAGTGAGCTACACTGCTGTATCCTCACTGTAGGTCACACACACAGACAAAGTGAAGGTCCACTCCCGTACACCGAGCCAGAGAATAGTAATTATGGCAGAGTATACAGATTGTCCTTCAATCTACATGGTCAAGAACAAAGCTATCCTTTTACACTTGTTGTCCTGACAACCGATTAAACCTGAAAGTATTAGCCACTACAGGATGTCTACGATTCAGCTCTATTGCTGAAGTAGCACTCCTACACATCAGTTTTCTAGTCATGCATAGTCCAGTTGTACACCGTCTTCTGTGACAGTGGAGGAGTTTTTTTTGAGTCTGAAAAGACACTGATGATGGCATAATGATATCATGGTGATGTCAACAGTAATTCTCGGCATTAACAAGAAGGGAGGGGCAGATTCTCAAGTTTCATGATGGGAAGTGTAAGGTTTTTGCTCTGCGCCCGACCTAAATGTTGCTTCACCGTTCTCCCTACATCTGTAAGGTTCAATACTTGGATGTTGGACTATTAGTTTAACTCTCCTAGACATGAGACGGTGAAAACATTTCATCATCACATCAAACGTTGGATTTCTGACACCAGCTGTTTGCCGTAACGTGTTTTATGTGACAAAACATGTCAAGTCATCGATTTTTCAAAGCGGTGACAATATTAAACTCGAGCCATGCTCCTCTCTCTCGATTTGTTTGAATCTTAACAGTACCTTCAATAGGCTATGGGTGTGTGCGCTGCAGATATGTGATTGATTTGTGACTACAGGGACACAGATTGATGGGCAGATAGGTGCCGGGCCACTAGCTCGCTCTCAGTAGGAATATTCAGGGAGGATGAGGCTTATAACAGCTATGTGGCTGTTAACGGTGTCATTCAGGAGAGCAGTCAAACCCAACCCAAAAGAACCACAATAGGACAGACTACTGCGTCACCCCTTAACATATGTGATGATATAACGAAGCACTTGACCTGAGACACGGTGCAAAAACATCTGTACGAAATCTACAATACACCAAAATGATCCATATAATACGTTTCTTAATGAAACCCAAGTGTGATGTAATATAGTATGATTGTAATTACAATGTCTTTTACCCACACAGCAGAGTATGAAAAATGGAAGCACGGAGTGCGGCGACTGATTTACATGCAGTAACAATATAGGCAATCACACAGACTTAATTGGACTTCAAGAAGAGCAAATCAAGGTTAGGATTGTCATTAATGACAGATTCTCCCCTAACAAATGAGGCTAACCTTAACCTATGCAATGATCAACTGATGGTTGCAATCCAATAGACTATTTTATTGTGTTAATGATATACTTAATTAACAAGTCACTGGTTTTCATCATCACGAGGACTGACCTCGCCAAGGAGACATTTTCCCGTCCTGCTCCTTGGGCTTAACATAATGTATTATGAGTATTCAGATAATATCCACTTATGTAGATCATTCATGCAAATACATATTAATATAACTTTGTATGCCCTCTCTTGGCTCAGCATTGCAACAAGAAGAAAAAGTTGCCTTTGAAAAATCAGCAGTAATTCCCTTAAACAATGGTGTGTGTACCACGCATGTGAAACAGGGCCAGCGTTTGCGCAATTAAATTTGTATTCAGGTGAAAGGTAGTTCAAGGACTTGAGCTGCCACAGATCAACCAAGGGCTCCAGCAAGACAGAAATCTCACAGTAACTCAGTAACACGTGTTCATGCATTTCCAAAGTAAAGAAAGTAATATACAGCACGACTGCAAAGAATGAGTAATGACTCGACCCTTCAGCTCCTGCAGGCCCTCTTCATCTGCAGTTTAATGGACCACCTGACAATTTCAACCTACTGTGGTTTGGAATACACTGCCCATGTCTGATAAGGATGTGATTTATTGTTTACTTTTATGTCAGTTTTAATACACACAGCCCAACGCTGCAATGCAAGGCAACATTATGAAAATGCCCAGACGCTGGATTTAATAAAAATTCACAAACGCGTTACCAATCATTTTCTGATGAATTCAATATATTCTTGAGCCAACTATAACAAGCCGGGGAAGGAGTCAGTCAACAGTTGAATACCACTTCATAGATTATCAGTCTTATGTCCACTGATAACTTAAAGGTCAGGTGGCAATGGAGGCGACATTCAATCAATTATTGTTTAATGAAAGAATTTTCTCACAAAGCACAACAGGCATTTACAGAACAGAAATGTTACGCTCAGTAAATTAACTTTGTAAGAAGATGACAGTGGGTGACATTTGTTGTGTTATTGAGGGAACATCCAGCTATGACAACTCGGCTGATACATTTTCCTGCACATTATCTAGTTTCTGCTAAAGGTCTCTTCTGTTTTACTTATGAAGAGTTAATGCTTTACATAGAGTGACAATGATGTGCTTTAGACCGAAAGTTGATGTTGCGTGGGATTTGGGGCAGTGAAATGCAAACAGATCGCTCCAATCTTAGCTTGGGTCCAGGAGGACATAGGCGGGGGAGTTTAACTCTGCTCGGTTTGGAAAAAAAGGCTGCAGGGCAGCAGTGATTAATCCTCCTTCCTCTCTCCCTCACTGCCTTTGTCACTCAGCTTGTTTGCAGTAATTCCCCTTATGGATTCATTCTTTTTCATGGTTTGATAATATTTTTTTTAAAAACTGACCACGTTCCTACAATTTTCTGGCCACAGGGAGATTTGCATAGAGGGGAAGGGGATTCCCAAAGTGTAAAGACTTAGAGATATTATCAGAGTTCCAGGTATCATTTTCTGTTTTATCACAAAAGCATTTCAGGTGCTACATTTGCTATTTTTGTAGCGACACTGAAAATGAAAGACAAGCATTAGCATACCCGGCTCTGTCAAGCTGCTGTTGTGCGTAAATAGGTGGAATGGAAATAACTTGCCCACTTAATAACATGGTTGCGTCAGTAGACTTTGGAAAAGTTTATGACCCACACATGTGAAGCTTTGCCTTTGGCTACTTGTGGCATATAAAAACACATAACAGATGTTGAACATATAGACATCGTAGTCATAACACGTAACAGATGTAAATCACACGGGCATCAGATATATCAGTCGGCACTGTATGAAAATACAACTAGATTAGAAATAAAATTCTAAAATTCAAAGCATGAACCGAAGCGCTTGGATGTATACGGCACTGTACTGCACATCACATTCTAAGTTTTGGGAAATACTGCACTGTATTTGGACGTAGACCTTGATTTTCTTAGAGGCTCTTGATACACTATATTACCTGCCTGAGGGGAACTATACCAGCTGTGAGAGAAGGGGATATGTCATCACTTTTTTCCTGATTTACACTGGATGTGGACTGCATATCAATTTGTGAACCGGGAGAGACAGAACTGATCAAAGGGGATGTTTTATTAGACATCCATATTTCAAGAGATACTGAATGTACCATATCATCAGTTTGACTGATGATATTAGATCCACAAATCTGTGTGAGAGGTACTGGAAACTTACTGTTCAATAAAGAAATACAGAAAATTACACTGGCATGGTTACAATTACAGTCTTGATAATTCTTGTAATATATTACATTGTATTATCTGTATTACACTGTATGGTGAAAAGCCTCTTGAAATTCTGAAGAGGAAATAAAAGCTCTGTCGCCTGTGGGGATTGAGCGTCGTCTCTCACCACGCTGTGCTTCTTTTTTTTTTTCCTATAAACACAGCATCATGGCTGACTGCCCATCGCCTTTTCACCGGGCATGCCAATGGATAGGTGCGTCCATGTGTGGATGGTTGCAAGTGGGGCGTAGGTTGGTGGGAGTGTTGGGGGATGGAGGATGTCCCTTGAACCTATTAATAACTCTCTGACAAAGCACCTTGGGGAGATATCACATGCTCTGCTGACCTCCTGCGCAGAGAATCCTCTCAGTGGCTCTCCAGAGATGGGCATTCCTTACGGACACGCGGGAAACACAACCCAGATGAAGGGCATCATATGGTCTTTGAGGAGAGCAAGTTGAGTACGCCTGAGTGCAGTTCATGACAAGTGTGAACAGATGACTTTGGAGAAATGTACTCTGAGCACATACCTATGAAGAGGCTTCAAATTTGAAAAATACACATCTACTGGAAAAGAGCTTCTTACAAAGAGGCATGAAGAGTCTACACCCTATCCAGTAGTTATGAGGCAATACACTACTAAATACTACTACCAGCATGCTAACATTCTCACAATTATAATGCTAACAAGCTGATGTTTAGCAAATTATGTGCACCATCTTCATTTAGCATGTTAGCATGCTAAGTGGCACCCAACAGGAAGCCCACTGGGGCCGGTATTTAGCCATGAAACTTTGACCTGAAGATGGTGTTCAAAGAAAGATAAAGAACATAAATGGTGAACCATAAATATCTTAACAAACTGAAGATAAATAAAAACAATGTCTGTACTCATTTTTCGTCAGTCCATCCATGTTAAGATGTATTCCTTCATAAATTAAAATTTTAATCTGTTTGTGACATGAGAAAGTTCACGGGATCGGCAAAGTCTTTAGGATTCGTTCTCTGAGCACCATGGGTAGCTGTACCAAATGTGTTGAACCAGCTCGCCAGCCGACAAACTGACTTTGACAACCTAGAACATACATACTGTATGAAGCAGCTTCAACCATGTGCTGTGTGATATTGAACATCACAATGCAATTTGTGTAACTAAAACATCAGGGAACGGTTGTATGATCCAAGATTAAAGCTCGGCCCACTTGAGGTAGTAACCTTGCCTCCTTAAAAGATCGCAGTGGTTACGGATCAATCAGAACTGCAGGAGCAAAGACGGGCGCTGAAGGATCTTCAAAAAGCTGCACTGAATTGGCAATTGGGCTGTCAAACTGCTCTTAAATGATCTTAGGACAGATAACCTAGATGTGAGCGAGTCAAGGACACCTTCAGTAGTATTCAGATCCCCCTTCATCAATGTAGGACGTGCTGATGAGTTTGACCCAGGGCTGGTAGATGCCAATGAATTCCTTCATTTCTCAAGGATAGCAGTCTCAAGTCTCAAGAGTCAGAGAAGAGAGTTGCTGTATGGCTCTTCTATTATTAATGCATCTAAGAGGAAAATTCTGTCTTCAAGCTTGTATAGTGAGGTGAAGTTTGCCAAATTATAGACACTTGAAATTCAATGCATAGCATATGGCTCCATCAATATCTGAACTACTGAGCACCCTCTATTTTTCGCTAAGAGTCGTGAGAGCAAATAAAAGATATAAGCTATTAACTTTGTTTAAAATATTTAAAGGGATATTCTGATAATTGAACACATCTCTATGGCATGTCACATGGGATGTTTTTTGTGGAGAGAGGAAACGAGTATTAAATGGTCGTGGAAATGTAAAATCGACAGAGGACACAACCTTTAACTGCTCTTTAATGAACTGGTTATAACCTGAACTCTGTCATGACCCGCACTTATTACTATCATAAATTTGATAGTATTACAACCATATTTTCCCATTATGACCCATTAGAGAGGTTTACAACAGCAGAGTGACTACAGACCAGAATAATAGCTCAACTTGATGCTAATAAACAGCTAACTATATTTATCTTATCGCCTGTAAAAATGTATCTGATAACATACCGATGCACCCAAGCATGCTACAAAAGACTTATCAATAAAAAAAACACCTTATAGCTTTACAAGACCAGCAGTATTGGTATTGGTGATGTTGACAGTGTTAAGGACAGTACATTTTATAGTCTAGTCTCTCAAGTGTTTGGGACTGATTGGACATTAATTTGATGCAATACGGACAGCTTCTAATAAATCATCCACTTTATTATCATTGTAAAGTAGCTCTGGAAGTGGCCTTGTAAACTCTAAGCCGTGATTCGGAGCCCTGACCATCTGGCCTGTGTGTCTTGCCTGTCAGCTCAGCAGAAACCTGGGGATAACTAGGAGCAATCAGAGGGCACAGAGCCACGGACTGCCACTGTGGCTTACTCCATGCATGTGACTGTTAGTTAGACAGGTGTACACGCTAGCAGGCAGCAGCTGGTGATCATGGAAATTGTTCGCCGTGACGGTAGAGGTATGCTAATTGCCCATATTCTTCCTTTTCTCGCGGTGCCACCACCAGTCATAATACGTTACTGTGCAGGATGTCTGAGGCTTTCAAGCTCTCAACAAGAGTTTGTGTGAACGCAGATGCAGAGGAATAAAGAGAAGCATAACAGAACATGTCAATGGAGAAGTTGTGAATTCAGAATCAAACAGTGCAGCAATTACAAACTTGAGATTGCTCGCGTCGCTGCATTGCATAGACGCAGCACTCCAATCAGCCTGATTGGCTCTCCCAATTATTTCGTGTAGTCAAGTGCTTGCTTTTGCATTAACTAAACGTCTTTAAAGTGAGAAAATTTTGCTTTGCTTTTATGAAGTTATGTCTAAATTTCTGATGACAAATGCTGACATCTGCTGTCTGCTGTTATGACTGGATCAGGTTATATCTTAGCAACAAAAACACTCTGAACATATGTCCCGATCAGATGGCTTGCTGCACTATAAAAACAAACCTTTATCATGATGGTAAAGCTAATTTAAGGCTAAATAAATGCAGAGGCTTAAAAAAAAAAGTTAGTTCGTTTTAGTTTAGTTTTACCGGTGCACCACAAACAAACTCCTGAGGCCGGCCAAATATTACAATAATAAAGATCAAGCAGGGAATTTACTTATTTCCCTTATCGTCATTTTGTCTGTTATTAAAATCAACAACTCAAGGAGATACAAACCGAATGAGGAAGGCAGCATCTTGCAGCCGGCTGCAGCCAACAGACTGCTTTCTGCTTGCATGACCCCAAATTTAAACATGAATAATTCAAAACTGCTCAAGTCGAAGTAACAATACAGATGTTACATTTCAAACAGACATTTCATTTCATTTCAGCAGGCTGTTTTTCATGTCTTAAAAAAATCTTCATGATCAAAATTGATTCCTTGTAATGGAAACATGGCACTGGTTGTTGGCTTCAGTAATGAAAATTGATCTAATTTTGTTCATCTCCTGAAGTTGCTGAAGCATCAGCTCCTTCCTACACATGCTATGGTTGAGTATAAATACAATCTGTACTCAATCAGTCACCCCACAGGGCCCCAACCAACACTGTTCAGGTTGTGCTGAGCATCTCTGGGCTTAGAGCCAGAGCTCTCTAGACATAACACTGACAGACAGCTCCAAACAATGCCACCCTGCATGGCAGCTGCCATACACTCGCCAAAATTTTAGTATAGTGAAGTCAAGTCCCATTAGATTTCATTCTTGGTGCCCAGAGGATATGACTGGAGATAATCATGCACAAAATGTTTGGTCTACAGTATATTGCAGCAGTTTTTCATTCTTTTGGACCAAGCCCAAGTGAAGTCTAACGTCATGCAAGAAAACGTTTTATAAAAGTTGTACTATGAGAAAAGTCACCAAATAGCTTTTTCTTTTTTTTTTTTTTGAGGTCAACAGTGGTTTGTCATGTTAGAAATGATGGATGGATGAATAAACAAATGAATTGTGTCACTTTCTGAGAATCTTGCCGTTTAATGGCGCAAAGGCCACTGTGATGTGTTTCATATTAACTTTGTGACTCAATTCCAGGTCAATTTAGGACAAAAAAAAAAAAAGGTATTAAAATAAAAGTTTCTCAATTGTATTTCCACTGAATTTATTGTATCATTATCATTTTAACAATATTTAAATAACCCACTCCATGATTGTATCTATAATGCTGAGTTTACCCCTGTTTGGTACAAGATACAAGTGGTAACAAATTGGTAATATATCATGTTTTATCAAGTAAAAATCCATAAGTTAAGACAAAAACAACAAAACAGAACATGAAGAAGAAATCTGTGCACCAGATTAAGCTGCGTGACTGCAGCAAGTAACATACATCTGTTGTGTATATAAGACGTGAAAACTATTAAGCTACTCATTTTATATAATCAATTTCATAGCGATAGGCTAATTTCTCTCATCTGAATGTAGACCTAATGTCAGCTGGTGCACATGCGACTGTTTATTTTTAGGCAATGGAAACAATGGCATGTCCATCCTCATTACATTATCAATTTTTCATGCACTGTTCATAAGAGCAAAACTGCTTGAGCAGCACTTTTTGATATTTACTGCTCTGGGCTCCCAAATCCGATCGACTTTGTGGGTTCAGGTCTAAAGCGAAGACTCTGGCCAGTCACATCTTATGTGACTCAAGTGTCAAATCAAATCTCACAAGTCTCCAGCTCTGGTCTAAATTATGTAGTAGTTCAGATGCAAATCTAAAAATAAACAACAGTGATGATTCGATGAGCTGACTAAAAGATGGACTGGCTCAATGATTGCAGGTCTCCGTTCATGCCCTGGTTGCAGCTGTCTATCCTCTTATAATGGAGATTATGCAAGGATTTCTTACCATCGTAGACCTATAAGTCTTTCCTGCGCTCTGAATTATCATGGTAATAAAGCAATTAAAATGTAAAATAGTAGAATTTAATCATAGATGTGTGAGCCAATGTAGACTGCAATGTCAGAAGTAATGTCTCTAGATTAAGCATGCGACAGCCCCCGGGTCACAAGTCAAAATCAGACTCAGTTTTCCTTCAGCCCCCCCCCCCACACACTCCCACATCTCTCTTTTCTTTTTCAGTATTGTGTTGAAACACAGTGTATTGATGAAGATCTTCAAGCCCAGGGGCTTCAGTTGTGCCCACAGATTATTCTCCCTTACTCCTGGTCAATATGTATTTAATTCAGCATGAAATTATATTTTGGTAAAGATGAAAAAAAAGAGACTGCTTGTCATCATTTTTGAATGTTTGTGCCATCAAACTGTGAGGCCTCGTAGATAAACACTTGCTCACAGCAGGGTTGCGTTTACTTTATTTCATAGCTGTCACAAAGCATTATACAGCCTTCCATCATCAAAGTGGATATGCTAAAGCTAATGGATCAACTCTATCTAACATTTGGGGCACTATCAACCAATACTGCCATCTATTCAACCGACTTAGTAATTTAGCTAAATTTCATAGTAAATATTTGATCCTTTATAATTACAAATACTGGAGGTAATAGTCACAGTCACAAATTTATGAAAACATTGAAACGCCAGAAACAAGAGAAGTCTTGTAATTTTTATGCAAATGAAAATGACAAGTAGTCCTAAATATTGATGAAATAAAATGGCGCAATTGATGAGATCAGTTCATTACATTTTACATTTTCACATCTGTGTTTCTCTGGATCCTGGCTCAGGTCTTGAGCCCATGCAGTCAAGACCAGCGCTGAAAAACTCATTTATACCCAGCTACCCAGTGTTACGCAACATTTATAGCTTTTTTTTTTTTTTTTACTAGCACACCTGATATAAGCCTTCGTAAAACAATACTAAGTTTGTCTGTCCTGGGACTCCAGTTTTTAATCTCGGTTTTGCAGTCTGTATAAGTCATTTGATAAGCTTCAGCAAACAGCCTAGAAAAGCCCCACGTGCCATTTTTCTGAATTATCATTCTGTCCACCACAACAAACCAGCTGGAGACAGAAAAACAACGAGGGCTTTTCAGAACTTATTGTAACCCTTTGTGCAGACTTTGCTTGTTGGTTATTAAAAGGCAACCATTCCAAAGTCTTCAAGCAATCTCGCTGGTGACACAGCACAATAGTGAAGTGGCAAATGATAAATGGCTGGACTTTGCTGGTTCCTACGCAGTAATATACCATCTTTCCAGCACATCAAGTGAAGCTTGTGCCGACCCGGAGATGCTGCAGGTTTTTTTTATTTTTTATTTTTTTCGGGGGTTGAAATGAATGTTAATAAACACCTTACCTGAGTGCATGCACCAATCCTGTTTAACATGTAGTGATTAGGAAAGCTTAGCTGGTTAAGCCTAATCCTCAGTGTTGTAATCCGTACTGTATTTCAACATATCAAACATTTAATTTTCAGCATAGTGCAAAATGTTGTGCAGCAATGGAATATGCACCGGATATTACACTTAACAAAGAAGGATTTAGATTATTACTTGCCGTTGTTGGCACAGTAGATTCTGCATGTTAAGTTCTCTTTACGACTCCATGAATTTATATGTATGGACTGAAGTCATTTAACTTTTTCACCATCCTCTCCGTAAAGGGCTGATGTAAAACCAAATGCAGCCACATCAATAAGTAATTACAGCGCTTCTTCGCCTACACTGCAGGGTCCCTAAAGGAAAATGAACAAGAAGAAACACTTCAGTGAATAATATCCTAAGAGGTACATTAAAACATAGAAAATACACTTCACCATTACATACAATGTTCTGGAATCATTCCTTGTCCCTTTAATCAAGTGTAAGAAACCTGCGTACACAGTTGGGTTTGCCGAGAGAAGCGAGGAAAGTTCAGGAGGCTCAACATGAAACAACTGAAATCTCCCACCCACAGTTTCTATACCTGCTCGTGACACCAATCAAACCAATACTTATAGCACCTACAGAACACCACAATTACTCATAGCCAGGGTTGTACTCACGCCACAGAACTGTGATTAAAACTTTCAAACACAATGTCAGTCTCATCTCCAAAACAGCCAATAAAATAGCCGGTCCCGCTGCTTTTCAAGTTTCCATTCAGTAGTTCCGAAACTCCATTGTAGTAAACTAGCAATCACGGTTTAATGGGTCCTCTTGGCTTGAACTCAAAACTTCAGAAACAGTGTTTTACTGCCAATCATACATTAATGGAACAGATGGCTCGTTCTGAAATAAAACAGCCATTCAATAGTTCAAAAACAGAATTAACTGAGGCTGAGGGAATATTTTACATGAAGTGACCTGCTCAGCAGCATAGAAAGTCACACAGAGAAAAGTAAGAAACCACTGCTTCAGAAGGGGTGTACAATATTTCATTACCAGCCATGACAGTGTGACTGGTATTGTTTACACCTGTGAGTCTTTGTGTGTGTGCCATCATGGCAAAATGCGGTCCTGGAGACAGCTACTGTAGTGGGAACTACCAGGGAGGCGGTTTTGAGCCCTTTGCCAGGTGTTTACCAGCCGCGACCGCGACAGCCGGTATTGTTTTCACCTTGTGAGTCTGCGTGTCATCATGGCAAAATATGCTCCTGGAGCCTTAGTGTAGCAGGAAATACAGGTGAGGTGGTTTTTAGTACTTTGACAGATTTCGTCGATGCGATAGTGTCACAACCGCGCAAGAACCAGTCCCGAAACATATGTGTAGTTGAGATTAAAATGAGGGCTGAGCTCATACTCACGGGTGTGTTGCGACCCGTGAGCGCTCACTACTCGTGCAATAATCTGTAGTAGTCGTGGGTCGGGATGTTGACGTGTTGACAGGCATTACAGCTGGTGTTGCCCATTGCAAGATGGTCTCCAGCTCGACCATGCTGCTTTGAAAGAAACTTGGGAAGAACTTTAGAGAAGGACATCTGTGGCCAGATGTATAAACAGTGTGTATACACAATATCACGCATATGTCTTTCCCACACATAAGAATGAGCGGTGACAATGTGTGCACCTCATGCATACTTCAGACCTCTCACACTTGATTTTCAACAGTTGTGGATGAAATTGTGCAAGCAGATGAGAGATGTAACCCGAAAGTTGAGAAACATGATTTCTTGGTCATTTGCCAATTTTACTGGTTGCTATCAATTCGACAAGGACAAATGTAAAATATACACACAATAAATGTCTTTTTATTTATACTGGAGCCATTACTTCTGTGATTAATCTATTCATTTGGTCCTTAACTGAAACACACTTTGTAAAGTCTCTTACACTATGAGCTGCGCTCTACAAATGAATCATTAATCATCTTTCTGATGGCTAATGGTGATGATTAAGATATAACTGGTGATGGTGGCGCACAGGTACATGTGATCAATTAGTGGTATGGGCTTCAGCCATGCGTAACAGTCATGCATAATGACAGCTGCTCTGGTGCTGCTGGAGAACCTCACTGATGAAATACAGTCTGTTCAATTGCACTTTTTCTTCTTTACCATTCTTCTCATTGACAGGTCTAATGAGTAGTGGAGCGGGGCCCAAGTTTGGAAAAGATTAAGAGTGAATCTACAATCAATTTATGGATAATTGTGGGAGTGGCGCCTTGCACATTTTGTGTCCATTTCCACTCAGATTGTGATTTATAAACCTGAACTGAACGTGTACGCACAGCTTTAAAAATTCTCAATACAGAATTTTATGCATCTAGTCTCCGGCCCTTTCAGAATGTCGTTATTTGAACTGCAATATCAATGAATTTCATACATTTTTCCAAATATCACATCAATTTTTAACTCAACATCTTTTTTTCCACTTTCCTCTTCATCCATTGTCTCCGCTTAGCTTAGGAGGCCATTTTTGGCACATCTTACTGTTTCCACCACTGTATTGTAGTCGCTGCCAACTTCCTTTTTTGTGTGGCTGTTTCTTTGTTTCATTCTGGTTTGCTTTTGCCAAGACGGAGACCCCCATGACCTTGCGGCACATGCCCTATGATATACTCTGTCTTTGTGCCAATTGTGCTTGCTGAGCCGCTTCTTATGGGTTCATTTCCAACGCTGCTAAGAGAATAGTTGCTGTTCTTTGGGGCCTCTGCAGTGCTTGTAATGCAGGGACCATTCCTTTCTGCAGCTGCACATACGCATGTTCATAAAAGCTAAATGGTCGTACCTTCAAAAGGAAAATTAAAGTCGGCCTAATAAATCAAACCACAATGGGTTAGCACTTATTAATTTATTTTGAAAATGCCAAGTAGTCAAAAGGTGCCTGCCAACATACACGTCAGAAAATATTACCAATCTTTTTTGTCAAAGCAGATTAGTTCAGCTCACGTCCCGCGGTATCAAGGGAGGCCATCTTTCATTGTCTGTGATTCTGCAATCCGAGCTTTGAAGATAGACATCACTAATAGACCAACACACAATCATTTTACAGCGCATTCTTGAACTCTTATCAGAGCAGCAGTGTGCTATAATAAATATGAAATTCATTTCAAAGAAATGACATCCATCAGTATTACCTGTTAAGGAATTAAAACTTTGGTATTCCCAAAGTGTTGGTTTAATTTTTTTTTCTGGATTAATAGTGATGAATATTAAATTTGAACTGACTTCTGAGTCCAGATACCAAAGAGCTGCTCATAGTAAGAGGAAGTATTGTAGCTTACACACACACAGTGATAGATGTGACATAACTAAAGTAAACTCTCAGAAACGGTGCTACTCTACACTGATGGCAGTATTTAGTATAGGTTAATGACATTATCGTTATTTCTGGTTGTAAAAAGTTGGGGTGAGCAGCATAGCGATTAGGTGACAGTAAGAAGAATGCTCTTCTGTTGCTTCATATTCGGAGAGCGGGCAACATGGGTGCACTTCACCGGGAGAGCTGCTCTCCATTGAAAGGGCCAGAGCAATATGCTGTATTTCCAACAGCTGAACCCAGGAAGCCATTAACACATTCTTCCAACATGAAGCTTAGACTATAACGGGAAACTCTGCCTGAAACATCTGCACATGTACTGGATATTTGTTGCTTTTATTATGCGGTAATGTCTGATTATACTGTGAATCCAAATATGAATTTGGACTGTTGAAAATATTTGACATGTAACATGCAACTGTGGCCATGGATGTTACTGAACAATATGAAATGATGGCAGAGAAAGGTGTTTAAAAAAATCGAAGTGAAATTATATTCACGCCGATACAGTGCACATACAGTGCTGTTTGATGTGGGTGTTGCAGTGAAAGAATGCTTTTAAGTTGAAACAATGAAATCTCATTTTTCCTTTGATGTGAAGATGTCAAGAAGCAGGTAGTCAAAGTAGACAATGAAGTGGCTGAGCAACACTAAAACCATTATAGCTTCAATGCGATAACACTTCAATCACACCTATTCAAAGCTGTGGAACTCCAAAGTGAGTGTTCAAAGAAAATGCCTTAATTACTTAATCGGTCCATGTTTGAAGATTGCTTCAGCTTTCAGCGTGTGTTTGAGAGCATTGCACCTGGCAAACAAGAGCTGCATTAAGCTGATACAATTCACAATGTAATCGTTCTGATGGCAAAACCCATGAAAAGGAGGCTTGGCAAATAAATCCAACGCACCTTTAACAAGGTCCTATATTACGTTATGTTTGCACTCAGTGTCAATACATGTTTGGCTTTGAGGTCTGATAAATGTGTCCAGGACATTTCCCTCTCCATAAAACCTTTTGCAGGCACATTTGAGTAGTTTTAAATCAGCACCCTTTACATCCATGTTCATTAGCTTGTGGCCTTCTTCTTGCCCATCCTTGTTGGTGCACTGCGGTACATCTTGCAGTATATGTACAAGACAAACAAAACAGAGACTGACCCACGAAAAAAATAAAAAATAAATTGTTCCACGGTGCTACAGAAGGTCGAAAACTCCACGGGGAACCTTTAAGGCCACCCATTTCATTTGTAGCCTAAAGCAGCTGGATTTGTCGAGAACAGCCCAGCCTTGATTTCTATCCTCAACAAGATAAAGTGTACTGTTGATAGTTTTTGTTTGTCTTGAACTTGTAATAAAAAAAGCTAAAAGGCTAAAACCTATTCAACCAACAGGCATAACAGTCAAGTCTGCCATGTTTTTAACTGGTTTTATGCTTTATGTTGAAATCCTTTGCTACTGAGTTTGTGACAGTTTGTTTCATAGAGGGATGGTGCAGATAAGCTACAAGAAAAGGATTTTCTTTTTATTATTATAAATGAATTTGCTGATCACTTTGGTGATTATTCCATTCATCGTTTTGACTATAAAATGTGAGGAAAGGGTGAAAATCACAATTTAACCCTAACCCTAAGTTGAGCCTTCAAATGTTCTGATTATCTGGCTGAATGAAAGAAAAGTGTCACTTCATTCATTTCTCTCTGTGTGCGCATGCATGTGTGTGTGAATATTTGGGACCAGGCCCCTTCAAAACAGTTGACTCAGAAGATAAAGGTCTAAAACAAAATGAATGTTAAAATGGAAATTGCTGGGACGTGCTGGGAAACAATCATCTGCTCTAAAAAACTAATTAAAACATTGTGTTTACAGTTTTTCATACATTCTACATGAACATGGCAACGTTACGACCAAAGACCCAACAAAGGCGGTTTGTTGACACACTGTAACGTGCACAATAAAAGAACAGCAAACAAGAATGTGACATGCAGGTATTTTTTTTTTTTAATTTTCCATCTCCACCAAACAAGCTGATCCAGCACACAATAATATAGGCCGTTATAGTGCCAGAGGACAGCAGGGCAATGACTGAGGAGCACAAGCAGCTGTTGATGATAACCACTCAGGAAATGGGCCACCCAGAGTCCATATCTTAGATTCATAATGAACTCCAAAAGCTAAATAAGCCTGATGCTTACTCAATTCTCTGGGTTTAGGAAGTGGCTGCTGTGGTGAAGGCACCGAGTCTTTCAAGGTGAACCCTTCATTCACCAAACTGTAATTTCTTCAAATAAACTCTCCTAGCCATTGTCCAGAGAGAAACTTTCATCTGCCGCCTTCGTGTTTTTCGGTTATTGTATTGCACTTCTCTCACCACCTCCCCATATCCACACTCGCGCACACGCACTCTTTCAGCAGGACTTGTAGCCTGTTGATTCACAGTGGATGTGATGCAATTTCCTGCGCAGTGCCCCAACGTGTCTTTGAGATACCCACTACAAAACCCGCCTAACCGCTGCTGCAAATTCAAGAGCGGTGCCAAAATTCACACCACCGCTCTGCGTATGCCTGCCCTGGCGTGTTGATAACCCGGTGTAATAATCAAAAATGTCAAACCGTACCATCAGTGCGTCTACATGACATTGAATTTTTCGACCTAGATTTTTTTTATTTGTGAAACATCTTCTGTTTCAAATGAAACACAAAAGGCAGAAAAGCCGAGCAGATGATTTTGTTTTACTTTTGTGGCTGCTAATCCCTGGGACTATAATTGACCACTTTTGCTTGGTTTATTTTTGTAAAAGGAGACTGATACCACTGGGCGGCACACAAGGGCTTGCAGCTGAACATCCCCCCCCGCTCCTCCACCCCCACCCACCCCCGCACTGCCAGTCCTTAATACTCATTCTTACAGGAACACTGCGGCTCTTAGTGCCCAACCAGCCAGGCCAGGGTGGGGGTGCACTGCAGCACAGAAGTCTCACTTCAACAATAGTGACTCAGATTTCCCAGTATTATCTTTGAGGAAGGACGACGATTTTGTTCCAGCTTTTCTTTTTCTTTTTTTTTTTTTCCTTCCTTTCTTGACGCTTGATTAGTGTGTCAAACTCCGTAGCAGTGGACATATTAAATAATAATTTGACAGCTAAATTAAATTCACATGATAAATGTTACCTCTATTATATCATAGCCGATTTTAAATTATGTACAGTTCAGTGCCTAGACTGACTTTTTTTTTTTTTTTTTTTTTTGCTGCTACATGGTCACCGTTCTGTACCAGTACTTGTGTCTGTCTATACAGGTATCTGGATTTACGCATATCTGTCTATCTCTCCTATCAAAACAAAAATCATATTGCCTCTCCTTCCAGGCATAAAGTTGCTCGTGCAGTTTGCTGCCGAAAGAGGCCTTCCAGCTCAGAGGTTAATCTGGGATTTGTGCGGCTGTATGAATCAGCATTAAGCCCCTGACATTGACATAATAGTGAGGTTGCGTTCTCAGACACAGTTTAACAGAGTAATGGAGATCTCATTGCTGATGTCCATGGAGCTTGTCTAGAGGAGGCCAGATTGCTGCAGTACTCAGTCTGCTGTCCTCATCAGTCCTGCTATCAGGCTGGGCTGTTGGAGCTCACCCCCATCTGATATCAGCCTCAGACCTCCTTCTCTGTCCCCCTGACCCTTTACCATTACCTCAGTAATGGGTAGAGGAGGGAGGAGAGGAGTTAACTTCTCCTTAAAAGTGAAAATAGAAAAATGTGAGGCATTTTAAGTTTGGACACTAATGTTGTACTGTTCGCCCGAAGAAAGATTTATAAATACTGTAGATAAAAAGGTACAATTATACCAAAGAAATTGCAAAGTGATTTACTTTGCAATAAACAGACACAAGCAGACACTCCATCTTTGTATCGTAACACCTATAAGTCCCCATTTTCCTCTTTTTAGGTTTAAGTACTTATTTACTGCTTCGATGATAAGACTTAGCATTCAGGTAGCCAGAGAAATATGTGTTTGATCAGTGGAAATCATACCGAGATATGCACCTCTGTACAAGAAACTGCACTTAAATGATGAACAGATGTGACGGGAAAGGTCTTTCTGGGTGGGAGAGCTCAAACTCAGAATTAATGCTGAGGTGGTTCAGGGAGTGCTATGTGGGAGGTGCAGCGATTTTCATTTCCAGAATCAATTCAGTCAGCACTGCAGAGAGATCATGAACTCGTGGACAATTATCCCACTGATGACAAGAAAAGTCCAATCATGGCGAGGTAATGGTGTTTCGTTTTTATTCTCTGTGAAAAGCCTCAAAATAAAAGCTATAATCGCTCTCACAATTACAGCCTGGCACCTTGTTTTCCTGAATGGTCTCAAAATTTACCATGGAGGTTAAACTGGACATTCAGCCTCTTTGTTTTTATTTGTCATTTCTGTAAAAGGTCCATGAATAATTATTTAATGGAGCGGACTAAAGCATTAACAAGCTTTAAATAAACCTTAGAAACGCAGCTTAATAAACTACATAAATCAGTTCATGGGGAGAGGCGCTGACTGAGGTGCACCGACTGAAAAACATGCCCATGTGATCAAAGTGGATGGCATCTAAAGTCAAAACAGGGTTGTTACCACAGGGGGTCATATGGGAACCATGAAAACCTGACCCTCCAACAATATTTGTCTTTAATTTAGCAGGAAATGTGTAGTTGAAAAACATTTATTGCTGCAATGTTTAAGAAACACTGCTTAGAAATAATTTATTGTTATATAAAAGTATTTTTGCACTGTACTTATGATCTTATGGTTACTTATGGTCTTCTACATTAACAGCAAGAAACCCAGCTCAGTGTCTGTTTTTCAGCCTTTTATTATTTCACACTCCCCAACAACTAAAAATCAGTCAGTCAATCAGATTTACTCTCATCTTGCTCTGTAACTCTCTCCTTTTCTCTTCTTAGCTTCCTCTATCACAGTCCTCTTCAGAACTTTTGCCTCTGACCGTGTGTCCATAGAGGATGCTAAGCGCAGTTAGATTGCCCAGCTGGTACGACAACAGCTTCCTGTCAGGCCTAAAAAAACACTCCTTCCCCGTGGCACAAACACTAACTCCATTGGTGTTTTGAGCTCACAATCCCGGCAGCCCGGCTAACAAACTGAGCTAACAGCAGCTATAGTTTGCAACAGTTTACTTTACTGTCCATAAGGAAAATGATGATAACCTCTGCTAGGGCTCTCCTGATTATAAGTCAATGTAGTTTTAAACCTCTTATTTTATGACAGAAAAGTAATGTACAACATACGTATGCTCTAAAATGTAATACAATATATAACTGGTTAAATATTATGTGTTTTGTGTAGCAAACAATCTGTTATTATATCTTCCCAACACAGTCATGTACTGAGCTAGCTAATACACATGGGCATTACCACTGGCAGTGTTTTTAGTCTGTATCTAACTGCATAAGTGTGTGATTGATGTGAAGTGGGCAGATGTGATTTTTGCCTTTTTGTGACGTGCAATTATGTATTTTGTGTTATCAGCTCGGTCTGGGTTCCCTAATCTGTCTTCGGTCTGTAAATCCAGCTACCTGCACAGCAGCTGTAGCTCTCATGCATTTTTTTCGAGTGTGCCCTAAACATTCACAGCCCCACCTGTCAGAATGGCAGTGTCATCATCATTTTAAGTTTGGCATTTGAAAAAAAACAAAGTTAAAAAACAAAACAAAAAAACTACTACATTATTTATTTGTTGCAATTGCCAAATCATCGTGACCAAGAGTTACCTCCATCAGACAGTGAGTAAGAATGATTCATACTACTACTCATAAAAGGAAAATGTCATTAAAAACAGTCACTTTAGAACACTTTATAGACCAGTGGACATCTGCTGTGGAGTTTGAGAGATCTGATAGCCGGTGCCCCTAGCTTTAATTAGCTCACAACACTGGGCATGAACATTACGCCAATTATCTTTCTTCAGGCATCCACTGGGAAGAAACATTACCCATGGCAGGTTCTCTATAGGGGATGCTTTGGCAGCTGCACATCTAATTACACCTATGGGGAGAATCTCTTGGATATCAGAATGCTCCAATTTATGTTCATACTGGGCAATTAGTAGCCCCTGTATGCCCGCGGCAATGACTGAGCATTTATTTTGATTAAAAATACACAATGTACATGTTTCATGCTTAGACATATATTCTGTGAGTTACCTATAGGAACATTTCTGTGGATGAGTGACTGATGCACATGAGGCACAACCTATTCTCAACCTTGTACACTGCATGTACGTAGTGTTTAATTGCATGAATATTTCAACAGCAGCTAAAACTCCTTTCACATGTTGTATCAGCAAGTTTGCAAGTTTTTAGATAGCCGTTTGAATAATTCATATTAAAACAGTGTTGTGCTATCCTGTTTCGTTCGGAGCTTGGATATTGGAAAGCCCATGTGACAGATCAGTGGCTATTAACGCTGCACGTTATCGAAATTCTTTTCTCCACTTCTCCTCGTAAGATATGAAACATAACCCAAACAAACAAAGACACACATCCATGCATATGCTACAGTGCGTGGGCCTCGCAATGCCTCGCATTCACTCTTTAAAAGGTCAGTAGAAGATCTGTCTGCTCAAATTGCCCGTTTGATCAAAACAACGACGACATGTAAAACGAGAAATGCGGCATTTTGCAGTTCCGTACACCACAAGTAAAGCTGTGAGTTGAAATGTGAGTTGCAGATTAGCCCCATACACTGTTTTCAATGTTTTTTTTTTTTCTCCCCCCATTCAAAGTAATCAGAGATTAAATTTTCAAAAAGGTCAGCTGGAATAACACCGCCCACAGCAAACTTGAGGCACACCGTTTCAGGAGGGTCTATGTTCAATAATGTATGAATGCTTGCTGTTCCATTAAAATATATCCCAATTCAGCGATGTCTTTGATGAATTTCCCATTACTGAAAAAAAGAAACCTTTCATGCAAATAAAATGTCAGTGTTTTGACTGTTTTTTGGCCAGAATTCAGAGTGAAATGATTCAGTGCCCGTGTTTCGGCTGGGTGGCTTTGAGACCGATTGCTCCCCACAGTCGGCCTGCTACTAGTGAAACAGGATGGCACTCCAGAGCTGTTTCAGCATTACTAATGGTTATTCTGTGCTTTGTCATGCACTTGAATGCAAGATTGGAACAGTCACTAATTCATGATAAAGCTCATACATAATAAATGTCTGTTTCTCTTTGATATAATAGATGAGCCGTCTAACTGCTGTTACTGCAAGTCAGTACTAGATGGCGATAATCTATTTTTTTTGTTGTTATTAAGTAACTGTTATCAATATATTACTTTTTCCAAGTGCACTGTGTGATATGGCCCTGAGGATATTGATGTTTACCATTACTTCAAGAAAATATTTTCCAGTGTACTTTGCTTTAGGTCCAATGGTATGTCAGATTACCCATATGGATAAGCCTCATTTTTATTTAGCCTTTCAGCTGCCATGCTTGGGTGAATGGAAAGAAAAGCCTCTGGGAACTCAGAATACAAATGAGCCTGAAAATGCTTCTACACATGCAGTGTCAGAAATGATAAGTTTTAATATTTACCCCCCCCCCCCTCCTCCCTTCAGTTTTCCGGTGCCCTCCTAGACTTCAGATTACTGACAGGTCGCTTCATATTTCCAGATTTTGAGCGAGGGCAAGGTTCCAGGCCTCACCCATAGCAGATGACCACAAGTGACATCCCTTTGATAGAGAGGGTCATGGACTCACCTGTTCCTCTCCTGCCACTTGGCAGCTTGCCGTTTTCAAACGCGTACTCTAGCTTTTTCTTTTCTTTTTGTTTTTTTTTTTTTTTAAAAAAAACACTCCTGTCTCGTGCACATGGCCGCTGACACCGAGGCCACCGGCCCTTACTTGTTTGTTTTTAAAGCAGGTGCCAGAGTTAAGTGAACTCTAACCGCTGAATAAACACAACAGTCCATGCAGCTGCTGTAGATATTAAAAGCAAATATCAACATAAAGAACACAGTAGATGTGACGATGCACTAAAACTTGCAAATAAATGTTTATAGTGTGTCTACTGTGGAATATTGTTCACGTTTAGCACTGAGTTCGTCCAAGTAACTTTTTTGATTGGTCAACAAGGAATTGAAAATGCAAACTATACAATACCTGATTGCTCCATGGTCAATTAAGGCTTAGGGGTAAGGCAGATGAGATCAATGCTGCTCTTCCAGAGGATTTGTTGGAGAATTAAGACATGTTGGGAAATGTCCGGCATCTCCCACCATTAAAAACTTTGGGTCTTGCGTGGGAGTCTGTGTGTAAATAAAAGAGGCCAATAATAAGCTCCCTAGTCCTGATAATTGCAGTCAATTTAGCTATGAGTAGATGTGAGGGTGAATGGAGCTGGTGTTATCTACATGGGACCAGCCTGTGATAGTAACGCAGAGTCCCAGGGTCCTGGGAGACTAATAACACAGTAGGATTACTGAGCGCTCACTCACGCTTGCACCAAGGACATTTGCCAATAACAACTTTATCTGCCTCGTCCATGTGCCTTGGGTTCTGGCATTTGTAACTGCTGGAAATTAAGAATTGCTTTGTTTTGTCTCCAAGCCGGGGATTGCTGACTGTGACTGTAATCAAGAAAAAAAAAAAAAAAAAAAGATTCTTTCAAAAACCTTTTTGATAAAACCTTGAGCAATTTCATCATGTCACTGTCATTTTGCCATGTCCATATCAGTTGATTAATCAGGGGGGAGTTGTCAGCTGAAGACAATCATTTGAGGCTTCTGAGGATTTTCTGCGATGGCTGCTGTCCTTACCCTTCACAGGGGTGCCATTATTACACCACCTAGTAACTCATTAATGGGGGCTGAGAAAGGCTTAAAAATTAGGATTTGCATACATATAGCAAAGTCATTTTAACCTCCATTATTGGATGCTTTTGTCTGGTGACTATTCCACATATCTGCCATTATAATCGACGCGATGAAACGCGAGTGCTTTGTTTCTATTTCTACCCTCAAACAAACAGCTCCCAATTTGAACTGAATCAATGACTGATTACTTGATCGATTGAGAACAATTATCAGCTGTTCTGATAATGGGTTCATTGTTTCAGTCATTTTCTAAGTGACTACGCCGATCTTGAACGTTGACTGTTTTTAACTCTGCTCCCTTGTTATCCGCTTGTTTGTTTCCTTGTTAATTATTTTTTGTGTGTATTCATTCGGTTTTAATTGTACTCTCGACAACATTGAAAATGAGGCTATGCCCTCAATGATTCCATGAGATTCAAATAAATACTGAATAGATGAAAAGTAAAAAACTCTTCTGTGCACATCATATCATCGTATGTTTTTGGTTCTTGGACTGTTGGTCAGACAGAATTTTTTACTATTTTCTGATAAGTTACAGGCACTGTGATTAATTTATTAAAAGTTATGAATTAATGAGTTGGGAAAATAATCTGAAGATTAATCAATAATGAAAATAGCCCATTATTTTGAGCCCTAGCTTCCATTTCAGAAATTCAGCACATTGAAGATTATATCAAGCTGTCTAAACACTCTGTATAATCCATGGGAAAATGCAGTCTAGACTAACTATTTCGGGCATTCAAATGAAACGTGAAGTGATGGCAATAACCTGATCACATTTCCTGTGAAATACATGCCAAATCTTTTCTAGCAAAGCAGGCCTACTTTTCATTTTCTGCTACTTGTCAGGATACAGACTGTATACAGGTGCCAAACAACCAGACCTCTCATACCTGCTCATACCTGAGATAAACATGCAGATGCGCCCTCTTTAATTTGTGCCATTGTGCCACACTGCACGGTAAGAAAAATGTTGCCCCTCTTCCCTGAAATGAGCCAGATGCTCCTGACATTGCTGCACCGTGGGGAACACCTGACATTAACACAGTGTTCTTCAGGGCGGTGTTTAATATGTATAGGAGCCCTTTTCTCTTTTAGCAGACAGACCCCCCTCACCGTCTCACTAGCTTGAAGAGATGAATTCAAACGCTGACCTCCATCCACTAGCAAGCATGCACACGCCCGAGGTGATGAAGTAAAGCACAGACAGAAATGTTTTGAAATGCTGTCAGTAGGGTTTAAAATTGTTTAAACACACTCATCTCTCTCATGTCAAATGTTGGTGTAGAGTTCAAACCGTGTGCTCGGCCCTGTTCCTCCCAGGCTAGGCTAAGCTTACGGCTTAATTGCCGCCTAGGGCTCATTTTGTCTAGCTAAGAGATATCAAAAAAGATCTCTATGGACAGGTCTCACCCCCCCCCCCCAATTAGTTTCCATAGAAACCATAGAAAATACGGGTGGTGTTGCATCTCTGTCTTCTGGAAACTCTCCACCTAAACAGTCAACAGCTAAATCGAGTTTATAGTCTAACCGATCAAAGAATACAGTCGCCCATATAACACATACACAAAGCACACTGAGCTGTATTTAACTTGTTTCTGCACACTTTATTTGGTCTTCCCTTTGAATTCCAGTAAACACACTGAGCTAGCCAAATTAGGTGCCATGTGTGAAAGACAGCAGCATTTTTCTTTTACTCTGTGGATTTATCTTTGGGACTGTAAAGTGAAATGCTCCAGTACAATTAAATGAAACAATGTTCCTTATGGTTTTCCCAAAAGGCACTTTGCTAATTTGCAGGTAAGACTCTGTCAGTGTCTCCCTTTTAGTACAATTTGCAGTGCTGGCCTGCCGCTCAAATTATGACACTGCTTCAGAGTTTTATGAAATGTTATGAAGTCGAAATACTGAAATGTTCACCTGACTGAACTCGAGCGGACAGCCATTCTCCATTTCGCCACTTTAAACGATGAGCAACCGAAACAGTGACTCATCAATTACTCACAAAGTCATGACAACCAAATTGAAAAGCAGCACAAGTGGAGAATCTCCTCAAATGTTGCAGAGTGTGGTCAGACTGGCCATCAGGAGAACTGTGCTTTGAGCCCATTATACAAAAACAAGAGCGAGAGAGATGAGTCACTGGTCCACTTTGATAATACACCAGTCCACTTCGTCAATACCAGATCAACTGATTTGCAGAGATTGTGCAGCCATAAGACAGAACACAACAGGTTATAAGGAAGGTTTAGGTTTGTCTGGCTACCCTAACCCTATTTTGTTGAAAAATGTCCATAAATTTGCACGAATGGTTCTGATTATTGACTGGTAATGCCAGCCTTACACCAAACAACTTTGAAAAACCAACTTAAGTGTTACAAACAAATACCCAGTTTGAAATAAAAGTTTTGCTAGAGTTGCTGCACACTCCTGCATAATATGGATCGGTATGAGGCTGGCATTATTATTTAGCAATAACAAATTAGAGACTAATCACTATTCCAAACTGATAAATATTGGCTGCAAATTTCTTAAATTGCTGTATTTTCAAAGTGGAATATTATACTAGTGACAGGTTATATAGCATACTGTCATATGCTATATACATCAACATTACACTTTTTATTTAATGCTAGAATGCTACACTGCTATGCTAATTTTCTACTAGTTACTCATCCAGGTTGTGGACTGTAAATTCAGATGTAGATTTTGAGCCAGGAGGCCAATGTATCCCCCTTGGATCAAGCTTCCTCCTAAGCGCAACATGTTCCCCCTGCTTGATCGTACATATATTCTACTGTATTGTTATGTAAGAGCAGTATATATGTTAATATTACCACTGCTGGCAACACAGACACACACACAGCCCTGGTACAGTACAAGTAAACCCTTCCCCTTCACTGCTGAAAAGCATCCTGTATCTGACATAACACATAACTGCCATAAATGATTATGAGTCTATGCTAGATGTGAGCTTAGTGTGTGGTTAGGCTCCCTTGTCTCTGGCTGAATAAGTTCCTTTCAATTATACTGACATATACTGTCTCAAGAATGAAGAAGAAGAACCCGTGAATATGCCGGTGAATAAAGTGCTGGTGGTTCACACAGTAATATATAAGCCATTCTTTGTCTCACACTGAGCAGGCAGCGCGGTGAGGATTGGAGCTTTTTGTCATATTCGATATTAAACTTGTGGGTACGGATTTCATAGTAAGGGCATTTGTTATACTGCAGACCACTTCCAACGGCATATAAATAGCAGTGCATCAAAGGCCAGCATCGAACAATCGAGAGCAAGCATTTATACCACGTATGATATGAATGTTGACACCTGCTTCAAACAAGCCCTGTCACCTCGTGACACCTCCAGAATCTATTACTCACTGTAACCTCCCAACCTACTCAGCAATTAAAAGACAGGCAGCATGTGGGTCCAGAGCTGCAGGGGAAAGCGCAGCTAGCAAATGGAAAAAGGAGCTGAATGTTAGATGGAGGAGAGCTACTGTAAAGTGAAAAGCACTGTACCGACGAGTTACATAACGAACATAAAAGGGTGACATGAAAGAGACGTCGTATGATGGCATGAGATGAAGAAGCACAGAGATGTGAGTCACGACTGGCTTGCCCAGTCTTAGAGCTGATGGGGGCTTGAGTACTGGAGCTCAGTGGCTATTTCAGTGCTTGTTCCCATCGGGGATGGGTCTTAGCAACATGCCACAGGACATTATTTCACGCATCACTGAGCTGCCTTGAAACTAATGCAGGCAGTTCTTGATTTTTTTGGTTTCTGAGGAGCTGAGTTTTTATAGAATATTTTGATACTCTGTCGCTCCATCCGCGTAACCTTAATGCACCTTATCCACGTAGGAACCGGTGGGCGAATTAAGGACACAAACTTCACCAACTTGCAATAGAGATTTTTGTTATTCGGTTGGAATCGGCGGAAGAAATGTGCGGTAAAGGCACAACACTGGAGACCGAATTCCCCATTCTGCTGCATGGGGAAACAAAGATAATGGGAAATAGCATTTTACAGGTGCCTTCTTTAAACTGTGAATGCCATTATAACTCTGGAAAACAATGGACCTCTAGAAACAATAGTTTCAGCACAGCAGCTACACATAAAACCAAGTTGAGACCTGTAATTTGCGCTTGTAATTGCATGCTGTCTTGTCCAGTCCCGATTACGCCATACGCGCCTGCTGAAAACGTGACGCCGAGCTTCTGCCTTTGGAAAAACACTGGGATATTTTTACAGCGCAGAATAATTACTACTGTTGCAAATTGTAGATATACAGTTATTTATTCTGTGAACTGTATTCATTATGTTATTGTCACGGTGTTCCTTATCTTGACAATACTCATTAGCTTCATCCTGATCCACACAGAGATTCCAACGTTGTAACCTTTTTTTTTTTTGAAAATGGTGGCAAAAAATAAAGTGGAAATCCCAAAATGAGATCATACGATATACCGGGAGGTGAAACACTGAGAAAGGGTTTAGCGGCTTCAGTTTCCCACACTTTAGAGCCGAAGATTAAAACACTGTAATTGTCCATAGACATCCATCTTATTTCTCTCTAATTACCTTACATTATAGCATCCTAATTATAGTTTATACACATATTAGGTGAAGGTGTATTGGGAAATAAACTCATATCTGGGTTTAGCCATTTCTATCATCTGACTGTTGATTGAATTGAAGTGGTCCAATTTGACCAAATGGAACACGTGCTGTATTACAAAGGAACCAATCATTCCTGATAAACCTCTCATCTCTGCAACACAGAATAACATTTCTTCAGACAATAGTACTGCGGCTGCTGTGAATTATTCATCACTTAGATTTTTCTATATATTCTTCAGAGCTAAAGCTATAAAACTCCTTTTTTTTTGATAAAATATAAATGATCACCTTGGAGATAGACAAAGACTAGCTAGAGAGATACACGCAGTTCTACGTTAGAAACAGAGAAACCGCATAAGGAAAAAATGGCAACCAATTACACTCTATTGTGATGCAACCATTGCCCTGACTGCAGTAGATAGGGCTTCGTTTAAATGTTGATCATTGGGCCAACATAATTAGCTGCTGGTCCAGCGTAACACCCCGTGTCAAATGAAGAGCGGGACTTTCCAGTGGAGAGTGATTGCACTTGAAAGTCTGGAAGATTACCACGCATAAGCATAGCCCCGGACGAAATTTCCCGGTTGGCAAACTTGATATTTGCTATGCAATTGCCTCGGAGGGTTTGAAGATTTAGCAGGGAAAGTTGTGATTCTTGGATGGAACATCTACAGAGACGTTTGTGTGAAACCCTGCTCACATACTGTAGACTTATTTGAATTCAGAGTGGACAGTCGCAGACGTGCTGGATGTCATACCGAGACTGTCTGAGAGAGGGAGAGAGAGGCTTGATGAAGTTTTAAATCTTAATGCCCTTACTTGTTTTGTCATTTAAGAGTGGACGCATCAGCAGATAATGATATTAAAATAAAATAAGACCGTCCCCATTTATGTCCTCGTCATTTTCTTCACCGCAGACATTTTGTTCAGACCCTCGAGATTTCAAATCTCTTAAGGCCTCGTTCATTAAATTAATTGTCAAGACTCGGGCCTGCTCTTTCTTCATGATAAAGGAAATTAGACTGTCAAATAGCAATATCCATTTGCAGTGCCTCCCTGTATTGATTTTTGAATTTTGTTTTGAGACACTGCGACAGATTGTGTCTGAGTGAAAACACACACACACACACACACACACACACACACACACACACACAAAACTGTCTCTGAGTCATCGGGGATACATTTCCAACTTCTGACATGTTCTAAATAGCACGGTCTAGACATGCTCTATATGAAACGCGCCCTGAGATAACTTCTGTTATGATTTATGATTTGGAACTATAAAAATAAAACTGAGCTGAATTGACACAGTTATCTCAGCACAATACTCTCCCTTGAGATTTCTCTCGTGGGGGAAATCGAAAATAAAAATCTCAGAGGACGATTCGAAATGAGTCAGTAATTCTATTTTGGTTGACCAAAGGAAAGGACGTCAAACTGACCGGATTAATGCATACATGTGTGACATGATGCATGCGATGCATGCGCAGTCAGTTAACTGTAAGTAGCGCAGAACGTCGTGACCTGGCTCCAAATTGCAGTCTGGCATAAATATTGATCAAAGAGGCAGGCGCTTCCACAGGCTGACAGAGTTTAAAGGCAGGACGGGACAGACAAAGAGAAGTGGACAGCTATGCACATGAATATACAAGTGCCCCACAAACACACACACACAAAAACTACACAGATAAAAAGCACTACACTGATAAAAAGCACTTCAATTAGCACAGGAAATATTGATTGCTATGGTTTTCTTCATGTGCCCATTGTAAAGCGGGACACGCAGAGCACCAAGCAGATGGGCTGGCTGTCTGCTATGGCATCTGAATTTCTGTATGTCAAAGAATTTGTATTGGGCAAACATGCAGCATGGTGCTTTTCAGCAGATTCACTATATGCAATTAAGATAATTCACTGGTTACATGCTTATGCATTCATCTAAAACTGACTGCATTCCATGAGTCCGAGCCCCACATCGATCATCGCAAGATTTACGTTTGTGAGAAGCGTGTCATGTCCACTGCCGTCTGCATTTTGCTCGGTATGCTTTTTCCGTGACTATTTTAGCAACACAATTATTAATGTGACAGCAGTGTTTACACGTGCCAGCATAAATTATTGACATTTGCACGCGCGCGGCTATAAATAGTGACGCGGGAGAGGGTTTGCAGCCTTTATCCTTTGACAGCCTTTCCATCGCTGTCACCGGCCACTCCGAGTTTATACAGTACAATACAGTAAATGGGCTCACGGACATGGAAGTGCTTCTCTCACGCTATACATCTGTGAGAGAGGTCGATCTGTGTTCTGCCTGTATTACCAGAGCTTTACTGCGGGATCGAAAGAACTGAAATGTGACTTGAACTTAATGTTACATAGACTTCTTCTACATACAATGTGGTCAAATTTGAACTAGAAGTATTAATCAACCTGAAATTTTATTTTTCGATTCATTGTTTTGATTAATGGTTACGTTTCTGTCCAAACATTTGATTGTTCTACTTTCTCAAATGTCATGTTTTTATTGTTCTTAATAAAAAGGTAGCTAGGTGAATATATTTGGCTTGTCTACTATTAGAAAACAAGACCGGATCGCACTGGAATGCAAAAGATATTCTTCAGTCAATGTCACCAGTTTGAGGAGCAGAAAGCAGTGACTTGTTTATTTTTCAAAAACCAACACAGTTTCTCTTGGTCACAATGAATTAATCACCAAATCTAAAGAAATCTCATCAGAGATGACGGTTTATATTTATTTGTTTATATTAAAGCAGATTTTTATTTCATCCTTCCAGTGTCGTACGTCATTCTGCACAGTTAAGGTCATAAATCCAGGTAATAAATGCAAACAAAACACATTTTTGAGTAAACTGTCAACCATGAAATTCCTTATAAATACAGCTGTATCCAAATGAAGAAAAAGAAACCACTGCTCCTCTTTCCACATCTTCTCTCTTTCTGCCTTACTCGTATAATAATGATCTGGCCTTATCATCCATCATATCATTTATTTGTCTCCTCCTTTCTTGCTCTATCTGGGCCTCTTTCACTCCTCTGCTTTCGCTTCCTACCCACTTGTGCGGCGCTGTTGAGTGAAGTCAAAGCCTGGGGATCTCTGGAAATCCAAACAGATTAGGGAGTAAGGAGGACCTTGGAGAACCCAACTTTTTATCCTCTCTGAGGTGATAAATGTCAGCCTTGGTTTTAGATGCGACAATGAAATACATTACCGAGGAGCATTCCATCAGACCTGTTCATCCACTGAGATTCATTTGTAATGGTGACCGTATTTGAGATATTTATCATGATGGCTACTAGTTTACGGATTACACCTGACATGGGCTTGCTTCCAAAAAATGTTAACAAGCCCGATCATTTTCCCCCCCAGACGATACAATTACGGGCCTACTGCTGAGGATGGATGCCGAGTCGGTGGCTGAAAAGACAGGCTATGCTGAGGAGCTGCATGTTGTAATGGTCTACCATTGCTCAGTGTCTGTATGAATAAGAGAGCATGCCATTAGCACCACAGGTTGCACCATGTTGGTGTCTACAATAATGGGCCAATCAATGGAAGCACAGGGCTCAGGACTTAAGAGCAGAAAAACAAGGTATTGGAAGCATTAATGATGTCCATACACAGCGATCAGCCAGTAAAGATATCATAGACCCTTGAGTGCACAGAATAGTGCAAACAAATGTGAAGTTACTGAGGATGCACGTCTGCACAAGAGTTTCTGTGGGATTACTGGGGGTGATTCTGCATTGCGGCATTAATATTTTTGAACAACAGCACCATCTCTTATAGAGAGCGCCGAGCAGGAGCTGAAATCTGAAAAGACGTGTCCGCGTGCTCCTTTCCCATTAGGAAGAGAAAGGGTGTCGGAGGATAGACTCCATGAGACTCTCGAAACTCTCCACATCCAAGAACAGATCCCAATTATAGATCTGGGCTGTTCCCGTCTCAGTCTTCTTCCCTTCAGATCATACTCCGGAGTGCATGCATTCTCTCACTCAGCAAAACAAACACAGAACACATTCGCAGTCTGAAACTGCTCGCGGTGAGGACAGCGGCAGCCGGAGAGAGCAAGAAGGAAGAGGAGGACTATTTGAAATCGTGTCAGTGTGTTCTGGTTGGGAGAGTGCTAGTTTTACCCAGAGCTCCTCGGCATAGTTGGGGAGAGGATGGCTGCAGAGATGTAGCTTCAAAGTAAAGAACAGTGTGTGTGTTTGCTCTGACATATGAATACTGCACTTTACTCAAATTTTGAGAGCGGGATGTTGTAGGCTTTGATGTATATAACATCCATATTATGCTTTAATCTAAGTAAAATATAGATATTTTGCCAGAGAGGTGCATTCTCAGTCACAGCTCTACTGTAAAATAACATTTTATCATAGACTTATTTCTATGCCTACATATATCCTGCACAGCATCCACTGACCATCTTTGTTGGTATTGGTGCAGCGGGAGCTTATTTAGTTTGAAATATAAAGTACGCTGTTGAGATCTCTTTGGTGTGATGAATGCTTTGGTTCTGCTCTCACCGGGTCGTACCTCTCCTCTCTCTTTTAATTGAACAATCGCTTCGTAAACAGAGCAGATTGGTCACCAAACAGCGCAGGCCATCGCGGGTCTATTTGCCAAAACAGACACGAGCGCGGACTCTAAATTTATCCGCGTGTCAAAGTGAGAGCAACAATTGTTTGTCATGATTCCTTCTTGTTTGGTCTGAGATGAGGTGTTTGATTGATCATAATTCAGACAAACGTAGGGGGAAAAAAACATTGCAGAGGCCGGAGGCTGTGAATATGTTATGTTTGAATATTTCGCTTAATAAAATGACTGAATATGCTTTTCCTGTCGAACTATTGAGTGCAATCGACCGTGCCGTTGGGTTAAGTTCGGCTATCAACTTCGGAACAAATCTCAAGACATGCCTTTCTGCACACAGCAAGTGCACAACGCAGAGGTTTGCAGATAAGCTCGGAGTTTATTGAACTCTCCACTAGGTAATCAAAGGGAAATGAGACCAAACCACAAACAGCTAATGAATGCAACACACACACACACACACACACACACACACACACACACAGACAGAGTCCATAAACCAAGGCTCATGTCGCCTCATGTCTCAAAGCACCACTGTCTTGCCACAGTACATCAACACCATGGACAGCGACGTCGTGCTGACTGGACAATGCAGCAGGAACAACGCGATACGAGCACAGCACAGGCGGATGCACGAAGATGGAGACGAACTTAGCACCGAAACACGTGAGCAGCAGCAACAGGAGAACATCCACGAGGTTTCCTCTCAAAGGTCAGCTGCACTTACCGGGCCTTTTCCTTCACAGAGGTGCAGCTCCTCCATGCTGTCACTGCCCAAATCTTCTCACGTCCGTCCATTAATATTCACCTTCATCCTCCCTCCCTGCAGCCTCTCTGTAACCTAGTGTTGTGTACTCGCCACTAAGTGCCTTCAACCTTTATGCAAGCGGACTGTAAATTGACTGTGCTTGGTGGGGATCAGGCCTCTGTGTCCCGCGGGGGTGAAACAGCCTGCAGGTGCGCAGGTTGCTAATTGCTGCACCTGACCAAGCGGCTAATCTGTTAGCATCTCTCAAAAAACACATTCTTTCATCAAGAGCTGCCGGCGTGTAGACTCCTTAATGTGGATTTACGAGACTTTAAAACTATTTTTTAAAGTCGAACTAAGTGTTATTTAAGCTAATTGACACCTGAGAAAACAAGGCCCGCGGTCTGAGGTTCCGCTTTGGTGCCTGATACCTCCCAGCAGGCCTACTTCACCACAATATGTTAGCGTTATATATATATATGTATATATATGTATCTCACTTCATTTGCATACTTTAGTTGACTTTATTTGGTGTGCTAATTACTTTTGAGTGGGCATCGACGTGGAGTGATGTTGGGCGCAGAAGAGACAGAAAATATCCTTAATGAGATGTTGCCAGTTCTGTGCTGACTGTACAGGGCCTGTTAGTAAAGTTAAGTCGTGCACAATCCTCGGCTACACTATATATAGAAGCTTTACATCACGTGTGCTCAGCTGCATTAAGTACATTTTTAAAAAAATGAAATCTGTACACCTACTGTACATGCAGTAAGAGAACTTTTAATTATTAAAATGTGAGTAGTGTTTCTGCTTAATAATATTTGTCACAGCACCTATGATGAGGATGACTTTACCACAGGCGACGTGTGTGTTTGATTGTGAAGGTCTTAAAACAGCAGTGCTGAATTAAATCTACCTTTAAGCGTGCGATGGATAAACGTTTTCACTGGATTTTAAGTCACTGTACCTCACTAAAGTGACTGTACTTTAACAAACCTACCTGGACATAACAAGAATACCCACACGTAGGTACGATTTTACCCAGTGTCTAGCAAACAATATTACCAATACAGCGCATTATTTCATGGAGTGAAGAGAAGATCGAATGAACTGCACAGTTTGTCTCTCAGAATTAATAGGCATTACATTGTGGATCTCCCAAGTGATGCCAGCAGCTCAGTGCCTCTGCAACACCTCTGCTATGACTAATCAGTCTTTTCTAGTGGTAACAGCCTTAAGGCTTCAAGCTTGCATTCACAATTCATGGCCACAGTATGGAAAATGGCAAGATAAGACATGGTACATACTGTATAATGTGCTAGTGGCAAAGACGTTTGTCTGTATCTGGAAAAAAAAAAAAATAAAATAAATAAGCTCTCTGCAAAATAATACAAATACAATAAAGAACACATTTTCATTATTTTGCAGGAGCAGAATCCACTGATATACAGTGTGATGTGCAAACAACATCAGTACAGTGTGCTGGAAAATGCTCATAACTGCTAAATGTATCAATAGTGCAGAAATAGGCATCGGAGGTAGCTGGCAATCACTGTGACCACACTGGAAGCCTCCATCTATCTTAATGAAAATGTCAGTCAGTACAGGATGGATTCTGGGAGGCCGGAGTTATTTGAATGTTTAATTTCTGAATAGACAGATAAGTAAACACATTCATCTTTTCTTTAGAGACATATGGCATATTTATTAATAATGGCCATGATCCTGTTGCTGCCGGGGGTAGGCGCTGTTCCACCCTCATGTAGTAAACATGCCGGGCTAGCCAAATTAGAAAGCGGTGCAAAAATATACAGCAAATGACAGATTTGAAGAGGATGTTACATTATTACATACATAACAGAGGTAACCAGCTTGAATCTTCACAGATTTATTATAACTGCAAAGTCTGCACTGTACCTGTACTGTTGTGGATGCTTCTGCACGTAAAAGCACGTGGTAAGGTGAGCTGTGTCACTCTAGTCATTGTGCACCAGTGTTTATTTGTCGGCTTAATGAGAAGTGCTTTGCTAAACGGTAAGCAATTAGCAGCAGCCTGTGGATTGTTCAAGGCTAAAGGTGCCACATGCAGGTGGCAGAGTGTAATTCAGGGTTGATTGACGGGACAGACTGACAAATTTGAATTGGGAATATAACAGGAATACAAGTATCTGTCAAACTGAACTGACTGAAGTGAATAACATGATCATTTCACACTTGTATTTGTTTTTGGGAAATGGCATAATTTCATATAGGCTACCAGTCTTAAAGGCTACGAGGGTCTCCTCTTTGGGTTAATCTGTAGTTGTTGGCAGCCTCATCTCTTATATTGGGTATAAGAGGTTGGTGGTCGGCTGTGGCTCAGGATGTAGAGCAGGTCAATCCCTGACTCCCCCAGTCTGTATGTCGAAGTGTCCTTGGGCAAGATACTGAACCCCAAATTGCTCACGAATGCTGCGCCATTGGTGAGCTCCCAAAACCGATGAACAGTTGGCACCTTGCATGGCAGCCAATACGATCAGTGTATGTATGGGTGAATGAGACATGTAGTGTAAAAGCACTTTGAGTGGTCAGAAGACTAGAAAGTACAGTACATTTACCATTATAGAACTCCTCTGGGAGATCTAGAGAGCAAAGGAAGTTACAGAAGTTGGAACACGTGCTCTTCTCCTCTCCATTGTTGGGTGTGAAAGACTTGCCACGTTTGTATATTGCTCCAATACTGAATAATAAAACAGTTATTCATATTTCAAGGGTATGCTAGGTATTTAAGGTGTGTGGGCAGACTGCTCAGTATGTCATCAGGTCTCACTAATTTGGCTTTGGGGCAAATTATGTTTCATTTAGACCTTTACCAGCTCATTGTATATCTTCTTCAGTCTTTTCAGTGTCAATTATACCTTTTATTTAAAGCACCTTAAAGGTCAAGGATGACAATTCTTGGAAGAACACAGTGTTTAGACTACGTGTCTGCCTATGACTAGATGACTCACACAGACACACACACAGAAGGAGAAACAGAGTCTATAGAAAGCCAACAAAACATCGGCGCTGGAGACAATAAAGCCTCTTTTAGTTAAGTCTGAAGTACTGAAAGCAGTGACACTGATCATATTATAAAATAAACAATCACCTTCTTTGTTGTAGTCGTGCTGTTATTATTTGAGGCAGGCGTCTCATGCTACTTCTCACTCCTGCTATTGTACTTACAGTGGAAGACATTGACATGTGCCAGTTGAAATGCATTGTTTGCTGTTCCAGCCGCTCATCTCTAATTATAAAATGCCAAACTTCATTCTGTCTGGTTCTCTTTCTTGTTGGTCGACAGCTAGGCTGTTCATGCTTCATAGCACTTCCCCCTCTCAAGCTATTCCCCCCATAGCCTAACCTAATATTGACTGGAATGGGAAATTCAAAGCTGCTGTAAACATTCAAATGTCTGACAAGCCCACTTCCAATTTCACAGATACGGACCTGGGAGTTATTATGGCAAAACAAACTGCAATCTTGCCGTGCATTAAAGAGAAAAAGACAATGCTGTTTTGCTTTCCGTGCAACCTCTTCCAATCTTGTACACCAAAGAGGCAATATTTTACGGGGAGAGCTAAATCATAATATATAGTTTGATTTGTGTTTTCTCAGTAACACACCTCTTTACGGGTTAATGCACAGCCTCTGTGGGGAGTTTGTTGAAAATGATGGTAATAATTGGCATTTAAGGAGCCAGTGTTTACCTTTAAGGCTTATCTCTGCTGAGGTCAACCCCGTGCCTCACTACAACTTAAGTGATTCTGCCCCGTCTGTACTAGCAGACCTTGGAGGGGTCAGAAAACCATGTCAACGTGTCTCTCAGTTTAATTCTATTAAGCACAGGTTCAAGCTCCAAATTAAAATGCAAATTACCTCTGTAATAAAAGTGAGTGAGAGTACAGGCAGAGATAAGGTACATGCTTCCCTTTTATTGCCGGCGCTTATGAAGTACAAACCTCTTTTTAATGTAAAACTTAATTTAATTCTGGAGAACAAAGTGTCTCCAGACACACTGTCTCACAACAGGTTCTGTCCAAGTTGTGTCATGTTTGAAACAAAAAGGAACGATGGCTTCAAAGCGTGTATCGTGTCCTCTCTCTCTCTCTCTGTCTCTCTCTCTTTTAGTTTCTGAATAACATGGACGATTTCCATGTAATTGTGTTGGTAGAATTATGTCTAACTGCATATTTAAGATGACTCTGCATCTGTCATTAGGATTTATGTAAAACACAAAACAAAATCTGATCAAATCAATCTTAGTATCCCAATAAATCAAATCAAATTTGACCAAAACTACCAAGGATAGCCTGATGAACCTGAGGTTGGGCTAGCTCTATAGTAGTAGTAATAGCAGCAGAAGCATTATTATATATAAAAATGAATGAGTCAGAAACTGAGATAAATCTGCACCTTAGTAGGCGGATGTAGATCATTTATTTGTAATGCATTCCATGTCCAGTTGTCAAAATGAGTGAGTATCCCCTCACTTTGTTTTGCCTTGTTTCTCTGCAGCTGTCTCAGTGAGAGCACAGTACCTTTTGGACACATGTTACCAAGTATATGAGGTGAATGTCAGCATCAAGGAGATAACAGCTTGACGTCGTGCTGGTCCGTTATCAGTGTGCAGCGCTCCGGAGCTGCACAGCTGCAGGAGCAGAAGTCTTATCAATCCCAGAGTTAAGGTGAGGGAGCAGCAGGAGGATGAGGCTTGAAAACCAACTAGCATGAGCCCTTCAGGGA
This sequence comes from Nibea coibor, assembly GCA_023373845.1. Taxonomy (NCBI): domain Eukaryota; kingdom Metazoa; phylum Chordata; class Actinopteri; family Sciaenidae; genus Nibea; species Nibea coibor. Next base: position 10,033,170 of record CM041739.1, on the reverse strand, counting down.
CCCCCGAGCGACCCCCCCACCCCCACCTCTGACGCCCCACATGCAGATACTGCGGCTAATATTCTGAAGGGCCGACCTTTGCATTTCTATAAGGAGAAAAAAATAGGGGGGGGGGGGGGGGGGAACAGTGTCATAATCCGAGCTCTTTAGTCATCCAAGGACGATTAGCGTGGCGCCCTACGACACAGAAGGTGACGCAGGTTCTTTGACGGCTCAGCGCATGCTAATTAGGGCTTTTGCTGTACAAAGTAGACAAAAACGGTACACCTCAATTATAGGTCACCTCAAATCCCTGGGCTGAAAATAAATCGAGTAATTAAAAATGGAAAATCTTGCACGGCACAAACAGAGAGAAGAACACAGTGAGAGATACAGAGAGAGATTCACAAAGTGTGACACAAACGAGTGCCAGCGTCTTCCGTGTGTATCAAAGGAAAGATCATTTTAGTTTACAAAATATAAGGCAGGGTTGCATATTGTTTCAGTCACAGCGAGCTGCTGAAAAATTCACTGCAGGTCCGTTGAAACGAACACGACATTGGAAGTGAATATATTTGCACATCTAGTAAATGCCTGCAGGCTATTCTTCACCTTTCCCGTGTATACATTACTTAAGCTGAACAGTAAACAATGCATAATAGATAAGTCTTGTACTCTGAAGTGTTTTTGCCTATATCAAGGCCATGTGCGCCGGCAATTGTTGCACGTCACAACCTATGTGAAATGACAATGAACTCTGACATTTTTCTTTATACTTGGTGTTGCAATGTCTCCTTTATCTTCAGCTGAGACCATGCACAGTGTTACCGAGGCTCCAGGAAATAACCACTAATTTTCTGCACTGCAAAATGGGAAGGAAGAAAGGCTAGTGCAAGCGTTTGTGTGATGGTACATTCTGATATCAATGTATATGTCATCAGAGATTGTCCTGTGGGAGCTATCTCTTTAATTTGAGCCAATTTAATTAAGCCACTGTGGACGAGTAGGACTGCTTTGTGATAATTATCAGATTTTTATATCATTCTTGTTTTAGTGTGATCTTGATTTGCCAGGTATTAAAATCGCTGGATTAATTAAAAACACAATATATGTCCTCTTTATTTTATCCATATACAGTTTCTCAACTGATTTTCCAGCAATCCCACTATGTCACAACATAAAGTATGTTGGAATGGTGATATAAAATTGCATGTTGTTACACAAGACTAACTGAATGCCCAAATGTAAAAACAGGGAGCTGGTGCAATGAAGAATTTATTTGCTCTGTACTTCATGAATAGCGAGCAGAGTCTGTAGTCAGAGGAGAGACGGAGCTGAGCAAGGCAGGAGAGCATGTGGAGAAGCTTGGCAGAGTAAGTCCAGGGATCCAGGGAGAGAGTTCAAATCTAGAGTTAGTCTCAGGCTGGAGTAGGTACAGAGGCAGTGGTCTGGTCAGGGTGGCTACAGGCACAAAAGACAAAATTTTAGCAAATTCAGCACACAAGCAGGATCGAAAAAGGCCCGGAACAAGACTAACTGAGCTGAGGTTATAATCTGGCGACGACGTGGAGCAGAAGCTTGGTATATAAAGAGTTGATTGAAGATGAGAGTAGCTTGCCATCTGACACCCACGCACCTGATCCCACTCCTATAGATCAAGCAGAAGAGACAGAGAGAGAGAAGCTCGCAGGCGGCAGGCAAGATACATGTACTGTGATGAAGGTTTCCACCTTTATTACCCACCTGTAACCAAGTGTGTTTAAGAGACAGTCAAATACAAAAGGGGCCGTGTCACCTGGAAAATCTGTCTCCATAGGCTTTTACTGGTAGCCAAGCTAGCAGACACTGTTTGGCACAGTGTCCATTCACAATACAAATTGCTAACCTAGCCAACCAAGAAGTAGCCTGACAATGCCTTCAGCGACCTCAATTAGTAAGGTGTTACCCATCATGCTACTGATACGGGTCCCCAGGAGGCTCAGAAAGGTGCAGGAGGCAGTCTGGCACTGACCACTTCCAGCCATGCAGGAGTAATCTACTGATTTAGCCTTGTTCAAGATGGACATTTAAAATTCTTCCTTGGCAGAATTCGGTGCCTACATTTCCCAGTTCGGTCCGGGATTCATCTGTTTTATGCCTATTGTAGCCCAAGCTGCTGGCCTCAAGCAGAGATGAGGAGCAGGCTACAGAGGTCTGGTAAGCTCATTTCTCTCTAACTGTACACCCCCAGATTTTTTTTTTTTTTTCACTTTCAAACTCTTTAGCCCCAACGCCGCTGCCTCACTTGAGCCAATTTATCAGGCTTCACACAGCTCCCCCTGGAGCCACAAACGGCTTTGTACAATTTCTTTTTTTCCACATATGCAGTAGTACTCCCCGAGATCTGTGAACAGACTTTGATGTGTAAAACTGATAGAGTTCCCTATTAAGTGGTTGGATTATTCATTCAGTGATACTACATATGTGCTGTATGTAATATAGTAAAATTATAAAATGCTGAGTTTGTCCTTTAGCTTCTCCGTGATCTTCCTAAAAGAATGTTAGCATTACTTTCACAGTATAAACATTTTTTTTTTTATTGAATTTGTTTTGAATGCCAAAGAATGGAAGTCCTTCCTAATGTCAACACGTTACTCCATTCTGTCGATGCTATGAATGAACAATCAGAAAATAATTAAACCAATTAGTTTTGCTAAATGAAATCAAGCTCTCCACTGTGGCGTTAACCTTACCACCACATGACCTTCTGTCCGCATTGTAACATTCATTACGGAAGGCTCGGGGAAGTGCTTGCTCATAGGGTTCTGGTATTACATAAGTAACTGTGCAGACATTGAGGGCGAGCCAAAAATTAATCGGCACGATTAATTACAAGAGCCATATGGTCAGCAGCGTCTCAGTGCCATTTCCAGTTAGACTGCTAGGGAGGTGCTGGGAGGCCTGCTGACATTTGCACAAAGTCCCTGAATCCAACATTTATGTTCGGCTGCAGTCTCTCTTAGGCTGTTTCCTGTCCCTCTCTCTCACACACACACATAAATATGATGTTACTATATTGTGCTAATTTATAAGTGAACAACCATTCATTCACCATTCAGCCGTGAAAGTGTTCGATGTTCATACAATATTTAACATATCGCAGAGAGAGAGAGAGAGAGACATTACAGACACAGGTTTGTATCTCCTCCCCCATCTTGCCACAGTGTTTTCAGTATGTATGGAAATTGAAGTTAATAATACCAGAGAAGATTCAAGAGCTTACTTAATCAAACTGACAGGTGATCGTACAGCGTTAAAAGTGACAAAGCAGAGGCTGGCACCAACACACTCCTCAGAAATTAGATGGATATTGTCCCACCTGCCAAAGGCTGCATGAGTCACAGCAGACGCCGGTTATATAGTGGGTGCGCTGTGTACACACAGGTTCTATTAATCATGCATACATTCCCATAGGGAGTGTGTGGAGATTTTAGCTGAACTTTGTATCTTCCTGCTGATAAACACATTGCTTTGCCAGAGGAGCAACATGTAGGAGATTCAGAATAATCATATAAGCTGCACAGTTATTCAAGCAGCATCAAAACATGCATTTAAAAGATACTTGACAAGGTGCTGTTGCATAATTGAACAAATTGGATAAATTAATCCTAATCACTGAAGGTGTAAAGATTATGACGACGTTATTTCCCCCCAGAATCGCATACATTTAATCATCGAGGATACAAATGAAACTAAAAACTAAAAACATGAAAAAGACTTAAAACAATGACGATTTAAACCAAGCCACATTTGGCTGGAGTACAAATATCCATAATAATAATAATCATAATACATTCAGGTGCGCTGTTGCTAGCCTGCCAAGCTCGCGGTCAATGAGTGATGACGTCCTTCTTATCTTTAACGTTGGCGGTGTTGGCAGTGTTCGGTATTGCGGTTATCGCAGAGCACTCAACATTGAAATGAATAAAGTGGTCACTGTTCTGACTGTCGTTGCCTTTGGCTCATGCTCTAAAATGAAGCTTCATATTCAGAGTTTACGGTGACAGTGCCCTCTAAAGAGTCAGAAAGAAAGCGCAGCTATGAAAAATACAACATATAAACCACGTCAAAGTTCTTGTCTTTGTACGTTTTTGTATGAAACATGTTTATCTGTAAGTGTAGCATACATTGTAGTCTTTGCTTTATTTCATCATAAAATGTAGGTGGACGCTTGAGTCTGTATGTGGTGATGAGAGCAATACTATTACTATTTTATATTTAGGACATCATCCTATTAACTTTTCATTCAGGTGAATTATTAATGCACACAACATCCTGTGCGTGTGCCCATGCATGTTAGGACATACCATTTTATATGATGTATACAGGACAATGAGTGGACATACAGTTTGAAGACAGATTCAATTAAAAACTTAAATAAATGGGTGGAAAATTATAATGAATGTGGATGCTTCCATGCAGAACATGAACGGTCACCGTATGCTTTGATGGGTAATGGAAATGAAGTAAATCACATGCTGTGGTCTTTATAGTCACCAGAACTCAACCCAGCCGGACCGACATGTTAGACAGCGCTCTCCACCAGCGTCAAAACACCAAATGAAAGAATATATTTTGGGAAAATGTTGTACTTTGTATTGTAACAACTGGCTCAGATCAAAAGCTTGAGGTTATTGGTGTTTCATAGATAGGTTTTTGATTGCCAGCCATGTTGTCATATCTAGCTCTTGGTCAAGAGTTGTACGGGAAAAGACTTGGCAAGCCACCGGAGCCAAGACCACTAACAGTCTACGGACGTCAATGAGTGATGACAGACTGAGTTTTATTTTTGGGGTGCCTTTCTCTCATTACCACTGCCAAGATGCCCTTGAGCAAGGTTCTGCACCCCCCAGACTGCACAAGTGAAGTTGCTTATTTGTCAACAGATCATACTGCCATGATGTGGTCGTACTGGGACAGCTTCCAGTTAAGAGTGGGTGTAATTGCTGCTGAGTGTGCTGAAAAAAAGCAGCCTCATGTTCGGCGCTGAACTATTGTTGCTCAACACTGCTGTATGCAGAATTAGCTTTTCTTTTTTTCTTTTTCTTGGCAATTGACTTCACAGTGGGATAATGTTTCTTATCTTCCTTAATCTTAGTACACTGTTTCATCTCATTACCTGCTCGTACTAATCGTCTGCACACTCTCTCTTTTACCAACCTGCCTCCCTGATCTGTCAGTATCCAGGTTTAACAAGTGACCCTGTTAACTGGCAACTTGCAGCCTAATGCGTTACTGCTGTTGTTATTAGGCCGAAAGTCGCCAGTTAACAGGGTCACTCGTTAAAACCAAAACACCAGCAGGCTGCAGGGTGCAAACACCACAGCTGTGGCAATTCTGGATAATCATCTATTAGCAGGCCGGTTTGAGTTTTTTCTAAAAGCTAAAAGACTGTCGCCGTTTCCAGTTGGGACTTCCAGAGTGAGTGAGGCGGACACTATGTGACTGTAATCCTGGGCAGTACTGTTCTTTTGATTCTGTGATTTGTGGGATATTGAATAGCAGAGAATGTTAACTTCCGCTATCAAATCTCCTCAGTATTTATATTATGTGGTTGCATAGAAATGCTACAACACAAAGCTCAAGTTGATACATAGTTTGGCCTGTGTTGGGCAGCATTTGAATTGTCCGGTCCACTTTTATAGTCTGCAGCTTGATGCTGTTAATAAGAATTCATGACTGATGTCATCATGTTTGTTTTCAAATTCTTGTTTCCTCAGCAACACAAACTCTGCCAACGCTAATTTTCATCAAATTTCAGTGTAATATTTTGGAGGGACCTCCTAGCCCCAGTCACTCTGACTGCAGCACTGTTTCACAGAGCTAAACTGATGTCACATTTACAGTACAGTATTGTAGTTCCTATAAGTAGTTGTGCAAATAGATGAGGACTTGTCAGACCAGATCCAAATATGCTGATTTTCCACGCAGTGATTGACAACAGCTCCTAATGCCCTAGGATATTCTGTCGTCCTACCATTCCAGGGAGATAGGATTGAATGACGGCTTTCCTCTCTCTTCAACAGCATTTTACTTATTAATCACATTGAGAGTATGAACCGTGAAATGAAAGCCATCCTGCTAAACTACTTCGGCCTTGACTAAATAAATGGTCCTCCAAGGGAAATAACTTTTCATGGGTTTGGTTTGGTAGCAATATTCTGACACTATGGAAAATAACCCAAATATGCTGTAAATCAAACACTGACATAAACCTCGACAAGAATTAAACGAGCTGCTTTTTTTGGACTGATTTCAAACAACTTCAAATTTCTAGAGATCGTTCAGCCAGAAGAGCAGGCCTGAATCTGACTTTTAACCCTTCCAATCTACCTTTGATGCCACATTTTGTTTTAGTTTTTTTTTTTTTTTTTTTTATGTGAATACAGTAAGGCCTACTACCAAGCTGTGCTTGGCATCAGCTTTGCCTTACTATATGAAAATGAGTCAGTTGCATCTCCTGGTTCATTTAAATGAGCTCAACGAACTGTGAAAAATGTTAATTTTCTTCATGGAGGCCTTTTGTGTTCCACATCCCTAAGGGAATGGCAAGAATACATTTCCAAAGTTGGACCAGCTCAGAGTTGGTTCAAATTCAAATGTGATGTCACTCTCTGGGCACAGTAAAACATGTCCTTATTTTAGGTGAGCTTCGCTTCACTGATCTTACACGGCGCTTTGGGTCAAACATAAAGGCGGCTAACTGCCTGTTAAACACATGGCGATACATGGGGATGTAAAAATCTATAATAAGACAGTGCATCGAACAAAGGCTGCTTTTAGGCCGCAGTGTAAACTATTTGTTGGAAAATGCACATACACATGTATGCTGCCTAATTAGGTTGGTAGATATGAAGCTAAAAATAGCCCTGGCATTATTTGCCATATTATTATAAAGCGTATCACCATATGTTGTGCTTGCAGGTTGTTTTGGATATAGTGAAACTTAATGTATGTACCAGTCACTGAGTTGCATATGTTGCATGCAGAATATTCAAATTAAGACATTAATAAAATGATGTAAGTGAGTGATTTTGGCAGGACTTTCCTCCTCCTCTGTACACAGGCAATATGATGCATAGTTTAAGATCAAACGATTCTTTTCTGACACAAGATACAAAGTATAAAGTACAAAGTGCAAGCCCTCTTGTATCTGAGGACATTGTTATGCATAAAGTGTTTAAGCAGTGATTATAAACTATGCATGTTCATGATCAAGTCTGACATCTATAATTATCATTATATAATCCATCAAAGAAAATATGACTCTTCTAAGACCTTTCATCATTTAGTTCAAAGAAACCATGTCAGCCCCATTTGATATGTCTTCCACTTTATCTGATGGCTCCGTTTGTAAGCTTTAAAGTTAAGTAAAACTCACTTGAGTGATAACGATGCTGCTTTTCACTTACAGTTCATCAACACAAATTTTTGAGATATGTTGCACATTTTTTTCCCCATCGGCATCCTATGAATATCCACCCTCCTCTTTCTCTGATTGGTCGACAAGTCAGAAACACGGCCCCCGATTAGCTGATAAACTCAAACCATAGTATCGTAGGAATTACTATTAGCCTTTCCTGTTCAGCTTCCAGACCGTTACTTCAGGGCTAACTCTCTTTAACTTTACCAGCAATTAAAAAATAACAGACTAGACTAGACTAAACTGTTTCTCACTCGTTGTTCAGCCTTAGCGTAATGCTTTCCTCTTTTTTCATGAGTTTCATAACCACCGTAGATTCATCCAGACACTTGGATGGGTTAGTGAGGCAGGGGGTATTCAGTTATTCGCAACGTACAACCTCACTGGTAGATGACACCAATAACAAATCAAAAGTTCTCGTGATTCCGTGACTGGTCCTTGACAGGTCCTTCGCAGGTCCATGACTGTAATGTAAGCCGCTGGAACTTGGCAGGGAATTGGCTGGAACTTGGTTGGCTGTCATTCAGCCGGCTTTCAGCTTGAAGGGGAACTTTTGAGTTGCTTCTACGGCATGAGCAAAACAATTCTTAATTTCAGGTGATTATACCACAAATCTTAGATGAATATGTGTGCCAATATGTGCTCCTTGGAAAAGCAATTCCCCCAGTTCTACTTCTATATTCTTCTATGTCCTTCTATTATATTATATTACTAAATTATTGTTAGAAATATTGTCCAGTATAAAGGGTGGCATGGGTTTTGTGCCACCCTTTATACTGTTCTCCTGCAACAATTTTTGCAGTGACAGTGAAGTGGGCAGTGAGCAGACCTAAAGCTGTTAGGGGCTAACATGAGCATTTATTTTACTGATAAATATCGGTGACCATTTTATTAGTTTAAAGTGATTTAATGTCAGAATGGACTGGTTTCACAGCAGACATTCTGATATGTCACAGCAGGAAACTCACGGGTGTATTAATGATAGCTGCATTCCATTTAGAGATCCTGTGATTGTGGACACTGGTTCACTGTTACTGGGACACTTAATGGAACTCACCTGTCACTACTGTTATCAAGTCCACCTGTGCTTTGTTTTTTTTTCGCCTTTGACAAGTCAAAATATGTGCTGTTCAACCAGTCCATTACTGACTGTCAGTGTGATTATAGGCTACCAGATATACTGAAGACAGTATATCATCATGTCATTTCCAGTGTTGACCCTGACAGTTCCAGCAGCTCTTTAGATGTTTATTGCCAGTTTGTGTTCTGATGTGTTTTTGTCACCGAAGAAAGCCTTTCTAATCACTAATTTCATTCACTGGACTAAGAGAAAGGACATACAATAGTTATGGCCACACTTTGCATTATGAAAAACTTTTGTACTGCACCATATCGTTGAAATACATATGTATATTTCCTACTGAGATGTGCATGCCACACTTCCGTACATGACACATAAGAGAGCAAGAGAAAACAAAAATAATCAAACCTTGACCCAAGCTGAAGCTGCGTGCACCAAAACTGTCCAAACCAGATCTCAAACCTGAGACCTGGGTGCGTCATGCTCAGGTCGGGCACCTTACTGTAAGTGTTGTGACAGTTAGATCAGCGATTTGGCCGTTTATGTCATACAGTAGACCACAGACAGCTTCCAGGTATGGATAGATGTTCTCAAGGTTGAGTACAAGTAGACCAACAAACACAGAAATATTAGTTTCATAATATTCACAACGAACATTCACTATGGTGACCCAGTCTCCATAGTATCTCATTCACTCTAAATTGCAAGAATTTTTCCAAGGGCAACATTTGCTCTCTCAGACTAAACTTTAAATTCATTCTGTTACATGGTTATTACTTTAGAGACTATAATCTTTCACCAGTCAGGACCAAAGTTGTATACTACTCCATGGTCCTGGAGTATGTGTAGGTAATTGATTTCTCCAGCTACAGCAGTTTATATGATTTGGTTATAAATTTACAATATGCAGAGTCGATGTCACCAACTTATGGCCAGGTATGTGCTGAACCACGTCAGTTTTAGAGTTTATTTGCACATAGTATCTGATCTGTCTTCAAAAAGTTGTAGCATCCTTGTCTGAGTAAATTGCTCATATGTAGTAATGTAGATGCACACTTGCATCACCCAAATGGCTGAATTATAGAACAGAATCCAGAATGTTGTTTTGCATAAAACAATATGTTAACACAAACATTTTGTACTCTAATTATGGCCTCATGTATATTTTTACATATTTTGTGTTTGTTATTATCATTCCAAGCCATGCTACAGGGTAAAAATCTTATATAAACCATAGAGGACACCATGGCTCTCACTCAGCTATCTTACGTCCTGAATATTATACAACAGGGCACAACTTAAAAGTATTTTCACCTGATATTCTAAAATCAAAACAGCCCTTTGCACCAGCGCTTTCACCACACCAAAACAGCTGGAAATAATTGTAAGTCATTAATTTTTTGCGGACAGTTAGTTTCCTTTAATGGAAAAAAAGACAAACGACCTTCTTCATCCGTGAGAATATTAATGGAGATTTATACCTTTAGGTAACTTTGAGTCCAGCGGTCCTTGATGAATGTACACCAGAAAGCAACTCAGGAGGCCATTGTAAAAGTGTCAGGACTGTGCTCTTTCAGACTCCTGACACCGAAGATGAGAGTGGGTTCATGTGGTGCAGCCTGTGACAAGCCAAGGCATTGATGAAGGAAACAGCAGGGGCCACACACTCTACGTCCCATCTCCATGGTGCAACATATTAAACTCTCATTTACTGACAAAAGACATTCGGCCCTGCTGTTATTCACACTAGTGCTACAACAAGTATTGGCAGAATGAGAGATGGCCTCTCTTTGTCTTAATCACCGTTCAACATATCTGCTCTCTGCTTTAAGCTTTGCAGTGGCTCGAAGCCTAAAATACAAGATGCAGAAAGAACACTGCCGAAGCCTTTGCAGTAACCAGCAGGAAAGTACACTGCTGCTGAGCACTGTGATTGTATTTTTTATTTATTTATTTTTTTGCATGTTTCACATCCAGGAAATGTAAATTTGCTTCACCCATTTTTGTTCCTATGTTGATAGAGTTGCTACTTTCCATTTCAAAGGCGAATTAGAGAGAGGAGCCTTTTAAGAGAGCAGTCTAAATTCTTACAGTACAGTAAGTGGTTTAAAAGCTGACTGTCTGTTTAATGGGTGGATTTTGACATAGAAACACCCTAATCTGCTGTTACTCCTGTTATAAACAGAAGTGTTCTAGACAGCTTTGTCAAAGGAAGCATGTGTTTATGCTGCTGCTCCCATAACTGATCAAAACCCCGTCTGGTATTTTGATAAATGCATTTTTCAGTGTGAAATAGTTTTAATGGCTGAGGTTGTTTGTGTATTCTTCCACGCTCAGTTTTGCGTTATTAACTCTGAAAGGGAATATCAAAAGCTTGTGTCATGCTTTATTGTCAAAAACACATATGCAACACAAACTACTACTCCCACTACTGTAGACAGTGTTCCTGTCAAAAACCCTGGCTTACAGGGGAGAGTTTGTGCTGTATTCTGCCACGATCGAACACGGTGTGAATGTGCAATGTAAGAGCAAAGGAAAAAAAAACCTGGAAGACAAAGTAAGGGAGCTCTATGTTCCCTGTTATTATGCAATGAATAGGTTTTTACAAGTATAAATGCATGTTTTCTGGTTTAATTAGTGTATTTAATAATTTCTGTTCATTGATTTAACCCCACAATTACTCGAGGCTGGCGTTATTATTAATCATACTGTATGAATATAACATAATAATAATTACGCTACACCAGGGATTTCACTCACACAAAGGAACAATGTTTTCATATTGTAACACTCTTGTGGTAGATGAAGTACATTGTAGTGTATGAATAGACCTTGTCTGTAGTATAATATCATGGTGCTAGTATTAGCATGTTGAAATTGTAAGAGGTTAAGGTGCAATTCCTTTTACCTACTTTATGTACTGTTTACTTAAAACCACTTGATCTTCTTTAATCCACTTAACAAATGTTTTTAGATCTAAAGTCTGAAACTGCAAACTAACTAATAACTAAAGCTGTCACATAAAGGACATGAAAAGTACAATTTTACTTAAAGGGCAGTACTTGAGAAAAGGTTACGTCAACAATATTTTTGATTTATTAGTTTTATTCACAAGTCACAAATTATTCTATTATGATTTGCGGGCTGTGGCTGCAAAACTGAATTATGAATTTCCAAAGCATGCAGTATATTTCAAACGTTAATTAGTTATGAATTACAATTAGGCTGAAAAATGTAAATGTTTTATTTCTTCCACTGTCCTCTCTAATTGTTACAGAACTCTTTCGCACTGACGTTTTCAAATTATGTTTCCACTGAGCTGCCATAAAGCTGTCATAGCTTTGTTTTTCTTAAACCACGACAGCACATTTAATTACGTCCTATATATAACAACATTAGTTTAATTAACGTATAACAATATTCACAACACACCCATAAGCTCCCATATGTCCAGCTTGTAACCGGCATATGCTGAATCGTTGGAAGACTAATTCTCTCTCTGCTTTAATCAAGACTGTTGTAGCAGTGTCACAACTCACCCAGCAGGGCTCTAACCTAAGGGCGTCCCGCTTACCTGGGGCCAGAAAAAAATCCATCATGGACGACCATTATGGGATGGTCGCGGGACAGAAGTTAAACTCCGCCTAAAGAAAAATACTACTGTGACACACACACACACGCACACACTGACACGCGCAGACACCCAGCAAGAAGACGAACCGTGACAGTGACATCTGAAAGCAGTGTACCTGTCAAGCTGTTACAATGACATCCCGTAGCGCTGGTGCAGGTTTGCGCTTTCTAGTGTCACCATTGGCCACACCGGCAAAATGTAACTCTTTTTTGTCTTCTTCTGTGTCTCCCTGAGTGAGAGGAGCAGGATATGTAATGTAACAAATGTGAGGTGATTTATAACGAATCATTTTATTTATGCCATATGTTGTTTTAATTATTGAATTTTGTATAAAGAGTTGGGATAGCCAGCATTTACTAAATTGTATTTCAGGATGGTTTGAGGCAAGGAAAAAAAAGTTAAGTTAGAGCCTTGCCTCAGGTCCGTAAACCCCAGGACTTTTAGCATAGTAACACACACAAACCTGCATACAAACAGATTATAAAGAATTTGTTCAGTTACATGCACTCTGAGTTTACAACTGCAGCATAACTGTGCAAAAAGAGGAATGAAACAAATAAACCAAAGCTACAACAAATATCGAAACGCTTTTGTTGTTTGTTTGGACCACTCCTGTAGTCCACAGAGGAGACTGTGATCATTCAATAGTTTATCTTATCGCTCCGCGTGCAGGCTGAAGTCTGCAAGGTCTCTAAATCTGCAGAATAGTGCAACACCAGTTTTTTTTTTTTTTTTCAAAAAAAATTCCACTGAGTACCATATTTTCTACCTCATGACCAGGAACTTTTACAGAAACAAATGTTCCTGCAAGATAAACAGACACAATAGTCAAGTTCGACAATAACAGGCACCCGTTTCCTCACTTTGCTAGATGATTACTGCTGCCTAATCAGGAAGGAAGCTTTAAGGAGAAAAGAAATCTAAACATGGAAGGACAAAGTTGCCAAAACGCAAAGAGAGGGCAATTTGAACGCACATTTCTCAGCTAATGATAATGTAAAAGTTTGTCCTCAGTTTCTGAACACCACAAATCATTGAGCTCTGCGATCTGCCCTTGTCTCACAAAGTCACACAATGTTTATGTGGCAGCGCATTACAATGGGAGAGTAGCAGGACCAGTGATGACACTCTTTTTATTTCAAAAAAGTAAATATAATTTCGGTGTTTCCTTGACTCCGAGCCCAGTGTGCAATCTGTATTCCAGGTTGAAATGGCTCTGTGCTACTGCCTTGTCTTTACTCATTCACCTTGTTCACAGCAGCTTTAGGTGACAAACCCAAAGAGAGCCGAACACACAGAGGGATGTTGCAGGAAGAGGGATCAGTGCTCAGGGAATGAAAGCTGTTCACTCCAGACATGCTCATGTCAATGAACTGCGATATCTTAAAGACAGCGAGGCCCCGCCGGACTGGACTGGAGTCTCAACAGTGAGAGACCTCAGCGGGGAGCTGGGTGTGTTACACTCTCAATCGTTATTTGAAGTTGATGCAAAATTCATTGATATTTTTCTGTATGATGCCATAGAAAGTGCACAAACTTGGATGAATCTGTTTCTTGTGTGAACCTGCTTGTCCAATTTTGATTTGGGTGTGATCAGACAATGAATTCTCATCTGTTTATGATCATAGCCAGCTGATCAGCTAAGGTAAACAACTTTCATTAAGGTTAAAATTGGGCAATATGTTCATGAAGATTATCAAGGCGGCTATACTAAATAAACGTTGCCCTTAGAAAACACTGACGCGTTTCTTTTTCAACTGTGAAATGTCCTCCTCACTGCACACATTCAACAAGATATATGAAGCAATAATTAATGGGCTTTAGAGGTGCTGCTGGGTACATTTTGTTACCTTAGGACGGAGTCAGGCTAACAGTTTCCCCCTGTGTGCAGACTTTTTGCTAAGCTAAGCTAAACAGCTGCTGGCAGTAGCTTTATATTTAGCATACACGCATGAGAGTGGTGTTGATCTTACTGTATCTAACTCTCCCCAAGTGACAAAGTCTAGCAGCTTAAGTAATTCTGGTGACACAGGAAGTCAGGCGACGTTATTAAAGTGAGACTAGGTAGCGAAGTTTTTGATCATATCAAATATTGATCATACTGATCAATATTTTTAGTCAAGTTTGCTTCGTATAATAGAGGGAAAACTACATCATTATGGTAACACTTTTCTGTCATTATACAAACACAATGTGTATTTTACCTGTCATGCTATTCCCCTGTGTGCTTACTTACCTATTTCTCAGCTACGGATGACAACATTTATCTCTTTTTAAATAAGGACAAAGCTCCACAGTGACAGGTTATTTAAAACACACAAAGAGCCCCTTTACAAAGACAACCTTTGTCTCATTTCCTCCCTTTAACAGAGAAAGTTACTTTGCACCTCCAGATTTAATGGGTTTAAATCTGGTCATTTAGAATCATATACTATTCCAGTGCACAGCTGCGGGCGTCTTGTGTCATGCAGTTTGTGTTAAGTTAATTCAGTCAAATTGGAAAGGTGTTGAAATTGGAGCCCATGTAGAAATAAATCATTTTATAGTACATTGGTGTTTTGACTCTGCCTTTAGAACTCAGTGAAAATCCCATTACCACTTATTGTAACCGTCTGACAAGTTACCACATGAGAGTAAAGACTTTATTGTAATGCAGGTTCATTTTTCAGACGAAGCATTCTGTCGCAACAACTAGAGGCAGCGACACCCATTTATACAAAATATTACTTATTAGCTTTGTGAAAGAGCGAGCCATGTATAAACAACAGCAATATTTGAATAGCAAATATAGACATAATGTCATTATGCTGTATTGGCTGGATTTGTTGGGAGTACTGGCTGTATAACTGACAACTTTACATACAAAACATAATAAGCTTATAAAATATGCTGCACTGTTTCGCTCTTCATCACTCAGGTATCATTTCAGAGCTATTCACGGGACATGAACGGCACACTGCATATTTGCAGTATTTAGGGCGGCAACTAAAAAATTCTCTTTACAAGATAACCTCATCAAATCTTCTTCTTCTTTTGTCCAACCAATTATATATTCTGTATTTCCGTCTCTATAAATCTAAACAGTATTCAATTCACTGTTAACGTAAGACAAAGAAAAGCAGTGACTTCTCACATTTGACACATTTTTTGCTAATTTTGCTTAAAAATGTATTTGTCATTCATGAAAATAGTTAGAAAACAAACCAATTAATTAATATACTTAATATACTTAATAATTAAGTAAGAAAAAAGTGTGACCATATTCTTGGTCTTTAAATCTTTCAGACTTGTCTTTGCCAAGTGTCATATACAATGTACTTTCGTACTTTAAATACTATACTGTGGCTCATCTCAGTCAGAGGCTTTCTAAAGACTTCTCAGAGAGGCAATTGTCAGTACAGTATTCTGCTCCACCTGTTTCAGATTTCATTTAGATAGACAGATTTTCTCCGGCAAGCTGTGTATTTATAGCAAAGAGGGGAAAAAAGCTTAGTCAGGGCTCAAAAGCAAAAGCACAGACTAAAATTTCCACATTTATCATTCCTTGCCCACAAAGCTAGATCATAGACTTTATACAAAGTGTACAGCCTAGTATGCATAAGAAAAATGTCTGGCACACTCACATTCACACTTTTCTCTTCCATTGTCTATGTTGGACTGACATGCAAATCTTGCACACCAAATACATATATCATACTATGTTTATTATTTATCACATTATATTGAACATTTATGAACTGTCAGTATATAATATTGTTTAAAAACATTATGAACATAAACACTTACTTACAAACTCTTAACTAACTCTTAATCGTATTATATTCTTCAGGTGTATGCTGTTATGATAAAACTCCACCTGTCTCTGTCAGGGCTGTTGTAGTCCATTCTCCATTCAACTTCAAACCATCAGACTTTGTTAACTCATATCTGGTTATATTCCTTAGTTTCTGTGTTTCTAAATATGCTTCTTATCATAGAGTATGTCTTTTCAAACCCCGCTGCAGCGGGCTGGCGGAGTATGACATTGACTAAATAGGCCACAATTAGCTCAGGCGACTGCACGTGTCGCGTCTGTGCCCGGTGGTATTTGGCTGTTATAGTGCTACTGTTTTAGTAGGACTCAGTGGTGGAAAACTGAAAAAGGAAGAGTTGGCAACAAACCTCCCCAACAACATTGAGTGCAACTTGAAAACAGATTTTCAGCAGCGCTTCAGGACCCTGGTTCTCCGTCAGATGACTTGGATAACCCCTTATCCTCAAACAGCAGCCTGATGACTGAGAGTAATTCTGGAAGCCAGAGGCTGCAGAGAACCTAACGGCTGGGTCTCAAACTCTTGATTAAACTGGAACAAGACAGTGCTGATCTATTGAACACACTCAGCTCATTGAATACTGAGATGTTTATCAGTGGCCTTCTAACACCAGTCAGAAGAGGAGGGAAAGATTCAGCAGATTTTTTGGCACCTGGCTTTCAACTGCATGTACCCTCCAGCCACTGTACTGTATTGACAATTTTAACTTTTTTCTGGGACTGCAGACCTTTTTTACTTTTCCTTTTTTTAGGGCAGATGTCTTGTCTCCCAACAAGTCAGGAGAAAAATGTTCACCTCTGATCTGTTTTATTTGCTGTGCCACCCGAGTGCCCCCTCTTCAAGACGAAACAAAACAATGACAGGACATAAGCTAACACTCAACACAGAAGCCTATGAAGGGGAGCCACCTCTCCTGGCTACAGAGAGTTTAAAACAGGTGGGACATCACAGCCAAGAGAGAGTTTTCACTCCAACTTTTACCTTCATTTTCATCAACCCCTCATCCCCCCAACCATTCCCATCCAGTTCTTCCTCCTCTCTGATCAGCCTCTCCCCCTCCTGGAGTTCATGGTTCAGATGAAATAGCTCGTCACTGCTGGGGCCAAATTTACCTCCTTGTCCAACTCCCCCTTGGCAAGCACCTCCTCCCTTGGCTTTAACTCCCTGACCAGCTTTGAAACATGTATGAGTTACGTCAGTTAGTATAACTGAGTGTGTGCAAAATAAAGCTAACATGTATAGCTCTTTCTAATACACATACATGCATACCTTCAAACAGAGAGAGACGCAGAGGTTCAGCGAGCTACAGAGTGAATGGAAATAAAGAGCAACATTCGTGAAAACAAAGCTGTCAACCAGAGAAATATTATTTATCTTCCAAATCACAAGCAAACACAGCCACACAACACACACCATTGCCAGATTTTGTGTGACTGAAGCCTCTCTGCTCAGCCCTGCCCTTGGTCAAACAGACACACCTGCAGCCATTGAAGCCTATCTGACATCACCCCCAACTTGCTTCAAGGCAGTTGGGCGTGCTTTGACCTGATTCCGGAGATGGTCCATCTCAGGCATGACTCGATGTATTTAAGCTGGTAATGCAAATGCAAATCAGTGCAGAATGGTTTGACTCAATGCAGCCAAAAGTGCTAATGGAAAAACCCTGTTACTTATATCTGTTGGGTCCAGGCCAACGATGGCACTAGTGAATGTTCCCAGGACAAGCCAGGAACCAGTTTACCACTGGCTTTCTCCATTTCCTTCTTGGTAGGAAATAGAAGGAGAACGGTGCTCTCTGCTTCGTGCCATATTTCTACTGAATATCCAATCTCTCACCAACAAGTCATTTTTAATTAATGATCACTGCTTATAATGTGATATAATTTCTATTATGCTTTTAACTAAAACCTGGCTAATAGTATCAGTTCGTCAGCTCTCATTCAGTAGTCACAGTCAGAACCTCGAAACATTATTTTTATGAATGTTTCACATACTGACAGGAAAAGTGGTAGTCTTGTAGCAATATCTGAAGACTCATTTCAATGCAAGCATCTATCATGCAGTAATTTTTGCCTCCTTCTTTGTACTGTAGTCAAAGGCAAGCCAAAAATGCAGCTCTTAATTGACAGACCCCTAAGGTCCTGTCCAAACTTCCAAGAAGACTGAACTTTGACCATCAATCTCCTAACTGGTTCACATTGATATCTGATTGCAGTAGTTTGCAGCTTGTAAGCTGTGGAACCTAAGAGCTAGGCTCGGGGATTGTTTTGCTTCATTGAAACGTCTTTTCTGTCTTGTGCAGATCATCGGAGGATCACCATGCGTTGTCTGTAGGTAGTTAACTCCTTAGAATCAGCTGGCAGACTAACTGTAGCACCCATCTGGTCCATCCAATCCAAGAGTGGTTGAGAAGAGAGAACAAAGGGTGGCCTGAAGTTTTGCCGACCAGGTCAGGATGCCAGGTTACAGCCACATGAAGAAAACTAATTCCTCACTAATGATTTCCTTTAAGTGTGCATCTTTTTTATTGAAATATTATTAAATGTCACTGTCCATATACCAAAACTAGACCACTGCTACAACTGCACCAAATAATTTGGCTACATTGTCAACATTCAATACTATGAATACTAATGCAATATAGCAAAGCATCTTAATCAGTCCACCTGATGATTTGACTCCCTGCCAACCACCTTTTTCAAAATTGTTCCCAGTTGTTTGCAAATTGACATTCAATGGCTCACTCCTATGAGGCATTTTTCCAAAACCCAACAGCAAAATGCTGTTGTTAAGGCCCTATCAAGACATATCTTTCTAATTCCAATTTATTGAAAATTTGAGAAAGCTCAACACATTTCAAATGGCCTTTTGGAGAGATTAAAATCTGGCTTCAGACAACACAGACGGTTACAGAATTGAGACTGATAAAGGGTATAAAATGATATTCAACTGAACACTGATGTAGGTAAAATGTTTTTGTGCTGCATGATCTTAGCACAGCCTTTGAAACAGTGGACCATTAAATACTTCTTGACAGTCTGGAAAAGTGGATGGGGTTATCTAGCACAGTCTTCAGCTGGTTAAGATCATATCTTGAGGGCAGACACTATGTTGTTGCCACTGGTGGCCATAAATCTGAGCCACAACATGGCATGTGGAGTCCCCCAGGGTTCGATTCTTAGGACACTATTATTCAATGTGTACATGGTCCATGTACTGTGTATCAGATCATACATGACAATACCGTTACTTATCACAGCTATGCTGACAACACTCTTCCTCTTTGACCAAGTGGGCTGCTTAGAATCAGTCTTTCAGTTCTCAGAGCAACAATAGCTGTATGTAATCAACTTCAATTAAACAAAGTTTAAAGGCATTTCTCAGCTTGATTTCAGAGATAAAAAGACGAAATGCCAAGTCAGAAATTGGCCTTTTATTAGACTCGGATGTGAGATTGAGCAGCTACGTTAGGCACTAACTGAAACAGCATTTCTCATCTCTAAAAGACAGCAAAAGGTCTTGTGTCCAGACAAGATTTAGTGAAATGCATTCATGACTTCCTTTCTAACAAGGTGGACGTCTGTCTTATATCTCGTCTTCTCAGAAAGACTGACAGACAACTTCAGCTCATTCAGAACGACAGTAGCCAGAGTTCTTATGAGAACCAAGAAAACGGTGGATTCTCGCAGGATATTACCCAGTGGGGGCCTCAGTTGTTTAATCTTGATTTATCAAAGCTGCATTGATGCAGAATAGATGATATTTTGACTTGTTATAATAGGAAAAGCGCAGGTGCTACTAATAACATTAACTATGGCTCTGTTCGGTTCAAGTGCCCAAGTAAACCTTGACAGTGAGCCAGCTGCACAATACCAAGACCCTGAAACTGAGGCAGTTACTGTTGATTTTACATTTGTGCTTTTCCTGCTGTGACATATCAGGAAGTCTGTAGTGAAAAAGGTCTACGTTGGGATGAATCATTTCTTTAATTAATTTAATTTACTTTGAAATTTGATATGTAATCACATCGCGTGTTACATAATTGCGTCTGTAATGTTGTCAGACCTCAATAGAGTCTGAATTCTTTTTTTTTTTGTGCAGCAACAGCAGTGATCTGTTTCACAGCTGAGTGGGAATACATGGAAAACCCATCTGCAGATGAAGTAGAAAACTCACTGTATAATAAGATTAATATTGAAACACTGAGGAGGAACAGTACACACTTGTTACATCTTCAGAAAAGTTGCTAAAGCACGTAAACATGAATGTCTGAGTACAGCTACCTTTTGTTTTGCCTGCAGCCTTCCCAGTGTCTCTCGACAACATCAGACGGCTAAGCTGAGTAAAAGCCGTCTGCTTTTAGTTTCAGGACATTTTCTGCAGGCAGGTGCCCACTCTGAAGTGGCAACAGCAGCCCCAGTGGTGCTCAGGGCCGCCGCATGGGCAGATTATATAACGTCTTAATACTGTACATTGAGCCAATGAAATCTCTCAGTGATATTGTCTGTTTGCCCCTTGAAGTAGATACAACATAACTAATAAAGCTAGACGACAAACAAAAACATAAAAAAATATACAGTGTTATCGTGTTAAACGTACATGACTCTTGTTTGAGTGACGAAGTTTGAGAATCGGAGGACACACTAACATTGACATTCTCACATTTGCTATAGACGGTTGCAGGTCAGGGTCACTGGTAAAAGCATCTGATTTTTGAATCGCAATCGCGGGGCGTTCTTGCAGAGTAGTGTTTTTGTTCATAGCGTCTCAGTCACCGGCACTTTTACGTGTGCAGAAAAGCTCAAAATAACACACTGAGATTTTTCTTTCTCAATCCAAACCCTGGCCTGTTTCAAAACTCTCCCATTCCAAACAAGGAAGATAAAAAAAACAGCTGGATGAAGAACGGGTGATGGGATTTTTAAATAATAGCTGTATCCTTTATCACTGCTATCTGAATGTGAACGCTACAATAATAGAACACATTTGACCAGATAGAAGTGTGGTTGAATAAACCTGTAACCCTGTGCCCTTCACGCCACCCAGTTTCTCACGTCTATCTGAGGGCCATTAGGGGAGTCGCTGAGAGAGAGAGAGTGTCACTCTGCATTAGTCCGACGGTCTCGTCCATCCGTTCCATCCTGTCTGATAGGATACAATCTTCCATCATAACCCCGCTGTGTCAAGTCTGAAATCACGTAGACTGCACAGAGCATTATCACCCCTGCACTGATCCTAATCATGCTAATGCATTCTTTTATGCAAAGGACAGGGCATTATGTCCTGGTGAAAATATCAAGATGATGTCCATACATGAGGATCTTGGTAGATCGCCATATTTCTGCAGATGGTCTGTGTTGCTGTCATGTCCACACAGCAACATGAGTTCCCTCTTCTGGAAAATCTCAATTTATCGTAAATTGAGCAGAAACTGCACATTGTGCCGAAGGTTCCGGCACTCCTCCTGGTTGACCAAGAGAGAAACCACACGAAAATCCACCAATTTACTGTAATATTTCTACATGTGTGACAGTTGTAGGGCAAGCTCCAGTGTGATATAGGGCTCATAGTCCTGGATTAGTTGGGTTTGTATGTGTGGATGTCTGTGTAAAGGACACATTATTTCAAATGATGAGATTTTCTGCAGTTTTTCCTTTTGTCAAGAACTGATGTCTGATATTCAAACAATCAGCTCAACGCACCTCTTGAACCTGTCACTTCAGTGCATTGTGGGGGCGTTTTATCAGTAATGTGCTTGTTATGTAAGATCTTACCACTCCAATCAATTACTGTAGATCCTCTGGAGCTGTAACAACGATAGTATCTTAAAGCTAGCTAAAAATCAGTATATCAGTATTCAAACAGTGTATTTAGAGTGGGGCCAAGCTTACCAAGGTATTTAGCTTTTTCAGATAATGATTAGTGCTAATATCAAGATAGATATTGTAGCAGCCAGGACTGCTCCCACAAACTGGGAAAGTACCACAGTATATACAACCTTGAACAAGGCTTTTTTTGTAACCTGTAACTCTGTATTTAAAGGCCTTAGCCTTGAAAGTAAGTCTGCATTACTTACTACTGTAGTTAATAAGCTGGTTAATATGAATGAGTCAAATTACATCCAGTGTGACATGTGGTACGTGCACTTCCTCCTGGACTTCTGGCAGGAGATGCTTGGGTGCTACTAAGAGTTTTGGCACCCATGAAGAGATATCACATCCAAAGCTTTAACTCTTGTAGTCCAATTACTAACTGTTTGATATTTATTAAACACTGTGCAGACATCCAAGCAACATAAAGTGGAAAGTGGAATTCACTATTTAATGCAAGACTGATACCCTGTATCAGAAGTACGCTAAAGGCCATCTGTCCTTCCTATTCTAAATGTAATTTTAATGGTAAAATTCTTGAATGGAAGATTCCTCAACATCAATGAATAATTTATGTTACACACCTGGCCCAGGCTTGCAACAAATGTTAGCTTACACACTAATGAAAGTTGAAAAAGGGATTTATTAAACCAAGCATAACAACTCATTCATAGGATCTCCTCCGAGTGGAATGCAGCTATCGTGAAAACGCCTGAGTTTCCTGCTCTGACGTGAACGAACTGTCATCTAACTTTAACACAGACCGAGTCACTCACTGCTTCAAACTGCCCAGTGTTCAATAGAGAATATAGGTTGTTTTTTTTGCTCCATATAAATCATATGATATGATTTACAATACATCTACTACTACTAATAATAGCTTGATAACGGTTTGCCTGCATTGACTGATCTGCTTCTTGAAATTTCTGTCACCCACAATTCACTGCAGTGCTAGCAAGTACCATTCTGCCTGGTTTAGGGACAGGGCAAAACCATTTCATGTAAATAAACCAGAACAACACAATTAAAATATTGTATGAATGATTAAATCATTAATTAAAAGCAAACAAAATGGTAAAAAATGTACTGCCAATATTTAGTTCCCCTGGCTCATAGACCATTAACATCTCCGTCACATACAGCGCCCCTGACCCCTCTTACTGCTGCTCCATGCACACCACTTCAACATGTGTAGAAATCCAACGCTTGACAGGCCTGCTGTGACTAGTTACAGTTACTAAGCTATGAATGACATAGTATGATTAACTTATACATAAAGCAGCTTCTTGCAGTTGGATCTCTGGCCGTGAAAAGCTGAAAAAAATACCCATAATAGTACAGTAGTGTAGTATTTGAGTACAGTATTTCCTCCCTCTACTACTGTATCTTCGATCTGACATGCTGCCACTTCTCAAACTGTTTCTCAATGATGATCTAATAGATGTGAAATGTCTCAAAAGTGATTAGTTGATATTTTCTCTCTTTGAGAAGAAATTATTTAATTAGCTTGCCCTTTTCAGGTAGCTTAACCTTTCAAAATGTCAGGTGAAAAGGTTTTAAAATAAGTGTGCCATATTCTCAGAAAATTCCCATTTTAAGGGGCTCATGATGACCTATAGAAGTGTGGCAAAAAGAAGGTCTGACAGTGATGAATCTTACAGCTCAGAGCAATTTGTTAAAGTCCAGATATGTTCTTGGGAACCCCCTTCAAAGCAGAACTCCCACTGAGCTGGCCTGGCCTGTCTGTGGACTCCTCCTAGACTTAATAAGAACTTTGTCATATTATGTGTGTGCTTGCTTTATTTCTACATAACGTTAAACAAAAATCTGGGTTTACTAGATGGGTAATAGAGGATAAAGTATAACTATTCCCCTTGGTGACAGGACCATTTGTTTGCTCTGCGGCAGATCAATCCAACTCTATCTTCTCTGAATTTCCTCCGCCTTTGTTGTCACCACCCTAGCTGTCTTTAGTAATCATCAGCTTTCATGTCAAATAAATGAGCTGTTTTATTGCCCGTGTTGCCGCAGCTCCGCCACTGGTCAAAATAAATGGAAATGAATAAGGCTTATTTTGCAAGGACATACCATACATGCAGGCAAAACATGGCCGAGCAATAAAGGCTTCTGCCAGAGTGAATTGGATCGCATGGATGACACATCTGGTGCACTTTACATCTCAGAGAGAAAAAAAAGAAAGAAAAATATGTGAAAATTTAATGACTTTAAGAGGAATATGGTGTTAAGGAAAAGTGATGTGAAAAATGTGATAAACTGCGGCATGTCATCTCACCAGCACAGGAATGTTAAAAATAAAACACAAGTGGTGGCAAAAGAAAATCTTGTTTTAGCACGGTCAGTGTTGAGATCATGTTTTCAGGTGATTTCAGTTTTTTTTTTTATTATTACCTCAATATTTCAAGTCGATCATTTTATAAAAACCACAAGCCACAGCTGCCGTTAGAGCTCTGTGGTTTAACTGCAAGCAGCATTCGACCGTTATGCAGACTGGTGGTGACTAAAGTGCCCATAGAATAACTTGTGCAGCTGTCAGGTGTGTATCGTATGTTCAAGACGTACAGAAGTAGAGCATCTGTGTTTCCTCCGCTGGCATCGGTAAATAATGCACTCCTGTGCATCTGCAGCTCGACTTAATATATAATTCACACAGCGTATGCAGTGAGGCAACCCTCATGCCATTCACACTAGCGATGGGAACACTGCTTAAACCTACTGCAATATGTCGCCGCTGACTTTTATTAGCTCCCTAAAACGCTTGGCGGCGAGTTTGTTTTGTGTTTTATCAATAGAATAATTATCATCAGCTCTACGACTCCCCACATATCACCCGTCGCAGAGCTATCTTTACATAACACCTTCATAAAAAGGAAAAAATTACTTGTACTGTTAAATATTTGCTAAGAGACAAACTATTAGAAAACGCATTAAGGATGTTTTAAGGCTGAGTTTGTTGTTTTGGTTGTTACTGTTACTGTCTATTTTTCTTTTTGATCTCATTCGAGTCACCGATGACGGAAACCTTCCTGAAATTGCTCATCCTCTGCTCCGGTATTTTACGGACTCTAGCAAGCATGCAGACATAGTTTCGAAGGCCTTGTGTACCACAGGTGGTGTTTACAGGCCGTCAGTGGCCTTGCAGATGTCCTAATATAATTATAGCGATAGTTGTCCGCCGAGCTGAACAAACACGGGAGCCTCTCTGAGCTGCACTACCACCCGCTGCTGTCGCTGACAGCACACTACATGAGAATATGCAAATCTACATCAAAACTGAGAACCATTAAACTTCAGATTCCAGGGTGATGTTCGGGTGATTCATATTTGGAGAGAGAGAGAAAAAAAAACCTTCATTCTTATACGTGAGCAGAGTGCCGACAAGCTGCCTGGTCTTGGCCTTGTCAAACACTCGTCAGTATCATACCTGAGAAATGTTGCAGTTGAGACTTGTTGGGTTCTGCTCACTTGTGCAAAATAATAAAAAAAGGGGGAAAAAGTGGCTTCATTTCAAGTTGCGCTGCTAAACTATTCTATTGAGAGCATTGCATTAGCCTGATTACAGTTTTATCTGTCAAATGAATGCACAGAAATAGCTGACATCACATTATGTTGCAAATCCAATTTCGTATTGATTGACAGTGCGAGATTCACCAAGCCCATGTTATGGCTTCCTGCACTATTAGAGCATATGGCAGTGTTATTTGCATTGGAAAGAAGGGGGGGCATTTACTGGGAGTAATTAGTTAAGCTCCTCTGACTTTGGAAATTTAATTGCAGGTACAGTAGAACGGGCTAACAATGGGATAACTGAAGCATTACAGTCTGCGAGGGACTAAACAAACAGCAGGAGTCTCCCTCCTGACGAAACACTGGAACACACATGCAGGCCGACGCGCCGCGCACACCGGCACGGACATACACTGACGCCCATTTTAACAATTTAGAAAAACAGCATACATCTCCTGCTGACCTCCTGATTCTTTGATCCATCAATGACATGCAATATTCATACTCCCATCTACTGAATGTTTCATTATAACTGCAGAGATGTGGAGTGCATTATTAAGAAGTATGGCGCAGACTGTCTGCCAAATGTTTATCATTTATCATGTGCTGTTGGCTTAGCGTGCCATTCCTATGAAATGCTTGACCTTGAATGCTGCTTTCATGCGTCCCGGTATGTTAGAAATCAAAACACAAGGGACTATTGTTAAGTTAATATCATGTGCTAAATGTGCCTGGAAACATGTATGTCAGGTTTTATGAAGATAAATATTTTCCTTGCCTTTCTAACACGCCTGCAGTTGTCCTTATTTACCGCCATTTATGAACATGTGCTGCTTGTCATGGTTGCCATCCAGCCTACACAAAACCTGATGCAATGGTTCTGTTACATCACCTCAAACTGTAGTATTTGCTCACAGAAAATATCCATCATGCATTATAACATGTAAGATTGATTTCTCTTTACATTAGCAGCTTTATCTTAACACCCATAATAGCCGGAAAATCAATCATGGGACAGTGCTGGTAACGTGACACAGTGGACACTGGTAATTATTTAAAAGGATCACTGACTATTAATGGTATTTTGCTTCACCTTTCCCATTATCTGTAGCAACCAGTTTGTTTTCCTCTCAATTAGGCACGCAGGCAGTGAGCAACACCCATCTTCTATTACTGCGATATGGCAACAGAGGCCATGGGGGAAGGGAAAATAACAGGCTGCTGTTGTTGTTACCACTGCTGCTGCTGAGGGATTGTTTTTAGCCTTTTTCTTGGCTGCATCTCATTTATTCATTCTCCCCACCATAACTTGCCTCAACTACTAAACCTTTGCCACTCCCTTTTGGAGGTCTAAAATGACAGGGTCAATGAAACCTGAGTCAAAGCCGTGCGTGTGTGTGTGTGTGTGTTTTCTATACCTCTTTGCTGTGCAGGGGATATTAAGCAGAAGAAACAAGGCTGGGATGTAATGAAGGCATCTGAAATTCAGCCAGTAGTAGACTCATGGGATTTAACGTGTTCCTTTCGCCGTAGTTGTTATATGTTGCTCTGTTTGTTCTTTGGACATTTACATTATCAGACAGGTGTTTAATAAACCACACGCAGGATCTGAGACTCAGTTTTTATCCTGTTAGCGCCGGACTAATGTGATCAGGCATCGCCTGCTATGCTACAGTGACCACATTAGGGGTGCAAAGAATATTTACATTTTAATATATGTTATAGTAAAACTAGCATTTTTAGAGGCTAACATTAGCATTGGTAGCATTTCTTTGGCATCCTTTTGTCAAATGATTCAAATATTTAATCATCACATTAGTGTTTTTATTTTGACTCCGCATAATCTTCGGTGCGCCCACACTTATGCGCTGATAGTATGATTAGCCAGGAAAAACCCGCTCATTCACCTTATACGTGCATGCATGTGTGTTAAGTGCGGTGTACCCTGTTCCATGAAGCTCCAACCTCATGTGGTGAAGATGTCTTCCTGCCACGCTGCGCTGACTGCTCCGGTCGCATGGTTCTGACTCTGCAAAGCCCGAGGCAAAAAGAGTGAAGTGTGTCAGCCTGCGCAGCTGATAACACCGCCTCTGTCACACTCAGGCCAAAGAGTGTTTGCCGGGAAGCCAAAGCGCATGATGGGTTTGTGACGCAGCACGCAGCGGTATTTAAATAGTGAAATTGGGGCAGGCACTTTTTCTTTTTTTTTTTTTTTTTTTGCTCATCCCTTGAACTATGTCATGTCGTTTATCTTATGCCACATGATGTGTTTTCATTTTCCTCATGGGGAGTTCCCAGCGATTCATCCCAAACATCTTTTCCGGCACGGCGTCCTTGCCACGGTTTTTATCGCCCTGAAGATTTTTTGTATCTTTACACTCTGTTAACCAAATGTGATTTCCACGTTCTATAGTGTTTGCACAGAATGTTTTATTTAGCGAGATTTGTTGTTTCTTTACATGTGTGTGACACTCCGCCACAATGGCAAGTGCTTCTCTATCTCCTTAGGCCATTGCCTTCCCGGAGTCTCTTTCATAGAAAGAGGCACTGACGGAATAAAGGAGAGCTCCTTGAGAGCAGAGTCTCTTATCGGCCTCCAACATCTGGCCAAGACTGATGGGCTCTTGGAATAGCTCTCCAAATCATTGAGTTTGAGCTGCATAATGCTTGTTTAACTGCATCCGTCCTACAATACTAATTCACCCCCTCTCATTATGTGTCTTTCACCAGAGGAACCCATTTCTATGATTACTGAATTTCGCTCCTCAGCGGGGTGGGATTGATGTGAGCCAGCGCATTAAGTAGTGGGAAAAACAGAAATTGAAAGGTGAGACAAGTCGTATGTGAGCAAGTGAAATGAAATAAGACGTGACCAGTGCGGATCATACATTGCAAATCAGAGAAAATATTGAATTTTTCAAGTTGTTCGGTGCTTAAATGTTTGACATGAAAAGCAATTTTCTCTGATGTGCACACATTTTTTTTTCATCTTTTTTTCCTTTTTCCTGCAGAAAACGAGTCGTGCTTAATTGAAGTCATCATCGCACATTTAAAACGGCCCTGCCTGATGCATCACAGCCCCATTAGATTAAAGCTCCAAGGTAATCTGCGGCAGATTTAAGAATTTATCCAAACACCTGGTTCTGTATTCGCAAGTCGCTGGATGCCAAACCTGTGATCATACACGATGAGAGGTTGAGCAGATGTGTCGCGCTTATTGTTCTCGTCTCACAGCAGCATGACACAGACAGGATGGAGCAGTCGATTATGTTTGTGTTTTGATCACACAAGAATTGGGTTTTTATCCCTACATGATAAGCTTTGTTTTTGGTGATGATGTAAAAATGACTTCACAGCCTCTGATGACTAAAACTGCTTATGCGGTGGAAGTGGAGATTCTCACTATATTGTAATGCAGCTATTAATGACCACCTGTATTGAATATTTATTGGATTTGACAGGAACTTTATGGTCATTTGCAGCTGCAGCTCTAACGGCGTCTGATGATTTATTTTTATTGGTTTTCTTTTTGGCATTTTTCCCCCATTCGTAAAGGCCAGATCCCCACACACACACTGCAGAAACCTGCCAAGGTAACACCCACTGCTCTCCTAGGGAGGTTGCAGACCATCCATGAGCTTTCATACACATTGAGTCACCAGCTGCTTCTTTTCCCCTGACAGTGAGGAGCTTCACCGGGCGGGTGTTGGACATGCAGAGCTTCAAATAATCTCCTGCAGGTCTTAACCCTAACTCCACACAGACCAGTAGGAGTCACCAGGTTTCATGTGGCTGGAAACACTGGAGCCAGCTGAACGCTGCAGTGGTGGGCAAGTATTCTGACTCTGCATCACCCCTGGTGGCCACCGTTGTTAAATTCTCTGCGAAAACTGTTTGATTGACCCCTCTGTACCCAATAACTTTTCTAAATGTAAATATTATGGGTCCACAAGACAAGTCTGCCACATGACAAGATGACAGGATTCATGGAAGAATGTTTCATGTTTGTGTAAAACCATATTATGGATGAATGCGTATATTTTTAACTTCAACTCTAGGAATGAAAATCAAGAAGCAGTTGCCATGGGACTCACACGCCTCCGAGCTTTATTAATTAATTCCTTTTATCCACGCCGACATGTTTTTCTGATAGTCGCACATTACAAAACAATGACCTCAGACTCATGCGTCTGCGCCGCTGACAGCGGTGCCAATTAATGTCGGCAAAATGATAATTTGAAGTAAAGATGTAAACACGTTTCTGTGCGACATCATCTTAAATTCCAGGAATGCCGGGTGTTTGACAATCGCTGCCTCCCAACCGAGCAGCGTATCCATTACAGAGGATAAATGTCTAATGTTCTAATAACTTTAGCCCCAGGTAAGAGGGTTTAGCGGATATTTTCTTTGAAAACTACACGAATATTCAAGTGCAAATATTCTCATTTCTCTCTCTGTCATTTCATCTATTTCAGATGATGATGTCGCAACAGAGAGCTCTCAGGTTACAGTCAGCTTGACTCACCCTTCGGTTTCAGACTTTAGGTGATAAAACAGTTTTGTTGCCAATGACTCTCAAAAGCCTATTTTTTTTTTCCCACACAGAAAATTGATCAGGAATCAGTTAAGCAATCGATAAAGAAGCAGACCCTTAGGCAGAATTGATAATGGCACCTCTATCAATAAAATCTTATCAATTCTCATCCCTATTCAGCAAATATAGATGTCCATATTGGCCTCAGAGGATGAGAATCATCAGGCAACTGCTGACCGTAGATGATGACCATGTTACGTGTTTTTTATCGTATGATCACAAGCAGACAGCTTGTGTTAAATCATTATATTGTGATCAAGATGAAAACATATGCTTATTATGCCAGGATGACAGAATAATTATCCGGTAATCATGAGCAAGCCAGACCTAAAAATAATCACACATCACCAGTCCCTAGACTCCCCGAGAAACTGAGACAGTCATTTTTAAAATACGTGTTATACTTTCTGACTTATTTGCTCCCCAAAGAGGCAAAGATGAAGATTTCATAGTGTCGGGCAGAGACAGTAGTCGAGCTATAGCCTGTGAATGAGCTCCATCAGGAGATAAAAGGCGACATCTTTTCATCGGTTTTCCAGCCTTTTCATTAAGCCTGCACTCCTGTGAGTGTTTTCACATCCAAAAAGGCATATCATATAATTATTTGTTTTCATAGAGATCATATCTGTGATTTTTTACACTCATGACAAAAATTGAATCTCCGCAGAGTTTGAGCCTGGAGGATAATGCAGCGTGGCCAAAATGGCCTAATTACAAATAATGCAGCAGAATCATCACCACTTAATATCAATTACATCTTGGCCTTATCTAAACTACCCAGGCTCCCCTTGTAGCGAATAATGTTTTTTTTTTTTCTTTATGCGCATTGTTTGAAATGATGCATGATTAGCTCAGTTCAAACTGAGAACCAGCACGCAGTGTAAATGACCAATTAAATGGCTCCTTTGCTTTTCTTCCAGTTAATTGTTTCACAGATCATTTAAGCAAAAACAACATCACAGGTGGCCTCTCGCTACCTTTGGAACAACTGCCAACGTTTTCACATTCAGGTTGTGATGCGATGACAGTCGTCTGACCGAGCAGAGAAGTCTGCGGGTCACAGTTTGACATTGGTCATTATGACTTCAGCCATTGAGGTCACGCAAACCGACCTCCTGTGATTCTGACACTGAGGCTGTGGGGGACCGGAGAATCGATGTGATGTCATCCCAGATTCATCCCCGGAGAGCTACTGAGCTGTGGGAATTGAGATCAACTTTGACCCCGCCTGGAAAGGAAATCTTCCCCTTTGATGATTGGGTCACACCACAGCATTACTTGATCGACACGAATGATGAAGAGCCTTCAAACACATTCCCAGCTACATGAGCGCAGTTCAGCTGTGAAATGATAATAATACGAGATCTCTGTATTCATCTATTACTGCAGCGTTTGTTCGTCAAAATGCGGCTGAATCATAAATAGGTTTAACGCCCACCCTACCTATGACTTCTTGTCATATCTCACATGCTGTTTTTTGTTATGTTGCCATTTTGTTCTGAATGACTTCATATAATTGTTTTTATGTTTTTGTTTTAATTAAAAATGCATACATTGAGGTGCCAGTGCAGTCTTTCTAGATAACTGAATTCATGTTTGCCATGGGTCCTAATCATGCAGGTGCTCTGTCAGTTATGTTACTGTGCGCCGTCTATTTTCATTTTCTACAGTTTGCTAATTAATTCCTAAAAAAATAAGACAAATAAATAAATAAATAATCATCTGTTTGTTTCAGATGACATTAATTGCATTGCATTATCAGTTAACGTTGTTATGCCATAATGGTTGTTGGTCATCCCCAGGGGACCCCAGTCAGTCAGTGCTGCTTGAATGTTAACTACGTTTGTAGGATGAGGGTTAAAACAGGACACGCAGCCAGTCCCATGCAGTATCAATAGCCCAAGCCCAAGCCATTTGCAATGCAATTAAAAACTCAATTTTCAAAGCGCTTTGCTGAGGGTGATAAATGGGCCAGTAATCCCTTAATTGTTCTCTTTTAGGCAGAATCACAGGAATGATAGATGTTTCATTAGAGATGGAGTAAAACTTAAAGTAAATAAAAGGAGATGCAGATTTTTGCTAGCAGATATCAGTTAGCTCCGATTGTGGTCAAAGCTCCAAAGAAAGCCAAAACGTGTTTGTAATTTGTGGTGAGGTAAAAAAGAAGTTTTGTTCGGCCACTTTTTAATGCTCACTTTCAGCACCATAGACAGTTCTGTTGACTGTGTGCCCCTCATCGACTGTGTGTGTTTGTGTGTGTGTGTGTGTGTGTGTGTGTGTGTGTGTGTTCAACTTTTCACCTCACGTATTACTTTACCTGTTTCTAACCTTGGAAGTGTTATTGTTGTCTGAGCCACTGCTGGAGATAAACACAGATAGAGCCAGTTTGCAAAATTGATTTTTTTTTTTTCTTTCTTTCTTTTCTTTTTTTTTTTTTTTGAAAAGTCACAACATGGAAATTTGGGAGCACGAACTTTTTCACATATGTCGCCACTGTGGGAGTGTGGGGGGAAAAAAAATAACCTGCAGGTCCTCGCGTTGGCCTCATGTGGTGCAGGCAGCCTCTCCAGCGAGGTCCGGGGATATGCAGCAGCTGGATGTGGTCGGGCTATTCAGAGTCATTGGCCACCTGAGATTGCAGTGCTGCTTCTATTGATCCGGCCAACAGAAGGCTAATATTGACAAGTGCATCTCTTATTCCAAGCCATCGTAATCTAGCGGCTCTGTGTTTTTTTTTTTTTATTCTTTCTTTAATTTAACGTCAGATCAAGTTTGATCGGTATTGCCCCGCCGCGACGGGTCCAATCGGAGTTCAGATCCGCTCCTCCCCCCCCCCGCGCCACCACCATCCACCACCACCAACACCAGCCCACCCTTCCCTCCTTTCTCCCTCTCTCCCTCTCTCTCTCCTCGTCTCTCTCTCTCTCTCTCTCTCTCTCTCTCTCTCTCCGTCTTTCTCTCTCTCTTAGTTGCTCTGCAGCTGGGCTGCACCTCAATGAACCTAATTGGTGCACTGTGAGCGACCATCATCTTTCCACTGGAT
This sequence comes from Nibea coibor, assembly GCA_023373845.1. NCBI lineage: Eukaryota > Metazoa > Chordata > Actinopteri > Sciaenidae > Nibea > Nibea coibor. Next base: position 10,000,170 of record CM041739.1, on the reverse strand, counting down.
TTCCATCGCGCCCGGCTTTCATCCAGAACATATGAATTTGCTCAGACAGACCCTTTTAAGGAGTTGAACAGATCAGGTCGGAGAGAAGAAGAAGAAGAAGGAGAAGAAGAAGAAGAAGAAGAAAAAACATGGCACAACGCGCGGTTTTGTTCCTGCTGTGGCTCTTTGACAGATCGTTCGCGGGATTTCCCAATCAGATTAATATCGGTAAGTGTTACGAGGTGTGGAAAGGCTACGGATTTGAGGTGGGGGGTGTGTGGAGAGGGGGGGGGCTTGTGCGGGTATATCATATGCAGGGGTGCAATTTCATACCGGGCAGATCCGGACGGAGCGCCGGAGCTCTGCGCAATGACAGTGTCTAACTTGATTTTTACAGATGCAGCGCGATTAAAGCCTCTGCAAAAAGAAACTGTACAGGTTAAAGCTGCATGTGGCGTTGACTGTCAGTGCGAATATTGTCTGAAGATAAGTGTTTAATAAGGAAGGTGTGCGGTTTCCTCAGCTCGGGCTGAAGAGTTCCACACAGGCGCACTGGTCAAAAATACACGATGGTGCTTTTAAACAGCAGTCAGCCTCCTTTATGTTACAGTGGCACGTATAGAGTTCCTCACTGAATAAAATCAGACACTAGACTTAATGAAAAAAAAGGGCGCAGGAGCGACCGTGAGAGTTGTCTAATCTTTGCTTTTTCATCCCTTCAAGGCGGACTGTTCATGCGTTCCACGGTGCAGGAGCACAGCGCGTTCAGGTTCGCTGTCCAACTCTACAACACCAACCAAAACACAACTGAGAAGCCTTTCCACCTCAACTACAACGTCGACAACCTCGAGTCGTCCAACAGCTTCTCGGTCACCCATGCGTGTAAGTGTGCCTCTATTTCCAAGCCACGCAGAATGAGCAGATTCAATTCTGTCACACCCCGCACAGCGTGGAGCATATAGAGGCTACATCTTAATCCAGAGGAGGGGGGGGGCAGCCAAGTTCTCACTCTGGTTCAAGTTTTATAATGTACACTGTGTCCTTCCTGTGTCATCTTCTTGGATTTTACCACCAAAATACACACATGCTTTAATATTAATGCACATTTTATAGACACTGGCTGTAGTTGGAAGCCCCATGTCTGGCATTTGTGTCTGTGTCGAGGAGATATTTCACAAATACATGAATTCCTCATTGAGAAATAACTTCCATTGGTTACCTGCTCACACGCTGGCCTTGACAGGAAAATACAGCCAGTTACACAAACCCTGTGTCAAGGACCATGATGGAGGAGATGTCATGTTGTATAATGGAGCGAAATTGGACGGAGGCAGTGGATTTTAAAGTATCTGATAGATATGATAGTTTTTTTTCCCAGTTTCGTCACATAAATGATTCTCTGTTGAAGATGAAAGGATATAAATTGGTATCTATTATCTCAGTGCCTCTCTATGGGTCCTATTATGGTCTATCCCATGGTGCAACTGGTACAGTGGCAGATCAGATTTTCTTTACCCCCCCCCCATTGGCTACAGTTTCTCGAAATCAGCAGAAACAGAGTGAAAGCGCGAGGAATAGACTTGAGAATGTCATTTTGTGATATTATTTTAAAAGATGAGTTCAGTTTGGCTGAATGGCCGACTCTGGAAACACGCAGCTCTGTCTGACTGATGCGGCCCCCCTAACCCTTGTGTGGCACACTCATAATGGCCCCTCTGACTCTCCTTGTGCCAGAGCATCTCCGCCTGCTCCGTCCTCTGACTCCCCCCTTGTGTTACAGAGCATCTCCCCCAGCATTGCAGAGTCAGCTCATTAGCACCCAGCCCTCATAGCACCTCACCGTGCTGTCATTGGGTGAAAGGGGGAAAAAAAATCCATAGCTCCCCAACCAGCGCCAGCAAATGAGTTGGGCTCAGACCTGCAGAGGAGGTGGGTCTGAGCAGTGAGGGAGATGAAGAGGAGCGCGAGCTGCGATATCACAGGCGGCAGAGCTGCAAGTGCCCTAACGAAGGCATCCATAAGAAACAATAAGCAAATGAGACTGAATAAATAATAGATAGTGCTGTTGCAATTTCACGCATGTTGAAGAGGAAGGCAAGCATAGGAGAAAAAGGCTTGATATCAGAATCTAATTAAATTCAGGGGCAGACAGAGCTTTAGTGAGAGGAAGGGGTTCCTGTGGGAGCAATGGCCCCGTTTCTTGCTGCCACGTCTTAGCGTCTCCGTCAAGAGCGCTGTCTCAGGACTGTCTTGAACTTCACATCCAAGAAAACGACGAGCTTTTAATGCTGCAAATCAGCCATTGCTTAAAAGAAATTGATTGTGCGGCGGTGCAAAAATAGGAGCGGATTGTCGGACGTTCTAATGTTTTGTGAGAGCGTTGCTTTTGCTTTGATAAGCATAGTAATAATCTGCTCTGCCAGAAATTGCTGAATGTTTGGTCCTCCTACATGTTAATAGGAAGTTTTATGCTGAACACACTAAGAGTCCTCCATTTAATTGTGAAATAATCAATAGAGCTTGGGCAAAGACCGCCCTTAGAAGCGTCTACGATGCAGTTTTCTTTCGAATCTGGTTTGTGTAATGTATGATCTGAGACTTTTTTCAAGGTAGTGCCCTGAGACTCCTGTCAAGCTGAGCTCGCAAACCGCAGACAGCTCATGCTGAGCTCACAACAGTCCACAAGCACCTCAGATTGTCTCTACCGATGTAGTGAACAAAATAGAGATGACGGTTATTAAATATCACTTATCTGCTGACTTCCAGGCCTTTGAGGCTTCGCCTGTGGTGAGTGAAGACCTCCTGTGTTCTGAGTTTTAGATTCGTCAGCGTTGTTGTTTGTTCTGCAGGCTGTCACAATTATTTAGTGGTCATTCAAATTTCCTTTGTCATCACTCGCCCCTCGTGGGTGACTCAGACGTTTGTCAGCAATAACACGCATCTATTTTATGATCGGGGCAAAGTAAGATTGCACGAAAGTGGCATTTATGCGGGTTTGGGGAGTAAATCTATTTCGAGACGAGTGTCATTGCTTTGATCGAGATGAGAGCTGGCTGCCTCGGGGTCTAGAGTTGTTGAAATGACAGGATTTGTTTTTTAGTTTAGACTTGTGTTTTCTTCAAGATGATGTTTTTGCTTTAGTGTACATTCTCCCTTTACTCTGGGATATATATATATATATATATATATATATATATATATATATATATATATATATATATATATATATATATATATATATATATATATATATACTGCCAAGGCCCTCTACTCTGACTCATCAGGTAGATCACTCCCCCTCATTTGCTGTACATTCTTTCAAAGTAATACAGAAGCAGAGGGCTAGAAGAACCTGCAAGAATCTGCAATTCAGATTAAACTTGTTTATTATGCTTTTTTAAATAAGAAAATAGAAAATCCTTAGGTAGGATGAAGGTACAGACTTGTGTCAAAACAATTTCTTTCAAGTCAATTTAACGCCTTATGCTATTAATTGAATTAGTGACCGGCAGCAAAACAATGTGTGGCTTCAGTAATCCTTGAGGCTTGGCTTTGTACTGTAGAGGCATGGTGTGTGCTTTGGTGGCAAGGCTGTTGTTGCTTTGAAGTGACATCTGAAATTGTGAAATGTGTAATTACCAGTGCAGGGTCCATAATAGCTGTGGATGCTAGGAGTCAGGTATGTTCACAGAGGAGACAGGAGTAGTTCAAAGCAAAGGGTAGCCGTTTAAAGAAAGCAGAGCAGACAGCATTAATGTTCCTGATGGTCACGGCTAGCCAACTTAATGACACCGGCATCCTTTTTTCTCCTGTTTACCCTTCTTCCTCTCCTTCCTTTACCTGAGGCGAGAAAAAACATCAAGCCCCCCCCCCCCCCCCCCCCCCCCCCCTCCCTCCGCCTCTCTTTGCCACGCTATTTATTAGATTACTCGCCTTGATTCCTGTTAAAGGCAAATTTTGCAATGCTTGGCTTTTGAATCTCATCTCCCTATTCCTCATTCCTCATTCTGTCATTAAGCTAATGGTCTGTGTCCCCTCTGCCAGCCTTTTTACATGTGCCTACCCTTCTTTTATTGAATTCTCCAGGTCCTTAAACACTGGCAGTAGCAGATGCTTCTTTGGCTACACCGTTCAGCCACTGTCTCTGTTAGCTACTGTAGAAGAAACTCCAAGAGTATTGAAAACAAAAGACAGGATAAGACAAGTCACTGTGATTGCTTTTTTCATTTCCAAAGAGAAGAGAAGGGAGGAACAATCGAAGAGGGACGAGTGACTGTCAGGTCCGATGTGAATGGGAGAAGATGAAGTTAAAGGACCAGTTTGACATAAAAATAGACGTAGCTTCTTTCTCACCAAGCTTCACATGAGTAAATGCCTCTCACGTCTATATGGTAAACGTGAAGCAACATGAAGCCAGGATATGACTAGCCCAGCTTAGCACGCAGACAGGAAAGAGGAGGAAATTGCTAGCCTGTTAGCTAGAAACAGAAGCAATAAAATAGTCACAGAATCTGCAAACCAGTAACTCTTAATCTCAATTATTAAAACATCAACTCATTTCCTTAATCAAAACAAAATGGAAGTGCAAAAATGACAATTTTATAAAGAAAAACAGAGTTTTAGAGGTGTTGGGGATCGGCCAGCCAACCTGCCGAGACTCCAGGAAGTTACTGGTCCTGGCCAAGAAATACTCTGGTACACAACTCCTCAGCAAATAGTTGTTTTTACACGTCAGTTGTTGTACAGATTACACAAACTAAGTATGATGTGTTGATTATTGAGCTTTAGAGTTATTTGTAGCTGTATTTTGTTTACTTTGGACCAAGCCAGGCTAGCTGTATTTAGCCAAGCTAAGCTGCTGTTGGCTGTAGCTTAATGTTAAACACACAGACATGAGAGCCATGTCAAACTTCTCTTTTAACTCTTGGCAAGAAATCAGACCAGCGTATTTCCCAAGCTGTTGACCCACTCCTTTAACACCAACTGAAAAGCAGTTGACGTAAGTGATGCTAGACGTCGACGCTGCCCTACTGTCAGTCGGAAATAGTTTGCTGAATCTCTCCCTGGATGTTGTTGTGATGACTCCACATGATGCAGGATGATCTACGGTGTTAACATGAGCGGTACCGTCCACAATATCAGCATCAGGAAGTGCGTGTGGAGCCCATGAAAGATACATGGTATTTTTTTTTAATGGCCAGAAAGAAAACTCCAGCAGGTGCTTGTATTTACATGGATAAACATCATTGATTAGGTTTATCATAAACACTCAGCGACACAGTGCACAAGCCTAATTTTTGTCTAGCCACAACACATATTTCTTCACTGACGCCCACCCTGAGCGTGCTAGCTCGGCACATGTTGCACAGGAACGCCAACAGATCTTCACACTAGCGGCCTACGATGTGACTGAGCACATGTGGCAAATGGCATATGTCGTAAAGCACAGGCGAAAGGGCCCTTACTAAATCTTCGCATTGGATCTGTTGAGTGCAGCTTTTGGGATTGTTGTTGGTGGTGGTCGGGGTGTGTGAAAGGACGGTAAACAAAGCGACAGGCAGACGTGTTTTTGCAAGGCAGGCTATGGTTGACAGAAGCTCCTCAGGTGATTGTAGTAGTGCAACACTTCTTGGTCTTGCAGGCTGTAACTCAGCTTGAAAGGTGTGACGAGGGAAACATAGCAGGGAAAGAAGTGAAAGAGAGTGGGGGTACTAAGTGCTAGGAGGATAGAGACAAAGACTGCAGTAAAAGAAAGTAAGAGTAAAAAGAATTTGATTAAGGAATGTTTTAGAGGTGGCTTGTATAGAGAGTATGTGTGTGCATGACTGCAAAGTGTGTGACTGTGTGCGAGTGTGAGTGAGAGACTTCTCCAGGCGATGGAGGGGGGGGGTTGTGCCGGGACACGCCATCACAGTCCAGCTGTGTTGGAGGCACAGATGGAGATTTGTTTATGGCATGTGCATATGCATGCATGTGTGTGCACATATGCACATAGTCAGACACTGTAGGCGTATGCACTCACACACGTCCTGTCTCTCTCCTCACATTTGTCACTGAGTAAATTTCACTGTTTTGTACTAAAGCTCCCATGACACACTCCATCTTTCATCCAAAGTAAAGGTCACGGTAAAAAATACGGCTGGCTCACCCGGTATCTCATTGTGCAACCAGCTAACACAATTGTTGAAAATACCATTTTTAAAAATATGTGCAGGCTAGGATTTACGCCAAATGCAAAGGATAAACACGCATGTTTGATAAACACTATGACTGTGCAAAAGCCTCTGAGAGAAACATGAGCCACACCAACACAATGGTGAAATTTAGAGGGCAGCAGGCCAGGCAGTCTCAGAGGCCTGTCGCAGTGACTTGATGTGGGCCTCAGTCAGATGAATGGTACAGTAACGGGCCTTGATGAGGTTTCATCCTCTGGGAACAGCGAGGCCTCTGCTAGGGAAACGGGGCATCAGCAGAAGGGGCTGACTGACAGCGTAGTTCATATAGGATGAGGCAGAGAAAGGCTGGAGGTTTTATCAGGTCCAGTCGCATGCTGTGATCTGACTTAAGCTTAACGATGTCTGGCAGAGTGAAAAACTCCTACTAAATAGTCATTTTTATAAAACTATTCATTGTTACCAAAAGTGTTACACTAATTGCTAATGCCACTACATTACAGAAACTGTCTCACTGACACCTATCCTACATATAGTTTCCATGAAGTCTTGCTTGCGTGCTTTCAATCATTGTTCACACGAGGTTAAACATTTTTCATACAGAAAACTCAGAAAAGGCTGGAAAAATTCCAAAAGCCAAACCTCCAAAGGGAACATTATTTTGACCTAATTTTCTGGTCATGAGATGCCCTCTGCTACAATTTTTTATTTATTTATTTATTTGAAGTCAGGCACACAGCTGAAGCTGTAATGAGATTCAGATTAGAAAACATAGAACACACTCTAAGGCAGATTCAACACAATGAATTTTTAATCAGAATATCAAAAGATCCTCTTAAAGCCAACCTGAGGAGAAGTGTTGCTGTCGGAGTGCTATTTGTCTTGGAATCGATGACGCTGGCAGATGTTGTTTGATAAAACAACAGCTCGTCTCCCTCGCTGCTGTGGTAGCCTCGAATCTCCATATATCTTTCACAAACACTGGGCATTTGGCCATTTCAGCAGCTATGGAATATAAAAAACATATATGGACAGGGCGGAGACAGACTTTTTGATTTGGAAGGTCGGTAAATTACATCACATGGATTCACATTGGCACTTTTTTAAAGATTTCTCCAGCCCCGATAGTTATCAATCTTTTGTGGTGTGTTCAAACCTACTGTAGGGACGCTGGAGTCTTTGAAATTCTTATTGATTTTCTTTATCTACATGCTCAATTTTCTGGGTGTGTGATAAATTGCAAGTGAGAAGAGTGATTAAGATGAAATGATTATGGACCGAATGTCATGGCACCATGAAGATATCATCACCCTATAGCCTGCAGTTATTTCAAACAGGCAGCATAGAAATGCTGTGCATGGCACTATATAATACATACTGCAGTCGTTCTGCCAGACTGGACGCTTATAAAGCTTTAACACTTGAAAAGATTTTTTTGAAAATGAAATTTCTACAATTATCACGCCACAGATGAGTGATAAAAAAAAAAGAAAAAAGATGTTACCATCCACCAACCAGCAAAGAATTGGTTTAAGAATAATTTGTGCTGCGCCGAGGCCCCTCAGAGACATGATGCAACATGACAGCCCATCTATGCTCCGCACATCTGTTCACCACTGTTCAAATAATAGGGCGGTTTCTGAACTATAAGTCAACAATGACAGGCTGAGCCTGTGCTCTGTTATTGAAGATGATATCGGTGCTGCGTTGTGATGAACAAGAGAAGCCGGCTGACCATATAAAAAGCAGCGATAACTACTACGAGGGGGGACCACACAGGAAGGGGACGCAGAGAATCTTAGTGGTGCATTGCGAGCGTTGCTCTGCGCGAGGAAAAAACTGTTTACGATAAGAAAAGGCCCGCACATGTTGTGCATTTTAAGCGAAATGAACAGGAGGGCAGGCTGCTATTGTGCACTATTCATCTCAGGTGCATCGGGGGATACGTCTGCCAGCCGCTCAGCTCCATGTGATGGCTGCTTTCCATTTTGTTTTCTCAATGAGCAAAACCTCTCAAGGAGAGTGGGATATGTCCTTTGTGGCAGAGATTATTTTTCATTTCAAAATGTCAATTTGCCCACATGCACCGTTTGTGAAAAGACGGGGACATAGTCAGTAAAAAAAAGAAGAAGAAAGGGAGAGCATTTCCAAAAACTTGTCACTTGAAAAGATCTCTGATATCGCAGTCAGCATTTTTTTACTTTCGCCCCCCCCCCCCCCCCCCCCCCCCCTCCCTGGCTTTCTCATTTCTATCTCTCTCTCTTTATATATATTTAATCTCTCCCACAAAGCCCATTACAGCTATGTTCCTGCAGCCGTTGCAGTCACACTCAGCTAGCTATTGGCCATTCACTAGACTCCCCTACAATACCCATAATCACTGAATCAGTAATCCCCTACTTGAGCTGGAATAGCACATCCGCATCGTGCCTCATCGGAAGTTGCTGCATTGGCCTGGCTTCACTGGGTCCAAAGGAAAAAGAGGGAACTCTGTAGTCTTCCTCAATAGGAGCTGCTGACTGCATTGTCCTAACCAAGGTCAGACGGCTTATGAAAGGAAGCACTTTGGGCTTTTTTGTTATTTCTGAAAAGCTCGGAGAAAAGCATTAATTGGCACCTATGTGCTGTCTAATCTTCTCGGTCCACTTGGGCCGTGTTATCAGCTGTTTGTTGTTTTGCTCTGTTTGTCTGAGGTGGAGTAAGCTATATTCCCTGTGCTAAAGACAGTCAAAAATGAGGAGGACATCAGGGCGGTGTTGAGATGAATACAAAACATCAACAGGGAGTGTCACGATGTACTCTCCCATCTAGTAAATATTGGATCACAGTGCGACGGGGCTTCCAGCTCTCCGTCTGCCGACTGAGCAGATTGATCCGCACGTTTCTGGCCTGTTTCAAAAGAGGCAGTCGCTAGCAGAGCCCTGCCAAAGCTGCATGTCTGTGCAGAAACAAGGGCTCCATCATAGCTGATTGCTTGTGACAGTTCACAGTCGCCGGGCCACTGAAGCATCATAACCTTGTGAAACTAGTGTAAAGGCACTCTAGCATACAGGCTGAAGGAGAGGAGGAAAGGGGGAAAAAATCATATTAGCATATTCCTTGCAGTGATACAGAGATGCAAATAAGACATGCTGTGCCACGAATAGCCTTTGTGGTTAATATTAAACACATCTTATGTAATGAAAGACATAATACAGACCAACACCTCTGGAGATGGAGTGAATTTATAGACAATTACCGCTACTGGGATTGCAGTTGTAGATTGATGACCCCAGTGATGTCAGAGCAGGATCTGCTGTTGATGTGCTGGAATGAACTGCTGATGACACTGAAACAGAAATATCTTCTGGCAGGCCCGAGGAGCCAACCCGAGCTACTCAAATCACTTCATCTGTGTTGTCACCGCAGCAAGCGCCAATATGATTGTTCACTGATTCACACTGAACGTGTGAGCTTAAGCGAATCTGCAGGAACGCCGTAAATAGCAGAATGCTAATCAAACGGCCATTAATAATACGCCGGGAATAATTTGGTTGGAGGCGACAGGAAAGCTCCGAGCCCCCTCGACACATCTGCTGCCGGGTCGTCGCTGGGAAGTTGCTGCCATCGCCCGTCCATCAGTTCATCCGGCTTAAATTAAGAGGATGTATTTGTAGGTGTGAAGGTGAAAAAAAAAACATTTCATGGTGACCCAGCGGTGTTGTCTCACTTGACATGCGTCTTACCGCAGTTCTCCTGTCTTTAGAGCTCACTATCCCCATGAGTGAGAATTAAGTGAACATGATGTGCTCGCTCAACCGTGACACTCCTCTGTTTCTCTCTCCAATGGTTAATTCGGAGAGTGCTGTTGTGTGGCTCTTGCCATTTCACACATGGCTACATAAAACCTGTGGGCGGTTGCTCCCGGGCCCCTGTCCGTGTTTGTGTGTCCATGCATGACTCTGTGATGAAATATTGAAGTGTTCTATCATCGACCATTGGGTTCGCCGCCGGCTCGATTCCTGTCCCTTAATTTTATTTTTCCTTCCTTCTTTTATCTGGGTGGCGTGGCTTCATTTTGCCCGACGTGGCGTGCAGATCAGGAAGGCAAACCTCATCTGGACCCATGACAGAGCTAATCCATCGCAGCTGCAGAATGAAAAGGCTGTTTGGAGTGAATCCATTCCAAAAGGCCTCAATGGGAAGCTTCTCTCAGATGCCGGTGCCCTTTGCAGCCCTGACAGTCCTAGAATATGATGAAAAAGCACTTGGGAGAGTTCAGTGGCTTAGCTATGTTTATGAGAAAAGTGAATAGTGGAGAAAAGAGGCGCAGTGCTGAAGATGGAGAGATGAAGTGACCAACCGCTGTGTTTGAGCATGCCTGTGTGAGGGCGATGTGAAAAAGATAGTAAGTACAGAGTTGTGCTTCTTTTATGTCTCTTTTCAAACCTGCCTTCTAGTGCGGCGAAGCAAGCTGGACGTCCACAATATGATGTCTGAGGATGTGTGAGGTTTTATAAGAGGCTGCAGACATTCTGTATCTGACCCACAATGGCTGTGACAGTGGCTAAACGAACTTACTGTAAAGGAAAGTACAATGTAGATGAACGCTTGCTGTAAAATAGCACATTGCTCTTTCTAGTGCAAATGGACAGTGAGGCCGAATAACATACCTTCCATAAAAATGTCAAGGACACAGAGAGGTCTGATCAGTTCCCTTGCTTTCTTCTCAACACTTTGTGCAATGTATTTTCCTCCTGCCCATTGTAATGCTGCTGCTGCTGCTGCTGCTGTAGGCCCATCCCTAAGCTGTAAGGGGATAGACTTTGGGTCTTTTATGCATAAAGAAGCTTAAGTTTGGAATTTGCTCTCAAGTGGCCAAAGTTTGTGAAAAGTCAGTGAACATTTCACTCCCAATTTCAGGGGTTTGTCTCGGAATAAAGCTTTTTAGCCCTAGGACGCCTTGTAACTGAATGAAATATTTAGGTGTAATGAAGGCTCTTGCTGCATGATGAGTTTCCCGTTGTAGGAGCCGTGTCTCGGCCGTGTTATTTTCACGACCAAGCAACGAATGAAATGCAGGGAGCGCAGGTGCAGCTTGTAGGGTGTGTGTAACGCTGTGTAGATACAGACTGAACCTAGACGGACTTTGTTTAAGGACAACTCAAGTTTACTACAACTTTTAAATTATTACTGACGTTACAGGTGCACACGCTTTTGTTGCTGTTAACCTCCAAATAAAGATTAGCTAATCTTGCAAAATGGTTTGTCAACACTTTGTATAATTTGCTGACTGCTGTGTTTGCTGCTCCTTTGGACCCATTTTTACTGTGTTCTGACATCTTAGCAATTACTTTGGTGAGCACAAACAACCATTTTTTTTTTTATAGAGACTGTTTCTTTGGCCAAAAAAGAGTTTCAAGACTGTTCAGAGCGAGTCCAATACAACGCAGGATTTTAGTGCTGTGAGCATCATAAGAAAAAATCCCATTCAAACAAACAATATGGGCAAATAATATTGAAATTACATATATGATATCATCAGAGGTTAGTGAGAAAGTGTCACTCACATAACGGTGAGTGTAGCGTAGAAGTTTAATTACTTTTCAGCATTTTTGCCTTTGCTCATCAGTCTCCTCTCTGATCTCTCTGTGTCTTCATCATGCTGTCACGAGACTGATATCGCTCAACCTGAGACTTGACTGTACTGCAACACAGCGGGCTATCAGACAAGATATCAGGCTGTCACAAAATTAGACAGAGATCTTTCTTATTGCCGTACACATACCCAGACAATGAAGGGTCTTCTGAGAATAAAAGGTAGCACATCTTTTCACCTAATGCGGGAAGAGTTCTTGGTCTCGTCTCGTCGAGCGACGTGCGCGTGAAGCGGCTCTGAAGTCAGGCCTCACGCTCAGAAAACCTTTATTGGTTTCTGCGGGGAAATTTGCTTTTGAAAAGTGAGGTGAGAAAAGTCTATTCAAGGGTTTGCATGCAGGTGACCTGTTATATATAGGATTACAGCTCACTCGCTGTTGTAGCCCTCTGTTTCTCATCACCCTCTCCCTACTTCCTCCAGCATTATCATTCAGGGACGGCGCGCCGTCTCAGCAAGGACACTAATAAGATGAAAAGTGGCACTGGACTCTACATACTTAACCGGTTCTGGATTGAGGCTGAGAAGGAGAGGGAATTCTTTACGTGATGTCTTCAAGGTTAAACAACTGGTCCCATCTCCCGTCCTCATTCACTTATTCTATTATTCTTCGGAGAAAGGCAAAGAGCTGTGAGAGGCCGGTCCTGGAGAGGTGCTCTTTTAAGATTCATCCCTGTAATCAAGCTTCACAATGCAAATCCCTCAATGGCTCATCTCAGTTTGTTTCACCACTATAGGATATGAATTGTGACATGTAATCTGATTAGCCACACCGGGGGGCAAAGGCTTAGTTTACATGCACAGGAAGTGGACCTTGTGAGAGTGGCAGATAGTCATCCCCTGTTGGTGGCCCTGCGTGGAGCACTCTCGGCTTTGCGTGCGCGCATAAGCCATGCACGAAACACACAGATCTGAAATCTCCCTAAAGGACAGAAACAACCAGTCAGGAAGCATTAAACTCAGATGGTTTGCACTCGAAATGGAATATGGAAATTTCAAGATTCATTGCTCTCCTGCGTTGGACCTGAGGAAAACAGAAAATGACAAACAGAAACCAGTAACTAGTAACAGATAGAAGTGATGTATACAGGAGGGCAAACAAACCGGGCTTTTGACATTGATGGAAAAATATATGTGCCTGCCAGACATCCGCAAAGTTTACTCTGCTCTTTTTTCAATCATCCAAATAAGAAGAGGAACGAGAGAGAGTTTTTCAACTGCCAGGTATTTACCCTGCTGTGTGGGATTGGATACAAAACAATAAAACAATACAGCTGTGTCCAGCACTCTACCTGAAATTTCACCACAAATGTTTACCCAGGCGAGCCCAGCTCTCCTGCGGTTAGGTTGACTAATGGGGAGGCATCGTTTGAAACAATTAAACTTTGATAAAGGCATCTGTCATGGGGTCCGAAAATGAACCGTTTCCTCTGATTCGGCGGTGCTAATCTCCTCCCGTTTGTTGTGAAGGCGGGACCGCTCCTGACAGCAACAGTTTGGATGCTTGCAGTCGTGGTCTGGCACGTCGAACTCTGTACCCCTTGTTCTTTTTCGCAGCCGTCCCGGGCGCCCTGCTTCCTTTAACTCGTCTCACTCCCAGCACAGAGATGGTGATTAGACCTGCTGTGTCAGGACACGTCCGGAACGCCCTCAGCGGCTGTCCGTCCTTATGCAGGATGGCATGAACCGCGCCCCTCTTCATCTGCGTCCCCCAAGCTCTCCCTCGCTTCATGCTCCGTTCTCTTCCCTTCCTCCATATTCATCTGCAAAGAAGAGCACGCTTTAGGCCGGGAGTGCTGATTGGGAGGATTAGTGGTGTGTGAGGGACTTTGTCACCAGCTTTCTTGGAAATCCAATTACAGAATATCATAAGCCTTACATGTTTCATACTCTACTGAATCCTCCTAAAAAATGCACACAGCCACACTCAAAGGGTCAGTGTTTAGCGGCTGTGTGCTGTGGTGACATCTTCCTGAAGGTGAGAGCAGTGATCGCCTTTGAAAGGATAAGACAAGTCCTGTAGCACTCCTCCCGCCTCTGCATTGCAGCAAATGGTGGACTGCATGAGCCTGTCGAAGAAAGGGATTGTTATTTGTTCAGCGTGATGGGCCGGCATCTCGGAGCACGGCTCTCGAGGTGAAGCGAGGGCCAAGGGTTTAGGTTTGTTATCTGCTTGCATAGATAGTCCTTAATTGCATGTGTCAAGGAAATGACATGCAGCGGATGAGGGCATGCAAAGTGGGATTTCTGCATGTACCGGTTGAGTCCTATCAAACTGATTTTCCCCCCCCGGAGTAATTCAGCAAACTGTCCAATCTCGTAGGTGCCATCACAACACTGTTATCTCGAGTATTGAAATGGGCAATGTATTGAACATTTGAACAGCATTCTTGTTCAAACCTGCTGCTCTTTTGCTCTGCATAATGATTTGTGTTTGGTCAAACAGAGGGCATTGCCACGATAATGGAGACATCAACACGTGTGCAGGTCCTTGGTGGCCGTGCAGGTCTGTTTGACCCGCGCGGTGCTTTCAGCCATGTGTGTTGCTCTGTGTTCAAACAAAAACATGATGGGAAGACCTTGAAGGTGAAAATATCTGTCAGAAGGAGATAGAGTTGAGAGTCATTGACTCCTTTGGGAATTGCTCACAGCCATTCTCACAAGCACAGGACTATATCATCAAGGAGGCAGGTGGAGAGGAGGAAGGAGCTGCTGGTTGAAGGGCTGTAAAGACAAACAAGAGAGGAAAAAGTGTAGTTAATTAAGTCCAATGATTGGGAAGGAAGGGCTTGAGGGCCACATCTGACCTTAGTAACTGTGATACCCAGATCAGTTTCTCATCTTCAGGGCACAAAGTCATTTGATGTGTCAGGTATTATAAATGATACAACAAAGATTCTGAATTCAGACACCAGTAAATGTTTAACCATGTATAAAGCAGGAAAAAATATGCCTTTAGAAGAAGAAATATATTAGCTAGTTTAGTTACATATTCTAATTTACTCTGGTGATTTAAGCATTACATGAAGACGTCTTATTAGTATAAATAGCATCATTAAAATGGAATATTTTACTATCTAAGTGTGTGCAGATGGAGTAGATATGAGTAGATGGTAGATATCTTAATAACTCTTCATTTCAAGGAGTCATTTCTCTGCAGTCTCTCACCTGCCATAGAGTCCTACTATTATTCAGATTTCAATTTTAGCCATCTTATTAAAAATGACTTGAATTATTATATAACTCCCGATTGCTGGCTCGCCACTGTAATCCAGTCACATCTCAAGATTGTTCAAAAACATTTAGTGTAATTGGAACGTGGCCTCAGTTTTAAAAGCCGACAATTCTAGTTTGCATAAGTCAAACTCTCTCAGCTTACTTTGGCAAACGCGTGGAGGTTTGACAAACAAAATCATGTCACATCGCCCTGTTGTACTGTTGCCGTTATTTCTCTGTTGTTTGGTTCTGTCTTTCTTGATTACAGAGCAGAGGTCCAGTCGCATCTTATTATTACCTCTGCCAAAGAGGTTTTTCTATTTGTAAGCAGGATTTCAACGAAATTACTGGCCGGCTGATTTTTAAGAAAGTCGGTGTACGGTAAAGCATGGGCCAAGGACGTACCCATTAGGAACCCAGGCCATGACTAAATGTGGATCAAAACACAACATCCACCTCAAACATCACTGCAGAAACAAAACAAACTTAATGGGGGTCTGCGCTCTCAGTGTGCCTTCTAGTTAGGACTGTTTAGGTTGTATATGAGCCCTTCATCAACATACTGTGAAGCTGTGCGGTATAGAATAAGTGGTTTTCCTATGGATGCCTTTTAGCTCCAATCCTTGAGGCTTCAAAGAGAATGTAAATCATGCTAACTAGAGTCTGAAATTTTATGCTTTCACACAGATTTCCATAATGTCCTTCTCAATTGGATACACTACTCTGCATCAAGCTCAGAGAAAAAGGAAGGAAAACACACAATTATCCATTAATTCTTTCTCAGAGGATATTTGACGAGTTACCTGGTAACTATACAGCCCCGTGAACATGTTTTCTATTAAAATACATCTTTAACTGCAGTCGCACGAAGCAAAGTAAATATCCAAACTCACTGTGCCGCGATCATAAAGGCTTATCTCACGCATGTTTTTTTCTAGATAACATTTTAGTTTGCTTGCTCTCACACACACGCACAAAGTTCTCTGCTTCTCACGCGTTATACAAAAAATGTGAGCAGCAGGGGTGTCAAAAAATGACTTACATTCGTTTTGATATCGCAACCCCTTCGTTTATTTTTGGAAAAATAAGCTTGTGTTATTTCTAACCTTACATTTGGATCGAATCTGTAACTGCGAGCAAAAATCTCAAGCATACAAGTGTCACGTTGGAAAAGCAGCACGTTCCTTGTAATGCTTGTGCAGAAAGTAGAGAAAGCAAAATGCTTCTTCGTCGTAAGCGAGCATTACAGGCAGCCACTCAGCCCTCTCTTTGTTAGAGACACACTAATTTGAGCCATTAAAGTTACTGGCCAGTAACCTTTTTTGATGTGACTTTTACTAATGTATCTAGCAGAGAAGGGAAGCGTTGGGGTGTTCACGGCCTGCAGTTATATACGCTAAATAGATACAGTAAAAATCTCACATCCGTTTTTGTGTTACTAAACCTATGCATGCCCTGTTACAGTTTTACATGGCCACATCAAGATACGTGAATCTTTATGTGAAGTTTATGAAATCGTGCATGCAGTTCAGATGTGTTTATCAAGTCACTGACAAAATTAAAGATTAAAATAATAGAAACAACATGTGATTTGATTGCAGGTCAGAAGCCTGTCCACAGTATGCTGAGCTTCTGGTTGGTGACAGAGCATTCCAAGGCCGGACTCCTTACCCTGCATCTTAACAAACATGTTTAGTACACGTCCTCCCTTGTTAAATCTCGGCAGACTTTTCAAACATTTTGTTTACATCCTTGTTTACTTGCTAGCAGTCTTCTTCTTCCCTGCGTGTCGCTGGTGCATAATTGCTGTTGTTTCTTGGTCCATTACTGCCATCAGCAATCAGTGGGATGCTGTGAAACCATTGGCAGGACTGTGTTTTGCATCACCCTTGTGTATCCATAAAAAATGCTCCATAGAGTTACTAGTGGTCCAATCCCCCAAAGGGTATCTTTAAACCAAATAAGAGATGCCCCTCTGGCTCTGGGCCAGCTGTGTAGTGCAGGGTATATGCAGATATATGGAGTGTATCTGCTTATTTTTCAGCCGGCATTGGGTATAACCCACTTGAAAATAATGGCCATAATTCAGTAGCGGTCTG
This sequence comes from Nibea coibor, assembly GCA_023373845.1. Taxonomy (NCBI): domain Eukaryota; kingdom Metazoa; phylum Chordata; class Actinopteri; family Sciaenidae; genus Nibea; species Nibea coibor. Next base: position 9,983,068 of record CM041739.1, on the reverse strand, counting down.
CAAGATGATTTTTTAAAGGAACGAGGAATACTTCAGTGAAAGCGCCTAATTATGTGGTTGTCTCACTTGTCTTAGTTGCGAAATCTGCACCTCTTCTTGTGGCTAATGTTAATTTCTTAATGAGCCTTACTCCCTGAAGTCAAGCAGCACAAGTTAAGTGACAATGTGCAAATAGTACTGTCCCATTTTTTGGGCGAACTAAATATGCAAAAGTAGTCTTACATGTTACAGTTTAAAAACAGAGTGTTTATACTTTTATACCACTTAAAAAAAAAAAAAAGCATCTGCTGCAAAAATTAAGATACCCACTTCTCCAGGCACCACTTCACCACTGTAAGAGGTTAGTCGAGGTCTCTCTGCTATCACTCAAAGGCATAAAATATCCAAAATCTTAATGTGACTTTGTTATGCAATACATCTGAAAGATGTATTATATGTAAAACACCAAAAATGAAACATTTTCATCATGAAATGATTCCAGTCAAAGTAGACTAAATATATTAGAATAAAATAATAAACCCAACTACCGGATTCATGTGATTTTAACCCAGCAGGTAATTTGAAATGTAAATACTTTGACGATGTTGATGGAGCAAGACTAGTAACAGCTTCCTTTTAACGTTTCACAGCACCGTCGCAGTTGAGTCGCTCTTGAATCTGGGTCTGCCATTTGAGTTTGAAGCACTTCACATCTCTATATGACAAGAGCTGATGCAATCCCCCAGGGCACTTACGAGCTATCTCCCAGTGACAGCATCCCTTCTTGAGAGCAGGCTCGTCCTGATGTAGGCTAGTGTGCGCGCTTGTGTGTACGTGTGTACGTGTGGGGGCGGTTGGGGGTTACCAGCAAGAGGAGCTTCGAAGACCAGAGGGAGAAGGAGACCGAGACACAGGCAGGAAATGGAGGACATGTTGCTGAGAGGAGAAACAACGGAGCCAAAAAGAAAACAGAACACGGGTTCTGTAAGAAAGACGAGGAAAACAGCTAAAGAGATACAATCATGGTTGACATTTACTGTTTCCGACCACCTCTTCCCAAGGCTGTGCAAAGCTCTGGGTCTTGGGCTGTGAAAGAACATGGAAGTTCTGATACTTTGAGTGCATGAAAAGGTTTTTTTTATTTTTTATTTTTATGAATTAGCTTGGTTTGCCTTCAGGATACCACATATCCCTCTGAACTAGCATTCCAGGCCAGTCATCTCAAGTGATGCATCAGAAATGTAACATCCCCGTAGCACTGCCAAGTGTCCTGATTATAGAAGGGAATGAGGGCGGCACACTGTGTGTGTTTGACCAGTGAACTGGAGACGGGATGCATGGTTCCCTGCAGCAGGAAAAAAAAAGGAGGAGGGGGGAGGAGGAGGAGGAGGAGGAGGAGGAGGAGGCACGGTTAGCTGCAGAGGAAGGAGGCAGGAAAAAAAGAGAAGGAAAATGAGATTGGAGAAGAAGCAAAAGAGAAGGTGCAGATGAGAGAGAATTATCTTTGTGTTGTTTACCTCTCGGTCCTCATGCAAGCTCCTCTAATGACTCCATGCACATGCACATGGTTGTCTGAGGACCTGTGAGTAAATTAGCATTGTTGAAATTCAAGGTGACACTCACAGAATCGTTGAATTATATTAACTTGCGTTATTTAACTCGTGTATTGGAGGCAAGTTCTTATTTCCACCTATAGCACAACGTTTATTTCATTTCTTTATTTAATTACTGAAAGGGATGAGGCTAAACCAGTTCTCTGAAGCAGATCTCTATCCTGACTGCACCGTGCCACTCTTCTTCTTTTTATTATAGCAAAAGTCCAACACCGATCTCTGCTCTACCGATGGAGCGAGGCAATATTACGGAGGAAACAATGTGAAACGGGGAAGAGAGGCACTCAGGTGGAGTGAGATACCGCCACGCTCAAAGAGGATGTATGCTTTGGGGGATGACCAGATGGCTGAGGCGAAAGGCAGGCAACAAAAGGAGAGGTCAAATATAGAAGACATAGTATGGTGAAGATATAGAAGGGGAGAGCGGAGAGAGACAGTGAGGCATTGAAAGGGGCGGCGGAGGATCAGTACTGCATGGAGGGACATCTCTGGGAGAAAGTGAATGAAGTGTAAGAATACATACATATAGATGGGTTCTGAGTTTATTTCTTAAGAAAAAAAAGGAAAGTCAATACTTTATAAGTTTGAGAATTAAGCTCAATCCTTTGTGTTTAAAATGTAAGCATCTTCTATTGAAGTTATTAAGCTGAAATCTCGTTTTAATTGACTTTCCTTTTCACGGCAGAAAAACTTTAAATTCCACAGTTTGTCTTGGTCAATATGTTTCCACTGATTGCTGTTTTCTTTGTTATTTCCTATTAATAAACTTGCCAGTGTGTATGCCGTGCCCATTTGTTCTGCTGTCTTGGTATTCACCCCTGACTGAAAGAGAATTAGGGTTTATTAAAGTTTAAATGGTTAAAGAAATATAAACGTGCATCGCAAATCAGTGATGTGGCAAATTGGTATAGCTTGTAAAAAAACATATATAAATTAATTAGAAAGTTAAAATCTCGCGCAAAAATATGCCAGTTTTGGAAACCACTTGGTCATTCCTCACAGGTGATGGTGATATGAACAAACGCTGTGATCTTCTCCACCAGCACTAAGTGACAAAAGTAGCACTAGTCAACAGTTATCTCCACCTGAAGGGTCTCTGTAGCTTAGATTTACCGTCACCTCGAGTCTACAGTATGTACAGGCCATCAGAACCCACAAAGCCTCCACGTGTAGTGTAATCTTGAAAGCCTCTGACCATGGAAATTGGCCAGTAGTGATTAAGAGTGTGAAAACATGAGGTTTCTGCACAGCACAACTTATGGCACTTCATTGAAAATCAATAACACTGCTTCCATTAATTGTATGTAGTGTTACATTAACTGTGCTCGGGCCTATTTATGGCAATGCATGCATGCGGCTGTGAATGCCATACAATATGGAACAAATTTCCACGAGGGCAGACTGGAGACGGCGTAACCAGGATTTATTGTGAAGGAGGATGCGTGCGGCTCTTTGGGCAGGGTGACTTGTTGTCTGGAGGTTGAGTTGCAGAGATACTGGCAGATCTGGTGCAGTGCGTGCCCCCTGAAAACAGTGCAGGTCATTGTTCGTCTGGAACATCCTTCTAAACCTCGCTGCCCCGGGAGATCCTTCCTGTAGCTAAGATTGCGTAGCTCACGGGATCCCTGCAAAACGCGAAGCCTTTCAATGTGATAAGGTGAGGGCCCCCGAAAAAGGTCGCAGCACAAAGACACTGTACGACAAACTGGGACGAGACGAGAGCACAACAGGGGGAGGAGTGGGAGCAAGATGAGGGTGTGTGGACATATCTGTTATTGAAGCTTGGGCTTGCTCAAAGCTCAACCTAATAAGCAGAGGACAGCTGAGCAGAGAGAAAGAGGCTGCCAGATCTGGTCCCCTAGGATAGGTTCTGTGTCAGTACAGGCCCAAATTAAGAGGGAGTGCAGAGAAAACTGGGCCTCGACGAGGGCTGGAACTCCTACTGGCTCCCATTCAGTGTGGGAGATTGCACCACTCACCCTGCAGCACTTACCCACAATACTGCTGTCCATCTGTTGATTCACTTATCAGAAAGCAGTGGTGTGTGTGTGTGTGTGCATGCTTATATGTCTGCATGTGTGTGTGGCTTTGCCTGTGTGTGTGTGTGTGTGTGTTACTGAGAATGGATGCTTATACCTTGGGAGAGGTGTCTGTACCAGGACAGATAGTGAGGGAATAGAATTAAAACGGATGAGGCAAATCCCCCCGGTGACTAGATCTCTCATTCACACAGCAATTGTGCTTAAGAGCCGGGGACGTGAGCGCTGTCGTGTTGTCCTCTGAGCTCCTGAAAGGCTTGCACGGACAGTAAGGTAGCATGATTTTTGACAAAGACAGTCGGGGAAAAGAAAAAAATATATATTGTTTTCTGTGCTGGTACGTCTGTGTGATAGCATCTTGTGCTTGATGAGGATGGATGAAGGCGAAAAGACAAACTGTCTTGTCAGTGATGAATTGTTTCCAGTTCAGCATCAGCAAGCTCAGAGAATACTAAAAAATAAAAATCCTCATTTAAACAAGGGGCTAAGCTAAATCTGGTGTATTCTATGCTAGGAATTAAATGAATACCCAATCAGGAACAAATATTTAACATAGCCACCGAGATCATGAGATCAGATAGAGCCCCCCGCCCCCCCGTCATCCAACACATTGTACTGAAATACTGGAAAGTATTTACGGATGTTAAGAATGCTTGATTACCCAGCGGGAACACTTGAGAGTCAATCAGAATAAGTGAACAGCCATTCACGATCGGGTAAGAAGGCAAAACACATCTGTAGCTCTGAATGTTAGTTTACACATTAATGGCTTCTGACTGAATGGAAGTTGCTCCTGCCTGACAATTTGCGTTGTCCCACTAGAGCGCACGATGAATACACAAACAAATCGAAACGAGAGCTTTTTTTTGCCTCTCAAGACGTGTCATCAGATGCACGCGCACGCGAGAAAAACGCTCTTTTATTACTGAGATGTTCGCTCCCTGAAGTGTTTGTTACAGATTTGCATCAGTGGAACACATTTGGATGATTTTTTTTAGCTGTTTATCTTCTTTTCTGCTGCTTTTGGTTGCCTCGGATAGTCATTTCACTGTACAGGGTCTAGTTTTTGTGCAGCTTGCGGAAAGGGTTATTGTTTTTCCCTCAGTCTCCATCCATCGTTATCTCTATGGTTATATTTCATATCCTCATTTAGATTCTAATTAGCCATCCCAAGCTAAGCAAAGACAACGGGTATGGGGCTGCGACTGAGAAAGACAAACGCAGCAGCTCTGAGGTGATTGGAAGTGAAACTGCGTTCACTTTTCACTCGAGGCTGAAGGAGTTGTCTCTCGCAGCTCTTTCGTAGGAGGCAGCAGAAGCGATGACAGGCAGCGGTAGGCGCTCACATCCGCTGTGAATGCTGCAGTGAGTCGTTCACCGTGGATGAGGGAACAGAGCGATAACTGGTGGGAGCTCCTGGTGGGAGCTCGAGACCTTCGGTGAATGCCGTGACGTTTCTATCCTTTGGCTGCCACTTTTGCTAGCAACACTGACGCGCACTGTATCAGTTGCATTTTACACCTGCAGGATTTTTGCTGACATCCTGTCACAGTTCAAGTCACTGTTACCGGATCTGTTCACTATCTTGATGCGGTGCAGGCTCTCTCTCTGTGCACTGTTCTGTTCTCCAGATGCAGACCGGGTCTGAATGGGATTTTATATTGTGATCACCAGGGTATCATTTCACTATAAATGATTCTGATATGGAGAATATGGATGGATTTCCGTCCATAGTGTGGATCAAATCATCTTTTTTTATATTTGTCTCTAAATCTAAATCAGATTAAATATAAAGCCAGACTAGCAAATCTCTCCCAGAAGAAGGCATCATACAGTAGTGCCCCTAAATGACAAGAGAACTGAACTTGATGTTTAAAATGCCCCAGTACCGAGAAATATTTTTGGTTTAGATAGAAAATTGTGAAAAATGCCATCCACACATCATCATTTTGCTCGTTTTGTCTCAGTTTACTGTGCCGAAAGACACGAAAGGCAACAATTCCTCCCAATAAAGTAGCATTTTTTTCAAATTCATTTCCTTCATTCTCAAATAACACAGCTGTCATCTGTGTAAATAAAATATTCTGTTCTAAACATTGGCAAAATTTTGATTCAAATCAGGAACTGTCTGATCTAAGAATAATGGAGGAGCAAGGTGTGTCAGGACTATTAATCCATTATTTGATTCTCAGAAAATTAGCCACTCATTTGATAATCAATTATTTGTTTTAACTATTTAAAAGTCATACACTATAATAAAATGAATACTTTGGGGTTTGGGACTAATAAAATAAGCACTTTGAACACATCAGTGCAATATACTTGCCATTATTATATACATTATTTCTATACTTACTAATATTTTTGCAGCATATGCAGTCCTGTGGTAATGTGTTGAGTGCACCAGGGGTCATTTAGATGAACACAAAACCCTTAATTGGCGGGTTATGGTGGTGGGTCAAACAAGTCAATCGATCTCTTTCCGCCTAAAGTGATGAGCTTCACATTTGTGAATGTGCATACGCTTTGCTTTTTTGCTGAGTAATGTCTTAAACACCTGTGTCCTCTCGCCCTCTGCCGTCCCTGCAGTTTGCTCCCAGTTCTCCCGCGGAGTGTACGCCATCTTCGGATTCTACGACAAGAAGTCCATGAACACCTTGACCTCTTTCTGCGGCGCCCTGCACACCTCCTTTGTCACGCCCAGTTACCCCACCGATAATGAGGTGCAGTTTGTCATCCAGATGCGACCTGCCCTCCGGGGTGCCGTCCTCAGCCTGCTCTCTCACTACAAGTGGCAGAAGTTTGTCTACCTCTACGACACCGAGCGAGGTAGGTGACAGCGTGGGCCTTGAGTCAGAACTAAATGCTTGAATTACAGCATGTAACCACAGGAAGCTTTACAGCGGCTCAGAATAGCTGCTGCGCGCCAGGGTTAGCCGAGGATAGATTTACCCTGTAGTGCTCTATGAAAGGCCTGTAAATGCTTGAACTGTTAACACTGCACTATTTTATACAGTAGTTTGCTATTATGTAAATGTGGAATAAAACCACCAGCAGCTCATAACACTTGTAATAACACATTACACTTGCAGAAACGGCACATCTTATGAGCTATAAGTTTTTGATTCTTCTTCTAACAGTTGGCTGGTCGGTGTCAGTTAATCTTCTGTTTAATCATGTTGTTGATATTGGCTCGTCTTTCATCGGAAATGAGGTATGTCACAGCTGCCGCTAAATGTTTTCTACGGAAATCAGAGTCTCTGCCCGCCTGTGGGGGCTGCTTATTGTGTGGCATCAATTTTTTTTTTTTTGGCGTGTAGTTCCCCGGATTGCGTTGCCTTGTCGACAACAGACAGCGGTTTAATGCGGCGCGTGCCACGCGTACTGTACGACGCCCCTCTCGACGTGGCGAAGTGCTCGTGTCTGGGTGTGCTAATGTCAAACGAGAAAATGAGCCCATTAACTCTCAACAGAATAATGGTCTCCTCCTCCCACAGAAACTTCAGTTTGTTCAAACAGCACCTGGGTAGGAGGGAAAGATATATTCAGGATATGACAGACAAAAAAAACAACATGTCTTGATGGCAAAAAAAAGAAAAAAAGGTGGTTCCACATTCCTGTTTGGATTTGGTCTATTTACTTGCTCATTATTGAAAAGCCCTGACCACCAGACACTCTTCAAGCAAGCAGTCTTCTCTGCAGTGATTTCTCCGCTTCCTGTTTGGTTCTTTATTTTTGGTCCAGCTTCACATCCTCACCTCTCTGTGTCTTGCTTTGAGGCAGAGTACGAAGTGCGCTTTAGAACAGAGTCCTCTGTCTTTTGGTCTCCAGGCCTGTAGGGTCTTAATCCTCCACACAGCCTGCAGATAATATGTGGTTAATTAGGGTCACTCAGACTAGAACACTCATTGGATCCTCCCCGAGGATGCTTGCAACCCACACGTCCTTCAGCACAACCAATACAGCCCAGCCACCGGCCCGCTATCCCTCTGCTTTCTCCTCTTCTGGCTGGCAAGTGAGACAGTCTGGGGCGCATTTGGACAGAGCGGAGGTGGGGGAAAAGAGCCTGAAATACAAACACAGAAGAGGTGTTGGAGGGAGAAAGAGCGATGACAAACAGACATATCCTTTAAAGAGAGAAAAGAGTGACAGAGGGCAAAAGGGGGAGGGAACGTGAGAAGGTGGAGGAGGAAACAAAACACCAATTCAGTACGGCAATTAAGGCAACAGCAGGCGCATGTGATTTACACCCTGTTACCTGTGTACAGACAATTCCCCGTGTACTGTACATCCCCGTGCTGAAGCCCATGCCAAGCCACTTTTACCTCTCTCCTTACTGCCAGTGGTGTAAGACGATCCCTTATTAGTGGGAGGACATTGGCCCCAGGAGGGGATTAAAGTCGTTTATTGATGCACTCCATCCAGCACTTTGGGGGCTTTGACACTTGGCTCATCAAGCAGACAGATGTGTCAGAGAGTCTCTACCTCTGCTTATCAGGTAGTGCAGCTCCCCTGGCAATACGGACACTGACTGCTGGCTAAACTAGGAGGAGTGACAAGGGAAAATAGTCTTCAAGGGTGAATGTTTTTTTTTTATTATTATTTTATTTTTTTTTCCCTCTGGCTAAGAAGCAAAAAGGAAAAAATGACAGACAACTGCTTTCAACTGTTATTTATTTATTTATATTAGTGGTTTCCAACCTTTCAGAGCCAACGTAGCCTCACAGCCCTGTCACATGAGCTCAAACACCCCTTTGCAAGCTTACTCATCATAATCCAGATGTCTTTAGTAAAGTGTATGTGAAGTAACGTCATTGATTTTTGAATGTTTAGGGTGGATTTGTCAAGTTTGTATATTTACCTGAAGTGACAGAAGCTGAATCTTTCAATATTACTACAGTTATACTTTTAGGTCACAGTTTGAACTGACTATCCATTATATTAAGATAATTATTTCTTTTTTTTTCATGACTTATATCTAATTGTTCCTCTAGTATGTTTGGCATTACTATTTCAATTATTTCATCTGTATATCAGTTAAAAAATGTTATCACATAACTCTTTTAAGTGTTAGACTCTTTAAAGGTCCAGTGTGTAGGATTTAATGGCACCTAGCAGTGAAGTGGGCGGCTGTGGCTCAGGAAGTAGACCGCGTCTTCCACTAATCAGATGATCGGCGGTGCTCCTCCAGTCTGCCTGTCGAAGTGTCCTTGGGCAAGATACTGAACCCCAAATTGCTCCCAAAGGCTGCGCCATCGCCATCGGTGTGTGAATCCATATGAATGGTTAGCTCCTAAAAAAAAAAACTGATGAGCAGTTGGTTCCCTGCACGGCACCCAATGCCATCAGTGTATGAATGTGTGTGAATGGATGAATGAGATATGTGGTGTGAAAGCGCTTTGAGTGGTCAGCTACAGTCCATTTACCATTTACCGTCTGAAGTTGCAGATTTCAACCAAATGAATACTCTCGCGCACGTCACCCTCTCCTTCCAAGTACATGTAAGAAAAACTCTGACTGTGAAAGTCACATAAAAAGCAGAAAGCCCTAACTAGAGCCAGTGTTTGGTTTCTCTGCTCAGGGCTACTGTAGAAAAATGGCAGTTCGACACAGCAGACTTCATGGAAAAGGAACCGCTCTCTCTGTCGATATAACGGGCTCATTTTAAGGCAGCAAAAACACAACGATTCTGAACACTGTATTAAATTTCTGCCTTAATCTTACACACTGGACCTTTAAACTATCTGTCCATTACAGTATTTTTTAACTAATTATATCAGCTTTTCTGCTTGCTAGTACACTCCCACCTGAGAAGGTGTTATTACAGACTCATGGGAAGTGTATATTGTGCTGTTAGCTGGCATGTTAGTGGTTATTGTGACAATAAATGTCCTTAAGATTTGTATTTTCCTCCTAAACACAAATATATTCATGTATATTTTTAACTACTCCGCAACCTTTCCTTGCACCCTCTCAAGATTGCAGAAGTATACCCTTGGGTACACGTACTCCTGGTTGGGTATTGCTGATCTGTTTAATTCTTTGCCCGGATCAACTAATTGAGAGTCAATGGAAGATCATTGTGTTGTAGTCTATTGTGTTCCAGTGTTCTTTTGTCAGAATTGACATGTTGAGACAAGCCAGTGATCTCCAACCTTAAATGGAAATAATCTTTACACAGGCGTAAAACAAAGACCACAATGCATTGCATGTAAACAGCTGGCGGATTTCTAATTTTGCTGCAGGTAAACAGTGAATGAACAAATAAATCCAAATGACAAATGACCCTCATGCTCATGATGTGCGACACAAAGCACCTTAATTATTTTCCTGGGCGCCTCCTTGCTTTTTGATTCGCGTTTGATAAAAGCATTGATCATCCGCAATCCTGAAAGCAACTTTGCAATTATTTTCCAAACTCTTCTATTAGGGAGGGAAAACACAGCTAACCGAGTTCCACCAAGAGGTTTTATTCAGTCAATAGAAAAGATTAATTACAACCACACTATTCATTTGGCTGTGTTATTGGGCTGGCAAAAAAAATGCTTTTAGGCTTTAGTGCAGGGCTTTCAGTCGGAGAGTGATGGTCCATATGCGTCAGGCTCGGATGTATTGGAGGGAAATGGAGGGAAATTTGTACCCTTAATGCCAATATCAGACAGCTGTTTGAAAGCAGACATTATGATGAAGGAACTGCACAGGAAGCAAATGGAGGCAGAGTTAAACCAGCCTAAAGAGCGGCTACTCTTCTTCTATCTGATGTGAAATGTTGACAGGATATGTGTGTGTGTTAATACATACATGTGTAGAGAGAGATGAAAGATTCTCCTGAATCACCCCCGCGTCATTATAAGACTGACCAGGAAAAATCTAACACTCACCGCGGCGCTCCTTTAACCACAACCTCTGTCTTCCTAATTCTCAGCTCTCCCAGTGTGAATTTTGTTTTTTCTCTTCTTTCAGTTTGCATCAAGCGGATGAATTTCCCCCTAAAACTCCTGAGCTGTATAGGGTGAAGGTAGATGGATCTTGCCCTTTTCTGTTCTGGCGGTCAGGTATGGGCAGATAATTGCCGGGTCTGTGCAGCAGAGACAGATGATTACAGGCTTTATTGTCTCTCCCAGGCACAATCAACCCTGATTCAGCAATCTCACCTCTACTTGATTTATGAGTCGCTCTCGTTCTTTCTCCCTTTCTCACACACCTCTCTCTATACCGTACCTCCTGCTTATTCGAGCCGTCTCGCATGTCCCCTCTTTGGAGTGCCTCGCTGTGACTGCAGTAGTAAAATCAGCACAATCCTTCCTTCCTTAAATGCTGCAAAGTTGTCAAGAAAAGATAAATTATGAAACGACCACAAGTGGGTTGTCAGCATGTACTGTACAGTGTGCAGTGTACAATAAAAATAGTGACAGATTTAACGCTCAGAATTCTCACTGCTGTAATCTTTGAAACAGTTCAATCAGAGGGAGACAAAGCATTTTCTCATTTCTTCCTAGGCAACTGTCGCTGGCAGATTTAATCACTTAAATCGGCCTAATCAGCTAACCAGCTAGCTCCATGATTAGGTTGAAAACGTTGTCTCCAGCTGACTTCTTAAAGTTTCTAGCTGACTCGTTTTAAAAATGGGGACCCAGAGACAGAAGCCAAAGCTCAGGTGTCCCGAACAATGTCCCCAAAAAGTCAGTATACTCAGCAGATGGTGCATGTAGATATGACATGAAAATGAAAAAAAAACAGCATTTTGTATTGCAGTTTAGACGTAGTTAGTCTGTCGGGGGAAAAAAATGTGTGGCTTCTTAAATTACATCCATGTTTTCAAACAGTATTTTAATTTTTTTCCAAGCTACAAGAGAAGAGCTTTTAGGGTGAGGATGATTTATGGCACTATCTGAGGTGACGTCGCTGGGGTTGCTGGATTATAAAGACCAAGAAAGCATGTTACCCTCAACTCTCTTAGCATTCAGGTCCGACTTCCACATAAAAACATGTGAATGTGCTGTTCTTGATGTAACCTATAACCCCACAAACTAAGGTTGTGTAGACTGACAAAAGCCCTAATGCCACTCCTGATGTTTTTTGGATAGATAGCCAGATACAGTATGCTAACAGAACAGACAATCTTACTCATCAAGAATTGGTTTTAAGGCCACAATACAATTTAAACAATTTAGATAATTAAACCTGAGAGGCCTGCTGTGCCTATTTACAGCTGCTAAGCTGTGATTGGACATTTGCTGTTTGGGGGAGGGCTTTAGCAAAGGTTTGACTGACTGTCTATCCTTCCTTTTATTGCACCTCTGCCACCCTGCATTATTTTGATTTTGTCAGTTTTGAGAAAATCCAGTTCACCTTGAAGTGAGTATCAAGGGTTAGCAGTGGAAAATAAAAGGATGTGAACGAAGATATAAATTTGACGGACTGAGTCTCCTGACACTGTACAAACACTTAGATTCTCCACTGACATTTTGCGAATACCAATCTGCAGAGAGCAATGCGAGCGGTATTTTGTGGTAAGACCTGCCACCTCTTTATAACTATGAATGGTGTGAGACACACGATTTTAGCCTGCCTGTCTCACTATATCCTCCTCAACCTTTTTTTTTTTCCATTGCCACACCAAGGCAGTGATGACATATTAAGAACAATGCTGTCGTCTCCTTCCATCATTTCCTCTACCAATCAATATTCTGAATGTGATATAGTTTGGAGGAAAATGATCCAACACGTAGCTGCTGGATGGAGCTATTTACTTTTATCATTTAACTGCTGACAGTCGAAACTACATCCGAACGAGTGTTCGATGTCACCACCTCATCGCAGCTATCGGAAGTCAAATGTTCTTTGAACACAAATTTGCCAGGTGGGAGATGTTTTGTAGCACTCCGTCCAGAAAAAAAATCCTCAGGGCATTTCTTTCATTCACTCTGTCAATATTTGCAATGACCCTGAGAGCAGCAGAGTCAATTCACCAAAGTTATCTGGAACAATAATGCGAGCATGTACAGTATTGATCAGCTTTTTATAGAATATGCAAATGTGTGGAGATTCTCGCCGACTATATAGTGTTCAAAGTGTGTGCAGGCAGTATTTATTTATGTCGATTGGCACATTAGTTAATGGTCCTAAAATGTCATGAAAATGTAATTTATGGCAGAAAATAAAAAAAAAAAGTTCCTTTACACAGAGCTATATAACTGTGCTATACCAAACCTGTCCTCAAGAGATATATGTTTACCTTCTAAAAAAAGTTTCTGGCTCCTTCATTATCACGCAGGTGGCTGTCGCCCAGGCAACTGTCTGAATCTAAACCTGAATCAAACAAACCAATTTAGGTGTCTCACAGCTGAAGCAATGATGTGCTTTGGTTTTTTTGTGTTTTTTAGTTTTTTTTAGTTGTTTCTTTAAAAAAAAAAAAAGCAAATGAACAAAAATAGCTTGTCTGTCATAAAAAAAACTGTGAAATATGCAAATATGTGGCATTCGGTAAGTGTTGTGGATTATTGTTATGTACATTTTTTCTTTTAGACAAAGTAACTAAAACTCCTAATCATGAAGACAAATTTAATGCCGATCCTCAGCTCAAGCACCTACAGCGTGTATCTAAAACACTGAGTTAGTAAATGCATCAAAACGGATTATAGATACAGAGTGTTACATATCTTAATAATTTAAAAACAACAAATAAGTTGCAGTCAGCTAATTGTTTTGTAAAATTCCGATTTTAAAGTTCCTATCGTGCATTGAGGGTCCGTCGGCTCAGTCGGAAGGTGCACGTGACAAAAACGACTGAGCGGAGCAAGCGTGATACCGACAGAGGACACACACACACACACCGCTGTCATGCTGTGTGGCTGGTGTATAGCACTAGAGTCACATGCAGTAACCATGTAGCCAATGTCTCAAACACGAGAAGTGATCTGAGCGCGCTGAGAGCGATAGATTTTATTGCTACTGCGAAACGCTAATGCGCACACTAATCAATCAATACAGTCCTAACACATCCATTCAAGCATGTTAAAGATCCCTCTTTTATTCATCAGCTTCAGAAATAAGAGATCTTGATATCCATTATTGTTATTACTATTTTAATCAATGTGTTAAACCATTTAAATTTTAATACCATCATCATTTATCATGATGTAATTTTTATGCTCAGGAGTCGCCAAGTGTTATTTTTCTTTGTCTTTTTCTTTTAATTTTTTTAATAACCAGTGATGTCAGCATTAGAGTCTACAAATGGACCATACGTATGTCTTGTGCACGTACTTGGTACTTTCAGTTTGAGTTTTGGGCTCATTTGTTAAATTACAAGGAAGGGGATGAGACTGAACATGTGATTTTCTCTGTAATTACTGCTCATGTCAGTGGATGGATAATTATTTGCAAACATGCCAAAACAAACAGACATTTATCAGATTGATCATATTTGGGTTGCATCAATCAAAGGCCACTTGGATCTGTATTAAACGCTCATAACTCACAATAGACACTGTTGATCGGCTGTTAAACACACAGACACGATAACTCCAGCCTGGCACAATTGGCAGAGTGATGTGCCAACGGGGCCAATAGGCCTGTCAATGGGGGAATCGGTTGACCGCGCATAGTTAGCCTCATTTCTTCTACTTCCTGCCAAGCTACTGTAGATAGAACGATAGAAGACAGATATGAGGGTGGGCAATCAGGCGGACTCAGATACACTCCAGCTAAAGTGAACCTTGCTCCCTTTCCCTCAGCAATCCCTCTAATTGGCTATCCAGAGACAGTTGCCTTTGTTCCCTAAAAGAGTCAAATAATTAATGCTTCCCGCTGCTCTCCTGGAATGCTTTTGATGACAAACCAAATCAAGTCTGTCCTTTGGTTTGATTGTGGTCTTTTGGCATCGGTCTTCCTGCTGTAAACAACAGAACAAATCAAGTTGCTGTGATACGCAACCCAACGTACCGAGGATAGTCTGAACCTCGGTGATTAAACACACGAAGACAAGGCGTGAAATGGCTGCACATCCAGTTACGAAGGTGTGGTGACTCGTTGCCGCGTGCAGCGTCCCCGTAGTTTGCATTTCATGTTCTTAGTTTGAAGATGAGCAGACGCACTTATTTCTCTATCTGAGACTAAAAACCCATCAGCTGCTTTTTCTCTTTCAATTTGTTATGCAAGTAATATTTACGCCTTACTGACACATTTCACACGAATAAATGTCTAGTCAAGTGCAATATTGTCACCCCGAATTGTTGATTTACACTCTCTGCTCACAATGTGAGATAATAAGTGTGAATACCAGCTCCCAACTGCAACCATGTCTATATCATAGACCGCAGCCTGTTTCCTTGGCTTTGTGGTCTCATCACAGCCAATATAATGGCACATCAGCTGCACCCAGCTGAGACTTTATACACACGCGCGCACACACACACACACACACACGTACGCCTCTTGTGCTTTAGTGGCCCTCTCCTTCACGCCGGCTTCATAACAACTAAATTATGCATGCATCAGGAGAATAAATCAGCTTGGACACGCTGACAAGAAAGGGCACATCAGAGAAGCCGTAAAATGCACAAGAAAAATAATATTAAAGAAATATGGGTGAAGCTATGCATCACTGGCACTTCTCTCTTTTTTTCTCTCTCTCCTTTTATTTCGTACACATAAACTGGTATCACTGGCAAAGTGACACCCCAATATACAGATAGTTCAACGTGCGGCAGCAACCCCTGTGATTCAGTAACCCCGTGAAAAACTACAAGTCAAGCACCTGCGCCTTAAAAAAGAAAAAAAAAATAAAGTGATACGAGTGCCATCGTCTGTCACAATAAGCACACAATAAACCCCTATGCTCTCTCAGTGTCCTCTTTTAACTGAACCTGGAATAAAGCCATTTTACCACCTACCCACTGCTAGCTTCAGCAGCCATGAAATTACAGCTGGGAGCTTTTTTTTTCTTTTTTCTTTTTTCATTATAAAGAAATGTCCTGGCCTTTGCTTCAAGCAGCCATAGTAGAGGTTGATTGCTTTGATGTTACACCATGTCATGGGGCCAATTTGTTTGTAGAAACAACAAATAAAATATATATGTCATTCTCAAGAGAAAACGCAAGAGCGGGATAATATTTGGACTTCTCTCTCCCCCCCGTGAAAAGGCGACTCTGTCTTTCCATTTAGTTATTTTTCCTTCAGTTTCAGCTGATCAGCCAAGGCCACCTGGAGAGTTTTGTGGAGCACTTGATCAATCCCTTCAGACACACACACAGGGCTCTGTGTGTGCCCGTGCTTGTATATGTGCTGATATGTCACAGTATGCGGTGTGAGTGAGAGAGAGAGAGACGGGGGGGAACAAAGACAGACAGGGAAAGATGGAGAAGCTCTGAAAAGTCTGTGGGTGGATTTTCACAGTAGAAAAGTGCTCCTCTCCTCCCTCCTGCGTGTATGCGCTTCCAAAGATACAGACAGCACGCTGCTCCTGTTTGATTTGACATGCGCTGTCTTTTTGATCAGGACAACATTTGGCAGGGAGACTGCTTTGGTTACAGGCCTACTGTAAATACCGCGTCAAAGCCTCGGCTGCACACCGTTGGGCTACTTTGGTGTTTGCTTCACGGTGAATGCTACGTTTCCACCATCGAGGTGAGCGTCTGCAGCTTCCTTCTCCTGTGGGAGGGAGACGGGAGGGGCTCGCATTGTAGCTCTGCCTGATTTTACATCAGCTATAACATTTTTTTTTCCTCCTTAAAGTACATAAGTTGAATGGGCCTGTTTTTAAGTCTATATATTCTTCCTTGTTTAATTGTCAGGAGTTAAACAGTTTACTCAGAGGCACCTCAATTACACGTCTTTACAGCTGCTTAGAGGGCCTCGCTTCATTCTTCAGTGCATCCCAACATTGATTGCATTTTGCCTGTTATTCCATATATAGTTTGCTGAGAAGTCAAGAGCGCAGGTCATATAATTCCAGCAAACCACGGCCTATTTTATATAAGTTGTGGATCTATTCCAGATGAGTAATGAGAGGACAAGCCCCTCTCTCTCTCTCCCTCTCTCTCTCTCTCTCTCCAAGTCCAAGACTTTGATCTCCACTGCACAAACACTGGAGGGATCCCTGAAGCCCTGTGAGCATACTTAGCCCAGAGGCAAACATTTACCAGACCCTAAATACTCTAAGTATTTATTTTGGCTCCATCAAAACACAATGGAGACAAAGCATCTTTGGAAATATTTTCATAAATATATAACATACAGAGATGCAGAGGATTAATAGTCAGAGCTTGACAACATTAGACATTTCTAGAGTGCTAGAGCAGTTCATAACTTCAATGACATCAATCCAAATATGTATTTTACTGGCTCTTACATCCCTCATCTTCAAGTACAAACAAACGTCGCAGTCTATAAAGATCTGTAACTGACCTTAAATAATAAACAGTCTCTTTGTCATTGCAAATACGGTACTCCAACCCTGATTAATTACGTATATTTATACTCATATTGTTACATCTTCCTTTCACATCTTAAGATTTCCTCCAGTACAGTAAAGTACAGTGACTGTGCCAGATGTTTTGTTACACAGAACCCTCTGGGACCCTCAAAACTGTTGCTGAAAAAGGTCGAGCTTCATCACATCAGCAGACCGCATAACACAGTCAAACTTTTACAGAGATCAGTTTGAAGAAAAGTGAAAACATCTTTTCCATTGAGAAAAGCATTCAGAGCTGTTATCTGCTCTTCTTTGAATGAAGAAATAATCTCCGATATAACTGATGCTAGCTGTGAGTAGTAGTAGTAGTAGTAGTAGTAGGATGATGATGTCAAACCACTGTGCTTGCATGTACAAACACATAGTGCAGCGCAGTACAGCAAATAGCACACCGTGAGTAAGTTTGGGTGAACTGTCCCTTTAAGGAAATCCTCTATATAGCAACATACAGCAGTGAGGGGGCATCTCTAAAGTTCACGCTACACTTCAGATGTTCCACCTTTAAGTTTGGTCTCCAGCTACCCCAACAATTATGAGTCAAAGCCATTATCTCTGTGGTCTCAATTCACTTGTTTCTGATGCCCACTGAGACCCTGGACAGTGCTCAGCGGGGCGTTTCGGCCCGCCACAGACCCTCATTTACCCGAGGATTGGCAAGTTAGAGGGGAGAGCACACATTTACTGTTGGCTCAACAGCCACCGCCTCTTTTTCACGTGTGCGCTTCAGATTTTGATCCTTTAGAAATGAGTTCAGATCATGCTTTCTGTGATATTCATGTCGTTCATGCTCTTAGCTGGTAGTAGTAGTCACTTAGTTGTTTATTGTGTACTGCAGTATAACTGATGGTGATACGGTATCATTTCATTATTTCTATCGATGTGGATTAGTGTAATAGCAGCAATGATACGGAATGATCCAGTGTAGTGTAAGCAAGTGGTGTGGCTCTAAAGCTGACAGTCAGTCATGGTAAATGCCGAGGTGTATGCTTAGAGAAATTTGCAATATGGTTTCTCTGATTTGCCTAGTTAGCCCGGATCAGTTGTGAGATATGAGAGAGGATTGAGAGAGAGAGAGAGAGAGAGAGACAGAGAGAGAGAGAGAGAGAGAGAGATGGAGGCCTGTGACACTCTGCACCGTACCCTAATGAGAGGCAGGGAACCAAAGGAGCTGGGCAATGAGATTAGATGCAACTCAATTCAATTACTGCTGAGCCGCCACGGGTGACGCTTCAAAACTCATCCTGTTAAGATCCGGTTCACAAACGGAGAAGAGGACTGCGGCTCTCACTCTGCAGCTGTATGTGTGCGCCGTGCCACAGCAGTCTCATTCGCAACAGCTCTGATTTATAAGCACACAGGGCGTCATTAGGCTCCGTCGGGATTTGATAGCAGACTCTGCAATGTTCTGATATAGATTTAAAGGAAAATGCAGAAATAAGTGAGTTTTCATCCATCGCAGACGCTTACGCACTGCTCCACGAACTGCGGAGTTGTCTCAGTTGCGTGTTTGAGATTAAAGAGACGCTTAGCGTCCTGTTTCAGCTCGAACACACCATTCAAAAAAATGTATGTAAAATGTAAACACACACACACACAGCCCGCGGGCCCTGCAGTTGCTGTTACCCCACATCCAATGACACCCCCACCCTCTGCACTACAAGATAAGTTTCCCAGCATACGGTCACATTACACTTCCCTGTCTCCTGCAATTGAAGGCTGTAAGACGGACACTGGAATTGTGTTTCTGTGCAGGGCTTTATGACAGAATGTGTGTTCTGGGTGATCATAAAGGTCACACACAGCTCTATAGGAAATAAAGACCTACACAAAACATTACACTCAAAGACTGAAAGTGTATAAAAGAAACGGACCTCTGCGCAGCCCAAATATGTTCCAGCTTTGACAAATCCAAGCATGTGTTTTCTGTTTCAGTCCAAGCTTCAGTCAGCTCCAGCAGCCTCAGACATCCGAGTTCAGCTTTGACCCGCACCGTGGAAACATCGGCCAATAGAAACACACAGAAATGTACACACACTTACGCCGGCTGATTATAAACTGCAGTATTGCTCTCAGGCACCTTTTGCAGTCTGTGAGGATGCTGATGATCATGATGTTGCCTTGTACTTCAGGAGTGCGGAGTACAACGCAAAGTCATCAGTTTCTCACAGAGCAGTTTTTTGTCCGTTGGTCCACAAAAAACTTTTGCAACCACAGTTTGTGACCTACAGGAGACTAAGAACTGCTACCATGTCAAGTATTTGTGAGGTTGTGTGTGTGTGTGTGTGTGACTGCAGGAACTTGTGGATATATGCACATACTAGGTCGCAGGTATCGTGGATTCACTGTAAACACGCTACTGCTGGGCCCTGCGTCCGATGTGGAGAACTGTGATGACAAGGGCAAATGTGCTACGACGGTCCAGAAATATTTTCATCAGGAGAAAACGTGCTGCTGATTCATAAACAAAACCAAAACAACAACAGAGACCTGCTGAGAATGAAAAAATATGCTGCAGAAACCCAAAACAAATACATCGACAGCAAACACTACACAACACTACACAACGCAAAATCAAAAACACACAAACCGTGAGAACGAATGCTACATATGCAGTCAATGGAAGAGAGAGAGACGAGGAAGATGGACCAAAGAGTGAAGGAGAGAAAGGAAACATTCAGACAGGACAGAAAAATGATAAGGAGACTTGAAGAGAGCATTAAATATGCTCAGGGATAGAGAGAGAGGTAATAGAGTAAAACAAAACACAGGGTCCATGTACAAAAATACATCGCCTGGCCTCCCTCGATGTGTAAAAGACAAGCTGTTCCACGTAGTGCTCCCCCTAGAGGCCTGGAGAACTTCCGTGGACTAGATATGCAACGATATGTGTTTGGATTTGTGGCTTTTCTGCATGTTGTAAATAAATAGCACTTATGTTGAGGAGCGTGAGTTCATTGATTGGCTGAAGCTGAAATGGACTCTGGTCCCAGGCAGGTGGAAACCTACGCAATGAAGCATGGAGCAACAAAATTATGCATTCGATTTTCTTTCTTGTAGAGATAGAGTCCGCCCTGTCAGATTAGGCTTGTGCTCAAAGGATTTTGTTCATTTTCGATTTTTGAAGTCTAAATCACAGAAAGCAAACTTTTCTGCTGAACGTAGAGAAAGAAAAAAACAGGAGTAATCCTTTACTGGACAAACTATTTACCACCACAAGATTCCATCTCTTAATTTCCATACAAATGTAAAACCAGGCGGGCACAGAATCTTCTGTGAATCTTAAATGAATCCAATTGTTCCAACACAGTTCAGGGTTTGCCGGAGGCAGCAGGAGAGGAGCGCCGCGCGAATCAGCAGCAACTTCAAAATAAAAGCCCTGTGTGATTCTAATCTGATTGACAGGACATTGTTTCCCTTCTTTCACATAAGAGTTAGCATAATTCATGTTTTTTCTTGCACCTCAGACCTCAGAAATGGAAATTGGAAACCTACAGATACTCACACATATGAAGCCCAAATCCCTCGAGCATTCCCCTGTGAGCGTTTCCATTTCCTTTTGCCATTTAAAATGTTCTGAGACATGTTATTGTGTCTTTCAAGCAGCACAGGAGTCAGTGATTGCACTGATACTTTCAGCTCTGAAGCAAATACCCACCCTATCATTTGAACCTGCATGCATGCCATGTCGCACACCCAGTGTGATTACTCTGCATTAAATGGTCCATCTGCAGTTTTACCTTCACCGGCCGTGTATTCCCTTCAGTTTTTCCGAACCAACAGAGACCACTTTGACCCAGTTAATCTGCATGACATCTCTTAATGTGAGAAGCTTTTACTGCTGGGAAGACTGCCATGCTATCCAGCTGGCTTGTGGTTGGTGAGGTTCTGAGCATATGCCTGAGGAGGATGAATAATGTATCCATGTTATTCAAACCTTCATTTTGTAACTTTTGCTTTAGGTGGGAGAGATGTGAGGAGGTATAGTACATGAGAGACTGCTGCTGCTGTGCTCATGTAAAAATGATCATACTTCAGAAAAGCTTCAGATATTTTTTTACTCAGAGGAAATTGTAGCTTTAGCCCAGGTAGAAGATTCCTTCAGAGTATTTTACCTTCATCTTCTTATTGCCCCATGGTTTTTCGTTTTTCAGATGTGCGCAGTTGTTACTTTGAAACATCTCTCTGACCCAGGAGCCACAAAGGGACTATATGTGTACCTCAACATGCCCTCAACATCCCATTTGAACTCAGTGTTGTGCTACAAGTTACATTCATAAACTGTAGGCCAAACCCCTTGGAGACGTGACCTGATAGCTGGATTGCCCGATAACCTTGAGGTCTGGCATGCTGATGCCTCCAGGCAGTGAGCCATTGCTCCTCTGGACAGATGACACACTGTGCGTTGGTCTTCGCTACTCGCTGCGGCGTCGTGCGCCAAAAGATCATCTGCTGGAGTGCAGACACGCACCGTGCAGCGGCTCCCAGGAGCTTTTACGAGTCAAGAAAAAAGGCTGCTTGACCATTCAGATGGAATGGCAAAGAAGGGAAATGAAAAAGCAGAGAAACGAAGAGAGTCACAAAGTGGTTTTCTTGTTATGGCTGTTGTTATTTCTTTGGTCTCTGTGCTGGCTTTGTTAGCAGCCTGCAACCGGTTCATAGAGATAAGGTTGCACGAATAAATGGCTCAAAAAATATATAAATATATATATATATATATATATATATATATATATATATATATATATATATATATATATATATATATATATATATATATACACATACATACATACATACATATATATATGACAAATGTTTACTTTGCCTGGTGCTGCTCAGACTACTGCTCAGACTGCGTGAGACAATTTGCATAACACCCAATCACATACAACAATATTAATGGTCACATAAAATCTGTACATATCTAAGTGCATGCCAGATTTTGCAGTTGCTGCAAGATTTTTTTTTCTTCCCCTCATTTTATCAGTTTCCCACATGACGTATGATGAAAAATGAATAGAGATATGGGCAAAGAAGCTTATTGTACATACAGTTTGCAATTGTCCATGGCTTAATGAAATACCAGCAGTGTGCTTGATTTATATTAATAACCTTCATGTTCGTTTCTCGCCCGTTGTACATCGGTAGAGTTAAGCCATTTTTATGTGCAATCTATCCCTCCAGAAATAGGACTACATTATTCATTCTGTGGTATGTGATTTGACCATAGTGTTTCTGAGCGCTCTGTTAAATGAAAATATTTCACGTGTGAATTAATCATTAGAAGGACTCATTCTCCATTCTTCTGGTAGCATAATGATCTCTTTTTACCACTGGCCTGGATGAATCTTTCATTGTCTTTATCTTTAAATGAGTTGGCACAATCCTCCAAGGAGACACGAGCCGCGATGTGTTTCACCATGCTGTCAAAGTTAACATGTGGCTGAGCTAAATGCCATAATTTAATTGATGCCAAGCGCAATAACGTCACCCACTGATCTTTTAATAACGTGAAGATACGATTTCTGTCCCCTCACTTCATTATGATATTGCCTTCTCAGTATGCAAATGTAAATTCACACACATTTACACACTGGCACGCAAAGTCTAGACTCTAGATAATATTTTAGTGGGCCTGGAGACTTTTTGAATGCTATTTTAGATTGTAATGAGATGGCCTTTAACCTTTGGATTCAAGCAAAAACCTCTCTAGAATAAATTAGCAGCCACTCAGTTCTTGCATAACTGTTACTGTGTGCCAGTCTCTACTTTGTGTCTAATCCTCTGGGTCACTCTCTCTCTCTCTCTCTCTCTGCACATCTGCCTCTTTCCAGGTTTCTCCATACTGCAGGCCATCATGGAGGCAGCGGTGGCTAACAACTGGCAGGTGACCGCTCGCTCTGTTAGCAGCACAACAGACGCAGCGGAGTTCAAGCGCATCATCGAGGAGATGGACAGGAGGCAGGAGAAGCGCTACGTGATTGACTGCGAGGTGGCAAGGATCAACACCATATTGGAACAGGTGAGGCGCAAACTCACCGTACGTGCCGTAGAGCCTGTGCATTATATAACCAGACGCCTACACTGTCTGCGTAGCTCTGTCTGTGCTGTCTAATTCAGTCATATAATTGCCAAGCAGATTCAATTTGCAAAACAACAAGGGCCAAAGACAAATCACTGGTCATAGTGACGCTACCAAGCTTGTTAAAACAGGTGCATCGTGTCTTCTGTGAGTTGTCTAAAGTTGGGCACATGAGTACATGTCAGTATAAAATAGGTGTGTGAAGTTTTAAAGATGTGGTCGTGCACCAGGCCAGGAGGATCTAACAGAAGTAGCATTATGGGAAATTTGGTAGGTGCTAAAAGTTAATTTGAGCATTGATTTTAAAGCTTTGTTTAGTATCAAAACAGGATTGAATTAAAAGAATTCTCATCTGACCACGGCGTGTTTTGCATCTTTAAAGACTTTAAGGTTTTAGGGCCCACAACTTTTAGTTGGTTCTCATTAGCATAATGTTTAAGGCAGCTGTATTAAGAAAAATCAGAAGATCTAAAGCGAGCTCTGCCCGCTCAACACCAATAAGCCCATTGACAAAATTAGCAAACGGCTAATTGGCAACTGTTCCCTCAGTAGTTGGTGGAAACAGAAAAGTAGTATCGGACTCAGGACAACTCTTCCTGAATGCTAATACTGCACCGGGGAACTCTTTTAAAAATGATAATATGTGAACTTTTTCCTCCAGATTTAAACATTTGTGTTTAAAGTTATAACGTGAGTGCCTTCGCTTTACAGGAGTGCAATATTAAATTCCCAGAGTGCCTCTTTAATTTAGGGAATCATTTATTGAATTTAAAGAATGTTGTTAATAAAAATGTGTGCGAATTTCTTGTTAAGTGTTTGTACTACCGCTCGGCTTTTATGGGAGCTCTTACGAGGAGCTCATATCTAATTTGCAGACTAACTGATTTGTTTTTCCTGATGCAAGTTGAGTTTGTGTACGCTCATTAAATTTTAACAGTGTGTTAGGTTGAATGTTAGGCACAGGCAGTAATCCTACCTGTTTGAGGAGCTCAGCGTGGTGTTGTTTGGTCGCTAAGTTTTGAGGCCAGCTTGTTTGAAAACCAGCGTGCGCTGGAGCTGCCTGAGAGCCTGAGGTTGAGAGGTCTGAGTGTGAGCAGCCATTTGGAGAGACCACTGATGATGCATCCATTTTAATCCTCCTCTAACAACCCCAAACCTCTCCGTTCCTCTATCACATCCACTGCCTGAGGAGGAAATGAAAGGTCCACCAGTCCTTGTAGTAGGGGAAACACAATTACCATGAATAGATGAGTGGCTATTATGCCATGCATCTCCTCCATTCGTCTGCCCCGCTCCACCCTACACCTCTGCGCTTGCTGCCTCCTGCTTATAAGGCAATCAGCTCCTGAATTGGATTCTGCTCGTTAACATTCATTTAGATATTGGCTTCTCTCTGCCTCACAATATCCCCTCAACGACTGTTAGTTTCACTTGTTTTTTTATGAATCTAATTTGATCCCAGAGTCATAGTTTAAAGCAGAATGGCTTTTAGTATTAATTTGCTGTGTCTAATTTAATTCTTGTGCTGCAAATTTCCTCCCTTTACAATCCAGAGCCTATACTAAAATCTATTTCGTTTTTTTCTTGTGTGCGAGGAATATGCATCAGCTTTTAGGAAAAGCTTAGAATATTCATTACAAATCACATGTGAGCCGTATTAATGGCTGCGTCTTTAATTGCTTTTTCTCCCCTCTTGCAAACAATAATAAGGATGCGGGGAAATAATCTGTTTGATGTTCCTGTGTTTCCGTCTTTGTTCCCATTTAATGGATTATTTCTTGTGTTCTTCTAGAGGGAGCTCTTTCTCTTCCTCCACCTCCAACTCATCGGCATCGTGCATTTTTCTGTCTAAACTTTGTTTTAATGCAGGAGGGGAAAAACAAAGCTTCTGCTGCAGGTAACCTTCAAAGCAGCAGCGTGCTCAATTTTGCCCCTTGTTTCAGTGACAACCTCAGCATGGGATTCTTTTTGTTTTTTGGGTTGGAGCTAATTGAAATAATCTAGCTGCCTCTGCCAATATGAATGAGTCACGGGTATTCATGGAAGCTGCTGGACTTCACTCTGCAGCCGCACCCCTGCTGGGTCATACCATTATAAATTGAAACAGGGATGGACGGTCTCCCATGAGGGCAATCACACCATCAGCTGTGTGGAAACCTGCTGCTTCTACCTGCTGTTGTAGTTCTATTAACCAATGATTGTTGAGAGATAGAGTTTCATCTCTGGGGGACATGGGTGAGAGTTTGAGCAGAACCTGTGCGCCGAGGTCGGTGTCTGTGTCTGTGTGTCGACGTGCCGCTTCAATCCGTCAAGGTCACTGCTGTTGAGAGGGGATCATGAGGCAGGACAGATCCAGCTAGCTGATTGCTGGGGGAAATGGGAATCAGCTCAGTGGCTTAGTTTTATGATTTCAGTCGAAGTAATCCCACCACAGAATGAATGTCTTTATAGCAGGCAATGAAGTTCATGGAGTGTAGAGTTATCTTCAGTAGACAAGTGTTGGAGCTTTCACAGTTTGGTACAATCGTGGCACACAAAGAAATCCCTCCGTGCTGCTCTTCATTAGCGCCACTTTTGATCCAGTCGCTGCTGATGCCTCGGCCCTGCTGGGTCTTTGTTGCTCTGTTAGAGGTTTGGGCTGTTGGAGGTTTTTGAATAACGATGAATAATGTTTGAATAATGTTGCCGAATGGTTAAAGGGACATCCAGTGGTAGTATGTTTACTCAAGTACGATTCAGAGGTATTTCAGTCCTTTGTTAGTTCTGCACCATCCGAATTTAGAGGGGAGGACTTTACTTTTTACTCATCAGCCTTTATTTGACTGTGAATATAAATACTTCTCTTTAGCGTGTTACCAATTTAATTCAAAACATATGAACTACAAAACAAAATATTTTATGTGCATGTATGTTATGTAAAGTTAACTTTAGCTCCACGGTAACCAGCTATATCAAAATGCTGTGAATTCATGAGGAATGATAAGGATTCAGTGATATGAAAGGCGTAGCAAGTGCAAATAACTTTGATACTGTATATTTTACATACTTTTACATCATATATTACTATATACATAAAAATACACAGTCTTTTTATAATGAAGCACTTTTGTGTAAGTAAAAAGGACAGGTCTTCAGACATGTGTCTTACCTTTTCTTTTCTTTGCCTTTTCTCACCGTTGTGAAGTCGGTGGGTCTCCACTGATGAAAAAGTCACATACTACTTCTGTGCACCAGTGAAAGTTTAACAACAAATTCAATTAAAATCTTTAAGATCACATTTACGTGTTGTTTTGTTACACACAGTGCTGATGAAGCAGAAGAAGATTAGGATGATCTGTTTTGGGGTGACTGTTAGCAAATTCTTACTTTATGCCTGATTGTTTCTTATTAAGTCGTGAATTTAATGTTATAGAGAAATGTTGGATTTTGATACAGTTTTTAGGAGCTTTAAGTAGCTGGAAGAAACAAATATTTGAGGTTTTTGCTCACTTAAAATGCTGAGACAATGCAGTTTATCAACATTGGTTTTATTTTCTGTCATTTGACTGATTAGTTCATTGACTAAATGTTTCAGCTCTCATTCCAACCTGTGTTTAGGTGTGGTGCTTATCATACATACAGAAAAATACTATACACCCCCCCCTTCAGTCATAAACACACACGAGCTGACTGCCACTTTTATTAGGTCCATTTATCACTTGACATGATGTACAAACAGGCTAAGAAAACGGATTTGCATACTGCTGCATCAGGCGCAGCTTTGTTTGCCTGTATAAAAGCGGAGAGGTCTCCCAACAAATTTGTTTCGGGATGCTGAGTAAAATGCCATACCCGGGCTATTATCATTTTACGCTGTAACAACTGCTCAGGATTTATCGGCCATGGGACTTCTCCATCAATACGCTGCACTGCAGATAAATTAACCCAATGGCAATCCTTCCCTTACGACAAAAATGGGAGAGCCTTCACTGGCTCTGCGCTTTGAATCTCATCCGACCAGTGTGCTCCATTGAATCCAGGTTTCTGATGTTGAGAAAAATGCCTGTAGCTTTAAAGAAGGGCAGCATAAACAAAAACCATGATTGACTATAAGATAATCATCTTTATATGGCCACCACTTTTCATGATGGTGAGTATATATATATATACATATATATATATGCCGGTCTCTGAATGTATGTGCATATCCCTGCGTGTGTGTTGGACTCAACATATG
This sequence comes from Nibea coibor, assembly GCA_023373845.1. Taxonomy (NCBI): domain Eukaryota; kingdom Metazoa; phylum Chordata; class Actinopteri; family Sciaenidae; genus Nibea; species Nibea coibor. The sequence continues at coordinate 9,955,662 of CM041739.1, read as the reverse complement.
CTCATGCCTAATCCGATCCATTTATACGATTGCACATATAGCATAATATCTGCCTTTATGCGCCTTCCTGGCCCACTTCCCTCCAGGGATTTCTGTGCTGGAGTCTGCTCAGAGGCAACAACCTGCTCATCACTAGTGTAAAGAGAGGCAGGCAAAAAAAAAAAAAAAAAAAAGAGGGAGGAGGAGGGGGGGAACAGCGTCTGGGACAGGCCCAGGGCACGCAAGCTGTTCAAAGACAGGCAGGCAGTGAGCGCTCTGCCAGCCGCAAAGCTGCATTTTCATGCAGGGGGAGAAAAAAAACAAAAAACAATAAGAAGCGAAAAGGATTCACAGAAAGAGGAAAAAAAGAGAAGTACATCAGGGGATTTGTTAGAACAACATTCTGCCGCCTGTGGAGGCATGAAGGGTGGCCATATTGCTTCCCCATAGAGAATTGGAGTTCCTCCATATCCTTCTTTCTGCTCTTGAATAAAGAACTCAGAATAAATCCACAGTTGGATGCATTATAGGATGTGAAATCTTTGCCTTCAAATTCAAGAAAGGGAAAAAAAAATCGTGTGGAGGAGGGAGAGAATGGACGGAAGATTGCCAGATAGAATGTCAGCAATAAAACAGCCCTCAATCCTCAATGTTGTGGATAATGCAGTGGAAAAAAAAGGGAACAATATTGGCACCCTGTGGACCAGGAGTTGACATTTGTATGCTCATGTAACACATTGGCAAACTGAGGTGTAACTAGAGGTAGCGCGAAGTGAAATAAAACCTGAATAAATGTTCTTCGGCACTCTTTGATTTTTGAAGTTATAACACGAAATTTGGCACATAACACCTCGGAGCTCCTTGATTACTTGGACCCCGACTGTTTTCTAGTAACACAAGCTCTCACGTGTCTTAATTTGTTCTGGAAGATAAAGGAGGAGTGAGGCACGGAAATGAGCTAATGTCTCCAGTGATATGACAGGTGCTCCTGATCTCAACATCAGCTTGTTGTCCCCAGGCTGCTCGAGGAGGGGCGGGGGGTGTTGACAGAAATATAGCCGAACCCTTCCTGTTCGATGTAAAGCTGAGGATACGCAGTCCTTTCAAACCCACGGCACCAACCGTGACAGCTGAGGGTCAGTTACTAACCGCGATTATAGAATTAAATGGGATTAAAGTGTTATCATTAAACAGCATGTGACCTGCTGACTCCACCACTGAATAAGAAGCTGAGACCGGTGTGCTGCGACTCTAATGATCTGCACATATAGCTATAACTGTGTCAAGAACGTGTTTCGTAATAATAATACAATCTGTAAACCAGAAGAAGCTTTTTCCTTTATCAATCAAATAAAATTACCCCGATCATTTTCAGAGGAGGACATCTTACTATTTCAAAGCTTTGGCACACACAAGCACGAGTGCATCTCGGCTGCAGTGTCAGTGATTCCTTCCTCCCGAGGTATCAAGTCACATTGTACGCGCATCTCAGAGCAATCACAGACATAATCATCTGAATATGAGTCAGGTGTTAAAATATTCTAGATCTGGGGGCAGGCCAACTCTAGATGCCCCTGCTATCTTCAGAGGCATATATCGCCGCTGCCAAGAACAGCATCTCAGCCTCAACCACTTCTGGCTGTTAATTAGGGAGTGCTCCAACAAGAGCACTTGTACCAAGAGCATTAGAGCAGAAATGGAGACTGAAGAAGTAGAAAGTCCTTTTATATCTAAGCATATAGCTCAAATTAACCCTTCTGTTCCATCTCATGTGAAGTGGAGCACTTTGGTGCCTCTAAATTATGTGTAACAGCTCATGTACCTTGTTATTAATACCGATTAATAAGGCAAATATGATTTATAAAGCTGTTCAGTGTTTGAACCCTGAATAGCTTCCATTGCATCATTTACCCTCTTAAAAAATAAAATGGAATCACTGCAGTCTTGACTCTGCGCCCAGGTTTAAAATCAAGCAGTCAGCCTTCTCATTTTAATCTGTTTAATCTAATTTAAAAATTAACATTTATTTTAAGGTAAAATAATCCTTTATTTTTGGTCCCAGAAGGAAAATTCAGGTATTCAGGCCAACATACAAAATGAAACTGTCTGTAAACTTGACCAAAGATGGTTTGTAAGAGAGAAAAATGAACGTGCGAGTCATTTCTCCTGCTGTGCTGTAGCTACACAGCAGTCGGCAAAGGCGACGAACCATGATTCCCTAATGAATGACGATCAGAATCCAGCAGTTATACTTTTAAGTGCCTCACATCAATATTTTAATCACCTTAAATCATAATGTCCAGACTGAGCACCAGCTTGTCCTTAGACGGTCCTCGGCTTTAATTACATGACTTACCAGCAAATTATTATTATTGCCACAAGTAGACAAATACATAGCAGGCACACTCATGTGCAATTAAATCTATTTACACCGTGCACTCCTGCATTAACCTTCGTGCAGTCTCACTTAATCTTTCTTTAATTTTAGGTCATTTTCCAAGGAAAATATACAATATTAATTGTTTTCAAATTCTGTATTGACTATGTAACTTTATATTGTATACAGATGAATTGGGTATATACGAAATATTCCACTCTTTACCACTACAGCCCCAAACATACTGGCAGAAACTACTGTTTTTTAAGGAGTCTGCGTGGTATTTGAGTTGTCATTCTTCAGGAAGAAGTTCCATAATTATTTGCTCGTCTTGTACACCTCAGCGGCTGGTATGTTATTTACAAACTCTGAAGAGCTTTATCATTTTCAGTCTACCTCTCCCTGCGCTGAGGCGAACTCCGCAGTGGAAAGGTCAGACTGGGAGGAAAACGGTCTGGCGTTTACTGAAAACGTGTAGCTGTAGTTTTACATTTAGGGCTCTGAGTCAGGCAGGGCTGAGGCACGCCAAGTCTGGATGAGGGTGAAGTCAAGGTCGTCCTAGTTGTCTGTCCCCATCAGGCTTTAAAGAAAACTCTAGTCTGAAAAATGCCAGCCCTCCTTCAGCAGCAGAACAAAAGGTGGTGGAGCCAGTTAGTAGATCAATGTGCAAGGGGGTGAGAGAAAAAAAGAGGAATCGCGTTATTGGAGGGGGAGCATACCAAACACATTTCTTCTCTTCTGTGTCACTGCGAAACAGTAATTGGTCAGTAGGTGTTTGTATGTAGGCGCTCAAAAGGCGATTAACAGCAACAGGAAATCAATTCAAGGAGAAAAGGAGGCAAAAATTATGAATATCTGAGGTATGACTGGGGTGATTTTGCATTTTCTTCAAGAAATATTCAATGTTTTTTGGTTCATATCCATTTTAAGCCAAAGATAATTAGCAAAACTGTAGTAGCAGTGTTAATGAATAGTTAAACACTGTGGGAAATACTTCATGTCAGCTTGAACAACTTTCCTAAAGGTCACTATAGGTGCAAAATTGTTGCTGCAACTTGTGTTTTCTTGATTTGTGTGGTTGGCTAGCTGTTTCCCTGCTCTCAGTTACTATGCTAAGCTAAGCTAATCAAGCCCTGACTTCAGCTACATGAAGACTAGCATCAGCGGTGTTCATGTGTTGCCGGGCAGACTGCATTGCATATTTGTTTTTTTTAATTAACACATTCATGTTAAAGAATAAATACATTGTCCTACACGATAACTAAATAACTTTTAGCCTTTGGACGGCAGCCATCTTTTCACCCCACTCAAGGGAAGTATCAGCTTTGATATTAAGATTTCTGTTTGTGTGCAGATTTTACAAAATGAGACATCACATGTTGATTAATAAGCTTTGGGTGTTGGTAGGTGTATTTTTAAACTATGAGCAGAGCCAGGCCAGCTGCTTCCAGTCTTTATGCAAGGCTAAGCTAATCACTCCCAGACACCAGCACTGTGGGCATGGCATTGGCATTAATACAATAAATAAGTGAGTCTAGTTTGAGCAGCCTAAATTCTGCTTCTGATAATGGTGTTATTGCTTAAATTGTAAGAGGATATATGGGAGGATAATCTCTTACCAACACTGTAAAAAGATAATTATCACCATCTGTTATATCTTAGGGTCTTGGTAACAGTCAGCAGTGTATCACGACTAGTATCAATTAAATCTGTCCGTCTCAACTGGAGCCGGGTCTTGCCGTCTGCCTAATTAAAGAGGTTGAGCGGAGAGGTTGGTGTGATCTGGCCGGAGGTTCTGTGTAAGTCTGTGTCATCAGCGCCTTGCTGTGCTTCATCCCAAAGTTGCTGCGCGCAGCCTCTGCCAGGCTGGCTGTGAGCTGCGGGCTGCGGGCGGGGGGTGAGGTCTTTCTCTGCCCAGCTCCGGGGCAGGTGTGAGGAGGCTTACGGCCAGAGTCAAGGTTAGCGCGCCGTGAAGGAGTGTGGCGCCGTGGGGTTTGTCCAAGAAAATGCGGCAGGGCTAAAAAAGTCTGAAAGTCAGACTTGTGAACAATTACAGCGGGGTAAGATGTGATCCATCTAACTCTCACATCGCTGCAGTAGGAGTGTGGCAGACATTTCTTTTCATAGAGCTCTCTGTCACTTGCTCATTAGATTGATTGATTGTAAAAGCCTGCTATTCCTGCATTGTAATCAGCTCTTTTCCTCCTTTGTTTCTATTTCACTTTCTTGGTTTGTTCGCCTCTGTCTGACATCCTGCAGTGTTCAAAGTGTAAAGCCTTAATGATAGGGAAGCTGTCAGAGAACGCTGACCCACCCAAGCAGCTTGATAGCATGAGTGAAAGGCTTTGTGTGTTTGTGCTTTCTTGTACATAGTGTGAAAAACACCAGCAACCTCTTTCCCCTTTAGTGGACAACCTTCAGACGTCCAAGAAAGACGGAGAGAAGTGGTTTGTTGGATTTAATAGGGTCCTCAGTGCTGGAGCGGTTGTTAAATTGTTTGTTGCTACTGTATGCTAGTACACCCAGGTCAGTTTAAGTTCATCATATCTACATTAAAATATGTAATCGTAGTTGAAACGGGTGAAACTGAAAACGTCTTTCAAAGATTTTTTTTTTTTTTTGTAGCCTGAGATGTGAACATACAAGTTGGCTTTTCATCACTCTCTCCTACACGGCGGGTATGTCGTAAATGATCCACAGTAACAAATATCCAACGTTCCCGGGCTGACACGCTCGCACACACACACACACACAAACAGATGATAAACCGACGGTTTGTTTTTGTGACGGAGCCAAAGCCAGAACATGTGCAAACATGCTGATTTTGCTGTAAACTTGTGTTGCTGTGTTTGTATAACGCAGATGAAAACCGAGACATGGTTGACAGGTTTCTGCGTGGCAGCCGCTCAAAAGTCCATCCACAGCAGACTGCAAACTCATAAATAACAGACCTCACAAGACCCGGCTGAAAATCCTGTCCAGCATGTAATGCGCAGAAACCAGCCAGGACAATTTAGAGTTTCACTATTGAATTTATCTGTAGGCCTAGAACAAAAAAGAAGAAGAAAATTGAGTATAAAAGGCAGCATATGGTTTATACCACAGTGATGGAATGGTTTAGAACACCACTTACTATTTTCAGACAGGCTGCGTGGGTTGAAACATGCTGTTATGCTCCGAAGGTGTGATATTTTCAAAGCAGAGCGAGATCTACATCTTACTGTCTCACTGTAAATTCCTTTGAAATCTTTTCTTTTCCTATTCCTACCTTCTGTCCAACAGTCGCCGAGGCTCGCGAAGGACTTCAAAGTGAGCAGAATACTCGAGGACGTTCCGCGTCGTTCGTTCTCCTCGTGCTCATTATCAGCGCACCCTTTTTTAATGAACGCTTCCTCTCTCTTGTTACTCCATCGTCGACTTGGAGCTCCGGTGGCACTCGCAGGACGCGGAGGTCTTTGTAGCCACTTGCAGATGCTGCGCCTCTTAACTCTCCTCTCATAGGTGGCTTACTGTATCCATGTTTTCCCTCCGTAGGTTGTGACCCTGGGGAAGAACAGTCGTGGTTACCACTACATTCTGGCCAATCTTGTGAGTAATAACCTAGCCGCTCCCCTGGGAGGGAGTGGGACCAGCTTTGCACTGTATGTGATGAAACTAAGTCTCAGCCATGATGCACAAATGTGCATGCACAACGAGCAGATTATAGGTTTTTATATAATATGTTTATTATGTTTGTCCCTTATTCCTTATCGATCATAATCTGGCAGGAAGACTATATTGCACATTTAGCTATAAATTAATGTCCTGCGGTAAGCAATAAATAAACAGCATTTAACCTTTTTAACCATCTTTGGAGGACAGCCATTTTTATCTCCCAGTCGGGGGGGAGGGAAAGATTCATTTAGCCTTGATATTAGCATGAGGTTTTAAAGTGGAGGCCGGCTCTGCTCTCACTTGCCGATCCCCTGCTGCCGTTTCTCCGACTTTAGAAGATGTGATTATGCAGCAGTCAGACACATGTCCTTGCACGCCATGACACAATGCTGAACTTAAAAAACAGCAATTCGACCATAAAAAGAAAAAACTCCATGCCGTGGCTCTAGGGTAAAGAAAGAAATTTAACGGCAGCTGGAGCATCAGAGGTTTTTTGAAATGCATTAGAAAATGTTTGTTTTTTATTTATTTTATTTTTTATTTTTTGTAGATGGCAAAGCAATCTGAATAAAAGTAGGCCAGCTGGTTCAAGTGAAATATTCTTTACATGATCTGACACACACTCTAAAGTATCTACTGGCAGGCTGTTTATCTGTAAATGAATTCAGGTTACACTACAAAGTGTGAAGGGAAACATTTCGCTCAGTGTAATGAGAAACACATGTTACATTCTCACAGCACGCAGAGTTCATAATAAAATGCACCTTGCGCGGTGCCTGAATAGCTGTTAATATTTTGTGGCGCTTCACCCTGGGTTATATTAAAAAAAAAAAAAACTCAAAGAAAAACAAGTGACACGAGTCTCTCTTCTCTTGTTTCCCCGTGTTTCATCTCAGGGATTTTCTAACGTGAGCTTGGACAAAGTCTTCGCCGGTGGAGCCAATATTTCAGGGTTTCAGATAGTCAACCCTGAGAACCCCATTGTGCAGCAGTTTATGCAGCGCTGGGAGCGGCTAGATGAAAGAGAATTCCCAGAAGCCCGAAACACTCCTCTGAAGGTACTTTGCTTGCAAGGCCTTTAGTTGCGCATGCAGAATCCAACGACCATCCCTTCTGAAGTGCTCTCTATCGGCTCGTCTCCTCCTCTGTTTGCCTTTGTCATTGCCTCTTCCTCCCACTCTTCTCTCGCCTCCTCTTTGCTCTGCATCCATCCCAGCGATCAATATATTGATAGGCAGTGTAAGCCAAGGTTATATCGCAGATTCAATTTACATCTAATTAAACAATGATCAAGGAAGAAATGGATTTTGAATGGCATTTAATTAGATTTAGTCATGGTGCAGTGGTCAACAAACAAGTGGCTCAGCCCTGAATGGTGAAAAGGTCAGGCGAAGTTGGAGGGGAAGTGCGTGGGAGATAAAATCACACACCAAAGCTCTTTTTTCCCCCAACTCTGCACTAAAGTTTTGAAAGAGGTCCTGACCCCTTTTCTAATCAAATCTGCCTATTCACACCACTTTAAGAATGAGCCCACCCGACCTACACTGACCTGACCTGGGGGTAATCTTTCTATGAACAACACCTTATGCAATGAAAATCATTTGTATGATGTAATACTCAGAGAAACCTTTACACATATTGGTTTTAAACATTATATATTTATGCTCTGATTAGAATCAGTAAAGAGAGTAGCCTTACCTTCTGCCTCTCGTGATGTGTTCCTGCCTTTTTGTGTCTTCTGCTGTGTTTTTTTTTCATCACTATTATTATTCTGTACAGTACACTTCAGCTCTGACCCATGATGCCATCCTGGTGATAGCAGAGGCCTTCAGGTACCTGCGGCGTCAACGCGTGGACGTTTCTCGCCGGGGCAGCGCCGGAGACTGTCTAGCCAATCCCGCTGTACCTTGGAGCCAAGGCATCGACATCGAGAGAGCTCTAAAAACGGTAGAGTGAAGAGAAAAAAAGAGAAAGCGGGGAGGGGGGGTTGGCGGCGGCGGCAAGCGAGAGTGGCAAGCTGATAACTAAAGAAAAGGCTAGAAGAAGTGAAGCAGAGATAGGGAATGAGAGTGTGATAAAGATGGAAAGTGACAGAGAGAAGGGAAGAGAGTGCAGAGCTGCTCTCCTCCCTCTGCCCCCAGATATCTCTGCACAGAGCTCACTCAAATCCAGGCCCTCATTACCATAAAACTACATCTTTTATTAAAGCGTATCCAGTTCATCATTTGATTAACAGACTGCGCACACTCCAGTAGCTTCATGGATATGAGCACCTTAATATAAGCCATATATGCAAAGTGATGGTCATAACACATTCCCCCGTGTGTGTCTGTCTGTCACTCGTGGCAGGTCCAAGTGCAGGGTATGACCGGAAACATCCAGTTTGACAACTACGGCCGAAGGACCAACTACACCATAGATGTTTATGAGATGAAAACAGGTGGGCCGAGGAAGGTAAGACGGAGCGGTGACCTCTATCAGCTCTCATCCATCAAGTGTCACATCCAGAAACCCTGGTCTTTATCAAAACACAGCAAACAGCTGGCACGCATCAAGGTTTGGTTCATTACTTACTTCCAAAAAAAAAAAAAAAGAAAAGAAAAGAAAAGAAAAACGTGGAATTTGGCCAATGTGTAATTTTAAATGATTTATTGATCATCTGTGCAGAACTCGAGTGAATGTTGGCCACATGTTTAGATGTGCCAAAGCGTTGCCCTGCATGATTGTGTGAAAGTACAAAAGGTTTTCACAACGAGCCTCTAGCCCTCCATAAACCACCGAGGGCTTTTCGCAGTCGTGCGGGACCAGCAGCGGGGCTGACAGGACAGTGCAGAGTAATGCTGATTGCCTTTCTCTACCTCTGTTAGGTAGCAGCGCCGATAAGCCAAGAATCACAAGCCCTACAAATCACACACAGCCTGCGATCTGATAGCTGAAAGTGTTCCGTCAAGAGAATGATATACGACTATTTCTGTGCCGTGGGATAGCTTAGATATGATTTGACAGTAATTACCATTCAAATAACCAATTACTATAAAGGAAATCCACGAATTCCTCTGGCGCCTCTTCAAAATGGTTATTCCCGGCGGTACATTCACATTATAACCGGCACCATATGATGACCTCTGGTTTCATTTCATAACCTCACCCAAGTTCCAAGAGACAGCTGTGAATTTCTCGTTAGCTGGATAAGTGTGGGCTCAGTCTGATATGACATGTGATTATGTCGCCTGCCTCCCAGACCTCTAAAGCCCACACTTCAGTTAGCATCACACGGCCCTTAAAGCCATGCCCACACAGCCAAACAGAGCGCGAGGGAGGGATGGAGAGAGAGTGGGAGAAAGGAGGGGAGAGAGTGAGAGAACGAGGGAAGATGAGACAAGCCAGGCAGCAGTTTGTCAGGACCTGGAGCCCCAGTCACCCAACTGACAGTTAGAGGATGAAGGTTCTTAGCTGTAACTGTCACGGGTGATGTATGGGCTGATATCTGTCCCAGTTGCTAAGGGTTAGATCAGGACTTTGCCTCTGGAGCAGAACTCTATGACACAGCTCCCCACAGACCCGTCTCGGCCTCCCCCGAGACGCACTTCTCAAATATCACTGTCGGACAAGAGTATAAACATTTAGAGCTTTCTCCCGGCCTGGCAAGTGTGCGAACTGCAAACTGCATCCACGGCTGTAACCACAGTTTGGAGCAGCTCAAGTTCGAGAAGTTTGCTGCTTCGCAGCGCCTCCACTTGGTGTTTGAAAAACTCTGCACTGCTTTACACCTGTCTGGCCCAAACATTTAAAGATCTGAGGCAAAAAAAAAAGGGAAAAAAAAAATGCGGACCAGATGTGACAGGGAAAATCTTAGCCAGCGACAGTTAGACTATTGGCAGCAACATATGCAACACGTTTCATCGTGAGCCAGAGCAGCCATTATTTCAGATGGGCAAACAAACACTTGACATTGGTTTGACTTAAGCATCTGTACAGCAGAATGCAGCATTACTGCAATGGCAAGACTGTGCTCCGAAACTCTGGAGCCACTGGAATATTATGCTAAATTATTAAACGTGTATGCAGTTCACAGGCCTGAATATAAATTATTTACCATAAAACCTGGGAAGCTGAAGGTGGGAGGAATTGAAGTTGTCTGCCGTATGCTCCTGCGGTTCACCTCCTGCACATTAAGGCTATTTGAACGGAAGCATGTCATAAAAAACAATGCTATCTTTTCATAATGTCTTTGATCACGGCACTAACTGCATGTTGAATGTGGAAATGTCAGCTCTTTGTTTATCCCGGGCTTAGTTTACTAGGCCAACTCTGCTGTTTTAGTATTCTGCTCATTTGCTGCTGTTGTAGTCAAACTTTAGGGCAGAGGCAGCGAGCCTTTGGGAAATGCAGTGTTGTTTTAATGAGCCCTGCATCACGATAGTTCCCAGTAATACTTAAAAGTATCCCTGCTATATGCTCTCTCTTACATATCGTCAGTCAGCTGGAATGCATCACTAACCACTGTTTTCTCTTTGCAGATTGGGTACTGGAACGAGTACGCACGATTTGTAAATATTATGGACCCGCAGGTCTCCAACGACTCCTCAGTGGAAAACCGAACGATTGTGGTCACTACTATTATGGTACACTTTCCATGCAGTTTTAAATGTTTCACGTATTCTGCCACTCAAGGTCATGGTGTTGATTCCAATGAGTGATACATTCTGTCCTGGGCGGGTAGAACCACATCTTTTTTGTGTTGCTTTCCATCCACTCACTACATGTTGAAACAGTCGGTCCGAAATGGGGGAGTGTTTCAACTGTATCCGTGTGGGTGTCAAAGCATTTTGATTTTCCATACTTCAGTGGCCTGTCGTAGCAGTGACATCACAATGATGGTATAAATGATAATGGTTGACTCCATCAATTACAAAAAGCATACAAACGCATACGTAAGTAGACCTGTCTGTCCTCATCAAGTAAATGTTCAATGACACTTGGGATAGACTGGCCGAAGAATGACTAGAGGACAATACTGCAATAGTTTCTCAAACTGGGCAAAACAAAATAAACGGCATTGGAGGAGGGATAAGTAGGTGTGGTATTTTTCCTGGTTATTGCCTCTCCAATCTATTTTGTATTGCTCCTACATGTGTTCTGTGTTGAAGTATAACTTCCAGTCAATGATTTAGGAGGGAATTTCTGGGCATTTTCCCAGACCAAAGTATGATAAACAAACAAAATACTTAGATTTATTTATTTTCAACTGTATTTACTCAACTAAATGTTTCAAGCTGATTGCATCGCTTCCATTGCAAATGTATTTACTGACTGTATAATGGCATCATGATTACCTGATCCACTACCTCATTCAGACAAACATTTTAAAATGATAAAGCAGAGCGCGATAAGGATCTCTTGCATTTATGCACAGTTAGATTTCATTTGTATTCCAAGGCAAGAGCTCAATAGCGAGAAGAAACATTTAACATCTTGGGATGAGAAATACAGTGCGGAGGTAAACATGTGTTAACTGGAGGGAAACACTCAAAGGATCCGAGGTGAGGGGATACATTCAGCACAGAACAAACAAACCATTGCTCTCCTACTTGCACTCTAATTGTGTGTGGCTGTAATGACAATGCCTGCTCTCCTGAGCGGTCCTATTGTTTGATAATGATGATGTGCTCAGTAAGAGAAAAGACGAGCTGCACCAGCTTTTTGAAAAGAGGAGAGGAAACCTAGCACGCTCCTGCTCTCCTGAAGTAATTATTTTATTTATGGAGTATTTTTTTTAATTTATTTTTGCATTTTTCTGAATAGCAAATAACAGCTCCTTTTTTATTTTTGATTTATTTCTTTTTTTTATTTTTATTTCTTTGGAATGAAACGGCCTTTAATTGCGCATTGGTGCAATGTGCTTGAATATGTTGAGATACTATGGGCACTCTCTGATCCCTCTCCTGTCACTGGCATTTACTTATGAAACCCATCCCCATTCCCATCCCCACCCACCTCTGAGCTGACCCACACCTTGCCTACCAATGACTCCCAACCCAGCCGTATTAAAATCTTATTCTGGCCTCTTGTCCTCTCCTAAAAACTGAAAAAAAAAAAAAAAAAAAACATTGTTCTCCCTTTCCTTACCCCTTTAGTATGCCACAGAGGTTGCACCCTTGGGCTCAAAAATGGGTTGGGTGCATTGGGCTTGGTGTCTGCTGGCTGCCACAGCTTGATGGAAGCAGCGCGACCACACGATCACGCTGCTGTTATCAGTGTATATTTGTGCATTTGCGGGGCATCATCTGTGTATGCATGACTGCATGGATGTGGTTACCGCAGCTTATAATATTTTGAATCTCTCTGTATGAGAGTGTGTGTGCGCGTGTGTGTGTGTGGGGCGGGGTGTATGAGAGTGTGCGCGTGCGTGTGCACGGGCATGGGAGTGAATAAACCGGTGTGTGTTTGAATCAACAGGAAGCTCCTTATGTGATGTACAAGAAAAATTATATGCATCTGGATGGGAATGACAGATATGAAGGCTACTGCGTCGATTTAGCATCTGAGATTGCCAAACATGTTGGAATTAAGTACAAACTGTCTATAGTAATGGATGGGAAGTACGGAGCCCGAGACCCCGAGACCAAGACGTGGAACGGGATGGTGGGTGAACTGGTCTATGGGGTGAGTACTGGGAGCCTTGATTTCGCTGATTACATGACAGTTTGCAAGGAACTTCAACATGAGAGGAGATCTCATTTTTCTGTCTTAAGGTTATCACCAACCCGTTGTGAACTCATCAGCTCTTGCACAGTTCAAAGTCTAATGCTGTCTCAGGAAGCTCAGCTGTGAGTGAATTTGTCAAACGCAGCCTCAAGCATTGGGGGAGTTGGTGATCATCTTGAGACGGAGAAAATGAAATCATTTCTCAGTGCTGTTCATTGCAATTAATCCTCCTTGCTTAGCCTAGAAAGCCCTCTCTCTCTCCCTCTCTCTCTTACAGTCGAAAACAGAGGTAGGTACATGAAAACATATGGCAAACACACTGTAATCACTTTGATGAATGAAAGATTGTATGCCTTTGAAGTGATTGTGTAATTATGTTCCATGTTTGATGTGTATGATGAATATGCCACATTGTAAATTCACAGCTGAGAAAATCTGCTTTAGCATCAACAGCTAAATGGTGGTTTGCGGTTTCAGGCAACAAGATCCATATGTGTTGTGCTCTATAAAGGTTGAACCTCTCACATTAGGGAAGGGTCACGCCGTGTTTTACATCTGACAGAGTGCTCAAGCTCTCGCAGCACCTCGAGTACTCCAAAATTACCCCCCACCCCGCCCCGCCGCCCCACTACACTTTCTCCCCTTTCTCCAAGGCCACAATAGTTGAACAGGGGCCAAATACAAAATGCATGAGGGTTAGGCTTCCTCATCTGTTCAATTTCCCAACTATCAGCCTGAGAGATTGCTTGGTTTGATGTGCTATCGCCACCAAATTATCTTTCAAATGGGAAAAGTCCACTCCCTGCAGATGGAAGGTGAAAAAAATATCCCAATCACGTCGCTGTCAAGTCTTTCCAGGCCTGTAATTTTACAGCAGGTGGGCCGGGACTAATAGATTTGTACATTTTGACCTTTTGACCAGTAAATTAATTTGATTTTAGTTGTCTTTTAAAGGTTAGGCCCAAGGCTGCTCTTTATTGCTCCGTTTCCCTCAGCATTGATTGAGTGCTGCTTACGCCTGCACGAGGATTAAATGGTTATAGCCCCTCACAATGTGGTGTTGACAGGCTAAAGAAAACAGTTGTGTTTATTGGGTCTATTTGTGTTGCTCCTAGTTTGACCTTGTAAGAAACATTTTCTGCCTCACGCTGCTTCAGTCCAATGTTTTCTCAATTTCGACATGGAAAGACAACACAGCACAATACAAAGAATTGTCCTTCGCAGAGTGGCTCCTTTGAAGGGGAGCAGTTATTTAATTAATGGCATACACACTAGCTGCAGTAACACTGTCTAACGTGATTAATTATTTTCTTCTGCTTTTACAAAGAAAGCCATTGTGATTTCTAAAAAGGCAGCACCACCTCCGTGGATGTGTTTTGATAACATAATGTGATTGAAGCAGCAGAGCAAAGGAGGGAGATAAAGAGAAACAGCTTGGAAAATTAAAAAAATAAAGCTAATGCCAGAATAAGCTGTGTTTGGGAAATCCAGCCTACTGAATGGCATGTGGCTTGCTAAATTTCTTTGGATACGGCAGCCTCTTTACTGTACAATCTGCAGCTCAGATTATAGCCATTTACTGACAAAGGTTAGACTTGTTATGAAGACGTCAGGCGGCTCACCCACTACTTTCTTTTAATCTGTAAGGTTAATGTGAAAAATTAAAAAGGAGCAATGCGTAGTGTAAAATTGCTTATTTTAAGGGGAATAAATAAATGAAAAAACTTCCCCTTCTCTTTGGGTCCTGACTAAGGAAGCATTTGGTCAAACATGACTCAAACGCCCATCTGCCACGGTGGATTTTTTCCAAGCTGTCTCTCTGAAAGTCTTGCATAAATGAAAGTTGAAGCTCTCAGATGTATTATAGCAAACAGCCGAGGTCATAACACTTTGCAAATGCCGCGCGTGTGTGCGTGTTTTTCTTTTTCTTCCAGCCTGTCTTCGAGTGTCACAGCTGGTGGCGTATTTCTTATAATCATGAGTAAAATATGTGTTAACAGCATTGTTTTATTCTCTCTTTCTCTCCAGCTCCAGACACTCACACATACATTTAAAATGACCCGTTTCTTTATGCAGGTCATGACTAACGCTTGCTGTGCATGTCCCTGTTTCCAGAGAGCAGATATAGCTGTTGCGCCTCTCACCATTACTCTGGTTCGAGAGGAGGTGATAGACTTTTCCAAGCCCTTTATGAGCTTGGGCATCTCCATTATGATAAAGAAGCCACAAAAGTCCAAGCCTGGCGTTTTCTCCTTCCTGGACCCGCTGGCCTATGAGATCTGGATGTGTATAGTGTTTGCCTATATTGGGGTGAGCGTGGTCCTGTTCCTGGTCAGTCGGTTCAGTCCTTATGAGTGGAACCTCGAGGAACAGGACGAGACCAAAGACCCCCAGACACCGCCCGATCCACCCAATGACTTCGGCATCTTCAATTCCCTCTGGTTCTCACTGGGCGCCTTCATGCAGCAGGGCTGTGACATCTCCCCCAGGTGGGTCAGCTCCAACGGGCACCAGAAGTGGACAGATAGAGTCGAGAAAAAATAGACGGCGTGAAATTTTTAACCGCAAGTGATGAGATACGTGCTTAACAAGTAGAAAGAGCCACTCAAGCGTCCTCATTTCCTGTCTGGTTCCTGTAGGTGTTCATTATTTGAGGCTAAACTCATTTCACATTTATTGCCGCTATTATAAGTGTAATTGAGTTTGTCAGTTTGTATGCTGAAATTACCAGCGCCCAAATGGTTTCATCAATACTTACTTGAGGCTATGAAGTGAACTTTGACCCTAATTGTTTCACAGCCAATTAAAGACTTGGATTAGAATACACTTTAAAAAAATGCATGCTACTTTCTTCGGAAACGCTGCGTTTTAGACTGCTGACACAGTGCCAGGTTGATTTACAGGGAAATTCTGATGACGGTGTAATTAGGTACATTAAGCACAACTGGTAGATCTTAGCAGGTTGATAGGCACCACATGCCACTGTGTAATTACATTCTGTTTTTCCTGTCAACAACCTCCCCTCTCGCAGGTCTCTCTCAGGCCGCATCGTCGGTGGTGTGTGGTGGTTTTTCACCCTCATCATCATCTCCTCCTACACAGCCAACCTGGCTGCCTTCTTGACAGTGGAGAGGATGGTCTCTCCCATAGAAAGTGCCGAAGATCTGGCCAAGCAGACAGAGATAGCATACGGCACTCTGGACTCAGGCTCCACAAAGGAGTTTTTTAGGGTGAGTAGTATCGGGAAAGTGTTTGGTTTCACACACTCAGCACCTCACTAATCAGTTTGCTCTCGCCGCAAATAGCAAAATGCAAAAGGCCTAAATATTTTGCGCCCAGGCTTGTTGCATCATCAAAAACTACTTTGTGCGATGTCCTTGATAAACGCCTCCTTGTAGCTTTTCCATTTTGCACCTTCAGTGCAGCACTTCTGACCCGCGCAAGATTGCTCCAAATGAGGCATGTTGACAGAGGAGCAGCTCTTGAACCCTTATGACACGAACGTGAAATTTATGCGGCAGTACTGCAGTGTGCAACCTTGAGGCACCGGGGCCGTCAGCAGAAAGTGTGATAACAACGTGGAGAACTCAGAGGTGATAAAAAACAGGAGGCTAATCAAAGCGCCCACATCAGGCTCAAACTCAGAAGGGTCAGCTCATGAAATATAATTAGCTAGCTGGCCATGGAAGCCAAATTGGACCTGATGAAGAAGAGCCCTGTAGGTCAAACAGAGCGGCCTGAAAGACAGTTCAGATGAAATAAGCAATATGTCCATCGGCATGAGGGACTAGCCAGGCAATTAAGTCATAAATTTACTCAAGTCTGAGGCAAAAGTATATTAGTCTCCGAGAGGCAACCACATGCTCACGCTTTTCGATACATGTACGTATCTTTCCACAGATGTCTTAGCTCGTGGCGGGGCTACACCGGCAGTCCAATCCTTTGCGTTTGCAGAGCAATACGTTGAAAAAAAAAAAAAGAATTAATGAAACAGCACTCTGACTGTGATGACGAAAAGGCAATATGACAGTCTTTTATCTTACGCTCCCTCATTACTCATCAGCAGGAGAGAAACAATTCATATGTTTCACAGCTGCAGCCTGTTGGCAGAAAGAGCGATTCATTTGTATTACCCCTGGGTGGAATTGCTCAGAACAACAAAATGCAAAATCAAAGGCATGTTTTTTTTTTTTTCCAGACAAAGAATGGACAAGATAGCAGAGTGAATTTTAAGGCTGTACACTCTGTAGAAGATAATATAGATCCTGGGAAACATGACACACAGCATACATGACAGCAGCACTTCATTTTCCATATAGCACCTCAATACAAAGCCTGTCATCCATTTTCCCTTTAATCGGAGATGCTGCTCAGGTGTATATACAGTACACGTCTTTGTGTCTCAGACATGATGGATGCCAATTATGGATTCGATTTTCAGGCCGACAATGGAGCCACTATGGCAGGTCTGCCGGCGTAACAATCCAAGAGGTGGTGGAGCAGTCACCATTTTACTGTATCCTGCGTAATGAGTGTCCTAGTTACAACCCCCAAGTCTTCAAATAGGAAATGACATGTGTGGACCGCTATTCTAAGGAACTTTTAATTAAAGTTGCTGCTGACAAGGAAAAAAAAACACACACACACACACTGATTAATCGGAGTTAAAGTTCTGTTTCAGATCTGTTTTTCAGGAAATACATTCAGGTTTAATTAGAGCCACACGGTATCAGCCAGCTGGAAATTTTAAATCAAGTTCTATGTTACCAACACGACATATGTCATCATCTCTGCCACCCCCAGCCTTTAATTTTTGATGATTTCACCTGGCTCGTCTTACAACGCCGCCTGACAAGTAGAGCAAACTCACTAATGTTGTGTATTTGTAAAATACTTATTTTTTTCCTGCTTCCTTCCTAAGATACAGCAATGTGGATTCGCCTCGATAATAATGAGCTCCCTCTCATTTTGGTGGTTTTCACGCCTTCAAATCAGATCACTTATCTCTTTGTTTACTTCGGTTTCAGATATTCCTCCAAAGCTGTTTCTTTAGCTCCTGAAAAATTGTCAGTTCGCACATACGGCTCATTACCTGACAGAGGCAGTGTTCACATCACCATGTGTGTCTTCATTCGGTGGTGGAACTGCAGTGAATCTGCGGAGGAATTTTCAAACGGCGAGGTGTTAGAGTAGATCCCCCTCAAAAGACACAATTCTGCTGCTCACCAACCAACTAGGACAGCTGGCCTGGGAGCCCGTCGACGTGCCCAGTGGAAGCATGAATGGCTCTAGGCGCTTGGCATTGCAGTTCTACCAGCACTTGGCTCTTCTTCCCCAGACTATCCTGCTTGTTCGGGCACCCTCTCCGCTTCTGTCTCCAGCTTGTCTGTTGCTTTACCTTGAGACAATGCGGGATAGCTTCAAGCTTTTGTGTTGCTCTTCCTCGACATAGCAGCTGTCATGTGCCGCTGCACCGCTGTGATTTGTTTCATCATCTTAATTTCTGTCACGGATCTTTTCATGCAGTCAGTTGAATATTTGTGTTTTGGATGATTAGGAAATGATGAGTTGCACCAGTGAGGGCCATGTTTATCCTCTTGATGAGGTTTTATTCCATCAAAAGGCTTGGCTCGGTTACATTTTGGAGATATACATTGAGGAGGGAGCTGGATTGTAATAACGGTGGAGATGATAAAATGGGCTGATGTGGCTGTTTAATTACGTGTAAAGACTGGGGTGAGACCATCAAAGACAACCGCACTGCTGTCCCATCATGCACCTCATTTAACAGCGTAACAGTGAAAGAATGATAATTGCGCACAGAAATGAGACCACGGCATTGTCTTCTGTTCTCCTCAAAAGATTATACATTACCCAAAGCCTCAACAGCAAACATCATGCATCTTACTGATCTGCAGGTGTGGTGGAGATGGGTACAACAGCTTGAGTGCAGCCAGCAATGCATTTTACTAAGCATGAAAATCAATTTCACGTCTCAGCTATTGTGGCGCAGACACTGTAGCTTCTTCATGGTCCAACACAATGTTTAATAAGTGGCTTTTTTTTATGCAGAGCAGACCTGCATTAGGGCAGGGCTGCATGACGAGGAGCGGGCAAGGAGATTTGTACAAGAAATCCTTAGGTTACCCTGCAATCATATGCAGCACAATGCAACACAATTCCCCGAGCTCTTGTCACTATGTGGTTCAGTACAGTGCTGAGTGAAGGGGCGGCTCCCTATAAAGATTAGAGCCTGTTTGCATAAAAGAGAGAGCTGACAAAAGTGATGATAGACTAGTGCGAGATAGGCGTAACCTCAGAGGGAACGAGCTGTCCTCAGAGGGCCTTGTCGAACTTTAGATGAGCGACAACAGCAGGCATGAGAGGAGCTATTGGAGTCCTGCAACAAGCATCAAAGAAAGAGCGATTGGTATTCAGGGCCTAGCATGTGGTACTTCAATGACAAAGTACACCCCCAGAGCTTCAACTTTCATTTCTGCATACTTGAGATACAGGTAGTCCTGGCACACAGGATATTGGGGGGGGGGGGGTAGTGATGTCCACAAACAAAATGGAAGGGAAGTTAAGTAGAAGGAAATGTAGTGGTGGGTGTTTGGGGATGGCATTTTAGATACACAAGCAGTGAAGCGTACGTGGGAGAGGCCATAATGAAAGCAGCCTGTGACGCCAAAGGAAGAATAAAAAACAGGCTGCAGTTCGCAGGGCAGTGGACAGAGGTCTGGAAATGCTGCATAACTCAGAATCAATACAGATTAAGTGGTTGTTTAGAATGGAGAGGGCAATTTCTTTGACTTTGGACTTTAATTACTTGTCCCTTCCCAGACATTTTAATGGCATTGTTGGAGACTTCTGGGACAACAAAATCTCCTACTTCGAGATTTTCTAATGATTTTTGAAAATACAGAAAAGCAAGTCATTATTGTCTTCCTTTCTTCCTGTCGGCTTTCCTTTGGTCCATTTCAGTGCATCACAGAAGGATCTGAAGGCTTTAATTTTTCTGGCCAATGAGCATTGCATCTCCACCAGGGTAGCCTGCAGGTATCTTTAGTGTAAGGGAGTAACACCTGTATCCTCTAAACCTACAGTAGGCAAATAGTGGCTTCTGGGCCAACTCTGCACTCCAGGAGAATTATTTGGGTTGAAAATAACTTGAAAATGTCACATAAGATTATAAGATATAAGATATAAGATATTATTTATCTGTATCTGTACTGTTTATTGTTAGTGAGTAAACTAGCATGTAAATCTCTACTTAGCACTTAAGAATTAGTCGTCAGGCACTCAGTAGTTATTGTAGCGAAACATTCATCAAGTAGCTAAAAACTCAACTGTAATGTTCCTCCGTATCTGCTGGATGTGTAGTTGCGCGACTCTTGGCAAATTCGCCAGATAAACTTTGAATTGTTTACAGCATTGTTTACGAGTGGCCAAAAATCAATTGCATGGCTGCGTCTATACGACTATTTCCAACCCCAGTTTAAAAAAAACAAAAAAACATGTTATCTCATAGGTGCATGTGATTTGGACGTGGCGATTCGAAGACGTCTCCCCAGAAGAAGAGTAATAAGCACCAACAGTTCTTCTCCCTGTGACCTTGCCTTGCTGAAGGCATGTCCTGTTCTCTTTCTTCATCGTGTTAGTTCACCAGGCTGGAATACCAGACCTCCGTTTGTCTTTATGACTATTACAAGACGGCAGGAAGCTGAATGCTGCAGACAGATTTGCAGGAGGAACACCTACACAGATGATGTAACTGTGTCGCTTAGGTAGGAGGGTTGGCTGAAATCGACTATTGAGGTACTTTATTATAAATAGGGCAACATTATGGCTGCTTGAGTATAATTTGAAGGTATTAAATGAGGGAGGATGATGCCTCTTGCAAGTTACCCAACATCGACTGGTGTTTCTTTCTGCTTTATACAATAGCTATCAAATGCAGTCACTCCTTTTTTAATTGTGTGGAAGCTCATTTAGAATAGAGCAGTGTGTTCTGACAGGACCATTATATAGTGTGAAGGAGAGCCACATGTATAAAGCTGTATTTTATGGCAGTATATAATTGCTCAACAAATTGTCTGTTCATTGATGATGGACTTTTTCAGTCATTATTGCCTAATTGAATTTTAAATGACCACCGCAGACTGGAATGTGAATGATTACATATTAAAGGAGACGAGAGTAGACCGTAATGCTTGTATGCATTATGGTGTATGCGTGTGTGTTTGTGTGTCTGTTTCTTTAAATATGCATGTTGTGCCAGCGGTCAATAATCAAATATTTCTCTCTCCCTGCTTGGCTTTCACTGTATCTTGTCTCTCTCTCTCTCTCTCTCTCTCTCTCTCTCTCTCTCTCTCTCTATCAGAATCTGCCTTTTGCGTCTCACTGGTGACTTTAGTCGCGGCGCAATCGGCCTATTTAGGTTTTGGTTGCACTTCGTCTCCGCTCTGATATTGATGAATTGACTTCATAAAGCACTGAGGCAGCACACTCTGTCGTCAGTAATCAATGCCCAGATCCATTCTTTTCTCTTCATTTGAGGAGGCGTCTGGAGCTTTCCCACTGCTGAGCAGATGAGCCCCCGGTCTTTGGGGAAATTGTCCTCCAAACTCGTGTCCTTTTTCCGTGATGTCTGACACATGCAAAGTGAACGCATTTAACAAGACTGTCAACAAAAACATCACAGCTAACTCTGACTGCCCTCATCCATTGTGTTTGCATTATAAAAGAATGGCCATCGCCCCCCAACTTCAAGGCTTTCACATCTGAGCGGAGAACATTCATCATGCAGACTTTTTAATTTGTTATGTTGCTGTCTCATCTCATCCTCACCCTTGGCCTGATGCTCTGTGACAGATGCCTACAAACAAATTGTATATGATTACATAAAGCCAGTAAAGCACTTTCGTTAGGTCAAGGTTAATGTTTCTGTTTATTAATAGAAGTGCATTAGAGATATGCTCCTGTTAAGGGGGCTTTTAGTGATCCAATTCAGGACAGTGATGAGTCTGTGTACTGATGAGTGTGTTTGTATGTACAAATCCACAGAGTTCAGCATCCACGAGCAGTTGGAGTGTGCTCTATCTTCACCTTTAAACGATACAACTTTACGATACACGATCTTCACTTTTTTCTAGTTGACTTATGACAGCAATTCGCAGCAACTGCATTATTTTTTTTAATTGAGCCCATTTAGCCTATAAAATGTAAAAGGTTGGCATCATCAAGCCGCTTGTTCTGACCAACAAACAGTTCAAAAATCGAAGAGAGCCTTGTGTTTTGACCACGCTAGCTAGCTGAAAATGTCAATAGCGTAACGAAAACTCTTTGGCTCGTGAACACTACCCTGAAAAACGAATGCCGCGGATGTGAACGTGCTAAATTACGCCCGCATGATAGCATTATCCTTTTGAGCGACGTGCCTATGTTAGCATTTAGCTTCAAGCGACACTGTGTCTCACAGAGCCGCTCGTGTGGCTCAAGACTCTCATTAAATTACTTAAACAATTATCTGACATCAATGAGCTTTGCTGATTATTTTTCTGTCAGTCAGCTAATTAATTCATTCCGTCGTGTCACATTTTACTATTGCTAAACTGATGACTTGTGACTCTGTGAGATAAAAAGGGAAAAAGAAAAACACTGCAACACAGATGTTGCTACAGTATATCAACAGCTTGTCCATATTCCATTCACAGTGGGTGACAGTAGATCTGTGGATTCATCCAGTTTTTGAAAATCATCCAACCCCTTCGTCTTTCTCTGGCCTTTGCTAAAAGAAAGTTTTTTTTTTTTATGTGGCATCCAGTCTGCAGCACACACAGTGCCACTCTGGAACAGGCTCATCACTTCTTGGACCAGGATCTGTTCAAAAGTGTGAAATGCATATGCCAAAATAAATCCAGCGGCATTGAATAATTTAATTGATGCTTATTATAGATAGCTCTCAACTCCCACAGATTTTACAGGCTCGCTAAGCTTGACCCCAGGCGCTGGGAAAATGCTCATCTGTGTCACTTTGTGATGGGTTGCCTTGTGTCTATGTAGCCCGCTTTTTTTGTTCACTTCTCTTGCTTCTCATGCGCATTACCTCTGAGTCACAGTAGAGATGTTACATTAAGGACAGTGTTGTTGAAATGAATGACTGTAATAACTTCTGCAAGTTCAAATTAGGCCTATAGACCAAGTTTCAAATTCACTTGGTCGAAAACTTTTGCAAGTTTCCATGATTACCTGCAATTTGCTTTTTTGCGAAAGTTTAATTATTGGAGATATTTTTCATAAACCAAGTCCAAAAATTGCAGTATTTCTACTAAAACCCAATTTGCATGACATTTATGTACTGTACAGGTGATGTGTGAGCCTCATTCACACTCAGTGGATTTGAGCCTCAAGCTGCAACATAATATTCGAAGAGTACATGCATGCTGATGAAGAGAAATGGATTTTGTAAATTCTTGTACTTCGTGATCTTGTAAAAGTCCACCAGCTATATTTTCTGGAAGTATTTAACGATATCACACTCCAACTTTCTGCGATGTCTATAAATACTTCATCGTGCCAGTTGAAGCGATCATTAAGCACAAAAATCCTACAAAATCCATTACATGTGTATGAAATTTGGGATTTCTAAACTACTCTTTCTCTCCTTTTCTTCTCTGCACAGCGATCCAAAATAGCAGTGTATGAGAAGATGTGGTCATACATGAAATCCGCTGAACCCTCAGTGTTTGTTAAGACCACGCCCGATGGCGTAGCCCGGGTACGAAAGTCAAAGGGCAAGTTCGCCTTTCTCCTCGAGTCCACCATGAACGAGTACATCGAGCAGCGGAAGCCGTGTGACACCATGAAAGTAGGCGGGAACCTCGACTCGAAAGGATACGGTGTGGCGACGCCCAAAGGCTCAGCATTAAGGTGGGTGGAATAATATAACAATATTCTCCATGTTGTTATAGTATTCCACCTACCCTGATGTCCCCCTGTTGTCATTGTCTTCTCTTCCTTTTCTTTCTTTTTTTTATGTGGACACAGAGGTAATGGTGGTATGTCTTTAAATGCACAAGTTTAAACACTGATAGTCACTGTTTTTTTAAGTATTTCCATATATATGTGATAAGAGTTGCTAATTTCTAAAGGAATCAAATCCAGACAATAAGGCTAAAGCTAACAGTCGTTTCATATTTATGTGTCTCTTACTGTTGCTTTTCTCTCTCCTTCAATCTCTCCTTCTGTCCCGTGTGCTGTCCTACCTGACTGTTGTGTTGTCACTTTTAATTTAACAGTTCAATGGTTTTTCAATTTAGCCTTTAAAAGCTGCGCTGTCACTTGTGACGAATGTTAATTGCATGATGTTTGTTGTTGTTACTTTTCTTCTCAATGACAAGTGTCCCCATCCCGCACACTTCAGTTTCTAAACTACGTAACCCTTCATGCCACCTTTTCCAAGATTTAACACTGTCTTTACCTTATATGAGCCTTTCTTATCTCTCCATATTCCTTAAATTCTTAAACAATTTGTCCTTTCCTAGACTATTCTGATTAACAGATGGTATTCTGTGCATTAAGCCCCTGCTTTGACAGTGGTAGTCTCACTACCATTACCTATCGTTATGATGCTAGCATAATTATTACTCTGCATTAGATTTCTCACGGACCTGTGCATTTTCTTACAAGTTATGTTTTATCGTTTCAAGAAATGCTGTTAACCTGGCAGTTTTAAAACTGAATGAGCAAGGCCTCTTGGACAAATTGAAAAACAAATGGTGGTACGACAAGGGAGAGTGCGGCAGCGGGGGAGGTGACTCCAAGGTCAGCCTCGATGTCACCACAATCGGGTACCATAGTGCAGAGTAATCGGCAAGGCTGTTGCAACAACCCAACCGTAACCAAACCAAATGTCCGCCCCGACCAACCTGCTGCTGCCCCACGGCAGATTACCAAATTAACTGCTAGTCTGACCAGACACTTTAACCGCTCAGATTGAACTAAGGGAGCCATTGCTTAGCTGACAGAAAAGTAATTGTTTTGATTATTGAGGCTGTAGCGTTCTTAGACGCAGGAAATGAGAGTTAAGATAGAAGTTTCCTCTCTGTACGGCAAACTTTGATGTAACTGGAAATCGTCCAATAAAAGGCAGACTATTGGGTGAATGTGGCTGCTCTGCACTTGTGAAAGGTTGAGCTTTATTTATTCACCCTTACACACGTGCAGGGCAGATCACCTAGTGTCAGATATTAGGACTTTGTCTAGGTAGCTGCGATAGTTAAAGTATTAAAAGCAGCAGAAGAAGTTAAACGCGTGTCATTCAAGAGGAAGCCCTTAAAGTTTGCTAGTGATAGACTATTCGAGATAGAAAAGGCAGTAAACCTGCAGCCGTCCCTGCTGAAGGTGAAGTTTGCTAATCCTGCAAAATACATGGCTTTGCAGTACTTCATCGCACAGCTGCTTCACATCTGTGACACTGGCCCAGAACCCATGAGCTTTTAAAGCCTACATGATAAATTCTACTTGAAAAACCTCAAAATCGCTGCTCAGCTGAGGCCGACAGGAAAGCAAGGGGAACAGCGGCGTCTTGAGGGGACTAAGCATTGCAGGCAAACGTGAGAATTCTAATTAAACAAAAGACTCTTGATTACTTTTTAATGAGTCATCTGATAAACTATCTGTGGTTTGATTTCACTACATGCAGTTCCTATTCCACACTCATCAATAATCCAGCTGTGACCCTTCTGACCATCAGATCTATCCCTCTTCTTCTGCGGTTAAATGACGAATGATTTTTTTTCTCCATTATGGAAGCTAATGGCGTAAAGTGTGAAACCCTGATCAACCATGACAACTTAGTGTAATGTTATGTAGATTGTGCCCCATGAAGCATTGTGCTATTTGCACTGGGGTATCTATAAGACAGTTGCATTATATTACTCACAATGCAGGTCAGTGTAATGACAAATGATGCTGTCAGCACACATGTGATGATATGGTAGGGTAATTGGCTAGATCGCAGACGAGTTGTAAGGTCCCAAGGACTGCAGATTGTGTCATTACACTCCTAATGTCATTTGTCATAGATTGGCCGAGACCACAGTGACAGTTAGGCTGCAGGCACCACCGCAAGAGGTTGCATGAGGCGTAGATGAAATAATGTCATACTAAATGCTTGTGGTTCATTTCTGAAAAGGATTTTGTGTCACTTTTTGTCAATGTTACTATGTTCTGTAGTCACCGAGACTGCCTGTGCTCATACAAAGGAGCCGTTTGACTCCTGTGCCTTGTCATCGATCTTTTATCACGCGCAGGTATGTACCGTCTGTCTGTTTCCTGGCTTGTTTTGGCTCCCCAGGACTCAGTGGAAAGGTCCGATTAGCTGGAATAAAGCGGCCTGGAGCGCTGTGCTCCAAACGGTGGCCCCGTCCCGCTCCCCGCTCCACTGTTCCAACAGATATCAGGAGATGCACATAATCATGCACACAGCTGCATGCGCACCCACTCACACACAGTTAACGGAGCTCTTTCCTGCCCTCAGGCACAACACAGTGCAGCCTTGATTGAGTTTCAGACATAGAGCATGTTACAGGGTAATTGCATTGTTAATCAATGTCTCTCCGAGCCAAGACAATGCTCTGGTCTTCACAGTCCGTTTCTCCAGATTGGCTATGAGGGATATACAGTGGTGTAATCTTCTCTCAGTGCATTATGCATCGCATGGATCCCCTTTGGGGACATTGTTCCCAGGGAAGTAGTTACTCATTTATCGATGTGCTATTTCTCTCTTTTAAACATCGAGATTGACCCGAAACACACGTTACATTATGATGACAAACTGTGATCTTTATCCAGCTACACTCGTGTTCATTATTACTTGAGCTAAGTTAGTGCTACGTAATATTGTGATCACTTACATTTACATAATATCACGCTGGGAAATCCTTTACTGCAAGTAAAATTCCTGCGTTGAAAACTTACTTTAGTAAAAAAATGGACGTGTTAGCAGCAACATTTATTTAAGCATTTAAGTATCTGTGAAATTATGCAGTAAAATGGTTCCCGTTATAGATTTACTGTTATATATGATGTTTCTGGATTAATATTGCTGCTGCGTTAATGTGTCTGTTGCATTTTACTGCTGTAGATGTTTAAGGTTGAACTCATTTTAACTACTTCATACACTTTTCGATAGTTTAATCTACAGCAGAGCATCATGGCCTATAAGATTTGTTTGTGGCTGTTCTGTGAGTACTATTTTTTTCAAAAAAGTCAACTTTCCATAAGAATGACGATGCATTTCTTTCCCCCCAGCTAATCCAAGAGGATTTTAAATTGTTTATTTAGATTAAGAAGTGGGAGAATTTTCTCAACCCATGTAGGAACACTTAATCCTTCAGTTTATCACCGATATTGAAGTCTATTGAAGGATGTTTTTTACTGGACAGGAAGGGTATAAAAATCATTTTAAAAACTTTTAAGGTAACCAAAGCTGTAGTATTTAGTAGAAATTTGAGATGAGATGTAATAGAGGAGAAGTGTAAAGTTGTATAAAATGGAAAAATACTCAAGTACCTCTAATTTGTACTGCAGTAATTGCAGCACTGATGGCAGGAAACAGCTGTGTCAGACATTAGATTATGCAGCTACAAGAACGTATGAAAGGATTTATTGCACTGATACTTTTGAGTATAGTCCTGCAGCTCTGTGCAGTTTGGTCGGGACACACTTCATCTGACACTAATCTGGTTTAATTGGGAGATAAGGATTTCCCAGCGATATGTCGGGACAGAGCACGCTAGAATTAATTAAGCTTTCACTTTTGGGCACAGTTGCTTGGATATGAAATTGGTTGTAATACCTCCAGAATCGATTGTTGTCATGCTGGCGGTATTAGTAGCGTTAGCCATCACAGATGATAGAGTTGAAATGAATAGGTAGACACTCTTCTGTTTGTTAAGACAAAGCTCCTCGTTGGACCTAACTCGTTAAATGCTGGTCAGAAAAGCCCCTGAGATTCATCACCTGCCCCCAAATCGACGTACCCCGATGCTTTTTAATACTCACAGACTTGCGGATTGTACTTTCAGTACCTGCTTGTCGCCTTGGTAACAGCGTCTGCCGATTACTCAAAGCGATATGGGTAGGTCCTGGCTTTAGACTAGGGGTTATAAAGGTAATAGGTAGAATGCCTGCTCTCTGTGATGTTGACATAGCCAGGAGCCCTGCTTTATCGCTTTGTAAAGTATGTAGTAGTTTAAAAGTTGAATAACATAAAATAACATAATATAATGTTATTTATGTTATTTCCCACGTGAAGAACTCCTGTAAACCTTGCAGTATTGAAACTCAGTGAACAAGGCATCTTAGACAAGCTGAAAAACAAATGGTGGTACGATAAGGGTGAATGTGGAACCAAGGACTCTGGAAGTAAGGTCAGTCGCTGCAGGTCTTTTGTACTGATTCCAAATTGCATTTTGACGTACTGTTCATATGCAAGACAAGACTACTAGTATACATTTTGTTTATTTGCTACACATTTTTCTTTTTTTTTTTTTTTTAGTATTTCAGTTTTTCTGCCACGAGCCGTAACACGGTTTCCATGTGGCTTTGACACGAGGCACTGCTTCCCCAAATTCGTTTTTTTCTCTCTCTCTTTTTTTTTAATGCCATAGAAAAGAGACACTTTTTTGATGCAATTTAAAATGTAGAAGCTCTCTTTTTTGTGAAAACTGTAATGATAATACTGCGGGGAAATTGCTAAAGTGCCTTTCAGATACACTATTTCAATTGAATCACAGCAGTTAACAGTTGTTGATAAATGCTATTTTTGCTCATTTTCACTCTTGACATTCATGATACTTTAACCATTATGCTGCTGTTCCTATTTACCAAACTGTTAATGAAAATTTGATTTATTTGTGTTGTTACTAGTTTGCATCGAGATGTGTCTATTAGATTCTTTGGCCTCCTGTGGTGTGATGAACAAGCAAAGCCTCTTATTGTGATGAGTTACTCAAATTCAACTTCTCTAAGCGGCAAGCGCGCCGTAGGGTGCCCTCTAAATCTTGTGGCTGCTCGGGGTTGAGGTTAGAGGCTCTGTTTGCACATTACAAGAAGTTGAGGAATGTAATAAACTCACTATTTAACCCTTTGAGATCCAGTCAAAGCGTCAGATTAAAGGTTAGGGCCGCCAGTTAGCCTCGTGACACCGGCACGCCTCATAGGGTTAAACTGCAAATAGTAAAACTCTAATGAACAAATTTTTAATGAATATGTTTGGTAGGTAAGCAGCAGCAAAATGGTTTGATCTTTAGTGTTTTTTTATTGGAGCTATCATTCATCTATTTGACTGTACTGTATGACAATGTTGCCATGAGAGTTATACGTACATGTCGCTAAGAAGATTGAAAAAGACAGGGATTTTCAGAGCTATCGACCTATGCGATACTGACCAGCTTCCTAACATGGTCAAGAGCAGAAGCCATTTTACATAGGTGTAAGTGTAGGGAAGGGAAAGCTCTACATTCACCAGCAGATAGAGTATTAAGAGCTGGCTTCTTTCTCCTTAGTGGAGAATGGTTTGACTATGGCAGTCTAAAGTTCCTTACAACTTTATGACAGCCATGGGAAAATCAGTTCAGTTAAAAAATTCTAGCCTTAGCACCTCATTACATCTTCAATTTTTGGTTGCTTGTAGCAGTTAGTCCATAATCTGCCACATGTAGTGCCAGTAAGATAGAGCATGATGATTTACTAAAGCAGTTTTAAGTCAAGGCAATGCGAGGCTCAGTTTGAAAGATGCAGGCTGTATTTTCTTCTGCTGCCATTGCTCCACCGCAAAACTCTTAACTGTGTTATTCACTTTCCCTCAGGACAAGACAAGTGCTCTCAGCCTAAGCAATGTGGCTGGCGTCTTCTATATTCTGGTTGGAGGGCTGGGGCTGGCCATGATGGTGGCTCTGATAGAGTTCTGTTATAAATCACGGCAAGAAACCAAACGGCTGAAATTGGCCAAGAATGCCCAGAATTTTAAGCCGGCTCCCCCGACCAACACCCAGAACTTTGCCACATACAGAGAAGGCTACAACGTATACGGAACCGAGAGTGTTAAGATCTAGAGGTACGTCGCCTTTTCTTTTGCTGTCCACGCAGTCCCAGAGCACCGTGGGAAATGAATGATTTAGCTTCCTGTCATATCAGCTAGAGTAAATAATTTATTTGTATGTGCTGCTGCGTCTGGCTGCTGCTTGTAAAATTGTTTATGGTTGTCATGTTGGCCACAACAGAACACACATGCACGCTGAAATACAAAACTCTGAGATGGTGTTTGTGCCGTGTTACGTAGCGCGGCATGGATAGTGCCTCAGGCATACATGACGGCGACAACACAAGACTGTTACTAGTTACTGGTTTTGTGCAGCGTCATGCTGTATGCGAGTTATCTGCATTGCATGTTATTATAGGGTTAATATTTGATTCTAATTTGATCTTTAAAGGGTCACTTCTCCAAAACTACAAAGTACAAAACTTAATGTATCACTTACATCTAATAGTACAAGTAGGTGTTTTTAATTTTACTTGCATAGCTTTAAGATTCCAGCCTTCATCGCACTGCAAGCAAATGGAATTTAATTGTAATTGGTGCGGCGCCCACAGCATGAGTATTGATAGATTTTCCCACTTGGGGGCAGCAGAACAAGCTGTGAACACAATATTTACATATTCTCACCTTATAAATTTGTTTAACAAGCTGCTGTCTGTTTACACTTAGAGCAGACACAAGGCTGAATCTTTTGTTGTCATTTTTATAGCCATCTGATGAATGTAATCCAATGTTTACTGTGTTTTGGTGTCAATCATCACCTCTGAAGGAAATATCTGCCTCTTTTGCTGCACAGTGCACAGCAGCTGTCATCTCGTGCTGTGCCGGTAGTTTGTAATGTTGTCAATGTCGACCGAAACAATAGGCTGAAAGAGACTAAAATGCGTCATTGAACGGATGGGAAATTAAGAGTTGAGTGATAATTCTCTGTGTGTTTGTCATAATAAGTGATCCTGTAATATTACATGTAGTCTTACAGCCCACTGTTAATAAAAAATATTGATTAGCGCAGCTGTAACGGCTGCCATATTGACTTCCTTAGAAGCTGAGTTCCACTGAGCGCTCACTTTCCCTTTAATAAAAATATCTGAAACATATTCCCAAAGTACCTCCCCGCAGCAGCTCCACAGCACTGAACCAAACAAATTGGAACACACCCCGTTAAGTATACGCTACTAAATAAATTGATAGCTTTGTAGTTGGACTGTTGGGTATATATATGGTTTGGATTGTTTGCATGTGTGTTCTGTTGCATCTCATTAAGCACAATGTGCGACACGTCTGTTTACTGAAGTACAGCTGTACGACAGAGCAACATGATTTAAAGTCCCCGAAAACATATTTATTTAATCGCCTTCTTACGTTGAGTGTTGGAATCTTACATGAAAACACCGTGTAGTAAAGAAAAGTTTGGATTATTCGCTTGGAAGACTTCTTCTGTTTGTTTGTTTTTGTCTGCGCCCATCTCACTCATCTTGAAATGGGCAGAGGTTGGTTGGAGAAGACATCTAAGGGGCGAACTCTCCAAACTTTCTCTTAAATTTTTGCTTATTCAGTCACAAATATTTGTTTCATTTGGGAGAAGCGTATTATTCGAAACCAAGTTTTCAGGGACTTTTATTCGTCTCAGAGTTGACCCTT
Source organism: Nibea coibor (assembly GCA_023373845.1). Classification (NCBI taxonomy): domain Eukaryota; kingdom Metazoa; phylum Chordata; class Actinopteri; family Sciaenidae; genus Nibea; species Nibea coibor. The sequence goes on along the minus strand of CM041739.1, from coordinate 9,924,196 downwards.
TTAATTCACAGTCACATAGTTTCATCCAACGTGATGCAAATCTTTCCTGACAATCATATAAACCTCAACTCTTCTCATGTCTTCTCGTGTTCACGCAGGTTTAGGAAACATTTCCATTGTCCCTTACAACTGTGACTAAACATCTATGAAAGGACGGGATCACGAGGATTGAGCTCCAAGCCAAATCCTCTCGGGCGGACACGGCACGATAATCTGCAATGATGACACGACTGGACTGGTCATGGGAAGAGCCGATGTGGTTTCCTCCTCACAGTGCCTTATGGAACTCTGAGTCCAATCAATGCAACTCATTCATAATGATATTGCTTTTTGCTTGAAACTCATACAAAACAGAAGAATGGTGCAGTGATTCAAATATACATATATATGCATATATATAGATATATGTATATATGTGTATATATATGATATGTTACAATGAATGAGAGAACTAAAGCCATCATTTGCAACCCTAAGCACATTTTGAAGTGCCAGAAAGAGGACGAATCTTATATGACAAGTGTCTAATTGGTTTCTTGTAATCAATATGATCAGATTACTCTTCATCCTTCTGCTGCCAGATTTTCACTGGTTATATGTCTTCAAATAATTTTATTAGATCTATTCAGTGCACTGTAAGACACTGGTTATTAGACAAAAGCTTTTATACTGCTGTAAGTCACTTGTAGTGACCTTGTACATGTTTTAAAAGACAGATTGATCTTATTGGAGCGAAATGCCATTTAGCCCAAAAGAAACAATTGAGTGTGTTGTTTGTACTCTAAACTCTGGTGCTGCTGCCACTGTCTTTTGAACGTTTGACGGGACTCATGAAGATGAGATAATGATCTGGTTTGGCTTTTACGCACCGCAGAACCAGGTCATAATTCGCACTTCCAATACTGCCAAGAGAGTGTTTTGTAAGACGAAGAGTGTGTAAAGCAAAGTATTCATGCTTGAGTAAAAAAAAAAAAAAAGAGAGAGAGAGCAAAATCTGTTTGTGATTTACAGTTTGTAAAATATCAAAAGGAGCACTGACTTGCTAAGGTTTGTCACTCCAAACAGTCTTTCCCTGAAGTCTAGAGTCTTCTGTACATGAAAGTAAAACCAAACAAAAAGGGTAATTCAATTGTAGATTAACTGCAATCCAATTAAAGGATAACAGTAATGGCTTTTAAATTGTAGTATTTTGGATTACCTTACCGTTTTCTTTAACAATTGCACATTTTACAATGAGCTGTGGTTTGCTTTTAATTTGATTTCCTTTAATGAGCATTACAGTGTTTGGTGACTTCACTTAGTAAATTAAAAATATATGAATACAAAGGAAAATAGATTTATACAAGGTTATACCAGGGAGAGTCCTGAAGCTTAGCACATTTCCATATTGCTGTAATAATTTCTTTTCTTTCAAAAAGACTGTGATTCCATAGGATTTAGGAAGATAATTATCTAATCACCTGAAACTATGGACAGATAGTTTTATATATATATATATATATATATAAATATATAAAAAATGATAATGTGAAAAAAATAAAGAATGAGCTGTGAAAGATCTGTACATTTAGATAAATGAGAATATTTATATCACACGATGAAAGATCGGCCTCCCGTTTTTTTCCCCCCTTTTTGTTCTTTTTGTTAGTTTTTTTTCTAAGAAACTGCATGTGAAATCAGTGATGCTTGATGAGCTCTGTTACTCATAAACTGACCTTAGGTTGACGTTACAAATCCAGCCCTGGTTATTCTTTTGTAAATCGGTTTCAACTCCTTCTTTTTTCTTTTTTGTACACCTCACCTTCTGCAAAAAAAAGAGAAAAAAACGAACAAACAAATAAAATAAAATGGAAAAAAAAAAACAACAACAACAACAACAGAAATGTCCAGGCGTAGTAGTGGGTACAAAAGAGCAAGAGATGCATGCATAATTTGCTGAACCTCATTAGAGAGGCGCTGTACAGAGAATTTTAATACATTTTTTGTAAATAAAATGTACAGAAATTGTCCCGTGTCTGTGTCATTTCACAACAAGCCACCTGCATTTGGTAAAACACTGGATGCGGCATGCTTTAACTCCGTCATGGTGCTGTTGGAGTGTCAGTAGCCTGAGAAACCCCCCTGCAGACAAACACACAAAGAGAGGAGTTTTTCCTGTAATGGTCCAATATTGAGCCGTTAGTCAGTGGAAGTGTGTGCGCATGTTTTGGATCAATACTAGGCACCATCTGCCTCACGCTCCCTCTGCTAGCTTGCATCCTCTGATTGAGGGTTCCATTGACAGCTTCATCTGCCATGTGATCTTTCCGTCTCTCTGCCGCTGCTTTATAAAATGCTTTGTGACACAGTCGATAATGTATCATTATAACCACCAACTGCTTACAAAACATCCTGCACACTGATGCTGTGTCGCATGTAATTCCAGCACAAGTTTGAAGATTTTGAAACTATATTTCAGGGAAGGACATTTTCATCCGGATTTACTCGAGTAAATACAGCGAGGGGACAGTTAATCATTTAAACCCTGCTTATTCCCACAGTGTAAATTCTCGAATATACAGTAAATCATCACAATAGATTGCCCAGACGGTCTGTGTCATTTCACTGGTCTCTGGGTCTGCATTGTGTGGTAAAAAATGAATGTCTGCTTCCAGAGATCCAGCCTGGCTGCCACAGCTCAAATAACAAATCCAACAAACATGGCAAAAGACCAGTGAGGTTTTTTTCTTCCCTTCATTTTTGGATGCAGATACTATGATTCAGGATTATTGACTGCACCAGTTCTGTGGAACAGACTCGGGCTGTACGAAATGCTACTGTACGATCCAAACAACCCATTTCTGACAAAGCATGAAAGGATATTGCTTTTTTTTGTTCTTCCTTTGCTTCGCCGCTTCTCCTTTTGTGTTTTTTTTCTCTCCCCCCCTTGTTATGCCTGGACTGCTTTCAAACAGGAACAAGACAACGTGGGGGAGTGGTGCGCGAGGATGGCACCGCACTGCAGTACACGAGGCTCATGAGACTATTCTCTGGAATTAGTTTACTCACCTATCAAGGGGGGCGACACAGTGGTGGTGTTTCTTCTGCAGAGAGGGAGACAGTAAGAGAAAAACAAGAGGCAAATAAGCAATTAAGACGAGGCCTTTCATTCGGGAGGCAACACAAGGAGGGGAACTGTTAATCTAGTCACAGGAGCAGGAGAGCGCACTTCCCTCCACCAGAGGACAACTAATCATCCCCTGCCGTGTCGCTGCACACCTCTCGCATGTGTCGAACTCTCGTGCTCGCTGTCTCTTCGGGGCCCGTGGCTGTGAAAGTTAATCTGATCTAACATGGGCTCTGTCACTGAAGGGGGGGGGGGGGGGGGGGTTATGCGTGCGTGAGGGAAGAAGAGAAAAGAGTGCATGCGTGACGTGAGAATGAAAGACAGAGAACTCAAATGACAGAGGGAGAATGTGTCATGGGGAGGATACTTTGATTACAGCCACAGGAGGAGAAAAAAAAAAAAAGAAGGGAAAGCTTTCTGGTTCACTAGCTCCCTCTCTTTGCAGCGTACTGCAGTCTTTCACCCTATCTCTCTCTCTCCAAGGGCACAATGAATAAATCAGATTCCAACTCAGTTGTTCCATTTCCCTGTTTTCCCCACTTTAGCTCTTTGGCTATCTTCGAGTGCACCCGAAGAGACCCGCACTTGACATTCAAGTTCAGTTGACCTTGATCGGCTCCTCGAACATGTACCCTGTGATGTAAAAAAGAAGAAGCAGTCAGAAAAAGATGATTTTATTGGGGAGTTTTTTTGACATAAGGAGTCTTTCACATTTAGAGCCATTTAATCTGTTTTCCATATCCTTCGTTTTCTTTCTGTCTGTCTGCTTATTCCAACTCTTTAAAGCACATTTTAATGACTGCAAAGACAACAGAGATGCGGAGAGATGACACATGGAGTTCATATGTGGTGCTTCAGGGCATGACTGAAACAATGAGATATGAAGAAAACAAATATTAGCACACAAACACCATTAAGATTCTGCTCTGAATACATGAACCGTGGCCCAGAACTCATTCTTTAACATCATAACTGTGATATAAAAGGGGTACATTTGCCTTTTTTTTTTTTTTTTTTTTTGTAGGCATGTCTCCCATTTATGCAAAAACCCACTTCTCCAGACGGTGAGTAATGCTAGTGTGGCTCGCAGACAGCATGCAGATAGCGAAGAGGAGATCCTGTTACTGTTTGACTAAACCTGAACGGGCAAGACTCATGATTCGACTTTGAACACAGTGTGATTGCTGGCAATAGATGTGCCAGTTTCAGCATCTGCAGAGACAGCTGTCCTCGGGGGAGTTTTCTGGGCCACAGATACAAGGTCTAGAGTTAATAGAGAATGAATGCTGCAATATATATAAAACACATACTGACGACTGCAGACCTGACACCAAAAACAGCTCAAAGGGAGAGGTCAGAGGGCAGGGGTCGCTCAAGCTGACAGACAGCCGCATGCAAGTAGCAGTTCGGAACATAAAAAGGCACCATGGCCAACAAATCCTGCTTCCTGCCGCTACATGTTGGCGAAATTTAAGCCTTGGCACAGTTGAACATTGCCTGTGATTAAACACTATTGTTCTGGGGATGGACTTCGTCATGGCCTCATCCGTCTTGCCACAGAGTTCCCACGTCACAACGCCCGTGGTCTCTCCAGTTTCATGAATGTTGCAATGGATTAAAAAGAAAAATCAATTTTCAGACACTCTAGCCATAACATATCGTCAGTGTTGTTTTCATTTTCCTTCAACCTGCCTCAGTCATACCCCAGGTCATGATTTCCTACATTTCTCTCATTTCCATTCCAAAAAAAAAAAATGAAAGTTGTGCTCGGGGAGACTTTATAGATGATGTTGAACCTCTTGCTCAAAACACAAAACATCTCGCGGCTGCATTACATTATTGATCATTGAGGCTCTGTGAAGAAATTGGTATCTCCTCCCCTACAATGCTGATTTCTCTCAGTAGTACTGGTGCAAAAGGCTCAGTGAATGAGGCATCGGCTCTGCGTGAAGGACAGACAGCAAAACCTGATGGTTAAATATTGCTGTCTTGCCATTTTGTTGTGAGCTCAGTTACATCAGCCACTTATCTGTAACTTCAAAAACCCTGATTACACTGATGTTTATGAACAGTACAGTACAACGCTACAGAACACACTATAGTGTAGTAGTTCACTGTAGACAGAGCATCATTTTAAAGAGACGGGTTAGGGTTAGGGACGCAAAGCCGGGTGGAGTTGAGGTGGGCTGAATGATACAAAACTTAATATACTAATACAAAACTTTAAGTCTTAATATAATTTGCACAGCTGATTTATATAAAAATTCAGCCTTGGTACAGTTGTCATGATCAGCAAGATTAGCTCTAGAGACCAAAACTGTTTTTTGTACCAGGCTGTAAACATGTTTATTTCTGCTGTGAAGCTGGACATTTTAACATGGGGCCTTATGGAGACTGACTTGTTCTGTAGCCAGCCTCAAGTGGCCATTTGAGGAACTGCGTTTTTTGACACTTCAGAGCCATTTGTTAGTCAAGGTTGCTGCTTAGGCTGCAGCAGTCAGCTAGTTAGCTTAGCTTAGCAGAAAGACTGGAAACAGGGGGAATGAGAAAGCCAGCCACCAGCACTTCTCAAGCTCACAAATATTATATCTTGTTTGTTTAATCCACACAAAATGAGACATATGGTTCTACAGCACATTATGACCCATGTTGCCAGGCAACCAATTGTCATTTAAGATATAAGAAATAACATGTTAATTAGTGAGCTACAGAGGTGCTAGTACATGTTCTGTAGGTGTTAAACACAGCCTGGTTACCTGTTTTAGCTAAGCTCACCAGCTGCTTTCAGTAGCCTTATATTTATTGCAAAGACATGTCAGTCTTGTCATAAAACTCTCAAGCAAATAAGCATATTTCCCAGAATGTCAGTTACAGCGTACTTAACATCAATGGTTCCCAGATCGTAACCATATAGAGTATTTGGGATGAGATAAAAGAAGATGTTCGCAACATGAGCGAAAATTTTGCAGGTGCTGCAAAGACAGCTGCCCGCAAGCCAGCATGGACCAACATCCCCGCGGAGCATTTCTAGCATCTTGCTGAATCGATGCTTAATTCAGCTCCTCTAGATGTGGAAATGAATTTCCTAGTACCAGCAAAGTGCAATCGAGCTACTGAGTACATTCAACTGATTTACAGCAGCTTTGATTGTTCGTATAGCACTTTTGTACTTTCACTAAACATGTGGCGGACAGAAGACAACGCCAGAAAGAACTTGGATCAGAAAGTGACGATCAAAAAGTAGCAGGGGTTGAAGTCCTGCGGCGTTTCATTAATACGCCCCATTAGAACTGACAAGTATCACAGTGTGACTTCACATCTGGACATTGCACTTCTTCATTATAGCTCAGGGCAGCACGCTCTCATACAGTAATAGATCTGGCATACGGCCGGATGCAAAAGAATCCCCTTTGAAACAGAATTCCTGTTGTTGACCCAAATATATCGCGTGGCTCAGTGTACATTCATGAAGTGAAGTGATCATCAGTCATCGGCTGCCACCATGCAGCAAGTTGTTTTATTTCTCACAAAGGGAAATTGCTTTGGTAACTGTTTGTTTGGGTCACTGGTCTTTAGCTTTGGCTTTTACAGTCTAATGTGTAATCCAAACAGCTTAAGAGTTTTTCTATGATGTTATAATTGCTCCCCACAATAACAAAAGGGAATATGAGTCAGCTGTGGTCCATCCCTCTACAAACCACTGATTGGCTTTTGATGAAAGTTCAATTGTATGTTGTTGCTCAACTGCAGCATTTTCTAAATCACACAGCCTGTCCTACAGGGCGGCACCGTGTCATGGATTTGTAGGAAACGACAAGGTTCTCACATTTTTTGTATGCAAACAGATCAGCCATGAAAGGTCGCTACATATTTTGTTGACTCATCCGTGAATCAGATGCAGAAATTTGAGACACTTTGGAAGATGCACTTGCACGCTTGTTATGCGAGTTAAAGGTCTAATGCGCAGGATTTAGCAGGCTCTATCTACAGACAGTGGAATTATTGGAATGTATTTATTACTGAAAATAAGAATCATCATGCGTTTGTTACCTTGAATGAACCTTTTGCATCTACAGGCGCCGCTATGTTGAACCACCATGTTTCAGTAATAGCCCACAGTGGAGCAAACAAACGCTGGCTCTTGAGCCTTTTACATTTTTCAGGCATCTCACAGCCGCCATTTCTCCCTCACCCTCAGGAGAGGCATAAACAAGCTGAAGTCTACTACAAGAGCTAGATGCCACTAAACCCCGGTCCCTGTTTACATAGAAAGGGACTAGTAAGGCAAATCAATCATAATATTTCAATTATATTATTGAATGTAACAACACACCTACAAATAAATGCTCTGATGAAATGCAGCTTTTTTATTATTTACTTCAAGGCTCCATTTTCCGGTTTTCAGAGACCAATAAGGCGAAAAACGCGTCAGTCCCAACGACTGATGTAACGCATGGCAACGACTACAGGGCAATACAACTTTACTGTTGATGTCTGACAGCAGCGTGCGTTCCTCCAGACCATAAAAACACACTCGGAAAAATGGGAATAAAAAGGCCTTAAAATGAGAAGACTGACAGCACTGTCGTGTCTGTTAGCGTAGCCTAGCATAAAGACTGAAACCGGTGGAAAGAGCTCGCCTGGTTATGTCCAAGCAGCCATTCTAGTCGATGTTTCAAACCCCACCGGCGGTCTGTTTCAGAAGCGTCTTCACCGTTTTCCCCTTGAACAGTTTCAAGCCGACAGTGACTGGCCCAAGGTGGCAATCCAATTACAGTGACTTATCTTTTACTAACAGTGTTATCATTGTTTTGTTTTATATTTAAATTATATTACATTAAGTTAAATTATATCGGTATACATAATTTCATCCATTTATAAACACATGTATTTTCACACTCAGACTTAATATAGACTCTTCTCCTCAGCATTAGAGCTGTTGCCCGTCCATTAGAAGCTCAGTGGATCAAAAGCAAAAGGTTCTGTCAGCACCTGACAGAGCATAAAGTCCCATCATTGTTTTAAAGTACCGGGCTTCCACTACAACTCCTGCAACAAAGCCGAACAAGGTGCAGGCCGGGACATTACTTGAATAGCAAGAATGAAAGGAGTCAGAGAAGTAATTTCATTCATTCACCGAAGCATCAGAAGAATGTTTCTACCAGTGAGAGGAAGAGGAAAAGATAATACGCTTGTTTGATGTTTCTATTCATAATTGACAGCAGTTACAAGATGTAATGGCAGCGCTTTTTAAATCTGACAAGCCCCTGAGCAAATAAATAACACGGGGAAGGTGAGAATGCAAAAAAAAAAAAAGAAAAACAGAAAGGGATATGCGTGTGCATACAGTTAGATGAGCAGTATAGTCCATGTCTTTGAATGGGAAGTGATGTTCCTGTCACAGTCGCTTCTCTAGAAGCTAATTAGAGCTTTAAAGGCAGAGCGGCTCTTTGTTGTCATCCAGGTATGTAGTGTGGGTGTAGCTCAAAACACCTTCGAGCAGTCATCAGGAGTTCAATCAAAGCTTCAGTTTAAATTGCATTTCTACAGTCTCTTTTAATGACACGTTCTAGGTTACAGTGGATGAGATATAAAGTGCAAATGCCATCCGTGTGCTGCATACAAAACAGCTGCTCGTGAATCTCACCGCGAGCACAGATATGGAAAAAAAAAAAAGGGATACGTTGCAAAGAATCTCTACATACGTACGTTTCATTCCGGCATTTTAAGAATGCCACTCGCCTTTTAATTACATGTTTTAGCCTCGGCGTGAATGCTGATGTTAAATGTCGTCTGTTTTGAATGGAAAATTAATGAGGTGCTGTTTTACTCTCGCATGTCTGCGCGTGAAAGGTGCTAAGTGGCTCTTAACCAAAACAAGCCCCACAGTTTCATACCTCAAAAGAGGAAGAAGGTCAGGTTAACAGTGCTTTCCTGGAAATGTTCACGGCTTGATTTTTTTTTTCTCTTAGCCTCAGAATTGGTTCAGTCTGTACAGTTCACGTTGCTCACACAAGAACATTATATTCTTGGTCTAGGAAGTGTTTACATCTAAGTGTCTACATGTGCTGAGGATCGACTGGAATAAACAACTGAAATACAGCTTTGTTTGAAAGAGAGAAAAAAAAATAAAAGCACTGCTGCCGTGTGGTCTCGGACGTACATTGTATCTATTGCCCTAGACAATATAATTCCACATCATCTCCAAGGTGAAATCTCTGCCAAACATCATGGGAAACCCTGTGCAGGAGCCCGGAGGGTGGGGCTGGATTCGGGGTAGCTGTGGTGGAAACACTGCCTCTTTTAAATTCAGTGGACTTGCTGTTTCAAGTGGAGTCATCAGCATATTTTCAAATTCACTGTCATTTCCTCCATTGACCATAACAGCAAAAACACTTCATCTGCTCCGCCGCTTGACGGGCGCTATTCAACCAGGGACCGTCTGAATAGAAGCGCAGAGCCTGCAAGAAGGCCTCGACCAATCACAGGACGGAGACAGGCATACCAAGTCTGAGAGAGAGAGAGGGAGAGAGATGGGGCAGCGGGGAGAGATATTCTTGTTCGGAAATTGCATTACTGGAATATGCGATATAACAATAGGAATGTGTTTGGCCAATATATTCTCTCTAAATGTCAGAGAGGCATTCTTGGTTACCTCATGCAAAGTCAAGAGTGTAGAGCGTTTTTTGAAGAAATGACAATTTAGCTGCTACATACAGTAAAATGTCTCTGTATGAAAAATGCATAGGGACCACTACGGCCGACCCGCATAACTGTGGAGTTGGAATCTTTTTCTTTTTCCTTAACACAAAACATTTTCTGCAGTCACAAGGTAATGAAGAGAGAGTGAGGGAAAAAAAAAACATCAAAGAAGAAATCCTTGAGGAAAAATGTTTTACAGTACCAAATTTATGGGATTTTTCAATTGTCTGTGCATAACACCCATGTCTTATATGGATGGCTATATTTGAGCCATCTCCCTCAGCAATAGCTCAATTTAATAGAACAGTAACGGGATACTAGCCTAGAACACTGTTCAATTTGATTACGCAGTTCATGGGGACTGCGGACTTTGATAAAGGATTGATTTATTTTGCAGGGAGCTTGAAATAATAATCCTCTGCTAAACCTTCATGGCCTCCAGGCTCAAACTTTTAATAACATTATGAGAGAGATGAGAATAGTGCATCACTCCAGGCCTGCCGCGACTCTGCTCAGCCATCCTGTACAATAGGCTCTTTCCATATAGCTGTTGGTGCCTCTGCATGATGGGTTGTTTGTTTTTGTTTGTTGGTAGGCATCTAAGCCATCTGGGAATTTGCCCTTGGGTTTATCTTAAAAGTCATATGTACACTTATATAACCTGTGTCATGAATCATAGTGGTGTTGAGTGTTTACAAAGACAGTAGCTCTTTGTGAAGGCTAAAGAATCTTTATAATAGTGCTGGGGCTTGTTATTAAAAACCAGAAGAGAACAAAGGGGTTATAGGCTTCACAGGCTGCAACTAAATGCAAAATTAAGAAAGGCTGGGAAGAGGGCACATAAGGGAGATTGTGATATAAACAGGCTGAAACTGCCTTGAACCGCCACTGGGGGCTCATAAAAAGTGAATGGAGACTGTGCTTTGTGTGAATTATTTAAATCTGGAGGGCAAAGACCATACAGAGGCTGCATTCTCAATGAGTACATGTAGGCATGAACATCATTGCTGACATGACAAGCAACCCGCAATTACAGAAGTGTTCAGCAGAAACACAACCGGGATTTGGTGATTTGAAGATCACAAGATACACATAACTAGTCTGTATTTTAGTTTTAGTGTTTTGTATGTACAGAACTTCGTCAGGTGTAAGGACAGATGATATCCTATGTTGTACACGTACATTTATGAATTGCGATTTTGGGTTATACCAAAAAAACTGGACTTGATTGACATCCACTAAATGGCAAATAACCAAAGCGTTGTTTCATGGGATATCAACACAAGGAAAAAACACATAAAACTTGAAAACTTTCCAGCCTGTAGTTAGTATTTTTGGCCACTTGGAGGCAGCAGAGACCAACTGTGAACACAACACTGACATATTAACTTGCTAAACTCAAACAGTTCAACATCTAGAAGACGTGGCACAATAATAACATGAATTTGTAACCAGGGTCACCTGATAATATACTATAGGTTTTTTTATTTACTATCAACCATCAACTCCTGAGGGATGGGACTTTTTAGCTGTGAAATGCTCAGACGTTCAGACGATATCCATCCATCACGTCACCCATATGTTTCTGAAGAGCTTTGGTGAAGCTCAGAGTGTGGTGGCTCTGGTTGTTCATCTTGGCAGTCTTGCCTCCTACGGCTCCCCACTAATCCGGAAATGGGCAAAGTCATGGATCGTGAGCGGAGCTGAGACAGGCCAAATGAAGGCGGATTGCTCAAACAAGCTACATTTGATGGCATCCACTTGTCAGTCAAGTTGTCCAAACTGTTAATTATGCAAAACTTTAAGCCTCAATATAATCAGAATGGAAGAGTTATAGAAAAATCTGACTCTGACTGAAATCTATCTATAGAGACCAAAACCCATACCATTTCTGCTATGAAGTTGGACATTTTAATATGGGGACTTAAGGACATTGGCACATTTTGAAGCCTGCCTCAAGTAGCCGTTTGAGGGACTGCAGTTTTGGCACTTCTATGTTGGCTTTACTTCACAATCACAGAGGTTGGCAGACAGCATAAGCAACAAAGTTGTGAACCAGCCAGTTGTTAACTCTGTCATCTGGTGGGTATTCTTGCTGAAAGTTGCCTTCTGGGTATCAAAGTTAAGCTGATGAGGCCACTGAAAGTGAACCAAAACAATTGTGTGCTGTAAAAACTAAAATAATGGGCTGAGAGCTGGGTGATTATCCTCTGTGGGTTTGTCATGACAAGCAATCTCTTCATCACCAGACAGGTTTTTGATCTGTTAATAATATAAAAATATTGATTATACTTGAAGTCACTTTTCAAGAAAATGACACACATTACTCACACATTTAAACAGAAATCCCATGACACATCATAACCACTATATCGATACAATATGCTATGCATAGTTCACTATGACCAGTAGTGAGCTATGAGATATGGACACCTATACTACGTCCCACACGTCATCATCTCATTAGGTTGGGATGAGATAGGTGTCTGGCCTGCTATCATCAGACCGAGATGTTATTATTTCTCCAGCCGGCACCCGTCTCCCATGGCCACAAAAGCTCATTACAATTGATAACTGATAGCATCGCTTAATCATGACTGGACAAAGGCCATGGCCATCCAAACAAGTCCCTCGATTGAATTAATGCTATTCATTAAGCCCCAATGAGAGACTTTACAGATGCTGCGACCTTATCCTGCCACTTCATCTTCTTGGGGATTGACTGAGGTAAAATACAAGCTCAGAGAGGGGAACGAGGTGGGAGAGAGAAAGAGAGATTGAGATTAGGGCAGGATGAGAGAATGAGCCCCAAGAGAAGGTGGAAACAGAGGACTGTAAAGTATGAGAGGTGTTCATTTCACTGCAAGTAGACTGACACACTCCCACCTGGGGAATGGTAACAGCATGTACTGTCCCAGAACAGATTACCATCAGCTTTGTGATGACTTGGAGCATGCCTGGACTAATAGCCCTCCAATGCCACATTTCATTTAAAGTCTCCTGAAACATATGTGAACAACATTAGAGAGTGGGGGGAAGTCACCTCTTCCTCATTAATAGGACTAACCTGAGGCATAATATCCGCTCAGGGACCCCAGACCTTGAGTTAGAGGACATCATTCAGCTTCTGCTTTAAAATCAGCACTAGCATGAACGTGCCTGCCTGTGTAATATGAATCATTTACAGCCGGCCTGCTAACATGCTGCTGTGGTCTCGGACTCCCCCAAGCAACCCTGAATCAGTAGCTCAGGAATACACAATGATTTTGACCCCAGAGGACCATGCAGAGACACAGTATTATGTTGTTAAGGCAGCACTGAACACTGTCCACCCAAACGGGAGGACTTAAGTGTTAGGTCGGGGCCGATTCCGCTCTTCTTCTCCTTGATGGTGCTTTGGACCTGGTTTCGGCTCAGCTGGTAAGGGTTAACCGGCAACTTTGGTGGAAAACACTATATGTAGCTAAGAGCTGCCAACGAGCAGTGTGGACATTAAAATGGCCACATGGCCATATATTCTGGCCAAGTGTGCCGTTCTGCTCACTCTCGTGTTGTGTTGGAGAGATCCAACCTTGTTAGAGCGTTATCAAAACATTTACAGCGTGTATCAGAGGTGTGCAGGGGTTTACTCAAACATATAACAGGCATGTTAAACTGCTGTTACATCTCCCTAACATGGTGCATGGCTGACTGGCACTATCAAGTACTGTTTCTGAAATGTGCAGAGTCTCCTACTTTCCATATTTCATTTTTTGGCCTTTTCAAAAATCGTAATGATCCACCCGCACAAAAAAAATGAAGCGATTCCATTTTTGACAGACATTTCTGGAAACTGTGAACATAGAAAAGGTTTTAGGATCTGACAGAACTGAAGAGGATCGCATTTAAAACATTGATGGCTCGCTGTAGGACGGCAGTAAAACATGAATGGAGCAATTTGGTGAGTAATGATTTATGATCAGCTGCTTTAAAAGTCAAGACAAGTTGAGATATGGACCCGGACTTCCTTAAACTAATGCAGCGTGTCGTCCTGCTAAAAAACACCAAAACAATATAACAACACTCGCACAAATTTGCTACCATCACCAGCCACCGCAGAGATACACGTGTCTCACAAGAAAGGATAAATTGAATGCATCTGCAATTACATCATTGCACATTGCCCCCATGCAGTGCCTTTACATTGGATGAACGGGCCTAATCACACACATTTGAGGATCTCTTGCTGTTATGCGTCGCCCTCTGTTAAAACCGTGTCCTCCCACTGCTGGTTTTGTTTAAACAGCGATTATTTGAAGTGAAAACATGCCTTTGTTATTATGCACTTCATGTGCAGAGCTTCACATATGGCAACAGAAAGCTGGCATGTATGTGACAAACGGTGCCATCTCATTGCTCTGACGGTCCATTATTCCGAAAACCCATTTGTCCGAAAAACGTCCCATTGGACTGAAAGCCTATTTGTCTGACAGCCCGTTATTCCATAAACAAATGCCCTTTGCTCCGAGGGTCCATTGCTCCGAAAATGTTCACTCTCCCTGCAGTAGTTAGCTCAGTGACAGCTGGCCCTGTCCATGGTACTGAATCAGCAGGGGGGTTTGCCCTTAATAGGCCATCTTTCTGACCATGATGTTTTCCTAAACTGTGACTCTCACCTGAAATGTTTCTCAGCAAGCTTTATTTTGAAAGTCTGACTGGATGTTGCCTATTTGTTTACGGCTAACTTGACTGCACTAGAGGAAACCATCTCAGTGTCACATGTTGTCTACGTGTAAAAACTTACACGGTGAACCACCATGTTTGTTACACGCTTTGATGTGATCCCAGGTTGGTATTTTCAGAGTAATAGCTGTTTGTCTCAGGGATAAAGAGCTCTTAAACAAATGGGCTTTTAGTCCAATGGGACATTTTTGGACTTTTGGGGTTTGGGAATAATGGGCCACTGGAAAATTAGACATTCTGTGGGACTAACAAGGACCTAAGTCTATTAGGTTTGGTAAGTTTGAAAGGTTGCAAAGTGTATGTACATAAAATTTAGACTGACACTCACATTTAAGATTTAAGATTTTGGAGGGCCAAATTGCCCAATTGTTATTCATTGTCCTTCATCATCTTCAGCAGTCAGGCCCGTGCACAAGTGGGGAATGCTTATTGTTCTGACGGCCCATTATTCTGTAACCCCAGTAGTCCAAAAATGTCCCATTGGACTGAAAGCCCATTTGCCAACAGCCTGTTATCCCAAAAACGCCCATTGCTCTGAAGGTCAGTCACTCCAAAAAATAGCAACCTGGTATCACACCAAAGCATTTAAAATAATGGCGTATCACTCACTACAGGATATTATTAAGATTATCATGCCAGAGGGAGCAATGCACTGTCTCACATGATCTCATGGGAAAGCAGATGTAAACAAAATGGAGACTGGCATGATGCAACAGCTGAGAAAAACCAACAGAGAGAAAAACAAAAGCAGAAGGCTCGAGTCTGGATGAGAAAACAGTTGTCGAGATGCAGTTAACGTGGGTTCTCTATTCTTCAGCAAGAACAGGAGGTGTTATTTTAACGGTCAGTTTTAATATCTGTCTTCTGTCTCCTTTTCCTCACCTGTCTCTTTTTACTAGTAGGTGTTTGCACGCACACACACACACACACACACACACACACACACACACATATGGAGTGTCTTCTTTTTTGTTTCTGTTGTGATACACCACTACACTTAGTACAATGAATGGAGATGCATGTTCTTCCCATTGGTCTCTCACTTATTGCAAAGTTTGGTCAGACTTTCAAAATAAAGCTTGCTGAGAAACATTTCAGGTGATAGTCACACTTCTGTGCTTCAAGAAAGAGATCAAGACTTGGGTTCAAATACAACCTATCACACCAAAGCACATAATACGCACCCTCCACTATGTGCTTTTCACTCGGGTGATGGGGGCACGCATGAACGGTGGTAAATTCCAGCACTGGAAATTTGTCTATGACAGTAAAATCACTTGAAATGTCAGCACCCTTGTCGATTTAGTACTATGAACAGGTCCAGCAGTCACTGAACTAACAGCTGCAGGGAGAGTGTGTATTTTCACAGCACCGGCCATTTGTTTTCATGATAACACGCTGTTGGACAAATGGGCTTTCAGTCCAATGAGACATTGTCGACTATTGGGGTTTTTGGAATAATGGGCAGTCGGAACAATGGCACGGCACCACACAAACAGCACTCCCCCTAGTGAAACATATAGTTGACTAATGCATGTGTGGTAAACACACCATTCCTTTCATTTAATCACAGCTCAGTGTGTAATTACACAGAGGGATGGCTATCAGAGTAGCACTCATTGTATAAAGCTTTAGTGGGTCATCTGCAGTGAGACAGGAGAGGAGAGAGAGGGAGGTATAAAGTCGTGTATAAACCTTTCAGAGTATCACATTTGCAGGCAGTAGCGGGGGAAAGTGTGTGAGCACCGCGGAAGAGCTGCTAAACGTGTTAGTAATTATCAACTGAGTTGTGAAAATGCTGTCATTAATAAACAGACATGCTTGGAAGAATTTCTGGCATTTTACAGCTTCCGTTTCTTTTTCGCGCGCGTGGACGTGAATGAGTGAAACGACCGTTTCAAAGAGTCGGAGGTTCACAGGTCAAGCGGCTTTATTATTTGCCCTCTCCTTTATTCTCTCTCCCTTTTTTCGCCCTCCTCCGCTGTGGCTGGGTAAGACAGCCGCGAATCATCTATGAGCCTATTAATTAGTCCAATCACTGGCAAACAGGCCTGCGTTATCACTTCAGCACGACACTCTTTCAGAGCTGAAATTAAACCGTGCACGCTACTGTTTGGGTGCCAAGGGGAGTAGAGATTTAGCGCCACTGGCATCGCGCACAGATAAATCACCCCAACTAAGCAGCCTATAGCGCTGCTATGGTAAAAGCAGAGAGGGCAAATAAAATTTGCTGCTGTTTATGATTTTAAAAAAGGCCATTATATATGATGACAAACTCGTGATGAGCACTTCGGTTCAAAAGAGAAACCGCTCTGCAGCTTCAAAAGGTGTGAACGTCTGTCAGAATAAGAGAGGGAAGACAAAAGAAAAGAAGAGCGCGAGTAACGAAAAGGAAGTGAGATGCTGCAAGGAGCTTTGGCAAGCCAAGGTCTCCTTTTATCGAAGGAGAAAGATGAATGGCAAAAGATGTGAGATTTAACTGACAGAGGGAATGAAGGACAGTAAATGGGAAAAGACGGTGATTACTGTGTGCATCCATGTGTGTGTAACAGGCATGGCAGCGTCTTGTGTTCAGCAAGTGTTTCTGGGGCCAGACTTTAAAAACTGTGTTTCCCAGCTTAGGCTCTGTTTACTCCCCTTAAAATGCAGATGTTGGTAATAAATCCTGCGTTTGCTCATTTATTTGGGGGGACTGCACCTTGCTTTATTAAACCCATCTATCACTCAGGGCTCCCGAATCAATGGGATGCAGAGGAAAGCAGTGTCAGCACGGAGGCACGCAGGGAGAATACCAGCAGCCTGTACAAGTCAGAGTAGAGAGGAGCATTGAAGCAGGAATGGATCAAAGTATCTGTCACACATTGTGAATGTGTGGTGACAGAGGTCAGTTTCTTGTGTGGATTAATATTAAAAAAACACACCGGTACTTTATGGGATCCATGCCCCATCCACTTTAGTGGAAGATGAGAAATGTAGCTTACATGCTGCATATTCTGTAGAAGAAAAAAGTACCAGTATGTAAATAAAGACCTAAATGCAGTCAGGTAATTAATTACACACAACCTGCATTTAGTATTCAGATATGCTGTGTTATCCCGTATGGAGCTCATCTAGGGGAACCAGGGGTGAACTGCTTCAAACCGAGCCCATCTGGAGACTCCCTCCCTGGGATTCACTCTCCTGTGGTAGAGACGGCCACATCAACCTCTTTTCCACAGCTGCCACATCCAGCGCCCAGCTTGCCAGGCCTTGTTAAATAAGTCTGTCTCAGCCTGCAGACCTGAGCAAAAGGAATATGGGAGAGATCCGGCTCAGCAGTGGGAGATGAGAGAAAAGAAAGTTGGAGAGGAAAGCGTGAGTGGGTGGGGATAAATCGGAGGGAAATAAAGTACCAGTCTGCGGCGAGAGGCGAGAGAGAGAGAGAGTTGCTATGCAAGCGGACATCAAAGGCTCGAGATTGGTTTGTACTTTTTAGTGTTGCTGTTAATCGGTAAGCGGCGCAACGCAGCCTCCACTTCAGCTGGAGGAAACACTACCCGAGGGGGCAGAATTTTTTCCAAAAGATGTTAGGAAAGCCTCCCTACATCATTCATCCTGAGCTGGAAGTGTGAGCTGTCAATCACAATAGTTCATCCTGTTGTGTGTGTCCACCTGAAACAAAGACATTCACACCCGAGTCAGATTTTAAACATGCACACGTTCCACATCCAGCAGACACAACGCGACATTAACATTCATTTGGAATTAGTGATGAATGAATCCAATATCAGCCCTTTTTTAAATCTCTGTTTCGGTCTCTACTACAGGGGGAATATCTGTCTATTTAGCATCTTTAACTTTGTCTGTCTGCTGTTTAATGCTGGGAAGGTAGCGTACAGTCTTATCTGGCGCAGGCAGTGCAAAACAATAAACCCTTTGTACTCTACCTGGCCAGCTGATGTGAGCAAGATTGATGAGCAGTAAGAGTAAACCAAAACAGAAAAAAAAAAGGTCGCAGGATGTAAAACTTTGAGCTGAAAGCAGGAATGTGGGGAGCCGCAGAGTCGGCTTATAAATCTCTGCTCGTTCGTCGCTGCACCGCTGTGAGATTTGCTTCCATGAGATCTTGACCTGACTCGAGCGATCAAAGACATTCAGATCTCCAGTTTCGACCTGATACAGTTTTATATGAAAGACTTGCAATTTGCCTACGAAGACGTGGATTTTGTTCAAAAGGCTGGCTCTTACGGTGATTTAAAGTATCTAAGTGCGCATACTGAAGTACTCATGTCATGTCAGAGCAATTTGGAGGCACTCCACCACATTACAGGGTGAAATATTCCAGTTTTTACTCCACTGCATTCATCTGACATTATTTCTACTACTAATTATGCACAAATGAAGGCTTTAGGTACAAAACATACGATCATTATTATTTTAAATGTGAAATATAGTATGTATATCGTAAAGATTAGCTCCACCTCAAGCAAAAGCAAAGAAAATATGTTTATTATTAATAATAAAATCTCACACTTTGTGTTACACAATGACTACTTTTGTATGCCACCCACTGCACACACACGCGTTAGGCAAAAGGCACCAACCGTGGAGAAACTTGGTGGGAGGGGTAAACAGACGACTGCATCATCATCTATCAGAGCTAACAGGAAAACTCTAGGGCACGCTGCAACAGCCGCGCACACACCGGGGCTGTCTGGGAGGCCTTGTCTTTGTTTATCGAAGGGTCAACACCCTCACGAGATGAGCTCAGTGGAAGGTCAATGTGCACATCACTGCTGTGACTCTCATATAACCATCAATCACGGCCCTAATTCAAGTCTATCGCTGGCAAGTCGGGCAATTACGACAGCATAATTACAGGTAATGTCAGTGAAAGCCCAAAGTCAAACAGAGACACGCAACAAACTGAATACTGAACCTAGTCTAAACGCAACATGACAGCTTACAACATGTTTCCTAATGGCTTTGTACAAGCATTTGGTAAATATTCAAACAAACAAAGTCGCTGTTATCTTATACTTCCACGTTAAACACTTGCTCGGTTGCGTTCCAACACGTTCAAGAATGGCCCTGTGAGTGATGCATTCGAGTGCCTAAACAAACATGAGAACAGTGACAAAAGCTCTAATTTCAGGATTTGAAGGACTTCTATTGGGCGGGATAGTCTTAAGGTGCCATGACGCTCATGCATAAATCATGCAATCATCATCAATGCATATTCAGAGGGGCTGTATCGCTCTGCTTCTCTATGGGAGATTAGAGGGAGCCCGGACTGTGACAAAACCCAGCTGATTGTAATGAGCTTTTTTGTGGCTTCCTGCGCTGACAAAACAAGCCTAAATTAATCATGATACCACCCTCCTACTGCGGTGAGGAAGCCTTAAGCTCCCATTGCCACTCCCTGTTGTAAATTGGACCCTGAGACAGAAATTTCTTTGCTACAGAGTGAATTAGGCTCCAGAACGCTTTAATTTAAGTCATTCATAGCAAATGGGTGAAAGAATATGTTTTCAATAATTGGCTTGCCTTTATGAAACATGACTCAAACGGTTGCAAGTTTGTTTGTTGCACCATCTGCAGTGAAAGGCGCTAGATAAGTGTGAGGGATGAGGGAATCAACAGAAGCAGGAACGCACGCTGAAACCTACAGCTGCCGTCACAGGAAGCAAAATGTGAGCGTGTGTGTGTGTGTGTATGCACTGAAATGTGCTGGCAGAGATGTGTTATTTTAGATTAGATTTTATCTTTATTAGCGTGCATCGACTTTCCATCTCCTGACAACTTAAGCTCCATCCAGTACTCACAACATAAATGTTTCCGCTAATAACTTCCTTAATAACTAAGTAAATTTCACCCCTCACTTGTCATCTGTTTGTTACTTTGAAAAGTTGCTTCACGAAATGTTTTGTGTACTGAATTTACCGTTTCTTAGCCGCGACCCCCTTCAGTTATTGCTGCTGTGCCTGTCAAGCTTTCCACTCTCACACACAGCGAATATGCAGTTACAGTGATAACAGAGGCAGGGTTACATCACTTGAAATTCTTACCAGGCTTTAAAAGATTTTGCTGGTGCCATACGAATTTTATAAGCTAACGGAAGCTCCGCCGGTTGGTTAAAAATACTCTCTCTCTCCGACCGGCTTTCCTGCTCGCTTGTCATAAAACGAGAACCCTAAATGGCTCTCACACATGATATCGTGCTGAGGGGGTAGCGACATGTCTGCATCCTCACCATCTGACAATCCACGTAGAAGATATAGCGTTCTTGTGTTGCACTGCAGAGCTATTACTGTTAGACAGTTAAGACATTTTAAAGTAACTCAGTTTGGCTGGATAGAAATCAAAAGTTACATTTTTGGCTGTATTGTTCTGGAGTCTGGGTCTTCAACAGGCGGGTCCTCAGAGTTACTGCAGAGGAGGCTGTTCACACAGTTCAACACTATTCTATACAATATATGCAGTAGGAGCAGCGGTGTAGTGCAGGGTATGTATATGTCATGTACCTACGTATTTTCCAGTCACCATTGGGTGCGGCAGCTTTTAAAATTCTTACTTTTAAAGTCGTGTTCTGTGAGCTTTTATTCCTAGGATGACATAATTTTCCAGAGGAGATAAAGAAGTAAGCAATAAGAAATACTTCACTCGAAATGCATCATTATGTAGTCTGTGGGTCACTCCTTATTGCAAAGTCTGCACCTCCTCTCTGGCTCGTGTTAATTTCATAATGATCCTTACTCCCTGAAGTCAAGCAGCAGATGTTCAGCGATAGCATGCAAATACTACTGGCCCATTTTTGGGTGAACTAAATATGTAAGCGTAGTCTTACATGCCACCGTTTATAGCACAGGGCGTTTATCCTTTGTTGGATGAGTCATTCGAAAAAAAAATTGAGAATACCCGCTTCTGCAGGCACCACAGCACCACTCAGGAGGCTACTCTTTCTCTGCAACGGGATCCTCACCCTGAAAACCACCGAAGACTCCTGTTCTAGAGCATAAATCTATTCTGTATTTTCAAACATTGTATTTTACATTCAACATTACGAGAGAAGGGGCTTTTAGGATGTGTTTTCGAACATAATGCTATCATGAATAATGAGTTTGGCTGGAGCAGCTGGAACATAAACTTGCCCAAATCCAATATAGAGGCAGGACAGGACCACTAATGTTGCACTCTGATATAGTAGCATCCCGGACCAGCTTCCATGCGAAGGAGAAATACTACACAGTGACAAACACGTAATCTATGACTTGCACTTTGCTGTTTTTGGTCCCATACAAGCTGCTTCAACATGTGCAAGAATCCAAAGACCTGACCTGCATCAGTGTCCTGTCCATGTCACTGTTGGTGCTAAACAATGACGGACATTCACATTTCGCGGGGGAAGGTGGTTTATTCACCAATAGTTTGATTAGATGCCAGTTCTGCCCAGCGTGCAACAGCAGGATCTCATCCCAAATGATCGCTGGCTGCCTGTTAAATAGAATTCAAATGCAAACACAACTGAAAGCCCTGGATTGTATTTTAATTGCACTATTAAATCTATCCTAATTGTATTGCTGGCAGTGAGAACTGATAGTCCTGCATTAAAAAGCTGGCAGCCGCTTTAAAGTTGTAAAATGTGTTAGTTTCATCTGAACATTATCTCGTAGGTAATGACATTACCTTATCAGCTTAACCACCAGCTGAAAGTGTCCTCCTGGTCAGGGATGATGACACCGTGGGGGGGTTGTGATTTGACAGCAAGCCGAGGACACGTCTCATCAGACTCTTTAGCCACACTGAGAAGAGGCGCTCACATCCTCTATGTCTAACTGATACTTGCCTCATGATTCTATTACCTGGAGTGCCAGAGGGCCCTGGGACAGGAGCCATCCACACAGGAAGCCAAGAAGCAAGTGAAGGCAGGGATGAGATGAAGGCAGGTGCTCAGTGGACGAGTGCAACATGAATATATCAAAAAGGCTTGAATGTCTCCTTGCCTGGCAAACAGATTGCCTGGGTTGGGTAGATTTCATTCCAGCCATATGCCTCAAGGATATTCTGGGTCTTCTCATTTTAAGGCTCATCTTCCCATTTTTGCATGTTCAACATTTTGTGATAATAGAGAAACTGGGTCAAACTAGCTCTCACATTCCAGTCACATCACTTCAATAGAGGAAGAACTTTTGAGCATTTGCATTGTATTGCATCTGGGGTGTTGGAAATAAGACTTAAAGTTTTAATTCAATGAGCAAACTTTGGCGGCGGAGGACGTGGAAGGAGATAGTGTCTAACCACTTTCACAGCTATGCCACGGCTGTAAGAATTACTTCTACCCCGACCTATTGCCTCAAGGACAGGTTATCGAAGCCAAAATCTCACAGTTGCAACAAAACGTAGCTCTGTGCTCAACACAGGACGAAATATAAGAGACATTTACACATCCTGTGGGTACTGAATGGAAACAGGGATGCCCCAAAGTAATTTACCCAGAATGACCCACACTGCAGCACATGAATAATTTACAAAGGCCAAAAAAAAAAGAACGTTAATGGTTTTACCTCGCCTTATATAAACTATCCCAAGAGATGTGACATTACAAAAAAAAAAAATCATATGGAAACAGCCAACTACCAAAGCAATATAAGCCATAATAAACTTGCTGACTGCAGTAAATATGACTCCCATTTCATCATACAAGTTCAGTGGTACTGAAAGGCACTGAATCGAAGACTATACAGGCTGAAGGGATTTAGTCAAGGAACTCCGTTTATCAGAGCAGAATCGTCCTTAAAAGAAGGCTTTAACAAAGATTTCTCAGGCGGGGGAAACAGGCGCTGGGGTAAAATGAGTGGATGCGTGAAAGAGGGAGTTGGAGTGCGAATGAAAGCGGAGAGGGGGGGGGGGGGTTGTGGAGGGAGGGGGGTGTGGGGGTTGAGGAGGGAGATGGTGAAAACATGGGCGCTTGGACCGGGCCATTCTAACTGAGGGAAGACTATAGGCAGCTATTTGGACGCCATCCAGACACCTGGAGCTGTTATCAGGTTGCGGTGAGTGGGGCTTTCAGAGGACTCTGAATGGGAAGCCGGAGCTCAGCACTAACAGGCATTTCAAGGCTCTTTTACTCTGATGATGGTGGCGTTTTAAAGCAGGTCAAGCTGGCAGGCCAGCAGCCGGGACCCCTGTGCCCCCTCTCCACTTTGAGGAAATCTGACAGAAGGCTGGACTGTCTAACGGCAAGGGCAGCTTCTGGAGTTACATTACAGTATAGCGTGTTCAGCCAGTTGTACACATGGCTGCACATGTATACATTAAGAATAAACTGTACAGAGATGTAAATATCTATAGCTGCACAACATAGACATACTGTCTTTCATGAGTCTTTTTGGTGTGCAGAGAACATTCTGGTTTCAATGAGAAAAACATGAATTCTTGTTATAGCATTCAGGGAAAATAACTGTTTTAAACACCAACCTTCCCTGAACAAAGTAAAAGATGTAATGTGAAAATAAAAGTGAAGATTCTGCATTTTAAACAACTGCACGTACAAAAGTATTCACAGCAAAACGTATTTAAAGTACCCATCGTACAGACTGACCCGTTTCAGTGTTATATTATTACGAATTATAACATCAGTTAGTTTATTAGTTAGTCATTAGTTTAACCTGTAAAAATGTGTCATAGTTAAAAAAAGATGACCCTTTGTTTGGTGTGTGAAGTCGTAGAGGCGTTTAGTGTGTAGTATTTAGTGACATCTAATAGTGAGGCTGCAGACTGCAACCAGCTGAATACCCCTCGCCTCACCGCCCCCTTCCAAGCGTGTGGGAGAAACTATGGTAGCTGCTCGTTCTAAGATAACAACAATTCCCATTTACAGGTAATTATACATTAATAAAAACATAAATACGAATACTATATTCCATGTAAACATTTTTTAAACTAACGATATAAAACAGTGACACAAGTTGCAATACTTGTGTTTAAATGGTGAAGTATTAAAGTTTAAAATGGAAATTCTGAAGTACAAGTATCTCAAATTGTATAATAAGTACTGCTCCGGAATAATTGTACTTTTCACCGCAGATAATTGGCCTTGACCTTTTCATGACCACAGAGGACACATAAATCGAGAATACATCATTTTCTTATATCAACAATAGTGGAGATGAATGAGTAGAAATATGAAGTCTTTGCACCAACAATGAGTCTAGCTTTAAAGGAGTGGACACAATGAAAGCCTTACAGTCATTCATCTTTAGCTGGTGTTCTGGCTGAGTGGAGCTGGAAGGAAAAGCAGAAGAAGGAAGAGGAGAAGGAGGATATTTTTTTTTTTCCGCTGAACATTAGTCCTTGCTTCTGTCAGTCAGTGCTGATCCAGCCTTTTTGTTTCCTAGCTGATTCCTCTACTATTCCTTCTGAAATGCTAATATGGCAACTTAGTGCGCCAGCGTCAGCCTTTCCCAGCCTTCACCTCATATGTTTATCTCTCTCTCCCTCTCTCTCCTGTTCTGTCCTTTGTCTCATCTTCAAGATGTGCACAAAAGCAGAGTTTAGTTCCAGCTTATTTAAAATATCTACAAACTTGGGAGAAGGTCAGCGGTCATGTAAATTTTGCATCCTCCAAGACAAGAAAAAAAATACAGCCACATACTATCAAACAGTAGTCCTTGCCACAGTTCGCCTACACAGTGACCTTTCTTTGTGCCATTCTGAAAAGAACCAATTTCAGGCACCTTTATCCGCTTTTGCTTGTGGATGAAAGCTATAATTTGAACTGTTTCTCAAAACTTCCCTTGACAGTTTTTTCCAGCGTACCTGAATCCCCGGGGTGCTCGCCACAATTTGAGACACACTAGTGCTTCCACGCGGTCTCAGCGCATGGAGCCAAATTCTTCCCCGTGCAGATGCACGCCGCTTTAAAATCCTCCTGACGGACAAGTCGAACTGTTCGTTCATCCGAGGAGAATGAATGCGGTGACAATTAAAACGGCCTCTGTGTATCAGTAAAAACCAACGCGGAAGGAGTTCAAACGTGGGCGTAATCAAAGAATCTGATGGCGCTGCGGTTGTATCTAAACCTCAGATCTGTCTTGGGGAGGAACTCTCAAAATTACACTTCACATTATGATTACAGCGTGCCACGTCTGCATTCTATCGGATCTGCGCTTTGGTTGGCTGAGTCCCTTTTCCCGGTATCTATTCTAATAAGCGGCAGAGTTAATCGAGAGCATAGACCAACACAGCTTCCCCCTGGGAGAAGCCAGGCAGTGCTGCTGACTGTGGCGCTGACAGCCAGAGAGCATTAAGCACAGGGGTACTGCCGCCCAGTGCAGGCGCTCAGTGAACCATGACGGTGTCATTTCTTTTAATAGGGCTTCTTTCTTTCTCTTTCTCTCATAGTCGGTTTCCTCTCTCTCTTCTTCCCTCTGCCATAGTTTCTTTCCCCTCTCTCATATACTGCCAACCATGAACCCTTCCCCAGCCTCCTACACATCCCCATTCCAAACTCTCACTTCCTTTCTGTCTTTAATCCCGGTCCTCGCCTATTTAAAATGCAAGACGTGGGGATGCAGTTGTTGCAGAGAACCCCAACGGCGTGTGGGGAACTCTAATTGGTTTGCTTAACCTTCAGAGCACAATGAGCAGGCTGTAATGAAGGCTCATGATTCATGGCCAGGTAATAAAGCTGAAGAGGGCCGTTTACCCAACAGCATACACACACGTACTTTAAACACGCTCTGAGGAACACACAGCTGCATATGGGATTTAACACAACATCAGGAGTGTGTTGTCAGACAGGCGTATGGTCCCTAATAAAGCCCTGAGCTATTCTACTGAGAGACTATTGAAAAGCATTCCTTCTTGGCAAGTGATTTTCATCAAAAACATGCAAACAACAAGGCGACCAGGTGTGGGTAATTTGAACGCTGGATGCCAGAAGGGAAAATT
The DNA here is from genome assembly GCA_023373845.1 of Nibea coibor. Lineage (NCBI taxonomy): Eukaryota > Metazoa > Chordata > Actinopteri > Sciaenidae > Nibea > Nibea coibor. Next base: position 9,897,735 of record CM041739.1, on the reverse strand, counting down.
ATCAGGGTACGTGACAGCTGATGACATAATGTAAAGGTTTTCAGGTCAGCAGCTCCGCTTGTGACAGACCAAAGCAGCGCAGGTTGCGAACAGGTTGTGGAAAGCGCACTCTTTCCAAATGTTCCTCAAATTAAACTTTGTTTCGAATGAGGCTTCACAGAGGGGGCAACGCCTACGTCTTGCCCTCCGACAAGACGCTTTCTGTTTATATGAGAGATATAAGAGAAACTTGTTAGCACCGCAGGACAGTCCTCCTCGGAAAGCCGAATTAGCCGTGTGTATGTCAGCGTGTGTGTGTGTGTGAGTCTCAGCGCGTTTGTGTCGTGCATGTTTGATGAGGTTTTTTAATGAACTGGCGGACTCCTGGTGAATATTGCTGCGTCAGGGTATAGTCTGCCTTTTAAGGGCTTCTGAATAAGTTATGATATTTGGAGAGATAATGAGATGGAGGGAAGGAGATAGAGGGCGTGAAGGAGCTGAAACCATCAGCAGAAAAATCTTAACGCAAACTGACAGCTGGGGGGTTTGAGGCACTTCTCAAGGTCAAGCTGAAATATTCAGAGCGGAAACTTGCACTCTTTTAAACACTTTTCTACATTTATATAATAATAAATAAGTTTACTGACTTGAGAGTGAAAGTCAAACTCAGTGCCAAAATACCTGTCAGGTTTTGGGAAGCACTCATTGGGTATTTATTGAAGACTTGTTAAGCTTTCCTTCACTTTCTCCATCTAATGTGAACTTATTTATATAAAACCTAACCCTTAATGAACATAAGCATGCAACAAGAGCATGAAAAAGAGCCAGTAAGATATCGTCTGAAAGTGTGCGACATCGTTTTTACCACTCGTTTGAGCGAATGACATTGCAGCACAGCCTGACCGCTCTACCTCCACCTTAGCATCGAGGCCACGTTTCAAATTTACTCTCCCTTCAGCCCGCGTTGCCACAGATGCACCGCAAATCAGAGGAGCACCGATGCTCTGATGCACAGATGCGCTGTGTCATATAGGCGCAATGAATTATGGTCATTGTGGTTCGCTAACAGGCTTTCAGGGCTTGGCAGCATTAAATCTTGATAGTTTGAAAACTACATCATTGAGAAACCTCGGGCTACATGTATCACAGCACCTGTAATAAATCTGAAACAAAGGTTTACTTTTTTCACTTTTATTGGACTGTTAATTTAGCTGGAAATACATCCTGTGAAACCTGCAGTCCTCTATAAATAACCACTGTCTTTGCTAGGTCAGATTTAATAGAATACCTTTTTCCACCAGCGCCATTGCCAGTAAAGTAAAAGTAGCCGTACCCACAGAGTGTGGGAGTGAATAGAATTGTAAGTTTTAAACCATGTGTAAGTGAGGCCTGTGTCTAACCTCAAAAAAATCAATTTGTCTCAAACACGAAGACAAAATTGGAATCAGGACACATCAGAGGGGTTTTGTAGCAGTAACCTTAAAAGCCATGGCAGTCGTTGGCCCCATGATTCCCTTCCAAAAAAACTGGGAGAACCAGGGGAACCACACACCCAGACTCTATGAGGTGCGCTACCAGGGCGCCCCATTGTTTGAGTGGTGAAAAAGGTTATCACTAGGCAACCAGAGTGAGGCGAGTAAGGTTCCGCACCTGAAAGCATACATGGACGAAAAGGTAAGATTTATGCTTTATCTGTAAATTTTCCAAACAATTTATTTTTAAGTTGCTAAGAAAAGAACTCAGGGATGCAAAATAAGCACTAGGCTTTGGGAAATGTACATCTGGTCCCCTCACCTGTGATAAAGAGCAGCACACAGCTGCATGCCGAAGTGGGAATGGGAACCATCCGCGGCTGTCTACCATGCAGCAGATGAGGCTTAGGGTTAGGGTCAGACAGCTCCCAACAGTGCTAAGTGGCTGTGTGCTTGTTATTTTGAACTGCGACTATAAAAGTCAAAGGGAGTTCTTATGAATAGCCTGATCAATGCAAGGCCTGGGGAGAAAAACAACCACCTGCAGAGGTGTTTGTTGATCAGGCTCAACACAAAATGCCAAAGAGGAATTTATAACAGTGAAGTCAAAAGTTTTGGACTTTCACGACAATATAAATAATGGCAGTAGGCAATGTTATGTCCAGACATTTTGGAGATGTTCCTCTCTTCGGGGAGGTATTTTATGGATTGTAGTCCATGAGATGACTACACGATGATCTGTTGATGATGATGGTGACTGAAAACCTGCTAATAAAGGTTCAACTTCCATCTTCATTACCAACTTTATTTCTGGGCCTTTAACTCACGGGCACCTAATGCCATGTTGTCATACTGATAGCATGCACCTTGCTTATTTCCACAGGATGTATCACGGACTTTAAATCATCCATCTAGATGCATACTCCATTCCTTGACACCACATTTCCTCCCACATCATGCAATTTTGAACTTCTTGGCCATACATACAAACAACATTAAATGATTGTGCATCCAGTTTCTTGGATCGGGTTGTGAGGTTAGTGGTTTTAAGTCGTAACTCGATACTTCCCCAGAGGATGAATCCTACTGACATTGATGATCCCCTAAATTTTCCTTCAGTGCGCCAGCAAGCAGGTTGACATTTGTGGTTTTGAGCGAAATGCCTTGACACCTATTGAATAGATTGCCGTGAAATTTGATACAGACGTTCGTGTCCCCTTCACAATGAATCCTAATAACTTTGGTGATCCTCTGAAGCCCGAGCATAGTATGTCAAATTTAAAACAGGCAGTTGCTGTTCATGATTAAATAGCAAACTTGCTTAAAACCCACTATATCCCTTATGTGACTGCCATGCGCATTCAGCTGTAAAACCAATGCAGAGTCATCCCGTCCTCATTTTTCTCTACCAAGTTGTTATGGTAACTGAGAGCAATAACATTAAAATCTTTTTAAAAAAAAATAGACCTAAGCTGTAAGAACAAAATGAAAAAGTTACTTTGTGAATGCAATTCATCACCTCTGCCTTTTTAAAAACATAATATGGAACAGTGTATAATATAAGCCAGAGACAGAGGGATTTCTACATAGATAAATATCATTTTACTACTCGTTTAACACGTAGGTTTAAATTTATTATATGGGTGTAGGCTCTTAGAGGATATCTTACCCGCCCAAAGCAAGTATCAAAAGAACTAAGCAGGTAAAACACAGGCCCTTCACAAAAGCTTTGACCAGAAGAAAAGCTGCACTTACCAGCATTGGATCTTTCCCTGCCTTGTCCTTCTGGTAGCCTTTGGTATAAGCCATGACAGGTGAGCCAGGTTTGTAGAAATGAGAGTGCCGTGTCCTGTTTACTGACACCACATTGCATGATGTCTGGGTATCAGAGTACACGTTTTTCAAACAGTTGTCTCTTCGCTGCTTTTAAAAGCCACCAATGTGTGACGGTACCTGGCGCAGCGGCACCGGTCTTTGTGTTGAAAGCGTTTGTCAAAGGAGAAAGTCAAAACAGCAAAGAATTCACACTTTAAAATAAATGTGTTCATTACGGCTGATAAGACCGGTGCCCCTTCTGCCTGGGCAATTTGATATGTTGCTCTCATGGTGTGCTGCAAACAACTTCTTTGTAAGTTGTTTTCTGTCTCTCTGGTGAACACAGCAGCAATTATTTTCAGTGGCTGGCCTTTTCACACCTTCCATTCATATTTTTTTAAGCCTGTCCATTCAGCTGTTTGGAGGACGAGTGTGGGGGGGGCTTTTATTGTTTAACTATAGCCATTTCCCAGTGAGATTGCTGGAGTCATTCATCTTGTGGAGTACAGGTGAATTCACCCAATAAGGAAGAAAAATATGAACACTGACCCGAGCAAACAGATATTTTTCTACCCAGCAATGGCTGTGCTGGGAAGCGGGGCACTAAGTTGAGAATAAGAGTGAGATTGAGGGGGACAGAAAAAAAAAAAAAGATGTGTGACAAAGTGCACAGGTTGGCAATATATGAAACGGACTAAGGTCACAGGGTCCCGGGTAGGAAATGGAAAACCCTAGCATATGAGGGTGTTAGATTATCATGACATGATATCGGTGAAGATTCAGCGAAGGCGAATCAAGAAGGTGACACTGCGAAATATTGTTCCCATTCCAAACCAGGAGAAAATATAAGCAAGTAAAACACAAAAGACAGAGAGAAATAAACAAAGAGAGTGGATCACAGGGAGAGGCTGAAGGGTAGATTACCTCTGGGTTCACCTCAGGTGTGCCTCTTGATCATGCTGTTGGTCTGGCTTAGAGGTTTTGATATGGGTGCTGACTGTTTATTGAAGCTGGCAGAGGTTGTGCTCTCGGAGGTGGCAGCTTCACATGAGCCTGAGAAACAAGCAGTGTGGAAAACATCCAGGGAACGGAGAGGCCGTAAACCATCATCCTGGCACATATAAAGGCTCATATAAACATGCATCTCACTCATATTTCACCTCTTTATTGGGCTCAGCTTCATAGCACATCCAAGATATACAAGTGTCTACAAGAAGATAGTCTAAATTATCTCTCTATCACCGTACCTGCTCTGGGTTACTGAGCAATTTGATGCCTAAAAACCCAAAGTGTAAACATTCCTCCGACGATGGAGCTGGCAGCAAAGCATGAAAAATCTGAGGGGGATGATGGCTCAAAGTATTCTGATTTATAGCCTATGAGTTTTTTCCGGTGACATAATTCCCACTGTCATTTCTTAAATTTAAACACAACAGAGAGCCAGAACAAATATCTCTGCGTATAGTGTTGTTTATATGTTTTAATGAATCTTGAGATTTGCTTGATTTACTTGATTTGTCTCATTGTTACCCGCAACCTCAGATATGTGTCACTCATGTGATGAACTGACACACAGTTAACTCTGCAGAGCATTTTTGCATCTTTCAGCTGTTTTGGTTTTCTTGTCCACAGCTTTCCTGTTTAGGGTCACTTTCATGGCTCTTGTAGTGTTGCTTGAATCACAGCACAGCAGCGGAAAAGCTCCGCTAACCACACTGTGCACTAGCTACTCTGCACCGAAAAGGAGACAGGCAAAGCTGGAAACTAGCTGGTGAAGTTGCTAAAGGGGTAGTTGAGAGGTGACGTCAGGTGGAAACACGACTTCAAGCAAATGCTAAAGTTGGTCTGTATCTTTTTCTGGATGCTTATACGTATAAATAACTGTTTGCTAACATGTTCGACATAATAAGTTTAGATAGTGATAACATGTCAGAAGAAAAGAGAGTTTGTCTGCACTGCCCCCAAGTGATAACTCAGTTATTGCGGGATTAAATGCATTAGAGCGGCAGCAATTCATTTTTGGCCACTGACCTCAAAGACACCAAAATGTGCCTCACAGCAGAGGAACTCAAGAGACCCCTCTCAAGTTATTGGTAATATAAAATATTGATTAGTACAGCATTAATGATAACCTCACTACAGTGTTAGACAACTAACATCATACCCGTCTCTTGTTTTTAAGTCTATTCTTTGGGCTAACTCATATAATGATAAATATGTAAAGAGAGAGCGTGAGCTGAGCTTGAATAATACAGTTTAATAAAATCATGTTAATACTAGTTAATTAATACTTAATCATTGTTTAAACATCAATAAGTGAGCAGTGATGTGTTTTCGTATGACTCTTTTGATATCAATTATGAAGTTGATCATGGCACAGCTGCATTCCTCCAGGGCTTCCTCAGCTCTTCACTCCGTGTCATGCGAGCACGCTGTACGTCTCTCAGGTCCTCGTCTTTTCATTAATAAATACAATTACAGAATCGTGTCTCCGCTGATGGTGCTGCAGTGTAACAGACAAGGTTACTCACAGAGGAGTATTGCGGGCCTTGAGGCAAGGCAAAAGAAAATTACAGCTTTTACAGAAAAACATCACTGTTTAATAAACTGCCTTAAAGTGTGAGCACTTGGCACAAGAAAAACGCTTTGAGGGACAGGAACTTTTAGTGAGGACAAACTTCAAGCGCTTAAAGAAAGTTAAAATGTTAAATGTATGCAATTTTACTGACATGGCCTGGCATTAATGTCTAACTAGCTGGTTATTTACTGTATATTTGAGCTTCCACCAAGAGATCTTTAACTTAAAAGCTGCAGTTCCTCTCAGCTCTATCAGGCACTTTAATGTCATTTAGCTCATTGTTTTGGTTGTTTTAAGCCTCGCGAGTTTACCAGCCAGACAAAGTTAGCAACTACTTGTGAAGGTTTTTTAATATATATAATAATAAAGTAGAATTATCACTTTTAAGATGTGTACACACATATTAAAACTGTCCATGTTACTTTTTGACTGAGTTTCTATGTTGCATGTCCCCTCTCTCTCACGCTAAGGTTTGCTGCCTGCAGCTACACGGCCCCTGTTCAATGAAGGCAAAATGCCCCCAAAGGAAAAACAATATTACAACAAAAACAATGAATAAACAAGTGCAACTCTAATGTGGTATTGTTTACTGATTTCCCTGAACGTGGCTGCCTTGAGAAAACACACTAAATTCCTTTGCATGCTAAAAAGGCCACTTAACTGCATCAATTCTGTGTGGAATAAAAAAAAAAATCAATTAAGTTTATCCAAAGAGTTTCACACAAGCGTCAGCAAATAGATGGAAGCAGAGGGGTAGAGAGGGTGAGTGAGAGGCCGGGGCACAAAAGCAGCACAGTGCAAAAATAAAGGCGTGGAGAGAGAGAGAGAGAGAGAGAGAGAGAGCTCTCCCATCTTGATAAGGACTCTTAAGACAGACACCCACAATGAGAGTGAATAAATCATTGTTCAGGGAAACGGGAGACGTGGTCCAATTTACAGGAGATTTATAGGTAGGAAATCAAATGCCACAGCATATCAATTAGCCAAGGTTACACCTCTGCAATTCAATGTGCAGAAACATTGACTCCCGAGAAGGCGATGTACTCGATGGAGGGGTGTGAAACAATTTACTGTAATACGTAACGGTATTATTCCATTAGCTATGAATGAGTTCTGCTTATATGTGATTCCTTGTGGTGGCAAATAAAAGTCAATTTTAATCTGTGCTCTTTTATCAATAGGTGAAACTTGCAGACAGCACATATTTGTACCTCTTTAGAAAAGACCAACACCTTCCAGCACCTTGTTGAAGTCATGAGCTGCAGCCCACCACTCCACTCTCCATGGTAAGATATAAGGGGGGGCGGGGGTCTATTCCTCCTGCAAAACTCCATCATCTGGCAGGGAAAGCCTCTAAATCTTGTTATAAGCTCAGAGAGGATAGAGCGGCACACCATTTATGAATGCTGCATTGATGCCCTGGAGGATGTTTATAAGAATTATTCCTCCTCTTTTCAATGCCACAAAAAAAAAGCAACAACAAAAAAACCCAATCACAACAACACTAGTTTTAATTGTCACAGGCTTGAAGGTCTGATAGAGAGGTGATTCAGACAGTAGCGATCACCTCAGGGCTGTCTGACCTTGTCTTTCCACAAAAACAAGGACATATTATTTAAAATAATATATATGTATATATATATTTTTAAAAACCATTTTAAAAATGGGTTGGAATCATAGGAGATGTATTTGCCTGACTATTCCAGTCCTGAATTATCTGCTTCTCAAAGTCATTGTGCCTGCTGCTTGGATGAAAACCATGGCAAACATGCTTAGGCTGAGCCTCAGTCACAGGCCCTGTGAGGGTTACTCTGAATGTCTTTCCCTCTTCGATTTCCGTATCTAACAATGGAGAAATGACTTCCCGCGAGAGAAAGGAGGATGTTTAATATGCGATCAATATTCCACAGAGGAGCTATACATACAGAATATTTAAATTTCATTATCCACCCAATATGAAGCTCTTTTATTATTTAAGTTCAAGTTCATCAGGACACTGACATGTGGTGTTATTGATTTATGGCTTGGCAATGCTGCCCTTCAGTGGCAGCAAAGTGGTAGTTTCTTCCGCAGACGAGTTGGGGGAATGAAACAGATTGCGGCGAGAAGAAATGGACTGTGATACAGCGGCAGGATCCAGCCACCGAGACACACAGCAATTCTCACACAGTTTCTCGTCTTCTTCTAGCAATCAACTTCATGCTGGAAACATTTCACGTTGATGAAATACCCATATTCTGATCTCCAAAAGTCATCCCTCTCCATTACTTTCTTCGCCCAACAGCAAGTGAAAACCGGTGATTACTCAGTGTCTGTCAGGATGAGCGCATATTGTGAAAGAGTGTACCTCTCTGTAGGTCAAGCGCACTCAAATGTCAGGTTTTGTCCCAAAGAAATAAAGACAGATGTTTTGTGGCACTTGCCTGAAAACTAATCTAAGGTGGTGATCCATCAAGCCCCCATGTTTCAGCTCCACTCAGTGCACCGGTTTCATCATCTCAAAGGCTCAAGGACGGACCGATCCACCTCTAGTTCCTTGGTTCAGAGATCAAAGTGTCTACATCTGAAAAGAACAAAAGTAAGGTCTGCTTTGGATGTTGAAAATGTAGAAACCACAGTGCCACATTCAATCTCGTTAAAGCATTGTCCTCGGCTGGCTCTTTTGGTAACATGAAATGTCAAACTATTCCCCAAGTCCAGCTGAGTGACGCGTGTTTAGAGTATTTGATGGTGTTGTACACAGAGTGGCGCTGACCTCACCGTGACATTGACTCTCCAGGCCCTCTATCATGCTGTTGAGCCTGACAGGGTCCAGATGCAATTAAATATAATTGTATAATGTGTAGTCTGTTTTAGGACATAATTTGCAATACTTTTCCACTCTTTGATGATATGGTGAAATCATCAACCGCTTGTCCTTTTTCAATAACAACACCGGGCAATATTTACCGGGGTTTTGAATCAATTCTTCACGCAGGACCACCACTCCATGTGCCACCCACATAACAAAACAAAAAAACGCCAAACAAAGCACACCAATGAAAAATAGCACGTCCACAGCCTAGACCAAATGAATAAACAGTACGCATTACATCAGTGTCCAACCCTTCCCCTTCACACTCAACACGTGACAGGGAATAAATCACCGAGGAAGGTCACGAAAGGTGTTTTTTTTTTTCCCCCTGCCTCCTGTAAATACACGAGGCTGTGAACAACAAACAGATATATTTAAAAAAAACAGGAGAAACAGGAGAATATTCTCACAACATCACCTGATTATCATCAGCTCAGGGGGCGCTGCAGCTGCACGGTTTGGCCCGTAGGTGTCGCTCCGCTACTGCACCTGGTGCGCGCGGCTCCTCCAACCTCTGGCCCGGATTATCTGGGTTCGTAATGGTCACCGACCAATCACAGAAGAGGTGGGCGGGTCTCCCATTGTTACTACAGATACTCGAAGAAGTTTGCGCCGACCTGCCGCTCGCTGCACCTATGAGTCTCCACGTTAATGAATAGCCGCGGCCCGCGCGAGACAAACGACCCGATTATGCCGAGATAAGGAGCATCTGACTCGCGCTCTGTCCGATAATGGCATGCGATGGTTCACCCGCGGAGGATTTCCCGGACAAAGTGATGCCCAGAGCAGCTCCCTGCACGTGCAACAAGAAGTGCAGGAGTCGGAGCGGCAGCGTTGTCTTCCTGGGATTATTCCTGCTGTCGCTGTGTCTTCACGCTGTCACCCTCGTCTGTTATTTGGACCTGCGGTCCGAAGTCAAAAGGGAAATTATCCACCAGAAGCGGGACTCCATGTTGACACTTGCGGGGAGTGACCTGGCTGACCCGGCGGCGGTGCTCTCGCCCGGCCACCCGCGACTGGACTCCGGCAGCGGCGGCAGCAGCAGCAGCGGTGGTGGAGGTGGAGGTGGAGGAGGAGGAGAGGGTCATGAGGTAAAAACATCCCAAAGAAAGGGAGAAACTTTTTTTTTCTTGTTAAAAAAAAGAGAGAGAGAGAGAGCCGCGACAGCTCATTCAAGACGGCATTGTTTTCATTCCTCACACGGAGGCTGTTCGTGTTCATTCACCTCCGCTCGGTCCTCCTGTTCCCGTATCACGGTGTCAGGTTTTGTGTCTGTGCTCTGTTATGGCATGTTTCTGGGCAACTTATTTTACAGTAGCCTGTCACGAAGTTTTGCCAGCTCAGTTTCCAGACAAATATGTTTTGAATTAGCGCTCCCGTGTGCGTGAGTCAGCCCCTCGGAGGAGGGAAAAGATGCACAAAGGTATAAGCTTTAAAGTCTGTCACCTGGCCAAAGTCTCCTGTTCAGGTAAACACATCCAAAGGGAGGGCACGTCAAGGAAGTTGGGTATGGTGCAAATGTTGCTCATGAGAATGAACTGTCTCAGAAATAGCTTTTTTCTCTCTCTCTCTCTTTCTCTCTTAATCAAATCACATTTAACCCAATTTGTCTTCTTCCCAGAGCCCCCCCCCACCCCCCCCTAAACAGACAGAGGTTGATGCTCAAAACTTAGGCAGCATGCCCAGCTGGATTCACGGAGAGATGTGGGGGTCAGTCAGTGTGCTGGAGCAGGTGGACGGAAAATTAACTGGATCACCAGCAGGTGCAAAGCCCGAGGGCTGATGTAAATTCATCAGGACTTAGATGGGGCAGTTGGTACTTGGAGCCGAGCCAGCCTCGTCTCACATGTGTTTTCTTTTCTGGCAGCGGGCTGATTGAATGTTCATTGTGTTGTCTGTGGCTTTGGCAACAGTTACCCCCCCGTCCCCCCCGCTCACCCCCACCCCTCCGCCTTACCCCACCACTACCTCCACACGCTCCCTTAATTTCGTCGGTACAAAGGGGCCGAGTGTAGGTCTTAACTTTGCATTACTTGCTCAATTAGCTCATGTGTCCCCAGCTGTGTAACCCTTTTTTGACGGAGAAAATGATCCTCTGCGGACGTTTAGCCGAGCAGAGCCTTTAACTTGATAGTCACCCGGAGAAATTCAGGATGGAGGCATTTGTTTCTCCGTTGGAAAGATTATCAAGACCAACCGCTGGTATTGGTGTTTGCTCTGTAACATTTTCCCTTCACAAGTGGGAAGCCCAGCCTATTCATTGAGTCCTTTGCTAAGCTTATTTTAGTTTGGTTTCCCTGGTTAGAGCTGAGTGAGATGGGCCTGGTATTTAACCCAGATGGTGACGCTTCATGAGGTGAAAGACTGTGGCCCAGCTGTAAATATTTAACAGCGCTGTGATGCTGTCCTTGCCAGATGTCTGCATTAAACAACTCTGATTACACATCCCACAGTTTACATAGTTGGAGAAACAGGAGCATGTGGCATTTGGACGCAGCGGCCGCACTTGTTAGCTTTTCAAGCATTTCCTTTGAAGAGTCTTTTTTTGTAGGGCTAAAAATTGTTTATTGGATTTTTCACACAAGTCACCATCAAAGGCTCCTCAGCGGCATCAGTGAAATTCAATGTGATGTGCAGGTATACAGACAAGTGTAACGTGACATGAAATGTCTCCATAGACAACAAAGAAAAGCAAAAGCAATCATGTATAAGAGCAAACATACACGCCGCACGGACCTAAATCTCGCATAACAGACACAAAGTATAGTATAGTATGTAGATCATATAGAAGTATCAGTGTGTCCGTGAGTAACCTCTGTCCGGGTGGATTTAGTATGTGTTGTGATGGAGATGTATTCTGCAAAAGGCAACTGTTGTGGCTTCTCGTCATGTAATAACAGATTTGCACACCAAATTTACTATGTGTCAGATAGTTTTCAACCGGGTGTCAAACATAAGTCAGTCTCGGTAAACAGTAAGCCCAAAGAAAATCCAGGCGCTCCAGGCGAGTCAGACCGAACGGAAAGGGAACTTTTGCTCCGTTGTCGTATTAAAGAGGAGAAAAGTTCTTTTTAATTGGAGGAGAAAAAAGAAAAATGACACGAGTTTTTTAGATGTAAATCTCTTCTCCAAGCGCTCACGGGAAGAGGCGAAGCTGTTTTCGTTGGACTGAGATTTTAAGTGTTTTAAGTCTGATCTGCGCTGTGTTTACTCTGGCAGCAAGTGTAGACGAAAACCAGGATTAAATTTCATATTTCTTTTCATTCAGTTTTATGTTGGGGTCACATATATGACCCCATTTATCTCTTATTCATCACTTGTTTCGCAGTTTTCCAATGAGGGTGGGGATGGGGGAGAAAAAAAAACTCAAGTGGGCTGATGAAGGCCAGATATTTTGCGCTAAAAAAAATTGGCAGAATTTATAGATGCATGCGTGATCTGGAAAAAAAAAGTGCGTGTAACTCCCCGATAAGGATCTGATATAAGCTGTAACGCTGATCTGTTTTCATAGCCCCACTGTAAACAGAGGAGGAACCGTTTGTAACTGGAAATGTGGGGTGACGTGAGGGGAGAGAAAGAAAGGACAGCGAATGCGATCAAACCAACCAGTTCGAGCCGATCAGTCCGTCAAGATGATGATAACATTTTATTTATTTCCTCGGATGTAATTAGGACGCTTGAAAGGTTTACAGCCGGAACGCTCGCGTAGTAGGATTACAAAATAAAAGCATCAGGTAAAATGGAAAGGTTTCTGGCGCGCACTCAAAAATTACGTACCACTTAACATCTCACACTTTTTCCAGATCCATTTAGTTGCTTCTTAATGAGAGCAGATGATCTGGTCATTTATGATCCGGGCCTGGGAAGTGAACAAACAGCCTTCGCCTCAGCAGTCACAGTTGGTATGCCCTTGAGCAAGGCAGTAAATCCCAGCTGTCCAGCAGATCTGCACAGTTCCCAACAGTTAAAAGCCCCTTCCAGGAGTGTGTGTACCAGGAATGTGATGTAGTGCATTACTGAGTAAGAGCAAGTGTCGCTCACAGTCAGCCTGACCCTCATTCACCTGACCTCAGTGAGCGCGATGTAATAAAAGTCAATCCGTGGAGCATTTAATTGTGTTAGCTCAGATAGCGTTTTATTCTTGCCTAACATTTTTCTTATAACCATTATATGAAATAATTTTCTCCTCTGATGTATGCCTTCAAAGTCTCACAGAGAACAGATGCTGAAACATCTGGAGTCTAGTTAACGGCTATTAAAAAAGTCAGTTTGATGGGACACAAAGTCCTCAGCAGCATACAAGCTCTGAGGGCTCCAGGGTGGGCTGTCACCCACATCTACTTTAATTGTGACCAGTGCATGATTAGTTAAAACAGCAGTATCATGTGTGCGCATAGCCTCCATATTGGAGGGGGATTAATCAGCGTGGACACCAGTGTCATAAAAACGCAAGGCAGAAGAGGGCAAAAAAAACAAAAAAAAACAGAGATACGAGGCTGCAAGCTTTTCCGTATAAGACTGAATTGTCTTGACAGACGGATGGCGTAGACGCCCAGTAAAGATTAAGTCCAGAGTCACAAACATCTACCAAAATAATAAATTCTCAAGGCATTCACAGCATTCAGCTAGAAGTCACTTTGCCAGCAGTGTTGCAACAATATGAAATGTGATTGGCTGCTGACAGGCAACATTTCCCTTAGGTTGAACTCCACAGCTTTTTTAGATGACAATATATGGATACCATTATTATTAAATTACCCAAGTTATGGTTTAAAACACATGTCCTTCTAGAGAGCAGTGTCTGCTTTTGGCTGAAGCAAGGACACTCCTTTCTATTTTTTTTTTTTTGTATGACATTTAAGAAGAAAACATGCCGTCTTTGTTCTATCCAGAAGTGTGAATCACGGGAGAATTATGAAGCTTCAATTCTTTGCAGCAAACCAGCCGTTAAAGTCAGTAATGCCTGTGCAGCAGTGATGGGCAGCCAGTCTGCATCTGGCACCCACGAGCACCAGCCCTGAGTTTCACCTCCTCAACCTCGCATTCTCAACCGCAATTTAGTGACTAATTGTCACTGCGAGTCCAAGATTTATAGGCGTTACTGCAGCCAGGATGTCTTTATTGGTGGAGAAATGTGAGCTAGAAAAAAATAAAAAACAAAAAATACGAGATGGCTCGAGAGGTTGTGAATGTCAGGGAAGTTCGGTAGTATAAGGACAGAAATGGGTGTAATAGTAAGTGTTAATAGGGCAAGAAGAAGTCTTGTGATCACTAAATTACACATCCCCGGGGTGACTGAATTTTAGTCATATCCTCACGGAGCAACGGGGAATCGCGTCCTCCGCGCAGAGCAGCACCCCCCCACGCTTTGAAGATTTGAAAGCCCTCTAATTAATAGCATTTTTTCCCTCGCGCTGAAAAAAGATTGGTTTACTCAATAGTTGGCACTTGGCATACATACCAACACGTTGTCATCCTGATTTACTGTAACTCTGCGTGCCTTTGAAGGGTATGAAGGCCGTAAATGTTGTAATGAAGTGAAATGAAGCAAACAAGGGCGCAAAACCATTTCTCATTGTCATATAATGGAATAACTTTTTTCTTTTTTTTCCTCTCCCCCCTCCCCAATCACTTTGTTGCCTTCATCAACACAAGCCGCACCAGTCTGGTAGTAGCCCAGCAGATTGCTTGTTTGTTTTTTGTCGTTCTGCTGGAGCTTAATCTCGGGCCAGAAATTGGCTGTTGAATCATGTTTGGCTGTCAGAACAGACGAAAGTGTAATGCCATATGCCTGAACATACACCCAGAATCCTTTGAGAGGTAAAAGCCCCCTATATGCCAACAGCTGGAGAGGAGATGTGGAGACACCTGCGCACCAAATGAACAGCAAACGTCGCTGCTCGCGGGAACATCTGGAGCCCTGTGTGTGTGTGTGTGTGTCGATAAACCATTCCAACACATACTCCTCCATCAGGCTGGAATTCCCGTGCTTATAAGGTCAGACATGGCTGGCAGCTGGTCAGAGATGTAGACTTTAACTACTCTGAGCTTGCCCAACACAGCCGACGGGGGGTGTTTGACATGCTACAGCTCATCCCTCACCGCAGGAGGGGGTTCCCACATCTGAGATGAGGTATAGAAGAAACTCGAAACATAACTTTTCTTGTCTGCCTTCTTATGGTCTTTCAGTGGCTCTGCTCGAAAACCACACAAAGAGGCACGGGGAGTTCACGCTGCTTTCAGGAGACGGAGATTTCTTGCCGCCGGCGGGGTTTAACAGCTATGTTTATTCGAGCGTCACAGATGGACGCACGGAGTATGTCATCCTGTACCCAACTGGGATAAGGCCCCACGCGCAAAAAAAGGGAGAGGTCAAAGTGTCTGTCAGTAAGCTTGTCTGATTCAAGACGAAATGATGCTCATTATTTATTATCTTTTGATCCATGCTAAGGTGCTGCACGTGTCACTGCTTTGGAGATGTCAGTTATCCAAACTCCAAGCAGATGTCCAGCATAAGTACAAGCTGTCTGGTCGTTTGTCCTCAGCCATTGAGAGCCTTTATCATGCACTCTTAACATTATTTATGCTGACACTCCAAAGTGCGACCGAAAGCTCTCTTGTATATTTCGGGGCTCGACGAAAGGAAGACTTTGGGTGGTCTTGTTGTGTTTGCAGTGCCAGAGTTTCTTTGTCTATCGGATTCTGGGAACCCTCCAAAGATGTGATCACAAACTGGCTGTTCTAACTGAAGGCGACTTTGAACAATTTGCGTTTTTTTTTTTTTTTTTTAAACTTTGAATCCTTAGCACGAAATCTTCCTCTTTTTTGTGTGTGTTGTTGTTGTCAGAGCCGGTCACGTCTTGAGCGTGTTACAGTCAGGTCAGCACGTCCTACAGAGTTCATGTGAATGTAGGTCGACCAGAACCAGTCACATAAGAACACAGGCATGCGGTTTGTCCCGCCACTCACTCGCCCATGGGAACACCCCACCACTGTAGCATAGCGTTTCCTGTTTTTAGGGGATGAGCTCAGAGCAGCTACATCAGATCCTTTTCTTTGACTCAATTTTTTTAGCTTATTCATGCTATCCTTGAATAGGGCTGGGACCAGGTGCCATATGAATGGATATTGCTCTCAGATTAACCGCAATTCATGCCCTCCTTTTGTATAAAAAGGTGAATTTTAGAGCAGTCGTGTCCAGGTGACTGTCTCAAACGGCAGAGACACAGACAAAAGTGACTTGGGTTACAGGATAGGTTACAGCCCCAATGGGACAGACAATGACTTGGCCACAAATGAATGTGCTGGCTGACAGTGTCTCACATCTTTTCAAATGCCCCAAGTTGTCTCTGTGCAAACATTATACCCCAAGAATAGAAAGGCCACTTGTAACATGGGTTTCGCTCTCAAAACCTTGTATCACTCATCCCTTTTGTTTGCTTCACGGAATCAATATAAGGTGATCTTGGCTGGTATTAATATTCTGAGGAGAGGCTCTGTGTATCAAGCCAGCGGCCGTCTTGAATTTTCTGCTTTATGAATTTTCCAATACTCATTGATATTTCCTTTTGTTTTTTTTTTGTCACCAGGAGAAGTTACTGCACAGAAATAGCGACTTCCACGCCACAGAGGATAACAGGGGGATAACCCAGCGAGCGAAAAGGAGTCCCGGCAAGCAGCCAGAAACAGGCATGTTTTTTTTTTCATCATTTACTACTGTCGTGTCTCTTTGTCCTGACGTCGCTGACACGCCTTCAGCTCCGTTTCCTCCCACGTCTAACCCTTCTGTGTTTTTTTCCCCGACTCCAAATTCGTTCATACGATTAATAAAACGCGCCGCTGCACGGCGGTGCACCTGCGCGAGTCACCGTTTTCTGGAAATGCACTTGGCATCGGCGGACTGTTGAGCAATGGTTTCTGTAGCTATTGTTTGTTTGGAGGAGATTCAGAGCGATGTAAATAACGGGCTTTTGGTGGGTTTAAGGCTCTTAAATTTTAAAAACAGTTTGTTAATGGTTTCTCACTTTTGGTGGAATTGATTTTTTTTTTTTTTAACTGCTTTGTGCTTACTTAACAAAGCAGCTCCACCACATACAGTAATGGTGCCAAGTTTATAGAGCAAGGGATTAAACGGAATGGGATTGATTATTACTTGGATAGCAAACAAGGACAACAAGGAGTTTGGGAGGGTTTCACCAATTTGAAACAGACAGCAAAGCCAGCGTTGATTTTTTTTCTTTTTTTCTTTTTTTCTTTTTTCAGTCTCGAAATAATATCAGGTCCCCCCGAAATATCTTTTCGTATCAGTCAGCTGTGTTATCGGCAAGAAATTAGAAAAATAAGATTAAAAAAAAAAAGTTCTTTGCAGAGCCAGGTGGCCGTTACTCATAAGAGGTGCGTCTGAGACTGATGGCTTCCATTAATTCGGCTGAATTGATTTATCGTAATCAATTGCTCCGCAGACAACCATATGGCCGATATGTCTGAATCCGCTTTTGTAGTTTTTGTTTAGAATGTGAGCTATGCAAATAAAAAAGTGAAGCCTTTGAAGTTTCATGTCTGAGAGCAACAAGTGCAGCATGATCACAAGGCATTCCAATGTCTGTGGCGTGACACTGAATACTTGGGGGGAAGTTTAGTGATTGTGTTTAAATTAGAAGAAAAAACTCACCTTTGAGACTTTCTACATAAATCAGTAAAGTCCCGAGCCTCTAAACACTAATCATTCCCAGGTCTCTCCTCTGCTCTCAGCGCACAGACAAAGGCTTTTGTAATCTCAGCCTTAGATGTGTGTTTGTGTGTGTGTGTGTGTGTGTGTGTGTGTGTCCTGCGTTTGCACGTGTGTGCGTATGTGTGCGTTCTGGGCACTCCTAACGGGCACCAGATTCCAGATAGGGCTGCTCGTTAAGAGAAATCTATGCGGATGCATCCAGTCATTTAGCCCAGAGGAGAAACACTGGCCATATGTTTGAGGGGGACTCAAACTGTGAGGTTTTAAGGTTAAATGGCCTTTGTAGTTGTAATGACATGGTAAACACAAGAGCAGCGAGACGGCTTTTTGAAAAGGATTCTTCAGCTGCACACACACGCATACACACGCGCACGCACACAAGTGTATTTCGAGCGCCGGCATAGATGTCCCACCAACATCCACGCACGCACGCCCGCACGCACACACACACATGGTTGTAAAGGGGAGACACACTCGCATAAACACATGCGCACACACACACACACGTAGACACACTTTCATCTGCATTCTCCATCTGGGCTTAATTCAAAGAAAAGGATTTTGGCAGGATAAAGTATCTCTCTAATGATCTTCTCCAGTTCCACTGCCTGTGAATGCTTAAGGCACTTGTTCATACAGAGGAGGTGAAACCACACTTACAAATTACTACACTAGAAGATACCACAGACTGACATACCTCCACTCCAGTGTTCAGTGCCGAACATCTGAATCTGTTATTTTAGCCCGTTCGGGATACCTACGCGGAATGAGCTGGATACTCGAGATGTTATCTGAGATGATAATTGTTCGGGAGACCATTTCAAGCTTAATCACACTGTTGTTGTTCCTTACAGAATCGACCGGGAGGGGACAAAGGAAGGAGAAGAAAAAAGGTAATACATAATTCAGCCTAAACTTCAGTTCTCCTTGCGATTGATGAAACTGCTACCTGCTGCCTTTCTTCTGGAAGCGTCCTTGAGATGGCGCGTTGGCTCAAAGTGAACGGCGAGCTTTCAATATTTGATTCCCTCCATCAGGAACTTTGTTCGTACCTCTTGGCTTCCTTCATATCAGGATTATAAAATCCTCGGAGGCAAATTTGTGATTTCAGGCTATGTGAATAAAATCGACTCGACTGTCAAAGGGCTAACCTGTTCAGTTTTTTTTTAGCTCGCTAACCTTTATGCTTTTCTCTTCATAGGGAAAAAAAGGCCTATGCCGGGGCCCCCTGGTCCCCCTGGTCCCCCAGGCCCGCAGGGGCCACCGGGCATCCCTGGAATCCCCGGTATTCCAGGAAGCAATGCTGTGGGGCCTGCAGGACCCCCTGGACCCCCAGGGCCACAGGGACCTCCGGGCACTCAAGGTCCAGCAGGTATAAAAATTTAAAATAGACATGACACGATAACACGCTGAGATAGCCAAAACCCAGGCCGGAGAAGTTGGAAACACCCACGAGTTGAGAGATTTGTTCTTAGATTACAGCGCTTTCCTGCGCGTAGACCCGTTCCCACACTAGAAGGGGGCTCAAGCTGACAAAATTGATGAACTCATTGCCTTCACAGTGAGAGTTTCTGATGCAGGATGTCAAACATAGTGTGGGATAGCAGTGATGTGTCTTTAAACTATGCCGGTGTTTGTTTTGTTTGAATCATCATCTCTTCTTTGTTCCTCCGCAGTGTTGAAGGCCACTTTATCATGTCTCTCTCTTATTGTTGCAGGGGTTCCAGATAAGACGAAAACAATGGAATTCCAGGTAGGCTATGTCACCCAGTCGAAATTAAATTTCAGCCCGCACGAAATCCCTGATGAAACAGCTGTTCTCTTGTTTTACTGTGTACTCAGATTAGTCACCGGCGATCTCTTTTGTTTTTCAGCCCGCCGTGGTGCATTTGCAAGGGCAGGAGACAACCATCCAAGTGAGAGAAGGTGGGCCCTTCTGTCGACTCTTACTTGTAGTTACGCCACTGTGTTTGACACGGAACAATAAACACGCTTAATTCCTGTTAATGTCCTTTGTCAAAGACCAGAGTCTGCAACTGTTCTACTAAAGACATCCGTGCCAAGCCACAGGCTTACACCAGAATAAATATAAACTCTGTAAACTGTCGACATTCGGTTGATTAATGTTTAAACAAGACATTCAACACGGCCAGATTTTGCGGGTCTTTTTTTTTTTTTTTTCCCCCAAGTTTTTTAAGATATTCTTTTCTTTACTTAGTCACCTTAGGGAAAGTACTACGACTTGGTTTAGAGGGCTAAATGTTGCTACTAATATTTACTGTAAGATTACAGTAACCCTAAAGTAATCCTGTAGATATTATAGGATTACTATACAGTTACAGGATTATGTTATAAGTGGATCCGTGTTGAGCGAAAGCCCTGTATGCTAACGCGCTCGTGTTACCCTGCCCTCACTTTGTCAGTGTAAAAACGTGTAAGCATCATTAGCGGGTTTATATTTTGTCAGCGATGAGCTCCGACTGCATTCAAACACTGCTGATGGGTGTTTATGTTGACTGTTTGCCTCTGTGTTTGTTTGTTGCCATGTGTTTAGATCTGTCTGAAGGCATCCTTAGGAACTGGAAGATGGTGTCCATCCATCACCGTGTGTTTAAAATGCACTCTCGCTCCGGAGAGCTTGAGGTGCTGCTGGACGGTGTCTACTTCATATATAGTCAGGTAGAAGTGAGTACGGTCCTTGACGTAACTCTTATAATTTACAGGTCAGAGTCAAAAGAACTGGCAGTAGAGCTTAAAAACCTGCTTGCTTTGCTTATCCATAAATGTTTGAATTATAGCATAAGACTATATATTTCCCCCCTCTCTCTCTTCCCTGTTGCTAAATGTGAACGTCTATAACTCAAACCCTCGTTGGCTACTCTGATATTCCAGCTGTTTCAGCTTTAAATAAGCTCTTAAATATCATGTGGACTTGTTTTGACTACCCCTCTTTTGCGAATTTTATGTCTCCCCCTCTCCACCAGGTGTACTACCTCAACTTCACCGACATTGCCAGCTATGAGGTGATGGTGGACTCCAACCCGTTCCTCCGCTGCACCTGCAGCATCGAGACGGGCCAGCGCAAGTTCAACACCTGCTACACGGCTGGGGTGAGCCTGCTCCGCGCCGGCCAGAGGATCTCCATACGCATAGTGTATGAGGACACGCTCATCAGTATGACCAACCACACTACCTTCCTGGGAAGTGTCAGACTCGGAGAGGCTCCTCCTGCTGGACAGAACTGATAACTACACGCTGCACCAGCCAGCCGCCCCACCCTCCCTCCCTCCCTCCATCCCACCCCCCCACCCCCCTGCAGAAATGAGAAGTTGCTCACATTGGTCGTATCGGTAGCAAGCAGCTCCTAGCCAAAGTCTTGCCCCCCCCCCGTGTAGAGGAAACTTAAACCCCGCCGGATTATTAAAGTTGAGGTGACTTGTGTTCACTTTCACAGCCCTGTATTAAAAAAGGACACTATAGACTGTTGTGCTCCCCCCCCCCCTCCCACATTGATTCTGTGCAAAGAGATCAGCCTCGATTAGCCGAATGTCCTCATCGAACAAAAGTCTCTATTTATAGTCACTATTTTGTGTCAACACAGATGGCATCTCTCTTTATAACAAGGAAGGACACTGCGCTGACATATACTTAATATTTACATATTTTTTAAGTGCTGTTGAATGATAATCTTGTATCTCCCAAAAAAAAAAAAAAAAGACACACCAGCTATTCAAAATGTGTTATTTGCAGTTTGTATAGTTGGCCCTTTTTTAATTAATTTAATTATATTAACAGTTTATAAGTAAGTGGTTTAACAAGGGCTTTAAAGCTCCATACGCCCCTGGGTTCTGAAAATGATTAAAAGGTCATATAAATGTTCAAAGCAAGTATAAAGGTATCTATGCAAAGCTGAGAAAAATCCATTAAAACTGGAGTTATAAGGTATTCACAGAGCAACAGCACTATATATTTTGCGCACATTTGCACTACAGCATCCCTGCAGAATATCAGTGATATGTTTTGTTACAGTGCTATTGTTTAGTTACCGTATGAATGAATCCATGTGGAAAAAATGATAGTTGTTTATACGTCTATGTACATATTGTATATAAAATGGGATATACTTTTGTAAATGGAGTTGATTGATGGATTAAAATGTTTCATTTTCTGTCTAAGCCATTTGTCTGTCTTTTTGTGTTTGAGTAGCGCGTGGTATTGATTTAAAAAAAAAAAAAAAAAAGGTTAAAACTCTTTTAGATTGGACTGTGCTGGCAAGAGTACTGACAAGAACAAATGATGTCCTTTGAATGAGGCCTTTTGTCTTTATTAAAAATGTGTTTTTTTGTTTTTTTTTTACTTTTGACTGCAAGTTTCACAATACAAATTTGGCTGTAATCTTGATGCAATCTAAATGAGTTCCATCTTGAACAGCCGAGAAGAGATAGTTCCTCATTTAGAAACAAATTTTGAAACTGAACGTTTGTTTCCGGAGGTTAACTCATGTGTGACCTCACCCACTTAAGTAACTTGAGGACATCCAGTCTGTCTCACTAGTCTCACAATGCTTTACAATGCTTTATTATCACTAACAGCATTTATGTTTTGTCTTAGTCTTTTCCTGCTGCACAGAGCCAGTGTTTTAGAAAAAGATTTTCGCAAACTCCAAGGGGACATAATTCTACAATTAAATCAGCCACGTTCTGAGGGAGTCAATGGGAAAATGGCCAAGATGTCTAAAACAAGGGAGGTATGTCACTGATTATGTAGGATGGAGTCATCTTGGACAAAGTACTACTGAGATTTATGCCATTAGTGAGTATTCAGATAGCACTGCAATAATAAATTTCCTCCTAATGCTTTGTTTTCTCTTAGGACATAAAGTCAAGTACTTTGCAGAAAGCTCAGAGTTCTCTGAAGATCTCTTCCAGGAGAGTAAAACGGGAACAGGGCAGCTGCAGAGGTGGGTTGGAGCTGAGAACTGAAATTATGTCCATTAGTTCCACTTTAATCTGGTAGTGAGACCATAAACAGTGTATGTTAAGTTAATAAAATTAAAGTATTATGTTTATTTCGGCCCTCTTGCCAGCTCCAACATCATTCCTGCAGTTAACAGCTAACAGTAACAAACAGCCAGACATAAGAGGTAAAACTAAATTCAAGTCTTTGGCTTTAGCATTGCACTGTATGCCATTATTTTGAATAAGTGTATCTTGCCTTCTCCCATAGGAAATATAACAGTGATCCCTTGGACTGTTTCTGCACAGCAAGGAAATGCAATCTCACAAAAGGAAAACAGAATTGTTGTCCAAGAAGACGGTTATTACTTGGTGTTTGGACAAGTATGGTGTCACTGTAATTCAAGCATAACTAAGTTGATATTACATCTGATTTGTTCCAACTATTCAGCTAATGTTCTGCGTAATTCACAGGTTTGGTTCAAAAGCCCGGGCACAGTTATGGGTCATATCATTCGAAGCTGGAGTTCCACGAAAACAGGAAGGGCATCAACAGAGCTCTTACGTTGCCTGCAAGAAATGTCCGATGAGACTCTTGAAAATACGTGCTATACTGCAGGTCAGTGAGGCACTACTGTGTTGTTGTTTTTTTTTATTCGTCATAAAAAGAAAAATATGCTTATTTGCTTTATTGCCAAGAGATAGACGAGAGGATTGATACCCCTGTCATGTTTGCACAGTAAAGCTACACTTAGCCGCTTAGCTTAGCTTGTTTTAGTTAGGCACACACTTATCCTGGCTAATTCTCAACAAAATTTAACAACCAGCTCTTTTATACCTTGTTTGTTTAATTTGTGCTAAAACAACACGTTGCGGTTATGGGTGGTTACGTCCCAGACTTTTTCTCGGTCTGGAGTGACTTCCTGGAGTCTCATCGTCACCCTGAGGTTTTCAGACTCTTTTCTAGCCAACAAATTACATAACTTCACCTCCCCCTTAAACCACAACGTGTCATGTTTACACTTTGGTTTTTGTGCAGATTAAACAAATGAGATATTCTGTGTGTGTTTAGTGAGCTGTAGAGGTGCTTGTAGGTGGCTTTTGTTGCCTTTGTACAGAGCCGGGCTGGCTCTTTTCTCCTGTTTACACTCTTTGTGCTAAGCTAAGCTAACTGACTGCTGCTGGTAGCTTCATATACAAGCGCGAGACTGACGTTGACATTCTCATGGTGTATATGTAATGAAATGATGAACTAGTCCTTCAACTTTCCCGGCCTGTCTGACATTTTCTTGTAAGGCTAAATGAGGGAATATGTTTTGTATGAATGGTGTTCATGACTAGCACAGCTCCAGAGACACAGAGCAGCCTTAACCAGGAGACAGTTGTTTCTTCCCTTTTCTACTTGTCACCCATCTTGCATGTCCTCTCATGCCCGCTTCTATGTATCCTCCGTCGCAGGTATAGTGCAGCTGCATCAGGACGATGAGCTAGAACTGGTGATACCAGACAGGCCCCAAGCCCTCATCTCTATGGACGCAGACTCAACCTTTTTTGGCGTCATACAGCTGAACTGAAACAAGACAGCATGAAGATGATGATTATGCAGCTCGCTGTCGCAGGATGTAGGAAACTGACAGCGAGCTGCGTGAGGGGATGCTGATAAAGGACAGAGTGACAGCGGCAGGATAGCTGCTGGGAGCCGTCATTAATCTCAGGAAAGTTACATAATGAACTTTTTAAATGAACTGTCTCATCTGTCAGCTACTTTTTTTTTTTTTTAATGCTTTAGCTCTATTTTCAGGTAGTCCACCTGGGCTTGTCCCCTAGCATTGTTTATGCGCGCCACCGCCTCCTTTCATCGGTCTATTTTAGTCTCTCTCATGCTGGGGGCTTCCCTCCAGCTCCATCTCTGCGCTGTCTGTTTATTTGTTCCTCTCATCTATTTTAGAATGGTTTCCGTTTTCCTGAGACTATGTCAGGAACAAACAAAGGTATAAATTTATAGCGCTCGCTCAGTGTTTTCCTGGCTGACACAAACTCTTCAAGGCTCTAAATATTTTCAGATATCATGATACAGTTGTTATGAATTAAATAATATGCCTTTGTACACAAATGAATTCTGCTCATAACTAATTTGAATTTACACAGCTGTAATGGTTGCATTAAACACATGAATATGACCATCTTTGTCTAGAAATGTGTTTTTATCTCATTTAAAGGCTAACTCTGAAGTTTTCCTAAAAGAAAGTGATGTATCAGTGGTCAATCCTTTATTGTCTAAATATAGTATCCACAATCCCTATCTGGTGTCCGCAGCTGTTTTCTCTCTCTCTCTCTCTTTTTTTTTTTTTTTTTTTTTATGAAGCATGGCTATAAGAGGGTGTGTGTGAGTGTGTACATGAGCTCTTGACAACAGTAGTGGCACAGCAGCAGGAGCAGCAGCAGACGGAGGATGGTCAGACATATGTTCTCTCATCTTCTCCTACTGTGGTCGCTCATCCATGACCTCTGCATAACTGGACTGACGTACGATGAGCCAAAGGTAGGCTCGGGGACGAATTGCTTAAACGCTAAAATGAAAAGTGTAATATCAATATTGCAGTTGTTTATGTTCTTAAAGTTACACTGCCTCTGAGATCTTACAACAAGTCAGGTTGTTTGATTTTGGTTGCCATGGTTCGTACTGTGATTATGATTAATGTTCCTTTCATTTCAAGGAGCTGTCCTGGAACAACCAGAATCTCTATTCTGTCCCTCTGGATTTGGATGCAAGCCTTAGAAGACTAGACCTGTCCAATAACTTCATCAGACAGTTACACACACTTGCTTTGCAATACTTGGAACAGCTGGATCTGAGCTCCAACCAGCTGGATTTCATCTCTGAAGGGGCTTTTGAAAACTTGGCTCGACTTGAAGAGTTGAATTTGTCCAGAAATGCGCTGAACAACAACCTTGGCAGCAACAGCAAAGCCCTCCAATCCATCAGTAGACTGAGGACTTTGGACATATCAATGAACGGTTTGAATGATGATGCAGTGGAGCGTTTCCTCCGAAACAAACCTTCTCTTGATCAACTTAAGATGACTGGTAATGCTTTAACAAGACTTTCACACAATTTATTCAAGGAGAGTAAAAGTCTGAGGTCCATCGCTATCGACGAGAATCAGATATCAGTGATAGAGGAGGGGACGTTTGAACCCCTGAGACGATTAGAGGCACTAAACTTAGCCAAGAATAACCTTGTGCATATCTGTGATTTTAAACTGCATCAAGTCAAATACTTGAATCTCAGTCGAAATTCAGTTGAGTTCTTTGTTACTCATGAGGACAACCTCTTCTATAGCCTTGAAGTTCTTGACCTGAGTCATAACAAACTTCTTTATTTCCCAATTGTTCCGAAAATGAGCCAGTTGAAGTATCTCTATTTACAGAATAACATGGTTGGAGCCTTAAACTCAGAGGCTACAATGGTATCAGAGGTCAATGCTCTTTATAATGAGATCATAAAGGAAAGAACGCCGAGAAAAAATGATCTACACTCAAACTGGAGGATGATGCCACTGACTTACATTGACCTGAGCTACAATCACTTCACATCTTTCCCACTAGAGACTCTGAGTCTTCTCTCGTCTTTAGAAACTCTGAATTTCAGTCACAACTGTCTGCAGAACATCACCTGGCATGTTAGAAATTACAACGGATCACAAAGCCCGCGACAGCTTTTCTTTCCCTCCTTAAAGCACCTCGACATGCAAAGCAACGGGCTTGCATATGTTTCTCCGCTATTTCTCAAAGCACTCACTAAAATAGAAACGCTAAATCTGCGAGACAACGCTGTGCAGCCCTGTGCCTCCGTGGACAGTTGGCAAAGCTCGAAATCAACACCGCAAATGGATTACAACAAACCCTGCGTTGTCTTTGGACAGTTAAAGACTCTTAAGCACCTCAATCTTCAAGAAAACAACATAGAGACGCTTTACTCAAATGCATTTCAGAAGAACTCTTTAGTTTCTCTGAACCTTGCAAAAAATTCATACATGCGAATGCAAGCAGGCGCATTCGAAGGTGTGCAAAAGACCCTTCAGTCCTTGATTATCAGTGAATTGAACGTGACCAGTTTTGATCTGTCTTTACCCTGCATGCCAGTGTTAACTCAGCTGAACATGTCCAACAACCATCTAGATATGATACCCAGCAGTTTCAGCTGCTCTCCTCTCAGAGAAATCGACATAAGGAATAACGGTTTTGTGTCTTTAAACCGCTCTTTGATCAATGCTCTATCTGTGCACCTCAATCTGATCTACATCAGTGGAAATCATTTCAACTGCTGTGACAGTAAATGGCTGACACTCCTACATGAGCTGAAGGTAAAGCTGCCTGATGTCAGTGACGCTGTATGCTTCACAAGCGACAGAAACGTCGTGACGACAGGATATCTGAATAACACTTCAACAAACTGTTTGTTTCATACGAAAGTACACGAACTCCACGTTGGACAGATGATCATAATTGTTTTATTTGTAATCGTGATATTAATAGTGTTTATCATATTATCCAGGAAAGTGTGTTGCAGGAGATCATTCATAGTGTGAGATCTAAAATATCTCGGTTATGGCTTATTGTTAACAAACCAAATGCATTCAGTGAGAAAGTGGGGAGTGAAGTCCGGTCGCTGAAGCATAATTCCTGTTAGTTTCCGTTTGCATGACTCATTTAACAAAAAAAACAGAAGTGGAGCGTAATGTCTGCCTCGACTGTAAAAACAGACTTGTAATTAATAAAACACACTAAAATCTTTGTTATTGACTATTTTTTTAACTTCCATTCTGGTTTTCTTTTAAGACTCCTCTGCACATCATTGGTCCGTAGGATATGCATCACCGTGTACGACCCGGGGCAGCCAAAGTGTTGTGAAATTGGCTTTATCGACTCCCCTGCTGTTTGGTTACAGCACGTGCCAAACTCAGTAATCAAGTGGAGAATGTTTGCCCATCCTTCAATGTGAAGTGCTTTCTTTTGACTAAAACTTTGGCTCAACTTCAATAAAAGGCCTCATATGAGTTTCTGTATGAGCATACAGTGTGTATACTGAATAAAAGAAACTTATTTGAGTGTGCGTATAGGCAAGACTTCTTTTAATATACCATGTCATTTTCTGCATGTGCTCGTGCTTCACCATGTATAACTTATGTGGCTCTGACCCTGGGAGACTGTTCTCGAGTACAGTGATAAATACGGCAGGAGTATAATAAAAAAGCTGCACCAGAACACGTTGGCAGTCTTCATTTCACAATATATCCCCCCTCATTTCTATACCTACAGAATAAATCATTCAGGTTCGGAGGGGAAGAATTTCGGTTTCTGTGAATTTCTGTTTTTGGTTGAGCAACTTGAATCTCACCAGCTCATAAAGTATTAACTGGAAGAGCTGCTATCATTCAGCGCAAGGTACGTTCTCACTCAATAAATCTGTCTGAATTTGGATCCACTGCTTTTATGAAGCCTCTCCTATGTAGCACATAATCAATAAAGTGAGGTTAGAGTAACAACCCATGTTGAATCTTCTCCTGCACCGCTCATCCAAAGACAATAAGGTCGTGTTGATTGTCTGGTGACATGTTGCAGTATAAAATACATCTCTAATCATAAAAAAAATAAGCATCAAAAGATTTTCTCCCAGTCTCAGCAAGTAGCTGAAAGCACACTGGGGAGAAAAAACTGCTATTGCAGGAGGATATCCTGTTGAGCAATCCTCCTACTGTCTTCTTATTGACACATCCTTCTCCTTGAGACAGATGCAAAGTGGCATTTTTTTTTTTTAGTTTTTATCCCCGTTACCAAGTTGTCCACTTTGTCCACTGGGTGCAGCCAAACGCTGCGATGCCAGCGTTAGCGTCAGAGAAGCCAGCGTGTCTATCAATCTGGCTCTTGAGCAATATAACTGTAGAAAATGTTGCCCCACCCACAAGATTTAGGTACTAGATCAAGTAGCAGCATGACAAGTTCAAGCAGAGAGCTCTCGAAGAAAAGAACACTGTGTGGATAGTATTAGGTGTAAAACCATAGGCATGCAAGTAGCAAATTGTATTCATTCTTCTGCTCGGTGATTAATGGTCCCTGGCATTTAGACA
Source organism: Nibea coibor (assembly GCA_023373845.1). Lineage (NCBI taxonomy): Eukaryota > Metazoa > Chordata > Actinopteri > Sciaenidae > Nibea > Nibea coibor. The sequence continues at coordinate 9,869,220 of CM041739.1, read as the reverse complement.
TTAGCAACAGCTTGTTTGTTAGCACACGAGAGCAAGTAGTGAAAAGTCGTATGATTGTCAGCCTCTCCCTGTAGGCTAACTGTATTTCCAGTAAACCCCATCCTTACAAGTAAAAGGTTACACTTGAGAGGCTGTGGAAATCTCTCTTAATACGGATAACTTTATCTTAGATCATCGACATCCGCTTCCTTAAAAGCGTAAACAAGTTACCGGCATCAATGTTAATTGGAATCAGAGTAAAACGCCGTTGTTCTGTAAACTCATCCCTCCACAAAGTCACTGTCACGGCATCCTGCTGTTTATTTCTCATTGTCTGTCCTCTCTCCTCTCTAGTTTTCTAAACAAATGAGTGATGCTCCTTCTTATAAAGCAGCAATTTACTCAAGAAAATATGTAACACAGAAATCCCCCCAACAGTAATAACAATAAGTAGAGTATTTACTTATGAATCTCTTTCTCTTCGCTGGAAACAAGATTCAGGACACGTACAACTTCTTTGAATTATTTACACTTCTTATATAGGGTCTGACTTAGCAGTCTACGGTGTATATCTTTGAGTGTGACCACCTTATTAGGTGTCCAACAAGGTGTCCTCCAAGTCCACGCATCTACAAGCACACCATGCATAAACAGCAGCTTTTACTGCATTTCACTAATAAGGACCACACCAATATGGAGTTAAGTTTAGTGGGGTTTGTTTCATGTTATGGATGAACCAAGAGGACGTGCTGTAGGTGCTGATAAGGTGTGTTTAAGTACTTGTGATTCGGAAATGGGATGAGTTCAAGGTGTGGTCCTTGTTCCTATAAAACTCCATTTAATAATGTATGATTGTAGGTTATTTGCTTTGTGAACATCCCAGTAGTACCCACCCAGAGGTTATAGGTGTGTATAGGTGTGCATTTCCTTCATATACGTATCCTACTTCAATGATTCTTGGTAAGTACACAGTTATGGCAATACAGCAGTTCACTCCACTAAAAATAGGCCTCTTGTTAAAACTTTTAACAGGAACAATTTCTGTTTTATTAGTAGTGTATTAATGCACATTAAAAAAAATCCTTAGAGCAGACCAGATAAGCTGAAATAAGAGCAGGACACTCTGTAACACAGGCATGTTCAAAGTCCAGCCCAGGGGCCAATCATGGCCAGATTTCTTGCAGCCTGAAGCATAATTTTTATATTATTTATGGCCAGTCAGATACTGTATGGCTGCCTGATTTGAAAGTATTTGAATGCACTAAATGTTAACCTTTGTATTCCTCATAGTAAGCCATGTTTAGACGAATGAACATAAGATTCAGATTTGCATCAACTTCATCATTTTCTTCTTCATCTTCAAGTTTAAGGTGCTGCATACAAGATTTTTTAGACGTTCACGCCTGATGTTATTTTTAAATAATAATAATAACTCATGAAACATTTTCATTGACTGCATGTTTTCATTTTTACAATCTTAAATGTGGCCCTCTTTTAAAAGCGGTTTGCACAGCCCTGCTGTAACATCACCGCACATGCAGCAAACTTGAGTCGCTGGTTTCGAGATGGCGGCTGCAGCCTCTTCCTCCTCCTCCTCCTCCTCCTCGTCGTCTTAGCGGCTGAAAAAAGAGCAGGACACGCCGGTCACCGACGACCACGACAAGAAGAACATAAAAATGAAGGTTTGCCACACTTTGGTAACTCCCCGGGATCACGAAGCTGCAAAACAAAAGGCTGCCCTCGGAGTTAGCCCGCTGTAATTGATCGGCTAGTTGTCGGTTAGCAGCGGGTCGCAGCCGCCATGACTCCCCCGCGGCGGGTCGTCCTCTCCCGGCCGCTCCCCTCCGCAACCACCCAGAAAGCGCAGCTCACCTACAAACTCTTCCTGCTGGAAAATGCGCGAAACAAACTCGAGCAAGAACTTCGCAGCTTCGTCAACGAGGTGATGTGCAAACACGCATCATGTGGCTAGCCGGCGCGCACACCGCGTGCTCAGACCTCAGACACTAAATTGGCGGAGGCTGCCAACAAAATGCTGCAGACACAAAGAAAGAAATTAAAAAAAATGCACGTAATTGCTGGAGCTTTGTGCATATTTTCATTATTGCTTAATCATTTTCCAACCAAGTGATTTGTCATGTGGTGCATAAATGTCAGAAAAGGATGAAAATAGTCATCACACTTGGCCCGGGAAATTGATTTTCTTTGGCCGACCAGCACTCTGAAACTCAGATATTAAACTGATGTGTAATTATAAACAGAAAATCATAAAATCATGTCATTTTAAAAGCATTAAACAGATGAATGTTTGTAGATTATTTTTAGTTTTTTTTAATTAGTGCAGCACTAATTGTTACTTGTGGTTTTGGATGAACAGCTTTCTCTTTTCCCCTCAGGCCTACGAGGAGGTTCGAGGTTTCCTCCGCTCGCCCTTTCCCCCCAGCGCGTTCAGCGATCTCGCGAAGGCCTTGGACGCAAAACGCGAAGCCGTTGACAAGCTCTCGGCTTTATTGAAGGACCTTGCGGTCGGTAAGTGAAGAATTAATCATGCGCTCGTAGCTGCAGACCTCCATGTGTGCGATTACGGCTTGATTACCACCAGCATGACACAGTGTGTGATTTCGTCATCTTCGCAGAGCCGCAAGTTTGTGTCAAAAATGGATTTAGAGCAAATCGACTTAAACCACCCGGAGACAAAGGGATTGTCATGACAGATGTTCTGAAGTTTGGACCCATGTTGCAGAACTCGCTCATGGCAAGCTCCATAGCCAAAGCAGTCCAGGTGCTTGGAGCCACATTGTCCCTTCAACAGTTCAAACATTTCCTCATCTCCCAGCCTGCAGCGGTCCAGAAGGATGACATGATATGCAGCATCGGGTCCAGCTACAACAGCGCCACTGTGGCTGCGAGCTCGTCCTCGCGCTCAAAGGCCGAAAAGAAGGATCGCGCTGTTGTTCCTGAAGGGAAACCAGATGCTGCGATTCTTCCACCTGCTGCTATTCAGAGCCCTGAGATTAGCGCAGAGAGGCCATCACCACTACTGCTGCCTCCCATACAGGCTATATTCCCAGAGATCCGTAACCCTAAACCAATGAAAATAACACCGCTAATTAGCTGGGAATGTGAGGAAGATGTCCAGGTGCAACACCAAAAACAAACATCCTCTCAGCTGCTTCATTTTCTCCGAGCAAAAGCTAAGAACATGGGTGCACTAGAGGTCACCGTCTTGGAGTGGAGCGAAAGCACTTTGAGCGTGCCCCGGTCCATGTTGCCTACCGTCAAAACACAAAGCTACCAATTCAGACATGTTGTGACAGATGATCTGATGGATGCGCGGGCTCCAAAAACGCTGAGTGCAGACCTTGAAAACCAAATCCCAGTCTTCAGAGTGAAAAGAGTGGAATCGAGTGGCTCTTTGACCTACACTTGTGTGATCGCAACAAAGACTGAATTGTGGGATATTGGAGACATCTTCACAGAGGTGCAACAGGGGGACTCTGAAGCCAGCCCTTTGGGAAATAAAGGCTGCCAAAATATAACAGGCCAGGCGGAGAACTCCTGTGTAAACATCCAGTGGAAAACCCAATCTCTGCAGTGCACAGAACCCGAACACGAGGGAAATTCTGCCGACGCACAACCGCCGGCGATGAACTGTGTCACCGTTCCCGAGTTCCAGATCCGGAGGTTTGAAGAGACGGAGGTTGTTGTGTCTCACGTTGTCAGCCCAAGCAACTTCTACATCCAGCACGCAGACTGCGTCACGAAGCTGCGGGCCCTTGTCACAGAGTAAGTCGTTCAGCATGGGTTCTAATCTCGTCTGCTCTTTCTCAGCTTTTCTAAACCCTCGCCGATGCCCTGATTGCATAAACAGAACTTATGTTCAGTGCTGCTTTCTTTGTAGATTTCTCTCTTTTTCTTTTTTTCCCTCCCTTTTTTAATAATCCACGTTTCTGGTTGTCATTATTTTTTTTTTTTTCTCATTTGCAGCAGCTGGAAAGCCAGTAGTTCATATGCCGAGCAGAACTGCATTCCAGACATTGGAACCCAAGTAATGGGTTGGTTCCCCGTGCACGAACAATGGTTCAGGGCTCAGGTGACGAAGATCTGTGGAATAAGTGCAGGTGGGTCCGGTTTGTGCACTGGGATGAGTTTGCAGTTGCGTACCTCTAGATGGTAGCAGTGTCACTTTGCTTGCCTTTAGCTACTTTGGAATTCCCTGCTGTGCTTTTTTTTTTCTCTAAGCTTTACCTGCCGTGCCCTCTTGTCTTTTGATGTCAGATAATAACGACGCCGGGAGGAGGACATCCATCAAGGTGGAGGTGAAGAGGCTGGATCACGGGGACAGTGCCTGCCTGTCACTGTGGGACATTAAACATCTGACCCCAGAACTGGCCATCCTGCCGCTTCAGGCCGTCCAGGTCTCACTGGCAAATGTGAGCACATTTCATCCCACAAATCTCTCACTGATGAAAATGTTTTCAGCGACATGCGTTTACCCCTCTCAGGATTTGCATGCATGAAATGGTTAATACAGTGTTCTGGACTAGTTTTAGACTATTGGCGTTTGTCCACATGATTAGTCACAGCCTTATCTATTGGTCAGTGATAAAGGAAATTAATTATCTCGGTTCCTGGTATTTCTTTTTGTCTGTTTCCTCTCCCCCCAAGGTGACGCCGGTGCAGGGGGGTGATTGGTCTGAGGAGGCGGTGAGCTGGTTCCAAGCAATGGTGCACGACAGGACGCTGTACGCCAGACTTTACCCACAGGGGCCTAAAGTTACAGTCGAGCTGTTCTTGGAAAAGGGAAAGCTCGGAGCTATGAGGTACTTGAGTATGAACCAACGACAGTTAACTGTGTACTGTAAATTTAAATTTAGACCAAAGGGCCACCCGGATTTACTAACACATCTCAGGTCGTGAAGTACTGATTGAAGGTTTAAATAAATGTATAAGCGAGTAAGTGCTTTCAATATCTTGACCGTGCTGTGTTTATTTTCATTTCAGGAGGGGTGCGTCGCTGTCTTTGAGACTGGCCCAGAACGGTCACGCAAACCACAGCAAAGTGAAAAACGCTGGTGTCATGAAAAGAAGTAAGTGAGAGTTGCAGTTTGGAAATTGTTTACTCCAAGTTGTGCACCTACAGTAGGTGGCAGCGTAGTCCATTTATCACCCGAGCAGCACTCCCTCGGTGTGCCACCGCTCTCGTCTTCACTCAAAAAGTTGTGTTCTGCTTTTCAGGCACCGCTCAAGATAAAGTGAGAAAACAGGAGCCCGAGTGGGAGAAATACCTCATCTCCTGCTATACTCGAAGAAGAAATTCAGAAAGCAGGGAGTGTGCGTAGTTTGGTTTGTGTTGCCCGACCAATGGAACAACACAGTCATTTAATAATTCTTAAATAACAAGTGAGCATACAGTGGACTAAACGTAAAGGTTAGACACTGACAAACTGCTGTGATTTACACGTTGCAGTACAATGGTAAACAATATTTAAATTTAAAAAAATGTATCAAATAAGTTTTGGGGTAAAACTGGAGGCATATTGTAAATCAGATTTCGTGTGGATTTTCAAGTTTTGCATTGCAGTTGATAGTCAAAACTATGTCGAGTGAAAGGTTCTAAAGTTTTCTTTTTGTTTTTAAAAGTGTGACTCAGTCATAGAAACGTGGAGATTTCTGAATGTGTGACGTATGGGGACTTGAATCCCCAGCTGTGTGACATGTTTTATTTTTCACATATTTCATAGGCATAGTTTGGTATCTGAAATCTGTATGTAATACTTTATTTATCTGCACATGTCCTGGTTATTCCAACCACATTCGGCCACATTACCTGCCCTCTGTCAAGTGATACTTGAATTGTCTGCATAACTTTCCTTTGATCATTATTCTAGCCATGTTGCTTTGGTTAATTTCAGTTCTTGGAAAAATGGCAGCTCTATTAGTTTGAATGTCCAGCACGGTATATCTCTGCTTTCATAATAAAACCACAGTTGAATGACTCATGTCTCTGTGTTGTAGTGTGTCTTCTATAGAGGGAATATAAATGAGGTTTAGTTCATTCAAAGAATTGCCAGGCCACCCAAACGCTCCCACTTCATTTGTCGTGACGCAGAACCGCTTATGCCACAGTGAATTGCTGTAGGTCATCTGATAGTACATGACAAACGGCCACATTGTGTTTTCACTTGCATTCAGTTTGTTGTTACTGTAAATTATGATTTCTACTGTTACCAGGAGGAGTCTGAACAAACTGAAGTCTGAGTTGATGATAAAAGGAGTTATAAAGATACGTAATCCTCCCATTGGAACTTGGTAAGTGTGTGTGTGTGTTATTTTTAATAGCTTGTTCACTCGCCACCCGTCGTTCAGTCATTAGCACGATCGTGCGTTATAACGGATGGCTGACATAACTGAAGTAAGTTGATAGGACAGTTTGAGCGGCGTACGATTTAATATGTTGTGCTCATGAATAGACAGAATCAAAACAATGGAGGCAGATTTTATACAAAAGTAGTTTTGTAGATAGTTTCCCTGTAAAAACAAAAGTAAGAACAGTACCTGGCACAAAGCAGTGATATAATTTCATGTTCGTGACTACGCAATATTTGCCTGATCTGCGATATTACACCGTCTAAATTTGTGATGTGATTATGTTACAAAATCAGTATGAACAAACGAGAGGACTGGTCTTAATTAAATCATGCGTATAAATATTAAAACTGACTTTTATTTTCCATTTCTTTGGCGTTTATATTAGTTCAACAGTTCAAGTATTTCTGGATGAATCTGCAAACATATCAGTGACTTTGCTCTCAATGACAGTGGCTCAGGTCAAAAGCTTCCTTCACTTCTCTGTCCTGCCAAGCACAATAAATAATGTGGCAGGCTGAGGCCTTTTGTGTCCACACAGATTCCTTCTTTTGCCCGGGGTAGGCGGAAATCGAGGCGTTTGATCTGAATTCTAAAGAGTCTTGTTGCAGCCCAATAAAGGGTGCCATTGTATGTAAATAGTTTATATAAGAGCATATGACTGCTACGGTGCAGGGCAGTGGCTAGTGGCGGAGGAATGATTAGCATTTTCCAAACGCATGGTGTTCTCAATCCAGCCTTTTGGCTTGCTAAAAAACACAATATTTTAATTCATTTCTTCCCGCTTTGTACACATTTTTGTGTACCACCACAGCTGAAGGTAAAATACATGTTCTATCATTTAATTCTGTTTGATACTAACATCCAGTGTGCAGTGAACTCTCAGATTTCATGCGACTGATCACTGACATGCCCCATTTCCTCGTCTCGACAAATACATGCCATGTTGTTAAAAATAATGATTACCCTTCATCGTAGTAATGTCTGAATAAATCAGCTTTTAAAGGCTGTGTTACAGTTTGAAGTTTTTATTTGCCAAATCTGGTCAAATTTGTTGCATTTCTGACAAACAATGGACGTCTCTCAGTCGACTTAAAAAAAATTTCATAATGAGATGGATGTCTTGCTGGTTCCTTGGAGAAATGTGTTGGCAGTCTGTCAGTCTGTCTGCAACTGGGCTGTAGGTCAGTTTGGGAGTACGCTATTAATACGGGGTGAGCCAATCACGTGGCTCAGCGAATGTTTCGCAATTGGCTTCGTTCGGTTGCGTCTTGTGACGGCGCGCGGCGGTAGGCCATCACCCCTGCTTTTATACGGCCAACAGGCAACTTGGCGATTCTTTTCTGTTGTTCCTTACTCTGCCAAATCCAGCTTGATGCTCAGGCCACACCTCAAGATGGTCATCTTTGGACCCGGCGCTGCTTACGCCGCTTGCACCGCTGGCTGAGCCTGGTAAACCTCTAAAAACTACTGTTAAAACAGTTAGACTTTTTCTAAGTGACTAAGTTATTGTGGATGACAGTAACTTTAAGCTATTTAAAGTGATGATCTATTGCTACAAATGTGACTTTTGCTCAATGCAAAGGGCTAAATGGTGCACGTTTTATCAGAAATCTGGTCACTTAACTTCTCCTGAGAGGCATTTTGATAAACTAGCTGTGTATTGTTATACAATAATAATATGGTATGGTACAACAGTTGACCTCAACCTAGAGATATAGCTTAGCCTACACTCGTGTAACCTTGACTGAACATGTAATCTTTACTTTATGCAGACCTGGAGTCGAAAATGAACTGGGGGACCTTTTATGCCGTGATCAGCGGCGTAAACAGGCACTCTACCGGTATCGGACGTGTTTGGCTGTCTGTCATCTTCATCTTCCGTATCCTGGTCCTGGTGGTCGCTGCTGAGAGTGTTTGGGGAGATGAGAAGTCCGGTTTCACCTGCAACACCCAGCAGCCCGGCTGCAACAGCGTCTGCTACGATCAGTTCTTCCCCATCTCGCACATCCGATTGTGGGCGCTCCAGCTCATCCTGGTCTCCACCCCCGCCTTGCTGGTGGCCATGCATGTGGCCCACCGAAGGCACATCGAAAAGAAGATCCTGAAGAAGGCGGGCCGCAACAGCCCTAAGGAACTGGAACACATCAAGAACCAGAAGTTCCAGATCATCGGAGCTCTTTGGTGGACTTATATGATCAGTATCATCTTCAGAATCATCTTCGAGGTGGCTTTTCTCTACATCTTCTACTTGATCTATCCGGACTTTAAGATGGTGCGTTTGGTAAAGTGTGACTCGTACCCATGCCCCAACACGGTGGACTGTTTTGTGTCCAGGCCGACAGAAAAGACCATTTTCACTGTGTTCATGCTGGCGGTGTCTGCGGTGTGTGTGCTGCTTAACCTGGCTGAGGTGGTGTACCTCATAGGAAGGGCCTGCAAACGTTGCGTTCGAGGCTCTGAGGAAGAGTCCAACGTACCTTGGATGAGTCAAAGATTGTCTTCTTATAGGCAAAATGAAATCAATCAGCTGATAGCAGACCATTCCCTCAAGTCTAAGTTCACTGTGACCAAAAAGAGCCCGGCTGAGAAGGGTGAAAGGTGTTCTGCTTTCTGAGACTGCTGCCTGCTGCCTTCAAACTAATCCACAGTAATCACGCATGTCCATAGAGCATGTTGCTCTGCATTAATGTCAGATATACTGTATATTTGATACAGCATACACGTTTAGAGCATTTATTTATGTATCATATGGTCAATCGCTTATTGATTCATCTGGTTTTTCTTTTCTTTATCGATTTCACTAACACTAGTTGCTGTCAGAACTCATCTAAACTATTTGGAGCCAGTAGTGAAGGTTAAAGGACCATACCGGCGTTTTTGCACCTTTGAGCCTATTTTCTACAAATCAGGATCAAAACAAAGCTGAAGTTGTCGTCGACAGTTTGTCAACACTCAAATTCATTTGTAAGATTTCAGGTTTCATTTGAATCCAATTTGCCAAGGTATAAAATTTGACACAAGGAATGAATATTTACGATTTTGCGTTATGAACATTTCTGTTTCTGGAACAACTCGATTCACACAGCTTTAATGCGGAAGCTATGACATAGGAAAATAGAGGTTTAGCTATTCAGGGAACATAACATGAAGTCTTAATGAATACATTTTCATACCATATTTCAATGAAAGGACATGAGCAGCTGAACGCACAGCATAAAAACATTTAAAACTAAAAGAACACAGGCTTTCTATAACGTCTGCAAAAACACAGGTATGATCCTTTAAAGAAGGCAAGACTACCATAAAGATTAAAATGCTGGATAGAAAGTGAACCTTTTATTTACATCAGAAATATTTTCAATATGTACCATGTTTAATTCCAGTCTGAGTCAAAGCTAAGTCGTGGAGGAATGGGGACATTTATTTGAGTAAAAAGCCGTTAAATGTCAGTAACGGCTCTTTAAGCCAATAATGGCATGCTTAGATTTTATTAGACAGTTTTCAGTCATTTGATTTTGCTCAACTGTGTGCAGACAGCTGTAACTATTGTGTAACTTGGCATATGATAACAGTTGGTGCTAGAAAAACCAAAGAAAGTTTTAAAATGCTGTCCAGATATGGACAACTGTCACTGGATATTATCCTTTTACAAGTGATTAAAAAATGAATAAATTTGAAAGCAATTTAACTATGATTAATGACACATGTTCTCTCGATGGTGCAGTCAGAATGGTGCGCGGAGCGTTTCCAAGTTTGTGACATTTCAATAAACCTTCGAAACGTCTGAGAATGGAGGAAGTGTTGATGAAGCCCCGTGATATTTAACAGATCAAATGGCACAATTACAATAATTCATTTATTCCTCCTTCACTTGTCTGCTGGGTCACTTTTGGAATATTGCAAATCCCAGTACTGTACATATGTCTTTGGATTTGTATATCTTTGAATTGTGAATACCGCCTACTCACTTTGTCGTAGCTTCTGTTTGAGGTGATCTTTTGTTTCAGAAAAAAAAAAAGTTTGAGGTTGACCTACTTATTAACAGAGACCCATCACTGTCTGACAGTTGCACTTGCTTTCCTTAATATTCATCCCGTGTAGTATATTATTCAGTATCTCCCTTGTCCCTGAAAGTGTAATGTCCCGTACGCTGGTATCTGTTTATACAACTGTTATAAAGTGAGATTCATATTGTAGTGCATGCAAAAACCCTGATGTCGACATATATGCCTAAATGTACATATATCAATTCACACCCAGGCAAACAATCCAGTTAATACTGTATATAATATGGGTTGAAACTATATGTGTACATTATGTAATATATAAAAAAAATAAACTGCCTGACCATTAGATGCCAGTTGAATTTATTTAAGGGACATATAACTTGTTTGTTCAACTTGCTTTCTTTAAAAAAAGTGCCGCATGGGTGAAATAACGACAGTAATCCAAGAAATTATATTTCTGTTTTTAGTGCTTATGTCTGAACTTTGAAACTGATTTTATTTTTCACTTGTTCCTGCTTCCTGTCGCTGTGATTCGTAACTTGAAGATGCAAATGCCTACTCATCTCCAAATCATGCCCCCCCCCCATGATAGGAGAGACCCTCGTTCTATATTTAGACCCCAGAAGCACTTGTGGCCAGACAGACTTAGCAGGCAACATCATTGGCCAGCTGCCGTGTCACTCACTGTAACAAGGCGAGTAGAGGGGCTTTAATAGTTTACATTAGAGAGTGTGTCCTGTGCCAAATTTAACCACCGGGGGAGGGGGAGGGAGAGGGGAGGGGGTCCTGAGGGAAGGCAGGCTGGACATGGTTGCGAGTGTGTCCAGCAGGTTACGTCTGTGTTGTGGTGGTCAGCGGATGACCCCCAGCGCCTGGATCTTGACTCCTGCCTGAGCTGTATCTTGAAGGCCGAAGACAGAGGCGGCGGGTTTGTCGGCGTGGAACAGAGGCCAGCAGAAGTTCACTTTTCCTGTCCATTCAAGGGCATTTGCTGGGGGGCCCAAAGATCAGCTTTTGACTGAGGCCTGTCAGCGAAGCAGGCAGACTCATGGACCCTCGAAGGCATGCAGGGCTTCGCCGCAGGGGATGCCTAAGCTGACAAGGTGGGTTGATCAAGTAAATGCGACTTCTCCGTGTTTATTTGTGAACTTAAACTATGAAGATTGAAGTACTTTCAAGTGTTCTGTTTGGTATTAGTGCAGTACTTTGGGTACAAGGCTGTCATTTGTTTACAGACTTCCTTGTGTGTTGGGAGCTGTGGGTGTCCATGTTACATAGTCTTAGGGGTTTATTATTCAAAGCATACATTAGTTTGCTAGTTTCCCGTCTACAGTTATTAAAACTTCTGATAGATTTATTAGTGGTGGCCCTCTTCATCTGAGAATTCATTCTCCCTTACAGTAACCGCCCTGAACTTGCTGCCCTGTTACTGTACAGTACATAACTCACAAGTAAAATGTATTTATAACTTGATGTGTTAGAGGAACTGACAGTACCGATGTTACTCAACTCTTTGTAATTCGCACCACATCTCTTTGGTGTTTGATTTCACCTCGTGTAGATCATGTTGCTGTGACTTGGGCCACGAAGGCCAGAAGCTGCAGAATCATGACTGGAACCTGCCTTCCTTCCTGTCCACACTTGCCAAATATATACCCTCCTAAAGTAAATATAATCCTGTCCTGAGTCCACGTGGAAAAGGCCACTACCTGCTCAGTAGCAGAGTAACCCAGTTGTACGCTCGGTTAGCAACGTGGCTCCTGAGAGACTCAATTGGTGTGAACTTTGCTAAAGTTGGTAAGGCTTTTTAGAGAATTTTCGTCTTCAGGAACACTGAGGCTTACTTTAATGTCTACATTACTTTCATTTCCAGCAAATTAAGAAACTGTTTTTGATCGTTTTTGTACCCGCAGTCCCAGACCTGAGCTCACACAGCCATGGGGGACTGGAACCTGCTGGGAAAGCTTCTAGAAAAAGCCCAGGAGCACTCCACTGTGGTGGGGAAGGTGTGGCTCACCGTCCTGTTCATCTTCCGCATCTTGATCCTGAGTGCCGCGACGGAGAAGGTATGGGGCGACGAGCAGTCGGGCTTCACCTGCGACACGAAGCAGCCCGGTTGCGAGAGCGTCTGCTACGACATCACTTTCCCCATCTCCCATGTCCGCTTTTGGGTGCTCCAGATCATCTTTGTGTCCACGCCTACCTTGATCTACCTGGGACACATCCTCCATCTGGTGCGGATGGAGGAAAAGCAGCAAGAGAAGGAGAAGAACCATACACATCAGACGGAGAAGGAGGCCCTTATTGTGGATACTAAACATAAGAAGGCTTTGGTGAGGGACAATAAGGGCAGAGTGCGCCTGCAGGGGGAGCTCTTGCGCACATATGTCTTTAATGTGGTCTTTAAAACCCTGTTTGAAGTGGGTTTCATTGTGGCTCAATACCTTTTGTATGGCTTTGAGCTGAAGCCTATGTACACATGCAGCAGATCACCCTGTCCCAATGTGGTAAACTGCTACATATCCCGTCCCACAGAGAAAACCATTTTCATCATCTTCATGCTGGGAGTTGCCAGCGTATCTCTGTTGCTAAACCTCATAGAGATCTACCACCTGGGCTTCACTAAGTGCCGCCAGGGCATCACCTTCAGGAGACATGATCTATCCTCTGCAGGTATCCACAAGGAGCCCAGTGAGACCTCTGTGCCATTTGCGCCGAGTTACGACGACTACTTCCACGGGCACCAAGTTCAGCCGACCTACCCGCCGGTACCCAGCTACAACCTTTCCCCTCTGTCGGACGGGACAGAATCGTCCTTCCACCCATACCACAGTAAAGCGGCCTACAAACAGAATAAGGACAACTTGGCGGTGGAAAGGAGCAGCAGTAAGCCAGAGGAATGTGACCTGAAAGGAAAGAAGGGAGCAGGATCAGCCCCTGGGTCACCTACGCAGTCCAGGCCCAGCCGCGGTGCCAAACACAGCAACAACAAGACTAGAATAGACGATCTGAAGATATGAGGAGGTTTATGTTTCTCTGAGGGGTCTTAAATTGCTGCGAGGAGATCGTATGTTGTTTGAGAACGTCCATACATGCTGGACTGACCCCCCCACTCTTTAAGATGGCACAGGTTTGACTCATTTCAAGTGACATGGAGAAGCTGCAGTTGTGCAGTAAAGACTCATGTGATTCAACAATCACAATTAGTGAACTTGGACTTCTTGAAGGGGTCTCAAAGTTGGGTATTTCTTTTTTCTCTTTTTCAGACTGAAGTGGATTTCACTTTAGACTTTAATGGTGTCTGCTACACACCATACATTCATTATATTTTCAGTCAATAGCTTTGGTTTGTTTCTTAATTTTTTTGTGTACATTATGGATCTTTCCACTCTTCACTTTTGCCACTGAGAATCTAACAAAATGTTCCGTCTGCTCAGGTTTCACACTCGGCGTATCTTCATTTTCAGCGTGTGACGAATGTGAATTAACTCAAAGATACAACTCTCAACTCCGTGTATGAAAAATGTCCAAACACTGGAAAGAGAATCCAGGGCAGGGACTTGTTCAGCACCGGCCTGACCTCATTTGAGGGAAATCAGATAGGGTGAATAGTTAAATTTAACTTCCTTTAAGTGTTTTTGAGGTCACCATCTAGCATAGTTCACTTGCTTAGACTTGAAGTGAAACGTTGTGCAATACCTGACAAGACGTTGGACTCTGGAAACCCTGTACGTAATTCCAGGACGCGCCTCAAAATAAATTGCAAAGGTCTCAGGAGTTCCCACATTTGTACGCTCTCTTTTTATTGTGACAGTCAGCAAGTACATAATTAAAAGCACATTGTCTTGTTTATCCTTGTTTATATCTGTGCTTGTGTCGTTTGTTTTCTGTAAAGCACTTGGTGACAACCATATTTGTAAAACTGCTTTAAATAAATCTGTCTTAAATTTGCAAAGTTAGCAGTTCATTTGTAATCTCAAGTTTTTACCAAGGAAATAAAAAGGGTGGACACATGCTGCAAATGTTAATTCATATTCCTGAAACAAATAAATCAAGATCAACCGAGGAGCATAAATGATATTCGGTTTCTATGCACAGTAGCGCTGACATACAGCGGAGCTCTGCAGCCAACGGGAACACAGAACCTCTGAAATTAGGATCTGCTGTAATCTGAGTCATTAGTAGCTACGCACAAACATTTCAACCTGTTCAAAACCGACGTGCTCGAGCGGGAATAAACACGTCACGTGTTAAGTCTTTGCTGTCTGCATGTCCCACACATGTACATCTCACACTCATCTGTGCCAGGAAAGCACAGCGCACCGGCACCCCCGGTATGGAAACCTTGAAATGAGTGGCATAGCATGTCCATGATGAGGGAGCTTGCTCATACTTTTGGACTGGAACATTTATGGTTTTCTGTCAGTGCTTCTTCAAGCGAAGAAAATGTATTAAAAACAAAAGAGTATGATTTTTTTTTTTTAAAAAGTAGTTTCTTGATGTGCTCAGATATGATGAAGTGTAGTCCGGGCATGCGATTCTTTCTTTAGTGCGTTGTGGTGCCAGAAATAATATGTTTCAGCTCTCCAAGACAAAACAGGCAGGAGTGTTATTTGTAATGTATAGCTCCATAAATCAGAAAGTAAACCAGAATAGTCTCTGATTATAAAAATATGTCACATCTACTTTTACAAGCGAAAATAAAACATGGAGGTTCCTAAAAGATATCTTGAGACATACATCATGTTACAATATAATAAACCGAACATCTTTGAGAAAAGGGTTGAATGTGTTTTTGAAATGCTGACAGATGAATAGATGCAAGTTATGACTACAGACGGACACCCAGCACTTTGAAATGAAATCCTTTTAGTGCAAAGCCAACATTTCAAACTGCAGTTGCATCAGAGGATCAGACTGTTACAGAAGACATGCAGTGAAGCACATCTTTGGAGGTATGGAGTGTTTTATATGACTACACAACGTTACCGTTATCTATTATACCAACATAAATAAATATTCTTGTTTGACTAGTGAGTAAACGAATAAATTCAAAAACTAGTAAATTCCAGTTTGACTGATTTGTGCAATAAAAACTTCAACGTTCAACATTTGATGATTGATGGTGGATTTTGTCTTTTCAGCTCTGGAAGTAAAAACAACACAAGGCGACAAGTGTTAGCCAGTGCTGTCAATATTTTCTTTGGATCTCAGAGAAAATTTGCAATTTCACTCTCTCTGCAGTGACTGAAATGAACTCAGCAAATAAAAACTAAATGTGCACAAATGATGAATGAACTAATACTTTTCACATAGCAATCAGTAGTATTAGACGTGAAACTAGCCATTATGATGGCAAACATAACAAAACAACGCATTTCTTTAATTCTAATACTAATATATATATATATATATATATATATATATATATATATATATATATATATATATATATATATATATATATATATAAATACGTGTGTGTAACATAACCCACAAAAACAAGTGAATAAACGTCAGCGATGTTCTTGTAGCCTACAAGGTTTAACTAAAGATGCAGCTGATATTTCAGTTTCTACAGTTTTCATAAAAACCTGCAGAATAATAAAATGTGTAATAAAAAATATATATTAAAAACGTAACAATAATACCTCAGCGTTGCTATTTCTTCAGTTCTCAGTAATTATCCTCTAAAAAACACCTGAGCAGGGGCTACACAGACTAAACAGAATAAAGCGCTGCCTTGGTTATGTTTAATAGTGGGTATAATTTTATGTGTCCAGATGAGTTATTCTACCACTTTATCCTGTTGGTTCTCTGTGGTGTGTTCACATTATTTTCCACCAGCTGTAGCACAGTACTCTACTGCCCTCTCCCTTTACTTTTACTTAAACACTGACATGCGGCTCCTCTGAGGGTTGCATCTGCTCGGCATGCCATCTGCTGGGCAAAGGGAATTCAAGCCACAGACACAGAGCCCTTAAATTACATCTAGCTGGTAAATAACTGAGCACATAAAATAGAAAGGCGCTACAATGTATTCCTATGTATCTGTCTAATCTGTTCAATTAGGGCATTTGTATATAAAGGATGTGAGTTGCATTTTAGGACAGGCAGGACAGAGAATTAAATCATCAAGTCTGTGTTGTTATAGCATTTATTTAATCCCTGACTCAGTGAAGTGTTCTGCGCTCTCCGGCCTGTTTTTCATCACAGTGACACCATTCATCCAACCTGCTAATGTGTGATAAATGACAAAGAGCCAGAAGCAAAGCCTGCCCTTGCACCAACTTTGTGTTGCCGCGAGGGTGAGCTTATGAAATACAAGCCAAAAGGAAAACGAGGCTTCTGATGTTTGCTGACTGAATCAGTCTGATTGCTTGCAGGCCTGTCACCTCATCACCGACACCAGCCTTGTTAAACTCGACGCAGACTGCACAGCTCCACCAACACCGAACTGCGCTGCGTGCACTGTGGGAGTCACGCTGGAATGCTGTTGAAAAGAGAGACTCGCACAGCGCGGGGGGAAAATGAACAGAAACCGACCGCTGACATGGTTTCTGAGGCAGAAAACGTCATTATGGGTTGGCATCTGTCAGTTCTCGTCTTGGCTTCCATGTTGCACTGTCTGTGGGAACAGGCTGACTGTTTGCTGCCACCATGTGACAACCGATATACTTTACAGATGTCACTGAGGTATCCCATGATCTGTTGTCTCAGCAGACTTGAGAGAAAGCTCTTGCCCACATGACTGATCCTTTTCCATATAATCTCTATCAGGCCTGGAGAAAATCAGGGTAATCATTTTAGTAAGCGATTTCTCTTTCTGTTTGTAAAATATGAAATATGCGTCACAATAAAATGTCTTTGGGTCCCATTCTGCTTTGAAAGAATGAATTAGTTAATACATTTTGATAGATTTCTCTATTTTGTCATTGCATGTCAGGCTTGTTAATGTTGTGACAGCCGAGTCTGCCTCTGTAATAAATTAGCAACAAATCACTGTAACAAATCTATCTATAACAAAGAAAACCACAATCGCACACACAGTTTGTTTTCAATGGAAGCTCTGATTTTGACCCCGACATACAGTAAATAACATCTGACATCGCTCAGAAACAAAGTCTCTAAGTAAATAGATGCACGTACACACGGACGCACATGGATCTCGGCGCACATGTTTTGGTTTGGTGTGGCTCACGCAACAGATGGTCCCGGGAAGTCATGTCCTCTCGTGTGATACAGCTTGTTTATCAGGCACACAGGCTTCATTTTAAAATATGTTTGTCCGAGAATTCATTGCATCTTCTCAGAGAAAAATGTCATTTTATTAAGCTGGTGATATCTGTCCTATATTGGCAGGTTTAAGCTCTGGATTTTTTAACTCAACCCATCTGTGTATGCACAAGTTTTACAAAACATAGCACATAGGAAACCTGACGACTATTCGATATTTGGCCTTCTGGTGAAATTTATAGAAAATGTAAAAAAGTTCATGCTACAGTGATATTATCAGGAACGTAGGACATTTAAGCAGAAGCATACAGTGGTCATTTCTTCATCTCAGCTATAGATTGAAACAACAGTGACTATCGCGCATCCTTGAGCATCAGTTACAGCTCGACATCGGCGTCTCACGCTGTTCACAAGATGACTTATTGGAATCTGCTGATGTCACTCTGTGACACTCTCAGCTCAGTGGTGACTTCCCTCTGAGTACATCCCGTTTGAGGCCTCACACTGGCCACTGGTACTGTTGGATCAGTTGTTAGGTGTCGTCTCGGTCTCATGATGTCAAAATGTGAACAGCATGATGAAGAGGACTGTTTATATACAGACTGTCATTGAACCAGAACATCTAGTGGTCAATTCACGGATCAGACACTTGTACTGATTTTTGCAGGTAATCACCTTGTGGCATGCTATGCAGTAAGTACTGAAACATTTGGACGTGTGCATTCGAAGGTCAAATTAAGTTCACCTGCAATTTTCAGGTGCATTCTGAAATTTCATCCAAAAGCCGAACATCCCTAACTTTTTGTGAGTAGTGTAGAGATGTATTTTTTCTTACAGGCAATATCAATAGTAACAAAATGTGCAAGTGTACAAGTGTTTTCATGCATAATTAATGTCTGAAGTCTTATAAAAAGAATGAATAACCTGCATTGTGTTTTCATGAAAGAAGAATGAAAACATGTGAAACGTCTCAAAAAAAAGTTACAATTCTTCAAGTTTATTTGAGCAAGTCAACATTCTCATCGGTATCACAGCGACTTCACATTTACGTCCTCAGATCATCTTCAACACAAAACACTCACTTCAAATACAGTGTGATCTTGCAATGATTTCCTAATTCAAAGTTCCAAAATATCCCCGAACTACAGTTCACAAAGACAGACAAAAAAAAAACAAAAAAAAAACACACAAACATTTGACAGGATAAGACATCAGAAGGATTCTGATCCATAATACGGCAGGAAAAATAAGCACATTATGGGTTTACACTGAAGTTAGGAGTAATCTTTAAATGTATCCAGATAAGAACTGGAATTTGTGGACAGAATCAGTAACTTTTAGAGGATGGAGAGTGTTTCCAAATCAAATCCTTCATACGTACACGTTATAAGTGTTTGTGTACATGCACGCAGCATCCAAAACCCACAATGTTTTCCTACATGACTAACTCTTTACTGTGAAGGGACTTATAGAATCTAGCCTAATGGCAGCTTATAACAAAGCCTCTTAAAAATAGGGGCTGTCCTCTTGTCCTTCGACAAAAGTAACAATTTCAGAGAACAAAAAGTCGAAACGCGGGCCTGCTGAGGCTGGTGACAAAAAAAAACACACCCAACAGCCTCCACTCCCCCATGCCAGGGAATAATAAAGTAGTTTCTTGCTTCAACCTTGAGTCAAAGCCTAAGCGCAGACCAGATCCCCTAACAGTCTGGTTGGTAGATGGTGTTGTATTTGGGGAGCTGTGGTTCCATGCCCGTGTCTGTCCACGTCCTGTGGTCTTGCAAGCTGATAAAGCCTTAATCGTCTTTGCCCTTCCCTTTAGGCGTGCCTTCGTTCCAGGCAACATAAACAAACAAAGCCAGAACCACGTGTACGGCGAGCACCGCGACAATGGCTGCATAGAAGTAGCTGTCAGAGCTCGACATCTTCATCGAACCTGAGGAAAGGAGGCAGAGAAGAGTTAGCGCTGACGACAAGCAGCTGCGTTAAAGTTCACGAGTGTCTGGATCGTTTGTCATGTGAAACTTAACCAGAATGTCTCAAACTTTCATTCACTTTAATATAAAACTTGTTTTATTGGAAACATCGTTAGTAGCTCAGTCTGTAGGGATTCGGCTTGGGAAGCAGAGGAGGCCAATTCAAGTCCAGCATGGAGTGTATGTATAAACTGTAGAGTGTCAGTTCACCTCCTGGGCACTGCCCAAGTGCCCTTGAGCAAGGTGCTGAACTCTTAACTGCTCCCAGACTGTCTTTACATGGCTGCCCATAACTCCACCATGTCTCCACATTTGCATGGTTATGAGCCCTCAGTGTGTGTGTGTGGGTGTGTGTGGGATTGTATTTCAAGGCCTGTAAAGCTGCGGGATCAGTAAAGTTAATATGTTGCTTCTTCTTCTTCTTCTTTTTAATAAGGGTCAGTCATTTGATGATTATCTTGAAATAAAAATAATTTGCAATCATCAGTTTTTAATATATTTTATACTGCACTGCCTAACCTTTATATCTAGTTGTATTATATAAGCAAACCAATGAACAAGATTGCTTAATGTCCCGGATTTTCACACAATAAATATAAAAAGTACCTGCAATTCTTCAGACATCTTATTGGCAACAATGCACCTATACACCTAACCTAAAAGTCTAAGCCTAAGCGTCTTTACTCTTTGCATCAACAATTGCATAACTATATTCACTTCACTTGTTTACATATTTGGCGTTGTGCATGTTTAGATTTTGGTTATTTGCACTGCAACTGCTGCACACCAGCTCCCCTCGGGGTTAAACAGCTACAAAAAGAAGAACACCACAAACTGGGGACAAACGGGCTGAACACGGCGTTGTTTATTTTAATATACTGAAGTGAGTTCGCACAGAGGCGTGCCAGCACAATGCCACCAGTGTTAAAAAAAAAAAAAAAAAAACGAATGCCAGCTGATTTTGGAACACTCCACTATCACTTTTGTCATCAGCCTAATAAATCCAGCATCAGTCAAGACTGTGGTTTCCATCCAAAGATTATATCTGGGACAAAGATAAGACTTGGGACTGGAGCAAACATGTCAGGGTCTGCCTTTGCAAACACAAACAAGGAAGGCAGCTAGATAGATAGATAGATAGATAGATAGATAGATAGATAGATAGATAGATGCATACAATTTGCATACAATAAAAACACAATACAATAGAATACTGAGATAGAAAAACAAAGAATGGGACAAGGACACACGAGATAAATAGGTACATATGGTGCAATGGCAGGATGATGATGGTAATGTTGCTGTTAATAACAGTATATAATAATAATAATAATAATAATAAAATAACAGTTATATAATAGTAAGTAATAGTAGTAATAGTAATAGTAAGTAATAGTAGCAATAGTAATAGTAATTGTTGTAACAATCATATTTAGCCTGTGCAAGGTGTGCATACATACATAACTGCAATATATAATATGTACACAAGATATGTTATATGATGCAGGACATATTTGTGTTTATGCATATTTAATCATGACATTTGCATGATAAATACTTGACTGTAAAGATATCCAGCGGTGTGCCGGGCCTTACCCTCAAAGATGTACGCCTTAGACGCGAAGTAGAGTCCGATGGGCAGCGTGACCATCAGGATGGTGAAGAACAGCAGAGTCTTGAGGGCTGAAACCAGCGAGCTCTCATTGCTGCAGAGAGAGAGGAGGAAGTTCACTGTGCTGCTGGGGGGGTGATTTATGTCTTTTGGAAACTTTGGCACACGCTCAGCACCAAAAACAGCAACAGAGGAGTGTTTGGTGAAGCTGCACACACACACACACACAGAGGAAGGCTAATGAGCTAAGCTAATGTTAGCTTTCTGAAGTCAATAACAGCTGGTGTCTCACCCCCTGAAATACGGCGGCGGCCCGGCTGCGCCGTCTGAAGATGCTCTGACAGATCCGTCCATGTCTGAGGCCGATAGGAGGAGAGTTAGGAGGAATAAGAATCAAGCTAACGCCAGCGTTTTTCACCTCCTGTCTGTGTTGTGTCGCTGCTCGAATCTCTACTTCCGCATTGGATCACGGGACACGTCACGTGACGCGCCAGCGAGCGAGTCTCGCGAGGCCAAGGAGACCTCGTGGTAAAATAGTCAAAACATTGTTCATGTCGTGCAGAAAAGAAAAAGAAAGTGTATTTTTGGATGAGGTATGAGCTCTGAGTTGATCTGATTACTGATTGAATTATTAAATTAGCAAATTATGCCTGTAATTTGCAAATCGCATAACCAGTGGGACAGAACAGAAGTGCTCAGACTTTACTTATGTAAAAATACTCCAGCCATAAGCGGTCATGCGTTCATACATTTTATTTCCCCCCGTTTTCTCGTGATTCAAGTTAATTTGAGTTAATTTGTTTTATCGAGATCTGAAGTTATTTATGCCGTTTTCTCGAAATAATTGTTTCCCCGAGATCTCAGGATAACAAATCAAAAGTGGCAGGCCTGAGATTTCCATCACGCGTGACGTCATGCCGTGCTGACTGATGGATGCACTCCTCTGCTCCACTGACAATGCTGCATTGAATGATGGTTTCATGTACAGTACTAGACTGTGCTTAAGCTTCCTTGAGAACGCATATTAATGATGTTGTTATCCTGGTGTTAAGAGTAATAATAATAAGAGAAGGTTCCTTGTATGGTGTGTATGGTGTGTGCGAGCTGCAGGGACAAGGGAAGTGAATGTGTGTGTATGATTCTGATTCTTGTACATCTTTTCAACACACTCTTATGTTTCGTATAAAACATTTTAGCTTGCAGGCAAAAGGAGTCAAATGTACAACGTTTGAATCTGGTGAATAGAAGCAAAAAGTGACACAACATGAAAATATTCAAATAAAGCACCTCAATAATGTACAAATATACACACACATATAAAGTATAGCATCTGTTAGATTCTTATGAAACTCTATTACTACCTCTGGACCTACACTTAATAATGTTTTCCCAATAATCTGAGATTGTCACATATAAAAATGATATTGTTCTCATCTGAAATGAATTCTAATTTTATAATAATAATAAAAGATGTTCCAAATAAAAATGTAAGCTGAGCACACCCACACAGACCTGGGGAACCGTCTACGCTGGCAGAATAACCGAAAACGCCTGAGGGCTTTAAACGAGTGTGTAGTGTTTGTTTTTCCATAGATTTACTTTGAGACCTTTTTATTTATTTATTTATTTATCTGTCTGTCTTACACTGCATTAGGCTTACATTCATTTAACAAACTCTTTTGTTCGGTGACCGGCAATACAACTGAAGTGTCTCGCTCAGGATCATAAACTGTACTTGCTTTGGCTTTGGGAGATAAGAGAATCAATTTGAATCTTCTTGCTTCCACTGTTCATTCACAAAATCTGCTCTCAGGAGCACTCTGAGTTCTTTAGCGTCTTCACTGCTCATGGATTGATCACTGCATGTCTCTTTCTTATGAATGATCTACTGTAAAGGGTAGAAATAAGACAAACACAGTCCTGTCCTGTGCAGGAAATACGACTTTTCAGTCAGTTTGGATACAATGGGGATGGTATACATCCCCTTGTACATCCTAGGTGCAGAAGCACGCTATCTAACATACCAGGAAATGGTCAAATCACCATCATATAGTAAGTTAGTTAAGCGTTGGAATGTGGAGCTGTTTAATATATGGGTACTTTGACATATTTTCTCAGTTCTTGCTCTCCCATAAGCAGCTCTAAAAATAGAAGATGAAATTAAATGCGTAAGTTTGTTATTCAAGGATCAATAATGGCATTGTTAAATAAACTGAAAATAATTTTGAAAAAAATTAACTTAAATAAACTAGTGAAAAAATAATGACATGACATAACCTCAGTGTTCCCAGTGGATGGACGAGCACAAATCACATGTACAGTACGTACGCTTCAGCACCCTAGATTCCTGAATAATGTAAAACACTGTCAGACTGTTTCTTGTTTAATTGCACATATAACAGAGAGCCATTTAGTCCATTTCATGCCCACTCTTTACATTTAGTGTCTTTAGCGTTTCTGTGATAAGTCAAGGATAGGCACTTTCTGCTCCAGTTGTCTTTGTTCTCACCGGCTCCACGTTTAGCAGACTCCTCCAAAACACATTTCACTGAAAAGACTCTGGAAAGGGACCAGCCACAACCGCTAGGAACAATCCAGTGATGTGTGCTCAAAACAATCATTTTTCACTTACTGTGGCAATTTCACTCCCGAGTAGTTACCCAGACAAAAAAACCCACGACGTCACAGACTCTGTAGGGGCAGAAGATTGTCATGGTGAATCATATTTTTCTGAAATCTGTTGCTGGGTGAACCACCGAGAGCAATTTTTTGAATTATCTTCTGCCTTCTTTGTTTTGTTAGATGTTGCACATTGGAGGCAGACAAGAAGCAAAATACACTGAGTGTAGACACTTAAATATATTTCTTTCTATTAAAAGAAACAATAAAATTACCTCAGCAAACAGGCCTTTGTTTGAACATTCATGCTTATTATTAATTTCAGGGGATTGAATGAGCATTTTACAACATTTTATGAATAATTAATATATGTGCACCTTACTTAACTATAAAAACCGGAACCAAAACCAGACACTCAATCAAGACTTTGTATAGCACTTTCATAAAAACAAATTGTAATACATTAAACAATAACCAGCCAATCAAAACGCAGCACAAAGTAAGACAACACTGTCGTATCGTTTCGAGGAAAACACTGGAGGAAGGCATAAAACAATATAAAACAAAGCAGATTAAATACATAGAATAAAAGTAAAGAACAGACAAATTACCTAAATAAGTAAATATAGTGTATAGTGTGAGATATGAACATTTTCTGCTACCCTCAGGTCGCGTCGTTCCACAGACATGAACCACGGTAAGAAAAGGACGCCTCACAGAGGGCTCATACGTAAAAATCCGATAAACAGGTTTTATAAACCAATAAAAGAATCTTAAAATCGTTTCTGAAGAAGACAGGTAGCCAATGCAGAGACTTTAAAATTGGGATAATGTGAAGTCTCTCTCTGGTCCTTCTCTGGAAGTAACTGTTATTGAGCTATATTCTTCTTAGAGAAACCAGAAATTAGAGCATCACAGATAATAAAGTGCATTATTGCCTCTGTGTTGGACAATAGTCGTACTCTGACAATCTTCTGAAGCTGGTAAAAAGCATTCTTCTATTTTTATTTCGAATACGGGGTTTAAAACTATGATCTGAGTCAAAGATAACTCTCAGCTTTTTTACTTACTGACGGGGTTTTAAAGCCACGTGCTTGTTGAATCATAGCAAGGCACATTATACTGAATGTTAGCTTTTAAAGTCTAACCATGCCACAACTACACCTCATTATCACCCCATCATCATTAGAGCTAGCGGTAATTATATTAAAAAAAAAAACAGTGACCTCTTTTCATAAAC
This sequence comes from Nibea coibor, assembly GCA_023373845.1. Classification (NCBI taxonomy): domain Eukaryota; kingdom Metazoa; phylum Chordata; class Actinopteri; family Sciaenidae; genus Nibea; species Nibea coibor. Next base: position 9,844,179 of record CM041739.1, on the reverse strand, counting down.
AGGTCATCAATAATTATTCTAGACCAAAATTACATCCTCCTGAGACCCGATATGCTGAAATTGTATTTACTCTGAAAACAGATGCCACACTAAAAATTAATTAAATGATTTATTGCCGTGAGCATTGGGAATAAACTATAAGCCACAGAGGATAGAGTTGGTGCAGCAGTCGCCGGTCTCACATGTTCACCCCGTTGCAGTGGGGATAACGTATTTCGATAAAACAACAGCCTCTAAAATTGAACTTTGACAAGAGTCGTGTTCTCGGCGGAGTCGCAGTGCGTAGATCTGGCCAAGAGATCTTCTATTGCAAGTTCAATATTAGATTCTTTATCCTCATGGATCTTGACCTCCGACCTTTTGGAAGTATTTCCCATGGCTCTCTCTGTCTGGTCTCCCTCAGCTATGCCTTTTTGCATTCCACGTGTCACAAGCACTCGGTGTCAAACATGGGGGAGCCCGCAATCCGCACCTGTTGTTTTGAGCGGGCGACACAGGCGTCCTGAAGGACGTAGTTCAAACGTTGTCGGGAGAGAACTTTTACTGTCGGCGAGGTTTCCATTTGAAATGAGAGTAAGCACTAAAAACACTTTATATTTAGCTCCGTGGTATTCTTAGCTTTGCCTTTCACTGATGAGGGCGAGCTGATTCTGATTAGCTTTCATTCACCTCAGCAAGTTTGATGTGCCAGTATTTTCCTCTTGTACTATTCAGTAATGTAAAGCGACCAAGTGCATGTATTCAAGTACTGCATTTTTAAGGTACAACCTGTGTATTCGCATTGCATGCTACTTCGTACTTCAACTCCACTTCACCTCCGTGGTGCTGATGTCACCGCGTTTATTTAACGGCTCCTTAATCTGCTTTTTAGATTACGCTTTCCACAAGCTTTAAAATTCAATGAACTGTTGAAGGAAATGCTCGACATTTTGTACTTATTTTTCACATCCTTTCTTGCCGAGACTTTGAAGAGAAGATACTACTATCTTGTCTCCACACTTAGCTTGGCACAATCACTGGAATGAGGGGGAAACAGCCTGGCTCTCTCCAAGGATAACAAAATATGCCTTTAAACCCCCCTAAAGCTCACTAATTAATCCATCGAATCTTGTTTATACAGGATTATGTGTCAGACAAGCAGACTCCAGGAATTTTCCGGTCCGACACAACCAAAAATGTAAATTTGTGTTGTTTTTTTTTTTTTACGCTTCAGTTTTTGTACAGATTAAACAATGTGTTAATAAGCAACATTTGGAGGTGCTGATAGGCTGGACTTTGTTCTTCATGTCACTCCCTGAAGCAAAAGCAAAAACAAACGTCCTCTTCTAAACGTTAAACCCCTTTTGGCATCTAGCTGTTCCACCAAAAAGAGATTTCCCCTCTAAACCTCACGGATGATTTCATTTCAATAACTCTTTAACCTACACAGAGATAAAAAAAAAAATCAAGCAACATTTCATTAATAAAGCAAAGATTAGAGAAAAGTTCCACAGATGAAGTCAAATGTGTGTTGCCACACTTTGTTTTTCTTCTTTTCTGACACGTTAATCTTCTCACAATCCATTAATCGGATAACCCTTCGGAGGGGTCCTGACCCCAAGGTTGGGAACCACTGAACTAAACAGCTGAACTGTGTGTAAAGAAGTTAAAGGTAGCTCCACCTCAACCAATTATAACAATAAAATTCTCCTTTTCACAGGTGCAGTTTATTTTACGTTCTCATCAGATCTGTGTATTTCCTGTATATTAGTACCATGATAAACAAAAGGTCAACAAAGAAGGAGCACGGGAACACATATTTAAGTAGAGATAATTACATTTTTTCAAGTTCTTCTATAATATCCTCTGTTGTATATGACCCAGGCTAAAAATAGAGTAAAAAGTCTGACACAAATAATCAGCATCATCCTCATTTCCTGCTCCCATTGGCTTCCTTAGACCCACGACACCTAAAACCTCCTGGTAGTATTGTGACCCACAGCCCAATGGGACATGTAGGAACACATCATATGCATGAGAACACAGCCAGTGCCGAACCCAAAGCACAAATCCATTAGGAGACTTGCTATTGGGGCAGCGGGCCCACTGTGAGACCGCACCGCTGTAAAATGCAACGATGTACGAGAGCTGTAGAAATTCCTCTGTGCAAAGCAACAAACGGCCTCATCCGGTGGGCGAGAAACCATCGTGTCATGATGCAAGCATCAGGTCGTATAATGTCTCATTCCCCATCCACTGTGCGTTAACGACATTAGAGGCAGTGCTCTGCTGTTGTGGAAATAATCTTCACCTCCCTCAAATGAGAATTTGTTTCTTCGACGCCTCTAATGCTCACATAACCGCCGAGGATAGAAAGGAAATAAGCAAGCAAAAACAGAGCGGGGTGGTGGGAGTAGCGTATCATGCCATCAGACGCATTCAAGTTTACGCCTTGTTCCCTTTGTGCTCGATCCAGTTTGGGCAATAAATTATCAGTGCCATCAAGCGTTTGCTGTAAAGATCCCTTAGATCAAAATTACAACAACAAAAAAAAAAGACAAAGACAAGGATGCTTGTATATGATATATGACAACAGATGATCTAACTTATGGTATTAAATTCTGGCATATGTGTGACAGTACGTAAAGATTTATGGCGCTTAATAACACACAAAGTAGCAGCCAAAGCAACGCTGAGCTGATGTTACAAAGAAACCAGAGAGACAAACACTTCTCAGAAAGAGAGTTTAAGACACAGAGAGACAGAGTCACATACATGTGTGAAACTGGCAAAATAAAGGCATGAGTTACGATGGATCTTATTGTGCACGGCGGCATGGATAGATCATGCTGTCCTTGAAAATATCAAAAGAAAAATGTCTCCACAAGCTATTGCCCTTCATATTAAATCAAATGGAAAATGACAGACAGTGTGAGTGGATAGACTAGTCATTTCAACTATCCATCCTGGACTCTGGATTTTGTTTTTGATTTATCTACTGAGCAATACGAGTTGCCTCAGTCTTTTCTATGAATATATTTAGTGTAGAAATAGTCAGTGTAATATATAGAATAATATATTGCGTATAAGATACGAGTTGTGCAACATTGGATGTAGTTTCTATGCTAAATCGAGCCTGTTGATTGCATGAAAACATGCAGATAGATCTTTAAAGGAGTAGTTTGTGCTATGTCATGTTCAGGCTGTGAGGCTAGCCATCAGCTGCTTAGCTGAAGACTGAAAGATTGAAAACTGGAGTAAACACAGTGACAGTATGAAAAATGGACAGAGCATGAGTGACAGGTTTCCGAAGCAGAAATATGTGGCCATGTTGGCTGTACTGTTTCTCCCGCCTCCTGTGTAGTCTAAATATTGGCAAAGATGCGGATCATCGGTGGATCTGAGGCGGGCTGAATGACACCTGGGTGCTCGAATAAGCCATCTGTAACGGCACCAACCTGTCTACCTATTTTTTACAGTTGTCATGAACTGCAGAGATCAAACCTGTTGTCTGAACCAGGCTGTAAACATTTTAAAGGCATTGTAATACAGGCGCTTAGAGACTCACCCACTTCTGCAGAATCACAGTTTTTAGGTCTTCCGCATTGGCCTCATTTCCCAGCACCGGAGGTTGCCGCTTGGGTAATTTCCAGCAACTCTTATACTCACTAATTAACTCTACAAGGAAGAAAATATGTATAAAATTATCAAATATTATTATATATTGTGGTTTTATGAGAGGTTTTCAATGTCTGCTAGACTGCTTTTTCCACAAGTTGTCATTTTTTTCTATGGATTAAAGAAAAAAGATAAAACTGGTCAAGTAGTGAGTGTTGGTAGGTTTTCTGTATCCAGGCTAGCTGTTTCCCCTGTCTCCAGTCTTTAAGCTAAGATAAGCTAAGCTAAGCTAAGCCAAATGTCTCCCAGCTGTAGCTACATACTTTACAGACAAATGTGAGAGTGGTATTGATCTTCTCATATTTTTTTTCTTGGTGTGAAAGCATATTTCTCAAGATGTCATACTATTCATTCAGTGGAGGAGAGAGCAGGAAATAAATACGGGTAAGGGGAGCAGAAAGAGAATGGAGAGTGGAAGGTGAGAGGTAGAAGGGAGAAGGATGACCATTAGTCTGTGACTCTTAGCGTGGTTGAGCCGACACTGTCATCTTCCCTCGAGACCCTTTAGCCATTCATCTGTAGCTGACCTTGCGCTGGCATGTGGGTTGCTTCTTCCTTCCACATCACAGACACTGCCTTGTAAGATTTCACAACAGATTTGACCAGTTATGTCCCGCTTTGCTGCTCTGAAACTCGATGGCACCTGGCTCAGCGAAACAGAGCGCCGTAGCGCTGATCCGACATCCATCACGGATTCAGATTCCTGTTCTTGCATCTATAATCGTCCGCTAAGGGTTTAATTTAGTCAGACGTCAGGCAGCCCGTCCAAGATGAGCTGCGGCAAAGCACAACAGAATGCAAAAAATCAGTAAATGGATCTGAAAGTGGATGTAAAATATGCCTTTGAATTAGACATCGAGAATGTGTAACCTCTTTAATATTCCAGTAACAGTGCATCATATCAAGAATGTGTCACATTGACATCTTGGAGCCTCCCTGTGAGGTGAACCGCTCATAGTTTGTTTGCTGGGTGGAAGTTAAGCTGGGAGGCTGTCAGAGCTCATCTCGGCTAGGGTGACATGTGCTCAGGCACACTTGCACTATCACGAAATTACATCTCTGGCTCCTGATGCGTATCATGTCCCTCAGGCATTTGATAAACAAGAAAGCTAGCTTTGTTTATCATCTCTTCTTCTTTTCAAGATCTCTACAATATCTAAATCGTTTAAGGTCTGAAAGGGGGCATGTGAGGCTTCAACCATTTCAGTCTGACTAATTGATGCACGCAGTCGTTTTAACTGTTCAAAGACGGTGTTGTTTACCAGGAGAATTGACTTAAAACTGTGAGAAAATTCAGTTCTGCAAACAACAAAGAATGCCTTTTCTTCCATTAATACACTCATGTTAATGTTCAGTTCTGATATTTCTTTTTTTGTTTGTTTGTTTGTTTTTTTTCCTTGAAGCCGGAAAAAAAAGCTTCCACAATCTTCCCTGTGTGTTTTGTGAGGGCATCATTGCTCAGAAGACAAGCCCAGGGGAGATAAAAGCTTCTACATTCCCAGTTAGAAGGAGGCTGAGATACTCGCACACACAGAGGACAGATTATGGCATTCATACTTTTATGTAAGCTGAAATGTGTTAACGAATTGGCACCTACCCTAGTTTTGATATTCTCAGTCCCTGAAATCCAAATAATGCCGCTAAATCTGTGATAATTGAGCTGAGCGTCGAATAAAGAGGCTTCTGTTGATCGCACGGAGAGAAAGACAAACAAACCATTAGACTTTTCATTATTAACGCTGCATTCAAGAGCACACAAACTCAGCTGGAATAGAAAATACATTTATTTTTCTTTTCACTATGCTGTTGACACACGCGATCGAGTCATTCCCTCGTTCATGTACACATGCTGGGATGTGGCTTGATTAGTGAAGTCTCCCATTCAAACAATAAGCTATACTGGCTCACAGCGTTAAAGATATTAGGAGAGTAAATCTCAATTCTGACTACCCTCCACGGTCAAAATGCTTTTCGGTGACGAGTAATCTAGATTTTTTTTTACTTTTATTTTTTATTTCCTGACTTTTAACCCCCGTGTCTTTAAATAGAGGGCCAGGAGATTGCCACAAACAAGCACAATGTACTGATGACACAACTGAACATTTTCCTCCCAACAGTGTCTGACAAAGGACTATGACAGCAGCAGCGTCCTCTCCAAACATGATTGCATCAACACGAAAATAGTACACATCTTCCAAAAGGCACAGGGTGAAATCATGTCACACGTCCACGATGAGGCTCCGGAGGACCTTAATCTAAATTTTCCAGTCAAGCACCGGTTTATACATTTATTTCCGCTATATTATTGTTTGTTACGGCCGGTGAAGGTTTGCTCTTCAGTCCCTCTGTGGCACACCTGGAGGTCTCCACGAGGAGCAAACGAGGGATGCAGAGAGCGAGAAGGATTGTCTTGTATTCTTTCCGGAAGTTTTGGTTTAGCAGTCCGTAAATGATGGCGTTGAGGCAGCTGTTGAAATATGCCATGAAGTAGCTAGTGACAAAAAGCCACTCAGGAATATTGGGTGCAACTTTCACAGGGTTTATAGCTACAGCCAGACCTATGAGGTTGAGTGGAGCCCAGCATACTGCAAACAACACGAACACCATGAACATAGTCAGGAAGTTCCTCACATCACTAGGTTTGAGTTTGGTCCTTTGCTCCGGCTTAACCCGATGTTTCACCTGAATCACCAGCACCCATATCCTCAGGTAGCAGTAGGACACCACCAGCAGTGGGATCAGAAAGTGAATAACCACCACCGAGATGGTGTAGTACGAGCTGACTGTCTGGGCGAAGGTGCAGGAGTAGATGCGGGGATCGTACTGCAGCGAGCCCACAAAGAAGTTGGGCACCGTGGCGATGGCGGTGAGCAGCCAGGTGAGGCCCAGGTAGCAGCAGGTGTTCCTCAGGCTGTACAGGCGGTCGTAGTGGAGGCTGTGGCAGATGTAGCAGTAGCGGTTGATGGCGATGGCCGTGATGTTGAAGATGGAGCCGATGACGCTCAAGCCCATGATGAAGCCGCTGGCCTGGCAGTGGAGGTCACCCATGGTCCAGTCATTGTGGAAGATGGCTGTCAGGACCAGCGGGTATGGGTACAATGCCACCACCAGGTCTGCTACAGACAAACTCACCACGAAGATGTTGCCTGGGGAAACATAAGAGGTTTAGATAACAGACAAAACATGACCCAAACTGGTGTATAATTTAAGCATACAGCACTCCTTTTTCATTTTCTGCTCCGGGTTAAATTCCTTAAAATAAACTGGGTCACTGGAGGTACGTCTATGACTGGTAAAAGAGCAGCTTTATTGCTCCCTCTGTAGCTCATTTTGATGAGGCTTTCATCATGTTCACTTCAGTGCACTGATTTGGATCCAGGCAAATGCTTTTTTGTTAAAGCGCTCTTTGTCGCAACCCCTTTTTTTTCCCACTGTAGCTGTTTTTAAAACTAAACTGACATTTTAGTCATGCTAATGGTGGGCTCTATGGACAGTAATGGTGCTCCGTCAGTTATTTCAGTCCACACAGAAATATCTCAACAACAACCTTGGTACCCAGAGGATAGATCCCCTGACAACGTGAGGTTTACAATGATGGTGTTGGGTGAAATATCTCTAATATTGGTGATCCTTTGACTTCTGCGCCGCCATCGGATCAAAACTCTAATTCGCCAAATACTTTGGTTCATGTCTTAATATCTGCAAAACTAATGACACTCCTGTCTCCCTCAGCTGTTTATGTGTAACCCACTAAACTAAGACTGTCCGTCCACCCATTATGTGTAACCACTTATAAGCTGGAGCCTATCCCAGCTGACTTTGGTTGAGTGGCGGGGTACACCTTGGAAAAGTCGTCTCATCTCAAGACACATAGAGACAAACAAGCTCACACTCACACTCACACCTGAGAATTGCAAACTCCGCACAGAAAGGCCCCAGCCGGGGTTCGAGCCAGGAACCTTCTTGCAGTGAGCCGACAGTGCTAAAACTAAGACGGTGACCATCGTCAATATGAACCCTGTTAAACATCAACACGTAACATGTTAGCATTGTCACTGTGAGCATGTTAGCAGTTCGCTAAAAGTTCTACCAACCGCAGGCCCTAGCGCAGCTGTAGACGCGTTTATTGCAATGTCATATCTGGCATCCAGATAAAACACTTAAATGGGGCTGTTCTTGTTTTTAAACTTCTTTGGCCCCAGGGACAGATAGCTGGGTTCGAAGTTTAACTGCATAAAAAGCAGGACATGGGTGATTTTAGCATCCGATTACATCCAAACAAGTTCCGCTCGTCAGATCTAAGATGATGCCGGTGTGACACTGGATCTCCTCAAAAGACATAGCTCATAGAAAATGACGTCTGATATTGTTAGAGCGCAGCTGTTCTGGGTGGGGAAGAATAAAAACAATAAATCAAATTTTTATGTCGTGTCAGATAGGGTAGATAACAAGAACATAAGGAAGAGGCCCGATTCGATTGAACTGGTGTTTTCACAAAGAAGAACTCGCCTCTCATAAAAAACTGAAACATTGTGCAATGAAGGGTTTATTGCATGTGTGTGAGAAAGAAAGAGAGAGAGCTACGCATTTGTGATGGAGATACTGTCCATTGTACAGTTTATCCACCTTTGTAGAGACAAAATTTGAGCATATAATTAGTATTCCATGTAGCAAGTCGCGCTGCGTTGATAGAAGCCGAACCAGTCCAAAAATAAGATTACACGCTGCTCGTCATTACACACTTTTAGCCAGTTTCTCATGCACATTCGATTACATCACTGCTTAGACGACATCTATTTGTAACCTGTAGAGGATTATATATAATGTGCCTCATTTTAACAACACTTTGTGTCAGATATTGGGGCGATTCCAGCGTTGATATAAATTAAACCACCTTCTGAAGTTGAGGTGCAAAGGCGCGAGGCTCTCAGACAACAGCTGAAACAACAGCGCTGATTGGCAGGTATGATGGGAGTGGATTTAAAACACATGTTGGCCATCAATCCTCTGCGTTCAAAGCTCGTTATGATCCCTGCACCCCGGGGACAGCACAGATACAGCATGTTGTTTAGCAACCAGTTCAATTTTAATCTGCGAGTCATTGAATGTGCTAATAAAGAAAATAACAAAGGCCACACGGTGCTGTAAAATGTTCAATTACAAAAACTAACAAAACTTTGAGACTTTGATTTTGAACCAGATGTTGGTTTGGCATTTTCTGACAGACCTGACACAGGTATTCAGACGGAGTTGATTTTGGAGTCACTACAACGGCACGAGTCCCCTCTCAAGCCTGCTGAGATAAAAATAAAAACATTCGCGCTTCATCCTCAAGTCAGCTCACTGGGCAAATCTGTCAGATTGCATTTGTGACACTCACAGTACGCGCCGTGTGCATTTGTCATTGCGCAGAGGTTTGATTCTTCGCTGACATCATGCGTCTCAGTGTTATCATGTGCAGCAGCCGGACAGGGCACGCTGCAGCCTTGTACTGTAGCTCTCTCCGGCTGAACCCTCTGTCTCTCTCTTTTTTTTCTTACTCCCTTATCATCCAGAGGATGAGGTTAGTGCTAAAACACCACTGAGAGGATTGCTGTGAAGCAGCTTCACGATCGTCTTTGTTTTGTTGGCATCCATTAGTAAAACATTGGACAAGCTATTACCTCTCGCTGTTTAATTAAGCAGCTTGGCAGGCCTGATGCTCATCACACCCAAACACACGGCACTCAAAATGATTTGTTGTTTTAGTCTAAACCAACCCTGCCGACAGACATTCTCACTCCTGGATACCAGAATAGAAAAAGAGTCCTGCCCGCTGACATCTTTGGGAGCTATTATTATCAACGAGTGTGAGTTGGATAGAGCTTAACCTGAATGCTGATTGGTTGCAGGCCATCGGGGGACAGCTGACTTGCGGCCTTCAAGTTCTCTGACACCATTGGCTCCGTAATTACCCGATCGTGCGCTGTACTCTCTCAAAACTGTCAGCCGAGTGAAATGTTGCATCAAATCAACTGATTCTTGCTTTAAAGTGACTCTTGAGAGTTGAGCGACCACCCCGCGACTTCCCACAGCGCACCTCTCCCTCCCTCTCTCCCTCTCCCCTGTCACATGAAGCCGAATGAAACATAAATCAAAACGTTTCAGCAGAGAATGTGCGAGTGAATAAAACATGTTTGTCATCAGAATCAGCCAGCACACAACAGGCTGCAGCATATTCAAACATATATATATATATATATATATATATATACACACACACACACACACACACACACACACACACACTGCATAAACCCACGTATGTATGAAAATAGGCTCTGTATACAATGTGGGCATGTTTATGGAAGACTGCTTCATATCAGCTGAATGGTTCTGAACAGCAGGAAGAACAATGTCGGGATTGAAAATGGAGTCATGCCGGAGCAAGAATCGGTACATAATAAAGATGAAAGTAGCAGAGATAAACAAACCAGAAGACAAAACAAAAGGCTGCGGGCTGATTTGCAATCTGACGAGTGCGAGTGTGAATCTCAAGGGCTTGTGTTCCTCTGTCAAACCCACCGTCTGTATCCCATCACTCTCACCGCTCATACAGGAAACGTGATATACTACGCTTTGATTCACCGGGCTATATTTATACACCTTTGAAAGAAAGCTGAATTCATAAAAAAAAAAGAAGTGTAGGCGGGTTTGAATCGCTTGAATCCGGCTGCAGAGCTTCTTACGACAAGTGCACATCCCGAATGATGATACATTTGATTTCACTCACCGCGTTATCGTAAATAAAGCAAGAATAACCTTTCGGCAAGGGCGTTAGCGCTGATGAATTAGTAGTGACTACTTCGTGGACTTGCGTTCAAGGGGCTGGCGATGTTTTTTTTTTTTTTTTCCCCCAAGAAGTTTAACATTAAACTGACACGAGCTGCCTTTCGGTGATGCAGCCCGCTATGAGCTCAGCCAAAAACATCATCGTCATCATCAAAGGCCATCTTACCAATCAGACCACCCGCGCCTCCAACCCCCCCAATCCCTCCCCATTATGTCTGAGAAAATGAGACTGACTGGGCCTGGGAGAGAAATGATCTCATCGCGACACAAGCGGCGTCTGGTCCGATAGTGTCTCGCTCGTTAAACACCAGGATGATAGTGAATTATGTAAGTTTGAACGAAGCAGGCCGCTACAGTGGAGGGAAAGAGCGTATAACTAGGTGTGATGATATCCCACCTCCTACGCTGACTGCATTATTATATTAATGCCATTTACAAATTTTGTTGTTGGGAGGAGATAAAAGAAAGGAAATGTTTAATGTAGTGTGTTAAGTGATGTTCCCCGTAGATCTGCGCTGTCAATTTAAATCGGCCTCTGCTTTGACTCACTGAGTCCTCTGACTCAATTAACCTCCCTCTGGACACTGTTTTAGTTTTTATTCATGGCTGCGGAGTGACTGAAGGGATGCTGCGCATGATTTAACAAAAGTCAAGAACATCCTCAACCTTACACACCCCAGGACCCACAGCTCCTGACATGAAAGGTGCAAACGGCACGCACACACACACACACACAAACACTCGAGTCGAGCTCATTCTTTCGTTATTTCCTCCATCTGTTCCCCTTCGTCGTTCCCCTCCTCTGTTCCTCTCTCTCTCTCATGAGTGCATTTTGCGAGTGTATTTTTAGTATGGTTAACCCCGGTGGGAAACTCTAGTGTTAACACCCCGTTGGCAGTCCTATAGTGCCATGCTCTACCCTCTGAAGAGTCACTGGATAGATCCTATTACATTTGCACACTTGAGAGAACCAGCAAACGTGTGAAAAAAGGAACATATGGCTCAAAATGTGATGTACATTGCTCGGGAGGCGCACCAGCGTCGAACAAACGTCTGCGCGTGCATGTGTTTGTTGAAGGGTTCGAGGGGTGGATAGTGATAGAGAGAGAGATATACGGAGGCAGCGTGCAAGGCCAAGTGTGAAGCAGAGCAGAAAGGTCCTACTGCTGCGTGTGTGGAAGCAAACCAGCAGCCTGAACAGTGTGTAATGGGGAGAGGAGATGGGGTGTTTTCTGCCTTTACTTTACTGTTGCCTTTACTCACTGTAAATCATAAATCTTACCTTGGTTTATCGCTCATGAGTCTGCTTTGTGAACCCAGGGGATGTTATTGTGTTATACTGCATCTATCAGCCCTTCACTAAACAGCCATCTATCACAGAAACAGATTTTCACGGCAGGCAGGTCTTCTACAGCTGTTTGTCTTTCTCTAGCTGCGGCCGCGCACCCCTTTTCCGAAACTCTGTACAATTAAACATTCATACAAAGTGAGTCCAACCTATAAATAGCTTGTTAAGAACACGGGAGATTGACGATTTTTAGTCACTTAAGGACAGGCTCTGAGCTGAGACTTTCAGATTTCCACTCGTGTGTCTGGACCTGCCAGTCAGTTCAATTAGAGTAGAACAGTGACGTGAGTACAGTAATTGTGAGTACTGTAATCAGTGCAGCGTCCATAGTCCGCAGCACTGTCCACCAGCATGAAGAAGACTTGAACAGGCCATTTACTTTTGCCCTCTTGTTTGAGACCAGTCAGCTGTGGCATTTTTAATAATCTAATTACGCTTTGGGCTCCTGAACTTCTTGCCAAACTGCATTTGGCTCTTGTACAGGAACACATTAGATGTGTTATGTAACGTATCTGAATTTGTAATTAAAAGCTCATTATTCCAAACGCTCACTGACCTAATCCCGCTGCCAATTTAAATGTTCTCATTAGCATCATGTTGTGACCACTGAGTTTAGCCTCTTGCCTCAGCAGACGGTTTTCCTGATGTTACTTTTAACGGCGGAGCTGGCGGGTACGCTGTAATGGTGCGCGGTGCTCCGTCTCCCGGATCTTTAAGTTCAAAGTGGCACAACATCCAAAGTACAACTCTTTGTACTGTCTTCGGCCTCTGGAAGACATTTCTGAGAACAGCTCGATGTTTGTTCAGTTCTTTATTGAAAAATCAAATCACAAGGTTTGATCGCATAATTAAAGTTAAGTGTGTTTTATTGTTTTTCGCGATCGGAGAATAAAATATATGTTGTGTTTTCCAAGACTTACGTCTTAAACCCTGTAGGGCATCCCTATCTGTATTGCCGAGACTGTCCTGTGACTAGTTCTTTAATATATTTAGTTTTATGTTACTTCTCTAGATTTTTCTGACAGGAAACAGCCTCTAAGGCTTTAACAAGCTTTTATGGCAGGATCAGTTTTTTATGAAATGAAATGGATACCATTCAAGATATGGTCAATAATATTGCATTTGTTCAGGGATTGTACAAAAAATTATTTGGAAGGAAGGGATGGGTGAACCTTTGAAACTTTTCATTTGTAAGATCAATGATGTGTCAGTTCTTCTTTTAAACGTACAGCCTTGATTTGATACATTAGCAGAATATTTTTTTTTACTGATTAGAAGTTTAAAAACTTTTTAAAAATGACTCACTGCTTGGATGGACGTCTTCAGTCATTAATAACTAAAAAGATCCAGCACGCTGTGTGTGTCACAATAGATAACGCGATTAGTTATTCTACAGTAGAGTTCATGATGGAAAAAAATAGAACCCTGATAGACACTGTTGCGTACACAGTGTTTGTGCACAAGTCAGACAAGCTTTCCTTTATCCAAAAGAAAAATTGCATAACTCACACACTTTCTGATCCCAATTTTACGGACTAATTTTTCAGTGCAAATCACTGGAGGTGACAGGGACGCGTGGTCCAAAGAAAAGGGGACAAGTGAATGATTATGGGATAAGAAAAATGGTATTAAAGGTGATAATAAATATCTTCTTCACCTTCACACTGCTGCCAGGACACTTGTAATGTAACACAACAAAATATGAGGTTGTGTTCAACATAAAACCTGAACCAAAAGGGCATAGGCTCTCTACAGCAGTGCCGCTCACCATGGGACACTACAGGTATAGGGGAGGGATGTGATTTATCTAGGATGGAGAACCAAGGCCAGGTGGAGGGAAGGTGGTGTTATTATTTATGGAGAGCTGTGAAGGTGAAGGCTGTGGTGACTGGAGGCTCCCTTTAGATAGCAGCCTGATTGTCAGACACAGAGGTCACACGCCACATGTTGTATTACATAATTTTAGTCATGAATGAAGACAGTGGGGCTTCCCACATACTGTAGGACACTGAGTGAAAGATTATTTTTGCCTCCAACCTGATGTCAGCCGGTTGTTAAACATCTTTTTTTCCCATTTCACATTCATTTTAAAAAATAAACATATCACCACCATCTTCTCCAGCATTAAATCACACTTAATGGTGTCTTTATCTCTCACCTGCATTCCTCAGCTTCTTGTTCCTGTACACGGACAGGATGACGAGGACGTTACCCAGGATGTCTACCACGATGGTGAAGATCAGCACGCTGGCCAGCGCAGTGGACACTCCAGAGGAAGAAGCGCTCAGTCCTCGGTCACTCTCATTCCGGGACAAACAGTTCGACCCGTTCACATCCTTCACCTCTAAATCCATCTCCCCTCAGGGTGCAGAGCGCATGGTGGAAATACTCCAATGTCCGGCTAAAAAATATATATATTTGCAGAGCAAAAAATGTGAAAGGAGTCTACTGCGGGGAGTGATGAACTTTTTGAGGGACGAAACCACGTTAGGCTACTCCTCCTCCGCCTGTGGAGTAGTAGGAGATAGACGCGAACCATAATATGATCTTAAGAGTAGTTATTAGATTTTACGCATGCAGGGAAATTGAAGAAGTTAATTTGTAAGGTGATAAAGATGCCAGGAGCTCGTGTTTCACCGACGTCCTCCGTTTGGTCCTCATGAGTCACCAAAGCTCTTCCTGTGCGCGGCTCCATTCTGCCAGGAGGGCTCGATGAGAAGGCATGTGAGCGCTCCCCTGTGCGTAATGGAAATGCGAGGATGTGGAGAGACGGCGGAGAGTCCTAAGGTGGCTTCCAAGGACATCGATAAAGATTATATGTTCAATTCCCTCTGCTGCCAGGTATATTCAAGCGTTCATCAGCCCTAACCTGTCAGTTATTATTGCGTGCTGTTTCAAGACCATAAATCCACTGAGCAGTCTGTGCGTGCTGACGCTCCTCACTGTACCTGTGTCGTTAAACGCCACATCATCCGACGGAATCTGAAGAGAGTTTTCCGGAGAAGACCGGATCTAATTTTAATTGTGAGGCTTTACGACAGCAGGCATTGAAAACTTGTCAGGTTTCTCACTGATCTTCATTAAAACAAAGGAGGCTCTCTTTCCATGTGCATGGAAATGGCGCCTTCATGTGTCCAATAGAGACTCTTGCAAACAGCGAAAAACAAAAAAGTCAACGGGCCATTATGCGTTCATGTGTTAGATAAAGGTTTATTATAAATTGTGCATCACTGGTGTTATATAAAGCACTTCTGAAACAATAACCCGGAGGCTAACCAGGTAAAAGTTACACTAAGTCCTTTATGTGTTTCTGTTTCTCAGTTGAACAGGCTGGCGCTCAAAGTCATGATGTCTGGGAAGATTGGAAACTACACTAAAGTCATATTCTTGGAATTAGGGCTGGGATAAATGAATGTTTTTATTACTGATTTTCCAGATTAAGGGTTTGATCTGCAAAATTTCCTTAAGCCTAAAGAGGCGTCTTCAAATGTTCTGTCCAAACCGAGGCACTTCATCCTGTTTCCAACCGTGTGTACGCTGCTTTTTGTTCATTAGATCAGTTACAAATTTTATTTTGCACCATTAAACTACAAAATCAACTGGGTTCTGCCCTATTAAGTAATTGCAGCCTTGAAACTGTGGTTCTTTTGTGTTCTTATATTGCTCAGCGGTCCATTTTCCTCATTAAACAAATTTACTGGCATACAGAAAACCTGGAGCAAAGGGATACTGCTTGGTTTCTTTGCACAGCTGCCATCTATAGTCTTCTGTGTGTGCACTGTACCCAACAGCACATTTTTGCCATTAGGACCACAAATGGGTCAACAGTACCCAAATATATTCAGTTAACAATCATAGAAGGATACGGTAATCAGGAAATGTCAAATGTTAATTATTTTTATGTCAACTAACAGTTGCAGCTCTATTTAATTTAGATGACATTTTGAATGTTATGTCTATTGGATGTGAAAAAACATGTCTGAGTTGGGTCGCTGTGGTCACTCGTGTGTTTTTGGTGTGGCATGGAGACATACATGGTCTTTGAATCTGTCTGCCACAAAGGAGGGGTGTGGATACAAGTGTTTGTGTGTGTATATAGAGTAATGCTCATTATTAATGTAGTTCACAAGACATACAAGCCCAGATTACCAACAATAAACATAAAAGATGACGCAAGTAGCGGAGGAAGAAATTCACCACAGTCACAATAAATCTCTCATTCAGCAATTTCCATGTAGCTTATAGTTATTGAGCTTGAGGGAATATTTGCTAAGTTCTACGTGGATGTCCAATCAGTGTTGCGGTAAATTGAGGCAATGAACTCCTCAGTGTGTGACCAGGAAATAGCTGCATGATCTTTTTCTTCTTCAGGCGCTAGTGCTGCTGTTGGACACATACAGTGGGGTAGTTGTGTCAAATAAAACACAAAGTACAGGCCACTTCAGCTTGGAGCTCGGTGGTTACAATATAGCTATGTATGAAAAGGAAATGGTCAAACTGGGGATATTAAATTGCTTGGCAACACTGGTTATCGTTGATTAGCACCAATTAGCTAACGTAGCTTAGCTTAGAGAAGTCAGCTTTGCCGGCAAGTATTGCACACACTGAGGAATTTGTTGCTTCAGTTGACTACATCTATCGCTGATGAGTAAGCTCCAAGTATCAAACCCATCGAAAAACCAAACAACAGTTTCTATTGCATTTAACAGGTGAAGTTTACGCTAAACATGAGCGAGCTCAGAGTTCAGTTCGCAAAGATTAAGATGAAGAATTCAGATTCGTTTCTTCTGTTTGACAAAATGTTTGACTTGGGTGGAGGGACACTGCAGCTGTTGGGTCGTGGTCGTGGTCGACTTACCCTTGGCTAATGATTTATCATTCCCTTAATGAGCCTTTCCACAGTCTGGTTTCCTCCCTCTGAAGCGGTGCACCAACACAACAACAGAAAATTTAACCTTTATTCCATTCGGCATAGTTTCCTTGTTTACTCGGTTTTTCTTGTTTTGATGGAGTTCTCCCGCGGGGGTCGAAACGGATACATTCAGGTCACCAAAAACATGAGCATGTTCAATAAACGGCACCTCTTTTAGCACGTTCTTGCACAACACCGCTGGTGACGACATCATTGTGAGCTCGGTTGATTCACAGCATGTTACTTTGCTGAAAACCTATTGAAAGAAGTTAAAACAAACAGTGTTGTAACCCTGGATAGGCAGTACTGTGTAATACTTTTTGTCTTTTTGATAACACGGCCGCAGACTCTGGGGACAACAATGGTGTCTTTAACATGAAGCTGTTAAGTTAAGTTAACTTGTGCGGTTAAAAAAATAACTTTACTGAGAGGAATATTTGATATTTTTAACATGTATCTTCAGGAAATGTAGGCTCATGATTACAACAGAGGCGCCTTTGTGAAAAAGTCCAGCCGCACCACCAGTAATCACAGTGCAGACACGTAAGTGTGATTTGCTTTCAGAGAGTGGTGACGTGTGTCCAGCGCACACTGCAGCTCGATCAAATCAAACTTCTCAGGGCATGAGAACAAGATCTTGCCATTAGACTCCATTTTCTGTTCAAAGTATTATTCTTAAGGAGGTACAGCCCATGTTAGCGCGTTAGCACGTTAGCATCGAGACTTATCAGTGAAGGATTGCGTAATGCGTCCACTGACCACAGATGGTGGCACTTCCAAAAGGCTTGAACAGTGAAAATAACTTGAAATATGCAAACCAATAATAGATTTTAAAAAAAAATGTTTGTGATTCACCCATGAGGTTTGTGCTGAGAAATACATGACTGCGTGACAGGCACAGATGTATGGAGTGTCGAGAGTCACATATGGAGCTAGACGTCCCGTAGATGTACTGAGACTGTTCAGCTTCATTTCGATGCTGATTATACTTTCAATAAATCCTATAGACAGTCCAATTTACTGTATGGAGGCCGTGCAATGAGGCTGAACACTGAACAATCACGGTGGTCTTTCTTTCATTCTCAGAACTTACTAATTAGGGGGCTGCACCAGTGCTGGCCAAAACATAATGAATAATTCTTTGTTAGCAAACTAACCAGTCATATTACATCCCTAACAGGAGAGCTTGGGTACTGTAGTTTCGTAGAGTCAGTGTATTACGTGTAGTAGAACATGGACATGTAATGTGGCGCAGACGCGCTGCTGTGGACGGGGTCAGATAAAATTTTAGCCACATAAAAAAGACCCAACTCCAAAGAATAAATATCTGTTTAAGCGTGTGCTATGTTCAGAATATTTTCTGTGCTTTACTTTGCTGTCAGACATCATACACAATACACCACAGATCAGTCGGTCTGAACCGGAACGTTGCAAGATCAGACTGAAATCAACTTTTATGTATCTCAAGGTTTCATTCATTCCTTTCTTTCACGATTGTGTTGTTTCTCTTTGTGATAGAAGAGTTAGCGATATGCTAAAATAAAACTCATTGTCTAGACTATGAGTTAGCAAATAGTTAACGTGTTTAGACATCAAACACTTTCCGCATCATGTTTCTGGACAGAAAAATCATATAAAACCAAAGTCATGCAGCTCGGTTTGGTCTCTATCAACCACTGAGAAAAAAACATCTGGCTCTTTATATATTTATAATATTTATTAGCTGATTTTTCAAACAAAAAGGGGGCAGAAAACAAATAATACCTGACAGAGCCAGAGAAACATTAGCATCCCACTGAGGTCATGTCTAGTCACCTGATAAATATTTCAACGTGTACTCACCTTTTACAGCGTTACAAGGCTGGGAAGATTTAAAAAAAAAAAAAAGAGAGAGATGTGCTGAGTCACAGCGGGGAAAAAAACAGGTATAATTTATAATATTAAAAATAGCTGGCATGGCTTTGAGGGACACTTAATGGCGCTGGCATTATTAACAAAATTTGTTTCACCTGTGCTCTCCCTGCTGTGACGGGTCACGTCTGTTGTAGCCCGTCACAAAGGTCTACATCCTGTCTGCACGTTACACTAAATTTGACATGAATAAATAGGAAAACAGTATTATATTATTCAAGGAAAATATTAAACAAATGCACCAGGCTAATTGGAATGAATCTTTCTATCATATCTCTGGATTATGGAGTTTCCTGTCATTAAAATACATAGAGATTTAAATTAGAGAGCTCTCATCCATGTTGGTAAATGATAAAACACCTCATGGTCAGCTTGGTTTCTGTTGTGATCATATGGTATCATATGTTCTTCACCACATGAGCAAAATTAAATTTCAAAGAATGGAGTATGGACTAAAAGAAAGCACAGTCCTTAATCCTTTGTCAAGGATTATTGTGTCACTGTCAAATTTTATCAAAAGAAAAATATATTTAAAATAGTTGGCTCATATGCCAGAAGAAAAAGTATTTTAGGTTTATCAGCAATGTTTAATCATTTCCCTAAAAATATTATTTTTACATTTATTTCAATCAACAGCCATAAAGATAATAATATTATTAGCCTCTTTATCAAGCTCTAGATAAAATATAGAAAAAATAAATGTTGTATATCTTGAACATTTATTAGACTGTGACTGTGCACTACATTTTTTAAAGTGAACTTTCAGAGTTGCGTCAGTCCTGTTGAAAGTTAATTCATATTCAAAGTACACACACTTCAGCCACACTTGTCCACTTTTATTAACCTCACAATGTGCAAAACCAGATTCTTCATTTTGTACTTTCCAAACACACTTTTCTAAAAACACGCCACTGAACACACACCTCATACATTTACTTCTTTTTTTTTACCACTTAGAGCTACACCTTTCTGTCTGTACGCTTTCAGCACTGTACATTGAAAATATGGCTAGGATTGTAAGCATAATTACTTGGACACACTATGTGACAAATCTAAGGCACTAGAAGTCGTAGACTAAGGTCCGCATATTCTGCTGAAGCACACATAAAATCTAGGTCAATGAAGGTAAGGACAAACTATTCACAGCAGGCTCTTCTGCTCAGCAAATACACGTGTCATCACATGGAAAATACAAAACACGAGCACATGAATCATCTCTTCTTTCTTAGCCAAAATATAGGAGCTCATGTATCATGTGTCTTTGTATCAAGATGAGCTTCATCACAGTTCTGCATGTGAAGCGCTTGGTCTTTCTCCAGAAGTGATTTACCCATATAAAATGGTAATATAGGCACAATTATGTCTGGTGTGGCTTCAATCTTCAGTTGGGGGCCAAGATCCGTGCCAAGCCTGAGAATTTGGACACAGGTGGCGTCCAGCAGTGGAAGTCACAGCACCTGTTTAAACACCTGGACGGTCACGGCCGATATGTCTTGATTACATCTTTGATAGGCCTCCTGCATATCGGGCAGCACGCGTTGATCTGTCTCTTCAGCTTCAGCCCGCAGTCGTTGCACAAACACATGTGTCCGCAGGTGTAGATGACCGTGTCCACCTCCTGGTCGAAGCAAACGGTGCATTCTCCGTTTTTCCCAGCAGGGGGCAGTTCTGAGGCAGTGAGAGTGGGAGAGACCGGAGGGCTGAGGGGGGAGCTGGGAGCAGTCACTAGAGGAAAAAGAGGAAAACACGTGGATCATGTGGATGCACATACACAGATAAGCCTTGTTCTCAGATTTTCAATACAGTCGTTTTTAAATCCCCAAATGTTCACTTCACAAAAATCTAAATACACCACATTTAAGTGGTTGCAAATCCATTTTTTGTTGGTCAACTCTTCAATTAATCGACTGATCGTTGCAGCTCTAGTGCGCACCATGACGGTATATCTTAACAACGCAAAAAAACGCCACATACAAGCCTTTTTTTCCCATGACTACACCCTCCTACACCACAAGATCCTTCCTGTTGTGACCTCCTGAGGGTTTCTACATACATGCTGTCGACATTTGGTTACCTACCCAGAGAGGATTCAGATGCAGAGGAGGATCTGTTGACACTGAAGGCCAGGTCTGAGTCACTGTCATCTGGACTGCTGCTCTGAGAAGTGCTGGGGGATGTGGAGGGAGGACTGGACTGCAGTGTTCCTGTGTCACAAAGATAAATACACGTAAACAAAGCCCCGATAATTAAACTCATGTACAGCCTTTAAAGGTGGTATTCAGGGAAAAGTGTATATTTAACTCTGGTATCCCCTCAATAGAGTGTCCATGAACAGAGTTTCGTACTTCAGTTGTTTCTGTCTGAACATAATGTTGTTGGATCAGAAACTCTTGAAAATTGGGTCGGAGCTGATGGGAGTTTATGTGGGAGTAGTGGGAGCAGGACAGATAGGTCACATTAACTACTCAACTGCATTCCTCCAGTCTGGGAAAAAATGAATTGCACGGGCTGCTTAGACTCAACAATGATGAAAATGAAAGAGTATGTCCTTTTTTGAGCACCTTTTTGAGGGACGTGCGCTTTCTTGCAAAGTGCTGACTGTTAAATATAAAGTTCCTGTGAGCAGCCGGTTAGCTTAGCTTAGCTTGGCCCAGCGCAACGACTGGAAACAAAGGGAAACAACTGGCCTAGCTGCCAACTGTAGCTTTATTTAACAGACAAATGTGAGAGTGGTATCAATCTTTTCAAGGTGTTAAATTTTGGTGTCGCAGGATGGCAAAAACAGTCTCATCACTGCAACAGCTCCACAAAAAACTGTAAGGCCGAAGGAATTTGGGTGTTTTGGTACATGCTATCACCTCTCTGTGTTGCTATACACTCACCTAGTATCCTGAGTCTGTTGACAGCCCCATGCAGGGTGAAAAAGGCCCACAGGACCTGAGAAGAGTCCACGCAGAGCAGCCGGCCACGTCCCACTCCGTTCACCCCGTGGTGCACCTCTCCGCTGGGAAGCAGAGTGAAGCTGAGAACGTCTCCAGAGCAAGGCATGGGGAAGCCCCGGTGAACCACCCAGTACTCTTTGCGGTCCAGGAGAACCTCGGGGTCTGCCGGCAAGTCCCCGGCGTGCAGACTAGCGGGGTCACAGGATGTCAAACCAAACAACAGTGCCCCAAAGTAGGGCAGGCCCAGGTGGCCGACTTCCACGTACAAAGTCTCACCAATGTGAAGCGGCCGGTCGCTGAACACCAGAGTCCGACTGCTGTCTAGGAAATGGATGCAGGCGGCCGAGCGGTCTGCAGAGAGTATTACATCAGAGCCACGGATCGGGTGAAAGTGCAAGTCATTGTCCAGCGGGGATGGAAGGCCCCGGACCACCCTCGGGACAGTGAATCCAGTGGAGGCAGACGAGGACGGCGTGGAGGAGGAAGAGGTGGAGGAGCAGCAGGGGATGAGCTGAGTGTAGTTATTGAGCTGGAGGTTGGCCATCTTGGCAGCAGCAGCCTGGTTGTTCTCCAGTTGATTGTTGCTGTAATTGGCTGAGTCGTGGCTACTCTGAGGCAGATAGGCACTCAGACGGGCCGCGCTGAGGCAGCTGGATCCCACACTCTCAGCAAACGTGCTTTCTGTGATGGACAACACGGACAAACAGTTACGTGACTTGGACACTGTATCGTATGATCTGTCCCGAGTCAATTTAGGTCATTTCCCTTGTTTTTGCTCATTTTCTCCAGAACCATTTCATACCATGATATCTGAGGCAGGGCAATTAAGGCTGAGATCCTATCTGCATGTGTTATTGTAGCCTCTTTTCTTGTGACGGGCTGCTACTAATGATTCTTTAAACGTTTCCTTTATGTCAGATCAGCAGTTCAAAACCTGAAGACATTCAGTTTATTGTCGTAGCAGTTGTCCTAAATATTCACATTTAGGAAGCTGGACATTTTGCATTTTTTGTTCTTTTAGTCTGTATTCCAATGATAAACAAATAATAAGTAATTAAGAATAGATACTTAATTGATCCCTCAAGGGGAAATGATTTTTTTCACTCTTTTTTACCCCGAAATACAACCACACACACACACACACAAAGGGCTCATAGACATGTATATGTGGAGAGATGGTGGGGAGTAACGGGCAGCCTCGCAGAGCGGCGCCCTGGGAGCAGTTAGGGATTATGTACCTTGCTCAAGGTGTCCAAGAGGTGAACTGGCACCTCTCCAGCTACCAGGCCACCTTTTGTACTTTGGTTCTTCAACCGGCCTCCCAAGCCAAATCCCTACAGACTGAGCTACTGCCGGCCACAGTGATCGTTCTAACTTAATTTTCTGTCGACTAACACTTCTGCAAACTGTATGTCCATACACAGTGCTATTTAATTCTTGTTCTCCACTTTCCAATACAGGATCACACATGTCAATAAACCACCGTTTGCTGTATTGGACCGCACATGTTGATGGACACTCCCAGTTATCGCTAACTGAGCTGGAATAAGCCCTTTGCCTGCCGCTCTTGTTGTGATGTTTGTTGTCAAGTACAAATAAGCTGTCGACCAGCTGTTTATTTGACTGTCATCAGTATATTTACGTCCCTATTTCATTTCCTTTCTCCGCATAAGCTCTCCAAACTGCCGCGCTTCACGCGTTCAGCGTGGCAGCACTGGGTTCAGAGTACAGCTGAATTTCTCTGTATACGAGGGGCTGATATAAACAAGTCTGGCGTTTGTAGTCCCCCTTTGACTTATGGTACATTCCTTTACTACTATTTCTAGTGATGCTGGAGCAGTTGAGTGCACTGGCCCCTCACCAAAGCTCCTGGGATCTGCCGCATTGACCAAACATGGCCATGGCTCCCGTCAGATTGAAGATAAACACACCCAGTGACTACGAGAGGGAACCACGGCAGAGAGGGTGATGGAAGAGGGAGAAAGTGCCAAAGCGCGGGAAAGTGACGGTAAGAGAGTGTTGAAGGAAAGGCAGAGGGTGAGATTAGGTGTAAAAAGGTTTGTGGTCCAGATCCTGTTTTATCCTGGCGTGCTACGGTTCTGGTCGTCTAAATTAACTCGTTTTGCCACACAGCCACTGCAGACACTTCTCCTACCTACTCCCACTACTATATTGGCCTCTGCTGCTGAAGAGTTTCATTGCACAGCTGCTCTCTGAAGCTGCTTAAATTAGCTGTGAATGTGTTGACACTATAAAAATAAATTTGTGAGGTTCCAGGGTTGTCAAAGCCATGGTCAAAATACCTGTCTTTCTAGCTGACTCCTAAATCCGACTCCAGTCAAAAAATATCCATTACTCAATACTTTGCTGGCTGTATATGAGGTGTAATGATGGATCGTGTACAAACTCATGACCAGTCAGTTGTGAAATGTCTTCCTCTCACTTCCCTTTTGAATATATGAGTCAGCTTCTGCTTTCCTCTACAAAAAAACTACATTATAAAATGCTTACCTAGCAGTGTGACCTCCTGAGTGATGCCATAGATATCTATGATGGCCCAGAGTGGACAGCCGATGCTGAGCCCACAGTGGAAGAGAATGGGCTCTCCTTCGTTGATGCTGTAGAAAACTCTTCCATGGCGATCAGCCCAGAATGACAACACGTTGTCTTTCAAGGCCAGTCTCTCAGGGAGAGCTTTGGCCCAGTAGCCAGGCCGTGTCACCAGGTCCGGGCAGGCGTACTTGGGGATGTCTGTAGCGACCAATTCGCTGGGGTCCAAACTGGTGAAACCAAAGCGTAGAGCTCCACTCCAGCCAGTGTGCACGCCGGTCAGGCGAAGACGCACCTGAATTAACGGCATGAATTAAAACTCAACATTTATCCTTTGACTGTCTTGCTGTTAAAAGTAGAGTTAGGAAAAAACAAACCTTCTCATAGAGGTGGACAGGCCTGTGGCTGAAAGTGATGCCATTGCAGAAGCTGTTCTTGCGCGTGGCACGCCGAAGCTGCCCATCCAGCCTGATATTCTTGCCTTTGGCATGGGGATGAAAGCGGGGCGACTCCATGTTGACGCTGACCGGAGGAGCAGACGTTCTTCTCTCCACACCGGCCCCATTGTTCGGCAGGGTGTAGTACTGCCTGTTGGCCACTGGGCGTGGTTGCAGAGTCGAATCTGTGGGCGCGATAATATAGCACAAAATGATCAACATGGGATCTGAACGGCGGATTTGCTTTTGTGCGTCCCGGGTCAAAACAGCAATGTTAGCGACACCAGCTGTTGGAAAAATGTGTGTGTGCGCGTGTGTGTGTGTATCAGCACACAATTTGTTTGCAAGTGGTCCATGGCAGTTGTTTTAGAGGGCAAAGGCCAGTTATGTAAAAGAGACCACAGTCTCACACGCTTCCTTTCCCACACTGACACTATGAAGCCTCTCTGTTCCTCTCAACAAGTACATTAAACAGTCTCTTTTAGCATGTAACCCACATTTACAGTATAAAAAGGCAAACTGTCCCAAATCAGTCTCCTTACCACATCCATATGGGACATTTATATCACAGGAATAAAAACAGGTAAATTTAGACAAAACCCATGTGCATATATCACTAGGAAACATAAAAAAAGAGCATCTTGCTTGTGTAAAATCAACAAAGAGTTGAGCAGTGCTAATATTAGAGGCAACACAGGGAGAGAGAAAACATAACAATCTACAGAAAGTCTACGGCAGACACGATAAGTCTTCCTCTTATTTATGGGCTACACACCCTTGGCCTGAAGCATAAACAAACCATGAATAGCCTCTTTCATTCCTCCGCAGTTATCTTCAGAAGCAGAGATTGAATCACACAGTCAGTAAAAAAAAAAAAAAAACACAACACCCAAATAAAAAAGGCTTAATTTTGATCTCATCTTCGGGAGTCAATGTCCTACTTGGGAATTTATTCATGAGCATTAAAAAAAACAAATTAATACGGATCAGAAATCCTACAGGACAAACAGAGCGTCGGCTTAATCAAGACTTGAGGTTGTTTGGGTTTAATATTAAATCAAATTAAAGCTGTAGATGTGTGTTTATGGTATGGACTGACTGAAATCCAATATTCAAAGGGAGGCGATGTTTTTATTCTCCTCCGGAGTGATTACATCTCCGTTTAAAATTCACTGTGATCTGGTGCAAAGACAATAACTCAGTGAAATGTTCCACAGTACATTTCCTAAATTAGACATTATCACTGATTATATTCTAAACTATGAAGCAGCAGCAGCACGAACATCTGTAACATCTCAGATGATGTGCGGGTGCGACGTTACTCTCTGCTCTGGGAATTTGGTTTTTGAGGACGTAAAACATACTTTGCTTTTGAGGGTTATCCTATAGGTCTGGAGCTCAACTGCCTCGCTGACAGAGTGATGTACTGTCACTCTGCAGTTAAAGGACCTGCAATGAAGACTGATATAGACACTTGCCATTATTAGATGAAAGGCATAGCACGACAGGTCATGCAGTGAGGGACACTGTCACCGTCAATGTTAGCCCCAGTTTGTGCCTCTCCTGGAATAACATTACATTCAAGTCAATAACCCGTGATCTTACTCCTCTTATGTAGGCATTTCAAGAATCATTAGAAACTTTAAAACCATCTGGCGGTAGAACATTTCCATCCAGCAAAACAAATAAAGATTTTCAACCTGTTTTCCAAGTTGCAGCGAATCCAAACAAAGATGGCAGCCAAAAAAGACATCTTTGCTTATTTCGATATGAAACTTCAAACTTCTTTGGAGGTTTTGGCCTCTGGTAGCGCTGTGGAGCCGTTGTTATATGAATGGGTTGCACGGGGACGCACATGTGTACGCGGGCGTAAGGATTCGCAGCCCTGTCAATGGTTTCACTGGTCTACAGGGGGCGATAAAGCGCTGGAAGATGCAGCGATATGCCGACAAAGGTAGTGAACAAGAAGACTGCGACAAAGTAAGCGTTGGTGTTTACAATGAATAACGACGTTTTGAGACCTTAAAAGAAGTTTATTATCTCTTACGTGTGTCTATATTGATGTTTCTTTACATTAAAATAACAAAATTAACTCTATAATTAATTCTATTGCACATCAAAAACAGACATTTCTGGGTTCCTGAATAGGAGATATAGTTAAGAAACAGGTAAACTTACAACTTAGATAGTTGTAAGAGTCTTGGAGGATAAGTGGTCTGAACCTTCTGGGTCTTTCAAAGATCACGTTCACACATTGGACATTTAGCTTGACTCCAGTGTAACGTTAATGCATAAGAGGCACACGCTGGGGCGAGGTCAAGAGTCAGCGATGGATAACTACTCTGACTTCTTACTGTATTTTCCTCATTGTGAGGCGCAAGGTGAGGCTGGACTATTGAAATTCTCCCCCACCTCCATCATGTGACCTTGTTTTGGGACTACTTGCTTGATGGACACCCTAAACTGTAAAAGACAGGTGAATGCCAGACATACGTCTCTTGATTCTTCCGACTGTAAAGCGATGAGACGGGCTAATATTGCTATGGTAACAGAGAGAGACCGGTTCAGGCAGCCGAGCATAAACGTGGTTACCATGCAAAGTTCAGTCACAAGTCTCATATCCGCTACCCCATGTGGCTCAATTACTTTTAGATAGGAAGAGTTGGCTAATGGGAATGATGTCTCTGCTAATGAAAGAAAAAGCATAAATAAATACTGTCATAAGACTTCACAAGACACACTTCTGCTGTGCCAGGGAGAGCTTTTTGAAATGTAAAACTGATAACGTGCATTCGTCAGAGTTATCTTTAGCCACAAGATGATCAGGCTCTTTATTCTCTCGTATCTGCAGGCTGTGTGTGTTCGTCATACTGTAACTCGTTCCCTGAGCAAAACATGTGCTTCTGCGGATTTTAAAGAAATTCCGGGATGTGTTTTGTCACTTTTCCGTTTATGGAAGCTGCAAACATAAATTCCCCCATAAAAACACCTCAGTGACATCAGTGGCTCCTCTACTCACAGCTGGCATTACGGCCTGCGACGTGAGTCAGTGTAACAAGAAGGGAACACCTACTTTCTCGTATATTGTGCACATCTCTAATATAGCCTCCGTAGACACAGACGCTCTATTAATTCCACGTTAATTGTTACCATACAGTGCAAGCAATAGGACCTAAGCTGCTCCTGCTCCACTGTGACTAACTGTTCTCAGTCCAAACCCTACGTCAGCTGGCTCTGGTGGCAGTAACCACATCATTTAGCCGCTGAGTGGGTCTGCTGAGGGGGCGAAGGGGGCGTGGGAGTGTGACAGACATTAAATCAAAGTGATATGGGGAACTGATTATGAAGTAATGTGCTTTAGGTGTCATGACAAAGTGGTTCGGAAAGTGAGCTCGTAATGACAGCTTTATGTTAAAAAAAACTGGGGCTGACAATCAAGGCTCATACAGGGATAAGTCAGTGGCAATCACTTGAGATTGTTCTTAATATCAGGCAGCATTGACACTTTGGATAAACGCATGATATTAGCAGGTAGTTGCATTTATTTAGCAGAGCATTGTCCAAGATACATCATTAATGTTTTTCTAATGATCTTATGAGGCACTTGTTTTGTGGTTCACGTGAGACTTGGCTGCTGTTTCTATAAAACAACCTTGCATATGGCAAAAAAACAAAACTGCACAGATAATAAAAATCCAGATACACACCCTGACGTATAGCAAGTGACATGAAACAGGTAACAAGGAGGCAAAGTCTGGTGAAAGTGAAAAAGCAGAATGTGAGGAGCCATGGCTGTGCACACTTCATGTGTTCATTTGTCTGCTGCAATCACTCACATTACCTACATCTCTCTGCACGTATGTCGTGTTCACAGGGATGTGATCTATAGTTACAAAAGAGCTTTCCCCCCAAAAAAATATATTAATGACTTGTGGTGATCCTCCTCGCTTGCCTTGTCATGCTCATCACCTAGTTAAATTGTCGCCCTTTCCATTCACCCTGCCCTCTTTGTGCCGTGAGGCTCCATGGCTGATGATAATTCTCTAAAATTACAGCTTTCAAAAGTGCATTTTAAGACAAAGGGTCGCCGCTGGAGCGCTCGTTTGGACTCGCACCCTGAGAATCACGCTCAGCTCCCCCGTGATGGGGAGCGCGTCTCTCCGCGCAGCGCAACTAGAGGAATTAAGGACCAGCCATGTGTGTCTCTGGCCATCAAGCACCACGCAAGACATTTGCTTCAGATGCATTTGCAAGCCCCCGCGAATGACACATGAAATAAACAAGCCTCACCTATTAAGGGTTTAGGTGTCGTATTCCCCATTATATCCAGAAATTCCTCGCACCGGCTGACAAGTTAATTCCGATTGCAATATTTCTCTGTCCATCCGTGGATCCTCGGTCTGATGAGTATCTGCCCGGAACCAGTTCAATGTGAGTATCGGCGCCTTCAAAATGCGCCGTATCTCCTCGCTGAAGCATGGACACGCTCCTCTTAATGTCAACCCCCAAACCGCTGCGACAGGCAGACACCTCCAACTGGCGCACAGCAGCCCCCTCCTTTCTTTAGTATAGGCTCTCGTCTGCACGACTTTAAAGACACAGTAAGCAGAGATCCCCCCCCCCCCCCCCCCCCCTCTCTCTCTCTTCCACCCCCCTCAAGTGCATCACAGAGCCTTTGAATAATTAATCTAATTATTCACTCAGAGCCTGTGATCAAGCCTGATGACTGTGCAGCCTATAGGACAAACATAAAGCCGATGTGTAATCTGAAGGAAGGAGGACAGTTTGACAAGTGCCATTTGCATATAGAAGGGGTCAGGGAGACAGCATGGTGCCAACTTTGATGACAGTAAAAATGATAACAAGATCATCGGCCGTGCTTCTGAGTGTCATCCTGAACGGGTTCAAATACACACACACACAAAGTACACAGGGTTATTTTTTTTTACATCACAGATCCATGCACAGACCAACCACAGTGAGCTAATCAATCCCGAATCGCACGTCACATATTCATATGGCTCGACAAACATACAAAGCACTTTTACACTTTTGATAAAAATCCAAGCGCCATATGAGGAAATCCCCTTTTTTTCCCACCCTATCCTCTGCCCTCCCACAGCCTTGACTGCTGGGCTTCTCTCAAGCTGTTTCCTGTCTTCTGGACCACAGCGCTCTCTGAGGAGCCATGGCCTGCGGGGCTTACAGGACTGAGACCACGAGTGAAGGGAGTGCCGGGACAGCATATCTCCCATAGTAGAGAATTAGAGAGGCCCGAGGCATTACAGCAGCTGCGTGTCTAATATTCTGAACACAAAGCCTGCTGGTTAAGGAATAAAAATGCATAAACATGTAGATGTGTGCAAATTATTACTCCTTGACGTCAATGTAATGCTGGAAATGTGACTGATTGGAAAACACTGAACTAAGGCCTTATTTTCTGCTTTGCGTGTGTGCGCAGGTCGACACGATCCATGTCACATACTGAGGAGAAGTGCTTCTGGGCTCCCTCAGCTGCCAACATGGTCATATATGATCTAATTCAGTTTGAGGACAAACAAGTCTCGTGAGAGATGGCGTTTGGGTGAAGGCAGGCTTGAACTAAATATAACTCAGAGACAAAAGCATTTGTTTCTACCTCCTCAATGCTGTTTGTTTTAGCAGGATATGGTGGCTCCTTATATGAGTCTTGGGTGAATGGTGTTTGGGATGAAGAGGAATAGAAGTGAAATTCCTCCGCTCCGCACCCCCTACGCCCCATGAAAAGAAAGATCAGCTATGGCAAAGGGGATTAACACAGGAAGTAGAAATGACGCTGTAATAGAGTCTGCAATCAAGCCCTCCCTGTAAACACAACAGAGCTGCAGTAACAAGTGCTGCTTCCCACTGATGCTTGCTTTGCTGCCTGAGCACAGACTATGGGGTGTTAATGAAAGCACAATGATTGCATGGCTAAATTTATGCCAAAAAAGGCAAGGAGCTGTAGTTCCCTGATCATTTGCAACAAATCATTTAAGGCACTGCTGGATGCCTGCAGAAATATGCAACAGTTCAGAGGAATGTTAACGGAACAGGGCGACTTTTTAGGACGTCGACTCTACCGGGCGAGCTAACCGGCGCCCAGTCTTTTCTATTTAAAGGACTGATTAGGTGCATCTAGCGGTGCGGTTGCTAATTGTAGACTCGTTGGCTCATGATCGCCTTTGTTGCATGGAGGAGAAATTAAAGCCGCATAGAGCCGACATTTAGTTTACTGTGATACATGCCAGACTCTTTGGAAGAGGACCTGTAGGTATGCTGTCAGTAGATATAAAAGAAATTTAAAAAACAACAACAAACAAACAAAATACATAGTGATTATTATTTTCAGGTGATTATACACTAATGAAAACATTCATATTATGTTCATCATGTGTAAGACTGGCTGGCAGCTAAATCTGCGTAGTTTGTGCCCGCTGTGTCGTTAGTAGGTTCGGTGGTTCATAGTTGATTCATGCAAATAAGCATAAATGACCCTATTACACAATTACGCATTAGCCCTTTATCCCTATAAGTTTCTAAACTTGAATTCGCAACTTCATAGTGAAGACAAGACTCTGGTATTAAATCAAGACGTTAAAACTGTTGGTTGGTGACTTTTAGAAGACCCGGCAGGCTAGCTGTTTCCCCCTATTTCTAGTCATTGTGCTATGCTAAGCTAACCAGCTGGCGGCTGTAGCTTTGTATGTTTACCATACAAAAACAGAATAGCATCCATCTTTTCTGGCCTGAGGTTGCTGTCTCTTTGCGGGTTTTTGTTTGTACTGCAGCACTCAGAGATGAACTACGAGCGTGCACTCTTCATGCACTATACGTATATGCCTCTCTGATGTGCAGTGGGAGCTCGCTCAGTGGATCCAGATAGTGTGTGCGGACTGTGGAATGTTAAACAAAACGCTTTAGTTTAGAGAGTGTGCTGGCGGTCTACTTCATACTCAGCCAAAGCCTAAATTACAACCCAACATCACCCATAGCTGCGACCCCTGGACACTGTTAACACAGATATGTCAGCATGATTGCTCTGACAGCATGACAGAAGCAAAGCCGCCTCTGGAAGTTGGCGTATAGACCAATTGACAAAGAGCCTACATTGTTGGTCTGACCACCCATGTACAAACAGAATTAAGACGCAACTTAATTAAATCTCGACTTTATACTTTCCCGCTGCGGCAGAGAGCTACGCACTCTGGCGGGCTCTTGAGTTTTTGGCGTGATCGGTTATTAGGGTTGTGATTTACATCAAGAAAACTAGGTGAAGGACATACAGTACGGAAACCGTAAGCAAGCTGCATCTATTTTTATGTAATTGGATGCAAACGGGATTGCTTTTCTCGAAAATGAACCATAATGCATACTGTCCCCCTTTTGGGTATCAAGCATCTGTGATGCAGTGTTCTCACGAGGGCCCCTACAGCGAATAGAGTTATTTCCAGAGAAGGAGGGCAGACATGCCTCGTTTGCTCTAGGAAACTTGGCCCACAGCAGTGTGACTGCTGCCATGCAGAGCAGCGCAGTGACTGGTCCTTGGACAGCAAAGTGTTACATTTGCAGTATTTTAATTCTCTTTAAAGAATCAAAAGCAGTGTATAAAATGCTGAGCAGATGGCTGTTTGGGAAGGTTTGTGTGTGGTGGTCCCAGTATCAGGGGAGGGCTGCTGTCCAAACCCCAGCCACTGATCTAATGGATGAAGTGAGTCATACCCACCTTCAATGTGAGCACAAGCATCTCCATCAAACACACATGGGCCAGCACAATGAGCCACATTCATACAACAATGTTTTTCTGGTCACCTCTTTTTGTTCTAGTGCTGTTTTCTACTACGGCACATTCACATCTGTTTCTGATATGCGCTCCTGTCTTTTCATTAGGTCGACTCTCAACAGGCCATTGGAGTCAAGCACCTGCTTTTCAAAACGCAGTAAGAGTTCAACTATTACCTACGCTATTGTATGAGTAAAAAGTCCCTTACGTACTTTAGATGATGAAACATATCGAGTTAAAACTTCTTCTTTTTTAAAAAAAAAATCAAAGCAGCAGCATTTGCCTTTAATTGGAGCCATTTTAGGGGGAGTTCTTGCCATGTGTTCGGTACCCTCACAGATTGTTCTAATTTCCAAAATCCTCAGATCATGAGGCTGAATGCTGTGGCAGTCTTGAGCAGACAAAATGCATGCATGCTTGGTTTCACTTCTGCAATTTCAGATTTCAGTAAATTAAAAACACCACCGCGAAGTGAATCACTGGCAAGTGGGAATACAAAGCACTGCCGTCCGTGTAACACTGCACAGTAATGCAGTAAATTGACAATCGCTGTATAACTTTTTACTCGTGTTCACTCTCTATAGTTCATTTCCGTTTTTTTATTTATTTTTTTAATGCCTTGGGTTGTTTTCAGAAAGCAAATTAAATGCTGAAAATAATTACTCATTAAGAACGGCAAGCGGAGAACTGCTAAAATTAGACGTAAAAAATAATCTACTTGCAAGCAGCATACCAGACCATCCCGCAACTCCTCAATTGGTTTAACTTTTACAGCCTCGAGTCGCCATTAACTGGGTTCAAGCTCACGTGACCTTATTTACTGTTGCAGTTCATGTCAGTCCCTCTAACTCTTCACCGTAGGACATTTCATAATGTGCTATCAGGCTGCAATACCACGGGAAAGAAACAAAAACGACTTACTCGCTTTTTTTTCTTCAGCTTTCAGCAGCTCTACTGCTCAGTACAGAGTACAAATCCATCCACTGAAGGCAGTGACATGCTGTTAGAAGGTTTAGAAAAAGGTTAATAAGTGGAGCTGCAGTTTCTATGTCATTTGCATCTAAAACAGCTCATCCTTCAAGACTTAGATTTTTTTTTAAAAATCATATTTTGTTGCTTTTGACCTTGACTGTGCCTGAGTCAGCTCTCCAGCACAAAGAGAAGTTGTTTTTTACTGTTCCTCTTGGTAGGCAGGATGTCAGTATGCATTTGAAAGTCATACGTGATTTGTTGCGCCGCCAGTTGCGATAGATTAACACTCTTTTACTACGGTTCTATTTCCAGATCTTGCAGCTGTCCAATAAGTTTCATTCATGTTTTTTGTCGACTGGATATAAACCTATATTGGCAGCGTGCTGCTGGGACAGAGAAGTGCGACGCGCGATAAAAATTCCCCACGGGAACTGAAGAGGGGACGTTGTGTCCATGTGGCACATGTCCGTAGTGATGTCAATAATGATCATGATAATGGACAGAGATATTCAATGTGATATGAGGAATTTCCTGGTTCAGGAGGTGTCTAAATCATGACATTACATAACATGTCATCCCCTGATATTAAATGACCCCCGCAACTCTAAGACAATGGAAAGGGCGTTGAAAATGTTTTATCTGAGCGTCTTCACCGCTCTTATCGAGCATTTGGAAGTCCGTTAAACAATCGATAACCAATGTTGCACTTTGCTATAAAGAACCACATTTTCAGTTTGCGGTAGTGGGGACATGAAACAGTGGCACGGCCCCGCTAAAATGTTGTTTTAGGCCTCTCTGTCAGTGGGAGACATGCTAAAAATGGCCTTTCAATGCATTTAACCAGATGCACGGACAGTGTTCTTCCTCCATCTGTTCTATTGTCTCAGTGTTCTCTGGGATGAGGAGCGGATGCACCACCGAAGGAGATGCAGGAAATACTCTTGGCCCAGAACAACACAGCCAACTTCTTGCCTTTTGCATAATGGCTTCAGATGCAAGTGCAGCTTAAAGCTATGGCAAAATGAAGGTATTTCCTGGTGCATAAGCCATCATTATTCTATTGTTTGACGTGCAATCAGTCTTCATATTTCTGTTCCGAAAGCGCAAACAACGTCCCATGCACGAATTCAATCTTCACGTGTTCCTTTTTATTCTATCTTTTTCTACAGTGACTAAACAGTAGCATGCTCGATGAGTTATACAGTAATGTCAGAGGGGCTAATCAGGAACAGGAAGGTGTTATGGGTGTCGTCGTCAAGGTCTTTGTCATCTTTAACGTGACTCCACACAAACAGCAGCAGGCTCGCTGAAGATGGCCCGTCTGACACGTTCCAGAAATAGACGCGGCCGAGCATTAAAATTTACAAGGTAAAGCTATGTATTTTTAATCACTCTTCGAAAACAGTTAAAAATAAAAGTGTGTCTCCGAGGATGAGACGTATAAGTACACTCCATTTACCATTCATTTAGCATATCATGCTAAATAAAGAGACGGGTGTGTAAATATGGAAGGGGTTTTATGTGAGTGTGTGCACAACAGTATAAATGTGTGTTTTGCGGGATAGTCTTACAAAAAGGAATGGATGTTGTCGAACCACAGCATTTCACTGCCGCACCGCACTTGTAAAGAGCCTTGCGCCGCAGTCACATTAATCCTGTCAGGCGTATAGGGTGAATTCTTGTGGTTATATATTAAACAACAAACCTATAGTTAAGAAGATCCCAATTAAACCTGTTAACATCATTAGAATTTATGATACAGTTCAAAAGGAAATCGCTTCCCAAGCAATTTAAGGCTTGTCAGAATTTGCCTTCAGGCTCCCAAAATCCAACCTCTAAATTGCTTCACTCTCTAATATTCGGGAGAAAAGAATCCAAGTTCTCATTAGAGAAACGCAAGCGGTTTGGGGGAACTGCTGAGCAGCCCAGTTTGGGGCTTTTCAGCTACAACCATTTTAACATTTTAATCAATTTCTTTATGCTGCTCCCCTTTCATTTGTTGACTCCTCGCTGCAGCAATGACAACAGTTTCTTAAAGTTAATGTTCCTGAGAAGTGGAAATTCAGACCTCGCTGTACACTGAAGTGCATTATAGCGTAAGAGTGAGAGAGTTTGAAGAAAAATATGTAAAAAAAAAAATAAAAAATACACACGGCGCTAGACACACAGAAGCAATTAAGAAGCAGTAAACACTCAACCAACATACACAATCATTTTTTGTGTTTCCTCTGTAAACCTCAAATTACATCATGGAATAACTATGGCAAATAATAGAGAGGGGGACAAAATATAAACAAGATGCAAGCCTCGTTTGGTGCTTTTCGAAAAAGATTTGAATATTTCCTACATGTTGCTAGAGGTAACAATGTTTACACGCAGCCCGGTGCCCATGGTGATGTAAACCTTGACCGCAGAGGGCTCAACGACCCAGTAAAGACCCCGGGGTTATGACACAAAATACTTTTGCTATAATTACAACCTGTAGTCACTCAGTAAGCTAAAAAAGACGCGTAAGCCTACTTTCAACAACGAGCCTTGGCAAACTCTCCGTGGGAGAACGGAGCTGGTGTTTCCACAAAGCGAGAGGAATTCAGCGACGTCCAGCAGCTGTCATATTCTATACTGACCATCGGTATGTGCTTGTTTTGTCTCACAGTCCCAAACTAAAGGGCATATAGGGATAACAGAGAGCTCCAGGTACTATGTTACATAATAGCACGTTTCCTTCCAAACCTCTTTCCATTCCTCTGCCGTTGGTAGCCAGAGACAGTAAGACAGACCCAGGCTTCATGTAGGGTAGCGTACTGCTACTCTAGCTTTCGTGCCGAATGTTTTCCTACCAGTTGCCCCTTTTCTGCCCCTCTGTGGACGACAGACAGGCCGTATAGCTGACTGGACAAACAGTGCAGATCTGCAAATGTCGAAGGTCGTGGACGTTGCTTTGTTTCTCCTTTCAAAGCAGAATTTATTGCTAAGCATTCATCGTTAGCAAAATATTATAACTCCCTTTGGTTTCCCCTGATGATGGAGGCTTCTAATTTTTTTTTATGATATCATCACAGTCTGTCTGTGACTCACCTCCAAAAACAGATCCCCAGATCAAACACAAAAGAAGGCCAACTAACGCAGAGGTAGTAACACAAAGCAGTTTTTGTTCTCCCCTGGACCGTACGTCACTATGAAGGACATATCACTGACGCTCTGGGGGACAGAAGACAAGCCTCTCCCCCCAGAGCTATGGGGGGCACGAGTCACTCATGTCAGCTGTCATAAAAGGCGGTGCACCAGTAGGTCCGGTAATAATGTCCTGTTCTTTTAGTGTCAAGGGCGATTTCAAGGCCTCCAGCTCTCTTTGGTGAGGCCTTAATGACGGCAACTATCATGTCCTTTGACTTGAACAGGGAAACCATGCTGGGGTTTAATTAGCTGACATGATTTCGTCGCTATCCCAAGATCTATCACGCGGGGAAGAGGGCACAGTATTTCTACCACCTGGCTTCAACAAAAGAGCATTTTCAGGACTTCTAATTTCAACATTCAAATGTACCTGTACGCTTAGCTCTACAGTCATGCCAGCATTGTATCCAAAGTGTTGTTTCCTTTCCAGCCTTCATGTCCTCAGCTGCTGTCCTCTAGTCTTTATGCTTCTTCCTTCCACAACTATTTCAGAACAAAGTGAAGTCAAAGAGACGTAAATTGTTTCTGTGCTAAGGGTCTTGAACTGCGGCATGCTCCCTGCCTCTCTGCTGATTCAGGTGGGCGTACGTAATTAGAGAGCAGGTCCTGTTAGTCTAGGTCTCCAGGGAAACAGCTGCCATCCATCCCTGGTTCCCATGGAGCAGTTTGAAGCTGAGGTGTGTACTGACTCGTCTGCTAGCTACCGCTCTGTTCTGGACGGATACCCTTCACTGAGCACATCAAGGCCTCCTTCTTTCCTGCTACCTGAGGCATCATTTCAGGATCACCGATCACCGCCATGAATTCTGATAGTATCGAGTGCGAGACGTGCAAGATGAGCCTATCATTATTAATTTTCAAATGAAACAAGGGGATGTGTGTTTCCTTTCTCTATTTCGAGGATTCGGGTCAAATAAAAATCTGTAAAAGGCTTTGCTCTTTACTTCCTGATCTCATTATCACTGATGTAAAGAGAGATGTTCAAACGGAGGACATTTTCAGAAGATGAGGAGACAGAGGGAGAAAATTAGATTAGATTTCCAGACTAATCAGGAAAATAAATGATGTACAGTGCATGGAGAAACAGCTCTTCTTCATGGCGGACTTGAAGGCCCTGCAGCTGCAACTATAAGCCGGGAAGCGGCAGACAGATCTGCAGCAAAGGACCAGGCTCCTTCTGTTTTCTTATGATTCAGATCGGCTTGTTTTGGCAGACCCAGTTCAGCTCGAGTCCAACACCAAAATAAACTTCACCGTATGTTTTATTAAAGTAAAGGGACAGAAACATATTGAGAATAACAAAAATCGCACTCCTTATATAAGACGGGAGATGAGGCAGATGATTGATGAGGATAGTGAACTTGAGTGATCACACGGGGCTGGTCTGACTCATTCAAAGTCATGTGTTTGAATAACAACACAGAAACAGATGAAACTTCAGTATATCCAACCCCAACTTCCAGAGAATCTTTCCAGACATTTTTTAAGACATGAAAAATATCTTCCTGGAATAATAATACTGTCTTCTAGAGTTTCTAGACAAAAAGCCTTAAATCTACTGTCTATCTAGAGTTTTGTGCTGGACCATGGTTGGTTTCCAAATCAGTTGTGATGTCACAAAATGATCCTGCAGCAGATGAACGAGGACACAGCCTTCTAGTGTTGAACTCTGCGCGTACACCATGCTTCACGGCGAAGGCCAATCATCCAAGTGAAGCAGCAACGAGCAATACATGTTTTTAAGCGTGGGGCTGGGGGGCTTTAATCTAAAGCCTTTGCCAGGTAGTGACATCAAATGTAACTGATAATCCCTCTGCTATCTAGCAAACCCGGAATGTGTGGGATTGAACACTATCCGCTATCTGGAGGCTCGCTCCATAGACGGACCACATACCAGACATCAAAGACAGCAGGAGCCAATGGGAACCCTGTAAGTCGATCTCGTGTCCGTGACACTTTGAGATGTCACAATGTACAGTATGCGGCTAATATGTTCAAACAGGTAAACAACCAGCGCCGACAGCAGGTAGAGGTTACAGCTCCGAAGCGCTCCCATCGATGGGATTAAAGACAAAGCTGGGGGGGCGGTAAACACCCCCGTTACGTAACACTCGTGTTCGATTTAAAGGAGGGGTGGGGAAACATCGGGGTCAATTTCACAGACACTCGGTTCACCTTTAACACTTCTACGCCGCTGAGTGCTTCCGCCCATCTGTGCCCCTTTTCCCGTTCTCCACATCCCTCCGCTGCCATCAAGTCAGCCACCATCCAAAGCCCTTTGTCTTAACTCCTGTCTCCTTCACAGACGAGTCTGAAAGCTTTTATTTATCTTACTCGTTATTTTCTTTCCCTCTCCTCAAAGCTAATCTTGCCCATTCCTTCCCTGGCCCTCTTCCTCTCGCTTGCTCTCTTGTCATGACATTGGCCTGTGACACGTGTGGGAAACTTCTGCGGGGCCCCTGCTTCAGACAGGACACCGATATACTGAGAGTGCTGGGTGACAAGGCTATTTTGGGAACTTGTAAATATGAGAACTTCCTTTCCTAAAGTGTATCTATATCCCAGAGGATTATAAACAACAAGAAGTAATACAGAGGCTAAAATGCGGCGCGTCCACCACAGCTTCTCCGTCTTGTTGTGTATGAATCAACAGCATATGATCAGTCTGAGCCCAGAATAGTAGCCTTTCACTCTTTCACACATCCACAGGATAAAGAAACACCGAATGTGTCTCTGAGTTACAAGCTGCTTTCGTCAGCAATTGTTTTTCGGCTCTCTGTAATAGCATTTTCAGGTGCTTCCACGCATTAATCTGAGTTTTATGAGGAGCATCCGGCTCACAGTCCTAGGGACGCCCAAACCCTTTGCCCTCTTTGGAAGTTCGGAGACAAGACAAGGAGCAAAAACAGGGAGGAAATGTTACCGATCTGGAACTTCAGAGGAGGAAGCTGAGATCGCGATAAGGGAGATCTGGGGTCTGCTGTCAGCCTCTGAGCTGCAAACAGATGAGGTTGGATCGGATGAGTGACTCTGAGCTTCTATGCGCCGCAGTTATTGAAAGATAGAGAGTGATTTCCTCGCAGTGCTTTGCACACCGCACTGAATATAGGGCTGGGTTTAGGTAGACTAGAGTGAGAGCAATAATAACGATGAGGCTTGAAACCATCAGTCTTTTCTCCCTGCAAAAAGGCAAAAACATTCACAGATTCCAGCTTCTCGGAGTGTTAGACTTTACTGTGTTTTACGTCCTTTTTTAACTTGAATATCTTTGAGGTCTAAACGGTTTACCATACTCCTAATAAAAATAGTCTCCAGATCACTAAGAGTGTTCAATAGTCACAATTATCCTCAACCACACTAAGAACAAAGGCTGAACGACTGCCACGACGTGTTCATAAAATTTAAATCAACATTAAATATGTATGGCAACAGCCTCGGAGCTCACAGACAGGCTCCCCATCGGAGGAGATAATTAATGGGTGATATATTTGCTCAGTGATTATTGCTGATAAAACGATGATGTGTCTCATTCTCCGTCTCTCTCGTCTCTCTCTCTCTCCTTCGCAGGCACATGAAAAACGCGCTCACACGCACGCAGTCGGGCAGTCTTAAATAATTAAGATGGTGCAGAATGTTTAACTGCCTTCCCTCATGCCACCCAAGAGCTTCATCACATGTGAGAGGAGGTCGTGCTCACACACACACATAGGAAACATCCTTTTTTACTTTCCATACACACAGATGTGCATTACAGACACTTTACTCAGCATGAAACTCGAGCACAGATGTAATCTGAAAACAACAGATGAAGCAGTCATGACGGATCCTTGTGTAACGGATCAAGCCTGACCTCAAATCCTTTCTCTACTGGCTAACACTCTCATCCTCACTTCAAAACACTCGTTCTGTCTGATGGGATCAGGTCCTGCTCCTGACAACACGGCCGAAGGAGTGAGTGCCAAACAACACAGATACGGGCCTGTTCTTCAAAGACAGACCCCGCTGCAGCTTCAAATATAGGAATAGACCTTAGCGGACATTACACAACCACACCTGTTGCTTAAAGGGCAACAA
This sequence comes from Nibea coibor, assembly GCA_023373845.1. Taxonomy (NCBI): domain Eukaryota; kingdom Metazoa; phylum Chordata; class Actinopteri; family Sciaenidae; genus Nibea; species Nibea coibor. Next base: position 9,803,567 of record CM041739.1, on the reverse strand, counting down.
CACATAAGCGAGCACTTCCAGTGGGCCACGCGTGTCATAATATCACTGTTGCTTCACAGAGTTTATATTTGGACAATGCATGTTTGAATAGAAACAATGCCATGCAGGAGGAGCAATGATGAAAGACGTAGCTTAGCTCGGCTACAGTGATCCAGTGAACTCATCTTTTTGGTAGCCAAAGTCAGACCACCAAGTCCTGGTTCCTCTGCTGGCCCTCCCTCCCTTTGTGATGTCAATGTCAATAGAGTGGCGCCACCTAGCGGTGCATACGTGGACGTAAAGAACGACTACATCTATGCACTTAAATCATTAAGAGAAAGGAAAAGATAACACCAGAGCCCTCAGTACAGACAGAGGTTATGTTGCCCTTGAGGAACACACTGAATACTTATCAGATCCAGTGTCTGAAAAGAGATTTTGACCTTAGTTCACTTAGTGGGTGATAACACATTTTATCATATGTGGCTTACAGTAACCGTTTTGTTCTATTGATTTAAATGATTTGATTAAGTGTCATGTCAGAAAAGAAATAGCATAACATATTTATGAACAAAGATAACAATGTGGATGAACAAAATCACAAATTACAGAGCAAAAATAGTGGACAGTAACATGTAGTTCATGTACTTTTTTTTGAAATGTCTTTATATTTTCTTCTTAATATCTCAACATAAACACCAAAGCAAATTCCTTGTATGCGAAAGCCTCCTCACCAAGGGGCCGTCCAAAGGCTCGAAAACATACTAAAATTGTTTGGTTTATTTTCTTTTGGATTATGTTGGTCCACGTCCAGTTACTTCCTTTTTCTATTCTCGCAATCATTTTGTCTTTTTTCCCATCACCCCGCGGGGCTCTGGGAAAGCTATGACATCACCGGTGGCCTCTGCGAGACCTCTCTCAGTCAGCGATGAGCGACAGGCATTTCCTGCCTGTCTAAAAACAACAAATGAGAAAGTTTAATTAATATCAGATGTGATACGACAGCTTCGACACTGGCCATGGGTCAGAGCTTTCCGGGAAACAAGTTGGTCTCAACAGCTATTTTAATCATATAATGTGATAGCAGCAGTGATAAGATGTGTCAGCACATGAGAAATAACACAAATCATTGTATGTTTTTTTACAAACAGATGGGGAAAGCTCGCCTCTAGACCCACAATAAAGTCATAACGAGGTGAAATGTGCATTAACTGGAAGCCTATTCGTTTGTTTGTGGTATAATATAGCCTACAAGGTTAGGAAATGATTATAAAGTTATTTATTATATTTGTATGTATGTCCCTTTGTGCAATAAATGAGTATCCCCCTGATAGGCAAGGCTAAGGATACACAAATTACTGGCTAAACTGACTGTTTAGCTGCGTCTTTGTTACTTTTAGATAATATTTAACAGCCTAAAGTGACACAATGCACCATGAAGTCACAAAGAAAACAAGAGGTGTCGACCAAACAAAGAGCGTCTTACCCTCCGCGCTGCTGTTAAGTTTCTTTTCTTTGTTGGAAAGAGGCAAGTTGCACAAACCAAAGGGAATGCACGGGTTGGACTGGTTATTCCCCATCTTGTTTCTCATGCAAAGCTTTTCTTTTTAAAGTGTAAATGATCCTACTTAGAAACGTTTACTAAAATAAGGTGTATTCTCTGCGTCTCTTCCAGTTGGTGGCTGGCTGTTTTCTCAAACTGTGTCATTGTAGCACCGAGACCAAATCCCGCCTGAAATTTGAAGACATGTAAACACGGACATGTGGCTATTGTTATCTCTTTATCCTGTCCAATAAGATGCAACCTGTGAGGGGAAGGCCGTTGGCACGTGGGGAAGTTGTGTGTGTGCGTTTGTGTGCAGACCGTTAAATATGCACATGACACTGGAAGAGAACACTGGTGACTTTTGTTACAGCCCACACCGCAGTTTCTAAAAAAGGTGAAGTAGGCGTGTTTGGTAACATTCCTGTCCTTGAGAGGTGAGCGGGAACGCTGATGGTTGGTGGGGTTTTATTTTTATTTGCCCTTAAAAGTAAAATAAAGGTCAAATAAAAAGATTTAACTGTTTTATCATGTGCAAACGTCAGTAGATGAAGTTTATTCCAACCCTCAACTAACTTTTTCTAATATTACAGAAGACGTTTTATATTGAAACAGTATGAAAGCACACTTATGAATAATACAATGACAGTGTGTTTTACAGTGTAAAAATACTCACAAGTAATGTTATTGTTACTTAGCAACATGTTATGAAAGTATGGCGAGAAAGACACTCTCCGAGAAAGACACTCTATAATTACTAAGGTCTAGAGCAGATCTAGACCTTAGTAATTATATTTACAGAGACCTAACAACTCCCACCATGAGCAAGCACTTGGCGACGGTGGCAAGGAACAACTTCCTTTAAACAGGCAGAACATTGAGCAGAGTCTAGCTTACTGGTCGGCGGCCATGCACCACAACCAGCTGATGTAAAGCGAGCGAGGCAGATAGATGGATAGTTAGTTACATCGCACTATTGTTGCATGATGACTTATTATCACACTGTCATGGTTTTCTGAGTCACCCTAACTGTTATTATTGTTTTACTTATATGAAAAATTGAGTTGGACTGAAGATATTCAATAATTCTCTACCTCATCGTGTATCCTCCTTTTTATCCAAGCCATGGTGAACTGATAAAAAAGTTACATATGTCCCAGTTAGAAAGCATGCTTTCAGACATTTTGACTTGTCTATGACTTAGCTTTCTCATTTGAAGCTGAATTATTTTATTTTATTTTATTTTTAAACTTCATATATCGAGGTTTCAGTTAAAAAAGTTAAACATTGACTGAATTTCCCCATTTGTCAGTGAAAAGAGATTACACAGGCGGTTACATTTCCCTCTAAAAAGCTGGTTGCGGCCCCGGCACCAGCAGCGTTACTCATTAACAGTATTGCTGAAAAGTCAATAGTTTGAATGAGAATCGCTCGAGTTTGTCCAATAGCAGTCCACCCTATCTCTCGACCTATCCAGCTCAACTCAGCAGTTTTAATCTGTTGGACCCTGGGTATTTATTGGACTTTAGTTTAAATTTGAATAGCTGATTTGAACACATGGTGTTAGGAAAAGGAGCTTGAGGTCAGGTCAATCTAATATCCTCCTCTCCCGCTCACGTCTGTGGGCTGCTGGTCTTTCTACACCCACGCTGATAATTTCACAACAACTTCCATGTCAACAGAGATTTTGAGAATTCGACCGACGTTCTGGTTATTTGGGGTGACAGTCAATATGAACAGCTACTTGTGTAATCAGACAAACTGCACTTCTGTGCTGCTTAAATGCTTCTAAATGCAGGCTTATTCATTTCCATGTATTTTTTTTAAAATAGGTAACACAAAATATCCTCCATAAGAGGGCGCTGACATCCAATGAATGCAGCACGGTAACAAGGAGCCCAACAGAGGACACAGTCGTCAGTGTAATACACCTCATGTGCACCACATGCGTTCATCTGAGTGTTGCCACAAGGGAGTCACTCCCAGTCTGATGACTCCCGTTTTCAGCTGTATTTCCCTGAACGCAACTGACACACATTAACAAATTACTATTCATAATGTCATACATCTTTATAAAAGATTTACGATTAGTGTGTTTTGCACAGGTCACAAGAGAAAACTATAAAAAAAAGAGTTTAAGAGTTAAAACTTTAATGATTTTCTGGTGAAATCTGGTCATTAAAACTAAAAAATAAAGTTCTACGACGTCACACACAGGAGGTAGAAGTAAAAGTAAAAGATGTGTGAATTAAAAATACAAAACTGCTGAGCATACGCGCACATTGCACACGAAGAATTGGGACACAATGGGAGTTTGTTCACGGCTCTTAGAAGAGGAAGATGCATGTCCAATCAACAAACATCCTTCCTCTTATTAGACGAATCATGTAAACTCCCTTCACTTCCACTTCTTCTTCCCATGGCACAAACGTTTTGTTTTGTAACACTCCACAGAAGCTATCAAACTCATAAAAATCTAATTAGTCATAAGCTTTTGGAAGATTTTATCAGCCAATACCACCATGATCATTTCTCAGTCATGTGGGATCCTCCGCAGCTTCTAAGGAAGCCTTTGTAACCACGTGGACTGGTAAAACGTCAGGCTTTGGACTCAAGATGTCCCATGCTTACTTTTGCCCAGGGCCCTCAAACCTCTGACGGAGAGCATGGTTTGGGTTCCTAGTGTTACTGTGTTACTTTAGCACTGAGAGAGAGAAGATTACTGACCCTTCTTGTCATCAATCTCTGCCTCAGAAACAGAACATCATGGAACTTTGGCTTTGTTGTAGCCGTCGATGACGCTTCCACGTCACAGCTCGTTGATCAAACCTGTGCGTAGTCTTGCGTTGTGAATACCAGTGCCAGTGCCAGCTGGCAAAAAAAAAAATCGAATGTAGAGCCAACTGTAATCACTTTAGCTGCACATCTGCTTTGTGTGATTTATTTCTGCTCAAATGCACTGTATGTTCTTTGGGTGTGACATCATCTAACCAGAGTTCAGTCTGTGTAGAAGACAGGATTCCAGACATTCCTCGAATGCTCCACACAGGATCTCACTTCTGCTTGTGAACACAACCCCGTACCTCCAGCGAGTGGAAAAATACAGCCTCTCTTCAGACTGGGCAAGGTGAATGATGCTCTGTGGGTGATTGATAGATGTCCTACTTTTGGCTATAAATATCTGATGCCTTTTTATGATTAGGAGCAATTAAAAGTTTTTGTTCTTACTTTCTTACTTCTTGCTCTATTTATAGAGTATGTTTTAATTACTGAACAATCACTTGAAAATAAGGAACGTTACCACAGAATGAGCCTTTTATATCTTCATATCCATGTGTCCTATTCCACGTAGTTAAATCATATTTTCATCCAGAAAAAAATAAACCAGATACGTGCTATCTTTTTCTGCTTTTGCGGTTACCGTAGTTTCTCCCTCGTGCTAGAAAGGAAAGGATGAGGTGAGGATGTTTGAGACCTTCGACGGCATGCTAGATTTTTAGAGATTAAATATCCCCGCTTTTGTGCTGAGTCATAGTAGAGCTCTCTTATCAGGCCAGGTGTAACAAACACAAACACAATGGGACAATAATGTTATGCAACTTCTGCAGATGCCCTGAATGATACAACGGTGCTACACCTCTGGAGCCGACATAGTTCCTCTTTCACCATCATCTGACATTCCAGACGGGGTTGTTAAAGGAAGGGGAGCCCTGCCGGCAAGGAAAAAGCCACTTCTCACCGGCCATACGTAATGTCCTGACATTCCTTGAGCTATACAAGTCTTTGGTTATCATGTCAGAGATCTGGCCTTATCTCGGCACCGGTCACGCAACTGCAGCTCGTCTGGCCTCGTTTGCAGGGTTTCTGGTTGAGCTTTGCTCTGGATTGTCATGCATACAGGAGGTTTGGTGCCTGCAGTGATGCTGGGTTAATTCATCCATTAAAAGTTTTTGAAGCAGGGTTCGGCTTGAACACATTGGCCTCTTTTACAGGAAAGTTCCATGTCGAGTTTGTTTACGACAACGCTCACATGAGATTTGGCATCTGGCACAACAGACTGTGTGCCCCCGTGTTGATGTAAAGGTTAGAACAAGCCAGTACAATGCTTCAGCCATAGCGCGTTACAGACAGAGGCCTCCCCGTCACGGTCATAATCCTCTTACAGACTTACTGCAGGTGAGTATTCTGCTGTGACATCAATGTGTGGACTAAATCTTCTCACTCATTCAGGATATTGTGTGTGTTTGTGAGAATGGATGTGTGTGTGTGTGAGAGAGAGACTTAATCCAGTTTCAAGGTACGATGAAGCGTGAAAGGTGTAATTATCCAGCATCCTCCTGTAATCTCATTCACACCTCAGTCCGTCTCACGCAGGAGGTCAGGTTAAATTCAGCGGCCGAAGTTTATGATCTTTGTTGTTTGCTGAAACATTTTATGTCAGTGTGTCATGTTAAGGGCACACGTGTTTGGTTTGACGCCGCATGTTATTTTTGTCAAAGTTACAGTAGAAAAGTTAGCTGGTGCTTTCCTCACCTATGTCATCGATCTGATTACATCTAAATAGGAAGGAAAAGCAACTTCCCTACTCAGACACTTGGTGGGTTAAATGCAGAAGCTAACATCAGGTCCGAAAATAGAGCCTTTACAGACAATTCACAATGTATCAACCTTTGCAGACATGTTAGCGAACCTTTTTCTAATAATACTTACACATGCAGCAGAAACGTGGACATCCCGATGGAGTTATTTGTGACCAGTCAGTGTAACGTACCCGTGTAACTACTGAGAAAGTCATCCGTATCTTTCACCAACCACCAACCTATTCGCTTCAGCTCTCCAACTGGCAGCACAATCCGCTCGACTAGTAACATTACAAGAGGTAGCTGCTGTGTGATTCATTTTGTGATTTTCCTGCTGTGACACCTCAAAATGAAAGGCAGAGCGACATACACTGAAGCCTGAGCTCTGTATGCTTCCTCCACAAGGTGTTGCTGGACCTATGTGTCGACATTAGCATGTGTTGCCATGGCTGGTGTCAGCGTCTCAGAACTGCAACTACTACTACACAACTACATGGCACTATTAGTTCACTCATCTTCTCTTCAAATATATATCACTGCCATGACCAGCATCTAATGTTTGGCAGGTATGGGAACCACGGGACCTCTCAACCTTTTAGCCACAATTATTACCACTATTATATCACACAGTAATCGGACAGATTACTCGTTGACATGTGACAATGCTATGACAATGTGCAATATTTTCCCGTAAGTATTAATCATGTATTAACAATTCCTACCATGAACTAAAACTATCTGACCAAGCTAAATCTTGAAAGGTGCATAGAACTGGAGACTGGAGTATGATAATATTTAATCATATGATGATGATTATCTCATATTCTTTTATTGCGAGATTGCCTGAGTCATCTGATCGATCGGATTAATATGTATCACAGAAGTTTTCATGGAACTTGGAAGTGGAAGTGCGTCACGCTGACATCTGACGTGGGATAGTCATGAAACTTTAACTCCCACATATTTGATCCAAACTGGGGGCCTTTTTAAAAAAAGACAGGGGAGTGATTATGTCTCTTCCTGTCATCCCAGCAGCGTCTGACACATTATATAACCATTGTTTTCGTTAAGATTGTGCTAATTGAAATGACTTTGAAGTTGAGTCAGAGCTCAGTTGCTAAATGGAGAAGCCAATTCACAACATAGTGAAACTGGCAAATGACGTTATGGTCGATTCTGTCTGATTGACACCCGCGGAAAAATCTGAGGATATTATAGGATGTACTGGAGTTAATATATCAGACACAAGTTTGTATTTCCCTTTTTGTAAAATACATGAAATTAACAGGCTTGTTTCAGGATCCGGCCTCACCTTGACATTGCCTCACACCACATCCAGATTGTCGCACACACACTCAAAATCCCAATGCTTTAATGTCCCCGACTTAGCAATTGACTGAGGGCTTTTTCCCCTCCAGAGCACCCTCATCAGATCATAAAAGATGCCTAACGACTTTCACACACATATAGACACACACACTCCTGCCGGCCTCCCGCCTGACAACAGGGGATCTAAAGACACAAAGGCGGGTGGGCTGGTTAAAGGGGGAGTCGCACATATGTCACCAAAACCACAGCCTGTCTGAGGGAGCTGGTGAGGTAATGAATGAGCCTTTTATCACAGAGGCATCGTCGCTGCTGATGTTTTCCTCCATAGACAAACATTTGCTTTGTTGTCACAGAAGAAGTGGATGTCAGTTTAAAGAATTATTTGTCAGAATCTACGTGTCCTAAGCGTTTTCGGTTTTCTCTCTTTAAACCGTAGATTCATCCATGCGGGCAGTTTTCCAGTGAAGGCTTTGGGGTATCATCATCATCACCTCTGGAGGAAGTTTGTTCTCCTTTTTTCTCACACCCCTCTAAGGGTCACAGCCAATGTTTTGGCTAATTTGCAACCCAAACATATTCCTTTCCCTTTCACCGCCGTCTCCGTCTCCACCTCCCCATTGGTGTGTGAGCCAGGGGACACAAGGCCGGTGCTTGACTGAGCCCTGAATGCTCTTTAGTTGTCACGCTTTTCCCAAACGCCTTGCAGCTGCTCCTATTGTGGCTGCAGAGGGAGGGCTCCTTAGCTTATTCTTTTAGGCCTCCTGCTGTTGCCCTCCTCTCAGATGGGTTCATAGAGAGGGAGTGTGGCCCAAACAATGGCCGATGCCATGACATCATGTTTCTTATGAGGACAAAATCCTTACACTGATATATGGTGGGATTCCATTGCATGGAGCGAAACAGGATGTGCTCAAAGATATTTCAACATGCCAGAAGTAAAATTTACCTCAGCTTTAAGTTTCGTCTTGTACTACAGTTAGTCTTCAACTATAAATGTTGTTTTAGACTTGTTGGTTGGACAAAATTTGGGTTCTGGGAGATTTCTTTAACTGATATCTTTATGGATCAATCCACAAATAAAAATCCATCTTTTAAAGTTAGATTAATTTAAATGTTATCTAAAAGGATTTTCAAGTTTAGAAGACAATAATACTGTTCATTTGTTTTGTATTTTGCTCTACAACTGATGTTGTTTATAACCTGAAGACTTCAAATTGAAAGAGAAGCCTGTGCTCTGTATCAGTAACTTCAAGTAATCTGACTAAATCGAAACTAAAAGTATGATTCACTTGATTTAATCGAGCAATATTGCCCACTAATAAATCCACTCTATGTGTGATATAAGATGGAAACAAAAAGAGAAAGCCAGAATAAAAGTAAGTACAAAAGTCAAATGAGATTTATTAAACGGTATAAAAACAACATTTAAAACAAACAATATGCAAAAATAGATATGATAAAGAAATATATTACTTTAGTTCAATAAATATGTCAGAGTGCAGTCACTGATGACTACGTGTCCCCATTCGAGTAGTTTTGGGGTCGTGTCTGTCTGTCTCAGCGCTGCAGTACACAGTACAGAAACATGAGGTATTTAATGGTCCATTTCCCCAATGTGTCAGGATCGTCAAGGTTTCATGATGTCTTGAAAGGCAGGTATTTGCATTTGAATTGGCAACCCATCGAACTCTCAAACCGAACATGAAGATTTCTGCCACATTTACATTGAAAAGAGGGGGGATACATTCATTGTTCGTCAAATGAAGGAGTAACTTCCATGCCACGTCGGGCAATAGGTTTATGCTGCTTTCTTTAAGCAGTAGAGAAAGCAAAAGGGACATTTGAGAGGATGAGTCAACTTTCCTGAGACAACTGTTAGTCCTCTCTGTTTTGTTTTAAATGATTGTGATTATCAAAAGCAGTTGCCTTCATTAAAAAAAACAAAAAGCAAAAACAGTTCTTTGAATAAAGAATATTCAGATACTTCTAACTTCCTCTACAGGAATAACCTCGACTATCCTTTCAGCCATTTCCCTAAGCCATCCAGGATTCAAACTTTGGATGACTCTGACATTTAGGAGGTTAAACATGAATACTGCCTGATGGTAGTGATCAAATCTCCCTTTGAAATGATGAGACCAACCTACAGAGATTTGGCCAGCAAGACCATAGAGTCAAATGAACTGACCCCAAACACTACTTCCCCATTCTGTCCAGTGATACCGCCATATCACCATAAAATATGATCTTGTGCGGTGCTCTCTGCAGAGGCACTTGTAAGTTTCAGTTCAAGTCCGAATAAAAGTCTGCATCTCCCTCAGCAGCTGGGAGAGGTGGTGATGGGACTGTGGAGGAACGAGAGCTGACCGGCTGAGGCGTGCACAGGGATTGACACGGGGAAGTTGAAAACTGTGCTGCTGTTGCCGATGGCTGGGCTGCCGGCCTCTGAGGAGCAGGTGGACGTGGCCAGGACTTGAGACTCAAACTGGAGGAGCTGTCCCATGAAGCTGAAGTTTGGGGAGATGATGCTGCGGCGCTGCTTGACAAACTCGAAGGCCTCATCCAGCTTCACGCGGTTGGTGCGCATGAGGTAGGCAAGGCAAATGGTGGCGGAGCGGGAGATGCCTGCTTGACAGTGGACAAACACACGGCCTCCTTTATTCCTCACTGAGTCTGTAGGGAAGAGATGAGAAAACAACATTTAGTGCACTGTGGAACATCGACACAGATAAAAACTCACAGGAAGGCAAAAAACACAAAAGTCTTTGCAACAATTTCCGTTGCCATTTAAATTCAACAGTGCTCATTAAGACGCAGGAACACGGTTAATAGGGGTGCAGGGTGTGAGCTTGTGGGGGTTAGTCCCAAAGGAGGCAGCCTGAATGGACAAAGAAGGGGAACAGACCCCTGCTGGGGGTATTGATCTGGGAGGAAGGCCGACAGTGAGTGAGGAGAAATTGCCTTTTGTTTAGCCAGAACAAAGAGCGGCGTGGAGGCAGCTATTCAAGCCGAGCCAGCCTACCCACTACAAAACTAGTTTGGGGCCACTGCTTCGCAATTCATTAAAAGGGGGCATCCCTTTCTCCACGCCTGAGAGGTGGTGATGATGTAACCACCATTGTGGTGGAGTGGGGAGCCTGTGCCGAGCCAGCTGGTCGGTTTTGGAGGGAACTTTTTAAATTTTAAAACCAGCAGTCAAAGAGTGTTGTGAAGGACGAGGGGGGTTGGGTGTTTGTGTTGCCTGCCATCAACGGGCTCAGGAGGTAACAGCTGTGACAGGCGCTCACATTTGGCAGTTGGGGGGTGGGAATAAAAATGGCGGACGTAGGCTACTCACCGATAAACTCGATTGCCTCGTTGAACCAGGAGCTGATATCGGCTTTGTGGTTGTCCTCGACGGGGATGCTTTTGTAGAGGAAGGAGCCCTCAAAGTGGTTCGGGCAGTTGGCAGAGACGTTGATCAGAGCGGTGATCCCCAGCATGTCCAGCATGTCTTTTCTTGAAGCGTGGTAAGCACTGCCAAGGTACAGGAAAGGCAAGATCTCCACAGGACCGCCCTGAAGAAAGCAAAATAAACAAGTCAGCCAACTCCAATAACAATACAACAGGAAGTGAAAAACAAACAGAGTGTGTTGTGCGCTCAAATCTGATTATATTCAAAAATAAAAATAAGACACACACCTGGTCATACAGAGGAGTATTGCACGGACTACAGCTTGGGTCCGCGCTCTCAGGATGGCTGGAGGTCAGGGGCAAGCTGAGCCCTTGTGGAGGGGAGGGTTTGGTACACATCTCAGGATACTCTGAGGAAAATGTGTCAAAACCGCCTGGAAAAGAGGAGAAAAGAAAAACTAGGTTAGCTCACCGGACAGGACGGAGACACATCCACGTTTAAACACGAGTTTCCAAAAAGGTGACAACTGCTCAGGGGGCTATTTTGGAACATTGTTTACTCCCAGCACCAGCTGGTATGGTGACAGCTGTAATCCACATTTGTTGCCCCGTTGTTAGGATACAGTGAAACACTGTGTGGGACTCTTTAAAAAAACAGTTAAACCCATTTGTTTCTTACCTTTAAGAATTAAAACTCTGACTCCACAGGGGTCGCGACACAGGGCCGTAACAGCGAGCATCAGTGTCCCGTCTTTCTTCGCCTGGCTTAAGTCCGAACTGCGGTCGTCAAGCAGCACCACAGACTGGTACTCCCCGGACAGCAGCCTGGTCCTGGTGTCCTCATTGGGGACTATGTGCTCAAGTCCGAGCCCACCTCTGGCCCTCCTGCGCACTATGGTGCTGAAGCGCACGTTGGTGGAGCCCGATATGTGGGACGAGTTGAAGGACAGGAAGGAGCGGCAGTCCAGCACCAGGCAGCCGGGGACGTCGTCCTCCAACAGACCACAGAGGGACGCACAGTCGATGGTGGGAACCTCCATTATGACCATAGTAGGACGGCGGGAAAGATACAATAAATCCAAATACATAAAGCTAAACGTTAAAGGTTGTTGTGACGCAAAAAATGTCCCGAAGTTACACAGTAACGTCGCCTCCTTTGTTCCGGTTAGCTTGTTTAGAGAGAGAGAGAGAGAAAAAAGACGCGTAAAAACAAGATTAAAAAGTTTTAAGACTATCTAAAGTTGGTCCGTTAATCTTCTTGAAAGTATCCGGTAGTTGTAGTTGTTTAAAAAATAATAAAAAAAAGTTTTAATGTATTCAAGTTTACAGTGAGTTGCTTCTGCCTGCGAGTCGTTTGAAACCGTTTATATACAAGGGCTCGTGCTTGTGAATGAGAGGCCACTGACGTCAGGCGACCGCCCCTCGTGGCTCCCAGCCAAAGCTGTAGACGTCATCACCCCCCCCCCCCCCGCCCCTCCCCTCTCTCCCCCTCTCTCTCGCGCACATGCGGGACATTTCTGTACAGGCGTACCGCACGTAACGCAGCGGGCACGCGCAGGTCAATCAAGTTTTCACACCGGGAGAAAAAAAAACAAACAAACTTAATTTCTACCACTTTAGTTTGTCACACTTATTTATTTATTTTTTAATTACTATTAATTTAATTTTAATTTTAATTAATTCATGTATAAAATCTCTGCATGTCAGCAAACAAAAGGCCAAATTTTCCATGATGTTGTTAGTGTTTAATTAGATTTCTATTTTACCTCTTCACCTGAGAGTTGACAAATATCAAGATAATAAGTAAATATCTGCCGCGGGGGCCATAAAAGTTTATTCTTTGTTTTTATTAGTCAGAGGTACATAGTGTTCAATGCCCCGAGAGCAAAGGCTAACCATAAAAGTTAATCACTGTATAGAAATCTGAAGTCCAGTAAATTTCCACATGCTGAGAAACAAAACACTGGTCTACCAGGAAGACAGATGGAGATCCCTCGACCTCAGTCAGTTTTGTTTCATTTTGTGACCTAACTGAAACAGATGGATGAGGTGTCCCCACCACCACCTAAAAAATGATTGGAGTATATTTTAAAAAGTAAACATGATTACAGGCACTCTGGGAAACCCTTTTGATTTGTTTGTGGTGCATGCTGACTCACAGTGGGCAACTATGCTGTCATAATAAGGAAGCGGGAGAATCGTTATTGACGGATAACAGGCGTCTACGCCGACATGAGGGTGTGTTGAAACTGCACAACAATGACACACGCCAGGTTTGTTTTGTTGTGAAACAAATAGTCTACTCTAAACAGGTAGTGTTGCAACATTGCCTCACAATCAAAATCCCTTTTGAGTTCACGCTCGGCGGCATTGTAGACAGAAAACATCTCATTTATCGCAATAATCAGAACTGCTTCCAAAGATCCAGAAGGCATACAGGTCACGATGTCATCCTCACTTTACTGTCACCTGAAGAGGCAAGGATTCAGTGAGGCCAATCCGCATCCGTCCTGTTTTGACCCTCTGTCTTATTTCAAGGCAACAGGAAAATAGATGTGTTATTTGAGAAAGGAAGAGGGGGGATGGGAGGACAGAAACTTAACCAATCACAACAGAGTGCAAAAACTCTTGCGCTCACACTCCTGTGTGATGAGTCAACTGTGAGGCACATGCCACAAAGCAGGAATGTTACACACTACACAGGGGAGGAGCTCTGAAAACACTCTGTACCCAAACATTTTGTCCTCTCTGTCAATCCTTCTTCCCCGCAGTCATGATGGAAGCGATGGGCTCCCGTGCTGAAGAAACTGGACACCCAACGAAGAGGTGTAAAAAAGACATCAAGTACAGATGAAGCAATTGTGTATTTCCAGTAGAGAAAATGTTTTCTTTCCCCTCTAAGTTCTCCGTTTTTCGATTCACAGCAGCTGCCGTTGTCTCCTGTGATATGTGCTATCCAAAATGTCCTACAAACATAAATCCACACATTGAAATTTCCTAGTTTCAAGTTGTAGGATCATGATAACCAGCAAAAAAGACCATGCGTGAAACCAAAAAGTACATTTCCGGAACAAAAACAGTGTTTGTCGGTATGTGTGTGTGACACAATATTGAAAATGAGGTCTGAAAATAGTCTGAGTTGTTGCTCTGTTTTGAATTCCCATAATTACGGCTCATAACCAACCATTGCTCTCGTCCAGAAAGGGAAGTGAAAGAGAGGATTACAGAGAGGCACTTCCTTTGGTCCGACCTCGCTGTCACTTGCTGTCATGACTCCCTGTTTACTGTCATCGTCACTAGGGGCAACAGCTGAGCCATCAATGGGAAAACACAGGGCCTGTCCTGACTTCTAGTGTCTGAAAGACACGTTATTTGAGTTAAAAATGTCCGTTTCATGTTGGGCAGACACATTGCCATGGGAAAAACCTTAACTGAAGGAGTCTGTGGGTTTTCATGTTCTTCTGGGATGTGATGATGATGATATAATCCAAAATACTTTACATGAACGAGACCATGAAGGTTGAGTCTGGTGATAATTAAATGAATCTATCAACCATTCTGATCTTATACACAGCTTTTCTCTCCTGGTTACCTTCTTTTCTTTTCTTTTATTAAAAGTACCCTGTGTTAATGAATTCTTTGTAGACAATTACGTTTTATGACAGTCAAACAGTGTAGTTTGTGTGTTTGCGGTCAACAGAACTGTAAGAAGGCAAGTTTAATTAAACATGGCAACCATGTTGATCTCAACATGGCAACATGGGTTATGACCTGTTGTTTTGGTAGCCACATAAACAAGCAGTTACTATATGGGCTAATTAACACATTTTAGTGTCACAAGGAACTATCTCCTCAATAATGTAATTTCCTATTTGTCTTTCCATTACTCCTCAAATATAATTGATCTTTTCCCTGAAGCTCAAACTAAACACAAACTTAGGACGGGTCCCAAATAACCTGCAGTGACTAGAATTACACTTTAAGTTAATCTGAATCATTCCTATTATGTAGATATAAGAACATACAAGGACATATTTTATTGTATGTCAACAGCATTTTATATGATCACAACTATATTACGGTATATCGTTTTGTATTATATTTCCAGTCACCTGTTGCACCAGGTTTCACAGGAGGAGTTACAGTAACATATGCACTAATAAACATTTGCATTACATTATAGTGTGTTATAAACCATGGGTTATTTGTTCATATAATACCTGTAAATCGCAAAGGGGGAGGGTTAACGTAATGATTAGTTTATGGGAATAAGAGCACACCAAATGGATGATGGATGGATGATGCATATTAATTTTAACAGGATATGTCAATTTATATTATTATATGAACAAACAATAGATGTATTACACACACTTTTTTAATTAAAGAAATAAATATGTTTTATTAGTATTATTTTTTAAAAGGGCACCTCATAAAGACTACACTTTACGTAGTGTTTAATGTAATTACCATCAAGGGACTGTGGATGAAAAGTAACAAAGCACCTCCTCTCTTGTTTCACATGGTCCCTGAATGAACTTGATGAATATAGTAAAACTGGGGAAAAAAAGAACAATATTCACAACTCACTCTTCATAAAATACATGTAGGTCTAGAAACTTATTAAGTAAATAAAATATATCAACAAAACAACATATAGTTATTAAAAATCAAAACGATCCTCCTGTTTATACTATTTATTTATTATATTTATAGCATTAGACCATTAACTGTTTCATTATGTGTCTCTAAAATTAAAATAGCAGAATAAAAACCATGCGACGCTCTCGGCGGAAGCAGAATCAGAGCAAACCGGATGTAGCTCTCAGCCAATCGGCTTTTGCAAAGCGTCCTAAGCTGACGTCAGCCCGGTACCGATGAACAACCGGTAGCATTGAAGCGAGGTGTATGGTTTCCCGTTTGTTTGTAGCTTTGTCCGCTAACCCCCCTGTGTGAAACGTGCAGACATCATGCCTTTCGATGTTAGGAGGTGAGTACGGGGCTTTCTTTCACTTTGGTCCACATATGAAGGGGTCGGCGGCGGGGGTGGGGGGGTTTGCAGTCTGGGAGCCTCCGGATGAATTAACGGGTTGGCAAAGCATCGCCCGCTTATGGGCGAAGTTGAGACACTAGTGTTTCACGTCTGGCATGAATGGGCCGCATTGTTGTAAGGGGGGTGTAGGGTGTTTGTTGAGTCGGTGGGGTGATGCTCAGGTATGCTCCACAAGCGTTTCTGCCTGCGCATGTGCAGATGTCCACATCCATCCTAATGAACGTGAACCACAGGGCATGGTGACCATTTACACTCAGCACAACTGTATGCATGTTTTACCAAACACATGAGATGACCGGGTTAGAAATCAAAGCTAATTCTGCCAATACACAAAAAGCATGAAAGCATTCAGACTTATTAGCCACCAATACACAGCAACAAACATGCAGTGAACTACAGGCAATCTATTGATACTTGGGCAACAGGCACAGAGTTAATAGTCACACCTACAGGACTGTTGAAAGCGTCAATAGAGCGCACCTTAATCGAAATAAAGGACAGGATGTTTACACTCAGTGCTCACTGCAGAGTTTGGCCAGTGACATATACTGATATCTGTATTCTGTCATGGTGTCACACACTGAATGAAATGAAGGCCCGCAACAATCAGGCCATTTAATTGTTTAGTCTGTATGTCAACGTCACCGAACACAAGAAGACTTTCAAATTAGGGGTATGTGTCCACACATGAGGGGATAGATAGATGTAGACAAAAGTACAAGTACAGCTGAAAAACAAGGAGCTCGACAGGTAAACATAAAGCTACCATGTAAAGATAAAAGTGTGTATAGGATGCTGATATAAAATAAATGTGGTTTATACAGCAGGTCTTATTATGTACATGAGGTAGTTAGATATTAAAGTATATGCAGCATGTACGTATCCATTGAGAGGACTTGAATAGAGTGTAATAATATGCATATATATATATATATATATATATATATATATATATATATATATATATATATATATATATAGTTTTAGCTCTATAAATTACAAACAAACAAAGTCGAGGGCAGGAGGGAAAGTTCGAAAGAGGGAAGCGAGACCTGAATTAAGGAGAAAACTGTGAAATGTTTTGTCACGAAAGAGCACAGGATTTCCATCCTTGGTGACACTAGTGCTATAAAAGGTCTGTTTAATTGATTTGTTGATTGACAGGAAAATAATCCTGATTATTTATAATTTCGTGCTGGCACTGGCACTGAACAAGCTATTTGTTATCAGTCATCTTGGTACTGAAAGTATTGAAATTGTCGTGTCACTAAATAACACATGTGAACTCATCACGGTCGTTTTTGTGTCACGGTGACACAATGAATTTAGCAACATCAAGGATCCGGTGTAAGTCTCGTTTGCACCATGACAGCGTATGACCTCTGTCTGAGAGGGCTGCGAAAGCGGGCGTGTCATAGGGTTACCGAGTGGTCATAGGCTTCTCAGACATGTTGCCTTGATTATACGAAACCTGACTTGCAACATGTAGAAATGTCTCGATTGACAAACACAAAAACCGGCTGTACCGAGGTGCCCACTCAGAAATACTAGGGTGATTAGTCAGAAATGTGAGTGTGTTACAACAGAGGTTACCGAAGATTACACCATGTGCCATGGTAGCGTGTATTCCCAGAATGCTGTGTTGTATTGTACTATGACATACGAACCACATCAAGTGTATTAAACAATAAAGGATTCTTTTTTTTTTTTTTTTTTTTTTTTTTTTTACATATTGTTAAAATGAATCCTACTGCCCTAGTATCACTAAGTATCATAAATATTAGACTATATTCTGTCCATGTCCTTAGACTTCCCGTCGAAAGAGATTTTATTTATTTTATTGTGAATCAAGCCAGAAAGTTTCTGTGATTTTCTTTTTTACATTAACATTCTATTAAAGTATAATTCACCTCATGATGATATATTTTAGTTTTGTTTAATTTTAATTGTTTAATTTTAATTAAACAAAACTGTACTCAATGTGTTAAATCTTCACAAAGTCTAATAATTTAACACACAGGGTAGTTTAAATGTTACTTCACAAAAAAAAGTGATATATGCTTTATTACAGGGTGTCCGGGAGGGTATTAAAAAGTATTGAACGGTAGTAAATCAACTTAGTGAAAATTTAGGCCCTTTAAAAAGCAGTTTTTTAGCACGTGATTTGTTAAAAAAGTTCGTTAGAATTTATTACATAGACTGTCGCAGTGACTTCTCACTCACAAAATCACTCAATACTGAAAAGTTCTGTACATGGTTGATTTCTGGAGTAAAACCTGAAACAAGCTTTGCGCAAAATCGACTGGAAATTACATTGAAAAGACAAAAAAAGAAAAGTGTACAGCTGTTCACAAGCTTCCTCCTGTAAAACTGATCAAGTATACTTGACGTCTCCGTTAGAGAACATGGTTATATGTGGACGGCTGCTGAACTCTTAGGCATCGTGTCATTTCTTTAGCAGATATCAAGTAAAGTTGGATCTATCTACAGTGTTCAGTTGACTGACAACTTTACGGGAGAGCAGCCTCAACCGGGTGCGTTGGGGTTCTAAAAAATATTTAGAAGGTATTAAAAAGGTATTAAATGGGATTAAATTTAAGCTCAGGATTCCTGCATAAACCCTGTCTATATATTGTGTATCAAGCCAGAACGTTTCTGAAATTTTCTTTTTTAAAATTGGTTTTTGGTACATCCATATCCAGGTTTTATTTATTTACTAGAATCTAATTTTTCATCTTTTTAAAGTCCAAATGTATTTATTTTTATCCCTACTATTGCATACATTTAATATTTATATTTGTTTAAATATACATCCGGACTCAAACTACAACGTTTCAAACAGGATGTCTGCTTTTAAATACATGAATAAATAAACAATATTTTGTTTGATTTAACTTTACTATCAGTGTTCTACTTTTCTGCTATTGGTTGCCGAAACCAAAAATGTGGTTGCCACCTCATATTTATACTGAGAAATCAAGATGCTCGACAATGACTGCAACTGTGCTGTACCTTACATCAGACATTATTAATAAGTGGGTTGATTTTAATCATTTCCTGACATCAGTGCTTGCACACAGGAACACTGAGGCGTACTTAGTGTTCCAGCTAAGTTAAAGACTAACCTGACGTTGTTCATCACATCTCTTCTTAAAATGTGCCATCTTTATATTTTCTTTTGTCGACACATGATGGAAAATGGCAATAACGTGTAATGATGACAACAACCTGTACCGGCTTTCTGTGTGTTTCATCAGTTTCTGCACATATAAACGTCATCGTCTAATAATAAAGATCCCCTCATTCAGAATGACTGCGCAGCATCTCGTCTGAATGCACGAACGAGAGAGGCTTTTATGCCCCGAGTCAAATTGACTTTCAGATTATGTCATTTATTGACACACGTAGGTTTGGTTTAGGTAAACCACATGATGTAGCGTGTTTGCTCCCGTGATGATTAGATCATGGTGACTTTAGCGCTTCAGTAAAGACGCTCCGTATCATTTAATCTTGATGGTGATGGGCGTTTTGCTGTTTGATACTTGACATACACTTCTGGCAGATGACTGACTTGAAAGCAACTTAAAATATCTTGTGATTATCATGTGTGAAAAGAACCACAACTCACAGATACATGGGTTTACTCAGATATACAAGGGGTCATTGTGACTCATGTGTATGATATAATTTATTTAGTAAGAGCCCTTCCTTGAAAAGCACTCCAGCGGTGTCAACAGAAGGATGCTGGTACACCATGTACTCACTAAGCGCGAAACCTCTGAGCCTCTGTTACAGAAGACTGAGCAGTGGGAAGGTTGACTGTAATTCAGGAAATTACAAACATCAGCGATGGACCGAGAGGTGAACTCTCAAGCGTTAACGTTAATATTCATGAATACAAAGCGTTCAGAGCGGAGGAAATTAAGTGAAACTGGGTTCTTGTTCAGTCTAAAAATAAGTATAGGGAGTCTATCAAAGATGTTGTTGGGAAAAAAAATCATGCACATTTTAAATCATGTATTACAATGCTTTAAAGAAGACAACATTAATGCTTTATTAAAGTATATTTCAACTCATGATGATATATTTTAATCATGCTTTATCACATTTAGGTTTAATTAAACACAAGTACATGGATGTCAGCCTATCTGTCATAAATTAAACACACATTACATTCATGGTGTCATAAAAAAATGATGCTGTACTTGCTGCTGATGTGTTAAATCGATGCCAAAGTCTTATAATTTAACACTCAGGGTAGTTTAAATGTTACTTCATAATAAACAGTGATGTAAGTTTTGTAATAGATTAATTAATTTGTTAATTTTTGCGATATCAGCCTCACAGTGAGGTGTAACTATCAGCATTGACAGCTTGTGCCAAGTCTGCCTGACTTTAAGCTGTAGAGATAATAGCGCGTCTCGAGTCTGCCAGTGGGATCAGAAGATCATCTTACCATTTTATATAACACGATATTACAATTCACTCAGAATAATCAGCCTGTGATCAGCGAATACGGTGGCGTTTGTATACTAACGTAAATCTTATTTAAGATGTGCCGCGATGCCATCGTGTTCATTTTTTCCACACTAAACTTAAAGTGTAATTCACACCACGTGTCTGCGCGTCCAGATATATCCAGACTGTCTACTGTATCTGACTCTATTCACAGCCCACATGTAGTGTCAGATCGCGGCTCACGTGACATGTTGTTTCCACGCTCGTATTCGTATTTAGCCGCGGCAAACTGACTTCTAAAAATACGTGTTTGTGATACTACAAATTGAGAAGTGAGGATTTCTGTAACTATTTATAACCCGGTCTTAGATGTAGACTTCAAAACCTCGTCCTATACAGGCTGTTGGTTCTCGAAATTGTAGTTTTAAAGTTTAAGAGTTTATTTAAGTTTGTAAAAATGAATAAAATATGCTAACACAAGTGTATTAAATTGGCTTGTTTTTGTGTGACGTCGTCTCATATCAACGTTTGTTTATGTGCTATGAAAAATAGAAATTTGCTCAAGTAAATATTATTTTCAGCAGAATTTATGAGTACCACATATTATTAAAATGATATTATATTTGCTTTATATGTATTTCCACATGTTGTATTCATATTGTATCATATACTTAAACAAGCACACTAATAGGGCCTTCCTACAGAATCATATATGTTACATGTACAGTCTCTCCTAAACATGTAAACTCGTCTTATTTCTGTCCTTACCATCATGACCACAGACACATTTTGGAGTTTTAAAAAAAAAAACGAAAAATGAGTTCCCTCTTTAAAAGTTACCGTAACAGCGTGACTCATGTATCATCTCCGCTTTGCGACATAGAGCTTGAAATGAAGTCAGAAAGCTGGAAAGCGCGAAACTAGACGTTGAAGATTTTCACATGACAGCGGTGTGTCTCGGCGCGCTCCACCTGCCTTGTGTTCTCTGGAGGTCAGGGCCGCGGCTGGGTGGAGAGAGGACGTTAGAGCTTGACACCGAGGAAGTGTTTTACTGTGCAAGTTATTCTAATCCTGATACAAAATGACCCCACCCTGAGCTACACCACTCCACCCAGCTGCCCTATATATCCTGCCAGGTCAGCTATTAGCACATGATCTAATACTAATAGGACATGGGAACAGGAAGTTAGAGATGGATGTGGATCAAAGAGAGTGAAAGACACGGAGGAGGAGGAGGGGGGGGGGACCTGGATGAAGTGTCCAGGGAAGAAAACAAAGGAGTGAAAGCCAGAGCTGAGGCAAAACAAGAGAATCGGCAGGGTCGGTGCTGGACAGGAAGCCCTCCCTGCTTACTTCCTCCCCCACCCTGCATTGCATCAGCTGTAATTATTTCACTGGCAGGTCTCAGTGGAAGAAAATGTGAGCAGATGTGAGTGTTTTTGGAAGGAGAGTGAAGTGTGAGATGAGAAGAGGGAGTAGGTGGGGTTAAGGACAGTCGGCGATGAAGTTTGGGGTCGAAAAATGTTTCACTGCCCAAAAAGGACATGCGCAAGAACTCATGAACCTAAATAGTTTTGGTGTTGAGCAGCAGCAGCACCCCCCCTTCTTCTTCTTCTTCTTCTTCTTCTTCTTCTCCTCCTTCTCAGCTCAAATAGGCAACAACACAAGAGTATTTCACATTTTGTCAGGTGGCTGATTCACTGATTTGCACACGGTCTGTTTGTTTTTTCTCAAAATATCCAAGTTGTTAAGCAAAAGCCGGAGATTAGGATCAGAATAAATCAGCAGTCTGGGTCAAGTCAAACCGAATCCTACCCTGCTGGCATCAGAGTGATCGTGCTGGTTTACTTCCAACTTACTACCAAGAAGATCAAACTGTATAATTTGAAGCTGCTCCTGTTCCTCGTGTCTCTTTTTCATTGGCGTGCGCGTGCGTGTTTATGTTGGCTTGGTGTTTTCTTGTGTATATGTTGAGTGTCAGAGACCTTTTGTTGAGGTCAGGTCAGAATTACAGAGCACACATTGAAAGGAAGAGGTGTAACCCTGTAAAAAGTGTGTGTGTGTGTGTGAGTGTGTGTGTGTGTGTGTGTGCGTGTGTTGTGGCTGGCTGTCTGGACCTGTAATGTGTAATGGCGGTGGTCCAGAGCTAACATTCCAGCACTCTTCTGTAATATTGCACAGCCTTATGGGTACAGAATGTGCTTCTTTTCTCAGCACGTAGTGTTTACATTTTCTTTTTTTTATTCTCACCCCACTTTCCTCATATTTTTTGTTTTTTTTTTTCTTTGTTTTCTTTTCAGATTCGATATCTACAGGAAAGTGCCAAAAGATCTCACCCAGCCCACATACACAGGAGCTTTCAGTGAGTAGTCCTTAAAGCACAATAACAAGCTCAAACTATGAGCTTCTATTTTTGGTTGTCATTTTGTTGAATCAAGGTCTAGTTGATATATGCATACATCAGTCCCGAATGTTGCTACTATAAATGACTGTTTAGGTTTAACTCTTGTGCGTCACTATTGACATTTTCTGTCCTTAAGTAGTAAATTAAACTGGTGCCTGAGGGTTTATTGTGCAAAAATATATAGAATTCCAGCTGGTACATTCAGCCACAAACTTACATGTTCACAGCTAACAAGTGTGTAACATTTGTATCTATACATATGCCTGTAGATGGTTAGCTTAGCTGAAAACCGTGTGAATTATTTGCCTTTATTGGCGTGGATGACTGTTTCCAGTCGTGCTAAATTTGGGCTAAAGTCAGTCAACTTGCTAGTGGCTGTAGCGTCATATTAAAACCACAGCTTTTCATTCTTGGACGTTGTTTTTGTTTATATACAATATACGATATATTGTGTTAATTAGTGAATTAGACTAGCCTTTATTTTTTGTATTTAAGTATTTATGCTAAGCTACGCTAATCACCTGCTAACTCTAGCTTCATATTGAGCACACAGGCATGAGAGTGCTAAATCTTCTTATTCTTGGCAAGACCCAAGATGTCAAGTTATTTGTTTATATGTTTCTGTTAACCGTATTAATAATTAACTTTTGCTGATTTATTTATGCTAACATTTTGCTTTAATTCCTCAATATTGTTGTTGGTGTGATGGGATAAAGTGACATGTTTTTTTGTTTGCATTCATTTCAACTGTCTGCACTTAACTGAAGAGGTAGTATTTAGCATACCTGCGGAGGTTTACATGCAGACCTCTCATTAGAAGGTAAATGGAAAGTGGTACCAGGCACTTCTCAGGGAGGTGGATGTATCGAGGAATAGTTTAGGAAGAGGAGGAGCTGACAGCTGTTGTTCGCGTACCTGCCTGCCCCAGCACGGAGGTGCGTCCTCCTGATAGAGTCATTCAGTACGCGGCAGTACCTGTTTTAACACAGCTAGTATGGTAAGAATGTTAATGATCGTGTTCCTTCATGGCCACAGGCAGCTGAGAAGTCATCAGTGGTAATCTGCATGTTTTTCCTGTCAGGTCATGAGTTTTTCTGCCAGTCACCAAAAAATCATTGTGCAATCAGGGATTGTATTGATTATTCACAGCTTGATGGATGACAAAGGACTCGATGACACATTTTTGGCTCCACAAATATATTGTCTAGCCTTGCTTATTCATTGGTCACCTGATGATACAGAGCAGGGTGAAGCAAAATGTCAACTCCAGATCAGAGTGATGACACGCTGAGGAAGCGGTGCCGTCACTCAGCAGTGAGCCGTTTTAGACAGATTTTAAACACTTTCCTGGATGACAGCGAGGAGAATGAACTTGCTAAAGATATACGCACAGTTTCCACCCATGAGGAAATGGATGGAAGTTCTTCCTGTTCACAATCAACACCCTTCCTGTCTCCATCCACTGTCTGGGAGGGTGAGTGAGGGCATTGCGTTGGATATTAGACAGCTGTTATTGCTTCACCCACGACAAGTCAACCCGCAGTTTAGCTTGTGCGGTTCAGAGGGAACCAGAAACAGACGCCCCCCCCCCTCTCTCTTTACAAAAGGCCAAATATTTGACCCCGTGCTGCTTTTGTTATTCTGTTTTAGTCCCACATTCCTTTGAGTTCAATTTTTAGGTTTTTCTACTGTGAAGGGTACCTCTGTCTTGGCCTCAGTGGTCTCTGGAGCTTTTGGACATAATATATCAACCTCTTGTTTGATTTTTATGTCAAAATATTTGTTTGTCCTAACTGTGCTGATCGAAAAATTCCTGAGGAAAGTCATTTTCTATGCGCTCTGTGTGGAAAATGAGCCACGGGCTGCCCGAAAATAAATAGAACATCTGATTGCGAAAAAAAAAAAGCAGGACTAGTTTCGGATGTCACCGTCTGATTCACGGTGTTATTGTATCCAGTTCTTTGTGTCACTGCTGTGAAGAGAGAGAGAGAGAGAGAGAGGGGGGGGGGGGGGGGGGGGGCTTCCTCTCTGGTAGAATGAAGCAACTTTTGAGCCCGTTTCATCCCTTTTGTGGGCACTGGGAAGGATGAGCTTAGAGTTTAAATAAAAACCACTCCCATGAAGTATTGTAAATCATCTGGTGTGTCAGTTTTTCCACTGCGGAGCTGTTGAAGTTTAAATCAGTAGCAGCCCATTACTCTGATCTTCAGTAATCCCGTTCCAGTGTTGCGCCCTTTGAAGACCGGGAAGAATTACTGTACAAGTCTTTTGATGAACCTGAATTGGCGACCTATGTGTCATAGCGACACTCCCCATTGTTTGTTGGTTAAACATTACCTTATGTAAAACCTCCACCGACCGCAGGTTTGCCAACCGCAAGGTCATGTGACTGCGGTCCTAGGACACAGTTGCCACGTAAACACGCCTCACCTGCTGAGCGAGAGCTTTCTGACCCAGCCTCTTGCCATACCAGATAGACCACAGTTGCGCAGACACAGATCAGTTCCTTCCATATTTATCTGAGTAAACACCTGATGACATTTAATGTGATGCTTTGGCTGATTAGATTCACACACACAAAATGAGGCAAGCCTGGCCACTTCTCCTTCTAAGCGCAGACTTAATTTTGGCTCAAACTGAGTGAAATGACTTCCTTCTTTTAAAGGTTAATGCTCAGAATTTGGTTTCTGTCTCTGTGTTTGTGGAAGCCATGTTTGGTTTGGGTCATTGTCAGTGCGTGAGTTTGTCTAAGGAAACCTAGAATGAGCCGTTGGGATGATTTGCATAGCATGAGCTCACCTTTTTCAAAGCACATATGCTGTAATGGCTGCCTGTTGCGCTGGTATTTAATGAGTAATTAGTGAAGGAGGGACTTTGAAAACCTGCGTAATGGGCATGGCTTCACACCATCAGTTAAACGGCTATTTAGGGGAAAATTTTTTATGGCCGCTGTGATTTCATTAATGTCAGTGTCTTAGGTCAGCCATTCCTAAAGGCTGGAACAGTCTGGCTCATTTGGTTTTTCATCATCCCTTGAAACGCTGGCGTAATCCGAGATTTAATGCGAAAAAAAAAAAAAAAGTGACATACGTAAGATCAACAGCGGCTTCAGTTTTACACAAAGCAGTCATTCTAACGTGTGTTTTTTTTTCTCCTCCTCTCTCCACAGTTTCCATTCTGTGCTGTGTCTTCATACTCTTCCTCTTCCTGTCTGAGCTGACGGGATTCATAGCCACTGAAATGTAGGTATCACCGCTTCGAATCTCAGAGTAACCACCCGTGTGTCTTAATATCCTGTAGCTGAAGCGCACTATAATCTACAGGGCCGTTCCTTTTTTGCCACACAGGCACAGGACCTTCTGTCTGAAACATACGAGACACAGGACTTAATCATGAATGTCAATTTCCTCCATCATGATGTGTTCTGCTTTGTTCATGTTGTAACCAATGAACAGAGTTCTTTTTTTATATATATATATATATATATATATATATATATAGATACAGGAAATTAGCTTTGTGCATGCGTCAACGGCTTGTAATAAGGGATGACTTGGGGTGGGGATGTGACAAGAAGGAAATTACAATGACAGAGATACACAAAGGCGCTTTCCTTTCAATTTTGGGAGGAGATGAATCCTCAGCTGTTAAAATGGCGTGCGAGGGACATGTGGGAGGAGAGCGCCGACTCTCTTTGACTTTCTCTTCTTTTGGGTTTTCAGCTCGTCTAACCACCTCTTTCTCCTTTCTGTCCATCGCAGTGTAAATGAACTATATGTGGATGATCCTGATAAAGACAGTGGTGGGAAGATAGAAGTGAGTTTAAACATCAGTTTGCCAAACTTACACTGTGATTGTGAGTATATACATAATATATACACATATATATACACACACGTACATGTACAAATCTCTTTGCGTTACACCTTCTGTTTCTATGTTTTCTTTTTCACATTGTTTATGGCATCCTTTTTTTTTATTACACTTGGTTTTCCCCTCAGGCGATATCATAATTCACCCTATCATTTAACACAGCATCTTGGCAAAAGATGAATGATGCGGCAGATAAAGAAGCAGACTCAAAACTAGATAATGGTTTGTTTACCCGGCTATGTTTTGGCATTCCCCTAGATAACCCTAGCTTTAAGGCCAGCCTCCGACCCGTGTCGCCTCCGTTTGATCTCGTGTTGCCACACACCCGTGATCTGCGAGTCTGACACGAAGTTGCCTCTGTTGGCCTGTTGCCTCCCGTGGATCAGTTGCTGCGCCTCAGCGTCAGAGAGAAGTGGGCAGGCCCGGGTTGAAGCTTGCCAGAACAGAGAGCAGTCACCGGTTATTTGCTCCTCATGACTCCCGTCAGAAACTATGCCCCAGTGACAAATCACACACACACCACACACTGGTGAGGCTTGGGCAAAACACACATTCACTGGATCCCAACGATATCCAAAAATGGCAAAGCTAATAAATGCTTGTGTGAAAAATGAAGCCCAGATTTGTGTGATTGAGGCTTTGGCATGCGGACGCGCAGCTGTCGGCCATGTGTTTGGAGCTCGCTCATGCCATGCCTAAACAAAGGCCGTCTCCTGCCGTGTCCAATTAAAGCTCTTGATGCTCGCATGTATGGTGGTTTTGTTTATTTGCAGATATTTTTTTTTTTTGCACAAAAATGTGGGGCCCTCTTAAATACCAGCTCAAACACGTTGGTCTAACCACACCGCAGCTGCATGTAATGAGCAGAAATGTTCCTCAGCCTTTCTCCCAGCGAGTTAATATTGTACACCAGTTTATTTTCCAAACAGGTTGTCATCCCTCACAGATTTACTTGGAGGGGGTAAATCATTTCATCATGGAGAAGCTGGCATTTCCATCTTTTTTTTCCCCCCTTTACACTATTGATCTGCTTTGCTCCGCTTGCTCTGCTGTTCCGGAGTTAAACAGAATCTCCCTTCGCTGACCTTTACGGGTTGCCAGGTCTTGATTTGTGACTTCATGGAAAAGCATAACTGCGTGTAATAACCTTATAATAATTTCCCCTCCGCCACCCACTCCTGAGCCACTTCACATGAGCACACTTCCAGGCCTAAATGTCTTAAAAAGGAGAACCGAGCGGCTCAGACGCGCTCGCAGTGGCGGACTTAACTTATATTTGTGCACTGTATTTTGAGATCGGGATAAATGGGTCGAGGAGGGGCGAGGGGGTTGAACTTGAATCTTGAATGTCAAAGGTCAGACAGACGGCATGTAGAAGTTTTAGCACAGATCCGGCAGATATCCCTCTCTCTGCGCTGCTGGCCAACGTGCATCACAGGCAGGCTCTGAAAATAGGCCACTGCCAGTGTGCCAACACATGGCGGCCCACAGAAGGGGAGTCGGTGTATACTAGATGGAAAAACACAGACCGAGAGGCCGACGGGCAGGATAGGTGGTCTGTTTGGACTTTGTGTGTTTACTCTGTGGGTGACACTCTGCAGTGATTCCTCTTTTCTTTCCACTGTTAATAATAAAAAAGCTCGATTAGTTATTTGACTGCCCCAAAACAATAGAGCCGCAGCGAACGGCTGATTAAATGTTTCAGGCTGTAGAGAGTCTGTTTTGAGGTGGTGACATCCTCAAATAACTTGTTTTGTTAGCTCGTATCGGTGTATGTCTTGCATTTATTCATCATTCTGTGGCTCCGAGCCCAAAATAAAGATCGAGATCATCCCACAAAACAGAGAAAAACAGCAAGTTTCTTGGTATAGAGCAGTTTTGATAAACGATTAATCATTAATCAAAGGAAAGAAAAATCAAACATTCTACGGTTCCTGTTTCTCAGTTGTGAGGATTTGCTGCCCTGTGTGTGTTTATATCACTGTGAATTGAATGTGTTTGCATTATTTTGTGACATCTTTTGGATCAGTAGTCACTAAAGCTAATCAATTTATCAAAAATATTCATAAATTGATCATGAAAAACATGTTACTTGCAGTCATAGGTTGGTATTTTTTTTTACTTAAAATGATTTAAGAGATGAATTAACCATCCGAGTTAATAACCAGCAGAATAATATTTTGGTTTATGATCTTTCCTCTTTGCCGTATCTTTAAATCCTCTCCGGTGTGTCCTCCTTGTGTTTTTCAGTGGTGGGTTTGGACATCCAGGATGAGATGGGTCGCCACGAGGTCGGTCACATAGACAACTCGATGAAAGTTCCCCTCAACCGGGGCGACGGGTGTCGCTTTGAGGGGGAGTTCACCATCAACAAAGTAAGCCCTCATCACACAGTAGAGCGGAGGAAAAGAACGAACCCACGCACGCGGCATGAATTATGCGGCTAATCCCTCTTTGGAGAAAGCTAAAAGTCTGCTTCCAGTAATTACATCACGATGGGTCGGCCTGATACTTTGTGGGACTATGCGTTGTTTATTTGTCTCAGACTCAAGTTAAACATAGAGGGTGAGAGACGCTGCCTGAGACCCAGCTATGCTGACCCGATTTCCCCTCCTGTCTAAATTGAGTTATGTTAAATGGAAGGGCGCTGGGAACGGCTTCAGTTACGTCTGACGGTATAGTCTGGGCCCTGTGAAGCGCTGTTTGTCCTGCCACCATGTTGTGCGTCACACTTTCCATTTAAAATGATTAACCCAGCCGTTGTACGTTTAACGCTCCTGCGTGGTGGAATATTTCGAAAATATGCGGAGCGTGTTAAAGTGGGTAGATTTTTCATCCGGAGGCAAGGAGCATTTAGTTTCCGACAAACTGCGTGTGCGTATTCACACTCGGTCATTAGTTAACTAAATGTGCTGCAGGTGCTTGACAAAAACTTAACCAGCTGTGTGTGTGTGTGTGTGTGTTTGTGTCTTAAGGTACCAGGAAACTTCCATGTGTCGACACACAGTGCTACAGCGCAGCCCCAGAGCCCTGACATGACCCACACCATCCACAAGCTGGCCTTTGGAGAGAAGCTACAGGTCACTAAAAATCTGCAAAATGCGCACAGGTAGTATCGTGCAGTGTGGACGCCAAACGCCCACGTCTGACCTCTCTTTTGTCACGCAGGTACAAAAGGTACAAGGAGCCTTCAACGCGTTAGGAGGGGCCGACAGGCTGGCATCCAATCGTACGTATGCACGCAGCGCATTTACTCATCGCAGCCACTTATGTGAGATTTATGTGAGGCCGCTTCCTGACATAGAATGATGGAAATGAATGAAGTAAGGCTCCTAGCGGGATGGCTACTGCATGCAAAACGAAGTGGAAACATGATTCACGCAGCTGACACTGCACCTCAGATGGAAAGTCTCCAGACGGTTGCGTCATTAACAAAACTACCTCCATTTTTGGACACTGAAGACAGATTTTTTTTCCCTTCTTCATTGAAATAACTGTTTCTCTCTCCTCTTCTCCCTGCAGCTCTCGCCTCACACGACTACATACTGAAGATTGTACCAACAGTGTACGAAGACCTATCGGGCAGACAGAGGTTCTCCTACCAGTACACGGTAGCCAACAAGGTGCTGCGATGAATCCCTCTTTCCCGTCCGATCGTGCCTCTGTGTCATATGTTGTTTTTGCACTTGTTGTGGAAGCGGCGTTGCCATATGGCCGGAGCATGTATTGCCGCGTTAAACTTGTGCACTCACCTGGAAGTGAAAGCTCACCCCCGGTGACTGGAAACGCTCCCTCGATGTCAACAAACCATAAACACATTTCTTAGAACTGTGTTGACTGACAGCTGGTTTTGGAGTTTGGAGTAATAACAGTGCAGGTCAGCTGTGAATGGAGCAGGATGAGGGCCTGTGTGAAATATTCCAAAAACTCATGGCCAAAGCACAAACACGGGTCCAGCCGAGTGCAGCTTTTCCAAGTTAAATTCATGAATACTCTCACATTCAGACTTAAAGTGTTGGATTTTTTTTGGATTTTGCAGAAATGTGATTTGTATAAACTCACTGATATCCATGTCATCACATAATGACTCACAACACACTGTAATCTCCACACACCTTTTATCACAGGATTCATTTTACGTGAATCATTCATGACTTTTGAGTGACTTTATCCGAAACCAGTTCTGTAATGACTCAGAAAATCACCACAAGAAATGAGAATGAAACTACAGATCGCTCTAAATTGGTTTTCGACACCAGCTGAATTCACTGTCACTCGCTGTTGATTAAATCGATTTCTCTCACCAGGCCAAAGTCTAAAACTCATAACAAATTTGTGTTATGCTGTCTCTTTTTTTCCACACACACACAGGAATATGTTGCGTACAGCCACACGGGAAGGATCATCCCGGCCATCTGGTTCCGATACGACCTCAGTCCAATCACAGTCAAGTACACAGAGAGGAGGCAGCCCTTCTACCGCTTCATCACAACGGTGAGTAACTTGTCCTCTGCGCTTTGCCAGAACCAAAATTCTTTGGCCGAGAGTCTTAAAAAAATACAAGAGACTCAAAATAAAGTCAATTTTAGATTTTTTAAAATATTATTCTTTTAGTACGTTATCATTAACCCTGTTGTCACCAGGCAGCAAAAAAAAAAACAAAAAAAAACAGAACTTTGAAAAATCCCCTGCACACTAGCTGCCCAACACGAGAAAGCAGACAGACAAAGTTATAGGCTAGCTGGTGAACACAGAGAAGCATGAAGCGAAAGATATTTCCCCCCAGGAGTTGGGGGAGACCAAAACAGAGCAAAAATGACAGTCAAAATTGAACTTTTGACAGAGGGCAGACACACCCAGGGCAACTGTTATCTTTCACGTCGGCCGTAAGAACTTTATAAGATAATTAAAATTCAGTGTTGCGTGTTTACAGCTTGTTTTTCTGCTCCCATGTTGTTGTCAGTTAATCTGAGTACTACTTTTTGAGTAGATAATGGAGCACAGTGTGTCTCACTAAAATACTTTTCACCTTTACTTTCATAATTTTAGTTTTTTCTTTTTCTTTTTTGCTTTTAGAAGCCTTGAAATGTATGGGATGTATGCTTACCTGGTTTCTTTTATTATTATTATTATGAATATTGATACCTATGATAAATATGAAGCTTCAGCCAGCAGCCAGTCAGCTTAGTGTAGCACAGAGACTGGAAACAGGAAGAAGCAGCTGTCATAGCTGTGTCCAGACACCCACCAGCACCAAGCACCTCTAAAGCTATTTCAAATCTTTTCTTTTTGTTTGTCTAACCTGGATAAAAAAGCTATTTGTTTGACTTCCTGAATTCCTTTCATCTCCCACTGCCTCCTCTCTCCACCTGACATGTCCGCTGAGGAATTTTTGGCTCAGCCCGATCCACCTCATCAGGAAAGTTTCCTGCTGACTGATAATGCGGTCAGGATTAAATCGGCTGCTTGGCTCATGAGCTACCCCGTTATTTGTCTTGTGTGTTGTTTAGGTTCATCATGACTTTAGGCACGGGTAGGATATGACTGTGCTTATAGTGTGAGGATGACTCATGGCTCAAGATTGTGAGTCAAGCTGCAGCACAGATCTCAGCTGGATTCCAGCACATTCTGGGATGTTGGCGTAATGTGTAGTTTTGATCGAATGTGATTGAAAACGGCAGATAATGTTGACGCTGACAGTGATCTGTTTGCTCGTAGATCTGTGCCATCGTTGGCGGGACGTTCACGGTCGCGGGAATCATCGACTCCTGTATATTCACCGCTTCAGAGGCCTGGAAGAAGATCCAGATAGGAAAAATGTCATGAGGCCTCCTACCCTCCCCCACCCCTCCTCGCATCTTATTTATAAGTGCAAAGTTGCTAGCCTGTTAGCTAAATCCAACCCTTGCCCGAACCGACTTCCTTTTTTGAGATTGTATCACATCGACCAATGAAGCGGCTCCGGCACTTGATCTAACTACCAGGCTACACCACTACGTCTCAGTTACTCAAGGCCCCTTCAGGCTCCGTCTGCTCTGGTGACGTGTGGACGCTGACTATCACATGTCCGCTTCCTGCGTCCTCAGTGTCAGGTGAGGAGACGGGAGCTCTTTTGTTACCGCGGGGATGAAGTTTAAGGTACTGCGTGTCAGGGTTCAGCTCGTGTGTGTGTGTGTGCGCGTGTGTGTTTCGGAAGGCTACGTCTGATTTGTTTTAGAATGAAGGAAAAAGAAATGGCTGGTAATTGCGCTGATATTCATTTTCTTTTTTTAAATTTGGTGCTGACACAAACCTCCACGTGTTCCATCAGGAGTAATAACAGGGTGATATGATCTGATTGTTTGGATGGGTTGAACCAGTGCCAAAGGGAATGATGATTTGAAGGAGGTGTTCTGGGTTATAAGCCGGTGCTGGGTGGCGTAGACTGAGCTGAACTCTGAAGTGTTTTGGTGATTCACACTTCTGTTTCATTTCTAGTATTCAAACTTTGTGCCTTTATGTTTACTGTCCCACCATACAGGTCTGATTATAGAGATTATTTTCAATACTGTGTTCATTTTTTTTTTAATCTTTCAGTGCATTTATACCAAATATTTCATCAGAGCTCTTCTAGGTCCGAGCATTCGGATGGTTGCTAAGAGTATAGTGAATGTCTTTTTTTTTTCTTTTTCTAAAGAAATGTTAATTTAGCTGATTTTTTTTTTTTACCCTCTATGTGGCTTTTTTTTCTTATTGTTTCTATGAAGTTGTGCATTGTAAAAAAAAAAAAAAAAACATTTTGTTTTTTGTAAGGAGAGAACTTGTAGGCCAAGATGTTATCCCTCTTTTTTTTTTTTTTTTTTTTTTTTTTTTACTGTTGTATAAAAAAACCTCTCTGATCAAGGACAGCGATAATCACACAGAAGCCCACAGAACTGGTCTTTCTACTGTAAAGGTCATTCATTTCCTCTTCTGTCTCCGATTACTCTGTAATGCTATGCGTTCCTCAAGTAAAGGTACCATAGAAATCTCTGTTGTTTTCAGGTTTTTTATGAGCTACATGTCATTCAGTCTACCGGTTACTACTGGATTTTATTTCTGCTTTTAAATCCTCACTTTTAATCCGTTCTGTTTCCCTTTAGTAAAGATTTGATTCAGAGGGAATACCCATCTTAAATTTAGGTTAAACTAAGAAGGATTTTTATAATTTTTTTTTTAAAAGTTGCTGATTTGATTTGATTTCACAATCAAAGGCTAAAGTCGTCAAGTCCTAGAGGTTGCTTAAGGAAGTGAGCCACTGGTTTAAAAGACGGTTCCAGTTCAAAGGTGTGCACTTGAACTCTTTTTCACTTGAACTTGTTACGTAGGTGAAATTATCCACATCAGCAAATATTCATAGGAGCCGAAAAGGGGAACTTTGCACTTCTTTGTAACTTCACCTGATATCTGGCGTCTGTCATTGTGTGTGTTTTATGAAGGATGGACTTTGCACCCAGAAGCCTCAGCTGGCATCATGCGACGTAAGCATGTAAGAGGGTGTTAAGCAGCCACAGCTGTCATCGTGCTTACGTCCAGCTCTGATAAGAGGTGCTTAGAGTGACTCACTCTTTTATTCGCCCTGCATCCCTCTGTTTACTTCCGTCACTCATTCCTCGCTCGCCGTGTCTCGCGTATCCAAGCGTCTCCACCTCCACCAAATGACACAGAGAGCCGCAAATATCTGCTCGTCGGCTCCATTGGTGTATTCGACGGGCCTGCGCAGAGCTTGTGGCTCTCGTTCGCCGTCAACCTGTAATTTGTCACAACATGACAAATGCAAATTTGCTCTTAGAGCATGTATTTAGGTGGAATAATGACAGCTCTGGCTTCGTATAAATCAGAGAAAAGAACGAGAAGATAAATGTCTTTATTTCTTCCCATATGAGTCATAATTTGTACAAATAAAAGAAGAATACTCTGTTTATATAAAAGATAAAAATATAAATGTATGAATAGAAAATACTTGTTTTTGTCATAATGCTGCCACCCAGTGGCTTCTTAAAGGAACTCGAGTCACATACAGCTCAGTCTGTGTTGAGGCAGCAGCCCGAGAGGAGACAGGAAGGATTTTGAGATGATGCTCGTGAGGATCTATAAACCTGATCTTTATTAATACATTGTTGACTTGTTACATGTCAGTACAGGGGGTGTTACTAAGCCCTACGCGGCTTCCTCCACCCTCTCCGCTCCCTCGGGCTGCATCTTTGGTGAGATTACACATTGGAGGAGGCCGGGCACGGGGCGTCGGGCGAGGAGAAGAAGTCGCAGAAGCCGTCCTCGGACAGATGTCCGTACTCGTTGTTGTAGAAGGTCTGTCCTGACAGCTGACTGAAGAAGTTGGGACGGTGCCTGGAGCTGCCGGCGCCTCCGCCACCATTTCGACCCAGGGAACCATGGGAGGCCGTCAGGGGCTCTGTGCTGCTGCTGCTGCCAATACGACTGTGGATAGAAGATTAAAAAAAATACATCATGTCCTTACCAACACGTTTTGTCTGTGTAAGCTGATATATCTTATTCTGCTGTGCCCTTCAACAACTATTTCAAACACATCGATGAGCCACACCATTGTTGTGGCTGACATTTCCTTCATTACAATAAACATGGGCACTGTAGTTTATATTTATAGTCCATCACACACACACACACACACACACACACACGTACCGTCCTGCTGCTATAAATGTGAGAGCATCACGTCCACAGCTGAGAATAGTCCCCAACATAAACACCGGCGTTCTGTTTCAGTGACTTTGTTCAACACTGCAGTGCCCCGCGGGATGCTGGGAGATAATTTAACCTTTACAGGTTATTTTGATAACGACAAAAATATTACTGACCTCATCGTTTGAATGAAAGATATAAATCCTTCACTTTTACCCCTGCTTGCAAACTTCAGAATAAAAAGCTGATTATGTTTCTGCAAGCTGTGAGAGGTTTCTTAAGGCGGCGGTGAGGCGAGCCCACGCTTTATTGGACGTGTCTGGATCCTGCAGTATGTCGCCGGTCATGACAAACTATGAACTCTGTATGAATATGACAAATAAAAATAAGCTTGCCAGTTCCAGATGCTGCTTTCACGTAAGCGGTTATGCTTGAGCAAACATTGGACAGGATGTTAACGTGCAGGAAGCTGGCTTTGCTTTTGTTTGCTCCCTCTCCTCCTCATACATTCCCTTATCGTACATACATTTTTTTGATGGATGAGCATGTTATATATGAGAATATCATATTCTCATATCATGAGAACGACTTATCGCTGGGTAAAAAGTTGCTTTTCTATAAATATAAAGAGAGAACAATGAGGCAGAGGTTGACTCTGTCTCAGAGCGGCTGTTTCAGCTCTGAGCATACATGTGATAATTCATGTCATCACTTGGGATCTGCTCTAACTGGTCCCTCCTACACGTTCCTGTAAAGTGCACAAGTGAGTTGCTTATTCTTCTTTAATTTTAGCAATGACCTTTTTTCTTTTTGCAAAGTTGGCTACTGAGATCCTTTTTTTTAAAAAGACCTGGGCCTGGTGTTCAAATGACTCAGACTGTTACTCACGCCCACTTACAGATGCATTGATCCGCTGCTGCTTACTTCCTTCGCTGAATAGTTTCACTGCACATCTGAGGCCGCGTACGACCTTATTCTAAATCCTCCAACTCTGAAGCGTCGATAAAAGCGGCCTTTATTAATAAATCTGACAATAACTGTTGTTTCACAGTGAGTAACAAGTTTCAGTTTCAGACAGCAATAATGATCGTAGCTATTATTAACCTTTTTGAGGCGGCGCCCCTGTGCTGGTGTTCAATTCTCTCAAATTCTTCGGAGGCCAGAACCATCCCGCTGTCTGTCTGGTTGTCCTGGGAAGAGACACAGTTGGCTGAATTAAGACCCCACTGCTATGTGTGTCTGTGAACGCAGCAGCTATCTTTGTTATGAGAAAATGTCAGCAGCCGGTTCACATTTTCAACAATTGATGAGGGGATAAAGAGCTTTACTTGAGGAGTTTTCTGTGGGTGCATCTCCAGGGGCAACTCTTCAAATGTCTTCACTCTGGGCTGGTAGATTTTGGACGGTCCCACAAACACACAGCCGCCAAAGGGCACGCAGTTATAATACCTGGTCAAGAAGTGTAGGAAATATCATTATTAATACACGATAGAGCCTGCTGATGATGTACAAATGCTGGGAGGAAGACGGGGACGGAGCAGAGCAAAGTATAACGTGAATCAGTGAGTCAAGTGGAAATAAAATTACTTTACATTGTGATTTCTAAATATGTTTTTCCTATGAATCATGTAGATTTCTTCAGTCAGTGTTTAGTGAGTATACGTCAGCATGATTTTGAAGCAGAAACTATTCAGTGCGCAAGTTGAAGCAAACTTCAGGTCAGCATCTAAAAATACGGACATGATAATACATTTGGGGAACAAAAAAATGTACTCTCCCCCCTCCCGTAAAATATCTTATGACCAACAAAATGATCTTTAGCCTTCCTGTAAGGGTTTGTGACCTCTAGTTTAATCATCGCTTCTCAAGAACAATCAGTTTTTTTAAAAAAATTCTAAATAACAAAGTAATAAATTACTGATTGACAGACTGGAGAGTGTTATAAACTCCAGGAAATCGTGGGCCTTGAGTAAAGAAGTCCTGATGGGCTTCATGCAAAAAACACTCAACAGATTCTTAAATCAAAAAGAAGCAGTCGTGTCGTCACACTTGATCTTTGATGTTAGGGACGAATAAACCTGTCATACGAGTCATGTACAGATAGACCCAGAGGTCTCCACAGGGAGGAAAAACACTCTTTGGACTTTTGAGCTTCATTAATATGATGATGAAATATGACAAACCTGCACATCCTCACGAACGTCCGATATTCATCAAATCCAAAACAAAGAACTTATGACAGGTTTGTGTAGTTAAGAGAGTTTTAAAAAAAATGGTCCGTAAGAGAGATTTAAGATAAAATTAGAAAAATGATGCACGAGTCCAGTGGCAGAAAGGCTTTTTGGACACCAATAAAGAAGAATTCAGCTGATATTCTGCATTTTTGGTAACTACCAACACACAACCTACATTAGTGCTTCTCGTTGCAGCTTCCCTTGCATGTCTGTGGTTCTCATCCCTAAGCCCATTGGTTCCTGTTAAATACGTGCATCATGGGCGTACTGCAAGCACTTCATTTAAAATCAGACAGAAAGCTGAATAAAAAATAAGCAGGGTGCTGTCATTTTAAGGAAAACGCCTAAGTGTGTATTCTTTGGGGAGGTTTTTTTTCAGCTGTGGTTTATTTGCTGCACTAGCGACTATTCGCACCCGCAGGGTGGTGTGTGTGTGAGAACAGCTGAAAATAAACTCCAGTATGTGGTTATGGTAATTAATGAACATGTCGCCCAGGGCAACAGTGTGTCTTATTGATGTGTTTAAATGGTAGAAAGACATTATGCTTCATCTACGCAGATGCTATTGCAAATTTTTTATGCATTTCATGGGATTGATGAAAATATATATATATATATATATATATATATATATATATATATATATAAAGCTTTAAAGATATAAAGAGGTTTTTTCCTGATGTGACAGATTTTTGGTTGCCTCCCTTTCCTGGAGTCTTAAAGGACAACAAGAGCACACATCAGTACCTGGTGGGCATGGCGTTGCACGCCATTCTCAGCTCCTCTTCAGACGGAGGCCGTGATGACGCCTGTGAGAAACCATCATCTTCAGAGCTCTGCGAGTGGTTCAGAGGGACGTAGTCCTTTCCATCCTGGGAGGAATTTCAGGATTAATCCATTTACAAACTTGTTGTTCACTGGCTATAATGAATGTCTCACCCGGGTGTGGACTTACAGGTAGGCTGTTGTCCTGCAGCAGGTCTCCCAGGATCTGCACCAGGGCAGGGAAGGTCGGCCTCTCTTTGGGCTCACCCTGCCAGCAGGCCAGCATGATGCCATATCTACCAGCAGAGGGCAGCACCATCACAACAAAGAAGACACAGCGGTCTTCAACCTCCACAAATTTGCTTTTATAACCTCTCTTAAGTTTAAAAATCAGTTAAAATGATCATTTCTCTGAGCAGGTTAACGTTTCATCTTCGCCTCGATCAAATAACTCAGGACTGTAAATCTTATTTTACAGTGAAAGATCAGAAGCAGACAAGTAAGAAATAGAAATTAAAGCCTACACTTACATTTCTGGGGAGGCGGTCTCTGGTGCTCTCATCCTGACACCATCTTTCAATCGTTTGCAGAAGTCCTCGTCAATCTGTACTCCCGGGTATGGAGACGCACCTGATGTGTGTTCAGCAAGAGGATGAGACAGTAATAAACATGTCACGTCATGTTTGGATAGCACCAATTTATTCTGCCTCTAAAATCATTTATTCCCAATTGCTGACCTCCTGCCAAGAGACAGTACTGAAACTCCTTTCTTTCGATGTCTGTACAAACTGATCTTCATAAAAGATTAAAGCCAGTGTGCTCTCTGGTTTTGTCTTTACCCAGCGAAAAGATTTCCCAGAGGAGAACTCCAAAAGACCACACGTCACTCTGGCTGGTGTACACTTTGTCGAAGATGCTCTCAGGAGCCATCCACTTCAAAGGCAGGCGAGCCTGAGAGAACGTTAACACACCAAGACAGTCACATAAACCATTCAATTTAATCATCATGGGTTAAAAAAAAGGGAGTTTACTGTGTCTCCAAAGTGCATGGAGATGGATAATAAACCTGGAAGCGCAGTGAGTGTGAGGATGCCTTACATTGCCTTTCCTGACGTAGTCTGGGTCTTTGTATATGTCTCTGGCCAGGCCGAAGTCACAGATCTTCACGATGTTGTTCTCTGACAGGAGAATGTTCCGGGCAGCCAGGTCTCTGTGGATACACTGTGGATACACACACACACACGATCACACATACATCAAAACCCTGCGGACGTGTGTGTGTGTGTGTGCGTGTACAGTATGCTGTATGTCTGCGGGACGGTTTGCATGCGTTGTTTCCACCTTGTTTGTCTGATGAGCGATGAGCAGATGACATGATTTGGAGGAACTCAACAGCAAGTTTGTTATTTTAACAATCTGTTGTCATAAAAAAACTGTGTGTGTGTGTGTGTGTGTCTGTATCTTAGTGCCAATTTGTAACGGGGGCTGGATTATGTCTCAGCCCGGCAGAGCTCTGTGAAACGCAGCAGGGGATCTGACATAATTCACAAAGGTGTCAAGTAAATGTGTTTACGGGGTAACGACTGGCTTGGAGGAGCTGTTTAAAGCGTTTAAAGACAGTCCGATCGTTGATATTCATTACCGCTTACAGCTGCTTTTGTTGTCACCATTTTAATTTCATTATTCATCTCATTACCAGTGGACCAGTCAAAAAAAAACAATGATGGTGACCTTTTTTTGATGGCAAGTGAGTTATTAAGGTTAAAATCCTCTGACAACAGGGCTGACAGTGCGCAACCCTTCATTACTCAGACAGTTTTGTAGTGCTGATGAATTATATATATATATATATATATATATATATATATATATATATATATATATATATATATATATATATATATATATATATATATATATATATATATATATATATTTCTGCACTTCAGAGCAGTGCACATAATCACCAAATGAATAAATAAATGAATTTATTTAATGAGTTCATTTTAATTAGTTGGTTAATTTTTATGTCTACTTTTTTTTAGAAATCGGATCAACTTTATTCTTTTATTATTTTTTTTGCTTTAAAAACACACACAGTGACAAATCCCCAAAACACTAAATACACAAAAAGGAGGAACACTATGATACTACTACAACTGCAACATTACTACCACCTCAGCTGGCGCTTTCGACGTGAAGGAGCAGCAGCTCTGCTCTGGGTTCCTAAAATATCTAAGGCTGAGCCCTGCACCTGACATAGGACGGACTTTCGGCCAGTTGTATCCACGATCTCATTCTTTCTATCACTTCCCAAAGCTCCTGACCATTGGTGAGGCATGGAATTGAGAGCTTTGTCTTTTGGCTCAGCTGCATCTTCCCCACAACTGTCTGCAATACTGCCAACGCTGCCCCCTACCTCCCGGTTGGTCTAACGCTCCATTTTTCCATCATTCCTGAACAAAACGCTAAAGTATTTGAACTCCCTCGCTTGTTGCTGCAACTCGCTCCCAACCCTGATGGATCACTCCACGGTGGCCTCAGGCTTGGAGGTGATGCTCATTTCAGCCACTTCACGCTCAGCAAATCACCCCAATGAGTGCTGAAGGCCACGGTCTGATGAAGAACAACAGAACCACATCATCTGCAAAGAGCAGAGACGCAATTCTGAGGTTCCCAAATTGGACACCATCTTTATCCTGGCTGTGCGTTGAATGTCCATGAATGTCACAAACAGAGGGGACAGGGGCAGGGGGCCGTCTTGGTGGAATCCAAACGCCTATTGTAAACATGTTTGATTTTGTGACACAGCATTTTGGTTTGTTAGAAGAACTGGATGGCTCTTAGCAACAGCCTAGATATCCCATGCAAGCTACTCCACGGTGAAGACACAATCCACATTGCTCCCCTGGAATCTGAGGTTCAACCATCAGTCAGAGCCTCCTTTCTTCTACCTTAGAATAAACTTCCGCAGAGAGGCTGAGCCGTGCAATACTTGACTCTTTGTTCAGTTCAGCGATCTTGTTTTCTGGGAGGTTGTGCAGTCCTCGCCATCAAAGATCATTTCTCAATCTCAGTTATTCTTTTTGTATTGTCTTCGATGCAGTTACTTAGTTTGTCCACGGTAGTATGCGCCTCAAAAAAACTTTTGCTGAGTGAATTTTTGGAAACTATATTATCCATCCTTCTTCTACACAGAGCCTATCGTGAATTAGTATTTCCCTTAGTGCCAGACACGTTCCCCAGCAAATGCCACCAAAATATTTCAGTTTTAATCTGTCAAAAATGTAATTTATCAGCTGAAGAAGCAGGAAGTTGGGGAAAACCTCTCAGTCCGAATGCCTCAGATAAACCCCCCAGATGAATTTCCATTTGCTAATTAAATTTGATTTTTTGGAAATATATTTAATTTAGTCACTTCTCACTGAATAAATGAATTACGCTGTGGTCACATGGTTAATTAAGACGCACCAGAAGGCGTGAAAAGCTGCATAATCCAGGTTACAACATCTGTCTCTGAAGGAAACCTCAGCTGACAATTCACCACAGCTTCACTAATTGTCTGTGTAATGCTGACAATTAACCTTTCTGGAGGCCAGGAACTCCATCCCACGAGCAACCTGGAAACTGTAGCAAATTAGATCTTCTATTGTCAGAGGAGTTTTCCACAGGTCCTCCACTGCAGAGGAAGAAGATGAGGGAAAGAAAAAGATGGAGGAATGAAAAACATTTTTTTTAAAATGCACTGAGATAATAAGTTAAATATGTTAATAACTAAAACAGACTCACTTTTCTCCACAGCAGGATTCTCATCAGGCGTGTTGGATGATGGACTCTGGGGAGAGGCGCGAGTGGAGGAGGATGGGGAAGGTGGGTGGCGAGCCCTTTGGTCCATTTGGCCGGCTTCGATCATCCGTCTCACTTGACTCTGAGTTTTAGGAGAGCGATCCTTAGTTGGAGAAACAATTCAATAGGTCAATATCAAAAAAAAAAAAAAAAAAACTTAGACTACTGTGCCACAAAAGCTTGATTCAGCACGGTCAGATGCCTGAATGGACGATTTTACACTTCTAAATGATCTTTCACGCTTTGAGGTTGCATAAATGCAAAAGATCCCTCTGAGCCGAGTTCAGTAGGAACATAAGAAGTAATTGTTAAAAGAAGTTGGAAGCGTAGCATCAAAATCTTCGATGAATTTAAGATGAAATAAAAAAATTAGTCTCACGAAATGAGACATAGATTATCAGATGTTTAAACCTGTTCAGTCTAAGCTTTTATGACATCCCCAAATTCCCAAATATTTCTATAATGAGCTCATGAGCTCGAGTCGTTTATGCCTTTCTGGACTGTAACACTAATTTCAAACCAGCTATTTGGGGGAAATATGATTACAGCAATAATCTCCCCAGTTATGCAACACTCTGCGGCCTAAATGGACGTTTTAATAATTGAATTGTCTTTTTTTGGGTCCAAAATTATTTCATATGTAAATACATTTGGTGTTTGAATTATGCTGGTTTTATTGTTGTTCAAACATCCTTTATTGGAGATTAGTGTGTATTTGTCA
This sequence comes from Nibea coibor, assembly GCA_023373845.1. Lineage (NCBI taxonomy): Eukaryota > Metazoa > Chordata > Actinopteri > Sciaenidae > Nibea > Nibea coibor. Next base: position 9,760,710 of record CM041739.1, on the reverse strand, counting down.
CAGGTGTTGATTAGTGAGAAGAGAATGCTGTCCAATAAAGGAAACAACGAAAAGAAAAATGTCTGCTAAACAAAAGCAACAGTCAGATATAACAGAACAGTAGAAACTGCTTCAGTTCATGAAGTGTTTTGGATACCCTGTACGGGAGGAAGAACTCTCTCTTGGCTCGCAGGAAGTTGGACAGATTCCCGTACTTGCAGTATTCGACCACCACCATGAGCGGACCTGGTGAAACAGACAGTCACATTTTTCTTTTTGTCTTTTGACAACACTGCACGAAAAAAGGCTGATGATGAAATGATTTCTGCCCCGTGTCTAAGAGCTTTTCACTCCATATCCAGAAAACAGTGAGAGCCGGCATCCTAAAAGCATTTCCTGCCTGAGGATAGCTGCGAGGGCCTAAATTGCTGCTTTTGTTTGGGGTAAACATTTTCAGATGTCCTCCCCTCAAAACCGTCAGACTGATGGTGATGCGGACATAAAATAAGGGGCGTCAAAGAAAAACAGAGGCAGCTGTTTGACTTTCTCAGGTGGTTTGCTCGTGGAAGCTGTGAACACCTTATGGAAAAGGAATTTCACTCGACGGGACAAACAGCATAGTTGGAAAGAGGTCATGTATCCACACTGCAGGTGTATGTTTCCAGCGATCGGATGTTTAGACCGACGAACATGGACGTAATCAACATCAACATTAGAGCAGTCATTTTTTAAGTTTGCACTCACAGAAATCCGCACTCACCGTTTGGTTTGGTGCAGGCTCCTAACAGGTTCACCACATTCAGATGGTTACCAATGTGAATCAGTATCTTCAGCTCCGACATCAAGGCCTTATGCTCGCTGGCCGTGGCTCCATCTGAAACACACACACACATCTTTGTGCTCATTCGTCTGCCATCGCATCATTTGTTACACTGTACGTACACCACGGCAGCTCAGCTGACTCTGTCCACAAACTTTTCTGAAACCTTCCTACAACACTCCAGGTGCAGTATGCAAACAAATCTCACCCTTCAGCATCTTGACAGCCACTGTGTCCAGGCTGTTGTTCTTGCTGATTCCATAGATCGATGCCTCAATTACTTTTCCAAAGGCGCCGTGGCCCAAAACCTTTCCTGCGTCAGGAGAAAGAACATAAAAGCGTCAGAGCGTCCATGCTCATTGATCTACGCGGGCTCGGTTGCGGTTGGAAGCGACTGCGAAATGTGAATGCATCTGGCATCCACATAGGCAAAGGGGAGGAATTAGAATCTCAATTGCAGCATTTGGAAACAACATGTCGCCATAAGTTGGTCTCCTGGAACAGATGCTTTTCCTCAGGGCGTTTTTTTTTTTCAAAAGCCGTGCTAGGAATGAGCACATATTTAACATTAGCACTTTACTTGGCAGCACTTTGCCCAGCTGGCAGCGGTCCAAACTCATGCCATTAAGGATTCTGGAAATGGAAAACTAATTCAGTTTCATCCATCTATTCACTCGCATCCCCGCCTGCATACTTCCTTACACAACCCCCCTCCCTCCCTCTCTCTCCCTCTCTCCCGTTCACTCATTTATCCCAGCAACCATCCATCCTTTGATCCCACCCTTTTTCCGATGCCTCACCCAATCGGAGTCGGTCTCTGGAGATCTCCCACTGCGAGGAGTCGTAGGGCAGGTATTCACACTGCTCATCGAGGGGCACCTCCCCGGGGTCCATGATGATCGACAGGTAGCCTGTCTTGATGTCTGCTGGGTTAACCTAAAGTTCAGGGAGAGAAAGGCTTAGAGCGAGGTGAGAACGGGGGTGTTATCACGATTTATCACGTTAGAAATACTTCAACCTGGAAGTACGGTTTTGAAAGCTCCTGAAAAATCAACTTATTGTACAAAATACTCATCCACTGACCTCTTACACTGTTATTATTACACAGCTTTCAGGGCCAACTGCAAATAGCAAATGCATAGCAGTGCTGGAACACTGTGGCACAAGTGAAAAAGGCCTGTAATGATGACACCGTACGAACGAACGCATGCTAAGAGTACGTGCACTGGATCTGCAGTGCTCATATTGCATTGTGCGTACCTCCATTAACTATTTAAATCATCATACACAATGAGATCCAATAGTGAGTGACTTATTTAGTAATTAAGAACTGTGTTTCACTGGGTGAGATTATTGATAAAGCAGCAGTCATAAAGCCTCCTCCTTATCATTAGACTAATGCACCCTGTTAGTCTTAAACGCAGTTAGCAGACAGATTAAAGGCATATTTGGAACGCTGTATATTAAATATGTGACCGTAATATTATAGATATTAGCATGCTGCTAATATATAGTTGATTATTGCTTTAATCTTTGGGGTTCTGTCTATTTTCGCCTGTCAGGCGTGTTTTCTTTCTTCTTGAACTCACCTCTCGTGATGACAGGAGCTGATGTGACTGGCTAGTGCGCTAACGCTGGCAGCCACCCAAGATCTCAAAATGTATTTTTTGATTAATTTGATGATTTATTTTTTGGCTGGGGTTTTTTTTTTGCTTGGTAGGGAGGACGTTTTGCCAAAGGAACAAGTGAACGAGAGGGAAGGAGAGAGGAAGATAGAGATGCCGTAAGAGAGAGGAAGTAAAATCTGCCATCTCTATGTTAATGTGTTAATTATATCACCACACTGTGAACAGTGAAAGGCAATATGCGACCGAATGAGGACCAGTTTGAGCCTCATTATAGGCGTGCTTGTTGTTAGGGCTAATAGCTGTAAAAGAATAATTGGATGTGTTCCCAGCGGATAGCAGTAAATCACAGACTCTCTCTTCGAGATCAAACGGGTTGTGCACAAATGCCAACAGACGTGTCGCGAGTCAGAGGTTAAAGTGTCTCCGTCAGAGTCTGTCAGCTTCTCTCACAAACACACAGAAACACAATGAAGAGTGGCGCCCTCTGACCCGCTTCACGTTGCAGAAGATGAGGATGAGCAAGGCCCAGAAGAAAACAGCGATGACTCCGGTCCCGATGAGGATCACAATCTCCACGCTGGCTTTGTCGCTGGAACCTTGACACAGAGGAAGAAAGAGTCACTTTTAGACGACTAACAGAAACCTCCTCTCACGGGTCTTTATTTAATCTCCCTTTGATACCATTACTCCCCACCAGCTGTAGGCGGTGCTGTATTACAAACTATCGGCCCCAGCCTCATTGCAATCCCCTTACATAAAATCTTTAAGTGCGCTAAACAGACATTTAGTCAATTCATTCATTCAGCCGTCCGTCATGAGACACGACTCCCAGCGACGCTTCCGTTAAATTATTCATTCTGTACACAGAGTGTCGCAGCAGTAGATGACTTTGAGTTTATTGCGGAGAGCCGTATATAACAAAAGCACAAAAGCTCCAGCTGCAGGGAAAAGTGCAAGAGGTGAATGACAAAACATCCAGACCTGAACATTTTCTGTGAGAGGGTGCAAGCTCCGGGGCAGCTGTGATTTCAGGCTTGAGCACACTCGAAAAAGCACGTCAGCGGTGACGGTGTGTGAGTGGATTCAGGTGTGGCTGTATAAAACAGTCTGTGTGTATGTGTGTGTGTGTGTGAGTGTGTGTGTGTGGCTGGCTGTCTCACCGATGACCCTGACGGCGGCTGATGACTGGACACAACCGCGCTTGTTGCAGGCGGTGCAGGTGTAAAGTCCGGCATCTTCTTCTCTGACCCGCTGGATACTCAGTGTGCGGTTTGAATCCTGTAGCTGGACCCCTGCGAGGAGGCGCGGGATGATTAGTGACACACACACACACACACACACACACACCGTGCAGAGTGTAGCGCATTACTCTCACATCAGCAATATTTCTTGAATTCTCATCCCACCTCTGGAATTGAAACTATTGTATTCACTTATAATCCCGACGACTGCCCTGCGTGGTGAGCCATACGTCCCAGCAGCCCCTCTGAGTGAACCCGGGGCATCAGCTGTCACTCAGGCTCATATTGACTGTGCCTCCTCCCACCTCCTGCCCCCCCACCTCGTTCAGATGTTAAAAAGAGACGCACGCTGAGAAAGCTAATGAGCCATGTCTATCAGCCCGCAGGGTTTTTATATATGTGTGTGTGTGTCCGTGTGTGGGTGTATTCTTGTCACTGGTTCTGTTTGACACAACTGTTAAATAGTATGAGTGTGTGGGTGGGCCGGTGGGTGGTTGTCTATCCGTGTGCGTGTGCTCGCGGTGGCTTTTAAAAGCAGGACTGCCATAAATCACGAGGGAAAGATATTAAAAATGGCAACAGCTGCCAGAAGTTGACATAGAGTAAATATTAATACGGCTTATTGTTCCTGCTCTGTTTTCTAATATGAAACCAGAATGTAACAGATCCCAGATGAGTGTGTGTGTGTGTGTCTGCTGAGTCAACAGGTGGGCGGCCGCACCGTTGTGTAAGCGGAGTAGGTGTATTCACGTACCTGACATTTGGTGAAGAGGCTGGTTGTCTTTGAACCAGGAAAGGCGAGGCAGAGGTCTTCCCTCCACGTCGCACTCCATACGGAGAGACTCGGTCACGTTCACCGTCTGGTTAGTGAGGCTGCGCTTGTACCGAGGCGCCTCCAGAGCTAAGGCAGGTTTGGAGAGGCCAAAAAAAGACGGAGAGGAGAGAGCAGGAAAGGGAAAAACCATCACCGTGACTTGTCTGCACTGATTAGAACAGCATCTCAGAGACTGAACGCGTACGGGATGTGTACCGGAGGGTGTTGCAAAAGGCAAAAGTAAAAAAAAAATAATATAAACATCTGTGCTGGAGGCACTGCTGCACATAACATGAATGAAGCATGAGTTTGTTTGTGTCTCAGCCCTGCAGCATTTCAGCTCTGTTTTCTGTCACCACATATTGATGCTGTGCAAACACCAGGTGCTCTCTCCGTCATGCGTGGATGTGGGTATCCGGCTGCGTGGGCAAGAGAGCGTGTGTGTGTGTGTGTTTTTACGCCTGCAGCATCTCAGCAGACGTCCCTGCTGTGACTTGTGTGTTTCCAAGCTGCCAAAGGTTGAGCTTTTTCACTGTAATTAACCACGTTTGGAACGACCGCCCTCTCTGCAAGTCGGCTGATTTGCGCGAGCTTTTATTTCTCACCTCTGACGGAGATGTTTCTGTACAGGCACTGTTTCTCCCCGCTCCGTCTGCTCTGAGCCTCACACACGTAATGACCCTCATCAGACAGCTGTATGGAGGGGATGGTAAAGTCCAGGACCCAGCTGTTGGAGGGCTCCTGGAAAGAGAGCTGGCCGTCAAGAACGTTGGCGTAGAGGTGCACGCTACTGCAGTCCAGCTCCTGGGGCTTGCCCTGCTCGTCCTGCAGGGCCTGAGGGTCGAGGCGGTACCACTGCAGCTGCTCGTACGTGTAATTGTCAGCGCTGCAGCGCAGGGACACTCTCTCCTGCTCCAGGGGATTCTTGGAGGGCTGGACGTCCACGCTGAACCCCTCGGGGATGGCTTTGAAGATACAGAGAAGGGCAGGCGGGGCAGTTAGGTGACCCGACGACAGATCTCATGCACTGGACATTTATGAAAACAATTCCATCAGGGTTGAAAGAAAACTCTCTCGCTTTGAGCCCGTGGTATCGACATACAGCTTTGGTTTTCTTACTCACTGCAGCCCAATAAAACAGAGGAAATTGAGATGTTGTGGTGCTCAGAGGGCTGGAAAAGTGACATTTCAAATATGTGGCAACAAAATTACTCCTTGTTACACTGACTACACCGAGCTAACTATTCTAATTAGGACTATTTCTCCTGCATGACCAGATTACGAGCCAGTAGGACCTTGGGCGCAGGCATGTGATAGTACCAACTCCCAGAGAAGGATTATTCAAGCTTGTTTTTCTGTTCTGATGTTGCTTTTCATCCAGCAGGACTATTCTTTTGTCAAACATATTTAAACTTCTTTACTTATTTGTATATTTTGTGTAAACTATGCAGCTGTATTTGTACTGCGACTGTTCAATTAGAGATGCTTGTTGAGCTCACTTCAAACACTGGTAATTGTTTAGGGGGCCCTGGCCCGTTGGGCTCTTGGAGACACTTCAATAACTCCAGCCAGGCAATCAGTGAAAGATTATGTTGCTGCTGAATTTTTAAAATGTAATTTTCCACCGCCGTGAACATCACGAATTCTGTTCACCTCCATTGTTGTGGTTTAATTATTCTGTGTTTTGTGTCCTTTGTCATCAAATGCAGGGGAAATCGAACCCGACATACTTACTGGTTACATAGAAGTAGATGGGCCACTCATCTTTGCCGGCTTTGTTCTCAGCAGAGCACTTGTACATGACGGAAACGCTGGCGTTGGAAATCTTCAGCTGGCTCACTATCTGTGGGATGAGAAAGGCTGGATGAGATTTTAATTCACGGGGAGGAAACACGCACGTCTCGAAAGGAAGTGCCGTCATGTAATCCTTTGCGAGCCGACACAAACCAGATTTTTTTTACGCTGACAGTCCGACAAGAAGCAAAACTGACTCAGGTATGAGAAACGTCAGGGCGTTTCGTGCGTCCGCACGTGCGTGCGCGCTCATTTGATAATCTCACGGTTGTGGTTTGGAAATGTGTAGGCATGTGCACATGTGCATGTGTGTCTGGATGTGTTTACAGCCAGTCCTCACAGGAAGTCTGCAGAGGAAGACCGTTCTAAATATTTCTACTGTGGAAATGCTTCTTGATTTACAAATTTGGTTACGGAGCTCACAATTTGGGACGCTTACATAAAAAACATCACAGTTCATGGATGGAGTCCACTTACATAAATGTCTTTTCTGGGGTACGTCCTAATTATATCCAGTCATTCTTTGACAGAAAGTGCAGTCCTACAATCTTATTATTCGTTTTGTTATTCATGAGGAGGTGGGCTTTTAAAGTCACAATCAAACAGCTGCAATGAACCTTTTGTCGGCCGTCCACCACTTGGGCTGACGTTTCAATAGGCTCAATTTCGTTCGGCGCATTTTCCGAGCTAATGTCCTGCCAGTCCTGACAGTCGGAGATCCTGTCACTCCGGCCCTTCCTGTCTCGTCGGACCCTGGAGAGAAACACAGATACATTTGTGACATCTCCTCTCATTGGCATGCATAGCAGAGAGTGGGCAGTGGGGGGAGAATTCAGAAGCACATCAGACCAGACATCCTGAGGTTTTATGATTTTATGACACACACACACACACACACACCACTGGATTGCATTTCAGAACATCAGCTCGCATCCCAAAGTGGAGGCAATTATGCTATGTGTCCTGGCAACTAATGGAAAAAAAAACTATATCAGTATATCAGTTTCTATAATGAACATCCATAGTGTGAACATCACAGCAGAACTAATGAAACATGAAACATCACATCAGTTCATTTTTTTTATCTAGATAAATGCTAGATCACTGAGTCACCAAACTGTGGTACTGAGTGCCACTGGAGGGAGGCGACCTTCTGGCAGTGGGAATGCCTGATACATAATCAAGTTCATTCACATACATCCGTAATTAGTTAATGTTAGTTAATTAAGGCAAAGAGTGCTTGCCGTTTTCTATCAAATGAGCTCTGGTTCTTGAACCGGTCAACAATAAATAATGTTGTTATTAAGAATAATGTCCAGAATAATAGGAAAATGGTGGCACTTGGAGAGATGAATATTTTCTGAGCTGGTTGTTAAAGCGTTTGAGAAACGTAAATAAAAGGAGATTTTGTTCACTGTCAGAATTGCAGACATATAAAAACATGCCTATAACAAAGATTTATCCTAATAATTAACTCCAACTTCAATTTAAGGGAACAGTTCAACATTTTCATAAGAACATTTTCTTCCCTAATAAATTAAAAAATATCACTCTTAGAACACAAAATACAGCCAGCTTAGCTTAGCATAAAGGAGCTGGACTCCAGGAGTCACTTCTGTTTCTGTATTGAACTAACAAAATGTAAGAGTCTGTGATAATTAGTGAGCTTTAATGGATAGCCAAGCTTGTATCCCTTTAACTAAAAACCATCCTAACACCTTGTTACAGCCAAATGTTAGATATTCATTCACACAGTGAGACATACAGACACATTTCTCTTTATGTGAGACCATCCACTCCTCTGAAAGTAATTTCTCAAGTTATTCAGAGAGCTTTTTCTCCCCCCAAAACAGCCAAGCTGACTCGAGCATCTTGCTCAAGGACAGATTGTGCTGCCTCACGACAAAGGCTGCTTTGACCCAGAACATATTTATTTTTCCTCCACTATATGTTTGACCATCAGATTACAAAGAGAAAACTCAATTCTCATATATCAGAAAAGGTCAACACAGCATGTCTAAGTCAGCGCCTATGAAATGTCACAGGAGACAGAACGTGAGGTGGATAGCAGGAGCTGAAGTTGAGCCCAACCAGCCGCCGTTGTTGTGTTGTTGCCGCTGCTGTGCGTTTCACAGTGGAAAAACAGGTTGGACGCCTTGTGTCTGCGCCGTATGTTGCATGCCCACATGAAAAGGTCAGAAGAACAGCAATAACTTGGAGGGAGATGTAGGAAGATAGAGGCAGGTAAATATTATTAAGATATTCAGCAGAAGGAGGCTCAACACGAGGGCTTAAAGGGACTGAAAATAACCCAAATCTACCGTAAGTGGCTGTTCAGAGAATCCATTATGTTGAGCTGTGGGATTCAGGAGAGATGAGGAAGGAGAGAAGAGCCGAGGGCGATGTGTGTGTTTGTCGGTGTCTTTGTGTGTGTTTGATGTGTGTGTTGATATGTAGCACACGCGTACTGTAGGTGGTTTATGTCCTTTCAGACACATGAACGAGCAGGACTCAGCTCAGCGGCTCTGTTGGACCACAGAGCAGTGTAACATGCAAATTGTTGCTGCGTGTGGGAGGAATCATTTTGGACCTTGACCACTTTCCTTTTGTCTTTCCTCTCTTAACATCTCCTCCACTGTTACGGCTGCAGCCATCTCGCTCATTGTTTTTTTTTTTTTAATATATCTCATTTATTATTTTAACATTTTTCATCTCGCTCTTTGTTAACCTTTCTTGTAGAGTTGTAATGACTATGCAAATTCAGGTTTGTGGTCCCGTGACACTACATTGTGAATGACGTCATGGGCCAGGGTTAGTTTGTTGCGACTGAAATTAGTTTAGCTGGTGAGGTTTTTCGTTCTCGTTTCTACTTCTTTAGCAGCTGCTAAAATTAATCTGAACTTCATTTAATAAACAGCTTTGTTACACCAAGAGCACCTGGTTTTATGCAGCTTCCTTCCCCTTAAGAGTCGTGACATTACATCCACCTTCCTCTTTATCGCTGCTTCTTTCTTCAACATCCACATCTCTTTCTTTGCCAACTCAGGGCCAGTAGATAATTTCACAGTGACCTCTTCTTCTTATTCATTATTTATAACGCTTCACGCACTGACTCCCTCTCCTCTCTCAACTTTTCTGTTTGGTTAGATTAAATCTTATCTGCCTCCACACAGTGAGTGATGTGCGAGTGTGTGTGCATCCAGGAGAGAAGTATTTCTTACAGTCTGTTCTGGGTGCTGTTGAGGACACACGGGCCCCACACCCTCCACTGCCAGGTGACGTTGGGAGCGGGTAGACCGAAGCTGGTGCATGTTAGCGTCTGGCTGCTGCCACTCGGGTAAGGACTGGACAGATCTGCTATTTCTTTCTCATGGATCTGTGGAGGAACTGGGGAAAAAGAGAGCCAATAAATAATATTTAGGGGTCACGGGCCTGTATGTTCATTGGACAGAATGAGGCAACGCCCCGGACTAGTCAGTCTTTGCCAGTCAGTCACAGAGCGGACACAAATGTAGAGAAATCACCCTCATGCGCCTCATAAACAACTATGAGTAATTTAGTCTCCTGGAAAACTGTTTTAAATGTCTTTGGATGAAGATAATAAAGTGAAACATGACTGGAACACAGACCATGAGAAAGCAGAGAGATAAATCTAGTTGGGATGAAAGAGGAAATCCAAACTTTAAACATTAAGAATAAAGTTTATGCAAACATAAGTCAGCAGTGTTTACAGTGAATACTTCTGGTAAATAAACAACTAAATAATTATTAATAGCCCCAAAAGTAACTCTTGCACAGCTTTAGGTACATCACCCACCTAATCAACCATTAATGGTACCTTTGTGAATCTGTGAATCTTTTGTTTAATAATGCAATATTTCTGACTTTGCCTTAAATTTCTTAGCATGTTTTCCACAAATCCAGACCACACATGAACTTTTATGGCGCCTTTTTGTGTAAAATAATACTTCCACGCATACACTTTATACGTTCCATACTTGGACGCCGAGTAAACCTCTCGAGTTTTGCGGCGGGAATGTTAACCGTTGCGCCGCCACTGATTTATACAGAAAACATCTGGTGCGGTGTCCGCTGAGGACGCACGCATCAACAGACCGCGTTACCATTGACAACGAGCATGATGCCGAGCCTCTTCTCCAGCGCAGCGGCGCTGTTCTTCAGCACCACCGTGTACGTCCCAGAATCCTCCTGACAGACATCCTTAATTTCCAAAGCATGGTTGTGGTGCGTCCTCATCCTTTTCATCTTCACCAGCTTTCCATCTTTATACCTGGACACATTAAAGCAGAGCCGTTACAGTAACCTACCACCCTGATTGCAAGCACCTAAATTAATCTTTAAGTCCAAGATGTATGAAGCTAATTATACTTGTGGAAATTATGTTTAATGGATACACCAGGGAGTCTCATCTTACCACTGCGTTTCAGGTGTAGGGAAGGCAGACACATTAACTTGTAATTTGAACGACTTCTGGCCGGCGGTTGCCTCGGCCACTGGTCCATTTCTGTAGTCGAGGCTGATAAACGGCTTTTCTGGAAGACGAGACGTTCACTCGTTTACATAAAGTGATTATTGCTTCAAGTCTGAGTATCAGATTCACAACAGCGACTGTGGCTACAAGCGGTGACCCAATGCCATGTCAGAATTGATAAGATAGATAGTGGTTTGAGAAGTTTGCTGTGACTCTGGGTTACAGAGCCACCATCCAAGCTTCCAGCACTAAATATTTATTGGATTTCTTACAGAGTATTCCCTTAAAACAATAATTTTTCAAAAATAAAATCATTTATCCTTCTGAAGTTTAATTTATGAGCAATGTGTCTTTCTCACGTGACCAATCTAACCTAATAGTTGCAAACTACAGTGATCTATAATGGATACTGTCAGACTGTGCTATTGTTACATTACATTTTAGCATTCACACATGCCATGCTAGACGCATGACTCTAGTATTGGGGCAGCAATGACTTTTGTTTGTCAGTCCATCACTTTGGTCCAGACTGTTCATGGTCCCCAGAAGATGAATGATGCTATGAGGTTATTTACGAAATGTCTCCACAACTATTGCATGGCTTGCTATAAGACATTCATGTCTGAATCTTTTTAGAATTTTTTGTCCAATATTTCAATTAAATTTTTCTTTAATTGACATCATTATGTTAGCATGTGCATGTTAGCATTTAGACCTCTCAGCAGAGCCTCACAGAGCTGCTAACGCCTTCTTATTATGTACAGATGCTCATGAAGAAGATATTTAAGCTTGCAGGCTGATCTATTGAACATGAGGAAGTGGTAAACGTGCACTGTTCTGAGCTTACCGTAAACTATGACCTGAGTTTGTTGCGTTAGCGTCGTGTCAATGCTTGTGACGTTGCAGATGTAGGGGCCGGTGTCTGTGACGTTGACACTGTGGATGGTCAGGATGCTAACAGCCTCTGTGACATGTGACAGAGCTTCACGTTGAGTCTTGGTGTCCACCAAACTGTTGGTCTGGTGAGAAGAAACAGTCTGAAATTTAGAGTTTGACCGATGTTGGTGTAATACAACTTACGACCAACTGTCGCTGCCTACGTACCAGTTTGCCAGGGTAAGACCATTGAATTTTCACTCCTGTGTCGAACTCCACTACCGCTGTGCAGTTCAGGGTGATGGCCTCCCCCACTATCAGCTCGACCGGGTCCTCAGGAAACAGCTTGACATCGTAAACCTGACTTCCTGCCCGGGAGAAAGAAAAAAAAAGAGGGGGAGGGAGAAACAAGTGTGGGGGGGGGGACAGCGAGAGAGGTCACGGTGACATCGTCAGCAGATTTTCCTTCCTCACAGGACCAGAGGAAATGACTTTCCTTTGGACCAGAGGAGCCATCCTACTATAAAGAAGTTGTCTGTCACAGGCCTGCCTATTTCCATTCATGTGTCAAGCTATAAATCACTGAAGGACATTAAAGTGGAATACAGCGAACCCTCGATTAAAGATAAGAGAGAGAAAAGCAGGAACACTTTGGATGCTGGATGATATTTCTGCCGCCTCTGGCTCCAGTCACTAGAAATGACATCGCAAACATATATTTCTGTGGATGTCAAGCAGCAGACGGTGATTGCCTGATTGTTTAAACACTCCATTAACGTTCCGAGTGAAGACTCGCTCTCAGTTTCTCGTCTGAATGATGCTGCTGTTACTTTTGGCCCGGCAGCGGTGGGTATGAGTTTCCTTTCACCCTCTGAAGTGAGAGGTGAATGATCTCACACAACAGAGCAAAGAGCCTCTGGGTTCCTCAGAGTTCACTCACGTTAAATCTCGCCTCTTCATCTCAGTTTCCTAAAATTTAATTATGCCTTGCCATCTTTTTCTTTTAATTCTGCATGCATAAGGGCGCGTGTCCCCGCATATAAGAGGGAGTTGTTCTCGCAGAAATGACACTGTGAAATAAAATCCTTCAAATTGTCAGCATTAAGGCATAATTGGCTCGCTAACTGCCATGCAGAATCATGAAGACAATTTAGTCAGTCTAGCACCACCTTCGATTTTCTTGGACTGGAACTCCAGAGAGGACCGAAGTCTTTTAACCTTTGGAGTCGACACAAACATAGTTTACCTGTAGTGTGGATCAGGTACTGGGCAGATTGAAACTCTTGGCCTCCCAGCGTGGCAAGACACAGAAACCCAATGATCATCGGCGCGCTGTCAATGAGTCGCCTGGGAATGGACCAGCCTCGCTTGTTGTCCCACTTCATCTGGCTGTTGTCCAGAGGCGAGGGATACTGAGATGACACATAAAAGAAAAAAAAGCAATCAAATGATAAGTTAAAACATCACTCGACAGCTTCAAGTGGATGTTTAGAAGAATGTGGTGAATACAAACCGCATGAAGGGTCACATTTAGGTCCGGCACCGTCACCAGACATGGCACTATGACGTGTGTGGTGGAGTGCCTGATTAAAATGGTCTCCAGGCCATTTCTGATGTCCTCGCTATTGGTGCCTCTCCGGAAGAAGGGCTGCTCGGGGTCTGAGCGCAGACAGAAATAGGGAGCTGTTAAAGGATGACTCAAGCTGCAAGCTGCGATAATAGCCGCTATTACTGAGGTAACTTCGTGAATGGACGGTCAGACATCTCTCAGCCTAATAATAATGACCCCTGAAGACACGCCGCATGTGGAGTCTATCATAATTACATGTAATGCAACAGTACAGTCTGTCCCCGCCATTTGTCCCTGCACAGTAAATAGCGTCAAGAACCGCAGTTACATGTCATCCGAGAGACGGACGAGAAGGTTTAATCCTCCTCTAAACAGTTCATTTCACCCCGAGCCAGTGGAAAATATCCCTCCTGTGTTTCTTCCTCAACACCTTGATGGGTTTTTTTTATTGTCTGAGAGTCACAGCTGCTGTGATGGAGGAGCTTTGGGAGACGCCGCACTGATTGTGCCAAGCAATTTACATTACAACTGATATCACTATAAAACCTCATATTCCCACAGCATGAGCGCACTATTATAAAAATGCTTATCTCACCCGCTTTGCCGTCAATACCAGCGACTTTTGTAAGTCAGCTCGAGATGTGCGACTGCAATCTGCTTGTTTCTTCTCTCCTCTAAGATAAGCCTCCTATTATTTTCATACTTTATTTTTTTGAAGCACCCAAAGCTACGACTTCAAGCAGCTGCGCGGCCAAACAAACGGTCCTCTATCGAGAGAGGGGCTTATATTTCTGCCCCGCAGCGATCTAAATACACACAGGTAACAAAACTAATACACAACTCGCCTTGCGGTGCAGGTTCCTCACAATAAATCACCGCAGGTATTTTACTGCAATCAGTTTAGGGAGGCGGAGAGGAGAAGAGCTTGCAAAGCTTCGGGGATTTGAACCTGGATGTGATGTGAAAATGTGCGTGAGTTGCTTATGTATTTTACATTACCCTGTGTGTGTGTGTGCATGGGTGCACGCCTACATACATACAGTACATTCATGTGTTCATACGGTATAGTTTGTGTTTGAATGTTTAGAGTGCACAGCTGAGACGGGGTAAAGGGAAGACGTCTGCTTGTCTAACTCAATCCACATGCGTTCCTTCTCATACCCTCGACGCGCTGGGTGTAATTTATGGCTGAGATTTCATCTGCTTCTGATCAGCCCCCTGGTTAGATCTGTGGAAACTGTTTTGGCACCTTGTCAGAAGGGATAAACAGACGTTTCACATGAGTGGACTGGTCAGCAGGATTCCCCTACATGACAATCATCTGTCTCTCCCGCTCTCCCCTATCCACTGCTTTTACTTTTCTCCCACAGCACACGGAGCGGGGCAAGAGTAAAGAGGTAACCCTCAGGGCCAAGAGTCCTGAAGTCGGGCTGAAATAGAGTGAGTAGAAAGGGTGGATATGAATCCTAATACGTGACACAGTGGATCCAGGAGAGAAGAGGCTGGAAGTAAAAATCCATTTTACATTACAGGTCTTATCAGATTTCTAAACTCTCACGAGAAGGTGAATTATAAGGGAGCTGCTACGATAGTTGAATATTAATAAATGAATGGCATACCCTTCCCCTAATTAGAACAGTGAGCGAGCTGCTCATTCCTACCTTTATCAAACACTTTGCATCTCTAATTTCCGAAACATTAACCCTGCCAGCGTCCAGGGCATTACTGCGGCAAAGTCAACATCTCCCAGGTCTGAAAACAGGGGCTGCTTTGATGATGAAGTCATGTACAAACAGGGAGATCTGTTTCAGTAGGATGTCTATGGTTTTCTTGTGAACCTCCCAAGGAAAAGAGAAACGAAAGACCGAAGGCTCCGCACAGCCAAGCCAAAGAGAGCGGGTCAGGCAGGCAGGAGATGAAACATGCTCTCCTTAAACACAGAACAAGTTCAGACAGCAAAATGGCCCCACAAACCGCGGAGCCGCTCCTATATGAAATTGTTTTCTAAATAGGAAGGAAAATTCATGGCTGGAAATAAGATGTGCTGTCAAAAACTGACAAGTTTATAGTTTATAGTTTATATGCACGATGCTCACTGACAATTACCCTTAAAAAAAGAGAGAAAGAAAGATTGAAACACTTGATAATGAATATTTTATGAACCTGTGAGGTGAACAAGTCATTTGAATATCCATTTTCATTTTCAAATGTGTCTATGTAAACATTCTGTGTCTGTGTGTGTGTGGGGAGGGGGTCTCTGTGGAAGTGTAACTCACCTCTGACGAAGACGTAAACGTTGACGGCAGTGGTGCCAACGATGATGGCCTTGACATCCTTGTAATAACAGCGATAGTAGCCTGTGTCGTTGGCCTGCGCCCCCGTCAGGGCCAGCCTCTTGCAGTACGGCCTCCCAGGCTCCCCCGGACACTCGCTCACCAAGGCGACCCTCTGCCCGGGGACCCTGATGGTCGGCAGCTGGGCCTGACGATCAGTTAGTTCCTGTCCCACCAGAGTCTGATCAGGCCAGGCCCAGGCCAGAGTGCGCTGTCCCCTGAGGAGACGTCAGGTCAAAAGACGTTAGATAGATTTAGAAAAGTTATCAGTAATCAGCAAGTGCAGTCTTGTAAAAGAGATTTACTGTACAAGGTGAGGGTGTGCATGTGAGCGGATATCTGTCTGTATGATGCTATTAATTCCTCTGTGTATCCACACATCCCTGTTTGTTTTGTGCTTTGTCACATAAATTCAGTTATGGACGTGTTAACCTGGAGGCATAATGAGCGAGACTGAGTGGAATCATAATGGATGTCTGTAAACTGATAGCTAGGCTTTCACCACCTGCCTCCACCAACTACAAATATCTGCATTTGCAAAAATGTGATGACTGGATATAGCCGCAGAAATCATAACGGGAAATGAAAAGTATTCTGTGGTTTATTTTCCAGCCCCTGCGAATCAGGCTTATCTATCTAGGTTCAGAAAAGTTATACATTGTGACGACTAAATTGACCAAATTGACACTGACTTCCTCTCCCGGGAGATTCTCGGTGGTGCCGGCTATGTGAGGTTTACATGCAAACAACCTTTTTTTTCAAATCAGTGTTGGCAAAAGTCCAAATGTATCACCGGCTCTCCAAACACAGCATTTTTTTGTACCGCAGAAACAAAATGGTTAATGGAGTGACAGCTTGGCAACGGGCAGCTGCAGCAGAGATTTCATAAGGATAAAGGATGGTTATTATGAGGGAATTCATATCTGAGTTGGACTCGGTTTAGATCAGTTTGAGACGTGTTTTAGAACAAGAAAAATCTCTGTGTATCTTATAGGACACAACCTTTTTCTCTATTTACATTTTACATTAAATAGGTGGATATATAAATGTATGAGGGAATGTTCCCACTTATGGACAACAGTGTGTATAAAACAATACACCATATTTTATTATTATATATTTAGTATTGTATGAACAATAACAAGTAATTATAGCAGTCAGACAATTGTGTTGGAGTACAAAGCATAAACATAACAGTCATATAGTATAGTATAGTATAGTATAGTATAGTATAGTATAGTACAGTACAGTACAGTACAGTATAGTATAGTATAGTACAGTAGTGTGCAGTACAGTACAGTACAGTATAGTATAGTATAGTATAATATAGTATAGTACAGAACAGTACAGTACAGTACAGTACAGTACAGTATAGTATAGTATAGTATAGTATAGTACAGTAGTGTGCAGTACAGTACTTTATAGTATAGTATAGTATAGTACAGTACAGTACAGTATAGCCGTATAGTAGAGTATAGTAGAGTATAGTAGAGTAGAGTACAGTACAGTATAGTATAGTATAGTACAGTACAGTATAGTACAGTATAGCAGTATAGTATAGTATAGTAGTATAGTATAGTATAGTACAGTACAGTACAGTATAGTATAGTATAGTATAGTATAGTATAGTACAGAACAGTACAGTACAGTATAGTATAGTATAGTACAGTAGTGTGCAGTACAGTACTTTATAGTATAGTAAAGTATAGTACAGTATAGTATAGCAGTATAGTATAGTACAGTACAGTACAGTATAGTACAGTATAGTATAGTATAGTACAGTATAGTATAGTAGTATAGTATAGTACAGTACAGTATAGTATAGTATAGTATAGTATAGTATAGTATAGTATAGTACAGTACAGTACAGTATAGTATAGTATAGTATAGTATAGTATAGTATATAGTATATTTCCCTCTAAGTTATAGTCTGTTAGCAGTATAAAGGTATGAAGTGACATTAAATATGTATGTAAAGTACATGTATCTCAAACTTTGTACTTTGTAACTTCAGTAAATATAATTATACTTCTCAGCTGCAGTGTATTGCATGCTGTCAATCGCAGATGACATCCTTTGTTTTTCTCTTTCTGCCGGTGCAGATTTACTGAAATAACAAACAGTCATAATAAAACAGCTCTTGTGCCAGTCATGCACAACTGCACGTACACACTACACTCCCGTCCCAGAGCGGCACATACCTGCATGTAATAGTGAGTGTTTCATGGACTGGAATCACTATTTCGTCTTTAGAGCTGTCGAGGATGGGTGGAGTCATAGAAAAGCCAATCACCAGACCTGAAGGAGCAAGCACAACAACTGCATTAGATTCATGTTACGCAGGTCGGTCAGGACCTGGTGGTTCTGATAGAGCTGCTGGTACGCTGTTGAATCTCTGCAACACATCAGAAATATGAAATTTGACACGACAACATCTCAGATAGCACGTTGTTCATTACATTTACAAGCTCTAAGGCAATCTACAGTACTGAAAAACACCCAGTCACAGAAATCACGACCCACTCACGAGGCAACGCTGCTCAGGGCTCCCTGCTTCCTCCTCTGAAATAGCCACGAGAACCATTTTCCCTTGATTCATTACTAATACATTCACTTCACCGACTTTTGCCTGCTTAATATGGCCAGTCTAGAATGTCATTACCGTCCCAGAGTCCCCTCAGGGTGCTATTAGCGCTTAGTCAGACTCCACACCTACAGTCTATCATATATAAAAATGTCACCATGACTTATGTCCCACCTGGATATCATTACAGATGAAAACACACACACAGCGATAGCACAGACAGAGAAGGGTGCATGAAGGTGGGGCGGCTTTCTTTCTGCATTTATGAAAGCAAATGATGATCATTATTCACGTCTGACTCAGTGTTTGTTTGAAAATAATGACGAGCGTGCAGTATTCAATGCACCGCATAGAGGCACTTTCCCAGCACAACAACTCAAGAGAGGAAAACTCCTCAGACCAGCAACTTTAACACCTGAAAGCTCACGTTCAGCACTTTCATTTGATGTTCTCTCTCTATAGACAAGTACTACTGAAAGTACAGTCACGTCACCCTCTTTACATCTTCAAGCAGTCAACAGGCCAGACGACCCATTTCAGCACCTTTCAGCAGAAAAGCAGGAAGAATGGTTTCGCAACAGTCAGGCATGACCCGTTGCCAATCAAAATCCGAAGCTCAGGTCAGCTGCAATTCTTGTACACAAAACTCATTCCTCTGACACATCCTGCTGCCCGGGGAGCACAATAGAACAAGGTTATTCCTATGTAAATATTTTGTTCATTGTGTTTACAGTAAAGGTTGATCGCAGTGGAAGGAGACTGATCAGCCTGGATTCTTTCCAGTGCTGCAAACAGGCAGAAGCACAAGGATCCCCTCAATCTTGAGTCTTTGATACAGTAAAGTACAATCTTTAGAAACTTTCACAGTGCAAGGTTAAAAGAAATGTATTTTACCTTTTCCAAAATCTTCAAACTTTAAACATTAGCCACAACAAAAGAGGAAACTTTAATAAAAGCTAAACATTTTTAAGACTATGGCCACACATTCTCCAAGGCTGTCTATCTATTACTTTCTCCAATATCTTTTCCCTCAAAAAGATGTAATATAAAATATTCAGAATTCATAAAAATAAAGAAAAGGTATAAAAGAAATCATTTTATTTAAGTTTTTATGGTTAAATTTCCCTTTTAGTATTTCAATATTTCCTTAATTTCCTTGAAAGAATAGTTTTATGTACTCTTTTTTTGCTTTCTTGCCAAGAGTTAGATGATTTACAGTTAGAGTTAGTTTAATCTGAAACAACGTGTCACGATGACGTCTGCAGATTACGCGTTGCTGTCACTTTTTGGTTTTGGTCGGCTGATCTCACCATGGCAACAAAACTCTGCATCCTGTTTCTGAGCATATTAAATGAATAAAGATATAATGTGTTAATGCGTCGGCTTTTAGGTGCTGGTACACTGTTTACACCACAAAGTCAGTTTCATCCCGTTATGGATGATGCAGCAGGTTTTAATGGCTCTGGTACATTGTTATTGACACTGTTTTAAAAGCCTGCCATTGTGAGTCTTAAGACGGTGTTACAGGAGTGCGATGCTGAATCTGTGCAGACTTTTAACGCCCTGCTGGAGACAGATTATCTGCTGCACAGACATTAGTGATATTTATCTCCTCGTCTATTTCTTGGCAAGAAAGTGAATATGGATTTCCCAAAATGATTTATTCCTTTGCACTTTGTCACTGATGGTCTCTTAAATTCATACTAATAACATATTGATTCATAATTCATTGTTCACCTCTAGAGATGACAGTTAAGGCAACAGGATCACCAAACAGCATCTGCCTCCAGCTTTGCTCAGATATAAAAAGTGATATCACGCTCATTTAAAAACACGTGCAACCTACAAAGTAACATTTGTATGAATGTGAACAGCTAACATTGCCACGCTGACATAAGATAAACATGTTAAGGGGCTGAAGTGGTGGCAGTGCATGAATCATTCCCAGATTGGGTCCCAGCAGGTTATTCCTTCCCTACTCTTTCAGAGATCTTTAACTCTGCCCCAGAGGACAAGCAAAGATTAACATATTGTCTCAGCCCAATGAGAACCTGCCACCAACTTCAATCCCATCACCACCCCTCTGCAACAAACGACAGCTTTGTCCATGCTTCAGTGGGCTGCGTCAGAGAAACATACACAGGGCCCCCCAAGGGCTGCAGACAAGGGGAAAGTGTGAAAGGAAATTCCTGTCAGGACAGGACAACACACATCTTCACTATTTTAGGAACAGCAAGTTTCCTTCACACACACTCCTGGAGAAAAAGGAGAGGTCATCTGCGTGAGTCCTGGCTCTGTCTCGAAGGATAGCAGACAGATAAATGCTGGACCTCCCACACTGTCCCATCAGGCATGGGTCAAAGCCTGAAAGTTTGTATCTCACAGTGTAATATTCAAATGACTGGCAAACTTAGCGAGAAAAGAATCAGGATAGAAATGACGACGAAAGCTGCACTGAGTTAATTACATCAACATCAACATGTTTTGGATGTAAACAGGTTGCTGCAGTCCCTGATGAGTGTTTCAGAGAAAGGCTCTGTCACCCCCAGGTCTGGGTCTATATGTGCATTACAGTTCCTCTCAGAAGCTTTTTAGCATCTTTCAGCTCATTGTTTTGGTTTTTCAGCCTGTTTTAGCTCGCTCTCACGGTTTATAGAGGAGCATTTATGAGCTACAGAAACAAATATTTCTCTCACGAGTTTGTGGAGAAAGATATTATTATGATAGAAGAATTATGCAGACTGTAAACATCAGACAAAACACGACACATGTATTCAACAGTAAACACATCAATACTGATATAGGATAATGCCGGATATCCCTCTACAAAGCGAATCAGATGTACCGGCTGATGTGCAGTGACATGATTTTTGTTTCTGAGAGACGTGCGGAGTGAGTGATGGAGCAAATCCCAGCTGAGTCTCACTGATGGATGTTTCCCTCACAATCAGTTTTGGAGATCGCGCACTGACAGACGGGATGCAAATTGTAAATCCCTTTGAAATGTCATGACTGACTGGCATGCCCCGAGAGACAAGACATCAAGATGTTGGAGGTGAATCTGCGAGAGTGAGACCTGAAAAAGATGCATTTGCTTTTCAGCTTTGGCTATTTGACACGCTCCGTTATATTGCGATGGACTGATACGTCTGTCACAGTATACAACAGGAGTGTCTCGCACCAGAGGGGCAAAGAAGGCATTACACCCACAAGGAGTCAAGCTAAAGTCAGCGCTTTGAAGTCAAACAAAGCATTTAACATTCAGAGACAAATATGCTATTGTGCCGTGAGCTGAGCACTCCTGACATGGTCTATTTCCAAGGGGACTTTGAGGCTAATGTGCACCACATTTCTTGTCACGGCTTTGGATCTTTTATATATCACTCGTCCTCCTAAGTGGCTCTCTCATAACTGCTGAAGGAGGCGCTACGAAGTCATAACTTAATGTGTGCTGGGTTATACATGGCCACGGGCCAAAACAGTCACCACCTTCTCTGCTGTTTGGACACTGCAGATTGATGAGAGGGTGGAAGGGGGCATTTCTACGTCTTACTGCAAGCGACTCACCCATAATGCACCAGGAGCTGCTAGTTTCCCCCCCATTTAACACAATGATGAAAATGTTTTGAGCCAGATGTCAATATACTCCATATGGATGTGCTGTATAATGTATACACCATGTTTCCAAACTGTGAGACCTCAGTTATGGAGGCCTGCCCGGCCAGTCATCTCCGCGAATGGTTTAAAAAAATATATAATCCCATTAGTAATTGTTTACATTCTGTCAGATATAATTAAAAGCATACATTGCTCCAATGCACGTATGTGGAGCGAGTGCCAAAGAAAGCCACATCAATTCATACAAGTTCATGGCTGATAGCCTATCTTGTCATGACAATAAACACATTTCCCTGGCGTGACCTTTCATGCTGCGTTTCATGACAGATTGTTATGACTGTTATCACTCAGTTAGCTCATTTATCTTAATGTGCATTAAACAGTGGAGTGAAAAAAAAAGGTTAACAGTCTCTACATGTTTTACAAGCCTTGTTCCGAAACAGCAGTTTAAGCTGGAGGACGGTCAGGAGTCGGCGGCCGTGTAGGTGGACAGTGAGTAAGCAGAGCTTACAGCAAGGCTGCAGCTTCCAGAAGAAAATGACTGGCCAAACAATGAGTGAACTGAAGGTTAAAGAGTTTCACTTCAGTCTTGAGTTTAAACTTGGACTCAAGTTTCTTTTGCATAAGTAATTGAGCTCTGTAGATACAGTCCATGTGAAAGGAGCAGTGTGTACTGAGAACATAAAGAATCTGCAGCATATGTGTGATGTCACCCCTCCGGTTCTGGGATATGAACCCATGCAGAAAACAAAAACTGTAATTCCTCAAGCAGCTTCTTGAGACAGGCTGCAGAAGTGAGTCGATCATCACTGCGTACCGTCATCGACACACCTGAGGCGGGCTGAATGACTCCTAGCTGGACATTTTAATATGGGGGCTTATGGAGATTGATGTTCTGCATCCAGCCTCAAGTGGACAATTGAGGAACTGCAGTTTCTGTCACTTCCAGAGAGGCTTCACTTCACAGCCCCGGAGGTTGCTGCTTGGCTGATAAGTTGTTTAGTTAATGTTGAGTTAATCCATGCTGGGCTACTATAGAAACCTGGCGGTCTCCATTGAAATCATACTTATCTACATTATATTTCCACCTTATTCTGTAATGAGAGATCGTGCACAGTAGACCTTTAAATTTACGTAATTGATTAATTTTTAATGAATGATTTTGTGTCAAAGTTTCATACAGTCACTGGTTTCCACTCATCTCTGTGAGATATGAAAATGTCCCAATTAGTAAAGTGTTGAATCCTCAATGAGATGTCCAATCCATCACAGTGAACATTCACTTTTGTTAGCTTGTTATCATTTAATGGCAGTTATAAGTGGAGCTACATTTGAGAAGTGCACTGCATTAACTTATAATGTGTACTTAGAAAAAAAGACAAGCAAACTCGGTGGTAGAAACTTCTCTTGAGGCTAACAACATTTGACAGATCAGCATTTATCTATTCAGAGTCATCGCTTGGCCTGAAAACTCACATGGTTGGTGATTGGCTGGTTGACAACCACCTTACAAAACAGGGGCGGGGGGGGGGGGGGGGGGGGGGGGCAGAGTGCCAGAAAAATATTTGAGCATGGTTCCCCTCTTTTCCCATGCATTCCAGCTGGTGGTGCAGAGATAAGCAGCAGCTTTGGATGATCAGCTCCAACCAACAAAAAGCAAGCACGACCTTTTAAATAACATACAAAGATAAAAATGTTTCCAAAGCAGATTTACTCCCTCTGTTATTGTACGATTACACAGAGTGCAAACATACAAGTTTAGATGTCTAAAACAGACGAAATGCCCCATTAACTATCTCTGACAGTAAAGCATAAATCACGATTCAATTACGACACAATGCCAATTACTTTATTAATGATGTGATTCAGCTCATTGCGTTCACAGCGTTTGACGCTCTGATCGCTGGGGACTGTCCAAAGTAATTCAACAATTAGTGAAAACATAACTCCTGACATTGCT
Source organism: Nibea coibor (assembly GCA_023373845.1). Lineage (NCBI taxonomy): Eukaryota > Metazoa > Chordata > Actinopteri > Sciaenidae > Nibea > Nibea coibor. The sequence goes on along the minus strand of CM041739.1, from coordinate 9,737,001 downwards.
TTGTCTCAGAGAAACAGCTCATTTAACACGTAACACTGTGGGAGTGTGCACAGCTCCAGCTGGCTCTGCCAGGCGAACATGAAAGTCCGAGCGGACCTTTCAGCCTGATATTCGTTCAAATAATACGCGCACATGCAATTTAACTGTGGCTGTGAATCCAGTTGGGGTCGGTCTTACGCTCACATGCCAACCATGTGAGAGTGATCGTATAGAGATGGCTCCGCGAGACACATGCATCCCCACAGCTGCTGTTTCTGTCTTGTCTGTGCTGCATGCCTCTGCCGTGATGAAAGTGCCAGATGTATATGTGAGGCTAAGTGTCAGAAGTCAGTATATTTCAAGGACAATTGTGCCTTTTTCCTCAGCGTGTGCATTAAGCTCCACTTTGATGTATCAGCTTCGACATACCTGGTTGACAGGGATGAAGGATCTGCCGGGGGGCTACATATCAATTCAAATGTGCAAACAGCTCTCCGGGGAAACACTAAATAGTAGCTTTTTATTTATGTTTAAAGGGCCAGAAGAGCAGGAGGTGCAGAGGACTGCTGCATCTAAGAGTTTCACAACATCCTGAAATTTAATCCTAATTTTGCCGTCCTGGTGTCCAAGTAGTTGAAGATGCACACCACATAACCATGATATCTCCTTTGGTCCAAGCCAGGAGAGAAAGGCAAAATGCCACAACATTAAAGGAATAATTTGATATTTTGGGAAACACACTTATTTTCTTTGTTACTAAGAATTAGATGTGGAGATGGATACCGCTCTTAGGACTGCAATCTTAAATGCTTCAGGGCAGAGCAAGGCTAGATTCTCCCCCGTTTCCAGTTTTTATACTAAGCTAAGCTAACTGACCGATGTGTGTGTGTGTGTGCGTAGTTAAATATTTGCTGTACAAACATGAGAGTAATATCAATCTTCTCATCTAACTCTCGAGAAGAAAAGCAGATAGATGTAATTCCCCAAATATTGAACTGTTGCTTTATGAAACTGAGGCCAAATCTTTTGTTTTCTGCCCTCTCTGATAGCTAAAAGTGTGTGTGTGTGTGAGAGAGAGAACAGGCTGTTTGGATTTATCTTTCTCTGTAAACAAGAATCGGGAAGTAATGAAACTTAATGTCCAATAACAAGCAGCTCTGTAGAGGTGCAATGATGGTTTCTATTCAAATGCATGATGTGTTCTACATACGTGCATCCAACTCATCCTTAGCTGGATTCTCTTCCTGCCCCATATTGGTGGTTTTGTCACAGTTACTGGACTTTCCAGCATCTGGCACCTGCTAACTGAAGATAAATCTCACACACACACAGCCGCGCACACACACCAAGGGAAAGAAGCTGTCATGATGCACACTAAGCCAACTAAAAATGTAAAGCTTCCCTGACAAGCAGACAGATACAAGGCAGCATCAAAGGTACGCATGAGCTCCTCTCTCAAAGGGTATGACACAGGGCACGTCGACGCTTGTGTGAAACGGCGGCGCAATGTTCTTCTTTTGCGAGCAAATTTCCTGTTTTCTTTATCACGTTCACGCTTCTCCCACTTCCCTTTTTCATGGACAGTGAAGAAGATGTTGCCGTTGGTGTTTCCTCGCTTCTCCGCGTTTTTTGTCTCTGATCAGTCACATGACAGGAAGAGGAAACGAGGAGCCTCGTGTAAACAAATAAAGCTTTTCTCAGAGCCTCGGTTCGGGCAGAAAGGATGCGACGTGGGAGTCCTTCGAAAATACAGATACAGGTTTTCACAGATACACTAATTGTAATTAGCTACGTGTGCGCTTGGGAAGCCGTTTGAGCTCTTTTTTCTATATACAGCTGTGACTTCCCTTCAGTCAAGAGTGAAATCTTCATTCAGACATTAGAGGGCTGCGGTGGGTTGATGCTCATTGAAATATGCTCATCCGGGAGGCTGTGATGTACTAGCTCCTATTTGTATCCAGATGCACACATAATCTGTATATGTACATATGTGACGATAGCCTGAATACTGATCAATCAGTCACTGATAAAACAGTCATCAGGATCCTGACAAACATCCTCCTGAGTTCACAATCATGTGACAAGTTATGAGTACCGACACATATGCCAATGTGCTTTTAATGCATAGAGCATAAAGTACTTCTATTGAAGGCTTTAGAGATAATTAGAAGTTATTTTTAGGTTTCCTGTGACATTCTAGTTGAATATCACTTGTAATTGTCGCTGCAACTGGATTTTCCTGTGGGAAATAATTATATGGCTGATAGAGGTTAAAAACCTTCCTCCTCCGTAACTTCTCGATACCGGTTATTGTCCACTTTTAGTTAAGCAGTGACCCCAAAGATAGACGGAGACCATCAGTGAGCAGTGAGCGATATGGTGCCTGACTGTTAGACACTTTTTTTCTCACGTCGTACTATCAGATACAAGTGTTGTATCAGCCCACTTTCTGCCTGTGTCCTTTTTACCGAACACACATTCGAGTTCAATGGATTTTTTTTCTCTGTGCTTCTTTAGAGGGTAAACAGCGATTTGTAGGTGACAATACAGCTACAGTTATTTCAGTGACACAGTATCTGGCAAAGGGCCAAGGCTAAGGCTCTCTGAAATAGCCCTGTATGTCCGGCGAGGGACGGGAGGCCATGCAGGCCATCGAGCAGACCTGCTCTCTGGATGTGGAGTCAGCCAGCCTCAGGCCACAACATACTCCCTCTATCTCTCTCTCTCTCTCTCTGAAAGAAATAAAGCCTACTTCCTCTGTCATCTGGACACAAGGCCGGGCCAAAGCCAGGCGACGGACTGACTGGCAGCCCAACTTTGATTTCATTGTTACAGCGGAGGAGGATGACATCCACTACGTCCCTGTCCTCCCTGTCCTCTCCACTATTGGGGGAATTAGGCCGTTCCAACATCCTGCCAGAGGAGGGGTGGGAAATTAAGGATGCGGCGACAAGCCATCTGGGCCAACTTCCTATGTTTAAAACCTCCGTCCCTGACTAAATCTTCCTGTACCTGCCTCACAGGCACACCGGACAACTCAAGCGCTTCCTCTGTGGCGATAAATTTTTTTGCATGTCATCGTTTTTATCACTGAGAAATGGTAATGGTTTCCCATGTTGAGAAGGAAAACATGTTCTGATAAACATATTCTGGTAAATGCCGTGTCCTCGCCCCCAAAAGCTGACATTGCTGTTGGGAAACATTAAAAAAAAAAACCCAAAGACTAGCACAGTCCACGCCTGCTGTGATGACTTGCCCACTCCTAAAACTCGTGCTGTGACTGTTCAGTGGCCAAACTTTGAGGAGCCCCATTTCTGCACTTATTACCTAATTCCTGGAGGTTCAGGCCATAAACAAGTCTCTGCTGCTGTGTCAGTTGTCCCAGCGTGCTAAATCACCGCTGCAGCTTAAGATGCCGTAGAAAACAAGGGCAAAGCAGGGAGTGCCGGGTCAACAATCACGGCGCTGAATGCCTAAAGGGAGGGAAGCTGGCAATTTCCTCCAGCTTTGCCAATGGACTCTTTCTCATGAACCTCAAGTGGCCTTTAATGATAGGCCAAAAGGTACAAGTGACCCACGAAATGCTACACAGACCTCCAAGTCACAACCCCGTACTAGACTGGGTAGCAATTTGATCGTAATAGTGGCTCTTGTCAAAGTGATATGAGCTCTCGATGATGCTTGTTTCTAAGCAACGCAAGCACTTTTGTTGTAATATCCGTGTAACAGCCATCGTGTCCCAGGATCCAGTTTCTCCCCTCAGAACATCTGTAAAAGGCCCAACCAATAAAGGCAATTCGTGGCACAAAGCAATTTCCCTCGTGCCCCAGTGTCTGTCAACACCACTTACAATAACAAAATGTTACGGTATGCATTAGCATGTCAGGAGGATTTGTGAAGCTGACAGCAAATCTTTGTGCCTGTGAATTCGAATCAGCTGAACAGAAAAGCGCAGCAGTTGATCTAACGGCGGTGTCATATAATATATTTAATGTCCCAGGTAAAAGCACTTGCACTCATAATTGTGGACACTCTTACCCCTTCATAGATGGATGAATGCAGCCATTAGGCTGTGGCTCAAGTACTGAGCGAGCGAGCGAATGAGCGAAGCATCACTAAAATTCATTTCTGACTGTCTTTGCTCTCTACAGGCGGCAGTATGAAACTAAAGGACTGTGCGACCATGATATAAAGGACACCGAGAGGAAGAAAGAAAGAAAATCAATAGGTTAAAACCTCCTCTGATTGTTAATTATTCCGAGTGTGGGAGAGTGTCTAAAGAGTGCTCAAAAAAAGTACATTGCTGGAGGAAAACCGGAGCTTGCTGTGCACAACGTTTCATTTGTAGGGACACGGAGAATGACCACGGAGGAATGATCCTGAAGGGATGTCTTTAAAAAGTTTTATTGCAAGACTCTTCTCTTAGAGGCAAGTGAGGCTTTAACTTTGACAAAAGTCCAATTGATCCTGAAAGCTGTTAAGTGCCACGATGAGTAATGGGTAATTACACAAACGCCTAATCGCCCTCTTTTGCCGCGGGTCGAGCAATAAGAAGACCTTTTCGAGAGCAGTCATAGCACCAGGACGGCCTGTTGGAAGCAGCTATGACAGCCGACTTCTGTTATTTTCACAAACTGATGGCGTGTCGGGGCGCAGCTCTCGAGCTCTGTTTTTTTCATACTTTACGAAACTTTTTTTGCTGTCGCGTGTGAACAACAGAGCGCAACAAATGTCACCCAGGAGTGTCTGAAAATGGCACGGTTAGACAGCACATCGCAACAAAAAACAGTTATTTTCTGACATGAGTTGGCCCAAAGAGTCTACAGCCGTGCCAGCAGCTTTCTCAGTCTGTCCTTAGGCACAGCAGTAGGTTTAAGCTAAATAAAGCATGCATATGCTCTTATAATAATCATGCTAACATGTTGGCGTCAAGCTGATATAATGGTTACCACGTTCACCATTTTAGTTTTATGTTAGCGAGCTAACATTTGCTCATTAACACCAACTGAGGCTGGTGGGAATGTCATTAGAAGTGTTGGCTGATTGTAGAAGGAAAGTTAAGGGGTCACTACTGTTGTTACAACTGTGGAACACGAATTTCAAGGCAATCAACCCGATAGTTACTGAGATATTTAAGTCTGGACCAAAGTGCCGGAGCTACCCACAGATCAACATTGCCATTTTTAGATACATGCTGCTAGCATGGCTAAGAACCGGGCACACAAACATGCAGTGAAAAATATGAAAACAAAAATACCACAGATGGTATTCATCAGCTATCGAACACCGAATCTGACACATATTTGGCTTTTGCTGCAGATTCCTGGTGTTGAAAGAGCTTATCTCTCAACTTTAGTCATAGTTGGGGGTGTTGGTGCTTCGGCACGATGAGAAAGTGAGTGACCAGACGTGCAAATGTCCAAGGGGCCTCGCTACTCCATGCCAGTGATGAGTGAGGCACCGGACTCCCTATTTATTTGGACTTTAGCGCAGAGAGCTTCCCACACGGAGCAGCAACAGCAGCAGCATTCCTCTCTCATCCGAGCTGCTCTCCAGCTGATAGAACAAGATATTCAAAGACAGACACACAGGGTCTGCTCCTCGGAGTCCTGAGGTTGAATCCTGAGATCAGCGCTGAGAATAGGGGGATATTGTTGGCTAAAACAACTCGACCTCTATAAGTGGATGACTAGAATAATACCAAGAGTTGAGAGTCAGATTTCTGGGATGATCTGATCAAGCGGAGGTATGCGTACAGAAAACACTCTGCTAAAAGCAATATCAACACTATGCACCCAAGACACGGAGCAAGCCAAAGATCATTCAGCTCTACAGCTGAGCTTTAGAAAAAAAGTAATTCGCTGCTTTAAAGCTTCTTTGACTGGGAACGTTCAAAAAACCAGGAAATTGAGAAGAGATGAACAAATTATTCATTCGCAAGCTAAACCGTGGACGTTGTTTAAATAAGACAGACATTTCTGTAGCAGTGAAATCAATGTTTTGCAGCCTCTATAATTCAAACCATAGACAGAGCGTGACAGGAAGATGCTTGAAAATGGCACAGAGCGAAAACTCCATGAATACAGCTGCTGTGTAAATTATATCTTCTGTAATGACAATGACTTCAGGGCTGTCAGGTCAGACATCTCTTCATGTTTGCATCCAAACTCAGAAATGTCTTTTCAATGTCACAGGTTTGTATATTTACTGAAAGAGATTTGGGGGGGTTAAAGAGTATTTTTCGGCATGCCGCCAAAAGTTATTCACCGGGAGACCTTTAAAGTCCGAAAACAGAAAAAAGTTAAATCGCTGTGTTCAAGGTCCTTCCTATCTCAGAGTTGTGGCGTGCTCTGCAATCACGAGGGAAACAAGACGAAAAGAAACATTTCATATGAAGTCTACATTCCCAGTTTGTCACGGTTACGTCCAACCCTCCTTATTATTGAGAAATAAAACAATTCCACGTTCGTGGACAAAAGGCAGCGACGCTGAGCCAGAGAATGTGTCTTTCTTACGTCCTTAATGTGGCAATCAGTCTCACAGGTAGACACTGTGAGAGACTGTAACTGAAAAATGTGTATCTCTTTCTTTCTGCCTTTAGGATACTTCTGAGATCTTGTGTTTCTGCTGAGCATCAGCTAAGAAAAACGAGGGCCCTGTATGGTTGAACTAACAGGGCTGCAATTAAGTCTTTCAACATATAATACTACACATGCACTAATAGGCACGTCAGGTTTGTGTGATGACAGAGACGTCAGACAATGCTTTGCAACTCCAAGATACACACTGTGGCTTGATGGGAAACTGTTATGCAAGTCTGCTCTCTGTTCTGAATCCTGTAAAAAGTTTGGACAGAGGAACAAACAGACGGGTGAAATGAGGCGAAATGACTACAGACTTTCAACTTTCACCAAACACCATTTGTCACACCTTATAAAATCGACCATCACCGAGGGTCGATGATGTTTACCGTTACCGAGGGGAGTGACTCCCCCAGAAATGGATTTCATGATGCCATTAGCCCTCATTCCTCTCTGAGAGAAACACACCCGCTGTTTATCTGTTCCGCCAAATGTGTGTGACCCACCCAGCAGAGCTCAGTGATATTTATGAACGGAGCGAGAGCCATCCCAACCCTCCCAACCCTCCCCGTAGTTATGATTCGAGTAGCCATATGGCGACTGCCCCCCTCACAAAAGTATTCCCTGTTCTTTATGAACAGCTGTTCAGCAGCAATCAGTGATGAACAACTCCAAATGTACACATTCAGTCACCGGGAAATACTGCAAACAACCTCGGCCATACTCCCAGATAACATAATCAGACAGCACAGCTCGGAGTATCTGATATAAAATAGTGCAATGAAAACAATGCATTAGATTTATTCGTCTCTGGTCTCAGGTTTGTGAATTTTCTGGACGCATAAATGAATAAAAAACACATGTGGAGGCACGTTGCACTGGAAATAACCCCGAAATCCTTCAAACAAGTTGGATGCGAGTGACATTCTGTCACCTTTCACAAAAAAATAAAAAAATAAAATAAGATTACATGAATAGAGCGCTCTGAGATATTTGAAGGGATCTGAACAAGCCTCCTCCTCCACATGTCAGTCCAGTCTCGATCAGTCATCAGCCATCCTCCCACTCTGCCTCCACAAAATGTGACCTACATACATAAACTGTGATGTGTCAGTCAATCCACACTCTGTTCTTTTGTTCTCCCAGGAGTTTAGCATCACCAATTAACAGCTGCATCTTTATCACAACACAACAACAGCATGCCTCCCCCTAGTGCCTAGCTGCATGTAGACTTTGGAGACTACCATCAAGGTTCCTTAGTGATCCACTTCAGCATGGAGAGGGCAAACTTTCAATCATGAACGAGTGATAAATGGGGGACTTGTTATCTTTACGCACGCGTATTTGGAAAATCGATGCGCACTGTGCAACAAGAAGGCATTCAAGGTAGGTTAACTTCACGTTTTTGTCTGAATCTGATGCATTCGCTTCAGAAAAAAACCGTAGAAATGTCATTCCAAATGCAATTGCTAAACTTTAAGGAGCCTGTAGAGAGAAGATTGCGTTCAGCATCTTCAGTTTCAGACCGCAGCTTACCTAGAAATCAAACAACACTTCAGCTCGACCTTCATGACAAATACAAAAAGTTGCGCTCCCCAAACTTTCAGACTCACTGCAGAAGTCTCCTCACCTGATGCATATGCTATTCCAATCCAAGTCCGACAGAAAAACGTAAAATCTGTCTTCATCTCCAGATCTCCGGTCCAGAAGCGCAGAAGCCTGAGCGGTGTTTCTTATAAAAGTCACTTAGTTTTTAATGCGAGGGGAGACAGTGGAGAGGTGGTTTGAATGAATGTCCGTGCATGAGGAGGAGGAGGGGGGTTAAAAAAAAAAAAAAAAACATACACACACACATGCACACACACACACACATGCACACACTCAGGTGAACCTCGGCCAGTCGGTCTGTAACTCAGCGCAGAGAGGACAGAGCCGAAATACTGAAGGGGGGAGAAACTCGTCTTTTTTACCCCCCCCCCCCCCCCCCCCCCCTAACGTTTTGTCAAAAGGATGCACAAGGCACTGAATGGGATTTACAATGATTTCCTTTTCCTTTGCTCGTGACTGGAGCGCATGCACACCCACCCACCCAGTTCATAAAACAAGTAGAACCGGAGTGTGTGTGTGTGTGTGAGAGAGAGTGTGTGTGTGTGGGGTCCTCCTAAACATCCATGACAAATTTCCTTCCTGCAAGATCCCATTCGTCTCATCCTCTGAATTAAAGACTCATAGTAATTGTATAGGATAATAAAGTGCTCATCTTATTGTACAGCACCGTGAGGACTCTTTAAACTCGGCGGTGAGAGAATTTATGGCGTTTCCACGTGTTGCTTCAGCGCCAAACAGTTTGATATTGACTTTAATCTCATGGATTTTTCCAAGACATTTAAATCCACCCCTGACGCCCAAAGAGCTCAGCAGGTAATCCGAAATCAATCAGAAATTCTTATAAAGTCGCAGCAAGAATACAGCAAAGCACACATACCATACCAAGACAGACAGGGTCAGTGTTGCATGGTATTTTTAACTTTGGTCAGCAGTAGAAAGTAGAAGTATTTCACATGAGTTCATGTAAAATATCGTGACTTTTGACTTAAAGACTAAAGCTGAGCAGAAGGAGAAGTTCACCACTCAAAGTTTGTCTGTAATGAGGCTTCCAAAGAGTTATGGAGTCACACCGGGGACAGACGTTTTGATGATTTTGATTCATTTTGAAGTTTTGATCTTGAAGTTTGAGAATTAACAAAGTTGGAAAAAATATAACTTCAATTCAGTTCTTTTGAATCAATCATGCATTTATTTTTTTCACTAAAATATATATTCTATATACATCTTCTTGTTTCTCATAATCTTATTTTTTAACAGTTTCAAACTTATTTCACTTTCAGATCTAACTTTTTCAGATTCAAATCTTATTTTTAACCTTTCGATTGTTTTCTTTTTCAGAGCTCTGATCTGCATGTGGGGGCTGTGGCATGAGCTCAGACAGGCGTGGAATCATGACTGACAGCACAGGGGGGAAGGCTGACGACCTTCCACTAACAGGTTGCCTTCAGTAAACGTAGGCACCGCGAGAAGCGTGACTCAACGCTTTCTATGCAGCGTATTCACGCGATTGGCGGTGAATTATGGTCAGATGCAACGACGCCTCCAATGAAACCGAAGTGCACAGGGTTCCTCCAGGCTCGTCCAAGCCCTGTTAACTCCGATCCGCTCGCACATCCATCCTCCTCGGGGGAGTCTTCGGAGTGAGAATGAAAATCATGTAGCGGGGGCACAACATGCCCGTGGTGAGCTGCTATCCGGCCGGTTTTATTTAACAGGGAGAGATTTTGAAAATTGAAAACTCATGTACCATACACACTCAGATATAAAAAGTCAGAGGGTACAAGCGGTGTGCATCTGGATGATCGAGCACACACACGCACCCCTAGATAGATTCAGGTGGAGGTGTGTGTTTCGTTCATTAAATGTCGCAGAGGCTTCGAGGTCCAGTCAAACCTCCTATGGAGCTACCAGCATGCCCATTCAAGCCAGTAATCAATCCCAGATGTCTGCTTCCCAGAGCTCTGACCTGAGCTGTGAAATCAATAGCATGCTCTAACTGTACTTGGAAATCCATTACCACAATAAAACACGAGCTAACTCGAGACCCTCCTTCCTAACTGTTGAAGACCAGCTCAGCCATCAGCCAACAGCAGCTGTCGATTAGATGTATATTGTAATATTTTTTCTCAGTATGATGTTATTCTCAATGGTGTCTGAGCCGGACATCAAGAGTGTGTGGAATAACAAGGAGTCAAAGGATCATTGCGTGTTATTGTGGGCATGCGTTTTCCCCCCCAGGTCCCTTACGGCAACCCACCTCTCTGACCTTAAAACACAATGTTGTGATTGAATGGTTGTAATTAAAATGTTCTCCCGGTTTCAGTCCCATAACGCCGTGGGCTTCAGAGGAAAATAAACACACTAAATCGTGTTGATAGTCTAACAAAGCTACGTCCAGAGAGTTACCAAATCTCATTACGAATATAAAACAGATAGTGTCAGAACCACATGAAAACGCTCGGGCCAATAAAGCAATAAAGTGCACACACAGGCGATTCAGACAACAGTGCAAACAAACAATAGGCCTCGTGCAGGATAGCACGATCGCTGCTGCTGCTGCTGTGTCAGATGAAAAGGTTTCAGTTTATAATCCTGAGAGAAAACCAAGGGCTCAAGGACCCGTCCTTGAAGTGCCAGCACTCCATCCGGCCCATCCTCAGGTCAGGAAACACATTACAGATCCACAACTACTATCATAGGAAGGATGTGGAGCGCACAGGCGACCCGCTCACTCTCTCACTGAGGCCCGTGCCCATGGGCCTTGCGCACTACTTTTTGCACTGCTTTGAAGTAGCTGTCACTGTTGGAAGTCCTGTTTCTTTTTTGTTATATTTTGTTTTGTTTTGATGGAGGGAGCCAGGATTTCTCATTCATCCGAGGTCACGTTCACTATCAGTCAGCAATCATGACAAGCGTCCGGACTAGAAGAGGGAACCGTGCTGTGTCCATGTCCAAATAATTTACTAACTACTAACGCTTTGAGTGGAATACAGCTGGTCGACATAAGTTCCTTAATGCACTCTTCTATCTCAAAGCAAACGGTACCTGAAGTTTCAGTCGACATGTCATTTTGACGTGATGTTCCAGACGTGGAGAACAAACTGCACATCCAAAACTCTTGGAAATCTGTAAGATAGAAGCGCATTAATGGAAAACAAATACAAAAACCACACAACACCACAAGCACGTTCAGTGTTGCTCACTTCCACTGCATGTTGTGGCTTTTGTATTTACTTTCCCGTAAATGTGCTTCTGAATTTGCAAAGTGTTTTGAATATGTAGCCTGTTCGACGCGTCTGGGCCTCTGTGATTTTGTCACTCGAAGTAAAACAAACAATGCAAACGCTATTTTTTTTTGATATCATCACCTGATAAAGTTGATATAGTGAACGTGTTGGAAAACGCACAGCAGATAAGGAGAATCCAGACAAATGCAAGACTAATATTCATTCTTCTTTTAGCTGTTCTGGTCTGCACCAACTCCAGAGGGAGAGATCTGTCTCTCCAGCTGCTCAATGCTCCATGTACAGTCGGTTTATCGGAGCTTTTCGGCTTGAAACAGCCGTCTGCTGTTGGAGTTCACCAGAGGGGTGAAAGTGAAACAAAGCATTGAATGTTGCGGGACATAAAAACAATTATTAATTATTACGATGCCAAAACTCACCATAGAAGATTTATTACAGTAATTCAGGCCTTATATGATCAGCCTGGACAAAAATTAACTGTGACCTTTCAGACTCTTTGACTTTAAACTTTAATGCCCCAAAGAGGCTGCAGGACAAATATAATCTTCACTGGGTAACTGGAGTATTGGAATATTTACAAATAACTTTAGGAATAACTAAAATGATGGGCAAATGTTTAAAAGGTAAAGATAAAGTCAGTTTTGCGTGGATGAACTCGTATCCCCTTACTAGGCCTGAACTCAAGGATAAGCGCAGTCAAGACGAACATTGACTCTGTGTGACTCCGCTGAGGCTTAGTCCTACTTCCCTTTTTGCTGATGCAAATAATAGAAATGTAAGCTCTCTTGGTTTATTTTAGACAGCTCATTTGTATTTTATGGAAGATGGACATGTGAGTAGGATGAAGGTAGGGGCGGATTTAAAAACTTGAATAAATATATAAGGATACACTTGGATATATACACCTGGAAATGAAGATGGAGGGCTGAGAGTTTTCTTTTTCAATTTTCTTTTATGGGCCGAGTTACGGCCCACGAGGTCTGTTGGATGCAATAACTTTCTGTGTATGTCAAAATTGGAAAAGGGCTAGAGGGGGTGAATATTTTGTATACTTAAAAATAAAACACTGCAGAGCTCAGGAAATCTGCAGTAAGGTGATAACTCTGTTTGGGTTTGTGAGCGATCCCTTTCACATTGTGTGTTCTCATTTAATATTGATTAATGCGGCTTTTTATTAAACGCCTTCCATGAGGCAACCTACCACAACCGAATGTAATCACGGCAACAAACAAATATTACATTATATATCACTTTTCAATCAACGGGCACAAATAGCTGTCCAGCGATGGATAAAGGCTCCATAAAGAACATGTTTTATATAGTGTGGAGGCTCTTTTCAATTCAGGAGTTGTTTTAATCTGCATTTATAGGTCAAAGTGAGTGACTGGTGTGTCACTGTGTCATAAACACACCCATTCCATCAAGCCGCCGTGCAGGAAGGGCATGCGTCGCCCTCTGATGCAGTTCATTGTGCCACTTTTCCAATCTGCAGAGGAGGCAGCAGCATCCTGCTTTAATGTGTCCCTGAGGCCCGAGGAGCAGCCCAGAGGCATCCCCACTGTCACTCTGTTTATGTGACCTTTCACCCGGCAGGAGGAAACAGGAAGTCAGTGCCCTTGTGTGTTTGTAAAGATAACCCAGAGCCCGCCTGATTTTTTATGATTTTTTTTTTGTTGCTCTTCAAGTGTCAGAGATGATTCGTGTTATTCATGCGTGTTCATAGTTGAGGGTCCTGCTTTGATGATGCTTAATAACATCCTTGATTATTTCAAGTGAGGTCAGCGGAGTGTGCGGTGTCACAGCTGCAGAAAAGGATCAAAGACGACGTTTATTTCATAAAGAAAAGGTGATTCGGTTTATTACTTGCATCAGCAGGTTTTACAAGAATTGTTTGGGTCGTTCTCAGGAAATGATCGAACACGTGATTGGCATGCATCGACAACAATGTAAAACACACTTCAAAGAACTACATTATTATTATTTCTTTGAGTGTGCATTCTATCACATAAGTGTTCAGATTCAGGCACATGTGACGTATGTAAATGAATGTACAAATAATTCAAACAAAGAACTTAAAGTTTCATCTGGGGGTCAAAAAACATATCTGAAAAAATGTAAAATTCCAAACAAGCAAATATAAAATCTTACAGTAGAATGCATGATTTGCTCATACTGGATAATAAAAACCTTTTACAAGTGAGTTTAATGACCCGATGAAATAATGACTCAGTTTATCATTTAAAGGTCAACTATCTCCATCTGTTCATAGACAGGACGAGTACATATTTAAATGTAATTTGATCCATCTGAGCTTCATTATATTCGACCCAAAATGTTTGTTTTTGATGTTGATTTCAGTATGATTACAGTACAAATTGTGGTTATGGCAATTCTCATAACATTTCAAGGCTTTGAAGGCTCTTTTCACATAGAAAGAAGAAACGTCTGGTGATCAATACAGTGTGGAAAAATAAGAGCGGAACAGAACAGTCTGAAATGTTAAACTCATTATGCTAAAAATGGCAGTACAGTCTTTTAATAGCTGAGTGGTAACAGCCACTGGTCAATAAGTGAATTAACAGCTCTTACATACTGAAACTGTATTGATTGCTCTCATGTTAGCCCAGCAGAGCGACAGGAGGGTAGTGGAGGAGTTTAATAGGCTGAGGTTTCTGTCTGCTGTCATTAATGCATGGGCTGAAGAAGGGGAACACCTTGCCCCTTGGCCCGTTGGTGAACGAATAGATCAGACTCATGTCATCAGTGTTGTAGAAGGACACCCTCCTCTCCTCGCAGTCCAAGAAAACCCCGACCCTCTGAAGGGGGGCGCTCAGTTGCAACCTTGTCCAGGGCTGCGTGCCGGCCGAGCACTCGCTCCCATTGCGCATGCGCAGCGTCCAGTAACCGCTTTCCGGGCTCAGCTTGATCCGAGCACGCCTGTCCACGGACTCAGACGCCACGCCCAGGTCCCACTTGGGTTTGGAGGCCACTTCTACCTCCCAGTAGTGTCGGCCTGACTGGAAGCCCTGGGCGGCCAGGATGTTGACGCACTGGAGGAAACGCTTGCTGTGCTCCGTATGTGGAACCACGACGTCACATTCAGCTGCCGCGGTTTTGTCCCTGGAGACGTAGATGCTCACGTGTGCCGTGTCAGCGTCGAACGTTAACGGGGAAGGGCCTTTAGGGTGAAACAATTCATTGAATAATAACCGTGATTATATTTTCTTTAACAAGATTCAACCGAGTGTCACTTTTTAAATTGAAAACACATCCCATCTGTGGAACTACTGTCATCTTCTTCCCTTCTACAACGCTATAATTTTTCTGTAATTACTCCCATTGTTGCGGCACAGCCACTTTTCAGCTCAAGTCTTATTGTGTTTAATGAAGCGCATCAGAGAGAAAAATTACCTGGCTTCAGAGATTTGAACATCTTTCTCCATGTGATGTACTGTAATGGAGCCATGTATTTGTTGCTGAATGCGTTTATATCAAACTCTGGGGCCGTATCCACCTGCACAGATTGTCTGTCCAAACAAAGCAAGCAAAATCCATTTTAGTCATTTACCCTCAGCACAAATGGCACTAAATGAAAATGTAGAAGTCAAATAAACACGACAGGCGCAAACGTCCCAAAAACAATCGTCCATAACTCAAGGATGAACACTTACCTCAGCTGTGGGAGCTGGAAAGAAGGAAAAAGAAAATCACATGAACTGTCAGATTAAAAAGAATCAAAGCAGGCGACATGCTGGGTTTTATTTAAAGTTCAGGTGTTGAGTTACATGTTCACAGCTTGACACCCATTTTGTGCTGAGATCTCACCTCAGTCAGTACGACACTCTCAGTGTTAGCGCTAGCCTGCTTTAGCACCCTTATATTGTCCTCCAGCTCCCTCGTGGCCAGCTTGACGGCCTCCAGGTGGCGCTGGACTTTCTCCAGCTCCTCCTCCTGCTCCCTCCTCAGCTGCTCCAGCATGCACGTCTCCTCGTTTTGCAGGATCTGATGGAGAGCTTGGAATTCCCCTTTGACACGAGCCTGCAGATCTGCTCCGGCTCTCTGCGACGGGGAAAAATGAATGATGGTACAGGTGGACGGCACAATGCAACATTTTCCTTTCTTTGTATTTTACGGACCTGACGGAAATAGTAAAAAGTTAGGCATGTCCATCCAGTGTGTAAGATTTATGGGCCTCTATTTACAGATTATGCATAACAGTGTAGTGCGTAATCAGCTGAAAATAAGAACCATTATGTTTTTGTTTTTCTCCTTCTTCACACTAAAAACTGAGGGGAAATGCCACTAAATCTGACACACACTGATCCTTTAATGCTCTGAATACCTTCTACAATAGTACACATCTCCAGAGAGAGACAAACAAGTGGTAACGAACCTACACTACATCAAAGATGTGTGTCAAACGGGGAAGGATTTCCTGTCGATCATCTCAGCACAGCATGCACAACTAAACTCGAGCTCTTATCTCCCATCTGTCTCGCAAATTTGATAGGTTTTTGTTTCGATCGCTGCCGCCTGTCGCATAGCTGCCCCCTTTAATGCACCACATGAAAAAATAAGATAGGAGTAAAGAGTTCCTCTTCATAGTTTACACACAATTAGGTCAGAGGTTAGGTTGGCATTTATGCACCCAAGTGCAGGACCATTATGTTTAACATATCAAAGCACAAACTGTCACTTAACACATCTGCAAACACCACTAAATATGCACAGTGACATATTGCAAATAGCCATTAGCCAGGGACATGCATTCTTATCTGTTAAGTGCTGCCATCACACGAGTTGCCCGCAGGAGTGTACCTTTATGGCATCCATCTTGTCTTTGTCTCTGCGAACGCTGTTCATGAAGTCCTCCTTCCTCAGACGGTGGCTCTCCAGCGTGTCTTTCAGCTGTTTCTGTGCAGCGATATGTAAATCAAATCAGTGTGTGTGGGGGGCAGAAACTATCACACACACAGAGACTGCGTGGAGAATCAATATCAAACTGATAAACAACCTTCAACGTGCATGTTACTGAGTGACCAGAAAACAAACACCACCGCAAATGTTCTAATTTTGTGATGGCCGATACTTTTTTTATGCTGAGTCAACTCCATGGTACTTTCTGTTGTTATTGAGGAAGTACATCTGAGGATATGATTCTAATATTCTGTCCACCTAATGTGGATATAAAGAAATTTTATTTATTAAATAAACAGTTTAACATCCTGGTAATTAAGCCTTTTTAAAATAACACGAGGCGTTTCTTTTTACTTTTCTCTGTAAATTAATCACAGGTGGTAAAGATGATGAATAAATAAATGTGAATAGTCACTGCAGTATGAAGAACGTTGCCCAGGGTGGCATCTAAGAGGCGATGGATCATTTTTTATGGTGTCTATCCTGCTGACGCTGCTGAAGGATACTCAAGCCAAGTTTTCAACCCTACAAGAAATAATCGAACACATAAAAACCCTGTGAAACTGTCATTTATTGTTTTTCAGTTTTAGTATGGATTACTCAGTGAGGTTCAGAGGTGTCAGTGGGTGGATTTTATTTCTTTTGGGAAGAGCTATCTGGCTTCAGGTTTATATTATCTTGATAGTGTGTCATTGACCTTTGAGTCAAACTCAATGAATCTATTTTCCACTTTGAGAAACATACGTGAAGCTCAAAAAAACACCTTAACGAGAGTCACGAAGATAAGACTTATTCCGGGAGTTTTGGATTGGATTATATTAAAATGTACAGGTGAGTTTATTATTCTGGCGGTGTGTATTGGCTCTCCGGCTGTGCTTAAGTCATATATCCTGTCATACAAAGTAATATAAAAAGGGAGTGTAGGGTGAACTTTGTCCGGAACAATTGACGTGAGATATGTCCAGGGTGGAACTGCTGTGAAATAAACACAGGTGTGGACTGAAACATGGAAAACAGCTGTATTCATTGTATAAAACTCAAAGGTTACCAAACGTTCATTTTTAATCAATAGGTTTACTTTGGAGCCTGAGGTTATTTGTATTAGATTGCCAGACGCTTTCCAACAGTAAAGGCGTGGAAGGCAGCCAGCAGGATCCCGATTAAACGCGCGTCAGCGGCGTGAACTCACCTCGAGGTTCTTGATGTAAGAGTCCGAGGTGGTGACTCTGACCTTCTCCACCATGGCCGTCACGAGGTAGTTGGTCTGAAACTCCCTGGAGCTGAACTCTTTGCGGCACTGCGGGCAGCTCACGGGGCCCTGAAATCCCCTCCAGTATCTGGAGATGCAGAGTTTACAGAAGTGGTGCATGCAGGCCAACATGACAGGCTCCCGGAAGAGGTCGCAGCATATGGCACATGTCAGGTCCTCTCTCAGGCTGCCCTTGGAGGTCGTGGCAACAGCAGCGGTGGCGGCGGCCATTGTCGATGGAAGTTTCGTCTCTAAGGAAGCGAAAGCAGAAGCCTGGAGGCAGGGAGACAGTGAGAGATTAACACGCCCTTTCAGTTCACGGCTTTGCTCGGTCAGCTCAACTCAAATAAAACATGAACAACTCACAATACGGGAACAACTTCAAGTTTGGAGTCACACTGCATTGAGTTAACCATTAGCTAAACCTGGACCCTGCACAGTGGGTGGTGCACCTCCCCCTCTGAGGTCCAACACTAATAACTAATACACTTGCTCTTAATACACTAAGCACCTACTTCAAGTGTAAACGACAGCCAGCTCAAGTGTAAGCGTTAATCAGTGTGAGTAGGAGCAGAGGTCAGCTGATCCATCATGTGTTTTGCCTGGTCAGGTGTTTGTTTTGGTTTCACCGTGAAGCCTGCTAGCGCTTAGCCACAAAAAACAGCCTGTCAAAGCAGCGCGAAGCTGAGTAAATGTAAAAAGCTTCCGAGCAGAGGCTGTAACTAAGCTTTAATTAACATTTTAATGAACCTACGGTGTCTGTTGTTCGGAGGAAAGTGCGGCCAAAACACTTCAAAGTCGCTCCATCTGCTCTCTCCGGTCCCTCGACTGCTGCTGCTGCTGTTTGGGAACAAGACGTACGCACCGCACTGCGCATGTGCCGACTGCAAGCGCCGCCTCTGATTGGACGGTTTGTTCCACACAGCGAAGAGCAGGACTGCAGGCAGAGCTCAGCCGTCAGCCGGTCAGCTGGTTTTCTGTTTCCCTCTGCACCTCATGAAAACTGCAAGTTGACAAGTCACATCACAAGTCGGCCTATGTGATGCTGCCACAAGCAGGGCAGCGGCCAGTACTGGTCAGTTATATATTGTAGAGCCTCCACAATCTCCAACAATGATATATATATATATATATATATATATATTACTTTAATATGATGTAATAATAAAAGCATGTGATTCAAGTTCAAATCAACTTTATTCAGTTCATTTGGAGCACTTTTACACACATGAAACACAGAGGAAAAAAACTGTGGAAAAAATGTGGAAGAGTCAATAAATAGTTGATCAATAAACTACAAAAGGACAAAATAATAAATTAAAAGGTAAAAAAGAGTATTTAGCATTGGGATTGCAGAGGGAATGAACAAGTATTTGTTGGATTTACAAGCAGGTATAGCATAACGTTTCCGTCTTTAACCGCGAGGCTGTGAAAACCAACAGATAAAGAAAAAAAGGCCAGAGAGACTTTCAATTTAAATTAATTAGGATTTAAAGAAGCTCTCCATCAGTTTACTATTACAAATTTCATAAAGTTGCTGGATTTACAAGAAAAAAGGGTCAAAATCAAAGCAGCACATGCTGAGATATCCTGACTTTTAGTCTCAAGAACTGGACCCTACATTTCCCACAATGCAACCCTTTAATTGTGTCTTTAATTTGACCCTTCCTGTCTTGAAATGCTCAAATCTTTCAAATGCCTCACCACAGGCTTTTTTATAAGGCCTTATCAGGGTGATCTTTATTTCAAACTTTATAAAGGTCGCTCTAGAGTTACAGTAGACAACTGTTTTGACAGGCTGAATATTCCATCACCTAATTTACATCACTTTTTCATATTATGGAAACGTGTAATGGAAACTCACTCTCATGTTGTCAAAACATCCTAATTCCCAGACACAATGCTGAGCACATGACGTTGTCCTCAGTCGTACAGCCCTGCTTATAATGTGGGTTTAATGAGACACCTTATGTGTACGTATAATACATATACTTATAGATAAATGATGTATCTAATAATAACAATTCTAATATGTCATGTCAAGATATATGATAAGGCCATAGCCAGTTTTGCTTTCCGAGACACACTGGCCTTATCTGTGAATGAAAGTACCCCAGGGGGTGTAATTGGAGAATCCCACACAAGCGTTTTTTCCCAGGAATCCAATTTGTTGACTTCACAGAGTTTTAAATCAATATTTCCAATCACTCAAGAATTAAAGGCTGTTATCTGGATTAGGCTTTACACTCTCCACCTGTCAAGTGCAACCTGTGTGAGAAACATAAAGAGCCAGAGGAGGAGGATGGAGGAGGGAGACATGAAGAGAATTTCTCAGGATGTTTGTCCTCCGCTCCTGCAATCATTTATTCACACAGCCTATGCAGAAAAACGGGACACGGGATGAATAACCCCAGTGTAAGTTTTGTGACTGTACCGCATGTCGGTAGATTACCATCACTCTCAGAGGAGCTTGACAGAAACAGCAATCAGACAGAGAGCAGTGGGCCATAAATACAGGATCCCAGGCTATATGGAGGGCTGTCCCACAGAGCTCACTAATTAGATTGATACGAACACAGGTAAATGTACAAAGCTGCAAAAACCTACAGCAAAACCGGTGATTTAAATGACACCGCAGAGTAGAAAAAAAAATCTTCTTCATGGCCACACGTTCTCACCGTTTGAGAACCTAGTTGAGGATAAACAAGTTTGTAGCAAGAACAGAAACATTTATCAGGAATGCAGCCATAAGAGCCAGAAGGAGAGCAATGTCAGCCTTGACTGCCGAGTGACCCAGTGCACATGGAGGCAGGAAGCCAGCTCTCATAACTCAGAGACTAGACTGAGCCAGAGAGGCAGTCTACCGCAGATCAATAAGGGTAATTTCTGTTGCTGAGTCAATCAGTGCACCAATTATTGCATCATTAAAAAATCCCACCAGGAGGATCCAGGGATCTCATATGATGTTGCTCCCCGAATGATAAATCTCAGCTGGGACCTTGAAAGGCAACTGATAATAGATACGCGGAAACTCAGAAAGTAACGCTCATGTCAAGAGACGTGAGCTTCTGTCTTGTTAGTAGAAGCACAAAACATTCTCGTAGCGGGTGATAATAGTTTGTCGACGTGACTGGGAGGGGGGCAAAGGCTTTGCATTTGCTTTACATGAAGAACAGTAACCAAAAGCTCAGGCACAGTGACACCATTCATCATTCATCCGAACACTGAATGAGTGATACTGTCAGAACAGTTAGATACACCATTTGAATATAAGATGTTGATCTGGCACCTCAACCACTCTCCATCTAAAAATAACAACTCACCCATCAAGGACTTGAATCTATTTTAGGAAGTCATGGGAGCTCACAATAAGACGGTTTGTGTCTTTATTGTCTTCCCAGAAAATCAACTGTTTCAAGCAATAAAAGGACACCGGCTTGTTGCACAACAATATGAAGCAGTGTGCCAGTTTAGCCCTAACGTTGTTCATTTGATTGCCTAAATTAGCTCAGCTGTCACTGTGACATAAAGCAATATATGAGGATTTGCTTTACAATCTTGGATTGTTCCAAAGTTCATTCAAAAGTGTCAAAGAAGGTAAAATAGCAGGCTTTAAAGTGAACAGCCTGCCTGTAAACGCAGAACAACACAGTCATAAACTCTGTGTTTCTGCGACATTTCAGTGCATTTCTTCACTGTTTAATGCGAAATGCCTCGTTGAAAGAAAAAAAAGAAAGGCGCAGACCCTGCGCAGATCTCCAGTGACGGTCCCTGGCACTGATGTGGACGCTCACGCTGAGTCCGGCAGACCTGCTTCAGGAACGCACAGTCGAGCCACAAGATGCGCACGAAGCGCCACAGTTTGGGAGGAGCTTCGGGATTTTCCCCCGTTGTTTCACGCCACTCTCGGGTGAGGACTCGTTTGCAAAAGGAGATATAGGGGAAAAGGTGAGTGCATTAATATGTGGATAGCTTTCTTTTAGACTTTAAGTTAATAATGCGAGGATTTTTTTAGTGACAATTACGTGTCCCCTGACGTGCAGGGTGTTCAATCCTCTGCTCCTTTCTGGCTGCGTAACTTGCTTACTTGCTGAAACTATTAAATGTGCGTAATTTGGATATGAGAGGAGCGTTTTGGAAAGGAGGATGAACCAGTGTCCAAATTATGTAGCGCAAGAGACTGCCTGTGTTGGAAGCAAACGTTTTGCACTGACTAGTCGCTTGAACAAGCTTTGAGAGCTCACTTGGTGATATTTCAATGCGCGCTATTCAGCAAGTTAAACAAATGGTGACAAATTACGCACGAGCGAAGCATCAATGCGCGTTTGATTGGAAATGAGATATGTCATCATAATTTGACGGCAGTGCGCCAGAGTTCAGCAGAATCCGGTCGCATTGTGGATTTTTCTTTTTTGCTCCAGCAGGTGTAATGTAACAGATTTCTCAGTGTCACAGGCTTGCCTCAAGTCAAGGATTACCGTGATGATCAGAGAAGGGTGCTTTGACAAATTGCTGATTGCTTGTAAAGTGCACACGTCGCCTGCAGTCTGCCTGATAAATCCTTAATTTTCCTGTGTGCCAGTCTGCTCTGGCGGCAGAGGGTACAGGCTGTGCATGCTTTCTGGTCTGTGGGCAGTGCCACCATGGCCACAATTACAGTGGGTCCCTATAGATTCAGAGTTATCCTGCAAGCCATTTGAATCACGATGTTTGTGTGTGTGTGTGTGTGTGTGTATCCTCTATCTCTATCCTTGATACATGATACTTCCCTCTCTCCTATGGGCCTCACACCTGATATTTTATATTGTTTACTCAAATGTTCAAGAACCCAAAGACTGCATGAGTGTTAACACGCACACACACACTCACACGAGAGAGAGAGAGAGAGAGATAGAGAGAGAGAGAGGACTGCATGTAGTGTATATAGTAAACCTATGAAAAAGCAAAGATGTCAGTAAACTACAGTCTGTGCTATAGTCCTCCTCAGAGCAACCAAAGAGTGTTATGCACAAAGAGATGGCCTCTTACCAAATGAAGTCCTCAGTGATCACATAAAGGAAACTTGAGCCATTCAGTCCTGTGAGTGCATAAAAAACAACTAAAGTGTCCATTTAAAAAAAAAAAAGAAATGAAAGAAAACCCGTCTCCCTCTCTGCCTCATTTCAACTGACAAGTCTACTTCTCTACATGTTGTTATCTTCAGTGTACTTATCTAGTTGTTTATCAGCTTACGGTAAGAAGGAAGGATGTGTACTATTTCTCACATTTACTGATCTGTAACAAGATTATGTAGGACTGGGTAAGTGGTGACTGTTGTTTTTTTGGAAAAGATGAAAGTTCTTATTTCTCATTGTGTTCACTTTTGCCTGTCAAATGAATAAAAAACATTTATGGGGAAAAAAAATGAAATTATAAAAATGAGATCCTGTAAATGAAATCACTGTCTTGTGGATTTGGTGAAAGCCTCTGGCTGAGTCTAATGTCTCTTAATATAATTAGCATTAATCTGCTTAATGCAGATGCAGAGACTTAGCGGTTACTTAAGAGTCAAACACTGACAGCAGTTTTTACACATCCCATGACAAAATATTCTCTCTGTATTCAGCAGGAGCTCTCAGGCTCTCAGGTAAATTAACAGAAATGAAAAAATAATGAACTCCGGGAAAGTATACTGAAAATATTTTTTTTTATTTCTTGTACTGATTTTTCAAGCAGAAATTAGGCATACCATACAATATTCCCTTAATAAGATGCAGACTGTGTATGCGAGCCCTAATGATGTAGCTTTGAACTGTCTGCCTCCTTCTGATCACGTTGCTTCCTCCATCATTTTCCTTTAGCCTTTTCATTTCAGAAATAACGGTGCAGGTGCTCGTGTCTCTTGGAAAAGCATGCTGCTGTAACCAAACAAATAATC
Source organism: Nibea coibor (assembly GCA_023373845.1). NCBI lineage: Eukaryota > Metazoa > Chordata > Actinopteri > Sciaenidae > Nibea > Nibea coibor. The sequence continues at coordinate 9,713,505 of CM041739.1, read as the reverse complement.
ATTTCTATATAAACACCTACAGTACAGGTCTGTTTTTAGGGCGCTGATTTTCTATTGATTATCATCATCATTACTGAAATGAGTTTTTCATTTGCTTTTCAGCGCACTAACCTCGTAACCCTTGCAATCTTGGGTAATTGTTCTTATAATTAAGCCGCATTCATGAGACAATTATCTTATCTTCTAAATTGCACTGTTTCATTCTCTCAAGTTAAATGCAAAATGGCTTTAATAACAGTCTGACATTTACAATGAAAACTGCCCTTCCCAGGTGAGAATATAAAGAGAATAATAAAATAGTTGAGAACCAGTTCTCTTTAATCAAATTTCATTAGAAGCTGGATTTAATCAAAGCTCTTGCAGTTCATTCGACGCTAAGATGGTACCTAGAGAATAAATGACATGTTTTTTGAATCCAAACATGTTGTGGAGGGAATGTCTATGGCTAATTTCAGCAAATGGTTGGAGGTATTTGTTGCTTTATTGTATAAAGAGAGGGAACAAATGGGCCCACCATCAGGTTTCAATTCCCATCAACACAGAGGGGAATGACAGCACAGTTGACAATGACAGTAAATTTTGAATTGGAGAGAAGAGTGTCAAATAAATTACCCCAACAGCGATTACCTTTTGTTGTTTTTCTTTCGAAGCTTGTTGGGAATACTATTCCGCCTGGCTTGTGTCAGAAAATGATTTTATGCTGTGTTTTCTCTTGTCAGGTGTCAGCACAGCCTCAATCTGGCGTCTGTTGAAAAAATGAGCCCACCAGACACATCCAACGGCACAGGCGAAGAGGACGCTGGTGACACCAATCTTTGGATTCTTGTCAACGGCAGCATGGGTTTGTACCCGCCCGGTTTTCACACTGACATCACCAAGCACCTCGGAGTCCAGATCACCCTGATCACAGCTTACTCCCTAATCATTCTGCTGGGGCTGCTGGGAAATGCACTCGTGATCTACATGATTATTCGCTACAGAAATATGCGAACAGTGACCAACTTCTTCATAGCTAACCTGGCCCTGGCGGACCTCCTGGTGGACACTCTTTGCCTGCCCTTCACTCTGGTTTACACACTGCTAGATGAGTGGAAGTTTGGGGCTGTGCTGTGCCACATGGTGCCGTTTGCCCAAGCCCTGAGTGTGCACGTATCCATCCTGACCCTGACTGTCATCGCTCTGGAGCGATACCGCTGCATTGTTTTCCACCTTGGTCGGCGCCTCACATGGCACTCCAGCTTCCTCATCATGGCATTCACCTGGACTATGTCTGCTGTCCTGGCAGCACCCCTGGCTATCTTCAGAGAGTATCGCCAAGAAGAGATTGCTTCCATCAACCTTCGTATTGCCGTCTGCTCTGAGAAATGGCCGCATGGCACCAGCAGGGATGGAGTCATCTACAGCCTCTCAATGCTGCTCCTTCAGTACATTATTCCTTTAGCCATTATCAGTTACGCTTACATCTGCATCTGGGTCAAACTGAAGAACCACATCAGCCCGTCCAGCCGTAACGACAGCATTAACCGCCGTAAAAAGACCACCAAGATGCTGGCACTGGTGGTGGTGGTGTTTGCTATCTGCTGGCTTCCGTTCCATGTGATTCAGCTGGCCAGTGATCTGGACCTGGCGCTGAGGCTGAAGGAGTACAAACTGATATACACCGTGTTCCATATCATAGCTATGTGTTCAACTTTTACCAACCCTCTGCTGTATGGGTGGATGAATAAAAACTACAGGAATGGCTTCCTCATGGTCTTCCGTTGCGAGGATAAGGCGGATTCTTTCCACCCAGACGGCTCGTTCAGGACGCGCTCCATAAGGCGGCTGACTCTGAACGGTCGAAACGGCGGACACCCTCCCACCGCTGTATGACATTAAGACAACTTTAAAAAAAAAAAAAAAACCTGTTGAATTTGAATGAACACACTGAATGCACTTCTGGTTTGTGGCGCTTTAGAAGTAGCCTTGTGACTTGAATGATCTGAGCTTGAGTATCTATGTCACTGAGGACGGCTCAAAGCTTTGCATGCAAATCGCTTTATGTAAGGCTCTTCTTTCCTTTGTGAATGGTACAGTACAAGTGAAAATACTTTGAATTTGTCAAATCTATTCCGATATGTGTGTAAGATGTTTACTATAATGTATTAATTAACTGTATAATGTATAATGTGTTTCTTGTAAATGCAGAAGTCTTGTTGGTTAGTAACGTCCGTATAATTCTGTACGCCATTGGGTTCATACTCCAAACTTAGGCTTTTAATGTGTTCATACTTGCTGAAAAACGGAGGTGATTATTGTGACTGTGAGGCCAAGTTTAATTTTTGACTGTTGCTTTTCTATTTGTTGGCTGTTTTTGTATTTGGAGGACTTTCGCACGGTCGCTTCAAATGCTGCGTTTTGAAATAGTTCCAACATTCTTGCAGTGTATCATTCAATCGGCGTCCGAGGAATCCAGAAGAGACTATGAATGATTTTCTGTCCAATTGTGGTCACCTGGCCGCCAGCTGCTCGTGATGACATGAACCATAACTCTTCCGAGTCTCAAGGAAAGGGACCGAAAACCGCTGAACTGTGTGAGAGGAACAAGTTCAATACCTTCATTACAGAATGTGAGCAGCTGCTTCACAGATATTTAAAAAAAAAGGGATTTGGAAGAAGTCAAAATGTGTAATTGGATGCTCAGCTGCTAAAGTGTCCTTTGTTTGTAGTGTTTTAGTATTGAACAGAGGACCGTTAATGAACCACAGGGCCTCTGGGTACACATATTGAGCCCCAGATGTACACCCATCTTTCGAGAAATCATTTGACCATCAGGAGAAATTGTGTTTTGTGCCTCTACGTCAAATAAACAGACAGAGTGAATTAAGGTAAATGTCTGGTTAGATTCTGTCTGGGTGTATAAATGGGTATATATTTCAAAATGTATTGAACACAATACACAAGGTATCATGTATCATGCATATGAACAGTATCAGTAAATATAATTAACACAGGAAAAGTAATTTAATTTAACAGTGCTACACGAAGTCATGCTGGTGTTGAAGAGTGTGACAGCTGTTGGAATGAAGGACCTGTGGTAGCGCTCCTTCTTACATGGTGGGAGTAGCAGTCTGTTGCTGGCCTCCGCAGTGAGAGGAGGTGTTCATGATCCTCTCCTCCACTTCCTCTATGAAGTCTAGGGGACAGTCCAGGACTAAGCTGGCCCTCTTGACTTTGGTTTGTTGAGGCTTCCTCCTGAAGTCGATCACCATCTCCCTCGTCTTGCTGGTGTCGTTGTGAAGGCGGTCGAGATCACACGAGCCGAAGAAGTCTATGATGACCCCCCCGTGCTCATTTCCCTCTGATCCATGTCCAACGATGGCCGAATCACCAGAGACCTCCTGGAGGGGACAGCTGTTGGTGTTGCGTCTGAAGTCTGATGTGTACAGCGTGAAGAGAAAAGGGCTTTGGTGTTGCAGATCACCACATCAGACACACAGTCATGAGGGAAATAGAAACAATGCATTCTTTTAAGGTGAATCACGCATCCCATGCAAAATCTTTTCAACAAAACAAAACAATAACAAAAAAAAAAACAGTGGGTACAAATACAATCCAATAAAATTTAATGAACGTGGTCTATTCAGTTAATTTCCAGGAGAGAAATATGTGTTAGGTGTTGATTGCTGATTCTTGACACCCACATTCCTGTTTTCCTGTATATTGTTATAGAAGCTCTCAGTCTTTATCAGGACTACCGGGCATTGGAGGTAATCTATGAAGTAGAGCTGTTTTCAGGGATGACTTTAGTATGCAGAGAAGATTACCCATCTGTTCTACTTTAGAACATGCTAAAGGCGATATATATCCAAAAATAGCAAGGCATGATCAGAGTTACCATAATGTTTTTTTGAGTTGAAGACAGATTGTAGGTTTTCTAGGCAGCACACTTTTTAGTAGCATTACACAAGCAGGACTTAATGACTGTCTACAGCATGACTAAGAAAAATGCATTTCTTATTTATTCTAATTTCTTATCCATCCTGTGTATACGAGCTGCTGTGACAAATTTCCCCAGTGTGGGATCGTAAAAGTCTGTCTCGTCCGATATTAAATGTCACTTTGAATCGTGAGTTTGCACAAACAGATTGAAACTGCATCAAGTTTCAGGTTTTATTCTCATTATTGTCACGCAGGTTAACACAGGGTCAGCAATGCAATGAAATGTGTGGGATGAGAGCAACCGGCCAGCTCAACATTTAAGAGCACTAAGGATAAAAAATAAGCAAGACAAACAAAAAATAATACAATAAAATGTTGCTAAACTCTATAAAGATATAAAAGTACTTTTTCCCCCCACAATGTTTATTTTCGTTTTCTTCTCCCATCAGGAAAATGTACATCAACAATACAGTTTGAGACATTACACAGGCACCCATTTGCACCAATATAAATTAGAATATGAATAACAAATGTTTCCCCAAGTCACGTACAATTTCTTTTCATGGAAAGCCATCACATTTCCATCGTTAATGATATTCATATTTGGTTACCAGTGCTTGACAAAGTCTTTCCACTTGCCCCAGAGTTCCTTTATCCGCATCTGCAACGATGGTGCGTCCGTACTCTTCCAGCACAGTGCAACAGCCCTCCTGGCTTGAAGAAATCCAAAGTCCAGAAGTTTAGTCTGTTTAAAATCCTTCAGATAGGTTCAGAGCACACAGAGCTCAGCATTCAGGACCTTGGTGGACCAAGAGGGTGTTAAACATGTCAGACAAACATTGTGTAACATCCTTTCAGAAGTTTTGGATCTTTAGTTTTGGATCTTTAGACAGTCGGATAGACTTAATTCCATTTCACATTTCAAACAAACATCTGGAATATTAGCAGCGATGTGATGAAGTCTGGCAGGAGATATATACATTTCCATAAGGCATAATTAAAACCTTGTATTTATTGTCTGTGTTTGTGCTTACAGATACAGGCATCAGTACAATCTGTCTCATCAATATGTTCTTCCAAGCGTTCAGTTAGATATGAACGTACTATATAAATTGGATATACAACAGTCTACTAAAATGCGGACAGTAGATGTGTATTACACAGAGTGGTTGATTTAGGCAGAATGTGAAGTGACTACAGATAAACCAACACACGCACACACACACACACGCACACACACTAAACATGATTTAGGAAAGTAAATAAATAAATCTGAGATATCTGTTACTGTAGATCAGGCATGTCCAAAGTCTGGCCTGGGGGCCAATCGCAGCCCAGATTTCATGCGGCCCGAAGGTTCATTTTTCTAATATATTATTTATGACCTGCTAGGATTGTCAGATACTGTAGGGCTGCCAGATTTGTGTTTTTTGGTGGACATAACAAAGCATTTGAACCTTTAAGGACATAACTGCTGGTGTTGGTGTGACACAAAACATTGCTTTCTGAATAATTGAGCAAGAGCGATATGTTTCAAACTTAAAATGTTAACAGACTTTGCATTATACTCATAATAAGTCGTGTTTAAAATGAACATAAGGGGTAAAGATTTGTATTAACCTCATGCAAACACTGTGCATTTGCATGTACCTTTCATTTCCTAGCATCTTCACGCTGTCAAACCTGGCCCTCTTTTAAAAGAGGTTTGGACGCCCCTGTTGCAGATGTACTCTGATTACCGTGCGGCATTTTTGCACAGTCACCTGCTGCCCTCTGCTGCTCACAGCTGACACACGGGGAGCTGCAGCACGCGCCGGATATGACGTCAATGCCTGACTTCCCCGTGTCCGAGTCACATTTGACATGATTTCTAGGTAGCCCGCACGGCGAAGTTCATCCAGACCGGAGTGTAAAAAAAAATGCAAATACTCATCCTTTGAATGTCGTCGCTGTTACAGGTAACTATATTCAGCTCTGAGATGAGCTCGTAAATCTGCGTGTTGGATGTCGGGTGAAGATGTTTCAGTGTCACCCGGGGCCATTCATTCATGGGGCTGTTAGCTTCATGCTAACGAGGAAGCTAAGGAGGGCGTACGTGACAAATGTAACGGTAACCTTGCACCTGGTGAAATATTCAGCAGTCTGTGCCCTTGCTGTCACCCACGTAGCTTTCTTTCTTTTTTTTTTAAGTCGTGCCAGAAGACTGAGTGTGGCTCTCGTGTGAAGTAACGCGTTTAGCTTTTTACCTGACTGACAGCTGTCATTTTAGCATTTAGCTGGAAAGTTCAGGAAAACACGCGCCTCTCATTTTAACCTGTTTGAACACACTATAAAACATTTTTTACACAAGCCTGCACGTGTTTCTGTGTTTACTAGACTAGTCAGTCTGTGGCATGATGTGGAAACCGGTTGCATAACATCAATCTAACGTCAAACTAACGTTAAACTAACGCTTTTTTGTTTGTTTTGTTCGTTCTGGTCTCCGCAGGGTACAGCCAGAGTAAACGCACGGAACAATGGTGAAGTATTTCTGCTGCACAGGTTTGCTCAAAAGCACCTGGGACCAAGTGTGTGTTGCTTTCTGGCAACGATATCCCAACCCTTACAGGTGAGATTAGAGGCAGGTTGACCTCTAACGCTTGCATCAATCCGGACTGCATTGCAAAGTCTCAATATTTGCACGCAGAGTGTACTCGGGTACACTTTTGAAGTACTTCAGTGTTTTTGTTATATGTATGTGTACATGTTTTTTTTACTCCATATTTATTTTGGTGCTAGTTACTTTGAGATTTTACAGGCTACACATGTGGTTAGATGATCAAATATGACACACTGTGAAAATAATAATAATAATGATAATAATAAATCAGAACTAAAGCAGTATCCCACGAGAGGCTGCGATTCAGTCATAGTTCAGTCACACCCGTGCTGACATTCAGTACAACATCACAACCTCAAGTACTACTCGAGTACTATAACTGCTACAAGAGCTATGTATTGGTTCGTAGTAATAAGTGACAACAGATTATAAACTGTTTATTTAATCTTTTTTTTTTTTTGACGTGGCCAACACAAACAGTTCCACAAACTGGCCGAGCAACAAACATTTCCCGATCGCTGCTTTGTGGCGTGTTACCGCACGACAGCTGCTTAGAATAACGTATCCGAGTGAATTAAGCCTCTGTTGACAGTCACTTTGGTGGAAGTGATACTCTGCGCTCGCTCCACCTCCCTCACAGGAAGCAGCAAACCAGATATACGGTTAGATATATCTTTATTGGTTATATTGGAGCTGTATTATTAAGAAGGCCGTCAACATATGATGTCCCCGATGTCTTTTCACGTAAGGAAATGTCATATTTCTCAAAGGAAGTTTGGTGTAATATTTCCCCCGGACAGTGGAGGGAGCTTTAGTTTAATTCAAACGGCTAGTATATTTATTTTTTACCGTTTTTTTTGTCAACACTACAGAAACGTTATGTAGCTATTAAGTATGATCAGGTTGACTGACATTCACTGCTGTTAGTTATTGGGTTACTGATGGTGGCTGATCAGGTTTATTATCAGCTAATCAGATTCAGTTAACAGCAGCAGCCGTACAGCAGAATGCAGTACATGGTCGCCCCTTGTGTCTGTGTGTGTTTAAACTACTTGTATAAATATATTCATCTTCACGGTGCAGAGTTTATCACAATCTAAAATAGATTGTTGTGCCGTATGATTATGAATGCATCACCTAAGACCTTAACCTGTAATGAACACTTAAATAGTGTGATTACTATTTTTACTCAAGGAAAAAATATCTCCCCTGCTGAGTTCACAATTTGTCCACACTGCAGTAATGTGGTACGTATCATAAATCAAGCGAATATTTTATCTTTTTTCCGTTTGTAAGCAGAAAAAAATACACTTGTTCCAGTTTTGCAGCTGATAATATTTGACGCTTTCTTAGTTATATAATGCAGTAAATTCGGTCAGACAAAACAAGCAGTGTAAAGAGGGCAAAGTCGAGATGGGCATCACACACTCTTTGAGATTTCTTAGAGCAAATAGCTAATCAATTAGCAATTAGAGTGGTTGGCTGATCCATAATCAGTCGTGAAAAGTAATTGCTAGTTGTAGCTCTGATCTGATTCATCAACCAAAATCAATTTTATCAAGATAAAGATGATTTAATAAAGAAAAAACCTGACAGACAGTTTTCCTCCTTCTCCACAGTAACCATGTTTTGACCGAGGACATCATTTTCCGAGAGGTCACTCCAACCAACTGCCTCATTTCCAGACGCCTGTTGACCAAAACTAGCCGATCGCCACGCTGGATGGAGCGGTACCTTCCGAAACAGATGGCCAGCTCAGCATACATCATCGAGGACTCTATTGTGGACCCCCAGAAAAGGACCATGACCACACTAACATGGAACATCAGCCACGCTCGCCTCATGGTAACCCAGCGTTCGCTCGTTTGTTTACTCGGCGTCGCACAAAGCAATATCACAGCCTCATCATGCCATTGTTTGTTTGTTGTCTCAGTCCGTGGAAGAGCGGTGCGAGTACGGAATTAACCAAGAGAATGGCAGCTGGACAGAGATAAAAAGAGAAGCTTGGATCTCCTCCAGTGTCTACGGGCTTAATAGAGCTATTCAGGTCAGTGGAGTGAAGTGGGAGTACATAACCACCCAGGGAAAGCGGTGGGTGGCGTCTGGAAGGGAGCCTCACCCACCTACCTGTCATTCTGTAATTGGTAACACGATAAAGTGTTAAGATGCAACCGTAGAGCAGTCAAAGCCAAGACTTTGGTTGATTGATGACAGAATCTGATGGCCAAGCCCTGGGAACACATGTCAGAACATTTGACTTATAATAGGCCGATGACACATTATTCTGTTTTTCTTCTTTCTTTCTTTCCAGGAATTTGGTCTTGCGAGATTCAAGACCAGTGTTACAAAGACCATGAAAGGCTTTGAGTACGTGCTGGCCAAAATGCAAGGTAAACTGTTGATAACTACCACGTTAATCACTGGAACAAAAGCCACCTTTCATTTTATTAGTGATGCCTGCGCTTCTCCTGCTCACGGCATCAATTCACATTAACATTTCAAGTGTAGATGCACTGAAATTGCATCAGCGGGCAAGGCTGTAGTGTTACTATAGCAACCATAGCAGCAAGGCTCAATGTATATGGCCAGTCTGGTGTGAATGGACTGTAAAGCTTTGAGGTCACGACGTTTGATTGCCAAAGAAACATTCAAACACAAGGAAAACATCTTCATGCCCGTGTCAATACAAGTGCATCAGATTTTATTATGAGGAAATGAAGATAGTTTGGCTGTACTGAGGCCAGACTGTCTCTGTTGGGACTGTAAAGAGGTAGTATTGGTTTCTCTCATACTGATATTGCAACTGACATAATGTGTTATGTTGCAGGTGAAACTCCATCAAGAACTTTAGCAGAAACTGCTACAGAACGAGCAAGAGAGACAGCACTGGCAGCTAAGGAGAAAGCCAAAGACCTCGCCTCGCAGGCCCAGAAGAAACAATATGTGTGAGCCACATAGATCGTCGTTTCTTTTGCTACTGATACTGGGACAGATTTATCTTTACCCCTCCTCCTCCTCCTCCTCCTCCTCCTCCCCCTTCCCTCGCCCCCCTCCTCATCGGTTCAGCCAGGGTAAGACAAAACTGATCCCGGTCATGGGTAGACACCTCTGTGAGGGGAACGTCCAACTGAAATGGTGGGTGGACCATAAAAGGCCTGAGCTGGGTTTCAAGAGCCTGTTCCAGCCTTCCTGTTTGCATCACGCTGAATATATCATACCTTTGATACTTGATCATCTCAGTATTTACCACAGATCTCGGAAGGAAACGGCTGAACACGGCTCTGGGTGCCATAAAATCAGAATGGCACCTCGCCAACCTCGAGACTGTTCCCCGAACCTTTGCTCAACCTCTGTGCCCATCGTCAGCGTTTTTTTTTTTTTTTTACTCTGTTCCTTTTGAGTTTGTCCTGTCATTTTGTAATAGCTCTGTATCATCAACAGCTTCTTCCCTGGAAGCTACGATTAGCGCAACGCGGAATATGATTCATGCAAATTCATGTGTCTGACTGACGTCAGTTCTGTTTTATTGCTACAATGTTATCTTTTTGTTCAGTTCACCCAGCCACACCTTAATCATCCTAACAAGACTGATTGCTTCAAGTTGAAGTTCATCGACTGAAAAATGATCCACATTGTTGGCACCTAGCACTGTGGTCGCAATGGATATCAGTGGTCTGCGCCCACATTTTTGAAAATGTGTGTGTGCGCAAAGGCAACGGTGTCACCTTGTATTGTACATTCAGCCTGAGTCTAATGATGCAACCCATGCGGCAACGTGCTCTTAATGTATCAATCGAATATCAGCTCGTCAATAAACGGACAGCTTCTTTGTAACCATCATGTCTGTCAATGAGTGGTGTCTGTGTATGATTACCTGGGGGAGAGGACACCGACAAGAGGGCGCAAGACAAATTTGATGTGCTGCGAGATGAGACACAAAAGATGACACTCAAAACACACACAGACTTCCATTGGATTCGATTTTTTTTTCACCAAACGTTGGCATTAAATCATGCAAAATTTAAACAGAAAATTTCAGAAAACCTTTGTCAGTTTCATATCTGCTCACCTACTTCACCTGTAGTTTGTCCGCATCCGCTTCATTTTAAGACTTAACTGTAGTCTTATCATGTTTTTTAATTAGTTAATTACTACATAACCTCTAAATATTAATCACATAAAACATAAAACAAATAAGACACCTGTCTCTGGTTGTACATCAGCCAGTGAAGAGTCACAAGCAGGGATTACTTTATTTCACAAGGTCACCATCAAGTTTCATGAAAGCGAATGACCAGTCAGAGACGGCACGTAAATATAGAAAATATTTATTTAATAAAAAGAAAAAAAAAAGCTTACACCAATACAAAAATGCTACATAATATTACTGGGCGGAGAGACAGATGAATGCATACATAATATTAAAAGATAATAAGGCATCTTGCATATACAAAGAGAAGGAGGGGGGGAAAAAAGCACCTTCTGTTATTAAATATATAGCAATGAATATGATACATACTTGTAAAACAGCAATAACTGCATGATTGTTACAAGTAGACATTACCTGCCTGACTGGTGAACTCGCTGCATGCATAATTAACATTCATAATGACAAATGCAGAAGCAATGAAGTGTACGGCCGTGATAAAGAACACTCTCCACATGATCTCACAATTTATCTCTAATACAGGCGTCAACATTCTTGCACTTAGTTACAGACTGAATTGTGCACCAACACACCAAATGAATATTTGGTTTAAAAAAATAAAATAAAAAAGAAGTTGCCAGATAGAAATGTGCAAATATGACCAGTTAATGTCTGTTCACGGTTTTCGTTTTGATGAACCCACAATCCTGATGGAACAAAATAAGTGCAATGTGTGGACGTTTTGTGCAACAGAAGAAAATACATGTCTGACCTTACATAATAGGACAATAATACAAAACATAGCACAGATTAATGTTTAAGTGCATGCTACAAATACACTTAGTGCTAGAGAAAAGCCGCATGGAACATTAAACCAAAGCTGATTTTAAGGCAGAATTCAGTATAGACGTACTGTAGTAAAGAATAAGTTAAGAGCTGAATAAAATGCCTTTTTTTGGATTTAAAAAAAAAAAGCCCTTAAAGACGAATGATCAGTGTGGATCATCGGAAGTTACAGACACCTCATGGCTTTGCAAAGAAACACCACGAACGATTAATGCCAGAAATGCGTAATGTTACATCCGTCCCAGCCCAGTGATTTTAACTGCTATTCAGTGCAAATGAACACAGCTCATTCATAATATCATCATTTAGCTTGTAGTCTGATATATTTTGAAAAAATAAAAATAAAAAAGTCAAACGTTTCTCCTTCTGTAAAAAAAACGAAACAAAATAAAAGTGTTCGGTTGTACAGTAACACCTGTCCATTCTCCCTCTTCCTCCATTTGCTTGTTATTATTATTATTATTTTTGGAATGTTTACTCCTCTTCCTGTGCACCTGGTGAAATTAAAAACGAGTTAACATAACTTTTTAGTGCCGTCATAGCCAAGCTTTGTCCATGCTGGAGTAACAGTGGTCTGCACCAGTGTGCGTAATGCTCAGTCCGTCAGAGTCCACACAGTCAAACATGATGCTCTCCACATCAACCTCCACATCCTCTGTAAGGACAACCAAACCAAAGATCGAATCCATTAGTAGCAGGAAAAGGAAAGAAACATTCACTCTTTGGAAAAGGCATGAAAAACGTGCAATTATCAAATGACATATTCAGTGCAATTAATTGCTTTCCAATATTAGTGATTAAACAGACAGACAAAACTCTTCAGAAGTGTAAAATAAAGGTAATTTTGATTCATCATTCATTTTTACGGCAGAGTTTTGTAAGATGATAATTTTAAATCATGATATAGTCACTAAATGATACCCTGTTAAAAACTGTCAACAACAAATCATTTAGAGAGCAGAAAATCTTTAAGTTTTTGTCTGTCTGTCATCGCTCTTTTAACAGTAAAGCCTGTCTTAGCGTGTTTTGTATGTGTTACTATGACTGTGCATGAGCTGAGACTCATCTCGAGCCGGAGAGACCTACCTCTGTCGGAGTCAGACCTCTCGGAGGACATGGTGGACCCCTGGCTGTCGTTCCTCATCCTCTCCGAGCCTCTCTGCAGCTGCTCCAGCCGGACCCTCAGCTCTCTCTGCTCCCAGCGCAGGCGACCCTTCAGCTGCTCCGCACGCTCATCCTGCTCCTGCAGCTTCTGGACGGGGGGGGAAGACGCAGAGAGTGTGAAGCACCGTTTGCAAATGATTTAAAGAGCAGAAGCACAGTTCGTTTAACTCTGTCGTCTCTACCTTTATGTGAAGCTGAGCTCGTCTCAGCAGGTTGAGGGTGGTGTTCCTCATGGAGTCGGACGACAGAGGGACCTGCTTCTTGAGCTGCTCCAGGCAGTGCCTCAGCTGAGCTCGTCTACGAAGCACAAGCAACAATCGATGCTGTTTAATCCGTCTGTTTATTTGTTGCTCACTTAGACGCAGACACATTATAATAAAAGAGGCATTACCTGTTTTTTTCCAGCTCGTTGTGCACCGACCTGCAGTCGCAGAGAGAGACAGCGTGTTCAGCTCTGAGTTGGTGAGGTATTTGTGCGCTCTATCTGAACTGAAAGTCAGACTTCACAGCCACACCCTCTCTGTCAGTTATCAGTTATGTAATAAACTCACCTATTGCCACCAGCAGCTATCTTCTTGCTCTTCTGTTTGCTTCTCTTGTCAGAGAGATCTGGGCTGAGAGGCAGCACTGAAGCATATCCATGTTCTGCCTCTGTGCAAGGGGGAAAAAAAAACATCACAGATGTGTTATAAAACAGTCTGAAAATGAAATGTGAGCAATGCTAACTGTGCTTTATGAACTTAAACGGACAACGGTGCTTCAGATGCACACCTATAACTGCATATTCCTATGGTGGAAGGTGAGGAGGGTGAAATCACTCCACCGCTGTCATCAGCTGAGCGCTCTGTTTTTTGGTTTTGGCGCCATCACTCAAGACCTATTCATGATTGGAAAACTATTCTCTGCAGCCTCTGAAGCGGAAATGTCAAAAACAGTCCAAACGGTGCAAAAAAACCGTGAATGAAACTCGAACTTTTGTCGTTTTTCCCCTGCCTCGCTTTCATTCACCGCGCCGAGCGCTCGGCTACATTTTCAAACTGGACCCAGATTGGCGCCTTTGAGTACAATGCTGCGACCGATATGTAGGTCACTGAGTCAAATGGGAAACATCGCCTAAAATAGCCCCCATGCATGAATCTCGATGGTTTCTCGGACAAATTCACCCCGCCGTGCCCCGGCGTCTCATTCTGCATGCGCGTTTACTGCGGCTCCATTGTGCATTTTGTTGTTTTAACAATAACCAACTTCCTCCCCCCTTGTAACACTGACAGTTGTCACAAAAACACTCACCTCGCTCTCTTCTCTCCAGAAACTCAGCTGCCCGAAGAAGCACCTGGATGTTGCAAACGTGTCCTTCCATTATTGCTTTTGTTCAAATATATATATATTAAAAAAAACAAACAAGAACAACAACAGCAGCAGCAGCAGCAGCCGCGTAAACAGCCTATTGTGGTGCAGAGTACCCAAAGTAGATGAAGCCCAGTCTGTGCTACGTCCTCAGTTCACAGCAGTAGAAACACGGATGCGTTCACGTAAGCTCGGACATTTGAAACCCGCTGTGATTACAATCAGGTAGCCACAATGTTTGTCGGATATAATCGCTTTGGCCTCTTTTAGTACCCGAGTACTTATGTGGGTGACTTATTACATTTATATCCATATATATAATAATCCATAGAGTCCTGCCAGTTCGGTTGCATATAAAAATAGACTACTTTTTGTGTAAAACTATAATAATGATAGGTATGTTTCTTAAATATAACGTCAAAAAATCTATTAATTACGCAAATAAACAGTCGGTACATTATAATGGGCCCACAAGTGGCTCCTTATGGTGGATTTAGCCATTATTTTAATATTTCCGATAGTATTTGAACGCATCGGCAGGCAACGTAAAAACGTCATTGTCAAATCTCCGTCCCGCGTCCCCCTCCCCTCTCACGGCACCTTTATTTTTCAAACATTGATCACATTAGTAAAACGCTATCAACACGTGCTTATTCATATTTGGCCTCTGTTATAGAAACACAGGGTGCAAGCTGCTTAACTGTGTGCTACAAAGTTGCATGTGTGTGTGTGTGTTATATGTGTGTTATTATTATTATACAGATGTTTTACCTCAACTAAAGACTATACATCTATGTATCTCAACTCCAGCACACGGCCCTCGTTTTATTTCAATCATAACATCTCATTGAGCACCTTGTACACTGCACACATGTGCACAGCTTCAGCAGACTGCACCGTGATTTAGCCACGTTACGTTTAGCGAGCACGCTTTTATATTCTCGACGCGCTGAAACAATCTTTTCGCCGGCTGGACCAAGCAGCAGGCTCTGTTGTTTAATTGTCTTCTCACACACAGAGAGAAGAAAGTGGGAGGAGAGGTTTGCCCTCACTAAATATGGCGCCGCCCGGCTTCGCCGCCTGTATCGGGTTTCGGTTGTATCCTCCGTGCGGGAGTGAAGCCTCGTTGCCAGCAGTATCTTTAACCTATGAACTCTTGAGTGTGCCAGTCCTCCGCCATATTGACTGTTGTCTTGACTGGAGGAGATAGAGAACATTTTGAGGTCCGAGAAGAAACGAAAGTGTGTTCTCAAAATCATCGAAACTGGTGCAAACTTGGCCAAAGCGTATTATAAACACCGCTGTGATGGCAAGGAAGAAAAGCAAGCAGCAAGGGGTCGCCCAGAAGGAGCTTGTGCCTGGACAGCAGACCGTACCGAAGAGCCCAGTCTCTCCCGGCGATGCAGCTGGCGGTGGCGGCGGAGATGCAGGACTGGATAGGCTGCCCACCACCAGGGCGAACCAGGTAGGTTAGCTAGCAGCAAGCCAATGGCTGTTTTTTTAAAAAATAGGCTAGCTAGCCTCCGTGCTAACACAAGCATCCTCCATTGTGCTCTTATTTGTTGAAGCTAGACACAGCAGACGTGAAGTTAGACGCTTCCGCTGGCTGATTGAACGCTATTTTAATCTTTGGATGTGGAGCTCTCACGTCGTTTGATATGTAATTAAATAAATAATACGCTCAACTTCGCCGAGCAGCACAGTGTCGGCTTTGAGGCTGGTGCGGCTAGCGTTTTTTTTTTTTTTTGCAGCCCATCTCCTCTTGCCGCCGCCGGACAGGTGACATTGTGCCTCGGACAGGTCGTCCCATTTCCAGCGTTTACAACTCTCCACCCGCCCAGCTAGCCTACCTTAGCCAGAAGGCTAGCCGGGCTATCATCTCCGGCTAGCGTGCTGCAAACGTGCTTTGCTGCCTACACTTGAACCCATCCGACACGGGAGCCTCTCAGCCCAGCGGTGGCTAGCATGCTACCAGCTAATTAGCTCGTTAGCTGAATGAGATAACGGGTTGATAATTGTGCGCTTGCTGGACTCGCAGACGCGGCTCGAGTTGTTTATTTTGACTCTTTAACCGTGCTATTTGTGTTTGCCCCGGACCACGCGCTTCTGTCTGAGCGTGACAGGAGCTAATGTCAAAAGTTTCAATGCATGTGGTTATCAGCCAGTGATGCCAAGCTGAATCGGAGTTAGTAAGGTTAGCCGTGTAAGTTGAGGGTGGGGGGAACATAGCTGTATAGCTGTGGACCACTGTCACTTCAGCAACCAGCTAACCTTACATCTGTCCTCTGAGCCTCGCAGCCTGCATGGCTGCTGGGTTATTACCTTCTATACCACACGTGTAAGATGTGACCGCCTCATAACTCCAAATAACATTTTTTGGGGCTGTGTTGTGCTTCAGTCATTGTCAATAATCTGCTTATTTGAAAAAAAATATAATATTATTGTATCATAACATTATGCAATATCCAGAAAATACAGCGAGGCATCTAAATGTGTGTAAATAAATATCATCTAACTCAGTGTAGGCTGTTTTAAAGAGGTGCTGATGCATAGACGCACAAAATTGTTAGTTTTACAATAATTATGTGTTTGATAATCACAGGCTAATACTTGACCTCTTCATCATCTCTTCCTCTACCTAGCCTATGCACACCTGCTGCCTCTTATGCCACCGTGAATTTAAGGACTGGGGAGCAAGCTCCGTAAACGGACTCCCCGGGGGCCACGGGACCAAGTTGGCTGATGCCGTGCCTGCGCTCTCCCAGGCCTTATTGCGGGAGGCGCCGGGGCGTAAGCTTGCTGATGCGGTGCCCTCGCTGTCTCAGTCCCTGCTGGGAGAGGTGCCTCTGTGGATCTGTCAGAGCTGCTGCAAGAGTGTGGAAGAAGAGGAGAGACGGAGCACCCAGGAGCAGCCAACACCGGTAAATAAAAGTGGACTGATTTGGGTCATTTTTGTGGATCCTTTTCGCAACTTTCTTTTAACTACTTTTAGTTAAACTATGTTTGTTGCTACAAAGCGTTGCATTTGCATGGACTTGCTCAAAATGTCATCCTGGATCTAATACGTTTAAACATGTAATCTCATTTTTGTGTTTTCAGAATGAACTTATTCTGAGTTTGTGTCTCTCGTGTATGTGTGAGGCGGCTGCAGCTATTACCTTTGCGTTCTCGATTGTTTTTACACAGATCGCAAGTTCTGTATCGTCATACTTCAGCTGAGATGAACATTGTGTTCAAGATGTTTTGTTGATCTTTGACTCAAAGTGCAAATGTTTTAAAAATAGTAAAGAAGCAACAGCTGAACAGTCCCCTGCTGTGATTAGTTTAATGCTTGAATGCCAGAATATAAGCCTATGTAGACAGCCCTGTGATTAACCTGTTGGGTTTCTTCTTTTTTTTATTCAGGTACCATTGTCACACTCTTCCTCCTGTAAGTCCCAGAGCTGTGGGAACGGTTACCCGGAGCAAAGTACTGTGGATTGGGACCCGAGTTCCTTCCTGTCAGCCCACAAACTGTCAGGTCTCTGGAACTCTGCCCACACCAACGGAGGGGAACACTGCAACCACAACACTTCTTCACACTCACAACAAGGTCTGTTGTCACAGGGTAAAACACAGCTGCAGAAAACTTTCAATGACAGCGACTGTAATTGCTGAAAACATCACAAACCTAAACATCAGGCTGCGTTGTGTGTTTCCTTTTTATGAAAAGGAAACAAATTTGGTTAGAGCTCCTCAGCTGTGTAGCAGTAAATGTGTGATCCACGTTGCAGGTGTTGAGAGACATCTTGTAGAAGCTTACAATGCTCTACTTTCTGAGCTCCTTAAGGCTGGTGGAGTAATGTTTTAAGATACGCTTGTTGTAAAAACTTCAGCTGGTGGTGATAAGTTTAAATATAACATAATTTCCAATGAATGATCACAGTTTGTTAAATATCAGGAAGAAAACTCCATGTGTTATTACAAAAATGCAGTTAAAAGTCTAGTATCATTCTGGCAAATGTACACAGAGGAGGTTCAGTTATTTAATCACACTGCTCTTCAAGGCTACAGAGAGACTGCTGCATTAAGACACTAAACATTTACTGCATGCCTGGACCTTCAAATTTAGTATAATGAAGGCTCAAACACTGACCCTCGTACATAACGGCAGTGCATTGCATTTATTGTGATGCTTTATTGAAATATTTAGCATTAATGCACAAACCTCAAATATAAAAAATGTGAAATTGTGTTTTATGAATGCACATAATTGCACAGCACAAAGGAATAATGACAAATAACATTGGACAGTTTAACACTATGAAATATGGGTGATATTCAACAATAACAAGCGCATGTGAAAGTTTCTTTTCAAGCTCAGATGATATTTTATCTTAAGAATAAGTTCCTATGATACAAAAACAATGCTATGGACACATATTAAATGTTAATAAAAGGCCATGCAGTGCACACACTGTGTCATTTACACCAGAAAGATGTAAAATAAGAGAGACAGAGAGAATTGAATGTGAAAGCGAGTCGTGTTTGTCCTCGGCCTGAGAGAGGCATTTGTCTATAAAATGTGAACAGCGTGTCAGACTAGTTCAATCATTGCTTTTGTATGTTTTCTTCCTGCTTCTTTGGCTTTTATCGAACCACTTTGTGATGACACCTGTGGTATGACTGTGGTAGTATTTCTAGTTTAGCAAACACTTGAATGGCTCATGTTGCCAAATTGCATTTAAAGTAGGATCAGTGAAGGTAGTGTCGTGTGCTCAGTGTGTGCAGCTGTGGCCTTCCTGCATGGGTATTCAAAATGGTATATTGTACTTTAATGAAGTTTGTTGATGTTTACTTGTGAAATATTTTTTTCTCTGCTAATATTAAACAAATATGTCTTAAATTGGCCAGTAACTGAGCTACTGAATGTACTTTGCTGCGTATGAAAGCAAATATTTAAGTTGGCATTAAGTTACAGTGACTTGTATCAACTTCTACTAAGCATGGGTGATTGCCAGTAAGAGATAGTCTCTTTTTTTTACAACAGAAATGAGCTTGTTAAATAATTCAGAAGTTCCAATACTACTTTCTCATTTTTATTTTGTTGTCTGAAGGATGAAGTGTCTTGCAGTGCTTGTTTCTTTCTCATAGTGGTGAGACATGGTACAGTTAAACATGCCTGAACGTGCCACCAAATAGCAGAGGATTATTTTTTACAAAACATAAACTCATCTGAAACAAAATCTTACCAGGAAATCAATGAGTCAAGACCATCGGTCAAAACTCTCAGACTCCCTGAGGCATCATGGTGACTTTGTGATATGGACAGTAAAAATCTTAGCGCATGTTCCTCTAAATGTTAGTTGTTTTTTTTTTTATCTGAATTTTTGAACACAATATAAGAACAAACAAGATAATAATAATTACTTTGTATAGTTTTGTTCCTCAAGCAGTCTTTAGTGTTGGAAAGCATCTCTGAGGGTTTCACGTTTATTGTGCCAGTTGCCATGTTGTATTTGATCCATCATTTCCCTTCAGATTCATTAACCCCTCTTTCCATCTTCTGGTGTAACAGCAGGGTCAGCCTGTCATGAGAAAAGAGGACTTCATGAAGCGCCTGGGAAATCTGCTAAAACGTCGGGTACCAAAGTCTGTCCCTACAGTCACCCGTCATCCCAGAATTCCAGTGGATCATCTGCTGGGAATCCCCTGTCTACCTCAGCAGACCTTTGTAAGACCACTCCCAAGCACTTCAAGACCATGTGCCGTCGACCAACGCCACCAGGTAATGCTTTTGGCCTTGACTGTCAGGGTTCATCAGCATTTAACCAAGCGTATATTCAACTTATCAAATGAAAAGGTTTTGAATCTTTTATTGAATCTTGATATCATTTAAACTAAATTCATTTTATTGCGCAAATATTTGTTTTAAGGCATAAAAAGTTAAAGTTAATATAAAATATAGTATAATATAGTATAGCTATATAAAATATAATATAGAAAAGTGGACAAGACATTTGTGGTAATTATGTTAATGGTAATTGGCCAATTCATTCAAAGTAGTGTCTTAATAGATTCATTCAGTTAATGAGAAACTATCTGTCTGTCTACTCATTGTTTGTTATCTACAAGTCATTTTTATTTATGCTTTCCATCGTCCAGGTGAAGCCTTCCATCCCAGTGACCACCATCAACACATAGACTTGTCAGTACCCCCCAACAGTCCCACTGGCCTGTCTTCCCAGCATTCCTCACTCCTGCCCCCAAAGCCGAACTCTGGGCAGCACGGCCATGTAACCTCCTCGTCTGGCACTAGTGTGGCAAACCACGCTCCCTTCTCCCCGCTGGTACCAAACCTCCACGGTCCTACGGGCAAACTCAATTCTCCCAGTCCAGACAGCCCAACGTCTGTCCATAAGCCCAGCCCGTGCAAAAACTCCCACATTCCTGCTGTGAACACACAACACAGCAAACTGGGCACCTCTATCATGGGCTGTAACCATCCTTGTAATGGACATAATGCGGGAACAGTGGCCACTTCAAATGTAGGACATCTGACAGCTGGGGCCTGCAGGTTAGTATTACCATCTTAACATTGCTTCTGTTGAGTATGGGAAATAAAGAAACCGCCTCAGTAGCTGCGTTTTATTCAAAACACAAATGTCTTCTCGTGGTTAATGTCTTTTTTTTTTTTTTTTTTTTTTGTAGGGACCAGGCGTGTAAGGGGCACAAAATGACTAATGGGACGTTGTGCCATCCTTCGTCTGAGCTGGAGGAGGGAGAGGATGAAGACAGCAGCTCTGAGAGGAGCTCCTGTGCGTCGTCTTCCACCAACCAGAAGGATGGGAAGTACTGCGACTGCTGCTACTGCGAGTTCTTTGGACACAATGCGGTACTTTGAAACTTTTTGTTGCCATCCTTTTTTAAAAATAGTAATTATGTTCCCTTTGCTACTACCTGCTTGTTAAACATTTATAAAAAGCTGATATTATGATTAAAATATTGAAATGAATCATTTTGTCACAGCCTCCAGCTGCACCAACAAGCCGTAACTACGCAGAGATCCGAGAGAAGCTCCGCTCACGTCTGACCCGGCGTAAAGAGGAGCTTCCTCAGCGTCAAGACTCGGAACTGACAGTGGCTGGTGCCATTGACAACCGGGACGTAGACGAGCTCCTAGACTTCATAAACAGTTCTGAGCCCAAACCCGTTAACAGTGCCAAGGCTGCCAAAAGAGCGAGACACAAACAAAAGAAGAAGGTACAGTAACTTAGAAACGCTGTTTAATTTTTTAAAAACTTTGAATATTTATCAACTGTTGTATTGTTAAACATTTTGATACTTTGTACCCATAGAATACATTATGTCACTTGTTAATATTTGACTTTACAAAAGATGCCAACATTCTGTAATGGTAAATATCATCTAAACACAAGAACCTCGATAAGAACTTAAAGCCTAAATAGACTAAAATAGTCAAAGCAGTAGCCTTAATTTAGTACAGCTCTGATATGCCTTTAGGGTATACTCAGACAGGATCTAGTGCTGCAGCAAAAACACAAATTTTTCCATTCATTTGAGTGAGGGTTGTGTAATTTGGTTGTGGTAATTTGGTTGGTAGTGATGCAGACCACAGGAGCGTCCACCAAAAAAACGCAGAAACCTGCAGCCAAGAAGTTGAGCCAGATCCAGCTTTTGTAAAAATGCAGCCCAACGTCACGCTTTGGCTGCCAATAAAACATTCGGGCAAACCACCTTGAAACGTTGCTGAAACTGAGGCTATCCAGGTGGACTCATGGACTCAATTTTGATACACTGTTCTGGTTTGTTTATTTCATGTACCCAGCTTCTAAATCTGGCTCACAATTTATGCTGCAAAACAGTGAAACAAAGTTAAATTTTGTTATTTGATGGTTTGAGAGGGAGGAGAAAGCGAGCACTGGTCGAAAGATATGAACAGTGAATGAGAGCGAGCGAGCACTGGCATCCATAAAGCTGGTTAATTTGCAAGATAAAAAGTTATTTCTTGATTGTTTAAAAAAAAAAATGTAAATTCGTAGGACCAGAATTATTAAAAAGAGGTTTGATGTCATAAAAATCTTAAGGATTGTAACATAAATTAAGCTACTTAAAGGAATACATGAACAAAATGATGAATCTGACGAATTTCTGTTTCAGGAAAAAGCTCAGCAGGGCAACATGGGTGCTGCAGGCAGTGACCCCCACTCCAATCCATCAGACCCTGTCGACGAGCCCCTCCCTGATGGTTCAGAAGCCAGCCGGTTGCTCGACTGGCCTCAGCTGGAGCTCGAGCGCGTCAACAGTTTCCTCACCAGTCGACTTGAGGAGATTAAGAACACCATTAAAGACTCAATCCGGGCCTCATTTAGCATGTACGACCTCAATCTCGATGTCAATGACTTCCCAAAGAAGGCAGCCACATTGGAAGGAAACCATTTACTGTCTCATATCAATGGTTCCTCTGACCTGCAGCAGATAGACCTTGACCTGGCCCCTCTTTCACTGGGAACCTTTAAGAACCACCTGGACCTGGTTAATGGATGGGAGGACACAACCACTGTGTCTTCCCCTAATACCACCACTACCACCACATCAGGGGTCCCTGCTGGGTCCAAGGACATCCAGCGGTTGCACACTACCCCCAGTCTCTCAAAGCTCATAAGGGTTCGGTCCCCAGAAAGATGCACTTCCACTGGATCTGACAGTTTGCCACCGGTGCCAGCCCAAGCCACAGCTAAGTCGAAGGAGGACGCCCCTGACCCCAAAAACACAACAGTTGGGAATGCTGGTGCAAAGTCAAAGAAGAATAAAAAGCAGCAGCAAAGACAGGAGCAATCCGTGTCGGAGCAAAATTCCAACAAACCAACCAAAGCTGCCTCTGGGAATGAAACACAGAAAACCAACGAGTCTAAAGAAGTGGCTTCCAACGGCTCGAAAGCTGGGAACAAACAGCCCCAGCACTGTGCAGACAACCAGAGAAATGGGCCTAAGAAAACCGAAGAGGGTAGGTCATCCAAACATCCAGTAAATGGAGCAAATGGCAGCCTCTTGAATGCACAAAGGGGAAAAGGTGACACAGAAACACGAGGCGTTCGGTCTGAGCAGGATTCAGAAAGCAAAGCTCACCCCACCATTTCTGCAAACGGGCAGCAACAGCAGCAACCCAAGGGGAAAAATAAGAAGAACAAGAACAAGGGGGAGAAACCCGCGAGTAATATCGGTACAGTGAACTACATTTAACTCTATATGTGTATTTTTAATCAGTCATTTGTATTGGCTTTAGCTCACGTTTTGTCTTTGTTATTCCCTAGACGATGTATTTCTCCCTAAAGATGTGGATCCAACAGAAATGGATGAGATTGATCGTGAAGTGGAATACTTTAAGAGGTAAGCTCTAAATAGCCTGTATCAGGATAAACTGAACAGTTATATTGATGAACATTAACCACGATCATTATTTGTCTCTTTTTTCTTTTTTTTTTTTTGGTCTTTAGGTTTTGCCTTGACTCTGCAAAACAAACTCGCCAGAAGGTAGCAGTGAATTGGTCCAACTTCAGCCTCAAAAAGGTTCCTTCCAACGCAGCTCAATAACTTGGATGAGTGCCAGACAAAAAAAACAAACAAACTTCACAACACAAACTCTTTGAGTAGAGCCCCATTTTGGCCTGAGGCCTTCTCTCATTCCCTGTTTTTCTTCTCTTCCTTACTAAGCCAAGGGACCCTGGTTCAAAATCATACTCTCCATTCAGAAGACTGAAACATAACTTGTGGCTGACAAAGCCAGGGATCATTCTCGAGGCCAGCTCTACCCTTTGCTATTACTGCAATGTTCACTAAATGAGAGATGCAAAAATGGAAAACTCTGTTGAATCCACTGCATCCATGTGCTTACGTATGTAGTATGTAAACAATTACCTTACATGAAATAAATGTTTTTATCACAAATCTGAGACATTTTAACGTTGTTAAACGTCTGAATTCTGATCAGTTCAATTTGGTGCTCATCATCCATTACATTCATCACCCGCTAGGTTTCCTGCCACGACACCAGTCTC
Organism: Nibea coibor; assembly: GCA_023373845.1. NCBI lineage: Eukaryota > Metazoa > Chordata > Actinopteri > Sciaenidae > Nibea > Nibea coibor. The sequence continues at coordinate 9,689,423 of CM041739.1, read as the reverse complement.
GGTAGACGCTAGAGGCAATTTGTCTCATACTGTATGACTGTCAAAAAGGACCACAAGGCAACATCTTGACCCAAGTTTCTGGAAAAAAACACTCCTCTTCTGTAGGGAGCTTTGATTTCACTCACGAGCAGACTGCAGTGCATGTGATAGTTCCCAGTTGGAATACTTTAATTTATTCATGATCATCAAATGATTTAGCAAAAATGAAATGACAAACACTCGATGACCCACCTGCTACACTGTTATCTTTTTATACAAACACTTAGCTCACAGGATGCATCTTCAAAATATAAATCCAATCAAGTATCCATGCAAAGACGTTCCCAATGCATGACATGTAGAACAGATAAGTCTAAATACTGTCTCTACATCTTTTATAGTGCTACCTAATACACACCACCCGAAGAAGAAAGTCCTTAACCACGTTTATTTCTCACTCCTATACCTAAAACCTCTCTCTCATCCCATCAGTGACAGGTACACCAGTGTGCAATGTTCATTTTAACATTGAAACCATCACATTGTTTGACGCGGTTAATTTCAATGCTTGTACATACTGAGTGATTATTTTGGGCCTTTTTGAGCCTTTGTTATGCGTTTCTGGAGGTTGCGTGTGTGTGCGTGTGTGTGTGTGTGTGTGTGTGAGAGATATATTTTCAAACCATACTACTCTTTTCCTTGTACTGTGACCTTGGTGGCACCTTGTACCTCAGCAAGCCTATCTGAAGTCCAAGTCTTGATAATATTTTGATGAGAAATATCACTAAGAAAAAAGAGTTGATACCTTTTTTTTCGAGACGAGGGCCTCGAGATATACAGCGTTAGCTGATGGCTTTCATTGAGATGGATAATTTCTTTCTTGAATCTGTGCTGAGATTTTGTTTTCATATAACATCTCTGATGCTTTCCAGGTTATATTCAATTAGAGAAGATTATCTTAATGTTTCGAATGTAGATTTATACTATATCAATATTAGCCAAGTGTATGTTGGCTTGTTTCTTTTTTTAAAAAATCACTTTTGATACTGTGAAAAATCTTTCGTTCGGAAAGATTAAAAACAATACAGTTTTGACAAAAAATAAAGTGTGGTGTTTGTTTTTCTACGTTTTATCTTTTTTGGGGGTTTGGCTCACATGAAACATCGCACTGAAAAACGCGCTTTGTAAATGTGTGTGGACGGACGCAGCCGGCGGCTCGATGAGGTTTGACCCTTCCACCGCTCCGTACAGTACCGAAGCTTCCTGTGCTGTGTAAACATGTGGATTAGCTGCAGTTTCTGAGTCGCGTACCGGCTATTTTTAGTCCATAACGTTTGTGGTTTGAACACATAAAGGACTTCACTTTATTCATAAAAAAATGGAGGCCGAAAATCGACCCAAAAAGGTAAGTTAAACGTCTTCTGTTGTTTACATTACGAGGAGGTTATGCTAAGCTACAGTTAGCCGGCTAACCAAGCTTTCGGGCTCTTTATCGGCCAAAAAGTGAAAATACGAGACAAGCAGATGAATAATGTTTAACTAAATCGTTTAAATCATTTACGATTAGCATTCATTTGGCGTAAGAACGCGTGTACTTATTGTTAAAGCTACAAGATAGCTACAAAACAGTGCTCGTCCTGTGGCGCTCAATACGTATTTGTTACGTTTCAAGTGAAACAAAAGTTACAAGTCAGACGTTGTCAGCTAAATATCAGATTATATAAAATGTTTGTACAGCATTTTCAGCCTATAATAACATTAAGTTACACGCAGGGCAGCTGAAAACAAGGATATCTGTTTTAAATGTCCGCGTCTGCATCATTGTGACCCAGTTATGTTCTTGCTTGATTTGATTATGACACTGTTCATTATTATTGTCGACAAGCAGTAAGCAGCTGAACTGAGGCCAAACAAATAATTACTATAGATAGATAGATGACTTTATTAATTATAATTATTAATAATTCGAATACATTAAAAATACACTAGAATGAAATAAAATACTGAGGTAGAAAAAATTAAAACACAGAACAAGGACACTTAAAAAACATAAAATAAATAGATAAGGTGCAGTGGCAGGATGATGTTATTGTTGATAGCTGCTGCTATCATTACCACAAAAAAATATCATTGTTATTAAAGATAAATAATAGTATCTAGATATTACATGACAAAAAAAATCGTATATTTAGTATAAAACATAAAGAAAAATAACTCACCGAATCACAGGAGATTCATAAGCGACACTATGTATTATATCCATTGACATATATTTGATCAAAACAAGAATAAGATCAAAGTAAAGACACTTCCAGCTGATGAATTACAATTCGGCAGCCTCTTACTGAAGTATGTATTAAATAAATGTGTGTATGAACTTAAATTACTATACTGTGCAAATGTGTCGCAGCCAATAAATATCACCATATGAAATCATCTCAGTAACCATTGCATGTATGATCCTCTTTTAAACTTCTAAAAATGACCACAGCATCTGAAAGTGTCTTGTAGCAGACATTTTTCTGCATCGTATACTGTCTGTGGTTAGCTTTCTTGGAGTGACTGGATGTGTTTAAATGCCGCTCCTGCTGAGTGCTGAGCTCGAGGGAAACGACAGCTAACACCACTGATAACGATGATGTGTTCGTACAGCGATCCCACGGAGAGGATGAGAGGTCCGGCTCAGAAGAATCGGAGGATGATGATTATGTTCCGTATGTTCCTGTCAAAATAAGAAAACAACAAATGGTAAGTTATTGTTCACTGATCCAGTCCACTGTTTCATTAACAGGTACAGATTAACAGATACCCTGACTTAAGTTATCAGAATTCATATAAGTGATCAGTGCATTCCTAATTAAAGTTCAGTTAAACATAGATTAGAGGCACGTAACATTAAAAGTTGTATCGTTTCTTTTCAAATAGAATTATATTTTGATTTTCCGAATGTATTTTAACAACACATTATATTTAAATGTGATGCATTTTCATAACGTGCCTCACAGCTACAGAAGATGTTACGTCTGCGGGGAAAGGCAGTGGACGAGGAGCAGAAGGACAGCGGGGAGGAGCAGAGGGATGAGGACGAGGGCCTCGGTCCACGCTCCAATGTCAGTCTCCTCGACCAGCATCAGCACCTCAAGGAAAAAGCAGAAGGTATTCAGTTCAAACCTAACCCTCTCTGGATTATGACTGTTGCCTCTTTGATTCCTTTCATGCTACAATTTACATAATATTATCATACTGCTCATGAAATATAATCATTTTTTCTGCGATACCTCACCTGCTTCATGTTTTTGTATCTGCAGCACGTAAGGAGTCGGCCAAGGAGAAGCAGCTGAAAGAGGAAGAGAAGATTCTTGAGAGTGTAGCAGAGGGCAGAGGTAAAATTATAATGCTGCCAAGTTCCTTTGAAGCCATGTCGAATTCTTAATCAGATCTTTTCCCCTGAACTTATAGGCACTAAAATAGTTGTAAAACTAATTCTCTCTCTCCTCTGTCAGCTCTGATGTCTGTGAAGGAAATGGCCAAAGGTATCATCTACGACGATCCCATAAAAACAAGGCAAGTTCTGGATCAGTGACTTCTATAAAGTAACATCAGCTGTCAAGCTTTATTACTTTTCATCTAACCTGAATGTCCTTTATAGCTGGAAGGCACCGCGCTATATCCTGAATATGCCAGACACCCGACATGAGCGCGTCAGGAAGAAGTTTCACATCCTGGTGGATGGAGACGGCATCCCTCCTCCGATCAAAAGCTTCAGAGAGATGAAGTTTCCGCCAGGTGACAACACACGCCCTCTCTCTCCACACATGAAAAACATATAGTTTCTACGTCTGTCTGCGTGATCGTAAGGAGCCCAACATGATTATCAACTGGCAACAAAACCGCTTCTTCTTTTTGCAGCCATCCTAAAAGGTTTGAAAAAGAAGGGCATTGTGCATCCCACTCCCATCCAGATTCAGGGAATCCCTACTGTGTAAGTACAGTGAATGGACATATGTGATACACAACAGGCTGTAAAATATGTCATGTTTAAGTACATGCAAACTGTTCATGAATTGACTGTTTGTCTGTAGTCTGTCAGGTCGGGACATGATTGGAATCGCCTTCACCGGTTCTGGAAAGACTCTGGTCTTCACTCTGCCCATCATCATGTTTTCCCTGGAGCAAGAGAAAAGGCTGTCTTTCTTTAAGAGAGAGGGACCATATGGACTCATCATCTGTCCCTCAGTAAGACAACCCCTGTTTAATTGATGACACAGCTTGCAGTACTGTATAATGTCTGATGTGTGGAAACAAAAAACAGTGTTTAATTGTTTAATTAGTTCAGCCTGCACATGCTGCAAAATCCTGCAACCTTTGACTCCTTTGAAAACCGTGCGCGACCATAAAATCATACAGCATTTCTTCCTGTTTGCGCTCTGAGCAGATGGTGTTTACTGTGCACCGTGTTGTTGTTTTTTCTGCAAGTAAGCACGCCTGGTTTTAATGCCTCTCCCTTAACTCCAGCGAGAGTTGGCGAGGCAGACCCACGGCATCATCGAGTACTACTGCAAGCTGCTGGAGGAGGAGGGGGCTCCTCAGCTGCGCTCTGCGCTCTGCATCGGAGGAATGTCTGTCAAGGAGCAGATGGAGGTTGTAAAACAGTAAGTAAGAGTGAACAGTGACAAAAAATCTGTTTCTTTCTATTAGCCACAATTTCAGTTTGAACTAATGTCAAGCATAGAAATAGTACACACTTAACATGGCCAGCACTTTTTAAAAATACAAGCAGTAGATACTTTTTTGAGCTCATTCTCCATCTAAATCTGTATCTCCTCTTGATTATAGTGGCGTCCACATGATGGTCGCTACACCTGGCAGACTGATGGACTTGCTGCAGAAGAAGATGGTGAGTCTGGACATCTGCCGCTACTTGGCTCTGGACGAGGCTGATAGGATGATTGACATGGGCTTCGAGGAAGACATCAGAACCATCTTCTCCTATTTCAAGGTGAGGTCGCCCCCTTACTCTACTCTAACTCCCAGTCAATAAAGGCCCAGCTAGTCAAGTAGCTTTTACAAAGCCAGCCTGGCCCAGCAAGGTTATATTTGTCAAAGACAGAATCTGAAGCAGACTGTACACCAGATGATGACATTTCTGGAAACTCTCGCTACTTAATTTGGCTAGGCCATGTAGTTACAGAATAATGCTTCATTATATATCTGTGACACTGCTTGAAGTTGTTTTTCCACACGGTCCCGATGCTTAAAGAGGCAACCGATTTCATCACTCTCTAAGCACTCACCATAGTTGGATGGTTAATTCATCTCCCAGCTGCTGGGCTCAAATCAGTTGAGACTAGATTTTTTACGACTAAAATCTTTAAGGTCATAAAAGCTTGTGAGATGTAGCTTATGTTAAAAGTGCAATAATTCGCTGTTTCTTTATCCAGGGACAAAGACAAACTCTGCTCTTCAGTGCCACTATGCCAAAGAAGATCCAGAACTTTGCCAAGAGCGCGCTGGTCAAACCCATCACCATCAACGTGGGCAGGGCCGGGGCTGCTAGTTTGGATGTCATCCAGGTGTGTTCATTTTTCACTGAAAAAGTATTTTCCTCTAGGAGGGAATTCATTTCATTCAAGTTCCAAACCCAGCAGTGTAACAAATGATCTGAAGAAAATGATAAATACTTGTGTGTTTGTGTGCGTGTGCAGGAAGTGGAATATGTCAAAGAGGAGGCTAAGATGGTGTATTTGCTCGAGTGTCTCCAGAAAACGCCACCCCCTGTGAGTACTTCTACACGTTCTGACAACGATATATACCTCAGTCATGTCAAATGTTGCTAAATGTCGTGTTTTCATATTGACAGGTGCTGATATTTGCCGAGAAGAAGGCAGATGTAGATGCCATCCACGAGTATCTGCTGCTGAAAGGAGTCGAGGCGGTGGCCATCCACGGTGGAAAAGGTACAACGAACTATTCTAATCATTTAAACACAGCAACCAGTCGTAGTGTGTACACACTCTCGCTTTTCAACATTTTTGTAGTTACTCATTTTTACCACCAGATGTCACTCTGCTGCTTGTCACCATTTCTGCATCATAGTTTGCACAACATTTCCAACACACAGACACACACACTCATTCTCACACTGTCATTTATTTTCCACTTGTCATTGTCTTGCAAAAAAAACTATGTATTTAGTAATATTTGTTGTTTTTTTTTTCAGATCAGGAGGAAAGAACAAAAGCCATAGAGGCATTTAAAGAAGGAAAGAAAGACGTCTTGGTTGCCACAGACGTTGCTTCCAAGGGTCTGGATTTCCCAGCTATACAGCATGTAGTGAATTATGACATGCCTGAGGAGATAGAAAACTATGGTGAGAGGATATGCAGACAGTAGCATGTAAAGATATGCATGACCTGCCCTTATTAGAACTGGTCATCGCTTTTCCTTAAAGCCTGCTTGATGAAATGTTCTCGTTTCAGTCCATAGGATTGGAAGAACTGGTCGTTCAGGCAAGACTGGTATTGCCACGACGTTCATCAATAAAGGCTGCGGTAAGGGAATATAAAATATAATACAGTTTACGTACACAAATAGTGTTTTTATGAATATTTGCAGAGTTATAACGACTTTAGCTCGATAGCCATAAGTTAACAGTAAGTGGTTCGTCGTTCGTCGTTCTCCGTAGATGAGTCAGTCCTCATGGACCTTAAAGCCCTGCTAGTTGAAGCCAAGCAGAAGGTTCCCCCAGTCCTCCAGGTGCTGCAAACAGGAGACGAGACCATGCTTGACATCGGAGGTGAGTCATCCACACCAAATCTATTTTGCGCCTCTTCTATTTTTAAGCCTCCGTGCTCTTTTTTTTCTCATTGGTTGCACGAAAATAACTTAACCTGTAACTTGTGTGATCACACCCGATTCTTGTGCTTTTACAGGAGAGAGGGGCTGTACGTTTTGTGGTGGTCTGGGTCATCGTATCACGGACTGTCCCAAGCTGGAGGCCATGCAGACCAAGCAGGTCACCAACATCGGGCGGAAAGATTACCTGGCTCACAGTTCAATGGACTTCTAAGAGTTTTTCAATTGATGGGGGATTCTCCAATGCTACCGGAACTGAAATACATTTCTGAGAAACTGAATGTGTCACTGAACTAAGGAAGTGTGTTTTTATCATCACCCACATAGTTTGCAGGTATGTCAGATAAAATGTTCTGGGGAACAGGAATATTTTGTACTTTTTATTTCGTCCCACCTCCGTATGCGCAGCCTCTGTAACATATCGTCTTTTTGATACAATAATTGTAAATAAAACTATCTGTTGTGACGTTTTCTGGTTGAGTAAAAAGGTGTGGTACCATCTCTTTTTTTTTTCATAGAGAGGAAGTTGCTTCAACAAGCAGAATAATGCAAAGGGAAGTTTGACTCAAACAAAGAGCAACACGATGTGCATCCTTTATTTGGCAACAGTAAGTTGCATCTCGGAGAGCTTGACTTTTGGCCTGTTTGACATGCGACACATGTAGACAACAGAATGCTGCTGCTGCTGTAAAGGAACAAGTTGGTTTCACTTAGCGGCATCATAAATCTAATTTTAACCCTGTTCTAGTTGCACCTCGACCACCTAGTATCAAGTTGGTACTCGTGCCAAATATTGGCGGGCAGAGCGTACAAGCATGGATAACATCTTCAAGGAGGGGAAGGCGTACCTTCAAGGGGTCAAGTTTGGAAAAGTAAGTGTTGTTATGGTAGTTTCTCAAATTCCGCAAACTTGTGACAAAGTGAATATTCCTTTTTGAAGTCCGGAAGTACGGAAACTGACGAGCTTGTTTGAGTTCGAAGCAAATAAAGAAGCAGAGGCTGAGTTGGCGATGCAGACGTCTTTCAGAGATCAGGTGGTCCTGATGTGGAGCCCATCACCTCCAAAGTCTTTTCATGCAAACGCAGATGAATTACTCATTACTAACTAATTATAATAATCACTAAACAATACTGAGACTGCTCTACTGAAACCTTCACACACATTAAACGCTATTCCAAATGTTTAGTCCAGTGGTATTTGATGGGGGGGAAAAATAATCCTAAAAAGATTTTAACATTTACGTAACGCCTCAGTATTTGTTGTTGCGTTCACCTCTGCACTCACTGGCACAGCTGTCGTGGCGTAAGCTTCTTATTCCCTCTATATTCAGATGTTTCCTAAAATATTCAGTGGGGTAAGCAGTCTTCATACTTTGTTGGAATTGAGAGTTGGTCACACGCTGCTTGAAAACACGCTTAATATGTTTTGTCGACTTGCTAAAAATGTAATCTATTTTTCTGACTTCGATTGAAGTCAGAGAAAATGAAATACTTTAAAATAAGCAGTGCTACTGCTTTGGGGCAACGTGGAAATGATTCTGTTTGGTCTTATATGGTATGTATAAGATCTTAAAATGCTGAGTCATAGGTGTGACTAATCAGAATTTAGATCGATATGTCTTGTGAAAATCCTCTCTGTGTTTTATGTACTGCCTCTTCACAAGCTGTGAATTTAGCTGCATGCTGGCACAGGTACAGTTTGATCGGGTCTGGTTTTTGAAAGAAACACTCTTGCAAAATAGTAGCGGTACAACCGGATTGCACAAGGTCTTGTATCGACATGTTTGCGTCATCATCCCATACGTTACAAAAAGATGTTTTAATTTTTGCTCTTAAAGTTCTGTTCATGCTGAAATAAACACGAGGGGCTGTTCTAGATGCTGGAGCTCGAAATCGATAAAGATTAAGTCAGATTTCTCTCCTAATTTCAAATACTTGCTATAATACCACAAGCTCTAAACAAGAGGACCCACGCATTAACAGTCATTTCCTTCCCCCCTCTGTCATCTACAACAGAGAACGTGGAGGAAAATATGGATGACGCTTTATAAACCCAGCTCCACAGGGGTCGGGCGGTTGGAGCTCTATACCGAGTTTGACAACAATGCTGTGACTGACCAGAAGAAGACCTGCCGGCAGAAAATGCAAGAGAGAAAAGTGGTGCGTTTAAGTGACTGCCTCAGTGTCACCCCCGCTCCAAATGAGTCTTGCCCCCTTGGGTGCACAGCCTTCTATTTAAACACCACTCAGTGCAACTACACCCTGGCCTCCCAAGCAAGCCAGGACTGGTTGGATGCCCTGTGTCTTCTGGCCTTTCAGGTATCACACATCTTTCCCTCTTGATCAGTGCGACCTTGTTTCTTTTCATATCAAGATCTGCAATCGGAGACAGATAGCACAATGAGGAAGTTAATACACTATCTGTAACTTCTCCCACTTCACTTCTCTAATTCTTTTGCTTGCACAAGCTATGTTCTTTCTTGCGTCTTACCACTTTGAAGTCATAAAACGGGTGATAAGAGGATAGTGTACACTCCGTGTAATGTTTGCAATGCCACTGTGTTTACAGAAGGATCCTGGAGAATCAGACAAAGGGGGTTTCGAGAGAGGAAACGTTTGTACCATGGAGGACAATGAACTCTACTCATCTTGGAAAACCGGTAATTGTTCATCAGTCCACAGGTGACAACAGGCAATCGACCAATCATTTTCAGTTTAGCGAGTGCCAGTTATAGCGGTTCTCATGAGAAACCAACACCAACATTTCCGTCACCTACCGTGTGGTTAACTTAGAAGGGTGTGTAAAAACTGAACGCAGTCATTTGCAATCCATTTTTTCCCCCCAGTCCAAATCATATATTCAACTGAATACACTGCAAATACAACATATTTAAGGTTTAAGATGGTGGGAGGATACATTTGCATGGGCATGTTGGCCAACACTTTCTAAATGCACAATTGCTATAATGTGATTACAACCTGTTATATCATTAAAAGAGGAATCAGATAAATCTTTGCACGCAGGGTCGAAGGCCGAGAACCAGCAATAACCTTCAAAACTGACATGATTGTAAATAGGATCTGACCACATGGGCTCAGGAACACTTTGTTGTCATTGCATCATCTACAAATGCAAGTTAAGGCCGAAGCATGAAAAGGAGAAAGGAACAGCAACACCCAGGAACACTTTGAGCTCGACTGAGACACACTGACAAAAAGAGAATTGTGCTAAGGTCTACATTTCATGCTGTCTTTAGAGGTCGGTGATGGGGGTGTCCTCAAGGCTAAATTTATTTGAGTCCAAAGGTTGCACATTTGGGGCTAAAACTGTTAGAAATGCAGCTGAAAGAACAAAACCTTCCTCTCGTATGTTAAGATACGCGAATGATGTTCTGTGTTGAGCCTGTTTGATGCATCGGAGAGGTGCAGATTGATTTCATGTGAAGTGGGTGTGTTTGTTTTTGTGGATACTGTGTAACCAACGTACTCGATTAAATTAAAATGTAGTAGAAATTTTCAGAAGATGTAGATTCAGTTTACTCCAGCTCACTCCAGTTCTGTTTCAAGTCCAGGTTCAGATCAAGACTCACAAAAAACCTGACCTATAAAAAGGTCGTAAAAAAAACTCAACTTTTAATATTTAAATGCATAAACCAATATTGATTTACTCAGTAGAAATCAATAATAACTTCTTCTAAGGCTGTACCAGCATAGAAATGCCATCTCAAACTTGCCTAAAGGAAGTCAGACTAGTGTAGCAAGAAACACAACTGGTCGAACAAACATGGGAACGTGGTGCCATGGCGGAGGGACAGTACAGAAATTATTAACTGTGAAGAAAGGGACTGAAATGACAGAGGGTGCTGTAATCTTTATTTTTGCTAAAGGTATGTTGTGTGATGTCTTTTTTTTTTTTTTGCAGAGCAGGGATTATTACAGCATTGAAGGATTGCCAAACTCATTTTTGGCTTTCTCACGGATTAGTTGGTGTTTCTTGTCCTGTCAGACTACATTGTAGCGATGCTGTAGCTCTCTCATAGCAGCAGTGTTGTCATAACGGATAGAAATAATTGCCAAAGGTACTAGAAATTACACCAAAGTTGTAAGATACTTGAAATAACTTTTTCCCAAAGTTGTTAGAGTAAATTGGTGAATGTAGTATAAGAAAGGAAAAAAGACCAAGTAAGCAGTGAGGTTTAGATGTCATAGCATCATAAATTCAAGACATCAGCAGAACCCTTGAGTATGTGTGAGCACTAGCTATAGCCACTAATTTATTCAAACATGAATGCCATGCCAGAATGTATTAGCGTCAGCAAACTCTGGCTTAAACAAATTTACTTCTTTTTACAGTACTTCCTAATGGATTACACTTCTCATGAAAAATCCAGGCAGCCCAGTCGCACGGAGAGATTAGTGGAATGCAAGCTATTTTAAATCAGCATTTTTTCTGTATGAGAATGTATATGAATGTATACATATTCACTTTGCTGATGTCTTGCTGCTCGGATCTCGTATGGAAATACTTTCACGCGTAGTTGTGGCTGCACTAACTTCAGAGCGCCGTCGTGTTTTTAAGGGGCGAATGTCTTCTCTGTCTTTTCGTGTTTAGATCTGATCCTTCCTCCAAACCAGTACCAGGTGACCGTCCACAGCACAGAGGCGTCCAGGAGGTGCCAGTTGGCTGGAGACTATCGGCTCTCCCCAGAAAAACAGGCTTTGATACTGCTGGCCATCAGAACTGGTCACATCATCTACCGCTGGCCGTACATTCTCCTACGCAAATTTGGACAGGTTGAGGTAAAGTATGAATTCCCACTGACCTGACCATAAATTTGACATTCAGCTCAGCTCATACCTTTAAAGAAATAGTTTAAGGAACATGGTTAGCCCTCTCATGTCTGTAGGCTGCAGTCAGCAGCCAGTTATCTTACCTTAGCTTAGCGTAAAGACTTTTGTTCAAGCGGCAACCTCTCTGGCTGTGAAGTGAAGCCTATGTAGAAGTGACAAAAGCTGCAGTTCCTCAAATGGCCACTTGAGGGTGGCTACTGAACATCAACATCAATCTCCATAAGTTCCCATATTAAAATGTTGAACTTCCCAGCAGGAACAAACATGTTTACAGCCTGGTACAAAAACAGGTTTGGTCTCTTTAGCTAATTTCCTCATTCATGAGGCTGAATTCTTTTTTTTAACTGACCCGTTTAAATTATATCAAGGCTTAGAGTTACGTATAATTAGCAGCATGGACACTTTGATTGCCATGTAGCATGTTTGAGCGACCAGGTGTCAGTGGGAGAGGCAGGACAGCCAACATGGCGCTCACATTCGTTGCCATACAACGGCTCTTTAGAAACCTACAGGCGACGTCACAGATATGCCATCCATCCTTTATACTGTCGGTAATGCTACTTTCTGAAACAGCCAGGCTAGCTGTTCCCCTGATTTCAGTCTTTATGCTAAGCTAAGCTAACCTGCTGCGGGTAGTAGCATCATATGTACCATACAGACATGAGAGTGGTGTCGATCTTCTCATCTTTCTCTCAGTAAGACAGCGAATTGACAAAATGTCAAACTATTCCATTAAAGTGTGTGTTAATGTGATTGCAGGGTGGATTCAGCATTGAAGCAGGCCGTCGCTGTGAATCGGGAGAGGGACTGTTCATCTTCCTGTCCAGGCATGGTTCCGAGATCTTCCAGACTATATTAAAGCACTGCTGTGCAGAGAGGAAATCCTCCGCCAAGCCACTCAGTGACGACAGGAAATCATACATGGGCCAGTCGCCTGTTCACCTCCCAACCACAACCGAGAAGCCTGCTGCTGCCGCTGACTCAGAGGACGAGTCTGCAAACCACTATGCTACTATTAATGATACAGCTATAAATGTAAAGCAACAACCTGTTGTCAAACCTTATCTCTCTACCAGCATGGAGGATGTGAGAGAGGAAGGTGAGGATGAGGACACACGGTGTCATTCCCTGGAGGCTATAAAGCTGGGTAATCTCATGGACGACGACATTTATTGCAATGTAAGGAGAGTCACGCCTCCTATTATCAGAAAAGATCTGGTCAAACCTGAGACAGACAATACAGAGTGCATCTATTCGGATTTGAAAGCAGTTCATTCTCGCTCAAATCCCTGGCCGCAGCCCTTCCCGTCACCCCTCTCTCAGCCTGTCCCCCCGCCTCCTCCTTGCACGGCTCCCCTATCTGCTGTTTTTTCCGCCCTACCCAAGCCCCGATACCAGTGGCAGCCCCCTGTGAATAACAACATCCAGCCGGGGTGCAATGCACAGGCACAGGCAGTGGATGACATGAAAGAGATGGAGGAGGCCATCAGCTCCTCCCGTGCTACCCCCACAGAGGCCCCTGGCAGTTTTAAACACAGGCTGGCAGAAATCATTTCCAAGGACCTGGCAAAGTTCCAGCCACCTCTTCCCCCCGGACCGGGCAGTCCCACATTTTCTGAGTAGGTTATTAGTTAACAGACAGACTAAGGAGCTATTTTAACCATGATAAACTGCCACGAAGCATAATTATTTCCTTGAAATCCCCTCCGCACATTAGGCATCTGATCTTGGTTTGCAGATGTTTGTATGTTTGTCTGCAGTGGTGGAATGTAACTAAGGCTACACTTAGTACAGTTTTTAGGTACTTTTAATTTCATTTTTATAATTATATATATATATATATATATATATATATATATATATATATATATATATATATATATATGTTCATCAATAATTCAACTGTTCTTTTGCTCAAGTGCATGTAACAAAGTATTTTCTGATAGTTAAGTTAAGCTACTTTTACTTAAAGATCTGAGTCCTTCACCACTTCACCACAGCTTGTTGTATCTATGATATATTTTATTGGCGTTGTTCTTCACTGCTGGAATGTGAGAAAGAAAAGTTGAATGAACATCTGACTGTTGGAAAAAAAAAACTTAAAATGCACACTCATGTTTCAAGTATATCTTTATTGTAGCAAAACAATCCTCATAAAATAGCTATACATAAATATCAAAATAATTGTTTTTAATTTAGACAAACGTCACTAATGACAGAGGAAAATGTCTTTAGTGATGGTTCAGGCCGTAAAGTGCATCAAATAAGGCCTCTGGGAGTTCATCGTGGCCTCAGGAAGAGAAAAATTCAAGATCTGAGTCAGTGTGTTTGAGTTTTACCTGCTGTTTTTTTTTTCATTTGACAGTGCAACATCTAAGCTAATAAAAATGTCAGGAGAATATGTAGGACTATCTCATGTGATCAACATTTCTACAGGCTGGAATATTTGGTTCTCCTGGTTTCCTTCTATAGTCAGTGGCTTCCAGTTACTGTCTTCCATTCTGACTCTCCTCCATGTCACTGAAGTGAGAAGATTCCCCATCACTGCAGTTTGAAGATGTCGTTGATTTATTTGACCCCAAGTCAGATGTAGGTCCGAGTATTATAAGGTGGCCGACAGCTGCGCAGGGGTCCCGCTGTTCTCCGGTCAGAGGGTTCTGGGGCTGACCACCGTTGGCTGGTAGGAGGGAGTGGATCAGACTCCTTCTGGCGGTTTTATCTGCTGAACCTGGACGGGGACTCCTGCACTCCGGGTGAACCACGCCAGCCAGGAGCTCCGACAGCTCAGTGATGTAAATCTGCGCCATTTGCAGGGTGTCATACTTGGACAACTTCCTCTCGTTTTCCAGGGAGGGGATGACGCTCCTCAGCTCGTCAAACGCCTTGTTCAAGCCGTGCATCCTCCTCCTCTCCCTCGCGTTGGCTGCGACGCGCCTGTGTTTCTGGGGACCAAAGTGGCTGGCCTTACCTCCCTCTGCTGTTTTGTCGGCGTCTGTCTCTGCGATGCCTGCGGCGGACACGCAGTCAGAAAGTTTACTCATTGGCACAAGTTTCTCCAGTGCGTCTGCAGCTCCGTGCGCATCCCTCCTGGAGAGCGCGTGGAGAGAGTTTGAAGAAATCCAAGTCTTGGAGTTGATGTGGGCCAGGTTGCGCTGCTGCAGCAGGGTGAAATCCTCCGGGTACTCTGGCCAGCTTGAAAGCTCTGCTTTTGCAGTCATCACTGTAGTGGGCCTGGTGGTCGTGCGCGGCGGGGAAAAAAAGGTCACACACAAGACTCTGGCTGGTGCCCTCGTCTCTGGGACGGTTTGCACCGCGCCAGCGTTTTATACAGCCTCCCCTCAGTCACCTTGGTGTCACACCCTGCGCTCCAACAGCTCTGACAGCCCTGCAGCCTGAGGAGGCAGCAGCCAATCGCACAATCCCCTCTGACCCTGTCAAGGAACAATTAGACAAAGCTCGACTTTTTCTCTCCTATTGTGCATTGTAACTCAATCACGACACTCTTATTGTCCTCACACAGAGGGGAGCCCGGAATATTAATCATTCAGGAGCGTGGCTTATGTGTTAAGGACAATTTGATCTAATGAACCTGTTCAGTAAATTCTGGGCTGCGTGTTAGAGCTTTTTACAAATAAATAAAGTAACAAGTGTATTTTTTTAAAAGCCTGTCAGTAAATTAAAGAACTTGTGCCTGCAGTTTAAGGACTTTTCTCGTGTTTTCCCACCTATAATCTGTCTTTTATAAACGACATCAATGTTTTTAAAAGTTATTTATGGTTTATTGTGCAGTTAACAAAAAAACAAGTCTCTGATTAAGTCTCCAATTAAGGAACTGGCTCCTTAATTGGATTCTCGTGGTGATCCATGAAGCTCCGCCACTGCTGCCCATGGAAAATGAATTTGGACATCATTGTCATGAGCAAAGGAACTGGCTCCTTACCTGAGGGATCTGGCAGCACCGAGGTTTGTTCTCAAACAAACAGTAAAAAGGTGGACAATCTTTCGCGGATTATTTGCAGAAGAATAATAAAACGAACAGGTGGGAGGCAAGGCCTGAGACACACCTGTCTATGGCAGGGCCACGATAACCGATAAGTAGTCTGAGGGCAATTTATGAATCATTTAGCAGGAAGCCTGGATCAAAACATGCTTGAGTCAGGATGCAAAAAGTTCCACTATTATTATTATTATTATTATTATTATTATTATTATTATTATTGTAGGTGTTGTTGTTGTTGATTCTGTAAGCTCTGACTTGATTTCTGAGACCAAATCAAGTCCGATGAATTAATTCTGATTAGTCACGTGGCCCCTGTGCCTATCAGCTGTTGTCCCCTGGCACCTCACACAAGCTCCACACCTCTGTGTCACAACCAGTGTCACCCACGTCTCCCATATGCCGCGCGCAGCGGCCACCGAGCTCTCACACTGACGCTCACCGCTCTGACACGGAGCTAATCACTCATCAGGTCATCAATTACAGCAGCGGAACCACTTCAGCACCGGAGCAGACCCGTCCGGTGGGACGATCTGAGATGGTGTGATGATGGTGACTTGGGTGCATTTAAAATTCATTGTCTGCCCTCTCTATCTTCTTCTCTTTCTGTGTGTGTGTGTGTGTGTGTGAGCCAGTCAGGGTCGCGCACTGGTAAAGAAAATCACCGTGACCTGCCTCGCCGCCAGCAGTTTAATGAGGCCTGGTCTTAGTTGAATAAATCGGCACGCTCTCCACACAGGGGTGTCCATTCATTTTTTTTTTTTGGGCGACATGAATATTTCATTCCTTCAGCCCCACTGCCAGCGCAACAGCCTGTAACCCTGCGTGCAGGCTTTAAAAATGCGACCACACTTTCCATCTGGTGCGGGGCGTGAGCGGGGGAGTGGCGGCGGAGGCTGAAGAGGTGTGAGGAACATTTCTAAGGTCAACTTCGGTGACCTCCTGCGAGCGAGAGAGAGAGACTGATGTGTCCCACCGTGCAGGCAGAGAGGGAGGGAGGGAGGAGAGACAACTTGGGCGTCAACTGGAGAGTTGTGGCAACTTTGAGTGCTGGTCCAAGCCTCGTTGGGGGCCAATATATGCAAAATATATCCTCCTCCTCCCTCACAAGTTAAAGAGCGAACTGTACGTGGCTGCCATAATTATTCCTGGGCAGCAGTAGAAGAAGTGAAAGTAGAATAGGCCTTCCACAATTCAAAAAAATGCTTCAGAATATGTATTTAAACTTGAACTTAAGTCAAAATATCATCAACAAAATGTACTTGGATCTACCATATCTTACATTTTTGGATTGTTCATACTGATGCATCTGCATGTAAGCAGTATTTTTACTGCTAGGTAACTTATTGGCCCCCCAAATAAATCTAATCTGCAGTGGCATAAAATGGAAATCTCCATGCTGCTGCATGATGCTGAAAAGCAGTGACGACAAACACACGTTCCACTGAGATACGTGTTTAACAGGTGTGAACAATTCACGTTGTGCAAATATGCAAGCCAACAATCAACTCTGAAGGAAATACATGAATTTGACAGCCTGCAAAATGCGGTTTCTAAAATTTTAGTGCTCCTCTTACTTCATCAAAACTAGAAGCAGATGATATCACCACTCGTCGGCCACTATTCACGTCTAATGTCTTGCAGGGCTCCCATCCTTCAGGTGTTTGTGTAACCAGCAGAGTATTTGTATGGGCTGCGTCAGGTTTATCAAGTTATTTTGACAAAATTATTAAAAACCCAACTCAAAATGGAACATGCAGCGCTTTCAGTCTTCAAAGTATCCAGATACTGCCTCAAACTGGCCCCAGGGCTTTCTGTCTTATGATAAAATCATAGACTGCATAAAATATGGATGTACCCTATGTGACCTTTCTGAAGAGCCGGTGTGAAGCTCAGAGTGCGATTACTCTGGTCATCGCCTACTTAGCGATCCTGAATCCACCGGTTCCCGGATCATCCAAAGATGTGCAAAACGTGAAGTGTAGGTAGACCTGGGGCGGGCTAAATGAAGCTACCTGAGACAGCATTCACCTGTCAATCAAAGTGGGCAAGCTCTTAACTCTGCATAACTTTAAGCTTTAATATAATTTGAACAGGTGAGTAAGGGAATTCGAGGGAATTAAACTAGCTATAGAGACCAAAACAGTTTTTTGTACCAGGCTGTTAACTTGTTTATTTCTGCTGTGAAGTTGGACATTTTAATATGGGGACTTATGGAGACTGACTCCTTCTGTAGCCAGCCTCAAGTGGTCGTTTAAGGAACTGCAGTTTGGGCTCGATGGGCTTCGAGCCACGGAGGTTGCCGCTTGGACAAAACCTAATTATTATACAGGTAGATTATAAACATGGCTGACTGTAGAAGAATGCAAACAGTTTGAACCAATTTGTTCACAGCGAGGAGCTGTGTGTTCTTCACCTTTAAGCGCTCATTATAAACTCATAGCTGGTCAAACAGTCAAGAATAAACAACATGCAGCAGCGTTTATGGTTGCCATACATACAATTATTTATGTTCTTCAGTAATGGAGAATGTCGGGTAGGCCATAGTGTCAAATACAACATCACTTAATGCCAAACAGCAAACTGTCTCGATGGTAGATAGCACAGAATACCTCAGCAGCCTCACAACTCACTTTAATGGCTTCACAATTTGTTACCAACTTGGCAACCGGGGTGCCACGCACAACTGCAGCTGCCAGATGACGCTCGCGATAGAAGCTGGCAACTGTCCCAACAGTTTATCCTGACCCTTAACTATTCCAGCCCTAAACCCGACCAGCCAACCACAGCAGCACCCTCTCATGTCAACACATGGCTGCTGTTTGACTACCTAAGCTGTTACACCGCACTCTGAACGTACCATGCATGTTTTCCAGGGTTTCATCTTTACTCCTGGGCTGTTGATGGAGAGAGTGAGAGTAGTTCCAATAATACATTATCTCATTGTTCTAATTTCTAGTAAATGAAGCAGACCTAATAGTGAAATTAAAGCAGTCCTCATTTCGCCGGGGATGCTTTAAAACCTTCTCAGTTATCCCCGGGGAACCGCAGCGGGGGGAACAATGGCCCCGAGCAATCTATAATTAATTCAAGTCTATTTTTGAGGCTCCACTTTGAAGCGCTGTGCGTCTCCGTTTCGTTGTCCACCTGTTCAAGATTATTGTAGCACCTTATAAGAAGAGCAATACATCCCCACAGACACAGGGTGAAGAAGTCATGTTCATTGTGCAGGTTTTAACACTTAACTTACGTTCCCTGGGGGGGAAAAAAGGTAATTTTGTCACTAATTATAGGGAAATAGTAGCTTTCGCAGAAGAACATGCATCAGCCTAAATCCAAGTAATTTTTCATTTATTATGAACTAATTCTTTGTTGGCTTGCCTGTTTAAAATAAATGAATACATACACTGACCTGCTGATTCTGTTGATTACTCCAGGACGCTGTTTCTCAAACTTTTTACACCACGTCCCCCCTCAGAAAATATTCATCTCTGCGAGTACCACTATTCTGGCAGACGTTAAAATCCAGCAGTGTTGGTCAGACCTCATCGGGAAGAGTATTGTTTCTTGTTGATTGTTGTTAAATCCTGAATAGAACCACCTCTCCACGTACATTTGAACTGTCATCATGGATGTATGCATGAACGTGTCTCCATATCAGGCTGATATTGAAAAAGAAATTTCAGGAAATAAAAAGAAAAACATTTTGGTTTAATTTCATTCAAAATGTTGTCGATGGTTTGATATGTTTTAAATTATTTTCATTTCACATTTCAGAGACTCTTCCAAGTAGCACTACAGGAAAGTCAAGTGCTCATACCAATCTGAGGTTAATTTGCATGAATTCATTGGAAATGTACCAACTGAACACTTTTTAAATTTGATTACTAATATTGTAATTTATGTACCAAAGACTTGACTGACAGTTTGATGAATAAATACATTGTCAATATTGCCTGTAGATCCGATATATTTACATGTGATTGTCCAGTTTATTTTCATAGTGTCCCCTCATTGTGACTCATCCATCACACCCTCACCAAACCAACAGGTCTGCGTGACTTTAACTCAACGCTGACGCGCCGAGTGGAGGATTTCCTTCCTTCCTCTCTTGGCTCTTACTGGTGATCCATCGTCTAGCCTTGTGTCTCTCTTGTGTTTTAATTAAAGACTACTTAATTTCGAAACAATAGAGCCGTTTCCATTTTTTCCCCACAGAATCATTCACCAAGAACAGTGAACCTCTTGATATTGGGAGCAGTCTACTCTGTAATTATCCTCACATACCCGAAGCTACCGGAGGTGCTTCTGCAAAAGAGAGGACTCTTAATGCCGGGGTTTCGGACGCAAATTAGGACAATTAGCGGCCTCATTAATTTGGAAAAGGGGAAGTAATATTCTAGTTAAAGCAACGGTTCATTAAGTCTGCGTTATCGGTGGTAGAAGGCTAATTGATGAACTCTGGGGGAAGGGCAATAATAAGAGGAGATATGACTTCTTGGTTGCAGCAGTGAGAGGACGATGCTGAGCTGGCAGACCTCGGACGACTGCGTGTGCTTTTTTTTGGTGCTGTATACCTCTCTATCATCGCGAGAGTAGTTGCTGCACAACCTCTGAAGTGTGGGACGAAATATCGCGATGCTGGAAATCTCGTCTCTGCAGGGTGCTGTTTATTCTTCACAAGTGATGCGGAGGATTGACGGGTCCCCCCCCTCGGGGTCAGCGGTTTACTCAGCATGACCGGACTACAAAGCAGGTCTGAAAAGTAAGACCTGCACCATTGATCACAGGTGGCACACACAATGACTTTAGTCAGACACGTGTCAGACACAAACAGACAATTTAACTCGTGTTAAGGAAGTATGCTGCTCGAAAATGAGCACAGAGTTACTGGATGCACTTCTGTAATCTTTAATTAAAAGTTCTTTATTCATTTTCCACGCGGTAGACTTAATGATATAACTCATACAAGATTCAGGTACTTTCTGAGGCAGATATGTGCACTGGGTGGATGTAACTAAGTACTATTTACTCCAGTACAGTACTTACAGTAAGTATAAATTTAAGGTACCTGCAGTGTCGTACATATCTATACTTTGACCTCAGCACTTTTCAGAGGCAAAGATACTTTGTACTCCACTACATTTATCTGACAGTAACTTCTATACTTTGGATACAGGATATATGATCGGCCTATGAAATATGATTATATGTTACAGATGAAACTGTCCTAATGTTGTATATGCTTATAACACTACTACTGCTACTACTACTACTACTAATAATAATAATAATTATTATTATAATAATAATAGGAATAAGATTCTGCTGCAAATTTTTAAGTATGTTATGCTCGTATTTTTCTGTACTTTTACATTTTGAATGCAGGACTCTACTTGTAACAGAGTAAATGCACACTGCTGGATTGATGCTTTTAATTAAGTACACTTCTTCCAGTACTGGGTACGTGCACTGTTATCCCTGTTTCACCCAGAAACTTTTTTCTGTTTTTCTCACACGAGGATGCTTTACTGCTCATCAGCGGTGCCATCGAGCAAACTCTTCGAGTTCGTTTGGGTGCTTAATCATTTTGAAAAGAAAAGACGTTTATGTTAATGGGCCATTTGCAGATTTCCTTCATGTATGACAGGCTGAAAATGTAGCTTCAAGTGAGCTTTTTTTTTTTTTTTTTTAAACCAGCACACCATATGGCAGATAGGCAAACATGGAGTGGGCTGTATAGGCCCAGTCCATCAAAACAAGATGAAAGGCTTCCAGACACTTGAGCATTGAGGATTCTGAGAGCTGTCAGCGGTGAATAAACACTTACATTGTGTAATGGATGCCCAGGCTATTGTGCTCTTGATAGCATTTCACATGATGCACAGCCAAGCACAGAAGTGCCCTAAAAATATCTACAATCCCAATCCTCTTTTTATCATAAGGGAGTATGGGTGTTAGAGCAATATGGTGCTTATGGATGTTGTTGATTTCACTTCATACATTAAAAAAAAAAAAAAAAACTTATATTAAGAAGACAGTCCCCTAATAAATCTTTGTGAAAACTCATTTAATTGTTGTTCACACTGTGTCTGAGAGGTGACGATGCCATCTGGTGATTAAAGCTGTACTTTGTGGTGTCGCTGTATCGGATTGGATAAATCCTGAGGTGTTTCTAATATTTTCGCTCCATAAATGGAAATCAGGCACACAAAATATTTTAAGTGTTCAATACGACATGAAAGACAGCCTCAAAAGTTACCTCATAACCGAGTCAACACACAAACATCAAAAGTAGCACTTCGCACTTTATGTATCATTTATTGAAGGGCTCTTGTCTTGCATTAGATTGCATCATCCAGATCTTTATATTTTTCTGGTTACTCGTGAACATTCGAACTCTATCTCATTTAAGGTGCAGTTTAAAAGAGAATAACCTTTGTGATCATTTATATCCCTGCTGCTTGTGTTCGTTTCATGATGTTTGATGAGATTCACTGAGCAGTAGTTTCAAATATAAACAGGATGCAACTAAAACCTGGAAGTGGAGCGGCAAATATAGTGAATAAATATAATATGAAAAAATCACCACCAGGTACCTGCCACATGCATGAAACAGAGCCGTGCCATTTCACCAGATACCACCAGATGGAGACAACACAACACACTTGCCGCAGTCACAGTGTTGCTAAAATCAAATATTAAGAGCTGTTTAATTTCATCATCAAATCGCACGTCATGTATACGCCGCCGCACATTACACTCAGCGATCCTTTAAGAGCTGACGGGGTTATTTATCAGCTCTCTGCGATACATAAATTCTGCAAGACATAGATAGTTGTCTGAGAGGGGGATATCCCCGGAGGCTACAGCAATGGTCAACAATCAGAAAGCTATTTGCTGTGGGGATAAAGATGTGTATCTTATCATAATAAGGCCTTGCTTACTTCACTGGGGATTACATCCCGCATGATACAGACCATGACAAGATCATATCACCGGCACAGCAGCTGCTACGCCAAACCTTTTCTCTTAAAAAAAAAAAGAAAAGACAATAGTCTTAAAACTTTTCCTCACATAAAACACGTCCCACCAGTGATTTCATGTTATTTTTCATCAGTTAAATTAACCCTGATAGGAGGTTTCAGCTGTCAGTGTCCCCCGGCTGTCAATAGAGAGCAGTAGCGCTCTGTGTTTAGCGGCGAGCTGAATGTAGAGCAGCATGTGGCTGTTAGTCAGTCGAGATAAGCAACACTTTGTCCGCTGACCTCTTTGACCTTGCAGACCGAATGAAATGTGCCGCACAGAGTGAGAGATGTTATGAAGTTACGCGGACATTGTCGAACGGCGCGAGGCTGCTTTCAATAAGCGAGCCTTTGAAAGTGCGTGACCTTCAGTGTCTTCACTGTCTGTGAAGTCAGCGAACTGGCTTGATGGCGTTGGACTCCTCACATCTTCTCCTTGTCATCCTCTTTGACTTGATCTCTCACCCGTCGATTATACCACGAGGCATTTTGGGATTTGGTTTCTCGCGTATGACAGGCGGTAATGACAAGAAACTTGGATGATGTAAGAAGAAGAATATTAAAAAAAAAAAAAAAAAGGATAATTATGTCTGTCATGATCACGGTCAGAGGGTTAGCTCAACAAGATTATTTCATTAGACCAATGGTGACAGCCACAACCAACTTCAATTATAATCGTGCCATCCCTGTAATTTGGCAGTAAAGATTGTTCATCAACCTTCACTATGGATTTTCTATGGTCGATTAATGTAATTGGATTGAGAATCACTGATGTCTCAGTCTGATCTGACATCTGAGATGATTTCCTCTGCAACAGGCTTTATCTTCTTATTTTGTGGCTGTGAATTAGGGGTGTCTGTGTGTGTGTGTGTGTGTGTGTGTGTGTGTGTGTGTGTGTGAAGGCAAAAAGCCAGAAAATCAAGAAAAGGATGAGAGAAACGGCCTTGAGCGTTTACTAGGTGACAATGAGGTAGCATGTCCAGCTCTATGAGAGGACATGTATAAATAACCTTCATTATGAAAAGAGCAATTTTCTGCACCTGCCTGCTAATTATTCCCATGCTGGCACTTTGAATTGGTGTGATCTCTCCTTTTAAAGCACTAATTTCGGATGAACAAGGTGTGACATAAGGGTGGTAAGGAGAGAGAAATGAAGGGAGGTAGGGTAGGGTGAGATTGCCGATGGTGAACGGCATCTTAAACTGAGCGGAGCTGATTCGCTGTTATAATCCCTTCAGTGATTTCCATCTGTAATGTGGGCTGGTAGGGGTGCCAAAGGATTAGTGAAGGTAGTCATGGCTCCTGCATGGTACTCCTGGTCCATCCCCGCTGTCCTTCTTCCTCCTCGTCCCGCACATAAAAAAAGATAAAAATGTTGATGCCATAAATCTTAGGATTTATCCGGGACGTATATTCACAAGCCTGGAGGCTAAACTGAATGGAAATCATTAGCGTCTTGTCCTTCATTGTGATCCTCATCCTGCAAAGTACAAGCGAGTCTGCCAGAGGAAAAAGCCATAGGTGAGCTTCTTGGCTATGGCAAGCAGTGAACAGAGATGGATGAGACCAGTGAGGCAAAGGTGAGGGGTGAGAAAGAGACAAAAAAGAGGTGGAGAATAGTCAAAGGAACGTGGAAGCTGTTGTACTGGACGAGAAGCGTGAAGGGTGTGTTATTCCTGTGATAGCTAAGTCATTTGCAAACATGAACAACTCTCCCCACATAGCTTGAATCACTGCCTGATAACAGCTGTGAATCAAATAATTTTCCTGCGCGGCACACTGTGCTTTTACTCTGCTGTAGCCACAAAGAGAGCATAAAGTTGTTTTCTTTTTTATTCATCCTCAAAAGAGAATGTCTGTGTCAGAGTCCCGCCGCATACCCCTCCGTGCTAGATAACAGGAGCCAAATTGTGTTTATATGATTTATTCAGTGGAAGATAGACGGCAAACTGACAGACGGGCAACACTGGTGTTAAGTGCTGACCAACATGCCTGTGTGTGCTGACGGAAAGCAACATTTTGCTCTCTGCCACCATGTTTGGAACAAAGACCAGATGTTGAAAATGTAGTTCTGTGGAGAGTGCTAGATTTCTCTGAAGAAAGGCGTAACATTAAGTTCTCCAATTAACTATTTAAAATTCAACATTTAACATTTTTGGTAATGCGCTCATTTGCTTTATCGCCAAGAGTCAGATGAAAAGAGTGATAGCGGTCTCAATTTGCATGCTAGAATGTAGCTGGAAGTAGCAGCTGGTAAGATTAGTAAAGAAAAAAAGGGAGGGACAGTAGCCTAGCCATGAAACCACAACAAGAATGAAACAAATCAGACATTTTGTCTGCTAATTATTGAGCTTTAGACATTTTGTTAGCTATCTGTTTTCCCCGGCTTTCATTCTTTATGCTTTATGCTAACCTAGCTTCATATTTAGCGCACAGATATGATCGTTGTATCCATCCAACCATTTCCTTCTGCTTATCCAGGGTAGGGTTGCAGTGGCAGCAGGTTTAGCAGGGCGTTCCAGATGTTTCCAAAGTCTTTCCACACCGGATGGGTCTATCCCGAGGTCTCCTCCCAGTTGGACGTGCCCAGAGCTGCCCAGGAGGCATCCATATTAGATGCCCAAACCACCTCAGATGGCTCCTTCCGGCGCAAAGCAGCAATGGCTCTACTTCGAGGGATGTCCGAGCTCCTCACCTTGTCTCCAAGGTTCAGCAACTTTTCTGGCAGAGAACCACAGCTTCAGATTTGGAGGAGCTGACTCTCATCTGGGCCACTTCACACTCGGCTGCAAATCACCGCAGTGCATGCTGAAGGTCATGGCAATGAAGCCAACAAAACCACTTTATCTGCAAAAAGCAGAGACCCAATTCTGAGGTTCCCAAGCCGGACACCATCCTCACACTTGAGCTCTCGTCCGTGTATATTGTGATCAAAATCTGAGACAAGGGGCAACGTTAGTGGAGCCCAACACCAACTGAGAAGATATTTGATTGCATGGTTCGTTGCAACGGCCCTGGTCCTATACTCCTTCAGTGCCCCTGCACGGATGAAGAGCTGTTCCATGGCCAGGAGGAAATCCACATTGCTCCTTCTGAATCTGAAGTTTGACAATGATATTCCCTCCATCTATCCATTATCCGTAACCGCTTATCCTCATCAGGGTCACGGTGGGGCTGGAGCCTATCCCAGCTGACTTTGGGCGAGAGGCAAGGTATACCTTGGAGTTGCCAGCTCATCACAGGGCACATAGAGACAAACAACCATTCACACACATTCACAGCTACAGGCAAATACAAGTCTTTGGACTGTGGGAAGAAGCCGGAGTACCTGGTGAAAACCACCCAGACGTAGGGAGAACATGCAATCTCCACACAGAAAGACCACAGCCATAGGAGATTCGAACCAGGAGCCTTGCTGCTGTGAGGCGACAGTGGTATTAATATTTTCATATCTAACTCTTGGCAAATGTAGGTTGACTCCTTTGAAAAAAGGCTTCACAGAACTTGTCTCGGCAGACAATTTGAAATGTATTTTTCAAAATAAAAATCAGGTTTCAGTAACTGCAGCAGTACAAATGCCAACATGAAGCCTTTTAGAGTTTGTTGTCGGCTTGACTGAAATCCCACGGTGCCAACTGCTGGGGCTTTTTTTACTACTTTACAGCCTAAAACCATTTAATTATAGCTTTTTATTGGTCCCACAGTGAAAAATAGTGAATTGCATCCTTTTGTTTAAATGTGCAGCACAAAGAGATGACCGGACCAAGCCTGTCACCCACACGAAGGATCGTACACTAGATAGCAACCCAAACAAAGCGAGGAACATGACAAAAAAACCTCAAACAAGAAACAATACTTTAGATATAAAAAGTGGCTGAGGACATCTGCAGGGCATCAGTAAACCAGGAGGGTAGAAACACAGAGTGGAATCATGGCTCTTTTGTTTTGTTGCTTTGGGCGAGACTTGTTTTCCCTCACACTCACTCACTTTCTCATTCTCTCACACACACACGCGCGCACGCTTGAACACAATAAAGAATCCACGATCAAAAACAAGTGTGAATTCTGCCTGACAGTAAATTTCTGTGCTTCACTTCCACAGCCATTGTCGGAATTTTAAGCTCATCCAGGGGTGAGTGGCATCCCTGCAAAGAGTAAAGGATGGTTATTAAAGAGAAAGACCAGGGAGGCGTTGCTGAAAGAAGGCGGGGTGCCCAAAGTGCCTGGCATCACAAGGTCAGGAGTGATGCCCTCTGGCAGTAAGCGCTGTGAGGAATGGCAATGTCAGTCAGAAACCTCCCTCACCCCCTTGGACCTGTCAATTTGCCGGTGATAATTAATCTCTCTCTGGTTAAATATAAAGATTGTAAATCACAGCATGATCCTGCACCATTAGGGGGGCTTCATCTGTCAGCTACAGACCTTGGCTAATGGCCCTTTCTTAGCAGAGCACTAACTGATGCAGCACACCAGTCACCTACTGGTCCTGCTCATCATTTGTTTTTCGTGGAGACATCCTGCCTTCAACCATCAAACTGCTGGCATGAAGCGAGCAGTCTCAGACCACCCGTTCAACTTAATATAACTGAATAAATATAGTTGGCACACATGTGAAAGGATGGTAGAAAATATAATAAATAATAATGGTTATTATGGAAGTAATGTGAGTAAATAAGTAAGTAAAAAGTCATCTTAATGGAACCAAATAAGTAATAATAATCACAATTAATAAGAAATTATAGTAATAGCATAATAATGTAGTATAGTATTATAATGTAATAATCAATAATAACAATCATTAACCTAATACATACGTCTTTACACTGCTACTTGTAAGATTTGTTAGTGTGGAATACAATAAAAAGTGTTGGCTTTATTAATGCTAATAAATCATGTTGCACTGTAACTCAGTGATAACAAGAAAAACTTTTTGTTTTTGTTGCCAGGTTGGACCCCTCCAAACTCACTTCCATTTTGTAAAAAGTTCTGCAGAGCATCTGCACCACAGTCCATTTAATAAGTTAATAAGCAGAACCGAAGCGTGTGGCAATTCTGAAAACATGATGGATTATTATGGCTGACAAACTCTTTATTAATTAACGAAATGCCATTTATATTTGCCAACCTGATGGCTTATGGTGAAATGAGAAACCTCATAACTTACATCCTAATGCATCACATCTGCAGTTATGTTAATGTGAAGTTATGCAAGAGGAGGGTAACCAGCCAAATGCTCTATTGGTGACAATCCAAGATTGTCCTTGGCTAATTATATATGTATAAAACATCAATAAATTAAGCATTAACCAGTAATAAAGTAATTAGTCACAATTTATAAACCTTTAATTTAGTTAGTCTTATTTTTATGAGCATGAATTCTTCATGCGATGTGTTCTTCGGGCACTCCACAGGCTACAGTTTCTGTGCCTAAATATTTTAGGCAAACACAGCTTGGCACACCCAACAGTCTCTCAAGCCTCGCTTCAGACTCTCAATTCAACTCCAGCAATTGTTACACTCACAACTGTCAGCTGTAAAACAACAGCTGGTAGGAACTAAAATGACTCCGAGTCAACTAAAACCACCTTCAGAACATTGTTATAGTAGCTGAATGCCTGCGTGCAGGTGCATATATGTTACTCAACAGTTTACCTGCATGCGTTCTGTGCGACGGGAAACAAAGACGAGCGTCTTTGCCCTCGCTTTTGTCTCTTAAAGACAAAGCAGCTGCTCCGTTGCCATGCCGTGAGATTCGAGGAATGAACTGAATGGCTAATACATAACCTGTGATTGGTTGTAGCATTAAAATAGAAAATTTCAAGCTGTTACACAGGCTGTTCATGGTCAGCATTGATGGATAATGAGTATAAAATATATTCAATGAGCAGTGTAATGTGTGTGTGTGTGTTGGTGTCCTTCACATTCGCAGACCTCGCTGAACATCCCTTACTTTTCTGCATAGTCCGACGGCAGTCACATTCAATAACAGCAAGGCGTACAGTTGAGTCTTTAATTACGTGTACACAGCCCTGTAGGCCACTTCACGGTGATCATTATATCACTTCACTTTTGCTTTTTGCAGAGCGCCATTATTATTTTTTTTTAAACTTCCCCTCGCATCCCGTCGGACTCAGCATTACATCAGCCATAATAAAGTTGTTTGTTTGTGTGCTTGTAGGGGGTAAACTCTGCGATAGTCTTTGAACGAGCTGTTAGCACTGTGCACTGTTGTGCTTGTTAAATGCTTTGTTGGAAGTTTGACACTCCGCTTCTCAGGCTGCACTCAACACTGCCGACGGTATCCTTAAGTCATGAGGCTGTTTCATGCTGGGCCCCCATGGGTGAGGGAGGGATGACAGAATAGCAGAAGAGGCAAACAACAAATGTGGGCGCGCGCGCACACACACACATACGCAGAGTCACCTTTAAAGTGTATGAGAGCTCCCTGATGCCAGTGCTGCCATGCTGCATGACTAATGCAGCCCGCAAGTCACTGTTTCTCCTCGCCGAGTCCCCAAGAGCTGAATTAATTGGCTGTCATCATGGTAGCTCTCACTCTCACACACACACACGTATAGAATGATCAAGATATAAATAAACCGAGCCAACATGGCATTTAAGTGACAGGTAACCATAAACACTTGGTGCGACGTTTAACGGCAGGCTCTCATTTTGGGGTTTCCATCAAACATCTGGCCTTGAAATGCACAAAACCGCAACCATCAAGTGTCAGGGATAGACAGGTCATGTCACAAAGTGTGTGACGTTTTGGGAAGTATGTTGGTTTGACTAGCGATAGTTACTTGGGACAATTGACATCACTATTGCCTAAGACTTAGGTCCTAAGTTTATGTTACATTTATATAATACAAATGTGTTTTATCTACGGATTCTTCCAGATTTGGAGGAGACATAATGGCTGCCCTGATTGTGTTCAGTGGCGGTGTTTTCTCGTAGGGAGTGCATCGTTTTTGGAATACAGCTGTAGTCGCTCAGTATAGGCAACAGATGCTCTTTGATTAAGGTTGTATGAAAATCTTAGTTTTGGTTAAATGTTAAAAAAGTAAACATGTCTTGACCTTCTGACTTTTTCAGATCAATTTTGACTTTTTCAATATTCAACCAAGGCGATAACCAAGGTTCACATCAGACTCCCGACTCCGGCGATTCTCTCGCCTCTCGACCTACCCTACCTAGTGCTGCTATTATAATAACAAATCACATTCACTATCATTGCTGTAAAAAAGTTGCGTGTCCATTTTACTAATAAAGTATTTTTCATTTCAAGTATTGTACTTTGCTACAGTACAAGGCCCATCCCTAACAAAGTAAGAACAAAAGTAGCAGCAGTAGGGCAGAGCTCCAGAGAGCTCCATGTCCAGAGAGGAGAGACTCTGCGCTCACCTGAGACCGGAAGCGAGAGACGTTCTAAATATTTACTCAATGTCATTGACATGAGGGTGCGGTCACACCTGGGCTGGGGCAAGCAGTTTGTGGAGAGTACAGAACATGCACAACAGTGCAATAAAATGAAGGTTGATGCCATTATGGGTTGTGGTTAAAGTTAGCATGGTTGTACCCAGCCAGAGTTTGAAAAACGGTTACACGTACCTTAATTAATCACTAATTCGATGCAACACGCAGTTAGGTGACCCAAATCAAACAAACCCACAATATTTCAGTTAGCTTAACTTAGCACATAGATTGGGTGCTTTAAGTAAGCACTGTGCTGGACAGAGTCAGGGTAGCTTGTCTCAGGTAGTTAGCATGCTAAGCTAGGATAATCACCTCCTGGCCCTTGTACTTTGCATTCACGACAGATTTTCTGCATTAATTTTTAGATCATAACACCCACTGCTGGCCTTGTAATCGCACCATTAACAAGCTTAAAATAGCTACTTATTTTGTGTTTCATATTTGTAGCAGTTTAATACCCAAAAACAATACCAAGATGCAAACAAACAGTGTTACGGTAGCTCCTTGTAAATTAGCCGAATCAATTTTATGACAGACACTATTGGATTTTATTTAGATGGTGGTCTTGCAGCCATTTTGCCACTGGCCCGAGACTTATTTTCAGCAAATGGGAGATACTGTTGATGTATGAAATTCTTGATGACTCAGACTCAATAATTACAACTCCCAAAATGCTCCTTTAAATTGTCTGCATGATCGGAGACATCACAATCACATAACTTTAATATTAAATAATTTTACTCTTAGAGGGAATGCAGTATAGATCGGGTTACAGAGTATGACACTGTGGGTTTCATTTAATTCTCAGATGCCTATGGGATCACAGTTATATTAGTTGATCCTATAGATACTCAACAATTGAGCTGAGGCAGCCTAATATTGCTGTTTGAGCTAACTGCAGATTACACCAAAAGGCCTGAGATTATGTGATCTCCTACTGATGACTAATGTTTTTTCACTTACATTTACCCCTGGGGAATCACACCTCCCACCTCTGTAAAACCTCTGGTCTAGACAGATATATAATGGGATAAACATTTTCTGGAGTACCTTTTTGTATAGCACAATAAACAGATACCCTTTGAAAAAAAAAAAAAATATATATATATATTCCAGTTGCAATCCACTTAAAAGACAAAGAGCTCTGTCTTCCTTCCTATTTGCTTCTGCTTTGAACAACATTTGTGTTTCGCAACAGTTTGCTCAGACTGAAAGAATAATGGAGCGCCACTCCGACCCTCTGCGTTTGCGTAATACTGTCTGTGTAGTCATGCAGTATAATATCCTGTCTGTCTGAAAGTGATTCTTTTCACGGGATTTCACATCTGAGCACCGATCGTCGGGTTTAAGATGCGAGCGGCAGCGAAATCTCTCGTGAGACGGTGACAGTGATGTGTTGTGATCGGTACATTATTTCAGACGGAGAGGGCTTTACCTTTTAATGACCTCGGACGTGTATTACTCACATGTGAGAGCGCGTGTGTGAAGGAGGGTTTGTTCTGCCTTTCTCTTTGTCCTCAGAGTCCTTTTCCTTTCCACAAAGACTCCAGATGTTGTCGTCTGCTCATTTGGGATGAGACTGAGCAGTCAGGTGTGAGAGAGAGACCCTCAACAACAGGATGTGAATGAAATTAAAGCTCCGCCATGTGTTGCTACATGCTTTTATGCATTTGCAGCTTTTTAGCAACAATTATCGGCAGAGTTGTGACTCAGCTTTGTACAATTGGAGCTGCTCATTGCTGCCTGACTAGCTTAAGTGAGACTTGTACTTACGTGCTGAATTATGTTTACCGGCTCCCATAAAAACATTCAAAACGCTAAAATACGCGCTGAAGTGTAGCTATCAGCGGCTACAAACGAGTCAGAAAGTTGATTTAAGGTAATGTCCTTTCAGGAAAATCCACAAAAGACTGTGACAGCCTCTCCCAGCAAACAGTTGCTGACTGAGTTTATGACTGAAAATAAATAAAGAATTTACTCGGAGAATGACCTTTTCATTTACAGTTGTAAATCAATGGTTGGCCAGTACACAAGAGAAGAATTTAGGTTCTCAAGATTTAGTGTCGGCTGTGTGTAGCCGAGGTAAACTGTCCCATAGGGAAAGTGGCTGCACGCTGACAAACAAGACAAAGAGACTGCAGCCATGCTAGCAGCTCTGCGAGGCTGATGCTTTGAGCTAAGCGCTAACGTTATGATGATGTTAACATGCTGATATTAATCATGGATCATGTTTACCATGATCGAGGCCTCAGTTCGGTGTGTTAACATTTGCTAATTAGCACTAAGCACAAAGAGAACGGAGGATTCGTGTCATTAGTTTTGCCGCTAACTCAAAAGTCATAACAATACACCTCGAGGGGGGGGGGCATGGATGTCTGTACAAAGTGTAATAGCTCCAGTAGTTGAGATATTTCAGTCTGAACAAAAAGGGTGGACCAACTGACCGGCAACTGACATTGACATCCTAGAGAGATATGAAGGTTGACTTGTGATATGTGTTATATACTTCAGTTATCTTGGTAGCTAAGTAACAGCTCATGTAGGAGGCCTTGGCTTATTATTGTTCTTTATTTTTACAACATCCATTCCACTCTTGTTTACCTCCCTCGGAGACATTTAGTACATAGTTACCAGGCAACATTTACTTTTCTTCAGAGGGCACCAAGGACTCTGGTGCCTTGCTCAAGGACCTTTCGATGGGGTGACTGTACTGAGGGAACAGATGTGACTTTAGCTAACTTCCAGTAACAAGCTGACAGCTGGAGCGCACCCATCTCCGAGTGTCAGGGATCAAACTGGTAATTGGGTGGCCTCTTTACCTCTTGGCCAACTCGCCGCCTCTCCAGAGTCCGAATGTACTAATCCACTTATATCTCATCATGATCACGGAAGCGGTTGACACCACTTGAATATAATGTAATCATAAAACATAATCATGTTATCTCGCTAGGTGACAAATGTAAATCATTTTCATTGTGCCTCACAAACAAAGAAAATCATCACTCTCTTCTCTGTTTTTTATTTTTTTTATTTTTTTGACCTAGCAGAAGATTCAAGGTGCTGTGCGGATGGGGGATGATGTATCACTACGTCTTTTAGTTGTGAGAGGCAGAGAAATATTATCACATTAACACTTGATTTCCATTTTTCCATGAATAATTTCTTTTCTGTTCCATTTTCAGGAACATATTTCATCCTTCAGCACAACTGAAGAAAACTATATAATATCAGTGATGCTGCTTACCACTAAATTATGATTTACTGTTGAAATGAAACATGAAACATGCCTTAGATATGCCCTCTGGAAATCTTCTCAGCAGAGTCCACTGTAATCACACTGCTGCTTGACAAGCAGCTATTTCTATTCTATTATCAGCCACAACACAACCATGCAACGCGTCTGAATGAGCTTTAATATTTGTTCGTCTTTGTGCCATATGTGCTGCAGCAACCTTATTGTTATAGTTGTTATTCAGAGGGCGTTCTGATGTGATGTTTGACAACAGATTCCAAGAAATTATTAAGAAAAAAGAATTAATTCCAGGAAAACAGGCTGGGTGGGTGATAATAGCCCCTTCGATTGACAGGGCTTTTACACAGATCAAAACTTAATGGGCTTCATAATTAATAGTGATGATTCCTTCCCCCTCTGCTTAGCCTTTGTTGGGGCAAAACAAAATGAAAGGCTGACATTTCTCAGATTACTTCCGATTGATCTTGCCCGTCCTTCTGTGAGCACCGAAAGGCTAACTAGCTTTGCCTTTGAACCTGTGGACATGCACGGGCTCTGCCATCCGGCAAAGACGGAGCCGTCAAGAAAACATCTAATTAGATGTGTGTATTTCGCGACATGACATGCCCAGACATAGGTACTGTTAGGCTTGTTCCTGTCACAGAGCAAAAGTTGCGAAACACTTTTTGCTTGTTTTCAATTTAATGTACTGCTCCCTGAGTGCAGTAACTACTCTTCTGTTACCGTTGCAAAATTGGCAATGAAGGAGTAGTCCAGCGATTCAGTGTTGCACTTCCATTAAATTGGGGGAAATTGTCAAGAAACACTTGAAATATAATGGTTAAAATCAATGCAACAAAGGCCAAAATAGCCTCAAATGCTTCAGATTTACATGGAATCAAATGATAATTATAGGAAATATTACATGTAATCCTGTTTTATTTTATCTCATTGATATCAGCCTCACTCTCCTCGATTAATTACTGTGTTTCTTTTGTTTCCTTTAACACAGACGAATTCTCAGACGTTGCTGCAGTCCACTCACGAGAATCAGCAAACGGAAACAGAAACAAATCGACAGGCGTTTTCCTTTCAGAAAACACAAATATGTGACATTTGTGGCTTTTTTAAATTGAGTCTTCACTTAAAACAAATAGCACTGAATCTCTCATGAATAGCTATTTCCTTTGTAAGAGCAAACGGCGGGAGAGCTAGATGAGAAAAAAAATGATTGTCCAATTGATGTAAAAGTCACCGTGACCTCAGTCAGTCCTCCTGTTGATGCAGAGTGAGGAAGTTACTTCTTACCGGCTGCTCATCTCAATTTAAAGTCAGGCTACATTAGCAACTAGCATAACACACTCCAGTCGAACCGTCTCTGTTCAGGGTGCATGGTGGGTATTGTAGGCACTAGGCTTTGAGCTGGAAGAAGAATGTGTGGAATTATAAATATCATATCGTGTTTCATGTATATGAGGACGTTTCATCTGAAGACACGCTGACATTGGGAGGACATGCCGGGTTTTTGAGGACAGTTGACATGTCCTCACAAGTCGAGAAGCGTAGAAGCAATTATCAGGATGCAAATAACCCGCTCCCCGAGTCGGTTGAGTACATTTAATATCATTTCTCATCCTTTCCCTTCATAATTTCATCATCTTCGTGTGCGGGAAAATGATGGAAACGGGTGTGAAATGCAGTTTTTTTTTAAATAATTAAAACATATGTGGCAAGTGTTGTGCTGTGTAATCACACAAGTGCACTCTGGTGAGGGGATGAAACATTCACCGTTAACCAAGAGACGTGAGCCAAGGAAAGTGTCTTGCCAAGACGCAGCGACAAGATTAAAAAGCCTCTATTAAAAGCCTCATTCAAATAAGAACAATATAAGATCTAACCAACATGTTTCAGCTGCTGGCCTTCATCCAGCCAAAGAACTAGGCCACCAGACTGGCCGTGTTTGGTTAGCCTGAATATGGCGACTTAAAATTAGTGACTGTGGTGTCATTACTGACATCAGCGTGGTCATTTATTACGGCACGTTGCTAGATATAGGAACAGGCAGCCCCCTTCATTTGCTTTCTTCTGCTCGCTTGTCATCGGAAAACTTAATTCTCTGTGCAGCTGTCCAATTTTTTAACAACATGAATTTGCCCACTAGCTTTCCAAACAGTGGTGGACCATCCTGTTATTTACCCCCACAGTGTATTAAAATGCCAAGCAAGGAACTCATAATGAGTTTTCGAATCACGGTTGCTGACCAAAAGTGGGAGGCTGCAACTGTAATTTCCATTTTTATTTTCAGAGACTCAAAGAAGAAAAAATGCCTTCTCTGCTGTACGCTTATATGCAATGTGTCTTTTTTGGCGTGCTCGTATAAGATATTGTTTTACAGCAATTAGACTTCACACTCGAGCGATTCCTCGTTTTAATTCGACGGAATTCAAACCAAGCGAGTGCGCCGAAAGTGTATCTTTAAGGGACGAGGAGGATGACTGCAGAAATAAAATAGGATCTTAGGTATTGATTTGTCTGGAAGTGTTGGAGACGAGTCTCCTGGCTATCCATCTGAGGTGGCTTTTGACCTGAAAAGTGACGGGGTGAGAACCTGCACTGCTGTCAACAAGCAGCCAGCAGTGAGCAATGAGCTGCATGTTGGCTGTCTTTGTGTTCTTGGAGGAAGAATTTTGTTTTTTTTTGTCCCTCACACACACACACACACACACACACTCCTGTTTCCCTCTTGTCTCTTTAGATGCTACTCTTAAGAAAATTGCTCTCATATGAAAATAGCACGCCATTCTTTTGTTCCTCCAATAAAAGATGTAACAGCTGCTTCTCAGGGAGTGAATTCTAAATGAGGCTTGGCATTGCCCTCCGCTGTCAGATCCCTCAATGACCTCTACTTCTCCTGCTTCCTGCTTCCCCTCTCCCGCCTCCCTTCTCCTTTTCTCTGTCATCCTCAACATCTCTCCTATGTCTCCCTTTACTCCTTAAGACGAGCCCCTTGTGTTGGGCGTGTTGACAGGGCTTTTCTCACTCTGTTTCAACAAGAGGGAAGCTGACGTGTCCCGGGCAGCGCAGAAGCATCACAGCGCATGATGGCACCTCAGCCTCTGCTCTTTGCAGAATCCACAGGAGTGCCTGATGTGGAAAGAGAATGAAAGAAGAGGAAGGACGCTCTTCCAACAACTCCTAAACAATTATTGCCGCAGCGTTGTTGTTATGTGTCACAGCTCGGGGGTTAGGGCCGAGGTCTTCAGGGTGCAGGTGGTCCCACTTCTGATTGCTGCTGTCAGTCCTGATTGCCACACATCAGCACCAGGTGACACCCGGGGGAACATGGCGGAGAACTAAATCCCAAGCATGCAACCTCCTGAATTTTCTGCCTGCACCCAGGGCAAATTCAGAGGCAAATCTCAATGCTGAATAAATGATTCATTGTCTGTAAAAACTTGCGATCGTCAGAGGAAGATGGGAAATTGTGTTTGCGAGGTTTATCAGCATGCGGCCAACAGGAGGATATGATTATTGAATGACTGCATCATACATTTCTGAACATACAATGTGAAACGGGGAGATATGGAGCAGGGGAGGGGAGGCGGTGGAGTAGAACAGGGAAGATGTGACAGAATCAGGAGATGTGTAAAAAGGGAGGAAACCAGGCTGTGGGAAGGTATTTAGGCCACACTGGGTTTTTTTTTTTTTTTTTTTAATCGCTTGCACAATATGCAGCGTGTCTGCTACCTTGGATGTCCAGCTGCTGCTGTTCTCCTGGGTAATGCAACTACAATGAAATTATGCTGCGACTCCTTGTGCAGAACATGCTATTATTCTCCCAAAGCAACAATCTGATCATTCAGCGTCCCTAACGAGCAGACGCACAAATCCCCGAGTCTTTGTAGTATTTTCCTGGATTTAGTTGCAAATTGGGCTGAGGGATTGAATCAGCTTAACCTTTCACCAGTAATCATAGGTGATTATAAGCATTTGGACATCCTGTTATTTCGAATTATAGACAGAGGTGGCCGGCTCCACTGCGATTATAGTGCGGATCGTTACCTGACTTATATGCTGGATTTTTGTCGCACACAATTTTCAGCTCAAAAGGTAAAAGGTTCAGCTGGACCGCAATAAAAAGAAATCACCGGGCTTATTTACAACAACCAGGCTCCATTTTTATATTAATAACACAATAGCAAAATCAATAACCTCTTTCCCTTTGGAAGATATATTTTATTGGAAGCACTGATCCAGCTTCACTTTTTCCTGGTTCCAACCAAGCAGATGGATTATCAAAAGAAAAAAAAAAAAATCAGCGAACAGCTTTTTTTCCCCCATCTTTGTTCCCTTGACAACGCATCTAAACAAGGAATGGTCTCCCAGACAACAGGTCTGAAAGTACCACAAGTATCTCAACGTGTGTGTGTGTGTAGGTGTGCGAGGAAAGAGGTGCAAGAAAAAGAGGCAGACGTTATTGTGTGCGCTGCATTTTTGTTTTATGTCGGACTCTCTATGTGGCCATGGCCCTTTGTGTTGATTGATGTATTTACTGCACTGCATTACACACACTCTCCATCCGCAGTGATGGAGATGTAACAGAATAATAGGATTATCTGTTTAGTCAAGGCTCTGCTCGCTCTAAACTGTTAACCACGATGCTTTCCTAGAAGAGGAACGTGTCAGAGCATGCCAGCTGGATTTTTCATCACCAAAACAATACTCTCTGTGTGAAATAAATAGTTTTTTATTTTTTGGCTAGAGATGGACTTGAATATACTGCCTTCAATGAGAAAGCTCATCCCCCTCTCAGATCACGCTCACGGCTCACGGGGCTAACAATTCATCCATCCGTCTGTTATTGACCCATCCTCCCTCCTGTAGATGACTACATCAGCAGAGAGGGTCTCTTTGTTTTGCAGAAAATTTCTTCGTCTTCGCCTGCCCACTCTACTGTATCAGTGGTTATTACAAAGGAGTGTTACTATGGCTGAGTCAGTGAAAAAAAAAGGGGAAAAAAAGCTATTAAAGGTCTGATCGTGAGCGTTGTTTGCATTGAGGCATCATCTCTTTCCTCAGCAGACTCATGTGTGAGGATATGAAGCCATCTGCCAGACAGAAAGGTCAATACAGAGGGTGAACGTCTTCGCACTTTCATTAAAAAGAAAAAAAAAAACTTAGATGGATCAAGCTCTTAGTGGCCTGGCATGGAAAAAATAACCAAAGAAATAGATGGAGATAATCAAACCGGGTACACAGATTTTCACATTGCGGAAAGCGTTTCCTCTGCTAACTGAATTAATTTTATTGATTTATTCACCCGGCAAGAAATAACTGCATTCTTTATTAAGGCGTGATAAATACATCTAACATACAAAGGAAGAACGCTGATCTCCCAGCAGAGCACGGACTAGTGGAAGCTGAGTCTCTGTCGTTCTGCCTTCCTGTAGAGCTTTCCCTGTCAGTACGGATTAGAGAGTAGTGAGCTGAAAAACTTCAGATGAACACCTCCCAACGCTGCTCCAAACTCTGCGAATACGAAACGAAGGTTATTTTCTATATCACTTATACATATTTAATGGCAGCAGTGGTGTGCATTGATATGACTGCATCGGAGAGTTGGTGCAAGGCAAATATTTTAATGCCATTATCGAGCAACAGAATTTAAAATGAGTTTGCAGAAATACAAATATTTGAATGAAGTGCCAGTTAGCACAGTTTTACCACGTTACTGTGTTTTATTTTGAAGGTGAAGACGTACTGAATTCAATGCGAAGTCGAGACACGCTGGGGACTCCTTACACCAAAAACACTGGATCTGTACTAACATCTGGTATTTTCCAAAACATTCATTTAATTTTCAGATGAATCGCCAGCGATGATTTCAAAGGAAATCCCTGGCTATGTAAAACATATACAAAACAGTTGTGAGCAGACTTCTTGTGTTAATCTCCGCGCCGTCGTATTTACAGTAAAGATGCTGCAGCATCTGAGATTAATGAGTCAGCTGCTGAGCAGCAACCTCTTCAGTGGAAACAAATTTACATAATCATATTTACAATGTTTTCTTGTTTACTTGTTTGGATCTGATTTAAAGACAACATACAGTAGAAACTTTTGGCAGCCGGTCATGATTGATTTTTCTTCCTGGAATGCACCGCCAAGGAGAGTTTTCAAAAAAATAGAAAATAAAAAAAAAAATGGTGCCAGCTCACATCATCAGCACTGCATGAGGATAACTTTGATAGAGATGTTAAAGTGAGAGATTGTTGACTGTGATAGCTGACTTGTAGTAACAAGTTTGGAGTTTCTGCAGATTCAGAGTCAACAGAAATAAATGGAAACCAAATGGCTGCCCGATATGCAAATCTGAGAAGATGTGTTCACAATAATAATGTGTTTTTCAGTTTTTAGTTAATGAAGTAAAAATGGTCGGTATCCTTAAAGAAACACATTTTCCCCCCAGTCGGGTGTTTGTTAGCTTGTGCAACCAAGAGAAGCCTCTAATGCGAACCAGTATCAGATCCCAATGGAACCTCGTCGCTGCAGGAAACTGAAAACACAGGTGAAAACCTGGTGAAACTAGATGTTTCACAAAGTTTTATTCATAAGTTTTGAGCCAATCCCCTACTGAGCATAATGAATTATCAATGCTACACTTTCAAACGCTGCCAGAATTCCCTATATACAATATGGCAGAATACGGTCGATCGTGGAAGCAGCATTGCAGCTGACACTCTGGCATGCAGTAAATATTCATATGGCCGTACAGGTGGTAATCTGAGCAGAGAAATATCTGTGACCACTACATCTGTCAGTTCGGTTTGCGGTGCATCTGGCCTGTGTTGTACCAAAGCCAGTTCCTCTAAATAAAGACAGACTTTTTGCATCCCCAGCTCCAACCCTCTGTTCTACACACAACACTTCCCGTCAGCGGTGCCAAGATGCCCAAATTAAATCAGGCTTAAACAAGATATATCTCCATCTCTGTATGCTAGGATAGACTGATCCTAGCAGCAGCGCTCTGACATTTCTCTCAGGCCGCGGGACGCCTCTGAAGGATTACCTCAGTGGGAGTGGGCTGCATTAGCTAGCCCATGACGACTCACTCTATTGATAGCCGTGGCAGGTACACCTCAGCAAGAAGCCCTTGTGCGGCCTGTGGAGAGAAATGAAATGAGTATAAATTGTGGTTGTCAATTCCAAAGGGGAAAGCTGGTCATCTGTAAAAGAAAAGATGTATGAGCACATAAGGGTGGGTAATTCCACTCCTCTGCCAAGAGAGGACACGGAGAATATGACATTCCCTCCTCTGGCCTGTGACGGAACTTTAGACTTTCTTCTTCCACCTTTCTGTGCCTCCCTTTCTCTTCTTTTCTCGCCCACTTCCGTATTCTTATTTGCTCTTTGGGTTTCATTCACACTTGTAAATATCCAGACTTTAGCTCTCGACAACCCAGACAGTCAGACAGATACACACACGGACAAACACGCGCACACGCGCGCGCACTCTCTTATCGATTCACAGTCAGATTTGCTCACCGCTAAGTCGTTGTTTCTCCATGTTGGAAAGTGAAGGGAGCGATGACCCAACTATCAATCAAGAGGAAGACAAAAAACAACACCTTCTTCCCCGGCAGCCGCGCGCGCTATTTGTCAGGTGACGCATCGCGTTCTCAAGGTCGCGTCAAGCCGACAGCTGCGCCAAAGCAAATGTTGAACACCTTTTGATGCAGCCTTTACAAATTTGTTTAATGAGGAATTGATTTTCACTCCTCGCTTTTCTCTTTTTTCTTTTCTTTCTCTCTTTCTTTCTCTCTTTCCCGGCGAACGAGGCAGGCTGTCCCTCAGGCCTGGTAACAGCAGGCGGTTCAGCTCCACAGGAGCAACAATCAGACAGAGAGGGAGAGCTACTCACCCCGAGAACAGGCAGCAAGAAGGAGAAGGAGAAGAAGAAGCTCACTGAGCGGAATGACTCACAGACAGGGCCATTCAGACGCATATGATGATGGCTGCAGTCTGCCTCTTTCACACACCACGCCAGGCTGCTGGGCTCGGAACGGATAGACTCCTCTGATGCTAATGTGCTGTAGCCTAATGTTGTGGAAACAGATAGAGCCCACTCATCAGGGTCGAATGAAACAGTAGACGGGGAGGTGGAAAACATGCTTTCCGAGTGTGAGTGATCTCATCAAAACATCAGAGGGATCAAATACGTCGGGTCTGCTGCTTTTAAGTTTGGCCGCCTGGACGGAGGAAATATGAATAAAACATGGCGGAAGTCTGAGGTAACATGGCTGCAGACCAAATGGGAGGTTTGGAATTTCTAAGCAAAACATTTATTCATGACCAGCCTGGTGAATGCAAAATATTGTTTAAAGGAGGAGAGCGGCTCTGACAGGAGTAGTGAAATACAATTGATGGATTACAGCGTTATTGATTGGTTAAACACAGGGATTTATCTGCCATTGACTGAAATGCATATAAATCATCATCATCATTTCTATTCTGTACGCTAACAGCCTATGAGGGGAAAAATGCCAACCCCAGAGGACATCATCTTGGCTAAAGAATGTATTTGGCCTTCTTACCCTTTCATAATAACTCACAAAAGATGGTCAAGTCTTTCTAAATGGGTTAATGAAATCTCAGACTTTACTCGGCTGAGGAAGAGGCTATTGATTCCGCTGTGGGGAGGAAATCCTATATCACGTTGCCAGTTCAGATTAATCATCGGACGCGCCGTATGACATCGCTTTGCATAATGGAAGCGATCACGCCCTCTCTCCGAGAAGTTTTTTGGAATAACAATCAGGGGATGATTACTCAAAGTCCGGAAAACAAGCGCAACAAATATAAATGGAAGCATGTGATCAGCGGTCACTTGGAAGAAGAGAAGTCTAATCAAATGATCTCAAAAGTTTCTCGCCTCTTTTTCGTCTAACTATCCGTCTGGTGAATAATAGGCAATCCGTGTCAGTGGTGGCTGGAATAATA
Source organism: Nibea coibor (assembly GCA_023373845.1). Classification (NCBI taxonomy): domain Eukaryota; kingdom Metazoa; phylum Chordata; class Actinopteri; family Sciaenidae; genus Nibea; species Nibea coibor. The sequence continues at coordinate 9,647,011 of CM041739.1, read as the reverse complement.
TGTTCCACCGAATGCAGGGAGTTGCTTGATTATTTTCATTCTGAGTAAATCACCCTTTTCTCACTTTGTGACAAACATCTTTGAATGACCTGCCGGCTCTGCTGGGTCACACAGGGAATCAGAAGCTTACAACATCCATGCTCAAGAATTTGCAGGATATTGCTTCTACTAAAGGAAGTAGGAGGCGAGAAAAAAAAGTAATTTTTTTTTTTTTGTTTCATGAGGAAGTGTCCCTGAACAGTCATGATTGACAAGTCTTCAGACGGGAACAACTCGAGGTGTGGATCTGTCAGCGCTGATCCACGCTAAGCCCTGGCAGAATAAGACGGGGATTGGAGCAACTAGGAGTCCAGCCGGGGTGGATGTCTCCGCTGTGACATTGTAGACTATGACAGGCTCCTGTTCTCCCACAGACAGGAAGAATTTATGGAAATGGAAGCAGAGTGTTGAGACGGATGGGAGATGATTATTGTCTGTCCCGTGCAGCAATCAGGTGAAACCCTGCAGGGCTGAATTTAAAGCAAATGTGCCCTATAAATCTCCAGGTTTCCCTGGGCCGCCTAATGAAAACTAATAGACAGACGGTGAAGGGAGCCATCCATCCTGCTAGTTTCCTTGCCCAATAATGGGTTACTCTCCTGTTGGTGGTGCGGTAAAGCTTTAAAGTGTTTACATGGAAGTTTCTCGGGGGGAGAGTCGTGTTAACAGTATACAAGCTCAAAACAAAGCTTCTTTAATGATTAATGTCATCTAAATATAGACATAGATCACAGCTTGTGTTAAAAATGGGGTTTAACATATTGTGGCATGACAGCTTGGGGAGAGGGAAATTATGCTGTTGAACTGTATAGCGTCCTCCGGTCTTTAGGAATACAGATGTCATTGTTTCATACTTCTTAAGTACAGGAATTTTTCCAAAAAAAGTATTTTTCCACTCATATTTAGGTATAAATGCCTGTATATGCACTCCTTTCTGCTCAATAATGACACTTTATTTCAGAGAGCAGGGACGAGGGCCCCTGCTGTGTGGAACCACAGGGTAAGAGGCGGAGTGAGAGCGGGGTAAGGGGCGGTGGGGAGGTTGGGGAGGTTGGGGTTCGGAGGGAGGGGGGTAACAGGGAGGCTGTCGGTGATCGCAGCCTGCAGGATAGGCACCGCGGAGGCGCTCCCAAATAGAATGTGACTTTGATTTCTCACCTCATTTCACTCTCAGCTGTCAGATAGGTTCCCGCTCAGATGACATCTCCTTCACAATGCTGCGCAAAAATGTGGAACGGTTCAGAAATGAGGCAGCTGCTGCCCTACATGCCGGGCGGCCTCCGTGACATCATCACCTTCGCCGCTCTCCTGTGACTCAACAACACTGACAACAACAATTACAACAACAGAACTTAAAGCTGCAGCCATGCAAATGATGCACTGCATCTGTCTAATGCCTAACGCCCCCCCCCCCCCCCCGACTGTTACCCAACCTCTGGATCTTTGTCTGCTTCTCCGTCTCCCTGTGAGCGGCCATGACCCATTTATCTCTGATGTATCAGCGTCTTTGTTCTACCTCTGCAGACACGTTGATACACAGCCATCTTCTCCTCAGAGTCTCACATAGGAGAAGCTTCATTAGCACTGCAGAATGTCCTTTGAAACAAAAAAAAGAACATTACTGACACCAAAAATGTTTTAATATAAAAATTATATAACGCTAACACTTTCTTATAAGGCTCTCAGTTTTAAAAGCTCACGACTAATGGCTGTAAGAAATTTATTACTGATTTAAAAGCTACTAATGAGGACAGACTGGGTTGCCAGGTTGTGAAAAATACATTTACCTGGTTTAAATATAAATTATCATCAAAATGTATGTAATAATCTCTTAGGTACATCTCATGAGCCCTCAAAAATGTAGATCTTCATGCTCCTCATTTATCACCCAGTGTGTCAAATTTCACGTTGTACTGCAAATAATGTTTCCAAGTAACAAACACATATAGATCCAATGTAACGAGGAGCAGGATGTGCAGACAACCTCCTGTGTGATATAGGTGTATAATTCATATCAAACTGTGTTTACATTGTCTCAGATGGTGTCAGCTGAAGGTGTCCCTGGTGGGAAATGATGAAAAACAACAGCAACAAATGGCTATTTTCAGCTAAGCCCGAACCACCCATGCAGTCTGACCACATACAATAAATAAGATATGTGTCTCGTTCTGTAACTCCATCCTGTCATCGCTCTCGACTGCGTTCTCGTCTGGAATCCCAGGGGGGTTGGACAGGATTTGGGAGTATAACCCAAGTCACCGTCGGGCTGACCGGTGCAGAGGATAAACTGCAGTAGCTGGCCATAGATTTTTTTAGCCATCAGGGACAGCTCTGCAACAGTATCTACAAGAGCTAGTGAGAACTTATCTGACTCATATCTGTGATCGGCTGGCTCGGTCTGTGTAAGAGACACCAGCAAACTGCCTCTGTCCTTGTGAGGGATTATTAGGGAAAAGGAGACACTGAAACAATCTGCCCGTGGTTGGCAGACCGGGTCATTTTTAGACCTGTTAGCAGCCGCCTCTGTGATGTCACGAGCCTTACATACCACCTGCTTGGGTTGACCAGATTTGCTCCACTTGGCGATGAATACTATCTCAATGAGACAGCTGGGTACTGGTAACTACTCTCCAATGTTTCATCAACAGGGATTCATGTGTTATTCATTTGCCTGGGCTGCTGGCCGGTGGCCACGTAATGACTGTTGATCACTGCAGTTGTATACTGGATTGAGATTTTCGGGCCCTGGCAAATTCTGCTGTTCATTATTCAACAGACATCCTGAAGCGAGACACAGAATTGTGGTTGAAACCATATGAATAACCTAATCAAGTAGACCTCCTCAGGAGCTATAGCTGGCTTATAATCAAATTATAATCAGATTCTCATAGAGTTTTAAAAGCATCATAAAACTCTGCTCAATAATTCAAAAAGCAAATATGATATTACCAGTCCTTGTTTATAAATTTGCCAGCCTGCCACCCATCAGTGCACACTTTTTTGCCCCAGAGCGACTCTGGCTGGTCCTTCAGCTGCAGAAGTCAGTGAGGGCTGGCAGCCACAATATTAAAAAGGGGAAGCCACTTGCTGGTTCTGCAATATAAGTGTAAATATGGGCACCTTAGAACAGCTGGGTTATGAATAATGGAAGGAGGTTGCCCTTGGTATTCATGGGAGGGGGAACATTCTGCCACTCAGAAACAGAGAGGGAAAGTTCACAACCTTGCGGTGTACTTCTCTTCTTCCTCAGTGCCTATTTGCACACATGGCCGTCAGACGCCGGTCAGAAGTGAGACAGCAGCAGCGACGCTGCCGCATGCTCCGGGCCTTTGGTTGATTTCTCTTGTCTCTTTTATCTATTTTTTCCCCCCCTAAGAGATGGAGCTAAATTGCTGCCGGAGAGCGCCGCGCGGCTGTTTGTGACAATAAATACACAGATGACGCGCTGCCTTTGCCGGCGAGCATCGAGAATAGAAAGAGCGGTCAGAGGCTGCGGGGTGTGAGACAATGCAGAGGGGTCATTTTGACAATGACACTGCTGATCATTTCGCAAGTGAGAAATAAAACAGCCCCCGCAGCGGAGTGCAATCAAACTCATCAAAGTCAAGAAGAAAAAAATATGTTATCCTCATACTTTTGTGTCTCAAAGCCTTCTAAATCGTCCACATTGATTTTTTTTCCTCCCCACATTAACTGATTACTGTCTCTATTCTAAATTACTGCACTGCTGAGTGGGCTGCCTCATCCAGCGGGGTCAGCTGTCTCATTAGCCAGTAGTTAGTGCGACTAGGCTGAGGCGTAAAGACAGAATGAGTATGGATGACTTCTGATGTGTCGCTGTTGACAGTGGTCATTCAAAGTTTAAGGCAGAGAACTTTAAAGTTTTTGTTAACCACTGTTTCAACATCGCTGAACGCATAAAAGAAAAGCATCTCTGTTATTAAGCGAGGTTCAGCTTGTCACGATTAAAAAGGCTAACTCCTCTGCAAATGGCAGCCAGGCGAGTGTAGAATTCATCCATTACTCAAAGACATCAATTCAACGAGCACTGTACACTTCACACTGCTAAAATCGTTATTGACTTGCTAAGTAAAGCCAATACTTTAGAGGATAAAAATCCACCTCAGATACTCCCAGTGCTACACATTCAAAGCGTTGCAGTTTACTTTGGCGGTATAAATCTCCTTCTCTTGAGCCGTCCTCGTTTACTTCTGCTTCTACGGCGACTTCTGACAAGAGAAGAGGCGTCAATTTCTTTATTTTCAGCCGTGAAGCTGCTGGAAAAAGGCAATAACTAGAGCGAAGGAGGAGACGGACAAACCATAAGTCATGTCACTTTCAAAATTGACCTCAGATATGTAACGCACACTGTCATTAGTTCTTGTTTGTTTTCAGCGGTATTGAAGGGTCTCAGCATCTTATTGCTCTGATTTCCACAGAGAACTCACACACAGACGCACACAGACGAGTTTCAGCTATATTCACCCACAAAAATAACCGTAAACAGTGTCCAGCGTGTTCTGACTGTCCAGCCAAACAAACTCCAGGTGACAGAGTAGAGGAGAATGGTGGACTTTTTTTTTTTTTTTTTGCCCTGGATTTCACCTCTCAGGCTATATGTAGTCCACCGTACCTCATCAGGTAGGTTGTTGGGGACATACAGTAGATGCCTGTGAGAAAAAACTGCAGCCACTATTTAGGGGTGAAACAAGTTCCAGATATCAGCTCTTCTGGATATTTTGGGGCTTTAAAATTAATTTATGTTTTTATTTAGCTGATATCAAATCAAACGTGGTAAGTGCACTGTCCACTGTCATAAATATGGACAGCTGATTCAGCCAGATTTACTCCTATCCGACTCTCTCACCGTTTATTGTTAGTTTATTTCATCATCATCCACTTATTTGCCTCCTTCGTTATGTTAGTAGAGGCGGTAGAGGTCAGTTATATTGCTTGCTTGCCCAGCTCTGGCTCTGGCACCAGCACAGCTTCTTTCAGTCCCCAGTCCGGGCAGTATGGCGTGTGACTAGAAACGTTATACAATGTTGATAGAACATTATCATAAAGGGTCACATCCCAGTGAATACAGGGCAAGTCCATTAGGAATGCAATCTTTTTTTTAAATAGTATATTCATCATAAAAGCAAAATAACTAATGCCACTGTCATTTTTCTCAGATCCCAGAGCCAAACTTTTACCATCGCTCTGATTTATTTTATTTCTTTTACACGTATCATAACTTAATGTCTTTGTGCATGAGCTTTTACAAGAATCAACTGAGATAGAAGGAAGGAGACAATCATTTCTCATTTCTTTTGAGAAGTTTCTGCACTGATCTACGAACAACATTTGTCTCATCATGCATTCATCAACGAACGGAGACATCATTTTAGTCCAATTACTTCTTGAATGTCACGGTGCTTTGCAGGTGCTTTGTTTCCTAATTTGTTTTTTTGTCTTCGACATCATCCATAAAAATCACAACTTGCCTTCACAAACTTAAAAAAGAAGTTCCATCTGTATTTTGCAGTGACTGCATTTACTGGTGCTATTGTAGCTCCGGCTGCTAATATGATTTGTAAGAAGGGCGTAAGATGTAACATCCCATTGTGGCTGACACATTTGAATACAGTCAAGCGATTAACAGAGAAATCATGCATGAGTGCGCTTGCTTACCAATCTGCTCTGTGTATTAGCCAAAACATCCATATATTAAAGCTTGCTGAGCCTAATGAACATCACGCTCTTATTGATGATCCCATTGTTGTGTGGAGGAATTTACATAATCGCTACTTTACTTAGATTAAATTTGCCTCCATTAAAACATACCTCTCTGTTCCTCTTCACTTTAGCTGAGACGGTAATAATATTGTCTCATATGCGCGTTTTGTATTTTCAGAAGAGTTCGAAGAAATCACTTCTTTTTCTGCAAACAAATTGTGAACAGTGAAGTACAAAGTTTTTTTTTTTTTTTTTACCGCTTTCTGCTCCCTGTGTCGCATCGTCATTATATCTCACAATATTTTCTGCTGAGACAGAGACTTGCAGAGAGTGTTTTTATGTTCTGGGGGAGTGGGGAAGGCGGCGGAGAGGGAGGAGGAGGAGGAGGAGAAGGAGGAGGAGGAAGGAAGCAGAGAGATAATAGTTTGAAGGCTGTGTCAGTGGTAGGCAGGCTTCAGAAAACATCAGGGCAGCATTCGGAGATAAAAACAGGTATACCACGCTATCATGTCCTCAGAGCAACTGTGCTTTGATATGTTCTAAAAAATCCATTGATGTCTCTGACAGCACTTTCTCCTTTTTCCCCCCCTTCCCCTGTAATGACGGCATGTGATGCTCTATGAATGTTAAATCAGGGCTGGTTTAGATTACAATCTGTGAATTTTACTTTAAGTGTGATGACTCAATGGAGTGCGTGGCTATTGTTCTTAAAACACAAGAATGAGAAGGCATAAACTGATTTCCAGAAAGAGAAAACTGAGTTCTTGTGTTTTTGTCTTGTCGCTCTCATCTGTTTTTGCAGCGTTTCGTTGTGTTTTTGTGTTCTATTATCCTACATTTGATGTCAATTTAGGATGTTTTTTTTTCTGTTTGGTCTATTTTCAGGTTTTCTTTGGCTCCGGAGCATTGAACTCGCAAGGCCACCGTACTGTTCGCAAGCCCAGAAGAAAATGTTCAACGCAGTACATGATTCATTTGTAGTTGTGTAAGATGAAAAACGTTGTCCAATAAAAATGAGAATTACTGGATAATGCTGAAGTGAAAATGAGGTTATATAAAATGTGTCAGTCATTGTTTGTTGTCAGCAGTGAGCTGATGGAAGGCTTTCGAGCAGATCGCATGTGTGAAGCAAAACAATGACATTTCTCTGCGTGATAATCTTATCTGATGTTAAACCGTGAGTGAACGCGTTTCAGCTCTTCAAGTGCTCAGACAGGGTCGTGCACCCAAACACATTGTTAGAAAAACATACATGCTCTGGCCACCTACACAACTACACACACACACACACACACAGAATAGATTATGCACCCTCACACGCACAAACACGATGGCAAGATTCCTAGCACAGCTGAATGGAAACCCATTTGCCAATTTTTGATTAATTCGTTTGTCCGTTTACTCAAACGCATGAGGAATTCAATTAATTTCATAAAGTGGAACAATAATGGGCCTAATCAAAATAAATGAATCCACAAAACCACATTATTGCTATTTATTACAAAAATGCATTTCTCCAATTCGGCATGATGCTTTCCAATATCCATGGGCTGACCTGTTATTCCCAGTTAATTAAAAGACATACCCAGTTATGCTCAACTTAGCCCTTCAGTTGGCTCAGACACATCGCAGCCAGAGCTGCTGTTACAGCAAGTTAAATAGGCGTGACGGAAGTCTGGCTGCACCTATGGCTTACTGTGGAAAGTCATGCTGACTTGAGGTTATCTTCTTTTACCTATAGGTCTTTATCAAAAGGTAAAGAGATCCTGAAAGGACAGCAAGAAACAAACCAATAAACACACAGTGCCATGTTGAGAAGACGGACTGATGCTACAACTTTCATAACCTTTGTACATTTGTATATACAGTACTATAAGTTGCATCATATTAATTATAATATGCTATAATATATGTATATATACATGTTATAAATAATCATTTACATGATGTCATATGGGGAGTGCAGTAAGTCACTGTAGATGCAGCTATAAGGCAACATTATAACACAACATTATAAAAATACAGGTGACGCCCTGTTGTACTGCAATACTGCAGATTCAGCAGTAAATACTAATTTATTCATAAAACTGTATTTTAATGTTTAATAGGCAATTAGTGATGGAAATTCACCATGGAATTTCCTGCTATATACTATTTAGATCCTTTACAGGAAAAACGTCCAGAGGTCAAAGTCGATGGTCGATGCATAAAAAACAAAACAAAATTACAGACATGTGATCAGACAAACGTAAAGTAAAGTACTTATAATAGTTACTGCATTAATGCAAATGCGGCATTCGTAATTGGTTTAACTAATTTATTTTATTATTGCGGCATAAAATATACTCTATTATGTAAAGTACATGTATCCCTCAAACTTAGGTGCACTTAGTTAAATTAGAAGAAAGTATGTCGAGCAGTCAGAATAGGATCCTTTACTGTGTTTTTATCCTTATAGTATATTAATATTATGAAGTGTGTTTGGTGCTTGATGCTTTAAACGCAGACAGCTGCAGCTCCAGTAGCCCTGCTCCACAGTTACAGACTGACATCGACTTGTTTTGCCTTCTCCTTTCCTGTGCTATAGACCCGCTGAGACTTGTGCCATAAGTAACCTATACAGCACGGCATGTCAACTCACAAGTGACTGCCACAAATATCAGACAATCCGGATGAGACACTTTATCACATTTCATTGCTTTTCAAACGTATTCCAAGACAAGGACAATGTGATTTATTATTTATACTCCCAAAGCCACCTTATCCTTCGCTGCCAATGGCCAGGCTAAAAATAAACAATTCATTTAGGACTTCTAAGCACAGATAATGGATGCTTCGTGCTTTATGCAGTCTGACATTGTCATTTTAGACATAATGTGCTTTGAAGTAAAGTGCATATATATTATTCAACAATAAATCTACAATCTGTTTCTCTTTGTGCATATATTTGCCTAAAACTTTGATTTTGTTACAGTTTGGCCACAGAAACGCAAAATCAGGGAGGGCTTCAGTCGCGTTATCCCAGGATCAGATGCAGCTGGACTCTGTGTGTTTTCTGCGCCTTAATTTAAAGCAATTACATTCTCAGAAGGCAATGGGAGTCTGGGTTACAGGACAAGGTTACCTTGCCAGGCTGCTTATCATGGAGAAAGTGGCCTGCTAGGACAAAGCAATTCAGAATTTTATTATCATTCAAATTAGAACATATAGAGGGGCTTCTATCCGATTGGTGAAATAATGGGAGTCATTTATCTAGGTCTCACCGACCTTTCATTTCCCATTCATGTCTTATTAGTGGAGCATACATCATCATCCTGCCATAATTAAAAAGAGAAAATCAAATTGATTGTGGGAAAAAAAGGTGCATGCAGGTAGAGATTGAATAGAGCTGTCCGTTCTTTGTAGCCTCATTTCTGTAGTGGGCTTCAACTGGCCTTTTCCCTGATGATTTTTCTCCTGCAATTTGCCTTCTTGGTCATACAGAAGCCCGGGAGGGACACAAACCGGACGTCATAGGTGTTTATCAGCTCTAAGCTAGCCACTGTCATAATCGGAACAAAAGCATATTAGATTAATGCACCGTGAGACTGAAGGAAAGGTTTCTCACGCATATTAGTCTCCTTAATGGATTCATGAAAAACCAAATGAAAGTAGCAAGAGGTGATGACTCAGATAAGACAGGATTTATTAATGTAAAAGTGGAGATTTTTGCACTTGTTGTCAAGGCCATGCAGCACTGTGAGGAAAGTGTTATTAAATAACAAATGGTGGGCAGTATTGTGGGTCAAAAGCGATTGTACGGTGGCGCCTCAGATGTCAAAAAAGAGGCTTAGTCAGTAGTCGCCAAGAGACACGAGACGCTGGTGTGATTACTCATCAGAACGTAAACCAACTCAATGTAGAAGGATGTTGTTAGCGCTCCAGGCGTGTTTACAGATGTCCACGGCACATTCAGCATCAAAAAATCCAGATAGGAACTGATAGGAAAGTAGTTAACTACTCATCACACTGCAGTTCAATGAGCATAACTCAATAGCGTGTCTCCTCTCTTCTCGATTCGAAGCTCTCAATTCACCAGGGGTCCATATTGGAGAAGATAAATGGGGTGAGAGCTACCCTCAAAGTGGCCCTAATGAGAAATCTGTGGGAGATACTCATATTTTATCTGCAAAATAGAACAAAACAATTCTCCCCAAAGCCCTCTTAAATGCTAATTGAATAGTAATGCAATGCCTCAGGCATCTTGTTGTCAGCTCATTTGGGCAGTGATTTGTCTCAATCCGTCATAGGATTCTCACTTTTGGCACACTCTCAATGAACTGCTCAATGTGCCATTGAAATTCAATTTAATAAATCCCTGTGCTGTACAACAGCCTCTTTGCCAGCCAGGCTCTATACTTTCTATCATCCCCGGTTCTTCTTTTGCAGGGAGGTTTGTTCTTTGAGCGCACCAACTTTGTGAAATCAGAATTATCTTTCTTTTGTTTGATCCATTTCTCTGCTTCAGAAGTAGCAACCTGGACCCATGTCCAGCAGCTTCGCGATTCAAGTAACCTCACAGCTAAAACACATTTAATCGCCGCTCTTTGTCATGTGAAAATGGATTCCCCGCGAAACATAACAAAGTCTTATCTCACTGCCGCACTAATAAAAATGATGGATAACATGGGAGCCTGAGATGACTGGAGACAATTGGATTTCACCCACATTATGTAATTCAAACGCTGCTTGGAGAACAAGCAGGAGTCTCAGGTTCCTCCTTGACTTCCCTCCACCCAGTAGGGTTATGAAGAGGCCATAACAAAACCCGGCTGTGACAGAAACCGCTATAACACCGTGGCTGTATGCTATGACCTATGCTGCCTCAGAAAAGATCAAACATTTCAAAAATGTACTAATATATATATTCTTAAAGCACGTCTGATAAGGCGCCAGGTCTGTAACTAATGCTGCAGTTGCTGCTCTTTGTTTCAGTGATTAATAACACCAACTTAACTATCAATATTAAAACAGACAGACAGATTGCATTAAATTAAATATCTAGTTTGCCTATGATAATTAATGTTATTTTAACGTTGACAGACGCTGTGGGTGTTTTGCACATGAAACAATGGTGCCTGTTTATCCGAAAACGTCCTCGAAATATCTTTTACTTAATGACAAAATATGTAACGTGTCCGTTAAGCACAGCGTGTCAGCTTTCATTTGCAAGCCTGCCCGCCGCCCCCTCGTCCCTTTTAAATTCATTTGCCGCCTCTGAAGTTCAGCTTCAGTCCAGCAGCCCCTCTCAGCGTGGGGTGACGGAGCAGGTTAATTGCTGAATTTTGATTGTCATGCCGTAACAGATGAACGTGGAGTGAGAAAGTATGGCATTAACAGATAGATAACAGATTGCCATCTTTTGCTCGCAGCAGTCTGGTGTGGTGTAATGTGTGTCAGAGTGAAGACATTTTTAATCACAGAGGTATGTAATGACATAAATCTACATATCATGGATGAGTAAAAATAATAGATGAACTCCCTTCAGCTGAACAAATACTCTGCGTGTACCGTATATGTCAATGAACTGCATCATCCTCATCTCATGATGTTAAATTTAAACCAGCTCCCGTATCCCTGAGCTAGTGGGATTTAAGGCGCCCACTCTAAAAATGTGAGTCAGAGATTTGGGAAAAAAAAAAAATGCAATCATACTGTATGTTGCAATAAATCAAAGGATTTGACCTTAAGGATTTTTGTATCTGTGTTACATGGTTATCGAGCACTTAACTTCAATATTTTTTTCATTTAATAAAAAATTAATTTAATAAAAAACATTCAGCTATTTCTGTTAAATTTTAAATAGTTTCTGTCATTTTCAAATTCAGCCTTGATTTTTCATTGCGGTTCTTGTCATGAACGCCAGTCGATTGTGCTCAAAACTCTCCAATTTCTAAGGACCGCTGCTGCCTACGCCGCTTCACTTAAATCTGTGAAACTACTTTCATTATTTCCTGTTTGTTGGCGATGCGTGTTCACGTGTTTCCAGCATACACTTGGCACCATACAGGCTAATGTGCATCACCTCGGATAATCGTATTTGTTTTCAGCTGAAATTAATTGACCCTGTCTGATGGATCTCCCTCGCCGGGCAGCCTACCTGTCAGTGGCAGGATGACACAACCATCTTTTGGGTTCTTTTTTTTTTTTTTTTGGATTTGTCACTGGTTGACAACACTAAGGAAAGGAATATTATACCACATCATTGCAGGATTAGACATTATTTTTGGTTGTTGCCAACGCCTAAGCCCTGTCTAAGCCCTCGTTATGTTTAATGGTGTGAGTTATTGCCTGCCCTGAGCATTGTAACTCACGGGACGCAGAGCATAGAACATTTATAGACCCTTCAGTCGCTATCCAGGCTGAGGCCTGCTCCTGTAGTAAGAATAGCAATATTCCTCATTGTGGTGCTCTGTGGTACCTGAATTTTAAAAATTCTAACCCCAGAACAAAATGATTTAAATAATTGATGTTCTTTATCGCATTGTTGTTGCAAACAGTCTTGGCTTTTCAAGCAAGCTGTGTTTGTAGAGAATAGTGCAGAAGGATTCACTGAAGTGAAGTGGACGGGTCGTATTTGGGGTCAACCCATTATCACTACTAATGTGCTGTGAGATTGGGAGCTAATTGATATTGCATGCTAATTGATATTAGCGCTGGGCACATTACCAGCCTTAGGCTTTACATACTGTCCAAACATACAACTAAGAGAAGCTGTGGGCTGAGACTCATTTTGTTCAATCTTCCTTCCTCTTCACGGTTATGTCTTGGTGATTTACATTTAATATTCTGCATCTGCAGCGCTGGACGTTTCACCGCAATCTTCACCTGCGGGGAGAGGAGATGCCGCGTTAGCCTGGTAACAGCGAGGGCCAGAGCAGGGGAGAGAGCAACGCTACAGCCGGCACAGCAGAGACGAATGCAAAAGCAGATTCCTGTGAAGAAAAGTGGATTGCGAGTGTCATTACTTCACATTATAACCTCATGAAATATTAAGAAAATATTGATTTTAAGTGGAAATTGCTCGGTTTGTGTGCGTCTAACACAATTTGAATCGAACAAAGCAGCAGGTGCGGTTTCAGAGGCTAGCAATCACGTCAGCGTTTTGCATAAGTTTAGCACCAGATGCTGAAGACCTTGCATGTGCGGGAGAGGTTGTATTTCTGTTGCTAGCGAGAGCTGACACAGAAAACCAGCAGCAGAACATTGTTTTACCGTTACTAATTTGTACACTCTCATTAGTAGCTTGTCAGGCTCCTGTAAAAACACTTTAAATTGACATTTTGGGATGTCATATGTGGAAAAACACAGGTGTAAATAATGAAGTTAATGATGGTTGAATTCAATCTAAGTGCTTCAGTTTCAGGGTCCTGGTGCTGTGCACGCTGACTCACTGTCACACAGAACAAGAGCTGTTGTTAATGTTAGTAACACCTGTGTGTTTCACATCTGTCTGAGGCAGATTTCCGTAAAGGTCCACATCCTTTATATCAGTCAACCACAAAATGCTTTAGAGTTACTTGAACAATGCACAGTAATAAATTATAGCACTTAGTATGTATTACTAATTGAAGTTATTACACTACTTTGGTAATTACTCATCACCAAAAGGCTACTTAGTTATAGTGATTACTTTTGTCACTCAGTCCAACTCAATTAAAATGCCTTTAAACTCTACGTACGCCTCCACACGTAAGTTCAGTTTTGAATGTGTCACCGTGATTTAACGAGCACGCAAAGTCCCGTCTTTGGCGTATCAGCCGAATCTAGGCAAAGCTATCGGTGGGTGTCTGGTGGTTAAGAAGAGGACATCTTTGGATTCAGGTAACAGTAATCAGCATTTTCTAATCATGCATGACTTGTCAAATTGATGACGTTGTTTCCTTGCATGTGTTCTCTTAAGTTGCAGTGTGTCGAGCTCTTAGAATAGCCAAAGTGTAGGTACTAGCATAACTGTTCTCTAATTAATTAATTAATTAATGCCACCCGTTTGCTACAGGTGGACCGGGAGCTGGGTTATATTTGTATGAGTCATTATAATATGAACATACTGTAGCTGTATGGGGTAAATTGGCCACAAATTGTCCCACTGATTAGTTTGTTGGTGGACGTCATGCATCATTTTATTCTGGTAGCAGCAGCCTGACCACCAGAGGAGACACACAGGCAGATGAGCTGCAGGCTCTCAAAGCACTGATGTCTCAGTGAAATGTCTGTCTGGTTAATGTTTGAGCATTGTCAAGAAGCACAATTAATTGCAGGAAACTCTTAGGTTGTGCGGTGAAATGAACAGACTGACACAGACGGGTAATCACGCCACAATAGGCCTACTTACGTATGACTGCCCGACGCTGTCCTGTTCAAACAATGTAGCGGAAATGATCATCTTAATCTTTAATCAGTAAATCAGTCCTTATTCATGCTTTTGTCAGCTTTTCCTCGCTGGTTACCAGCTCTAGAACGGCTGTGAGTTTAAACTTGTAAGTTGAAGGAACATCTTAATTATTCTCGCTGGCGTACTTCCCAGCATGCCGTGCATCTGAATTAACTTTCCAGAATTTTTTCTTCTGATTATTTTGGTAAATTCACAGTCTGAAGACTTGCTGTGAATGTTTGCTAAGTAAATCCATTTCTAATGGAAATTAAAATTACAGTAACTATGATTAAAATTAGTTTTTGTGATAAAGATGTGTCCTTAGACCTTGGTTTGAAGTATGCATTTAATTTTGGTCATATTTGTCTGAGAGTACAATGGGTTATTACCTTGTTTACAAAGTTTCTTTCAAACATTTTCTTTGTCAGAGTTGCAGGCTCTTTATGTTTCTATGGAAGTTTGTTAGATGTATCCGGAGGAACTGGAGAGTATTTTTCTTTTGTGCAAGTTTGGAGTGAATTACTTTGAATTGGACAAAAACCCTGCAGTAGTTTCCTCCTTAGTTTGGCTCATTTGGGCACATAAGAACAATCAGAAAGCAATTGTACTTGGCTGTGTAGCAAAACAATTGGACCTTTCTGAGAATAAATTTATTTTCGGCATTGTTCACATTCAGATTCAAGCTATTTCACCAAAGTGGTACCACTTATAAAATATGTTTTTTTTTCTTTGTACAATGGCCATGTCTTCTTAAGTGTTCTCCAAATATGAATATGCAGAAGAACCCTTGTTTTGCATGTGGATACTTGATAAAAGTAGGAAAATTTCACATTTTCAATCTTACTGACAAAGTTCTGGCCGATCGTGTACGCTACAGTATGGCGCCGCCATTGTCACTGGAAAGTTGGTGAACACAAACACTTCAGTGCAAACAAAAAGACGACCTTAAAGGTATTTAAACAGTTCATTCTTTACCAACCAATCAAAAGCAATCGAAAACAACGGTTATGAAAACCCATTGAATCAAAAATACCTGCAAAAGTAGCAATGTTCCTGTCAGCCTCTGCTCTGTGCTTTGTGTTAAATGGCAAATGCAAGTATGCTAAGATGCTAAATTAATATGGCGGACATGGTAAAGACAAGCTTGGCAACAACATTGACATCAAAGCACCACCTGGGTGCATCTTTAGATAGATAGATAGATAGATAGATATTTTTAGCTACAAGTCTGTAGAACTTTTCCAGGAGCAGGTTTTGGCGTGTTTGTGATGGAGTGTGTTGTTCTGAACATTGCTAACATGCTCTATGTGGGCCACGAGCCCTGCAGCCTTGCTGTTTGCCAAGAGTGTTATGAGACGAGATGCTGTACATGACATTCCGCTACCTCAGTTTCCATGGATACCACCACCTGATTAGACATGAACTCATGCACGTGCCCTCTGGATTGTGACAGCAAAACAAGCCGGATGACATCTTTCCAAGAATCCATACTACTCCGAAAACAAGAGGAAGAAGAAGGGAAACCAATACCGCGGTGCTGTTTGTCAGCCTGCGACATGTAATCGCTTTTTATCCTGGTTAATTCTCCCAACCACCCAGTGATGCACAGAGATGTTGACTTTCTTTCCTTTTCGTCTCCCACTTTGGTTCCCGATCAAATGTTGGACAATCTGGAGATGTCATCGACTTTTTTTTTCCCCCCTCCTTCTGTCTTTATTCCCTCTTTAAATCCTTTATTCACTTTTCACATTCACTGGCTCCATTCCCTATTCCCTCTGCTCAGCATGCATGAAGTGGACAGCACGGGGGAGCCCGGAGATCCATAATCCCCCTACAGGAGAGAAGTGGATGGCTTTAATGATTTAAATCTTATCAATGAGCACCTTCTCTGATTTGAAATGAGAAATTTGTAGGCCTGTTGGAATAAGCCCAAACCAGGGCCACACTCACTGCATCAGCATTCCCCTCAATCAATGGTCATTGACTGCAGCAAGTAGGTGCTTAATCATTTTTAATTAGAGATAATCAGACATCTTGTCCATTCTAGTTACAAGAGGGCAAAATCGAGGTCTGCTAGGATCAAAGTCCTCAATTTGACATTCTGACTCCAATTTCTTAAATTTGACAGCATTGTTAATCCAAGATTTTTCCCTGTATGGAGCAAATAAGTCAGCACTGACAAACTATCCATCATTACCCACTGAAAGGAAGAAGTGGTATTTGTTCACAGGCTTTTGGTGTTTGGAAGCGAATTTATTGTGTGACAACAACAGTGACAAAACTGAAAATAACAGAGCACAACTGAGAGTGAAGTGTTGCAGTCTAATGCACAGTCGAGTCTGGGCTGGGTGTGGCAGTGCAGTCTCTCTCTCACTGGTGGTGTCTCTCAGTAATGAGGCCCTGTGAAGCCGTGGCTCTCACCCCTCACTGGGCCCTCATACATCATTAATGTTCCCACATCATAGTCCTGATAATTACCGGGGACATGAATGTCACCTCAGTCGCGCCTCCTCAACAGAGGATGACAGCACAAGGTCTGTGGTCTGCCAGACGTACCGTGAGTGCGTTTCATCTCGCACGCACACACACACACACACACACACACACTCTCGGCCCCGCCACACACTCACAAACATACCGATTTTACCCAAAGTGAACCATATGTGTCCTCTTATTATCCTCACAACACATGGGATGCTTGACTCCTTTGGCTTTGTTCCAGCGGGCTGCTGCTCAACTTTTCTTTAAAGACCCTGAGAAGTCGGTTAAACAAAAAAGAGCAGACGTTTCTAAAAGGGTCGCCTCACCCAAATTACAAAATAACATGTTTTTCTAATTACCTACCGTCCTCGATAGTTGTTGGTTAGCGCTGTCACCTCACGGCGAGAAGCCTCCTGGTTCGAGTGTGCGTGGGTTCCCACCGGGGACTCCGGCTTCCCCCCACAATCCAAAGACATGCACCTAAAACGTTAACTGGTCACTCTAAATTGGCCGTAGGTGTGGATGTGAGAGTGAATGGTGTTTGTCTCGATATGTCCAGGGTGTACCCCGCCTCTCACCAAGTCATCTGGGATAGGCTCCAGGCGCACCATGGCCCTGAGCCGTTACAGATACTGTAATGTAATGAATGATAATGTAATCACTCTGGTAATCCACCATTGATTTACGTCCAACGGTGCCAATACAGGAAGTAATGCGCACGTTATGAAGCGAGGCAGAAAGTAACTTTTATGCAGGAGACTGAACTTTTCCTCCCCGTCAGATCTGTTCGTGTTTTTATTAGTAACAGCCACAGTTTTCCTTCAGCTCTAATCATACTGTAGGAAACTACTGGACATAAAACATATCATCTGGGATTTCTTTTTTTTGCAGAATCGTCCCAAAATGAAAAGTTTCTTTCTACAAAATGTTTTCCCATTACTCCTGAATGGATGATCCACAGAGCACACAGTCAACAGTTTTCACTGGAACTATTACTTTGGTAGAAAGTATTGCACAGCAAAATGCCGTCGCCGTTGGACAAAAACATTATTTCTGCAAAGAGATGTTTGAGTTTGATAAATAAATAAAGAAATAAATATTCATTTTGTGGCGAAAAAAACACCACAAACAAAATTTCTGTTTGCTTGCACTGTGTTAGGCTGGTGGCAGAAATGTCAGAGACAGACATCCAAAGCCTGAACACATGAAACCAAAACTATCTGCGTTACTAGACAGCAACGTGGGCGAGTATAATTATATAAAGAATTAGTATAATGGCCTTTAAGGTTCTTGTCTCTGTAAATCACATTTCCCGGCGATGATAAAAAACATTTTTTTTAAAAAGCAGATAATTACAAAGTTGTACTGTTTTTGCAGAGACAAGCTGTCTTCTCTAATAAGAGGAGGGTAAACTAGAGTGTTACACACATGAGCAGGTATTCTTTCCAGAATCAACGCGTGAATAAAGAGAAAAAACGTGTGCAAAAGAGTAAAGTCTGCTCATTAAATAGCCAATTCATGTTGAAACATGTTAAACCCACCAACATGTTTTTGGCCTCAAGTAGCGAGACTCATCAGCCTTGCTGTCAAATTACCCGTGTGACTGAACAGATGTTTGCACCTACTTCAATTCTTCATCTCTTTTCTCTTCCTGCCTCTGGTTCTCCGTCTTTTCCTCTCGCTGTGATGCAGAGACACATTGTGCACACACAAATGCAGACACACTCCGGGTTTTTGCTTGAACCCTCATTTGACCAATTACTCTGACCTTCCAAATTGCGCGGACCATCCAAAAGACTCTTACGGTGAATTCAATATCCCCATTTTCCCTCCTCTCCGGAGAGATATTCAGCATGCTCCTCCAACCCCACTGATAGGACAGTTTAGTTTTAAATGAGCCTGTTTTGCCTCAACACATTTCTTCCCGCATATCTTCCAGGGCTGTGGGTTTTATTGATCGCTGTCCTCCCAGGGGTGTTGGTGCCTGGACTGGGGCACTCAGCAGCAGCTGGTTGGGCTGCTGATGGTTGTTAGCCCTGCTGGCTGCACTGTTCTGGGCTTTGAGTGGTGCCAGGCTCAGCAGTTACCCTGCTCCCCTACAGCCCTGTCTGAGGATGCTTGTTAGGAAGCTGCCTAAAATAGAGGAGAAATATCTCCAGTCTCACTGCACCACTTCCCTCTCCACACGCCTGGCTGATTTAGCTGGCTGTCTGGCACAGGGTTACCTGGTACCTAGAGCGGAGGGTTTACATAGCTGTGTGTATGTTCCTGGGTGTATGTGTTTGCGAGTGTTAAATTGGGGCTTGTCTCAGTCTCATCTTAAAACAAGGCTCGGCTGTGTTGTTTACCTACTCATGTTTTGATTTGATGCATCCTACTGGGATTTCCCCCAGGATGGGTGACCGTGGGGGAGCTGAAGGGAGAGTCATGGCACGCGGTCTTGCCTCTCCGCCTCCCCCGCCGCAACAAATCCTGGCTGGTTAGAAGCTCTGCACTCATGCATTTATCAGTTTTGCTGGATAAAAGCCAGCATCGCTTTTACATTTTAATTCCTGCGCTTTCGGTCTGTTATTTCAAGCGGGACATGTTCGCCCTGCACCTCTGGTCACGCCGGTTTGTGCTGCAATTGTTCCACTTCATCACTGATAACAATGCGTTTAATTCTTGTTTTAAAAGCAACGTTTCAGTTGACAGGTGTCCTAAATGCTGACCAAATCTCAGTGTTGGGACAGATTGCAGTATTAAACTTAAATTAGTAAACGAATTGAATTGGTGAATTAAATTGTATCGTGGGTCTCTTCCTGCCGTTTGCCTCATTAAACTACAGCTATCATTATGTTGGCCAGGGCGATAATGGTTTCCCAATACAGTAGTTATAGTAGTTTTCATAGTTCCACAGTGCCACAGACACAGCCTGCCAGTCGATGTTCAACCACTTGGATACACACACCGACATACCCACTACCAGACAACAAGCAGTCAATATATTTTCAATTCAGATCACTCAGTCGAGTGTCAGATACTTCACGGTACCTCTGCATCTCCTCCTGCTTTACCGCACTTCAGAGAGACAAATCACGCCCGATTCACGCCGAGTGGCTTCTTCATAAGAGCAAGCACAAGACAAGTTGTTATTGTTTGTATTTATTTTTCCTATCCTCTTTGCAAAAAAAGAAAATTCACCTCCTTTAACTGCTCAAGTACAGTCGCCGCATCATCCGTCACCTCAGCTGTGTGCTGACAAAGTGTTGGCAGGCAGTGATCATATAAATAACACACGGCGAGATGTGAGTGATGCCGGCTTATCCAAAATAAAGATAACCATAATACAAGAGATGAAATGCGACGTAATGACACTCTGTCATTTGATAATTTAATGCTTTCGCTGGGCCCGCATGAGTTATTTATATATGGAAATTGAACATTCCCCAAAAAAAAAAAAAAAAAAAAAAAAAAAATCACTCCTTTAATCTTTAATGCAGGAACAGCCACCCAATTCACCATTTCTTGTTGATTTAAAGCCTGTGCCAACAGTGAATGCATTTGCATATATTCCAAATATGAACTCATATATTCAGGATCTGATCGTAGGTAGTAGATCTGTATGCCTCCTCATATTCCTCCAATATGAGGAGGGATATAGATCTAATAGACAAAATATTTCCATGGAAACCGAGCTTGTCGTAATGGGGAAAATGTTTAAGGTGCATTGACGGCATATAGGAAATGATATTTGATGATGTTTGCACAGTACGTGAAGCAATAAAAATATAAATCGCTGTCTACAAATAGTCACTGGCTATCAATGTTACAATAATTCCAGGCACACATTCTAACATTACTCTAGTAAGACTTTGGCAAATGAAGCAAAAATTTATTCAAGCTCTCCCACATTTTTTTTCCCCAACATGTTGGAGCAACAGTAATGACTTTTCAAGTCCAGGTTTGACGCCTGAACATCAAAGAGTGTGAAAATCTGCTCAAAATGTGTCATCTCAGCTAATAATTCATCAAGAGAATAAATCATAGAGGATGAGCCAGAACACTCTGTAATGAAAATAAAAGCACGTGTAGTTTTTACATGAACATGGTGGTGGTAGAGAAAGTAACACCAGAGAATTCATTTGATGGAGGACTATCAGTTTGCTTGGCTTCGCTGTTTGTGATATTTTTCTACAGATTCAATGGTTTGGCATGTGGTTTCTCATTGTACTACCAAAAAATTAAAAATAATAGATATAATAGATAATAGAAAGGTACCGTATACTTATATTCTATATTCTGCAACTCTTTCTGTGGGAAGGTTAAAGAATATTTCATGACCAGCGCAGCAGGAGTGCGTTGTTTTCGGTTTCAGGGGGTGGAGTTAAGTGTAAAGTTGAGCGAGATGGGACGGGGATCCAAATCCCATACTGCAGAGTAATTGTATACAGGACGTCCTATAATTATTACACCGATTGTGCAGTTAGTATACAGGAAATCAATACAGTTTTCTGCTCTATACTAACAATGAATCAAAGTACCGGGACAGTTCAGTATACTGAGCGTGTCAGTTGGAATACCACTGCCAAAGCAAAGAAAGCAAAATTGCTTTCCAAAGATTTAACACTCTTTAGTTTGATGATCTTCCCTGAGCTGTGTCACCACAGTAGCTTCCTTTGCTCATTGCACAGTAGTTTACATCAACAGCCCAATCAGGAAATCTAGTGTTTGGATGTATGCTAGCTTTTTTTTTGTGTACTTAAAGTCCATGTAAAGTTAGAATACATATGTGTTCTGAGTTTGTCAGACCAAAGAAGAATGTGTTATTAACCATCCAGCCAAATTTGAATGATTAAAAATGTCGACAAGTTTATGAAATTAGCTGTTAAAATCAGGTATGAGTCAGCTCCAGGATTGTGGAGGTGTGTCTGAAACACTCTGAGCAAGATGAATTAATCTCTATCTCACTGTTAGTGGTGCAGGGGTATGCTCGGGGTGGCCTCAGCGTGTCATCAAGCCACCCTTTAGGACCGCCTAAAAAATCCCGGACTGGAAACTGGTTTTAACCTCTAACTCCACATATCAGTGTACTACTGTTCAAAGTCTTTCCCGTGTTTTCAGCAACTGTTTTCCAACACAAATCTCTATGTACAGTAATGTGGAACTAAGATTTCTCATTTCCGCCTTATGGTATAGCCATACAGATGGTTTACAGTCGTAAAACACATCGCTTGAAATGCGACGGCTCTAATCCGAACAGACTTTAATGACACAGCGAGAGAGGTAGCGAGCCGATAACGGGAGAGATGGTGATGCTAAATCACAGCACATCGAGTTCAACCATGTAAAAGTGAATTCTTACTGTCTGTGAAGGTTAAACAGTCACAGCTGTGTTGGTGGACATTGCGGACTGAGGATTATTTGATATCCAGACATGACTAAGCAAGTTATAAATCACAATGACAGCTGGTTCAGATAAGTAATTAACTGTTAAGCCACCAGCACAAGCCGACTCCAAAACATTTGAATCGTGAATAGTCACCTCACACCTCCTCCCAGGAGCTGAAGTAGAATGTGTTTGAATGTAATATTCACGGACAGCTCAGCGACTAATTCGATATACAGGACATCATCTAATGTACGGCACATCATCTTCACGCTAACACTTCCAGACGGAAAACCAATACATCAGCCACAGTTTTGTGTTAAGCACGAGGATAGAGTTTTATTTCGCCAAGTGCAACAGCGGTGCTCGCATAGCACCACATGCCAATTAAACTGAACACACGGCGACAAAAAAGTGACGTGGTTAATTGGAATACATCATCGATTTCAACTCGTTCCTGTACCGTGTTACATAATCTTACAATCTGTCCAACTTGGAGGCAGATTAGTGCACTCCAGATACTGCATCGCTAAGACCATGCCACCACAAAGAGTCTTTAATTCAAAGGCGCAGCATCACTGCTGTGATGATGATATTTATGCAGGTTTCTTTTTTTTTTTATTTATAAGAGTCTTCCTTTGCTTATGGGTGGAAAGACGATCTGCTGCCAAAGTTAATGGCTCATGGAATATTAATTGTGTAATACCGTCATGACAAAAATAAATATGTCCTAAATGAGATCCTGTTGTTACTGGAGACTGGAAGCAAATCACTGTTTTAAAAATTGAACATATGTGGTGGAGTTTTGAATCTTGGCTTTCAAAAGCTATTTGGATGTCAGTGATAAACTGGTACATCAAATTCTGGTTAAAATGCCTTTTTCTTCCTCCAGTGTGTGATCAAATATTTAAGGGGGGCTCATCATACTTACTCACTGATGTGACCGACATTAAAAATAACAAAGTCAGGTAAAAAGAAAAAAAAAAGAAAATTAGCAGGCAGTAGCATCTGGAGGACGATTCTCCTGCTTAGTCCCTCAGCTCATGTTAACAACTGCAACCAAAGTTCTTCGCACCTTTATACTTTGTCTTCTCAGTTACGAGAGAAGAAAAAAATCTATTCGGTCCTTATGGGATGAGCTATTTTCAAAAGAACACCATCACATCTGTCATATTCACTTTTCATGAGGGCCGGCTTGAGCTGGTTTATAAACTGCAATGAAGCGGCAGCGTGAGAGGAGACTGATGCGGTTCTCCATCACCACTCCACCCGCTCCCAAAAAGGAGTCAAATTAATTAAATTCTGGATGAGACAAAGGCTTAGGACATAAAGGGCTGCTGTTAGCATTTTTCTAGCCCATTGATTCCTTGTTACTACTGCACATTATGGCCCCCTGAACCCTCATAAATCAATTCATACCCTATTGTCCTTTTCAGAAGGCTCTCTTCACTGTTGGCTCTAACATGGCCGAGGTGACAATAATCTATTGTTTCAGTTTAAGGCACAGTGCTGCACCTCAGACCCATGGCCACAGAGGCCAGCGGGATGTATGCGCTGCCTGCAGGGAGCAGAGTATATACTGAGCAGTGGCTGACACACAAGGGTTGAGCTGTGCAACATTGGGAATCTATCTTTGTCTCTGCGAGGGATACACTGTACCATAAACTTACTTAGAATACACTGCTGAACTTGAGCTACTTAAAATACCTGGATTTCGCAAGTCTAAATGGATTATTCCAAACAGGCGAGAGGGAGAAATTTAGTAAGTAAAGCTTCAGATAAATGCATTAAGTGGTAAATGAAAAGTGATTCTCTGCTCCGTGCTTTCTGGAGTTGCTGGAGTGCGGATCGAAACTGAGAACTGTTTAACAGAAACGTTTAAATGCATCAGTTCTCCGTGTGCTGCGCTTTTTGTTTTTCAGTGATGCTAACTTTAAATGTTCCCTGAGGTATCTGCTCGGGTGGACTATAATTTCTTTTCCCAATTTGGGTTATCAAAACGGTTGTTGAGGACTAAGAATGAAACTCGCGTGCCAGACATACAAATCTGGTAATAAGAAAAAATTGAACAAAGCCGAGCAGTAGACGAGGAACAAACAGCTCACTGTCAAGAAATATCAGAAAGTGCAAACGGTTTTCACTGCATATTTTCTGCTATTGTGTTGTGTGCAACATTGCATCCATAATTAATTTCTTACATTCATATTTTATTAAACACACGTGTTAGGTAGGGAATCAGTCGCAACAGTTAAACTGCAGATACATGCCAATAATTTTAAACCTCACTACCAGTGTGCTTGTGTGTGTACAAATGACTATTGATTGCCTATATCAGAAAGTTTAGTATAGTTCAGAACCCGAGAGGGTTGACCGCGCTGCAGACTGTGAGTCGAGAGGTGGACGTGGGAGAAAAACCAAGTCAAGAAAAGAAAATTCTCCGAGCAGAATTGTTTACAGTCGACTCCAGATCGATTCCTACTGGTCGGTGGACTGACATTAAGTAGACCAGTGAAGCAGCTAGTTAGACACCAGAGCTTAGCCTGAGATCATTATACAACACTAGCTTGCTGCACAAGTCCCATGCTGTGTGTCTTTTTCATGCTCATAAAGACATACAGCACATGTTTTGTCCTGATGGCTGCCCCAAGAGCTTTGTTTATATTTGTTTTATATC
Source organism: Nibea coibor (assembly GCA_023373845.1). NCBI lineage: Eukaryota > Metazoa > Chordata > Actinopteri > Sciaenidae > Nibea > Nibea coibor. The sequence continues at coordinate 9,622,315 of CM041739.1, read as the reverse complement.
GGGGGGTTGATTTTAGCACGAAAAAGAGAGAAGAAGGCACAGTCAAATAACAGATATATAATTCTAGATATATATAAAGGGCTTTATATCAAATATTTAAGCATTGTATGTGTTGATCAAAAACACGCTTGTCAGTTACAGGCACATTATGCTCTGATTGTTGTGTGTTTTTAGCCAGACTGGAGAGATACACCAAATTTCAGACCACCAACCCAAAGCAATTGTGCTCTGGAAGCAGTCGGGAGCCACTTTGGCCTGATTTGCATGCTGATTCTTCATCTGTTCGCCAAATTTGAACATAATAACTCTTTGATCAATCAATCAGCAGCTATAATTTCATTTGGAGGGGGGTATGTGTCCTCTTGCACCGAAAAAACATTTTTTGGAACCTTTTCCCTTCAGTTGTGCGCTCATAATTGCAGCTAAAACGCGTAGCCTTTTCACCGCGTATCACTCACTCGTTTTCAATTTAATGGTCTGAAACGCGGAGCCAGACAGCAGACCAACTCGATGACATTCAGCAACTTTGAAAAAATAAGGCCCCTTTTGCCTGGAAACGAGCACTTAATTGAGCTCTTGTTCAAAAAGCACCGCTCGCCGTTCAAAATGCACCTTTACCAGAGCTGGCTGTTCCATTTTTCTTCGCTCACATGCCTCCCGCATGCTGTGCGCTTCCATGTCTTGATGACAGTGATATCTAGCCAGGTCTTTGACTTGCAAAGGTGTGACGGCCTGGAGATATTGGTGCTGGAAGGTGCCGCGGAGCACCGAGAGGTCAGTCCAGGCCAACTGTAGCCTGACAACAGCCTGTGGGCACAGCTGTAAGCGCTCCTCTAAAGGTCATCCTGGTTTGACCGTGCACCCCATCAAACTCCATCACTGAACACTGCGTCCATGACTTGACATGTGATGTGATGTCCTTTTTTTTTTCTTCTGAGTAGTTATTTTCCATGCACGTTGAATTTCCATGTCTTTCTTTAGAAAGCTTCTGAGACAGTGTACATCTGTTGTCAGTGCGACTTTCTGGCTCATTCTGTTGTTTGCTGGTGCATTTTTTCAGCAACAAACCAAACCTGGATGCAGCGCTGCCACTTTTCCAGTGCAGGTGCCATGGGCTTTTAAAGCTTGATATTTTTTTTATTATTCTTATTATTTCTGAAGTTTATAGATTTCCAATTTTCATGTCACTAGGCTTTTTCTTTTTGTTACATACAGGGAGAAATCCATAACAACCGCAGAGGAGATACCAATTTTAATTCCTGTAGTCGCCACACAGGTCAGAACACCACCCGTCACCATTTCCATCGGGGACTGGAGCTTTTTTTTTTTTTTTTTGCAATTTGTACAACAAGGCTCAGCATCATACTGTTATTCTCCCTCCAGACACTTTTCTTGAGTGGCAAATTACTGTCACATACAAAGCTATTTCCATTCCTCTGTCAGCCACACATGCGGCGTACAGCGAAGACCTCTGCTGAGGGTTGTCAAAAAGCATTCTGCTGGGTGATAGAAGCACCTGTAGATGACGCTGATGGCATGTTGAGGAAAAAGAGGTCAACGGAAAAGTAAATTACAACGCTAAATAACTACTGGGGAGCAGTGGACATTGCAGATTAATAATGTCCAGGCTTCAGCGCTGTAAGAGGAGCACAGGGTCCTCTACAGATTAGATTGCCACCTATAGGACGCGACTTTAACTATGACATACTGTAGTTCAAGACCAGCATGACATAGTAAATGGACCACAAGGTATGCAGACCTTCTGAGGAAATGATGCTTCACTCGGCGTCTATATGGTTGATTTAGTGTTGATGGCGCACAATAAACCAAATAGCCATAAATTACTTTCTTCAACAGAAAGCGACACCCGCTACGGCAAAGCAATGCCACGGACTGATCTGACTGTCACACACCTGAAGATCATCATCACTCAGCTGAATAAAGCTCGATAATTTCGGACGTTATCTGACGTTTAATAACAATAAAAAATGATAAAATCTTTGTTTGTTATCACCCTTCGAGGCTGTGGTGTCCATGAAATGCCACTCCACGTGGACGGCAGTTTTATAGTCGTAAAAAAGAAATAGTCCAACCTCTGGGAACCATCAGTATCCACAACACATCGACTGGCGATCCACCCATTTTTAACCCGACGTTAGCGCATCCTCTGCAGAGCAAGAATGTGAATTTGATTAATATTTGAGTTATTAGTTAGTGTTATCTCTCGCTGATTTGGCCTGATTGCGGCACTCGAGTGTCAGCGACTCAAAACACTTCAGCCTCGCTACAAAAGTGTTTTGGTATTAACATATCATTAAGTGCAAGACAGTGAGAGTTTACTCCTTCGCTCTAATGTGTGAGAGTCTGAAATTATCTTATCTGTTCTTGATTCATCTCTCGCTGCTTAACTTTTAGTACGCTGAGAAAATGATGCCGCTATTCATAACAGCAGTGGGTGTATTACTTTTTAATCATCAAGAGAGCTGCCGTCTGGCATTGGATTATTACTACTGCCATTACACCTGTCTGGGATTTATTTATACGCTGAAGGTCGAATAAACATGCTTTTGGCACAAAATTCAGTTTTCCGTTTGGTAAAAAAATTTAAATTACATTTGTTGTTACTTGAAATATTATTGGTTTTTATTATTTATAGCCTTCAGTGATCACATTATTACATTTTTTCAAATTACATGAATGTGGTCCATGATTAATTCACTCGACAGTGTATTAAACAAACGATAAAATGCATATTCAAATTAAAATGACCACAGTTAGAAGTCCTGTTTTAGCAACGCCCTCCTCTCATTTCCTTGATATTGATTTGGCTGTGATTTCTATCATGAGGGCGACGATGCGTTTTTCCATTAGAATATTATCTTTAAAAAAAAAAAAAAAAACAGCCACATGTCCATCTAAATGCGTGCGCTCCCCGCTGTTGTCACCACACTGCAGATGTTTCATGTAAAAGCAATTTTCTATTCCAGGCGTCCTAGGAGTCGAGCTAATTTAACCAGCTGGAGAGAAAGAGGCAGCATGAGGAAAGGACATAAGGTTAAGCAGATAATGTGTTTGCAATAGCAAACTGTCACCCACTGCTTGTCCAGTGTTATTCTTTTGTTTGTTTTTTAAGTTCTTCTAGTGGGCCCTTTCATACCCAATTTCCGCGCTCCGCGGCGCTGTCGGTGCTGGTCACCGATCAGGGCGAGGCTAAGATCACCGTGGCCAAGGGCACGTCCGCCCGCCTGTGACTCCACTGTCAGCACTAATGCATTCAGGGCAGAGCTACATGCTTTTTCAGGTGTGTCGCTGGCTGCGGTGTCAGCAGATCGTAATCAAATCCAATCTGGTATTAAAAGACGATCTTGACACTTGACTCCATCAAAAGAAAACAGGAAAAGTTAGCGGGTATAACGTGATTGTGGACAAGTCCTCGACGATCTTCCTGCCTCTGCTCACCTTATAAACTTAATATGGATTCAACCTTTTTGAATGGAGTCAATACTCCTTTGGTCTGCAACACGGTGCAGTAAGGATGCTCCCTGTGAAATGTGCGTTCTCGACGGTTGGACGGGAATGAAATACGACATAACACATATATCTCCAAGGAAGGCTCGGCCACTGATTTCCTGATTTAGCAGCCTTCATACATATTCCCGCTGCCACATCGACTCCTCACTTAAAAAGCACTTTGAGAAGAGTCAGTCATGCAGGTGTGTGTGAAAGCGGCCTTAAATATCAGTCACTGCTCAGCGAGGAAGTGTTAAGCATTCATCTACGCTTTCATTCATGTATTCATTCAGATGCACAGTGTCACCTTAAAGGGAGAAACTGAATTCAGAAGAAAATCAATATGATAAACTGCTACTTGTTTTGTCCCTAAATTGTTTCAGTTTGGAAATCGATACGGGAGCCAGAGCCATTCATCACCGTTTGAGAGAAGTGGGCGCCCCGCGGGAAAATATTAGGGCCTCCATGTGGAGCAGCAAAAAAAAAAAAAGAGGAGAAGAAAATGCAATGGGTGTTAGTGTGAGGTGGGTGAAAAGGGAGGTAAGCTGATGGCAGGCAGGGAGAGAAATAAGGAATGAAGACAAAGAATAAATACAGAGAGGGAGAGAGAAAAAAGAGAGTGGGACGAGGAGGACGGTAAGATGCTTCTGTATCTCCGTCCCCCCCCCCCCCCCTCTCGTTTCCTCAGAAGGATTGAAGATGCGCGAGGGTTTATCAGACACTGACAGACACAATAAAAAATAACCTTCCCAGTGTGGGGCCTGCTCAAATTAATACAGTGCAGCAGGCGACGTCTGAGCCGGGTCATTAGGGGCTGCTGACAGCGTCATTAAAGACAATGGGCAGATTATAGCGGTTACATGTGACAAAGTGCCGATGCGGACTCTGCCATGTTCCTCAGTTGACCTGTGATGAGAATCAACACGACTCTGTAAATCAGGATGGAAGGTAAGAAAAAAAAAAGACGAGGTACTGCGGGTTGTTATTATGACAACGGTACGCCATTGCCTTTTATTATCACGCTGTATTACGGCTTATTGCTGCTCTCTAAAGATGTGTAGAATAATTTAGTGTGCCAGAATCCACTTAAAATGTTGTTGCTGCGTCTCACTTTAATAAATGACATTGTGAATCACGTATCAGATTGGCATTTAAAACCTATAAACGTGCTCATGTCACCATCTAAAACATTCAAACGGTGTTGCGTTTGAATCTGTTACAGGTTTGCGGATGCTGTAAAATGAGATTTCACTGGCTCAGTGATTGTCTTCACGGTAGCGAAGTTAAATCTCAGACGGTTAAAGAGAAGGAGGTTGATTCAAGGAAAAGCTGTGATATGAATTTAAATCAACAGTTAGTAAACAAGTACAACTCTTGTACTTGGTGTGACCTTTTGTTTTTGCGTTAATTAGGGGAGCTTTGAATACCCAGCCGTATTACATATACTGCAGAAAGGTTTTGTTTTTGGTCATTATCAGCTTCTAATTTAGTGGGATATAATTATGCATCCAGTTACATACAAATTAAATATATAGATATATGTATTATACGGCACAAACAAACTCTTTAAGTTCAAGAAAGTGCACTGAATAACCATGAAACAAGGAGGTGATGCTCATTCTTGGAGGACATTTAATTAGATACAGTAAGGAGCATCAAAAACTTTTATGTGTTTCTTCTTGGCTTGAATTGACACAACCTGTGATGCGCCACAGCCACTTTGCTGCCGATCTCACGAAGATGTTGGTTTTACCTATAAAACCCACATGACCGGGAGATTTCAACGACGACAGGTCCCGTGTGACACTAATCCAAACTCACACCTGCCAGGTGAAATCTAAGTACGAGCCGTTAAATACGCCGCGGCTTTTTGCACGCAGAGCGTGAACAGGTGAACGGAGAGCAGAAAAAAAATCACTTGCCAACCCAGGTTTTCTTTTTTTTAACTTTCTATTTGGAAAATAGATGTGCGACAGTACAACCAGCCATGAAATTAGAGTTCTGGTACACCGTTGGTTTCAAAACGTAAGAATATCAGAGCTCAGGCATGTTTGTCTGGGTAACATCATCAGTGTGTCGCAGTACAAATAGGTGTAGACACTGAAACACAGTGTGAGTAAAACATGGCAGGGACTCACAAGGCATGAATGGAAGTCTGTAACATTTCTGGAAACTTGGCAGCTTCGTAGTGACAGGAAGAACACTTTCCATTACACGGTAGCACACGTATAATATAAGCTGTGTTTTGTGGGCTGACTTATGTTCTAGATAGCTGCAGCCATGCTAGGGCAGAGGCTGGACTTCAAACATCCATTAAAGACGGAGAAGTAACGGCGACCAAAGCAGTTAATGAAGTCACACTGCCTCTACTGTATGTGTTGTAATCTGAGCACTTTTTGTCCCCAAGGACTAACTCTGTAAATTAAGGATTTACTCGTCCAAAGCAGAGTTGGTGATTGTTTGAATAATGAAAACACTAAACCGAGGTAGTCTGGGTGAGTTTTATTTTCTTCCTGTTCAGTTTGAATGATGTTTTGTGATCTGCAAGGTGTAATCAGTGTTTGTGTCAGTGGAGTCTAGAGCTCAGCGATGGCGGTGCTCCACTGCATCATCTAGTGGTCCTGAAAGTCGTTCACAGATCCTTTAAGTATCTGAGTTAATGGGTCTTATCCCAATTTAGCGACAGTCCATCCAATAGTTGCAAAGACATTTCACAGATAAAGAATAAAAACCTCGACCTCGTGGCGGTGCCAAGAAAAGTCAGATCATTAACGTCTTCATCATCTTGGGAGCATGAAAAAAAATATAGTTTATTGTTAGAGTTTCCACCCAGTTTGGATCTTCTCAAGGTCATGATACTGCAGGTGTTGGGTTTTGCGTGAAGCACTGACGATGCATTACAAAATACTGCAAAGGGAAAAAACGTCTAGTCTTTCTTCCTTGTAATTGTGTCGGATTCTCTCTGATTCAGGTATTCAGCATTTTGTTCTGTGCATCCGTCACCGCTGCTTTGTCTGGCAGGTGAAACAGCAGTGATAAATAAAACACAGAGGTGGAGCCGCTCACCCTGCTGTAAAACACTGATCATGGAGTTCATTGCATCACTTTGGAGTGAGAGCAAACATGATTTCTCATCATCCCCTCTTCAGTTTTTTTCTGGGGAATGAGTGCTGAAAAAAAAAATCAATTTTGTGTAGATGTGGTTTGAAAGATTCAAGAGCACATGAGAGTGTTGGATGACACCTATTCAACAAATATCAGTCAGAAAAAGTCAGATATTTTATGATGACATGTTTTAGTAATCCAGTGCTCCTCTATGAAATATTGAAAGCAGAGGTATGTTGGTGTTGACTTTGATCACTGTCGGCCTTGCCTGTCTTCTGCAGCTCTCTGCCTCTGTCAGACTAGATCAAAGCGCGCAGCAACATGTGTTTCAGGCCAGAACTCACAATTCGCCTTGTTCTGCTGATCTACAACAATGATGACTCTTTAAAATTCAGGGTGCTGCACGGACTTTGTTAATTTATTTATTAGCCTGCCTCATGCTGCGTGTCACTATGAAGAGAAACCACTGGTGCACTCATGTTGACACTGGGACACGAGCTCTGATTCGCGACACCAGTCAATGGACCAGCAGAGACGAGGGATTCCACGCAGGCAAATTAAGCCATGCATTGTGAGGCAAGCTGTTCTCACTGAGCTGTTTTGTCAGAGCGAGAGTCAGACAGGAGGATTTAAATGACACCGGCGCTGCAAAAAATAACTCTTTGAACATAAAATAGCTCTCAGTTTATATTTGTGGGAGAAAAGACTTTCAAACGGGTTTTTAGACATCTCTCAGCCATGCTGACAAATAACTAAAAAGGCATTCCTCTAAAAATTTATGTTTTGAGACCGGTAAAAATAGATTTACTGATGTTTGCATTGGGATCGAGGATAAATCCAGTAGATGTATTGTTTTGCAATAAATGTCAACGACTCCATTGTTGCCTGTGCAAAAGCCCAACTGTTGCGTGCAGGGACGTAGTCGGGAGTTTAGAAATACTGAGGTCGTGAGTCATGAGTCCCCCTGCAGAGTCCCACCCAAGAATGGATCTTTTTTTTTTTTCCCTGCTGCACGGAGAGAAGCAGACACGGTGTGACAAAACAGTTATTAAATTAGCAAGATGTGGAGTTATGTATGTGGGAGAAATCATTATGTGTGCACGGGTGATGGCATGCTATAGGGTACTGAAATGTATGTGCATGTGCAGGGATATTTTTTTTATTTGAAAACCAATCAATTTCACCATACTAAATTAATTTAATTGAATCCAATTTATTTCGTTTTTAGCTAAACTAGCCGCAGGAAAAGCTATATCATTCTGTCAGTCGGTCGATTGGTTATATCCAAACCTGCTCAAATTAAAAATATTAAATTCTAATAAAACAAGCAAATTATGTTTCTCTCCTGCTAGCCGGTAAACTATTGTTTATTATCCATCATTTGGTTATTGTGGTCCTGTTAATATGCAGGCCTCTCCCTCCTCTTAAAAATGTCTTCGCTCACTGTGTGCTACATTGCTCACTCACCGAAGTTGTGGTCCTCTTTAGGCAACAGAAGAGAGTTGTGCTGTTCATTTAAATATTTTAATTGCAAAGTTGAACAGGTTTTAAATCCTACGTTCCTTACATCTGAGTTACAAAAGTTTTGAAATGACAAACTTTTGAACACTTGAGCGGTGCCAGATTTAATGTGCATATGTTTATGCTTATACCGGGTACGGTTATTGTTGTCCTCAGGCTTCTCTTTAAAAAAAAAAAAAGGTCTTAATCTCAATGAGGCATCCTGTTTAAATAAAGGATTTCATTAACACAGTGTAACCAAAGAAACATGCTGGCTGGGATTTATTTATTCACTTAGGCATCATATCTTAGCTGCAATGAAGTCTCGGAACAGATGCGGAACGATGATATCAAAACTGGCTGCGTTAAAACTTTAATTTCAAAACAACTTAAGGAAAAGTTTAAGGGTAAAATCAGATCGGGGTTCAGACTGGGATGTTCTCTACTATTGATGCAGCAAAGATGCGTAATGGTCAGAGTCTCAGAAGTGGCTCAGCATGTCCAGAGTCTCAGAAGTGATTGAGAGGAACAAGGGTCCCAGGAGACGGAGCTCTAAGTAAGAGCGATTCTCTCTGCTTGCTCAGAGTATGGACCACCATCCCGGTGACCTTCTGATAGTGTGTGGATGAAATTGGATGATTTCTTGCTGGGGCTGAAGAGGAGTGACAGGTGGCTGTGCTCCCAAGCCTGAAGGAGAGTCGGCCTGCTCAATCCAGTCCCTTACTGTTCCCATCCACTCTGCTGGTGCCCCCTTCCACCGCTGCGATCAGAGAACATCTCACAACATCATCACTTATTTATGGGCGGATATGAAGAGATATATTTCAATCTCGCCGGACGTCTGAGATGTTTCAGTATTTGCATTCGGCTGCTCTAATTTGCAAGCGTGATTTAATAAAAACGCAATCACATGTGCCACGTGAACTGAAGATAGTTCTTCAGTTAAATGTAAGTGACACTGACGCTGCACCTCCAGGCTTAATGTTTATTTATGTGTTTATTTCATTTTGGTAATTACGTGCCACGTCTGTTCCTGTGAAGTTGATCAGTTTAACTTCTAACTCGTATTGAGCTCTTCTGACTTTTTAAGAAAGCACATCCAGTGTGTAACGTCGGAGGAACAGTGTAGTCATGAGCACAGAAAAAAACCCAAAGAACCGAGACTCTAATCTGTGATGACATGCTGATATACAGCTTGGAGCTGCTTCATTGACCATGAATGGGAGACTGACTTTGTGTACTCATACAGTGTTTGCCTGAAGTTTCACATTCAAGTGAGTTTTATATTGATAGTGCTATAACTTTCAAAGCAGAAAATTTGCCCCATTCCCAGGAAAATAATTCTGAAAACTGTCGGCGACACGTTTTCCATCATTTGGAATCTATCTCCACAGAAACACAGGCCACACACAGGGGTGTGTGAGTGTATTACAGCGAACGCACAAACAGAGACAACCACACACCTACAGCTACGACATAAATATACACACAGCCTCTGCAGTGGCTCTCATTTTTTCCAGCTAGACAGAGCAGGAGTCTGACTCTGCACCCGGGTTGCCGTGGCTCCAGACCTCTGGGAGATTTCAGCTACCTTGGAGGAAAAAAACACACCGCGTGCAAAATGTTTCATCACTATCATCCTACCGGGTCATCCGAGGCTGTTAACATACTGTAAACACTCTTCCTCTTCTGTGTGCTAATATCGCATAAATGAGTCCTCGAACTTGTATTTCTTCAAAGAAACACGGACGAGAACAATAATGGGATCACCTCTTCCCTCTGTCATCTTTGTTCTTAATTTGCACCACGTTGTGGGTGTAAACCAGCTCGCACTGGTGTTCTATTCGCAGACAAAATAAAGGGGAGGAAAAAAAAAGAAGCTAAAATAATTAATGAATGAAAACCCTTAGGGAGGGCTTTTAAATCTACATAATATCAAACCGTAGCTTTTTCTTTTTTAATAACAAGGCGTATTGGGTTCTGTGATGTATTTCTTGCATGCCTAATTACTGAGATATGAATTATCTTTCGTCCTTTGCAATTTAGTAAATAAATCCCGAGGGACCTCATTTGAAGCAGGAAATAGGCCATATTTCTAAGTGGGGGGAAAACCACCATGTGAACGTGGCTCCATAGGGGAAATGTGTAACCAAATAGTCGTGTAATGGAGGAAATCAAAGCGCTATGCAACCTTGTTTACTTGCAGGATGGTAAGCTTGCAATTTTTGGTCAGGCAGGGAGATAACCAGGCAGCGGCTTCATTGCTTCACTTCAAAAAAAAGAAAAAGAAACACACACACACACACCGGGTGTTTGCGAAGTTAAAAGGGAAGATTAAGATCAATAGAATGACAACGCAGCCCTTAATAGAGATCAGTCTGGGTAAGAGAGCGAAGAGTTAACCTTGCGTGTTTGGGAGAAACGATGACACAGAGAGGAATACAGTGTCTGCGTGAGGGCGAGAGAGCTACAAGAAGAGCTAGAGGAGAGATGGGGGAGACCAAACAGAGCAGACCTGTAGGTTGGTTATTCTGGGTTCTTCTGAGCATGCAATGGGCAGCCCTGCAGGTACTGCTCTCCCTGGGCAGAGACCACTCCAGACAGACTGCAGTAATTTACATTGACAAAGCTGTCAGAGGAGAGGTGGCCTCCCGCATGGTGATGGATGCCGACCTGGGAGGAAGAAGAGAAAAAGAGAGAAAAGGAGCAGAGAGGAGGAGAGGAGTCAGGAAATGAGCAGACATCTGATATTTTGGGTGTAGTATTTGAATAACACTGAGCACACACAGTAATAAGACGGCGAGTAATACAATAAGAGGATTTTCACTTTCCACAAGAGATCAAAAGCACTCCTATATAAGTCCAGAACTTCTATCCCCGTGTATCTCCAAATGCTATCGATGGAAAGATCCCTGGCACTTACACCCTTACAGCAAAATGCAATATGAGACACACCAGGTCGTATCAATATTTTATGTCTCTGTCTGTCTTTCACATGGGGGTTAGTGGAATAACAAAATAAAGTAACAGAACAATGGGAGAGGAAGGAAACGGATAACTTCTTACCTTCCCTGCTTTTCCATTCCAACTTTCCGTGGAAAAAAAAAGATGTGCTGACGCTGCATCTCTCACGGGGGGGGGGCAGGTGCTGTGCGGTGTCAGGGGCCCCCGGTGAGCAGCTTCTCGCTCCTGTCACCTCTACTAACACCGACCCTCGTCAGCAGGGGCCGGCGCCGGCGCTGCAGCCTCCCACTCCTCCTGTCACCTGTCCTCACGCAGGCCAAGGTGACTTTGTTCCCTCCTGATGGAAAAATGACAGCTGCTGCAGCTACAACGTCCAGAAAAGTCAGGGAGCAACCAGTTGGCTTCTCTCTCTGTCACTTTCCCTGGTTCTTTATTTCTCCCATGGCCTCCTGTCCTCTCGGCATCATTCTGTAACTGTTTTGCAGCCGCTCTGTACAATCCAAGGAGAAATTGTGTATATTTTATGCTTTCTGACAGCAATAACTTCATTTACCCAAACAAACTGCAGCCGCCTCTCTGTTTACTTAGATACAGAACTTCTGACACCATACGCGCATGAAACAGTAGCGATGCAGCGGCTACACGGCACAGACATTCTTTCAACCACAACTTACATTAGCTTTTAAGCTAACGTTTTGTTTTTACCCACAAAGGAGACACGCAAAGATATCAGCAAAGAAGAGGAGGGAAAAGTACACTGGCGTAAATCTGCAGACAGGTAACACACTAAATACCTTCCTCGACGTCCCTCGCTCAATACCACTGCTGCTAACGAAGTGCTGACTGTCTTTAGCTTGTGAGCTGAATCTACCTGTCTGTGTTTGTTTACGGCCTGTGCTCTTGCTCTTTTATTGTCTGTTCGATAATAAAATATCAATAACTTTTTAAAAAAACAAACACTTTTACATGATTTTTGCCAACTGGCCGATAGTGTTTTGGGTCTGTGTAAATTAAGGAGGGCCGGGTGAGTAACTTTTCTCTTTGGACTCCCCCCGACTTTTCATTCAAACCAGATCAAATTGAAATCTCCTTTGTTCCGGCTAAGACCTCTCTCAGTAGTCGCGGCTAGATTGCTGTGCTGTCACTGTTAGTTGGGTTTACACAGACCAATATGGGTCCTATTCAATAGATCTCAGCTCTGGGACACTGGGATTTATTAAGTCTTTCATAATTTGCATCCCACAGTTACTTTCATGCAATGAATGGCAATTAGAGACCATTAGATACATTGACTTCTCACCAGCAATGTATCCCGCTTCATATTTGCATTACACTGCTACTTTAAAATCTCTAGAATATGCCAAAGGGGATTTCCTCAAGCACTGAGGTCTGAATTATCTCACTTGACATGCTCGCTCTGAATTAGGCATGATGCTGGCTTGGGAATGTGTGGAGTAAATAGCAAGATTTTCATGTTTAGGGCGATAGTGGTTAAAATGTTTCGTTTGAATTACAGACGGCTCTGGGAGCATTGTGGCATGACAGGAGTGAGGGTAATTGGTGAAATGTAGATGACACACAATGCTACGTGCATTATTGCGGCAACACATCCTGAAATTGGAGCCGCTTATTTCATTTTTGAATGCTCTTACTCTTGTTGTTTTCATAGGGGACTGATTTGTCTGCTCTTCTCCTGTTGCACTGTAGATTGCGTCCCGAGCTTTTGAGTAGCTCGCATGAAAAATGTCTGCTGTCAACACAGTGTGTCTCCTGGACAATGGTAGCTGAAATCCTGTTTTGAGCTTCTTTTTTTTAATGGGTAGCAGGGACTAAAACCTGATGAAATGGAACAGTTGTGTTCCTTGTACACACACACACAGACAGGATAGAGAGAAAGAGACTGTGGTGAAAGACTGAAAAGATTTCAGTGTTTTCCATTCCCCTGAGCACAGGAAGGATGTTGTGCTGAAGACTCATGCTGTGATAAAAGGGGAGAAACGAGATATCAAACCACGCTGTCCACCTGCTGTCTTCGCTCGCATTTATCATTAGATGAACCTGTCATATAGGCCGTGCTTCGGTCAATTATCACCATCATCCATTTCCAACATGACACGATATACAGTGAGTGGCCATCTGCTGCAATATAGATGAAATTATGGGTCACGCAAGAGGTTGCTCTCTTGAAAAGTTGCCTTGGCCGTAGCCTGACACAAACTTTTGAAGTTTTTCGTCTCAGAAATCAAAGACTGCGGTCGGACTCTTTGAAAAGTCATTTAGACTTTTATGTAAAGTTTAGCTCATACGTCAGTGCAAACAACTCTTCTCAGTTCTGTCAGAGTAGATGGAGAATTCATTTGGGCAACACCACCATCCTCTCACACTCTCTCTCTCTCTACACACACCCTATATGATGTACCGCTGTGTGAGAGATATCTCTAACAGCCTCATGTTGACTCATTTAGCATCTGGCGTTGCTCATCGCTACGCTCCATGCATGCCGGCCTGCACTGTATAGCTAGCACTGAAAGTTGTCCATATTTTCACCTCGTTTTCAAGATCTTTCACACCGAGGCTGATGACGGCTGGTGATGATGACATCATCATTCAGTCACGTGCGGCTAGGTAAACATCTGGTGAGTGCGCCGCCCCGACTTTTTCTGAAAGTGCAGAAGACTTTCATTTACGGACAAGTTGACTTGAAGATGTTATTCGGGAGGTATCGCTCACTCGATTTCGAAGCTTTTCTCTTGTCAGAACTGTATCATTTTTTCCCTCCAGAGGCAATAATAACAACAGTGCTGAAAGATGCCCATTATGCTTGACGGTGTCATTTTATATTTGGTGCATAGAGTTTTCAATCTCAGAGGTCTACACATTTCAGCCACCAGCTGCGAGGGATGCATGCCGACTGCATCTCTGTTTTTACATCTCATCGCGTCGTCGTGTTGATCTGTTGTATCGTATAGTATCTATTGTATGTCATTGAATTCAATGACACCTCTCATTGAAAGGATATTTTCCCAGACCAACACTGCAATAAGTTGTATTTTGATTGCAAAGCTCTCTCCAAGGACTTGCTTTCTCATAAAATGGGTGCTTCTCTACAATAACTCTTTAAATTTACAGAAAGAAAATAATTAGTTTTGTACAACAAACACAGTCTTTATTTATTTCTTTGCTAATGATGTAAGTAAGGCTTGTTCAGATGCTGCTTTTTGTGATTTTGAGACTGCAAACTAGAACACACAGCCTTTGAAGATTAGGCATCATTTCTTCTGTCTTGAATTGTTCATTTTCCTTGTAACACAATGGTTATTCTTATAGGTTGCTCTTTAGCGCGGCTTTATCATTTATTATGTTCATTATTCCCGAGGACTGATGCATGCATTTCCTCTCTTCTCCTGTCTTATCTGTGGTTTTTAAAACCCGGAGCTGGAAATGAAGCATTCCTTTGTTCGCTCTTCATTTGGATGGAAGACTATGCTGGCTTGTCCCTCTAAGCAGTGATATTGTGGAATCAGCTCATGGCAAGCATCCTTGGAAAAAGATATTCTGCTCCGCTTAGCAGGTTCATGAATACTGAACGGCATTGTAAAGATCAAACAGAGTGAACGCGGTGTTCCGGCGTGGCGTGCTGGAGAGGAGGGTGGTTGACACTTTGACACTCGCGATTGTGTCATTATTACTCTGCGGTGATGGTCGTGGTAAATGTTTATTGGAATCAAAATCTGCCGTGAGATATTTACAGTAGTTAGACATTTGTAATACTTACGTTCACATTTACATTTTGATGTGAAAGCAAACTTCTTTATTTAATCTGCCATCACTATAAATGTGCTACTATAATAAGAGCCTGGCCAACTGTTCTGCATGCTTTTTGGCGGTCTCCGATATGATATTCTGGGCCTGACTCGTGAGTCACTCCATCTTGGTTCCTTCAGAGTGTTGAATAAGTTCCAGATAGCAGCAGATAAAACCTTATTCAATAATTTTTTTCCCCTTTCCTTCTGGTGTGCTGGATTCAGTAGTCAAGTCCTCCTTTAGAGGGAGCACTGTGGCTGCCATATTTCTCCTTCATAAAAACGGATTGTTTAAAGCAAACAGCAACAGGAGATGTAAGGACGCCTGTACCTGTCTGGTGCACTGTCTCGCCCCGCGCATTGCCGTCGCCTCTCCTTGTCCTTCATCTTTGTTTAGAATCCTTGGGCCTGTTTTGGGTAAATGAGGTTCATGACCCTGGCTTTCTGCATCACCAAGTTCTCACATCATTTCCTCGTGGTTGAGGGGGAGAGGCTGGCACTCAGATGGAAAGCACTCTCAGCAGACTGTTTAGTAATTACACACTGGAAACCAATCAGCCTGAACACTGCTTCTTAATTAGCAGAACAAAACAATAGTGCATGGATTGGAGGACCCCGGAGGTCACACGCTCCCCTCAGGTAAACCACAGAGGTGCACTTTAAAGAGCCTCGATCCTCTTTGGCCACTCTTCACCTCCTGGATCAGACGGACGGGCTCCCGGTGATCACAGACGCGTCTCGGCAGGTGAACAGAGGCACCGCGCGTACCCCATTAAACAGCCGGATCACTTTGGATGTAGCAGGGATCCACTTTAAAGGTGTGACTGCCTGATAGGTAAAATGGATGAGCATTCGGGCCTCTGCTGGTGGACGCAAGCAGAAGTGAGGAGAGGTCACCTAATCCATTTTAATCAAGGCTACAGCAGCAACACACATGGTATTCATTAGTAAACAAGAGAAAGAGCTGCTCCTCAACAAACAACTTGGCCATAATTAGCATGTAGAGGATCTTGCAGTGAACAAAGTCTGTGATAAGGGTCAGGACGAACCTTCCCTGTGTTTAATTCTTACAATCGAAACTCTTCACATCAGATTACACCGGCTCTAAATCCATACAGTTTGATAAATGCTTCAACTATAAATGGACTCCCTGCATTTCTTTTGCACATTTGATATTTACAAAGATATTCATAATGTCTCGTAATGGACTATGTATTCCTGCAATAATTCATCCTGTAA
Source organism: Nibea coibor (assembly GCA_023373845.1). Taxonomy (NCBI): domain Eukaryota; kingdom Metazoa; phylum Chordata; class Actinopteri; family Sciaenidae; genus Nibea; species Nibea coibor. The sequence continues at coordinate 9,606,194 of CM041739.1, read as the reverse complement.
TACGACCCAGCCTAAATTACTACCACGAGAAGACTGCTTCCAATTTCCTGCATGGAAAGATCTTAGATGTCCAGAGTCTCTTCATAAAGCTTCTCAGAAATGACAGTAAAAGCATTTCAGATAAAGAAAACCTGAAATATGTAGATTATAAGCACAGGATTGAGTGTGTAACAGAGTGTGTGGAGCTGGTACAGTCTGACATGCTGCCAGGGAGTCTTTCTATTCTCTCCTATTAACAGTTAGGTAGAGCAAGCTGATAATAGTTTCTTCATGTCTATTAATGTCTCTCTCCAGAGCCAGCAGTTACATGCTGTGTCATTAAAGGTCAGAGCAAATTGGATCTTCAAATGAAGACAGTTTAAAAAAAAAAGAAAAAAAAAAAAAAAGCTGAGCTTCTTAATAGCTCGCGTAAGGATGCCAATAAATGCTCTGATTATTATTAATGATTTTTTTTCTGCATTGATTTGGCTCTGTCTTGGTTGATCTCTCATACTCAAACTATAAATGTGAAGTACTCTGCAGCAGCCGAGGACTGTTTTACATATGTTTCTGCATTTTGTTTTTGGAACAGTACAGCACACAGCACTGGCCGGCATTGTTTTCTTTTTTATGTATTGCAAAAATAAGCAGCGTTATCTGCATAGTTACACAAAAACAAAACCAGCAAACATCTAGGAAAAAACGGTGAGCACGGACGAGAAACAAAGCACACGGCTGAATGACAGTGGGATGTCCTGAATTCCTGGAGGACGGTAAATACTTGATTTTCCACTTTTTAATATTAACCACATGCATACACTGGGGGAGCTAATCCAATATACATGTTGATTAATATTAATGATATTAAGTATGAATGTGGTTTCCTTCAGCAAGAAAATGCATTATTAGCCGATAATGCTGATGATACATAAGTGGAGGTGGCTGATTAGGGACTGTACAAAAATTGTTGGTGAATGGAGGTGGGGGTGTGGGGGGCTCGCGTAACAAGCGTTATTAATATTCCCTTTCACCATAAATAACTAAGAGCCAAAGCATAGAAAACATTCATGATAGCGTAATCTAATTGGACCTATAATATATTCATTAAAATGGAATTTGACATTTCCAAATTTATAGCAAAACATTGCACATCTATGAATATTCCAGCCCGTGTTTGTTTTATTACGAGCTACTGAATAAATGGTTGCATTTAGAGAGTTAACAGTTGGCTGCGATGACATTTAATCACCAACGTCAACAAATGATCCTCATGTGTTTGTGTTTCTCATGTCTGACAAATTGGTCCAAGTTGGCTAGTTTAACGTGGAGAAAAACAAACATTAACCCTAAAAAAAGGAGACGGGATCGCGCATTCTGCGCTTGGCAATTTGGGGAGAGTAAAAAAAAGTAAATAAAAAAATTCACACGGCTCATTCACACATTCACGTGGCTCACATCGGCTGCGAGAAAAGTCAGCAAAAAGAAAAAATACATAAGCATTCTCTCCTCCTGTAATAATGCTCAAAATTGATCTTCAGTTATTAGCAGGTGAATATTTGAATATAATATTATTACAGTGCAGTAGACTACCCACTAAAAAGCGCAGCAATCATTAGTTAAAGGTCCGATTTGCCTTTTTTCTCAGCTGGCTGGCTGGCTGTCATCACTTCACTAGCTGCCGGAGAGTCCAATACTTGGTAATGCTCACAGCACCTTTGAGGACAACAAGACAGGCGCACCTTCCTTCCTCCCTATCATTTCTCTGCCATATCGACTGCCAAGTTGATATTTCAGTTTCTGTTATGTGACATTTGGCTGACTGAACAGAGGTGCCGGGGACAGCCATCACCAGGAGAGAAGGCAGAGCGGGTGGAGGGAGGAAAGAAAGAAAAGATATGAGGGGGTAACAGAGGAGGAGGAGGGGTGTAAGAGACACAGAGAGAACTAACAGACAGACAGCAAGCTGGAGGGATTGAGGCAAAGGAGGAAAGAAAGGCAAGACAGAGAGAACTGTCATATCCACCCTTATCACAGCGATCTGCAGTTTTCCAAATGTCTCTTTTCAAGCAGCGCCAGAGAGTGCATATTAACTGTAATGGTGTGTCTTTGTCTAGGCTCCTGCTAGGCCACTCACATCCCGCTCACTCTCTGCAGGCGAGCTCCACCACGCCACCATGCACCCAACCAAGCCCTGAAGTCTCACCAGCACTGCAAATAGAAATTTCCTTGTTTTTGAACCGAAGGATCTTTTTTTTTTTATTATTCTTTCCACCCAGCGTGCTGTGGGAAACTTAGGCATGATTTTTGCGAGGGAAGTGACAGGAATAACTAATAAAAGCAGACGGAGGTTGCGCATGTTGAATACTCTGTGTAGCATGACAGATCAGGGTTCAATTTATTGATTTATTAAAGAGAAAGATTGCACGATTCCCTTGACTGGAGTCATGTGTGATCCCTGTAAGCACAAACGCACTTCACTGGATAAACTGTCCAGATGCAACGTCCCTAGCCTACGTTAAGTAGCTCATCTGAAAGCTGTTATGCAATGATAACCTTGAAATCCAGCTCGCTGAGAGCTCAATCTGTGGATGCAATACTGTAGAAACGTGAGGCACATAAAACCTCACCTCAGATAAATAAGAGGAGCCACATACCCAGGTGAAATTTTAATGAAATCCCTACATAAGATATGTGTTTGAGCCTGCGCTGTGCCAGGCAGACTCGCTGGCTCATGACTGTCCATGAGGGATGCGTGAGTATGCTTCATGTGTATTCAAGGACTTATATGATTAGTAAGAGTTGAATGTGATTAATCCCAGTCTGGGAATTGTCTTGATCAAATAAACATCACCAAAAATGTAAGACATACGCCATCAAACAGAAACTGGCCAGAAATCAATCAAATTAGCAAGGCACTTGCTGCTAGACTTTTATGATATGCAAGTCTGCAACAGCTACGTCAGTATTACAGCTGACTGACTCACGCAACACAACCAGAACCGTCATTCATGTCTGCTCTAATATGAATTATTTCTTCGTTGGCCTATGCTGCATCAGTCCAGCAAACTTCATGAAAATCAGGCCAGAAGGTTCTCCACAACCCCGCAGAGAAACAAACTAACTAAAAGCACCTGAGAAGAGGTAATAACATACCGTATATGCACAACCAGTCATGTTTTTACATGGTATCTGTCCATTGTACTGGGAAAAAAACATTTTAAACCTCTCAATAGACATCATGGGAAGAATAAACTTATTCTTGAAACAGGTGAAACAGTCCATTGTAGTCTAATTTGTGCAAAATACTGGCCCAATCAAAACTGATTGTGCCAGACGTGAAATGGCAGATTCAAGATTATATCCAGCATTTTGAAACTACATAATGTTTCGCAATTGAATGACATACTTTCGGTTGATGTGAGTGCATAACAAGAACATTCATAACACAAAACCAAGAGCACGTGGCCACTAATTAAAAGGGCCTGAAATTGTGCCTTGTTACAGAAGCCTGGAGTTCTCTCTACAGCTCGGCTTATTGTTTGGATAATTTACTTAGGAAGAAGTAGAGTTTTGTCGTGGACTTTCATCATTTTTTCAATACATTCACTGTAGTCATTTGAAGGAGCTTTGTGATATTATACAAGTATGTTTTACACAAGAACAGAACCCTGAATATATATTTTCAGGGTCCAGTTTTAAAGATGTTGCTTCTGGCTGGATGTACAGTTTCTTTTTCCTCTAATGAAAAGGGTATGGCATTCACCCAGTGTAATCACTTCATTAAAATGTTGAACTTTCAAACTTTAACTTAAATTTAAAGTCAGGGCACAAACATGAAAAAGAGACAGACTTTTGAGGCTTTTCAAAAAAAAAAAAAGTGTAGCATTTCAAAGACTGAACCAAACTAGCAGAAGAATAATGTATTTTTACTTTTGATGGTTGAAAACACTTAACATCAGATTTCTGAGATTTCAACATGCAGTGTCAGGATCCTCGTTAGGGTGTGCATGCTGTGTTCCCTCTGGAAACTCCTGCACCAAACCTGTCATAGTTACAAAGGATGAATTCGTGGTCTGTAACTTTAGGTGATATAACACACTTGCACTTACTAATTACTCTATTTTTAGCCAAGTGGTGGATTAGTCAGTCAGGTTCAGTCAACCACTTTGGCTCCAACTGTAATATCTCGACAGCTGTTGGATGGATTGACATGAATTTTGGTATTACCATTAATGATCCGCACAAGTTGAATTTCACTGCCTTTTGTGACCTCCTGTCTTTTCCTTTGGCTTCAGCATGAGGTTCATTTTTTTTGTGGTTTTGAGTGTCTTGGCATCTATTGACATCCATTAAATTTGGTTGAATATTTGTTTTCCCAGGATTAATTACAATATCTTTTCTGATCCCATTAATTTTTTTGTCTACTGCCATCATCAGGTCAAAATGTAACATTGTTCATTACGTTTTTGACCCATATGTGGACCCATACTCTATAAAACAGTCTCACAAAAGAAGAAGAAAAATATCTGTCTATGCCCCTGGGCTGCAGAAAAACAAAAATGGACTGCCATTCAGGCTTACGATAATAGATTTACAATATATTCTACATAGCAGTTGTCTACCGCTGCTGAATATAAATTACAGGTGTGTAAATGGAAAAGATGTCTCAAATTGTCTGATGCAAATCTTTGTTTGCCTGGATGGATTGGTCTGGATTAACAGAAGTAAGCAGCACCGATTCAAGACGCCAACCAAGCACTTTAGCATATAATTTTATATCTCCATTAGTGTAAGCAGAGACACAGGATGGTAACATGAGCATAAATGAATATTGTTTTTTTTTTTTAGTAAAACTGTAATTATAGCTGTGTTTACATCTTTATGAAAGCTTCCTTCTCTGATAACTTGCTGGAACATATTCAATAAGAGAGGACCAAATTCAACCCAGAATGCTTCAGAGAGATGATATTCAGACCTGAAAACCTCAATGATTCATTTGTTAGTGCATCATGTAGTTCATCAGGAGAAGAGCAAATTCATTTGCATTTGGATAATTGGGGATGTTTAAGCCATCAAAGAAAGAAACTGAATCAGATTTTGTAAGTCTCTAATAGAAAATACGCAGAGACCCCATCTTTTATTTTTATAGAAAAACATGACCTTGAATATTGACAGGATTAGCATTTAAATATTCAGTTTGTTTTACCTGTTTTTAAGTCCTGTCTTTTACTGTATATATACACAGAATTCAATTTAGATCATTTAATACTGCTTTCTTACAGTTTTTTGGCAGGCGGTGGCAAAGCCAATTTACTTGATAAGTAAAAGCTTTCACTGAATCCCATAAATACCTCACAGTTGTAGCAGCGTTCCTGTTCATTCTAATGAATTCAGTAATTTTACTGACAAAATGTGAGTGCTGTAAAAACATGACAGTAAAAAAAAAAAAACATCTTAAAGCACAAATTGATATTTCCATATGTGATTATGTGACATAACATATCCACTGAATGTGTTCATGGCTTGCTGAGTAAAAAGTAAACCGCTTCAAACTGGGCGAGGCCATCAGTCAGGGGACAATTGAGTTTTTAATACTGAGTCATTGGTTTAGGCTGACCTACCCGTACGTGGATCAAGAGCAAAATCCATGTCACCGAAGAGCAAAGAACGACACTGAAGGCTCCTTTGGCTCCTCTTCCAACTAAGTAAGTTACTCTTACACCTTCTTACCATGAACACTGGAGGGACCCAAACACAGGACATGGACACGATGGTGTTGGTAAAGAAGATAATTTTCATTGTGAAGGAGAATATGGATGAGGGGCTGGTAGCAGGGAATGAGCATGAGGCGGTATCAGGGGTGAGTGATGATAACAGGAGGAGCATGGCTGGTGTAAGCAGGAGGTAATGAGGGGAAGTGCGGCTGGCAGGGATAACTGGGAGGCTACAAGGTTGTTGGCTGGCAGGCCGGGAGACGTGCAGGAAGGCTGGCAGGTGAGTGATGATCCCAACATGAAGATACAAAAGCAGTGGGAATATACCGTGAGTTAGCCTTAAAGGGTAGCTACCGCTGAGGCTGAAACAACAATGGTTGGGTAGATGCGCTGCAGGCTGATGACATGACGAGAGGCAGCTGTGTGGACTGAGAGAGCTTGATGGGCCAATTGTATACAGGTGTGTGAGCAGAGTGGCGCAAACTGGGAGATCGAAGAAAGGAGGACCACACCCACCTCAATACACACACGCACACACATAGAGACACGTAAAGGCAGACAGGGGAGCACACAAACACCAATGTAAACACACAATACATAAAGTGGATACAAATACAGGAGTGCCCTGGTTGTAGAGTGTGCATCCCACACGTGAAAGGTTTGAGTCCTTGCTTGGCTAGCTTCAACAGTGTTTTTCAAACTGGGGTTGCATTATGGGGCTAGAACAGTGGCATGATGATTTTGTCAATGAAAAATCATTTTTTTAAAAATAGAATCGAAAACAAGCAGCAACCTCCGGTGCTGGCAATACGGAAGTGCAAAAAACTGGCTGCAAAAAGTGAGTCATATCGCCATATTAAAATGCCCAGTTTCACAGCAGAAATAAACATGTTTACATACTGGTTCTGCTTTTTTTTTCAGTAATTTTTTTCTCAGCTGATACTGAAAACTCGCCGTTTTTGCATGTAGGTTGCTAGCTCAGAGGCTGCTGTGTCCTGGTTCGGAAAATCATACAGCAGAGTGCTGCATACAAAGTGGCAGCAGCATGTAAATACTGTCACGGTGAGTGTCGCTGATGCGCAGCGCGAGTGCGTAAAGTACTCACCTTTGATCAGTCAAGCGGAAACAACCCACTTCCTGGTTGCGAATGAGGACTGAGGCGGCAACAATTACGGCTGCAACGCGAAACACAAGCCTGTGTTTCTTACCAGGTTTCTGTCGAGTTGTGCTGAAGCTAGTGCCAAAACCAAGACCTGAACGGACAGCCGGTAAGCGCCGCGTTTGCGTTATTAAACCTCACTGTAAACGGGATGGACTTGTTGCGCTGACGAGGCGTTGAAACGTTTGTAGCGGCCTAAGTTTGTAAATGTCCACGCGGTGTTCTGTGTAAATGGTGGCCGGTAAATTTAGCGCCGGTTTGTGGTTTGTCTCCATCCTACTGTGCTTAACCACTGAGAAACGCGGGTTTAAACCTCTTTATATTTGTGTACAGCACATGTTAATTGCACAGAGGATGTAGTTTAACATATATTTAAAACTGCTGGTTGCTGCTAAATAATTCATGAATTGGTCTAGTAACCTACTTAATTCATTATACAAACCTGTGGTTAAATTAAGTATATTTTTTATATATGTGTGTATATATATTTATCGATGTATTTACAATGAAACAGTTAAGCATTGTCAACTTATGCATGTATTTAATGCTGAAACTTTTGATGTTGATTATTAGACTCTTGTGTAACTGCTTTCACAAAAACTGTACAAACTGGTAAATAAGTGGTTTTGTTTGTCTTTTTAAGGTTTTTCACCTGCTACTAACAACAACAGTTGTAAATGTCTGGGCACAGAGATTGAAGGAAAAATAAAAGGGAGAAAAAAAAGGAACAAAGGCCTGGTTGTTGGGTGGATTCCAGCTTTAAAGTTCAGTATTGGTACGACCCTTCAAGTGTGGGACAAGCACAGCGAAAGAAGGAGAACACTTGACAGTGAGCATGTTAGCATGCTGACGTTAGCATTTAGCTCTTAGCATTATGGTTAATTACAGCATAGCCTTTTAATCGGTGGTTTAGTATTCTTCACTTTCACTGACGGACCATTTTTATAGTACTACTGGTGGTTCTTGGTCACATTCAGAGCTCTTGGATTTGAAAAATAAGGGCTTGAGACTTGACTTTGACTTAATCCCTGTGAGATTTCACTTGATAATTAAAAGCTACAAGAACATTCTTAAGTCTCAAGTTGTGACCTAGTACAGAAAACAAAGGCAGCGTAAAAGGCAGGTCTTTTATAGAAACACCTTGAATATTTAATTGTTAGGTCTACACTGTACATGTTGAAGGGACTTTGTGTCAACTAAAAACATTATTAACACACTGCAAGGGACATGTTGTCCTCAGCTGAGCTCACCAGGCTGCGTTTCCTTTTCCTTTCCTCCAGACTGCATTATAATTCTTTCACCAAGAGGTTGTGAAAACACCATCCAGTCACACGTTCACTGGCCCCACTGGTTAATTTTGTCTCTGACATTTTGCACTGAGCAGAGATACACTTGTCTTGCTGTCTTGTCTGAACTTGCAGTTGTGTTCCTTTCTGCGGGTGTTGTTGAGAGATGGAACAGCTAAAGTCTATAAGATCCAAATCAATAAACCAAAAGCTCTGTAGAGGTGCAGTACTGGTGACCTTTAGACCTGATTGTATTCGTCACTAGCCGTAGGTAAGATCCTATGCATAAAAGTGAAGGATAGACAAAAACATGAAACTGTTTCAGAGAGCCGCTTACAGCGGCTGTAAATATTTTTTATTTACTGTACGGTGAGAAATTTTCTGTGACAATACACTATACCCTGCACTCTGCAGTACACTGTCCATGCATGCATGTCTCTCATACTGTAAGTAGGCCTGTTATTTTTTGTGCAAATGATGATAAACTCACACTCACGCAAATCTGCAGCATGAAGAAGGAATAGCACATTAGTCAACCATATATATATATATATGCTCCTGGGAACGTATTTTCAGCAGGGGGTGTTGCCCTGGCCCCGCTGCCCTGCCCTTGACAGATAATGGAGGTGTGGAAATAATATTACAGCTGTGTAGTGAAGTGGCTCTAAGGAAATGTCGGTCTGCATCATGGCGACAACGGACCACACGGCTGGCCTCGATAAGCCACGCATGAAGCATGAAGCAGTGCGGTACCTACAAACGTAAACTTTCTAACCATGCTGTACACAAACCAGAACATCGTCAGTATTCAGTGTGCATTTGAAGTGCTGCTTGTGTAATAGTGCATCCAGCTTTGACACTGCTGAAGATCTCCCCACAGTCATTTATATAAATGTCCAAAAAAACAACTATGTGAGTTGCTGTCTGAGCCTCAGAACTTTGAGGTCAGCATTATTCTTTAAGTCCAATCCATTGTTTGAATAGTGGTAGATCACCACGGGCAAATTCACATATCTGGAATTAAGAAAGAAAGACACAATAGCTGTATAAATATAAAGTATAAAAACCCTGCTGCAGCACAGACTGCCACTACCTCTTGAATCTACTACCAGAAGCCATGGCAGCCCTCCACGTCCCGTGTTAATGCATATAGATCTGTAAGAGCCTTTACAGTGCAGCAAGCTTGCTAGCCAGCTAGGGATTGACTAAAAGATGGACAAACGCCAAATGCTTTTTTAATTGTTTATTTCATGGCTGGAGATTGATGCCATTACATTAACTCTTCTTACAGTATGTCGTGCACATTCACTTACATAATTCACTTTGGCCGCATGTACAGTACACATGTTTAAAAAATCATGTGTGTCCACAGATGCATGAAAGACAGACAGAGAGAGAGAGAGAGAGAGACAGAGAGAGAGAGAGGATGGGCAAATGGGAAAGTGAAACTAAACAGAAAGTGAAACTCAATTTGGTCCTTGTTTCATTGTGCTTACTTACTTAATTATAAAACAGGAGCAGACTCTCAGGAGCACTCAGGTAAAGCACATGTGACAGACTGAATTTTCACCGGTGAGGTGCACTCAATCTTCAAGGCTTCTCGAAGATATAAGACGTTGTCCTACATGGTGGCAAGGACAATTAGTCTCGAGTTTAGTAAGTTACAAACTCAAGCACATCCCACTAGTCTATCAAGCAACACGGCTGCACTACCTCCGTCATAATCACCATGAGATTGGCAGAGCCTGCCTGTATAAATTCTGGGATGGTTTGTGTGTCTCTTTTTGACTGGTTGGATTTGTGGGTTCTGCCTGCAGATTGTTTGCTGCTGATTGGTCCCAACACAATCCTGCTTTTTCCAAAAAAAAAAAAAAGCCCAGGTTTCCAGGAGTCCAGTGGCAGCAGTCTGACAGCAGAACTTTGGTTCTGTCCTCAGCCTCCAATCCCTTTTGCTTGCCTCATTGTTTGCCTGTAAGTGTTTGTCTACAGCACATCTTGTAAATAGCACTGAAGCTGTAGGAGCTGCCATTCACTTTTGCACAGTTTTCTCCCGTTTTGCTGCATCCTGGGGAGTTACGGTTAGTGTATGTCTTTCTGTTTGTTTCTTTCACACAGGCTTAGTCAGCACTTTGCGAAAAGTCGGATTCATTTGTTTGCTGCGTTGGCCTCAGTACTTCCTGATTTATATTGCCTCAATTTGTCACCACCATTTAATTCCTTGTAATTATGATAGTTAAATGATTTCACTTTCAGTCTTCAGACCATCCTACTGCGCGGCTTGAGGTATAACAAGCATGTAATAACTTTATTCGTGATAAAGATAATGACAACTTCATCACTTACATGAGTAATTGGACCTAACGTCACTATTTTCACTTGACACTAGTGGGTAAAGATCTTTAACTTAAGCTTAAAAAGAGGATGAAGAACTGATTGAAATAATGTAAATTAAAAGCGGGAGACAACCATAACCTCTCACTCTAACGCAGCACAATGCCGTATTTAGACAGACAACAGCAGCTTTGTGGAAAAGCGCCCTCGTTTATTTTATCGAGGGCACAGTGTGCAGGTTCATCCAGCCACAAAAGTTAACCTGCCTCAACTTCTGGCAAAACACAATGCAATGTCGTCTGACAATTCACCAAGATAGTCCATCAAATAAATGGAAGTACACATTATTGACTGATTGGATTGTTTTACCTTGAAATGATGAAAACGGAGAATAAAATGATGACACTGTTTTGGCATGTAATAAGCCTTAAAAACTCAAGACCATATTTCACAGTCTCTCCGGTGTTGTTATACTGAGTCTGGCCCAATAGCTCATTGTTGTATGTTCAATCATTTTGTACACTCTCCTTGAGTGTTTGGAACACACTCGGTATATAGATATACGGCAGAGAAATGGATTATGCTTGAGGAGTTTGAGAAGTTTTGTCCACTGTGAGAACTCTTAAATATTAGATTACATAACCAACATGAATTCAAACAGTTTTCTGTAGAGTATCACCTTGGGACTTGGTGTAGTGTACTGGCTAGTTAGCCATAAACCTAACTGAGCTCATGTCAGGTTAGAGTCTATTGCATTTGTGTACAGGATAACAGTTATAGTCTTAAGAATATTTACGACTGACTCTGAATGTAATGTAAATTAGTGTTTATTTTTGAAATATTAATATAACAGCGCACACCCTGGTCCTGGGGGGTGAGCATATTCTAGGACTTTGTCTCCGTCAGCTCTTCTCACACGTCGCCATGGCAGAGGGGTCCTCCGTGACCCTCTTTGTCATCGCCTGACACCTGACTCCACTCGCTCGGTGCCCGTGTGTTGGTCCAGCAGGTACCACGCTACAGATTAGCATGATCAAGGTCAGTCTGAGTGCTTTGACCTGAGCGAGTCACAGCAAAGGTGAGTGGACGCACCTGCTGCCCCCCTGCAGATTGATTTAATTAAGGGTATGGGTGTACATTTGTTCCAGTGGTATTATAAAGCCCAAAGGGAACACCGGTGGGAGAAGGAAAGGGTGAAGAGAAGATGGAGAAGAGTGGAGGAGAGAAGAAGAGGAGCCACGAGTAATCAAAAGGAGTGTTCAGGGGAATTGATGAATGAGCTTTTAATCTGCATAGAAATAGCTGGGTTACGAAATTGAGCTGTGGTCTTCACGGCCCGGCCTGATGTATGAGAGCGCTGTGGGACCCCCTTGCAACACACGCTCCCCCCGTTTTATTAGAATATGTTTGTCCTTCCAACGCTGACCTTATTCCCGGCCTTAATTAAATGCTCCCTTAATGACTTCCCTGTCTGAGCAAAGCTTTGCTGACTTGTTGGTGCGTGCACATGCATGTGTATACATGAGTGCACCTGCGCCCACGCACCAAATTTTTGCACATGCTGTATGGGCGAAGGCGGATTTTGTATGCGTGCATGTGGGAGGTGGCTGGATATTATGCGGCGTGTGTATTAACAGCGCGATGATATTTTGGTGTGTCATCATGTATTTGCCAATATGTGTGTGTCTAGAGCGTGTGTGTGTGTGTGAAAGTCCCAGCCACGCACTAGTTTGTTCTACACCCTTATTTCATTAACCTGCATGTCTGTAATTGCATTGCCGATGAGTTAAGGCTGCTCAAATCACTGTGGAGACTCTTTATATGAACCACCAAAACTATCTGATTAAAAGGAGGTGCGCAAAGCTGGGAGTGCAGGGCAGAGGGAGGCTACTTAATGAGATTTTTAACCCACTAATTCAATAGTCAAAAGTAAACAGTGAGGAGCTGGGGAGAAAGAAAAACGCTGGGGGCGAAGCCGGCTAACAGGGGAGCATGCACAAAATCACTCTTACATTAGGTATGTGCTATTATATTGCACAACCGAACCAAGCGAGGATTAGTGCGCGCGCGTTTCAGTTCTCCCTCTACCCCGCAGACCCCTCCTTTCCCTCCCACCTTGTTTAATCCATCAACCTGAAGACTAATCCTTTTGAACATTCAAAGCAAGAGCCAGAAAGGCTGCAACATGATCAATTACAGACTCTCAGCTGCTGTCTCAGGCTACTACGTCATGCAAACATTGGTGCAAACACACATTCATTTTGTTGATGCTGCTCTTCTCATTTTTCCTTCGCCCCCCCCCCACCCCCCCACCCCCGTCTCTTTTCAATTTCTTTCGGAGCGTCAAAAGCATGTTATAATTCTGCACTACTTAGAATCACCTGTTTAGTTTTCCGGTGGCATCTCCCGTGTTATTTCTCATGGAAAAAAATTACCCTCCAGATTCAGCGTTTACCTTGGTTTTCAGGAAACCGAGCCCGGTCCCCCCCCCTTTTTTTTTTTTTACCTGCTTTATCAACCCAGCAAAAGACAGTGTAATAATGGCTTTGAATGCGGTTGTCGTGATGCCATAAGTGTATAGGAGGTGCTGATATATTGATTTGTCACTTCTTGCCTTGCTCTTTAACAAACACCAAGACTCTTTGCGCGTTCGCTCATTATCCTATCTGGTGACAGTGGGGGTGCAGGGAGGGATGCAGAGGGGTTCGGGGCTCTGGAGTTAATTCCTCTGCTGTGTTACCACAGCCAGACTTTTTTCTTGCATTGTTTCTCTGTGGCCTACATAATGGCCAGTGTTCTGTTGAAAAGGATCCTGAGGGGGGACTCTAATAACCCAGATAGATAGTGCTGTTACATTTCTATCTCAAGGCACTTTGTCTTTGCCTGCCAGCGCCCAGGTGCCTTACTCATAGCATTCACAGCGCTTCCTCTGCCATGTAAATAGTATCTATCACCTGGAGAACAGGTTGAAGCATGGAATGGAGGAGGGGGAGGTCAGCTGAAAGGGGGAGAGAGCCAGACTTTTGTCAGATTGCACATAAAGATTGCACTTACCTGGTTTGTCAAATGTTAGCCGGTGTGATTATTCATGTTTTGCGTTAGGCAGTGTTTAAAATGAGTTTTAAAGTGTGTGTGTGTGTGTGTGTGTGTGTGTGTGTGTGTGTGTGTGTGTGTGTGTGTGTGAGCGAGCGTGAGCGCGGGTTCTTTTGTCTGATATCAAATGTCACACTCATTGTGAAATATCATATTGATAAAAAATGGTTTGGCGTTGTCAATAGATGTACTCACGCGGGTGAAATGGACTGTGAAATGCATTAGAGCCTCCGTTGCTCTCCACACTGGTCAGCCATTAAATCCTTTATTTTCTCAAGAAGGAAAACGGCTTACCGGATACATCCGATATCTGCTGCCACACGCCTGTTCAGTCATCTCGTCCAACCATAACTGTAGCCACGAACAAAAACAGAAACAAGTTGAAAGCGGGCTTGAAGATTGTCCTGTGATTTAAAAATCGTTACTTCCTATCACACACTTCCTGGCATTAATGGGAATTATTGCCATAAATGTTGGTTTTTGAGAATAAATAAAGGTGATTCATCATGAAATGACATTTTTCTGACATTATCCTTTCCGGTTTGGTAGGTTATGTAACAGTTTTCTGAATTTGTCCTTACCAACAACATCAACATCCCTGAACATTGTTTTTACTCCGTCGCATACATTCATTTCAATGTTTTTGAGTAGTTTGGGGAATGTTCTTGAAGTTGTAAAGTTAAAGTCGACTTTTGCTCCTTTCTGTTGAATGCCACTCTGCAGTAGTCCTACTGCTCTGATTCAGCATGGCGGTCTGCATATCTGATGAAGCTACTTGTTGAACCATGTGGATGAGTTACATTTACTGATTCTGCACCCTGCTTCTCTCACCTGATCTACTAATATTTGACCATACTGCCGAACTGTAAACTGTCGTTTCAGCATGTGAAGCAATATTAAGAAACAGGTAAAAAGTTGATGCTGTGAGATGACTGGGGTAGCAACGATTTAAGGTCTGCAGGTGCAGTGAGGAGAAAGGGTCTTAGTTTTATGGAAGATATTCGTCAGTGTGTGAATACACAGGTGCACGCAAACATACAAGGTAAAAATCCCAGGATCCCCCAGGTATTTTTCCTTTAAAACGGGACCAGAATTTCCAGGGAAAAAAAACAAGTTGTGATATCTATGCATACAAATTTATTATAGAGACAGGCCGCAAGCAGTGACTGATTATGGAATATTCACAAACGCATAAATCTAAAACTAATTCTCTAACCTCTAAAAAGGGACAAAAGAAGTTCACACTTTGATGAGCTGCTGCTTCTCTCTCTCTCTCTTTTTTTGGTCCAATCTAACGTTAACCTCCCATTAAAGAAATTAAACTATACCTCAGCTATGACTATATGGCCAGAGATGAGATGGGTTTGAGCGGCAATCTGTCGAGGCGGTCTCTGGTGTACAATTATGACAAGACCACGGGGCCTCTGCTGCTTTGGCAGACGATAGAAGGTGACCTGATTAACCTGCAAATTGACATTAAGCATCAAGAGTCCGCCTTGGCATGCCACCTAATATAATCAAGGGGTTAATTAAGCACTTAACACATGAAATTTAATGTAGAACCCGTGTAATAGGATGTTGACCAGAAGGAGGGACAAAAAGCTCCTTGCAAAGGAGAAGAGAGAGAACATCGGAATTATTAAGCGAAGCTCCAGTAACTCACCTGGCAGAGTGTGTGCCCCATGTATCAAGGCGGAGCAGTAGCCCAGGTTCAGTTCCAGCCTGGGCCCTTTGCTGCATATCATCCCCTCCCTTCCTCCCCTGCATCCCCTCTGTATTTCTCACTGTCTAATAAAGCAAAAGCAAAGCAAAGCTATATATTTAAGTGAATCTGATAATCAGACTGTGTGCATAACTATGTGTCTAATTTCCTAATACATTCAAGCAGGTTTCGAGGTATCCCATAGCCATTATTGAGCAGATGAGGGTTTCTTTTCTGTTACTTTGGTGTGAGCAATAGTTGTAAATGATGAAACTCTGGGGGCTTTGTCTGGCCTGGCATGACGGATGACTCTGCCGTGAAAATAGGGCATTGTCCCCCACTATCATTTATTATGAGTGTTGGCCAGGTTTGATGGAGGGAGCCAGGCAGTTGGGAGCGTAGATCATTCATCCAGAATGAGGGGCTGCACCAGGCGGAGATCTGCTCTTTCGCCAACAGCAGAGGAGCTCCTGCAAAGTTGGTCTGAGCTCAACTCATAACATACACAGTGATGTTCATCCGGGCAGACTGGAAGGAAACAACAGTCACGCTGGGCCGTGCTACAGACAAAAATAAGACATTGTCTCTGAAACCATCCCAATACAAAGAGATTGTTTTTGGTATTTTACCGTTGAAAAATGTCTGCCAGTGTAACATAATGTCACACCTCCGCAGAACAGACAACCCAAAGCTGTTAGCACAAACTGTGGATTTTTTTTGAATAGACACTTGTGTGCTGTTAGATTCAAATTGTGTGCAAATCTGTGTGCTACAGCTTGGATTTATAGTTAGGTACACTGATCTGCCAAGGGGATGTGTTAGCTGACTGATTGAGTGAAATAGGGCAAGGTACTCTGTCTCGGATGTCACTCGAGGGAACATTCTGCTAATGTATCCAGCTGTCTATCTCTTAACATATCTCAGAGGAAGAATGGTACTCGGTTGGAGCAATTGCACCATACCTATCATCAATCAGGTTTTCCACAGCTGACAGTGGCCACATATTCACAAATATTAACAAATAATCTCAGTTGGTTCTCTCTAAAAAATCTCTCAACCGCGCAGGCAAACAAGAAAAGGGAAACAACCACGCCGTTCATGCCAGTGTACAAGTACACAACGAGGAAACAGGAAAAAAATATGATTTTTTTTTTTTTTTTTTTTTTTTTTTTTTTGGTTCAGACGGTACGCCATCTGCAGTGCACCTTAATATTTTATTAGGCTGCATGTTTAATGCACAAATCTCGAAATCTGAGCGTTCCTGTCAGTAAAACAATAACCTAGCCATTTGTGATTACACGGAGCCACTCTGCTGCCTGAACAATGCGGAAACTTTTGAAAGCCTTTTCAGATAACCTGCTGAGAGAGCACAATCCCCGGCAAGCTACAGTAACTTCAGAAAGCTCCCAGAATCTGGCTACAAACAAATAACCGGTAATGATGGATCGACTGAGCGTGGCGGCCAATTAACTGTAATTAACGCAATCAAAGCGCTCGCAGAAAACAGCTATAATGATATCTGTGTGAGTTCTCCCCATTTACATGAAAGTCTATGATTGTGCACGTGTGAACATGCATAGCTCGCCGTGTGTGCGTGAGGAGGGGGCACCTTTTGCCAATAAGTCCCTTTTATATGCACAGACTATCTATTGCCTTTCATTTACATGAATCTCCCAGCTTGACAAGCTTGTTTATTTCAATTCAGCAGCAGTGCAGTAAGCACTTTGTTACTCGGTTGTGGTGATGGATAGCCACGGTGACGGACATTTATTAGCATGGTTTTTCAGATAGGCCCATGAGTGCTGCTCTTGACAGAAATAATCCTTGTCAATAGGATGCTGCCCTTTTTGAGCCAACACCGCTGCACTAAACTCAAACGTCTTCCCTGCTTTAAAGTCTGCACCGAGAGTCTGGCTCGCACATATCTGCTCCACCACGAAAAACGAAATGCTGCTGGATTGTATCATTTCATTGATGAAGCTGTCATCGACACAGAACAACACATTCATTATTTAAAAAGGACGGACAGACCTGAGATGGGAACAAAGTGGTCAAAGATTGTTTGGACACGAGTAGCCAAAATCATCTGTAGACAGGTCATTTTTCTTACTGTTTTACTCTCACTTCTCAACTGTAATGGGAATTATGTATAATATTACAGTGAGAATGTATGTTCAGTCTACATGTGTCTGTCAGATATGTTAAATAATACAGAAATTAAATAGTTAATGACATGCAAGCCAGTACTATTTAAATTAAACTGCTTCTGATCATCTTTTCTTATCTTATTTTTCTCTCCATTTTTAACTAGAATCACATTATTTCATCTGTTCTGAGCTCTACAGAAAATCAAGTGGGTGATTTAGATATTAAACAGTCGCTATCAGCTCCTCGCTTATAAAAGTTTTTCAAAAAAAATCCTTTTATTTTGCAAAATCTTTCTCAGTAGCCCTCAAATCTAAAAAGTGGAAAAAGTGTCACGCAAGTGTAAATTCCTGTGAGAAGCGAGTCTCATTGTCAGATAACGGCTTTATTTCATGCCTGGCCTTGAACAGCTCTTTGATTAGACGTACTATGGGTCACACAATATGCATTTCATAGCTCGAAGCCATCTTGGTTGAATGACTGGCATATATGTGTTCATAAAGAGCCTGATCTTGAATTTAGCTGTCAGCTCTCTGTGTTTCATGTAACATTGATCTTCACCCTTTCCCTTGGCTGAATACATTAGTTCATCCAATAGATTCAAAAGAGTGATGGAATCGATTTCAATCTAGTAATGAGAGTAAAAAAAAAAGCAGAATAATCTAATTTCATTCTGCCTTACCTCTCGTCATATAAATATTAACAATGCGTGGCTAAATTAATAGAAAATTGGGTAAACATCTCTCCTAAGTACCAAAACCCTCTTGGACCCACCAGTACCACTCATGGACTAATTAGTCTTCTTCCAGATCATCTTCAGGGTCTGGCGCATGAGAGCTCAGAAGAGAAGCAGCCAGAAACAGCCGGGCAAGACTGCCGCTGGGCAAGTGGGGAGGCACACACTGAAAGCACATTGTTAAAAAGTAATTATCTTCTCATATAAACCCAAAGTATAAAATTATGAGGGGACCCCATATTGAGAAGAGTGTATAATACTAGAAAACACATGCTAAATATAAGACCTTCTGCTAAAATCAGCATAATGATGTAGTAAATTTGCAACAAACTGAGATGTTGTGCTAATTTCATGTGAGGTAATGGGGACTCAGGGGGGGGGGGGTGAAAAAGCCTGTTTAGCATAAAAGGTCAAAGTGCAATTAAAATTAATTTACCTTGACAAAAAGTAATTTAGACATTAGGTTGATAAATGAGTGCTGGCTGATTAAGGTAATTAACTGTATATGTTAATTTTCACTTATCTTTGGGTTGGTTTAAGGAATCAATGATTCCCCTGAGCGATGCTGCAAGCTGTGACTGCCAATCTCGATGTCCAGAGACCTTGTGCAACCAAAGGTGGCGCACCATCATTAGAATAGAAATGTACTACATTAAATTACACATACCTTAGCCTTTTGCAACCTCGGGTATTGGCCAAGGATTTCAACAGACTGCTAACAACACCATTAAAGAAGAGGGGTTCTCCTCGGGGCCTCGTACACCAGATTATTAAGGCGCTTCTAAAACTGGGCAGTAACCATATTTTTTTCTTACACATAACATTTTTAAGGGACCAATCAAACAATGCAGGATAATGATCATCTCAGGTTGACAGTATGTCCTCTTCACACATTGTGTGTTCACTCCAAGACCTTATTTTTCAAATTTAGTGGCGTTCAAATGACTCAATCTGCACTGTTACATATTAACACGGAGCTGTTTTCTAACTGTTAATTGCAGCTGACTACGATGCTGTAATGATGTGTGCCGTATGTATTTTATCCCATAACATCTGCTATTTTATAAAGCTTTAACATGAGTGAAACTAGCTGGGAGAAAGGCTAATAAAGCAAGGAGACAGCCTGCAGGGCAGCTTCAGGAGCGATGGGAGTCCATTATAAAGCTTCTGCAGAGCTCTAACAGGTAACACTGCCAGCCATATGTCAGGTGCTACTGAATCAAAATTTTTGTCTGGATACCCTAATTATAAAATTTCTCCTGGCATAAGGGCCACATGCCATTGCCATGGTGTTGCTATGGATGCAACACCATGGCAATGCTATGCTTAACTGCCATCTAGCATAGGGGCTTGAAAAGCACAATTTCAGCGGCTGCACTGCATGACTGACATTTCGGCGTGATTCACTAAAGCCACATATTAAAGTCATATTGGCCAGTGGCCTAATAAAGAATCTATGACACAAACCTGGACACAGAGCTAGTGAAATCCAAAAAATCCCAACCTATTGGATTTTTTATCTGCGGCGGATCATGTACAACCCCATCATTTTGAAACTCCATCCTTCCTGCCTGCTCAGAATGTTTGAGAACTGTGATTGATCGCATTTGATGGAGCGTGCGCTAAAAGCAACCTTGTGCGTGCATAACCAGGTCCAAGGACAGTTAACTTCCACCATTGCCAACGAGAAGCAAGAAAGGAAACACAAACAATGTGTCACTCTGTTATCACTCTATAGATTTCTGTCTCTTCTGGTGTAATCTAATCTGCATGGCTGTTCCCTGAACTCTTCTTTCATCTCACTCAAAGATACAGAGAGAGTCTTTTAAAGGAAAAGATCGAGCGCCAAACGAATTAAACATGAGTGTGTAAAACAGTGAAACTTTGCTCTATAGACGGTAGACATGTATTTTTGATTTGTTTTAGTCTTCGGTGCTTTGTTTTAATGCCCATCATCTTGTAGAATTAGTAGTTCTCCGCTTATCTTCAACCTCCGCAAGACTTTGTCTCATCATGTGTGACATTTATTCATCTGCTCAGAGGCAAAACAACGGGAAGGGAAACTGGTAACTCTGTTAAATATGTTGTGTATAGTGTGGGAGACGGAGGGAGTTAAAGAAATTCTAGCCTGAGGTTAGTTTTGCAAGGAAATGGAAGGTGCTATGAGTGTTCAAACACTGAAACAAACATCCAGACACATTAGCCACATTATATAACAAATGTAATGTAGGAATGTTATTCTTTTTCATGATGTATACCAGACATATGCTTGTTTTGCTCAGAAATCCATGGAAGCAGGATCAAGGACTTAAGATGAATGAATATGATTTATGTATGTACATCAAACAAACAAAGAAGACTTTGCTGATGCTATCATGCCGATGCTATTATTTCACTGAAATGAAACATTTGCATTCATTA
Organism: Nibea coibor; assembly: GCA_023373845.1. NCBI lineage: Eukaryota > Metazoa > Chordata > Actinopteri > Sciaenidae > Nibea > Nibea coibor. The sequence continues at coordinate 9,585,628 of CM041739.1, read as the reverse complement.
ATTCCCTTACAAGTGGTGGGTGGGTGGGGGGAGACGACTGGTCTAGACCAACAACGATAGGGGGCATCAGTGCAGGCAGTAGGAGATGAATGCTACTCGCTACAGTGTTTCTTTGGATGTTCCTCTAGTCCCACAAGGTGTTAAAATCCTCCTCTTTTTCACCAAAATTAGAATATAGTCCCGTCGCCCTCAGCTGCACGGAGTGATAATTAGAAAATGTCATCATTGCTAACAGGCTAAACTAAGATAGCGAACGTGGTGAAGATTATATCCACTAAAGTTCAGCATGTTAGCAGTGGCGAGCAGCTGTTTAATAAGTACAGTCTCACAGAGCTGCTGTTGTGACTGAAGACTTTTAAGCTGTGTTCAGACAGAGCACTGTAGGCATGCGATTTTATGAAAGATCAACATGAGCCGAACTGATTGACAGGTGGTCGATGTCACGGGTGGCTTAGCTGAGTAACCAGGCTTCATTCAGCCCGCCTCAGCTTCACCCACGCTCCACATCTTTGCCCATCTTTGGATTTAGCCAGGCGCTGGAGGCTGCACGGCTGCCAGGATGGTGGCAGCCAGAGCCACCACACTCAAGATGTGGAGGGGGAGATACTGGAGACAAATAACAGAAAGAACTGTTTCTGGCAAGTTCTGAGATCAGTCCGAGGCTGAGCCGAACACGAACACAATCACACAGACGCATTAAGCATGTCCATTTCTAGCTAGCTTACAGCTAATGTTTGCACAGTGGTTCTTCTTCACGGTGAATAAACAAGGCCCGCACAAGCAGCCAGACTCATGTGAACGATGCAAGGTGTGGATGCTCACATTAGTCTTCTTTCAACGATTATTCATCCAGTAAATACTGTTAAATATTTATCTTAATGTTACCTTTAAGCACATCTTCTGTTGTTACTCATAAAATTCCATAAATAATGTATATCACAGGTCCGCCGGTGCTTAAAAACTTTTTTATGACCAAAATTATAATTAACCTTTGCAAGAGCAGGAAAAGAAGTGCATGTGAGAACACATAAGAACTCCAAAAGACACTCAAACAATCCTTTTTATGTATTGCACAATAAAGCGGATGTAGTTAATTAATGTCGTAGATTATATTTCCCCCCTCTGATAAATAATTTGTTGCAACTACGTTATTACGCAGTTCTTCTTCAGTGCTTCACATCAGCCTCTGAAGCAGTGGCCCCGCAGAGCTTGTTTTAATCTTACTTGGTATTTGAAATGAACAGATCGATGCAGCTGCCCTCATTGAGAGATACTGTATCTCAGCATGTTGAAGAGCATCCTTATCTCGCCGTGCCTCTCAGGCATAAAAACTCACAGTTACAATCTAAGTTCGAATGTTAACATGTACACCTACACAGGTCTAAAACTTCTGCTGCTTACGAATCCTGAAAAGGGAGCGAAATTATCTCGGTGCCCAGGGTGCACAGACAGACGGCACGGGGGAACAAATGCACTGTGTGCAGATAACGCAGCAGGCCTACATTATCTGCAATGCACAGCACTCTGATAAGATTTCAGTGTGATTACTTCCTATCAGTCACCAGTGATCAGCTGTTTGGACTGTCCAAGCAGACAAAACACATATCATAATCATTTCTGAGCCCGCTGGCTCGCCACAACATCTTACATTTAGCAGAACAACTTGCTGCTTTATGGGCGATGAAATTACTGCTGTTGCATCAGTTATGTTGACTTGCTTGGCTAGCAAAGACACTCGCCGGTTTATAATACAGCACTTATTCAGCTGAGTAGATTAATTTACACATGGATTCCTGCGGAGAAATGCTGAATGGTGAAAAATAACAGATTTAATACAGCGCGAGGTGGTTCCCTTGCAGAGGTGCTGCCACAACTTTCTTTCAATCAATAGTAATGTAAAAGGGGTATACACTGATCAAAACAAGTGCATTGTTAAAAATAAATGAATGCCCACACAGTCACACATGCATTGCATTTCTAGAGGAAATCTCATCCAGAAGCACATTATCATTTGACCCAATTGGAGTGTTTTTCTGACCTACTTATTGGGTTGATCCTCCAGGGTTTGGCCTTTTTGCACTTGTTAAGTGTGTACAATGGCATACTCCTTTGATGTGCAAGTATTGATTGCACTGATACAAGACTCTCGGCTGACCTATAGCATATTGATTCGGGAAAGCTGTCTGCATTCTGCCTCATTTTCAAGTTGCTAAAAACTCATTTCGCAATGAGCTCACGGAAAAACCTGACACTCAGAAATGCAAATGCAACACAATCAGTGTATACATAAAAATACCAGATATGACCAGCATGTTTTGAGTCTCATCTCTTATTTTCAGTATGGCATCGCTGCTGACGATCTGTTTTTTTTTTTTTCTGTAGGAGGCTACTATTGCCATTCCTGACAGGGTTTACAGTGATATGCTGGATTTAAACCTGCCTGTTCATTCAAAGGTCATTAGGTCGTTTCACATCAGCAGGTAATGGAGTTGACAGGGTTCATCTGAGCTGTGTTCTTACAGCCCGAGGGCCCCTGAGTGAGTCCGCACTGTCTGCAACCAGCAGCCAAAAACATCCTCACAGTTCGCTGGTTTTGCGTTAAGTAGGACGACGACTGGGTGAAATTCAATTGTTTATGCACACGAGGACGGGCGATGTGGATGTGGGTTTGCGGGTTTGCGGGTTTGCAGAATACCAAAAATTCCCCGTGACCATCAGCTTACAAATCTTCAAAAACTGTCTGGGGGAATGCTAATGTGACGAAATGATCGGATTCAGAAGGCGAAATAATGTCACCGCGAACCACTTTTAACCCGCAGAACAAGATTTGATGTGACAAAATGTGTGCAGAACGCTTTAGGACTGAATAAGCTGAGTCTTATCACAGAAATATGAACTATCCTCAGAAAAAAACACACTTTTACTATTATCCTTGAAAATAAATAAAGAAAAGATTTAAGCAGACTGCCTGCACTTTCAAGTACACGGAGCACAGTGGGGAGTGGGCATTCAGGGTTCAAATTAGAACCTGATGAGAGATTATAATGATGCTGCTCCATGGTTCAGTCCACATCCAGAGGGGCCAAATATCCAATTAAAACAGTCTATCACTCTCTCTTGCTCTCTGTGTCTGTCTCTCTCTCCCTCTCTCTCTCTCCCTCGTTCTCTCGTTCAGCGAGGTAATTACTGGGAACCCTGCATGTAAATTCAATTCAAGATAATACCTTTGCAGAAACGGTTCACAACAACCCACCAAATGTCATCACTGCTGTACAATTTTCATTTTACTAGATGTAGTCCATCACACTGCGTATTTGATTTCACAAATGCCACCTTTACTCTGTAACATATCGGCCATTCAGAGACAGAATGATGTTTAATCACAAGTAATTCCAATTTTTTTGTTGCGGCCCATTAACTCAACTCAAACAGCGATTGTAATTTGATGCTAATTGCTACCGTGTCCACCATTACCAAAAGCGCGTATGTAATTCATGACATGAAAGGTTGCGGTATCAAAACAAGGCTGGATCTACGACTGACAGGCAGGAAAGGGCAGCTGAGCTAAGCTGATTGGTGGTATAATAAGAGTGAGAGCTATATTTTATTTCTTGACCTTTTGCAGCTTGCTTTTACGCCCTCTCTCTCTCTCTCTGCCAGTATCACTGATCAGCTCCACAGCTGTGTACAGGCCAGGTCCTGGAGCCAGTCTAAATGATCTCAACACACAATCTGTCTCTATAATATTCCCAACCCCACGCCCTGCCTTTTCATCTTCACACTAAGATAATGCATTGGATGTGGCAGAGCAGCCGAGCAGTGGACACTTCCTTTCATGAATATACTGTAGCTTTTACTGTATGTGCTGCAGCAGCAGAAGGGCGGCTTTGCACTTTGCAGTATTGGCTTGCGATCACGGTCCGGGCACGTCTCAGTGTAAAGAATCCATGATTCAATATTCATCGGATTCAATCTGGTTAGGTCACCTTTCGTATTGTTTCATTCGTATGAATAAATCTTGAAGAGTAATTGGTTTCAGCTATTCTTTATGAGCCACATTCACGTGTTATTTGCATTCGCATTAATCATCCAACTCCTCTGGCTGACTCTGGCAAAACAGCATCTCTGTTTAATTGAATGACCTGAAAAAAACATACTCACTGGCAGGGTTAAGATCATTTTAACCCATGTTTTACACACTATAATTATACTTGACATGGTTTTGTTTGATGATTAGTCTGCAGGACTGCAGCAAAAATTTGAAATTAAATTGCAAGGCCTTCTGCTTTAATGACATACTGTGCCTTCAAGTTGGATGAAACTATCTCCAAGCAGATTTACTTCTGAGGTGGGAGAGGAAGAAAAAAAAAAACCTGAGAAACCTAAAAGAGAAACCCGGTTGAGCGGAAAGCTGAAAGTCTGTTTATTCCGATTTGAAAATGGCACAAAAACCACCTGCTGAAAGTCAATTAGCATAACCCTGACATAGACCAACACAACACAGAGATACAAACAGCAAATTTAAATTTAGGAAACCTGCAGGCATTCAGATAAAGTTGGTGTCAGAAGCTGCACAGTTTACCTGCAAATAGAAAAAATATGGATAAAGACATCCATGTGAGACATTTTTGTTGCTTTGGGTAAAGGAGAAGCTGATCGTCTTTTAAAATAATTTGAAATCGGACTTCTGGTAAATAACAGTGAAACATTTCTACAAAACTTTTTTTGGATACATGAATTTTGTGAAAAAAAGATAGATATGAAAGTATATTGTTGATAAAAATAATAATAATAATAAAAAAAAAACATTCACCAAGTAACATCACGGCTAAATATGTGCCAGACATTTGAATGATTTGTTGATAATAATCAAGCTCTCATTTTTCTGTCAGCATCTTAACCTCGCAATTTGAGCAATTCACTATCTCTCTGACTGTATCGCACTTAAATGGCCAGCTGGACAGCAGAATGGGCTACCTTTCAAGTCTTGATTGCAGCCGAATGCTCCTCTCAGTGTTTTCATTGTGTGCAGCCACTGTTATAACACCGGAGTGCAGGTAATAGGCAGCCATTGTGTCCTTGGGAGGTCATTTCAGCTCCACTGGAAATGGATTTGAGTGTTGTGCCGCAGCTGTCATTCGAGTGTGGGTCACCAAACTTCAGAAATTTCTAGATATTTGTGATTTTATTGATCGTCCCTCATAGGGAAACTGACCCGTGTGGCAGGTAGACAAACAGACCAGTCCTGTATTTCACTTTTGACCAGCCTCTTTGAGTCTAACTTGACTTCAGGGGTATTTATAACCGTGATCTGCTCAGAGCACTTCCTCTAGGACTTGCCAGATGATCTCACCACGTTGGATAATTGATTTATACCATGTCAAAGACTGGAGCTATAGTCAAACGTCAGATATCATTATCCTTTAGTGTAGTCAGCCAAATGTACTCAGGGCTTCTGTGTCTATTTATTCTCTTTAAAATGTGTGAATAAAGGATTTGGATTTAGAACCCCCCCTAACCCTCTTGTCACAAAAGCAAATGATTTAACACTCTCTAAACAAATTATGATGTCCTGTAGTTTAAAGGAAAGGCGCACACAGTACAGTACATCTGGGCAGTGACTGTAATCTCCTCTGGCTGGTTTTCTGTTCTTATAAAAAGGAGCAGAACGTTGTGGTCACTATAAAAAAAAAACCTTTTAACAGAGTATTTTACTGAAATGAGGCACATTCTGGAAAGGTCACAAAATCGTAGGAGCGGGGTTGAGTTTTCTTACAACATCCACTTTGTCAGGTGTTGCTGTCCTGTGGGTAACACTTCATGACATGACAAAGTAACTAAGCAGATTTGCTGTGTGCCTCACTGTCCTGTCCAGCAGACTGTGTGAAAAGTCTGCATGTGACATGTGCTCCCTGTTGGGGCCGAGAGGAAAGGCTGTGGATTCACCACGAATTTATGTTTGCACACATGATGAGCGTCAGATCCTATAGATGTAGCGCTGCCGCCATCGCTGCTGCTGCCGCCGCTGCCTCCTTTGTTGTCGGAAAGAAGCTGATTGTTCTGTTTCGTTTGGCGCTCTTAATCGCGAGGAGACATTATGGGCTGGATTGTTAGGAATTACAGAGGTACAAACACACCCAAGCAGACACACATCACACTCCACCCTGAACCTGCACACTGACTGAATCTGTTAAATCTGTAATGCTGCTGTAGTGTGAAATCCACTTCTGGTGATTTTCTACATCATCAGTTGACGTGAAGGTGAGGCCTTTCTCTGAACTCTTGCATTAATAAAAACCATTTCAAAACCTAATACTAAAAAATGCATTGTTTGCAGCAGAGGTTGTTTCTTTGAGTTTGGAGGAAAGCTGCCAATTTGTTCATACAGAGGTTTTTTTACCCATTGCTGACAATAACTATTTTGTGTGTGTGTGTATTATTGTGGCTAATTTTCCATTCAACTGATTTCTGCAGCTTCTTAACATGGTTGTGATTTACATTTTTATTATTTTTTGCAACATCAAGTGAGGGTAGATCTGGTTTTAGAAGTGTGGAGGAGTCAATAAATTCTGGTTCTTTAACCAACAAATGAAAACTCTGAGGCTATGTAATTACACAGTGTCACAAATCAAGAAAGAAATGTATTTTCTTGACAGTGCAGAGGAGGTTGCAGTAATTTCAGCCCTGAGTGTTTTCTTCATGTCTAACTTTCGGGCTGTGTTTGGCCCCAATAAGCTTGACCAGTCACAGGGTTAGGGCAGCGCGTAGAGAGTCTGAGAGACAAAACCCAGGGCTAGAAATTAACCTAAGATGATCAGGATGAGCTTATTGGCATTTTTATCAATTTAGAGCTCCTCTCATCTCGTCATTATGACTGCTGGACAGTGAGAGGACATTATTAAGACACAAAAACGTAACTTCCCCTGAGGAAATCACACTCTTGGTTTCAACACATTTCTTCACTCTGTTATTTTGTCTTCTGTCTGCCATTCTTGTTGGCATCGCTTTCATTTAACCCCACACAAATCGTTTGCACCTGTTGTAACTGAGGAATAAATGAAGCAATTTTCAATCTGATTAGATAAATTACATGACAACTGTTTGTCAAAATTGTACTGCTTCATCAGCATCGCACCTAACTTACTGTGAAGAGATGAAGTAATAAGTAACTGTGTTACAGCCTTGATACTGAAGGTCAAACTGTGCAAAAGCTACGGGGCATGAGGTTAAAGTGAAGTATCTTGCTAAGTTGCTTTTTGTACCTTTATTTTGTTGTGAACGCACAAAACCTGCTCATATAGGCTCTTTAAATGTTGGGACCAAATTTGAAGGGTAATGCTGATGCTATCTGGCTTTGGATGGAAAAGGAAGGTGACTAAAGTGGTGGGAGAGCAGCAGCAACTGCGCAGGAAGAAGTGACCTGAACTTTAACAGGATGGAGCCAATTCCCTGAGGAGTAAACATTCAGTAAAAGCTGAGCAGCCCATATCTGTGGAGTAAATGGGCAGTAGAGTGGAGCATGTTCTTTCCTAACAGGGCCAAGGTACACCGCCAGGGGACGTGAACTTGTAATTCCCTTTCGCTGTTGCTTGTGCACCAGCAACTTTTTGCCAGAAAATAAGGCCACGACTCTGGTATGGATATCCATTATCAAGATTAAAAGTGTGACTGTAATATTCTAGGAATATAAGAATAGAGAAAGTACTGCGCTAGCAACAAGGTTCAGTAACATTAGAGAGGATCCGCTTCATATCACCTCTGTGTTGCCACAGAGTCATACATATTATATATTAATATTAATAATATTAATATATATTGTTATTAATAACATATACATAACACATACACATTACCAACATGGCATTATAACTTTTACAGTTTATTCTCAGTTGTTATGGAATATTCTATCCTTAGGTTACACAACGTCACGTGTTAGCTGTCTGGCTTTGATTGGGAACAGTAGGTGCCAGTCTATCTCAACACTGTGGGGGCCAGTGTCAAAGAGACCTACTGCTGCCTTCCTAGACATGATAGATAGTTTGCCATTGATGGTCAAATCTAAACAGACACCTCCATGGGTAAAGACATTATCTTTGGCTAATTCTGGGCGTATAGTATTTGGGGTGTTATCTATCTAAAGTCTATCCACCAGCATGAGTTGGGCAGAATATGAGACCGACTCAGGCACTTCTGATGTACTTTGAGAGTGTCTCTAATTCTCTTGGCCAAGCATCAATAAATATTACAGCATAAGACATCAGAGGCTCCTGAAGACTTTCTTCCCTCCTGACCTCACCATTGACATTTGACTTCAGCAATTTCTCCACAACATTTGTGATATGTTACAAACTTGCTCCACTGAAGCCAAAATGTTCTTTTTATTGAGCAACTCGATTCGGTATGAAACCCTTTTCTTAGGCGTGCACTGGGGAGCTGCCTCATTGTTGCTGTTGCTATCAAAAACATATTTGAGTTATTGGCTGGCCTTAATTCTTCTAAAGAGTGTGAATATAAAGCTATACACCTCTTGATAATTGCAATCCTCTCAGGGAAGCTAAGGGCAACCATCTGTGAATGGATGGAGAAATAATGGCATGGTTAAGAGCTGCTTGGGGGGAACCAAACACATTTATATGTGTGAAGTGCCATGTTTTGAAAGCCAGAAATGAATCAGGGACCTTTCTTATGTATGCATCTATTTGACAACCTTGTAGCGCGATGAAGCAATTAAAATGGTTTGTTTAAAAACAGGAGTTCATCTAAAATCTCAGAGGGTCAGTGAAATCAGCGGGATTTGATGCCTGCTGCGTGTAATGATGAAACTGTCCGCAGTCGCAGGGTGCAGGATGCGGGGGTGTCACTCTGTTTTGGAGCAGAAGCATTTCCACCTGCCTTCTACGTGACACTCTGACAGTACCAATCCCACCTTATCTTTCATTGCCTCCCTACCCTCCCCCTTCACCTCCCTTCTTCCCTTTTTTTTTCTCCACACACCTTCCCCTTCCCCTTCCATCATGCCTGTCTCCGCCAGTTTCAAAACCCTGCTGTGATAAGCACACTGAATTAAAATGATTTCTTTTTAATTACTTTCCGTATTAAGTGCAGTCCTGAGCGCATGCATTATATATGTATGTTTCACTCTACTCCGTGTGAGGATTAAACCTGTGCCGGTGAACCTTGCCTAAGGCTAAAATACACAAATGCAATTAAACTCATTTCAATGGCAAGAAAAGACACGTGTTTTCTCACAGTAGACAGTTTTGGAGGAGGAAAAAAAAGTAAAAACAATCCTGTCTTCTACGTGAGGATGTGAAGTTTATTATTCTAGAAATAATGAGTGGGGGAAAAAAAAAAAGAAACGCTCTTCGCTTTAATTAGGGTGAAGCTTGTTTTGTACCTGTGCTTACAAGCTTCTTAAAGGAGATATAAGCCAGCTGAGAATAGCTATGCACTCTGATTGCTTCGCAGCTACCGCGGCAGCATATGGAAACATTTAGCCATCGTGTTTCATATTTCATTTTATGACAAATTAGCATGCGGGTCGTTTTCTCTGTTTCCTCAGAGGAATGAGCCGACTGTGGTACTTAACAAGAATCACCTGTATGGCTTACTGTGTTCACCGTGCATCGAGCTCATACTGTGAATTTCTGTCGCTAAATTACATGTCCTTTATATCCTTAAAGCACAGATCAATAATTTGTCTTTGGCTGTCAAGAGACTGGCGGACAAAGAGACAAGAAAGTAAAGTAAATGGAACAGAGCTCAATTACAGCAGGCAGATCTTCTGTGTCTGCTGAGAGGTCAGTGAGCTCACCTACACACACCTGCCACTCCAGGCCCACGCTGCCTCACTAGAGTTGGAGTTGCACATCAAAGGCACGCTACTTGAACTTCAAACTTGAATTTCCCATCCACAACCCGAGAGACATTTGTGTCCTTTAAAACCTGAAGGGAAGAGAGTCAGTCCACACATGGGGACCCTGATGACCCACAAGGCATAACACGAGTGTACACCCTCATCTCTGTCATGCTCTGTTTGGAGAGCAAAGACACAAAGAGAACCTGATGTGTATGGATTTTCTTTTAACAGTAATAAGACTGTCGGGGGGGGCTGTATGGCCTGTGTGAGGATTTGGAGCCACAGACGGCGGTAATTGAAACTGACAGCAGGTTGATCACAATGACTCTGCAGATAACAACAATCATAACCCCCATAATCATCGCAGCAGCACCGCATGCACACCAAAGTTCTTAGGTAAACAAAATTACCTGTCTGACACCAACCATCTTATTTTCCCATCTTCATTGATTGTTCGATTCTTTCCCGGTATGGGGCCCCTGAGCTGCAGTGTCATCTGGATGTACTCAAAAGCTCTGTGCCAAGGGTGCGGCATGTTTTAGTGTTTTGGTGCACCTTTATCTCCAGAAACCCCGTCTGACCGGCAGTGCCACTCAGGTATTCCTCTGCCTTGTGTTGAGAAATGCATAACCCATGGTGCAGTACTTAGAATAAGGTTTATTCAATAGCAAAAGACATTTCAACAAACACCATTTAGTTGTTTTTATAGTCAGTGACAGATGTCAGATGAACAGCTCCCATCTAAAGGCAACATCGCATGTCAAAACAGGTGACATAAATTGCCATTTATTACAGACATTTAAAAATAAAAGCAGTAATTATATCTACTATTTGCTTTAAGCGTGCACAGGTTTGATGGAATGCTGGGTAACACTTGCTTCTATTTGCAGGTATACTACATATTTGTTTGATTTCATCGTTTCTATTCATTACCCTCTGCAAGCCAGAATGGTTTTCAGATACTCCTATGAAATCTCAGTTTTATTTGCTTTTCCAGAACAGGTAGATTTCAAATAGTATCCAACGTCCCAATTTTCAGTTTGAATTATAAGCCTGTGTCTGCTAAGGCTTCGTAAAATCAATCCATCAATCAAATTATTGGAAAAAAAAAATGTTTTACCTTGTCTCAATACACAAACCTAAGGTATCGAGTACTGAAGAAAGTTATGGCATAAGACTTATCTTCATGTTTTTGGTTTTAGCTTACTTCTACCTTTTTTTGCCTGGACAAGCTAGATCATAAGTGTCAGTGCCTGACAGCTCTGAATGTAGTCATTATCGTCAGTGTACGTCAGCTGCAGAACTTGACAAGCTGTAACCTAAAGAGACACAAACTTTGTTAGCATCAGATCATTAAAATATGCAGCTAGAAGCCTGAATTTATCTCAGATTCCTCCAAATTAAGGGGTTTGGGCGGTTGTCTCTTCTATGACTTGAACTACTAAATATAACATTTTTGGTAACAAGCATTAGCATGAGCCGTGAAATTACCATTAGCATGCTACAGTAGCTGTCTAGCACGAGAGCTAATGATAAAAATAATCAGGATAATAAAAAAAGAAATGGCTCCTCAACTCTCTGCGTCAATCATACTGTTTTTGATGAGATTATCTATTTCGGGGCTTTTGAACCTTTATTTGATGGTGACAGCTGAAGAGTGACAGGAACATAGGGAGGGAAAGGCTCCAGGTGGAAACTGAACCCAGGGCCCTGAATCTCTGCACATGGAGGCACCAGCGAGCCCCGAGATCATCTCAGTTTGACATTTGAAAAACAGTTGATCGCAGAGCAGAAAGGCAATCAAGATACCAAACTTGTTGTCTTAATTCATAAAAGTCTCAACAAACCGGCACAAAATGTAAAAAAACTCCCAGATAATAAATTGCATATTGAATATGCTAACATGAATATGAATATCATATGGATTAGCTGATGTTAGTAATCCCAACATTCCTGCTACAGTACATGCCTTCCTGCTATTCTATTAAATATACACAGAGCTCTCGTAAGAGGAAAACAATCTTTTTTCCATATTTCACTTTCAATTAATTTCTCGTTTTCATGAAGTCAAAACCTAATTGAATGTGAGTCAGAGCAAACATCTGTCCTCATCATTTTCAATAAGTGCAAGCTGTCAGGCATGTAATCAGAAAATCATGTGCTGTCAGTCATATTCCATTACAGTCAATGCAGCTCAATTTTTGTCAAGATGTGGGTCTTTCAACATTTGACGCTCATTTCCTTGTGTGAGCAGACGGAAAAACTTCCTGACTCCTGTGTCTGGCACCAACAGCTGTTAATTTATTTGCAATGGCGAGACGAGATACCACTGCTCCGGGTTATCTTTATATAGAGATATCTTTTTATTCAATCGAGCTACGAGTCTACAGTTTTTGTTTTCGTAAAAAATGTAAAAATCCACAAATAAATATTAGTCTGACTAGCAACAGCATACAGCAGGAAACAAAGTTAGCATCCCCGCAGCTTGGTGCTGACAGATGAAAGAGGTGGTGAAGTGTTATTATGGCTGGAGTGTACTCAAAGGAATGCAATGGATGGCCACTCTAGGGTCAACTCTGCTCACTCCACCCCCGGGGAGAAATCTCCAGCTGAAGTATCACCTGCTTTGATATTGGGATGGTTGTAGAGCTTCTGACGCACACACATTTAAACATGTAGGAGGGTGCGCACACACGCGCGCACGCAACACTGCAAAGCCTTGGACAAGCACTGGTGTCATTACTGGGTGTCGGGCAGATCAGTGGGAAAATGAAGACATTATTCCGCCTGTTTTACACAATTAAAATCGCACACGTGTATACGTGAGCGCATACAAAGAACCTATATAACAAACAAACATTAATATTCAACAAATCTATTAATATTCAACAAAGTGTCATGCATTTAATCCACATCATTACTGCAGTGTGTTATGCAGATGAAGTGAAATTCAGAAGAAATGTGGTATTTTTCCAGTTTCAGAGTAAGTGAAGTTGACTGCAGGGCAGTAAGTAATCCCAGGTTATTCTAGTTTCTTACCTCTGTGGTTGGCGATAGTCTTCCAGCCCCCGAACAGCCCCCCCCTCTGGTTCTTTCTGGCTCTCATTAGCTGGAGCAGGGGTGAAGACAAATGGCGAGAAATGAAATGAATATGCTTTAAAGTCTCCGTAATGGGTTCATGCAATGCCATGAACACAGCTAATTAAGGTCAGGGGAGCTCTCATCACAGGCAGTCCTACGGTTGTGTATGTTTTCATCAAGGGCATTTATTATGCAGCTCTGACAAGGGCTGAGCTGCCTTGCTTCACCAGAGTGAGGAAAAGAGTGTCGCCCCCTGTTTGCCCAGAATAATTATCTCCCACTAACAGTAAAACCAATTTTCTCCAAATGTTACTTAGACTTCCCTGTGCCAGCTAAACAGCAACAATGCATTATTAAACCTCTTTATTGTCAACTATATTTTCTACAATAAGTGTTTTTTGGGTTCTTTTTTTATATTATTTTTTACACAAAACAGAACCTGGACAAGGCCACAAATGAACAGCAGCGATTGTCCCCGGATAACCTGCAAGCTTGTCTGTAATGTGTGTTTGTACAGACAAAGATACCGGCTGTAATTAGTTTAAGAAATGGCTCACTGGTCATTTAGGAAAATGCTCTTTTAAAATGCTTAACAGTTAAGGTGACTAACAGCGCACACCAGCGAACATTAGCCGGTACATCTATAATCTCTGATTGCTTTAATAACAGATAGATGGGACTGTAAGACCTAAGAGATTACTGCAGAGGCAGTTAAAAATGTGCACTCATCTCAGCCTTGAATAAACGCTCCAAAAGTTTACAGAGGTTAATTTCATTTCTATAGATGTTGCAGTTATTTACTTTCCTTTAATTATTTCAGAGAGGTAAAAAAACATATATACACTTCGCTGACAGCACAATAACAACACTGAACTCTACCTCTTAAAAGTCGCAGTTAATGGTGGTGGTGCATCGAAATAAAATGCACTAAGTAAATCATATGAGCTTAATTTGCACATAAACCATAATCATTTTATATTCGAGTCAAAGTTAAGATTGGTACTTGGCTGCAGGTCAGATGTACTAAATATTTTGACCACCAATTTTCACATTTGTGGAATGAACCTTTGTGAGTGAAGCCATTGTTAAAGATGCCTGGAAGATTTTTTGATGGATTTCCTCTTTTTTTCTCTTCATGGTCATATTGTTCTTTTCCAGATAGGATGTCTTGTTTACTATTTACATAAACGCATGAATCCACAGCGTTTCCGAGCTGGAATAAGGCATAATGCGCACAGTTGGGAGCCTTTCATACTCTTTCATGTTTGTGCACAGTCAAATAAGTCGATACGGCAACAACAAAGCACACAGACATAAGTGTTAAAGGAATGGTTGACATTTTGGAAAATGTGCTTAATCGCTTTCATGATGAGAGACGAGAAGATCAAGATCTCTTCCGTGTTTGCATCGCTAAATATGTAAGCGTGCACGGTCGTAGCCTGTTAGCATAGTGTAGCGTTCAGAGTGAATTGTTATGGTATATTTTTAGCACACACAGTTCACGTTTGTACCTTTGGACAAAGTCAGGCCTGCTGTTTGCTCCTGTTTCCAGCCGTTATGCTATGCTAAGCTAAGCTAGCTTCAGGATTGATGAGCGTACCAACATGAGCAGAAAAGGTAGATTTGCCAAAATGTCAAAGTGTTCCTTTAACTTAGTTTCTCCTTTATCACACTGTACAGTACATAAGCTGTCATAATATTTCTATTTTTTGCACTCTTGCTGTCATTGACACCAGAACATAATACACAGCACACTAGATGGCAGCTGAAACATCTGTACACTGAGGGCAGTCTGCTGAGCAAGCTCGAGTTTCATCAAATAAGTAGGTGTATACCCTCTTATCTATTATTTTATACTAGACTTAATTATTCTAAGGAAAAACAATAGGAACAGATCATAAAAATTCAGTTCATTGTGCATCATACACTCCCTCTAGATTGGTCTAAAACTTCACTTCTATTATTACACTTGTCAGTTTAACACTGATTATCTAAGCTATCATTTTTGACTATCTTGTAGCTTTCAGTCTCCTGGTGATATGTATCAGAGAGACTTTTCATTTTCATGTTCACAATCAAGGATTGTATTACTGTCTAATCTCACGCTCTAAGAAGCTAAGCTAGATGAAGATCTGGGAGATTTTTACTTCCAGGCTGTTTTCAAATCAACCATTAAGATCTCCGTCTTTGGTAATCCTTTGAATGTCATTCACTTCTGATTTTTAACGCTAGTCTGTGCTCAGAGGGAGCGCGGCGGGGAGGGCCGGGCTCTGTCTGCGGCACATCAGTTCATTTTGAGTCAGTCGTGCGATTAAAGGAGTTATAATAAGGAGAATGCAATCTGCGCTCATAAGGGGTACAGGAGTTTCACATACCAGGAAGTAGCTTAGTGCTTTTCTAACTGAGGCACCGAGTCAACACATGAATTAAATATTTTGCTTAGCAGTTCTCTCGGTTACAACAACACTCTGCTGCCTCAGCACTTTCGAACCTCTCTTTTTGTCAAAAAAAAAAAAAAAAGGTGAAGTTCAGCACTCATTCACTCACTGAGCACCTGGAAAGCACATTTGTTCTCAAAACCAACTTGAATTAATCTGACAAGCATCCGCCAGTCAGGTAAGGTTATTTTTTTTTCAAAATAACTATCACCAGCTCACATTACAGTCAACTGCTGCCTTTTTCATGTGTGTGAAAGACAAGTCGAGTCTATTATTCGCTTGTCTGTAGCAGCTTATTGGATTGTTTCCTCCAAAACATCGGTCAACATGTCTCACATCCATCATTTATCCTCTTATTATATTCCATATAAATTAATTCATTACATTTTTATTATTAGCTGACTAATTTGTCTGTTTATAATATATAATAGTACGCGTGAATAATATCCATAATATTTATTTTTTTGAGGAAACTGGAGATAACAGGAGCTGCTCAAGATTCATATTTTTGAAAATTGTGTCCATCAATGTTCACATCAGTTTACAAATATCTGTTTGCAAGTATCCAACAAATATGGCAGAGTAGTGGCCTGATGCTGGATGATTGGTACCTCGCTGAAAGTGTGGCAGCGGCAGAAGGAATGTAACCCGATGCATCTGGATGAGCACAGAGAAAAATCACTGGGGGCACAGCTGGAAACCGAAACCAAAACAAAAATGTTTTGGACAGAAATTGAGGATTCTCTCTTTGAATCCACAAATTAGCCTTCACTTCATTGTCAGCGGAACAATAGTCATAAGTACTGCTGTGGATGAGGTCTTGGGGTTCATTATTGCCACAATGTAGTTCACGTTTTCAGCACCGAATGGCATGATAGAAATTAATACAGGTTCAGTTTGTGACTTGTGCTTTAATGGAACCTACTGTGCTTTGAAGACCTTGTGGCGGTAAAAAGATGAACCGACATGGTGTAATCAGTTCATGGAAATGCTCTGGCACCCAGCTGTTCAAGATTAAATGGATGGAGGGCACCCACAGATAATGCCAAAATAAACTTTATTCTAACAGCGTATAGCAGAAAATAGCCAAGAGGAACAGACCGGGAGAGTAAACAAAAGATAAGAAATATGCAAAAAAGAAAAGAAGAAAAAAAAACAGATGACAGTAGCTGCATCGATTTGAGGTTGTAGTCAACAGCATTGATTTGAAACAATGGTGAACCAATTCAAACGAATCAATACCGAATTAAAGTGCAAAAAACAGAGGAGATGTTAAAGTTTTTTGTCTATTTGGAAACAAAAGCAGTTACTTCATGCATATCATGGATGGATGAAGACTGGACTACAGCATAACATAAGAGTTCAGTTTCTGGAGACCATCCATTTTCTGTAACCGCTTATCCTTATCAGGGTCATGGGGGGGGCTGGAGCCCTGCTGACACTGGGCGAGAGACGGTGTGCACCCTGGACAAGTTAGCCAGTTCATCACAGGCCTGACACAGACAAACGACCTTTCACACTCACACCTATTTAGAGTCACAAATTAACCTATAAACCTGCACCTATAAACCGGCAGGAAGCCGGATTATCCGTGGAGAACCATCACAGACACAGGGAGAACACGCAAACGCCTCGCAAGGAAGACCCTAGTCTGATTTGAATCAGGAACCTTCGTGCTGCGAGGTGACGGTGACCTTGGAAAAATGATTTCACATGCAACATGCACGTGAGTAAGATCACAGGGATTGACAGGAATCAAGTGAACACGATTTTCAGATCCATTCCAGTTAAAACACTGTATTGACTGTGAATTTTTAATATTATAACAAACGTGTTGGCTGTCTTCAGCAATTCTTGTCTACTACGCCAGATCACAACACCAATAATGAATGACTACAGACCAGGATGGATTTGTGTTAATGATCCCTGTATGCAAATGACCCCTTTCACATCTTTGCATCTCATCTCTTTGTTTTTTCCGCACACCCAATGCTCATCAGCAGCAATGACCATGAGACTTCCGACAGTGAGGGAAAATCTGGGCATGTTTAGGAACTCCGCTGTCAGTGTTGAAAGGTATCTTACCAGGGGGGCTTTCTAATTAAACTGGTGCCCAAACCAAGGCTGTGGGAGACGGTGCATCTGCTATGCAAAATGGCTAGAAATCCTCCAGCTGCCCATCTGCAAAACTTTTCATCTGGCCTCCATCGAAGGAGGAGGAGGTTTGGGGAAATGCCTTTATTTTTCATAATCCCCCCTCTCTCTCTCTCTTTCTCTCTGTCTCCTACCTTATCCATATTTCATGAAGAGCTCTGGAGGTATGAAATTGTCTGAAACTAATCCACTACTGGATATTTAGTCCCAGATTAAAATCATTCGCTTCACTGCCTCATAATTCTGCTCCTATTGATTGCCTGGGTCCAAATATAAGTCAAGAATGTACAGAACATTTTTTCCCGGAACTTTCTAAAATTGTATCAGCGTGCCTTGTCTGCATTGAATCCATGCAAATAATGCCATTCAGAGTCGGGCTTTTGCACTAACTCAGCACTGAGCGTGGTTTGTTTGGGCTCATGTATTCTGCGCGTGTGTGTATATATCGCTGAGATATTCTAAACTTGTTACCTTGTTAACATCTGCACACCTAATTTGAACAGAATACAAACAGCCCTAAAAACAGCCTCTGTTGATCACAGTAGACAGCAGGAGATACTTAACTGTTGTGTTAAGATGGCAAGGGGATCGTTTGAGTATTATGACATGTCAAGGGCAGATCGATCCATTGTTGCCTGAGGTAAAAGTGCAGATATTTTTCCACTAGGCTAACAGGGGCCTACCTGTCAACAATGCAAAACAACACAAAAAGCATCAGCGTCTACAGGAATTAGTTAAAAAAGAAATGATAGGGCACACACAATGATGAACTGTGGAGTATACAGTATACACTAATAAAGCTATACAGTATTATAGTTTTAAAGCTTTCCTCGGGTGTTTTCCATCTGTTATCCGTGCTGTGTGTCACCCTCTTTTGGTCCAATTGTCACCTCAGGCAGCAAATTCAATACAAGCTGACAAAAGCGCCACATCCCACTACCAACACAGAGAGAACGAAGATGAGAAGAAACTACCACAGTGGTGCTCGCAAATAAACACAAACTTTTAAAAGTCAGCGGCAAGTTGCCTTTGATGGATAAGGGTGGCAAAATGCTACATTTTTCTTATTGTTAAGAAATCCCTTAAAAAGACTTTTCTGACTTCCTTGCATTGTCTGCAGCCCTTAAAAACAGGTCAGAAGCAGCAGGGCACTCTCTTTTCAGTAAATCAAACTCAAACAGGAGTGAATAGTACATTTGTGGGGACTATTTTCAGCGGCTGAATAATACGCATTTGGTGGTCTGGTGAGTATTTACAGCAACAGAGCTTTTTTAAACAATGTATTTCCAAGATTTTCTTGTTAGATACTAAAATGGACGGAGAAATATAGAACAGC
Source organism: Nibea coibor (assembly GCA_023373845.1). Lineage (NCBI taxonomy): Eukaryota > Metazoa > Chordata > Actinopteri > Sciaenidae > Nibea > Nibea coibor. The sequence goes on along the minus strand of CM041739.1, from coordinate 9,566,760 downwards.
AAGATTCAAGGTCACAGATATGAAATAAAAAGGAAACAACAAACAAAAAGCCCAGGTCACAGGGGTAAAACTGTTTGACACTTGGTTTAGAGAACTCTTCAATATAGGTTGGGTATACGCAGGGTATGTTTCATTTTTTCCAATTTCATGAAGTGAAGTACGTCTGCTATCCATTGAGAGCGTGTTGGGGGAGAAGCACTTTTCCACTTCAGCAATATCAGGTTCCTAGTAGGGCACAGAATAAGGAAGCACCAAGGGAAGGCTCTAGTGTAGCTCGACAATTTTTCATGTTTCATCTAACAGAGTTCAGGCACTCGCTTCCAGTTAGTAATCTGTCTTGTGCTTTAAAGGCCGCGTACAGTAAGAATAAATACGTGTTCTGAGTTTGTCGGGCCAAAGAAGAAAGTCTTATTGACCACCCAGCCACATTTAAATGATTTGAAAAATATGGACACGTTTATGAAATTAGGTGCCAAAATTGTTGAAACACTCTGAGAAAGATGAATTAATTTCTATTTCTCTGCTGTGGGGTGCAGGGGTATGTTCAGGATGGCACCCACAAAATCCTGGAGTGGAAACTGGTGAAAAACCGTTTTAACCTCTAACTCCAGCAACTGTTGTCCAACATATTTTATGTATTTTGAAAGAAATCTCAGAATTGCCTTTACACTGACTTTAAATAATGTTGACGTTTGGAACAGAAAATCCTGTGCCAGGTTAGCACATCATTAGCTAACTGTTAGCTTATTACACACTGCAGCGTAATATCATTGTAGTCTGGTAAAGGTTTCAGTGATCCAGAAACATTCAGAGACATAAGGTCAAATTTATTTGGAAGGAATCTTGCTGGGGGGAAAAAAATGACAAGAGAGAACTGGATCGATATATCAAAAATAAAGACACGAAAACAAGAGCATACACAAAAACACCTTTCCAGCAGCTTGAAATTCACTGGCAGCAATATATTTGCGGTGTGTTAAAACCAATTTCATTTCATTGTGCGTTAGTGATAATTGGTAATTATGATTTCTAGCAGAATTCCTCTCGTTAAGGTGCGGATGGGCTAGAATGCGCTGCACACAGGTGTGAATGGTACGATAATGAAAGATATCATTCTAGTCAGTTTAACCTATACCCCCCGTGAGCGCTGGTGTTAGTGAGAAATCACTGAGAGACATCTCTCCTCAAACTTTAACATGTTTTCACGGTGTACGAGCTGGAAAAACAACAGAACGGCCTGCTCGTTGCGAGCTGCAGGGGTGGGGGTCACTTCGGATTTGCTTCGCCGCTGTCTTCCTGCGGGGTGCTCTCCACAGCACACCATCCACGAGACTCAATCATCACAGAGCTAAAGCTGGAGATGTGTTGATTCATGCCTGCCTGGAAAAAAAAATCACAGCACTAACTATTCAGTGCCAAAAGCCACACATGCATGGCAGGTGAGAAACTGAATGAAACTACGAAACTGTGCAGGAGAAAGAGAGGGTGAGGGAGTAATAAGCACCCGCCTGAGTCACTGTTCCTTTTTTGAAAATGATGTCTGAGGGATGTTAAAAAGAAAAGATTCCACAAGAAGGGCAGGAGAGTTTAACTCAGCAGGGTTTATAGAAACTAGACCAAAAGGTTGCCTGATTTATCCAGTAAACTTTGGAATCATTTGAAAACTCTACATAATAAATAAAATATTAGAATTGCTGGATGACATTTACTTGAAGTAGCAGCAGTAGCACTGGAAGAAAGCAAAAAATTTAAATTCTGCAACAACAACCGGCAGCTTATCTTTGTCTACAAGGAAAAAGTGAATCACTTCCATGTGCACTTGATTAATTATGGAAATAAGTATTTGTTTGTTTTCTCTGATTCTTTGGTGCAATAATCTGGCTGCAAATTGATTTTCAGCAGGCGCTAGCTGGAGTATCGTGTCTGGTATAGTACAAGGCCTCTTGCCTGCAAAGATTATTCCATCTATGAAGAGTCTGGCAAGTAAACAATGGAACAGGTGGTTGGCTGCAAAAGAGGCAAAGGAATAATACCATGTCCACACCACATTGATCCGTGTCTGTTTGTTGTTCTGTGCTCTCAAGCTCTCCAGTCTCTGACTACGAGCATGAGCCTAATGACAGTGTTTAGTCATCTCTTCAGATCAAAAACATCCAGAAGCTTTGACAATATCGTGCTGTTACTGTGGATAAATTTTGGTTTATTTTCCTGTTTTTCCCCCCGCAGTATCACCACATGGCTGGTTGCACGGTCACCCTGCAGCTGCAGATCGAAAACCCTCCTTCACAGAGTAGCCAGCAGTATCTAAAATGCTTAAAGGAATAGTTTGAGATTTCGAGAAATACAGTTATTAACATTCTTGCCTAGAGCTAGAAAAGAAGATGAATCGCTCTCTCACATCTCTCCGTTAAATATGAAGCTGGATGGGGCGGTTAGCTTAGCTTAGCCTGAAGACTGAAGTCAAGTTAGCAGTGAAAGCAAAATGTGCCACTTTGGGATTTGTCTGAATTAAATCAAATGTGTTAATTACAAATGATTATTGTCCAACTCAGCAACTCTCCCTCGGTTCTGCAGAGCTTCATAGAGTCTATGAACTCATTGTTTTTGGCTTTTCATGCCACAACTTTACTTTTACACCAGCAGTGAGCTGGTAACAATAATAACTAATAACATTTGTTACCACTGTTTAATGATTACTGTTAGTACGTGCCTGTTTGTTCTTCATTATAGTGCCACACGCCCACACCACATCCCACATCTGTTGGGATTAATAAATGTCACTGAAGATGGCAGTGGTCACATACTCACACCAAGCTAACAATCCTTCTTTATTAATACCATATATTACTTTGTAATGCCTTAAATGTCGTACATCACGGAGACTTTAAACCCCTGTAGTATTCTCCCATATTTCAGACTGCACCTCACTCACAAGACCAGCCAACAAGGATCCATTTACTGTAGATATTTTCTCTAAGTGAGCTACTGCTGTAATGATAATACTTAAGCAACACTTCAACCGTAAATCCAGACAGACATAACTTGCCTCTCTTATTGGGTCAGGTTTGTGGGTCAACCATTTATATAACTCACAGCAAAACACATCAGAGCCAAAACCCATCTTGTTTGCTGGCGGAGCCACTTCACTTTATGCCCATTCATTACAATTATAAAGCATAGCAGACTTGATTAGCCTAAGAAGTGTTACAGAGTGTATTTCTTGGCTGTGCTGGTGAAGTCATCCACCAGTGACCAGGCCCAAATATTGCAGAGGCTCCAAGCTGCTGCTGTAGCACACAAGGCTGCATTCAGATAGGAGAGTAAATAACTAGCTGTATTTTTTTTGTTGATTCCCTGAAGAGTATTTTTAATGAGACCCCCTGTGATGACTTCCAGTCTCAAGGCCTTGCTGTACAGGGATCCTGAATTTTTTTTTTTTTTTTTTTTGAGGCCAATCATTTCACCATCATATTGGAAAATTCCCCAGACAACCATGACTCTTCCTGAACCCATACATCTCTGAAAACATTACACTTCCCCTGCCACCAGATTTCAGCAGGGAAAACTCATCTGAATTTGAAAAACTACGCCCTGTGAGAACAGAATTCCCAGGTGTGGTGAGCTTGCCCTGGAATTCAGTTTTATCAGGTTCTACTCCGAATACAACTCGTATCAAAGAGGGAGCGAGGATCATCTGCCAAATAGTGGAGAAGACGAGACAATTCCACAGAGTTGTAACAGTCACACAAAATGAAAGAGAGAGAGACGACTGAAACAAGGTCAAAAATCTCTAAGAAACATGTTTTAAGGCTTCAAAAGAGACTCGACAGTGTTTGTTGATATAATTCAGTTTTATTCACTGATTACTTCAATAATACAGTAAAACAAAGACAATTATTCACAGAGTATGAAATATTTCCACTTCTTATCAGCGCACTGTCACCCTGAATTGACAGCCAACACAGGAAAACAACATTATAAAACAGCTATTTAGGAGTAAAGCTTGAGTGAATGTCTTTGTCGCTGTACTTATCTTTCAAACGCCTTTGATAGGAATGTCAGTCGATGCAAAAAACGGTGCATCCCTAGAGAAACTTACCAAGACAGGACTTATAAGGAGTTAAGTTGGAGGCATTTTCAAAGGTCATCTTCTTATGACTTATTTTGCCTCAGGGTTGTGTAAGTTTGGTTTTCAGATATGAAAGGATACTTCTTTTTTTTTTTTAATGTTCCTATCTCTGCATGTTCAGTATCAGGGAATCCCTTCATGCCAGCAGTTTGATCAAAGTCTAAAGTACTTTTACATTTATTAACCACTGGTAGTATACAGTATATTAGGGTATTAACACCAAAGTAATCAGCCGCTACAGTTTGTTCATGGCAGATGTTAAAGGATTTAGTGGAATCTAACCGTAAAAGTTGTAAATTGCAACTAAAGGAATACTCTTCCGCAACTCACCTTCTCTTTCCAAGCGTGTAAGAAAACAAAATTACATGAAAAGCAAAGGGTCATATCTAGATCAATGTTTGGTTTGTCTGTTCTGGGCTACTGTACAAAAATGGCAGTTCAACATGGCGGACTCCATGGAAAAGGACCCGCTCTTGCTGTAGATCTACACGGCTCATTTTAAGACAACAAAAACACAATGATTCTCATTTTTCAGGTGATTTTACACTAATGAGAACATACTAATAAGTATTGTATTGAATTCATGCCAAAAATACTTTTACTGTTTCAAGCTAGGGCAACAAAACACTTCTGATCAGCAACGTAAGCAAGGACAAGTGTGAGGAACAGTGAAAGTCGCAGCATTTAAGAGTACCACAATGTGAACGTTTTTGAGTTGAAAGGACACATTTTCAGCAATTTTGTGTCTGGGCATTGGTTGTGATAGCCCCTGTGGATGTGTATGAGTTGTGAGAGTAGCTCTGCCAGCAAATTAGAGGTATGTAAAGCTCAGCAGTTTGGCAATTATAACATTTCGTGATGGTGAAAACTAGGAGGGAAAAAAGCCAAGCAAAACAATAGTTGGATTAATTTCCAGATTTTGTTGCTCAAGCACCAAAAGGACTGTAGCTACCGTTTGCTTCATTTTGTACGCCAGTGTTTGCCTCTCATCTCCACTCTCTAAGGCCCCTTCAGTATTATTCTTTCCCCGTCCAGCAGATGCTCTCAGACTTTTATCCTTCCATTACAGATCCTGCCACTCCCACCTGCCCTACAATCACCTCACCTTACTTCTCTTGCCCATCTCCCCACCTGCACCTCATTCCCTCATCAGCAGCTCTCTATATTTACCAGCCCAGATCCTTTGTTCCTTCATCGATCAGCCCGGTCATAATGTTGCTTTTTCGCCTTGTGTTTTTGTTTGCAAGCTTCTGTAACCTTAACCTTAACCTAGACCTGCCTACCTACACCTTGAATGAATGCTGAAATTATTCCCCTCAACTACTTTCCCTTTTGCCATTCTGCCTCAGTGTTGCGATATTTTGATTTTTCTGGTTTCTCGTTTGCCAACTGGCCCAGATGATAATCAGCATTGCACTGGAAATGGAAATTGGTTATGTGCTTTAGACTCTAAATCCTCTATCAATAAATTTTAATTAATTTTATTAGCATTTGTTTTGGTTTATTACTATTTTTTCATAATAATAAGATGAAGAAGAGATAGAAAAGCAACATGTCTCATTATGTTTTCAACCCAGTCCATGACCAGTGTGTGTTTGTTATGATTACACTGGACCTGCACATCACTCACCTGGGCCAGTTGTCAGACACGAGCCCGCTGACTGCTTGTCTGAAGTGTTTCCATCCAGATTGGCCAAGCGGTGGAAAACAGATCACAGGATGTCCTGAAATCCCCCAGATGACCGGTCCAACTCTGCATGACGTGATGTTATGCCAGAATATAGCTGTGGTCCATTTAATAGCAGAAATATTTACCTGTAGACATGGAAGGACTTTTGGCATTATGTTTGAACTGGTGATGGTTAACGACCCTTGTTGGCTCAAAATTTAATATTTAATAAAATCTTTATTATGTCTGGTGATCCTGTCAAATAAAATCAATGGATGAATGTCTGTTGCCAAAAAAAAAAAAAAAACAACTCAAGAATTCATCCTCAGTCATCAGCTGACATCCTGAAACATGAAGAAACAGGTCGATTTAGCAAAAGAATGATGATTACCCTCAAAATTACACTAACAGCACTATAATTAGTGCTTCAGTCGCAATTACTACAACTTTCTACCAGTGACTTAACATGCCATGGCAGAATGTCCTTAAATTTCATCTTTAAAGTGCTAATTTATGCCACTACTCGACAACACTGCACATATTTACTATCGCTGTTATTTTAACAAAGTTAATAAGATGTATCATGATGTCTCAACTCCAACTGTAGAGCAAACAGGTGCGGTTTAACTGGATGCAGCTGCACATTAAAATATTTTAGTATCAATGGATGTCCAAAAAGAAATCTCAACAATTCATTTGCTGTTGGAGTCTTAACAACGTCCTCAGCTTAAATCTTTAACGTTCAGTTTAATGTAAACACCGGGTTAACTCTAGACTTTCTGCAAAGTTTAGGCCAACCCAGGGCTTGGAAATGCTGGAGTCAAACACCTCACCTAGACATGAGTCTTGACAGATTTGAGCTTCCTGAGAATTTGCTATGGATTTATTGGTTGTCTCCAATACTTAAACTAGAAGTAAGGAGCTGGTGAACTGTGGGCAGAGTCTGGCCCTCCACCAAAATTATTGATGAGCCTTCCTTCCCGGTAATATCAAAACAGAATATTTCACGAATTCATGCTAGCTCACAATAGAAATATGAGGTCCAAGTAAAGTCTTAATTCATCATCTGCTTTTTGTAATCAATAGTTCCAATGTGGAAAGATTAATGTGAGCCGAGCCTGAGCTGCATTCTTCATCAAGCTGTTTACCAGGTCGAACTGTGGACAGCTCCTGATGTTGAAATGAGATCTAATAAACCTATTAGATGAATGCCATCTGAATGATATAACAGCTTTATTATATAAAACCATACCATCTCTTTATATCAAACACAGTTTTAATGCTATAGCATTATTTCAAAGTAAAGAAAACTGCAACAAACTTCACTTTTGGTGAGACAAACATACTTTACTGTTCATTCTTCCTTTTATTATCTGCTTCTCTCTTCTCAGAGGGACGCGATTATTTCTGATGCTGGCTGTCTAACTCAGCTTAACATTAGACCTCATGAAACAATCACAGAGATCGTGTCTGATCTTTCCACATCTGTCAGACTGTTACTGTGATGGCTTTATAAATCTAATCTAGGCAGCTGAAGCTTCAGCATGAAGAACAACCTGAAAATCAACCAACAGTCCATTGAATCGAATCATTTACGAATGAATCAAAAGGGGCGGTGGTTAGCACTGTCGTCTCACAACAAGAAGATGCTGTGCTTCAAGCCTCGGCTGTTCTCCCTGCGTCTCTGTGGAGTCTCTTCAGCCTCCTCCCACAGTCCAAAGACACGCTGTTAATAGGTTAATTGGTCACTCTAAATTGCCCGTGCGTCTGACTGGTTGTTGTTGTTGATCAACTGGCAAATTGTCCAGGGTGTTCACCGTCAGACACTGCATATCCTCATCAGGGCCAACTGGGACAGGCTAATATTACACAGCATGACTAATGTTACACACAAAGTCTCAATATGTTTTTAGAATTGGTGCTGAACCTTGGCTGTACTTTAAGACTAATTGCCACCAGATTAGACTTGTTTGAAAAATAAAGAGATTCCTGCTAATTGCTAAAATATCTCTATCAGAAATTGCCTGCAGTGTATTTATTTTATGTTAGGAATGTGTTACCGCAGGTTATTAAAAAGCTAAAAACAGGGAACACTGACTTCTTATTAGAAAACTGCCAAACTGTGCTAATCCGCAATATCAGTGGAGATGTCCCCTTTTGGGTTTAGGCCTAATTACACATCCTCGTAAATCACACTGTACATCCAATCTACAGTAGGCTGCTTGTTGGGGTAGCTGAGTGAAAGTAGTCCAGTATTTTTGCTCCAACACGTTTCAGTGCTGTCAGAGCATGTTTGTGCAAGCGAATGTGTTATCTTTAGCAAAATAGCAGAATGTAAAATAGTGATAGATGTACTGTAGTTCCACTAAATGTTAACCAGCAGTATACTTGTTTCCTGAACAGCAGTTGAACAAGGTGGTTGCTTAGTGACACATGCTGTAAGTCGTGCTCAAACTCTTTCAGTCAGTGAAATAATATTTAAATTAGCATGGCAGCTGTGAAAACAGAACTATCCCATTATACACACTGTGTGGCACTGCTATTCCTGCCTGCTTTGGGGTTAACAGGGTTAATGCAGAATGTGGCGGCTTGTGTCCCGAAGGGAAAATGAGTTTTTCTGGTGAAATATTGCACAAAAAGCCGAAGAGATCAAGTAACACTCACCTGACCAGCTTTGCCACCTCGTTCCCAGCACCAAGTTTGACATCCGAGCATAAATCCGGTTGTTTATTGTAAAGTTACAGCACGCCGGCGATAACTAAAAACAAATCCTTTAATGTGAGACGTCGTATTGTGAATTGTAAAAAGCGGTTTATCTATGAGGTGTGCACCGGCCAACTGATGGATGTCTGCCTTCACTCACGGCCTTAAAAAGCTAACCTGAGTTTGTCCTAATGGCACCACGGTCTGATGAATACATATCCAGTAATAGAAAGTGTGCGTGTGTGTGCGTTTGCGAGATCACATGGCTCGCGAGAAATCCTCCATAGGGATGGGTTCCAGCAGATTGGGGTGCCGTTAGGGAAAGCGGCGTCACATCCAAGAATTTAGTTCTGAGCCTCCATTTCCTCTCTGGGCCTGTGGTGGTGTTTGTTTTTTCTAAACATTGTTTACTTTCTCATCTGTGTGTGTGTGTGTGTGTGTGTGTGTGTGTGTGTGCATATTTGTGTTTATACTAGTTTTTAATAGATCTGACACTAAAACTGGGTGCCTGGCAGTAATAAAAATTAAATCCCTGTCGGCCTCCGTTCCATGAAAAATAGATTATCCTCACAGCGGCTAACTGACAGGGTTTTTGTCAGGTCTTTTTTTATTTTTGTTAATGTTTACAATGACACATAATTTACACATACATACTATAAATAGTATGACTACCAAGGCCAGTACTACTACATAATTCACTACATATAGTACAGTAATTAATGCAATTTACCGTCACACTGTCTGACATGCCATGATTCAACTAGAAGATGTTGGCTAATCAGTTAAAGCCAATTAGGCTGAGGTCAGAAGGCCACTTGAGGTTATTTATGTATGCAGCTGCCAAGTAAGTAAATCGTGCCCGGCTCTGTTTATTCACTTTTTTCAAATATTTGTTTTTCAAAGACTAACCTCCTTCCTTGCACTTAATGCGACTTTCTTCTTTGGCCTCATCAGCAAATATGAAAAAAATAAAATCAGTCCCGCTGGGTATGAAGTAGGTCAAACTGTTAGTAGTTAATTTGGGCTTGGCTCAGACTGGCTTGAAACAGCACTTATTTTTCTGTTCACTTAACTCCCTCTCTCTGGATAATAGATGATGCTGTCCAAAGCCCTTAATCTTATAACTTTGCAAATATTCCAAACTTATATATATATATTTCCCCACCAAAATCCATAATTTCATCCTCTTGTCTAAGAGGGAAGAGCAATCATTTGCACTGCGTTGTATGATAAATCCTTTTTTTTTTTCCTGTGTGTCATTAAGTCTGGAATCTGGGATGTAAAATGGTGTGTCAGGCAGCGTTGTCATTACCATTAAACACACATTGTTGATTCTGTTTCCAGCCTGTCCTGCTGTGTGCGTAGCACATGTCATTCACTTGTCATGGCATTTCAGACTCAAAATCCAATCACCTCATATCTCCTGCTCCGATACTGGATTCATTCAGTACGTGAAATTTGAAATGATAAGGCAGAGTAAGACACTGGACTCACACTAATGTTAAAAGACAAGTTAAATAAGTCTTTTAATAGCTTACAACCAGACACCCCAACACTCCCCAGTCCTGCTGACCTCTCTGTGCCCCTCACTCACTCCATTAGCATGGCAGGTTGATTTGGCAAAATAATGATAATTGCACTCTTTTTTTTTTTTTGATATACTTGACTTATACTTTAGGCATTTTTTATTTATATTACCCTGTTTGTGCCTTTCAAAGTCTGATTACACAAATTGCAGTGCAATTTAAATAATTTCCAATTAGCACTCCAGCTTAATTATTGCACATTTCAAGCAGCAGCATTTTCGTACGTAACATGTCGGCTTAAACAGAAATTACTTTAAACGACATGCCCTCAGAATGTCTTTAAATTTTATCTTTAAGGTGCTAATTTATGCCACTGCACGTTTACTATCACTGTTATTGTAACATATTTAATAATTTGTATCATGTTGTCTGAACCCCAACTGCAGACTGCAGCTGTGCACTGAAATATTTTAAAGATATTTTGTGACTGATTGTTTGTTTGATATTTGTGAGGATTGTGATAACAACAACACAGATTTTCTTCTTTAAATCAGGCTCATAAAACTGCATGTTATTTACTTGAAAGAATCAATGTGTTAGATGATATATACTTATACTAATTTGCCTTCAGAGCAAAGATTTAATTGAACATTCATACATACATATTGTGGCTGGCATCTGTATAGTTCATTCATGTTCACCTAATAAGGTTCATGTTTTGCTCTGCAGAAAATCTTTTGGTTAACAAGAAGAGACAAACGTTGAATTGCAATTTATTTTCTCCAAAACACATTTCTTCAAAAAATATGAAAAATAAATCATTGAGTTCCAAAGAAAATCATATGTGATAAATTACTTCAGTACCTGAGCTGATCCTGTGACTACGTAAATAAAACTAATACCATTATAACTGAGTATAACATAAAACCAAACAAACCATTTATCACAGTCGGTGTTCTTCTGTCAGTGGTTGACTGGCAGTAGAGAGTTATCTTGAAATGTCTATTATGCATTTAATTAGATAGCTAACTGCATTTAGTCACGCCTCACTGAGCAATTCAATGTTTTTCTACTGATCACAGCTTAAATGTAGACAACACAATGTTATATACGTACTCATTATTAATGCCACCTGACATCTATTACATTTAAAATAACAAGTATATAATAATACAATTAAAACAAATGGGCAGCACGTTACAGTATGTAACAGACAAACAGTGAGTATCTTCTCTCACAATGCAAGACTGTCGCCCCAGATAGCGTTTTAACTATCAGCCATATGAATCATGGAGCCATGCAGCACGCACAATAAAGTTTGAATCAGCTCTAAAATGTGTCAGTTACATTAAAGTCTGAACGGTATCCATGTGATTTATGAGATTCCAAGTTAATGCAGGCAACAGGAATGCCACACAGATGGGCTGTAACTTAAACTCTAAGTGGCATATATTGGTTTTAATAGAGTGAGAACTGTCTCGAACGGTTGAATACTTTGATTTAGAGCCTTTTACTGCTCCAGGTCTCAGGTGTTGCTTTGCTCGCCGTCAACATTAACTGTGGATGAATTAGACTTTTATTTCTCTTCTTTTATTTTTTACTGAGACATCAAAGCTGATGTGTGAAAACTGATGCACAGTATACACGCAGGTGTTGTGTAAAAACTGTGTTATTGCTCTGCTTACCTGCAGTTTGTCTGTTGTCATGGTACAGATCAGCAGAGATGCAATGTATAAGAGTTATTCAATAGATTTACTGTGAGAGAAACAACTGTATTGTATTCCATGGTATATTTTGATGCTGATGCTGTACTTAATATACTTGGAATATATACACAATTACAGTTATTACAACTACAACATTAATTTTCAGGTTTATATTCTTTATTACTTGTTAGTAGTTAAGTGTTGGCTAATGATTTAAAGCTATTTATGGCACAACAATAATAATTATGCTTTAAGGCTAATAATCATAAAGTCTGTTAAAATATAAAATATGTTCTTATAGGAGAAGTTGTTATTGTTGGTAAATACTGTACATTAAATAGCTCTTAAAGTGTCCTTAAATCACCATACAACTATTTTATAGTGTTTTAAGTGCAAGTGCTAAATACGGGGAGTTCAAGTGAAGCAGTGGTTAAGTTATAACTCTTCATAAAGGGTATAGGAAAGTGTCAGACACATTATATTATGTTATATTCTAGTACAACAACAACCAAACTAACAGTATTTTCAAGTTTAAATTTCATCTGCACGAAGAAACCAGACATTTAAATTCTTGTAGCAGGATGTAACGTACGCATCGAAGATGTAAAAAAATGTCACTGACTTTTGGAACTGGGGTATGGACACAAAGTCAGAGCCCCCGAGTCAGGGTGGCGCCATGTTTAACAAGTTTCACAAAGTAATATCTACCACAGGGCTGCTTTTTTTTTCATTGTGTTACACTGTACACGGATTTCTATTTTTCTCACTCTGCCTGCATAAACACACAGTGTTCTTTCTGTTTTGTTAATTAGCTTCACATTGTATCTAGATATGCTCCCAACACTGCACTGTATTGTAGACCTTAAACACCACCCCACCCACACACACACACACACATAGAGAAAAGTCTTTGTCTAGCCTGTGTTTGCTAATACACAGTATAAAATACCACTGTAACTTTTGTCCTGATATGCCATCCCCTCTCATAAATTCCCCAGTCCTATAAAGGGGTGCAGAGCAGAGGCATGAGGGAGAAAAATGAACTCCATCAGGAAGCTGGATAAAATTTCTCTGACACATACAACCTTGGTCCAGTAAGAATATCTCTGTATCCTGCTGACATGTGATCTTCTGAATCTATTCGGGACAGCTTGTCTCACTGAACTCTAAACAAGTCCTTTCAAGCTGCATCATTCATCAATTTCAACTCTGTTTGTGGGCTACAGATGATACCCCACAAGCTCAATAGCTGCCAGACATTTAACAATATGTCACGCGGGCGTTCTCAAGCAACCCACACTTAAGGCTTTTTCTAATGTAACGCCTCAGGTGTTGACAACATGAAATGTTTTGAGCAAAAGGCGGCGAGCAAAGCTGATCACATACCATTGTTACCATGACAGCACTTAATCAACATCTATTGCAGGTGAGCTTTGCAGAACTGTCATTATTGTTCCTGGCTAGTGAGTATGTAACTCCGCCGGCAAAGGCGTGTGTTTTTTTTTTTTTAAAAGCTAAATCTGTCTTTGTTTGTGATGATGTTACAGTACTGCCGAAGCACTTTCTGCTGATGGAGAGGTTCAGCAGATAAATGATGAAAGGGATTTTTGTGAACCGCTGTTATGGCTCTTTGAACTATTTTTACTGCCTTATTTTCCATGATTGCTGGGAGGTCCAACTCTTCCCAGACGACCTCTCTGCACAGGTTTACAAAAACTGTGAGGCTTGTTTACTTTTAGATGTCATAATTGAGGGGCTGAATTAGTTGTCCCACAGTTTTCTGATTCTAAGCTGTGAACTATATTTACTCTGAAACCCTATTATCAAATGCATAGTAAATGAACCCGATAAATGAGCGGCGTGAGGCAGCAAGTGCTTGATTTAAGATGTTTGTTTGAAATAAGCACATTTCGTGTGTCAAATGAAATCATTTATGTTTGTATCCAACAATAATATGCAGATAAAGTCAGAGACCATTCTTTCTTAGTGGTGCAAATGTTTTTATATTATGTTTTTTAATTATTTCAGAACTATTGAAGATAACCATGCGAGTATAATTGAATTCATTTAACAGATTGTTTAGAGCCCGGAGCAAATGTCCTTGGTCCTTTTATCAAATGTTTATAACATGTTTCCCATCGGCATTTTATATACAGCACGTACACACCATAATATACCTTTGTGTGTTCTAAGCTAATGGTGCTGCATATTAGTAAGTAAACAATCAGAGAATTCAATTCAAAGAAGTATATCTTGTTTTTTTGTTTGTTGTTGTTGTTTGGGGGCCATATTTTGTAAATCCTAACATTATAAAATATATATTAGTATTGAAGTGATGACCCTTCACTTTGTCACAAACTGAACAATGCTCATTTGATGAAATACAAAATACAGAAATTACCACAAAGCATTGTTTTCACACCAGATAAGAAGAGTTCATTTGCAGAAACAGATATCTCAGTTGGTTTTATGTATCCATTGATAAATAAACCACATAGTGATGAGATGAAATGGGTCATGTACTTTTTTTTATGTGCACTCAATTAAACTGTATTATTATTATGATTATTATTATTATTAGTTCTGTCATGTTTTACATGCACTATGCATGAACACATGTATTACCTTTGCTTGTCAAAAGGTCAGTGAGACTACCTTTGTTTGTTGTCACTCACAAACTGGATGAACAAACTCCAATTAGAGAATTTTCAATTACTTATTTGAACCTGGCAGGGGTGTTGTACTCCTGTTACCAGCTCAGAAATCATGTTTATATGCAGTTCTCATAAAATGAGTCACTAATGAAGTGAGCATGTTGAAGCATGTGTTAAAGACGTCCACAAACAGAACGTGTCTCTCTTCAGCAACAAGGAGGGGTGAGATATATTTTCTGTGTTCTGCAAAACAACAAGAAAGATAAACATTTAGATTTATTTCACGTGTAAATTTAGACCCCTGTATCTTCATGAAGTGACACGAGGGCATGTAAAATTGCAGAAACATTATCCTGTGCTTTTGAAATTACTTAATTACCACAACTGCCATCTACTACAGTGACATGCACAGGACTCAAAGGTTCAGAAGGAGGCTCAAGTATTTCCTTTAATGAATGAAGCCTGTAACATCAATGCCTGTTGACCTGGACCATGTGGTTAAGCACTTCAGCAGGGGTTAGTGTTTCCAATTTCCATTAATATTCTAATGCGATGTATTCAACTTAAGACTTGTGAGAGCGGCATTCAGTTTGAAAGCGCTCGGAGTAAGTCATTATCTCAGCCACTAATGTCAATAGCAAGTAGGCTGTGAGACATCTGTATATTCAACTTCGGTACGAGTTCTGTGATAACACTGGGATTAAATTAATATATGATTTACAAAAGTCTGTAAAAAGTGTGTGTGTGTGCGTGTGTGTGGATAACAAGAAGAAGACAAAGAAGAAGTCAGGTAAGCTGTCTTCTACCCTTCAGAAAAACTGTCCTGCATCAAATTCACGGGATTTCTATCTTTCTTCTTTTTTTTTTTTTTTTTGAATTAACATCATCAGTAATGCAGCCATCTGTCATTCTGACAGGTACAGTACAGGACCTGTGAGTGCAGCACTCAAAAAGAATCTGTGGGTGTTTTATGAATGACACCATCTATACGGAGTATTTGCCACATATTGTAGAATAAAAATAATCACATGGCCTTGTGAGCATCCTGGAGTCCGTTTTTTTGTTTTTTCACACCACAGCAGTGACATGAAAACACGTGCTTTGTGTGAGACGGGGAAATGGGTAGATGGGGAGATGACTTCCTTTAAGAGATCAGACGACTGATCTTTGCCCAGCAGAGAACAAAGCTTACGAAAAGATAAAGATTTCATTCTTCACTAATACAAACTGAATGTTTATTTAACGTTTATGAAAGCCTCAGTTAAACCTGAATGATAGTGCAAAGAGTTTTCTTGACTCAAGTGAAGAGTGTTTTAGTTATACTGCATTCATTGTATTATAGTTAATATTTTGGTTCCTCCGACACTCTTTGAAAATGTGACTTCATGTTTTCTCTGTGGCATTTTTTTTTTCCAGCTGGTGAGGTTATTTGCTGTAAATGTCACCTGGGACGCTGAGTGACAAAATAATGACAACCTTTTTTTTTTCTTCTTCTTTTTTTGAGACAGAGCAATTTCCCAGAATTGAATGAGCAGGATGTGTGCAGAGTGAGCAATATGTGCTCTCACTTCCCGGTTCCCAAGAATGTGTTCAGACAAATAGATTGGACGTCTCACAAACAGATGCTGAGAGGTAAAATAAAGACTTAAACACATACATGCGTCGTCCACTGGCCCCTGTTTATTTTAAAACTCCCCTCTGGATGACTGCAATCAGAGGCAAAACTGGATCACATTAAGCCGACGTCAAAACATGTTGAACCGGGTTTCCAAGAAATGCATTTCTGCTGGAATATACCGTAATTGCAGCATAAATCTAACCGAACGCTCGCTCGTATCTACGCGTTCTGAAAATATTAGTTAATTAAAGTGTCATTGAACCGGGTGGGTTGTGTGACAGAAAAATCCATTCATTCCATTAACATAGTAACTGTATCTATTTACATGTCAAATGTCAAAGACAGTATTGAGTTGTGATGTGACAAATACATGTCTCATTTATTGCTGTTATGCGACACTTTTGGCCACGTGAAGCGGATATTTTGAGTCACTCTGTCACTGACGGTCATTGCTTTTAAATTCGAACCAAAAATCATTTATTTTTGTTCGGTACATCTGTTTTCATCAGTTTGCACCATTTTTGACGTGTTAATTTTAGGAGTGTAATCTATCATGTCTTTAATAAATAAAAAATATGGAGATATTTCTGGACAGTTTAACATGAAGGCAGGTGTGTTTGTACATCGCTGGTGTTAATTAAATACTTTTGAATTTAAGTGATCGCTGGTGTGAATGGAGAACACATGACCAGATATATTTAGTCAAGTCATGACAAATCTTAAGATGTATTTCTGTGAAACCAGCATGATTGCAGCATACACCAAATTCATGTATATATTTATCAGTCTGCTCCATGGAAGCTTATGTAAATTTACAGTAGTTAAAATGAGTGTGATACAAGTTTAGTACTAGGCAGGAGAAGTATTCAGTAAATGTAGCAATAAAACAATGCAGGAATACTTTTGAAGTGTTATTTATGAAAGTGAAAGTACATAAAGATTCTAGGATATGGAGGCAGGAGGGCTTCTGTTCATGTCATTATATAATTAGTTTATTATCACTGGTAAACAGAAAATTATGAGGTAACCATACTGATTATTGAATCATTATAAAAGCCAGCCATTTTTTGGGTGGCAGCATCTCAACTGCAATGATTTATATCATGGTTTTAACAATGTTTTATATCATTGTAAATTGTTTGTCTTCAGGTTACTGTTAATGTCCCCTTGTACCATCGGATCATATAGAAATATATCATAGAAAATGCTTTACTTTCCCCCTGATGTCCTACTGCTACACTGTGAATTTTTTTCAGAGCTTCCTGATGGACACTAAAGTAAACTGCTGTGAACTATAGCAGCTGTTAGCAAATGTTCGCTCAGTTTGTTAGCAGGGCTGCCCACACTGTGAGCTCAGAGCACCGGGGGAGTGTTCGTGTTTGTACCACTGGACCACCGGGAAGGGGATGTTTTCAGGCCCGGGGCACAGGGGAATTCTGACGGGGGGGCACAGTGGTTGAGTAATGGCAGATGGTACATCTTTTGTAATAAAAATATGTAAGGGTCGCTGGTTGTATGGATTCCCAAGCAACACTGCACAGAATCAAAAAACGCAGCGAAACACCTTGTGATATTAGAACATCAGTCATCTGTTTCCACACGTATGTGTGTGTACCCTAACCCTAACCCACAAATATATTGATCTTTAGTATTAAATTCCAGGTAACACTTTTTCCCACGGTTGATACGTGGCAGTTTGCTCCTCGAATGTTAAGTGTTAAGCGTAGCTAACCTATGTGTTACTCCTACACTGCCTGATCCAGCAGTGGTACTTTAGATGAGGTTCTCCTATCAGAGTCACGGAGCAGCCCTGGGAATGACTGACACAAAAGCAGGGAGTCATAAAACATTCAACATCATTCAAAGTCTCCTCTCCCATGCACGCTAAGACAATGTGACATTCAGAACAACAACAGAATGTAGGTCCAGGAAGCATATCTCAGGAAACCTTTTTTTTCTTTCTTTCTTTGAGAATAAAGAGGTGAGAAAAAAAAAGTGTATGGGGGAAAAAACGGTTCAGCTCGACACCTTTTACCCATTGTCTGGTGGAGAGGTATATTGCTTATAAGATATATATAACGACAAACTCATGTTTCAGAGTTGGTACCATTCAAGTCACGATATTATTCATTGGCAGGTTTTCAGGATTTAGAATTAATTGGAAAGAGGGAAACAAATGCAGCTGCTGTCTTTATACTGAGTCTTTACTGAGCAATTCGCAGCACATTCAGATGTAATTAGATACCTAAATAGTTTGTGTTTCTTTGAGACATCAACATTAACATCCAAAACGAAATGCTTTCCTTCTCTACAGGGATTTTGTCTGCGAGAATTTGTTTCTCTTCTCTATTTTCTTGCTTTATGAGGTCTTTAAAATGTAAGTGCTCCTTTTCTTTTTTCTTTTTTTTTTTTACCTCCTCTTACGTTAGAGCACACAGCTGTGAGGCAATTCTGTGGGAAAAAAAAATCAGGTTACCATGTGTTGAACTGTTTAAGCGCTAAGCAGCGGGTTTGATGAATTACAAGTCAGTTAGTCCATTCTGCTGACAGAATGCAAATTTATTTATGACCCTGAGACTGGGAGAAAATGAAATCATCATATATTTCCAAACACTCACGCAATGTTTTAGATTAGGAGAATCTATTTGGGATGGAAACACATTCTATGAATAAATTGTTTGAATTCACTTTTCGGGAGCAACTCTCGGAGTGCTACACTCTAACGCCGCTTCCAACTATCAAGCTCTCTTGAACTTACAATGAATGTGAAGAATGTGCGCGAAAGAGAAATTCTTAATTCAAGGGTACGGCAGGACACTCTTTCTTCCTCTAAGTCAGGAGAGTTGTACTTTGAATCAAACGCACCAAATCAACTTTAATTTTTAGAGTGTCTGCTTTTGATTTATAGTCATGGAATAAAATGCAGCCCATTTCATATGATTTGGTGGTTATCCCATTTTACATTTTCATCAAATCACATTCTCTGGCCATATCTGTAAAATTGAGAAATCGTCAGAGCTGAAGTGGTGGGATATTGGAAGTTCAGCTTCATCAGCAGTCTGTGCTGCTGAAATGAGAGACCTTCAGTGGGCTCCTTCATCCCCCCACCACCACTACCACCCTCCCATTAACTTTCTTCCTCTCTGTTTTTTTTTTTTTTTTAAACTCTCCATCTCTCACTCTCATTTGGTTTTGCTCCTCACTCAGCTGCGCACGATGTGGGGAAGATCACACCCGGGCTATTTTATCTTCACTTATGTGACATAATTTAATTAAACAAAGTCGCAGCTATGCATAGCATTTCTACATCGTAACAATTTTGTAGATAGTGCAGTGAGAGCTATGGCTACAATAACCTGCAGTAAAAGCCTATGTGCATTTCTAATATAGTGTTGATGGCGGCTTTTATAGCACTTATAGATATGACGTGCATTGACATCTTTATCATGAATCCTGAGTGGGGCAGACTGTGTATCTAAATATATAAATATATATTCACTTCACAGGCAGTGGATGTGGAGGATGTGGGTCCCTTATCCATTATAATCTGTAATAGAGAGGTGAGGACCCACTGGAGATGTTATGATGTTAAAGTAATACCTACTCTTCCAACGTTACAGGGGTTTGTTCAGCTCCCAATTAATTTTCCTAACCCCATATCAATAATATTTAATTAAATTGATACCCTATTGATCATTATACAGTCAGTTTGCATGTTAATTAATGACTAAAATGCTGTGGCATGCAAATCTGAACCTCAATTTCATTCTCATTGGACTGCATTCTCATAAGTGGTTTGCAATGTAATATGCAATCCGCTGATGGCTTATTAAGATCTTTACAGTCATTTAATCTGAGACTGTGGTCAATTATATCTCTCTGGAGTAGCATTGCAGTTTAATTTGATATAAACAAAACAATAGGCTGTGAAGCTGTGGTCATGATGGAAGTTGATACACCCACTGTCTCTGTCTCTCTCTACAAGTCTGTGCTGGAATGCAGACAGAGTCGGAGGCTGCACTGCATCCTCCTCGAGGGACCTTCTATGTTGTTTGTAAACAATAAATAATATTAATTTCATGCTGGACACCTTTGTTGGATCGATACTTATCGACCGGGCGAATCAGTTGTCTTTATAGGTTGCATATGTCGCAAGTGTAATTGCGCAGTTTATGGAGGGAGCCAGGAACACAAAGTCCTGCGACAATCTGTAACACACAAATGAGCTTCATGTATTCTTTATACTTATCGGTCACTGAGTCCGGCCTCTTTGGATCATAGATGCTGTGAATAATTCAAGATGATACAAGAGAAATGGCTGGGTTCTGTCTTGGTTTTGTGATTGATTGGAAGAGAACGAGCTGCTTCATGTCTCAAGATATTGTAACTCAAGCCGGTGACGGAGAGAAAATTAATTACAACACCACAAATCGATGAACAACTGAATGTGTCAACTCCCCAAAGAGCCGTGATTGTTCATTGTCGTCTGATTGAGGGAGCAAAAGGGGAGCGGGATGCTGGACCCAGAGGAATCAGTGAGAGGAAAGGTTGTGGCTAAGGTTGTGCCCTACTTTGACTCAGCAATCACACCACAGCAAGAAAACACCCTCTAATAAATCCTTTAAAAACAGCTGAAACTAAACTCCTTCCCTCTAAGAGGATAATATAACTGACTATGCATATATATATATATATATATATATGTATATTCTTGGATGCTCGTTTGAAATGCATGTAGTATGGAGGGGAAAGGCAGCAGAAGAAACCAGCTTGCACTGCCTGATAGGACACAGAGCAGATTAGCAGAATGAGAGAGATCATTACGAGCAAACCTCACAAGTGACCAGGGCTGAGTCATTCTCTTGTATTTAGCTGCTGTGCGTCCGCCTTTCTTTACCACTTCACATCCACAGAGCCCATTAGGGTTTGATCGTAAACTATAAAGCTGTGGGGCTTTTTACGCATGTATGCGTGTGCATGCATGTGTCTGCGTTTCTCGCCGTCATTGTCACTGTGACTTTGACCTTTTCGCAAAGGGATGCTGGATGGAGAGAAGGCTTAATGAGTTTGTATAATAGCTGCGCTCTATCTGAGGAATCATCCATCTACATGAGCCCCATAATTAGCTGGTAAGACAGTGGTCCAGTTTTGTGCTTCCACTTATTATTCTGCTGACTATTATGTGGGAGTGGAGAAATGGATAAACAAAGACACAACACCCCCCCCCCCCCCAACCTCACCTTCTGAAATGTATTAATAATCGGCTGTCGATTGTGGCAGCGTTGTAAAAAAGCACGGCTGAACAGTCTGAAAATCACTCCAGTGACACCCCCCCCTCAAGAAAATGAGGAAAAAGCTATCTGCAACATAAGTCACTTCCTGGTCTGAGTTTGCTGACAGGTGTACACTCTCATGGGAGCGCTAATCCCCATGCTCCTTCATCTGTGTGTTTGTCCCTGACTGATGTACTGCAGAGACACCGAACCTCAAAACAAAGCAGAGGCACATTTAACTGAAACCCAATGACATGCAGATGTGATCTGTGAGAATTTGTATGCAAAGCACCGATCTGATTCCTATCACACAGGACCGAATGTCATATCCATCTTTTTTTTTTTTTTTCCATGTAAAGGCAGGAGATATGAAAAGCACACTTGCAAGGATACGGATGAAATCATTTCCATTCTGTCGTGCATTGCAAATATGTGGTTAGTTATGCTTATTCAAGATATGTAAATGTTTGCCCAAGAAAAAAAAAGGAGAGGGGGGGTGTCTATAACAGCAGGGCGCGCTAAGGATGCTCCATTCCCAGCGAGGACGCAGGATCCGCTCCTGGTTTTGCTGCTCCGTTCGCATCGCAGCGTATACCTTCCCTGACTCTCAACACTCAACGGCATTGCTGTGCAAGCAGATGTTCCTTCTCCGGTGCCAATCCTTAGCGTTTTCGCATTTGGAGAGGGTATTCTTTCGCGGGAAGGCTGCAAAAGTGACAAGAAACAACCGAAACTACCTCCCTCCTCCTCGGCGCGTGTGAGAGAGAGGGAGAGTTGTGAGAAGATAGCAGCTTTTTCCTTCTTCTTCTTCTTTTTTTCCTGGAGAAATACAGTAGAGTCGACCCGCGAGCGAGGAAGCAGCCTTTATTTACCACACCTGTGATGCGTTGTTCTGAGCAACGAAGACGCACGACCGGGATACAGATGGCCACGGTACGGCGGGAGGATATGTGTTGAGGAAGAAAAAGAAAGAAAGGACTTGGGCGTTGTGACAGAAAAAAAAGAAGAGAGGCGTTATTAAGTGCTACAGAGGACACTCTCCGGACCTTTAAAAAAAGAAAGCCCACCGTGCCAGCGTTTCTTCTCCGCTCCTTGCCTTTCGAAACTTAGGTGATAAAAAAAGAAAACACACGAAGATGCCCGTACTTCTGGGCCCCTTTGTCCGCTGTAGACTCAGCGCTACGCTCCTTGTGCTCTGCCTCGTCTTTGCTGGCTTCACCTGCACTGGTGAGTTACACTATGTCACTGTTTGTGCCGTTTGGTTAATTGAGCTGTTAAATATTTGTATCAGGTGGTGGGGAAGCAGAGTAATAAGCTGTGTGTGTGTGTGTGTGTGTGTGTGTATGTATATATAGAGAAAAGATAAAGGTGCACGTGGAGTTGTTTGCTGGCGGGTTTTCTCTCGCCGCGCGTGACAGAGCACGTTATTGTCCTGTAATTTGCTAGCGCTGCTCATCAATTAGCCCGCACCTTCAAGGTTACACACGGGAGAGCCTCGGCGCCTCAAACGTGTCTATCAAGGTTAAAACTTGAGGCGGACGTCCACTATCATTACAGCCCCCCTCCCCCGTGTTGCTAATACATTACCCCCGCTGTCGTGGCTGTGAGGGAAGTTGGCGAGGAGGTGGGTGGGTGTATGGGTGGGGAGGGGGGCTACACCTGCTTCAAAGGGGAAGTGAGAGCGAAGCTGCACTTTAAAGAAGAGGTGTTTTAACGAGCGGCGTGCTCATAAACAACCCTCCATCGCGTTCTCCGCCAGAGTCCAATGTGAGAACAACATCACCTCGCTAATCATTTTGTTATTAAGTCTTTGAGCTATGTGGCTGCAGAGCGGACCGAGCAAACCGAGCCTCTCCGTGTGTGTGTGTGTGTGTGTGTGTGCGTGTTCATCCATCCGACCGGTTTTGCTCTGCTGCCTGCAAAACGGGATTCATTCAACTCCACGTTTCTCTCCGACCACGACTCGTTCCTGCTGCATTTGCAGTATGGTGACAGCTTTACGGAGTTGCTAGACGACCTACTCGCGCTGATGAGTTACATTTTATGATGTAGCCTCTTGGCCAGACACTCCCGATTGCATGCAAATGTGCTTTGATGTACAAAACAATCACCAGCATTGGGGAGGAGGAGGACGAGGAGGAGGACGAGGAGGAGGAGAAGGGAGGGGAGGTGACTCTGACTGGAGACAAGTTTTTCACAGCTGCTGCAAAGAAGTCGTTTATTTGTAAGATGGCCTAAAATGCAGCTCCAGATTTCCTTTAATTAAACGTATTATTTGAAGTATCTTCAGCAGTATTTAACAGCGATACTACAGCGTTTACCCTGAACATTACAGGTTACTGTGCTGCACAGCCAAGCCAGACAGAATCAGCAATTTCATCAATGCAGTCAATGACCCCGTTGCCCATAATGCACCATTTCACAGTTCAGCCTTTTGACTATTTAAAAAAAAAAAAAAAAACTCGTTCTCCTCGGTGCTTAATATCACCCTTGATGCCACACATCTGGAAGCTGCTGGTGAGTATCCAGGACCGGGTGAATTTCACACATCATTTGCCTTCCGCTTGTTTCCCCCAACTGTTAACCTCGCTTTGGACAGAAGGCAAACATGTTAAAGTTGGTGTAATCGTGTCTCTTGCTTCAGGACACCGAGATGATGAATTAAGAGGGCTTTTCTTTTGCATTAATTAGTGTATAATTCTGAATATATTAGGATTAAATAAACAGTCATGCTCCAGGGACGTCATATATCAACCTAAGTAAGTAGCTGCGCGGTGGTATTTACAAGTCATTTTATGATGCATGTTGTGTTTTGATTGGTTTGCTGGTACACGGCGTATGTGGGTGGCGTGGTGGCTCAGAGGTTAGGTGCTGGTGCCTCGCAGCAACAAAGTTATTCTGTGCCTCGGCCTTGCATTGATGATGTTGTTTACCGTCGTAATTATGTCAATTTTAAGCGGCTGAATTCCCATAGGTGTGATACTGTTTGTCTGTCTCTTTGTTTGCTGTGTGATGGACGAGAGCTGCGTCCAGGGTGTCTCCCTGCCTTTCACTCACTGCATGCTGGGATAGGCCCCCAGCACTTCTGTGACCCTGAATAGCAATGAGCCATATAAAATAGATGAATACCAGGATATAGATGAAATCTTTTTTATCCTTCTCTGTCGTCTGTATCACATTTGTAGGCCCAGGCCACTCTCTTGTTTCAGTCTGTCACTCTCTATCATATATTAGGTCAGTACAAGCATCCTTATAAGCTCCCATCACAGCTTGCAAGCTACTCTTATAGGACAGAGTGAGTTCCAGAAATGGATTGGAAAGATAATTTGGTAGCCAATTCTTTCTACATCAGGGCTGGGACAGTCTCAGCTGAGATCAGTCGAACTATCCTCTGTGGAGAGGCAAGGCGCTGACTCGGCATTCGCCTGTATCAAAAGCCGACTTGTCTTTTTTGCAGGGAAACATAACTCAGTCAGTAATAAAGGTAGGCCTGTCAATCTAGATTTGAGCTAGCTGAGCAGTTTGCCTTTCACTGTGTTGTGAGTGATCTGACGGGCCGGACAGAGGGGGTAGGTACGCTTTCAGCCATAGGAACAAAGAACCGTACTGCTTTGCCTGTGTGTGCACACCACTTGATGTTTTCAGTATGCGAGACGTGTGTGTGTGCGCGTGTGTGTGAGGGTGTTTCCACAAGGATTAGCATACATGCATTTCTGCTGTGTGTGTCAGGTGCTAGTCTGCAGATTATTCCAACTCCTGTTGCTTCTGTTGTCTCCTGTTTATTTCAACTTTCCTGTTAGTCTGTTGCCCATTGTTAGTCCCTTGTTACTTCCCCATGAAAAGACCATCAAACCCCCAGCTATCCATGCAGAGAGAATAAAAATCCTTGATTTTTCTTTGTTTTTTCCCTCTCCCCAATGAGAGCGTTGCCAAGCAATTGTTGTCTGGTTTGGCGAGGGAGCATGGGATTTGGTATCAGGCACCTTCCTACTTGTGCGAGCAGTCACCTCAGAGCAATATCCACGGGGTTTAAGTCTTGCGATGATGCAAGGAGATGGCCATTAAATGACAACAAGCAGAAACATATTGCATAATCCAGTACGTTGTGAGGTCCCATTTCTTAGTACAGTAATAAGAGATTTTTTTTTTTTTTGCCCGACATCTTTCATCACTCTAATGTGAATCATCCCAGAGTTGTCTTTCTCGCAGCCAGTTTTGTCTCTCCTCATTGACTCACTAAAGAATGCGATAAGGAGAGCGAAAGCTGAAATTAGCATAATTTATTGGGGGAAATTGCCTTCTGGTCAAAGGAATTTAAAACCACTTTGTTTCTGTCCCATAGCTAATGCATGGCAAACGATCGCCATGTATTTGCAGGGATATCGTCTTTTACAGGGAAGTGATAATTTACTACCAGAAAGAGTTTTTGTTCCCTCTAGTCATGGGAGATGAATTCAAATGACACAGACACAACGGAAAGACTTGTGCACTGGAGAATGGAAATTTTCTATAAAATTATTTATTTTTCTCAACTGCTGATACTCAACCAGCAAATTAGCATGACGTGCAAACGGAGAATATATCATGCAAGATGGCAATTACACTTAGCAGAAGTAGGGAGAATAATTAAAATTATTTCACTCCTTAGTTCTACAAATGCTTGTAAGGAATTTTCTGCAGCTTACAGAATCTGAATTCAGCAGCATCACAATGAAAAACAGAGTTGGAATTGCAAGAATTTGCAGGACTGATCAAATGTATTGCATTTTTTAAATTCACTTTCCATCGTGTTAATTTGTCAGGAAGGAAACATACGAGCTGAATGAATCACATTCCGGTCCAAATGTAATTTCTTCAGTTTTAGTCCCGGTGATTAATGGAGGCACAGATAATAGTTCAGCATAAATGAATAAAAGGTAAACAGTGCATGTCAACACAGGTCAGCTATAAACAGTGGAGGAGCATGCTCCATTTGGTGACAAATGCCCAGACACCTTATCTTTCAGAAGGCTATATCCCTGCGCTTATCATTTGCAAATGGCAATCTTGAGGAGCAAAGGAAGGACACAGGCGTTGCCGAGGACACATGGAGGATGAACCTTGCAGAGGAGGAGGAGTTGGGTGTTATTTTCTGCAGTCTGTGCAGAGGCCCTGCGAAGGCACTACATCTCTGTCAAACTCTGCCCTTTTGTTTCAATTACCCCATTTCTATGATTCAGGTCTATGCGAGAGCGCTTAGGGGTTGAAGTTGGGCTGTTTCCCTCCTGAAATGCAGTGCAACGTAGTCACTATCTGTGATTTTCTATCTAGGTAGAATACAATTGACCTTTCACCTCTGATGTGGGATGAGATTAGCCTATGTTTCAAAGGGAATTTGGACCATAATTCAAAGAAGGAGGTGTCTGACATCGAATCAGCAGTTCAGAGATTGCCCTCAATCTCTACTGTTGTGTTTTTGTCGCTGTTAGCTGTCCTGAGCCAGCACTCAGCCTTACATATCCAAAGGCCACCAATGAGAGGTCGGGATGAGCTTTTTGAGTCTCTTCCTTGAGGGTCTAATCGAATGTTCTTTGTCCTAGGTCATCTCTCCCTCTCGCTCTCTCTGTCTGAGAGAAATAATAACTATGTACAAAGCATCCTTTTTAAAAACAAGGTTAAAACGTGCTTTACAATAAAAACAAGTTAAGATACAAGTCATAGGATGCTGCTAAACACACAAGAAACATAAATGGTACTATTTCGAGCCAGTGGTTTGCCCTTTCTTGGCTACTGTGGAAACATGGTGGTTCATCATTGTAGTCTCTGTGGAAGAGGACCCTCAGCATCTGCAGATAATACAGGCTCAGTCTAAGACGACAAAACCAGTTCTTATTTTCAGGTGCTTATTTATTCCATATTCCTTTTTCCATATTCTGTAAACATGGCATCCCATATCTTTACATTTAAAAGAGGTCACCGCGTCTTCATTCATGTGAAACAACATGCGGTGCTGACCTTGAACCTTGGATGCCACTGCGTTCTCTTGCTGGGAAAAAAAAATCATCTCAGCAAAGAACATGGGACATGTGAAGGTTGAGGTTGCTGTCCCGGAAGTCAGTTGTAAAAGATCATACTAACGCTGCCAAAAGCCACTTTGCTGTTGTTTTTCTCTTGGCCACAATGTTGCTGACTACTGTGCACCAGGAGACGGACAAGACGGACAGTTTTGTTGCTTTCCAACCTTAGACGTGGTAAATATGTGAGTAGGCTGCCCTTTTTGTGGTGATGTTCTTTTTTCGGATGCATGATGTGCTGTCTGGCAGCGTACTGCGTACAGTGAGAACAGTGGTGTGTTAGGAGACGTTGCCAGATCCATCCTGTTGTCCAAGTGATCAATACGTTTCTCCAAATGGTTAATTGGCCATCAGTCACTGTCAGAGGAAGAGCTTAGAAACCCAGAGGTGTCTTGGTGCAGCTCATAATAAGAGACTGTCCAGTCCTCTGGGTCCTCTTCTGGCCTTTACTTCAGGCCAGGTGGCGGCTGGGGAAAGCGGATCTGAATGCAATATGGAGAGCTATAGATTAATAGTTCCTTAGTAAGGCCACCAGGGAGCGATGTGAAAGCCGCTTCCACTTCATCATACAATGGACTGGATGGAAAGTCTGCAGAGCACACGATGGGAGAGGAACTTTGAAACCGCGTGAAGGTCATTTGATGTGAACTGGCATTTGGCAGATTATCGGTTAAATGTCATTGTGTAAAACATTTTTTTTTGTTCATTAAACATACATTTCAACACTTTCTTGTGATATTAAGCCGGACTGATCTCATTAGAATTTTCACAAGGCTGCTTTTTTTCAGCCGCCTGTAGTCAGAAGTTAGAAGATAATGTCAGTTTTGCCTGCTACTTCAACCTTGAAGAGAAAACACACCTCCAGCCGAACGTATAGCTCATTGTTATGCTTAGCCCTGTTTAGCATGGCTTGTAATAGACATAATTAGAAATCACCTAAGGCTACCCAGACAGCCCTGCTGGCGCTTGATTGGCAAGGGTATCTGAGAGAGGTCTAGCTCAGCCTGAGCCAGAATTTGTCATCTTGAAGTGATTTTGTTGACAAGACAGGAGGCACAGTGACCTTTCCTAATTATGTGTATGTGTCCAGGCACTGATGCCTTAGGCAAGCAATTCAACTGAGTCAACAGAGCGGTGACTCTCAGAGCACATTCAAGCCTAGACAGCATGTTGTGGGATGTAAGGTTAGAATATGCTGGCTTTAGCAGCAAGCTTGTTAATAATTCAGTATTGATACAACATAGCTAATGTCATTTGTGTAACCTTTTGCTTTCTAGATTATGTAAAGAAACAAACCGAAAGATCAGGTCCGGTCGGGCGCCTTCTTTTTCCACTTGTACCTGAAATCATCACCAAAAAATCATTCTGCAAGTTGATTCCCACAAAACATAAACCATTTATCATCCACCCTAAATGCGTAGCAGCAAGAGAACAGCCTCTCTGATCTATGTAGGTCCCCGTGTTATTGTTTTTCCCAAACAAACCATTTCCCGATGTGAAATGAGGTCTGAACATTACTGATTCAAAGCTTAAAGCTAAGCAGCAGATTTTCTTGGCAAGGCCATCAGGAACACTAGGCTCATGGAAAACGCATTCAAGTCCTTACTCCAATAGAATTAATCATGACAACACAGCTACCATTGAGGCGAGACACTCCCTTTCTTTCTTCTTCTTTTTTTTAATAGGACACCTTACGCTTGATTCTTGATTGTTGTTTATATGGATTTAAATGTCCACTGACAATGCATTCATCGTGAATCAAAGTGTGATTTCATACCTGCAGCTTCTCCTCAGCAGTGCTTGATTTTCAAACGATGAGCGCAGAGCAGCTCTGCTCTGGCATTGTTTTTGTTAATTACCCGCTGATTTACATTTCTGTGTTTGAGGCAGAATTAATATTGAAGGTTTAGTGATACTAGAGAACTAGGAATGATCCTCGCTCAAATCTAAAAACGTGGTCGGGCATTTTGGGAAATTGTTCTGTTTGGCGTATTTACAAAAAATGCATCTCACTATGATAAAACATCTACACATACAAGGACGTCGGTGATTGCAATGTGATGTTAAAGAGCTAATCATTTAGATGCCATGCTGTCACAAATGAGCAACCTGAACACTTAAAAGAATAAGAGCTTGTTGTAGGCGGGCCTCAACAATGAACGTCTGGCCAAACAAAAGCCATTTGAAGCAGCTTTTTTGTGCATTTGTTGGTTTTTTATTTAAAAACCTTCCTCCTTATGGTTTTCAGTGGGCTACGTTTGTTCAAGTATTGGACGACGGTAAGCCCTATTTACAGTGTCATTAGATACCCATGTTGGATTTGTTCAGTTAAACGTTGGCAGGCAACTAGATCCAATATGTACTATTCTCTTGGAGAGAACATCTTGCCATAATCCACTTTAAAAACTGACAGTGGTGAATGTTTAATCAAGCCTACGTGAGGAACTTGTGAACCAACTGCTTGTCGAAATTAAGGGCTGCTCTGTGAATTGCTAGTACGGCCGTTTTTCTGTGTGTAAAACCTGCATGCTAAATCAAACAGTACAACATGTATAGTAAGCATTACTGTGCATTCCTTTCTCCTGGGAGTTAAGAACATATCTAAGGCCCAAGGTACACTTAGTGGCTTTTTTATTACTTCGAGCTACATCTCATGGTGTTCAGCAGTGGATGGAGGTTCCTCAGTTGTCATGGAGATGGCTCAGTTGTTTGAATTTATATCACATTATAGCAATTGGCCTTATTTGGATAGGTGATGCTAACACCGTCTCTCTGTCTCTCAAGGGTGGTCTCCGGCGCTGGATATGAATATTTAATATTTTTTCTTTGTGTAAACTTCAACATCCAAGCTTGTAGCTGTCAGCACACGGGCTGATCTTGTGCTGATAGCACATACAAAGCATTGCTCATTAGGAAAGACGTTGGTACGTTCAGGCGAAGTTTGCGTCTCATTTACTTTAATTAAACAGTTTTATGCATGTACACACTATGTTTATATACCTTTCATTAGCGCACAACAGGTCTTGGGTTAGGTCTGTGGGGTGCAGGCAATTGACGGATATAAACTGACATCGGCACAAATTTCGGTGTGGGTGGATAGAAGATGTATTGCAGTCCTTGTTAGTGTTCAAGCTTCCTGTCAGAAGGACAGTATGATGTCACCACACTGCAGTGCTTCCACCCCGGCCTAACAGATGCTACTTTAGCTTAATTGGACACTGAATAATGTGTATTTGTTAGGATACTGTTTATAGACTTGAAAGTGCTTTTACAGATTATTGATTGTAATTTTGCTGTTGCTTCTTTTGGGAGTTGGCACTGCTCAGCTCATACAGTAAAAACAACAAAGCTGAGTTCAGTTTGGCCATTTTAATTAATTTGCCTAACACGCTATTGGGGCGGGCAGACATCTGCTGACCAATAAACAAGAAAATAAGGACTTATTTGTTCGATGTGGCTGTCATTTAATGGATGTGAGATGGTGTCCAATTTCCAGCAGTGATTGAATGTATGCTGGCCTCTGACCGAGCTCGGTTCATACAATATTGTTAACAGCTCCTCTAATGACTTCATCCATCCTTTATTTCTGAGTCACTGTGGCACATTTTTACACCCAGTTCACAGCGTCTCATCAGTCATAAGCCCGAAGACACTTACGAAGGATTCATCTCAATTATTCCAGATTTGACAAACTAGGCTAATTGGAGCTGAAAAGTCAATTGTGATGTACCAGGTATGATTCAGTGAAAAGTTAATTGTTAGATTTAAAGCTTGTGGATTTGGTGTTAACCCATTAAATCCACAGAGGAAATGTACCTGCTGAACTTAGTACAAATACATTGAACTTTTCAAATCTGTCAAAGTATGAGGCTCCTGTGCAAGTTTTCCCGAACAAACTTTTTTTTTTAGTTACTGGTCACCAGGAGGAGACCTTTTTTTTCTCTCTCTCCAGGAAAACACCTCCAGGTCGACAGGTCAGGAGTTTTAAGTCTTGATAATGTTCGATACACAAATTCTGAGCTGTCACAATATGGATTCATATTGGATGATGACAACAAATGCCAAATAATGATCTGAGGCTTTTCTTGGTCCTGTTTTGCTCTTGTGCAAACCTAAGAAATATTTCATAATGTGTTCCTGGGGGATAAAATGAGTAGCCCCTGGTGACTACTGACTAAATGTAGCACGATACAGAAATGGCTGCACCTCAGGAGCTACATGTATATTAGGAGCAAAAAAAAATCCAGACTGTTCAAATACAAAGTGCATTGTTCCAACCTAAATCTGAGATTCAACACATCAAACTCATCCTCACAGTCTCAACAGCAAACCTGCATTTCCACTTCCAACTGTGGGGCTTGTTCTTAACATACTGAATATAAGCATTAGTGATTCATTCACCTTCATTCATCTTTTGACATCTGCATACACCCTGAGTGTGTAGATACACCGATTCATCCCAAGAGTGATCACAAATGTCTCCAAATGTCCGTTTTCGCTTGATCCGATGGTGTTGTTTTTAATCATGAATACCGAGCAGCATTGTAAGCCGCTGTGGATGCGGGTGACTGCCAAATGTTGTAAATGTAATTGTTATGACAATAGCCAATGGAGTTTACAGAGAGCTGGAGCAAACCGTGTCTAGCTGTTTTCCTCTCTAGATGTTTTGATCGGTGTCAAGATATGAAATCTGTGCTCCTAATGTTAGTGACATTTCAAGAGTCAGCACCATGCAGTAGTTTTCCATTTTATCACATGTAACTACAGAGACCCTGTCCTTGCTTACAGAAGTGACATTTATAACTGACAGACAGTTTGGAGTTTGTATTTCAGAGTTTCAATTTCAAAGGTCTTCTTTTGTGTCCCCAGCTGTACCGTAATCGAAGAGGAAAATATCAGCCTGTATAATCAGAAACCACAAGCTAGTCATACCAAACTCCTTTTCTTTCATTGTCGAACCTCAAGAAACACCAGATGTTGACTTTTGTGCGACTACTTATCAGCCTTTAGAATGAATAGAATAATGTGTTATCTTCTGTTTGTTCCATTTTGTCTGGACTAGTCTCATTAAAAGATTTCATCCCATTGGAGTCCCAGCCTGGCTTTCACAGAGATTTTTGGGTGGCTTTTTTTTGGTCGAGTTTTCGTGACAGCAGGGGGCTCCACTAGGCCAGACTGATGTGGCGTGGCACGGGGAGGGTGGGTGTACCCGATCCCCTTAATCTCTACCAGACATGACAACTTTATAAAGGCACATTAATCCACAATGAACAGGTTCTGTCTGGAGGGTTTGGGGGCGGGTTTTTTTTTTTTGAGTGGGAAGCAATGTCCGGCTTACACTGGGCTGCACACTCCCGAGGGTCTGAGGAAGGTGATCTTCTTGTTTCTATATTAGTGTCAAATGAGGAAAGTGAAAGAGAGAAACTAATAACAGTGCAAGAGAAAATAGGTAAAGGGAACTGAGAAAGGGATTGTTGTTTTGTCTTTTTTTCCTTTTCACTTCGTTATTCAGGCAGATTGTATTAGGATCATCCCCTCCTGTCTCTAACAGTTGCTGGGTTTCACTTTATTTACCCCGAGAGCCTCACCTCCATTTACCTTTTTGTTTTCCTCATCTCAACATATCTGCATACACATAAACAAACCTCCTACTCTTACCAATAATTATCACATATGGCTGTATATCACCCTGATTCTTACATAAACTGTACTCTACATCTCGTACTTTTCACACTTACTCCGCTATGATGTGCTTTTAATGTCCTGAATGTATGTTAACTCATCTCTGTACTTTACACTTGTCACAGTATACACACTGCATACATCTTGTTGTGAGTGTACTTTATGTACTGGTGTAGTCACCTCATGCTTGTCACTAAATAAAACAGACATTACTATTTGTGTGAGACTGTCTGTGGAGGAGTAACCTCTTCTATTGTTGCTGCTGTTCCTTGGCTGAAATCTCAAGTGTTATGAATCATCCCTATTTTCTATCTTTCACGAGTTCCCAGAGCCAGACTTTGGGCCACGTCCCTGATTCACTCCTGTTATGTGTGATGGAGGCGCCACTGTGAGAATTGAGAGATTGGACAGCCCATACTTAGTTATTTAAAATCATAATTCTGGTCGTTAAATTACCCGACTGAAAACTCGGACAGATTGGTTTCAGGCTGAATCATCACAAAACCAAATGCAATTTGGCTTATTTTCTAATTTCTTGGTCTGCAACATACAGTGCATAGCTTTGCTCTGCCATTTTCACTAAAGTAATGATTAAATACTAACTTTTCTGCCTCAGTCAGATTGCTGTTGAAAATGTCATGGTTAATTTTTTTTCCTGAAATATTTTATTTTATTTATTTTCCTACATAAATGTTGCACTGTGAAATCCTAAGCTTTTACACACAAGCGAAGTAATCACTGTAAGATCATTTGTTACTTGGAAAAAAAAAAGCCCTTTTATCTTTGTACACTTCACAACAGAAGTCTTGAATTCCTGTCCAGATTTTAAAGAAAGGATGTATCCCGCTCATGTTTTAAGGATCAAGATTAAATTGAAACAAACTAGTCCCATGTTTAAAAAAAGGACTTCCTCGCTGGGATAACATTTCTATGATCTCACAAAGGCGCTTTTCTCGTCTTGCCTTGGCAGCCTTCAGCGCTCCTTTTATCAAACTTGTCTTACCTCTCAGATTCCATTATATTAATCAACTGCATAACTTAGCTCTCTCTGCTCATTAGAGGAGGCTGAGGAGCGGACAGAAGATCATTCGGAAATACGATTTTTGCCTACTCTTCCATGTCAGCTCTGTCCCTGTAAAACTACAACTCTGACTTCTAACAGTCAGCAAAACACATTTCCAGCATTGAGCTAAGTAGCACTCTTTGGTCGACATCCATGTGTTGACTTTCCCCCTCCCCAGCATAAACTATCTGTGCCCATCCTCTGTAACAGGCTGCCATTTTGTGTTAAGCCAGCACTGATGCATAGAGCCTCCACAGCCTGGTGGAAATTGCCAGCGCCTAAAGCAAACAGCAGGGCCCGAGGTCCCACAAGTGTGAGGCAGCCAAGTAAACCCATTAACTGCCTATAGAGTGGTTTGGGGTGTTGTCTCCACACGACGTTATCCACAAACGAAGCGCGAGTTGATTTACTGTTTGTATTGGCCGTGTTAAATAGCCACACAAGACACCATTTCACTCATCCTGTATCTACTGATAGAGGAAATAAAACTTTCATGATTTGTTGAAAGTAGTTTGGGGGTGTGAAAGTTGAAGACTCTGCAGTTGTACTTAATTTATAGTGTAAAGATGTGTTGTATATTATACAGTAATTCTGTTAAACCACAGCATAAGCATTTTACTTGTAAGATATAATTTGACAAGTCTGCAGCATTTCATTTTGGGGCACTGAGGCATGATACTACTACTTTTTTTTTTTTTTAACTCTGAATTCTTCTATCCCCTCTCAACATATGATGCCCAACTGTACAAATTATTTGAATCACCAGAAGGTGTTTGATTTATGCTGAGTCTAAGTTATCAGCTCCAAACAGGCCATGTAGCTTCCCTCTTATCATCCCACCCAGCCGCTTGCAGAATTCCTGCATGTTTTTTAGCTCAGCCCTAAATGTGATGACAATAGTCATGAACAGAACACAAAGACAAAAACTGCCACTTCCAGCAAAATGAGAGCCCTCCCCCCCCTCCCTCTCTCCTCCTCCTCCTCCACCCACCCGCCTAATTTTTGTGTCGGATTCTCCTGCACTATGTTTGACAAGAAGGGCTGGCAGCTTTACGCTGTGGCACAACTCTGGCTGTCGTGGGTGCTGCCCACCCCGACCCCTGTCACGCAATTAGCTTTCTGCTTTTCAGATAGCTCAAACAAAGGTGAACTTGGGGAGCCGCGGCTGTGTTCAGTCAGAGTGGCGGGGTGTGTGTGTGACACTCTGATGACTCTAGGGCACTTTCTTGACCAGAGGAGTCGTTGGCTGTCACTAAACATCACTGTCTCTCTCCCCCACTAATGGCATCTCCAGATTGTGCTGTGAGGAACAAAGACTGGTTGTATGAGATACTGAGGGGAAAAATGGAGCGACCCCATTTGGGCTGCAGGCTGCGGTTTGTGACAGTGGCTGCAGACCTATAGAAGTGTCATGACAGATAGGAACCGAGGAACAATTATAGGGTGATGTGCTTGAAGCGAAGCTGGCGAGTTCTTTCAACAATATGGAGAAAAAAGTGTCGAATGAATAGCACAGCAAACACTTGCCTGAACACACACACACACAATCTGTTCATATGTACAGTAACTGTCAATGCGTTAACATTAAGTAACAATAATGGAGTGAAAATCAAATGTTAGTCTGTCATGCTGCCTCATTTCCGTGTTTCTCGTGTATTCATGAGGTTAAATTCAAAAAGGTGAACGTGTTAACAAAATCAACCGCATGCAGAATAACGACAGAATGAAATGTTATGAAGAGCAATTTGTAATTTTCCTCTGGCTATGGAAATAAATAAATTCAATTGACTGAGCTGAATGTTTTTCCTGATAATCACTTGCTTGTGAATAATTTTTTATTATGTGCACGTTTGCATTATCCTACCAGTAATCAATCTAAAATGACAATTTTTTTGTATCGCTGCCAACAGTAAAATATGAGTTAAACAGCAGGAGTGTCTTGACTTGATCTTCATTCAATCTTAGTTGCTGTCACAGAGTCACTGGGAGGCAAATGAAATATGTTTAACAGCAGATAGCCTGCATTTCATGCGTAGGCACTAAACACTTTAAGACACTGAAGCATATCAGCATTAAGTACATTTTTTTTAAACTACAGTTGCTAATTATGAATCGTAAACTAAAATATAATCAAAACCAGCTTTTTCTTTCTTTTATCTCAGTAGTCTGTAGCAACCGATAATGTAATAAAGTCCAATAATGTAATAACGTTTTTGAGCCAATACGTAATCACAATTCACCAGTAACGTAATAAGTTATTAACAATTGTTATCCGATAATATAATAATACATAAATAGGAGTTAATTTCTTGGAAATAAGATTATTTTGCATTTTTTGTGCAGTTTGTTTTGCATCAAAAAAGAGTGGATGTTATAGTCGTCATAGTCATTCGTCAAGGGTACCTACTATGCAGTGCACTCTCTCCTTAATTGTGGTTAATTTAAGAGTCAATTTGTGACCTACATGTGTTTGCTCAGTGTTAGATGGAAAGACTAATCACTAGTTATTACTAAGTTCTTACATTATTGGACATTATTACAGGTCCCCTGTCGGTTTGCTAGCAGTCCTAATACTACGAATTGTCATTGGCTGATGGATCCCAAACTAATTGGATTACAGGACAAGCTCATTTGCCAAAATCGCGTCATTACTGTTCATTCTCATTATTATAAACAGCACACATAGCCCCAAACCAACAGGAGAAAAGTGACTGACAGTAAAGCACCGTTTCAGCTGTCAGTCTCGGCTGGAAGGAGTCGAATGCAACATTCTGTGGTGAAGTATCACTGTTTTTGTCCAAGGTTGACTCGTGAAACAAAAAGGGTTTTCTGTTGTAGTTCCTCTTTGATGAATGCCATTTCTCAGTTCCTTTTTTTTGTATTTTGAGTGGTTATATATATTTTTGTTCTTTTTATTTATTTAGGTCTTGGGGAATATTGTGTGCAAAGTCAGAATGTTGAATGTGCCATGTTTCTGCAAAGCAGTGCAGGAGTACAGCGCTTGGCATCCGCGTTGTCACACTAAATCTCTGTCTCCATGACACTCAGAGTCAAAACATGAGCCCGGAAAAGCAAGCCCTCCCAGTGTCGAGGAATAGCTCTCTTTTCTGGGCCGGAGCTGCTAATGATTCTGACAGAATTAAAAATTATTTAATTATTTCATATCAAAAAAAGCACTCCAGATTTGACCTGTTTTTTTTTTTCCTTTTTTGCTTCCAAGCAGAGTAATATTATCCCTTCACCCTCCCTATTTCCTAGGTCAGAGCATGTATGCCAGCCCATGTGTCTAAGTTTCCCTCACAGAAGCTGCAGAGTCCCACAGGTTTAGCTGTAATACCCTGGTTAATTCCCCTGCATGTCGGGTTATTGCTATCAAAGCTCCTGTGTCAGTTTATCCTCTATTCTGGCTTATTTTTTCATTTTTTCTTATGGCTTCATTGCTCTGTGTTACTGTGAATGCCTCCCCCACACACAAACAAACAGGCATAATGAGCTATATGTACGTGTCTGCTGGTTGTTTTTGATAATAGGAGCACACACAACATACAGTATGTTTCCCCTTTTGCTCATTGTGATTTTAGCACTTATCTTCACTTTGTCTCGCAAGTGTCCATTGATTCTTTCACCATGGCTGCGTGGAGGACGAGTGCCTTGAGAAAGATCAAGAAAGTTTCATTTGATAATTCGTACGTCGTGTTCATGATATGTTTATAGAAGCAGAATTGTTCACACATTCCCCACCCACACATTTTGTTATTCACCATGAACAGTTGGTATCGCAGCAGTAGAAATTTAGGTTTGTGAGTTGAAATTTTCACCCCAGTTGGCGGAGTTTGACATAGAGTTTATGGGGTTTAAATAGCAACTGCTGCTCAGTTAACTGTTTCATTCAGTCATGTGAGACATGAAATTAAATTTTAATTGCACTTGTGCACCTTTTAGTAACACTGGAAGCTAATTGGTTAAAAGTTATGATGCTTGTTCAGTTATTCTGTGTGGCTCCTTATAGCAGCATTATGTCATTTCCATCAAATAGCAGATAAACCATTCTGATGCTACACTGATTTGTAATCTGGGAACGGAGATGCAGCCACTTCCTCCCTGAGCCCCATATGCCTCTTATTGCACTCAGTAACTTTACAGCACACATCAGCAAATATGTTTTTTTATTAATTTTGAAACTGGATCATATTTTATGGAGAAAGTGTTTTCTGGGTTGTCTGAACACTGACAGTAAAGCACACTACTGCAAAATATAGCTGTTGATAGCTAATGCTTGATGATGTTAGCTTAGTTCGTTAGCCAGGGTGCCTGGACTGTGAGCTACAGTGACTAAGGGGCGTGTTAGTATTTACACAGGTACCACATGCATGTTGGACCTCTGGTAAGAGCAGGCCTTCAGGCCCAGGGCGGGGGAATGCAGAAAGGGAACAATACAAATATGGCAGAGGCGTAGAGACTGAAGAGGAAGATGGAGGAAGTTAAGAAGCAAAAAAAAAAAAAAGAGAGTGACTGAGCAAGAGGCCACCGGATCAGAGTAAATCTGAGTCGTTGGTGAGCTTTGTGAAATGAAAGGCTGGAAGACAGATGTTAAGCTGGGCTTCTGGCTGTTGGACTGTAAGTAATATTAGCTGACTGCTAGATCTTGTGTTGTTGCACTTCTTTGATGTTTGGCTGTTAGGAAAGTTGTTGACGTGATCATAAGTAATGTAACAAGAACAAATACACATACAGCTGTCCATATGTTTGACCTTTATGTTGCACTCACTCTGCGTTTTTTACGTAATGTTGCCTTCATTACATGATGCAGAAATGTCGTGATTTTTCTCAAAATCTTTTTATAATAATATAGTTACTATTACTAGACAAACCAGCCCACAATATAAGTGCCACCCGACGATAACAGAAAGGAGCAGGCATCACTGATATGACTTCATTAAATAAACCCTTGACCCCGAGATGCTGGGTTGATTTATTTCCTCTAAGTCCCTTTACTTCACCAGAGAATGAGATCACGCGCAGAGATTGTGGCCGGACTATCTCCACATCTTTAATTTAGAAATGCAGGAGGACTGCACATGGGTAAGATGGTTATCCTCCCTCACTGTCTGTTTTGTCACTTTATGCACGTTAGCTCTGCAAAAGCCTCCTTGGGGACCACGTAACTGGCCATGCTGCAGGACTTTTAAAATAGTTTTTTCGCTGCCCATTCTCTAATGATCACTGGTAGCTGTGATGATAGTTTCTAAAGATTTCCGTCTTGATACATCAGACACCAGACACTGAAGCTCCAGCTCACTAAACGAACAGTTTAAGGAGTGCAACAACAATTCAGAGTTGTTGGTTTTTTTTGTTGTTGTTGTTGTTTTTTGTATTTTCCTCAGAGAGCTGCATGTTTGCTTTGCGGCAAAGCGGTGAACACACAGGGGCAGCCAGGAGCAGCTCCCCCGTAGCCGCGTCTTGATCAAGGACACTTCTGCAGGGATGGTGGTACATCAAAGCAGTGGTGGTCTCTCTAACCACGAGGCCTCCACTGCCTCCATAATTATGTAGGTGGATTAAGGGGGGGAGGTGCTCCTCACTCTGGATGACAGTGAACGTTAACTTGATCAGACTAAAATGCTCTTGGTCACAGCAAAAGGGCATTTCAAGACATGTTTGACATCCTGCTGGAAAGCTCCTTTTTAATGGAAAAGCACGCACTGTACCTATTATCTTATCAAGCCTTGAAAATAGTATTTTTTTTCTTAAGTCACTCATACGCTACATCATAAATTTAATTAGCCAATTTACTTATTGAATACTGTAATTCACCAGACCTTTCTCAGTGCTTGTCTGAGAAAACCTTGGCTCTGCAGAAGGCTCTGTCTGTAGCCAAAGTTGATACAAGGTCTGCCTGTCATGATGGTGCATTGACGATGATGTCTCCAGGGCTTTCATCTTTGCTCTTTACATTTGCCTTCCAAACAATTGAAAGGCGGAGAAAACAGTGCAATTTGTCTAAAAGGAAGCGACTCCGATCGATAGGATTTTCATTACAGTTATGTTTTCATACTGCAGTAGAGGCAGGGTGCGGAGCACTGATGAATGATACATTAACGTTCCCATCCCTCCTCCCTCCCGCGTCGGTCCCCGGCTCCAGAGTCCTGTCACTGCGATGATGCGGGAGCGCTGGGACGAGGTTGTGCGCCGGGACCTGATTCTCCTCAATGCCACGTCCCCAGTCAACAGCTGTCAGTTTTGTCATTGTAGATTTCAGGGGGTGTCGTGGCTTTGCAGGGGGGGAAATACCAGAAGGCATGATCTTTCCGAGAGCTGCTTGAATTATCCCTCGCTCTGTTTCTCACTTCGAGAGGTGGAGTTAAGCAGCTTACCTGCGGCCCTGAGAAATACGTGACTGCAGTGTTCATAGTCCAGCGAAGAATTGAATTGCCCTTATGACAATAAAAAATATTCAGGTTTATTATGCACTTTACTGAAGATACGGAGTGTACAGTGACCCCAAATATGTGTGTCCTGTTACCTCTCAAAGATAAGCAGTGTGTACTGATAATTGCGTAACAAATTGTTGGTCCTTGTTTTATGTAATAATTTTTAGAGGCAAGAAGAAATAAAATCATCTTGCAAAAAATATTTTTCTGTAGGATAATTTCATGTTTTTCTGCTTATGAGCTTTAATGCTGTCAAGTCTCTTGGGAGAACTGTACTGGCCTGCATAGAGCCCAGAGCCTAACCACGCTGTACATGCTTGGGATGAACTGGAGTTTTACATCAGTGGGTGATCTCACCAATGCTCCTGTGGCTGAATGGGAGAAAATCCCTGCAGTCAGGTTTCCAAATACTGATATGATTTTGAAACGTTCAACACACATTCAAGGCATGTAGTGTCCACATACTTTTGGCCATTTAATACTAGTGACAGGCCCTGGCGTGCCCCAGTTTATTCTTGTGTCCCCACACATCACCTGCACTCATTTGCTAACTACTACATCATCACATTCACATTAGCATGTACAGCCTCTGTCTCAGCACACACGTTTGGAGAAAATGAGCCACTCGCTGGAGAGGACACTGTGGTAACTCACACTAACCACACAGGAAACACTGATCAGCACTCATGACAGCGGAAAGTGTAGGTGTAAACCGCTACAGTCCGGTCTCTGAATCCAATAAACCTCCCTGTGATACATCTGTGGCAGGTCAGCCAGATAATGCAACACAAAGGGCAAAACAAATCAGGCTTACTCACACAGGGTGACTATTGCTCATTACGCCCTTGGCAATCACAGAACAAATGACCGCAGGCCTACAGGTGCGACCGATTCACTTTCTTGGCACATAGTCATTTGCATTATCATCATTTATCATGTGCCGTGTGGCGGCCTAATATATTGTTTAGTGTTTGCTTTGTGTACCGTGTATGTGCTTCTCAAAACGAGGGGAAACGGGACCCTCGCATCTCAGTTCATGGACCACCACACAGGTTTTGATGCTTTCAATGGTAGCATAGAGCGGCAGCTGTGAAATATTGTCCAGCTTAGAGAGTTTGCAGTTTCCTCCTCATGCTCACATCTGTGCATCACTTGTTTTAGGTCTAAATGTAATTTATTATTTTTTCTACAGCTGTATGTGTTTAACCATCTAGCCAGTGATTAACGATCAAGCTTTGAACTTGTATTTTTCTGACTTGTGCACATAAAAACTGAAGTGGGCTAATTAGATTGTATTTTACACTAAACAGTAGGCAGCAGTGATTGAATGCTGGAATAATTATAAAACTGGTTTTAGATGTCCTTATTGATCTCTGAAAGCGCTAGTCCCCATGTGGGGGGAAAAATTGTGTAACCAACGCTTGGAACTGTGGAAAATTAGCAAATTCTGTGTTCAACCAGACCGGTGTAAACACAAGAGAAAGGTAAAAGAAAACGACTTCAAGAAAGTTTTTAAGCTTGGAGTTTGAATCTACCACTCACCCACCATCTTGCTGTTTGGAACTAAATTTAGGCAAAGTGGGTGACACAACCAGGGTGGAGGTGAGGTAGCAACAACAACCAAGACAAAGTGTGATTACCTGAGAGAAGCTAGAAATAGGCAAACACCCTAGAATATAAATGGGTATCCCAGCAACCGTGCACATTTGTGGTTCTTGTAACTGTGGATCAGATTATTATTTTTTATTTTTTTGCCACCTGCAAGAACTCGCTGATGGTGTAATCTGCGTTTGCATTGTTGCTGCAATTTCTCATTTGAGTGTCATGTTGTCTCGAGCGATCAGTCATCTATCAACCTGTCACGATGAAAAAACGGCTGTGGAGAAGTGAGAATGCGTCCCATGCAAACCTGACATCCACAAAATTGTAATTTTATTGTCAGTGTGTTGTGCCAATTTTACTGCTAAAGGACTGCCTAAAGACGAGTTATCATGGCTTATCATGCAACAATTAGTCAGTCAGATGTCATGAAATGAATTGACTGCTGTTTTGATAATAGCCCCCCCCCCCCCCATTTCCTGATATTTTACGGACCTAATTGATTACTCTACAAAATAATGACCAATTAAACAATTTTGTCCTTCCTATCCTTGAATGTTCTG
The DNA here is from genome assembly GCA_023373845.1 of Nibea coibor. Classification (NCBI taxonomy): domain Eukaryota; kingdom Metazoa; phylum Chordata; class Actinopteri; family Sciaenidae; genus Nibea; species Nibea coibor. The sequence continues at coordinate 9,524,091 of CM041739.1, read as the reverse complement.
AGGCATTGAGGCTGTCTTATTTTTTGGACGCAGTAAAACTACCCAGTCGACAGTGGTTAAACATCTGCTGACAGGAGTGGAGTGGATAGTAGCAGAAATGGGGCTATTTCCTATATATTACTTTTTTTTTTTTTTGTACTGCCAAAAGTTGTTCCTCTGCAGCGATCAGTTACCCCTTACATCTCATATTTTCCCATGTCAATAACTCAAGCAGCTCTCATCTTCAGTGATTGATCAAAAAGGAGAAACTGTACTTAGGAAGCGCTGTGATCCACCATTGTCTTCTGCTGTGACGGGTTGTAGTTCATAAGTGATAGACAGTCTTGTTGCAGCTATCTTTCATTTCTCCCTTCATCTAAAGACAGGTGAAGCAGTGAGCTGATGGAAACACTTTTTTTCATTAATGTCTCGCGGTGCAGTTTCTCTGTCTCGGCTCATTGCTGGTAGGAGCTCCTACAAGATCTGAGTCGTTTAGTTTATAAGCTCACACAGTTTTTTTTTTTTTTTTTTTTGTCCTTTTCTTGACATCATTTGTCAAATAGTTTGATAATTCCCGAAACTTTCTTACCACTTACCTCATAAAGCACGACAAGCGAAGGTGTTGTTTTCCTCTCCCTACCTCTGCAGACACACACAGTTGCAGTGTTCCTGATAAATTCTGAAAGCAACAATTTCCTGCTGTGCACAAGATTACGCCAAAGTACAGTATGCTAACATTTAATCTGTGATGATTTATGATTCGTGTTTATTATTTCCATTGAAGTCCAGTTTTCTTATCATGGTTCTAGAGTAAAAATTTGGCTCTTTGTTTTTTTTTTTTTTCTGATAAGCCTAACTTCTGCATTTCCTTTTTATTGCCCTCATCAGTTATTTATTTACCTTTATTGTGGTGACTCATGTTGTCCTCAGTGGGGGTAAATGGCAATAAGAGGCATAACCACATCTACAAGGATCCGGAGCATAACTCATTTTCAGAGGGGTTACGGGGTTTATTTTGCTTTTCCACCACGATGTTATCACTGCCTCTGTGACTGTTTTCTCTTTTGACCTTATTTGAATTCTAAGATAAGCATCCCTCCAGCAAAATTGGACCAAATTAGTCTTTTATCTGGTGTGTTTTAAGAGAATGCTTTGTCACCCTGTCTGCTGAACGCGGGCTAGTGCAACGCAGATGTGCTCAGCTGCTGGCTTGCGTGATTTGCCCAAATTCGTTTTAGTGGCTGTCAATGCTTATTCAGGTCACACAAGTGGACTGACCTCAGTCTGAATGCCCTTTAGTGCGTTATCAGATCTAACAGAGACCCGACAGAGAACCTGTTTTGGTTGACGGGGATTCCAACACATTACAATGTGAAAACAAACGGGAAGATTTGTCAAAGTGTGCAAAGCTTTGTACAATCCAGCATTGCATTATCTCATTTATCCAAATCTGTGAGGAATTATTTCTTTTCCTTGGCTGCATAAAATATTCAGAAGCTTGAAATGTATTGAAATTATGAGCTGATGCTCAGTAGGAATGACTTAAAGTATTTAAATCCTCAGATACACAAATAGGGAATTTCATATCTATTATGCACATAATCAGAATATGTTTTGACATCGCCATCTCTAATTATCAGAGTTGTGATCAGATTTCAGAGTAGATTAGTTCACGAGGTGCATTTTCCCCCCACGCTGGTGACACTAAAGGCCGTTGTTTCTTAGTTGATAGCATATTTTTTTAAGAATTTGAAATTGTAACAGAAGGCAAACATTTAAAACCAATGAACAGTCAACAGTCTGACAATGTCAGTGCTGGGGTAAACAGTTTAAATCAATGACATGATCAAATTCTTTCTTTATTTTTTTACGCTGGTTAATTGAAAAGATAGCGGCAGATTAACACAGTTTCCACCCGTTGAGAGTCACTATCTCCAGTTTCAACAAGTATAAGATGTCACATAACGGCGATAATTCGAGATTAATAGATTTTTTATGGACATTTTGAAGTTTGAATTGAATCTGACACCGTTCTGCCGTCAGCAGGCCGGGCAGACAGGACACTGATGGGAGATGAGCACAAGGCGAGCCACCACCTTGTGTCGAGTACTTTCCGAGTTATCTGGTGCTGAGGCATGGAATGAGCAGATAAAACAATTCTAAAGGGGAAATGATTCTGTCCGTAATCAGATTTATTTACGCAGCCCACTGAGGAAGATTGATGTCTTATCTGTGGCTGAGGATTTCAATTCTCCATGCTACGATGCAGATAAACAATCAGTGTGCTGTCTCCAGAGCTTTTTTTTTTTTAATTGTGTCTGCGTATGCACATGTGCGTGCGCGCGTGCCTATTAGCATGTTTTGTCTATCAGCATGTTTTTGACAAGTGAGACAGTGATGTTTCAGAACAAAGTCACCGTCTCTCTTCCTGAGTCTCTTCCACGACTATTTTTCATGGCTGTTAAATGCCAGACATATGCTCTTACATCTCTGTGACTAGCAATTGAAAAGTGGAGCTCAAGCAGAGATCAAACCGCTGCTGTTGCTCCTGTCTAGCTGGGAGACATGTTTCTTCCTTTCTCACGAGTGAGATAGGAGAGAGCCACCATTTTGACTGAGAACGCTGTCGTACGTCGAGATCCATGTTGTACTTTTCTCGCAGTTTGCAGCACACTTTTTTTATTCGCCATCTCGAGCTCGTGTGCTTCGTTGCTTGGAACAAGAAAATGCTAAAATGTTTCTCCTGCACGGTGACTAAGTGATCTGCTAATATGGTTTGTCAGTGAACAACAGTGGAATACAGTATATCTGTTCACTAAGGGGCGAAGAACTCATTACTTGTATGTAGGCCTATTATTCATGTGGCACATTATGTTAATGACTTAGTGTGCCAGGGATATAGACTATTTTAGTGTTTTTACTACCATCTAGTTATGTGGTATATTGATACTGAAGTTCAGGGTAGTTTCCATGGTAGCCACTATTTTTGATGGCAGTGGCTGCAGTCTGTTGCATTGGGATTTACTATGTTGTATTGGGAATTAGGAGGGGAAAGCTCTTCACGTCTTAAAATAGGCCAGTCAAGGAAGGGAAGAGGTGTGAAAGCAGAAACTTGGCATTATCTCTTGCAGGGTGTAGCTAACAAATTGCATACATGCATCTTTTTTTTATTTTTTTCATCTTCTTATAGTCAAAGCAAAAACGTTGATAGACAGCTCTCACGTTTTTCTTTTTAATAAAAGATTTGGTGACTCGTTATCAAGTCGAATTGTTATTCCAGCGGAGTAAACTACAAGCGCGGTAAGCGAGATCTGAGAAAGATTGCTTTCCCCCCCTCCCTCCCCACTTAGACAGCTTGTCTTATTATCTCCTGAAATGGCAAGGTTACAGTACCTACAGGTGCAGAGGAAGGTGAGCGTGTTAGCTTTTTTATCTTTAAACCAGTCAAGCTTAACAGAAAAGCACAGCCACTGAAGTCACATCAGACTAGGGAAGGAATAAACATTCTCTTATGTACAAGTTTTGCAATTCAGCTGAGCTACTTAGATGAGGAAATGGGAGAATGTTGAAATATATTAGGTGTGTTTAATGGACCTGGAGAAATACTGGGAAAAACAACCTTGGTTACCTCTGGCATTAATATAAAATTTATGAGAAGGATTTAGGCCGATCTCCTGCAGAGCCTTGAGAAGACGTTGCTTTGTCAGTCAGCACACGTTTAGCATAAATCTCTCACTTCTCCTTTTTTCTGCTGCCACCTTGAATCTCCCAGCATTCACTCACTTTCCCGCTGTTGAACAACAGTTGGATTGTCTGCATTGTCTTTTCTGTGGAAATTTTAAAGTATTAGGTCTTTTTTTTTTTTGTCTTTTACGTGGAGGGAATTCAAAGAAAGTGGGATGTCGATCTTTTTATCATTTCAAAAATTATATAGTATCTACTATCTGGACTACTTAGGAACAGTTTGTGATAGTATTTCCCTTCCCCATTCAGTAGACTGTATGTGAATGAGAATTATGTATTTCCAAAATCACCCATTTCTTATGTTCATTTACATCCCTAATAAGTGCTGATATTAAATGGATGCTTGTGTTACTTTTATTTTTTTTTTCTCTGCCTCTTATTATTAATGACACGTCAGAAATTGGACCTATTGATTGCACCTCATTTGCATTCATATGAAGGCAGTAATAAATTGAGCCATTTTCCTTAGTACAATAGTTAGGCTATCTGCCAGTTAATAGGAGGGACCTTTTTACAGGTGAAGAAACTGTCGTCTGTCTTGCTGTGATTCATGAATTTTGTGAATGGACTCTAATGAGCAGCATATTTCAATCAGCTAAAGGATCAGGAGCAGGGCCCTCTGCTCCTCCTACTGCCTTTGGTGGTAATAGAAATAATCAAGCAAATGGTGTGGTACATTTCTTTCTCTCAAAGTTCACGAAACCACTTTTTTTAACTATCAGAGAGGGTTTTTTTTTTTTTTCCATTGTGACTACCTTTAGAGACTTGTTTAAATTGGAGCTGGTGCTGCTGGTTTCCATAATTCACTACCAGAAATATAAATAAAATAATACACTGAGCTTTAAGCTACAAGCAACATCAGAGCTTCACAGTGCAGACATTCATTTGTAACATGATTAGATATTCTTGTCTTGACAAGAGCGAATCAGCAACATACGTCATCAATGAAGCACTATTCCACCAGAGAATCTGACAGTTAAATCAGTAGAATAGCACCGCGTGCACCATAGAGATGTATTGATTTATTGATGCTTCTTGTGTCTCCTCTGGTTATTCAAGTACTTGAAAGGACAAATCTGAGAGGCAGGGGTGACAATATTTAATAGAGAACCATGTAGCCACTAATGATTGCAGTGCTTTTCTTTAAAAAAAATTTTTTCTGAATCTGGTCTATATGCAGCAGACAACACGTTTACTCCATAGCGGTCATAAACAGCTCATGTGACTCACTTTATCACCACTAGTTCATATTATCTAGAGCACAAAATGGCTGCTGTCTGAGGCTTTGTTTGCACGCTGCCTGTGCTGTATGTAATTGCGCTCAATAGGTAGTAAATCCACCCTCGTAAATCAGAGACTGCGGTTATGAATATGATCCAGCTCGGCCTCTGTGCACAAACATTTACCCAGGTCCTTTGGACCATGATGCTCATGTCCCACAGAGACAAACCAGGGATCAGGACCCACTGTGGGGTTTCTCTGAGCTGCTGGAACTGGTTCAAGGGTTTGCGCTTAAAGCTATAATTAGGACCAGGTATGCTCGGTGCATTATGCTTTTACATGCACTCTCAAATGACCAGTTACACGCACTAATCCCAGGGTTAAGCTAAAATGTTTTTTATTATAAGACAGGCTGATATTAATAGGAGGACAGTCATTTTGAGTAAAATAATGTAAAAAAGGATTAATCCTCTGAAGTGAAGACTTATTCAGTGTCAGGGTTTTAAAGCTGCTACCTTTCAGCTAGCTCAATAAACTTAGAATATGTTTACTGTTATTTAACTATCATTACGCATGTATTGCTAACACCATCTCGTAATGTTCACCATCTTCTATAATACTTTGATTTAATTGGACAAATTGCGCTCAGTCAGTCGGAGAAAGCAAATAGCATAAAACAGAAGTAAAGTTAATTGGTTCAGCATAAAGCCATGTCTGTTAATTAACCTTTTAATGAAGGCAATCACATCTGAGTTGAAGGAGATTCATGTCAAGAGCGAATCGTCAAGTTGAGAACAAAAATGAAAAAGAAAACTGATTTGAGCTCACGAGCTTCTGGATATTAAAAGCATTCAGGCACTTATGCGTAATGCTGCTATTCATTCTGAGCATCGAGCGAGCATCCAAGAGATGCAGCCATGATTAATTTACATCCGTTAGGGATGGAAAGAACCAACAAACACCCGGCAAGAGCCTTTCTATTGCACTGAGGAATGGTTTCCTCATGCGTCCTAATGCACATAGGTCAACTACATAAAAGAAAATATCATAAATCAAAATTGCCACCATATATCTTATATTCAGGCCCTCGGGTAAATGCCGTGCATCATAATCTTCGCAGAGCTGCACTTTCGCCTGAGGGATGTTGCCTCTAGAAGTTATATCACCCGGTTTGTAGAATTCACTCCAGGATTTACAGCCGCTGATAACTGTCCACCTTCCTGGTTTGCACCAAACGACATTTACTGTCTCTTCAAGATGATTGTTGATGCCGTTTGAACAGCAGTGAACACAGTAACAAAAGATTGGAAAAAAAAATACAGATACAGTTGTCACCTATTTTATAAATATAACCTTTTTCATTATTATTTAATCTAACAATAATTAATTTTCTCCCCCCCCCCTCACATTGGACAAACTGTAACCAAAGAAAGTTTCATATTTTTACTTGAAATTTGACTTTAATGATCAAATAGTTGCCATTTTTTAGCCTGATCTACTAATTGATCAATCAACTAATCCACTCGTGAAAAAAAATTCTTATATTGTCCACTTGGTCTTAATTTAGCCTTAAATCCATATAAAATGCTGGTGTGGTTGACCTTACAGTCTCAACATCTATCTACAGATGTCCGTGTTGTCTCGGTATGACCCTGCTGACTGACAGACTGGATGACTGAAAGATTAATAACATGGACAAGACTGAAAGCATAATGATGTCCTTAGATCATAGCGAAGTTGACGATATAGCTGCCTTGAAATCCAGCAGGTGAATATTCATGACGTCTCGGTTGCTTTGTGGAACCTCTTGAATCCTCAAGAGAAAGATCAACGCAGTTCTCCAAAAGGTTAAATTTGGTTGCACAGCTCCAACCTCCGAAGTATCTTATCAAATAGTGCATGAACATAATAAATTGAGTCTGGCCCAGGAGGAAAAAGCAAGTGGGGGCTTTCTGTATTATTCAAAAGTAATTTCTATAATTCACAAGTTAAAGTTTCTGGAGGTTAAAGATTGGCTTGACTTTTTTTTTCTGCAAATTTCATAGACGAGCAGTCAGAAGAGACAAACCCACTGTCAGCCCATGAAATAACCATCTGTTCAGTCCAATAGCCGTGTAGTTGGAAGGCTGGTGATAGAAAAACAACACATGAAACAGAGAGAATCCCTCCTAAGACTGTTTCAGTTATGATGCCGCTCAGTCTACACCTGTTTTTAGAGGATTTGGGAAGGAAATGATTTCTGGTTTGATATGCTTTGAGTTGATTTTGTCACAATGTTCCTTCAGTAAATTATAGAGGTATTTGGCAAGTTGTTCATTACAAATATTTGTCTAGTTGAAGTTTGAGTGCTAAGAGTTTTAGGCCAGCAGCATTAAAGCTGTCTGCATGTTTAATTTAAGAAATATTTTGCAGTGTAAGTGCAAGTGAAACTCGCCCAATGGGACTTTTACCCAGGAAATCTAGCAACGTACAGTATGTAAGAAAAGGAAATCTAAATATTTTGATAAATATGAAAAGAAGAGAAGAAGAGAAAAATGTTTTTTGTTTTTTATGAGGTCATTCAGTTTATGTAATCAACAAAATCTTTTAGATTGTTTAAACATTTTATGATTCAGTCTCCAGATACAATTTACAATCAATTTTTTTCACGTCCATATTCTTTACAAAGCCTCATTTTCAGTCTGCCGGGAAAAAAAAATCTCTCCATACTGAGGTCAGCTTTAAATATTTAAAAGAAAGCAAACTTTTGAGATGCTATTTATGAACCGTTCCTCCCACATGAATATCCCGCCGAGTTCTGTCAGCGACAGATTAAAGACATTGATTCAGAACGGAGGGGAAGGGTAAAAATAAATGCATCACATAATATTAAGCGAGGGGCGGTGCAAGAATCAGTGAGCAAGAGCATATTTGCTTTGTTCATCACATCTAGTTTCACTCAATGGGCCCAATCTGTCCCCTACAGATGGCTGGAGCAGAGGTTTGCTGGGGTGAATGGGTGCACAGGGCAGGTGGATTCAATCAAGCCGTCTAATGGAATGTAAATCTAAAAGGCACCAGGACCCTGGGATCACATCCTGCATTTAGTCATGCCCTTCGCATGGTGGCTAAGTGCAGGTGCACATCGAATGACACTCCTGCAACACGGGGGGGGGGGGGGGGGGGGGGGGGGGGGGAGCGATCATCTGCATGCAGAACTGAACAAGCGAGCCCGAGTAACTAGAGGGAGGTGAGATCATAGCGGGGGTCATTCAAAGCTTGTATGAGCTGGAGCATGAAGAAAAAAGAAAACAAACAACAACCTTTACTACTTTAGCGTACTGCCTCTCTCAGCCAAACGAGCCTCGCCCAAAGTGTGGGTTCTTCATTATTGTCCTTTTGAGGTGAAATGTAATTATCCTCTCTTTGGCATGGAGGCTTCAAGTGATACAGAGGTGGAAGTAAGCCAGCTCGATGTGGATCAGGCACACTAGCCCCAAGGAGGCCTTTGCCGACTTAGCCTTTATGTGCTACTGAATATTCCTGCCCACTTCAATACCCCAGGGTTGTATCTGTATATCCTGCAATGCTGATAGCACAGCATTGCAGGGAGGGGAGCGCAAGACAGGATGGATGCCTCTCTGATGTCGGAATGCCTTCTCTTGAAATGTCTACATTTAAAGCGGTGTATCTGTGGCACGGAGCACCTAATGTGGCATGGATGGAGTTCTTAGCCGCATTGCTAAGCATACATATCAAATGGGGTAAGAGGCGGAAGCCGAGCCTGCGAGACATTTACAAGATAAATATTACATTCTAGACAAGAACTCTGCATTCCCGAGACGTAGGCGGCAAAATGTTTTCGTAGTGGCATTTCTGTCAGAAGAATGCCGCGATCGTTATGCATCTCCACAAGCACGCTGACACGAGTTGTCCTGTTTCTAGAAGAAGAAGATTCGCTGCATGGGAGATGTTAAGTTCTGACTAAATCTCACTCACGATGAAGTGATGGAGAGTCATTGTTACCCGTGTACGTGTGTCTATGGATTTTTTTCCTCCAGTTGCGCTCTGTTGCAAGCTCCTATACTCATACTATAAAGCTCCACTGTTTTTTCATGGTTTCTACATGATACTGTATTTTGGCATTCCAATCAACTTGTTTATTAAAATATGCATTTATAGATTAGCTGTAACCACTTATCTGTGGTGATTTTACAACATTTTCAGGTTTAAAAAAATGAGACGCTGTGGTTCTGCGTGTACATTGCTATAAAATTATCGCAGTGTTGAAATTGGCTTCACAGTATTTTACAAGTAATATCACAGTTAAATTAAATCTACCTGGGAAAAAACATTGGTCTGCAGTGATCGGAATGATTTCTCTAGCTAGCCATTTGACTGACAATTACAAAGCTGTTTGTTATTGGTGTAGCTATCTGTGTCTGCTATCCGACTGTCTGAATTTATTTAACAAGCCTGAACCAAAGAATAGTTGGAGCAAATGTCTCTGCACATTCAACCACACGGTCCCTCCTTGAGTTCTGTAATCTATAAATAAACACCGGTTGCTGAGAACAGACACCTGTTATTATGTGCCATGTCTCCTCTCCTCCAAAGCCATTCAAAAGAAAACTCCTTTGAAAATAACATTTCCATCAAACATATTTATCTCCTTTGTACACACAATTTCACATACCATGTTCTAATTGGTTATTATTGATAATTATTGTTCTCCATGGTCTCTGAATGCGTTGCTCAAACAGTTTATATGAGACTTGGCTGGGTTTAGGAGCCTCCTGAGGCCACTGCAAGGGTTTGAGACTCAGGGCTACATCTACAAAGGCTTTTGCGCTATTCTCTCAGTTGTGACACATTCTGCCCTGAACACGTGTCCTGTATCTATCAAGCAGACACAGCAGGCTGGAGGTGCACCTGTCTCCTCATTGCATATGCATTTACGGGAGAATTGAGAAAATAGTAGTTGATTATGTATTCTGTTGGATTTACCGAGGTGACGCGATTTTTTACTCAGTTTTGTGTGGAAAACCGCTTCTGAAAACGAGGCATAAACACACCACATGCAGGATTTATGAGAGCCTCAGATTAAAATGGGGAAAGAACCAAGCATTAAATATTGGCTTGTCTAAAACTAAAGACGGTTTATTGCAAACAAATGATTTTAGCCTCCTAATGTATTGATAATTATATATATATACTGAAGATTATTGAGTAATAATAACTGCTAGTGGCTGCCATGCTATCATTGCTTTTCTGAGTTTATGAATCTCGTAGAAATCTCACCTCTGAGTGCATCTGGAGGGCAGTACCACGTTCAGTCCAGGAACTGACTCTGTAATCAGATGTTTAGTAAATCAGATGCTGAATAAATAGATTAGTGCTGCAAACTCAATGAAAACCGCAGTGCCATTTTCATCGTTATTCTGGCCCTCGGTCTTTTTTAAAATGAGAATGTGAACTTTTCTCGTCTAATCTATCTGTAAGTAGCTGCGTACTTGTACTTGTTAATGTTATTGTAAAGTACAGACATAATGTTCTGCAAAAATTGCAACGTCGCCCACAAAGAACAGACCATCTCTGACTAATTGTTATTGTAAATAGTAGATCAGGGTTTCAAAAAAGGCTTCTTGGTTATAGGTAGTTACTCTTGGTTACAAAACACACTTTGGCACACTGTAATGCATGCTGCTTCCCTGCATTACCTCCCTGCAGTTGGCAGAAATGAGCATCATGTCTCTTCATTTACGTTCCTGTCTGCAGTGGTACAGCAAAAGAAACTAATGATACACCGCCTCGTCTGAACATTGCTCCCGAGCACTTCTACTGGTCAAACACTCCCCCTGAAGTTTTGAGATCATTAAAGATTATGTGAAATAAGAGCAGAGAAGGACTTTGTTGTTGTGCAGGCAGTTTGATGGCAGCCGTATTATAACGTAGGACTGAACACTGTCCCTTTTTATTCATTTATTTTTAGTTAAGTGTGCTGTCACTCTTCAATATGTCAATTAACTGGAGTGTCCACAAATGACCTTGGCCAACATCCAGCTTCTTTAGCAGTCCAGTCTGAGCTGGAACCAGGCCAGCCTACTGTGCTTGTTGTCCAACCAGAACCAGGCACAGCGTCAGGTAAGCCAGTCCCAATGCACAGTCTGAGAGCCAGCAGGATACCGACAGCCTATGCTAATGTCCATATGTTCACATTGCACTCAGCTCTGGTCTCTGCTGGACACAGAGCTGCTATTTAGTCATATGTCATTCAAGAGCCATCAAAACTTACCGATTGGGACAGCGACCTCCCTCTGCAGGATATGCGTGCTGCCCTTATGAGGTATTTAGAGTCTTGAAACTTGAGTATATGAATATATGATCATCTGTCTACTGACCTCCCCAAAGTTCTAAATTTTTGTTTCACTCACCAAAACCCCCGTTGTTACTTCTTCACTGTCCCAGTCTCATCAACCCCTCGGTCCACTCATCAAGCTAATTTTAGAAAAGTTAATTGCACGTGTGTAGTAGTCTATGTTAAATGAATTCTGAAGACTGAAGGCTCAGAAGAAAAAGATAATGAGGTCCAATAAAACGTGGTGTGTAATTGGCAGTTTATCCACTGTGCCGTGAAAAAGCATGGCTAGCTAAAGCATGAATGTCTGCTCCCCCAGCTGCTTTATCCACACTGATAATCATTCACTTCTGTTGTCGCATGTTTGTGATATTATGGTAAATATTCTAAAAGTAGGATTTTGTTTTAAAAAAAAAAGAGCTCAGGCTGTTTATTTGGTCAGATTTCCAACATGTTTTTTGATGTCTCTTTTTACTAATAGTTGTATTATACTGTAGCTGGATGTGTTTCTCTTTGGCTGATTGCTGAGCTATTATGATTTAATACATCTGTACATTTCCTCTCGTTTTTTGTAAAATTGTGATGCAAATGCAATTTATGATTTGCCAGTTCCTGGCCAACAAGCCAACAAACCTAAACATGCTCTGAAATGCATAAAAATGTGTTTTGATGAAGTATAGACACATTCTCCATTACTATAAGGCTTGGAAATCTGCTTCTTCTTTTCCTCTTTATTTGGTGAGTGTGTGTGCGTGTGTGTATGTAAGCAAGATCACATATGTGAAGCCCACCACAGGTTGGATGTTGGTGAATGGCCCTCGAAGGGAAAGATTTCATTTCTTGAGGAACGAGCCACATTCCTCTGCTCACATATGGCTTCTCTGTACGAATTACTCCCAGTGGCCTAATCAAACTAGGTTTGCACATTCATTCCCACCACCGGCTTCACTATGTTTGTTTATGGGCTTGATCACAGAACCACACACTTATAATCTCTGTTTCTTTTTCCCTTCAGTTCAAGCTTATTCCCTCAATACTTCACCTGGTTGTAAACTGCTGTCCATAAAGATCACAAACACACCCACGCAGTGCCCATCCTCAGGTGATAAATGCCTATCATTGATCTCCATCGCAATGTAACTCGCTGCCCAGTGGAGTTGATCCCTCACTGTTATTCTTACAGCAGCAGCCATATGGTTAGCACTTAGTGCCACCTGCCTCTGGTGCTAACCAGGGGAAATGGGGAATATGATGCCAGGGAGGGGGAAGGAAGAGGGATTGGCAGGTTCGGTTGCCATGAGAGCAGGAAATCACCAAGTCTCCAAACTGATTTAATGGACTTGCTTCAAACGGTGGTGAAAGAACGGCTGGCGTACCACATGAGGACTTGGACTGGAACAAAAGCCTTTCAGCAGTGGAGCTCAGGTCTTCAGCAGCATTAGTAGGGTTATGTTATTATCTTTGCCTCTGTGTAATTCTGCTGCACACTACTATTATTTAGTGTACCTTTGGCTCTCATTTATCCCATCTTTGCCCCCGGTCCTGTGAAAAGCAAACAATTACAATACTCTTAAACTACTGTATAAACACAGAGCACTTAAAAATGAATCATACTTATGTGCACTTCAGCTTCTTAGCATATAATTATTTTTTACTAAAGTGCCATCTGGTATAAAAGTCATATCCTGTCTTGGTATAGTAAATCTTCACTTATCACAGGTGTATTTTTATTTCCTGTGTGTTTAAAACAATCACAACAGGGTCCTTATCACAAAGCATCAGTCAGCAGTAGTTGTGAAGATGTGCTGAAAACCTCTGCTTTTGTTATGTAATCAGATAAGCTCCAGTATGGAGGCATAGGTTTTCATATCTCTAAATGATCCCATTGTTTGTTTTTTTTGTTTGTTTTATTTGTTTAAATCAAGATAAATCTCGCTGTCTGAGTGCAAATTTTGCTGCAGAATATTTACCCTTGTGCTTGCCTTAAGACACCGATTGTGTGCGTTTCCATTATCAGACTCGGTTATCTTTACAATCACCGTCTCTCTCTTGCTTTCCTCACTGTATTAGAGCTGGATTTTGACCCCCTGCAACAGCGTCGCATCCCGAAATGTGAGCTAAATCAATACTGGAAGCAGCGGGCTGTCAGTCAAAAGACAATATCACTTCTGATGCATTAGTGTGTGTCAGCCCCTTCATTGGTTATCAGCATCATATTGACAAATCACATTTGAAAAGACAATACTGAATGTCAAATCAGAGAAGTTGTTTCCTGGCATACACACGGAAAGGGTTTTCCATCAGGCGTCCGTGTTACTACAGTGACGCTGTGTCATTAAAGCCATGATTGCAGGATGTTCTCTCCTTCTTCCAGATTGAATGATATAAACCAAAATCTAATAGTCATCTCTGAAATATCATGGCCGCAATGCACGTTACACAGGACAATGCTCAATAGTCTGCAGCAGTAATGAGCAGAAACTCCTGGCCCCCTAATTGCTTGCTAGGCCTCTGCATGGCTCATCAGAGAAGGGCTTAATTGGCCATCACTACCCAGGCAAGCATGAGGCTAAGGCTAGCCCCGTTCCTGCCTGCTTGCTTTGTACCAAGATGCTTTCAGAATAAGTAAGTAGCTCCATTCATTCTGCATTGCTGCCACTAATGAACACAGTTTAGCCTGAAGGTCTTGATCATTGTGTTGCACTCCATCTTGGTCTTACTGTGTTTGGTGTGTTTGTAACCGCAGCTTGCCAGTGTTGCTCCAGTGTTTGGACTTTTTTTTCCCTTACTGTTAAACATCAACGTAATGAAGTGCTTCCCGGTTTTTGGTATTGGGGTCTCCGGTGCAAAGCTGACTCGCTGGGAGATAAGTGTCTTCAGCTGCTGGCAATCAATGTATTTGCCCTCTAATGTTGAATACGTGTGTGGAATGAATACTGAAAGACGTGGAGAAATGGAGGAGGGAAAGGGGAGTTGAAACTGCCATCTATGTGCATTCCTGTTCCCTCTGAGAAATGATCCTTTCAGAGGGACTACACAACTCTTCATGGACCATTACGCTATCCTGAAAAATACAATCACATTTGAACGCCGAGGAGGATTTGCAGCCTATTTCAATAGACACCCATTTAATGTTAAAACGTCAACAAAGAAATGACATTTTTTAATTTCCACACTTGAACAATTATGCATTATTAGCTTTTTTTTCTTTTGCTCTGTCCTCATAAACTCAGATATCATAGCCTTGGAAAGTTTGAGTTTCTGATTACAAGGCAGTATGGTTTGTGCGTTTCACCCCATTCAGGTGTGTTTTCGTGTCATTTTAGAGGTGAAAGACATTTCTGAATGTGTCCTTGGAAAAGTTGCCACAGCCCTGAAAGAAAAAAGACACCCACACATAATGCAGTATTGATTGGTGCTTAAATCAGTTTGATAACAGCTTTGTCAAATCAGCTCTTTTAACAATCAGATTAGAGCTTTTAGTACAATCGATCGGGGAAGGATTTCAAATCTACAAGATGACAGTTACAGAGGAGCACATAGCTAGAGCCTGGCCACCCATGAAAAGGATCTAAGCCTGTAGCCACTGTTCACAATCACTTTTCTTTTTATACAGGGCTGCCACAATACAGAAAGACAATCTGAAAGCAATTGCTGGAACAGAAGGAATACAGCGAGGAATGATAACCAGCCTTGTGGCTCAACCCTCTGTGCAGCAGTCGCTGCTCAAGTAACAAACTGCAAAGATTCTTTACAGTACATCACACACGTGGCAGTCTCATCTGCACGTATCAGGAGGCAACAGAAACGTTATTTCACCCCGCGCTTCTGGACAATAGAGGACGTGCAACAGAGATCAGCTTGTCAGTTCGCTGCATGTCTCCCAGAACAATACCTCCGTATCGATTCTTGCAGCTGAATCAGAATTAATGTCATGCAGTGTCACATCCAGATTAAACAAATGCCACCTGAAATGCCATGTATAGTAAATAAGGACAAGCCCACAGTGGCCAAATCATTCCAAACACACACACACTCCACCATTTATACTTAAAGTGCAAGGTGTTATGCTTTGGTGTCCATTATTTCAGTGGCTTTATGAGTCACCGCATCAGTTCAGTGAAATGGAGCTAGAGAATAGAGGTAGTCGCTGGTAATTGCTGGTATTCTCTATATTCAATGTTGAAAGGTACTCTCTTGAGCTGTAATTCTGGTTGCCAAGTCAGCGAGAGGCAACTGTGAGACTGCGCTAGCTTCTCTCCTGGGCTTCTTAATTGGCTTTGTTATTGCAGACCTGTGCAGGGTGAAGGCAGCGCGAGAGAATCTGGGCTTTGCTATGTAAGATACAGAGCTCTCGACTGTGACCCTCCTCCCAGGGGCAAAGTGTTCACAGCTGCTCTCTCTGGAGAAGGTGACCTGGCTTTGGATCCCTCCCTGTGCTTCTCCCAGTGGACCAACCCCCTCCCCACACACCCCTTCCATCACCCATCCTCTCCCACTCGCCCAACTCTCGTTCACTCCTCTCCTCTCAGAGGTCATTTTCTCCACCATTGTGGAGTTTCTCTCCCCCCTCCCCTCTGTTTCTCCGCACCCATCCATTTGGCCCAGCAGGGAGTCGCTAATTCTCTCCGCTCCGCAAATTTCCACACTTTTTCCGGCGTGGGATGCCAACACCTCTTCAGTGCCTCACTATGGCACCGCCACCCCTCCTACCAACACAGACACTCATGCATAGAAGACACAATTCTCCACACCGGCTCGACCTCACACTCATTGGGCTTTTAGAAGTGAGAGAACAAGGGCGGCATACGTGACAGTCATAACAGAATAGCCGTGCATTATTTCGGGTGCTGCCACCGAGGCATTTGACATATTTACTAACAGTGATGTTCACCGAGCAATTCTTCTGCTGACCAGTCTTTTCAAAAGCTGGAGAATAAATGACTCTCTGGCACTAGCAGCGAGCTCTCACTGAATGATGACTGAGCACGTATCAGTGTGTGTGTGTAAAAGACAGGGGAAACACAAAGCGTGTGGTTTACTATTGTTGGGGCGATGCAGTAACATGTGCAGTCAACTCCCTAATGTAAGTTCTTGACCTATTTTTTCTACAGCTTATTATCATTAGTGGCCATGAAGCTTTCATTTCACTCTGTGCACCACCGTGCCTCTTTTCCTGACACATACGTGCATGTAAGACTGAAAAAAACATACCACATAAGATACATCTTTAATACAACTTTGCATTGACATAGACTTCTAAAGAGCTTTCAAGTAGACATTAGTGTACATGTAGCTTGATTATGCAGCGTGAGTCTCTTTATTACTAGGAAACTGCTTTTGAGCTGTCACAGCTCAGGCTGCCCGGCTCCTTGTAAACACTGCTTTGGAGTCCATTTGTGGAATTAAAGTTGCAAATGAGCCTTCCCAGAACAGACCAAGAGAGGGGTGTCGGAAGCAAGATAGTCATTTCACTGTACATTAATGCCTCTCATCAGAGGTATTAAGCGATTGTGAGGTCTTGTTCAGAGTTTACACCACCCCTACGTAATGTATAGTTAAATGCCAAAAGATGAGAAGTGCTAACTTATCCTCCACAGATTTTCTTGATTTTTCTTGAAGGGTACAATTAGTTTAACATTCATGCGTAATAGTTGCTGGTAAACAGATTTTTGAGCTTTGGACAGAAGCAGGCGAGCTGTTTTCACTCTTTATGACAGGCCTGTGGCTACAGCTTCAAATGGAACAGACGTTAATCTCCTCACGAACTCATGTGCTTCCCAAAATATCTAAGATGATATCATTTTTAAATACTGCAACGACAGATTTGACATGAAATTTTGAAAAGGTTTTGTTAGAATCTCCACCACAAGATTTAAAAAAAAAACACCAAAAAGGAAAAAAAAAACCTGCAGAAGATCCTCAGATCACTACTTTGTCTTAAATTACAAGCTGTAATTACAGTACATACTGGGGACAATATTCCAAGAATGATGGGCACGGAGAATATGGCTGCAAATGGATGTCAAAATTGATATCTTGCCTCCGGTGAATACTACTGATGTGCATCAACAGTCACATCTGCAGAGTCTGAATACAGCTAGATTTTGGCTGAAAGCCGCTGAATGTTTGGCTATTCAGCTGTTTAGGGCTCTTGTTGCGGGCCGATAAAGAATCAGGATCTATTTGAAGGGATCTTAGTTGTCATTTGGGGGAGTTTTGGTACAGGCTGGTAAGGTAACAAAACACGAAACCTTGTGGCATAAACATTCACATACTGCGACGTTTCCTCCTTTTTGTCACGCTATACTTTGTTTACTATCAGATGTAACAATCCATGAAATATCGCGCATTTCAAAGAATTCAGCACGTCTAATTCCTCAAACATACTCTGTACATTTTTACGTCCCCTTGATGCTTTGTGTATAACATTTCAAAAATCCTTTTGTAATTAGGTTCCTGTGCTAGAGTTCCCTTTTTGTTCTCCATTTCAACAGTGGCTTCCTCCTGCCACACTAGTGAAACCAACCACAGAGGTGAAAGCAATCATCTGAAAAGCACTCAGCGAGGCCAGAAACTTGATCATGTTTCAGCCAGGACACATTCATTACAAATGCAGCATAAGTCTTCATTAATGAGCTGGAAAATGGCGAAGCAATCAAATCTCTGCAACATATGGAAAGAGATGCTAAGGTAGGACTGATTAGTTGAATGTGTGTGCGGGGTGTTCTGGCAAAGGACCACTAGTTTGAGGCCCTCAGGCTCCTGTATTGTGTCAATCGTGACCTCACATTAGCATGTCGTAATTCACTCTCCTAGAACAAGAGAAGCTCTTCTATTAGATGTGCGTACCAGCGGACAAGCAACAAATAATGACACCAAAAATGAATTCCTTTTTAAGTTTCTCAAGCAGCGCTCCGAGCGGTTATTGAATAGCAGCGCTCTAATCCAGAGAACTGCTTTTGTGCCTGGCCTGTTGGATGAGCCCGATATTTAGAGCAGGCCAGCCTAAAAATCAATATCCACTGTCACCAGAAGAATAACATGTCTTTCCTGAATATGCCAAATAGAGCACGGCCAGATAACAATTTTAGCCCAATTGTTCCGTTAAGGGGACGTATCGATGTGATTGGTGTACGGCTTTTGTATTTGATTCCTTAAACAGAGGCATCGTGTCATGCGAGCCTGAATGTGTGTGACGGTTTGGTAATTTCTATTGTTGTAAGATATATACAGATAAGATACAAGACTAAAAGTGAGATCACAAACACAAATAAATGGGATGTATACCCAAAGATTAGGTCTCAATCTAGGTATCAGTCAAATGTTTGATCTAATTCATTTTCTAATAATATTTTACTGTTGGCTTACTTCTCCGGTTGGTATTAGTGTCCAAATCTGTTACCTAGATCTTGCTTAAAAGCGATCACACTTGTTTCATCCCAAATTAATGGCAAATAGCGAGAGATATTTTAAGTCCCTTGTTAACACAGACACTTGATTCAACCTTTTCGTGCGCTGTGCTCGTCGTGCGCGAGGCTGCCCTCGTCATGAATAATCAAGGGAGTTTTTCACGTCGGGGTTTGGAAATCCGCTCAAATGAGAAATTAAATATTCCATTTTCTTTGAGAGAATCTCCTGCATATATTTGTTGTGCAGAAAAGTAAATTGGTGCGCACATCAGCTCCCAGCTGTGTTGTTGTCCATGTCTGTTGAGAGAAATCACAGCAGGAGACCCCATCAGCATCATGGTACTAATTTGATTCATGACATGGGCGTATGCTAATGCTTTGTTTGAAGGGGGTGTATTCCTCAACAAAAATGCTCAAAGAATAGATACGCTTTACATTTTGAAAACAACTCGGCATCATTAAGCGTTTTAGTACTATTGGAAACGTGCTACACAAACACCGCGCTCACTTAAACATCATCAGACAGCATCACAACGGAGTTTAATTCTCCTAATGCCACAGACGGTATGTATGACCGTTGTAGCCTGCAGTAATGAAGTCTATAGGGAAGAAGGTTAGTAAGCAGAACATGTTCTGACTGATTGCATTCTTATGCAGCGGAGCACATTAGCCAACCTTTGCCTTCCCCTCAGAAATTATTCATATCCCTGTTTTGATTGAGTAAATGGCCTCAGTTTTGTGAAAAAACCAACAAACTCTGACATGAATTTAACAGTAAGATTCAATTCTTTCTAAATCTGAAGCTACACAGAAAGCTGTAACACCCCAAGGCACCACTACATGAAACGCTTGTAGGCGTCTACAACATTTTGTCAATCTAAATACAGATATGTGTTCTTACTTCGGTACTGCGGCTGTTGCCTAACACATATATTCTTACATTTTTATTTTGCAGCCTTTAAACTTCAGAGTTTTGCTGTTCAACATGTTTAGATTGGCTAAGTTTTTAACAGAAGTCTAAGAGTTGTTGCAAGCTGCATTTGAACAAAGATTTATTCCAGCAGTGATCAATAATATGTCAGCTGAAGTGCATTTGCACGCTTTAGCAATGGTGCTCTTTGCATTAAATTATTCTTTTTCAGTGGTTCTCTTTTAGAAAAGTCGAGATCAAAGTTCTGGATCTTGTGGTTTTAATGATGCATGGTTTTAACGTAGAGTCAGAGCAGAGCAGAGGAGACAGTCTTTTGACTTATACTGAGTTATATATTTCTCTACGCGGTCATTGTTCTTAAACTATATTGTGCAGAGGAGCTTGTTGGCTCTTTTATTGTTGCTAAAACAAATACCAAATTATTTGTAGCTTCTATGTGGATCATTAGTAAGTGTTATGTAAAGTACAAACATAAAGTAGGTGCAATTGAATTAGTACCATCTCTCGCACATACTGACCTTTTATTAGGTTAGCCAAAAGAGGAAAGGAATTACTTTTGTCCTACTTCTAGTTTCCATGTTAGAATAGTCTATTCTTAGAATAGGTCTCTTACTTGACCATGTCTATAAATACAGGTGCATTGATTAATTTAGCTTGATTTAAACTCTGGATTCAAACAGAATATACATGACACCTCTTATCCTGAATTTCAAGGATCTGACAGTTACCGTACTATGCTGCAGTTTTGTCAGCGGTTTCCTTGTCGAAAATTAAATGGCAAGAAGGCAATGTCACATCCTGTACCATAACTAGGACTGCCACGCCTTGTCACTTTGATCACAGTCCGACATTTAAATGAAGCTACATGCCACAGATTGCATCACACGAGGGCTTCCACGTGAAATGTTCTGACTGAAGGTTCTTGCACATGTTTTGGTGCGTTGGCTTTGTAGCAGGAAGATTGCAACATGAAAGCACCATGCCTCTGAGTGATCTTGCCAATACAAAGGTGCTCTTAGTTCTGGGCTGTCGATACTGTCGTGCTCAGCTGAAAGATAAGTTCCTTCATGGTGGAGCTGCATGCTCTGTGCTCCTCTGCCCGCTCGGCGGTGGGGCTGTTTCAGGACAGAGTCGGTGAGTAATATCGCACACTGGCTCTCATTGCGGCCGATTACTTATCTATTGATTGAAGCTAGCGTTGTGCAGATGGATGCCTTTGGAGTGTGACAAGTGCTTTAACAACCCCGGAACCTAATGCTCCTTAACGTCACTCTGGGTCCATGTTAAATAATGTCCCATCTCTAAGTCACCAGGATTCACTCTTGGTCAATTCCAGCAACGGAAAAGGAATCCATCTTGATTGGTTGTCTTCAGGCCAAAAGATCTATGGCCGCAATTACATGTAGCCACTCCTCGCTGCAGCTGGTGAGATGTAATAAATAGCATTAAGGACTGTGAAAATCCTTTAAATACACTTTCCCCCCCTTCTCTTCTGCTGCTTGACAGTTAGAAAGAGCAATGAATTCCCAGCGATCGTTGGAAGCAGCCTGTGAGAAGCAGAACGCTGTTTCTACTGCTTATCACTTTCACTTAAGCTGCTCAAGAGATTCAGTCACACATGCACTCAGATGTGTACACACACCCACACACACCCCATACCACAGTGCCAGCCTTTTTATTGTTCATACCAGGCAGGGAATAAACCACAGTGCAGTTGCAGCACACGGCTCTTTGTCCTGCTGACGGCTTCTTCCACATGAAAATATACCTCGAGACAGCCGAGCACTTCACTTACTGATGTACTCCTGCATTTGGACATTTGAACCAAACATTTTCTTTCACTTCCTCCTGTCAGGTTCTGGCACAGGTCCATCACAGCTCCCTAACAAGTAGCCTCGGGGCATCCAAGTCAATCAGTTGTATAATCTCTATATTTTAAAGGCTGACACAGCCGGATGAATGTTTTAGATGAGTCATGACTCCTCTAAAACGCAGAACCAAATGTGTTTTCATGTGAAGTTTATACAAAGCAGTCTGAATGCACTGACAAGCCCGATATTTTTATTTTTCTGCTCGAGCCATTACTGTTGGTTGTGCCGTTTGAGCTTTTTATGAAGTACATTTTGAAAATATCAGCTGAACAGCATTGGTAGTAATTTTCTGGGAGCAGGTGCTGTAAATACTGAGGCATACACAGGGTCAGACTAGGAACACACTCCAGGTCTCTGCTTCGTACACAAAATTATTCACAATATCATCAACGGTCCAAGCATATTGGTCAGTTTGATCACAACTGTCATGCGAAAAAGATCAGTTCATTTTTAATCCTGGACAAATGTCAAAAGCCGGTCGTCGTGTTTATGTCCATCTACATCCGCGTTAATGTCATAGTGCAAATACACGATGCACTTTATGTATTTATGTGTTTGTGAAGCTTAAACATTTCTTCTAAGATGACAGTTGTAAATTTGATGAAGTTTGGTGTATTAAAGGGACAGCCCGGGCAACATAGCTGGCGCCGTCTTAATTTCTTGTCTGAGATCAGACGAATGAAACTCGTACATCTTCTATATTATAGCTCTACAGTCGACCTTTTCTCCTCGCTATGCTTTACATAAAGCAGATGAAAACAGACCTGGCGACGGGCAGAAGACGACATCTAAACATTTCACGTCATAAAGTGGCAACCGTTATCATCGCTGGATGCTTTCGCCTCAAAAAACATTTCCATACCAAGAGCATCCACACCCATAACAAGGAGCTTTTCCTGCCTTAATCTTTATCTCTCACTGTCAGCAGCACCACAGCCAGACACCTTTACTCTCTGGTTCGTAGCTTCTGTCATTGCTTAATGTGTTTTTATTATTAATGTGTAGAATTTGACATCTGCCAGAAAGTGTTTGGATTAATTGCAATCCCCTGACACCTACTGACTTTGTTATTTTCAGTGCTCATGTAACTTTAAGTTCTCTTGCAAGAACCTGTTTTCTCTTCACCAAACTGCACTTAACAAACTGACATTTGAATTTGAATAATTGGTTAGCTCAGTGTGAACTGTTTGTTTCGCAATGAAGACATCGAATCTGTTGGTGTCAAAAAAGCGAATCTACAATATTGTGCTTTTTTTACTGAACCGGCTATGTGCCGTTAGCCCTTTTTATTAAATCCTGTAATTCAAGCATTATTAATTTTCAAACAATTCTTACAGGGATTCAAAGTAGTATGATATTTTTTAATCAAACATCAAAGCGGCTCATTTTCATAGAGCAACCCTTTGGCGTGAAACCCACAATAGGATTTCTGTGTTTGTTCAGGATGTTATTGCTTTCGTGTCTCGGTTTTTATTTTTGGCAAGATTACAATTTCTTTCAAACTCTTTCTCACACAGTTTTGCTCACTCGAGGGTGCTTTCCATTTGCACTTTACTAAAGCACAGGAACAAGCTCCCTCTGGGAGTGACTGGTCTTCACTTAACCACAAGCTTGAAAATAGCTGGACACCGTGGCCTGTCTATAAAAGAATGCAGTGATAACTGAATATCCTGCTGAACTAGACCATTTGCCATCTCCACTCTCTCATTTACCATAGATTCGCCTTGATGATTTCCTGCTGAAAATCAATGATTCACTCACTTTCAGAATAGCAGCTCCTCTGAGGGTGTTGGCTAGGTTCTCCCAGTGGCAATGATTTCAATCAAGAGGCGTGTGAATTCTCGGGCCTTTCACAATAGAATGGAACACTCTGTAATAAATTGGACAAATAAGTCATTTCTGTGCAGAAGATGGATTTAAATTGATTCATGTCGCAACCTCTCGGCACACATACGTCCTCAGACACATGCTGCACGCTCACAGATGTACACACACCAAGTAGGCTGGTGACGCATGCAATCACCAGCAACATTTTCTTTATGCTTACAGTCAGTATTAGGTCTGAATGCAGAGAGGCTGAGGTGGTGTAATACTAAAGGCTATACCCACATCCATATAGGCACTTAACAATGTTGACCTTTATAAACTTCGGGCCTGCATTTGCAATACTTGCAGCTTATACCGTCAGAAGGAGAGAAATGAAAGGAGGGAGAGCAGCAGCAAGAAAACCAGCAACCTTCAGAGGCTGGAGGAGAAGGTGGGCTGTGTAAAAGCTTCTGTAAATCTGCCAAAGATGTTGGAATGGTTTTCTGCAATGGTGCACTGTTTTGCTTGAAAATTATTCATTCCAGTAGAAAAGTAATCTCATTACCATTCAGGAAATGTTCTGATTTTTGACATATCATAATCGCATGGTCATTTGGACTTCAGATTGCTGTTTGGTATATTAATTTGTTAATTATCATTAGTTTTCTGTTTTTCCTGGTCTCGGTCAGAAGCCTACGTGACATTTAAAGGTCCACTGTGTCGGATCTAGTCGCATTGAGCAGATTGCAGCCAGCTGAATTCCCTCACCTCACCCTTCCCTTTCCAAGTGTGTAGGAGAAACTGCATTGGCTGTGAAATTTGCAAACGAAAAGGTCCTGTTTAGAGTCAGTGTTTGTTTTGTCCATTCTTGGGCTACTGTACAAACATAGCAGCAATATGGCAGACTCTGTGTAAGAGGAACTGTTCCCTCCCTTCATTTGAAGGTCAAGAAAATGTATTATTATTATTGTCATGTAATTATACCCAAATGAAAACATATTTATGAATATTATTTCTGCCCCCAAAAGCGTACCAATGAGATCTGTATCCTCAAAGCACAACATGTCAGCCTGACCCATATGTCACAAACAGTCGGTTTTGTTTCTAAATCAGTAGTCTGACATGTTTGTCTAAAGGCCAAATTTGTACAATTAATTTGACAGCTAAAGGATGTCATGTAATGGCGCTCTAATCCTGCAGAACCACTCCAAAGTGCCGGCAATTTTAATCCCATTCTAAGAAGAATGTGTTATCCTGCAGGACTAATCTTCACTTGTAACCAACTTGTCTTGCATCTGTCTACTAGCTAATGCGTCTTGATTGGACTCTTGCTTACTCCCAGCTGAGATGACAGAAATCTTACAAAGACGTGTGAATGTGTACAAGGATTAGTAATGGAAGTGACCCTGAACTGTTGAATAAACTCACTCGAAGAACCAAAAGAAACTTCCTATCATGCTGTGTTTACAGGCAAAATGGGAGCCGTCCATGACTACAATTCTTACCAAATAGGTCATGCGGTCTTAACAGTGGATAAGCCTGTGGTCTTTGGCTGTGCTGTGGCTGCATCTTGTTGCAGGGCCTGGGTTTTCTTATTAATGGAGGACTTGCTGCTCCTAGCCAGGTGGAAGCGGAGCAGTAATAAATGTGGCCCAATATATCATCCGCAGCACATTACAGGGGAGCTGGGGGTGATTATTCATGCCGGCAGGGGCATGAACAGACCTTTCAGGGGTTCATGGGCTCAAACTTTGAAAAGGGCGTCTCCCTCATCTTTCTCAACAGGGTAGGTAGAGTTTCCCTGTGTCTCTTGTGCTGTTGGCTCAGCTTATCTCGTAATGAATGCGGTGAAATCCACAAGATCCGACACAGAAAAGGGATTTTTTTTTTTCTTTCAGTTGATTACTTGATGAGTCTGGATTGGTTTTAACACGTATTTATCAAGATCACTTGTTTGTTTTCATGCACTCGGTGTAATCATCATTGAATTCCGTAACCTTAATCATCGGTGTCAAACACGGAAACATGCAATTTGTAGTGTTTACACTGCATTGTTAACTCTTCAGACTGAGATCCTGCAGACCATTCTATTAAGCCTCGCTGAATCTTAAATCCTTGAATTAGTTTCTCAGACGGTTGTAATCAAGACTGCAATTACCGTACTTGCAGTGAATCAACATTTTTTTCCTCCATCAGCCATTTTTGGACCCAATTAAAGCCGGCACTTCTACAGTCATTTAGTCAGGGGCCGGCAAATAATGGCATTATGAGCAGCGGGACGCTGGTTGAAGGTAGATGGGGCGTTATGTTTGTAGCAGCCTGTGTTTACTGTCTGTTGGTGGCTATCAGGGCACACACAGAGACAGATGAGGCACAACAGCTGGCCCTAATGCGTGTTGGGTAGGATCAGCCCGGCCCAGTCACAGCACATCAATAGACCCATACGTTAGCTGACAGGGAAAGCACTAAACTGTGCTCGTCTAGCAGGTGTCATGGGCCCGGCCCTAGCACAGGTGATAGAGAAATAGGCAATCTGTCATTCCACTGGAGGTGTATGTGGGGTGGGCTGTTGGGTTGCCACCGGACATCAGAACTCTGATCCTTCACAGCAACAACAAATAAAGTAAAAAACGAAGGGCCGTTTTACACAATGACAAACATACATAACCTCGACCAACAGCACTCCGCTCAAATAACTGCAGGGAGCAGCCAGCTGTTTGCTCAGTCCCTCAGCCTCCACGTGAGGCTGGATGTATGACTGGTCCTCATATTACATATAGATTGCTGATTTCCATTGTATATAGCTTTGCAGATAAATTATCAGCTTCAGTCATCAAGCCTCGCCAACAGATTTACTCTCAAGTCTCTATTAAGGTTTGAACCGTCATCTTTTTGCAGATGACCTTGTATATTATTATTATTACATACAGTGACAGGCTATAATTTGATGAAGTGGAACAAAGAGGAATTTTGTTGTAAGCACTGCAAAGAGTGTTGTGTGTGTTTTGAAAGCTTCATAATGCTGGAAAATTACAAGTCTCAGTGAAAGTCTCAATTGAAACCTGTTAAGCAGGAAGGAAAAAATAATCATTGCAATTTTGATTCCATGAAAGTGACTTTAAACAGATGATTATATCCTCTAATGTGCTCATTTTAATAGAGATTACCAGAATCTTCAAAATTACTGGTTCAATAATAATGACAATGATAACAATAGTGTGAATACTTGCACTGTTTTAATAGCATAATAGGTTTAATTCTGTTGCCATTTACCCTGGAAAGGACGTTAAAGCAGCAGACAGTACATTTCTATCAACTGTGGATTTAATTACAGAATAAAGTATCGAATAGATAATACAACAGCCGTTTTTTTTGTTTTTTTTTAAATCATCATAATAAAGTTTCATCATTAAATTTGGAGGGGAAGAAAACAGTCTCTTGTACTAAAATCCGAGAACAGTGGATACAATCAGCTTTTATCTGCTGAGACATGGTGACAAGTGCTGCTAACAATTCAGTCATTTGTCCAGGAGATCTTAGAAATTGTGAGGATAACATGACAGTGTTTTCTATGAAACATAATTCTGTCTGAAATATCTTTATTTGGCACTTTGTTGTTTCCCCTTTCTCCTTGTCTTTTGTATTATAGCACCATGGTGGTGGTTCATATAAATATGAATTAAAGCACAGCTTTTATTGAAGTCTAATGTAGATGATATAGGATCATGTTTTTCTCCATACTTTAATCGCAGGATTTTGTCTTCTTACTTGACAAGTAAAAAAGCTGTACTTAATGCCGAATAGATAAATGTGTTTTTCATTTTCTAGCACAAGCACTTGAACGCACCATCAAGACAGATTATTTTTTTTAAGAAGTCTCCGCTGCATTAACCACATAATGATGATGAAGAGTTTTCAAAAACAAATGCTGTTCACTGTATTGCATCACTTTAGAAAGATGATTGATGAGCGGCACTCCGCACTCTCCAACTTTTAAAAAGACAAAATGCCATCGATAGTACCATCCGCAAAACAAAGAGGCTGAGCTGCTTCTTTGTCCGACGGAGTTAAAATGCAGACTCCTCACTTCCTGGTGTAATAGATTCAAACATTTCTGTTTAGCGTGCACAATAAAATCACTTCATTTGCACTCTATTAATTATTATGCACTCAATGATGTTTGGCAGCCCCGAGGTGCTTGTTATTTAAGTTGTTGCTGGTTTTTACGCTTTTACTTGCTCATGCTTGTTTAAGGCTTTTTTTTGTTTGTTTGTTTGTTTTTTATTCATTAGCTGTTATTACTGTGTCCATTATCTGTTGCAAACCAGATTAATATGAAACACTGATGAATTGAGCTGAAAAAACTAACTATTTAACCTTTCAGCATGTAACTAATAAGATGCATGTTTTTACAAGGAGCGAAGGGCTAGCAGTGCTTCCAGTCTCAGAGGAAAAGTAAACATACAGTATATCTGTTCTCAGACAAGATGCAGAGAGAAGAAACTGACATTAACCTATTTATCTGGATATGCAATGAGACAAGGAGAAGCATATTTCACAAATACTTAGACTGTTTTTCTTAAAATGCATTCAGTAATTTTGCCCGATGAGACTCTGACATTTCATTCTTGTTTTGTGGATGATGGCAAAGGGGATTTTTTTTCTACATATATAAATAACCTCGATGATCTGACTGAGAGCTCAACAATTTGTCTGGAGGCTCGATTATAGATCACTTTAATTTTCAAAATTTAGTGGGCAGCTCCACTCCAGAATTGAGATATAGTATTTACAGCAGCACAGTGGTACGTACAAAAATTAAAAAAAAAATACTTGGATGTTGCAGGGATGTGGGTGCATAATTTGCCTTCCCTCCTGCTCCACGGACAAAGATTGGCAGTGGTCCGCCCACATTTTCTCTAATGCAGTAGGTTACCTAGAAGCCAAAACATGTGCTGGAGGAAGTGGCCCATTATTTAGACCGAGAGTATCTTAAAGGGAAATAAGGCCTGCCGTGCTAAATTTAGTATGACTAACATTTCCCCTTTTCAAATTCTTGTTATTGTCTGCAAATCCTCCAAATTGCCATTAAAACCAAATTCACGGGGTGGTTCCTTCCTTCACAGCCAGTCAGTCGTCACCTGCCTTGCCTTTCAAAGCAGGTCTTTAAAAAAAAACCTTGAATGCCACTCCATTATCCAAATTACAATCAAATGCGGTCGGAGTGAGTCTATAGTTTGAAGCTTCCATTTTCCTAGTAGTTTTACAGTCAAACAAGAAAAGTCCTAATTGCAGTTAGTCACTAAGACTCTCTTTTTTTATACTGCTTACAAGAAAAGAACAAAATTATGTGCTGAGCCAATTTATAAAAGTGTTCTTTTTAATATAGATAATGATCTTTCTTGCCGTTAAAACCTTTGCCACCATTCTTCACACCTTTATGGGCATTGGTCGACAGCCCTGATAAGATGTCTCCGCTGGGCTCCTACTGTAGCTCGAATTCTCTTGGTATATTTTCCTGGCGCAAAGTGCCTCTTTTCGGATATTTATTGCCAGTCAACTAATGCTTTGCTATTGTTCATGCACATTACTGGGTTGGATGTGGAAGCCATTTCTGTCTCTGTAATGTAGAGCGTGACCATCAAGGCTCTTTATGGACTTGGGAAGGCAGAGAGGAGGAAAAACCCAGACCAGCTATTGTTGCCATTGTTCGGGGAACTTGGGAGAAAGGTCTTCTTTGCTCAACATGTACACTATAATAACAAAGCAAACATGCATTTGTCCTCATAGTCCTTTTTCACAAAACAGCCGATTGAAAGGCACAAGTCTCAATGGGACAATCTCAAGGACGGCTTGAAGAATTTGTGTATTGTGCATAAGGCCGTAACCCTCTGCAGATGTGAGTGAGGGGAAAAAAGAAGCTGACCATTGTGTTGATAAATTCAATTTCCCTCGGTGTCAGATGAGCCCACTGCAGCTTGGCCTCTGCTACGACTCCACTAAAGTTGAACTTGAAAACAGTACAGTTACAACCACTGTGAGTCGAATTGCTAATAGTCCAGAAAAAAAACACATTTTAAGACGATGAAAAATGGTTTTTCATGTATATTCTGGCATAATATTTATAACTCTGGCTGCCATCGTCGTCACCTTTTACACATGGAGTATATGTAGTCGCTCTATTTCTACTAAACCCTGCAAATGTTAGAACGTCCTGTCATTTTTAACATACTGCACAGGAAATGATTTTCAATTTCAAAAACAGCCTCCGCACAAGTTCAGCATGATGAATCTCATTTAAGTTTACTACAGAGCTGAAAAATTAAGTTTTAAACCCTTTCAGCGGGGTCACAAGAGGAAAACATCTCGAGCAGACCTGACATATTACTCATTTTACATGACCACTATTCATCGATCAATTAATATACGTTTTAAAAGGGGATACGGCGTATTATCAAATAAAATTAGAGAAGAGCGGTGAGTAGAAAATAAGGACAGAGATGAAGGCTCCTGTACAATGAGAGCAGCTCCCTTGTTATCAGACGGCGCGTGTCTTCAGCCCTTATTTGCGGTGAGGTGTTATTAGCAGCGTAGCGGCGCTGTCCCGCCTCATCACATCACCTGTCAGAAGATCGTCGGCTGGCGTAACGGCCCAGGAGGAGGATCCCCGGGTGCTGCTTATCTGCCTCAGACACAGTCTTGTTCCCCTTGACAGGAGGAAGGTAACTACGCATAATACTCAAGTACTGGAGAGGTTTCGATGTACAGTACTTGAGTATCTCCCTTATTTGAGACTTTACACTTCCATTCCTATCCATCTTTCCATTTAAAAAGTCTATATGAAAACCACATTGATACCCAGCAGCTAGCGTGAACACCACCCGGAGCAGCTGCAGCATTAAAACGCTTCTTACTTGTTGTATCAATAATTTAACATGATTGTTTAGAATTTCTATTTTTTACTCTGGACATACATTTTTCATTGAGTTTACCTTTGTGTATGTTTGTATTGTGTTACTAATAGTTTCACTGAATTAATGGACTTCTATCTTTGGTGATGTATCATAATTTTCATGTAGTCGTATGATCCCCTGAAAGGACTCAAACCAACAATATATTGATCCTGCTAACAAATAGTCGTTTTATTTAAAGCCTGATACATTGATATACTATATCGTATTCCTCTGTGCTGTGGAGCTTCATTATTGCCAATAATATATTACACACATCAGTGAGCCGCACAGTGACACGTTCCTTCATTACCATGAATACGGTATGCTTTTTAGAGTCAATACATGCACTATCCTGAGGCCATAAATACTAATTAACGCATTAAATGTGTATTAATCCGCAGCTGAAAATAGTCCCCAACAAATACACTATTATATATATTCCTGCTTGATTAATTTTGACCTACAACTCTAGTGCCAAGCATTTTTCGAACGTACGTTTGTGACTGTGTTTAAAGATGCACGTCTTCGGTAAGGAACAGATGGCCTTGCGACAGAGAGAAAAGAGAAAAGTAGTGAGACAGACATTGTTGACTTTCGGGTCTTTCTTGGGAATTGTTTACAGTAAACAAATTATAGAATATCACCAGCTTTATCCTTTTAAATAATACTTCCACCACTGGGAAATAAACAATATATCTGCAACTAAATTCAATTGTGCCTCCTGCTAATCACAATTCCTCATTGTCTCTAATTTCCCTCCAGATTTTCTGCTTTAAATTCTTACCGACTGTTTTCCAAGTATCTCTTGAATGGAAATTGATGAGGTAAAATAATACATTTATCCTCTCAAAACGGGAGAGAAGTGTCAGGAGTTGTTCTGTCACAGATAAGGGGAATTGTGTCTGCATTAGCAGTCAGAGCCTGAAGTAGCTTAAAGCCTATAACATTACATCTGATCTGCAGGGTTAAGGCAGAACAAGCACTGCACTCGAGTGCGGTGCCATCTCTTCCTCTTCCCTCTGTTATACCAGCTTCAGTGTTGTTAAAGCAGAAGAAATTAGACTCTGTGGGAAGGAAATGAGTCACAATAGCAGCTCAATTTTAGGATTTTTAGTTGGATATCTTGGTTATCATCTTATTTTAGTATCTGTTGTTTTTTTTTTAAACATTGTAGTGTTTATTTTTACCTCACTGACGTCAGCGGTGACTGTACATTGGCCTGCATGATTATTGTTATTATTCTCATCAGTGTACAGGCTGGAATGTTTTGCACTAAGGGTACTACTTCATTTTCCTCAGACCATGACTAGGTGAGGAGTCATGTACATATTACAGGACTGATTACCAATGCACAGATAAAGGCCAAGTTGCATGAGTCATTCTCAAGCGAGGAGGCTATAAGCTGTTGAACCAGCTGCGATCACTGGGATTTTGACAGGACATTATCCGGATCAGTATGTTTTATTTTTTTTTTGCTGGTGTGAATGTTACATGTGACTGCTGTCAAACACTCAGAGCTTAATGCAACGCACCAAAGTTGGTGCTTCATGTGGAAAACCCAAATAATTATTGTTATATTATTTATTTTTTGGTTTTGTGGTCGATTAACCTCAGTGGAGGAGGCGGCGTGTTTTGAATGATGTGCTTTCCCCCCATAACCGATTTTGTATTCGTGCATTTCTAAATCACAGATGCCTGTGTGTCTTCAGTTGTGATGTCAAGAGGACTGGAAGGAAGGAAAAAATAAATAAATAAGAGCCAAGAGAATAATCAGAAAGCTGTTCAGGTTGAAATGATTTTCCCACTCTGCTCGCTGCCTCTCTCTTTGACTGATACCCTAAACACACATGGAGTTCAGATGTATTCGGTTTGCTTCGGGGGGAATCGTCATATCAGATAACAAACTCTGTCTTTTATTTTGAAACAGGTTCACACTACATAATTCTCAGTTAAATTTCGGAGCCTGAACATGTGACATTGTGGTAAACACGTTTGTCTTTCGATAATGCTGCTGCCACGCGTCTTTTCTGGCGTTTCTTGCACTTGCAGCGTTTGTTGTTCTCATCGTATTCGTGGATTGTGGAGGCATTTGCTGTTTGTCTCCAAAATATGGAGGATATAGAAAATGAAAGATGTTACAAATGACTGATCACATTATGTATGTGTGTTTTCATGGCTCATTAAGTCAGCAAAATCAATTTTTAAGCCATGCATGGCAGCGTGATTCTAAGGATGGCAATGTCTGCCGGTTGGTTGGTCCACGTCGGTGGTCACAATCTACTGAGTTTTCCTCTAGAGCCATCAATGGGTCAAAAAATTGGTTTATGCCTTCAAACTAATGACATTCACTTCTAATTTCTACCTCATTTAGTGCTGAATAGCAAATATTAGCATGCTAAGATGGCTAATATGGTGAGTCCATCTACATCTTTTGTTAACATATGATCTCCTCTTGAATATATTATCTGGATAATGACATCCATCATTTTCAGTTAAACCTGGTGTTTAACTTTTTAGCATCGTTGGGCTTGTTAGCTGCAGCTGCTACTTAGCTTTCAGCATGCTTTGTTTAAGCTAGCAGAAAGAGCCAGAGTTAAGTGACCTTTTAAACCTACAAGGCATATTTTGTTCTTATGGACGCGGTCATGCACCTTACAAGGATAGCAGCAGTGCGAGATTTTCAGGGTTCATCTTAGAAAATCACAATTTAACGTGATATGGTATACCCAGTTATTATTATCAAGGGACAAATTTGGAGATATATTGCGTTCTAAAATATTTTAATACATTTACATTTGGTCATTTAGCTGACGCTTTTATCCAAAGAAGCTTAGGTACTCAAGGTACAGTGGACAGGGACACGTTAATGCAGCAGTAAGTACTACTTGCATAACACTAGGATTCAGTACCGTAGATGATCAAATGTTCATGGTATGATAACTGTGAGTTTTAGCTCTACACCTTACACCTGCCTGAGATCCAATCACGGTAAGAAACAGACCGTGACGATCTACTCACAATATTTTCTGTGTGCATTTACACCTTTTTCTACAAAGGTGTGTTTTTCCTCTTACAGATAGGATAGAAACTGACAGGTCAGATATTGATGGGGTGTGGTAATAAATAGTAGTTTGATGCATCGTCAAATTATCAACCAGTGAGATTTCCCTTCTGTACTTAAGCCATCGCTTCCCTCATCTTCACACTGTATTGTTAGCGAGCCCAGCGGTACAGTGTGTCACTACTAAAGTAAGTGCTGGTGGCCTGTTAAATTGGAAAGTTGGTGGCGGCATTTTGTTACAGTAATTAGAGTTGAACAGGTGATGCTTTATCTCAGCCTTGTTATGGATCATATCTTCGCGTCGTGTTCTAATTCTCTGTCTGATGCTGAGGAGCCTCCATGCTCCGTCACACTAATTAGACAGAGCAAGTCATCCCCCATTTCTTTCCACCCGGATCTTCACTGGGAGGAGAGTAAATGATGAGACGAGGAGGAGGAGAGGAGGAGTAGGAGGAGGAAGAGAAAGGAATTGGCAGGTTGACATGGTTGACAAGTGTCGCAGGGGGGCCTCACGTTCACAACAGTTTGTGTCAAAAGCCTTTGGAACAGACTGTCGAACTTTAAGGAGCATCTGCTGATATCAGCAGTGAAACACTCTCCCTCCGCTGGTTTATCGTTTTGCCAAATTGAACCTGTTTCCTTGGACTGGCAGTGTATTTTCTGAGTAGACACTGGCCATATTGTGTGCTGTGCGGTCGGCTGAAAAAGAACATGTTTTATCTAATTGCAAGGCTCTCAAAGTAACAATGCCTGTAATATGAGAAATGGGATACGCAGTAAGTTTCATTCCAGCTCTGAATTGCAATTTGTAGTGTTTTGTTCAGTTTTTTCGCTGCATCATAAACAATATAGATTACCAGCGATACTGACATTCCATTATTTTAAGGTTTATGGCTCTTGATCATTATGGCAGTCTGCCTCACTTTTTGCGGTACGAATTGTTCCACAGTTGTAAATTGCAGCGTGTGAAACCTTTTTATTTTAGCTGTAGGCGTATCCGGTAATTAAAGGATTAACTTGGTAATCTAAATTGTCTCTTGCCTATTTCCTTCCTCCTTCCTCTCATTATTTCCTAACATCCATTTCAAAGCTTTAAGAATGCCTCCTTTCCCTCCCCCTTGTCTGTGTTTCTGTTCCTTGCCGTGCCTGCGCTCAGTTCTGTAATCAACTTGCTCGTGGATAACCTCGTTTCCGGCTAAGAGTAAGGGGACGACAAATCCGCGCGCACGTGCGTGCCTCGGATGGCAAAGACGGCGGCTGCATCTGCGACAGCTCGCTGTGTCTCCTGCTCCTTTGAGGATTGCGTGTAGTTATTAAGTCAAAATGTGTTTAAAGCTCCTGTGACTCTTTTGAAAAGCATCATGCACTGAACTGCCAAACAGGTGAAGCTTTGAAGAATCAGAGACATTTAAATCCAGAGTTTTTGCTACAGCAAGGCGTTTTCGAATCTACCTCTAAAATGAGCCGAATCTATCAAGTGTTACTCGTGTTTGTAAAGGGTTTACTGTGAATATAGCAAAATATTCTGTAGCCTCGTGAGATGAATTCAATTTTAAAGACTTCTGCAGAAGGATGTAATTTTTTTTTTTTTTCCAGCTGAATATTTTGCTTGGTTGAAATGACCTCGGGGTACCAGACATTAAATAGCTAAAGTTAGCTTTACAAAGCAGAGATGCAAGTTTCTGAATGATTTCTCCTCTGTATAATATGCTGTTTTTGATTTGAAAATTATTTTTAGACACAACCACTCAGAGAGAAGCACATTTCCAACTAATAATGCAACTTGATCTTGATGCTCTGAATTTCAATTATGTATGTTCGTCTCTTGGGGAGCTGCTACTTTACACAAGGCAGTGATCAAAAGTTTTATTTTATTTTATTTTATTTTCAGCTAAACACTCTCGTACTTAATTTGGAATGCCCTAAGATTTGTAATGAAAGGGGACATCACATATGTAACTTGAGTAAAAATACACAACTTTGTGTAGCCGATGAATTATTCAGCGCAGGATCCAGAGTTTATTGGAGAGTCTCAGCGAGTGATTAATCCACTGCTGTATGAAACTGATTTGAGTTTGAGAGGCTGATTCAGCCA
This sequence comes from Nibea coibor, assembly GCA_023373845.1. Classification (NCBI taxonomy): domain Eukaryota; kingdom Metazoa; phylum Chordata; class Actinopteri; family Sciaenidae; genus Nibea; species Nibea coibor. The sequence goes on along the minus strand of CM041739.1, from coordinate 9,488,681 downwards.
TGAAACTGGATTGTCTGTGGAAACATCTGTGAGTGAATGGGGACAAAGCATCAGCTGTGGCACTTGAGTGATGAATATGAATATTCCAACCAATCTGCAGACTCTTAGTCCGCACGGCGTTAATGATGCTTCTAAGAATAGGAGCATAGTTCCTGAACAACAGGTCTGAGATTTTTCTCTCGTTAGCACTCTTGCTGTTTACATGCACAAATTCAGGTGCCCAGCTGTTGATATTGATAAACCTCATTTTCAGCCTTTTCCATACATCACACGTTTGCTCTGACAAATTATATTCACACGCATGCAAGCCTCTGTCACTTGACGCACACTGTTCTAAAAATGTACGGTTTTATGTTGACAGGAACTTAAAGTGGTCTCGTAGGTTTCAAGGCAAGCGTGCCTTTGAAGCCGGCGTCGCCTTGAAAGGCGAGCAAAGCAAAGGTGTCAGGGAGCGTCAGCGACGGTGGCGAAGGTAGATGGCGCAAAGTTGATTCCCCGCTTGGACCCCCCTGCTGAGGTGTCGCCTCAAATAGATGACAGGAAAATTTTAATAAACAAAAATCAACATGCTGCATTGAGCAGATGTGTAAGTTCCTGTTCAAAGGTGTCGGTGGCTCATTAATAGTGTTGCTGTGCATCATATCTACACTGACTAACAGCTCCAACTTTTGTGTTTCTTTTGTTGGCAAACCGACAAATGACAAACAACAAAAAGCTGCATTTAATCATTGAGAGTAGAGCAGTAGAGATGATTTATGTCATTTATATCTGTAGCTTTTGATGGCAACGATTTGACCTGAGGTCCGGGAGCACATCTATCATAAAGATATTCTCGTCAGGGAAGAGTGAAGTTGTAATTTGTGCACACGGATGTACAGCCTTGCATTAATGTACATGCTTAGCAGCCATTTTTTTATTAATTTAAACGGGGGGAAGATTGTAATAACGTCATGTGCGGCATGCGTGAGGCTGATTTACTTATTCAGATCCATCCTGCCAGTCTCCTCCTCCTCCTTCTGTCCTTCTTTCCCTGAACAGTTTTTTAAAGCCTCTCTGCATCCTTTACCACTGATGCAGACCTGATATGATTAAGTTTGGGTTGCCATGGGTGTCATCTCTCCATGTTTATTCAGTCTGTCTGAGCTGTTTCTATACAATTGTATTTTCACCGTCAGTGATTTGATTTGTTTTCCAGACATACCTTAATGACCAGGGAGATCGTATGGTATCTGAATTTGTTGGCGTTCGAGCAGTTCTGTGCAAACCTGCATTTTTGATTTCATGCATAATTCTGCATCTCCCATTGATCGAGAAAGTGATTTTTTTGTTTGTCTCTTTCCGTGCTTGCGGTCTATATTTTGCATACGCACACGTTTTTTTTTTTTTTTTCTCCGTGACTGTGTATGTACAGTACGCAGGCGTGTGTGTGTGTGACAGAGAAGGAGCGCTTGTGCGCGGTTGAAGGAGCGCTTGTTGAAACACGGTTGTCTCATTGAAAAATGTATTCTGAATCCCAGACATGTGGAGGAGTAAATATTTGTCATCTAGGGACAAACATACATCAGTCAGCCGTGCTGCAGATTATATATGATGGTGGATCGAGCTTTTGTGTGTGTGTTACTCATGCCATTTCTGCTTCTGTCCTATGTTTAAACAGTAATGGCTTATTGAAAGTATTTCTAAATATACATTAGACACATTCCCAGAACCTTAATGTACCAACATCATACTTAGAGTGATCACCAAATAAAGATACTCAGCGGTCTAAAAGCATTCAGAAAGCCACTCGAGCAAACCCAAGCACCCTGAAGGAAAAACATCAACCAACAAAGTGATTGTGACATATTTGATCTTCACTTTGTTGTTAATGGCAGCTAAACATGAAATGGTTTAATATTCTGCATAGTAATTTTAATTGAATTAATTTCAGAGGACATTGTAAGACGCTGATGGTGTCATAAAACACTTGTTATAGCCGCTGTTCATCACTGTGATGTAAATTATGGCCAGTGATTGCTCAATGATGCTTTCCTTTGGGGACATGACGTTGTAAAAAGAAGAAGAAGAAGAAAAAAAATGTAATTGGCTCCAAAGGGCACACGATGTGTTGGTGCCACGAGGGAGGAGAACACAAAAGAGGGTTATTTTCTCCCCGCTGACATCCTCACACTGTGGTACATTCAGCAATTCTGCTCTCAAAGTAGATAATCAGGAGTGAAATTAAAAAATAAATGTTTTTTTTTTTTTTTTTTACAAATGGAGATAACACAAGGCGACAGTATGTGGCACATTGACACGAGCAGAGGAGAAGTGGGGATGAGTGCGAGTGTATCAAAATGAGACTTGAGGTTTGTGTGCATACAAAAAAAAGACAGCTACCCCTGGAAAGCGATACAGTAAGTGACATTAAAGTAAAAATCATTACAAAATATTGAAGATGGATGGTAACAAAAGACGTTTACAAAGCTGCAACACTTGTGAAAATCTAATCCTGCGCGCTTTTTAAAATGCAGTGGTGTGTGCATATATCGTTTCAATGTTACGGGAATATAACTGATTTATTTTTAATATATTTTGAAAGTTTCTGACTGAGCCGGCTCGTCATCTCCTCCTCTTGCGCATGTGACTTGGGAGTTGAGGTGGTCAGCTGGGCAGATGAGACATGGGGTCTGCGCGCGGTAGGAAATCTGCCCTGGACATCATGGCTCGGCACGCTGACACATGGTGCACCCCTGTCGCGTTTGTGCGCGCGTGTTTAGGTCAGATGAGCAGTCTCTCTCGAGAGAATAGCAGCTGCAGACAAATATCATGTCACAACCTCTCTTTCTTTTCTCTTTTTTTTTTTCAAAGTACAAGAATCAAAATGATTATTTTCTCCTATTATTATTATCTTCTTCCAAATGTCTGTAGCTGTGCAGGAATACAGAGTTGTTTAATGGTTACTGAGCCCTAGCAACACATCCAGGATGCTGCGTCAATTAAATCATCTTCATTGGCCGAACGATCAACAAGGGAGACATTTAGCATCCTGTGTTTGCTGTTTGTGTGTGCGTTTGCTAAATGATCTGGCAACGGACTCATTGGATGCATTTGACAATTAATGCTGGCTTTAGCCAATCACATTCAGTGGAATCTAATACAGTGCCCATAGTGCTGCTGTATGTCTATTTGATTTGTGCATTGACCTGCAAGTAGTCTGTTAAGTGGCTGATACAGTGCGTGTGTGTGTGTGTGTGTGTGTGTGTCCGTTGACTTTGAAGTACATTGTGTCGTGACAATAATCTAAGCCAATTTACTACGCATCAGCCCTCCATTATGGGTTTGATATAAAGCGGTGCGTGACTGGAATGCAGCACTATAAAATGACAATTTACTTCTCTAAAGAAATTACGTGTTTAACCTCATTAACCTAAAGTGCATGCACTAAAATGGAAGACTAACCCCCACCTCCTGCGACACACACAAGCACGCGCGCGCACACACAAACACAAATTGGAAACATCAAAAGTTGAGAGTTCATGTTGAATGTGACCCCTGTAAATGAGAAGCCAACGGCGAGTTAACAACATCAGGAGCTCATCAGGCTCACAACTCTTCAGCGTCTCAGGTGGCTTCAGTTTCGCTCTCAGTTTCAACATCATCTGTCCTCTATGAGATGATTAACCTGGCAGGTGTGAGGTGAGTCTCGCCCACTGTTTTAGTGAGCTGTCGTCTTCAGTCTGCGGGGAGTACAGAGGGTCAGCCCGGCCGGCTAATGGCCGTGGTCACAAAGCTGGAAGTCGGCCCATTAGAAGAAGCCGCCATCATTAGGACCAACACACTTTCAAACAACCTGACCTACTGGTCCCACGCTGTTTATTAGCAAAGTTTTGGCTCTCCGTTAGAGCAATTATACTCACTATTCATGATGAACTGTGGCCTTTTCTTCAACACTGCGAGACGAGAAACACACACACTCGCATACATAGTAAAAAATGTCAGACGGCTGTGTTGTCCTGAATAGGAAGCTGCCATATTAACAGCGTTCTCTCCTCTGCAAATGCATTTGCAATAAGAAAAGTGCGCTTGGAAAATGGGGGGAAAAGGCAAAGTGTCAGCAAGTGATCTATGTCGTTCATTGGACACAGTACATTTAGTTTTCATTAAGAGTTAAACATGTACACGAAACATTAATGGGGTTCAGCGGCAGCGGCAGTGGCATGCTTCACTGTATCTCATCCTGATAAATTAGCAACTCAGCACACAGGGGTAAAAGAAAAATAGGAGAAGAAAGAGAGACATTAATATAATGTGTTGTGGGGGAGGAACTGACAGATAATGTCTTTATACAAAGATTGGTGTTTATGACGCAACGTGATATTACCCCTAACTCGGGCATCAGCGAGCTGTGAGGCAGGGTGAGGGAGGAGACGAGGAGAGGAGAGGAGAGGAGAGGAGAGGAGAGGTCAGTGCGAGTGTTGCCGTTTCATTATGAGAGATGTGGACTCCCATCCTCTCGTGCTGCACAGGGAGTGATGGAGAAGGTTGTTAATGCCTGGTCTGTCAGCCATATTGGATTCAGGGCAGTAAATTAATATTACACTCCTTTTAAAGGGGTTTTATTTTGGGATTTACTGGTCTCCCCTGAGTGTTGGTGGTGTAAAGAGGTTATTTCCCTCTATCTACTCTGCTCTGTGTCCTCTCGCTATCTCCCGCACAAGGCTAATATGTTTAGAGAGAGAGAGAGAGGAAGTGTGTTTACGGAGGAAGGATGTGTATGCTGTAGGCTCTATTGTGTCATTCAGCGTTTGTGTTGAGCATTTTTCAGCGTGCAAAAAGTTTGCGGTTAATTCGAGCATTGTCTGCCTGAAGGACAGCTCTCGCAGCTCTGCGTGGTTACGATGCGTCTTCCTCCACACCTCTTACATGTCATAAGATTTTGAAGGACTAAAATGACAATGACCGTATAAAGGAAGTGATTTCACGTTAACTGGCTGTCGAGCTGTCAGTCATCTTTAACCTTCCTGCCTCTCACCCGGTCTTGCTTAATGTCTGTGGAGTTAGAGTCCTGGTTGAAGAGCCGTATAACACCGTGTGAAGTGGCCTGGTCGCTGAGATGGGATTTATGGCCGGCTGGTCCATCAGTGGTGATGTTAAAGGGCTGTGATTAAGAGCTGGAGTAAAGACATGGACTCCAACTACCCCTCCGACCCAGCCAAGAGCTCACAAGGCCGAGCTCTGTCACTGCCAACTCTCCTCCATACAGCTCTGTCTCTCTTTTTCACTCTCTGTCAATCAGTCTCAGTCGTTTTCTGCCTCATACATATGCATATGTATGAGTCGCAAATTGCCAAGGACGCCGAATCTCTGAATCAGATACTTGGCATCTGCTGCGTTTTTTTTTTTTTTGCTCGCTAGTCAAGCCAGTCGCAACAGCAAAGCGGCAAAGGCTTCCTGCCTCCATGACAACTTGAAAACTTAAAAGCATTTTCACTTTTATTTTGCATCCCTCCTAACACCCCTGCTTCTCCTCCTATTTTCTGAAGGCGCCGAGCACACCGCTACAGCGACACTTCCTGCCGCCTTCTCGGACCTGTTACCTCACTTCCTGGTGGAGCCAGAGGACGAGTTCATCGTGAAGAACAAGCCCGTGACACTGACCTGCCGCTCCACCCCGGCCACGCAGATCTACTTCAAGTGCAACGGCGAGTGGGTTCACCAGGACGACCACTTGATTGAGCGGACTGTTGACCCGGCCACAGGTACGCAAAACAAACTCTTGGTCATTTATTCCCTCTTTAATTTTGCATCAAATTCAGCTCCTTAATGCCACTCAGCTGAGATGAGCAGTGTCTTCATCTTCCTTTTTTTTTTTTTTAAGCTGTTTTTTTTTTTGTCTGCGATTTTTGTGACATGTATGACTTCGTAGATGCATTATGTAAAGTGTTTGCGTGCTGAAACTAAGGTTTGCAATTTGCCTGTGATTACTGTGCTCCGTCAGGCTCTTGGCTCATCATCCAGCCTATTTAGCCTGCCAGTCTTATAATAAGCACATTGGTTTCAGTCTCAGAAATCTTCTCGATCACCTTGGAGACCTGTTTGTTTTTCCCTCTGTTGTGCTGCAATCCCCCGCCTCCGCCATCAGTGTCATAAACATGTATGACACTGATGTGTGATTCAGCAGCGATCGGCAAATTCAAACCACCCATTCAGAGTCTGACAGCTGATTGGGCCCTAGACCCGTGGAAATGACAGGTTTTTCTGGGGAGGGTAAACACACACAGACACACGCACATGCAAATGTTAAGAATGTGGAGCCATAATGGACACGACAACTGTGAAGTACACATAAAAGGCAGACACGCCCATCAAAGGGAAGGTGCAGGGAAGGAAAATCTCAGCAGGAATATGTCATTTTGCCTGCACACTTTGCCTCTGTTTTTAGATAAAGAGCTCACCGTGCTAACATTTTATCCATCTGGTCTTCAGGGTTTGAAATTAACATGCAGCTGCTCACCTGATGTAGGCATAAATTGTCTCCAAAATGTCATGGGGTTAACTAGCGATTCAACCTGACAATTCGGTAGGTGAAGATTTCTGATCTAGTTTACAAATGAATGCAGATATTCCTCCTCACTGTGGCTTTGATTGATGTGAGTGGTGACTTATCCTCACCTGCACTCGCTCTTTCTCTCTTTTTTTTTTTTTAAATAAACCAAGACGTGAGATTCTTTTTAATTCTCAGCTGCATGAGTGATTTTTGAAGCACGGAGAGGTAATTTAATCTTTACTTCTCCTTGTGCAGTAGAAATTAGAAGAGGGTAAATAATGTCTGTGCTTCAGCAGAGTTCAGTTTGTTCTGAATACAGGTGAAAAAATGTACTGTATTGTTCGTCATGTCACGACCCTACTGTCACTCACAGTTTGTTTTCTCCTCGTGTATTTGGACCCTGTTCTGGAAGCATTTTGGAATCAGGCTCTTGTGAATAATTACATTAAAACAATATGAAACATTAACTGTAGTTCCTGTGTTGAGGAGAGAAAGTAAACACACAAAGGGGTGCTTGGGAATTTGGATTATTAAGAAAAGATTGTTAGTGAGTCAACACTGATAAAATTCCCTGCACCATTTTCCTCCCCGTGTTTCATTAACAGCTCTGCTCAGTTTGTCACCGCCGTTGAATTTAATACAAATTCAAAGTGTCATTGAGCAATATTAACAATCGTTTGAGGGAGGAAAGGGTAGTAAATGTAAAGACGTAACATGCAATTAAAGTACATTATTATTATTATTATTTTTAAAGATATTTTGTTTGGCCTTTTTCGAGCTTTATTATATAGAGACTGCGGGGAACGAGAGATGGGGAATGAAATGCATGAATGAACCACATTCGGATGTGGCGGATGCTCTACCAACTGAGCTAAACGACACCCGATAATTATTATTATTATTATTTTTCTGTGACCTTCAGTGAGTTTAAATGCGTTTACATGAAGTAACCAGGCTACAGTGGAGTTTCTTCATTGAGATGACGTCTAAATATCATGTAAACACGAATGAGGCAAACTGCGTTTGCAGTAGACTTCCCTCGCCAACACAGATACATCCTGTATGCTTTCAAACTGAGTAAATAAATAATACAGATAAATAATACAGGTTACTGCAGTGCATGTAAACTGGTTATTTAAGTGTGGGTAGAGACAGTTATTCTGTAAGACACGTGTTATTTCTGGATTTTATGCAGCTCTCAATGGGGGAGGCATTGTGGAGTCAGCTGCTCGACTTTGATATGGTGAATATGAATTGCGTTTTGTCAACAGCAAGTTTTGTCAAGAACACGATGTGCCCCATAAACTGCTACTGAGTTTATGGGTACATCACATTACCAATGCAAGCGTGCTCTGCCAACATTTAATGATGATGGACCATTTGCCATGTGGTTATTAGCCGTTATAGTCAGCATTTATTTGTCTGTGAAACAAATCTGTCATGCCGGGTGCCGCGGACCCCTGCAGCAGTGGCGGGGCTCCATCTTTCGAAAAACCTTGTGAAGTTCCAAGGCCTCCTCACAGCTCTCCACATCGCTCGGTGTTCCCACTGCCTTTGATGATGAATGTGTCATGTGTGGAGCTGTGCAGATATGAAGGACACGTGGTTGTCCAGAGGTATGGCTGCTCCAAGGTACCCACATCGATCTCTCAAACACTTGTGCTGTTTAATGTCAGCACAGCCCCGAGGAGTTTACTGATGGCTCCCTCTAATCCCCCCTTTCCTGCAAGAAACGTGAGGCGCCCGTGTGTGTGCGTGTGTGTATGTGTGCAGACTTGTCAAGCTGTCCTCTCACCCTTGTCGTCACAGTCACACTGGACTCCAAACGTGTACCTGTTGCCAAGCAACCAGGACTTCTGTCACACCAGAAGCTGCCCGCTATCAACATCATGCCTTGAGGAGAGAGGAGTTTTGAGACATACCCAAGTCGACAAAAATTGATTGACAATTCATACCAGGTGTAAAAAATCACCTTCTCAAAATAACCCGCTTCTCTACTAGAAATTTCCTACCTGACTCGAGTGGTTGTTTTACCCTCGTGCTCCAATCCACGCTCTTCTCCTGCACTAACAAAGACAGATGTAAATACTTCACACCCACGTGCCCACCAAACAGCCATCAAAACGCTCCTGAGATTACAGCCTCGGTTTCATTGGCTGGGTGTTCAGACTAATTGGGATTCTCATCAACGATCCTTGTTCCTCTGTTATGTAAATTAAAGTTGAGCTGCGGCTGGAGTTAATGCTCTTAATTCCAGCAATAAAATAATTGAAATGGCATGTAGGCACACCAGAGTCAAGAGTCAGAGTCACTGCTGGAGACTCTGCTGTTCTCTGTCACCATGATAATCTTTCTCTCAGTCTTTGATGGATGAGTGGCCCGACAACAATGAAGCACACTTACAGTTTGATTAGGCCTAACGTGGCAGACGTCTGATATCTGTCGCACTGTAGTATCGTATCAATAATACCTTATGGGTATATAATAGCCACGTAGTCTGTAACCGGGCTGCCACTGCATGTGTGAGGGTTTTATTTTTTCATTAACAAAGCAAAACAGTCTGCTGTTAGCACCACAAGAGTTTGTCTAATTGCTTTTGAAAAGGTTTCACAAACCCCGGAGCTACAGGATTTTCTCAACTCATAAAGTTGCTTGTTAGCCATCAACGAAATCACATCAGGATAAAATGAGTGTCTGTTTATATTTAACCTTTTTCAATCAGTAAAGCCTCATTAAGATTAAAACTACCATTTGTGTCCTAGCTAAGATGGTTACACAACACGAGGAGGATAACACAAAACAGGACGCACAATCTGAATTACAGATGTATGATAAAGTCGTGAATAACCATGCTAATACAAACATGTTAAAGATGCAATCATGAAACGCCTAGCTCAACCAAGACAACTGGCACCAATACAATAACTGAGACAAACTAAAATACCATCAGGCCAAGGCAGAGGGCAGAGGGCACCCAGTTTCTTCAGTGATGTTTGAATACACAAAGAGAGTCCAGATGGAGCCATTTCAGATCTCCAGCAACTGCAGAAGGTTTCAGGCGGAGAGATACAGAGAGGCGCTCTTACCCACTTCAAGATGCCCACAGTATCAAAGATAAAGATGAATCATAGCATGGAGCAGACTAAGGTTACATGTATCAAAAACTATTGATTAGAAAAACAATTCTCATTTCTTCAAATAGGGCTGAGCAATATCATAATATACTGTGAGACAGTATACATTTGTCAACCATATTGTTTATACTGAGCCTGTGTTAGACCTTTGTGGGTAATGTTGCAAATCAATAAACAGGACTGCTTTGTGGCAACGTTGGACTTAATTTTTATTATTTTAACGTCAGTGTTACAAAGTAGATTTAAGTAAACTGGATTATCAAAAATGGATGAATGTACACAACAAATCGATACCACAATGAAAAAATAACTCTATAGACAATTATTCACACTATAGCAGCTCCCTGCTCTCAATCTTTTTAAGCAATAATAGTAATGATTATTTATTTTTTATATTTTAGATATTTTATTTTATTTTTAATGAAGTACAATTCCAGATAAATTTCTGCGAGACGTCAGTCTGCAGCATAGGTTGAAAGTCAAACCAGACCGGCTGATTCTGGTTGTACGGCCGATCACCAACGCACTTGAAGCAACCTTTCGTCTGCCGCTGTGAATGTCGAGGGATTCCCACAGCCCTAATGACTTCTGCGCATGTTTTCATTACTAAAGGATATCAAATGAGGAAAACAAACCGATCAAAGAGAGCGGAGGCTGTAATCGATAATCTCTTCACCGTCACGCGGCAGAACCACGCTGACGCGATATTAGAAAATGCGGCTGCTTCAGAGATTAACGAGACTGGCCCGGCACAGCAGAGGCCATATTCAGCAAACTCCATCCATGTTCGCTCCCAGCAGACGCAGACCAAATGTCAAAGTAACGTCGAGGTTTTAAATTAATAAATGAGCCCGGTCTGAGGCGCAGACATGTTTCAGTCAGACAGCTCAGTAGTCGTAGGTCAGGAGCTGGAAAACATGACATGTGGATAACTGTCTACAGCAGACGTGACCTCTGCCCTCATCAGACAGGTCTGTTTATTGAAACTGATTCAGCCAGAAAAGACAAAAGACTCCATCTGACCGTGTGTGTACTGCACAGTTACAGTTCAAGTTACTGACACCCCTTTGTATTCTGTGGACCCCTCACACACACAGACCCATCCACACAGGGCCAATTGTCTCAAAAGCTCCTTTGAACATGGAAAAGGAAAGAGATGTCACAATTTGTCCTTCCTCTCCTGGTATCAATGTCCGATATCGATCCATCCTCGAGTCTATCGGTTCTCATTACCTGTCCTCAGTAACTTATCTCAATTGTTATGGCTGTGACTGCCTCCAAAGCCCAGGCAGGCTCACTGTCTTTCCCAGGTCATCTTTTATAGAATTGGAGAAACAGAGATGTCTGGCGAGTCCTAATAAAGACACATCCCCTCTGAACAAATCAATGCTGACAGTGTGTTTGCATAGATTAGGAGATTCTCCCACACTATGATTTCTCATCAGACACATGATGAGGAGAACGGAGATTGGCATTTGAGGGGAGGATTGTTGTATGGGCCTGACTGATTTGATTGTGTTTGCATTTCATCTGCCAGCATTGATGGAAACGATTTTGATTCACGTGTCGCATTGTCACCCCCGCAGCAAACCCTCTCAGGTGGAAAATACATGCATTTCACATTCCCATTTCAATAAACCTCGGCAACTGCCTTCTAAAGATGGTGTGGAGATTATATTTTCCTTGTTGATTGAACCGTGTGTCGACAAGGTATGGCTACAATGAATACAGAAGACGATGGAGAAAATAATCAAATGCTTCACATTTGCCTTCTCCTTGATAAAAGTGAATTTATCTGAGTTACAGTGGAATCGTGTGAGTTACATATACCACATTAGACTCTCCAATATTCATTTTTTTACAAATCCTCATTTCAAACCAGGTTTTTATCAGCATCAGCGTCTGTCCTCTGTCAATCCTTTTGAAGTCTAAATACCGCGTGTGACGTAGTCGGTAAATCTTTTAAAACCATCTATCACTTTCTGAATAAAACTAATAATGTGTTATGGCACCATGGGGCTAACCCCTGCGTCTGCAGACCAGCTAGTATGGGATTCATTTGTATAATATATGTATTTTCTGATTGGCTAGATCCTGGATTGTAATGTGATGACATATTTAATTTCTGATCTATGGGGCGAGATAAGCTCAGCTTAGCTGAAATGATCTGTAACCTTTATTTTAATACCTCAATACTTATCCGTGGTATTAAAGCAGCCAATCGGCACTCTCACACCAACTTCCACCCCCCTCTCTGTTGCCGTAGTACACTTTTTTTCCGCCCCTTCTCTCTCTGTATAGGTCAACAACATGGATGTAGATAAATACCTTTTACCTTTACAGGAGACTTACAGGAGGTCCCTTAGCATGAGTGACATTTAGTAAAATGTGAAAGCAGCAAGCGGCTCGCTGTCATTTTGTTTTTCGTCAAAATTCAGGTGAATTCAGGACAGAGTCCTCCTAATGGCGCTGGGGCCGCACAACAGTGATTAAACATGATCTTTAATGGAATATTGAAGAACAGTCCTGCTGCAATTTAAGCAAAACCTGATAGGCCTGCGAGCCGGGATCTAATGAACAGAAGGAAATAAGAGAATCAGGGGGGAAGAGGACAATATAGTCCTAAATGAACAAAATGGCCTTGCACCACCTGCTAAGCATCGATCAGTAGCCAAGGGGACTAATTGATAATGCATTATTAGCTGCTTCCCCATAATGGGACTTGTATTTCATTCTGTCCTTGATTGCAGGACAGAGAGAGAAAGATTTGGCGGCGAAGCACCGAAAAACAGATGGCAAGGTGAATTGTTCCCGTGACACATCTGCCAACGTGTTCTATTAGGCTTCTCAGGCAGGTCAGCACAGTGTCTGCATCCGAGCGTGTGTGTGTGTGTGTGTGTGTGTGTGTGTGTGTGTGTGTGCAGGCAGAGCTTTCTCAAAGCAAAGCATACCTCAGAGTGAGAAGGGACTCAAAGTGGATTTAATTGTTCATGTCTGTGTTTGTTTGGCCTTGATACAACTGCGAGTGTGATTTGGAGCAGTGGTAGTAAAGAGAGGCTGGCAGAATTAAAAACTTGAACCAGCTGTGCTGATTGATCTCACCGACAGACTCGCGCAGGGGCCACGTTTGTTAGTTTCTCCCACTTTGTGTAAGACGTGTTCCTTTTTGGAAAAACCGGAGTACGTAAGATCTGTTCCTCTGAAGTCGGTCTTGACATGCAGGAATTATGAATTTCAAAATTAACTGCAATTAGTGGAACAAAAGTGAATGATAATTACCATTTGTCAAACAACAACGCTGGCGTTCCAATCTCCCACGCGCACAGCCTTTGTCCTCCCACCAAAACATATCCCGCGTCAGCCCGACGCGCTGCTTTCTCCGGAGTAATTTCGTATTTGTCAGCCTCACAAAAGCTGTGCCCTTGCTGGAAGTTGGAATGCATTTAGCAGTCTTAGTGGATCTTTCTTTCACAACAGTTTGACTTATTTATTTACCCACGCGGGGAAAGACAGACATGTTATCAATACAGTCCTTCAAGCCTGCATTTATATAGTGCGTTTGTGTGTGCAGTGTATACCGCGGCATGTGCAACAAAAGCTTTTAAAGTACGTGATCGCACTGAATTTATTGTTTTACATAATAATAGATCGCTTGTTGTTTTCTGCTGCTTGGTGTCTTTTAGCTTTGCAGGAGGGGTGATGAGTAAAATGAATCACGCAGGAGTGTGTGTACCTTCACGGAAAGCAGCTCGGTACTCAGAGCTATGTCGAAATATTTGCTCAGATCTGTCTAACTATAGTTCTAAGCTTTCAGTGCTCCAACTGAGACATCTGAATAAAAAGTACAGTGAAAAGCGGCACATGCATTACCCGGGCCACTTGTGCTGCCCTTATGCTGAGAAAATAGAGGCCAAAGTTGCAAATGTGCTTGGTTTCAACAATGTGCCTTTAAAATGTGCCGTTTTAACACGGTGGGGATTCAGAATGGAGCAGAGAAGAGCCGGCAAACTTCCTCCTCGCCTTGCTATTTTGATAATAGTCAATGGACTTTGATATTTTTCTCATTTTACATTTTTTTTTTTTTTTACTGTAATATAATTTTATCTTTCAACTTACCTCCACCTCCCTTGGAAATGAAAGACGCGAGTGTTCTGCTGACAGAAGGAGACAGAGTGGGAGTTTGCGGTGTCAATCAACACCTGCTCTGCTCAAATTCGTTTAAAAATAGTGGAGCTGGGAGGTGTAGTGAGGGAGCTGACAGCTAAATAGTCCATGGAGATTTTTGATAGGCAGAGGAGCTCAGTAGCTGACAGTTAATGCTTTGTGTGTTTGGCCCCAAGGAGACTTTCAGTATAGGTATTTTACACACACCTCGAACAAACATCAACAACTCACCACTATCCTCCTTTTAAACTAGAGCTGCGGGGTGTCTTGGGTATAGGGTAGTGACGGTGTAGTGAAAAGACTATTTTATGTAGTGAAGGAAGAAGAATAGCTTCAATCTCCTCATGAAGTGCTTTGTAAAGTATGAAAATGGGCACTGAACATTTTCTCCGGAAGCATCACAAATGGGAGGTGAGTTGAAGCCGGGATGTTGTTTTTATATCCAAAGGCATCTAAACACATCTAAACCGTGCATTTGAAATTTTCCACAGTCTCAGGTAAGCGTGCACTGGATGGACGGTGTGCGCCTAGCCTGCTGAATTTGAGGTCAGTTGGGTGACGGAGTGAAAAACAAGCAGGCAAATATGTTCTGCCTCATGTTTCAGGGAATAAAAACCTAAGTCAATTACCAGCATGCTCCCGCCCGCATATAACACTTCTGGATTCAGCACCGTGTGGTCAATGCATCAGCCACAAATACACAAAGAAAGGAAATGCAGAGGCGACGCTGCGCGTGTTTTGAAAAAACCCTTTCATCGGAGCGGGTGTTCAATGAGGCGTGCTGACAACAACAAGAGCAGAAGTCCAAGTCTGGGAGCCATCAGGCTGCAATATGGAGGATTTTCTGCGATTTCAGATTAATAATTCATTCATTCACCTTGTTTTAGAGCGAGTTTGTTTTCTAAAGATGTTTGTTTCCCATCCTTTTAAAAAACTCAACACAACATGTATTTAATAGGCAGCCTCTCTCTCGTATTCAATCACCAGTGCAATCAAAAGTACATATTTGAAAATTGAATGAAAAGCTTTTTGTTTTTAGTAGACACATTGTATAAGCGAGCATGGGTCACCTTGGGTTTCAGGACATTAACAGTCATCAGACTAGTGAGAAGCAGAATGGGAATTCATCGCAGCTATGTTAGTTTTCCTTACAAATCTTTTGAACATCGCATCTTTTGTCTTTTATAATCACAATTTGTGTTTTCTCCTTTTTAAACAAGTTTAATCTCTGCTGAATCTGTGCATTTCATTCCAACACCACCCCCCAACATCTGCTAGCTCTGATATCAAACCACGCTCACGGGTCCGCTCCATACATTCGCTGCATTTTCTCAGTTTTCTGCGTCAGATTATTTATAAAGTTCACAATTCCGTCTTGCATCTACTGTATTAATAATGAATACAGTCACATTTGAACAAAGAAATGAATATTTAAAGGCTCAATCTATGTTCAGTCTGCGGCGCTTCATCCCCTCGTGCGTCACGTCGTAGTTGATTCTGGACTCAACAACACAGCTCCACCTTTTAAATGAGAACCATGTAGACTACTCAACATCAAGTGAGCAACCAGGCATGTGGGGGATTTAAACAGATTACATGTTGAAGCTGTGAACATCTTCTAGGCATTATACTTTTATGATGCAGCCACTTTCTTCATTTCTATCAGAAAATACTGCTTGATCGTATCTGAGTCTACCATGTACGTCCCATTTCAACTGTTGTTTTCAGCCGGAGAATGGCTCGCTCTGTCATGGTGTAAGGGTGGTAGGTAAGACACGAGGGTATTACTTTCTCTTCCACGTCTTCGGGAGAGATTGATTCTGAGCAGCACAACAGTTCTCTGTCTTCAGCATACCACGATGTTGATGCCTGAGGATTCTCGTGATGTCACCGAAGAAGGCAAAACAGACGTTTTTTTTTTTCCCTTTATCAGCCTGCACGATTGAGAGCATCCTCCATCACCGTCTGGGATGGAAACCGCACCAAACAAGACCACGAGGTCCTACAAAGTTTTTTTTTTTTTGGCTCAGTGTAGAATAGGTGGTGCTTCACCCTGCCTAAAACACAACCATACCAAACGCTGCAGAGATTAAACAAGGAGAATCATTAACAATCTGAACCACCGGCCTCTTCTTTCTGCAATGATCAGAAAGAAGAATACTTCCACCCTCAGGCCACTAGGATCCAAAATGAGGACACTGCCAAGGACTCTTTATTGCTTGCTTGTTGTTTTATTACTATTTTATACTATTGTTACACATTAACTATTTAATTATTATTTTGTTTAATTAAGAATTCACAGTAGGCGCGCACAGAAATGCGTTTCACTTTCATTGTTCTTTTATGATAAAATGTGACAAATTGAATTCAATTATATTGGCATCTTTTTTTTTCCCCATTACTTGAGAGGCCGGGTGGCTGAACAGTCATTAAGTGTGAGAACACTCGCCTTAAAGGCAAGAACTTGAGTTTCAAGTGTTACCTGAAGGTACACGCTAAAATATTCTCTAATCCTGCAAGATTCTCTGAGCTTATCAACTGTACTTTTTGTTTGAACTAATAGTTGTCTCAGTTAATAACTGAAGTATTGCTGGTGCACGAAATGTACCTCGCTGACACATGGTGTTTAGAATGGCGTCACCTCATGAACACGCTAAATAGAACGATAAATGGAGAGCTGTAAATTGGAAATTTGTTGTCAAACTTATGGATTTAGTGTGAACACGCTAATTGGAAAGCCAATTAGTGTTTATGCAAGCATAATGCTCATTTAGTTACAATCAATACCAGTCATTAACCACAAATGTATGTTATTATAGAGGAAAATGTGAACTTTGGATGCTTCAAAAATGTTGCAAAAAATTAGTTTTGTGGAAAGACTTTCATAGCCTCTATGCTCCCCCAGGCTGTTTACTGAATGCTGTTTGTTGTTGTGCTGAATATTTACATTCGCCCACACACCTTCATTGGATTACCAAAAAACCTCTGCCTTCTAACTCAGACAACACTGCCGGCCAAAGGCCCAAGAGGCACCAACCAATCGTGAGTGGGGAGGGGAAAACCCTAATGCAATTTGTATGGCACCGAGCACTCGGCAAGCAGATGGGAGCCAGGCTGACTTACCTGAAGCAGTTTTCCTTATTTACTTCGGCGCCCAAGGCCATGTCAGACAAGGGGGAGAGAAACATGTTAGCCTGAGCAAATTATCAGGGCTTTCATGAGGGTAACGTTCTATCAGATCCTCCCACTCTGCAGAATGTAATGGAAGCAGAAGCAAAGTGCTCAGGGCCTTCACCTCTGACGCGTTCTCATTCGTGGTAGGACAAGGTGTATGTGGGAGATAAAGGAGCGGGTCCCAGTCACTCCCAGGCTGGAGTCTGTGGCACATAGAACACTCTGCTCTTGCCAATCATCAGGGTCACGATATTGGATTGAGAGTAATTACAACGAGGGCACTTTGGTAAGGGCACTGTGGTAAATCACAACACTGCCTCTGTGTCTGCGTGCTATTAAGGAAAGGTTAGGCAGACTAATTATGGACGGACAGTGTAAATAGAAAAATCCATTGCTGTGAATTAATGTCCGGTTGATTTAATCAGTTGTGGCTTTTCTATGGCGGTTGGCAACCAGATATGCATGTGAAACATAAATGGAAACCTCATTCGGCATGTGATGTCACCGCTCGGTGACACGGAAAAGCTATTCTGAAGTTTCGTGCATCGATTCATTATCACATACGAACCTGTGAACACCTGTGCTAGTAAAAACACAATTTGAGCCACATTTTTGCGTACCGTGCGGTGCATTGTTGTGAAATGCTGTGCACACTTGCTGTGCGGTGTTGTGTCTGTGATAAATACGGCAAATGGTGAAATTCCTTGCAGAGCAAAGATATCACTCTTCTTGGGCATGCAGAGCCTGTACATCATAATTGGTTATTACTACTAAAATCAACGATTTTCACTGAAAATTACATCCTGTGCACATGTAAGGTCGAAGCACAGTTTGGAGGTGTGTTATCTTAGTAGTATCGTCTCTTTTTTCCCCTTTCTTTACCTGAAGATGATTAAGACATCTCTAGGTTGAAGTGTGAAAGGCCCCACAAAAAAGGGCCCCAGGGTGCACTGCAGATGCAGAACCACAACTTTTGAGGGGGGCCTCCCTCAAGGAAGTTAGCGGCAGAAAAAATTACTCTCAGTCTCCTGTTCATGGCTGAGGTTTCATCAGTTATCATATATTTTACTTTGTTTAGTTTCAGACTCTCAAAAATGTGTGAGTACTACAATCCATGGACATCTACTGTCCATGGATTGTAGTACTGCATTGTTACAGTAATAGTACTCACTGTTATTATGTTTATTTATTTTTTAACTCTTGTGAATAGGATTTAATCTAACCTTATCGCATCGCCCATTTGTTGAACGTGACATTTTTATGGGTGTCATTTTATTAATTTACAGCGATAAGGTACAATCACAGTTGGATATCGAGTAGTTCACTCTGATCACAACTTCTGCAACTTCTGCCTGTGTTCAGATTGAAGTGTACAGAAAACTATGCTGTTCTTTGGTCAGCTGTGATTTGGCGAAAACTCCTGGAAAGAATAAGAATGTTTCACCCAAGACACTATGGTGCTTTTTACATTTTATTTATTCATCTTTTAAAAATACATCATGGTTATGTTTTATGTAAGTTATTAGATTCTACACAGTGCTCTTGGCAACAAAGAGATCTAAATAAATAAATGCATGCTACCTTTTAATGGTAATCTGTTTGGTAGAGGATTATAGTTAAAAAATAAAATAAAATAATAAATAATGGGTGGCAGCATTCAAGAGTTAAAGAGCCACTCCACTTCCACAAAAAGAATTTTGTCCATTTTTAGTCCACAGTTTTCACCATTGTTTCTTCTGTCCTGCATTTACTTGGCTCACTCCACCATCGAGGCTCCACCTGAGTCTCCTTGAAGTGGCATTGGACTGAACCTAGCCGGATTGATTGGAGCGCTACCTGCTCGCCTGTTTGTCAGCCATGAATAATCTGTAACGACACTCAGAGCATCAGCAGGGGCCTTGCAGCGTGCATTCATTGTGGAAAATGGACAGCTCAATCAAAAGAAGCTCTTGAAAAGCCGGTCATAACCGGAGGCAGAGCCTTGACCCAAAACACTGTCCCACTGACTGAAGTCACAATCTCACCAGCTTCCCTGAATGGGAGGCCTGACTGTTGTAATCCCGGTGAACTCGCTGCTTCCATTTGCCCCCCTTTCCTGTCCCCATCTCTCTTGCTGTTTAATAGAGCTATGCGTCACGCAGAAGGCCACGTTATCCTTGTTTTGAGACAGGCGCTTATGGCACCACCTGCCATCACCTTCTCACATCCCTACGTCGGGTAGCATGAGCCACCCATCACCACGCTGCTTTACATGATAATGAAAGTCTAAAGATTTGATGATAAAGCACTTACGCCCTTGGCTCTTTGACCTGGGGTTAATTTTGGATTATTTACACATTGAAATCCTGCACAGGTTGTTATCTAACTGTGTGTTTAGACTGATTTCAACAGGCTGTTTAGCTCAAAAATGTTTTTTTTTTTACAGTCTGACTCTTTCTTTCATGTCGAAATAGTAATAATTGGTCTAAGAAAGAATGCATTGTTGGCCTGTTGAAAAGAAGCGCTGGATGCTTGTGGTGCTGGTGATGACACCGATGCTACAGGTACAAAAAAGAATCGCCGGAGGAAATGAAACATTTACGAGCACGCTTTTGACTGGTTGCCATTATGTGCACACAGTGCGTTGTCAAAGGCGTCCATCTGTGATGTCTCCCCTCAACCATTGTGAACTCTCTGCCTTGAAACGGTGCAATCCCCTGATGTAGAGTCACCCAACCCTAATCCTCCTCTATCCACTGATGAATCCCAGCCTTACACACAGTAGGGATGCCGCCTAATTGAATTTCCTTGGTTTCAATGAACACACACTCAGGACCTGCAAGTTCCAGTCCTTGCCTTTGATAAGCAAATGACCCCTATGGAATTGAGGTCACATCCTGCGAAAACAAGAGTAAGGGAGAGAAAAATAAAGTCCCGCACTCAGACAAGCCCGATATCGACTCACCCGGGATTGAGTCCAATGATGTTTACCCTCTGTGTGTCGAGCCCCTGTTGGCTCAGGGGGAAATTCATCCTACCCACCCACTCACACACTCACACACACACACACACTGTGCTCTTGTCTCTCACAGCGCGACTCCTTTTTTCACGTCTGAATGGGGTGTATATGTAAGTAATCTTGTCTCTGCCACAGATTAGAATAAAGCACAATACAGTAAATGTTAGTGTGTCCTATGTGTGTGAGTGTGTGTGTGTCCCAGTGGGTCTAGTAATAGCTTACATTATACTTCATTGCCTGAAGACTCGATCATACCATAGTAAGGTCAGTTAATTCATGAACTCAGCCATTCTGCATCTCTTTCAATCTTTTTTATTCCTTTTTTTCATTTGTTAAAACACACTAGAATGCTCTCTCTTGCAGTTTGTTGATTAATTATCAGACTGTGAATGCTAAGGTGAACTGAAGCACAGGATGTCGTCTCCATTCACACTTTTTATAGTTGCAGTCACTCTGATTTACTCACGAAAATCTCTTTAAACTTTGTCGACTGATTGTCCGGTCTATTCGGGTCGGATTTACAAGCAGCAGCAAGTGATTTGTAGACTGTCCTATCCCGAGTTTTGCCTCTCAAGCAACATGCCTGGAGGTTTCTGAGAATGAATATGCAGCCTATATAAAGACATTACTGACATGAGGCCTGCCACCTTCCGTGCACTTTTTCCAGGTTAAAGAAATGTATCTATTTTAGTCACAGCTCTTACTGTATGCTCCAAAAGACACCGGAATCTCCCATCAATCAAACAGAGGGCTATGTTCTTTTCACGTAAGGTGGAAATACTGAATTTAAGTAGGGTTAGTGCATTAATAAAACCTGGAAACCTGGAGGACCAGAAATGGCCTGGTGCAAAAACTGTGATGGATGAGCTGGCAAAGATTAACTTAACTTGGGGGGAGACTCAACATTTTGCCAAGGATGGGGAACAATGCAGGGAGCTTTTTTGTGACATTGTTCCACGGGGGATAAATGGAATTAAGTAAGAAAGTGCATAAATAATGCCGCCGGTTACATAGCAACTGTGTTTACACTGAATAAAAGCAGCAGTTTTTTCTAATGACTTCAAGGTGTTGTGTCCACCTCTGAAATCAAACCTCTTCACCCGTGCAGGACCTTTTCCCAGCAAATAACATAGCGCTTTACTACTAAGCACAGATTTTTATAGTTTGTGTAAGATTACTATATTGCGGCTATAAACATGTAGCATAGCATTACAACAACCTTAGTATTACTTAGACTTTCCTCACTGTAGACCACCTTTCTTTGAACTGTAAATAAAGAAATCGTGAGTAAAGGATTCTTGTAAAATATCCTTGAACTGCAGTCTGGTGTCAGTGTATCAAAGAACATGTCATTCATATTTATTAACCAGTCAAACAAGGATTTTGAGTATGAAGTGCTATTTACTATCAAAAGACGCATCATTTCACTGCAGTGTCACAAAGGGTGGAAATGTGTATCTCACAAATATTATGGCTAAGTACAGCAGAGTAAGTTGCCCCACCGCACTCCAATAAAAATAAACTCACCGGGGCTCCAGCTGTAAGCCCGGGATTCATACAGTGTCAATCACATAATCACCCCTTAAAATTCATAGTAATTTCACTGAGGTTTGGGATATGAGCTCATTTATAAATGGGCTGCAGATCAAACTAAAGGCTCGGGGAATCGTGTCATGTTTTAATTATCGTTTAACAGAAATGTTAAGTGCACGCTTGCCATCTTGCAGGAAAGGAAGTGTAAATTTCCTCCCCTTTCTTCTTCATAATTCCTAGCACCTTGGAGGCAGTTGAGCATGCTATTATAAATCAATATTGATATAACTGAGTCATAAGTGTGTCAGTACCCCATTTCCAGAAAGGCACAGCCTTCCATGAATCAATAGTGTAGTTGTATCAGTCATCTTTGAGTGATGCTCATGAAGTTTTGTTTTGCTTGCAGCTGTCCCAGCGGAGCAGAGTTTGGAAAACAACAGTAAATAGGAGCCTGTCCAATCATTATTAACTGCTATAAAATTACAGCCCCATTTTGTTCACAAAGCGATGAGATTATTTTGTCCTACTTATTAATTGGAGTGAAATTGGACAGAGTGACTCACAGCAGTGTTACTGGAAGGTGTCAGACACAGAAAGCAGGTAATTATGGAGACAGGAAGAGATAAGGAAACAGAATGCAATTACCCTAGCAAGCAGAGCTTCAAATTGCTCCTCTTTGGATTTCTCACCTCAGGTTGCTATTGTTCATGCTTTGCATCTCCATACTGATCTTTATTCCTTTCACCCTCTAGCTCAACCAAGAGGGAAGGTTTGCATTAATCAAATTAATTTCTACTGTAAGTGGAGCCATACAAAGCGCTGAACATGGCTCACTGCCAACTTTCAAATGTATGTATTCAAATATATTTTTTCAAATAATCTTGTGTACACTGCCGCAAGCTCAGTCTAAATCAGAGCGATCGAATATTTCCACGAGTGTGACACTTTTGGAGACTTCACTTTCATCTAACTTTCAGGTTTAGGGGCGTGCTCCGGATTGATTTCCTCTATCTTTATCCTCCACACTGCGACTTTACTATTGTTGCAGTCATGTGTCCATTTATAGCACACATCGCCTGTCTTAGCAAGAACACACATCGAAAACAATGAAAAACAATATAAAACAACCTCCTTTCCTCCCGTACAGGATATAAATTGCACATTGCAGCATGTACTGAAAATAAAAGTGTAGATGTAAACAATTTAATTTCATTATGTTCGACGTTGCGGCTGACTTTCTGTCGAGAATATGCAAAATGTAACTGCAGGAAAATCTGTTGGATTGCCTGTGCGGAGAATTTGAATGTTATTGTTCCTGTTATAAAAGGTGCCTGCATATGTTTGTGGGGTTTTTTTTCTTTCTTTGAGGGGAAAGCCAAATATACTGCCATGCTGCTGATTTGAATGAAGAAAGATGCTTTTTTCTGCTCTGTTTGTTCACTCTCTGTAGTGCCCAGTTACCATTTGTTTTACCATTTAGGCACTCTCTCAGCCACACACACACAAATATACACCCGACAGATGAGCTGGAATTTGAGAGAGAGAAAGTAAATAAATGAGTGAATCATTCAATCCAGAACTTTATTTCAGAAGTTTTTTTTTGGGGGGGGGGGGTGTACAGTTTATTATAAGACAACATGAACATACAAATATCACTTTCTGAAATTGCTGTGAGTGAAGCACACGCACACACAAGCATGTTGGTGACATCTTGCGCACAGCACGGGGCTTTGTTGACGCTCAGAGTGGCGCCTCAGGGATTGGATTCGCTGCACGTGTGCTCAAATTTACTGTGATCACATGTAGCCAACTCTACCGCATTTAGACGCTAATACATCACAGGTACTTGTGACTGTATGGCTGTACTCCCCCCCGACAAGCTCGTGTCACCGCTCGGACGGCGCGCATTCACACAAGGGCCTGCGCAGTTTGCCTCGAATAGTTTACGAAAACTTCGCCGTCTTCGGTTTGATGAATACGCAGCATCAGCACAAGTGCTTTACATAATGGTTGTGTAGCTTTGATGGCCTGATAGGTGCCACTTAGTCAAGCTTCAGTCGGCTTCAGTCTGGAGCTGGAAGTGATCACTGCAGACGGATCAAGTGTGTGAGGGGAGCTGTGAGAGTGTCACAGAGTGCTTTTATGTAAATGGCAGTTGAAGAGCGCGCACTCCGTTGAGACTGAAATATACGGCTCTGCGTGTGCTGCTGCGTCAGTCCCTGGGACGTGTCCTCTGTGACTGTAAAATGTTTTGTGTTTATATCAAAGCTCCCCTCGTTCCTCAAGGAGGGGAAAACATGTCAGTCTCTTCATCAGGATGAAGTAGGACACCCAGCAGGGGTCGAGGTCATGGCTCTATATATATATATATATATATATATATATATATATATATATATATATATAAAAACCTGGATTACAGGTCCCCAAATAAAACGAAATAAAAGAGTGCTTCTGAAATATCAAGAGAAGAGACACTATACTGTTTGGACAGTTTGTTTGCAGAAGGGTTGTCTTTACTGTGTCTTAAAGAAATAAAGCTGATTTTGCATCACGGCATCATGCTAGGTATTTGTGTTTGTTCAGCGCTTCCTCGTTCCTTCCCAACTGTTGCTGTTTCAACGCCCTCCAAATTACACCAAGGATAGCTGTGAGGCTCTCTTCTCATTTCCCTCAGTTAACAAGCACTCTGTTTATATATGATTATGGTTCTCTGCTTGTTTATTCTGCCTGGATTTTTTAAACGACTTTGCCAGTTTAGTTCAGTGTACAAAATACGCTAAAGGATTCAATTGGGCTCATTTGTTTTCCTTCTGCCGAGAAATATTTATGGCCATTCCATTCTTCGCCTGCCGTCATACAGTACGAGCTGATCGGGGATCAGCTGAAGCTCCCTCGGCTCCCCTCTCCCTGTTTCACCGCTTTGACGTTTATTCCTGTGTTTGCTTTGCAGCGCTGCCAGTCATGCAGGTGACAATTGACATCACCAGACAGCAGGTGGAGAAGATCTTCGGGCTCGATCAGTACTGGTGTCAGTGTGTTGCCTGGAGCACCACGGGAACCCAGAAGAGCCAAAAAGCGTACATCAAAATTGCTTGTAAGTGTACTTTCAAACGAAAACTGTGTCATTACAATCGTTGCCTAACAGGGTGCTTACATCTCGCATGTCAGTTTGTAATAAGAGGGTACTGGCAGCATGATTTTTCTTCTTTTTTTTTTTTTTTTTCCTCTTGTGGTGGTTAGTGAGGAACTAATTTTCATTCGGCAATTATCCCAGAGGCCATTTTGATCTAATGCATCAGTGTATTACTGTGATTAGAGTTTAGTTAAATCATCTTCCTGCGATTCTACTTATACGAAGAAAATATCTGACCCTGGCAATGAGAAACAGAGTGATGCATCTGCTTGAGGGCGGTCTTAAAAAAAAAAAAAAAAAAAAGTAGAACACTAAATTTGAGTATTCATGAGCATATTTTTCACTGGATACAGTATATCAGCAATGATCCCTATGAAAGTAACTGGAATAAAAACAGATTTGAAATTTATTGCTGTGCAGCAGTCATAAATCTGTCTGGGGAGCACAGACACATCCCTTGCCGCAGCCTCAAAAGCTTTATTAGAAGAAGACATTTTACATTTGAGTATTTTAAAGCATTCTGCCTATTAATTCCCACATAAATATGCATTATTCCAGACAGAGCCGTACGCAGCGCCGTCTCCAAACCACCAGACGTTTTGAAAACACACATTCATTATCCGGCCTTGTTTGAGAGCTCAGCAAAGTCAGTTAGATGTAAGATAACACACACGCGCTTCAATAACAATGCATGTGTGTGTGCGCGTGCACCTTTTCACGTTGACGATAATCCTGGGCACACACACACACTCACATACGTTTAAGCCTTCCAGGGCTGTTATATCTGGAGTCTCCTCCAGTCTCATTGTATCTGCTTCAATTAAATTTAATGTCATGAAACACTCTGCCCGTCTTAATGTTTCTGTCACTCTGATTGGTCGGGACAGGCCAAACATCTGTTTTAAAGGGAGTCACCGGCGGCTCACAGCCGCGCCCTCAGCGCCCAGCAACACAATAAGACATCGCTTTGCTCGGAGTCAGAACCCGAGGTGAACGCATCAAATTTACGCCAACCCGCCTGCCATCAGCGACCTGTCCAGTAGCTCGTCAGATACAAATAGCCCTTTACCTGTGTGATTCACAGCCTGGGTTTATGGACAAATGTACAGCCGGTCTTGGTGCAACGGTACAAGTATTCAATGAGACGTAATGTGAAGCCCCATGCAGTCGGCCAGGCTTGCTGGTGCTGTTGTCCAGGTGCCTCAGGGCTATGTTTTCGTGTGGCTGCTCCAAGCCCTCATTCAGATGGAAGCTGGAGGCTGGCTGATGCTAGAGAGAGGAGAGTGGGGTGGGTGGAGAGGAGTGAGGGGTAATGCAATTGCTTTTGCTTGATGCCGGGCCCCTCTGGCAGCAGACAAGCATCTCTGAACCAGCCAGGCAGCCTGTAATAAGCAACATGGTTGGTGCCACCGATCCCCGTGTGGCTTAGAGGCCAACTGGAGTGCGACATGCTCGGAGAGGCCACGGGTGGACATTTCAAGAGTGGAAAATTTAGAAAACATCACCAGGCCAAGTTTTGTGGCTAGAAGCATGTCACTGAAACCTCACAAGCTTTTACAAATACCGTAATTGGTTGTGCCTCTTATCTCTATCTTTTTTTTTTCCTTCAGACCTGAGAAAGAACTTTGAGGAGGAGCCGCAGGGTAAAGAGGTGGCATTGGACCAGGAGGTGTTACTGCGCTGCCATCCCCCCGAGGGAGTGCCAGAAGCCGAGGTGAGACACGGATATAGAAGATATTTATAGGCCCACATCTAGCATCCATTTACCCTTTCCTCACCGAGAGGACAAAGAGCAAAAAATGTCTCAGGATCAGCTCCACGACGTCTCTCCCTGCTCCACCAGGGATCAGACAACCCTGTATGGATAAATTACACCTCTAATTATTCCCCATTATTGATTTATTATCTCTCTTACATCTCTGGGAAGCCGTATATCACATCGTCTCGTCACATCACTCAGGATAGGCTTGGAGGCTTCACTCCCCGTTTGGCATCTCTAAAGGCCTATCCATAATTAATGGGTCTATTTGCCTCGCTCCCTCCCTACCTCATTCTCTATCTCTCTGCCATCTCTACATGTACTGCGTCTCATATGCACTTGTTCTGCACAACTCTGCCTTGCTCTCCCTTCATGTCTCTCAGTAGTGTAAGTCTGTGTTTAGAGGACCAGACTGGGGCCAGCTGTTTCACCTCGCCTGCTGCATCCTCCCAGTCCCAGATAGGCACTAACTGCTCTAATAACAACACAAGAGGAGGTTAGGCCAGCCACTCAGACAGCCCAGAGACCAGGAGCAACACACTAGCCAATCACAGCACAACAGTGTAGGGACCGTTTGCAGAGAAATGGGAAGGAAGGTGCCAACTGCAGTTCAACAGAAAAGAACATCGGAGCAGAAGTCACCACAGGAGAAAACAGGGATAGCGTACAAGAGGAAGAAAGCCCAATTATACGCGGCATCGCAACTGGCAGTAATACCGACAACAACGCCGCCGTACTGTAGCTACTCGGGAGACGGCACGAGGTCAAGTGAGAGCAACAAAACAAGCAAGCCAATCTGAGAGTACACCAAAAAAAGAAATAAGATCAGTTTTGGCTTCTGTGAAAGGGCACAAAAACTACACAAATCCTGATCGGTTTCACTCACAGACTACCAGCAGCTACAGAGATCTCCAGCAGCCATAAAAGAAAAGCTGCACACAGAAAGAGAATAAATAATCAAATCGGTAGGGCATACGGTTAAATTAATTCCATCTCAGTATCATACCAAGCTACATGTGTTCTTCTTTTTGTCTTGTTTGCATCAAAAGCACAAGTACCACACTGCTATTTCTGTCCACAGCATGTCCAGTCACTGTAGCGCTGCATAGGAGGGAGATGGTGGGGGACCGTATCTATTCAGCCGCAGCGAATTTTGACCGCTCAAACATATTTTCAGGTGGAGTGGCAGAGAAACGAGGATATTCTCAACCCAGTGAGCGACCCCAATTTTTTCATCACGGCTGACCATAATCTCGTCATCAAAAAAGCCCGGCTGGCGGACACGGGCAACTACACGTGTGTCGCCAAAAACATCGTCGCTCGCCGCAAAAGCACCTCCGCCACGGTCCTAGTCTATGGTAGGTGATGACTTCTTTCCACAGGTGTCAGAGCCGCATACACAGAGGCAAATGAGATGTCTGGGCTTGAATGGCCCCCAGCTTCGAGATATACAAACGGCTCAGATAAATCATGTTTTGCTTGCATGTTGCTTCTGTTATCCCACATTTCCACATTAACCTCTGCATGTTTTCTTGCATGGAAGGTACCTGGGTGCACTTCTTCTATCAGGTGGCTGTAATATTACATTCAGAGTATCCAGACAGTGCCGCTTTACAACAATATGCAGCGTTATGCTTATGTGACATATGGTGACAAATTGCATAAGTCAGCTTCATCTTTCAGTAAGCAATGAATTACACTATCATAAATAAAGAGATAGTGTATCCGCACATTAATTAGCACAACTTAAAATGTTACTGGCAGCTATTTGGCCAAAGCTGGCAGTTTCCAATCGCGGGGCTGCCATCATCCTCCTCCTCTGTAGCGGATCCAATATGAGAAAAGAAATTGAATTAAGAGCAAACTGTAAATAATGTCTTGGCTTGATAAGCAGACTGATCGTTATTAAAATGCAGAAAAACAGCATTCTTTCTATCACAGAGGGTTCTGGGGGACTGGCACCACACTGCAGCCTGACTCCATTCTCAGCAACACGGAACATGCAAACAGGAAATGGAAATCATGTGGGAATGTATCAAGTAACTTTATGCATAAGAGAAATGTATGAAACGGCACGTTTGACATGGTCTGTTTTTGTTGAGGTGGCCAGATGATGCTATGATGTGCTGCAAAGTAAGAAGAGTTATTGTGTATCATTTAACATGACAATAGAGGAAAAAAGACGCCATATGTGCACAAACAAATATACAGCACGATGTAGGAGTATGCGCATCTGTCTGTCGCTGGTTTGTGTGTCATTTGTTCTGCTGTAAAAATAATTTAAAGATGAATTTGTTTAAATGTTTCTGATATTGTTGTTAGAGCAGATTGAAAAAAGAAAAATCTGATTTATTTCGATGAAGTCAATACATTTAAATTCACGAAAAACCACCGCAGGTTCGCACGTCCCCTGTGAAATCAGGATGTCAGTTACTTGATCAAAGTTTAATATCTTATGCAGTTCTCATTTTCAGGTTGTAGCTACTTGAATATTAATTTCCACTTAAGACTGCAGTTACTCTGCCCCTTCAGCTAACAAAAGCTCTCAGTGGAATCTCAGTGGATTTTAGGGTGTCAGATGAATTCAACTTCAGAAAACATGAGCATGCTGCAAAGCATGAGGGTCACTCATGGATACCTTTAGAGTCTTTATGCAAGTAATAAGTAGCAGGTCTATGTATAAGATGAGCTAAAGTGAGAAAACCCCTGTATGTATTAGTTTTGAAGTGACCTATACAGTGTTTTTACTTTATTTAGTTTCTAAATGTAATCATCAAATCAATATTTAGCAATAAAAATGAAGGCGGTAGAAGATGATTGTATTTTAAGACTTTAATTTACATGTTTTTAGACCCTGAAAGAGGTTCAGTCTTTTAAATAGGACTAAATGACACATGTAATGTAAATGCAGCTGATAATTGAGACGTGCACTTTGACAGTGAATGGTTCCAACTGAAATGTGTCCATTTGGAGCATGCATTCAAAACACACATTATTATACACTCCCCCAAACATCCAGCAGGAGAAAAAAAAGCATAATTATCCTTACTGTTGATTATAATTGATTAGCTTGTTTTTGAAAGACTTGAAATGACTGTGGAGGCAAGAGCACTCGCACTCATTGTTTGCTTTTCTTCAATTGTCAAACAATAGTTTTCACTCTTAGACCCGACAAATGGTGAACAAATTGCTGGGGCCTGCCTGCATGTGCGGTTCTACTTATTCCCATCATTCTGTGTGCTCGACAAGATGACAGATGCATTTGTTTGACTGCATTAATTCAGGTTATATCACGTGGTTCACGTGCGTCATCGTGTGCTCTTAGTCAAAGAAAAGCACTTATTACTGCTGTTCACCATTGTTGTTCTGTAGCAGAATAGAAAAAGTCACTTACCTG
This sequence comes from Nibea coibor, assembly GCA_023373845.1. Taxonomy (NCBI): domain Eukaryota; kingdom Metazoa; phylum Chordata; class Actinopteri; family Sciaenidae; genus Nibea; species Nibea coibor. The sequence continues at coordinate 9,458,857 of CM041739.1, read as the reverse complement.
AGAGCATCGCAGTCGACCATGCCAGCTGATCTACCTACCTGTAGCAAGTCATAATAACCGCTACTTTTCAAAGCAGGTTCAACAGGGGGCCAGAGATGCATTTTAACAAGGCCTGGCTGGTGTGACTGCACTCTGTGCTAAGAGGTAATCAGGGGCCGAGTTGCCTGGCAATTTACCTCACCGCGGCGGGCAATCAATCGCATAGAGAGGGCAAGGAAATGATTCAGCCACGACAAGCACAGGAGAGAGTTAGGGGGAAATTAGGAAGGGAGTATGTACAGAGAAAGAACGACAGCGCTGTTCAAGTCAATAAATCAGGAATCTCTGTATCTCGTAAGCTGAGGCAAACACAGGAAATGCAGGGAGGAGCTGATTAGGATCAAACCAGTGTGATTTGATGTAATCGCCCTCCATGATCGTGCGATACAGCAACACTTAAGTGCCAATAGATGGTAAAGGTTCAGGAGCAGGGGCACTGGATCAGTAAGTGGCTGCAAATAAGTGGGTTTTGGAGCTGCCTGAACTTTAGATATAAAAGAGGAATAGATTAGGGTTGTTAGCCGCAATTCAAAAAGAAGTTGAGTTTGAAGAATGGTAGACAATTGTGTGAAATTAGTTATGGATGTGTGAAGGACATGAAATGAATTACTGGAATAAGGAGTATGCTTAGGGGTTTTTTGTGAGCTTTTTGCCTTTAAGTGGCTTTACAGTGATTCAACTATTATTATTATTATTCTTACATACAACTTCGGTGAGTGTTTTGTATAATGTCTTGCATTACCTCGGTTAAATTTGGAGGCATATTTAAAATACAGTTACTTTGCAGCAATTGTGCCTTCCTCAGAGCTAAGGTCAAAGATGGCAAGCTGTTATTTTCTGCTCCCTGTTGAAGCCATTTTGTTTCCACTGCAGTTGGCTGTAATTCCAACTCAGACCCAGGAAGCAGTCCCCTTTGTTCTTGCTCCTCCATTAGTTCACCTTGCAGCGCTGAACCAAAAAGAGTGTAACAGCAGTCACGATTAGTCTAGCGCAACACACCTCTTTTCCTTAGTGCATGTCGGGTAATCCTGGCTGCTCTGTCCCTTCCCTTCATCCATCCCTCCCTTCCCTCCCTCCCTCCCTCCCTCCCTCCCTTACCCCTCCATCCCCACCGGCGCTGGTCTGACAGTCAACGGCGGCTGGTCCACGTGGACCACCTGGTCGTCCTGCAGTGCCGTGTGTGGGCGTGGCTGGCAGAAGAGGAGTCGGAGCTGCACCAACCCCACGCCACTGAATGGAGGCACATCGTGTGAGGGGCAGAACGTCCAGAAAAGTGCCTGCGTGGCCACCTGTCCAGGTAACTCCCAGGCAACCCTGTTTGTCCTGCGGCGCTTGGCTTCCTGTGGCTTCCTTTTTGCATTTTTTTGCATCTAGAAGTCATCAATTCATCTTTAATTTGGCTGCCTTTTGTACCAGCACCCAGGTCTTTTCTTAGATGTCTTGCTTCTGTTGTTTCCTGCAATTAGCCCGCTTACACAGCAATGTCAGAGCCCATTAGTCTTCACAGTAAGGCCTCATCCTGAAAGTGATTTATTATTATCACTCTTAGTTCACATATCTCTTTATCCTCTGCTCTGTATGCAGACCATGCTGTCCGCTTTAAGAGACATGGTCCCAGCTATGCCATAGTGTCAGACCAGGCAGTACATTTGTTATTGTTTGCTGCTCAAGCTATGTAGTAAATATGGGCAATAAAAAGCTGAGTTATGGCAGCCTGTGTGCCGTGTTTACGTGTGAGGAGTTGAGGCTGTTTCATTTGCCTGCCCGTTCTCCCTTGTGAGAGCGTCGGAGAGGCAGAGAGTGTCCTGCCTGATACTGAGCAACACATATCGATCTTTGGTAGCCTGAGATGGAAGTCAAGCTGCTTCATTTGCAGTCCCACATTAGCCCCCTGACAGAGGGAGAGATAGCGAGGGACAGAGAGAGAGAGAGAGAGCAGGATGGAAAAAAGGAGGTGTAAGGTGAAAGCCGGGATAGAGACAGATGGAATCAGATACACTGTAAGGAAGGCAGGAACAAAGCCAGAGTGAGGGGGAGATGGAGAGAAACAGAAAACTGAGAAAGAAGCAGAGAAAGCCCGAGTGTGTACAAGAGCTGGCTGTATGGCTGCCAGCAGATCAGTCTGTGGACATATAGCTGGGACTCTGCAGCCATGCTGACCGCAGGAAAAATCTCCCACGCTCGGTAAGTAGCAGAGAGGGAAATCCAACACCTCTGGCAGTGGCAGCTTCTCCCTGCCTAAAACAGAGGTTATCTTCCTCAGCGAATCAGGGTGTTGTGTTACACATCTCCCATGTAAAGACATCACTAGATGTCAAGCGTGAGTGTAAGTAACATGGCCCACTGGAATACAGCAGGGGGAAGAAAGACAAAGGAAACGCAGAAATGCACGACGGCCCGTCAGGACGCTATCTGGATGGATTTGGAATTATTAACGCCGGAGCAACGAGTAATGGAATTAGAGGAGGTGTCCAGGGATGCTTGACATTCCCCCACAGCAAAGCAGGATACTGACCTCCATGAGCTTAAAGAGATTAATGTCAGTCCAAGCTGCTATTGTTAGACCAAACCCCGCCCTCCTCTCTCTCTCTCATTCTCTTGCCCCACAAGGAGAAAGTGTGTAATTTCAACTCTTGGGGTGCTGGGGGTAGAAATTGCATTGTGCCCAGTGAATGCAGTTTGTGAAACTATGTGAGAGGAAAGAAGCCCTTTTTCTTGCTCTTGATGAGAGATGCTACAGCGACGTGACCCCACTCACACCTCTATCACTCCTGTTGTTTGGCAGTAGAGAGTAGTCTGCCTCCTTTTCTCACTCGTTACCTGTCTTAGACAGAAAACCTGTGGCACAGACAGCCCCAGCTGTCGGACCCCCGAGAGGCCCCCGCCCCACACACACACACCTCAAGGCCGAAGATCACCACGCAAGAGCCTGGGGATGATGTGCTGTTGTTTCCACTCACAAGTGGCACCGCACCTCCGTTGTGTACTCACAGACGTGCCTCTTAAGCCCCTCAAGAAGAACTGACTGTCTCCATTATTTGTCACCCAGCACACAAACACACACACAGCCCGGCAAAGCAAAGCAAAGATATACGTCTGAATCCGTACCTTGATTCATCAAATCCATGATTAACACGTGTATGAATCATCGGCCTGGATTAATGAATAGACGCTCTCATAGAGGAGTCACGTTCAGCAAGAGGGAACAGATGAGAGCAGCCTTGCAGAGAGCATGTTCACATACTGGATAACAACTTTAATTATCACCGTGCTTATAGCCTTCACAGGTCTAATCCAATACATGCACAGGAGATGGTGATTTCAGAAGAAAGAGACTTGAGAAGAATGAATTACATGGGGAGCCGTAATGCTGCAGATAGACATCATGTTATTTATTTAGACACGGCTGACATTTGGATTCAGAAGTAGTCGTCTTTATTTAATTTTTTTTTTTTTTTAAGTCAGCCTTGAGAGACATTTCTCCTCTACGGTGCCTGTTTTTGTTTTTGAGCTACATTTTTAAAAATGCAAGATTTTAACGCCCTTTCTTGAAAAAAGAAAAGAGTCATTAATTATCTAGACTAAGACTCTTTGTTGATTATTAGCTCTCTAGTGCATTTAACTCCCAGCTTCAGCTCTTTGAAATGGGTTACAGAAAAATGATATTTAGATTTTTAGCTGCTTATTCTTTGGAACTTGCAGCCTGTTTCTATTTTGTAACACATAGATGGCCTCACAGATTTGCTGTAGTCCTCCTCTGGGGAGAAAGAGACTGTCAACTCAATGAAACAAATCAAAGAATAATAAACAGGCAAAAGCTATAAGTCTCTGTATATATTTTTTTTGTGGAAATGCCGATGGCCATGTGTTGTTCTACATTTAAAAACTAGCATGGTTCCTTTGGCGCAGGGCTGGGCTACAGACACAGAGGCGTTTTTTTCACACACACATACTTCATATGGGCTCCCACAGAGTGACACCGTCTACAACAGCCTGTTCATAACAGCGCTCTAACTTGTCTGTTCGCGGTGACTCGTGCATCTAAATGTGAGCTCCCACTTCTCATCTGTAAAGTGTGAAGCTAGAGAGGCTCATCTGTATTTTTTTTTTTTTTTGTATAAGTCTCTAAAGTGTTTAATGAGAGTTGGCGGAGGCCTGTGTGGCAGATCAGATGGGCTCCATGCTGAGAGAGACACAGGGAGCTTGTGGGGGAGGAGAAGGCTGAGGCGAAAGCCTAAGGCTCAGAGCAGTGCAGATCAACACTTGAGACGGCCAGTAGCCAAACTATCCAAGAGCTTATCTTCCTTTCTCTGCCATCTCCTTTTCTCTTTGTCTCCAACTCATCATATCCCGCCGAAGTATCCCACGTAGTCCACCCCTCACCCTCTCATTGGCTGATTTGTGGTCCGAGCCAACAGGCATGGCAAAATGTCAGCTCGCACCGACGTTTTCAGCAAAGAGCCAACAGCGAATAGTTAGTCCCCCGGTTTTGGAGGTGACACCTGCCCCATACAAATTAACAGAGCTGTTGTTGATGTGTTAAAGAATAGCAAACAACCTGAAGAGATTTCTAACTGGTGTGAATTATTTAAATATTGTACTGATCCCTCAGGCTTGCCAAAGGAGTCCTGAGAATTCTGCTAGATGGAAAATAAACAGACTCGGGGCTGGTGTATTTGTGCACGCGTGCTTGCGTGTGTGTGTTTACGGATGTACGTGCTATACACATGCAAGTTAGCGCCCATATGTCTACTGTCTGCACTGCGGGCGAGACATCTATTTCTGCTTCGGATGTAAGTGTTTGCGTGTCTCTGGATATTATCAGAGATTGTTCTGGAGACTCCATATTTCATCTAAGGAATAAATAAAGGCTATGGCTAATAAATATGACAGAAAAACACATTAGATCATTGCGAAAAGACGGTGGCCATCTGCTGACAGCCTTGCATCAGCGCTGTTTTTAATCATTCTGTGCCGTTTGTTTTGGCTCACCCTCCTCATGTCATTCTGTCTCAATTTGGTTTGTTCTAGTGGTTTAGTTAACATAAGGGACTAGACCCAGCTTTGTTCTCTTATTGATGACATACTATATCGCAACAGCTAACAAAAATCTATACAACTATATAATATTGTGTCAGATATACAGAGTAAGGTTTGTTTTTTATCTCCGTTGCATCACCCTCCTCTGTGGCTAAGCTATCAACCCCCTGCCATGGGTCTGTGCTTTTCAGTGCCTTTTTTTCCTTCCCATCAGCCTTTGAACACCGGGATTGGGGGTGGTTAGTGTGCACACATGTGTGTTGACAGGACAGTGGGAGCAGAGGGGTGGCCTGCTGGTCTCAGTGGTACTTGTCTACCTCCTCATGTTCCCCTCAAGGACACAGAAACCATAGGTGTCCGATGATCTCGGACTGTGTTCGTCAGCAGCCATTGTCATTTTGAACAGCAAAGCCTCAAACAGGCCCTCCTACCGACCTGTAAAGAATGGTCAGGTACCTCTTTTTTCCTTCTTCCCTTGACAACGTGTCCAATTGGGGGCTTGCCACTGGGCTATTGTATTATTGTCCCTCCGTAGAGACCTGCCTGACCTAAAACCTGTGGTGCTGCATGATGGAAAATCAGCTGTGGTGCCTAACAATCTCTTTCTGGGAATTTGATAAGAAAAAATGTGGCTGTGGATAACAATTTCTTTATGTGAGCTGAAAAAATAAAAGGACGGGATAAAAGGTCTTGGTTCTGCTTTCAGTCTTGAATGTGTAAAAGAAATGTTCCTTCCTTCGCAGTATCTTCTGGCTTCCTCTGCTGTCCAAACATTTCTTTAGTGTCTGCTCCTGTGGAAATCCTCCTCTGTCTCTGAAATATTTCAACACGTGCTCAGACAGTCAGACAACTGTTTATGCATCTCAATCTTTCTTTGATTTTCCTCCGGTCGCGGCGCTCGTCTCATCCACATTCTCATGAGGAGCACCCTGTTTTCCACTCCAATCTCCTTGTTTGAAAATGCTATTTGCATGGCCATTAGTCTTGCTTTGTGGTGAAAAAGAGAAGTAGAATTTCATCACCTCATCAGGGCAGATGTTGATCTCATCTCTTTATTTCACAGTGGTGTGGATAAACTGAGGGGCGACATAATATATTCATTAGGATGTAATTCGCTATTCAATCATTCTCATTCCCAGCCTGGATAATCAGCCCACTGGCCCACGGATGGGTCCACTCAATGCCAAACAAGGACAATTATCTGATTGGTTCTGCTCTCTCTGCCAAATGGATCTGACTGCAAAGAGACCCGAGCTGTGTCAGCATCCCAACACACACACACACACACACACACACACACTCACATTCTCCAGCAATCATTTGAGGACACACACGGACAAACATGCAGATTTGTGTGAGCGCAGGATCTCATGCACCACCTGGCCTAATACGATCACAGCACCTTTTAGCCGCTTTTCCAATTGGGGACTCACTCTAAAACCAAATAGTATTATTACTTGCTAACATTATGCAATAATAAGTATCCCACCTTGAGTAACATCTCACTTATGTTTTATTAACCAAAGCAGCTGACCTGCAGCAGGTCAGACCTGCTCTCTTAGGGTCATGCCCCCTGCACTTTTTATTGCTAGGATTAATGAGCACTAAGATTTCCTTGGCCTTAGGTCAGTCAGGAGGAGGGTTACTGCTGTCATAGAGGTGTGCTCCACTGTGTGTGTGTGCACAGCTCTGGTGATTCTTGTCTGGTCCCCTTCACCCTTACATTTGGGAGAGGGAAAGAGCGAGACGGTGGCGTTTTTCTCCCATGAGAGCTCATTACTGCTCTTTTTCCCATTAGCCCTATGGTAACCTTCCCGAAGCCTGGCTCTGTGTCACTGTCAATATCACTCCGAGCCGCCGCCCCACCTCAGCCACAGTGCCAAATTACCCCCACCGTTACAAAATGGCCTACCCGCTCTGCGTGCGGTAAAGCTGCTGATGCTTCTTACAGCGAGGCCCCTCTCAGAACTATTACCAGCCCATTTCCATTTGTTTCATTTTGCTCGTGCTGATGGTTGTGTGTTTCAAGTTAAGGTAGGTAGAAAAGGGCTGCAGGTGTAATATACAGTAATATCCCTTGTACTGTGCCTTGCATTCAAATGCACTGCAGGTAATGCTCATGTTGCTATAGTAACAGCTTGTTTTGACAAAGAAATCAAACAGTGGTGGGTTTGTTCTCTCTCACAAATGTTTATTTTTATTTTTTTTTAGAATAATTTAACTGTACGTGTATATTTGACTGTGGACGGGAGAGACTTTTACCCAGGGATGACATCCAGATTGAGTTTGTTGACAACTGGGTCGACCAGGCCACAGCACCCTCATACCATTGGGGTTTAGCTTAGTTGCATCTGATTTCCATGTTGGAAATAAACAATGAAATCAGAATAGAGACAATATGGCTCCCCTCAGTAGTTTTACATGCTCTGGTTTCCCTGTGCATCTGTTGGATGTGAGTGTGTGCAAGTGGATTTGCATGTTCTCATGATGCTTTCCCTACCAGGTTTCCATTTTAGAGCGAGCGGATTTGCACAGGATGGCAACAGAGTATTCCACCAGTTGTTCTCATCACACACGCAAATACACCACTGCTTTTTACACCGCTGCTGCTTCTGAACTTCACCGCGTAAAGTTTTAACATTTCACACTAGTTTTGTAAAAAATGGAGTTCTGGCTTGTTTTATTGAAACTGTTCAGCATGTCCTCCGATCAATAGTTTTCCCTGTGAACTAAAATATAAGTGTTTGAAGTGAGTTTTTGCTGCTACGTGTGCCTGCGCTCACTTGTGTGTGTGTTTTTTTTGGTTTTTTTTTATCTGTCTTTGCAGTAGATGGAGGCTGGAGCGAGTGGAGCAAGTGGTCGGCGTGCGGTGCAGATTGTTCGATGTGGAGGAGCAGGGAGTGCACCCAGCCCTCACCTGGCACCGGGGGCAAAGACTGCCAGGGGCTCGACCTCCAGTCTCTCAACTGTACCAGCGAGCAGTGCCCACAGAGTGAGTGCGCTACCACCCACATACTGAAGCCGTGCTCTCAGCTGTTCGGTGGAACAATCGGAAAGATGCAGCAGCGCAAGATATTTTTAACCACTTTCCTGCAACAGGATCAGTAGAATGCAGTTTAGTTATACAGTTGCTTATTATAGCAGAGCTGATGAGTGGCAGATGAACATTTTAAAATCAATAATTGTGCGCGAAACAACATTTGAGAGCTGCAGCTAGTGGGAACTAACTTTCCGTGTCTCTTCCCTAAATGTGCATGCTGTGCATATATGATCATGCATTTGCTCACATGACTGTGCTCTGATGAATATGTGTCCTGCAGCCCCGCTATGTCAAAGATGGTGTGAAACAGAATACAAGTAAACTCATTGTAAACGGGTTTATCCTCGAAAAGGGGTCCAAACCTCTGCCTCTGTCGGTTTATCTTAAAGGAATATATGTGTGCGGGGGATCATGAGACAGTCACGTGAGATGGATGCGACATATGAAGGATAAGAGAAAAACATTGTGTCTCAAGATAAAAAAGCGTCACGAGCAAGCAGAGGATGGCTGAATAGTCAGATTTTCAGTTTCCACGATATGAGAAAAAAACCCACAATGCACAAAAAGATGTGTTGCGCTCTCAAGGCCAAGACCAAGTACTTTACAAACAATACATGGGGAACAGGTGTACAGAGGATTAGCCTCATTTAGCCCCTGCAGTGAGGTAGGTGGAGAGAGTCCGGATGGGAAGGCTTTTCCCATCACGCTTTTTGGCCTCTGAAAACAGTTTCAACTTCAGCTGGAGGTGCAGTGTCCTTCATTTTTTTTTTTTTTTTTTTTTTTTTATCAGATCAAATTTTATTTTATACCTCTTTATAATATCAGCTTCCTGTGATAGATGTCGAGTGGATCCTAGAAAAGCTTCATAAAGATGTCCATTCCGTAAGAAACCTGCACTGACCCTGCGATTCATTACCGGCTTGTCCACACCTGTGTGACCTTTTTAAACAATCACCTCTAATAAACACTGTATGACAGTCGCTGCTAAGATAATATACAATCTTTTCACCTGCGTCGGCGCTGTGATGTTCTCTGACCTATTAATAGAGCCGAGAATTAAACCGTCTCTCTTCTGATTAAAATACAACATGCCAGATAAAGTTACACGGGCCAACTCGGGTTGCGTGTCTGCTATGCTTGTTCTCAAAGTGCATTTGCAATTATACAGCTACAAAAGCCAATGTGTATTTAATTGTGTGTGCGTGTGTGTGTGTGAAGCAGACAGTCCCGCGTTGCCACTCCCCATGTGTCACGAAAAGGGCATGTGCGTTGTGTCAGGATTAGAAGCCGCAAAGCTTGTGCATCCTCGGCCAGCAACTGAGTGGAAAGTGGCACTGCAGGGTCCACTGCTGACCAGATGGACATGAAGGGAGAGCTCTGTCGCTCCCCGCAGATATCAAAGACAGAAAGATATTGCAGCTTCCCATCCAGAAATGATGAGTCTCGGGGTGGCGTCTCATAGAGAAAATGTTATAAATAGTGTGCTCAGTGGCCGATCTGTATGGTAAACACTGAGTGTAAATGGTGATTTGGTTGACACGAGCCAGCGAATTCATAAACTGAATTATGTATCTTATGCACTTATTGACGTGATCAGATGCAGGGAGAGGCCAGGCTGTGTGGGAATGCTGCGGTGTGTGTGTGTGTGTGTGTGTGTGTGTGTGTGTGTGTGTGTGTGTGTGTGTGTGTGTGTGTGTGTGTGTGTGTGTGTGTGTGTGTGTGTGTGTGTGTGTGTGTGTGTGTGTGTGTGTGTGTGTGTGTGTAAGAGCATGCATGTGCGTGTGTCAACAGTTAGCTGAGTTTGGCTGGTGCAGTGAACCAGGGAGCTCAGTCCCCATCATCAAAGGTCAGCAGCTCCTCCCGAGAGAGGCAAGATATATACACAAAGATGCCAGTCATTGTTCCTTGCACATACACACACACACACAGGCACACACAGTCACTCAGTATTTACACTGACAGTGCAGAGCAGAGCGCTGGCCTCTGAAGAATGCCTGTCCCAATCTGTTCCCAGCAGATGTGTTTCCATAGACAACGGCTGTGTGAAGTATTATAATAAGCAAAATAGCAAGATGGTTTTGGCTTGTCAGCAACTCCCATACTTCAACCATGTCTGCAGGCTATTAGCTGAGATGGAAAACTTCCCCCTGAAACAAAAGACACCCTTCTCTTCTCCAGTGTAATCGAACAATGCGACTGCAGAGTGAGCCGTAGTTACTCCACCACAAAAGCTGTCCTCTGTCTGAGGATCTCACAAATGTGTCTAATCTCCCTCATTAAGCCAGAAATGGCGCACGTTAGCTAAGGCTATTGTTTTGGATATTGCTTATATGAGAATCAGTGCTTTGTGTAGCGGCTCTGAAATAAACAGATCTGACCCGGGCAGGATCATTTTCATAAAGCAAACAAGTGAAGCCCAAGACGGAGCTACTGTAGGGAAATCATAAATGTGCTGGCAGCGCGCCAGAGCCAAAATGGCAGACAGGTGTTAGGGGGCACAAAAATGATAGTGGTGAAATATAATACTGCTCGTATTCTCAGGCACAGGAAATTAAGAGAATATAAAAATAATTATTTGGCTTAATGTGCGTAATGAACTTAATTTGCTGCAGCATCCCGTTTTGGGGGTGTCACAGATGATTATGCAAAGACCGTCAAACTGTCTTTAGTCTGCTTTTGAATTTGGGGGCTAATTTGTTGGAGGAAGCAGCTGATGTTTTCGTCATGGGTTTGTTTGTCATAGCGGGGGTCACAGGCTGGGTGAAAAATGGCTGAACATTTATTTTGGGCCATATTTCACCGGGACCCGCTGAGGGATGGGACGACTGTATTGTGGAGATAGTAATGGTCACGTTCACTTTGAGAGTTTTAGTAGCCATATTTCCCTGACCTTAAGAACTCCAGTGTTATTCATCTTCGGGCGGGTGACTAGGATTGGCCATGGGATGAAATATATTCTCAGGTCTCCTGATAAATGCCCAGGGAGGAGGTACAGGAGGCTACAAAGCTTTTATTTATCAATGCAGAAGAGAGAAAGGAGCAGGTAGGGAGAGCTGAACACTATCAGGTGTGGGTATTCTGCTGACTGCCAATGCAGTGAGAGTCCAAACTTCAACAGGACCCCAGTACATCGCCTCAGAGGAGATGAATTATAAGTCCATACTGGCCCATCTCAAGTCAGAAACTGATCCCTACCCAGCCAGCCCCGGAGCGAGTCTGAGGAGCTGAACTAAAAGCTTCAGGAGAGGGGAACAAACAGAGATTGGCCTGGGGTCAACTCTGCAAACAGCTCATCACATCCACAGATTATCCGCAGGCGGATGTCAATCATGAGGAGAGGTCACACACAAAGAGAATCAAAAGTTCCTTGACAGCAATTACGTCAAGTGGAAATGAACGACTGAGTGACGGGCTGCAGAGAGGTAAATTGGTAGTGTGTGTAAGGAAAAAGAGTGAGAGGGCTCGCTAGAGGGGGACTAAAGTAAAGCCCATCCAATTATAAAACCTGATTAGCTATGTCAATTAAAGCGTGATGGATGTCCTTTCAATTATTGGCTGGCATCATGAAAATCGATGAGCGGGGGACCAGGAGGACCTTCGAGCAGTTGCTGGTCAGGGTTGTAGTGTGCATCGGAATCGTTTCGCCGTGACACCTGGTAGGTCAGATAAAACTTCACTTGGTGATGCTCCGATAAGCCACCAGAGATTACAGACAGAATGGAGGGAGGGAGGGAGGGAGGAGGAAGAAAGAGGGCAAGAGAGTCGTCTGATTGACTGACTTTATTGTCTGGGTGCAAGAGCTGTGCGTGCAGGGGGAAAGGAAGAGTAGAGATACTGGATCTTTGCATCCGAGGTTAGCTCAAGTGCCTTTGATTTGCCCTTAGAAAGTAAACAGCCACCAGCCTATCTAAGGATGTGTTTATACAGTCGGACGAACTCAGTAGGCCCTTCTGTCCTTGTTGTTTTGTCTTTAGTCAGACTGCACATCTTTTTGTAGACTGCAGAGCAAGAAGTCCAAATATCACAGCCCCGACTGGCCTTTGACTCACCAAGCCAATTGGCTTTGGGAACTTTAATGAGAGGTTGAGTCTTGCTCCCTCTTTTTTTTTGGAGCTCATTGTGGAAGGTGGAAGGTTTTAGCCATGCTGCTTACAGTTAAGCACCTCTACGCCTCCCTGAGGACAGAGACAAAGGCCGGAGTCAGAGAGGAGAGGCACAGGCAGGTAAATGGACAGGATGAGAGGCAGAGGCAGGAGGATGCATGTATCTTATGAGACTCTTTATACCGTAAGCGTGTAAGCAAGCGATGGCAAGAACAAAACATGCGATCTTGTGTTTATCTTCAGCCAGTCATTCACAATTGATTACATGTCAAGAGATCTCTGGCATTACAACGGGCCGCCATAGGGCTTGGTTGCATATAATCCCACTACTTAAGGTATCAGATTGTACTGAGATAATCACCCATGAAATAGATTCTGGCATTTCTCTTAAAGACTTGGGTATGTCAGGCGGCTTTGTCCAAAGAAATTGATTTTTCAAGGCAAAAGGAGAAGGCAAGGACAAACGGATGAAAAGAGATGAATAGAGATGAGTGAAATACGGAGAGAATTAATACTTTGACCATTTTCTCTCTTTTTTTTTCCATGCTCCACCGTTAGCACTGCTAATTTAATTGTGCCATTCTCATGTCACAGATTTACCAACACCAATTAAAACTTGTCAAATCTGCGTTTCCAAGGTTGAGTGCGGTTCCTGTCAAGCGCTAGGATTACACAGTGGCAAAAAAAAAAACCACCATGACAGTCGGAAGATATTCATCAAAATATGTCGGCTCTAATGTTAATCAGGTCGATTTTGGCAAAAACCTTCTGGACGTGTTATTGCTGCTCATTGCTTAAATGCAAATCACGCATGCTGTCACTCACAGGCACATGCTGTCTCGCAATTTGTCCTTTTTTTTCCCCGTCCCTCTTAAATTCTAATTTTCATTCTTGTATGTTTGCCCTGCTTCTGTCCTCCTCCTTTTGTTGTCAAGTCAACGCGCGCCAGCCTGCAGCACTTTAACCTTTTGCCGCTGTTCCCCATCCCTCAAAGCCGCGCTCCTCAATGCGTCCCCTCCTCGACTGTGTTCGGTTGACAGCGCTACGCCCCCGTGGCTCCCCGGGACAATGGCCCTCCACAAAGGCCCCAGGAGCATCCTCCACCTCCGCCACCAAATTCCCCCAGCCCAGGGAGACAGCCGTGGCAAATCCCATTCTCCTGCAAAACACACACTATACACACACACCAATGCACGCACACGTTGATGTTTGTCTGGGCTTGGCTGTCATCTTCATACTGTACTTTTGGGAGAAAGGCGCTCTTATGCTTTTGTGTGAGAGAGAGACAGAGAGACATTCAGTAAGAGGTGCTAGAATTTCATAAGCAAATCCTTCATTTTTTTTCTCCCCACTGTCTCTCTTGGGGGTGTTGTGTGCTTAGAAATGGAGAGAAGAAGACAGAGGAGAGATGGAACATGCTAGCACAAGATATATTTATCCTGTGCAAAAGTGAAGTAAGGTAAAACTGAAAACCCGCCGCTGAAACTGTTTCTCTCTCCCTTCCGAATGTCTACAGAGTGACAGTGAAGCTTTTAAAATTACTTAAAAGTCAGGATGTTTATCTGATATTTGCTTCTGTTGCCTCTGCCTCAAACAGCGAGAGAGTCGAGCAGTGTGAGGTCGCAAGAAAGGAATGTGTAACTGATTTCATGCTATTAGGCAGATCCTCAAGTGAGACCTTCGTGCGGAAGGTAATAAAAGGTGTTGCGGCACATGTTGTTGTTGTCGCTCAGCGCCTGAGGGAGGCTTTTCAGACGTGATCACTAATTTTTCTGCCGTTCTTCCGTTGCAGCCGTGAGCGGGGCCGAGGACGTGGCGCTCTACGTGGGCATGGTGGCGGTGGCCCTGTGTCTTACTCTGCTGCTCATCGTGGTGGTCCTCGTCTACCGGCGCAAGAAGGAGGGCCTGGATGCCGATGTGGCGGACTCCTCCATCCTCACCACTGGCTTCCAGCCCATGGGCATCAAGCCCAGCAAGCCAGGTGTGTGGGCACCGCGGCCACGCAGGCCTCCCCCCCACAGCAGTAGGACACTGTTCTTTGTTCTGCCCTCCTCTGTGCATCTGCCGGTCTGTCCGTCTGCCCACCGTGACCGTGCAGCACTCATCTACATGTATCACTGATCCTGTGTTTGTTTGTGGTTGTGGATGTTTTGTGAATGTGTTTACAGTGGTTTGTAGTCTAAGCAAGATGTATTATGTCACGTGTGTGTGTGTGTGTGTGTGAGGTGCACAGGCTGTTTATTTGCCTGCCTGACACATTATGTTTCGCCACCACCTTATTGTCAGGAAATGTACCCACTCTGTTTACTGCCTGTGTGGAGCCTCTGAGGTTTACCAGCGAGTAATAGAAATACAACTGTCTGAGTTGGATGGAGATGGGGAACTGGGTTGCGCTGCCTGTGATTCACCGTGAAAAAAAAAAGCCTTTATACATTCTGAGTGCTAAGCTGCATCAGACTTCTGTTTGGAATTGATTGTGTGGTTGCTAAAGAGACAGACAGAGATAGAGAGAGAGAGGAGGGGAAATAGACTGGCTTTGGGTAGAATTTATGTTTGTGTATTGTGTGCGAGAGTGTGTGCGTGCGAGTCTTCTGTTCTCTGCACCATGTGTCTTTCCCTGTTTGTTTCAGCTTTCCGTGTGTGTTACGACAGCTTTAGAGAGTGTGAGGTCTGTCTCTGTGATGTATGAACCGCCCCGCCTGCCACTCATGGAGATTCACACATTTGCTTTTGTCTGTTTTTTTTTTTTTTATTATTATTTATTTAAACAGAGAATTCCCATTTGCTCACCATCCAGCCTGATCTAACCACTACCACCACCAGTTACCAAGGCACTCTCCGCTCTCGCCACGACACCACTGGGAAGTTTTCAATGACCAACGGGCCTCTGCTGGACCCGCTTCCCAACGGCTCGCACACGCTGCACAACGGCAAGCTTAACTCGGACCCCGCCGAGTTCGTGAGCAGGCTGTCCACTCAGACCTACTTTAAAACGCTGCCCCGTGACGTAGCTAACACCTCCTATGGGACCTTCAACTTTCTGGGAGGGAGGCTGACGATCCCCAGCACAGGTGGGTTCTTTGTTTGACTTGAAATAGGATAGATGGTTTCATGCCTGTAGTTAAAAAATATATATATATTATTGCCTTTTAGTTCTGGTCTAATTCTCACAAACTAAAAGCTGTAAACATAAAGGCCTATGGACTGACGGGTAACTCATGGATTGGACAGTTTTTGTGATGTCCTTTGCATCATGGTGGACCTGTGTGGGAAAATCAAATGAGTTTTAACATGTCCAGTTGTTGGTAGTGTTGGAGACGAGGCACTCTGGCAGCAGAGCCAGGCGTCCAGCACAAATGGACTTGAGGTAACATATGCCTGCATGAAAAACAGAGGCTTTTTAGCTGTGTGGTGGCTTTGTTTCACTTTTCTTAACGCAGAGCTGCTAAAAAGCAGACCACCTCTGTCTGAACTCTCTGGTTACCAAATGTTCTTGGCTGAGTATAAGGCTGCAAATCCGTTTCACGCTGATCGGGAGGTCACTTCTTTTAACAGATGGATTTAACATTTGCTCAGCTTTTTGAAATTATGCTAAAATCCTCTTTTTCCCTGTCTACTCTTTTATGATATATGAGGTCTAGTTGCAGCTTCAATTAATAATACTCGCAATCAATGTTTTTGCAAGCTCTTTGTGACACTAGAGAATACCACAAAAACACATGCGGTGAAGTAAACTGTGGTTAATATGAAATGAATTGGTGTCCGTGTCCACGTAGCGCTAATGATGCTGGACGGAAGCCCCCAGAGCTGCCCGATCGATGAGTTACCTGCCAGTCCACAAATCTTTATGTTTACAGCTTTTGGTCAATTTGTAATAAATCTGTCATAAGGGAAACAATGTTTAATTATTTCTCTTTGCGCAGAGCAGTTTACTGCTTCCTATTGTAATTTGTAAATGTGATTTATGAAAACTCCAGAGATGAGAAGGAAATGAGTAAAATCTCTTATGGTAGCAAACTGTAAGAGCAGAGTGGTTCTCAGTCAGGTATTGTTTCTGTAGACAGAGTATTGTACGTCTGTGTTGTGGAAGGACGGAGAGCTTCAGTCATTCTTTATAGGATGTTCTGTTTTCTGCTTTTCTTTGTCCAGACAAGAAGAGGTTCATCTAAATAATATAACAGCTGCTGCTAAATGCAGAAACACATTGAGAAACAAATCAAATTTGTATTTGCATTGCACATTTAGCACGCTGTCATTGCTTATACACACAAAAAAAGACCATTTACAGACATTTTACTACACCTGCTTTAATGACACGACGCCTCTGACTGGACATTAACAAGGAGAATTTATCAGTAACAGCTGAGTCCCATAAACGCCTCACTGTCTCATTGAAAACGACCCAGACAATTCAGCCTTTAAATCTCGTGCATGTGGTCTTCTTAATAGGTTTGTATCAAGATCACACAAGTAAAACTGTTTCAGCACTGCATACGTAACGGCTCAATCCACAGGCTGCATTTCTCTGTGATACAAATTAGCTCACATGGAACGAGATGAGACAGCGAAAACGACTTGTTTAGCTTAAGTATTTGTCTTTACAGTGTCTTAAATGCAGGATTGCCGAAAAATATGTCAATAAAGCCGCGTCTCCGCGAATGTTCAGCGCAGTGATGAGACGATTAGCCATAAACTGGCGAGTACAGACCAGCTTCATTTTACCCTGAACGTTTCCTGGAATAAAAGCTGGAACAAATTATTCCAATTAGGCCCTCTCGCTTATGACAGAGTTGGCTGAATTTGTAGCCGATGTCCACACGTGTCGGTACTGTCCTGTGAGCATAGAGATAGTCCATTAAAGATTAGTCTGATAAAAGATATAAAAAGCCCAACATCATTAGTCCCCTATTTTGCTTCCCCCCTCTTCACATTAGCTGAGTACAGAGCTTATATAATTATACTGGAAGACAGTGTTTTCACTTGGCTCATTGTAAGCTTTCCAGATTAGCCGTTGACAGTGCCAGCACGCCAGGAGAAGAGGTCTTTTTTTCCTCTGTGTTTTTCTTCCCATCACTCTCTTTCTCTCTCTGTCTCCGTCTCTTTTCTCGGTCTCTCCTGCGCTCTCTTACAGATATGTTATGCATGGATTAACTCAAAGCCATGTACACTGTACCACGCATTGGCACCCTTCTGTGTTTTCGTTGGGACACAGAGAAAAAAAAAGAAAAAAAAAAATCAACACTCGCATGCATCCGTTCTGAGCAGATATGCTGTAATTTAGCACAGTTTCAGAGCAGGAGCCCAGAAGACAGAAGAAGCTTTATAGATTCAGACAAGGCTGCGAGCATTCAGGCACTTTCGCTTTATTCAGACAGATGTTTTCATGGTGAACAGACACAGTTTACAATCAAAAGACTGTTACGATTGTGTCACATCGTCACTGTTTGTACTCTGTTTTGAATAGGCTTCTAAGTGGATGATTTTTTCTGGCGTGAGACATGCAACACAAATACTGCAACGCTACCTCAATGGCTCTCTCTATTCTCCAAGGTGCATTCCCACACTCTCCTGGGGAAGTGCAATTTTCCTGGAGTAGTCTGTTCTATAGTCTCAATTATCTACTTGGTGGCAGACGGAGGACATTTAAACCACGACGCAGTGTGCGCTTTTGTCTCAGCTAATTGTTGACCGCGGGGACGCGTGCAAGCCTCGACTGCCAGTGCAGAGATTTGCATCTACTGTACCTGACGGAGGCTGCCTCTGACCTTCAGAATAGATTTGTTTTTTTTGTTTTCGCAGCCGTACAGTTTTGTTGAGTGAGCCGGGCTTCCTTTTGTGAGATGACAAAAGCGCTGTTCAGTCAGAACAAATGAGCCTGTCCCCCTCTTCCTCACCCCTCCTCACTCACTTCTCGCTCTCTCCCTTTGTTGTTATTTGCATTAGGAATCAGTCTGCTCATTCCTCCCGAGGCCATCCCCAGAGGAAAGATCTATGAGATTTATCTCACTGTTCAGAGAAAGGAAGATTTAAGGTGGGTCTCTTTAACACTGCCTAACTGGCAGTCTTCCCTGGATGCCAGTAGGCTGTTTGTTTTGATGCTCTACTGTTCCATTAGGAAGGGCTTAAGAGTCTGTGCCAGTACCGCGGAGGAGGGATGTAAATAAATAACGTAGCCTTTTACCACTACGTGCACTATTTAAGTTAAATGAATTGTTTGAGAAACACTCTTTATCTGGCTTGCCTCATTCAGTCTCAGAAGACAGTCATTGGAGAATGCTGTGATAGTATTACTTAGTCATCACAACTTGGTCCAGCCAGTCACTGGAGTCCAGCAGGCCTTTATTATTCTCTGTTACAGCTGCTACATAATTCGCAGAGGCGACAGCATCATATCCTGCTTACAGGAGACCAGTAAATTCTCACTAATAACTGGGTGAGTAAAAGGACTTCATCTCGATTCATTCCCCTCCCTCGCTCTTCTCTCCCTGGTGTAGGTTACCCCTGGCCGGTTGCCAGACCCTGCTCAGCCCCGTTGTGAGTTGTGGCCCTCCTGGGGTGGTCCTGAGCCGGCCAGTTATCCTCAGCATGGACCACTGCTCTGACGCTTGCCTCGATAACTGGGCCATCCGCCTCAAGAAGCAGAACTACGAGGGCGCTTGGGAGGTGAGACAGCACTATAATTCCTGCACAAATCCTCCATAGAAACACAAAGTTGCCACCCAGTGAAATTGTAAAGTCATACTGAACCCACTGTGAGCTTTCTTTGAGAAAGTACAAAGTTGCTCAGCAGAGACTTGAAACTGGAACCGGAAAGCACTCAATGCTTTATATCAGAGGTAGTTCTGGCCCAGCACTCATCCACTCCATAGGGTTTAAATTATATTGACCATCAGGTGTTTTCTCATCGGGCTGGAACAAAAGCTTCGAAGCACCGGGTCTCTCCAGCTCAAGAGTTGCTAGGCAACCTGTGTCTCAAAACAGAAAATCTCTAAGCAAATTACTGATCCTCAAAGTACTCTTTTGAGTGCTCCTTGACCATTTTTGACCGCTGCTTCCAATTACAAAGCTCCCTCCCCATTTTTCTATCCATGAAATTTGAAAGTAACCAGAACTGCCAGACTCCAATAGGATAGAGTTGGGAAGAACATTTGGTGTCCACGCACACACACATGCACACATGCACACACCCCCGCAAACAAACGCGGTTCGAGGCGGTATACCCATCTCAACAATCCAGAGAGATTGGAAAGGGTGCTGGTGGGCTTTGGAGTGTTAGTAGGTCTTCTTTCATGTTCGATATTGTGCATAAATTATTCAACCCTCCCCCGTGTGTGGCAGCGGTGGGGTGTCTGTGGGATGGATTGGCCTGTCTGAGGCAGAGGTTAGACCAGCACTTTTAATCATCGGCCAGACCAAATATAGCCCAACAGCCTGACTTGTTGGCCACCAAAAGGAAAAGGATCCAGGTGGACGAGGGGAGAGGCAAGGGTGGAAACAACCACAGAGGGTGTCGAGGGAGAAAATGAGAGGAAGCAGACAAAGTGGACAAGCAGGTAATGTAGATGTAGTGGAATGATTAGAAAGAGTGGGAGATTGGAAATTCGGCTTGGGTAAGAAGAGAAAGACATTAAAAAAATATATATAAATATGGTGAAAACGGACGTGCGGAAGGAGTAAGAGAAATGAATTGCCCGTAGAGTGAGCGCTCAGTGGTGTAATTGAGCCACCTCACTCTCTGCTCCCCTTCGAAGAAATATTAAGATGATGAAAAAGTGAGACTCCATTGTGGTTGCATAGCAAATGAATTGTGTCAATACTAATTCTATTGATGTAGATGGTGTCTGGTTGAATCGATCCTAGAGGGGCTTGCTGGGCATTTGGCAAGCAGAACGCTCTCTTCAGCTTGATTGGCTAATGAGAAGAGTCAGTCAACTGGCATGATGGGATTTTAGAGAAAATGTTGTCACCTTGGGTCCAATTTGTCCCCATCAAATTAGCCCGGAGAGCAGTGGAATTATCTCATAAAACTATCCCGTACTGTGATGGGATAGGATATTTGCGTAAGTATGTCATCTTTATTAGAGACACAGTTGTGATACAGCACTTAAGCTCTTTAACAAAGCAAGAAAAATCCAGTGCTTAAATCTCTCCCTCTCTCTCTTTTTTCTTTTTTCTCCTCTGCAAATTAAAGCACCAATTAATTTTTGCACTGCCCTGTTGGTGTTTTTTTTTTAACACCGTCGCCATCAGGCAGCGGCGTTGGTCTGCAGATAAATTGGCGAGTTGTTTTCACCTTTCTTAACAAATCTCAAAGGCTGAAGGAAATTCCGGAAATCCCAATAATCCGATATTTACTGCACCTCCACAGTCTTTTCTTTCTCCAGAACCGTCTATTCTTGCCAGGAATCCATTCGAGTCTCCTTTCATGTCAATCGAGCACCTCGTTCATGCATTATTAAGTAAATTGATGGTGTTCTATAGGATGTGTCTTTGTATGAGGGAATGTGTGTCTTTATGTCAGTATGCACAAAGTGTACTGTGGTGAGGAGGGAAATTGAAGCAAGAAAAAAGTCTTTCTTTTTTCTCCTGAGTTAAATTGTAAATACTAAATACTTGTGTAGCATTACCTTAAAGACCTTAAGCTTAAATGTTATTTTGGCACACTGCAGGGGGAGAGAGTTTGGGGCCTTGCTACTGCACCAAACAACTTTACAGACATCAAGCACCCATGCAAACATATTACCTTCCATTCACACCTTTTTTCTTTTTCTTTCCATTTTCACCCTCCTTGCCTCCTCCAGGACGTCCTGCTGATGGGGGAGGAGCTGGTGTCGGAGCCCTATTACTGCCAGCTCGAGGCCGAGACGTGCCGGCTCTTCTCGGAGCAGCTGGGCACCCTCGCCCTGGTGGGCGAGTCCCTGCACATGGGCGCTGCCAAGCGCCTGAGGCTGGTGCTCTTCTCCGACGCATACTGCTCCACGCTGGAGTACAACATCAGGGTCTACTGCATGGACGACACACAGGACGTCTTCAAGGTAAATTGTGACAAATGCAGCCCTGCCTGTTACTCCGTTTGGCGGGGCAGCTTCTCGGGCCTGAGATTGCACGGATGGAGCACTTTCATTTCAGCTGAGTGATAGGTAGACTATTATGTGTAATGGCATTGTCTGTCACATTGGTAGGTTGGGAGAACACAGCACATGTAGGAGTTAGGCGGGGCCATGGCAAATTGAACAATATTGCAGGCTTGATTACACCGTGCAGTCAAAGTACGCGTGCGTGTGTTCCTCCCATGAGTGTGTTGAAACGATGCATGTGTTCAGGTTCATCATGGTGTACAGTACAATCCCTGAGCGCGTTCTTGTGTGCATGCTCACAGAGATCCATTCCTTCCTGCTGTCAGCGGTTCTGCTCGACTGCCGTGGGCCGAGAAGTTTCCCATCACTTTGTTCAACAGCATATTTCGCTCCTCTTTTTTTTTTTTTTTTTTGCTCTCCACATGGACAGAGTATAATCAAGCACTAATGCCGTCCTCCCTCCCTCGAGTACTGCCTCTGAGTAGCCTGTTAAGATTTCATTTGCATGGTTAATTAGTAAATTAAAAGGAGAGCCTGCCCCAATCTTTTCCCAGCAACCCCAGTGCTCTCGCTGTTTCTCTCTCCACACCTCTCTCCCTCTCTCTCTCTCTCCAAGCTGTCTCTCTCCTCTCCTCGTCTGACACCACCCACAGCTACAAGTGCCACTTCCCACTCAAGTCCACTTTTGCCGGCTGTAATGGCTGACCTCCCTGTGCAAAGGCTCGCCACCGGCACAATCTATGGACGGCTGTGGGACATAAACAATGGAAGGCGGCGGGGGCCCGGGCTGAAATTAGCACTCTCACATTCAGGGAGCTGAAGATGAGATGAAAACCACGGGCTCTAGCTGTGGGGTGGGAATTACTGAAAACTCTCCGAGCTTACAACTGTCTTTTTGTGGGTCAATTCTGCCCCTGCTGCTATCTTTCTCAATTTCTGACAGCTATTGCATGATAGCAGGAGTACTCTGCTGGCTGACATTTAACTGTTCCAGCGTAGAAATAAATGTAAAATGTAGCATATAGCTGATGCAGCTGTATAGAGAAAGTGTTTTTTTCCATAAAAATATCAACTCTTTCTTTTGTTTACCTGCCATCAAAGCAGTAATGATAGGGTTGTCTGTACATATTCAGATCATCGGGTGACCCGATGTTGTTTTGCTGCAGTGTTACTGCTGAAATGACCTTGCATGTCCTGTGTTGGTTGCAGGAAAGCTGCTGGTGCACAAAACCTCTTTCTCTCTGTCTCTCCCTCTGGCTAGCTCTTGTTCTGCTATTCTCCCGCTCTCTTAGCCAGGAAAAGGACATCTGAGCTTGTTGACTCTAGCACTTGTGCTGCCATACTCTGCGGCTCCCTCGACGCCCTTGAGTGCATTAGCTCCCCGTCTCTCATACAACCTGGTCCTGTGGTAAGCCACGGTGTCTCCGGGGTTTTGTAGTTTTTTAGTGAGTGATTTAGAACGTGGCCCACACTGTTTAGTAATCTCGACTTCACACTGCTCTTGGTGCCATTATGGAGGGAGCACTTCATTTAGCAAGTACATTAACCACTTTGAGTGGAGATTAAACTTCCCTGGAGAGGTTCAGCCTAATCACTAATCACTATCTTTAAAATGCACCATTTATGATTAGACTTTCACTATGGCTACCATTAGATTTAATTGTAGTGTGTAACAGCGGTGGAGGAGCGGTAGGTGGTACAATGGAGTAGCACAGCAGCGTTTGTTTCATGTTTGTGCCGATGTACAGCTCCCCTTCACTACATGTGAATTTTATGACAACGTTTGCAGCCGGCTAAGGTAGTGCCTCTCGTTTTTCAGACATGAAGTCAACTTTTCATGCATTAAACAGGCAGTACTTTTGATGGGAGATGAAATAAACAGTAAAGGCATTTCTCTGCCTCTTCTGTTGGCTGCGTACTGGCAGGAAGAGCTGTGGAAACCGAAAGGGATGCTGAGGTTTTTCTCTGCAGTCCCCTCGCTGGCTGTCTGTCTGCTCTGACAAGCCTCCATCAGCGAAAATGACACACACCCACAAACACGTGCACACTCGCTCGCACGCTACATTTATGCATGCTGTACTATGCAATCTCTTATCTCCCAATTACAGCAGATTAAAACCAATGTTATTGTCTTTGATCCTAAGTGTGCGGGGGCTCTGGGGAAACAGTGACATTTCCGTCTGATGCTTGCCGTATGTTAGCAGGCCTCTGCCGGGACCAATTAAGTTAATATTTAATGTGTGTCCTACTCTTGATGGACCCAGCCAAGGCTGGCACAGCAGCAGAGGAGACATGATCAGCGTTTGTTAGCGCCCTCACTGTACTCTCAGTTGTTCCCAGCCAGACCAGTGGGAGAGCATCACTGATGTTCTGCCATCCCACAACTGATTGAAACACCTGCAGTGAACCAAGGCTCTGACTCAGTACCGAGATAGCCCTAATGCCAACATCAAATTAAACAGGAATGGTGCCAACTAAGGTGTCTTTTTTGGATTGGAATATGCTGCAGCTAGATTTTTTTTTTTTAAATATATATTTAAGCTGTAATATTCAGAACCTGTCAGCTTTTGGTACGAAGGACAAAATGTTCAGTGTGTTTTCCTCTGAGCATAACCCACGTTCGAAGAGTGGAACAATGGCAAACTGTCCTGGTGTTTATTGATAACTGAAGGTTCTTCCTTTACACCCACACGTCTGTGTTTTGTAAGGCCCGTGCTGTCCATGTGGAATGATTTAGAAACCACCCACATCCTGTCACATTTTCATTTATTTTTTACAGAAGTAGATGAACCATTTTTCTGCATTGCGCGGCAGACTTTTTGGGAGGCCACCATAAACACTGCTATATTAGATATCATGGGACTTTTTTTGGCCATGCTACCGGTATACAGTAATTATTCCAATGTAATAAACAAATGCTAGCATGCCAAACTAAGATAATTACCTTGGTAAACGTTATACCTCCTTTCATCACCATGTTAGAAGTGTTGTTGTGTGCAATGAGCATGTTAGCGCGCTTATATTAGCATTTACACCTCATTACACCTCACATCGTGTCTGTAGAGTCTTTAATCGTCATTTTAGTGACTTCAAATGGCATTTAACGCCAAGAAAAACTTTCACCCAACCAATCTGCGCTCAAATAGTGAGAAAATGTTTGAGTTAACTCCCTTTCTACTTCCATTATTGTATTTCAGACTACAGAATTTATGCGTTCATCAATATTCATGTAATGAGGCCAATACATTCGGCTTTTTGTCTCTTGATTGTAAAAATGCATGTTCCAGTGTTAAATGGGTGTTTAATTAATGTCTAACTAGTTAAATAGTGGCTCCTGATTTTTTTTTTTACACAGTGTTTGACCTCAAGCTATTGTTCTTTGTGTTTAAAATGGCTCATAAACTGTTTATGTGCTCGCTCCGCTATGACGTTTCCTTACGAGCTCCTGAGCAGCAGGCTACATTTGGTCAGAAACTTTTTTTTTTTAATCAGAGCAGGGGAAATCAGCATGTAGCGAGTGTAACCCAAACAGTTTTTCTGATGCGTCCATCAGAATAGTTACTGGCAAAAAGAAAACAGAAGAGCATCGCCCTGTAATTGCTGGCATTAAGTTAAAGAAGACAGTTAGCTTTATCACTGAGCCCAACTGAGAAATTGTTTCCATATTATATTTCTATGTTCCTGTGTGCTGTTTTCTCCCGTCCCGTTCTGTGATTTATCAGGCAGAATGTGCATCTTTTCCCTAGCAAACAGAGTCCCCATTTATAACTGAGCAGACAAGTCCCTTCTATTTGTAGTTATTAATCAGAGTTGACTGTAGCGGGCACGGCCACTGGAGCTCAGACTGATAGACTCTCAGTCAGAGAGGAAAAGCCTGTCACATCCTGCTGACAAATACACAGATTTATGGAGCCCACATAGCCAGGCTACTCTCTATAAACAAATGCATTTGCCTGAAAAGAGCAGCTCTGAAAATGGATCGCAGCTATGAATGCACATTTTTAAACACACGAGGACGCCACGTTGCTCGAGTGGAGGGGTGAGGATGGGTTTATGAGGATATTAAAGCCTGCATGCGCGTCTCTCTGTGTTTCAAAAGCACGCCTAGCTTGACTAATTAACTGATCAAACGCTAGTTATAATCCCCATTAGAGATAGTTAAGTTAAACAGTTTATTACACAGCAAGGCAACACAATAGAAGACCACATGTAGTGGCTTGACCTTGCTGTGAGGAAAGTAGAATATTTTAATCTATAGCTTTGAAGCGGTCCAGTTCTTTTTTTTTTTTTTTTCATATATATATTTTTAGGCCTCTGCTAATGCTTTGATTTCTTTAGACCGTGTTTCTTTCGTGCATCCAATACTTGGCTGTTTTTGTTGCAAGGGAGAGTTTGGTGCAGCCACTAACCTCTTTCTGTCAGCACCAGCCCGAAGAGATTAGCTGTATGAGTGTCTCTTGTTTCCCCGGTGGAGCCCGGCCCCAGTCCATCACAGTCCCAGCTCTGGTCCAAGCCGAGAGGATGAGGGGATGGGTGTGAAGAGGGGTGGGAAATGAGAGAGGGGTGGGAAAAGGGGGTTGAAGTCATAGAAAACTGTGGCAATGATTGCAGTAATCCCGTTATCTCTCCTGCTAAAGCTGGCCACTCTTGTGACCCGGAGACACAAATGTTAAGCTGCCTCTGTCTCTCTTCTCCCTTGCTCCTGCTCCTTTCACTCCTCCCCGCTCTATCTCACTCTCTTTAGCCAGCCTCATTGAATGTCAGGGGGTGGTCTTGGCTCTGCCTGACTCTAAATTCACAGTCTTCACACACACCACAGGCTATCTCAAATTCCGTCAGAACAAAAGGGGTTTTTCTCCTGCAGCACTTGAACTTCTTGCCCATCTCATGCATCTTAATGTTTCCACAGTTGTACAGGGTCAGGGTGTCTAAGAGAAACCACGCTTCTTATCTGAACGGACTGGAAACGCAATTTAGCTCCGAGTTGATGATTAATATGTGATTTGATGAACTAATTCAAACCCTTGCATTGTTTTCTCCCAGAAAGAGTAAATAATATGGTCAAATTTAGCTTCTCATCTATTAGCTTGCTCACACTGTCATTTGTTAACAGGATAATGGGGCGTAAAGAGGGCCATTATTCTCTCAGTCCAGAACATATGCTGAACCCCTGCACACACACACACACACACACACACACACACTCTCCCAGGCACTCAGACACACATAAACAATACACAAGCAAGACAGCGTCATTTGAAAGCGAGGACACGTGCACACTTCAGGCAAGTGTATCATCCCGTGTTGTGTATTTTCCCTCAGTTAGCTCACGGTCCCTGTCAGATAGCAGTAATGCCATGTCCTAGACCCTGTTTGATCGTAATCCTGCCGTGTCAGCCTTGAACCTGACAAACTGCTCGACAGGCCAGTTAGTATTCATTCTAGTCACTATATGTTGATAATAAGATAATTGGCATTCTGCGCTCTCTCTCTCTCGCTAGCAGGCATATAGATTTGCTGTTATAGGTCAGAGACCCGATCAAAGTCCACCAGCTCCAATTTGCAATGCTAATCACAGCCAACAAATAATTGTGCTTAAGATGTGTGCTAAATGAACCCCCTCTGAAAGCCTTCATAATGTGACTTTTTGTCTGCATAAGTGACATAATAGCAGAGGGCTTTTAATCCGGCTGAGAATGCACCGACCCCTGTTATTAACTCATTAGACCTCGACACTTTCAGTCGGAGCTATTGTCCGACCTTCCCACTCCAAGTAAGTGGGCTGAGTAACATCACAAGTCCCCACTGTGGCAGTGCGGTGAGGAGAATACACTAGCCGTGCCGCATGCGGCCGCATCGTGGTACATCTTTAATGTGGTGTGGCATTTGTGTGAAAAGGAATCAACCGAATGTACACGCAGAAATGGAGATGTATAATCAAGGGGGGCATAATATCCGTGTTAACAAGAAGATAAGCACTAAGCAAACATGGAAATTAGCAATGCGCCGAGTAAACATTGAAATTCAATTCTTGGTCTGAACCTAAAAGTGCTCGTTCAGTGAAGGAGAGAGCGCATCAAATAACAAAACCAGGTAGAGATTCCAAATGGATAATTAACAGCTTCCTTTCCATTATAATTGGAATCAGTCTAGCCCATTCCTGGGAAAGAGGGCAGAAAATTGAATCAGTGTTGTGCAGATAGAAATTACTGCCATTCTCTACCTTAATTAGATGTCTTTGCTGAAATCATACCATGGGCAGCCATGCTGGCATGCAGCGCTCAACATATGGCCGCAATCTATACACACATCTCCCTCTTGGAGCTGCTGTCTTTGAGATGTTTCTCAGGCTCCGAGGCATATTCTGGCTGCCTGTTCTCCCTCCGCTGCCATCTTGTTTCCATCCGCAGACAGATTAAAAGAACATATCTTATTTCTGAGGTCTTTTCTCAGTACTAATTTCAGAGGTCTGTTTTTCTCTGTTGTAATATGCCGCTCTCGTCGGAGTGCGAGGTAGCGCATGTGAACGCCGTCCAAAGCGTTGGATTCTTAAAGGCTCGTTCAGCACAAAGCGTCCGGCTCTCCCAAAACAAATTGATAGATCAGAGGAAAAATGCGGCAGATATTATCATCCCGTTCCAGATGGTCATTTGGATGGCAACAAATGGTCCACTGAGCAAGTCCCCACAGAGATTAAAATATTAAGCATGCATTTACAAATCTCTCCTGGCACAAAAACAAAAATGAAATTAAGGAGATTCGCCATGCGAGAACAATGAGCAGTTGACTAATGGCTCGTTCACTTACTTCATCACAGCCCAGGTAGCTAGTAGGCCCGGATGGCTGCTGCATTTGCATGCTAATGCAGTTGCTAGAAACTGGGCACGCACACACCGAGGCAGGGGATCAACCTTGTGGTGACATTAAAGTGCTGTGGAGATGGGTCGGTCCAGCCTGCTGTGGCCGCATGCAGGGACACTATCTTCCTGTCCTAAGATGTACTGTACCGCTGCCTCGTGCTGTGTGTGTGTGTGTGTGTGTGTGTGTGTGTGTGTGTGTGTGTGTGTGTGTGTGTGTGTGTGTGTGAGTGCTCATCTGTTTGAGTCAGATTTCCTTTACGTTCCCACTATTTTCCATATCTTCCTCTGTGTTTATTTTTCTTCCTCGGCGAGCGCGCGTTGATAAATTCTTGTTCCAAGCGGTACAGTTTTGGGTTTGAGTGATGCACCATAAAGAGTGTAAACAGGAAACCTGCACAGTTATGGATTGTTTTGCACGATTTCACTTACCGCTCTGACTGTGATGGTAAATGTGTTTCCTCTGAGCGCTGACGCCTCTCCCCTCTCTCTCCCTCTTTCATCAGGAGGTGATGCAGATGGAGCGGCAGCTCGGGGGTCGCCTGATTGACGAGCCCCACGTCCTGCTTTTCAAAGACAGCTACCACAACCTGCGCCTGTCCATCCATGACATGCCCCAGGCGCACTGGAGGAGCAAGCTGTTAGCCGGCTACCAGGTGCGTTGGGCGGCCCCGCAGGGGCTGCAGGGGCAGGGAGTCACTCCAGATCAGAGAGGGAGCACGGAGATGTAATACAAGTGCCTGGGTGAATCTGTCAAATTTGTGTGTCAGCAGTTATAGGGCTTTCTAATGTGTTTGTTTGTACACTCAATTTAAAATCCATGTCGTCCCGGGTTATTTTAAATTAGCCGTCCAGAGAAATGAAAGAAGAATGGAGTCCGTGTTTGGCAAAAGCAATGTTACTGAGTAATCAAAAGTTCCCCAAGACCAACTTTTTGTTGTTAATGAGGGTTCATGGTCTAGTTGTCTCTCTGGAAAGTTGTTTTAATTTTAGTTGCTTCAGAGTTTTAATTAGGTATCTTTTGCTTTGGCTTCAGTTGATCACTTTAAAGATTCACACAAAGGAATGTTTTTCAGTCCTTCTGCAGAAATCCTCTGTCCGATAACCTCTCTGTTCTTGGCACCGCTCGCAACGTGAAGTCATTTGCTGGAATCGAGACTGTAGATGTGTGTGTGCGCCTCCGTGCATGTTTTTGTCTGCTTGTGCACGAGGTGTATACGTGCGCGGACGGGAGCTGTGCTGCATGCGCTAAACCCAAAGCTGCAAGCTGATTGATTATCCTAGCGGCCGCTCTCTCAAAGGGAGCTCAGATGAAATATAGAGCAGTATGTAAATATCTGGAAACTTCTTGGAACCTCTCCACCGCCAGCCACTGCACTTCCCCACACCTGCGTGGCCCACTGCACTGCAGCCCGGGAACAGAGACACGAGGGCTGTTCAAAGAGGACTAGAAAATGTTCTGGCTGTAACTATGTAAGCACTGAGCACCAGGTCCCCGAAGACAACACACAGGCTTGTGCCAAGCAAGCAGAGGCAGCAACAATGCACCCAGAACAGAGGCTTATTCCTCTGGACTGTGCCTGTTCATTTGGAAGTGTTATTCCCCTCTCAGCAGTGCGGTCAAAAAAGGCCTTTAGTCTCCCTTGGGCCCCCGTGAAGACTTTTGTGTTTCACCCGGCTCCCCCCCGTCACGCGTCTTCCTGGGTAACAGTGCCCCCGTTTGGTTGTCGCCGTGAACTGCAGCCCCACTTCACTCAAGTTCTTGTCAGCTATTGAACCCAGGGTGAAATGGGGAGTTGGTGTGCCCTGTTTTTTTTTTCTTCTTCTTCTTCTCTTTTCTTTTTTTTGGTTCAGTTACCTCTCTGCCTCTCTTGGGATTTGCAAATGAGGCATGAATATGGAGCAACACAGAGAGAGATGTAGAAATTGTCAGCCTTGAATAAATTCCACCAAACACACCCCGGTAGCCGTTTTCTAGAAAGAAGCTGCGCGGCGTTTATGCATAAAGCTTTTATACATACATGTAAATGTCCATGTCACGCGACGAGCTGTGAGGGTTCAGCATCATTTGTAGCTCTTTGTAGAAACGCTCATGCATCCAAGAGAGGCTGAGAAATAATGGATCAAATGTTTGTTGATGTCTCGTCGTCTTTTTAAAATGCTACTTTTGATTGCTTCTCATCACCGCAGACAGCCAGACAAGCTATTAACAATTCCATTAGTCACATTATCTCCTTTTTAACTTACCTGAATGTTGTCAGTCTGCCGCCTCACATATATTTAGCAGTTTTCACCTAACAATGACAGCTCGTGTCAGTGTAATTAATGATGATGTCGGCGTATTCTAGGCAGGCGGTCCTGTTATGCCGCGTTTCAGACATGCGAACCTGACTGTGCCGCTGCGTTGCCGCTTGTGCGTGCTGCGTGGTTTTTTTTTTTTTTCCTTCTGCAGGAGATCCCGTTCTACCACATCTGGAACGGTTCCCAGCGGTACCTGCACTGCACATTCACTCTGGAGCGACTCAGCCTCAGCACCTGTGAGCTCACCTGCCAGCTGTGCGTGTGGCAGGTGGAGGGGGAAGGACAGAGCTTTAGCCTCGACTTTAACATTGCCAAGGTAATGCTCAGCCGAACTACTCGCTTTAGAGCCAGCAGGTAGTCACCGTTACTCAGCATTTCCATTAGTCATGAAGGATTTTTTTTTTTTTTTTTTAGTCTGCGCCTAGAACAAGCTTTGTTTTTCTGAACACTGTGATTTGTGGCTTTCATTTCTAACAGGACACCCGAGCCGTGGACACTGAGTTTCTGCTAATGGACAGTAACGCCACAGCTCTGGCAGGGCCCAGCGCCTTTCAGATCCCATACCTCATCAGGCAGAAGATCTGCAGCAGCCTGGATGCCCCCTGTCCCAACGGAGCCGACTGGAGAATGCTAGCACAAAGACTTAAACTTGAGAGGTAAATACCAGCTGTACACTACCATAATACCTTATCTGATCACTGATCCCTGGAACAGGCGGCGCTTACACAAAGGCTCTCGTGAAATGCAGCAGAGCCTCATTTATCCGGCCCCCCTCGAGAACAAAGATTGCACAGCGGTGTATGTGCACCGCGGCGTTTTAAGAATAATGAACATGCATTGGCACTGATTGTGACGGGTCTCAGTAATGTAGAGGCTAACATGTAACTATGAAATTGTAATTGTCCAATCAGTCTAAAGTGCGTCGCAGTAGTCGAGGTTTTAAAGTTGAGGTAAACAAGGTTCTGCCTCAGCAAACTAATCCCTTATTTTGACACAGCTAACATTATAGGATTAATGTGGACTTGATGGATACAGCTATCACTTCTGTAAGAAAACATGACCCTCTTCCCCTTCCTTTTTTTTTTTTCCTCGGGAAAAAGGTAAGCAGCTTAAAGTGCGCAGCTAAACTCGTACCTGCTACATTCCGCTTAACAGTTGTAATTGGAAAGGTAGCAAGCAAGCTGCCCATCAGCGGCACGAAAAAGATGGAGGAGGTTTGGATCTGTGCCGAGCTCAGACTTTTAGTGTACTTCATCACGGGAGCACCTGTAACTGAAAGGAGGCAGGCATTGATCCCTTATCCTCCAATTTAATTTCTACCTTGTAATGAAATCAAATAGGTACACTTAATTTGTCCAATCAACTTTATTTACTCCAATTAATCACAAATTGAATTGATGTACTACAGGTTTAACTAGCAATTTTGCTCAACATAATCAATTCTCATTTAGGCCCGAGGAAGGAACAACCGCTCCGTTGTTTGATCTGTCCTTAACAACATGTTTTCCTGAAAAGGCAGCGGCTCTTTGGCATTCTGTCACGCTGTTATTTCTGTGTTTGTTTCTCTGTGTGTAAAGTGTTCAGACCGAGCGGAACGGGACCAATCAATAAAACTTAAAATGCCAAGAACCCTTTATTTGATCTTTCTCTCCTAAGACGGTGCAAACGGCTGTGTCTGAGCCATACAAGATAAGCTCGTGTTTCACACGGCGAGGTGAATAAGCAGGGCTGACACGTCGAACGCTAAGCTCTGTCTTTTTTATCAGAATAATGACACAGGTTTGTTCGCAGACATTTTTTTTTTTTTTGACCAACACTTTTGCTTTGTTGTGCTCTCCCGACGCAGAGGGAAGGCTGCGTGAGCTATAAAATCCAATCGACTCGAAATAGCAGAGCGACGCTGTGCTCTCAGCGCTTGTGCATTGCCAAAGCGGCCACGTTTATAACCGTCGCAGAATGCTTCACTTAGCAAACAGAAGATACGAGGAAGTAATGGACTCCGTCTGACCTTTCTCAAGGTGAAAAAGGACTCGGCGGTGGTGCTGTGGGCTTCCTGTCTCGCCCCCTCCCACTTGGCAAAGAAAAAAAAACACAATATCGCTTTGTGCCAGGAGTTGAAGCTGTTTTCTTTCTTCTTTTTTTTTAATGCCATGTGTGCTCTACATAAGAGTTAAGGCCCCAGACATTTGGAGAACAGAAAAAGGCCATTAAATCAAACAAGCGTCTTCAGGTACCGTGGGGATCAGGTCCCACTCAACATCAAATATACAGCTGGCTGGGGCCACCGCTTTGTTGTCATTGATTGGGTTTGATCGTAAAGGTTCTGCTCCTAAAATGGAAAAGGTCACTTCCGACTTAACTGTGAAAGTCCATATAGGATTTACTATACGGGGATTTAGGGCCAATTTTAACATCAAATAAAGAGAAATGAGGCTTATGCTGTTAAGCTTCAAATGAAAATTGCCAGAGATTCTGTATTTGATGGCAGTTTCAAGAGCTGCACTGTGTTCTTATACCTTTCATCATTTTTTTACTTAGTGCTCCAACACAGCATATCTGGATGTAGCAATATAACACAATAAAACCTGACATTGACAGAGTTACGAGAAGCTGAAGCACAATAAAATTCCAGCTGAAAAGCTTTTCCTTAGACCCTGTTGGTGTAGAGCAAATGAGAGACTGTCTGTTTTGATACGCGCACATAGCTTGATTTAATAAAAAATAAAAAAAAATCCCTCACTGTTATTTTTGTGCTCCTCTCTCCACAGACACATGAGTTTCTTTGCATCCAAAGCAAGCCCAACCTCTGTGATCCTGGACCTGTGGGAGGCACAACATTTCCACAGCGGCAACATCAACCAGCTGGCCACGGTCATGGCTGACATTGGCAAACAGGAAGCCATGATATTCCTGGTCTCTGATGGCGAGTGCTAACCCAGAAAAGTGGGAGAGAGACTGGTGCAGAGGAAAAGTACAGAACACGACGACGACAACAACAACAACACACACACACACACACACACACACAAAAAAAACCCAACAATAACTGCAGCAAGAATCGAAGAGAAAAGCTGTCCCAATGTCCCTCTTCTTCACCTCAGAAGATAGCAAAGGGTTTATGTAGGATTGAGTCCCTGTTTCCCATCGAACACAGTAAAAATCTTTAAACAGACCAAATGAGGGAAAAGGAAGAGTTTGGGTGCGTGGGGAAATGCATCCATGAACTCGGGAAAGAAGATACTCTTTATTTTCCATCAAAGATTAAAGTTAAATTACTAATGGTCCTAGTTTGAAGATGAAATTAAACTAACTTCATGCCTTTTATATAAATAGCCCGTCGATGGGCTAATAAGGAGCAATATGCAAACGTAATGCTATCACTAATGGCCAATATTTCAAATTCAGTGAATCATTCTTGAACACTAGGAGAAGATTATATTTTAAACGAGAGGGATGTGACAAAAGGTGCCAGTCATTTCAGGTTCGAGAGGACAGGCGACATATGCAACTGGCAGGTTTGCTGTGCGACACTATCTCCGACACCGAGTTACATTTTCAACAAGGTCATCAGGGTCCGCGAGCGCCCCCCTCCTCTCCCCGTCCACTCTCGATTTTATGTCTATCTGTCTCCAAAAAAACACACACAAACACACATTGACGGCGTGTAGCACATCCTGAACTTGCAGGTTTTAAAATAGATTGTATGTCAGAGGCCCCAAAAAACCCATCTCAACTTGTTTGTGTGTGTATGAGAGTGTTTTTTTTTTTTTTTCATTTTGTCCAGCCGGTATCACTACAGTGAATGTAACATCTTGACATCTTGATTCAGCGAGATGCTTCACAGCTTTCCTGCTTCTAGATCAATATACGTGGGGTTTGTGTTCTTTGAACTTCATTTTTTTCTGAAGGAGTGAATAATGTCCTGACTAAAATCATATTTTAGAAGCCATTGCTCTATGGAAAGTCTGTGATCTTGATATGTCCAGTTAATTTCATGTCTCACATTGCCCCATTCCTTATTCAAATTCCACAGCTAATGAAGGAGCCATAGGGCCGAAAGGCGTTTTTTCCGGCTGCATATATGTGGACATCGAACTCATTTCTATAATGACATTTTCCCCCTGATTACATTAATTCTGTAGCAGTGAGGAAGTTAAACATAAAAGAATGGCCAAAGGGGTTATTATCCCACATGAATAATGCAGGGCACTTTCCCACAGAAGATCTGACAACAAATTCTTCAAAATCGTCAGCAGATTACTCACATTGAAAAGGCAGCGTGCGCAGCTTTGTTTTCATAATTCATAAAGCAACGTTGGGGGGAATTCTGTATTTGCTGTGTGGCAAACAGTATTTCCACATCAGAGAAACTCCTCTGTCTCTCAGAGAAAAGTGAAGAGTGGCTTATACACATTGTCACGCCTCTGCTCGAAAAAGATGCTTTGAAAGGGTTTTGTTAGTTTTTCTAGGCAGGATGGCAAAAAAAAAAAAAAAAACAGATCCGTGCAGCCAATCATAAACTGCAGCTACTGCTTATCGCTGCACTCGCTCATCATATTTTGCTACTTGCATTCATTTACACTTTTTCTTCTTTTGTTGTTGTCGTTATTATTATTAATGGATTTGTCAGGCGACTACACACACAGTATCTTTAAAGTCCAGTGGTTCAGTAATTATTCTTTGGTGTGAGCACTCCCAAACTAGCCATAGTTCTCTCTCCGTCTGCCTCAGGGTTGCATGTGAAGTTGTCTGTTGTTAAGAGAGCCCCCCCCTCCTCGCTTTTTTCACTCAAACAGCTACACAGCCCATCCCACCAGCTCCTGTGGCTTCAAACCTTTAACACTAACTGGAGCCTCTTTTATGATTGTCAGATATTTGGAATGTACATCTGTGTTTCCTTGTAGTGGGGAAAAGTGCGTCTCGTTCCTTTTATCAAAGTAACTCGATGAGTGTGGCATCTCTGCACGCGCTCTCTTTTCATCCTCTGAAACACGCCTCCTTTACACACATTTATGTCATTTGATGTCGAGATGCCATCATGTCAAACTGAACCTTTTTTTATTCACTCTATTCAAGCCCCCCCTCCCCTTTGAGACAAAAACGGCGATATCGCCTTAAACGAATCTTTTCATGTTGAAACAGATCATCGTCACGTGGAATATGTAAATACTTTTTCTATACCAGCCGTGTGCTGTCACTTTGCATACTGTATATCAGCAGAATCGGTAACCAAAGTTTTATGAATATCATTTGAGGCGACCGCATCCTCACATCGTGTCCATTAAACCTCGTTTTACCTGCAGCTAGTATAGAAGTGAATCTGAGTTGCTGTCTCTCTTCTAAACTGCGGACGTGGAAGTCCAAATCATTTATCTCATTTCTTCGCTTTTGTCCTCGAGGCGAGTTAACGCTGTTTGTTCGAGCAGTAATACGTGTCGTTTTATTTTCTCACTTTGTAAAGAAATGTAAATTATATTTTAATATGAAGCCAAAAAAAAAAGAAAAAAGACACTTAACTGGCGCAGCATTTGTCAAGTCTAAACCGTGACGTGTTTGCCTATATACTGTTCTTTGGCGATCTAGCAGTGAAGACTTTTTGCAGTGTTAAGGGTTTAGAGACTGTTTTACAGGAAGTTTCTATACATATTTTGTTCGTCCTTACTCTGCATATGTCTACCCGATTATTTCTCTAACTGTAAGCATTTAAACACAAGGTGGAAATAATCACTAACGCTTAGTGGGTCACTACACCGGGACTGCGCGGAGGTTGATCGGAGAAAGAGGACATCCGTTCTTGGGACACTGACGAGCCAGTGTTAACGCAGCATGTTTTCGATGAGCCATGGCAGTTGTACAGTCAGACTGTGTGTGTGAAACTCTATCACCCCCGTCATTGTCTTGGATGTGTTGTCTAAGCACATTTCAGTAATGTAATTCACCAGCCGCCAGGATGTTTAGCATCTATCTTCACATCTAACTCGTCCGACAAATCTAACAAATTTACAATTACTGTATGTGTGTGTGTGTGTGTGACTTCATGATGAAGTCTGGGCCTGATAGTTGTGTGTGTAAGACTCGTGTCGCTTTGATCAAGGGTTTATAAGTTCACCCCCTGAGTTATGGGGGGGATTGTTGCATCTTACAGCTGTACTTTTTGTGTCACTCATTACTATTCAGTGTCAAGGACGTGTGCGTGTGTGTGTGTGTGTGTGTGTGTGTGAGAGAGAGAGAGAGGGGAAGGCTGTGTGTGTGTGTGTGTGTGTGTGTGTGTGTGTGTGTGTGTGTGTGTGTGTGCGCATACCTCCCTGTCACTCTGACTGAACTGTTTTCTTTTTAAACTATGAACAATAGACTTCTGTACTTGTGAATGGTTTTTTCTATTTAGTTCCTTGATTCAATGTTCCTTGCCTTTCTGCAAGTCAAAAATGCTGTATTTATTACATGCCACAGCGCTTATGCAATTGTATAATCCTTCAGTTTTTTTTTGGTTTTGTTTTTTAACCCTTCGTTTTCCTTCTCGTCAATGTAAATTGTTGTCAAAACTTTTGTGGCAAAGGAAAAACTTCTGCTAAGGGAGATTTTCTGTACTTTTTTGGACAATGATATGGATTTGTGGGTAGAATTTTGGAAATTCGTTTCTAAGTGCTTTCAAGTATTTACTTGGCCTTATGTATATATATATCTATGACATTTCAGAAAGGTATGTATAGTAATTCAACCTGAAATTGTTGTAAATAAATTATATATTGTTAAATGAAGGACTGATCTTTTTACTTGATAATTAACTTGTGTTGCTCGTCAAATAGTTTTAAAAAAGTACATGTACTATTAAATGTTACAGGGCAAGCTTCAAGCACTTAGTATTAGTCAGATCAGAAGTTTGATTATCAAAAGAAGCGAGTGTGTCAAGCGCTACCTTTTATTTCCACCTGAGATTTTAAATTATGAAGTTAGATCTCTGCTCGCTACCTGGCAACCACGCACTGACAACAACTCGACTCTGGGATGAAATTCTTCAGCAGTGAAGTCCGTGTTGAAAGCACAAATGTTTCAGTTTTACCTCATGCTGGCTGCTGATTATCTCACGTACACTTGTGAACTGTCAGACAAAGTGTTCTTGGGACCTTGACGAGCCAGGGTCCCAAGAACAAGTGGGGTTAAAAGACTGCACGTCCGATTTGATAAATAACTCAAGACTCTCAGAGTACAACAGCACCAAAGACTGACTTAGGACTCCTCTGGATTTTATCTCTCAGCCCAGGGAGCCACTTTCAGCCCCTGAAACGCTTTGTGAATTACTTTTAGACCAAACACACGGGAGTCCTACTGACCTGGCCCTTATTTTTCCCAGCTGGGAGAAATTTCTAGCCTCAGGATGTTTGGTGAATACAGTGGCTAAACTTCTCATCTGTCTTAGAAAGCTTCTTCAACATGTAACATTTAGAGTAAGATGCTTAATTCAAATGATTTTAATGACTGAACAGTTTTTCTTTCAGCTGCAGCAATGCTTTTTATGTAAAGTCTGATTTTTAGTACTTATTGCGCTCACAACAAAACATTAGGAAGTCCATTACCCGGTTGTTGGGGAGCAGGTGTTAGTGATGGGTTCGCCTCAAACACTTCAGCCCAGTGATCTGGCCCAGAACGTGGCATTACAGATTAATTTTATTTGAAACGTCCAGCAACTGTAAAACCAACACTTACAGGCCCATTCAGAAGCAATATAAATACATAATAAACCATAGCTTGAAAGTACTCAAAGGAACAATCACAATAATCATAGTAACATGAGGAACGTTTTTTTTCTTACACTGAAATGTCCAATAAATGATATTTTCAAAGCTCTGATAAATTGAATGTAAAAAAAAAAAAAAAGAATAATAAATTCTTTGTCACCCACATCTACGAATATTAAAAATAGATCAATTAAGGTTCAATAAACGACTCAAAATTACAGTTATTAACTGCAGCGTGTGCTCTGATTTGCTGGTGATAAGTAGAGCAACGAGTGCTTCTGTGGAGAGGTGCAGGGGTCCAATCAGGCAGAAATAGGACACCCCTTTTCTGCTTGACTGGACCCCATTACATTAATAGGCACTATAGTAAGAGTCGATGAGTGGGCCGGGGTCCTAATAGGGGCCACCACTTCTCTACACTTAGTACTGGAGTAGTGGCGAATCATTACAGCAATATGTGAGATTATTAGTGGCTAAGTGACTCCTTCAACTCGGAAGACGGTGACTTGACTTCAGACTGAACAAGGAGGACGTTAGCAGAGTCTGGAGGATTTTTCATTGACGGCTACGATTAAATTAAAACTTCAGTTTCTACTGTCTAATCTAAAAAAAAAAAAAAAAAGTTAACGACGATGTGAAATGATTCCTTGACTACTTCCAGTTATACAACACAGCATTTGGCATTACAGGCAGTAACATCTGAACTGTCCAAACAGCACGGTAACAATACATGACGCTAACTTTAAGCCTCAAATATAGAAACAAAGTCTGCAGGATAGAGAAAGTTTTAACTAGGTGTGTGGCTGGCGAGATGTAGAGTGTGCACGAGTGCGCCAGAGGGTGGACTGGAGTGAAGGGAGAGAGAGAGAGAATTGCTCCTTCCTCTGAAGATGAAGCTAGCTTGTTCACACTGGAGCAAAGGCATGGCCTTTGCACAGGGGCTTATCCTTCTTGGAGTAGAACGTCTTCCCCTCCAGGTTGATTTGGCAGAGCTTTAAAGATGAAAGGAGACAGAGAGAGACAGACAGATTGGGGGGGAAAGCAGAGGAGAGTAGATATCAGACATTGCCAATGTGAATTTACGCAGTTTTCTGCTGGCCAGAGCAGGCACATAGTATTCACTCCGCCACATTTACTTTCAGTTTTCTGAAAGTAAATGTGGCGGAGGGAAGATGGAGGGAGGATGGAGGGAGCGATAGACTGCAAGTGACAGGGTAAAAAAAAAAGACAGAAGGCAGAGGGGGGGTCCAAGCTCGAGGTCCAAAGATGGAGGCAGATTTTTCAGGTGGCATTGTGCTGGGACAGCCGGAAGAGACATGGCAAAGAGAGCCCCGCGGGGAGCCGTATCAATCAAAATGACTTACAGCACAGACGAAGCACGTATCGTGCCAGCTGTAGCCCAAGGCCTCCAGGAACCGATCCCCGGCATCAATCTTAAAGTCACAGCCGTGGCATTTGGTGCCAAACATCTTCTCGTAGTCTGCGGAGACAAAAGGTGACGGGAGGAGAGGTGAGCGGCAGAGATAACCGTCGGAATAACAAAATGAAACTAAAAAGAAAAACGGCTTTTATCATCCCCGAGAATCAGGTCAAGCGTTCTCCGTGGCCTCTGCAATCACCATATGTAAACATTACTTAACCTTTATAGGATGTTCTGGCGCACAGAGTGTGAAATAGGTTTCCACCTCTTTCATCTTTTAAAGAACTGGAGGCTTTTTCCACTTAAAGAGGAGTAATACACACACACACACACACACACACACACACACACACACACACACACACACACACACACACACACACACACACACACACACAAACTTAAGGACTTGGATGACAGCAATAAAGACGGATGAAGCTGTTTTGGAGCCAAACCTTCGCCCATCTCCTCATCGGGCATTTTGATACTCTGCCGTTCATGTTATTTTGTCCACGCGGGTGTACGTTAGCGCCTTCCCGGGGTGTGGAGATTAGGATGAGGGGGAAATTGCTCCAGATACTTAACGGGATTTGCCAGTCTCTTTCATCACAGCGACTCTGGGTGGAAAGTGTCAGGTTGTAACCCGGCTTCTCGAGAGTGAGTGGGAGAGAGCGCTGCGCCATCCCTGAAAGATGCTGAGGCAGCACAATGTTTATCAGAGCTGAAGGCATTATTCAGAGTATGAGTGCTCAGGTTCTGGCTTTGTCTCTGATAAAGCAGCGATCCACGTCAGAGTCTCAGCAGTGAGAGAGATACACGCTGCCCCGCTCAATCATTTACGGCATAATAGAAGAGCATACACCATTCATAAAGTCCAATAGAGGAATGTATGAAGTAAACTGGAGTTAAATAGATTAGAGCAGATGAAAACATCACGTTTTATGATTGACTGTGGTGCGCGGCAGGAGATTCATGATGCAGTCCCGTGCCGAACCCCACAGCAATAATACTACAATGCAATGTTTTACAAATAGCTTGATAAAAACTAGAAAAAATATGACTCGAGCAAAGCTGGCGAGGGGGGACACCATGCAGAGGGGTTTTTTGTTTATTAATCTTTTTT
The DNA here is from genome assembly GCA_023373845.1 of Nibea coibor. Taxonomy (NCBI): domain Eukaryota; kingdom Metazoa; phylum Chordata; class Actinopteri; family Sciaenidae; genus Nibea; species Nibea coibor. The sequence goes on along the minus strand of CM041739.1, from coordinate 9,418,121 downwards.
TCAAAAGAAACAACTTTATCACAAAACGCGCTCGGCAAACCTCTAAATCACTCGCCGGCTCCGTTTTTCTGTTTTTTTGCACCACAGCTTCTGTTATGTACCCCTGCATATTGAACCGTACTCCGCTGTGGTGGGAAAGTTTGACACGTTTCCTCAAAATGAGTCCAAGCATGAAGTCAATTCACGGGACCCAGTGCGGATTTCTGAGACACGCAAGGCTCGACCTGTGTGTGAAGTTAACAAGAGTTCGGTTCACGCGCGGACCTCTCAGACAAGCCTTTTCTTTCGCCCGTGTTTCGTATTCTCTGCTAAGTCCTTACCTTCAAATACTGCTTTTTAATTCAGGATCAGGGTTCAGTTTTCTATTAAAAGTCGGGCCTCTGTGGGTGTCACCATCTGTTCAGCCAAGGTGGCTACCGCTGCTGTTATTTTTCTTCATTTCCTCTTCGACTAATCACATTAATATGACGTCTGCATTTGTTTCCAGCAGAGGATTCTTCACCACGAAGACGTCTTCATCTCTTTTATGAAACCTCAATAATGTCTGTCAGGGGGCGCCGTATTATTAATTATGAGTATGAGAGAGAGCGTCACACGAAACGCTGAAATATCCTGATGTCTTTACATTATTATTATTATTTCTTGCATTATTTTTATTGTTATTATACACGTGATGGGAATAATTCCCAGGTCGTGTTTGGAAAAAAACAACTAAGCATCATATTCATGTAAAGCAGCGCTGGAAATATATTAACATATTTATCTATTTAAAATGACATTTTTTTAGGAGCACGTCTCACCCTGTGTGTCAGACCGCAGATGGTCTTGCTGGTATTGTTCAAATCAAATCAAATCAAATTTTATTTGTATAGCCCAAAGTCACAAAACACATTTTGCCTCAGAGGGCTTTACAATCTGTACAGGGAGTGACACCCTCTGTCCTTAGACCCTCGGTTCGAGTGAGGAAAAACTTGCCCACAAAAAACCGTGATTAGAATGAAAGCAGCAGATTCGGATGCAAATAATGTTGTTATGTTATAATATATATTAACTTAAATATATATTGTTATGTTTATATATATTAACAATATATATATTATACATACTGTTTTATGAAAAGTCTGTCATTACTTTAAACAGTCAGGGAGTAAAGTACAGTATGTGCCGTTCTTCACCTTTCTCACAGTAGGGTTCGCCCTCCTCCATGTAAAAGGCCTGGTTCCTGATGGGAGTCTTGCAGGCCGCACACTTGAAACACTGAACGTGGTAGGTCATCTTCAGGGCGTGCATGATTTCCTGGTAATGGGAGAGAAGAAATGAAATTTCAGCTTCAGCTGGGTGTACGAGGGAGGCTGCATCCACAAGTCACTGTACAGAGAAGTGTGTAAAACTCCCTCCATGTTTGCCGTTTGCGATTTCCCTTCATGCAGCGGTGCTGCTCTTACCCCCGTGATCTTCTTTTTGCACTTGGCGCAGTTTGGAGCGTATCGGTTATCGTGGCACTTGGTACAGTAGACAGACCCTCTCTCCTCGAAGAAGCCTCCTTCATCCAGGACCGCCTTACACTGTGAACACGTAAACTCCTCCGGGTGCCAAGAACATCCCAGCGCCACCAGGTACCGACCTCTGGAAAACACACACACACACACACACACACACAGTTTAACAGATCACAGAACTAACTGTACACATCAGAGGCATTATTAAAAGCTGCTACATAATTTTCCACTTTAAAACGAGGACAGCTCCCTCGGTGAAACGCGAACAAAACACTCGAGACGTGTTTTTTTTTAGTTCTGCTAGACACTTTGTACTCTGGAAAACAGCTATTTTGTCTGCTTGCAATAGTGGCCAGAATATGAACTAAGCGTGTAAAATGTGATATTATTTCATAATAATAGTCAGCGTAATGCTCGACAGTGCTGATGTCTCCAAAGTGTGCCAATTATGCTGAGTGCAGACGTTCAGTGTAAGAATTATAGACACCATTCAGATTGTCCCCGCAGACGTGCCGCTGCGCTCTCACCTTATGATTTTGTTACAGGCTCCGCATAGCGGGGTCCTCCCGCTGTCCTCGGGCGCCTGCTGCGCTGCCTGCAGGATGGAGCTGCGGTTCTGCATGGGCGTGGGTTCGGCCGGCTGCTGGTGCTGGGTCACGACCGTGCTGGTCTTGTCTGGGCGAAAGCGGTCGGCGAAATTAGGGTCGGTGACCCACGGCGGTCGAACGGAAGGACCTGATCTGCCCGCTGCTGCAGCTGCAGTCTTGGAGCCTGAGCCAAAAAAGAAAAAAAACAAGAAAGAGAGACAGGGTGATTTGTTTTGGAATTACAGTGCTGAGAAAAACTTGGCTGTGACTTTGAATAATTTCACAGCGGGAGGAGAATGCTTTAATGTAATGTAGACGCTCCCTCGCCAGATGTATCTTCTGACAGTTTTCCGTGTCACGTTGTTGTTGCTGATGTTCATGTATTGACACTTAATAAGAATCTATTAGCACAACCTCTACTGGATGCTGCTGGGGTTCTTTTTACGCATCAGCGGGAGCAGAAACTCACCATCTGGTTTATCTGCTGCCTGGGCCTTGGCAGGTGAGGGAGTTGGCTCAAGGCTGTGGAGAGAAAATGACTAATTAGAAAAGGTATACACACACACACACACACACACCATTCAGTAACCATGGTTACTACTCAATAACATCGTGTTTGGAATATCAGCAGCCATCGCTGGCTCTGTTACGTTGTGCCATAGATTAACCCCTGTCTGAACGATTAAAAGCATCGCGGTCATTAATATTAATCAGTATCAACAGGCAGGATTGGTTTCTCACCTGTTGTGGGAAGACAAAGCTGCGTTCGTGTCCAAGATTCATGTGAATGTTACAGAAAATGCGCTGTGATAGAATTTCTATTGATCTCCAGCCCGTTTTGCATGATGGAGGAAGCCAAAAATCAATCCTGATATTCAAATGATCGATGCAGAACCACAGCGTGCGTTCAGGAAGGCTGTTACGGCTCTGCGTTAAGAAGGTCTAAGAGCCGAATGAGGACTCTAATGAGAGCGATAAGACCCGGACTGATGGATGTCACTCACAGGCGAAGTGAAGAGACTCGAGACACGTTTTGCTATCAGACCGGGGATGCAGAGGAGCTTCCCTTCGAGCCTGCGTGTGCAGAAGTGTTGAAAATACCAGTTGTTTCTACATTTCAAAGTTGTTACCCGCAGCAAGCGTCACTATATTCAGAAAATCTTCAAACCGTGACTGAGACGGAAAAAAACAACTTCTAAGCCAAGACAGTGAGCTCTGGAGATGTCTTATCTTGGGAAAAAAATATATCACCGCCTTAGGCATCTATTGTGTTTACATCATCAACTGTGGCATCTACAATACACTAATGGAAGATGATGAAATCACTTCTCATTTGCAGAGAGTGAAATGTGAAATTAATTACCCCGCAACAGCCTTGTTCTATAGCATCGCCCGCATCAGGTTAAGTCTGCCTATCAATTATACTCCTTGTGTAGGCAAACAACTAAACATAAGAAGTTGCGGTGGCAGGAGAAGTTACAGACTTACAGCTGGGAGCGATCAAGCAAGACGAGGAATAAAAACAGTCTGCTATTTTTCACCATACTCTGAATAATAAGAGGGCATTAAATCCCATTGCAATAGCAAGAAGAAGGCTTGCAGGGCTGGTGTCAGGAGAAGTTAAATCTTTCTAAATTAAAAGAAGATAAACCCCCCCCACACACCTTTTTTGAAAGAAACTACAGCAAAACAGTAAAAAGAAAAAGAGGCGAGCAGTCTGGTTGAGCAGCATCTCTGCGGGTTGGGTCAAACAAAGGACAGAACGAACCCGTTTCACCCTGTTTGACATACAGACTCTGGGTCAGCCCCCCTCCAGCCCACACACTGGTACGAATGCCCTCTGGGACCACACCTTAACAACTCCCCCCCCCCAAAAAAACAGCTTGGTAATTTACAGCCGCCCCGGCTACACTCCTTTGCCTCGCTGCCCTACATGACAACAGGCCAGTGGCACCGACTTCTGTCACGCCTGTGAGAGGTTTGTTTGGCTGTGCCTCGCTCTGGTGAAGGTTGCAGGTGCAAATTGGAGTACATCCTCTACAGCGGCTTATTCCCCCCCGGAGCAGCCTGGATCATGTTTTCTTGACATTTTCACTGCTTTCAACATCCTCCTCCCCCATCTGCTCAGCGAGAGGCTCAGTGTGATGCAGGTGTACAATTCCTGCATCACACTGCGTGGAGACAGGAGGGGGGCTTTTTTTTTTTTTTTTTGCCTTCGATGTAGAGTTTTGGACATGCACCCCATGCGAACGTTTCCTTGACATTTCCTGTTCATGCTCCACACCTCGGATTTCGGATTTTTTTTTTTTTTTGGGCTTCCTCTCCTGTGGGACGCATCGACCTGAGCACCGGGGGAAAGTAGAGGGGTTTGTAGGCAGCTGAAAATCCGGCAGAGGAAGGAGCAGGTTTTGATTTTACACGAAGCGAGAAGCCACTGACATATGTCACCCTCCACAGCGAGGAGGTAAAAGTGTTGCAGCTCTGCAAGAACCTGAATGTGACAACTGACAAAATGTCAAACAATGGTGGCACAGCTCTGAGAGGCACTGCTGTTCTGCTCCGCTCTTAATGTATGCAACAAGGTCTTTTAGTCATTCACGAACTCTTATTATTCACAATTTTGCAATTAAAGTATCAAGGCTGAATTTTTTTCTTTTTTTGTTCCATGTGGCATGTTAAAAGAAGCATTTTTTTAATTTTTCAAATCAGCTATTCCACATTTATGATTTAGGAGTTACTATCAGTTTTAAATCCGTGTATGTGATGAGGCTTGGATACATCTAATGAGTTTGATAATCGTATGCTTGATAATTAAACGATGGCTGGTAGCATTACAAAAGACAAAAGCCTCATTTTAATTTCCATTTTCAGTTTTATTCTTGTCTTATATTCAAAATAGCGACGACTATCTACTTTCCCGCTGCTGCAAAATGAATAATTTCTTCAAACTGTGTCAGAAACGTGTGAATGAGAAGTTCTCTGCCTATCACAAACTATTAGGCAATATCACCCTTGTGACTAGCAACCATCCCACATTCTTCTCCAGGCCACCTAAAGGCAAAAGTACATTCTGTACCTTGTCCACCGACACATTCACACTGCCTTACCGTCAAAACATCTTATTTATTTTCTCCGCGATTAAGGCCAATGCGCTGCAGCGATTACTTGGCTGAACTTGAGATATGATAATGTAGGTCTTTATTAGCTTTTAAATACTCTTGGATGTTTTATTTCAGTGCAACAGACACCTCTGCGCCGTGATTGTGTGTTGTATTCTGCCCGGCTGCACAACAATTTTCTCTCCGAGGCAATAAAAGCAAACTTGAACCCTGATCTTTAAGAAGGCGCACCATTAATTCAGAGCCGCATAAACACGGAAGGAATCCCTGCTTCTACATAATCATTTATGTTCGGTACACCAGGTGAGTCAGGAATTGTTGTTGGCTTAGCTCGACAAGAGAAGAGAGGCAAGAGGGAAAAAACACAAAACACTTGGTTAGCAAAGAGACGTGTCCTTTTAAGCTTGGATACTTAAAAACAAGGAGGAAAGAAACACAGAAGGAAGGACAGAGAAGCCAGAGTTGCTTTTTTTCCAGATATTTTATATTTTTGATGACAGCAGAAAAAAACAAAAGTACAGATTTATCTTCCTTTTCTTTCTTAATGGTTGGAGAAGCCTACGAGATGTGGAGGGGATCAGAAATGAAAACTCTAAAAAGGATGAAGAACTCAATAAATGGAAACAGGTAGAGGGACAGAAAGAGAGCGAGAGAAATAGAGAGAGAAAGAGAGAGAGAGAGAGAGAGACAGATCAAAGCAGGGTCTGAACTTCACAATCACAGAAGAATAAGGAACAGAAAGGCGCTTCCCACTGCGGAGACCCCCCCTTCCCACTTTCCCACCGGTTTACTCCAAGTAACACAGTGTGAAATGGAAAATAGGGCTACAGACACAGTGGTCTACCGTGTTGTCAACAAGCATCAAGTCAGAAATTCAGAGGGAGATCTTACACTTAGGCTCAGTATGCAAGGTTCCACTTTGGGCTTTGTCATCTAGGCTATGTTTCTTCTATTTTTGGTTTGCTTTTCTTTTTCTTTTTTTTTTTTTATCCCCAAACTTCTTTTTCACCCCATCCGTATCCGAAAAGGTGAAATTTGTTAACTGCCATTGGACGGTCGGCTATCTTCGTCGTCTTTGTCACGTAGTCATTGCGGTGTGGCTATCGCTAGCAGGTTCTTGCTGTGCTCTGCATCCCGTGGCGTCTAGGATGTCGCTCAGGATTTGATATTGAGGGCGCGAGCAGACCTGTCGTGGTGCCAATCCCTCAGACGGGCATAGCGGGGACTCTGAATCTCAGTGAGGAACTTTTCCCTGATGGCAGGCAACAGAGATATGAAACAGAGATAGAAAGGAAGGAAATAGATTCAAGGGGAGGGAACAAATTACAAAAAAAGAGCAAGGGAGAGCAGAAAGTGGAGTAAAGTGCACAAAAAGGCAAAAATGTAACAGTTTAAAAAGGTACAGACAGAAAAAGGCTGGAAGTTTAAAGTGAACTTAAAGGAATAGTTTGCCATTCTGGGAGATTATTTGCTTTCTTGTCAAGAGTTAGACGAGGAGATTGACTCTCGTTAAATATGAAGCTGCAGCCAGCAGCTTAGCTCAAAGACTGGAAGCAGGAAAAAACAGCTAGCCTGGGCTAACGAAGCCGACACCTCTGAAGCTCGATGTTTAGCATGCACACGTTGTGGTGGGGATATTTGCGGTACTATGCCTCGCCTGGTTGCCTGGTAACCTCACGGCGATGACAAGGCTCCAAGAGGTTAATGCGCGTGGCTGAGAAAGAGTCACGTGCAGATAGTTTGCTTTTGTTACCTTTGGACAGGAGCCAGGCTAGCTGTTTCCAGGCTTTATGCTAAGCTAACCAGCTGGTGGCCTCGTAGCCGGACTAAAAACATGAGAACTGTGTATCCCACAGCAAGAAAGCAAATAAGCACATCTCCCTGAGGCTGAGCTATTATTTAAACGCCAAAGATTTGTGTCCTAATAATCACAGCACACATGCCAGAGTTAAAACATGGTTCATCAAGGTTCATCAAAATCTGATAAATTAATCGTCAATCGACCGAGGAGGCACACACATGTTCAAGTCACACTCTGGTTTTTACCTGGACCTCTTCAAGAGTTCATCATCTGGGTCCTGCACTGAGAGATCCAGGAGAGACACACATCAGCTTACTGATAAACACGGTGACACACACACATGCACACACACACCTACTGTTTTACAGACAAACAGTCCAACAGCTGATCACATACCAACTCAAACACGATAAGAAACAGTAAACATCATGTTAAATGGTGCTGTTCCTGTTATAATAGACAACACGAGGCCGTGCAGTTGATTTGTCAGACTGGTTACAGTCGTGACAGAATAGGTGTCACGGCAGATGGCAGCCTCCTGACAGTTGAGGCCCCTCTCCACAGCTGAAAAATGGACACCCCCGTTTATCCACCTTTCCTGTGTCACTCTGCTGTCCCTGTCGCTATGATCCGATCGCATCAGATCATCCGCTCAGTCTGAGGCCCTCCACCTGCACTTCGTCTTGTCAACCGAGTCAAAGCCCACCCCCAAACCCAACACTCCCTGCTGTCTCACTCTACTACTGAGCATGCCGGGCCTGGACCCCGACTTACTGAAGTCGGTGCCTGTGAGCTGGGCCAGGATGCGGAAGGAGCGGGACTGGGTGGTGCCAGTGCGGGGCTGCCAGTCCTCAGTGTCCTGGATCAGCCTCTTCTTGCTGCGGTCGTTGGGAATATAACAGGGCAGGTTCTCCACCCTGAGGCCGTGCCTGCACACACACAACACACACCCAGCAGCAGCGCACGGCAACTGCAGGTTAGCAGAACCCCAACGAGAGACTACCCCACACACACACACACGCACACACCCACCGACCCAGCTAATGGGACGACCTTGAAAATAGAGGACATCCTGAACAGATCATGCAATACTTCAGAATACCTCGGCATCGCGGCCATGCAATAAGTGAGCTAATGGATACCCATTACTGAGATTTCTCATGGGTACACTGTAGACGCTCATAAATGGACATTACCACATTAAGGATCGTATTTATAACTGTCATTAGAGTCAGTGGGAGAAAAGCTGTCAGGCTAGAGCACCTGGAAACATTTTACTACATATTAAAGCTTTTAATTTGATAAACAACTCAAGAAGCGGCGCAAAAAAAAAAAGCCACTCCGGGTCAACCGTGGAATGCATTCATCAAAAAGCAAATGGAGGATGAAAGATCGAGTTATTTTAATGAACTGTCGTCTTTGTTCTCTGTCTGTTCTGCAAACTTGAATCTAACCAAAAGCACCAGCTCCTCTCTCTTGTCCTATCTAGCCCGGTCATGCCATCCTAATAAGCAATAAGCTAATGACAAACCAGCCTGCATGCAGCTGCCCCTTACTTGGACTGTTGGTACATTTCATCATAGAAAGCTGTTTCACCCCTGTAGAATAGAGCAAAGATTCGTATGAACAGAGGAGAGACAGAAGGCAAAAGGAGAACTCAGTGAGAAATAAGAGAAATGTATCCAGCACGAAGAACGGGACGGAAAAGGGTTCAATTGACCTCGTAAATGACTAGAAATTCATTTCATGGGCTGCAATAAAGCCAACCTGGGGACCCCCATAAAAAGTTGCAGGATAAATCTGAGGGTCGTGAGATTAACAGGCTCGGAAAGCAGAAAAAAAAATGTTCTAATGGAGTAAATTGTGTTCATTTTTTTAGACTTTGCTCTCATCTAATATTTTTTGTTAAAAAAACAAATAGCAAAAATCAAACAAATAAATAAAATGGTCACAGCAAGTTGACACATGTGACCTTTGAGGCGCTGTAAAAAAAGTGGTTTGGAACCACTGTAATAAAAATATGGAATAACTGAGTGTACATGATCATTTTAAAAAGGCAAAACACACAAACAACATTTTGTAGTGAACAGTAAATAAAAAGAGATATACTAACTTTTCAATAGTTTCCATCTGCAGCGTTTAAAGAAAAAAGTAGAAACAGAAAATGAGAGAAAGAGGTCAGAGGTCAACAGAAGGAGAACCAGAACATGATCCAATGTAACACCACAGATGTTGTACAAAACACACAGTAACAACAACAAAAAAAAAAAAATCTAAAATAGTGCAGGATGCAGAAACCATGCAAGAAGTGGCAGGAGACGTGCTGTTATTGTCGACCGGCTCTTGTGAGAGAAAGATAGCATTGTTTGTCTGTCAAATCATCCATTGTTACCCTGACCCAAAATGACTCAGTCCATTTGGCACGAACCCTTTCGCTCGACGCTCGCCTGTTCCGTGTGCACAAATGCTTTCAGATTTATGTAACTGGCTGGAGCATTTGCCAGAAAAACAAAACATAAAAAAGCATTGCCTAATTCGCCATCACAGTTAATTTATCTTGTGCTCCGATATCCCGTAAACAACAATAAATGCCACAGCAGTGACACATCATGATGTCAGAGCACGCTCTGCGCAAACAACACCCCGCAACAGGACGGGCCCAAACACATTAGACATATGCTGTTTGCACCGAACCGTTTGCTGTCTGGAGAAATCCAACAATGTCTCTATCAAAAGTGGGTTGACAGTTATAATTAGGCTCGTGTCTCCTTAAAGATGGCCCGAGGACTACGTCCCAGATGTCTGCAGAGAAACTTCGCCGCCATGTGAGCCCTCTTTAGAGTAAGCAAGGCTTCTTAAATAATCCAGCACCGCGGCAGTAAAAAGCTGTGTGAGAAGGCAGCACGATTTATGAGCCAGGCTAAATACAGCAACAGACCACATCTCACCAATGGCTGCAGTCGGGCCACTATCATGACCCAAATTACAGGAACCAGACCAGCCAGGGCTTGAAGACCATTTCATGCCATGCTGCCACTTCCAGGATCATTTAAAATGTGTTTTTGATCTGAAAACTGGACGGTTAAATAAAAACCGGAGGATACTGATGTTTATTTAATTATAGCAGCGAGAGATCGGTCATGGGAACGCTAACTTCATTTTAATACACAACCGAGATGAAAGCAGCTTTGTAACCGAGTTATTTTTTTTTTTTTAGTAATTTAGAACCAAAATATCAGAAGCTGAAATGGAAAAAAAACTTTTCCAACACAAGAGATAAAATCTTTGCGTGAGGATCTGAGGGGAAGATCTCCATCTTAGAGCCAGTGAGATAATTCTACATTTGCTGCCACATTTCATTCATAAATTTTGTTTGAAAAAGAGTAAAAGTGACGCACTGTGATCAAGACTCCTGTTTTGCTACCCTGACAGACAGATATCTGGCTTTACGGCCCTGTAATTTCTGCAGTGCGGTAATTGCGGAGACGATTATAGAACCTATAAAAAAAAAATTTAAAAAGAGAGGTTTCTAGTGACATCACCGCTGAATTAAATTATTTTTAAGCATAACGTGAACAGAGAGGTGCAATTAAATGTATTACTGGAGGTATGACGTGTGACGCAGTGATGTTCTGCCGAGAGAAACCGAAGCGACGAAGCGAGCGCAGCTTCTCCGTCCACAGTTTAGTGCAATGTAAGTTCCTGAGTATTTTCATGGACTTTAAAATCCATTCTTCCGTTTCTTTCCGGCATGCTGACTGACTGACTGATTTTTACTTGTGTGCTCCAGCTCAGTCACAGTCAATAACCCATCTGTCGAAAGAGAAAATCAGTTTGCTTTGCAACAAACGGTTCCTTTGTGCGTGATGTTTTGTGTGATACATTCTTATTAAACTTAAAAGTCTTGCTTTTCAGCATTTTGGAGTTTAGTGTCTCTCTCTTTAAAAGTCACACTCACACATATGGTGAGGATGACAGAAACAATAAGAGTCAGATGAGGAAAAAAATCCATAAATATAAAAATAAATCTGAATTTCTACAGCGTCCAGAAAAAGCAAAGCGCAGCAGCCCCCCCCCCCCCCCAAAAAAAAAATAAAACTGATGTTACAGTTCCATAAAAGTGTGACTCATTATTGATATGTCCTTCGCTAATCTCTGTAAACTGCTTTCGCCCTTCCAATAAATTCCACCGCAGAGATCTTCCAGCTGGAGGAGGCCGGCTTGACTTGTCAGCTAAATATTTCCTGCAATGCTAACAAAGTGTTTGCTTTCATCCGTGTGATGAAGGTCGACAGGATTGTTTGGGTCTGTTTTGACAAAAGGCTGACAACCTCCTCCATTTCCCCCTAAATTATTCTGCAGCCAGCGTCCATCATGACACAATCTATAATGGCATCTTATTACCGCTGGCGTGTTCGGCAATAGCACAAGCCGATACAAAAGTCATCATACGCTTGCTATCGGTTCTGTTGAGTTATTGACAGACAGTGCGGTAATTAAGTTAATCTCGGCGGTGAGTCAGCATACATTTGTAACGTTTATCTTTTATGGGCGCTTTCTTAAAATATGTGGCATAAGTTTGGAGAGGGGCTGAAGTAAATCCTTAAAATTATGCAGTTTGGAAATCCCCACGGAGTTATTTTAAAACCAGAATAATGAGATGTCAGAATTACCATTAAACCACATTAGTCACATTGTGGTTCTGAAGGTAACAGTGTTTATTTATCCACCTACCCATTCTGCGGCTGCTGCACGCTGGCACGGCCCTGTGAGAGCGGAGTGTTAAGTTTAGGTGAGTAGGCCACGGGTTTAATAACAGGTCCTGAGTTGGCACTACCACCACCTGCCGTAAATGGCCTCGCCATCTTGTTAATTGTTGTGCTGGGGGCAAAGGAGTACTTTGGTACTGAAGCCGGTGCAAGTGAATCCTACGAGGGGTGTGAGAAAAAGACAGACAATGCAGCAAAGTGCACAACATGCAGTTAGACATTTTTTCTTTTTTTGGCACACAGTAAAAGTTTCTTGAAGCTGTTGCACAATCCCAAGCTTTATCCTAAGAAAACCTTCAGTGAGGCCCAATATTTGCTCATAGAAAATGATTACTCCAGCTCTGTCAAAGCCTGTCGGCTTTTCTCTGCACACGGAAGAAGTGCTTAAGGAGTGTGAACACAGCCATTTTATTTGTGTTGGCAGTCTGCCACGCACTGGCCAAAGTAATCTGCTACTGCTGGTAAAATGAAAAAGCTCCAAGTGAGGAATTGTCATATTTGACTGACGTATCTCACTAATGAGATTTCTCACCGAGCATTATGCATGAACTTCAAAAGAACACCTGCTAAAATGGAACATTGACTTTGCGAGCGCTTTACGCTCCCGCTGCTTCGCTGAAAGCGCGCGGCACAAAGCGGTTCGTGACACCATTGTACTGCTCAAACTGTAATCAGCTGGGCACGTAGCTCTCGAGTGCTTCGACAGTGAAACTAAATGCATCGCTATCAGGGATTGTGCAAGGCATCAGGACAACGAACGGCAATCCAAAGGCAATATTCACAACACTCCATCCAGCAAACAAGTCATTTAGCGACTCACTGATGCTTTGCTAATGCACAGTGCATGAACTCTGCGAGGGCTTGACAGGTGGCTCAGGTGAACCAAATGAATTTAAACACAAAGTGACATAACACGCCAGCTGAGGCTAATGAAAAGGAAGTTTCACATCCAATCAATGTCACTGTACTCCAGTAGCGGACCATGCCAAAGCATCAAAGTGCCCATACAGCCGCGAGGGTAATGTTTCAGGTAAATGTGGACTTACCTTCTGGTCTCCACCTGCCTTGAAGGCTCTGTGAAAAGAAAAGGAGGACAAGGACAGTCATGAGTGCACGCTTAATAAATCGTAACAATCTGCAGCGCTTCAGTCAAAGAAAATCTTTCTACAAACTGAGAAAAGAGACTTTATTGTGACTAATAACTGCGGCTCACACAGTTCTAAAATTTTTACATCACGGATCTTACTGATGTAGGTTTGGCCGTTTTTCCTCTGTTGGTTAGGACAGCATACTACTTGCCTGCATAATTGCTCATAAAAGGGAGTTGGAGAACTAAAAGAAAGAGAGTGGTCTCAAACCAATGAACCAAGAAGACGCCCTGCAAATTCAACCGCCGGACTCAAGTTGTTTACAGCTGACGGCTTGGTTACAACGTCTGTTTTTTTATATCTAAACAAGTGGTTTAGATAATTGGGGTAAACTGGATTTTGGACATTTACTCGTTCTGCTCCGTAGACTCCACTGTAATGCTGTCTCGAGGAAAGTCTCCTCACGCCCACATCTCAACAATTAAGCTCATCGGCCGAGATGCTACGAGCGGCAGAGAAAAGAGAAAAGAAGAAGTTTCCTCATCGTGGCGTCGCACATGCCAAAAACCTCACTGCTCCTTGAACTGTCTTCAGATTCAGCCACTCCAGCTAAGAATACTGCAAGTGCCACAGAGCTGTACACTTCTTAACTCTAATCCCAGGATTCACATTACTGCGGCGCCTTTGCTGACTGGAGCAACACAAGCAGACGGTTCATTAAAATTTCTTTACACGCTGAACATGGGAGGCGCTCGGGCTTTACACGGCTGGCTACATGCTGGCTCCTAAAATAGTCAACATAAACCACGACTGACCAGTGTTTGTAGGCTACACAAAGCTCTGCAGTCACCCTCATTGTTTCAGCCTACAGTCACACACGCAAAACAATGGACAGCGCTTCCTGTGACTATGAGAAAAGAACCGCTCGCGCTATTGCCTGCAGACAGGACAGCGGTAAAGACGGGATGATGACAGGGCTGTGTAGGTACAGAGAGAGGAGCCGAGCGAAGGCTCGCTGACATGTCTGTGCGTGTCGCGCTTGTGTGGAGAGACAAACCAAAGTGACGTTCGCAGCACTCCGGCTCGCCGTAACCCGCAATTTGATGAGTCACGCTTTAAAAACAGGGATATATAAAAGGAATGTGTGCGACAGCTGCTGCGTACTGTATTTATTCTGGCACACTTGTGCGAACAAAATGTGCCGATGATTAAGTCACCACTTCATGGAATAAGTGAGTTTCCTTGGACCGCGTTTGACCCGCACTGAAACTGAACACGCACCCTCTGAGATCATTTCCTGCCTAATTTCATGGGTCACTTATTATAGCTGATGCATGTTTGGCTTTCAAACTGATGTTAGATAAAGTGAAAAAAAAAAATCTCCCATGACACTGTAATCAACTTTGTACACATCACTGATACACCCCAACCACAACACTGACAGTAAGCACTGGACCCAGCGCGTCCCTGAACTCCTTCCTTTGAAGCCGAAAATCTATTGCCCATATTTTTTTTATTCAACTCCCTATAAAAAGACTCTGGATGAAGCCTAAACCTTTCCATAAAAGAAAGACAGGAGATGATCATTGGTGTTGAATAAAATGAGGCCCTAAACCAAACAATAGACCACATCCATCACCGCGCGGCCGTCCTCCTCTCTTGACATAAAGAGAAACCGTGGATGGCAGCCAAGGTACGAATAAATAAAACTGACAATAGTTCCTCTCCGAGAAGTGTTTCAGGAAAACAATATTTGCTTGTCTGACGATATAATAACAATGAGAGGACGCTCAAGAGAAGATGAAGGGAGGAGACTGGGGATTCATGGGAAGATAGCCGTGGGTAAATGTGAAATATTTACAAAAGCTGAACTCCACAAGGAGAAATAAAGGAGGCACGCCGCAGAGCGAAGGAAAAGTATCGCCAATGTTAAGTACACATACTGGCTTATTACAGGCCTATCAGACCGCTTGCTAGGAGATAAAGGTGAAGGAAGAGATCCATTCTTTCATAAAGCAGACTTAGGATTCGTGTTTTGAAAGTGCACAGCAACAGTATTTCACAGCCACAGTCAGAAAAAAAACCCCTCAAAACAGTGGATGGGATGAAGCATAGACCTAAAGGGAAATAACTGTAGCAAACTGTAAGACAGGGCTCCCCCACAGGGGCCACATCTGGCTCATGTATGACCCTCATCCATCCCTCTGCAAAGAGCATGACGTCGCTTTTCTTGATCTCACCGGAGAGGCCAACGAGATGCTCGCTGTGTCTTTTCTAATTTGTCTTTCCCGTCTCACTCTGAAACTCAAAGCCGCGAGCCTCTCCCTCTCCCTCTCCCTCTCTCTCCCTCACACTCCTTTTAAGGCGTTTAGTAGGTCGAGATGTGTTGTGCGTGAAATCTTTCTGCAGGGGGAAAAAAAAAAAAAAAAAATACATGCAACATCAGCAATGTGTCTCGTCGGTTGTATGGAAAACAGGAACTGCAGCTCTCTGCTAGTTAAGACTCTGATCTTTTATAATATCACCTTGGCTCCTTCCCCACCTCAAAAATCCGCCTTTGATCCCCCTCAAGTTGAACATTCCCCGTACTCCGCTCTACATCCACCCACCCGTCATCTGTCCTCTGTTGTTTTTTTCCCCTCTCTTCTACTGTCTTATAGCTCTTTTATGCTTTATTATTGATGCCAGTCGCACCATTATCTGTTGTACTAGAGATGTAACTAACTATTCATTTCACTGCAGATTAACATGGCCATTGTTTACTTGATTCATTGTTTTGCTTCACAAATTTCATGTCCTCACAATTTTCTACATTTCCCAAGGTTGCGCCTTGTGCCAAAACTCCAAGATATTCAGTTTTCTACCACCTATGACAAAGAAAAGCATCAAATCCTCACGCATGAGAACCGGCTAGTGTTCGGCAAGGACACATAAGCTGGTAGGGGTCACTGGATTTAGTGATCTGTGCAGAGACATCTGTGCTTTATGAATGCCAGAGGAGCCGGGCATATGTTGAACAATATGTAGCAAACATCCACCGTGATCTCTAAAATCTGAAAGCGTTTATGTTCTGCTTGTTTTTCCTGCTGAAACTGTATCAGTTTATGTTCTGGCTGTTTTCTCCTGGAAAGTCATAAATGACCTGCGGCTGTTTCTGACTCTCTACAAACTTTTGTCAGAATCTGTCTCTTGGCAGGCAACAACAAAATGAACTACATGTGAAAATAGCTGTGTTACAGCTGTGATCACAACCACTTTACTTATGGCTATCGCGAAATCCAAATGAGTCCCATGACGGCGGCAAGGCTTTACTACTTAACACGTCTGCACCTTCTCATTTTCTGAAGGTTTTAGGAGTCCTAAATGGTCCCATCCATCTTTTTTTTTGGGAGGGAAGTCTTTTTCTTATAATTACGCTCCTGATGAAACACTTTGGCTTGCACTCAGCAGAGATAATTCATCAGTCAGGAATTTCTGGCAGGCGTTACGTGAGCAGCGCCTGTATGAAGGTTATCCCGTGCTAATTAAAATAACTCGAGCAAAATTAAAGACATTGATTTTCCTGGCTCACATTTAACAAACAAAGTGCTTTAATCGAAAGACAGAGTTTCTCTCGTTTCATTACAAAGCGGAGGCATAATGTAAGTTACCCCTGTCTCCTCTGAACACGGCCAGTGTGCTACTCCCTCCTGCTTTTTCTTCTTCTTAAGCACGATAAGGACAAAATATCACTGTAACAGCTCAGACAGACTCCATTCCTGTTACTTTAATAAGCAAACTACATATACTGACTGATGCTAATGCAAATCCTGGGAGTGTTTGCTTTGTGCGTGGTGGTTGAGACTCATGGCCACTGTGTTGCAGCTATTTAAATCCACCGTGTTGCTGTAACACTACCTAAGAGCCGAGCGCCATCGTATTTTGCAGGAGTTGATATTCGGGCGCTGATATGTGCACCTGTTTTACGAATGTGGCTGCAACTGCACAATGCATTCAATGCGTTTGGCAGTTTGTTTTAACTAGGCCGTGCCAGGAAAAAACGGCACGGGATAAATAGAAAAACCTAAAAATAGACCACCTAGGCCTGCTACCAGCTCTGTGACGGAATTTTGTCGAAGGAGTGATAAAACCGCAGTTTGCAAAAACATCTGTGCAAGTGGAACTGCGCACACCTTTACAGAGGTACAGGTTAGACCGGGAAAATAGTTTTTCTGCGAGGCCTGACAGTGCAGGATTGATGAGCCTTACCATGAGGTCGCATTATCCGCACAAAAACCTTGTTAGTTCTTTTTTGGCTCATGAAAAATTTCAGATTTTTTTTCCCCCTTTTTAAATATCCTGCTAACTACTGTAATAGATTGAACATCTTGACAGAAATAATTACTTTTTGACTGGATTTACTATTGGGACTGTGACTTATGAGTGAAATAAAATCCTAGGCCAAGTCAGCTAAAATGAATTTAAGCCAGAGCAGGAAATTAAATAATGGAATGTTGTGCGATGATAACCAATGTGTTTTGCAACTATCTGTCATATGGAGGCAAATTTCAAGGACATTAAGGTATTTTATCTCTCCGAAGGATGAAGGAGGATATGCGTTTTGTGGTGATTTATGCAGCCGTGTTTGACCGAGATAAAAATGGAGGGTGAGCGATCATGTAGTGCTTTGTTGCATCATGCTCTGCCAGATGACTTACTTGCTGAGGTTGAGGGTGAGGGAGTCTGTTGCCGCTCTGATCTTGTTTTGTGCCTCCACATGGGTCATGTCCTCCGCATTAGCGTCATCGATGGACACCACCCAGTCTCCTACCCCGACACCAGCCTGAGCTGCCTTCCCGCCCGGGGTCAGCTGGAGAAAAAGAAAACAGAGGAACAGGAAGCAGACAGGAGTTAGAGGTGCGTGAAGACAGGAGATGACAGTTATGTGGAAGAAAACGTGTACTGAGGAGCAGATTAGGGGCACCGGGGGCTCGACTTAACAGCCCTGCAGTATTTATATTCATCTTGTTCTTTTCAGGATAGTATGAAATAATCACAGCGTACATTTTTCTTAAACTGCTGCCTCCATTTCACTGTTATTTTGTCATCCTAATCAGCAGGCCAGCTCTCAAAAAGAAAACATTTTCAAGAACTTTAAACATACTTAAAATGTCATTTTCTATCAGCAGTTCAAAGCAAAACACGGGAAATCTAAACACACAAAAAGTCATGTTCGGTTTCGCTGTGAGGTCTGTTAACAGCACTTAATGATCAACTCAGGGAGTCTGTGTGTCTGCGTCTGACAAGCCAGCCGAGATATTTCACTCAACACCACCGGGAACAGAAATTATAGGTCATCATGATGTCATCAGTCATCAGCATGTGATTTACTGCAGATGTGACTGAAAGTCTGTGAAAGGAAGACTTGAAAGCTGCAGACAGCGACCATATGTTACAAATAGCTGCATCATTTACTGGAACAACCAACCTACCCCCCCCCTCTCCTCATCCACACAGGTAAGTCATTGGCCCGTTTCACTGACAAAAGAATGACATCACCTTCCCGGGGCTGTCACACAGACTGCAGACATATTGAGTCACAGCAAAGAGCTGGAGTCTGGTTACAAACAGGAAGAACCTGTCATAGTCTATATAGGTTTTAATGGTTTTCTGCATGTACACAGACTATACTGGATATGAGTGCTTCGAGGAGACATGGCACAGATGTCAAATCGTGTTTAGTAAGGGCTTAGTCAGCTCGCCCATGCGGCTTAATGAAACTCAAGACTTGTGTCAAATTCTCAGATAACTGGAGTACAAAGTGTTCGGCATCAGATAAGAGAGCAAGTGCCAGGATTTCTGGCAAAAAAACCCTATTAGGATTACTCTCTGATGTCGTGGATCCCTGCAAATGTTAGCTCATCAAAAGCTCAGAGGACTCGGGCGCTTCAATCAATAGCTTTCTGCCGTGTTCGGCTGAGCTATCACGCTCGCCGCTTTGATTCTGCACATTAAACGTAAACATTCGCGCGAGCTGGGAGGTAATACGCTCGGCGAAAGCGATGACAGCGCTTCGGCTGCGAAAAAAAAGGTACTCTGCACCCCACAAAGACAACGGAGTTAAAGCCCGCCTCGGATCAAAACATGGCAAACCTAAAAATAGCGAGAAGTGCATTCCTCAGAGGCAATCCGAGCTACAGTTATTTTACAGCCAAGTTCAAACATCACTTTAATTGCCTTTGATTTGCACTCACTGGAAGCAATTAGAGGGGTTAAGAAAGAAATGATTTCTATAGTTTAGAAAGAACTTAAAAGTTTTAACAGCTTACATTGGGGAAAACAACTATGACAAGAACACAAGTGGCATATTCTGAGAAGGGGCACAGGCTGGCATAATGCCACCACAGAGGGCCGCAGACGCCTTTTTTTTTTTTTTTTTACTGCTGTGCTGACAGTAAAACTTGGAACAACATATCCCATGAGCATTAGCCACAGAAGCACTGTCAAAGCCTCAAGGAAGCTCTGGTAACTTAATTAATTTAATTAAAAAGAAGACGTTAAAAGTGTTTCTTGCCAGTAGGCACAGAAAACCCTGTCATTGTGTGTCATTTTTTCCATAATAATAATAATTAAAAAAGCTCTTTATGAGAATTACATTTAGTAATGAAGGCTGTTGCAAGGTAACCCTGAAGAGGGTGTGACTTTGGGTCGATGGAAGGAGTCAAAGTTATTCTATTTTTGATGTTTTTAAAAATACAGGTGATTAATTAACAGAAACACTCTGAATAAATGAAGGACGCAAATCTTACAGAGAGCGCAGAGGGTCTCTGAATGAGCTGATAATTATGAAAACGATAATTTGGTATGCTATGACCAGATCTCATCCCAAGTAAACACCTATGAGAGACTGCAGAGCAGTGTATTGACACTACCATCATCAAAACGCTGAAGCTGTTGAGGAGACCTGTGGTTGGGCCGGCACCTTACTCAGATATTCATGTTCAGTTTATCTGCGCCTACTATAAAATTACAAACTGTTATCAAAGATTTGACCTACACGGCCGACCTTTGAACGCAAGATGAGATAATAAGAAAGAGAGCAGAATATGTGAAGCCGTAAAGATTGAAGATTGTATATGTGCATGCATGTGTGTGTCTGAGTGAGTTGAGTTACTGATGGACACAGACACCTGTGCTCCTGGCTCAGGTTCAGAGTGCAGCTGCTCCCTCACTTGAGAAGGCAGCAGTTAAAGTTGCTGCGCTCAGACCTTTGGTTAGTAGGGGGCGGTCGGAAACCCAACACCCCCCCCCCAGCAGTTTGTCAATACGGCGAAGGACAGTGGAAAACATTTTCCTGAATGCGACGCACCGCACTGTACTGTACTTCACGACAACAGGGGATCTGACATGATGTTGTAGTCATGGCGACATCGTGTAGCAGGGATACCACAAAGATGTTTTTTTTTTTTTTTTAATATTCCTCTGACAAACGCAGTAAACGAGAAGCAGACCAGTCATGCATGATTTTGTGCAAATATTGTAACTCACTTTGCGTTAATGGCATGACGCGTGTGCAACTGAAGATATTCACAACCACGGGGTTAGCCTGTCAGTTAGCAGCCTGTTTCAAGGCTTTTTGGCAGAGCAGAGCAGCAGAGCTGTTTTGGCATGCTATCGAATTTCAGAGCATTAGCCAGCCTTTCAAAATGCAATGTCTTAAAATTCACTTTTGAAGCGCTTTCCTTGACTGACCCTACAGGTGAGCCGGGGGCTCGTGCTCGCTCTGCGGCTGGCTACTCCTGTTTTTTTGGTTAAACCAATAATGCTCTGAAGTTTATCTACAGCTGTGGATATACTGGCCATGTAATTCTGCACCAGCTCACTTTTATTCTTTCCACGGCTATTTGGGGGCCGCGAGACAGTCTGTCCTTACATCACTCACACGGCACAGCTGATGCAAAGCCATAAATATCCCTCTGAGAAATGGAAAACCAAACCTGCAAGTATGTGGTCCTCCCCCTAGAATGACTGCAGTGGAACACCTAGCACTAACTCACCTTAAAACACTGCTGCGCTGATCACAACATAAGGCATTCGCGTCCAACTAGCCACCCAAGAAATGCCCCCTGCGGACAATCTATCAGTGAGCACTGAATTATTAATCCGCCTCTCTAACGCGGCCTCATTTTCCCCGCGTTTGTGTGTGAGAAAGAGCGAGTGTTTAAGAGTATACGAGTGATAAAGCAACAGATGGTCTACACGGCAGACAGAGAAACAGGAACATAAAACCTGATGACACATCCAGCTGTGACGGTGTAGAGACATTCACAAATCTCCCCTCTCACTTATTGACATCATCTATGATTTCCCCCGAAACGTTTGATTTCAGCGCCGTGGCATGTGTTTGTTGATAGAAACCAGGTGTTGCTCAGGAGGCTGGGTTATGGTATCATAATGTTTACGGTATCGCGATGGCACAGGATCTGAGGCAGATATATGGACAAGCTCCTCAGACGAGTTGTAGTGCTGTCCTGGACTGGAGCAGACTCGAGTGAAGGAGCTATGAAAGCGTTACAACAACATCTCGCTTCCTACATTTTATGCCTTTCCTGTTGAAACAGGATGTCTGGGCAGACGGGCCAAGGGAGGGAGAGAGAGATAATTTTACATAAATAGATCTCCCGTCTTCAAGGTCACAGAGATCTAGAGCAATTTAAGAAAAAAAAGTTGGCACAAAGGCGGGTTAGAAAAGGGTAGAGGAGGCTGTTTCTGGAGGCAAGATCAAACTACTCAAATGACTGCCTCAAGATTTTCAGAGGTCAGCTTTCATAGGAAGACGCTGGTGTGGTGAGGGCCGACTGGAAGTTTAAACCATGTTTGACCCCATTCATATGAGACGGCAATCAGGTGGTAACCCTTTAGTGAGACACCACACTCAACAACTGTAGTCCCAGAAACACGACTGCGAGGCCACCTTGGAAATACATGACATGGCCGCCAGAGAAAGCTCAGTTTTTGGGTCTGGTCGAGTCATTGGTTAAAAAAAAAAAGAGGAACAGCTCAGTTTACTAGTCATGGTTAGTGTTACTCATTCTGTGAAATCTGTATATGTCTTCTGTCGCTTTGGTGGAGCTTTGAGACGTCTGATGAAATAACCAAGACAAAGTCATTGCGCCACGTTATGGGAGTGTTTCTGGAGCTCAAACTTTATGGAAGTGCTGGAGTACTCATATAAATGCCAATAACATTATATTTCCAACCCTGATAGGAATATAAGTTGACCAGCACCACAAAAAATCCAACCAGGTACATTGGCACATAAAGCCAGGGTCACAAACTAATGACTATTTCCATCACTGATTGATCTGTCAGTCATTTTGGTTGTTCGGTCCATAAAATGATGAAAAATGTTAATCCCTGTTTCCAAATGTCAACGTTTTCCCAAAGATATCCAGTTTATTGTAACATAGGACTAAAGAAACTAGAAATTATTCACATATGAGAAGCTAGAATGAGAGAATGTCTCAAAATTTGATTGTTAGAATAGTTGGCAATTCATTTCATAGTTGACAACTAGGTAATTGATTCGTCGGCTAATGGTTGCAGCTCTACAGCTGAACCCAGTGTCACTTTGAAGGGGGTATAATGACGATTCAGCTAAACTGAGAGTCATTAATTTGTGTTTGTCTTTGTTTTTCCCTAATGGGCCGGTGAGAGGTCAAGAGAACTTGCACTGATTTCAGCGGTTAGAGGTTTTCACATAACTACTAACACAAGAAAACTCGGAGCTTCACTAAAAGTTACGCACGCATTTTTTCAGATGATAAATGGGTGTGCACATGTTATGCTAAGGTCAAAAAGTTATTTTTCCCCTTTCGCAGTGGCTTAACTGTTTGTCTTGGCACGGTCCGCTTTCCTCTGATCTCACTGTCAAAGTATTCCTGCGAGATTGGGGGAGTCAATCATATGCATGAGAAAAGTGAGTGTGGAAGACATATTAGACACAGAAAGGAGACAAGAGGATTGTCTGTTGGCAGCGACAGGGTGGATACGAGAAAAATCCCAGGAATGCTGAGAAAGCATAGCTTTCCAGGCTCACAGACAGAGGAGGACGGAAACAAGAGCATGCTCGGAGCATAGAAACCTATATACCAACTCACACAGACGCAAGACTTTCCAAACCAACAAAGATCATCTCATTATCGTGTAACAAATACAAATGATAATGAATGATGGATGAATATAAAGTCGACGATGATGCCACAATCTGCTACAGTGCAACCAAACTTAAATAAATCCTCCCCAACTCTAATTGTCCTCTAATCTATACCAAAAAATCACTTAAACACATTTATCTTTCAGGAGTTATCACTTCAATCTCTCTCCCTTAGAGCATATTACTGACTCTTTTGTCCTGTCACTCCAACTGTTCTTCATTGTGTAATCGCTTTTCACCGACTGTCTGGGCCGAGATACTTATCTCATCAGCTACAAGTCAGTAAAGAAAGACCACCCACTAAATTCATCCAACGTAAGCCCACTGAGCGCGGGCCTGACTTTTTCTTCCTGTTACTAAGGGATACCGTATATCTTTGAGGTTTTACACCTCCTTGTTGGGTTGTTTTCATCCTCTGCGACCGCGTGATTCACCGTCCGGTCTTTTATGACGATCGCGAGGAAAGCCAAAAAGAGAAAATCTGTCACGTCTTTATAACTCCTGTACCACAAAAAGGTATTAACCGCTGACCAGTCGTTCCAACCTTAGCAGTGCTGGGGTTTTTTTCCCCCCAAAATGGGACATCAATTTTACACAAAGCTTCTTAGACTAACCGGGGTCTAATAAAACGTTTGGAGAGACATGTGGGAAACTGGTTAAGGTTACGATAGAGAAAATACACATCAAATTTCCAGAAAGGAAAATACTCAGTGTGCGTAATGTACCTGGATTGCAGAAAAACTGGTCTCCTATGCTGATTAATGAAGATAATTCAACTACAACTACAGACACACCCACTGACATTCATCTTCACAGCACACCTTTCCCCGTCTAGACTGAACTATCCCACCAAAAATCCCTGTTTTGTTTTCGGGGCCCTTCGTCAAATAAGGTTTTTACATGCGTTTGGGCTTTTATGGCTAGAAGAAAATGTTTCTTGTCATGAATCCAAGAGGAACATTGTGTTTCTAACTGCGTTGCCTGCCAGAGAACAGAGCAGATACTAGACAAGTACTGACAAAGCTGGTGATAGCTGCTGCCCTCACCACAGGATTACGTCAGTTTAACACACACACACACACACACACACACACCTCAATGGCCTATTACAACACACTGTGAGAACTCTATAGGCCGTACTAAGCAAAACAACATAAAAGATCGTGTCATTTGTTCATCTTAATGTTATAACCGTGACTTTTTGTCGACTACAAAGAAACCAAGAAGTGAAAGTGTTGAGGTTGAGGTTAACCTTGTGAGGCTAACGCCTGACCCACATCCCATAATTACCTATTAACTGGTAATTATCTCTAAAGTAGGAAACTGCAAATTTGGAACAGCATTGCTGATTTAATGAATGTAAATCCAACATTGATAGATCAGTCCAGCCTTTAAGGTGGCAATACAACAACGTCAAAGGGGGGGGACAAGTGCATGATAGAAAACGTGTGCAATAGCTGGCAGCAATGTCGGAATGATTTTTATGTGTGCGCATGTGTGTGTGGCTGTGTGTTTGTCAGGCAAATCAGCTAGCACTGCACTGCACTGCACTGCGCTGCACTTATAAGGCCTGGAAAGTTGCTGCTCTCTTCAAAAGCGACAGTAGTTTATAGAGGATTTGAAAATTCACCCTGTGACAAGACGGTGACCTAACTTGGAGAGTTAAAAACAAACAGCAGCCTGTCCTTGTGACCAGTTAATGCTTTTAATGCAGAGGCGGTGGGTGTTAGGACGGCCTGGATAGGGGTTGGTATATGCCATAAAAAATGTGAGTGATATGAAAATGAACACTGCCTGTGGAGTCAAAGACTACCGAACACCAAGTATAGTTTGGAGGAATGGAAATAACTTTGCAGGACGATCCAAATGTTTAAGAACAGCCCAAAGACCTCGCAGTGATCACAGACGAGGAGAATTACAAAGGCAGGCTCCAGTGACAGATAGTTTCTTACCCTTGACACGGTGAGGGGCATGCTGAAGTCCTTGCCACCCTGCAGCCTGAAGCCCCAAGGCGCTGGGCCGCTGAGGGTTACCGAGTACACGTTCATAGCCTTGGGGGAGAAAAGGGAAACAGTATCTTAATTAGTCAGGAAGCCCAGAAAAGGTTTTGAGGCCACACATCCTTTTCTGCTTCAACCGAGCAGCTTAGCTGTTTGCTCTATCCTACACACACACACACACACACACGTTCCATATTTAAACTGACACTTAAGTATATATGGAGTATAGGGTAGTGAATCTCTGTCCTGTTTTAAGTTAAGTGTGTCTTTTGGTCCAAATAATCAATTTAACTATTTTGAATTAGGCTATTTGCATAACTTAGAAGACGATAAAATACCAGAGCGGCCTCTGGGACGCATTGTTCCAACATTAATCATCACATGATCTAGTAGGTTGCTATCCCTTGTGTCATAATCAGAGAGGAGCATTCATATACAGGGCCCAATTCAGAGTGTAATAAAGTATAATGCAATGCAAACGAGGAGCACAGGAAACATTCAACAGTTTTCCTCAAAGTAAATATGAAAACTGGCCCACCACATACAAAACTGCCTCAACTTTTTAAAAATAATAACGGCTGTGAAATCGTAAAAAAAACAGTATGAAGCAACTTCACCAGAGCTGGTCACTGACCCTGGCTGGCAAGTCACCAAATAACCAGGTAATTTTAAGAACCAAAGGCAACTTGAGACGAAGGGCAATGTCCCTTGCTCTTAGTTGCGACTTACAGCTGGACCACTGACCTCTGTACCTGCACCCCCTATCTCAGCTCCACCTCCTTCTCCTCCTCCTCCTCTTCCTCCTCTTCTTCTTCCACCCTGCCAGGTGTCATTGCACTTTGTGACCCACAGCCTAACTGCCCCACAGTGCCACAACGCAAACCTACCTTGTCCTGAAGGGCCGGCCGATAGCCCGAACCAGTGAGAGAGCTAGAGAGTCAGTAAGCTGGAGCAAGCAGATTCTCTCTCCGTTGGCAAACCCTACCCCCCCGGCACTGTCTGTGACACAGGCGAGCCCTCGCCTCTCCTCACTCCTCAGAGGCTATATAAGGAATGTAAAACTACACCAAACTATTTCAGCCCAACACCCACATGAGTCAGAGAGAGAGAGAGGGAGAGAGAGAGGGGGGTAGAGGAGGACGGAGAGAGGTAACGTCAGCTACCCCTATATTCTGGCAAACGCCTAGTGCATTAACGTCAACCGACTTTTTTTATTTTTTGGAAAGCGGAAGATGGTCAGAGAAAGAGTAAAGTAAAGCTTATGAAAGTCTACATTCCTTCTGGAGGGCATGAAGGGCACAGTACACAACCAAAACCAGCAATTATATTTTAACATCAAGCTCTTAAAGCAACAGAGAAGCACACATGTGGGGAGAAAGTGAAAAGGGGGATGCGCTCGTAGATCACATTAAAAAGAAATCCTTAAAATACTATAAAGCAACGCACCAAACACCCTGAATAATCCCACCAATAAAACCGGCAAGGCTGCTAATTTGATGCAAATCCTTTTAAGAGTTTCCATTTGTATTTGCTCTTTGTGTTTATGTGCGAGACTCCAGCTCACATAAACAGTCTTAATTACCAAAACTTGGATTGGTTTACTGTCACTTTTCCTCACATTATACCTCCCACAGAGACGTCTAGGAGCAGAGAAAATCAATTAGGACACAGGCTTGCTTGAGACAATAAATGGAAAAGACACAGCAGCAACAGGTAATGGGGGGCAGATTGTACCTGTGATATGAGCCCATAGCAAATTGATTATTATTATTATTTTTGTGCACACATTGTAATAAGACAGTGGAAGTAACAGCGTGCAACCGGCTGCATTTCTGTAATTAAACACCTTTAACGTGTGCTGCTCTCATTCAAAGTGACGTTGTCCCTGTTTATGGCATTGCTATTTATAATCTCCCGTGGTGTCACTGCAGTATATCATCTATATGTGACTTGTGTTTATGTTTAAATACACAACGGGCTACACAATTATGAGCTTATGGAGCTTACTTTTAATTGATTTCAGCGTGTCCGGGACAATCATTAGCAGCAGGTAATTAAAGGAGTGGTAGACTGCAGGGCAGACCCTGAAATCAGCTCCCAGCAGAAGTGAGGCAGGAAAACAGGCTGGAACAAAGTGCCTCACACCGCTCACAGACCGATGGAGCTAGCCCGGACCATAAACTTGCACAACAGAGCTCATACAAAGAGTTAGACCGTGGAAAAAAAGTTACAGCTACAACAAACACACACACACACACACACAGACGAAGCTCTCGGTGAAGTAGCTTACCTCCTGTCCGCCCGACATTCACGAGTCAAGTCTTGTGGGTATAAAAAGTCAATCGGGTAAAGTCAGGCTAACTCTGGGACTTCCTTAAAGCGGACGTCAGGAAGCCACCGTGGATCCCCTTGGTGAGCAGCAGGATCTTTCCCTCAAATTCTTTTTAGCAGGACTCTGCTGAAACGTCAGAAGTCACATGGGCCGCTGCCTCGTCTCATACTGCGGCTATAAAACCGGGAGAGGCCGTGCTTTACAGACGTCTCAGCTGTGAAGCCATCCACGGCTAATCCACATCAATCACAGAGACTCTAATGCAACTTTAAAAACCAGCGAGGTGGTTTGTTTGGAGAAAGAAAGAAAGAAAGAAAGAAAGTGTACACGCACAGCACACCGCTGCACAGCATAAACCAACAGGTCTGATATCAATGTTTGCTCAACAGTGGTGGAGGAAGTATTCATAATAATAGTATTCAGTATATAAATAATAGTATTCACAATCTATTATTTTCAACTATTTGTATATGAACTAATGATTTTTGTCATTAAAGGACTAGTCTGCTGATTATTAGATACTTTATTGATCCCAAGGGAAATTCAAGCATCTAGAAGACACAGTAAAGATACAATAAAGTTATAAAAGTCTATAAAATAAATGTGAATTTAATGAAACCTGTGCAAAGATTTCTACAAATAGAAAACTAAAAGTAAAAAATATATATACATATTAAATAGAAATAAGAAATGGAAATAGAAATAGACTAGGTTAAAAAAAAAAACAACTTTAATTACATTTTCGATACAGATCATCAGGCATTAGTAGGCACAAATGAACAAAAATGCTTCCTTTACAGGCTGGATTTTGCTAATATATACATGTTCATTTCTAGGTCTTATTTTAATGCACTTTTATTAGTTATGGTAAATTTTTAAACTTCATTTACAAAACTTTCATGCACGACCACTCTTATTTAGGTAAAAGATATGAATACTTCTTCAGTACTGTTGACAGCTGTAGCCAAAAGGCCACTTCATTAGGTACACTTATAACAAACCAATGTGATCCAATACAACAACTCTGCCATACAATCTACTTTAACAATATGTCAGGTTTTGTTAATGTTGTCATAGAAGTAATTTTATTTGTGTTTATTATTAAGGTCTTAGTGGGTGCTGTTATTGTGCAGAGTGCATTATACTGAAAGGTGTTCTCTGATATTTTGTCCTTCTCATGTTTGTAAAATGTTAAAAACACCTCTCAATATAATGCAGTCCACTTTAAGACTACTGCAAGCTACAAACTAAAGTAAACAGAATAGTTAAATGAATACCTCTCTGACTGGGTTGTAAAGTTGCAAAGGGGGCAGAGTTGTTGTTTTGGCTTACACTGTATTGTACATGTGTACCTATATAGGCAGTCAGTGTTTGTCCCCTATTTCTCTATCACATTGGAACTATACTGTAATTTCAAGCAAGTATTTATTTCTTTTTTCAGCTGTTGTTTAAGTTGCTTGAAATGTGCCTATATAAAGTTTATTATCACTGGTATAAGAAAGCAATATTTAAGGTAATATTATAGTGTATTTTTTGATCAAATGCATGTGGAGGCCTCAGTTAAGACCTCCAGACAGCAGCGATGCAGCAGATGATCAGCAGATGGAGACAAACTACGACAAAAGGGAAATGGTACCCTCAGGGTCTGCCCTGCTCCATCATCACAGTGAACAAGTGAAGAAATCATGAATCATCAGTAAGGGCCTTAAGTCGAAGCTTACATTGTTTATTACAGACGGGTAAATTGTTTCCTCTGTCGCTTACGCTAGTCTACTTGTAATTGCTGTTATTGGGGTAAAATATTGAGGTTGTTCGTATCGACGCTGCAGGGCCGGTGGCCTGATTTTTTTTTAGGGGCTGTGACATTAGCTAGCTAAACCCACCAAGCTCAGTTAAACTTGTAAACACTTTTGTGAAAGATGGCTGACAACGGAGCACACCCGACTGAAGAGGACCCGGCTGCAGCTTTTCTCGCTCAACAGGAGAGTGAGATAGCGGGGATTGAGAACGACGGTGACGGCGACGGCTTTGGGGCGTTGGAGGGAGCGGACGGGCAACAGCCGGTTCAGCCTCAGCCGGCCAACTATGGCAAGTTTGTCACCGAGCTAAGCTAGCAGCTTAGCAGACTAGCTAACTGAAGCTAGCTAATACCGGTACTTAGACTGGACTGGTAGTAGTTAGCAGGGGATGACTCCATTCGTGCATCAATAATAACATCGGTTTACACACTTTGTGTATCAGCCAACCCGTTTTCATTGGTTATCCTGCTTATTTGCAATTAAATCGTACCGTAGCTGCGTTCGTTTGCACACCGGTGTTTCGGACTAACGAGCGACCCTGCTAACTGGCGACCGGCGGTGGACGCAGTTACGACAGCTTTTGCCCTCCTCGTTGCCTCTTTGTTTTGTTTTTTGCACCGTCAAAAACACACAGTCACCTTCCTTGTCTTGTTTGACAATAATATTTATCGGTATCCTCGGTAACTACGACAACCGCAGATGCATTTTGGCTAAAGGTCGCCAGTGAACACGGTCGCCGGTTAAACCGTAACACCAGTGAACGTACGTTAATAAACGTTAGTAATTCTGTAGCACACCCTCCCGACGCTGTAACCGCAGAGATATCAAACTGTGGCAGTATTTTACTCACTAAGCGAGCATACACAGTATATAGTAAGGTTTCTAACAGTAGCGGAGCTGTATATTTGCTAAGTGTTGACACTTGTCCAGAAAAACCTGTCCTGTAAACAGTCAGCGGCCAAACAGGTGCTGCTGCATTTCTGTGCTGTAACGTTTAGTTAGCAGGCTGAAGGATGAAGTGACACCGTCATTATAGTAGCGAAGTCAACCCGGGTTAATGAAGAAGGATAACTAACAGAAAAACTCAATTTTAAACTCAATTTTTAACATTGAACTCTTGTTTTTTTTGTATAATAATGGCAGACTTGGACAGTTTTGGAGAGCAGCCTGCCACCTTGAATGGAGACATGTTTCAGGTGAGCTTTCGACCACCGTCAAATCACTTGACTCACACCCTCACTTCATTTTTATGCGCCTGTCTTGTGATGCGCCCAATTCACCATGCTACCCAGCGTTTGGATCCAGTAACATATCTGCTTATAATGATCAAATGTTTTTTTTTTTTTTATTTCCTCCATAAAGGAGTCCAATGGGCCAACAGACAACTATGCAGCCATCGCCCAGGTGGACATTCAGAGGCAAGAGCCGGAGAGTTTACGCAAGTGGAGGGAGGAGCAGAAGGAACGCCTCGAAGCATTAGGTGAGCAAAGATGGCCTCAACGGGGGAAATGAATCATACAGTGGAGGCCAGTGCACTTCCTGCTTAGCAGCTGTCAGGAGTGAGTCACTGTGACGTAGCTGTTTTCTCGTGTGTCTTTTTGCAGTTAACATGACTCCCTAACTGTGTTTTTCTGTGTTGCCGTGCCGTGACAAGACTCTGCATCCAAGGCAGCCGAGGCAGAGTGGAGAGAGAAAGCCAAAAAGGAGCTGGAGGACTGGCATGTACACCAGAGCGAGCAGATGGAGAAGAACAAGGCCAACAACAGGTTAGGGTCTGACATGTCCCCTGTTATACATGGAGAGAAGTAACAGTTGGTTGATCATTATGATATCACGATGCTGTAAACACTACACTGAACTTGCTCTATTCAGATTAACAACCCAAGTGTTGTGTTGGCACAGTAACTTTTTCACAGTAGAAAACATTCAGACTTCAGTCAAATGCACTTTGGGGCAAAAGGAACGCCCTGTTAACAAACTTTATCACATTAGGTTGCGGATATTTGATAAACTGCATGTTTAATGAGGGATGTAGGGAATGTAAGCCTTTCTTTTGGACTGCAGCAGCAGATTAAATGTTTAGATTTAAAGGTCAGTCTGTATACTACTTAAAGAGTGTCGTTTCAGTCTGGTTGCAGCCAGTGTTGTACCTTATGCTCACAAAAATATCGCAGCCTTTCTTGACCAAGCTAACGCCTTGTTCTCTCACACTTTCCAACAGACTCTGTCCAAGTCTGGCACGGTATCACTCTGCATCTGTGGCTCTAGTTTTGACCCGTTTCCCCCTCTGTGTCTGAGTGAAAAGCACTGAGAGACAATCCTCTGATGAGATATTAGTTAACAGCTGCGTGTCCGCTGAGGATGCCTGGAAAACAAAACAGGAAGCTAGGCTAGGAGGAATGCAAACAGCAGTCAAATGCTTGTTTTCAAAAGTGGCACAGAAAGATTGAACTTTAAACCTTTTATTCCACCTCATTAGAGCTGTTTCTCTCAGTTGCTTACGTAATCCTTTTACTGCAAACCCTAACTTTTCTCTGCTTGTTGTTTGACACTGAAACTGTTCTCCTTTCTCCTTCTTTTTCCTGCTTTCTTGGCCTTGCCTGCGTACTAGGATTGCTGACAAGGCTTTCTACAAACAGCCCAACTCTGATGTTATAGGCTTTGTGTAGGTTTAGAATTCTTACGCTTTTTAATGTTGTATGAACGACCCCGTGAGTTACCGCTAGTTTATTTTCACCTGATGCATGCAACACTAAAATTACCAGTGTGATGTTTGATTTTGAAGACCTAATTTGTTATTCCTTGAATCATTTGATTGTTCTATATTCTATAGTTTATAATAAATATTAAACACGGCTCCGACAGAGTGTATGACTGGCATCAAGAGCTGCATGATGTTTTTGTGTACTTTATGCACAGGTGCTATTCTTGTGAACTTTGTGGTTGAGCACCATATGTTGGACTCAGATGGGTTTGCCGGTCTGATATCTCTCTCATATTTCAACTTATTCATGTCTTTCTTTGGTCTCCCTCCCACTTGTAGAGCATCAGAGGAGGCTTTCCTGGCAGAGACCGACAGCGACAGCCCAGGATCTGAATGGGAGAGAGTAGCCCGCCTGTGTGACTTCAATCCGAAAACCAACAAACAGGCAAAGGATGTTTCTCGAATGCGTTCTGTCCTCATCTCTCTCAAACAGACACCTCTGGTTCGCTAGAGGAAGAGGAGGGAGAATTTCCTTCTAGAAACAATGCCTTTTTCAGTTTTAACCTCACATTGCCATCAGAAAAGTTTGTACGCCCCTTTTCCATAAAATTCCTGGTATGTTTATAACCTTTGAAAACTTCCTGCCTTTCTTGATGCCTCTTATATTGAAATAATATACTAAATCCCACTCTCTTATGAGAAGATGAAGGACTGCTCTATTGTTACATCCTTTTGCTTACCAGTTTTATCACTGCTATACTTAAGAAAATATTGTTACTGTAAGTTAAGCATTTTCCATCCCCCTTTAAGTTATAAATTGTTAGTAGGTCAACCTTACTGCATGCCTCTGCCAACATTTTGGATGCACATTTTTTGTTGTTTTATAAATTAGAATTTTGGTCAGTGTCAAACACTTTTTAAGCACTGTTGCGTATTAGATTGTAACCACTTATGCCTCTCATCAATGTAGAATTATAAAGTCTTTGTTCACATTCGATGTATTTGACCATATTTAACGTAGCTAGCATTTTTTCTTTCCTCTTTTGAATGCATAAGCTTGTGGCCTTTTTGATGTAGCTCTTACTCCAGTTTCGAGTATTTAGCCAGATGGATTTCCTCTTTTTAATCAGGCAAGGGAAAAAAAAAAGAAAATCACAACCAAAGATTTCTGCTAATCAAAATTTTGCAGAGTTCACTTTACGGCGATTTCTCATCTCACTGATTTTTAAGTTTTATGCACCACTTTTTGGGTTACAGCAATATGTTTTAGATTTTCTAAACAATCAATAAGGTGTGAATTTTAACAGTAATGTCTGCACATTGTTTCACATGTTGCCTATTTGGACATTATGAATACTGAAAAAAAGGGAATGTTAAAAGGGAACTGGAAAATAAAAATAAAAAAACAGTGGAGTATGATCACCTAAAGTAATTTGTCCTTGTCCATCAAAACACACTGAGGATAATCAGTTGAGTCCCAGTTTGTCCAGGTTGATGTGTGAGGAGATACATTTATGTGTGGCCCAGCACCAACATCCACTCTTACATACACTGAAGATGTGAGGGATTATGAGGGAATATGAGGGATTCACACAGTTATTAGCATTCAGGTGGGCGCACAACAGCGCGGTATGATTTTAATTTGTTTTCACAGGAGTGTCACACTCCAGTGATCGCCAAAATGCCTCTGCATAAGATAAGTGATTTCACCAAGCGTCGTTCCTAATACAATACTTGGAGCCTCCTACCCGAGGGGTTTTCAAGTGAACCTTAAAAGCCTGAGTGTTAAAGGTGGATGTTGAGGCTGGGGCTGTCTTTTGTCTAAAAGCCACCTCCCATTTAGATCTACTCACCCAGTACATTAATTTAAAAACTGTACAAGATGATTTGGACCTGTTAAATAAAGGGTTGTAGAAAAAAAGTAGCTGGCTGAATACAGTTGTGAGTGTGATGCTTTATCTCAATATTCAACTCATAATTTACATCAGAACACACAGTCAGTGTGTTATGCAAATTGTTTTAGTCACAATATAACCCTCCAGAAGAACAAGCCACATATAATATACATTTATCAACACTTTGCTTCAACACAGAGTATGCTAAAGTAAAATCCAGCTTGTTTACGTGCCCTAGATTCTGTGTTGTTGTTGCAAAATATATCACCATGAGCAAATCAGTTTGCACACAATAATAAATAGTGTTGGCCTTAAGCGTGGGTATCTGAACAATGCTGGAGGCTTAACACATCGTTCAGTTTGATGAGACAAACTCCAAGTTGGATCTGATCTGATGCAGTTATGGGATTGGTCCATCTCTACTCCTTGCGTTTCATCGCCGTGGCAACGACTCCAAAAATAATGGCAACAACAGTGAAGCCCTGAGCAATGATACGTCCCCTCATCATCAGCTGGGATTGTCTGGTTCTCCCCTGATGGAAGGCACGGAGGCCGTACATCAGAGCGCCTGCCGTTCCCAAACAACCTGGAGGACACAGAGCACAAAGGGCATTCAACAGATGCACAGGGACTGGACAGGTTCACTCTGACTGCTGAATTTAAGTACACCGCCCGGCCTCTTTGTACAAACAAGCCATTATGGATGGAAACTCAACAATGTGTCTACCTGCAGGCTTCACAGTCAGCTGCTCAGACTGTGAGCTGCAGCTTCAGTTTCAGACATGCACATATGTAACGTAAAACAAACAGAGTAACTGCAAATTAAATGACAAAAAGTGTGTGTGTGTGTGTGATTTGAGTTACTTGATGCCTGAAAACATTTCACCAAGGGCACAGGGTCATCACACTACAATACACTGCAATTCTGGCA
Organism: Nibea coibor; assembly: GCA_023373845.1. Lineage (NCBI taxonomy): Eukaryota > Metazoa > Chordata > Actinopteri > Sciaenidae > Nibea > Nibea coibor. Next base: position 9,383,402 of record CM041739.1, on the reverse strand, counting down.
CAGATTTAACTGAAATAAATGCAAGTAAGCCATTAACAAAACTCATGACAGCAGGTTAGGTTCCTTTTAGATTTAGATTACCTGGTTATTATCTGACATTGAAATGTGTTTGGTGTGCACTATATAATCAGACATCATTGATTTGCCCACATTAAACGGACAGACTTGCACCACTTTGCACCCTGCTTGTGTAACTCACCTATGGGGACGAACGGGTTCTCCTTGGTTTTCCGGATGAACTTGTCTTTAAAGGTTTCATCTCTGACCTTCGGCAGCGGGTTGAAGCCCTCGATGCTCGGCGGCTGAGAGAAGTCAAACGGCACGGGCGCTGACCGAGCTTTGGAGCTCTGCTCCGGGACCACTGGTGTTGTAGCAGCCGCCATGCTTACCTTGGTCTCTGCGAGGAACTACAGAACTACGCATCCGGTTACACTTTGAACCCGGATTTCACAATAAAAGCCCACATATTTGAGACACGGGGAATGAATGGTAAGAGTGGCCAAGCGCCTCCTGCCTGATATGCATGGTACATGGTAAACTGGACTTTGTACTGTAGCTCACATACTCTGTCCTGTTAGAAAATACGTTTTAAAAAATAATTAATATTTAATAAAATAAGTTCACACTCAGTCGCACTGTTTTCTGAACATTTTGCACCACGAGTCATCTCTGTACAGACAATGATGTGACTTTGATTCATTTTCTAAAGTCTAATTTAATTATTGTTTTTTTAATTTGTATTATTTTTTTCCGTTTTCTTGAACTCTTTATTTTTTTCAGTTCAATTATTTGTATCATTTAAATTCTAATTTATCATTATTTAAATTCAATGTATGTTTTCTGCATCTCATGCTGCTACTGGATGCTTGAATTTCACAAAACTTTGATGAATAGACTCGAGCCTACAGGCTCAGACAAACAGTGCAAATACAGTACATATGCCGATTGGATACATTATTATTTATCCAACCAAAGGCACTGCTATCTATTTTGTCCAAGGGCCACATTTCATGTGATCACAACAGGCCAGGTATTATTATTAATACTCCAGTAGTATTACTGGTGAATTTGTTTGAAACCTCTTTTATAACAGGATCCCTACTCATACCACTAAGTGGCAGCATTGGATAAAAATCATTGAACCTCGAGTTCAGTGGCGGTGATGTGTTTTAGTTTTTCTGCTCTGTATATTTTCACTGCCTAGATAGCTTTCCAGTTTGGTTTAAAGAAGTATCCAAGTATTGGAAATAACAGTGACACTGTTCTAGCTGGCACAACTCTCTTTAAATAAAACATTATATCCATCCATTCATCCATCCATCAACAGCCATGAAGACAGGTTTCCAGACTGCACAAGGACTCCAGCTGCCATCAGCAGAGCTGATGCAAGAAATGGCATCATGTCATCAGATGAAGTGTGTACCAAGTTTTGAAGAATAACTTTCATAAAAACAGCACACAGATACTTTTCAATCTTTTTATTGAATATTAAGGTAAATATTTCACATTAATACAGGCTACATAAAGTAGAGCCACTATACGACATGAAATTTACTCTCATTTTAACCCTTTTTAGTATGTAAACAATTATACATGTATTTACCACTCTAAAAGGTTCTGATTTCTCTTTCTCTTTAGGTAATCATCATCTAGTTCTGGGCCAAGTTTAAATAGCTACTTCATGTTGAGCCCCCTGCAGCCCAAGAACGGTGTATGTGGGTTTAAGTCAAAATCGCTAAACTACGCAGAGAATAGATCCTGTTGAACAGGTGATCGCGCATGTTTGTTTGCATCATCGAGGCGCTGATAACAGCTCTCGCCAAAAAATTTCCCCCTTTCCTCGTTTGAGATAGGCACATCAAAGAATGGCGTCAAGACAACTTCCAATTCTTCAACCTCTGCTCTGCACTCTCAGGTCTCTACTAAAGTTAACATGTACGTTTTTCTTTTTTTTTTTCCCCCCCGTTTGTCTTATTCGGTCATATTCGTCAGTTGGTATTTCTCGTTTGCACTGTGGGTCATGCTGTGTGCGTTTTGATTGCTGTGGACGCGGTCTAGTTGACATGGTTCAGGTGCACGTTGCCCACATGAGGTGCCCAGGTACCAGGCCACACCTGAAAGGACAGAGGACCAACAGGAGGCATAACGTTAGAACAAATGGAGTTATGTCAGACTGACAGCAGACAGCTGAACGACACGCACGGTGTACACAGCATAAAAGAGGACATTACCTGCTGCTGTGGGTCAGAGTTATCTGCATTATTTGGGACCACTTTGATGATGGGGCTCCATGCAGGATCACCAGCGTGCAAACCATTGTACATCGGCCCTCCTGGCCCCTCTGCCATGGGAGGATGAGGGGGCAGCATGGTTCCTCCATACATTGACATAGGCATTCCCTGAACAGACAATAATGAGCAGTTAGTAAAAAAAAGATGTGTTCATATGAGAAAGATTTAACAGATCTTAAGAGTTACAGCTTTGCCTTACCTTTGGGAAGTCCATGTAACTGTTGGGCAAATGCTGAGGCTGGTGGTAGTTGTTGGCAGGGTTTGCGATGCCTGTGTCATCCTGCTCCATGGGCTGGTGCTGAGAGAAGGCCGACTGCTCAGCCTGCAGCTGAGGGTGCATCATGTGGCTGCTCATCAGGGGCTGGGACCAACCAGACATGGCCTCTGTGTACCAGGACACACAGGAGGTTAGATATTATTGATGGAAATCAGTTAATAGTGCGCAGTCACCGAGATTCGTCTTAATTCTAACAAACAACAGAGAAAAATGATACCTGAAGCACTGCCGACCCCAAATGACCAAATGCCTCCCTGCCCAACAGATGCCGTGTAGCTGGTGGTGAGGAGAGGTGGGTTGACAGAACCTCCCCTGATCCTGGCCAGCCGCTCCGTGCCGATGGGTGGGGGAACCTTCCGGTCCTGCTGCGAGGAGCTGCCAGGCTTGGGCTGAGGAGGAGGGGCCACAGCTGAGGTGGAGAGAGCCGAGGATGACACCGTGGAGGGAGGCGGGACAGGAGATTCACCTGGTGGACGAGAAACAGAATAACAGATGAGATTTACACTGTTAAACCTTTCATTTGCACAGTGTCTTAAAGATTCTTATAGGTTTACAAGATAAAAGAATAACTGGCTAGTAAGTAGTATAGTAGTATAGTAGTAAAGTATGAATTTAGAAAAAAGGGGTCACATGAAATGAAATGGAAAAAACACGAGAAGTGTGTGAGAATTGTACCTGATGTGGACGCACTCCAAGGGTGAGGGGAAAAGTGCTGTCTGCTGAACGAGGGTGTGCCAACCGGTGTATGACCGTGCAGATACACAGGGCTGCCAGAGATACTGGTGGCATAGCTGGTCAACGCTGTAGACGGACCAAATGAAAGTCATGATTCAGCTCAGGAGAAAACTTCACAAGGTAACAAGGCCTTGTGTTGTGATCCGTTTCTACCTTCTCACACGTGTGTATGATTTCATTACATTTGGTTGCATATATACTGTTTGTGTTCCCATTTCGAGTCTGGTATTTTCAGCTCCCCTAAAAAACTGAATCTCAAAGAACTCGACCCAGTTGGATAAACAACAAAATGATCTTGTGTAAACTAAAATGAAAGCAGGCGTACCGATGGGACTGTTGACCATCCTCTGTGAGGCAGAGCGGTAGCCAGGCGCTTTGGAGCTGTCTGGAGGAGGTGGGGGCATCATGTTCTCCATCATGTAGGCTGGTGGGGCCGAGTACGACTGCTCCGGAGGTGATCGAGCTGGCAGATGGCATCCACCCCACACCTGATTGTTTCCAACCTGACAGACGAGCACGATGAATACAATTACTGAGTGCATGACTGATCTTTGGAACTATGACATTTGTACAGTTCAGTTTGATGATTTATCATTTTGTGCAACATTTAACCTCCTTCTGTGTCACTGCAAACTTTCAGGCTAGTGTTCAAATCATAAATGCTTCGTGAACTCACCTGGCTATTGTTATCAAAGATGGTGCTGAAGTTGAAGAGACCCGCAGCGCCGAAGTTGGGGGGTATCTGCTGAGGCTTGCCTGCACTGGCCACATGCTGCATCTGGGAACCGTTCATCATCCCCAGGTTAGCAGACACCTGAAGGGAGCCTGGAGCTTGAGCTTGGGTCTGGGCTTGTGGAGGCAAAGTTGTGGGCTGGGACGTCTGGTTTTGGGTCTGTTTCGGGGGTTCTTGCTGAGCGTTGAAGGGCACAAACACAGATTGCTGCTGTTGCGTCTGCTGCTGTTGTTGCTGCTGCTGCTGCTGCTGCTGCTGCTCAGGAAGGGAGTAGTAAGGCCCTGGTGGCTGCATACGATGGGAGACTCTGGGGGCAGGGGCTGAGAAGTGGGGTACAGTGTTGTTGGGGTGTGCAACATTGTGTGAGAGGACAGGAGGAGGGGCTGAGGGGAGATGAGAACTGTGCTGTGGGTTGAGGAGGGGTGGTGGAGCCTCTGAGGATGGTACAGAGGAGGGAGGGGGAGGTAACTGCTGTCGAGGCTCTGGCTTGGGAGGTAAAGCCATAGCGGGGGCAGTGAAACCCACAGAGTTGATGCTCTCGCTGACAGAAACAGGCTGGCTCTCTACAGGTAGAGAGGGCTTGTCTTTTCCAGGAGGGGCCACGGCGCTGGGCTCTGTTTTAGTTGGCTGGATGGGGGGCTGCGAAATGGGGCCGACGGGTTGCTGAGGGGCGTTCGCCGTAGTTGTAGTGGAACTGTGATGTGCAGGAGAACCCGTGCCCCGCACTGCGTTGCTGCCACTAGTAGAAGTTGCAGCCACAGACACGGGGGTGACGCCGGCAGGCTTGGGGTCAGGCGCGAAGAGCTGTTTTCTGACAGAGGAAGGAGTGGGGAGGCTCGGCTGGGGGTTGTATGGGGTGGGGTTCGGGGTATGGGGCGAGCCTGCAGCTGTAGACGTGTTAGGAGCAATGGCGGTGGTGGTGTTGGTGGTCGTGACGGAGGCTCCTGAGCTGGCTGTGCTGCTGTGCTCACTATGGGTCGAGTTGGGTCTGGCCTGGCCTCCGGTGCCGTTGGTTCCTCCGTTGTGTTTGGGGGAGCTGTTAGCACTGCCGGGACTCACGGGACGCACGGGGAAAGGTCCCCAGGTGCTCGCGGCGGGAGAGAAGGTGCCGCCAAACTGCGCCATGGGTAGACGAGGGTGTCTGATCTGGTGCATGGTCTGAGCAGCCAGTAAAGCCAACTGAGGGTGGGCGTACGCCAAGGGCAGAGACACAGGGAACGGCTGTCTGACGTTTGACGACAGCCCCTTCCCGATCTTTCCTCCGGCCTGAGAGGAGGCTGAAGACGAGGATGAAGAGGGCTGGAACGAGACGCCTGTAGAAGTCACCAACGCGCTGAGGGCCTTTGGCCCGGTGGTTGAACCGCTGGTGGTCCCTGTGGTACTGGGGAAGGAAGCTGAGGTTGTTTTAGAGCCTGGGGCTCTGATGTGATTCCGGGGGATCAGATCTTCAAGCTCTTTGGCTGGATCTTGGATTAGAGCATTGATCAGCTGGACTGCATACCTTGTAGACTCCGTGCCTCCTCTGAAAGAACAAAGCAGACTTTATACAGGCCGTCCTCGTCTTTAAAAGTATACAAATCCAAAAAGATGAAATGTAAAGAAAAACATTTTAAAAAATTCTTCTCTAAAAACTCTGCTCATATCAAACAGTGCTGGACCGCCGCATTGTAGCTGTGAGACTTGCCCTGGAGGGAATGACATCATCCAGACAGGGCTTACATGCTTAATGCATCTAACAAGCTGTAATATTCTAGCTGCAGTGGTCTTAACAGTCCACCAGAGGGTGTCGTTTTTACCTTATGGTGATCATCCTCTCCCCGTTCTTGTCCTTCTGTTTGTCGACGTCAATGTGAGCTCCTGTCACGTCCTGGATGGCTGTGATGTTGCAGCCTCCTCGGCCCATGATCCGAGATACAACAGAGGCTGGCACAGACAGCTTCTTTGATCTTCAAAAGAAGCAGTGACATTTTATTATTTGTGTGTCTATACCGGCAGATGCTAACATTACAGACTGTAACCTACATCAACCGACACCCACGATCCAAACAAGCGCCGTGCAGCATTTTAATATTTCTGTTTCATTTACAAATGAAGTAAAGCTTCAATTAAAAATTAACCACCGACCTTCTGACCACCTCCTTCCAACCTTCTTCTCTCTTCTGGCCTCTCTTGGGGCTTGTGAGACAGAGTTTACTGTTGGGTGAGGTGATGGGAAGGGCCATGGTCTTGAATGGAGAGGGCAAGGAATTGGAGGAGGAGTCGATCATGTCCGGAGCTCTGCGCACAGAACGGGTAAATCTCAGGTTCAACTGGTTCACAATAATGAAGATACAATCTGCTATCTGTTCTGTCAGTTGTGGAAAATGCTTTGAAATAGGCTTAAAGTGAGAATTTAAGCACACACGCTGCGTGTCGGATCTCACGGGAACTCACTTTTGCGTTGGTTTTGAGATGGAGACCGTGACCTTGTTGTCCACTTTGCCGTCAGTCGGCAGCTGAGGACAGTGTCTCTTCTCTGGGCCGCGCAGGAGGATCTGAGACTGAGGCGCTCCTGAAGAGGGGGCTGAGGAAGAGGAGGAGGAGGAAGAGGAGGAGGAGGAGGAGGCGGAGGAGGTGAGGTCAGGGAGGTAGTTGAGCTCCTGACTCTTGCCCCCGCTGCTGCTGCTTTCACTGGCACAGTCGGTGCTATCCAAGGGGTCAGAGTCGCTGTTGCCACCAGTCACTCCCCCACCCCCACCCCGTGGCTCACCGTGGATCTTGTTCTTGTCAGCCTTGTGCTGTGCTAGTGCAACCTGGAGAGACGACACGTACGCAGGTGCTTTTAGTCTGGATAATCGCAACTGCAAAAAAAAACATTATCAACCAAACAAAGACGACCAACGCCACAGATGAAAGCTGAAGTACTCACCTGCGGATCCTGTAATATGATGGGTTCGTTGGGCGAAGAGTCCTTGGTCTTGTTCTTTTTGTTCTTGCGATTAGTGCTCGGTGTAGTGGCCACACTCGCTCTCTTCTTACCAAAAGCTGTAGTGAAAGTGGTGGAGGTGGCAGATATACCAATGGTGGTGGTGGTAGTTGCACTTGGAGGCTCGATGGGAACCTCTGTTTCTGAGGGGGAGGAATGGGTAAAATTCAGGAACGGTGATCAAACACGGCAGAACCGTACTGAACTGAATGTTCCCTTTGCTGCAGTGTCTTAACGTATAGCAAAAGTCATAGAACGTTACCATCAGCTGAATCCTCCTTCTGCTCCTGCATCTCAGAGGAATCCTCCTTAGTTTTCTGCCCCTCCTCTTCCTCCTGCTTCCTCTTCTGCTCCTCCTTCTTCTTCTTTCGTTTCTCCTTGCGCTTCTCGCGCTTAGCAGCCAGGGCCTGCTTCTTGCTCTCCTCTCGAGACTGCAACACACGACGCAGAGATTTTTAAAACATGTCTCTCCTGATACAGTGTATGGCGTGTGTTTGGAATGTGATAACATCCCCAAAACACGGCCACAGAGTGCGACATTACCTTCTCCAAGTCTAGCTCCTTAAGGAGAATGCTAGCATTCTTGTTGGCCTCGGCTGCCTGCTGGTCTTTGGCTTTGACAATGGTCTCCATGCACTGGTGGCACTTCTTCAACAGCTCCTGGAGTAACAGGAAAGCAGCAGGGTTATAGCTCTGCTAACATCTTCACTGCTTCTGACAGTTCCAACACAAACTAATGAATGAAAGAGGAAAACACACACCTTGTCAGCGATGGTGGCGATATATCTCATGCACTCGATATCTGATGGGAACTGGTTGACCTCCTTCACAAGATACTGCACCACCTTCACATGACCCTAAAATGTTAAGTAAAATGGTTAGTCAGCAGAGGCTCTCACAAAGTGTAACACGACACACTAACAATCGGGATTTTGTTCTGCACCTTGCGAAATGCAGCCATGAGTGGGGTAATCTTGCGGTTGTCAGCTGCATCCACATCAGCGCTGGCATGCACCAAGAGCTGGACCACGTCAAAATGACCGCCGTTTGCTGCCAGCCAGAGAGGAGTGTTCCCTTTCTTGTTTCGTACATCGATATGGGCACCCCTGTAAGAGACAGAAAAGGAGTCACACAAAGGCACTGCAGCTAAAAGGACAGGGAGATAAGCTGAATCTAAAAGGTGATGCCAGATTTCGATCACCAAAGCGTGCCTTTTAGGTGTAAGATATGCAAGGAAAGCAACATTATACCACTACAATGTCCTATCAACAAGTCACCTCTACCTGTAGAAAAATCTACTGGCCAGCCTACAGGTAATTCAGTCAACAGCTGAAGCAACTGAGAATGATCTCATTATGAGAAAACTAGAACAAAGTTCAGTACAGGAACACCCAAGAACACTAACCTGTTGATAAGCAGCTCACAAAACTTGTAGTGGCCTTTGTCTGCAGCAATGGTGAGGGCAGTGTCTCTCGATGAGGGAACGGGCGGAGCGTTGACATCAGCGCCTTTGTCCAGGAGCACTCGGCCCACCTCTGCATATCCTCCTGAGGCTGCTTCCATCAGAGGAGTGAGGCCAGTCTGCATGACATGACAAGTCGCTTAGCATCGCGTGCTCTGCCAGCGTAGGCACAATATTTACAAGTGTGGAAACTGGAAGTGCGGCTGAGCGTCGACACCTCACCTTAGCACGATGCTCGACGTTGGCCTTGCGATCTAGCAGCAGACTGACGACCTCAGCGCGCCCCTGGAAGCAGGCTAGGGTTAGAGCTGTGTTTCTGTTGGTCTCAATCTGGGCGTTGATGTCCGAGCCCATATCCAGCAACAGCTTCACTGCCGGGACATGACCGTTCATAGCTGCCAGCATCAGAGGAGAGATTCCCAGCTTACTGCCAGTCCTGGTGAGAAAGTAAATAAATGGATTAGAGGCCAAATACCAAAATAAGAACAGTTTAATTTCACATTACATTACATGGATCAGAGTATTTGGTTGTGAAGTAACTGCATTAATGTTTCTTTATTCTCAATTATAAAGAAGGTAAGCACTGTGTGATTATTTTTGGGTGCAGCTAGAACCTGAAGGCACATACTCAGATGTTGAATTTGTCTGGCACCGTGGGATTAATTAAGATTATTACTCCAACACAATACCTCATTTACTTTTAGGAACTAAACCAGCATCACAATTAATTAACCTAATATGAGTGGACATGTTTCATTCCTACCAGGGTGCCAAAGGGAATACAGTGCTTCTTGTCGCTCACCTGGAGTTGATCTCAGCTCCGGCATTGAGGAGTATCTTGATGATGTTGACGTAACCCCCAGAAGCAGCCAGACTAAGAGGCGTGTAGTCGGAAACGTTGCGGTGTTCCTTATTGGCTCCCCGAAGCAGCAGCAGCTCAACCACCTGACAAACACACAGATGGTTACAAAGTTTAGTTAAAGCCAGGAAAATGTTGCAGTGTTTTGTGAAGGTAAACTCAAAGACAATGCGTTTACCTCCTGGCGTCCCCCAGAACAGGCCAGGGAGAGGGGCGTGTCTTTGGTTCTCTCTGACTGAGCCTCAATGTCACCCCCTTTGTCCAGGAGCACCTCCACCACTCCTACGTGACCAGCAGTGGCAGCCAGGATCAGAGGAGTAAAACCTGTGGGGAAAAGGACAGCCATTATAAATTCAGTTCATAACACACTTCAATGTCCATTTCATATTCCAAATTTGAATGTCATACCTTTTTTGTCCCGGTGCTCAATGTTGGCTCCCCGTGCAATTAGGACAGACACCAGCTCCTCATGTCCTCCTGCACACGCCAGCGTCAGCGCTGTGTCATGGTTGCTCTCCGTCTGTGGTGAAAACAAATCTCTTAGCTTTGTGCACACTTGTCAGTTTTAAGATTTCGGTCGCATGGAACAGAGACTATGTCTTACATGTGCATCTATGTCAACAGAGGGGTAGAGGGGCAGGACTGAAGGGGGCGAGGCGATGTTTGCGGGCATCTGTGTGGGTGGCTGGGACAGGGGCGTGGGTGAGGTTGTAGTGTTCATCATGGGCACACGGCTGCTCACAGCTGCAGTAGAGGAAAAATATAAAGAGAGAGATATGTATTATAAATTAGGAATTTAGCAGACAGTCAACAACAATCTCAACTCAACTGTAACATGAAATGCACTTACCCGCCATGATGTCATCCAGCGTGTCTGTGAGCGTCTGTGCAGGTGTAGCTACCATGAGCCCATCTGGGGCCTGCTGAGGTATCATTCCCGGGCTTAACCCAGGCAACTGTTGACCCTGCTGCTGTTGCCCCAGCATCTGTTGCCCCACTAGTACCCTCTGCAGCTCTGGACTGGTGCTTCCCGGGTAATCTGCAGAGTTGTAGTCTGGCAGGGGTTGGATAGGGACGAACGCAGCTGGAACAGGCGGAGGAGGAGGCTGGGGCTGAGCCTGTGGCGAAGGGGGCAGAGGAGGCTGCTGTGGAGGCTGTGGCCCATCCCTGTAGAGGATTGTGCCCACCTGAGGAAGCTTCGGGTAATCCTCCTCATCTCCATCTCCTTCTTCCTCCGAACCCTCCTCTTCGTCGTCGTCTTCCTCTTCCTGAAACCATACAGAAACCGCCTTCAGTCTCAAAGGTAATAAACAGTGTTAGAGGTGTCAGAACTAACAACTAATAATAAACTACTAATAATAAACTAAAATCTAAATTGCTGAGCTTCACCTCTTCCCCTTCCTCCCCTGGCTGCTCCTCTTGCTCCCCATCTTTGTTGGCGTCTTCATCTGTGTCAGAGCTGGTGTGTACTAGGGCACCCGGTGTCGTGGGAAGGGGCCCTGGGGCAGACGTCGTACTTCCGGGCCCCGGGCCTGGGCCCTGGCTTTGTCCGGCCTCCTGCTCCTCCTTTAAACCCTTCGCCTCCATGTACTCTTTGGTGAACTGTTGCTGTGTTTTCAGCTGCAGCTGGCGCTCCACCTTCTGCAACTCCTTCAAGATTTTCTTTTTCTTCTGTACCTAAGTGGGCGACAGCCACATCCTTATTTGACTTTTGATACGGTGCCATGAATGCAAAATAACATTTAAGCGTTTTAAAATCCTCAAACAAAGATCATGAATGGATGATGGATCGTACCTGCTCCTCTCTGCTTTTCTTCAGCTCCTCGATTTTGTCTTTGGTGAGCGGCTCCCCCTGAATGAGCTCTAGGGACTGAAGCTGGGCCTTCTCAATAGCACTGATTCTCTGACCCAGCTCGTTCAGTTTTCCCTCCGTCTCCTCCACAATGCACTCTAGTGGCTGGCACAAGTGGAAGGGCGGCAGGGGCTCTGCTTCAGGACCCCGGCCAACTGAGCTGGGGACACCGGGCTGAAGGGCTGCCTGTCGCTGTTTAGACACGCCTGGATTAAAAGATCGAAGAAGTTGGTGATTAGGATGAGTTAACAGTAAAATACCATTAAACTGGAGAGGTAACGGATGAATTGCTTAGTGACTTAGGACTTGTAACACGGTTTACCTTTGCTGGAGACGGGTGGGGGGGGTGGCGATGTTTGACGGGGCTCGGTCGGGCTCCTGAGGGGGCACTACCATGGCGAGAGCTTGGAATGGGACACGTGGAACCTGTCACAGCAGAAGACATGTTAGTTTTAAGTAAGCCAAGTCCACTATTACAGGAAGAGCCTTGATTAAAAATGTGATTTCTTCCTGTATTTACCTGAGAGGCATCTTGCGAGGGGGGAGTGAGCTGGGAGAGGTCAGGGGCTGGGACAGACAGGATGTTGTTGGGGTAGTCCAACAGGTAGGAAACCACATTGGTGTGGCCACCCTTAGCAGCTTCTATCAACATGGTTGAACCATCCTACAAAGATAACAAACATACATGATTATGGTTATTAGTACACACATATGGACGAGCAGAAATGTTCTAATTGGTCTCATCTCTCCGGAGTGTGTGCTTTACTTTGAGTCTGTGTGTGGGATCCGCCCCATGTGCCAGCAGCAGCTCCACCACAGCCAGATGTCCTCCAGCACAGGCCAGAGACACCACTGTGTGATCATTGTTGGCAGTAGCTCTGTTCACATTAGCACCTGGACAAGAGAAGAACACCACATGAACTCACTGTGTATTATGAGGCTCATTATACTGTTCACTTTCATGATGATCATCCTTTGAGGGTGAAGCATCTTTCAGTCAAATCCAAAATAAAAAAGAAGTAAAGCTTTCATCTCAGAATTATATAATTACTTTATCTGTGCTAAATTACCTATCATTTCAAAAAACTACCTTTGCCTGCAAAGAAAACCTCTCCGAGATTTTATCATCATCACAATGTTTTCACATATAAAAGTCAAATTTGACCAAAACAACATGATAAAAAAGGGAAATAAATTCAGTTTAATTAGTTTAATCTGGCAGCTAATCACTAACTCACCTTTGCTGATTAGGAACTGCACTGTACAGAGATGTCCTGCTCTTGCTGCCTTCATCAAGGGCGTCCGCCCTCCTTCAGACTCGTGTTCCTGTAATGACAAAATTAAAGAGGTGTTAAAGCTTGGTTTATGGTGATATACGTCCAGAAAAACAGACTGCATTCAATTAGACTGATGGAACATTGGCACAGAAAGGCTCCGATTTCATTACACATTTGTTCTGGTGTTTTCTAAACTTAGGGAAAACAAAGGACTGATCATGCGAGACAAAGGATTTAAGATCATGGCGTACCAAGTTGGCTCCAGCCTGCAGCAGCACATCAGCCACATCAGTGTGTCCGTTCTCACACGCATACGTCAACGCTGTGTCGCCCGTTGCTGTGGTGGCGTGCACGTTTGCCCCTGCATGACAACAGATTAGGATTGTGAACACAGAGGTAAAACTGAGACGCATTTAAGTACAGCTTAGTTTGTCGATTTATACTCCTAGATTTGCAGCTCCCGGCGTTCTTGCTTCTTACTCACCTGCAGCCAGGAGGTATTTCACCAACTCCAGATGGCCTTCCTGTGCAGCCTCCATTAGAGGTGTGGAGCAGCCCAGCTCAATGTCAGCGCCCGCCTTGATGAGGAAGTCGGCCACTTCCAAGAAGCCTCCGCAGCATGCTAGAGTTAATGCCGTCTCCTGGGTCTCTTCTGTCTGGGCGTTGATGTTAGCACCTGTACACCAAAATAAGAACAGTTAGTGATTTGTGACTGAAGTTAGTGACATTTGGTGATTGGTTACATTTTACATTTCTCAGCTATATAAGCTAAACTTGCTTACCTTGAGCCAGCAGCAGTGCTACCATCTCCTCATGGCCTTCTCTAGCTGCCTCCATCAGAGGGGTGTAGCCCTCATCATTGACCTGGACACAAACAGAAGCGTCAGCAAACCAGTAAACATGGGGGTGAGTATGACTCACTGCAAGATAACTCTGTGATGTAGCACTCAAGTTAGCTCGTCTTCTGTGACTCACTGGGGATGGAAAATTTCAATTTGCTTGTCGTTTGACATCTGCACGATAGTTTACATAACTTCATTTAAAATATGTGGGGGGTGGAGGAGAGACCACAAAAACCTGAGGCAATATCATTTTCATCTTGTGCTCTTGTGACCACAACCTTTTGAAAAATGTCCAAATAGTTTTGTTTCACTTGCTCGATCTTGCAAATTTAGTTTCCTCACACCCAAACACACGTCTAAACTAAAGTTCTACAAACATTTGAAGTCTCTGGCTGGTATAGTATTTATCACAATGTCCCCCATTAACAGCATGGTAGTATAACATGTATGGAATTTGTGAAATCAAAAACTGGTCTACAGCTACACACCTCCTCCAGGTTGGCTCCTCTCTCTATGAGCAAGGCTGCCAGCTCCACGTGACCTCCGCAGGCCGCGAGGGTAAGGGGCGACTCGAAGGAATCGGCTGGCATGTTGACCTGCGCGCCGCTGTCCAACAGCAGCCGTGCCACCTCCACATGGCCGTCCTGGGACAGCGAGACACACAGAGAATGTAGAGATAAGCACCTGAATGAATGTGTTTGATCACTTCGCAATAAAGCTCAAAAACGATGAGAACCTCAAGGTTCTTCACAATTCACTTTCAAAACAGGGTGCTCAATTATCAAACAATTCCTCTTCATGAATCCACGTTTCCATATTTTTTCTTACAGTACAACTACACTGACAGTATAGTGATATTATTACATCCATCAAAGGTTATGATAAACATTATAATTACATTTCCAACATTATTTGTTCTATTTATCTTTAGGAAACAGGCACATTCCTTATTACAATTATTTCAGTGGACTGAGGGATACGGTTGGACGACGGGGGCGTTAACAGCTGTGCTTTCCATATTTACTGACATACCGGTAAGTCTACTTCCCCCCCACTTAAGTGCGTAAGTACATGACTGTGCACTGTGCTCAGAGCTCTGTCAAAATGCTGAAAGTGTGCAGCTGTTGTGCTGGGTTCACTGCGCTGCCAGTCCACGTGTTAACTCACATTTTAAATCAGTTTGAATGTTTGATCTGATACACCAAAAAAATGATGACACTCCAAACAACTAAAATGGTACCATGAGGAAAGAGGAACATGTTTAGTTAAAATGGTAAGTAACTGCTCGTGAAACACAACCAAAAACAAATCTTCTTAAATCTAATAAACAACTTTTTAAACCAAAAATACAAGCAGGTGCATTAAAGTGTGAACAAACCTCGAGAAGAAAATATTTAGGTATTTAGGTTTGGGTCAGATGCTCACCATGCACGCCTCCATCAGTGCTGTGTGCATCTCATCTGTCTTGTGTTCCTGGTCTGCTCCAGCCTCCAACAGAAAACGCACCATATCCAAGTGACCTGCAGAGGACAAACAAAATTTGATTTTTAAACCTTTTATCAGCAATAAAGTTTTAGTGACGCGCATGTTACTGCCACAGAACCTAAACAAGTTCATAAACAGCATAGACACTATTATTTGATTTATTACCTTTATAGCAGGCGAGTGTGAGAGCGCTCTCCTTGAACTCGTTGGAGTGTGTGTTGATTCCAGCGCCATACTCCAAGAGTACCCTGGCCACTTCCACGTGGCCAGCACTGGCCGCCTCCATGAGAGGTGTGTGTCCGTTCTCGTTGTGGTCCTCAATGTTAGCGCCCTCCTTCAGTAGCACCTTCACCACGTCGACGAAGCCGCCAGCACACGCGTACGTCAGAGCTGTGTTGCCTGGAAGACAGCGGAGAGATTGGTCTGACTGCAAAGCACAAAGAGAAAGGGGAAATAACTGTAACTGTAGAGGAATGAAGAGAGGTTTACCTGTGGAAGATTGTGCATTAACATCTGCCCCGTGGACGAGAAGCAGTTTGACGATGTCCACATAACCTCCGCTGGCGGCAGCCATGAGTGGCGTTATGTCTCCTTTGATGCCCCGGTCCTCCACGTTGGCATGCATGGCCAACAACACCTGAGGGTAAAAGACAAAATTATAAAAAGGTTAGGAAACATAAAAGGGGGCTTCCCACAATAATGAACAGATGACTACAAAATCACACCCCACTCCAATTTTCCTTTCACATACCTGTGCAAGTTCATAGTAGCCGGCTGAGCAGGCGAGGCACAGCAGGCTCTCTCCTTCCTCTGTGTGTTCGTTGACGCTCCGTCCCTCGTCCAGCAGTTTGCGCACCGCGTTGACATCCCCGTCTGAGCACGCCTCTGCTAAACTACGGCTGAAAATAACCAGACTGCTACAATTACTGCCACTGTGACAGGTGAACACACATACGCCTCACAATTACGCAATCACCTCTGAGGAACAAAACACGTACACACATGCAAACATGCTCTATGTGCAGAGAGAATACTTCTCCTTGGATCTAGCAGGGTGTAATTTCTAACCGTGAAATTGGACATAAGATAAACTGGCAGACGCCAGCGTCGGTATGGGCGAGATACATACTTGTCGGCTTGGCCGGCGTTGAGTGTGTTTTCAGCTCTCATACGGGTCAGGGCTGCAGCAGCTTCATCCAGGGCACAACTCACAGATGACGTCAGTCGCCGTAGCACCTCGGGGTCTGCAAAAGCTTTACCATCGGCAGTGGACAGTTTACCGATGCCTGCCGAACACCAAAAGGGCAGAGGTGCATAGGGCAAGGCAAACCACAGGGGAGCACAACCACACCAGACCAGATGAAGAAGCAAGTCCAGTCCAGCCAATCCAATCCAGGGTTAGTAGCGGCATACACAAAGTGGAAGAAAAAAAAAAACCACACACACACAAACACACACACAGACACAGAAAACACACACAAGCATTTGTTAATATGGCTGCATCTACTGTTTCACTACTTTCAATACACCATCTATGATTCGTAATAGCTATAATTCTGCCAGAGACTTAAAATGACCACTGGGCTACTATGGGAATGTCCAGGTAAGAACAGATCGGGGACCAGGGCTGTGATGAACAGAGTGAGGAAGGTAATGTTAGTTCTGTAGGCTAGCAGACACAGGGTCAGGTTGTTAACCGTAGAAGAGGAAAAGGTCTCATCCTGTGTGAATTATAGATGGGTAAGAGGCAGTGAATGTGAGAGAAACTGGAGACAGTGGTCAGCGAGGGAGAAGAGCACAGCTGGGAGAAAAACAAAATGCCATATGGAAAGAAAAAAAGTTTTTGTGTATGCGTGTTTGTCATGAAAAAGAGAAGAGAAGCCAAAGAGGGGAAAAGACAGCGTTCGCTAATGAGCTACGCTGAAAGATCTCACTCTGAAGACAGAATTTCCCGACCAATAAAACCGTTCGAGTGTTTGTCCTGAGTGTGTCAGCGTATGCTTTAAGGGCATTTGTTAAAAAAATGAAGCAAAAAGAGCCAAGAAAGAAGAAAAAAAGTGTTTGCTTTGAACTTTTCCGCCTCAGCCTCAACCCATCCATTAGCTCAGCAGAAGTGAGCTCCGGTCCTTGTGGTCCTCCTGTGTTTTCACCACTAGCCCTGCGACTCAAGCTAAACTTAGCGCGGCTCGCAGACGAGGATTTCGCAACGGTCCTCAGAGCGGAGGGGAAACAAGTGGTCGAGGAAGTTGATCGTTAATGTTTTACTGTATCATGTTTATGTGGGAGAACGCAAAGAAGCTCACTGAACCAAAACAAACTGAAGCTACATCTGGGTTAGACACACTGAAAATAATTCAGATGACAACAAAGGAACCCACTAATGGTGATCCTTTTTTTTTTTTTTTTTGGAAAGTCTGTTTGCAAATTTCAGAAACAGTAACTATTTCTACAGCTGTGAATCACACAGAAATAACTTCACTCATTTGGGTCCTACATGAGCAAAATGGACGTTGAGCTCTCGCTGAGGTCAAGGCTACGACTTCAAGTACTTGCAGATATTTTTGTGTCAACTGAAACAAGTTACTGGCTCGCCGCTGAGCTGCCTACACCCACTGTACCACCAACACACTATGCAATCTGAATAAACATTTTTTTTATCCGAGTCGCTAATTAAAATTTCAGCCAGTGTTTGTTTGAGAACAGCCAACGCTAAAGTTTCAAGCCAGACAACATTGAACCTCATTGAATTTCTGCGCAGATGCAGCTCACCTTTAACTAACTTTCAGGTGTAGCCAACGGCTCACCGGGTAGAAATAAAGATGACGCTGTTCTTACTCAAATTCTCAGAAGCATACCAGCTGGTTCTAGCTTTCTTTTTTTTTTAAACAGCCACATAAAGTGTCTTTAGTCACTGGGTGAGACCTGCCAGCGCAAATGTGTTTGGACCTGAGCAATCAAGTCAAATCCAAAATCCAAGATGAAAGGGATGTGAAGTGTGTTTACCCATAAGCACCTGCTCCTGCGCACCCCCCCCCCCCCAAAAAAAACTCCAACATGTTTGCACAGACAACATGATCTTGTATCTAGGTGGGTGCGTGCCAATTCTACAATGTGTACATGCGTGGCACCATTAATAACAGTGTGCTTGATATTGAGGTGATACTCCACAGAAACAGTGTTTTAACTACACAAACGGGAGAGGTAAATTTGAGGATTTGTTGCCATTTTGCATCCAGTTTCCTCCATGACCTTCCAAGATTCATATGGCAACAACTGGGAAGTGAAGTCATATTTGTAAATTGGGTTATGTAATCTCATATTTGACTTATTTCAACGGAGATAAAGCTTTCAATACGTGGAGCTGGGGCCTTCAAGAAGCCTCCCTTGATTGAGATGGTTTCCTTTCCCGCTCACAAAATCGTTTACTTAAAGAAGAATAGTCATGTGTAGGACTTCTAGTGGCAGCTAGTGTGGTGTCTCAAATATATCTCTACACGAACGTGTTGCATTCTGGGCAAGACGGTAGCAATGAAAGTGCTGCAGAGCGTTGGCTAATGAGTTTCTTGTGTTTACTGTAATCAGTTACTTTCAGCACAGATTTTAAATGTATGCAGGAATCAGCCTGAGAGTTCACTGCGTTTTGCTGCTAGTGACGGAAACGTATCCTGTTGTTCTCAGCTGCATTTTACTGGAGGAATAAACTGGACAACAGATGAAAGTTAACAACCACATAATGTATTGGTCATGCTTTCGCAGCTGTATCGGCTCTACAGAGAGCCACAGATGTTAGAAAGTGTTGCACGAGATGTGCAGTTATCAGCATGAGAACACTCAAGTCGGATTTACTTTTTCTTTCCCACTTCACTTTTGGTTAATTAAGCTCAAGGAACTTTTAGGGTCATTCATTACTTGATCATTACTGCATCATACCTCTTAATATTTGTGTGTGTTCAACTGTTGTATAGCTTTTCTGTAAAACATTCACACTGCTGTTAGATAGAGAAACAGATCTTAGACCTTAATCAGTTTAATTTCATTTCAATTTGTTTTACAGTTTTTTTCCCCCCTTTTTCACTTAAATTGTTGTTTTAAATGTTGAGTATCCAAGTAAGTGTCAGCATTAATAAAGCTGCCCTGCAATCTGAAATGAAGTGTCTCTGCTGCATAGTGTCGCGGTCAGCTGTGGTAGCCTGAGAGGAGCCATTTAAAAATACTGGAATGAAATGATGTGATGATGGTGTTTTGTGAGAATTCAAAGTTTAACAAGTGTGACAAAGTTTGACAGCGAAGACACCTGTGATCTCAACAAAAGGTTAGAATTAAATCTTCTAAATCTTAAGCTGACATTTTAATAGACTGACCTTGGTGGCAGTATCAGGACAGCATGCCAACATGAGTTCAATTCCCAACATAGAGCAAAAAAGGGATCCCCAAGCAGAAAATGTAAGGGTTAAGCTCTAAACATACCCCGTGGAATAATTACAGTAAACAGTCATTCAGTGACGCTCCCTGCTTTGTTTGTCCTCTTGAGCCCAATGGATTTTTTTTTTTGTGGCTTCAAACCTGTGTTGTTTCTGGTGGCCTCCTTTACAGGTACCCTGCTACCTTTTGTGGCACAACCAGCGACTGCTGACGTGTTCTGCTGCGTTCTGCAATTAGCAGAAATGTGCATCGTGTCGCCCCCGTGGGCGTGCATGCAGGACGGTAGAGTCGATCAATCAACAGATGTGACAGGTGGACATGGGCATTTATGGTACGTCGCAACATCTGCTCTACAGCAGCAGAGTTCACAAACTTCACTTAAACAGATCATATAAGGAGGGTAAAAAGTTGGTGTGTGTGTTTTACCTCGAGTTTAAAGTACACTGGGTAAGGGAGAGTCTCTCTTAACTGTTTGGGACGTTGTGCCTGATGCTGATTTCTATTTTCTGAAAACACGCCGCCTATAATTTCTGGCATTACAGATGCAAATGTTTGTGTTTAGCACAGGACACAAATGATTACAGTAAAAGACCAATATCACACCTATGCACATCTGGTCACTCGCTGCAGAAAGCAACCAGACCAGTGAACTGGTACCAAAGGCAGTGTGTGCAGATGTCCGTGTATTCAGCCTTCTGAAAGAATCTTTCAAACTTTTTGAAGAATTGTTCTAAAAAAAGAAGCGTGTTAGTCTAAACGTCGAACATTCTTGCAGCTTGCAGAGCAATAACAACACTTAAGTTTTTGGCTTAATTCTCTTTATCTAGAAATGTCAGTATGCTAAAACACTGATGATCTGTTACTGTGCATTTTGACTCAGTGGCTCAGCTTACCCAGGTGTTCAGTTCTGGACTGCATCATACTGAGACATGACTAATATTTTTTTTTTTTTTTACTCACGTATGTTAACAGGAAGGACACAAAACTGGAAGCACCTCCCAGCATAATATAGCTCAGCACAACACCGCCTTACAACTATGACCCTGGTAATTAACATATAATTTATGTCTTTCATAAACTTTTACCATCTTCAAAACTGCGTATTATAAACACTGTAAAACTGATGTCAGAGGTGTGTATCGATTTTACGCAATAAACTATGTTCTGAGGAAGGCTTCAATGATTGCTTTGTAAGTTTGATATTGTGTGTTGACATGTTGACCAGGTTTCATGTTTGAGTTACATTACAGCTTTATTAACAAGGGAATAGAAGATATAGTCCAAGGTCACCTGAGTATGGTTAGCAGTATCGCTAGATTTCATAAATAATCAATCTATTGCTTGTCTTACATCAACATTTGTGGTATTTAGGCCTGCTGAGCATTGACTGGCTTAATAAATCAGCAGAAAACCCCAATTTTTAATTTTTAGAGATGTCACTACCAAAACCAGAGTACTTCAGTGTCAACTAGCTGTCAAAATCTAGCTGCATAATTCATTTGAACTTTTTAGAGAGACCAGATTAAACTAGAATACTAGAAAATCATTTTCAGTTCGGTGCTATGACTAGCTGCAGAATTGTTTTAATACATCCATGAAGAGAAGAGCGTCAGTCAACCGTTGCGTAACAAGGTTTGGGTAACCTCTCCTCATTCCCCCACAATAAATACAAGTTCAGCAACTGTTAGTGAGCAGCCGGACAATGTCACGTTTCTTCTTATTTTGGCTCCGCACACCAGTGCAACGGATGTCAATAACTGAGATTAAAATGTCAGAATTTCGTGTTAATTTGAAGGTTTTAAATTTTAAAGGGACTAAAGTGTATCGGAATAACTTGAAATGGCCTCAAATATAGTCATCGTATTAAAATTATTACACTGTTTGCAATAAACGACTACCTGAAGTCTACAACCAATAAACATCAGATGCTTTGCATAGTCCCTGTTGATAGTCTTGACAGGTATTTGGCTGCTTTGCTCCTCCTGGGAATGAAGAGACGCTGTCCAAATGTTCTCGCTACAACCATCCCAAGCTACACTCCTCCTCTCTCTCTGCTAAGACTACACAAAAACACTACAGGACACCTCACAAATCAAAGTAAACATTTAAAAAGAGGGGTGTTATTGTTATTACGCAAGCTGTAACAGATCTTAAGCAAACAGATAATGTAAGTTGGCACCTCTTCTGTTCCGATTAGTCAAGAGAGAAAGGGGAATAGAATGAGATTAGCCATTAGCCGTTCAACACGGGCTCTCTGCATGCTGTGGAGGCTCAAGCGCGTTGCAGCGTTAATCTGCCCGGTAATGTTCATAAGCCCAAACGAGGCCAGGACACCCAGCCCTAATGAATTAATCTACACAGACCTTCTTACACCTAGATTACAAGTTCTAATCAAACTAATTTACCCAAATCACTTTCAAACTGTGTACTGATATAACACTTGCAGAACCGGCAGGTTCTCTTTGTTGACATTTCAGCCTGAGGTCTTATACAAATTAAGACCTCAACTGTTTGCTGGATAAAAAGCTAAGGCAGAAAGACGTGGTTCAGCCTATTTAAAGCTGCCATATGTTCGAGCACATTTGAAGAAGGGTTGGAGGAAAAACAGGTGTGGCCAATGAGTAATGGCCGACTACAAATGAGCATGTTAAGTCGAAAGGTGCTTTAAGTTCAGAAGGCGCAGTCATACCTGCAGCTTCCAGTAGAGCTTCCAGTCGGGCTTGTGTCTCTGGATCAACAGTCCTCAAATCTACTCCATCTGTGGCGCTGGATAAAAGCAACTCTGATGCCGTCTTCATGATGGGGTTATCAAGGTCCTCCTGGTCCAAAATGAAGGACTCCACCTGGGAAGAGGTACAGAGAGGACGGCAAATGAACAATCATTAGCTCATTGATATTAGTAGCAACCACTGTGTTTTACATCAAAGTCTAGACCTCGATCAGTATTTGTGAAGTAGCACATATAGAATAACTCCTGAGAAAGGGCACCAGCATTTATATTATATTGCTTAATACATCATTAATATTAATACAACATTTCAGTGGCCCCGCACACACAAACATGCCACCTATAAAAAGACCAGGCATGCTGCCCTTGTTTATTTACAGTTTCTTTCAAGAGAGGGAAACCGAACAGAAGCACAGGGATAAGAGATTCAAAGCCCAGGAAGTGCCATGGTCAGGAATTAAAAACCCCTGCACACATGGAGAGATTCAGCTGAGAGTCAGCTGCCCAAAGTACAGCACCACAGTCTCATACCTGAGCTTTGGCCCTGTTGGCTATCATGTATTACAGTCTGTATTACAAACATTTTATTATTCCAAAAAAAAAAAATTACCAAGAGAGTCAACATAAATATAAACTTTTTTAAAAAAACAAACAAAGGTTAATTTACTTCTAAGTGTAGCTGAGAGTCAATCCATGATTTTGTGAATGCTGCAGAGCCGATCAATATTTGACCATATGAATTACAGCTCTTCTTACAGATGGAAAGTAATAATTACACCTTCTTCATCTGATGACAATTAAAAACAGAGGCCTGTTTTACCCTCTCTATATATAAACTCCACTGATGTGAAACACTATATGCACGTCCTAAAACAATTATGTGTTTCAGAGTAACTTCCTAGTTATAACACAGGTACAAAACTACTCTACTACTAATGAGGTATTTTCGTAGACAGAAGGAATAAATCTCAAAGATTATAGATCTTAATTTCTTAAAATCAGTTCCCTCACCTTGGATTAAACTCTGTTATTGTTTTGGTTTTTATCTAGAGGGACATCCCATTGGCTAGGTGTATTGAGCGCTATTTATAGTGTTAGTGAGAAAAACATATCAATCTATTACACACAACTCCACACAAGACTTCCTTAAAATTGTGCCCAAACTGTCCTGTCTATAGAGAGTCAATCATTTAACTTGTAGGTCAGGTATAAACATTAGCTACAGTGGAAATGACAAATACAACTGGACTAGCTTGGAGGTTAGATTTTTAAATAATTATAAGACTTAGCATGAGTCTGTTTCAAAATCAACCTTTTACAAACACTGATAATTCTCCGTCTGTGTCCATCCGTGAGCTGCTGCATGCTTTTAGGGTCTGGCTCGGTCAGAGTGCAAATGCTGGGAGAGAGTCAGCATTCAGCAATGTGGAGGAATTCAGCTATACGGTTGGAACGCAGAGCAAAACAACCCATGGGGGATGTAGTTCTACGAGGGCCTTTATAATCAACAATGGAGATCAGTCTTCACTACTAATGAACTACAGTTCCCAGAGTGTTGGTATCCAGAGAGCTGGAAAGGCCTAGAATGGCATCTGCTTAATCCTGGGGCTCAGATTTTAGCTACTGCCCAGAGCAGTGAGTTCTCCACTGGAGTAAAACACCACAACAAACGCACCCTTTCAGCCTTATACAGCAGGCTGAGTGAGGGAAGAAACATGACACGGAGGCCATACATTTCCAATCTGATTCGATTAAACTGACCGAGATGTACTTGTCAAACTTGATATTTTCTGCTGCTGCTACCGCTGATGCTCAGACAGAACCGGCCAGGCTATATTGACACTGGTATCGGCTAACATCCTTACTTGTCTAACTGTCACGGCTGTAGTATGTTGCAGACAGATATGACTTTAGTATAACAGAGACAGCTCAACAGGTAACATGCTTTGCCCAGCAGCGGCAATTCCCATCACAGCCGTAGCTCCTTCATGAGGCCAGTGTTTCCTACTCCTAAACACATCATCTTCTAGATGACAATGCCTATCACATTACCATGGAAATGTCATCAGTCTCAGACCTTTGATAGGTTTGTGCACATCATGTATTTGTCATCTAGCAGCCTGACAAGTTTCATTCCTGTCTCTGCTGCAGTCATATGATATGCTAAACTCAATTACACAACAATAGTACGGCTGATCAGTCTTAATATCTTTAAACTGACAGCTCGTATTAGGAAAGAAAATGACATTTAGCGAGCCTGATTCTTAACCTTTTGATTAGTTTGTCAAAATCCCCCCCACCAGCTGGTGCTGTCACGCTGTCAACTAAGGTGATTTTAGGGTGTCATATCAAATTTTGCGCCGTGGGTACAAATATTCTGTTTAATCTACGCACCCTGCTGAGCTAATATAAAACACGACTAAAGTATGTTTAGCTGAGGTGGAGATGCCATCACACCTGTCCCCGTGTGTGTGTGTGCGTGCGTGTCTGCCAGCACATGGAAAGTTGGACACCTCTCAACATGAACTCTAGCTGCTCTCAATTGTGACAACGCAAATCAAGTTGACACAGTGGCGGCGGCGGCGGTGGCTATCTGACCGACAAGAGACGAAGGATGAACCAGCCCAAACCGTGTATTTGTCAACACCGACTGTCGAAAATTCGAGTAGTTCCGTGAGGAAAAACACAACCTAAACGCATCCAAAAGTTAGCCGAGGCGCCGATCGGAGTTAATTTACATGATTTGGAAAAGTGACGTAATTGCACCACAACTACGAAATGGCAGATAGTTAGACGGCCGTGTGCGTCCGTGGGCTTACGGGCATCTTCCATTTGCCGCGGCTTGGAAAGCTGTTGGAAGAGCTGCAAACTTGTGATGGGTGTTTGCGAGACGACAAGCAACCCGAACGAGGCCGTCTTCTCTTCCACCCCGAACTAGGCCGTGGTCACAGCCTGCGCTGCATAAATAAAACATTTCAGCCGCTCAGCGTGAACAACCGCTCGTGTCTCACCAAACATTATCGACATCACAACACCCCGTACGCATATGAACTGGCGAGAGGTGTTATTCGACTAAAGTGCTGGTTTATTTTACGTAATTTCAGCGGCCCTGGGAGGGGGTGGTTGCCAACTGCGAGCTAACTCGCGAGCTAACAGCCAGCTCGCGCTAGGAGAGGAATGTTGCCTAGCTCCCTCGTAAGGCTTAGCTAACTAGCTTAGCTTAGCGTAGCTACCTCTGAAACCTCGTCTTCGTCGCTGCCGGATCCTGGACCCGAGGAGAGGACGGCCGCAGCCGCTAGTTTGAAATCCAGTCTTTCTGCAGCAGGCCCGCCTGGTTCGCCGTACAAACGTACTTTCTTTCCACCTACACCAATCCCAATGCCCCCTAGTCCGACTCCTCCTGGTGTCGCTCCTACCCCCATCCCTGCCACTGGGGAGCGAGGAGTCACCGAGTCAATCTCGTCCTCGAAGCCGTCCGTCAGCATTGCCGTCCCGGCTACTGCATCCTGCATACTTGTGTTCACGATACGTGTGTTAGCGAGTTAGTTGTTGACTTAAACGTCCGTCCAGGCTCTTTCTTTTAGGATATTAGCGTGTTTTACTTCAGGGAATCCAGAAACTCTCCCGAAGCGAGGGTTGAGGAGGATCTCTTTCCCCCAGCCATTAACTTTCTAACAACCTAACCCGATACGCACTGTTTCTCAGAAAGTCCGCCTCTGGAGCGATTACCGACGATCCTATTGGTTCAGCCAGAAAAAGCTCTGTTTCCTATTGGTCCACATTAATGCTTGTCAAATACGAGACCGCAACGTCATGTTAGGTTTACCAATATCACGAGGCTGGAGAACGAACGTCAAGACATGACATGGTAGGCCAACTTAAGCTAGCTTTACTAGTTCATATAAACTCTTATTGGGAAATTACACAAATAGAAGGAGTACAGTGAGAGTATGTTGGCACCTGTTTTACATTTTAATCACGTATTTAATAGAATTTTAAATGACAATGAATATCCGTATCATCTGAACATTATAAAATGCAAATTATTACTTTATTGTGTTAGGGAGCATCAATAAGATTAAAATGAGAAGAAATAAAGGGAAATATTTTATCAGGGTCAGTAATGTGAGACAAAACTCAAAGAGAGAGAGAGAGGAACACGAAAAAAACAAGTTTGTTATTTATAATAATCACACTTTTTATTTAAAGGTCCAGTGTGTACGATTTGGGGGCCTTTATTTTCAAAATGGGACAGACGGAATGGAATATAATATTTATAACTATGTTTCCATGAATGTATAATCATCTGAAAATAAGAACCTTTTAATTTTCTTACTTAAAAATGGTCTTTTTATATTCTACAGTGGGAGCGGATCCTCTTTCACGGAGGCCGCCATGTTGAAGCACTGTTTCTACAGTAGCCCAGAACAGACAAACTAAATACTGACTCTAGACAAGGCCTTTCAAGTGTTGTTTCTACTTTACACAAGGAAGGTGAGGGTGATGTGAGGAGATTGCAATGCAGCGATTACACCACTAGATGCAAACTAAATTCTACACACTGGACCTTTAAAACCAACTGCTAACATATGTTTAATTGGTTTCACCTGTTACTTCACCAACAAAAATCAAGCACTTTGTTTTCAAACAACTGAGGCATATTTACCACACTTGAAGCAGGCCTCTGGTGCAAAAGTGTACTCACAAATTTAAAAGTATTCAGCCGCATCCCAGTAAATGTTTAGTTTGCACTTTGGTAGAATTGCCATTGACTTAAAGGTGCAATGTGTAAGATTTGGGAACGTGTTGTTTCGCCTTTACACTAGGAAGGTGAGGATGATGTGAGGGGATTGCAATGCAGCGATTATACCATTAGATGCAACTAAATTCTATACACTGGACCTTTAAGGCACCTGTCCATCATGAACCAAGAAAATCAACTGGTCTTCAGTCAAAACTCCCTCACTCTACAAAGTTTATTCATTAGCATTACTTTGTATATTACTCAGACTTGCATTTATATATCACTATAATAATGTCAGTGCTAGAAGAGGTTTATTTAGCTGATGTCAGGTCTCATTGTAAATGTGTCTATTTTCCACCGAGGAAATGGGGCGAAAAATCAATATGCAGCTGAATTCTGTGAGACTTAAAACACAAGATAACAACACAAAAAGGGATGGATTTCGTTTTTTGCAGTGACATGTAGTAAACTGACACTTTGTTTTTTATTGCTACGTGTAACCATTCATGTTCAAGCATTGTGTGCTTCATATTTATATACCAGTATTGGAAGATTTATATGGATGCTTAAGTAATAAGAAGCAGTATTGCTTTCTAAAAATACTCCATGAGTAAATGTACTCTAAAAGGTGAAATTAATAATGAATCAATAATGATGAAGCAGTATTTTAATATCGTAGGTGGTTCAGGCAGTGCCAAGTCTAACTATATACTCTTACATAGTTTAATATACACAAACACATCATATTTTATGACTTAATGTAAAGTAACTAGTAAGACACCATAAAAACATGGCATACAAGCCCATGTCCCACTAAAATTATGTGTATTAGAAATATGTATATAAAAAGCTCAAAATAAAAACACTCTAGTCAAATACCATTACTTTGAATGTAATGTCTTACTCTATACATATTATAGAGTAAGAGTATATTCATTTCTGGAGCTGACCATTATTATCATGTCCTGCCATTGATCACTGAAGGGAAGAGGAGGTAAAGTCCCTTGAAAAAGAGCATTTTTGAAGTTGTTGAAGGATGGGAAAGTTCTGTCCAAATAACAAGGTTTTATCAACTTCAACAAATAACCTAAGGCTTACTTTTGTCACTTTTGGGTTATACCACACCGATCTCTTGGTTTAGCTGTCCAATTTTTAAACTAAAGATCTTCAGACACCGGAATGAGCAGCCAAATCCTGCGGCATATTCTGATTTTAAAAATAAGCTCAAATAAGCTGAAACTATCTAAGTTACTGTTACACTTCATCGTCATCATGAAAACCGTTGGTCATGATGTTTTGAGCTGGCTTTGATAAGCATGTAGTCTGTTTGAGCTTATTGTACAACGTGGCCTTTGAGGTACATTCAATATACCTTAAAAGAAGCTGAAAAGCATTACAAGTTAGTTACTGGCAATTGTAAATAGGGTTACTTGAATTTGTAGGCCAGGAGATGCCGCCAGGCCAGCCAGGGCCTAGGGCGGCAACGTCATCATTTTTGGGCGTGGACGCAGACCGGTCTGATGCGATTGGTTACTCAGCCGGGATTGCCAGGTGCGTTAAAAACCCACACTTTCGGAGATTGAGCGAGCTAGAGATTCTTGGACTTTGATAGAAGTCAAAATACCAGAAACAAACTAATATCGCTTACGATACTGTGATTAAAGTTTTTGTACATATTAAATTACGTTATTGTGTGCCAGTTTTGAAACAGAGCCGATGATTAGTTAAGTGCGTCGTTTTATGGTTGCTGAAAAAGGGGGTGTCTGCGGGGGGCTCTGGCAACCCAGTGCGAGGATTGAGCTGCATCACGCAGGTCTGGTCACACACACTCCGGCGTGTTGTATCTACGCTTGAATCAGGTAAACACAGCTATCATTCAATTTATCCGAACAAAACGCAAGGTCGACTTCGCATACGGCAATAGCACGATACGGTTACTTGTATGTATATTAGAGTGCAATTATAATACCGTTATTTAGCAAATGCTAGCGTGAGAGCTAACGCTAATAACATGGCGCCGGCTGAGAGGGCCGCTTTTGTTCTTGTGTCTGGGTGCGGTGGTTTGCGTGACAAGGGCCGCGCATCTCTCCGGTCCTCAAGAGGGCTTTAATGATAAAACTCATAATTTGGCTTTTGTTAACTCTTAAACATTTTACCGAAACGCCTCAACGCCACAAACAGTGTCGAGGCAAAGTAGCGTAGCCATGCTGCTCATTGTTGTACCGCTAACGATGGCTAGCCGGGGTCGACTCCGGGTTTCGCGCTCTTTATTAAGTGTTTTTAGCCGGTAGGAGCTCGGAATAGGGTCACTGTTACAATTGCTAGCGTTTTATGTTTGTATTAAAGTAGACAACAACGTTTATTGTATCAGGGAAAAGCTATGAAATCAGGATTTTTTTGTATTTGGTACATACCAGACTTAGCACAATCAAATAGCCTCAGGATGGCGCTAGCAGCTAATTCATGTACCGCTAGGACCAGCCGATGTTCAACACGGCTGATGATTGGGGGAAATTCAACCTTTTACCTTTATGGGAAGTATGTGGTGACCAAAACCCCACGTGGTAGATTGATATGAGTAGGTGAGAGTAAAGTAACATTATTTAGGTCAATGGCGGTTTTAGTGGCATGGGACACACAATGTGGGGATGAACTAAAAGCCAGGATACGAACACTTGAACTTTACATACATTTGCTTGTGATCCACATAAATGCAATGACCCATTGTTGTATCATACTAATGTTTTTCTCCTTCTCCAGGGATTGTGACCAATCATGGCAGATGAGGGATACGTAGTACGCATCAGGGGTCTCCCTTGGTCCTGCTCAGTTGATGAAGTACAGAGGTTTTTCTCAGGTATGCACATGTATATTTGTGTCGAAAGTACATAAGTATTTAAAGCAATCATGTATATTTATTTTAATAGTAATAATGCATTTGAAATACAGATTGCAAAATCGTCAACAATGGAGGTGGTATCCACTTCACCTATACAAGAGAGGGGCGTCCCAGTGGAGAGGCATTCGTCGAGCTGGAGACAGAGGAAGACCTGAAGATTGCAGTGAAAAAGGACAGGGAAACAATGGGTCACAGATATGTAGAGGGTGTGTACAGCTGCTTGCACTTAATGACTCCTTTTGAATTGTTTTCACTTTCAAGCTGTGATCGCTGACTGCGATATGTCCTGTGTACAGTTTTTAAATCCAACAATGTGGAGATGGACTGGGTCATGAAGCACACCGGTCCAAACTGTCCAGAAACAGCAGGAGATGGGCTCGTCCGGCTTCGAGGCCTTCCTTTCGGCTGCAGCAAGGAGGAGATAGTGCAGTTTTTCTCAGGTAAGAATAGAACTTGCTCCGCGGTCTCTTCATTAATGTAATGTTGGTGATTAAAGGTTTTTGTTTTTATTTTTTTCATCTTCCTTTTCTTGTTTCCTTTCTCCTGTGGACTCTTAATAGTTTTTGCATCTTTTTTTTTTTTTTTGTTTTTTTTTTTAAATCAAAGAAGCCAATCTGTCAGTGGAAAATGATCATTACTGTTCACCTTTACATAGCGTCTTTTGGATTGGTGATCAGTGAGGAGATGATGCCAGAAAAGGAAGCTAGTTTGTGCAATTATTTTAAGACGTTTAGTTCAAGGGCAGAAATTTGTACTGCAAGCACCCCATTCCCATCTTTGCCCATCATATCCATCTTTAGTCCACATTCATCACCTTTTCTTTTCTCTAATTAGGTCTGAAGTTGTTAAACGGCTTACTTACATTTTTACGCTGTCTGTGCCTATTGGTAATGTACTACTGATGGAATGGGACTTACTCATCACTGACTGAACAGGTCTTGCTCCAGTATCATTGTTCCTTTTCCCCCCATTTCCTCACACCCTTGTCTTTTACATACATTTTCTTATACACTGTATGCCAAGTGAGAGATTAGTTGCTAATGGGCGAACAGTAATTTAACTCATGTCACCCACCAGGATCTTGTTCTCTCTTCATCAACACACCAATACTAGCCTGACGTCCCAAACAGTGCCCTTTTCCATATTCTTCCTCTATCCTCTCATTTCTATTTTTTCCCCAAAATACAGTCAATGTTAGTCGTTTGAATGGCCAGTCACTGGTTAAAAACTGAACTGGTATGTGTGATGATGTATAGAGTTTTCCATAAGTTTTCTATCTCTCTCTTTAGAGAAAGTTCTCTCTGTGATTGGGCATGTGATTTAATATGTCCCCTGCTGGGGTTATCTGTCCTTGGGTTGAAGGGTTGGAAATCGTGCCAAATGGGATAACATTGCCGGTGGACATCCAGGGGAGGAGTACGGGGGAGGCCTTCGTGCAGTTTGCTTCACAGGATATAGCTGAAAAGGCTCTAAAGAAACACAAGGAAAGAATAGGGCACAGGTGGGGATGGTTGGTTGGTTGGCTGGATAAGTTGCTTTTCTTATGGTGTGCACCCTCAACATCTGCTCCAAATGCAAAACGGACACTATGTTATTCTTGGCTACATAATCTAAGCATATTTGTTGTAACTGCCACAAACACATACACAAATTGCCATGTTAGATCCAATTATGCCACACAGTCACAATGTTCAATGGGAGGATTAGTGCTTGGTCACCATTCACAAATAATGAGACGAATGCTGAATTAGAACACATGCTTTTAATTTAGAGAACAAATGGTGTCTCAGCACTAAACATGAGTCCAGGTTGATAAATGGTAAGGAGTCTCCCTGGTGGTAAAATCAGAGGGCCACTGTACACATGGATCTGGAGCCCACTGTCACAGGTAATGCTTAGAATGGGTTGCAGAAGGGCTGGAGCCCTCTCTGTCCCTCTAAAACAGGACAATGGCTGTCATGGCAAGGACACAGGACGCTCTATTGAATCGGCTATAACGCACTTCAGGTAACCATAAGAAAAGTGTGAACATCAAAAAGGCCCTTATCAATTTGGACAGCTTCATTTTTGCAACTTAGTTCTTTTTACCTTCTCTACTAACAGCTAGCATTAAGTGATCAAAGACATTACTACCTATGGACTACACCATGACAGCATCTGCATAGCCCAGTTTCATCAGTAATGAGCAAATGCAGCTTTGCCTCGTCCACCCCCCATGCCCTCACCGTGGTATCTCTATGCTCTTAGGTACATTGAGATCTTCAAGAGTAGCCGCGCTGAGGTGCGGACGCATTACGAACCACAGCGGAAGCCCATGGGCATGCAGAGACCCGGGCCCTACGACCGGCCCTCTGGTGGTCGCGGCTACAACATGATGGGCCGAGGGGGATCCTATGACAGGATGCGTCGCGGAGGCTACGGAGGAGGTGGGTGGACTAACTGACGTCACATTTACTGACATTTACCTGTGCAGTTGTCTGTTCATGTCAACACACCACAACAGAATAAAAAAAGACTAGGATGATGACTAAATTATTATTCAGGTGTATCGGACGGTCGGTATGGCGATGGCGGCTCTTCCTTCCAGAGCACAACAGGCCACTGTGTCCACATGAGGGGCCTGCCATACAGAGCCACAGAGACGGACATCTACAATGTAAGTCAGAGGGAACGACTGCAGAATATCTCGAATCCTCTGTACCATGCTCACATTGCAGATGTTAAGGTTGCACCTACCCAAATGTGTGACTTTGTCCTTGTTTGTACTTCTTAGTTCTTCTCACCATTGAATCCAGTGCGTGTCCATATCGAAATCGGTCCAGATGGCAGGGTAACCGGGGAGGCAGATGTAGAGTTTGCAACACATGAGGATGCCGTGGCAGCCATGTCTAAAGACAAAGCTAACATGCGTGAGTTGGAAATAAATGACTTTGCTACTTTCAGCCAAATTGTACATGTTTGAAATGATGTTCATGGTTTCTGTCTGTCTCTCTGCGTCTCAGAGCACCGCTACGTGGAGCTGTTCTTGAACTCTACAGCGGGTGGCAGTAACGGCGCCTACGGCAGCCAGATGATGGGTGGCATGGGTGAGTATCAGCCAGATGAGTGGCGTCTGTTTGGCTGGCACAAAAGTCTTGTGCTGTTGATTTTCTCATTTTCTCAGATAAATTGAGTCTCTTTAACCTGATGTGATCTCTCCTCCACAGGGAACCAGTCGTCTTACAGTGGCGGGCAGCTGAGCTCGGGGTACTCTGGTGGATACAGCAGCCAGGGAAATATGGGCGGCTACAGTGACTATAGTGAGTGTCAGCTCTGTTATGATTTTCTGCAACCGCCCTTAACTACCAGCTTTTCCTGCTCTCAGCAGATTGATTAATGCACAGTTTTAATATGCACCACAGCTGCTGTGCTCTGCACCAGACTGTTCTTGAGCCCTGAGGACAAAACCTGGGCAGTTTATTTTTTTTTCTTGTTTGAAGGACAGAAATGCAGTGTCTTTGTGTATGACTTCTTGATGAACTCCTCGGTCCTATGGTGTGTATTCTCTCTCTCTTGTTAGGTAACCAGGGCGGAATGGGAAGCAGTTACTATGGCGGCGGTGGAGGAGGAGGAAGCAGAGGCTCTATGAATGGACTGGGAGGGGGATGGGGAATGTAAATTTCTTTTTTTTCCCCTTATTTGATGTTTTTTTTAACCCAGCATTTTGCTGCAAGGACTGGAAACGCAAGTCTCACCTAGTCAACATAGGGGTTAGGGTCAGGTGAGGTTGTTTTGAAAATACTGAGGGGGTAGGGTTTGTACTTTTTTTTTTTTTTTTTGTTTGTTTGTTTTTTAATTGGATGATCTTCAGAGAGAAGTGAGATCATCTAGTGTCAGAGAGAAGCACTGTTTGTCTTCCCCATTCCTCACAGATTTCACACATTACAGAAACCGTGCTTTAAATTTTCATTACCAGTGTCGTTTTTGTGTTTCTCGTTCTCCGAGCACCTGGCTGTTCCTCAACTCATCCTGTGCTGGTGGCTTTAATAATTTCAATGTCTGAGTGCATGAACAAAAAGAAAAATAATCAGAAAACGGTTATCTTCTGATGTTTAGACTTTGTTTCTTCTACATAGTGTTAAGCCTTTTTTATTTCCAGTTAAAATGTTAATCTGAATTTGAGACTTCCCACGGTCTGAGCATGTTTTGTTTTCTTAAGGTGTGACTGTTGATGATAGGGTGGTTTCTCTGGATGAGTGCTCTATCAACAGCAAATTCATTTCAAATCTGCTGACATGAAGGTTTCTACTGCTTCAAATGCTATTTGTATTTCCTGTGCACAAAGTGAATAAACTAGTCTGGAATATCTAATTGAAACAAGCATTGCAAAAGAGGAGGCTTTATTCATTTATCAAATATCTAGATAAAAAAAACTTTTGGTCACCATTCCCAAATTAAGAAAATGGCTTTTTAGCAGTTGACACAATCCACAAAAACCCTGTTATAATACATTCTAAAATAGTTAGATTTGTTAACATTCTACAGTCATTTACACAATAGGTTTGCATGTATCCAGCAGTGGGGCCATAGCTGCAAATATTGTTAGAGTAGATGCATAACAAGCTGAACAATAAAGTGAAGTACACGTGTTCTCTGAGCAACCAACTACACAAATGATTTTCAACAAAAGCTCAAAAGCAACAGTACCCTTGAATGGGGACATGATCAAAATCTGAGATTTGACTTCAAAAATACCATCAAATTGTCAGTTTAGCAAGTAGCTAATTGTCAAACTGTTGTTATTCCAATCAAAGAAACACTTGATCAAACTATTTCAACCTCTAAGCAAAGTCAAATCTCCTTAACAGTCTGCATCATCCCATCAGTGTTAAAAAGGTGGCCCCTTAATTAATACAGATGAACTAAATGATCCTGAATTTCAGGTAACAGTGGAAATGGAACACCAAATCACATTTCCATAAGATTTGATGACAGTTTAAAAAAAAATCATAGTGGATGAGTTACGTGCAGTGTTAGAAAGCTCTTCTGGATGCGTGTGAAGCTTGGATGTGTTGTTGTCAGGAAGCTGTGGACGAGCTTCTCTGCAGCAGGAGGGAGTGGCACATATCGCACACCCGCACAGGCCGAGGGTAGGAGGGTAAGGCCAGCTCATTACTGGAACAACTGTTGCAGTAGATATCGCCGCAGTTTCTACAGTGGTGCTGTAACACGCAGAGATGGACGGCTCAGTTGACATTACTGTGAGGATAAATGTCGTCAAAGTACAAATGCAACGATGAGGGAGCTACCTTTCTGCGTGCAATGGAGAACTCCTTCAGGCATTGCTTGCACTGAGTGGCCTCGTCGTCTTTGAGCCAGGCGTGGCCCTGATGGGAGCAATGAACATTAAAGATCTGTCTTTCTCAAGATCTTACAACATCAATCATGCAAATGCATCATTCTCCTGCTTTACCTTCAGAGCTTTGTTGACCTCCTTGAAGTCCTCCATCTTAAGTTTAGACCTTTGAGGAGATGAAGACAACGCAAAACTCAAGGACATGAAATGGTACACATTAACAGAAAATCAGTACAATCAGTAGTACTCACTGGCTGAGATGAAGTCCCATCTCTTGAAGAGCCTGTTCCTGCTGCTCACATCTCTGCTGTAGCTGCTGCTTCTCTTGCTTCAAATCCTGCAGCTCCTGAATCATCGATTCACAAGGAACAGGCACCATAATGTCACAATACGGTGCAGGAAAACGTTTTATAAAACTGAGGCTGTTGCTCCAATTGAACCACCGCAAATACATTTGAATCACTCCAAAACAACAACAACTGTTCAAGCTTATCAAACTGTACCAGACTTACCTACATATGAGCACTCCAATTACTACAATTTAACATTCTGAAAGAAGAATACACTTCCAGAGTTAACTGACTGTAACCCTGGTGTGTGTGTGTGTGACACTGACCGTGTGCAGACCCTGGAGTTGTTGCAGCTGTGTGCGGAGCTCAACACTGTTGTCCTGCTCCCGCTGGAGCGATTTCTGCAGGCTCTGCCTCTGTTCCCTCTCAGTGCGCAGCTCGTTCTCCAAACCAAGCCTGAGAACAGAGAAGAGACGTGACTCTTGGAGCCAAATGAATCATCTATAATACTGTATTAAAAGGGATCAAAATAAGAACCTGTTACTGACACAAGTAAGATGGTACAGAAGGTTACTCAAGTTACTCTTGAAGCCGATTTTAAAAGTTTTAATAATCTTAAAATGAACTCAAGAAAATCTATTTAACTGATCCTTGCTATAGTTTTATTATGTTTGTTCTCTGTGTTTTACCTTAGTGTATCCAGATCAGTCAGTTGTTTCTGTAAAGCATCCACTTTTCCCTCCAGCTCCACCTTCATATCTTTGTCCGACTGGTCACTTTGTTTGCGCTCTCGCTCCGAGTTCTGTAGTCTGTGACAACCAAGAAGAGAAATATATTTCAGAACGTAAGACGATATGTAAAGGAATATAATTTATAACGCAGAACATGCACAATATAGACCTCTGCTCGAGTTCCATCATGACTTTCTCCATTTCATCCATCTTCTTCTCCAGCTGCACAGCCTCCGCCTGCTTTTTTTCTGCTTCTCGTTCAGAGTCCTTAAAAGCAACACGAACTGTGTTAACGTGTATTCTGCCTGAGTGGATGAGCGGGATGAAGAAGAGAAGTATTTCAGGTGCGTCTACCTGAGCTTTGTGGAACATTTGCAAGTTAAGAGTCTTGACTTGGTCAAGCTGGAGCCGCAGGGCTGCCAGTGTGTCTTGTTTCTCGTGCGTGTCCTTCTCCAGCAGCTTCATGGCCACCTCCATCTCCTGCTTTAGGCCCACCTGTAGCTCCAACTCACGTTCCAGCTCCTGAAATCATGAATTGCAAGCGTACAAAAGTCAAATTCAGTTCTGGAGTTTCATCAGTACAATGAAGCATTCACAGGATTTCTCACAGCACCCACACAGAACATACTGCTGGCTTCTGTCTTACTTTTTACTGGCAATTAATGAAGCATAATGACTCATTTGTACTCCACAAACAGATCTTCAATCTCCACATCATCCCTCCAAGACAACAGAGAGCAGCTGAGTCATCTTTCATTGCTCAGACCCCATCAGTAATTGTCAGACAGTGTTTTAGCCTCTGAGGGCCCTGGCGATTGTTTTTGGGGTTCCAGTGTAAGCGGATATCCAGAAAACAGAGTGGAAGTATGGGCCAAGACTAGTTCTGCAGTCCGATTAGCAAATGGACACACTAGAATGACAACACATTTCGCTCATCTCAAACTTGATCCCTTGCTTACAGATTCTGCATTCATGTGCACACATCTGTTCATAGTGATTAGTTGATACCTGACCTGGCGAATGCGCTTTTCTTCTTTATACTGCTTCCAAACCACGTTGTACATCTCGTCCAGACCCTGTCGAGTCTGTTTGTACGTCTCCAGCTCCACCTGGCTGTCCTGAAGGGCTGCCTGGAGAAACAAACACATGATACTATGTTGTACATATGTTTTTTTTGTTTTTAACTTGAGGTGCTTTAGTTGCAGTTACTGGCTGATGCTTTCTGACCTCTTCCTTTTTCTGGCTGGACTGCAAGATCGACTGATTTTCCTCTCTTAGCTGTTCCTGTTCCTCCCGCAGAGAGTTGATTCTGTCTGTGGCTGCTGTCAGCTGAGTGAAAGAAAAACACACACCCATCAATCAGGCGAAACACACCTAATGCACACAGATCTTATGTTGACGTTAGAGAGGGAATGCCGTCTTGTTACATAGTTGGTTCCAAAATACCAACACGTTCACACATCTGACCTCCTCTACGAGTTTGCTGTTGGTCTTCTCGAGAGAGTCCATCTTAGCCTGAAGGTCAGTGACGGTGCCACTTAGGTGACGATTTAACTCTTCAATATAGTGTTTCTGATCTAATATAGCCGTCATCTTGGAATCACTAAAAGAGAAGGAACAGAGGGGGTTAAACTTAAAATAAGAGCATAGCAGTTTAATAGCAGCATAGGAGAATGCCGGAGTGGGCACTCACTCTTTTGTAGTCTCACTGTTGGCGGGGTCTTTCAGATAAAGGGAGAAGTCAATGACTCCCACCTAAACGGGACAAGAAGATGATCACTGTGTATACAGGCTTGTTTCTTTGTGGAGAAAATGTGGTGCTGGTATAAGTAGACCCATGAAAAACCCACCAGAACTCACCTGAGAATCAAGATCCTCCCCTTTAATACAGAGATTAGCGTCAATAACATTGAGGCCCACCAGCAGCCCGCCCATCACCGCCCCCTCCTCCTCCACCATCAATGCTCCAGAGTCATAAAACTCACTGAGAAGAGAAAAAAACTATTGAGTGACACCTGAACTCGAAACAAAATACCCGCCACATGCAGCCCACATACGTAATCATGGCCACTGACCTCAGGAGATCTTTGCGGTCCAGCAAAGCTTTCATATAGTCAGCTACTTTCTTCTGCATAAGCGCTAAATGCAGCCACGCCCTCCCTCTCCCCAAACCGGTCCTGAGAAGAGAATAAAAGAATGAAAACCACCAATAATCAAACAGATGTTGAGCAGATCTTAAACTGTCAGACAGCTTACTTGATGCCCGGCAGGTCTCTGGCACTTGTGGCAATGTTGACGGACTCTGGACACAACTTCTCGACCAGTTCCAGCGGTCCCCATATGGACTTGTTTTGACCGATGAACGTTTTCTTGGCTGGAAAACACAAAATTCAAAAATGCATTTATTTTTTTTGCTGACAAAATTTTTTTAAAAACATACTCTGTTTAAATGGTGTCACCTTTCAGTCCATGTTTGAGGCAATGCTCCAGGACGACAAAGAACTGCTGCAGGGGAGGGTACTCCGAGTCCAGCGTCCTGCCCAAACTCAGGGAGGACTGGATTAACACCCTGACGCTCAGCTTCATCATGCTGAGGAGGTTGGATCTCTCTATTGACATGGGGTCTTTGGAGGGCACGACTGTTAAAATGCATTGACGTGACATTAGATGCAGGCTTTGAGGAGACAACATGCACAATACAGCATACAGGGTGTGCAGATACAGCAGCGTGACTTTCCATAAAATCACGGTTTTGCTCAGGGAGTCATGTGTCCTGACAGCTGACAAGAGAAGGGGAAGTGTTGACACACTTTATGGCTGCACTGTTTTATGGATTAAAAAACAAACAGACTAAAAGACAAAGTCCTAACCCACCTGGAAGCTTCGTTGAAGTGCTGTTGAGTTCATTTTCGGGTTGCCTCTCCGTCGGGGAGCTCGCAGCGGATCCCTGTGAGGGGTTTCTCGGGGCAGCGGCGTAGCTCACCCCGCTGCTAATCGTCTCTGTGGCCTTCCGAGCCAGAGACAAGAGGGGGGCCGACCAACTGTTCTCAGCCGCCGGAGCAGACTTCTCTGCCGGGTCGCTGTCACCGGACTCACCGTCGGCCGGGGCGTCCGACACCTCGGGCCCGTTAAGCGGCTCTTTCGCGTCGCCATCCTCAGCAGCTGTGTTTACTTCCCCTGCCTCGTCGGCCATGTTTGTCCCCCCTCCCCACGCTCCGGGCGTTCACGTGACATGGCTGAAGCAATCGCGCGCTCTGTGGTGACTTTATTCTTCTTCTTTGGTTTATTTGTTTATGTATTCATCCTTACCGCCACCTGCTGGACCGGAGCAGACTGGACGACATCAAAACATATCTGCACCACGTGTTTCTATTAAATAGTTAATTAAATGATTGTGTATTTTCCCCGATAGCTCCCAGTGAAGATTTGCTTATTATTTCCTTTTAGTTTGTGGTGATTTGTTTAACTTATTATCAGTTCTCAAAGTCAACACTTAAGGTACTTTTCCACAGAACACACTTTGACATGTCCCAGTGCTCAAAGCAGTGTGTTTGAATAAAATAATCATAGCTGAGTGACTTTTAACTGCTTCAGTTTCAGGGCTCTGGTTCACTGTTACACTGCCCAGGCTTGTACCATTAAACTACCTATTATGATAAGCCAAAAAGACCAATTCACAAACCCTGTTGTCGTATATATTTTTGTTAGTAGTTTTACTATATCCTATATTTTGTATTTAACCTACAGTTACTGTGCTTTCAGTGCTGAGCTGTCCGGTTCCTCTTGTCCAACACATTTCATTGTGTTATTGATCCTGTGTTGACCTGTATTTGACAAATATACCTGAAACCTGTACTCATTGCATCAAGGGATGCAAGAGGAATGAATGCTTTGAAGCATTCATGAATATGAATATTCATTATATACTGAACTGAATAGACATGCAAATGTGGAGAGATGGTGGAGTGGGGTTTGGTACCTTGGCAATGACCAGGAGTTGAGCTGGCACCTCTCCAGCCTCCAGTCCACTCCACATAATTTGATCCTTCAACCAGCCATCCTCCATTTCCCAAATTCTTATAGACTGAGCTACTGCTGCCCCCAATGTCATTAATGCTTCATATTAGTCTGATATGAAATGTGAATAATATGCTCACGGTTTGATTTTCGTTGACTGCAGTGTGTGGGGAGTGTAATCTACCACGAGCAAGTGGTAATGCCAAGTTTAGCTGTATTCCTCTACTCAGAGCAGGTATGATGTAGCTCCTACTCGTACCACGTGGTGGCGCAGACAAGCTGTCCATTACTCGACTTTGGACCCTCGTTCAAGGTGTTTTTCATATTTATCAGCCTGGAGACATGTGGTCAGGCTTCCAACTTTACATCTGGCCAAAGACTACAGATGAAAACTAGCCTCTTGGCTTATTCTGGATACTTAAATTCGTGTTTATTACCATACACTGACCCTGACAAATCAATAAAAATAAACAACATTTTCAAAATCTCTCCAATGAACATGTACATTAGATTTATTTGAGGATCTGTCTATCTACACCAACCATGATATACAACCTGACATGAATACAGCTATAGTTTTCTGAAAGCCAAAAGCTCTTTAGGCCGATGAGAAGATGGGATATAGAAAATTACTCACACAGGATGCATCACAGTGCATTTAATATCTATTACATCTACTACAATATTAATATCTAAGGAAAGACTGCCACTGTGACCGTCAGAGTAACTTTCTGACGATTCAAAGTAGCCCTAAGTGATTTACAATCCATTCATTAATGGCTGTAATGTACTAATACTTTTACAACACGGGTGCAGAGACTATGTACAGTGTGTTTCTTGTTGCACACACACACACACACACACACACACACAGGGAGAGGGAGCAGCGCGGAGTGTGTAGGCGTGGTGAGGCGCACAGCTCCGTGTATAAAAGCCGCGGTGCCTCTGTCTGGACGCTCTCTCACTCCGCTCCTCTCACACTGAAACACACGGGACTCTGCAGCCCTCTGAAGGCACAAGAAGAGGTTAAAAACAAGCGGAATTAATTCTCACCAACACATCGAGAGAGAGAGAGAGAGAGAGAGAGAAAAAAGAAAGAAATAAAGACAGAAAAGAAAGAAACAAAGAAAAGGGATATTTAGATCCGGACAAGTGGAAGGAATATAACTCGCTGATCATCATAGTCTTCTTTTTTTTTTTTTCTAAAAATCCCTGGAAGTTTTGACATCATGAGGATTTTCAGCGTTGTGCTCCTGCTGGTTCACGCCTTGGGTGAGTGTTTCTGTCTCGGATGAGCTACACTGTCATGTTTGACCTGTCCCCGTCTACCTGTCTCTTCTTCTATTAGTGTAAAAGCTCTCAAGCATGACCGGGCTAATAACACGTCTTGTAAACTTCATAACCTTTAAGGCAGCGGTTTTCATGATGCCAGGCTATTCGGGAGCTAATGGGGTCATCTCTCTATTTTAGAGCATGCTTTATGTAACTGGATACATTTATTTTTAACTCATATTCTTGCCTGACATTAGCTAACTGTCTGTCCATGCATTTTGTGTGTGTGTATGAGACACAGGGAGTATATGCCAACTTCTATTTGCCCACTCCCACTCCCACTATATTTCCCTTTCAAAGCGCACAAATCTAAACTGTCCTCTTCTGAGGGAGGCTTTCTGGTCCAAGCCCCACTTTTGGCTCAGTTTCCGCTGGAGTGCTCCAGAGCAAGGCAGCGAACACCTACCAACCCCTAAGGACCATGCTCTGTATCGGAGCTTGTGCATTTCCTAACAGGGATCAGTCTGATTGCACTGAAAGCCAAAAATCCATCCCAGAGCCTCCTTGTGCACAACATGTTTCAACTTGCCCTCAGAGGTCCTGCCCACCTTGGCACACTAACCTGTGTCCAATGATTGTCCCCTAGAGGAAGACTTTTCGAGCTCTAATTTGTCAAAGACTGTTTCAAACCAAACCCTATGTGCAATCTTAACATTTTGAACACTATTTTTCTCCCTTCCAGTATTGTCCAGAATGGCCAGCGGTGCCGCGGTGGACAGGCATGAAAGCGACAGGCAGCGGCACAGGGCTGTTTTCAAGTTTTTGGACACGACCAAAGACAGGAGGGCAGAGGAGGAGAGCAGAAGCGTCAGTGCGACAACAGTGGAGTACGGCCATACGGGCGAGGAGGAGGACTACGACGACGAGTATTATGATGACGAGTATGAAGATGGCATGTCTGGAGACTACGAAAGCGAATTGCCGCAAGGTAAGGCAATCAGGTTTATAATTTCTCTCAGACTTCTCCCCCTTGTTTGTCACTTCCTTCCTAAAGAAAGACAATTAAATGTAATTGTTCGGCTCTGCTTTCGGTTTAGTTGCCATGTCCAGCAAACCCAAAGACCCATCTGCCATCCTGGATGCTGAAAGCACTGACGGAGAGAGAAGGAGAGGAAAGGGGAAAAAGAAGGGGAAAGGCAAGGGGAAGAAGAGGAATCCTTGCCTGAGGAAGTATAAGGATTTCTGCATTCACGGCACCTGCCAGTACCACAGGGACATCCGTCGCCCTTCTTGTGTGTAAGTATGAGCTCAGCATCTATCCGCCACACTATCTTCCACCAAACCAGACCCACTGAATTATTAACCTCTTATTAACCAACCCCCCCTCTTTCTTCTGTCTGCAGGTGTCACCCGAGTTACTCTGGGGAGAGGTGTGAGTTTTTCACGTTGCCCGTGGAGAAGCCCCAGGAGGGCTACAACCGGACCACAGCTCTGGCCGTGGTGGCAGTGGTGCTGTCATCCATCTGCCTCGTCATCATCGGCCTTTTGCTATTGCTCAGGTAAGGAAAAGACTCGAAAAGAATCAAGCACAAACACACAATAACAACCATACACACAGAGATAAAGAGATTTTCCAGAGGCTTAGCTGATATTCGTCATAGATAAGACACCGAAAATAGTCTGAACAAGCTCCTTTTCTTTTGTTTATTACAGGTTTCACAAGCGGGGAGCGTATGATGTAGAGAATGAAGAGAAGGTCAAACTAGGGTTAGCGTCCAACCACTGAAGAGACAAAAAGAGGTGAGTAATTAGGAGCAGGGCTATGAACACATACACTGACTAACATTTTAATCTTTCTTCTTTGTTGCCTGAATAAAAGAATGTTTTACTCACTGCCTCTGTTTTTTTTCCCCCACGTTAGGCAAAGATGCAGAAATTCTACCTCAAAATAGAAAAACAGAAGTGAACAGCGATAGGAGGTCCTGGAGGAAGACGGATCGTAAATGAAGAAGGGAACAGAGGTCGTCTGCCTGACCCTCTGCTAGACGCTCAGATGATAAATGAATGGGCAGCTGAACATATTCCTGAAGGCCTCAGAAGAAGATGGCCCACCTGAAACTGGAATACTAACGGCCCAGAGGATGGACTGGAGATGTGACGAATAATAGTGTGAAGGGATGAGAAGAAGAAGAAGAAGAAGAAGAAGAAGAAGAAGAAGAAGGAACATGTCTAGACTCTGTGCTGCTTCTTGACTGTGTGAAAAGAGGTTGTTTCAGACTGAACTGAACCAGATAAGATTTTTAACAACAAGAGCTCAACCTGGATTTTTTTTTTCTCAACAGACAGCA
Source organism: Nibea coibor (assembly GCA_023373845.1). NCBI lineage: Eukaryota > Metazoa > Chordata > Actinopteri > Sciaenidae > Nibea > Nibea coibor. Next base: position 9,339,838 of record CM041739.1, on the reverse strand, counting down.
TTTTGTATTTTCCTGCACAAGTCCATCTCTTTTTTTTCTCTTTTGTGTACAGTAAACGGTATATTTATAATTTTAATTTATTTATTTAAGCTAACTGTATTTATAGAGATTTTAACCACCTTCAACAGTTTTTAAAATAATGATGTTACAGTTGTTTTTATATTCCTTATTGGACGATATGATATTTATTTATAAAAACAGAAAAGCAAACAATGCAGAAGCTCCTATGAGACGAGATATGACGCATAAAGATCCGATGTTTGGCTTTCATTTTTGACACTCGGTAGATGATCAATAGCACTGTGATTAATCAATTGATCATTCATAAAGACATGGTGGCTTTCTAATTCTTCCAGGGAGTGCCATTGAGAGCGATGCCTTTCAGGAACGCCCTGCTCACACTCCTCACAGTTACACACATTCACAGCTGGAGGCTGCCTAGTACGACCAGTTGGGTATGTTAGAAGCTAAGTAGCCCCGCTGTAGAAGTTGGGGGTTCAGGGCCTTGCTCAAAGGCACATCAGCGATGGTAATGAGGTCGGGGCAAGCACTACTCTTTGACTTCCCCCACCTAAATTTATCCTGCGGGTTTGAGGGGGAGGGGGGTCTTCATAAGGCTTAGTGTTGTGCCTCAATGTTATGATGCCAGATCAATGTCTGTCATTACGATGCATTGCACTGACTCTGTATTGATTAAAGGCAACATAAAAACTGTGCACTCAGCGTCTGTATTGTTGAGAAACTTTTTAAAAAGGGAGTCAAATTTCTAATGCACTGTAGCAAGAATTTGGTATGAATTATATTGTCATGTCACATTGTCTTACCATCGTTATCGGAGAAACTCCCTCAGATCCGTGTTCAGCTGTCAAGCGAAAAAATGTGAATTAAAAGTGTTCCACCCTTTCAAATCCTGTCCTGCAGTTTTGAAGTGATTGTTATTTATGTGATTTTTTTTCAGAGCAAAATAAAAAATATAAAAAGAATATCAGAATTATTATTTTTTTGACTCTTCATTACATCCAACTGCAAAAAATAAAAGCGCTGTGTTCTCAGCATTAACAGGAGTCTCAGATGTTGTACAGACAGATTAGTTAAGTAAGGTCAAGTTTATTTTCGCTCTGTTGGTTCACTTCCTGAGTCAGGCCACACATTAATGATATATTTTAAAACTGCCCATCAGGATAATGATAACACCAGTGTGTTCTTTTGGCCCATTCAGGAGCTGTAATTATAGTAAACATAATATTTTTATTTCCCCTGTCTCTGACGTGTGAGCGGCCGCTTTTAACTAAAGCACCTGTATCCTGGCCATTAGTGCTATTATGTTCAGTGCTCAAAAGGCAAATATTTTTAGTCAGTGATGTGCAGATATGGAGTCAGAAAGCCTTCCTAGTTTATTATGTTTAAATCTGGTTCTCTGGGTTGGCCACGCAGTGTGGATACTACTTTAACAAGTGATTGTCATTTAAAATAACATGCTTCTCTTTGGACCAAATGCAAAACAAAGACGTTATCAGTTTCATGTGTTGACAGCTGCAGCATCTCACTGACAGATCAATCATAATGAGTGTGGTCAGGATTCGCTTACCGCCATGTGTACGTACTGAGCCACGGGGAACAGATGTGCGGTGTATAGGCCAGAGAACACCTGATGTTCACCCACAGCACATCACGCCACAGCACCACACACCATTACTCACACAGTCAACAGATGTCATGTTCAAAGACGCACTACCAAGTTTAACATCTGAGACCTCAACCAGCCCTGAGTTGCCGCTGAGTTCAGAGAGACCACATAGAGCAAATACGAGCAGGATGCAACAATGCTGTCATGTATGCCGCACGCAGGTTTAATGGGAGTAAAGAAAGTCAAAAGATCCAGCTGGACTCAAAGGCAAGCTGAGACTCAGCCAAATGTTAGTCACCCCTTGAAGTCACCTCCTACACGGATGTTGTTACACCAACACTGTGTGTGTGTGTGTGTGGGAATATGGTAGAGTAATGCTTTGCTTTGCTGCATCTGTGTGGGTTACACGGGTTAACCGAACCATTACAAGCAAAAATCCACAGCAAAACATGAGTGTTTACATGTGTGCCATGGGATCATTTTCAACACTGTTTGTGGGTTTGATTCCCATACTTTCTATATATACTGAATAAACAAGATACCGTTGGACTCACATGTTCACACTGGGGGATGGTAGTTAAAGACAGATGTTCGTGTTCAGCTGAACCATGAGGGTGTGGTACCTGATTCAGGAACTCCTCATACCATTTGTTAAGCAACTGAAAAACAACAAAAAACAGCATTTGACTAATTAGATTTTTTTCAGGAAATAGCACATATTCATATTTGTCTCATCTATCTGCTCAGTTTACAGTTTTAGTAGATTAACTCATACCAAGGCAGATATGTTGAATGACTGTAAATTCAAAACCCTTTATTGGTCTATCAAGGGAGAAATTTGGCGCACAGAGGTTTACAAGTAAAACTACTTACACTTTATTTAAACAAAATTTTAACTTCACACCCCCGGATATTTTTTTTCTTTTTCAAACTTGTAGACTTCAGGCCTATCTGATGCTGACTCATCTGACATCACTTGAGGCAATTTTGAATCAAAATTTGTGCAGATCTCACTGGATTCACCAAATACTTTGTACAGGAGATATTTGGTTCTTAAGGAGAAAGCGACAATATGCTGACGACTGCTGACTCTCGGTTATAAATAAATTAAGCTAATTCTCCATTCTGTATCGTTTCATATGCCCTACGTATGAACGTGTGTATGTGTATTTGCAAAAGCACACACATGTGTATGTGTGTTTGTATGTGTGACAGGCGCTGGTCATTTACAGTAGTGGAGCCACCTAATCCCGGCCTCTCAATGTCAAGTAGCAGAGCACACAGAAATAGTGCTGTGCAGTCATGCTCACATAGCTGCTATTCCCGGGGCTGATGGCCACCAAAGAGCCAGAATGCTGAGAGAGAAGGGAGTTCGCTTGTGGACCACAGCCAGGAAATAATGTCCGGTATGGTAGCCCATCATCAGGCATCAGTGCTGCACCACTCCTGAATTTTCCTTGTAGGGTCACAGTAACGGCTCCGCAGAATCTCTCTCTCACCTACTGAGTGTTCTTGAATGTTCCTAGAGAGACTCAAAGAGGACATTTCCACAGCTCAGGAGCCATTTCCATTCAGGTTGGCAAAAAATAATTGGAAGTGGCATTGTGGGTCATGCTTGTGTGGGAATTGCCTGTGTACTAAGACTGCTATTGTTTTTGAAACTTGGCAGCAGTTGTTTACATCAAGGTGCGCTCAACTTAACTTATTCTAGGCGCCTCTGTCTTTTATACTCACAAAAATGTTTCTGCCTCATTTTAAACTGTTGTAATTTATTTTGATAATGTTTTGAATATCAAATTTTGAAGAAACAAAGTAACTGTATGTAAGTTGGAAGTTGTTTGTCTTATGCTGACGCCCATTTTAAAGCCTAGAATTCCCAACTCACTTTACTTTTTACAGATCATTGCGGCATATGCATGTACTGATGCGGCTGTAACCACATAATATTTCTCTGCAAAGCTTTCATGACAAGATCTGATTCCATTAGCTGAGTAAACCACTCTGTCGATTTGAGACATTGCCAAATATACTTGAGTAATCAGATGCTATAGTGGTTGCATTGGATTGAATCAGTGTGAGCTTGTTGTGAAAGGTGCTTCCTGCCCTGCTGAGGAGCAACAATGGGTAATTTCCCCTCCGATATGGAAGTGCGCACGGCAACGGTTGGAAATATAATCATTCTCTGACCGGATATCATCAACAGGAACACATTATTACCTGGTATTAATGAGTGTTTGTGTGTCAAAATCTGTTTGAAATCTTAAAATTATGTTTTGCTATTCCAGTGGAATAAAATGTGCCTGTGTGTGCGCATGATACTAGTTCAAACGAGGATCCCCAAGTGCTCCTGTGAAGTTGAAATGAAGCACCGGCACAGCCTCGGTGTGCCACTCATGCTTGATTGATGAGGTGATAACAGCGACACAGCCATTGTCGCATGACAAAAAGAGGCTGCGGTGGATCAGAGTGTTGTACATAGTCTGTATCGTCCAGTTTACACGGTGCAGACAGCCAAAGAGGAGGACGTGGAGGATGTCAGGAATGAAGAGAACGAGTGGGAGATATGGTCGACACAGTAACATGAGAGGGGGAGCAAGAGATGAAGGGTGAAGTATTGAGAAGGGGTCAAGGTGAGAACTTCTACTTAGGAGGGTGCTGACTTGTCTGCACCTGCATGTGGATAAAAAAGATTAAGGAGCGGCGTCACTCTGTCACTGCCTATCATAGCTCTCACTCTTCCGTCTCTGGTCCTTTACTTTGATTTACCTCTCAGTTCCTGTGAAATACTCTATTTATTCTTTATTCCTGTCCTCCTTACATCCCTATCCCCTCCTCCACTTCCTCATCCTTTTCCTGTCTCCTTTTTCTTCCTCTTCCCTTTGCCCATATAACTGACACATGTGCTCAGCGACACAGAGGCATCGTTAGGGCAAAGCAAAAAAATATTAAGTAATGAACTCTCATTTTTCATTAATTTAGAGAATATTTACTTACTGACCAACACCCCTCATTTGTTAGATTAAAGGACTGGTCATTTCTTGAGTCATGCCCACTCCCTCCACTACTTCATCAAGCTCAGCTACTTCTCTCAACCTCAAACATTTTTTTTAACCACTGCACCAAAAGCTACAAAGGAAATAATAAAATGGTGCTGCTAAGAAAATTACCACTGCCTCAGACCGCTTCCAGTAACACCACATTGTATGAATAATAGAGATTCTCAGTCAGAATAGATAAATTGTTGTGTTCTTATAAACCACATTTTACAACTACTGAACATCAGTGATGAAAGGTGCAGAGGTGAAATTATAAAAGCTAAAAAATACCCATTGCAGCAACAGCCAGATTAACTTTCTGATGTCTGACAAGCTATACAGAAGTATCCACTGCTGTACAACCCTAGTTTTTCTTTCTTCCTGTGTCATAAAATAACAAATAAATGAACCATGCCGTCAGATATGTGGTGTAATCAGCTGTTGGGACAATGTAGAGCCAAAGAAGTGGGCTGTCTGCTGGCAAGGTAACACAGTGAGAATATGATCACATGGTCAATATGGTCACTACAGCGTACACTTAATCTTGAAAGGCCGCTTCCCAAAATGTCAAACTATTACTTTAAAGTTACAGCAAAAAATCTTAAGATTTGATAGACGGTTACACTGACGACACATGTGGTCACTAGCAGTAACAGAATTCCTCTCAAGAGACAGTCAAAAGTCAGAGCGAATGTTGTCCACCACATCACATTTTGTGACGTGTGTCTATGTGCATGCATTATTCACTGTAATTTGCTTCTGTGTGGGTGAGCAATTTGAATCCTGTGTGGTAAAGGCAGGCTCTGCCAGTAAGAAAAACATACGTTTTAAAGTACACTGAATGACTGTTGGTGAAAAAGTGCCAGCCGTGTCTTCAAAAGATTACAACTTAATGACGGGACTTGATTAAAAAAAGGTCTGGTTCACTATTTGTTTATAGGACCTCCAAATGAAGTCAAAGTCTGCCCCCCTGCTCCACACTGCTGCTTTCTATGTTAGTAGTGTTGAAAAAGCAGCCCGGCTCAGTCCACTTGCTCCTGATGCCAGCAGGAGTTGGGCAGGGATACCAGCAGATTCCCCTCTGCTGATGTCACCCTGCTGGACAGACACTTGTTATGTATCATGGTCACACTATTAAATTCTCACTGAGGTCTATTTAGGCCCCAAGGAGGCTGATGGTGGCATCGCATTACTTACTGGGTAAGAGGAGAGGAGAGAGTTAGAGAGAGCGAGAGAGAGAAGGGGGGGAGAGTGACTGGGGTTGGGTGAAGAGAAAACAAGGGAAGAACCTGGATGTAATCGACCATTCCCCTGATCACCATCATCACTGCCGCACACACACATAAGCCATAAAAAATAACTCAAACAAACAACAACAGGCCGGCAAACAGACAGGAAGACGGATGACTGCATGCTTGACTCATCTGTTTTCTCTACCCCTTACAGAATGCCCTGCAGTTCTCTGAAATAAAAAAATAAATAAAGCTCCTCCCATATCCGCCCATGTGTGCGTGTGTGTAGAAGCACCTAATGGTGGTTTTAGAGGATCAGCCCAACGCGTGCTGGCCAGTTGAGCTGGCTTACACCACAGCTTATGACAAAGGAGAGGCGGACGGATGTCAGAACAGACGGCAGCAGGCTCTGGTTACCGCAAGGAGTGGGCTCCAGGCATTCTTCCCTCACTGTATTTCCTTTGTGGTCGGCTGCTGTTGAAACTGAAAGAACACCTCACCCCCCCTGCGCCCCCCCCCCCCTCCACCACCTCCTCAACCCCGCCACCGTAACCCCCTCACCCCAAGGCCGTTTGTCTTTAAGAAATCTTTTTGGCCATCATGAAAGAATTCTTAGGAAAGAGCGAAGGGATTTCCTTTATGGAGAAATGTCTCTATGTGTCTAAGGTATGTTATACAGGGAGAGTATGAATGCTCTTGTCACTTTAAATAAGAAAGGAGCCATCTATCTGTTGCGTGTCACATCACACAGATATAACCACAGACACTGATTTGATTTTCCAGTAATTCAATCCCAGACAATCAGTTCACCAGACAACTCTCAGTGATTAGAGACTATCACGGCTGTCTACGTCTAATTTATGACCCTTGTCCTTTTTAGTTGGAATGTGCATATTTGTCCATGTACTGTTTTACAATGGGTGCCTCGTACAACCAACACCGATACGACACCAGCTCTGTAAGGAAAGTAGCTATTGGCTGTTTGCATAATTGTCCATGCGCATGTGATTGTAATGGACACTGTAGGAGAAAGGAATAACATTCTGAGAGAGACAATATATATTTTAGACAAAGAAAATTTTACATTTACATCCCGAGTTAGCAGCCAGCGACGGCTCTGCACATGTGCAGTTCATCTGGAGTCTTGGTGCAGAGGGGTGAACATCTCTGCAGCTGGGAGGGACCGCTAGCATGAGGACTGGGCCAACTGTGCTTTGTGACGGGGAAGGGGCCCACGGCAGCTTCCATTTCTCGTTGAGAAAACGACGTGTTTTAACGTCAGAGGCTCCAAAAGTTTTCAGTAACACCAGAAAAAGTCACTAGGATTGTCGCTAGTTTTTTGAAAATGAGTCGCTAGAGGAGTCTGAATACTCCGTAAATACAGCGACAAAGTCACTAAGTTGGCAACACTTGCTAAATGCTAATGTTACGATGCGAACAACGCTAATACCTGGATGTCACCAGGCGCAGCTCAGTAACATCGCAGCTGTGACGCTGTTTTGCTTTGTTTCCCATATCCCACCAGAAACGTTACAAAGGCAGAGTGTTTTGCCCACCAGACTTTATTTACCTGCTCAGGTTTGGTCATATTTTCTTAGGCTATGTGCTTCCCTTTTGGCTGTTTTTACAGTTGGATGTTTGCACAGGTGTTTTACTTTGAAAATTGACCCGCTTCTCTATCCTGGTTCTACATCTGTCTTCTGTCTGATAGATAATAGGATTGTCACAAAAAGTCAGGGGATCACCAAAATCGTTAAAAGTCATCCTGAAGGGGGACACAGATGTTTGTACCAACTTTCATGACAATCAACCCGCTAATTCCGAAAAGTCTGTAGGATACATCGTCTGTGAACCATGACTGTCGGAACCAAAATGTTTGCCAATCCATTCGATAGTTGTTGAGATATTTTAGACTAGACCAAAGTGGTTTACCAGCTAACTGACCGAGCCACTCCGCTGACGTTTGAATGTGTTGGATTGTCTGCATGTATAGCCCTTTGATAGACTGGCAAGGTGACCAGGGTGTTACCCTGCCGTCTTCTGTTTGTATGTTTGATGGAACACCCATGACCGAGGACCGGAAAATTGAAAGCAAATGAAGGAATGATTTTTCCGTCTTTTGAATTTCTTCATTCATCTGCCTTCATCTCTCTGACTCCCCAGCAAATTTACATCTCCCCCACAAGAGCCCGCCTAAGTAGCCCACAGACTATTAGTGGGGTCCGTGACCTCAGTGAGACTTTCCCCTCTGCTGCTCTCCGTCTGTCCGTCCACCCACTGTTCCTCTGTGTGTTCCCTCTCTCCTGCCGCAGCCTCGAGACAGTGTGGGAGCTGTTCAGAGAGCAGGAATGCAGAGGGAGCGCTCAGAACTCAGCTGCTGGAGGAGAGAAGAGGGAGGAGAGGAAGGCAGGAGAGGGGGATTTTTCCCTGGATGAGGTCATGGATGATGGCTTCTCTCAGAGCAAGAGCTGAGCTCGTGGCAGACGCGCCCCAGACCTCCCTCTGCCAGCACACACACACTCACACTCACACACACACACACACACACACACTGAGAGAGAGAAAGGGCTGAGCCCATGGAAGCACTTGGTTTGCAGTGAGATGACATCTAGTTTTCATCTGTGTCCATTACATCACAGCTAATCTCCCAGTCCAGATTGTTCTGTCTTTATCAACACACCACACACGACAGCCAGCTTTGCACAAGGCAGTAAAGTCAAGCCCCGGCGGGCCACTTTAGTGGACTCAGCCATGTGAAAAGCCTTGCTAAAATCTGTCCCATTACTAGCTGAGAGATGGGAGTGATTAGTAACACTGCAATTAGCGTGCTCAGCAGACACACATGCACCAACACAGCTGATTCAACAGCAACATTGTCTCATCTCGAGGAGTGATCTGCTTCTCTATTACTGTACCGATTGGGTGAGGAGTCCCGGTTAGTAGCAACTGTCGAGACGACAGGATGATGGTGGTTATTATTGTGATTACTCAGCCCCTTTTCCTCCCCATGTGTGAGTCACGGAGACCGACGCTCTGTGGCTTTGTGCCTCAGTGTGAAAAATATCACTCCTTCCTTAAGCCCCCTTCCCCAGCGTGGATTTCGGGAATGTGACATAGCACCAAAGCTTTGTCGGGGGGACAATAGGGCCCCCATCTGAATGTGACACATCCCTGTGGGAGCAGTTGTTTTTATACGGCCTCTGATCCTCTCTCTGTGAACCGGATTAGTTGGAGTCATTATTACAACCCAACCCAAACTGTCACAGACTTGGCGTAAGAGAACTGAGAAGGTTAACTAGAGTACCAGTGAGCTCTACCTTTGGCACGAGTGACAAAAATCTAAGAGCTCTGACACATCAAGCTAGCACCGGGGTGTTGGGTTGTTTGTTGGGTGTCTGTGGTTGACCATCGCTCATAATTTTCTTTGGCTGATTGAGCGTTTCAAATTGGCAACACAGCAAGCTGATGTAATTATGAACATTCAAGAGTTACGGGTTTCACTTTCTTTGAAAATAATGGCGTCTTGGGGCATTGAGAGATTCTTTGAGTAGCCTAAAAAAATGCTTACATGCTAACGTTTAGCATGTATAGTGTTTGCCATGTTCGGCATCATATTATCGTGTTAACATTTGCAAATTAGCACCGAACTCAAATTACAAGTAGGCTGCACATTAGCACAGAGCATGGGGATATTCTATGGGCTTTCTTTCTTTACCTTTTTTTGCCACTTCTTCTTCCAAAAGACAAACAATATGACAACACCAAGGTAAAGCAATGCATGATTTCTTTTAAATGTAAGTAACAAGTACAGGCATGTTTCTGATCGTTTTTTTTTTTTACAAGAATATGACAAATCCACAGATTCACAGTGGTATTATAATGATAAGGTAGTCCATTTTGTTTGTTCTTTATATCTTCTGTGTGTAAAGTGCATCTGACAGCACACACAAGGCTTTGGGACAACACAAAGAATTTAATAGGTCAACCTTTGTCACGTTTGTTCTTTGAGTCTGGCTTGTGTGTCAGGCCTCCAAGTGAAATTTAACCCTTAATCTCATTGTAAACTAGGATGAGGATAACGTGTCTGTGGTTCAGCAAAGTCAAGGGTATTTGAATTGCAGTGAATACTTCTTTTAGTTCTTTTACAAAGGCTGTGAAACCAATTGATGTGTGCATCAAAGTTTGAGTCTGATTGGGACTTTCAGGTTTCCCTTGAAACCACACAGGCCGTGTTTCTTTTTAATGCTATTTTTGTATCGAACTTTCAGGACTGTCAACTCTGGAATTCAATCACAGTCCTGCCCACCTGTTTTCGTTCTCTCTCTCTCTCTCTCTGTTTCTCTTTCTATCTATCTCTTTCTCTCTCTCACACACACACATGCATACACACAAGCTGCCTTCCCATGAGGCCTCAGTTCTCTTTTCTAAGACAGTGGTGTGATTGTTCAGTACAAAACGGCAGGTGTGTTTGCAACTCTGGGAGTTCCTCCACACTAATTACAGGCTCCTCACTGACATCTTTATTGTCACAGAATTCCTATCCCGCCTCAAACACTCCCTCTATATCTGTGTATTGTTTTTTTTTTTCTTTTCCTTTTTGACCTAACATTCAGGTCAGGAGCTGCTGAGCGATTAAATCTCAGCGCTGCAGAAGCCTGAGAAGGAAATGAGTTCGGTAAACCAAGCAGCCGCAGTGTGACCAACCACAACATCCTCCTGCTTCTGTGCTTATTAACAGCCCTCTTTCCTCTCCTGGTCTCTTCCGACCTTCATCCATTCCGGTGGGGTATCGCCTCGCCCCCTCATCCACTAACAGACCACACATCAAACAGACTTACGGCCAGCGAGGAAGTGACGTCACCACACCACAAGCCTTTGTTTCAGGACGTTGGATCATCATGGACTCACTTCATTCCCTGCTGAGCTCCAGGTCTGTGGAGTTGTTGTTGCAGAGTAGTGAGTGGTGAGGTGCTGGCTACTGTCCAGGACTGACATTCCTGTCACTCCTGTGTGTGTGAGTGTGTGTGGAGGATCTCATTAAAGTACCTTATATAGAGAAATCGGATAAACTAGCAGTATTGCATCCAGTGGACTTAGTAATGGTGACTGTTTTTTTTCCCCGCTGAATCGAACGCTATTCCTGAGAGCCGGTGCCAGCCTTTACTGTCCATCTCTATAGTTACTGAGGGCAATGCCAAGCAGGGAAAACAACATCATAAAAGAAAATTGCTGTTGCGTTTTACAGTCATTATTGGATTCTATAGCTGGGTGGGTGGGAGTAATTCATTGCAGATGTTTTCGCTCTTTATGAGACTGAAAGAAGTGTTTTGTGTGCTCGTGTGTCACAGTAGGATTACAGTAGACAGTAAGGATGAGGTTAGTTTTCCTGCTCAAGGTTAGTCAGCCACCTTCAGGAGATCCTGCACCCAATTTCTAAGAGTGCCTGTTATCGTTTTCTATTTGTCTTTGTTCTGCTTTTTTTTTGCCTTCGTCATGTTCCTGAGTCATTATCACTGTATGTGAGTCAATGTAGGAGTCTAAATTTCCCGAAGCGCAAATTTTCCCAACACACTGCAGAGCAGACAGATAATGATTTTATTGATTGAGGGACTCAACAGTTTACATGTTGCTTAAGTTTTTGTTTTTTTAGCATTCAATATGTTTAAAGCTGTACCAATCAATAATTAATGAACAATGGATCAGATGACTCACATTAAATCACCAAACTCTGCAGTTCCCGTCAGCTCTACGAAGCATTTTTGAAAGGGAAATTTTTATTTTTATTCATATTTTTTATTCTCACTGCTCTTAATTGTTTGTTTTGACAAAAAAAAATCTCTGCTAAATCTACTGTGCAAAACTTGTGCAGCATAAAAGATAGAAGAGGTGTCAAAAACTGCAGTCCCTTAACAAGCCACTTGAGGCTGGCACCAGAAATCTTCATAAGCACGCATGTTAAAGTGTGTCCACTGATGATCCATTTTTAGATTGGCTGAACGAGCAGGACCACCAACAGAGCCACAGACTTTGAGCTTCAAAACAGCTCTTTGGGTGACATCCATTCTTTATTCTGCCAGTGGTTGGAACCTGCTTTGACTGACAGGTCTAACACAATGATTAGCACTCACCAGACACAAAACAACAAGGTTCATAAATCACGTTACAATGTTCAAAATGCAGATTCTGCATCTATATTTCTAATTTATTAATGTGTGCCTATCACAAATGCATGTGCTCAAATAATCTGATCGACCTGGGCGCAACTTGGCATTAAAACCTGAGAAGGACTCTTATTTTTATTTTTGTATTACACTGACATTTATCTCACCCCTCCCTAACACTCGCCCTGCACATTTCTCCTTTTTGGCCTCTCAAACACAGTTTTCCATACTCTTATCTCAATATCAAGTTTGCTTCACAGTTGGTAAAAATAACCCTTCTGTCAAGATCATTGTGTCTATTTATGCCATCGTAAACAGTGCTGCACTGTTGTCTCACTTGCCATTCCACTTGATGAAAATTTTCACTTGCTTCCTCCTGGTGCTTTTTGTATGCTTTTGTAACCTAAACCATACACATTGTTGTCTATAGTCTGTCAAACGGGGCTATGTGTGCATGTGTTTATTGTATGAGACGACGGGTGGATCCTCAGGCTTGGGGAGATACGCTGTCTGCACTTGGACAGGCGCTTCCTCCTGGCTGATTACTGCACAGTCATAAGCACCACAAACGGAAACATAGACAAGCACACAGCCACCAAAACACACACACACACATACACACACTGACGACACACTGCTGACCTTACACACCCAAGAAAAGGCCCGTCTTGCATAAACACAAAGATTGTTCTTTGTTTTTCTTTTTTTTTTTTTTCCTCTTTCCAGTGCACTGTTCCTCACCAACGTAGCTGTGTCTTATTCCATCTGTCTGTCCGTAGTGCTATTTCAGGAGGCTTTCTTTAGAAGTGGGTGTTAGTATGCTAAAGTAACTTGTGAACGCTAAAAATACAAAATTATAAATCACCCTAAAATAAACAAAAGAGGAAACTGGGGGAAGAAAGGGATGTGGGAGAATAGAAACTAATGTCTGAACATTTAGTTTGTGCTAATGGTCTGTGTCACAGCTGTCATCTGCCTTTTTATGGACAACATCACACATAAGTAAGGCAAAACACACAGTTCACTGCATGGTGAGCATAAGTTAGTTTGATATTAAAAAGGTTATAGCAGGTTGGGGAAATCCCAAATTTACAAAACCAACATTTTGAGGCTGATAATTGATTAATGTTCCTTTATCTGTGATTTGTCATTTTTCTCTAGACGTCTGTGCTGCCACTGTTGTAGAGGTCAATAAAAAAACAGCTGCTGACGCCCTGCTGATCCAGCTTCTTTCAGATCCTGCTCCATTTTCCAGCGTAGTACCCAGAATTGATAAACGGTTGATAAACAGTTGCTGTGTTGCTCCAGTTACTATAACAGCACATGTCTTCTAGTTCAACATGACACTGTTTTCATTGCCTGAATCCTTTGTCGAGAAATACACACTTTAAAACTCTGACACATGAATGATTCTGATACTTTAGGTATACTTTATACTCTTTATTGAAGAGTAAGAGAAGGCAGGTGCAAATTAGTGCATCTACAGTATGTGTTGCATTCGGCTAGTCCATGTCTGCATCCAGTCCACAATGTCTTTTTCGATACTACCATTTGGGGCACTAAAGTACAAAGCTTTAAGATTCTACATAGAGACTTTAATTGATTGACACCCACCCTTTGAACACTTTAAACCTTAAATTGATGTTCTCTCATACTCACTACAAACAACCTAAAGCAGCCATGCAAAAGCTCAGCCATTATATAATTGGGACCTGGGTGTGCCTCTCAAAATTTAAAACATTGTGGTCAGGCCAGTGGCCATGGAAACTGTGTTCAGCTGACTGTTGATTATGATAGGCTTGTTGTTCAGTGATTAACCCTTGAACCAATCATTTTTTTTTCCATCGCACTTCAACAAGCAGATAATCTTTACAGCGAGGAGCCGGAGCTACTGTAAAACCCCATTACAGACTCAGAGATCAATGCTCGTACGCAATATTTGTTGCTGACAGTGTGCACAAAGCTTTCATGGAGAGCTGTGGATCCTCATGTTCTACCTCCAGGAAACATGGAATAGCTACCCTGGAAAGGCTTTACATAATATAAAGCCAGGGTTTATAATGTGGTTAGATAACATGAAAAAGAGAGAGAGAGAGAAAATGGTTGGTTGTCAAGTTATTGTTATTGTTGTCCACACCTCTGCAGAGTTGGCAAAGTGGAAGTATTTACTGCCAGTTTCTGGTTAATTAGTTTCTAGTAATGGCCCTTGGTTTAGTGCAGTTTCTGGGCTTCACTGGGTCATAGAAAGTGCAAAAATCCAGTGTCCTCCACATGTACCACTTTTTATTTATTTTTTCCCCTCAGTGTCATGAGATCACAATGTGACCGAAATACATTCGTGAACATGTTGTTGTGCATCCTGGTACGGCGCGATGATGAATTGAAAAACACGTGGCGGTCAGTCCATTCTCACCACATGACACACCAGTTACTGTATCACACATAAGTGAAAGATTCTGCAGTGACAACGAGGAGCAACTTTTAAAAATTATTCACTCCATCCTGTCCTTCATCGGTCCTGAGTTACTGTAAAGATAACAAAAAAATACAACAACACAAACACACCTGCGTACACACAGTCATAGTTCATTGATGAAATGTGTCACGACCTTTTATTCTTCAGAGAAATGACAGCTGGTAATGTACAAGGCAACACATGAACCACTTCCTTGCTTTATTTGAACCATTGTGGTCACATTGGTATCTTTACTTCCTCCATAGAATGACGGCACAAGGTGTAAATGTGGTTTTCTCTTTAATACACTTGAATGTCTTAGTCAGAAAAACCCCAGCAGGTCATTGACACGTATGACGCTCCGCGACACCTTTTTCTCGCTCGTTCCCCCTCCTTCTTTTTCAAATTCCGTTGTGTCCGTGTGGGTGCACTGTCTGTGTCATGGTGCTGTGCCGCCGCATTCCTCCCTGACCAGTTCCTGACTCAAAACTGTACTGACAAGGGAAAAGGAAAGAGAAGAACAGAGCGGAGGGCCGAAACTGGCTGCGATGACAAACAGAGAGACGTCAAGAGAGGGTGGCCCACTGAGATCACTGCCGTTGTGATGCCATGGAAATGCT
The DNA here is from genome assembly GCA_023373845.1 of Nibea coibor. Taxonomy (NCBI): domain Eukaryota; kingdom Metazoa; phylum Chordata; class Actinopteri; family Sciaenidae; genus Nibea; species Nibea coibor. Next base: position 9,324,708 of record CM041739.1, on the reverse strand, counting down.
GGTGGCCCCAGCGCATAATTTTGAGCTAAAAGCGTATAAACATAACATGGCCGATGTTTAAAGATTTCTTGAGCTAATAGCAGGGTACAGAGGATTTAAGAGGATATGGCCTCACTAGCTCCCCATACAGCAATTGATCTTCAGTCTACACTCCACAAACACAAAGAAGCTGAAATAACAGAGTGTTTGAAGTGAGGAAGTGTGATTGTTGTGTGGATAAAAGAGGCAGAGGGAGGGGATGTCTTAACCCCTTTTTGTCTGCTTTGGCCTCCTCCAAGAAATCTCTGTGTACTTTTCTGCAGAACTCTTGACCTTCAAATGAATAAATGGAAAACATAAGCACTGCCTTGGCATTTGAAGGCTGGCACAATACACACAATGCCACAATGGAGGGCCATCAACACGGTGGTACCACTTTCCCATAATTCCCTTGGGTATGGGCACAACCGATGGGAAGCTGCTATTTCGGTTTTACGTCAGTATTTTTACACATGTAGTAGGAGTCAAAACACTTCCTGGTTGTTTTTGGCATTCTTGGTCTGCAAAGCAAACGGCGTCTCGTTTCCAAAGGTTTAAGGAGCCGAGCTTCCCGTTAAAGGGAGTTTGCTTTATGAGCTTTTGCTTTGTTTCTATGGAATGTGTGTAAAAATCCCACGAGGGCCTTACTATATTCTAAAGTATGCTCCTACCACAGCCAACGCACTGCCGGCATGCCAAGGATTACTAAGCAACATTGCTATGAAACACTGTTATGTAGGAGGCGGCCGGGCAAACCTGGATATGTTGTGCAGAAGTGGTAATGGAGCTGAGCAAAGTAGCTAGTGGAGGAAAGGGTATGTTACTTATCACGGTCAGTATTGCAGTCTGTTTCGTGACTTTTAATTTATTGCTCGATTCTGATATTGGGAGATTTGTATAAGTAGAACAAACATTCAATAATTTATGTCATCTGCTTTAAAAATGTTATGAAGTTCACTTGTTCACTTGCAACAGGGACATAAGCGTCACGGAACGGCTATGTCGTGGTTTAGCTCCGTCCTCTGCCTGGCGTCAGTCCCCATCGGCGCGTGACGGCAGCGTAACGGAGCCTTATTCACGCGAGACCCCGCGATAAACTGTGTATAAAGGAAACAACGACAACAACGACCGCTTCTCCGACACGGAAGAGATTTAAAAAAAGTAAAGAAACAAAAATTTAATTAATTAAATAAATTGTTGTAAAGAAATTAAACTATTATGTGTTGTTCCACTTCAACAATTAGTCTCTCGTCGTTCATGTTGAGACCCTTTGATCGACTGACTGCTGAACTGGTGCCACCGGTCATGGGGAATGGTTTCATTGATCAGAGTGGCAGTGGCGATCAGCTCCGGTAACCGCGATGCCGTTACGTCCCCAGTGTGATTAAGGCTTTAGGCTGCCAAATTTACAATGAAAGTTAGATTTAAGGTTAAAGTTAGGTTGAAGGTTTAAGCACATAAATGAACACATGTAATCATTATTTAAAAATTAGGATAAGGTATAGAAGAAAGCTCTGTTCTGATAACATTGTACAAAAGTAATTGCTGAGATCTTGCTGAGTTTTAAACTTTTAAAAAATGTAGTAAAAGACACGTACCACGCAGTTCAATTACGGATAACTTTAAGCCTTAATATAGTTTGAACAGGTGAGTTTAAAAAATCTGACTCATAGGTTCATAGGCTTCACCTCACAGTCATGGAGCTTTCAGCTTGCTTCTAAATCATGGACGTTCGTTAACAATCGTCATAATGCTTGTGCTTCTTCTTGCACCATGTTCTGGGATATCAGCTGTTACCTCGGTGAGTACAGCTTTATCATAAATAATTTAACTGACAGCTGGAGGAACAGAAACGTCACTGTCGAGAGCCAACGATGTGTTTCTGATTTCAAACGGTACTGCTCACCTCACACATCCACACACTGTGAAACACTTTGAAATGCAGGTTGTGAATGGAAAATGCTGGAATGTAGCGAGGCGTGGAGATAAGCGCAACAACAGGAGGGACAGTAGAGTAAGTGTGTAAGTGTAGCCCGGGGCCACCTTCTTCAACCTCTGTACAGGTAAGACCTAAACGATTTACACAAGACGGGCTGACTCACAGAGATAATACTGTTTTACACAGCCGGGTGTCTCGCTCGGCCTCTGTCCCAGTAGGCTACAGGCCTTGAGAGCCTTTAGTAACCTGAGTTGACATATGATGAGGCGGCAGCACTCAGGTAACTTCAAAGCTCCTTTTCCAACAAACAGATCGCATTTCTCTCCCAGAATGTTCCACTGCCACAGCTTTGAGTGCAAAGCTGCGTTAAATGGCCTTTGTTTGACATGAAAGAGAGTCAGTGGTGAATCCTTTGATCGCTGTTAATACACCGCTGTGTGTTCTGACTCTCCGGGATGGCATGGACCAGGTGAAGAACACGTTGTGGTCGTGTAGGAATTTACTGAAGTTTGATCTCACACCGGAGCACCTGGCAGACGTTCACATGCTACTATGACCAAGAGCAGAGCAATGAGTGTCTTGAAAGAGGATGGAATAGTTTTGAAGCTTACGGCATTCATCTGAACAATTTAGGAGAAGAATCCACGGATTATCTAAATTGTTTCCATAACAATCCTTTGTCTCAGCCTCATAAATGCATGTCAGGTATGTTAGACATTTACAACAGCCACATCCCTGAAACTAAGGAGCATCTAAAAAGTGGAACAAGGGTTCCTGCTAATGACTCATTGTCATTGCATCACATCAGGAGAGGTGTGTGATGCAACGCAGCGACAACTGAGAAAGTGACATATCACAGTTGAGGCAGATATTACATGATTTGCAGCATGGTAGCATTATGGCTAGAAGAAACAAGAGACGGGCACATATTATAGTCATAATTAGTTAGTAAAGCTCAGCACCCAGGATAGGTCACTCGCTTCTACACCAGGAAATGCTGGAAAGAGAATCAGGAACTGTTTTTTGTGTGTTTGTGTCAATGTTCCTCATCATAAAAGTGTAATTTAATACTAATACTACTATCAATCATACTTTAGCATTGTGTAGCGGCCATAAGCCATTCGTTTTTACATCAGCTTAATGTGACAAACAGCTCTAAATGCCAGAATAATTCCCAGTATCCATCTATACATCCATCCATTTTCTGTAACCACTTATCCCATCAGGGTCACGATTGGGCTGGAGCTGATCCCAGCTGACTTAGGGCAAGAGACAGGGTACATAGATGATGAAAAGTCGCAGTTCATCACAGGGCACACGGAGACAAACAAACATTCATGTTCGCATTCACACCTTTGAGTCACCGATCACCAGTTGAAATGTTTAAATCAGTTTGTTTTAAAGCTTTTTCTCTTCGCTGACTTCTCAACGTGCATAAATTTGTAAATGAAAAAACAACCAAACAGACATTTTGCAATCCGGGTTCCTCATCTTTTATAATGATGATTCAGCTGGGTGAGTTTCATGTCCACTCAGGTTTAGGAAGTGCTCCAAAATATGAGCCAGACTAAGCGTGAAACACTATTGAATGTTCAGACACTGCCAATTTTTATTCTTCATTAGTGACTGGAGGCCAAATAAATAAATATACGACATAATCCGGTACACGTGTAGCTACATTGTACCATACTCATATAGACTGCCACTAAACTGGTCTGGGCTCTAACGGTTAGTAGATAAGTAGATAAACCCATCTTCAGTTTACTCTCTGCCATTTTACAGTTTAGGGTTGGGTCAAGCTGAGCAGGATGGCCCAGTGATTCAGGTCGTTTGAATGGATTCAGACACACCTACAGGAAGCACCGCCGGCCTCGTCTGTGTCACCACCAGTTCTCCTGACTTACACGTGTTTTAAATAGCATATTGAAAATCAACTTCAAAACCGGTTAAAGCTGTGGCACGACAAATAACGGCCTTACTTTTCACGCTAGACATACAGAGGCGTCCTGATTGTGACATCAGATAATTTCATTTAAAAAAAAAGGAAGTCGTCTTTCGGTTGCTTGTGCCATTCCTGTAACTTATTTCTGAGGCAGTGCTTAGCAAATATGTGCAGTTGACCTGCTGAGTACAGAAAAAGAGGAAGATGGAAGAAAAGTGAAAGGGGGCAGGTTGTGGCTGTTTTTCGCTTGCTTCATAATGTATCAGTAAATCACATCCCTCCCTTGGTTTCACTTCTTGGTATAAAAAAAATGATGAAAGATTATCCTTTGTGAAACTTCCTGTTGTCAGAAATGCCCAGTAACACTGATCTATGTAACACAGCAGCAGCAGCACTCTTGGGCACATTTTGGACTTGAAATGACGCAACTGATGGCATCACCAGGATTAGCTCATAGTGCAGACACCTGCGGCTGAAAGTTCACAAACCATAACTTACCACACCTTTAGTTAACGCTCAATCAAACCAGTATCAGGTTAAAAAGTTTGCGTTTATGATTAAATCCTCCGATAAAAGAAATCACAGATACCTCTGTGTCTTACTCACTCATCTCTGATACGTCTGAAAGGCAGACAGTCATAATAAGATCAGAATCTCTGTAGTCACTGTCTCTAATGCTCTCAGGCTTCGGCGTGCGCACACACACACACACACACACACACAAAGGCATACACACAAATGCAGCAACGCTAATACACTCATTGCCTTTTTATCCAGCTCTCCTCTGGTGCCTATGTAACAGGAGCCGGCTGTCCAGCCTTTCTCACAGAATGGAGAATGTCACAACGATAGATCACCATTCCACAGACTCTCCTGACCTTCACACAATGCTGCTTTTGAAAGACTAAATGTCTCTGCACACAAGCCAGGGAGCTGTGTGTGTGTGTCTGTGTGTGTAGTAGAAAGAGAAGGGGAATCCCTGAGACAAATAGTGTTTTTTTACAAGCCCAGCCATTAAATGGTGCATTTTGCCAACATAAGCGTACTCTCTAGGCTTTGCAGACTCTTTTTTTGGGACATTGTGGTTTCTTTTACTCTTACACAAGCCAGCATAAAATGGATATATGGAACATAAGTGTGATGATTTGGAGAAAAAAAAGACTTGTCACGAGTAAGACACGTCTGTCTGCCTGGGATTCCTTGACTGAGTGATGCCTCCCATGATGAAAGGCCTTGTTTATTTTTCTCTCATGGACCACACTCACATCCTGCAGGGAGGGAATATGCCGGCGGTCTCAGCTGCGCCTCATGGATTATGTGAAATATGCAGAGGATGTGTGGGAGACGGGCATATTCTGTTTGACGTGAATGATACTGGAAATAAAACCAATCCAAGCAGACAGACAGTCTGATGACTTAGCTGACACACAGGGGCTGACCACCGTGATGAAGCAAGGAGTCACATCGGGATTAATATCTGCACTTTGTGTTTGCCCCTCCAGACATGACTGCAAATTTTACAGGTTTGACATTTTAGATACTGGGACTACATTTACGTTCAGAGCTACTTTTACACATCTGAACACCTGCAGCAACTCTCTGTATAAACGCAGCTCTCCAACCACAACTGTTAGAGCTGTGCTTTGAGATAAATGCAAACATCAGCATGTAACATGCTGATCATGGATGTATGACGAGAACTGGATACAACATTTAGGCATTTAGGATACAACTTTTCAGGCATAAAATCACCCAGATCTTTCGCATGTGCTACTGCATTGTGTGGCCTGCAGGGTAAGCACACTAGAGGCGTTACCTGGCAGAGAAACTTCCTTTTGGCTAAGGCCTCTACTGACTGGAATGGGAATAAAATAATCTATTATATGGCTCTTCTAGACTTTTGAAATGTTATTGGAATGAGAAGGCCAAATTCTGATAGTCAGGGGTTGTGACACTTTTTACCATCGACATTTATTGCTGTTTCTGTCACACTGTCAGCTAACGGGAAAAAGTCTTTTTGGGCCAGTGTGTATCATGTGACCGACAGCATTGTTGCCATTACACAGTTGGCCACTATGTCAAATAGACTTCAAAGCCTGGCACTCTCTACGCTTGATGCTGATGTTTAACACATTGTTTTCAGTTGTCAACATCATAATTTAGCATCTTCACATGATAACGTGCCGCCATTCCTGAGCCAAGAGTAAAAATATTTCTGCAATATTTTCAATATAAATTTCAGGTACTTCAGTGCAGTGTTCCTTTGAGCTAAATGCTCATAGCAGCATGCTAACATACTTAAAATGACAATGAGGGAAAATCAAGGGAAGTTATTTCAAGTCAATGTTAATGACTGAACCAAATTTCTTGGCAATTCAGCCAATAGTTATCAACCTAAAACCTCACTGTGGTGCTACAGGATCAACAGCATTATGATGACATTCACCTTCTAGGGAGCGTAGATGTTGTACCACCATTCTGCCACTGCGGTTAAATAACTCATATCTCAAATCATGTAAAGTCATAGACACTGATGCACAGTACAGCTCGGCTCCTGCTTTGTTATCTCTCCATTAATCATACCCGTTGCTGTAATATATCTTGAGAAACAGTGTTCATCAGATTGCCAATGGAGTGTGTAGAAAATAAAATGTTCCTGTCTGCGGAAGGTGTGCGGTGAGGTGTTGACATCGGTGTTCTGCCTGGACTTGTATGTGAGCACAACCTATGAACCTGTCATGACATCACACTGACTGACTGATTACCCCTCTCATGTCTCAGGTATGCAGCGCAGGCTTCCCCGTCTTCCCCCGTCTCTGGTACTTTTCCAAAGCACAGCTGGACTGTTTTCACAAAGAAATACGGGAGGGAAACTAACAGCCACAATAAACGGGTGCTTTGGTGATAATATACGCTTTCACTTCTCGCCTCCCGTGTTTCGTTTTTTCCAGACAGTTTTGTTTCTTGAGCCCGCGACACGCCACACAAACACACACGTCACAGATTACAGCTATCAACACATGAATGATTTATAGCACCTACGTATCTGAGCCACTGTAGTCCCTGTTCATTGCCCAGAGGTCATAAAAACACAGTGCTCATCGACTGGAGCAGCTGTGGCTCAAGTTTATTGCCAAGACAATCTTGGCTTTTTATGTTGCATTCGAAATTTTTACCCCGTTGCATCTAAAAAATACCCAGCATGCAGTACAGTTTAGCGGCCAACAGCTTGACAATAATGCACACACAGTAGGTGTTGTAAGTGGGTGCCCTGAGTAAAAAGGTGACAGTGAGGGAACCAAACATAGTATATAGTATACTTGGTGTGCATAGTCAGAATTCCCGCCACCCCCTACTCTGTATTTAGCAGCCCCCCCACCCCCTTCCTCAATGACAAGGATCTACAGACCATCATGACCTCACCATCCAGGAGGCTTGTGCATTCACATGGTCAGGGGATGGCGGGTAGCTGGGGTGTTAATTTACATGATGTCATTAAACTGGACACATATACACACCCTTATCACAGCCTAGACTTGACCCCAACATCACCATGAACCCTACGCACTGTGTCTGAAATGCAGTGCGCATGCAGCGGGGAAAGGATGAAAAAGTGCTTTTCTGACCTTCACGATCCAGCAACTCGCCATGCAGAGACGCCCTTTTTCAGCACTAATCAGAATAAACACGTCATTGTTAATCAGTATTTGGATGGGAGTGTGTATATGGGTGTGTGTTATTAATACCCCAGAGGCAGTCGGTTGGGGGGATTTGAGAGGCTTCTTGGGTTTCAGTGTTTCTGAGCTCACAGACAAATGTCCCTACATGGCGGGTTTATTCTCCACTCCAATGTGCTAACGACTTGGCCCCATACTGAAAATGCCAACCCATCAGACACCGTGCTGCAGGGCATCTTTGCAACCTATACGATCTGCTGGCCTGTGCCAGCAGTGCACATTCACGTCCACACATCAGAACAGAAGTTGGGTGCGAACTGGTCGTTGGATACGAAGCAAACTTGTGACTGGAGGGTCACAGGTTTGCTTTGTATGTGTTTCAAATCCCCCCGAGAGCCTGGGAAAATCTGTGTGGGATGGATGGCAACCACTGTCATCTACCTCAACAATGGTTATTGTGGTAAACAAGGTACTTAAGCCCCAACTGCCCCGCTGGGACTGTTCTGTGGTCAGCATCAGACTGCTGTGGTCGTACTGGGCAGCTCCTAAAAACTGAACTTAAACAAAGGGCATGCATGCACAGTCAGCTTTCCTTGCCTAAATAAAGGCAAAAACAACCACACGAGGAATAAAAATATGTACACAAAAACTGCAGTTGAGTTGAATATCAACCTTTTGCACATATTTTTTCCATCAATAGTCTTTATTACTTGGCATTTCTCAGCAGGTTTTTATTCAGTCGTTTTTATTTCTGTGTTCCTACAAACATGTATTCAAGTAAAGCGAGAAAAAAACACAATGGCAATCAAGAAAATCACCATGGCAATGAATGTATACAAAGAAACATTCATGTATGGGATTAGTCATGCATCCTTGGCATTCCTCCACATTGTTACACTCGTGCTTTAGGTCAAACACATAATGCAGTAACCCTCTGTCCCGGGCAGTGACACAGCATGTCTGCACGTCTGTCAGTCATCCACTGACCTTGCGCCTGTCTGTCTGTATGTCTGTCTGTCTGCCTTAACATTATCTGTCATCTGCCTGCCTATCTGTCTGGCCATCTATTTGCAGTATCAGACAGTCTATGCTGTTTGTATTTGACAGTTGATGTGTTATTTTGTCTGTGTGTCTGAGTGATGTCATTCAGGTGCAGTGTGCCAGGGCAAAAAGCCTAGGTGTCACCATCAGCTTTTTTTTCCTCCTGCCCTTTCTTCTGTTATCGGACACCTTCCAGTCTGGGTTTTCTCGGGATGCATGCACATGTGCATGCAAAAAAACCCCCATAAAATACGAGCATGAGTACAGGTATGCACATTTAATGCTGTGCTGTAGGTCCAGTAGTACAGTGTGACCTGTTGCACTGTTGTGGTCAAATTGTGAGGTGTTTTAAATAGGCAAGCCGTGGGATTGGACTGTGGTGACTGATGGGCCACACTTTCCCTTCCTCGCTCTGTGCCTGTCTGTGCTTTTGCGCTTCGATGATGGATGCCCAGCCCTCAGTAAATATAGCCCTGCCCCAGCTAGTTAGCATGGTTGGCATGATCCAGGCCGGTGGTCATAAGCTAAATATATATCCAAAATAAATACTTCCAGATTCAATTCTCAACTGTTGTTTGGACAGGCTGTTGCATATATCTTACATAGAAAAAGAGTTAGGAAACCGTTTTGTAATGAAGCAAAGACCATGGTTTAAACATTGCAAAATCGAGAGGTCTAAAAAACCATAGTGTGACACATTTTTGAGAGACCAGTGGGGGAAAACGCTGTGGTTCTGCAACTGTCTACAGAAGCTTTGCCCAGTGCTGTGGTGGCGAGTCACTGCTGTGGTAACAAGTCATTGCCATGGTTTCCATCCAAACTCTGATTTTGTTCAAATGCACTGATACTGTGGAATGGATGCTGTGGGTGGAGAAACGGAGACGGCCAGCCAGCCAGCGGTGACCACAGCAAGTGACGCAAGTAGAGAGGCCATGATGTGAGTGTGGCACTTAAGGGTTCATTCAGGTGTGATTGTACTAAACAACAAAGACACGACTGCAACAGCGTAGCGGATACAGACAGAGGAACAATGGCACTTCACGCAGGTGACCTGTTAACACTCGTGCTTTATCAGATCAAACAGGCATCAATGTACACATTCACCACGAGATCTGTGAGCTGTTGTAGGCCCCAGAGGTATTCAAAAGGGGGAAATAATTTTGATCTGGCAGAAGAGGACAACAGACTCTTTGAGATATTCAGAAGAAGCTTATCAGAGCGCTGCCACCATGACCGCATTGGTAGGATGGAATCTGGCTGTGTGAGAGTTTCCATTCTCTCCACAACAATAGAAGGCCTTCTCCGCCCGCTCTCAGCCTGCTGACTCGCAGCGCTACAATCACCCAATCATGTCTCCGGTTTTCCCCTCCGCCGCTGTTCTTGACTTATATCCTATAATATCACCTATAAGGACAAACACATGAGAAAGATGAGACATCTTCCAGCACTTTGCAAAACCAAACCAACATGTGCACGACCGACTGCAACCATTCCCTGTGCCCCATAGCTTGTTTATGAACTAACTATATCTGTGTTATGTGTTACTATATAAAAAATATTGTAGGTGCTATAAAACATTTACAAAGCCATTGTTCAGTATTTACTCTTCCTTTATTGATGCATTGCTACACTTGTTGTTCTTCAGTGTGTGAACCACCGCCAACTGAATCAAAGGAGTGTGCATGACAGAAAGAAAACGCCAGTCCCTTCATAAAAACATACTCATGGTCCAAAAAATTCCCCAGATATTATTTGTAATATTTTAAATGACTATTGGCACTGGACCTTTTCCTGTGCTGCTGATGGTTTCTGGCATGTATCGAGGAAACAGAGAAGGTCTTCACAAAAAAAATTGTGTCATTCATTATCTATATGCATGTTGCATGTTTTTCCTACTGTTACATATCAAAATGTAAGAAGGGATTATTCTCAGGTAGTCTCTCAGGCCTCATCAACATCATCATCAGGTGTTTTTTTTCCAAAACATACCTTTTGACTTCTGATGTTTATTTTTCTTGGGTTGGTACTGGATGTTCTTTCTCTGTCATATCAGAAAAATGCTGAGCCTGAGTGCCGCTTAGTGCTGAAGGGAAGGCATGACAAAAAGCCCATTAAGCTGTTATCACACTGTACCTCCACCCATCAACACAATAACAAACCTGACATGAGAGTGACTTCAAACTCTGATATGAAAGGTTTTGTTCCTACCTTGTATGGTTTCTCTGGAAATCCCTTGGAATCTCAAAAGGGGAGATTTGTGCGATTTATTGAGAATAAAAATATTATTAGGTTTTTATTTTTGTGCGGCACACTGCCTGAAAAATCATCACCATATCTGGCTTACAGCAACAGTCCGGGGGCAAACGCATGTATGACAAATCAAAGTCAACAAAACCATTAAGTTGAGTTTCCTACACGTATTGTTTGTTTACTATTCTCCCTGCTTGTCCTGTCTTGTTAATGCCATGGTTATGCTGAATACAGGGATTAGGCCAGTTGTTAGATCCAGTCTAAAGGGATCACTCCTGTAATTTATGTGTAATAGTCACCTAAAAGTGGAATGTGGAAAATCATGTCAGGAGCAGTGATTGATGTGGTATAACATGGAAACACTGAATTACTAATATTTGTGAAACAAATGTATGTAATTTAGAGAATTATTGGGAGAATCCATTATAGATTTTAAAATTCTTTTAAAATCCACTTCCTTAAAGCTGCTGATCATCAGGTTTATGTGTCTATGAATGAGTTAGCTTGAAGGAATGAAGCATTTCCCTCTCCGGTACAGAGTGTTTTAATGTATTTCAGTTCATTTTGGGGTTTTTATGGCCCCCAGCTTCTCTATTTTGGTTCATTGTCTCTGTTTCAAGCTGCAACAAAACGATCTGATAAACAAAGGTAGCAATCAGGTGATTTTACCAAGACGATAGCATCACAATCGTACAAAATAAGTCATGATACTGTACAGGTGCGTAGCTGAGAGTTTGAAGATGGGTGTGGTTCGACCTGCTGGTTGACGCATCAACATGTTGACGGCATCACATCTGGTATGATCCCATCACAAGATGGTCTCCAGTTACAGAAACGGGTTCATTCTTCCAGAAATACTGCCAAAGACACTCCACCAAGTATTTTGAAGGGTGTTTATAAGTCTGTCTCTCTGTGGAAATATTTTATCAATGTATCACAGTATCACTGTGCAAGATAATGTCACGAAACTTTACAGGTGTGGAGCTGAGGTCAAAACTAAGGCGCCACCGATCCATTTTTGTGGACTGTGTTTGCCCTGTTTATACTTGACTTCATGAAGCGGTGCTACCTGTCAACTTTCACCCACTTAATTAATATTAAACTTGATGAACAGTACAAAGTACGAACATGACGTCCACCTCTCTGCCTCTCCTTGTCTGGTATTTCGTCACTTTCTATCCCTGTTGCTGGTACCCATCTCTCTGTCAGCTGCTTGGCACCACGCTGGTGTCGACGTGTGGGGACACCGCATGGTTGCCTGTAAATTGATGTGCTGCAGGAAAATTTGAAGGCATACCAGAAATTGTCCAGACTATGCTTGAGATTCCACACACTCAACCTATTGCTAAAGTCAGTGACAGAGATTTTTAAGTGAGAGGAGACATAAATATTATTGTTTCCTCAGAGAACCGGCAGACTGATGCAATGCTGTTTGGTTGGTCTCTGCTCTAATAGTTATATTATTAAATGTCTGATGTCTACGGCCTGTGAGGCCGGGGCCACCCGCAGATGACTCATTACTTTTACCTCATTCTTAAGGAATCCAGTGACCCATACACACCACCTCATAACGGACCTGACCACTGAACAAGACCAGAGGCTGATTCCCAGGAGATTCCCTCGAGTTTAATATGTGCCAGACCTCTCTGCAGAGGGCTAACCTCACGGCCCAGCTCAGTGTGTAGAAGCTTAAGAAACAGGCAGCGAATAGCTGACATGGCATGGTATCAAGAAGAGTTTAGACATGTCATCGGCTTTAAGTGATTCAGGATGGGGGTAGCAAAGAGTCTTTTCCTGTCAATAACTCATCTCTCTCACCAGCCACTTATACACACACATGCACTCAGTCCGTCTCTCTCTCCTCATTCCTTCCATTCCTCATTGATCTGACATCCAGTTCTTCGGAGGAAGAGGAGGAGGAGGACGGGTAAAGTGATCAGGCTATGACATCATTTTTTTGGCTACCTCATTCTCAACACTGGATAATACAAGTGTGTTTATGGATATGGTCTGTGTGTGTGTATGTGTCCCAGTCTACGATAGACTCATAGACTAAGTAACAATTTCCTCTCTAGACATGAGGGGTCCTGGGACACTGAAAGGACTAGACTAGTCTAGACTAATGGTTTCCACTATAAATGAAAACATCACCTCTCAGGGCTGTTTTAGTATTATAATGTAGCTGCTTAGCTAATATTACAGTAATCTCAGTCTAAGAGTGTCTCCGTATGATGAGACTGTGCAGGTGAGTCATGTGATAATATCCGGCTGGTAAATATTATTAAGGTGGGCACAGGAGATGACGTGAAAGCCGCACAGTCAGACAGGTAGGCACACCACCTGGTGGAGAGCGGGAGGTGTGTATGACACACACACACGCACACACACACACACAGGTGGACTTGCAACACAGAAACATTATTATGCCCTGGTTACTAGGCAACAGCTTGAATGCCGGAAGGCATGAATTCAGGTGTTCGCTGGTATCTCACATAGCACTCCTCCTTTCTCTTATCTCTGCTGTTGCTTCACTCACTCGGCTGGCTGTCACGATCAACGCACTCACACACACACACACACACACGCATGCACGCCAGCTCAGCCTGTGACCTCGCCCATTTCTTCCAGGAAGAGAGCCTTTTATGGGCATTAACCTGTTTGTGTGTAAGTGAGGCAACAGTTTGGAATCAACAGGAGTGAATTTTATTTGCTCTCTCTCGTTAAACAGCATTTTTCAAAGTGTCTTCTCCATTTTTATGGGCGGTCATAATCAATAAAACCCAAGTCTTATCTTTTGTGACAAAATTAGGCCAATCAAGCAATAAAAATTGCCAATTGCCTGGTGTTGCTCAGAGACTTCGAATAAGGAGAAGAGAGCAGTACACTCATTACTCCGATGCTTTCGACATTTGGGATATCTTCAGGATTAGTCAGTAATTATTCGGTTGATTACAAGCTCTATAGTGTATAGCAGCATCTGGGGTTTGAGACCCCGCGAGTAGGGCACAAGAAGAAAATCAGAAGTGTCACAAGATGCTTGTTATTTATTTTTATATTGTTGGATTTATGTAATTATTCTTGACTTTTCTTGTGAAATACTGGGTAGTTACCAAATTAAATAATTTGAGAAGCTGAGAGGGGAAATTTGCTCTTTTGCTGATGGTGTAACTCATAGATGCATAAAACCTGTGGCAATAGTAGACGTTGGTTCATTTTGATGGGTTACAAATCAAGGACACTACGTTCACGATAAAGGATTCCAGCCAGTCAGAGGTTACTAATATCAATGTCTGACAGACATCCACCTCATGATCTGGCTTCCTCCCTTTGATCGATACATCATACACATGCACAGTCATGGACAGACTGACTGATGCACTGAGTGCCCCTTTATTTCTCTCTGACTCTGCAATACAGTCATCATTAGTTATAATTTTTTACTTCTTTAAGACTCCTGTGCTTGGGCCACACAAACACATAGGATTCACTGGAAAATGTCAGGAAGCACATTGCATGTTTTATTCCAAACAACTTATCATCACTTAAAACTCTCGCCTCTTATCTAGCTGCCCCGGCCCATGCCACCCACTCTTTTCTACATTCCTGATACCAGAAAGACAATGTGGAGAAGGCTTTTCCACTGACCAATCAACCTCCCAGTGGGTCCACATCAAACGTGGCTTCGTAGTCAAACTCACCCACTCATTCCTGGGTGTGGTGTGGATGATGGGACTCCTGCAGTCTGTATGTGTGTGTGTGTGTGTGTGTGTGTGTGTTCACAATGCGGGGTACAAAAGTGGTCACAGAATCATAACAATAACAGACGCACTGGAAAGAGCCCAAAGCTCTTCTAATGATGTCATGATGTCTGTTTTGTGTGTATATAAGATTGGAATTCACCATAGTTAGACATGACGGGGAGGACGTGACTGGAAAATGCTGATTGAGGTTAAATGATCATTTGGAAGGCGTTACATTATTAGAGTCATTGAATCATTTGCTAATTTAAAACAAACACACAACTCTGTCATGATTCACTTCTGATCGACACTTACTGAACAGTAAAGCCACAGTGTGTTGGGATCTGTTTCAAGAAGCAGATTTGCTGGATTACCTTAAAAAAACGTTGCAGAACAGGCTTTTTTTACGTCAGATTTGAGCAGGTTCTGGGTTTACATCGGAAAAGTTATATAACTGTGTTAAGCAGCTTTAGGTGGAAGGCGTGCGGAAGTGTGTGTATTTGTCTGGAAATGGTATTAGGTGTGCCAGGCGGTTTATACAGATTAGTGTGTGTTCCTAAGGTGTGTGTCTAATTGTTATCCAGGTTGTGACAATACAGGATCACGGCAATAAAAATTGCATTCCAGTGATGGTTGCAGTGGAAGTAGTAAGGCGTTTAATGTCCAGTTCCACGTTTTAGGTTCTACTTTTTCCGTCAGGTCATTTTGAAACTGTGTGTTATCACTGGTGTTTTGTTGTTAGACGCTGTTGCTGCGCAATGATTACTTTAACCTGATAAACCTGGTGGCCACCTTCCTTCTCACTTATATGACTTGCATGTTCAGTGTCCTCCTCAGTAACACCCTGGCTGTTATAGGGATTAAGCCGTCTCTTTCTAAACAGTGGGACTTCATAGCTTCCCTCTTCTGGTTCAGCAGACATTCCTAACGATTAACAGTTGTGGATGGAGGTGTTTGTTTTAAGAGTGCCGGTGAAGTAGATTTCCAGTGTTGAAAATGACCCACATACAGAGACTACGCATTTTGCCAGGTGCTGTCAGTGTGATATCCCCTCCAGATGTGAATACACGCGCTCTTGTGTTCCTCCTCCGTGGCTTTGAGTTGCTTCTTGCAGATGAAACAGTGTTTTGTTCAATCAGGCACATGCTCAGTCACACAACCACTACACATACACACTAAAGCCCCTCTCACAGCTACTGGTCAGACCTCTCATTAGTTTTACTGCCATCCACATCAAAGAAAGGGGAGACCGTTTTTGTCCCTTTGGACTAACAAATTAGGCTCTGGTTTCAGTTAACGGGGTCAGGTTTTGATCAGGAAATCATTTAACTGTTTTACTATGACTGAGTCTTCTCACGAAAGGGGTTAGTAGATCAGGCATACCTTCAGGACGGGACTTCCCGTGCCACTCTGTGGTCTGTGGCACCCTCCAGTGGTCACAGTCATACAATGAGCTGTTACAGATGTATACAAGCCTATGGAAGAGGCCTCTTTATAGTGAATATCAGTGCTTGCTTTGTATTCATGACAAGTAAGTAACTTTTTTGTGACCTAGTGACTCTAAATCAATATCAAAACCACTGGCTGATAAATCGATATTATAAATTAAGGTTCATGTTTGCTGTTGCACACTGTTAGAGCGCCATCTAAAGGCTAGAGGGAGAAAGAGCTGGGGACTGTGGCTAAATAAAGTGCTCCTTTCAAAGCAGCAGCCAACATTTGGTAGATTATAGTGGAAATATAGCAATATAGCACCTTCCTCTTGCACACTTTATCACCAGCCTCTACAGTCAGATTGTTTAACGGACTGTTAAGACTAATATTTGGTTTATTACATCCCATATTATAGTGTTACATGATACAAGATGATATAAATATTAAGTATTTAACAATTTACTTACACGATCTGGCTGATAAATAAATGAGATACTGAACTACAGGAATAATCTCTAAAATAAGCTGATGAAAGCATGAAAAAAAGAGTGATTCATCTGTGAGATTTTTCTTTATTTGCACTGTTGTTGCAGGCATCATGTGCACAAACACTCATCCAGTATTAGAGAAACAGAATGACAAAATAAATATGAGGTTCTTTTAAAAGAGCATTTTCAAGTTTTTTGGAGATACTTGTTGTTAAAGTACACACATCAGAATATCAGTAAACCTATTGGTTTATAGTACCTGTGCATTGCTGTTGACTTTACAATATGATTTCTTACCCTGCAACAAAAATGACAAACATTTTAATGGATCATTTTAGATTTAGACAATAATCTTAAGAACACCACATAAAAAAGTTACTTACTGTCTCGTCTTGTCAAAACTATTAACTCAAGAGTCATATATATTTTGTTTTATTAAAGCAGCCAAGCACAGAACAAGCAGCAGCAAAACAACAACCAAAGAATTGCTATCTTCAGTTGCAATGTGAAAACTCGAATAACATTACAGGCTAACATTAGACACCAGGCTCCAGGAAGGCGGCCTCTATCCTCTATTTCAGGACCTTTTCCCCCCTGTTGGGGGTAGGTTGGGGGGATGTTTGTGGTAATAGTCTGGTGGGGTGGGATTGGGGCTCGCGTTCATCCCTGTAGGGACATAATACATACTCTCCAGGTAGCTCTGGTCCAGCGGAGGATGGTTCTGGGGCTCTGGCTTTGATACCTGACCAGAGGGATTCCTGTAGCCAACTCCAGGCCCACTTGGGTGCATTGTTGCTGCAGCAGAGGCCTCAGGATATCGGGGTGGCTGGGGCTGAGGCTGTGGATGGGCCGGTGGAGGAGCTGCATAGGGCATGTACTGTGGAGCAGAGGCGTACATGTTGGGGTTGTGTAGAGATGGGTAGGGTGCTGCTGATGGAGGATAAAGGCCTGAATGTGACACTGCTTGCTGTGGGATGAGCACTTCCACATATTGGCCAGTCTCCGGGTCAAACAACATTTTTCTCAGTGGCTGTACAGGCACCTCAATATAAAAGTACTTCCCTGTTTCAGGATCCAGAAGCACTCTGCGAGGTGTCTGTCCGTAGCTACTTTCTGAGTATAAACTAGAGCTGTCAGCCCCATATTCAGAGCCATAGGAAGGGCCCAGGCTTTGGGGCCCACACAGGTATTGGGGATCCATAGGAGGAATGCCAGGGGAGTGGGTGTGGCCAGGATCGCTGTAAGGAGCCCCAGTCATGCCTGGTGGCTGTTGCTGGGGTGATCTGTGGACAGGGGGTCGTCGGGAATCAACATGCTGGGGTGGCTGCAATGGGCGGTCAGCTGGGCAGGCCTGCATGAGTGAGGGGTGGGGAGGGCAGGGAGGAGGCTGGTGGAGAGGCTGGTACATAGCCGCTGGCTGGCTTGGACCAAGAGGACTTGATTTGGGAGAGCCTGGCTGGTAGCTCATCTGCTGAGGGTCAGGTCTGCACTGGTAGGGACGAATAGGGGGCTGAGCAACTGGGTAAGGTAGTGTCTGGCCTGGAGAGTGTGAAGGGGCAGGAGGGGTGAGGGTATGGGGGCTGCGGTGATGGTGAGGAGGGGTGAGGCCAGGGTGGGAAGGACAGCCAGCTGTGCAGGAGCAAGGAGGAGGGCGAGATGAGGGTTGATAGCTATTTGACCTCCTGGGTGTTAGATCTGGGAGCATCAGGGGACTGAAGCTCTCTCTTTCATCGTAACTTGGAGGGTCATCTGAGGCATAAAAACGGAGGTCATCTGTTCTCTGGGAGTGCTCACTGGAGAACGATCTGCGACATGATTGGTGTGTGTACCCTGGCACTTGTGTTGTGGAAACAGTCGTGGGTCGTTTTGTATTGTTTGAAGTTACCGGCATAGCTTGTTCATGAGGGTATGCCGTCCTGGGATACTGTGGTTGGCTGTCTGGATCCACAACAGCTGGCTGGCTTGGCTGGTTGGCTCCAGCTGAGGCAGGTCCAGGGACGGCCTTTGGGTCAGGAACTGGAGCTGGAGCTGAGGTTAAACCTGGGTCAGTGGCTGATGTTCGAGCTGTAGCTAAGGTTGTGGCCCTTTGTGTATAACTAGAGCTCTGAGGTGAGGCCACTGGCTTTTGCTGCTGACCTCTTTCATGAGATGCCTCTGTCTCTGATGATGCAGTTGACTGGTTTGAGGGATTGGAGATGGTGGTTGCTGTTGTTTTGCAAGGTGGAGGTTTGAGACTGGATACTGCAGATACAGCTATTTTTCTTGTATAGTTTGATGTTGATGTAGACTCATTGGAAATCTTTCTGTAGATTGTCGGTGAGGACACTACAATTGTTTGAGACCTCTCCTCACCTTGTGGTTTAACAGTCGATGTTGTTGTTGTTGTTGTTGCTGATGGTCTCTGTGTGTCATTTGGCACTGATCCTAAATCTGCAGGTTTAAATTTGCAGCTTGGTTTTGGAGGCACAACTGGCTTTTGGGAATTTTTAGCTATAGATTTAACTTCAATGGTTTGAGGGCGGTTGTTTCCAGTTGAGTTTCTGGGCATCTCTTGTTTCTGTATTTCTTTAGACAGTGACTTGACCTCAATTGGCTGTGGTCTGAACCTCCTTAATGCAGGAGACCTAGGAGGGAAAGTTGGATCTATTCTTTTTACTGCTTCTAAATCTCCTAGATCCTTCTGTTTGGTGAGAGGTGGTGGTGTTTTCTCCAGGGTATTCCTTAGTGGAGACGCACTCTTTTGCTTTGCTGTGTCTTTTATAGTAGGCTTAACACTAACTCCTTCATCTTCTCTGGCCTTTGTAAGGGTGTCTGTGTTGTCAGACACTGCCGTGGGGCCAGTCGTAGTAGATGAGGAGGAGAAGGTCCTCTCTCTATGGGTCTCGATCTGACCTCCTTCTGAAGATGTTGTCTGAAGGGGGATCTCCAGGCAGTTCACATGCTTATGGGGAACCCCTTTACCTCCAGCCCCATTCTGATTATCACCCACTACTGCTCCAATGTCCGCTTGGTAGCCTTTCTCCTTTAATAACATGGAAACTGAGTGGCCACTGCTACCATGGGTACTACCAGGGGTAGTGGGTCTAGGTGAAGGTGAAGTAGCTGGAGCTTGAAGTGAGGTGGGAATCTCCTCTTGGGCTGGAGATGCAGATGTCTTGGTCTTGCTAGATCCATCCCTTATTAACACAACAGCAGTGGACACCTCTCTTTCCTTACTGGGCATTCTGGGGAGACTTCCAAGCATGGGAGGTTTTCTGTCTGTTCTAACCATGACAGGTTTGCTCTCACTGTCTGGCACTTTATTAATTTCTGTCATAGTCTCTCGTGTTTCTGCTGCCGTGTTTAAATCATGTTGACATGACTTGGCAATTGGTGTGTCTCCTGTTGTGTAATTCTCTGTGCTAGCATTCAAAGACTTCTCTGATTCTCTGCTTACCTCTGTGAAATGCTTTGGGGAAGCCTGGTGTTTCTCACGTAGGTTCTCCGAGTCGTCCATGCTGCACAGCATTTTATTTTTGTCTTCTTTCCAGCAAACAGCCTTGTATTCTATTTGCATGGGCTGAGGACGAGGCAGAGGATTTCCTTTGCTCTGAAGAGGGGGAGATAAGGTTAGAAGCTTTGAGTCTTTTACCTCCTCTGTTTGTTCCTCTTTCCTCTCCACCTCTTCCTTCTCCTCTCTCCTTATTTCTTGCCTTACCTCCCTCTCCTCCTCTGCTATGACCTCTTCCCTCCTTTCCTCTTGTATTTCTTCCTGCCTTTCCTCGTGAAAATTCTCCATCCTTTCTCCATTCACGTTTGACGTTGTTACAGCGCTAGTTGCCTTGAAGGACAGATTATATGTATTTTTTACAAGTCGTCTCACATCTCTAACTTTGTGAATAGGGACCTTAACTTGACTATTCACATTTCCTTCTTCTTCCTCTGTTTTCTCTTCTACACTTGTCTCTACCCTTTCCTCCCTTTCTCTGTAAGACATATCTGGTGAGGAAGCTTCAGGCTTGTGTTCCTCCTCAGGTGTGAGACAGACATTTAGAGAGGCTTTCTTTTTCTCCACGGCTTTCAATGTAACCTCCTGTGTTTTTGATGTGTAGGCGCCCTTGTCACCCTGTTGCAGTTGTTTATGGTCCTCTGTGTTTTCACATTCCTGGTCTCTATTTGTCACCCCGGCCTCTGTGCTGCTGGCTCCAGTGGCAGAAGGAGCTCCCGTGTTCCCGGCAGTGGCATTTGCTGAGTCACTACCCTCCAATCCGTCCCATGTTTTACTGTCATCTGCTTGTTGTACTCCAGTTCTTGACTGTTTACTATCAAATGGCACTTTCAATTCAGATCTCATTTCAGATCTTAATGGGGTTGCATTCCTGCTTTGAGAATCAGCCTCTTCACTTTCAGTCTGTGAAAAGGTAACACTTCTGCTGCTGCTGGAAGAACTTGGCCTGGATCTCACTCCAAAGCTTTTTGGTGGTTTGGCATCATCCTTTACGCTTGGTTCTCCTCTCATAGAAAGACCATCCGATGAAAGACTGCAATCTGACTGAAGACTGGAACTCAGATGATGTGTGGTGGGTTTTGGAGACACTTTAAGTGGTGCCATTGTACTCCCTGTTGGTGGGCTGTTTTCCTCAAAAGCTGGGCTCACTTCTTCTCCTGTTTGTTCAATAGGTTGCATCTTCTTGGACAACACACTTTTGATGAGACAAGTAGCCATCTTGGTTTTAGGGCATGTTTCATCTAGAGAAATTGACTTCTGGAGTTTGGAACTTCTTTCATTTTGTTGATTGGGCTCAGGGCTGCGTTCAGAAGCGTAGCTTTCTTGCATTGCTGCTGGAGTACTGTGTTGTCTTACAAATGTCTCTCTAGATTGAGTCTCTAGAGAGGGGCTTTCCATCATCCCTGGTACTCCAGGACTACTATTTTCACTGCTCTCATCCTGCTTCCCTTCAGCATTATCCTTTCTCTTCAGCTGGATCTGTCTCTTTGGTACTCCTCTTCTCACCTTTCTGGTGTCCTCCCTTTCCACGGCCACATCGACACACTCAAAGCTGCCCATCTCATAGCGCCTTGATGGATCCAGGCCATCTGAGTTGTACACATATGGTTGCTGGAAGGTGAATTCATCATTGTCCAGTTTTGACGCAGAACCCCGGAAGTCAGCATAGGCCAGCCAGGCAGCATTGACACCAGCTGGGCTCTCCTGGGTAGATGGTTGAGAAATGTTGGTAGATGATCGGTGGCTGGAGTTGTACATATCAAGGTAATCTATCTCTGGGCTTGACAGGCTGCTGAAAGCCACGTCTGTAAACCACTTCACCTCATTGTCTGCTTCATCAAGCTCACTTCCCATGCTGGAGCTGGAACTCCGGCTGGGCCTGTTTACAGCCACACGTCCAGTAGCACTGTTCTTGTTGTGGGGTGCAGGAGGTTGAAGCCGTCTGCTAGAAGCACCACCCCTGGTGTCTTGTTGGGAAGAAAGTCTAAGCAGACTCTGTTGTTGCTGTAGCTGTCTGGTGGCAAGCAAGCTCTCTGGATAGGAATGCACTGTTGGCAGTCCCTGGCGGGTCTCTCTGCTTGTGGGAGCTGCTCTGCGACTCGCAGGCCCTTTTCTATTCCTGGCATTGAATGACAGCTCAACCTGTTCCCCTCTGTAACTGCCGCCCCCCTGCCACCCCTTCCCCTTTTCAGGAAGGCGCTCCTCCCTCTTTCTCTCTCTCCTCATCTCCCTATCCATTTGCCTCTCTCTACCTACCTCTCTATCCTCCTCCAGCTGCATTTCCCTCTCCATCTCCAATTGCGTTTCTTGCCTGACCCAGTGGGCCTGGCTATTATTGTCAGCGGGGGCAACATTGGGATTTTCCCTATTTGTCACCGCCTTCTTTAAGTTACCACTTGGTGGGGATGCTACAACCTGAGATGGGCTATGGCTTCTGTTCTGCCACTGTCTGTAAGGCTTCTCAGGGGCGATGATGTGGACAGGTGTAAACCTGGTCAGTGGTGGAGAGGGAGTCCGCCTTCTGTTTACATGATGGGCCATGTCCTCTGTGAACCTCTCTCTGTTTTCGTGTCGGATACTGGTTGACAGCTGTTTTCTTGCACGCCCACGTGTACAAGATGATTTTAATGAACTACTGCTTTCAGGAGCTAGTGAATGAGTCAGTTGAGGCTGTGGTTTTTCCGGTATCTGGAGAGGTGATTTGGATGGAGCAGTGTGGTCAAGGGAACTGCTTGGACTCCTGTTCTTAGAGACTGAAATATTAGGGGAAGGAGGCTTGGTTTCAGTTTGAGGATTGTTATAACGGTCTTCTTTCTGAAACAAAGTTGGGCCAATGGCTTGTGTTTCCTCACAGAAGTCTACACTTGAGTTATCCTGAAGATTTGCTTCCTTTGGTGTTGGTTCTCTCTCTGTGCTTTGTTTACTCAGCGCAATGCTAACCTTCTCCTCAGCTAAGAAAGGTGAAGTAGATACAGGTGAAAAAAGTGCCACCGCTGGCGATCCACTTTGATTTGATTTGTCTCCCTTGTCTAACTCAAATGAAGGTGACACACTCTCTTTTTCAAAATGTGTGGGGTACTGTGTTTCTGTAATATCAACTGATGATGATTCCCTCTCAATCTCAGGTGTATTTATTAGAGGAGGATTAGGTTGTGTATACTGAGGGCTGTATTCTGTAGGAAGGTCTGCTGGTGAATGCTGATGATACCTCTGCTCTGGAGAAGGGGCAACAGGTGATGGCTCCTTACTTCTTTGCTGAGGTGAGGGACTTTGATACTGGTCAGATAAAGGGGTTTGATGTCTTGGCCCAGGTGAGGGAGTTTGATGCTTTGGCTGAGGTGAAGGTGTTTTGTACCTGGGTTGATGGGGCAGAGTTATTTCAGGCTGCGGGACAGACAAGCCTAATATATGAGGTGAGTCTCGTGGTGTTCCAATGGACTCTGCTATACTGCTCTGTATACTGTCTCTGCCCGGGGTAAAGCTCCTTGCATCAGGGGACACAAGTGTCCTATCAGGTTCAGGAGTGGTGTGATGAGAAAGCTCTGGAAATGGTGGACTATTCCTGTCCTCGGGCTGAACAACAGAGTAAGAAATCCCTGTGATATGAGGCGATGAAGTGTGGTTTCTTGATGAGGCAGAGTCAAAGTGAGGGTCTAAGAGAGGAGAGGCTGACGTTGCCACTTCAGAAGGCCACTCTCTCCTACTGACTTCAGGTGATGATGCAGTAATCCTGATTTCAGGTGAGGGAGAAGGAGAAGTATGTCTGTGCTCAATGGGAGAGCAGCAGTTGCTTCTCACTTCAGGTGATGGCGATAAACTATAACTTACCACAGGTGAAGACACCTGGGTTTCAGAAGATGATGAAATGTGTCTTATTTTATGTGCGGGGCCAGGAGAGGGGGTTCTTGTTCTGGCTTTAGTTGGAGAAGCAGCACTAAGCAGGCTTGGTGAGGGAGCTGTGTGACTTAATTCAGGTGAGACACTACTCTCCACAAGCTCAGGAGATGTTGTTTTTGAAATAACAGGTGAGGGAGGTGTGTATCGTGGAGCAGGTGTTGACCCAGTGCTGACAGGTTCAGGTGATAACTTTGCACCTTGGCTCTCAGGTGTAGCTGAGGTGTCTCTCTCTGCAGTCGAAAGACCTGAATTCAGCTCAGGGATGTGTTCTTCGATATCAGGTGTGGAGCCTGTGCTAAAGAGATCAGGTAGGGAAATCCTCCTTCTTAGCTCAGGAAAAGGTGATGATGCTTGAGTATCAGGGGTGTAGGGCCTATTCCTCAGCTCAGGAGAGACAAGTGTTTCTCTTGACTGGAATGATAACTCTGTACTACTGGATGAAGGTAAAGGAGATGAAAGGATGGGTCTAGATTCAAACGCTGGTTCTATAAAATCTGGTGAAAAATCTGTGGCTGTGGGCTCAGGTGAGGGACTGCTGTGTTGAATAAAATAGCTGCTCCTTGGCTCAGGTGAGACTTGTGCTACCCTGAACTCAGATAAAGATTGCGTGTTCAGTGATTCAGAAGAGGTTGAGCTGACACAGTTCCTAGGTTCAGGGGAGGGACTTGGAGTTAAAGACTGACGTGAAGGGCTGTTATGTCTATCTTTGAAAGTAGGGGTGATTCTTGGTTCAGCTTCTAAATGCACTTTAGGATTAGTTGGTGATGGCGAACATCTTTTTTCAACCGAGGAACAAGATAAAGATGACGTTGATGCCTCTGGACTCAGAGTATAGGGGCTGTTCTGTCCAGGAGAGGGGGTCCTCTCACCAGTGTTGAGGATTTCAGACGATGGGCTAGCTGTACAAAGCTGAGGTACCGGTGATTTGCTTTTTGCTTCTAAATTTCGGCTACAATCCTCAGAAACTTCTGGGTGCCCTGAGCTCAGTCCTTTGCTCTCTGGCTGCCTCCTCTCTGAAGACTGCAACAGGGGGCTGTGAATCCTTTCGCTTGAGTCTTCAAAGCCCTCCTCGCCTTCACTGGAGCCTGGCGCAGTATGATAAGAGCCTGAAGAGTCGTTAAGGTCATCCACCGGGGGTGATGCAGCAGCTGTCCCGTCCACTTCCCTCGGGGAAGGGACAAAAGCCCCTACAGCAGGGCTGCTTGAGAGAGAGGACGACTCACCGTCGTCTCCAAAAATGTCACAGAGGCAGGTAGTCTCGGATATTGCACTGCGTTGACTGGGGACGTTGATGATATCAAAGATTTCAACGTGGTTGGGGGTGCCGTCTCGATGACACAGGGAAAAGGTGCGGGGCGCACTGCGCAGGAAGGAGTAGCTGTCCCCCTGGAGAGTCCAGCTGTCCATCGCTCGTCCACAAGCTCCAAATTCTCACTGTGGCCAGTCCAGTCTGCTCTGCTACTCTGCTCTCGGCTCTGTTCCTGGACTGGAAATGAGATATGGTCACCTGGAGGGTGTATAGTTCATTCATTTATATCACTAGTCACAGGCAAACTCTATGTGCGATACTAAATGTAGAGGCATTGTGCATTGTTTCTGTTTTAACACTCAAATTTCTGAGAATACTGTACATCATATTGTCAATCTCCAAAAGGCCTTCAGAATATAAATATCTCTGTTACTGTGCCTAAATAAGACACAAAGATTCACTTTAAGCTGACTAAAAATATTTAGTTGACACCAGTAATTCAGTGCATTTCTCCATGTGCTTAAAAAAAATTCACAAGATTTCATGAAGACATTATATGACATGCAACAGGTAAATTAGCTCTGAACAATACCCTGTGTCTAAACTCTCCACATTGCCTAACTACAGAAAGAGAGCCTGCTCTCTGTGCAGACAGAAAGACAGAATAAATTGGTACTGTACCTTTGGCCAATGATGAGGCTTTCCCAAGGGCATTGAGTTCCTTAGTGTTACAATATCTCCCCCTCATCCAGCGAACTGTCTCTCAAAATCCACAGCTGAATCCAGGACTGAGTGGCTCCGTACAGCTCAGTCTGACAGTGCCACACTGGCTAGACAACTTCAGAATGCAGAAGACGCTGCCATGCACCAGACTTGAATAGAAAAAGCAAAAGTGGCATCTTGCTCAGACCCATTACATCCTCTCATGCTCCCATCTCTATTTCTACCCCTCCCATTCAAGTCCCGGCCTCCTGGGAAATTGCTTACTGAGTTTAACCTGGATCTTTTTTTCTTTTCCAGGCTGGGGTTTGGTTGGACATTGGCTTTCCTGTGTGTGCTGGGTTAGGGTGCAGTGCTGGGGGGTGGGTGGGTTTATAGTTAGCAGCAGGTGCTGATCCGGCCAGGACGGAGGAGTGCGCCTGGAATCTGACACTTAGAGCCAGCTCAGTCACAGGGCTTCTCTATATATAGACCCATACTATCAGGGCCAGATAGCCATGGCTTTAGCTGTTTGCCTGGGCACACTGGTGGGGAAAGAAGGGGGAAATACAGAGCTCGAAGTACAGCACACGCATTGTCCACTTAACTGTTAGATATTGGGTTATTTTTGACAGTGAGGGATTAGTTAATGCATGCTTGTGTGTATGCCTGTTGCCTGTGTGTGTATAGGGGCCAAGGTGTAGCTGAGGTACAACGGGTCAAAGGTTAACATAGACCACCCAACTTTGACAGGTCACATGGAGAACCTCTGGTTCGTGAGCAACATGTGAGAGTCCCTCACATCAGCGAGGGGCTCTCACATGTTTCTGGTCATGTTTTTCCTCTTAATATCTGGATATTTATCCAGATGTTTAATGTTCCAGGACCACTACAGGCATTGGAAATGTTCTATTTTAAACTCACATTTAAGCTTACTTGTTATGTGACAACACATGGCAAACCCTTTTGAGTAAAACTGTCAAAACAAAAGGGATTATGTCTTTTACTGTACATATTGTTGCTACAATAGCAACACCCTCTGAGCCACATTAAAGCAGTCTGGGCATGTTTGATGGTGAGTTGCCCTCTGGATAAGCCCTCTGTTCCTAACCCAATACCTCATGAGATTGCCATTCATTCTCAGTCATTAAGTCATTGAGGGGAGCCAATGGAAAATCTTTGCAGCCCTGATTGAATGTTGCATAAGGCTGTCATTGAAGGCATATTATATCTCTTGTATCAAAGGGTTGATCAAAGATTACTCTCAACACTGGAAAGTCAACAATTCGTTATATGCATGACATCATGCATGTGTAATTTATCCCCCTTTTCTGTCACACATTGCCAGAGGTGCGCACATTTCTAGTGTGGCAACTGATTCCTCGACCTCGGCGGACAACAGCTATATATCTTCTTCTTTTTACGTCACATTAATTCTGTAAACTCATTATTGTTTATAGACTAGTGTTTATAGATCCAGATCCCATTTCATAGATATCCTGTGAGTGATTTCATGTTTCACTGGAGGCTCTAATGGCATGGCAAACATGAATCATCACACCTCTGAACTTCTAACAGGTACTAAGGAGAGGATGGATGATATGATTAGAACTCATAGAGTAAACTGACATGCACTATTTCATTATGTGTTATTAATAAACACAGATGTTACTTGGAAGTGTAAAACGTGATCTTTCAGTACAATAAAGCCTAAAAGGGTCGGTGTGCACGCATGTGTAAATGCTTGTGTATGTGTTGGATATGAGATAGCGTGAACTAGTGTGCAGAAGCACTGATAAATTTGAACCTCTGTGGTTATGGCAGCACAGTGGACTGGAGGAAGACTCAGAAGGAAAGAATGCCGAGCACCTCAGCAATGGGGAGCTTTAGTCTACATCACTGATAGATTAGTCATACTGTCCTGCTCAAGTCTGAAGACCTCACCCACCCTCAGCAATGCAACACACCGTGAGCCATGCATTAACAATACACTGCGTGGCCATCTATAAGTGGAGATATGTATAATAACCTTCTAAACCAAAGGGCTTGACAGAGAGACTGTGTCCACGCGTTGTGCAGATGTCAAACGCTGTCAGGCAAAGCACTTTCTTATGATAAACTTTCTTTTTGTGTTCTTTATATGGGATATGGTGCTAAACAGTTCAGTCTCATGATCGGTTATTCAAGTGCTAGTAAACAGAGAGAATATAAACACAAGATCACATTTCAAATCTATCTTTTTTGAACTGACCTAGTTGCTCTTTTAGGATGAGATTAACTTTGGCACTTTATACAGGCCCCGTTTCTAATATTAGATATTTGTTAGTTTTTTGGTTGTCAGTGGTGGCCATTTTTGAGGCACTTATCTTGTCTGAATATTGGTTTACGCACAGTGAACCATGGATTCATGGATAAAATCATGTGCAACCAATAACACGGCTTCTCCAAACACACACACAACTGCATGACAAATAGCTGTGAGTCTCTGACTTACTTCTCATCTCAGGTAATTTTGGTGTCATGCTTTGTGAAGTCCTCTTACACCAAGGATGTCCAAAGTACGGCCTGAAGCTTCATTTTTATATTATATTATTTATTGCCTGCTAGGATTGTCAGATACTGTATGGCTGCAAGATTTTGGTTGACATAACGAAGCATTTGAACCTGGAGGTGTCATCTGTGGATGTGACAGAAAATATTACTCAGCTCAAACTCTCTGATGTCGCAGGGAAAAATGACTTTTATTGTGAAAGGCACAGTTAACGCAGCATGCGACACAGGAACATCCGCATTACGACTGCTAGTGGAGTGTTGCCATAACAGGCAAGTGGCTAACGCTAATGTTTGCTAACTAATTAGCAGGAGAGGTGAGTGGCGTTTACTTAAATGTATCTTAAAAATCAATTTGACGTCGGTAGGCGTGTAAAGCGTTGAAGCAGCACGGAAACGGCGGAGTGGGAGCGGGCTGACAGCCTCTGCTGAAATTATTTCGGGGCCTCGTCAGTCAGCAGCTGGCTAACATCGGCGAGCTAAGTAGCTGCGAGCTAATGTCGACACCGTTTGTTTATGTTAGCCGTGCGGTAGCTTTGTTTGCCGAAATACCACGGCAGGTAAAAAAATACGTGACCAGCAGCGTGTGGCATTTCATATCAACCACTATCAGTCAGTAACGATGGATAGTAAACTCAGCATTTCAGTGTTAAAACACAAATGTAGCTACCGTTATTACGGTAACTGCTAGGTGGGCATTTTCTGTGTCCAGCTTTATAAACTGGAGTTCAGCTACACTTAAAACGTGATTTGACGTCTTAATAAAAAAATAATAAGAGTATCTAAGGGCAGACCAGCCTCTCAGACCAAACCGGTGATAAACACAGCCGTTTGTCACCTGATGATTAAATTATATTTAGCTCTGGTTGAGACGCTAGCGACGACTAACGTTAGTAAACACCAGGCCGCAGAGTACTGTGTGTGTGTGTGTGCGCCTGCGTTTTAATGTTGTTAAAGGCCTCGTTAGTTGGTAGCAGTGTTACACAGGGCCAAACTTTTACTCGGGGCAGTGCTGTGCAGGTTAATAAGATGATTTCATGCAGCTGTCAAAGCTCTTTTTTATTTTATTTATTTTTTTAAACGTGGCACCTCAACAGAGTCAGAGTCAAAATACTGCAGGCAACTTGTTTGTGACATTTAAACAAAGGAAGAGGATCCTGGTTTGTTCAATCTTTAGGTCCACAAGGCAGACAATATGTACCAAAAGACATGAGCTAGATTTAAAAAGTGTATAATCTATCTATGTAAGAAATACGCAAAGAAAAACATACATAAACTTTGTACAGTTGAAGTACATTGTCTTGGTCAAGCACTGTCACCAAGATACTCATGTCCATATCTATCTATCTATCTATCTATCTATCTATCTATCTATATCACATTATAAAATATGTTTGCGCTTGCCTGTCATGTCTCTTGTCTTTTAAACCGTACTTATGTCTATACCTGAGAGCAATCGGAGTCAAATTCCTCCACACACCTGGCCAATGAAGCGATTCTGTTTCTGATCCTGATAAATGTCAATGCAAGTTATGTCTTAATGTCCATATCCATTAAGAGCTGGGTTAATTTCTTAATATCTGTTGGCTGGCACCTCAGAAATGAAGATAAAACATGAGTTTGACGTAGTGTGGAAACAGCGTTCTCGTTACAAAGTACTATCAAGTTTCTTTTTCAACAATAAAAAGTCACACCTAGTGTACATCTTCATGTTCAGTCCTTTTAATTTGATTTCCTTAAATATATATTTTTTTGTAAAAATGATTTGTTATGCTCTGTGCGAGGTAAAAAGCAACAACAAACAGAGCTGAAACGACGAGTCCATCGAAATGTATTTATTTGAATTTCATTTGTAAACAAGGTAATGTCACATCACCGCGTTCAAGCTTCTTGAAATGTGCAAAACAATGTTTCATTCTTAAAAAAACTGTGACTCTATCAGACTTTAAAATATCTAGATCCACCTTAAAAATCCAGTATTAGCTGCGCTGTATTAATAGTTCTTGCGTTGACCTGTATTTCTCTCTTGTTCTAGGTGTTGTTGTGTGTGTGTGTGAGTGTTCCAGTCTGAACCATGGAACAGTGTGCGTGTGTCGAGCGGGAGCTGGAGAAAGTGCTCCATCGCTTCGTAATGTACGGCCACCAGTCTGAAGAGAGGCTAGACGAGCTCCTGCGCAGTGTCTGCGAGATACGAGGGCAGCTAGTTGCATTTGGTAAGATAAACTGATGAACATGAAGTGAAATTTCAATTTCATCTTCCCATCAGCAATGAAAAGGTTCCTCCGTTTCATCATATTCTTGTTTGCATGTGCAGTGAAGACTTCCCTTTTTCTGTCTCGCAGGAGTACAAGATGCAGACTTAACAGTCCTATCCCAGACTATGGCACAGTGCTGTAAGAATATCAAAGAAACGGTGCAGATGCTAGCCTCCCGACATAAGGACATCCATGGCAGTGTGTCAAAAGTGGGCAAAGCCATTGACAGGGTAAGGACTTACAGGCAACTCCTTTGTATAACATTCAACATGTGGCATAAATGCAGCAAACTTAACCTCTAATATCCCTCTCTGCAGAACTTTGATGCAGAAATCAGTGCTGTGGTGGCAGAGACAGTGTGGGACACCCCAGAGAGACAGAAATACCTGAGTGAGACGATTGTGGAGCACCTGTACAGACAAGGAATGCTCAGTGTAGCAGAGGACCTTTGTCAGGTATGAAGAAGCATGAACCTGAAATGAAAGCATTGAAGCAACATTATGAGGTTTCAGATCTAGTGTGAGCCTTGTTTCTTGTCAGGACAATTCATCCCTGTGATTCAAAATATCTTTGTCTGTGTTCTAGGAGTCTGGCGTAGTTATAGATATGAGTATGAAGCAGCCTTTCCTGGAGCTGAACAGAATCCTTGAAGCTCTGAGGATGCAGGACCTCAGGCCGGCACTAGAGTATGTTTTATTTTTTTACCCGTTATCTGTGTGTGGACATTCATCATCTTTGCAAAGGGGAAAAAAATGACTTGGCAGCGCTACAAGAGATACAGAAAGGTTTATTAATAAAAATGTAGCAAGGAAAAGAAAATCCATACAAGAAAAGATGGGAAAAGCTGATTTTCCCATCTGGTTGTCGTTATCTTAGTTACCACTTCTACTAAGACTTACTTTACTTTACTCATGACACTGATAATTAAAAAAAAAAAAAAACTCCTTTTATGGTGCTGATCATCATATTATAAGTGTCGACACAGTTGAATGCACTTATTCATGTCTCTGTCTCCTTAGGTGGGCTGTAACGAATCGGCAGCGCCTTTTGGACCTGAACAGCAGCCTAGAATTCAAGTTGCACCGTTTGTACTTCATCAGCCTGCTCAGTGGGGGAATCAGCAACCAGATGGAGGCCCTGCAGTATGCCAGGCATTTCCAGCCCTTCGCCTCTCAACACCAGAGAGGTATACAGTGGCATCATTGTGACATTCCTGACACAAGTACACAGAGGCTTCACTTGAAGCGGGTTACACTGTTTTTCTTGAATTTGATGCCCTGAAGTCTCTACAACTATTTACAATTTAGTCCAATTTAGTCCAAAAAGAAATAAAAAGCATAGATGTCAACCCCACAATACTCATACAGTGTTGTATGTTGTTGTTCCGCACCTGTATGTTTTTTTTTTTTTTGTCCCTGCAGATATTCAGATCTTGATGGGCAGTCTGGTTTACCTGCGTCACGGCATAGAGAACTCTCCGTACCGCAGTCTGCTGGAGACAAATCAGTGGGCCGAGATCTGCAACATCTTCACCAGAGATGCCTGTGCTCTACTGGGCCTCTCTGTAGAGTCTCCACTCAGTGTTAGGTTAGAAAACAATGGACAAACACACCAGATGTCATCACTTGATTTCCTTTTTTCTTTCAGTCTTAACATTTATACCAGAGTTGAGACTCGAGATAAAACAGTTAGTTTGATTTCAAGATGAAAATCTTGAGTGTTGTGTGTTGTTTCTCTACAGTTTTGCATCAGGCTGTATGGCCTTACCAGTGCTTATGAACATCAAGCAGGTGATAGAGCAGAGACAGTGCAGCGGAGTCTGGACACACAAAGACGAGCTACCTGTAAGAGTCTTCTTGAATTTTCATCTTTGTTTTAATTCTGCTCCACAGTTCAGTTGATTCACCATTTTATCCTTTTCACGTAGATTGAAATCGACCTGGGGAAGAAGTGCTGGTACCACTCTGTGTTCGCCTGTCCGATCCTCAGGCAGCAGACCTCAGAGAGCAATCCACCCATGAAGCTCATCTGTGGCCACGTCATCTCCAGAGATGCCCTCAACAAACTGACTAATGCTGGGAAGTAAGTCAGCAAAACAGCCCGATTGATTGATACGTGCACTGCGTGGTAGCGTAAGGACTTTGGCAAAGAAAAGCGAGCACGTTGAGAGCCAGCAGTACTGCTTTCTGTAAATGAAGCAATTAATCTAAGAGACAGTTTATTTTACAGCAGTCTTAATCGTGCAAGATTTCAAGTAAATGAGCCAAAATCGTAAAACGCTGTAACATCCTCTTCCTCCTCTCCTCACCCTCCCTGTCTCGTCCTCAGGTTGAAATGTCCATACTGCCCCATGGAGCAGAATCCGTCACATGCCAAGCAGATCTACTTTTGATACCGCACACTCTCATCACGAGTAAGGATGAAGTTCCCTGGAGCTCTTTGCATTTCCGGGGCCGTTTGCTCTGGCCCTTTTTCCTCTGTCCCTGGCCTCTTGGCCTGTTATTCTAAGCATTAAGGTTTTATCCCAGTGCTCCTCTGGACAGCCTTGGCCATCTCGTAAACCCACCACGGACCCTCCAACTTTGAGTAATGTATAGAGTCCAAGTGGGGGGGATGGTCCAACTACAACCTGTAGTGGAGTGAGGAGTCTGTTAGTAATGAGAACATCCTCACGAAGAAGCACCTCTGAAAAAGGATCATTCATCGAAGCTCATTTGCAAATGCCTGCAGTTATAAGGCTTATCTTTTTAAAGTATGTAATACTTTATAGTGTTTGTTTTCTCAGCTTTATCGACTGTTTGAGTTGGATGACTGCTTCGTTTTTTCTTTTCCTTTTTAGTGACAGAAGCAGTTGGATGATTATGAATGGGTGAGTGTGGGTATGTGGTATAGATAGGTAGTTTTTGATTACAGGATGGTAATAAACTTCTATTATACACGATTAACAAACAAACAACAGATTAACAAACTGTATTGAAAGTTTATTGTTTTCTGGTGAAGGGAACCGTGGAGGTCTGTCTTGAATTGAACTCTCGATTGTGCCCCCCCCTCCATTACTCTTCCATAATGTAATAAAAGCCTCACGTAGCTTGAAAGTCACTGTTGGCTGATGTATCCGTTTGATCAGTAGAACAATTAACTCATCGATGGTGGAACAGCTTTTCTTTTTCTTTTTTTTTTTGTGACTGACTGCACCAGCAAGATTTTCCTCATTGTAGAAGCCATTTGTCTTGTTCTATGTATGTATTTAACAAACAATGACAAAAAGGAAACAAAAATATATACTACTGTGAAACGTGCTCTGTTTCTATTTTTCATTGCAACAGCCACGCCGGCTCATGTAAGATAGTTAAATTAACTGAACAGCAAAATGCATAATCCACACTACTGCGTAACTTTCAGAACTAACAACTCGACCGTTCGACATCATGGTTGTGCCGTCGCCTCACTCTGCCCCGCATCGTGTATCCTAAGCTTGCACGCCATGTGATTTGGAGATGTAAAGTGGTGCGTGATGGTAGCCGTACTGGTCTGACTTGCAGTGGCTGTAAGCTTGTGATTCAGCTTTACTCGTCGTGGGTGGGGGGAAGTCCTCTGATCATTGTGGCTGTTGTTTAATATATACTTAGAAAAATGCCTCTGCTGCATAGGTTTTTGCTTTTCCTTTGAGATTGAGTCAGAATAGAAAGATTAAAATCCATGCATTCCTCAGGGCTCATTGTAACGGTTCATACCACACTTTGCAGTTAGTATTAAAGGTGTACATTTATATAAGGAGTCTTGAACAAAGATTACACATATTTCACTATTGAGGCTGATAGTTTGGGTGTTGTTGGAGTTTGTATATATCATTCAACCGGTGTTTAAGCATACACTTGGGGAAAGCGTGCCACAAAATGCCAAGGCATTTGGATGTACAATACGACATGTTTTAGATGATCAGTACTAACACTGCAAGTTCCTGGTGTCCTCTTGAAAACAGTGATGTCACCTCACACTCCAGTGAGGCAAAATTGTTCAGCAAGGACCGCACCAGCATAGCTCACACTGACAATGCAACATTACACTCAGTTTTGAGTCAAGAGTATACGATAAACATTTTTATCTTTATTTGGAATTGGTTAAAGCACATGTTTTGTGTGGACTTTCACTGAATTTCCTCCGTTTTTTTTTCTTCTCTTTCTTTCTTTGGTTGACAATCATTCATTGCTTCTGCGAGTGTTCCTTCAGATAGACTGCTAGCGCTCTGTACCTCCTGTCATATTAATTTTGTTGAATGTTTGCATTTCCTGCTTTTGTGTGTGCAACTTTTATTGTAAATATTTATCCTCTAACATGTTTCATATACTTGCATCTGAAATTAAAAATAAAAATTTATACTCCAAGTCAGCTTTGGAGGTGTGTGCTCGCATTTGGTGGTGGGCCGCTCCCACCGTAACTCACTGACTGCTCTCCTTCAGCTGCTCAGCCCCTTCTTTCATCACCACTCGGTGGCGCTATTGCTGTATTGTCCACACTCACTCCTAAAACATGCACTGATGTTTTATACTCATGTTAATTCATCAGATGAGCAGCGCCGCTGGTATCCAGCGCTGCAACCCTCCTACAGAGTGATTACATGTGAGGTAAGAATCTTCTCATCCCACTTCAGTGAACCACTCGTGAGCTGTGCAGTTATATTAAGCCCCGGTTTATATAATGTTTTAAATGCCAAGGTGAGGGCCTTGTGAGTCAGCCACAGCTCATAACTATTTAGATTAACACCCTATATAAAAGTTTTATATAATTCTCTCACCCATGAACACACAAAAACACACGGGTTAAACAAAAAGTGTGAATCCATCATCCCTGCCAAGATACTGTTGGCCCTCTGTTCTGTTTTGTACATGTGATGGTTTCCATAGAAGTGAGCAAACAGGGATCCTCCTATGTTTCCATCTCTGCTGACCTCCCACCTCTCTGCTGTCTGTGTGTGTGTAGATATGTGAGGACTGGCTCAGGGTAGAGGGCAGGGAGGGCCTCAGGGAGAGGCTGAGATAAGGATTGAAGGCTAAACCTCTAAAAGCCACATTAGCCCCAAAAGCCTCCACTGCTCTGTTCGTTCTGTCATAAAGCTCCTGTCCTTGGGTTTTATTGGCACGCTCTGTGCAGACTTTAAGCCAACTCAGAGCAGGCAGGCGTCTGAGCCCTCGGGCGAATGCCATCAGTTACACCTCTAACACCTCCAACACAAGTGATTTCTGGTGAGTTTAATTCAGACAGCAGACATCAAAAGCCGACTATAAAGCATTCTGCAGCCTTAATTGACACCAGAAAAATGCCAAGTATCAACAGAACAGCCTTTACACCACTTAATAAATGTTTATTATGAATCCAAAACAAACATATTTATACTGTACAGTTTTAATTCCACTAAATAGTCACAGTATGTTGAAAGGTCGATTGAGAGCTGGCTTTTGAATGTTCATATATTAATAATAAACAATACAAGAAAACAACTTCACTTAACGTCATGCGTTCAATGTTATTGGCTGAGTATGTGCAACAAAATTCGCACCAATAAGCAGGGCAGTCGTGTTCAGCATCCTAATCTGTCCATCGCTTTTCAGGGAAAGATATCGAAGGATATATGCCCATTTAAGACAACAGTGTGCTTGTAATACAATCACAAAAGGCCAACTGAAATCAAAATTACAATATGTACAAAATATATAATTCTCACCTGACGGGAGCCGGAAACCGAGTGAGAAAAGTTCTACATTTCCAGTTTCTTAAGTGGCATATACAGTTTCCTTGATGGCAAAGAAATAGCATTAGTACCTTGGCACCAGATAGCTTTAATCCTCCATACTTAACCCAGAGATGCAGCTTTCCTCCGAGAGCCCTGGTGGACCCTGAATCCAGTGAACCTTCTGCACAGACTGAAAAGGTGATCAGGTGTTACTGGGCCACACTAAATCCCTTTGAATCCTTTGGTTAGTCTAAACCAAACTGTAACTATAAAATGAAGACAAATATAATCTGCATGTCAGTTTGCTCATTTACAGGTTTATAATCGGACACAAGTCTTAAGCAGGACAGTCTACGTGCTTGGCTGTAGACAGAATTGACACTATGTTTCTGTCAAGGAGAGATGAGACACACTCAGTATTAGTGTGTTCTATAGGTCACAGGTCCAGTCTTTGCACGATAAGGTCGTTAAACAATTAACAAGGGCGTGTGGGCAAAGAATGACAGGAGAGGAGCATGTGGAAGTTTCACCAGGAAAAGAAGAAAAATAGATGGAGAGTTATGCGTGATGATAATAATAACATCTTGACTTCTATCTCAATAACTTAGACCAAAGAATTGTCCTACAAGTCCAAATTTGAACTTCCTTTTACTTCCTCATAACTTAAGTCTGTTTTCATGGTGGATGTGGGTTTCCGTAGAAACCATACCACAAGGAGAAATCAGTTTGCATTGCAAATAAGACAATCAAATTTCAGATGATTCGATTCTCTCTATCCACGGTAAACTAGAGGCAGAGGAAGGCCTGTCCTCTTGTTTTTCACCCGCTCTCTCACTCCTCAGCTCTGGCATTTCTCTTTCCAATGTCCCATTTCTGCTCCCTCCTCCTCCTTCACCTCCACCTCCTCCTCCTCCTGCTCCTCGCTCTCTGCTCGCCCTCAGCTGGTGCACTTCCCTCTCCAGCGCTTCATTGCGGTGGTACATCTCCAAGTAGCTGGCCTGCAGCTCCTTCTGGTAGCGGATGACCTTGTCCTTTTCTGTCTGCCATGTCTGCCTCTCTTCCTCGAAAGCCATGGCCTGGGCCTCGTTCTGGCGTCGCTCCAGCAGGAGCTCCGCTCGCAGACGCTCCTCCGTGGAGCCCCCGCACCCTCCTGCAATGAAGAGGTTCACATAGCTTCAGCTACAGTCCAGCAGAGCCGTAGGGGAAATAAATTGAAATCTGTTGGCTGCTTTTAAATGTGCACAGAACTCTGCTCCTGACCTGGTTAGTGCAGTAACCTGATTTTTAGATCCAAGCATGTAAACATCATAACTCAAAATAACTCTAGACAAGCTCCTACAGTGTTGATAAGAAACCCAGTTTGGATGCCTGAGTTTCTGTGATATTAAACAGACATCCGCGGCGTATAATTATCGAGCTTCTTTTACTTTTTCCAGCAAAGTTTCCATGCATGTCAGCTCGGCATGTGCAGCCTTAAGTGGTTTTAAAATACTTGTTATGGTTTTCCAAGAATTATGTTTTTCCCGTGATTGAATGTTGATTGGTTCAGGCTAGTCAGTTTTATGTAAAGTGCTTGGAGACTTGGTTTTGGTTGTCGACAAATAAACTCTTATCTCTGCTTGTGGCGCCCCAGCCTGGCTAAAGTAAGGTGTCCTTTTAACCACCAAAGCACACACAAACACTGGCAGTGACCTGTATGTGTGAGAGAGATGCATAAAACTACCTGTTGCTCCAGCTGAAGGACTCTCTTCAGCTTCTTTTCCATCCTCAAGTGCAGTCTGAGAGGGGCATCTGCGACGCTGTGTCCCCTGCAGGACTAGCTTTAGTGCGTCTATCTGGCCTTCCCTGTTGCGCAGCTCTGTACGAGTCTCCCTAAGCTGCGTCTTCAGCTGGAAGAGCTCACTCAGTTTTTGGGTCACCTCCGCCTGGGAGTCCCTCAGCTGCTGCTTCAACAAAGAGATCTCTCCCGACTTCTGGCAAACCTGAGAGATGGGAAAATAAGCGATAAAGGCCCCCAGTGTGATCATTTATCAGCGCAAACAGGGAAGGAATTCAGTTATCTCCACTGTCCCCTGTAATTACCACTTTTTAAGAGCTTCTCCCTGCCACAAAGTGCCCCTCCCTGTCCATCTAAAGTCTCACCTCCCATTGCGTTTCCTCCAGAGTCGGACTTGTTCGCTTTACCATGGCTCCAGCCTCCTGGCTCCTTTCCCTTTTCAGGGTGTCGAGCTCCTCTTGCAGTCGGCTCTTCTCCTGCTGGGCCTTGAACAGCTGCAACTGCAGGTTGCGCTGGGAACGCTGGGCATGCTGGGAAACCTGACGTAGCTTGGCGGCATACAGGCGTTTCAGCTCCTCCACCTCCTTCTCCCACAGGCGCTGTTTCCCTTCAAACACCTGCATGCGGGGAGCAGATGGGAGTCAAACTTCAAAAGGTACGGAGATGGATGTATAGACTGATGGTGAGGGACAGAGACAATGAGAATCACCTGAGCGATGGCGCCCTCGCTCTCATCCAGGTTTCTTCTCATCTGTTTCAGCTCATGTTCTTTCTCCACCAGGCGCTCCTCCAGATCCCGGACCTGGGAAAGACAATATGAATCACCGGCCGTAAATCATAAATCAAACCTGGACACCTGACCCGCTCGTCCTCCCATCGATCCAACCATCTGCGCAGGACTCACCACTTCTTCAACAGACAGGGAAAGAGTCCATTCGTAAGGAGGTGGTGCTTCCCCTCCATATGGAGCCAGACGGCTCAGGGTTGCCATGCTCCGACAAGCCATCTCCCCGATGGGCACCCCCGCTGGCACTACAGCCTTCGGGCCCAGAGAGGTGCGGTCCAGGGAGCCGATGGTGTTGATGTGGCCCATCGATGCGCTAGAGTAGAAAAAGAAACCACAAAGGCCATTTAAAACTCTTTTATCATCAGTACCCACACGGTCATTACATATAAAAAATCAATTATAGCAACACTTCTTTTGAATATAAAGTAGAGCTGAGAGACAATAACGCTGCGGGAGACCTGATGTGAGCAAGGTGTGGGCGGAAGGGAGGCCGGTACGGCGGCAAGCTGTTCATGGAATTATGGCCCGAGTCTGACAGGTTATCATCCTCCTGGCTCGTCCCACGCACCGAGGACAGGGCCTATACACAGTCATAATTACATAGTTATTCATTTCTGCATCATTAATAGGCTTAAGATTAATTTTAGTCACAAATAATGGCTGAATAAAATGACAAATCATGAGCGGTTAATTGTTTTGCTTCTGCAATCAGTGTACAAAGACTGGATCCTGGCCCAAAGCTCAACTTTAAATCTCTAAAAATCTTTTCAAGGTGTTCTGATGAAGGTACCTTGTTGCCACTGGATGTCAGTCCTCCATGACGGGAAGGCGAGGAAGAGGACGACGAGGTGGAGACAGCTTTAGAGACATGGGCGTAGGCTCTGTGCAGTCCATTGGAAAGGCCATGGTCCACATCCTCTGACTTGGAAGACGGATAAAGGTTTTGCATGGAGCTGAAATTTTTGGGGGTTACAGGCTTGAAGGCAGAAGACCTGAAACGAGCCTGGAGGAAAAGAAACAAAAATCAGAAAAGTTCGAGGCGCTTTTATAAGACGCAAAGATAGCAGGAAGAGGTCGAGTGAAGGCTGAAGGGGAGAGAAAGACCTGAGTCACAGTGAAGGGGGCTGGCTTATGAAACAATAAATCACAATGTTTCTTATTAAATCAATACTCTTTCACCTTCTGTGTTCTTAATGTTGATCAATTCAAGCTAAACAAAGGTGAGATTTGATTGCCGCTATAAATTCAGAACACAGGCAAGTGGCAGATTCCCAATCTATGCTGGTGAGCTGGAAGAGATTTAAAGTTGATTTATGCTGCTAAAAGGCTATGGGGGTGTTGTTTCACGCTGCCAGAGAAGTGTGATACTTATCAATTTAACACAGGGCCAGCAGACAGTCAATGGCTGTATATCATTTATAAAAAGAACTCACGAGGAAGCCATTCATCTGCATCTGTGCCTTATTCCGTGAATGACTTCTCGTACCTGCTTCTTTAGAGGATACTTTTACCCAAGGTCCACACGTTCAGGCCTCAGCCGGGGTTCAGTGCAAACTACTGCAACACCATGCTCCCAAATCAAGACCATTTAAAGGTCCAGTGTGTAATGTTTATTGGCAGGAATGGAATACAATATTTATGATTACGTTTCCATTAGAGTATAATCACATGAAAATAAGAATGTTGTCTTAAAATGAGCCCTTTATGTCTACAGAGAGAGCGGGTCCTCTTTCATGGAGTTGAACTGCCATTTCTGTACAGTAGTTCAGAACAGACAAAGCAAACACTGATCTCGATATGCCCTTTCGCTTTTTATGTGAATTTGCCAACCAGAGTTTTCCTTACATGCTTGGAAGGAGAGGGTGAGGCGTGGGT
Source organism: Nibea coibor (assembly GCA_023373845.1). Classification (NCBI taxonomy): domain Eukaryota; kingdom Metazoa; phylum Chordata; class Actinopteri; family Sciaenidae; genus Nibea; species Nibea coibor. Next base: position 9,283,872 of record CM041739.1, on the reverse strand, counting down.
GAGTATTCTTTTGGTTGCAATCTGCAACTTCTCTGCTAGGTGCCACTAAATCCTACAAAAAGTTCTCATGCTAATGATGCAAATCATGCTCACCTGTTTCTTTCTGATAAAATATAAGATTTAATCAACCAAAAATAAGAAAGAACTTAGTTAAATTTACTTTTTTGCAGCTTTTAAAACAATAATATTTACCTTTTCATACTTGCCCCCACTTGGCAGTGAGTTCTTTGTCAGATCTACTTCGGTGCCGTCTATATGGTAGACCTTGGCGTACAAGTTGTCCTCCTCACGGGCGCTGACAGAGCTGAGTCCAGAGATAATGTCCTTCTTGCCTTCAGTGCTTGAGTTCAACTTTGGGTCTTTTCTGTTTAGAAGCACATCAGGTCAACAAAATTATAATACCTTGCAGAATAATTTGCCTTCATGCAGCATGTGAAATGTTGAATTGAAGAATCTGCTTCTTCATAGCAGCACTCACCTGGTGATGTTGAGGTAGTTGAGTAGCTCTCTTTGGGTGAAGCCTTTCTTCAGGAGGCCGTTGGTCTGTTTGGGTCTCACCTGGGGAACTGCACGGCTGCCTTTAGTCGGAGACACATCCGGCCTCTCCACCAGACTGCCTACACTTCCCATGCCGCAACGGGAGGAGAGGGGCGGGGCTGGGAAAGGGTTACGGAAGTTTTTGTTAGGGCCACGGGTCAGAGGAAGAGTCTGGACTGAGGTTGCCATTGGTTACAGGGATCTGTGGGGGGGTGAGGTGCTCTGTAAATAAAAAAAATAAAGAAAAGTTAAAAAAAATGAGCTGAGTGCTCAAAGGAAGCAAGGAAACCATGCTGAAGATATGATGTTTACCGTGGGCAATGGGCTTATTTTAGCATGCATTTATGTACCAACATTTTTTAATTAAGACTAAACACAAGAAAAAACACAAGTCAAAGTCAATAGGATTCATCCTCTGGGAGCCTTGACTGTCTATGTCAAATTTTGTGCCAATCTATTTAGTCCATGTTAAAATATTGTGCAGGAAACCTGTTGTTGGCGCTAGATGAAATGTCAGGCGTCACCACAATCATTTGGATTAATCCTCTGGGCACTATGAATATCTGCAGGATATACCACTCCTGCCAGCTCATGTTCTTCCAAAAACACAAAATGTCACTCTCATAGTGGGGTTAGATGATAAATTGGGGAGTCAACAGTCAGTATGGTTTAACCTCTGGGGACTATGAATATGTGTACATATTTTAGTCTAGTGCTGGGCCGACTAGCGATGTTGACAAGAAAGTTACAAAATTAAACTGAAAAACCTCTACCTCTTGCCCCTTTATTATCCTCAGTTGATGTTGGAAGGGCAGGAGCTGACAGACGTTTCATCAGCTGTGTCTCTCTGTGGAGACAGCTGTCTCAGAGCACAGCTAGAACAACTCAGCTTCCCACAACATCACAGCACAAAACAAGCACGCGCAAAATGACCTCCAGGAAAACCCTTTTACAGGAGAACAATGAATGTAAAAATGATCTTTCCAAAGACAAGACAACAAACCAATTTAAAAATGTTTATTACATGATGCAGCTGATACAGCATCAGTCTTGCCTCCCAGGCGCTCACGTTGTCCTGTCCCAGTGATAAAAAACTACAGGATGACATGAGGCAGGGCAGCGTATGTCACATCATAATCCTGTTATGAAACTCTCATCTAACTAGGTTACTACAGCAGGAGTCATTTCCTTGAAAACAGAAGTGCTTTGGTAACAATGCAAATGGACAATTTAATCAAGTGCTGCACTTGATTAAAGAAAATGGAAAAAAAATGGATGCAGCCACTTATTTCCTGTCCTTCATGAAAATCATGTGGATCCAATGTACCAGTCACACAGTGTGCCTTCATAACATGGCCTGAATACTGACTGTCTGCGTGGTTTCCTGTCAGTCACAGCAGAGACAATACAACGATGAATATTTTCTCTTGACTTTGACAAAACTAAACCAGTTGCCAAGTTACCCCAACACCTACCAAAGAGGCACTATTGTTTAGTCAACCTGAGTTTGAGCCTCTTGAGCTCTACGCAGCAAATCTCTACAAACTCACCCACCACAATCGTTTCTCAAATCACCCACATATCCCCTCCCCTTGCCTTTTCAGACAACCTCATTAAGGATCTCTATTGATTTCACCTTTTTGACCCCCTGTCTTCCCGTGCATAACCCCTCCCCAGCAGCCAGCCATAAAACCTTCTTGGGACCATAAAACACACCAACAGGCCGCAGTCTATGGCTTTGAACAAATTCTCCTTTTGGGCTCGGGAACGGGGTGAGTTTAAAAGGCCAGACTGGAAATTTTGCCATCAGAAAGCTGCAATTTGAGATATGGCTGCCAAAAACCAACCCTACCGTAAAGGTATGCCGTCACAAGATCCGACCTGAACGATCACCAATAGGCAAGCATGAATACTGCCCAAGTATAATATGTATTAGAAAGGGGGCTGTTTAGCAGGTGATTCAGACATTAGAGTGTCCTTAAAAGCATCAAGAAACTGAGGTTTCAAACCTGTTTCAGAACTTTATGGAAAAATATAGAAAAAAATAGCTTCTATGATGTAATGATTTCCTATGTCAAGCAAGTTTCAGGTCTCTGCAAGTTGTTTTTTTTTCTTTTTACACAATAATGAAATGAATTGAACTGCCAGGAAATCAAGCTGCTTTTCAATATGCAACATGTGAAAACCCCGGTATGGTGGATGCTCTAGAGGTCTGTGACAGATGCACGGCTCCATGGGGGATCAAACCTGGGCTCTTCCCAACTGACGACGGCGCCGTCCTGCCGCCTGACCACCAGTTCTCAGCCGGTTCACACTCACGACACGCTTTAAAGCCATTTCTCTCTTGCTGTCACAGCGATATGCGCAACGCATGAACACAGACACCAGCAGAGGCGCTTGGGCATCTCCTCTTGCTTCTAATACCATCCACATTTATCAAGTGCTTTGCACTGCTGGCCTCGACAGTTATAACAATTATGCAAATGGTTAAAATAGGCAGAGAGAACGGTGCAAAGGCAGCCCACTTCGCTCAGGGCTCTCCGCCAGGCTGAGATCAAAGCAGCCCAAGCTGCTCATGTTTGTATTCATGAGGTACTATTTCTCCCAATGTAAAACTTTCCACTAAAGTATCCGGCTCTTAATAAGCCAATATAATGCAGGCTGAACTCCGACTGAGGAACGAAACCGGATAATCAGTGAAGATGAATATAATCAAATAAAGTGTGACACTTTGTACTTGGTGCTTCTTAAGTGGCGTCCAACCAGGAAGTCTTACTGTGTCCCGGGTCAGAGTAAGACATGATGCATTTGAGCCAGTGCAGGTCATGCTGAGTATATATGTGTCTGATACCATATGAATAAATCATGAGCGTGCCAAAGATAATGGCCACTGGCCAAGGTCTGACACGGTATTTTTAGGTTAGGATATTTTACTCAGATTCTGTCTTGTATCCGCCAAAGACATGAGAGGCCAATCGATGCTTGTCGGGAATGCTAGGGTTGAGGTGAGGGATGGGTGGTTGAGGTGAAGCAATTCCTTTTGGGTAGATAGGAGGGCAAAAAATGTTTTTCAGGCTGCAACCACAAATCTTGCAGGACTGAAGAAATCTTGCATCCAGTTGTTTTCCTTAATTGCCTTCTAGTTTATGGGCCCGTGTAGACCAGGAGACACAGCAAGATTTACAGCCAAGCCTCGACTAACCAAGGGGCCCTGAAGTGCAATGCACTACCTTAAATCACACACACACACGGATCAAAGCAGTGCTTCCTACCAGCCTTGAACAGTTATGGTCTAATTGAAAAGTGCTCTGTTCTTGATTTATGCTTCTTTCAAAGCGGTGACGAGTTTTTGTTTTTTTTTTAAAAAGCTGCTAACTCTGATCAAACTTAAAATGTTTAACATCAGTGTATCAAAGTGCCTCTCTGATGCTGCGCACTTATACCTGCATCTGCTGCACACATTTCTGGTGGCAACAAATTTGAAGATTTGTGTGTCTGGCATCTCCGCCATCAGTATGCAGCACAGGCCATGATATAAAATCATGTTATTTTTGCGAGTACTGTCCAATGTAATTGATCTAGAACTGTATATATTAAAGAGGAAAGATGTGAAGAAACATTCAGCTGAGAGGCCTGCAGTGAAGCTGGTTTTGGCTTCAGTGTTCTCAGGATGATAGCCTAACTCATCTAGAAAACCATACAACTGCCACTTTACAACAATCACAAAGCAAACAAAGCGTGGAGCCTTCAAGAGGGGGCTTTCAAGGACGCTCTCTCCTAAAATATTGTAATCAGGTGTCCTGTGGGGAAAACAAAGCTTTCAATGGAAGGCTCGAGTGTGAAGCGGGGACATTTCAAACCCTCAGAGACACACAGGTCAGCACCGGGACTGAGACAGAGACAGAGAGAGAGGGAGAGGGACGTGGAAGCCAAATTCCAAAGATGCTTCGCAGAAACACAAGCTCGGGCTCGTCAGGTTTTTTTTTTTTTCTTGACGCACAAAAGGCTTCACTCCCACGGACGCTCACTCACACGCGGGTCACTCAACACAGCCCCGAAAAAAAAAAAAAAGAAGAAGAAGCATGTGCACAGCTCGCAAGCTCCAGATCCCGCGCTCTCTTCCCTCAGCGATCTCTCTCCCCTGCTCCATGATCAAAGTTTGTTTACGTTCGTGGGGTAACTTTGCAGGTTACATCTAGCACTCCCACACAGCGCACACTCGGTTACATTATATAAGCTCTATCAAAGCTGTGCTAGTTTTCGCAGCTGTTAGTTGTGTAAAACACTATAGAGCGATAACCGAATCAACCACTCGCCTTGTTTCATCTATTTCAGAGCGGACTGCAGTATTATATTTAACTGACACTCCATCTGATGGGACAGTTACCAGCAAGCAAAGACATGACGGGATGTTGCAGTGGTTTGTTGCCGTGTCAGAGGTTTGACTCATCGTGCTAAGACAGATGTTTCTGCCAGATGCTTGAACGCCAAAAACAAGATAGCTATGCAGAAAAAGAGTGCAATATTCTGATATTGTAACCAGGCTCGATGGCGCTTGTCAACATGCTGGAATGAAACATGAAGTTAGCAAAGCTGGCATCCATCGTGAACACCTCCTCTCCCTGTGGAGGCCTTAAACAGCTCCTTCAGCAACAGACCGCTACTCCCACCATGTAAGAAGGAGCGCTACCACAGGTCCTTCATTCCAACACCAGCATGACTTCCTGTTCGAGCATTTTCTTATCCGCTTTGTGTAAATAATGAATTTACCCAGTGTGGGATGACTGAAGTCACTGAAATCTTATCTTGTTTTTATCATATATCAAAAAAGACTGTCCATCACGTCTACCTGCTCAGTGATCCCTGAAAACTACGATTCAAGGAAACCATAGGCGTGACTTCATATGTTTATATGTCAGCCCTCAACAAAAGAGGCAGATGTCCTGAAGGACAATTAATAACACAACTACAAAACATCCATCTCATGCCATTATCAGTGCAACAAATCCATCAGTTCCCTGTAATAACAAATATTTCGGATGACTCATTTCCACCACCGAGAACCACAAGTTATATGAATGTAAAATCAAGTGTAACTTTCATCTGATATCATGTTGCCTAAATCTGTCAGCAGCAGCAGGGTGAGCTTTGCCCGAGGCCCCTTCGGAAGAAACGTGAAGCAAAGGAGCACTTCACTCTCCGATCGACTATTACATGCTAGTGTGTAATGAGTGAGTGTCTTTGGCTCTTGGGCATAACAGCAGAGGAGTGCTCAGCAGCAGCCTCTAATTGTTAGCAGGTTATTCATTATGGATGGGAGAGAATCAGGAAGTCAGACCTCGTTCCTCTCCGCAGAGCCCTGAGGCCTTTCAGAGGAGCCGAGGCGTTACGGAGCAGGGTCGTGAAATATTCCTCCTCCTCTGTGCGTCTGAAGCAGTTTGTGTGTCACGCCGTATCATAAATCTGTAAAAAAGTCGAACAAGACAAGCTACACGCAGACGTGGAAATTTGGCCAGACGCCTCGAGGTGATTCTTGTCTTCTGTTTGCCGAACGAACGCGCAGAGAGGAGTTCACATGAAAGCTCGACTGTCCTTTTATGACACTCAAGACGAGTGACGGGCTCTGTGAAACGTGCTACATAACTCACTGGCGGTTAGATGCGGCGGTGGCAAAGCTGAAGGCTCAGTGTTCGGCCTCACACTGTCTTCATTGATGACGAACATCGAGTCTTTACAGAGGTCAGCGGGTCATATTTGACCGTGGCGGCAGATACAGGGCTCTATTGAGCACACAGACAGTCGAGAGCAGACACAGATGTTTCATTCTGAGAGAAGTGAGACACTGGTCGAAGTATACCATTTTTATATCACTGCGTTCACTCTGAAGTCATTATTATGAATACAACATTTGTCCAGCTGTTTTGCTGGCACTGTGTGATGCTCTAAAATGTTTTGAAGCAATATTTTACTGATAAATATGAAATATAATCAAAGTTTTAGAACAAACAACTTCACATACATTCAAATATGATCTTAAACTTAACACAGTGTCTAAACAAGACACAAATGCTGTAGTTATACGTATAAAAGGGGAGTAAAGTCAGGGATTTAAAGAGTTAAATATACAGTGTGGATCATTGGTATGAGTGAAATGCAGCCTGTGTGGACAGATGGATTGATTCAATAGAAGAGGCAGACAACTGCAAAACAAGACTGACATGCTATCTATATATTTCTGTTGCTAAATTTTTCCAAAACTGTTGCCAGCCTGCTGTCATTTCAGTAAATTTCAAATTGCAACATTAAATCAATTACATTTTTAATGGTTTTTAGCATTTTAAATGTTATTAAACACCTCAAACACCTTCAAGATTCATCCACAGACATGGCTGAAATGTATGACTAAGTATAAGTAGTCATCAATAGCAAACATTCCTCACCAAATGCTGACATGCCTGTCATCCATCTCATCTACTTTAAATGACATTTCAGCTGTTTTGAGCCGGCTCCTTCTGCAGATGTTTCTCCGTGCTGAGCAGATAGACGGGATTTCTAAATGTGAACTCTACATGCGATCAAACTCTCCTTAATAATTTAAACAGCTGCCTCCATAATTACTGACCCAGACGAGAAAAAACCTTGAAACTTAGAGGACAAATCTGGGAGGAAACTGGCTGCTTTAGTGGATCTGCGGTTACACCTGGTTTCATTTTTACGATCCTTGCAACTCGGAAGTCTCACAGTCCTGATCGTGGCACTCTGACCTGGACTCACTCCACTAAATCAGCTGTTTAAGACTTCCTCTGAGGCGGATCAGCTGCCTCTCTTTGCGTCTGTTAGTCTATCTGCGCATTGTGCCTCGGCCTTTACTGCCTCTGCTGACTTTACAGTATTGCATTACTGCACAGAATTCAATTACTGGCTCAGACTACAGTAGCAAGCTGTGGGTTATCTGGGGTGACTGGTTGTACTGGTGTGTTCACGGACCCTTATTGATCTGGATGTTACATAACGTCGCTTCAGTGTGAGAAGGTGGCACACCAGGGATTGTGTTCACAGGGGCCACTCCTTACCTCCAAATGTATTATCGGTGTTATTCCTGGAGAAATCTATTCAACAACCAATCTGTGCTGTTTCTCTTCCAACACAGCAAAGAGTTTGTTTTGTTAAAATATCAAAGAGTCTTCAATTGGTGGCGTGAAAAAACGGCTGATTGCATAATCCCTAATGTTGTTTAGATGAATGCCTGTGTTGATCCCTCCGTGAGGTTACAAGTTCAACCTCTATGGGCGTTTGTGTGTGTGTGTGATAAAGAGAGATTACGTCTAGCAGCATAAGGATAAGTACCTGACCTCAGTGTTGTTTTAAATGACATCCTCTTGCCCTTCACACACACCAACAACACGCTAACCATTTATAACAGTAGAGGTGAATCTTACAAAGGCAGACATCATTCAAAACACTGTGTTCCTTCACAGGAATAGAGATAATCAGTCGTCATCAGTAAGCTGTGGGTTGAACTGGAGACAATCGCTGCCACCCTTAATTATTGTTGCTACACCTCTCAATCTGTTTATTCTCTTACTCTCTACTGTCACATTTCTTGAGAGAAACAACCGATCCTTGATTTAAGACAGAGATGAAGAAAGGCTAAAATGGAAACTGTCGCTAGCAGAATTTTATCAGGTCTAGTTAGCTACTAATCCAGTAAAAAGGGGCCTTATGAACTTCATGTTTGCATGTGTAATATTATAATAAAGTCTTATACGTCCTCAACAGGAGATGATGAGATGTAGAGGACAATGAAATTCCTCATATGACAGTGAAAACGTTGTTCTTATATTGAAAATGTGTTTATTTCATTCAAACATAACCTTTGCTTACTTTTTCACTGCCGGTGCACTTTTGACCCTGTGTTAAATATCCCTTATTATCTTATCTGGAAGGTAATTATTAGAATTATAGCAGTGTGTTCACTGGTTAATATGCAAAGTGAGGATTAGAGTGCTATCATGAAAAAAAAAACATGTTCACTTGTTTTGAAGATATCACACTGGATAAACACACAGATTTCATCAAGGAAGTCAAGAGCCGTACAAACGACACCTCACGGAAATATTTCATTACCTAACTTCACTGGAACTTGTCAGAGAGCAAACAGCGGGCTATTTATTTCCCCTAATCTTGAATCCAGTTCAAGTTTTCTGTTTGGTTTCTGTTCACCTTGCAGAGCCTGCACAGTGTTTGCCAACTGCTGCTATCAGTTCGTGAGCTGACGTTCAGCGAACGTAAAGGGAGAGAGTGATGAAACTCGCATTCCTTACATTTCTCACTGGTAATTATTAATGTGCTTTCACAGCACCGATATGGGTGATGTTGAAGGCCCCTGTTGCTCTGCTACTGGCCCCTGACTGTTGTGGGTTATTTAAAAAAAAAACTAAACAACAGTTTCTATTATAGGGAGCCTCTTTGTTCCCATGAGCTAGCTGATAATACCAGACATATAATGACTGATAATTTCACCATATAATCAGAGCGAAGGAGCCATACAGTGTTAAATTGAGCTGATAAAGACAAAAGCACCGGAGCAAGCTTCTTATTAAATTAATTACAGCGGAGATGGAGGGGACAGGAGCAGAGACTCTCTTTCTCTTCTCTCTCTGTGGCTTCTTTGTTTCCTGGAGCGGTTCATGTAGGAGTCACCGTTCTGTGATTACAGCGATAGAAATCGAGCATCGACCCACACCTGAACCGATTCCACTTAACCACTGCAGCGAACGTGCCTGCGTCCCAGCCATCTGCACGGCCTCGCCGGGATTAGACCACACACTCAGCACAAACACAAACGGGAAAAGCCGCCGCGCACTGCAGCTGAAGATTGATTGGGATTCAGAGGAATACACAGATATGGATTAACCCAGTTTAGCTTTACTGATCACAGCCCAGCAAACTTTCTTCTTTTATCTCATCTGCACCCTAAGACCAAAAGCCGGGCCAAGCGGGCTTCGCGTCAGGTAGTAAACACTCATGCTGATGCACGCCGATGCCAAGTCAGAGGATCAGCACTTTTTCCTCCTGTGGTGTTTCTCTATAAATAAAATGACTGTTTGTTGCCGAGGAGCAGCACAGTGGGAACTAATGACAATCAGCTTGTTCAGCCGTCTCGGGTGACAACAATGACAACAAGAATGAAAAGTGAAACAGGAGAATTTCACCTTGAGCGGCTGTGACATTGTCCCTCAAGTTATAATATCTGTGAGAACAGTCTAATGAAGTCTTGTTGCACAACTTGGGTACAACACTGAGGCACGAATAGTCCTTGGGGGGAATTCCAGGGACACAAATAGACCATCAGACCAGCCATCATCAAACACGAAAAAAACAAGTAATGGAAACAAGGTTTACTGAAGATGCACAGCTCAGCGGAGCAGATAATCCCATACATTGTTCTTTAGGCACCATGTGGCTCCAGTTTGGGACATTCAATAATTAACAGTTAATTAACATATTTGATCCGCGCTGGGAGTTAATGCAGAGGCTGAGACTGCTGCACAGCGTGACGTCATTCACCGTAAGTGAAAAGATTTAGTCAAAAAGTTAAGCTAATTCCAAATCAGCTCCTCTGCAAACAAGCGCGCCGGAGTAATTAACAATTACGCTGCTTTTTCTCTTCTCTCTGCAGCTTAAGCTGCTCTCTGACAAAGCAGCCTTAAATCACAGCCAGTTCAGAGCGCGTTGAGCTTGCCAGCATATAAATAAGTCAAACTTTCCCAGCAGCAAGCACAGGAATGTATAAAATATACACATACAGGTGAGGCTTTGATCTGAAGCCCAGTATTACACAGTAGACTGTGCAGTTTAGGTTGTTTCAGAGTCATAACACCGACTTTGCCACACAGATAAAAACAGAATTATGTGGTGACATTATAAAGAGGTAGGCAGGCAGGGGGAAAAAAAAAGTTTACCTGTCAGTTTGTCCACCTGAAGTTTCACTCCTCTGCTCCTAATCCCATGCTCACACACATTTCTCTCTCTTTCTGCCTCAAGCTCGCGCTACTGATTATCACGCCACATGACTTCCTGTTTCTCAGTGTGCGATGGCAGCTGGGAGGTGTGGCAGCCTGGTCCTACCCGCTGACCTGCAGGCCACAACAGGATGACTTGGCACTAATCTAAACAGAGGACTAAGCTGATTTTAAGCTGTGCGTGAGGGCGGTTTCAATACAGATAGCAGCATCACTGGAGATTTCGCTGTCTGTTTCATGTAGGAGAGATCACTAAGTGGACCTCTGCTACAGCTAGAAGTCAGTCTTGACTCCCCTGAGAGAGGCTGGTACTTTCCTGCTCTCCCTTACACCCCTCTCCTTTTTATCCGCCTCACCTGCTCATCTCTTTGTGCGCTTTGAGCTCTCTCAGGGGCCGGTGTGGTTGGACTTGTTTTCCCAGTTCGAGAAACAAAAGCCCCGCATGTGAAGCGGCTTTGAGGCCTTTGAGACACTGCATTGACATACGAGAGCCAGCTTCATCTGACAAATGCCAACAATGCAATGAGTCTTGTTTGCTTATGGACGATAAGACAATAACAAGGGATCAGACTCGGGTTAAAAGACAGACAGGGAGAACACAGAAAGAAATGAATGAGGGTAGGAAAAAATAAGAGAGCACGGATGAGGAACAAGTGGAGCTGTGGGGGTTGTCTCAGTGTGGACCGTCTGGACAATAGTCTGAGTGTAAGTCTCCCTTCCTGAGGCTGGGTTACAGGACGGGTTCTGCATCATATCAAGTTACATAACTCAAACTGGAGACACTTGGATCTGAGTGAGGGAGAAGAGAGAGGACATTGTTCTCAGCTCCTTAACCAGAGGAGAGCGACTCCTTTCTTCGCCATGTGAAGTCGGCCGCAGAGCTCGAAGGGAACGGAGGAAGTATCTGGGCTACTTAAAGCTGGCACCAATAGGTGGGCACACAGGAATCCCAGCTAATAACGCACCTTGCCAAGCAGAGATGCACAATGTTGAGATTGGCAAGCTATTAAAGGCATTCCAGTGCAAGAATGTGATGTTTCGCGGTGCCCTTTGGCCCGCCTGGTGCATTTTGGAGAGAATCAGCTGAAAATGAAATGGAGGGGATAACCCCATCAAAGCAATTCAGCCCAGTCTAACACTTGAGCAGGTGCCGCAGCACCCCTGTCATTACCTCTGGGCCCCACAGGCATATCCAGTCTCAGATTCCACAAATTCTCAGTTGTAAGTCTCCCAGCTGGCTGACAGAGCAACTCCGGCAAGAAAGCTCTGGGAACCTGGAGGAGTGGTGAAGGTGGCGCATGTGTGAATGGATGCAAAAATGGCAGTGGGAGTAAGGAGGCAGAGTATAGGACTGTGGAGATCCATAAATGGAGATACAAATCACAATGAGCAGAGAGAAACGAGTCAGGGCTTGCTTGGAGATACTGTACCTGTTTGACCAGTCAACTAGACGAGACGACAACCCGGGCTAGACTCATTTCCTCTGCTTAAGCTCTTCTGGACAATAACATTACAGGAAGCAGCTATGGGAGGCCCACTGAATGTCTGCCTTTCTTAAGACACAACATTAGACACCCAACCATGCTCAGAGTATGCTCCCGTTCTTTTAGAAAAATATGACATTTTGAAATCCTGTCAGTAAAGATTTAGAAGAAGCTACCAAGACCATTTCATGATGTAAATATAAAATTAGACCGAGCATGAGTTTAGCTTAGCACAAAGACTGGAAACAGCCAACCTTAGTTACAAAATCCATCTACCAGCAGCTCTATAGCTCACTAATTAACACGTTATCTGTTTAATTTTCACCAAAAGGAAAGCGCTTTATCTCCCAGCTGATGATTTTGAACTTTGGACACAGCTAGGCTAGCTGTGTCCCCTTGTTTCCAGTCTTGATGCTAAGCTATGCTAACAGGCAGCTGACTATCATATTTAATATGATATAATAAGGCTGGTATCCATCTACTCATCTAACTCTCAGCGAGAAAATGAACAAAGTATTTCTTTAAAGGATGAGAGCAGTGCCCGTGAGCCTTTGTCCCACTTTCCTACCTGCGTGACCTACATGAGACGTGCACAGGTCACAGCGACTGAACCTTTAAATCCACCGTATTGATTTCATGTAAAAGAACAGGATGTGACAGCGAACTGAAATGCCGTTGGAGAGCAGAGCTGTGGCTGCCTCGACGAATGCTACTTCTCCACGCTGATATAAATAAACAACAATGCCCACTCGCAGAGGAGGGCTTCGACTCGTGGCCTTTTGTTCCGCAACGCTACAACTCTTCAGACTAAATAAAAGAGACAAGGGCCAAGTACTCTGCACACAATTCATCCCAAAACACACACTCACACACACACACAGGGTAAGCATTGCTGCTGATATCTATAGAAGGCAAGGGCTCCTCGCGGGGGAGATAAGCACGATCAATAAAAACATGAGGAAATGATAAGACTGAGCCGAGGTGAACGCACCACGGCTGACTCACGGGGAAGAAAAGGCTACATTCGTTAACAAGACAATAGTCCCAGGATGAGATGCTGCCACAGTTAGCAGCAGAGAGCTGCTTTTTCCGCCCGTCCTCTAAGCTGGTGACATTTAGAGACAATGGTCACAGTATGGGGTCTGTCCACCCTCCTACACTCTCAGACCTTTCCCCTCTGAAGGTCACGGGGTCCCATTTGTCCCATGAGGGTAAAACTATTGTTCAGGAGTCAGGTGGCGAGGTCTGTACTAACAGGAAATGCTGGGCACGGCAGACATTCCTATGATTAATTATTAAATATGTTTACAGAGGGTCTGGTTCATCTGGCAGCAAAGGAGATTTTGATTGATAGAAATGAGCATGTGGGCCACAAAACAAGAGCTTCATTAAGCCAGATCCACCCATGCATATTCACACTTACACTTAAATATCCTCGAGCTGTGATGTTCTGAGCTTTGCAACTGTTTTCCTGGCAGAAATCAGAGCTATGGCCACACCAGCACGTCAAATCTATGCTGTAGACAGAAGGCGTGGTGTTTACAGAAGATGTACAGATGCTTTATATTTAAAGTGCGTGGGAAAAAGTGCCGACCTCTTTGTGAATTAGATCAGACATCCCAGCTTGCTGCCAAAAAAGCTGCTACCTTTCATCAGATGCCCGCACGCTGTCACGTATCATCAACGTGAGATGTCCGTATTCCGCTTGTGATCATAGCACTTTAAAAGACTTGCTGTTTTCCTGCCTTAACCTGCCTTCTTCTTAAGTCTGTGACACTTACAGAAATCCATCTTCTTTTGCCCTGCAGATATTAACAACACACCACCAACTTTTAAGTGTTTAAAGGGGTAGTGTGAGTTTTTTGAAGTGCGGTTCTACGAGGTTCTCATCCAAAGTCACTTAAAAAAAAAAAAAAAAGAAAACAGAACTAACGCTTTAGGTGTTTAAGGGCAGATTACTCTTTAAACAAGAGTAATAGATTTCTTTTGGCCACTTGCGGTCAATGGGACAAGCTGTAAACACAGACAATGATATATTATCACCATGTGCTGACTAACATGTTGGCAAACAGTTGATTTTGATGTATTTACTCACCCAGCCTTCACGTGGAGTCGTGTTTCTGAATTCAAGTCCAACATTCATTCTACTCTTGGTTCTGTTTGTTATCCGTCTGATGGATGTGTCAGTAAAGGCACCATACTTTCATTCAAAGATCAATCTTCAGTTGTAAACACCTGCCACTCGGGGCTAATGATTAACTTGGGTGTGTTCTCCGTCTTGGCACTTAGAAAATAACTCTGCTTAGTAATCCCTGCAACTTGACCCGGCTGAATTTGTGCAAGATAAATCGATGTTTCCCTGAGCCTGTGAGGATAACCACCTGTTTGTTTAATGCAGTTAAATGACTGATCAACTAGTGCAGAATTACATAGTGTATATATTTTCTGGCAGCTCTTATACAGACAAACACTTCATTTAAATTCTACTCACGACGAATTCATGCAAACTATTACCATTTACTGTGATAGCTTTGAGCTAAACAGCCTTATATCCAACTGTGACAGAATCTAGGCAGGCAGCCCTGCGCGCCTGGCCAGGTCCCACAGTGATTTCCTTAACCCGGCCAGGCTTTAATGGCAACGACAGACGGTCCAGAGAGTGTATCAGGCCAGCCACAAGTGGAGGGATGATCGAGGAGTGAAAGCGTAAGAGTAAGAGCATGGCGCTGTCTGCTTAGTGCGATCAGGCATGGCCTTGTCTATAAAGAGTCTATGAGATGAGTGCAGACAGGAGAAAGAGAGAGAGAATAGGGCAATGGGATAAGCCCAAGATTACGAGCAAACAATGAGAAAATGTGGAGAAAGGGGAGGAAAGAAGGAGAGAGGGAGGAAGGTGAGAAGGAAATAGAGCTGAGGAGGGGAGACAGGCCGAACTCAGTGAGTGCAATAGAGGCTGATTAGTGTTTGATTAGCTGGCTGGCCTGAGGGGAAATCTCTCTCAACCAACACAGAGCCATTATGACTGCGCTTTCCCCCGCTACACCATCTGCTAGACTGTAGCATGCATGACTGACCTGCTATGTACTTACATGCAACAACAAAAAGCCTATATGTAGTTCACAGTGGTGCCACAGCGGTGATGTTGAGTTTATTGGGCTCCACCAGGGCAAAGTATTTATTTGCACCTTCAGCTGAGCTTTGCATCAAGACTAGCATGACACTGCGGGAACATGGAGGCGTGGAGATTATTCAAAATGACTGTGCTTGATGGAAATGAGTTTGTATCCTCCTCTCTTTAGCTTAGGCAACACTAAGCAAATGGTCAGCAGACATCTGACTGTTCAGCAGAATTACTGTTTCATCAGCTGCCAGTGCCTTAAAGAGATGCATGTACACACACACACATACACACACACGTACACAAGGGAGTGTCAAACCCCTGGGAGCTCAAACAGCTGAACGAAGACATCTCATCAGCTGTCTGGTTGATTCTGCTGAGGAGACAGCAGCAAAGAGACAGACTGTGCTAATAGGCTGTCGTCACAAATCTCCCAAAAAGCTTTTAGCTAACCGATAGGCTTTGCGATACTGACAAAATCTCCGGATGTTGATAATGCAGCAATAATCACTTTGACCTCTTGGCAAGCAAATAAATAAATAAATAAATAAATAAAATGAACTCCAGTTGCTGTGGTAAGGACTCAGTCTTTGTACATGGGGTGCATGCTTGTCCAGGACACTCCATGTTAAACCAGCCTTTTGAACAGCCTTTGTACTGAGGCACCCTGCAAATATTTTAATAACTCGATGACTCCTTAGATTTTACATTGATGACTTTTGTTCAAAATGACAGCCTATGACCGCCACAAGTCATCAGGGCTTGACAGATGAGAAGCTGTAATTTGTTGCTTGATAAATACACAATCAACTGATGATCGGGATGACCCACACTGATTTGTCTGTGGTTCCACAGATCAAGCAATCGATTAAGCGTGCACATGATTGAGGCCAAAAATGCAAATTTTAAAGAAGCTACAACAAGTGATTCACTTTATTTGCACGTAGCTATAACAGAAACATCCACCTTCTATCAGACAACGCTTGTATCTAGCCGTGCAGGTAAATATCAATTGAAGTTCCTTTCATCTCCATTTTATTGGGCTGTTGGCAGAAGCTCCAGACTCCCGTAATTTAAAACCTATCCTATCTGCACGGTTAGATGCCACTGAGGTCATTGAGAAAATATCACTGTGTGTGAGTGTGAATTTTGCAGTGATTCCTGACCTCACACTAACTCCAGCTAACTCTGCACTATCGCTTTGTTTTTGCACTCGGTGATAAGTCAGAGCTGATGGCGAAATCTCATCTCTCAACCCCTGACTCTCAGTCACCTCCGCGCCATAAGGAAATGGGCCGGATGAGCTGGAGAAAGGCATATTTCTGCAGTGACTTTAACCAAAAACACTACTTAAGCCGCCACACTGATTGCCATGCAGTGATGGAGTCACACACATTCACATGACAGCAGTTTATCACTCCACTATCACCTCTTTGAAACCTCCTATAATCCATGAAATTACAGGAATGGTTGCCAACGCGGTCTCCAACAACAGCTCACACGTCTATTGTCTCTCTATTGTCGGACGGGCTCCTTCAGTTGCGTCAATGCGCACCCATAACCACCACACTCAAAGGGAGTCTTCCCGCAACGCTCCATGAGTCCTCGGGTCAGAGGTC
The DNA here is from genome assembly GCA_023373845.1 of Nibea coibor. Taxonomy (NCBI): domain Eukaryota; kingdom Metazoa; phylum Chordata; class Actinopteri; family Sciaenidae; genus Nibea; species Nibea coibor. Next base: position 9,267,089 of record CM041739.1, on the reverse strand, counting down.
ACCTGTGGCCTCTGGTCTCCAGGACAACAGCCTGGCAGTCCCCAAAACTCTCCACCCACACAGGCTCCTTCACACACAGAGACGGCTTTTGTCCCCAAACTCCTGTGCATCAAAAGAGACTCTGAAGTGCGAGCTTCAACCCAAACATTTACGGCCGTGCAGACCAAACACTGTTCAATACACTGCGGTGGAAGTGCAGGAGACCACCATAGCTGCAAAGTGACAGGAAATAAATGGCAAAGCAATCATTCATCCATCAGTCTGCTTCTCTCAAACACACACACAGAGTGGAAGATCTAGTAAATGCCAGTGAAAACGCACCGTCAGGATTAATCCTCCTTTAGAGGCTAAAACTCTGTGATCCAGTGGGGAGTAACTCAGTGTTACTAGTTTACAATCTCACACCGTCAAGCCTGCAGAAAGTTCTGAACATGCCATCATCAACAAACCACGCATTAATGCTGACACAGATTCTGGCCGCATGTGCACAGAGGAGCGGATCATGACAGAGATTTTTAAAGATTTGGTACTCACCATATTCTGCACGCAGGACATCTCTTGGACCAGATCTGGTACTCTGCTGCAGTTTTGTTTTCTCTGCTGGTTATATAATGAAACAAACTGCGTTTACGTGGCTCCGCAGGATATTTTCCAGGACTTGATGCGGAGCAGCAGACAGTGATCAGCCTGCTGGCGGCGGCGGCGCGGAGAGAGGGGAGCGCACACTGGGGCTGTCTCTTTTCCCTCTCGGAGGTTTGAACAGAGAGCAGAGAGGGAGAGAGAGAGAGAGAGAAACATGAGAGGCAGGGAGACATGTGCCTGTGGCCCGGTCACTGGACTGACACACACTTCAAGTTTGAAGAGAGACAACGCCATCTAGAGACCAGGGAAGGAGGTGCAATACATGAACAAAAAATGGAGAGGCAGTAAAGCTTTGCTGGAGTTTCAAGTTGATTTGGGTCAAATGATTAATTGTAAATTAGTCAACAAAGGGAGCTAATGAAAGAAACATGATCACATCACACCTATTCTGGTTGACTGACAGAGTTACTCTCCTTCCCTGTGATCCTGATGAGTCATTCCTGGTTGTCTCACGGTCCAAATATATCCACAAAGGTGACAGAGCCTTTGCAGTCAGGGCTTCAAGGCGGGAATAACCTGCCTGAGGAAATCAGAGCTGTAGACTCAGTGTCAACTTTTAAATCATTTTTTTATTGATTTATAGTTTTTAACTTATTGTTATTGCGTTCTGTTTTATTGTAAAGCACCTTGTAACTGTGTCTTGAAGGGTGCTAGATGAATAAAGTTCATTATTATTATTATTATTATTATTATTATGTTGTCAGTCTTTTTTGCAGAGGAAACCTGTGCCGACATTTACATTTAAGGCTGATATTTTAGTTTATATTGAACTCATGTGGTGCATATTTCTAAATACGTACATATACATATGAGGAAGCTGCTCTGTGTAGTGAGCTGTGAGTGTGCTCTGTACTCGATGAGCATACAGTACCCAGAGGGTCGGAGGTGGGAGGTCAATAGGGGCCCCATACGTCAAGCAATACAACTATTTAGTGTACTGTATCCCTCTGAGTGAAATGATGTATCTGTGCGGTTCCTGTATTATTTTTAATCACACGTTAATTCACAAAATAGTGGAAAAGGGAACCGATGCAGATGAGACCGACACCTGTTATGAACATGAAGTAGTGTTTAAGGCTGTTGTCATCAAGTGTAATTTGCTCAATGTCCATGTCCAGTTTGATGGGGTTGTCGTAAAATGACTGATGACAACATAAAATGTCAAAATTATGAGTTGATAGAATTTATAAAAAATAATTATTAGCATTATAAATAAATGTTAAAGTGATCAACATCTATAAAACCTAATACATAGGTCATATTACAGCTGCTGCATCCTTATTGGTACCATAAATACACAGTCACCTGCCTAATAATGATGATAATATCACAACTGTTTATTTTATTTATTTGTATTTTCAGTGTCTTCATCTTTGGCTGCCTCATGAGTAGTAAGAAATTAGTAGAAAAAGACAAAACAACAAAGTGTGCACATAAAACTTTACACAAGCTTGGCGCACAACGATTTATACATACATTCATCTACAGAACAAAATCTCTCTTATCATTGTAACACTGCAGTGTGTCTCCATTACCGACAGCAACAGGAGGAGAAGACTGTGATTATGTAGTCATATGTGACTGATAAAATACTGTTTAATACCGCCCCCGTCTCCCTTTCTCTCACTCGCAACCAGTTTATGGTTTCTTAGGTTTGGCTTTGGGGACCACTTTAACTGTTGTGGACACTGATGTGGCTCCTTGCAGGTTCTGGGCGGTGCAGGTGTACGTTCCCTGGTCCACGTCCCTTATCTCGTCCACCAGGAGGACAGACTGAGACTGCTGTCGAGCTGCTCCTCCACCCACCGGACTGATGCTCTCTTGTGTGTACAGAGGCCTCCCAATCTGCAACCAGTACAGCGGTTTTGTTAAGTTTGGAAATAAATACATACTGCGTCTTTAAGTCTGCAGCGTAAATGTTAATAAGTCATTGATCAGTAGTTTTAAGCCTGGATGCTCTGTAGTCCATAGGTTGGATGTCTCTTAAATAATAACAAACCAGCTGGAAAGGCAAAGTAAGCTATAATGACAGAGGACGTCCATCGATTACACAAACCCTTCACTTCATTTGTCTCACAAACAACCTGGAATTTCTATATTTTTATGCATGGAAAAGGTTGATTACTGAATAAATACATGATGTTTCAACATTATCAAATGACCTGCTGTCCTGGATATTCCCAGGTGAACTCTACGACCACGTTCTGTTCTCCAACCACCGAACAGCTGACACGCAGATTTTCCCCCAGGGCCAGCGAGCTTGACGAGGCCTGGATCACTGGAGAAGGTGGAGCCATGGGGTCTGATGACAAAAGCATGGAAATTAGTTATGTAAGTGGGCAAACAATGATTGAATGGTGACTTATTACGCAGATTAGTCAGCATAATGAAACTGTGAAACTACGTCTGTGACGAATTCTGTCTGCAGTCAGCATGTACACGTTGCCTTATTCAAGTACTACAGCAGCACGGCTTTATGTACAAGTGTGTCAAAAAAAAAGCTACTGGCAAGATATAGTATTTCTCTGTTGGGAGAAGTTTCAGCAACAATTCCTGACAAATGTATTTGTGATTAAGATAACTGACGCCTCAGTGGCAGCACTCACAGTTAACATAGATGAGCATGTACTTTGTGGAGCTCTGCCTCAGGTTGCCCAGGCTGGCTACGCAGTACAAAGCTCCAGCATGATAAGGCCGTGGTCGATGAATGGTGAAGCCTTTCTTGACGTTAAAGGAGATCTCTGTCCCGTCCACTGCCACCTCCACAGGTGGAAACTCGCGATGCAGAGTTACTTTAGCCTCGGGTGACGTCACCTGGCAGGGGAGGACCGTCGGCCAGTTGGTTCTCAGCTGAATCACCTCGTAGTAGTCAGATGAAGGAACAAATAGTTCATGTGGGTCTGATTGGTACAGAGAGAAGATATGGCAGTTTGATGATAAGATAAGATGTGAATGCAGGCTGGTGGTGATATAAAGCACGGGCGTGCAGATCTGAGAAGTGCATGTGTAAGCATCAATAAACTTTATTCATTGCACCTGGAAAGAAGACAAAGACTTTGACAGCTTTATCATACTCCTTCCTGCAGTCTGTGTCTTCACAGTACATAGGGTAACAGGTGTACTCCCCTGTGTCTGCACCGGTGGAGTTGACCAACGTGAGAACGCCGTATCGCTCCTGTTGGACAGTCCTGCAGAGCCAAAACAGGAAGAAGTCAAACAAAATGCCAGATAACGGATTATATCTTTCCATTTATCAACCATGTGACGTACCTGAGCCTTCCATCATCATCCTCCTCCAGGTACGAGGGGACGCTCCACTGCACAGGTTTGCCCCTGCACCTCAGCTCCAGAGTGTCTCCTGACTGCACACTTATGGTCTCGCCCACCTTCTTAAACTTCCCTCTGTTTAGCACCTTTACGTGCCAGACACACGATCAAACGGTTGATTAAAAAAATATCACAGCTCACAGTTCCTTTAAGACAAAACTGTGTAACCGTTCTACCATAAAATAAAAGGTTTTAAATGATTTTGATGCCACGCTGATGTGTGCCCAGGTGAAGCGTGTTAATCGCACTGTGCGGCCTGTTCTGTAACTTGGTGCTCTGGGTATAATCAATCAATCTGGTGATCTTTGCCTTAACTCTGGGTTATTGACTGCTGGACAGTAAAGTAAACTGCTGTGAACTGTAGCTGCTGTTAGCTCCATATGTTAGCCGTGCTGCTCGGACTGTGAGCTCAGAGCACAACCACAGGGATTCTTGGACCATCGGAAAGAGGAGGTTTGAGGCCCAGGGGCTGGCACATGCTGGCAGAGAATGGAGCCAATGTCGTGCCAGAACCAAAGTTGAACAAGCGGGCAATGTAACCAAGCTTAGCAGCCTCTATGGACACAATGACAGAGGCAGAAAAGAGCAAAGGTGAAGTTGACAGAGGATGCTAAGAAGAGAAAAGGAAAGAGTGGCCAAGCATGAAGATGACATTTAGTCGTTGGCGAGAGCTTGGTGAAATGAAAGGCGGCTATGTCTTGTGTTGTTGACCTGCAAAGTTTTTGATCATGAAATTATGTAATCTTAACAAATGCACGTGTACAGCTGCCCATATTTATTGGTGCACTCTGAACCTAAGCACCAAATTGCAAAAAATACTAATTTCTTGACAAATATTTTGAAATACCTGTGTGAGGACGGTCTGTGCTGGTGCTGCAGGTGTAGTTTTGATTTTCGGTTTGGCTGTTACAGCTCTGGGCCCTTTATTTGTTGTTTTCCCAAGTTTGGGTTTGCTTGGTTTGGTTGTCCTCCCCGGAGTGGTCCTCTGTTCTTGTGCATCTTTTTTGACACACAGTGTACAGAGCACATGATGCATCAGTAGTTCACAAATATAGATACAGACAAATGTTTCATGATAAGAATTGAGCAATAAGTGATTACTGTCTTAATAGTGTGTAATGGTAAGCCATGGCATGCATTAGGCTGACAGGAATCTGCCCTTCTAGGAACACATGCTCACAGAAATGATCAGTGAATAAAGTCACTTACCTAACTCAAAGGTTACAGCACAAATAAGGAGAGCGCTTAGCAGCAGCTTCCACTTTGACCCAAACAAGTTCACCAAAGGCATGACTGATCAGTGGGATATCAAAGTGGTCTGCGGATTGTTAGTTCATGCAGTTCAACACAGAGAACATACTGCAGAAACCAAAAGGAGGGAAGGAGTGAGAGAAGAGGAGGAGGAGGGCAGAGCTTGAGGTCAGCTGTTTACCAGAATCACACGAATTCCTCCTCCTGAGAGTGGCATTAGCACCCCAAATTCCTTCTGACTGGCTCAATGGAGGCTTTCAAGCCTGTCCGGACCAATGAGGGTCCAGAACGAGAGGCCCCTCCATGTGGAGTCACACCGCCTGTTTGCTTAGCTGCTGGACTGGCAGTGTGCTAGCAGCATGAGTCTCCAAAATACACCACACAGCCCAGACGAAAACTGTGGCCAGGTTATTAAAAACATTTGGTGGCCAATAAACCTTGTGCCCTGCTGATTGTCTTTCCACATTTAAGACATATCTCAGGCTTTAAACTAATATAAAATGCACCAGATCAACATAAAAAAGTAATATGTTTTAGGAAAAGACTTATCCTTCTTACAACTATCTTTTACTTTCAGCTTTTAGGTGCTTTTAAACACTGACAGCAGTGGAACAGTTCTGTGAAAACAAGATTTTAGTGTTAAAATCCATCAACCTAAACCTTTTTTACCGCAATAATCTGATGTGCAGACTATAAAACCCTCTAAAATCAAGGTTCTGCATATTTGATTAAATCCATAGCTGCACCCAGTGAGACTCCCGCAAACCGTTCCTTTTGAGCGGCTAGCTAAGCCACGATTTTTTTTTTTGAACATGACACAGGTAAGCTGCTATGAAAGGTCCTTTTGTTCTCAGTGAACTCCGGGTAGTGAGCCAGTCTCTGGCTCTTTATCCAAGATTAGAAGTAGGCTATTTCTTTTTATCAACATGCCCTGCAGAGAATGAACTCCACTTTGTAGTCGACTCTGAAAACTGGATATTTTCTTTCTTACTTTTTAATTAAGGAATATACATTTACAATATATAATTAGAAAACATGTACAGTTTCTGTATTTACACTTTGAAACAATAAAAAATTAATAAAGTGAATCTTAAAATAGACTAAGAGGGAAAAAATAGGATATCTACATTGTGCATACTTCTGTGCAGCCTAACTTTTAGTAATAAAAACAAAGCAATTCTCTTGTTATTCATAATCACAATTATTAAATGATAATAGTCAAAGCCAAAAACAGTTTGAGCCCTTTTTTCTTTTTAAGGTGTAAACTACTTTGATAGTAGATTTAGAGGCTCTGGGACACGGCACATATACGACACATATACAGTACAGGTCCAAACATATCAGGTCAGGTGTCAATTCAATGTTGGTAATGACAATATTTAGATTCATTACATGTAATACAGTGTAAATGTGGAATAAAAAGTCAACACTGTACACCTGTCAGACACTGAGCACTGCAGGAACAGACGTACAGTGCATGTAATAACAGTAGTTACAGACTTAAAGAAGTTATTCACTGTAACGTCTCAGAATTTCTCTTCCTTAATGATGTCATTGTCTGATTTGCTGCTGACAGTTTCGATCTTCACCTGGCCGACCCTGAGACGCTTCCTCTGAACGCTGTTACGAATACCGTAGATGAAATAGATGAGTAACCCTGGAGAGACAAGGTGGAGATCATTACAGTTCAGCAGCTAACTTGATAAAAAGGCCTCTAAACCTTTCAAGCAGAAATACGTTCTTACCCACTAACATCCAGACAGCGTATCGTACCCATGTGTCTGCACCTAACTGGACCATCAGGTAGACGTTGATGAGTGTACTCACTAAAGGCAAAGCAGGGAGCAACGGCACCTGTGAACGGAGAAAATATGGGATGTGAATGGATTTTCCAGTTGTTATTTATTAAAACACAAAACGTTGGAGTCATCTAAAATATTCTCACCATGAAAGTTGCCTTGGTGGCATTTTGCGGTTGCCTCCAGATGAGGAACGTGTTGACAACCACGATGAGGACGAGGATGCAGACGATCACTATGCTCCATGCTTCCACGCGGGCCAGAGCGTCGAGGGCTTGGGTCAAGGTGACGCACAGTGCAATCAGACATGCAACTGCAGAAAAATAAAAAGGTGAAACAGAGAGATCAGTTCATGGACCGGAAAGACACTAAAGGCACTAAAGTGGATGAGGAACAATAAAGTACCAGAGATTATAGTCAGGATTGTGACTGTTCTGGAGCTGGATGAAGTGGGAGATGATGGAGGCTTCAGGATGCCAAACTTGCTCTTTGACTCTATGATCTGTTTGTCCGTGTCTTCAGACTGGCCCACTTGGTACCTGGATTGCAAAAGCAAATTATAAATGCGTGTAACATGAATTGAGCTCTGCACAGCATTAAATCATTTTGGAAGAAGACACTAGAAGAATAATTACCTCAGTATTAAGATGCATATGGCCACCAGTGTGTAAGCAAATAGAGTGCCGATGGACATCATTTCCACCAGCGCCTCCAGGTCAAACAGCAGAGCCATGATGGCTTAACATGACAAAGAGGCAGAGTTACTTCAAGTGCACAAACATCACTACATATGCACAAAGGTGGATGAACAGCTGGAACATCTGTACCTGCTACAGTTCCAGATGATATGGTAGCTATAGCAGGACTGCCCTTGGAGGTGACTTTGGTCAGCGGACGGAAAAGCAGCCCGTCTCTCGCCATGGCGAACAGAACTCGGGGCATTGGGAACATCGAACCCAGCAGGCTGGAGAGACAGAATAAAAGTTCTCTACAACATCTCTGTGCTGATTTGTCAGTCCTTCAGCAAGCTTTCTTTGCTGACCTTCTCTCTCAAGTGGATACAAGTGGTTTATTTTTATTTATGTAAGACTCCACCCTTTCCTGTTTAATGTCACTTTATAGTTTTTAGAGAAAAAGTCAACTTGTTGGACTCAAGACTGTGACCTTGATGCCAAACTGAGATTTGTGATGATTCCTTTGTTTCTTGATATCACTGTAGGTCTCTCCTACTTGACACACAGCAGTTCTTGTGAAAACATGTTTTAATATGTATCCTGTCTTAGTTCACCTTTTCAGACGAACAAAACTTTGTCACACTGGTGATACAAGCTACACTTGTTAGCAAAATGTGAATCCCCAACAGAAGCATTATTAGTATCAGTTTAATCGGCAAAACTTGTTAAAGTTGTTCTACAAGAAACATAGTTGACATTAGTCTTCTTTGGCTTTCGTAAGTTGCACACCTTGTGGCCTTGAATGCCGTGAGGTTGATTTTCTGAATAAATCTTGCTGCAGAGTACTCTGGTATTCCACTAATGTACAGTAGAAATGTTAAAAAACAAAGCAAGGTGTACACCAGTACGGGAAAAGAAGAAGATAAACAGCATTTTCTTTGTGTTGTGTTTCATAAAACTAAATCCCTGTCAAGTCTCTGCAGATTCGCTCATGCTCGTGTAAAGCATTTCCAGAAAGTGACTGAGGTGGTAAATGTGAAAGAAAGCCTCCTTCACGTCAAAGTTGAAATGGTATAGCGCTCCCCGCGTCACTCGGTGGTAACTGCTAAACCTAAAAGAGGCCGCCAGGTCACTGCCTGTGCCTCTTTCTAAGCACTAAGTTAAACTCGGCTGACTAGACCGACAATGCTGCCTTGATAAGGCTGAACTCTGTGGCTAAGGACAAGATTAGCTTTATTTTGTTTCAGACGGACTGTTTCTCTGTAGAAGCCGCTGTGTTTGACCCGAAGTGACAAACAGTGTAGCTTGGGCTAGCCTAAATAAGCATAGTGTATTGTTTTGAGCCAACGATAAATCATCAGAGATTTAACGCAGGCTACCAGCTGACAAAATCTGTTAACATTCGCATCACAAACACGAAAATGGTGGCAAGTCAAGAGATCCCTAAAGTAATACATCATTTTTTGTCCATTGACATACAGTGTATTTCATACCTGGTGGACAGAGCACACAGCGATCCCACAGCCACTACGTATTTGGCGGGACCCCAGCCGACATATTCAAAGGCCACTGGCAAGGGGCTTTTTTCACTGAGCATGTAGTAGGGCATCATCAGGGTGAGGGCAGCAGACACGGCAAAGTAAGCCAGGAAACAGATGAGTAAGGAGGCCACAATGCCCACAGGGACAGACTTCTGGGGATTCTTCACCTCCTCACCTGTGAGGATTTATCACATCGCTTGTTTAGGTTACATGACACAGGGGGAGGGACATCAGTCATTGAAGACATAGCAGTAATGATGTATAATATTCACGAGGATAAGAAGAATTAACCTTTGCTGCTCTTATCAAGTAATAAAGCAGTATGTACTGAGTGTTAAAGGTCTATAGGCCTAAAGGATGTTGCATCAACACAATTCTAAGTGCATGGAGGCTCCCTCTGCTATAAAATTTATGGACTTTTTCACCACGTCATGACCTTCATTAGATGTTTATGAGACTCCATGACAACTCCATGACACACTCTGATGAAGACCAAAAGATGTGGTCAAAAGCAGTGCCAAGATTTGAATGCTGCATTTGATTTTAGGAACCGTAGCATCTAAAATCATTGCAATTCAATCACATTTCAACATTAATACACCAGAAAAATATGAAAATCTTTTGCTACATTGTGAAGTTTGGCACTGATTTCTGCATGATGTATATTTAATCTATTTTTTTAATAAGTAGAGGACTATATATAATTAAGATTGAGATTAACACAGGGAGAACTTGTCATCTTACCTGTTGTAGCGATGCAGTCAAATCCAACAAATGCGTAGAAACATGTTGCGGCTCCGGCCAGAGTTCCACTAATGCCATAGGGGAAAAATCCCCCCACCCCAAACACACTTTCCACATTTTCATTAGAGGTCAAGTTTCTGCAGCGGGGAAAGAGCATCATTTTGTTGTTATTTACATTAAGATAACCAGGAGAGCAACGCTACTGTATTTGTGTAACATAGTCAGGATTACATCACTCTTTGACCTTACTCGAGTTCTACAGTGGCGTTTATCAGAGCCTCTTCACTGATTTGCCAGTTGGAGATATCCCCCTTGATGAATCCAGAGATAGCCACAAACAGCAGCACCAGGATGTTGATTGCTGTGAAGATCTTGTTGATTGTTGTTGACTCTTTCACCCCGAATGCCAGGACACCTTCACGGAAAAACAAGGTGGACGTTAATTTCTTGCATGGGTGACTGCTGTCACTATAACAACACCGGTGTCATCGCTTTACCTGACAGCAGCATGATGAGAGCAGCGGCAAAGACATCTGGGTAAGGTGCCAGGCCAGGGAGGCCCATGGCTGCATGTTCTTCAAAGTATTTTGATATGTGGCCACCTATGAGGTCATCAAACGTCCCACTCCATGCCAGTGCAACACTGGACGTGCCTGAGCAGAGAGTGACAAAAAGATGCAATAAACTAATCAGTCTGAGTCACCGCTTAACTGTAGTCATAAACAGAAAACACTGAATATGATGTTTCCTTCTGGGCCTCTTTAACACTTTATGACTGAGTTGTTTTAACCACTATCCCGGTTTATGGGATTATCAACATGGAAGCAATGAAGTGGTGTAAAAAAAAAAAGAAAAAAAAGAAAAGAAACAAAACTTTAACTGTAAAAAAAGGCAAGAATCACTTCTGCAGCAGGTGAAAGACCACACAGCTCATGTTGATCATTGATCATTTATGAGTTTCAGTGATCCAAACATGTTGCATAAGTGGAAAATTAACAGATATAGCGGGGGAAGGAAATCACACGGTTGAGCCAGAAGACAGAAATCAAATTGATATAATATTTTTCTGCACATTTTTGGCATACACAGGCAAATTTTCAGATTAATTTTTACTTCAGCCAAACAGCTATCACAAGAGGACTTGTTCTCACTGAATAATAGACATAATAACAGATTGAAATCCTGTGTATCACACTTGCCTATGACGTAGGAGAGTAACAGATTCCACCCAGTGATAAAAGCCAGCAGCTCTCCAACAGTCACATAGCTGTAAAGGTATGCTGAGCCTGTTTTGGGAACCCGGGACCCAAACTCTGCATAACACAGTCCAGCGAATATGGATGCCAAAGCGGCGATGAAGAAGGAGATGATGATGCTGGGTCCGGCAGTGTCTCTGGCCACCTCTCCAGACAGAACGTAGACCCCAGCCCCGAGAGTGCTACCCACACCCAGAGCCACCAGGTCCAAAGTGGTCAAGCATCTGTTAAACGTAGACTGTTCCCCCTCAGGCTCCAGGGGTTTCCTCCGAGACAGGCTCACCAGAAAGGACATCACCGCGTTGCTCACCATGTTTCTAAGGGTTTGGTTGAGGATGGAGCGATGTGGGAAGGTGGGAGTGCAGTTTGATGGTAATGAAAAAGAGGGAGTAAGTGGAAGAAAGAGTGAGGCGACAGGAGAGGAGTGGAGAAGAAAGGGCGGATCAGTGAACTTGTGAATAATTGTCAGGTCAGTCCCACAGTAGAGCACTGTCTTCAGTCTAAAAGTCTATTTTTAGTCCAGCAGTGTCCTTAAATTGGCCAAAAGAAGTCTTTACTTTAAAACACTAAAGAAAATGTATCAAAGAAGACCTAAAAATCATCCAGACTCACACATTTTGTTTAATATCTGTGATCAAATGTGGACTGAAATGACATGCTTTATTAATATTTAACTTAATTTGAATTAAGAAAACAAGAAAGCTGAATTCACTCACCTCTTCTGTGTGATTCCCTGGATCACAGGTGTGCTTAGAGGAGACAATTAAAAGCAACCGTCATTCCAGTAAATTACATTATTCTTTTATACGTGGCCTTCTTTATCGCCCCCCTGATAGGATAGTGCTGATGTCTGGACTTTTCATTGCCGCCCACAGCACGAAAACAACGCCCTGCTCAAGGACTGCACTTTACTCAACCTTCAGTTACTTGCACAATTACTTCCTTGAACATTTATGAGGAATACAGGAGATTCATTTATAATTTGCCCCCCCCCACCCCCCGACAATAAAACAATTATTCTTCAATTTGCAAAAGTGTGTTCTCACCTCATCAGAGCTGTATCATGTCAGAGATAGTCCCTCCCCTGAGCTTCATGCAGGGCTACGTGTGAACAATCGCTGTTGAAATCAAATGAATACATTTAAAAACAGTCAGATGAGACCTAAACCTAGACCTTAACTCTCCATACTAGTCGGTGTGTTGTACATGACAAGTGTCCCTTATCTCAACAGAAACATGATGTACGTAGAAAGTCATTTTTTAGTTTGTTTTTTATCTAAACTTTTCTTCTTCAGCTCATTTTATTGTTTTAGCTCCCGGCCCAGAAGTAATTTGGTTATTCATCTCATATCTGACACAGCAGAGATGAATGAAATGACAAGAAGTAGATTAACTAAGCACTAAGTCCACTAAACATGCACTGTGTTACATTAGTTTGCTTTTCTGTGTACAGAAATAGTGAAAAGGTGATTCTTCTTCTTCTTGTGAGCAACACATGTACGTAACAATAGTGACTGCCGTGGCTTTGATAAGCTTTTCACGATTATGCCTTCAAGATTAAGGCACACGTTCGTCAATGACTTTGGATTTTGTCCTTCACGGAAAGAAACCAGTAAAAAGGGAAAAAAAAAAGGAAGCACCTGAATGTGGCAACAGTACAAAAAAACAGATAATACGCCAAACCCCGCAAAGCTATATGCTCGAAAAGTTTGTTTACATCCATGTGTTACTTAGAAACAAGCCTGTGACCTTATCACTGCAGCTATGTTGGAGTTTTCCCCATCTTTACTTGGAGGTGTGAGCCTGCCAGACTAATGGCCCCTGTGAGTTAATGAAACAGGAGGACAAAGCAGCTTTCATGGCTTATGCATGCAGCAGGCTGCACACTTACTCTTTGAGAGGTAGCTTTCGCCTTCTCATCTCCCATCAGGGGATTTCAGTTCACCTAATCCCTCCTGGCATCTACTTCAGCAGGCAGGAGGCGAGTGGCAAGGCAGCCTGCGTAGACGGTCGAAGTACCTTTGACCAGACTTAAAACTCAAGCTTCCTATCTGCAGATCTCACTGGTTGATATACCGTTTCCAGAGGGACAATGGAGTAATGCTTAACTAAATAACAGCTACTAGGCACGTGATGTGCAGCTTTATGGTCAGAGTGGTTGATCTGGATCGCAGTAAGGCTTAGTTAAGGTTCACTAATGTGTCATTTATGACTGTTACTGTGCATTTAAAGAATCACCTCGATTGCAGTGATACGGATAAACGTTGCCGTCCGGCGTTAAAATTCACAGATGCAAGTCAAAGCAGAGGTCAGGAATTTGAATCTGACCTGCTGTTGGTAGTTTCGTTCAGCAGACACACAAGTTCTTTACCTTGTCTTCAGTCCCACGAGGAGTGACCGGTCACTGAGTAGTGAAAACAGTGCAATGAGGCAAAAATATCCGCTCTGTTGACTTGGATGAAGAAAACATGATTTCTACTGGCATATATACAAGACGGGCCCTCCCACTCAGTGGACTTAATAACAAAGTAGTTCTTTCTTACTGCCGACCAGTTTGGATCATAATGTGCTCATTATTGCATAGAAGGCACAGGGTGAGAATTGTGAACAGCAAATCCTATTCAGAATGTCAAAAATGCTTTTGTGCCTTTTTTTTTCTGTTCACAAGTTTTCTTTTTTCTTTTTTTAAATTTTATTCATGAATATGTAGGATAGATACACAGATCTCAGGGATGAAGAATAAAAGCTGTTTTAGGGTTTAGGAAGAATGGCTGGGAACTGAAAACGAACTGCACAAAGTTATTGATAAAATAAACACTCACTGGTGAAAACATTTTGAAATCATAGATGCACTCAAAGAATCACATGAATCATAAATTATATTACATTATTTATTGTATTTAATAAGTTTTAAATACATTTTCTCTCACATTTTCTTCTCATATACCACATAGACGTTACATACATATTTTGGATAAACGGTTAGAGAAAATGGATGGATGAAAGTTTTATACATCATTTTAAAGCTAGAAAGATTCTTTCAAGATTAAGCTCAGCGCTGTGTGTGTAGTCATAACTTTGTAAACATTGTGTTTTGGTAGGGGTGCCCTTTTTATATATTGAATGTTTAGAGTGTATCAGGGCTGAGCATTACGACTGAAAGCACGATGACCATTGCCGTGCTCTGTTTTTTAAGTTGGCGCAGCCATTTTTGGGTTGACACCATTTGTTACACAGATTTGCTTCAAACTGTAACTTTTTTTGACTATTTGAAAACTGATAAAAATGTTAAACAGTCCCTCCAAAATGCCACATCAGGACACCGAGACCATGATGAACACTGCATTGAAAAATCCACACTGTGGTATGAAAAACTTTTGACATTTGGAGATTTCTGTAAGTCTTGAAGCTTTTGGTGAAGGGAAGTCGAGGACCCTTAAAAACCTCTAAACCTCCTCTGAATTCACAAGCTCTTGAGGTTGTAGCCTAGAACAATAAGCTTTCATTACAATAATGTAGCTACATGAATATAATCTCATGATCAGCCTGCAATTCACTCTCAAAGCAGAAGAGGTCAGTATACAACAATTGCATTTCATCACTGGTGCCTCCCACCTCCATCTGCGTTTACCTCATATGGTCCCCTGCCCTCTCACTCTGAACACTGGTGGAGGGGAAACTACTGTAGGACGATATGAAGGTATACGAATTTGGAAAGCAAACTGTCGAGTGAGATTTTCCCTTCATAGACTTAGCACATCGTTTACTGTTCAAACAGATTCATGAATAAAAAATGTCCTTGCAGTTTATACAGTAACTGGAGGTAAGTAATGTCAGCTAATCATTGATAGTAACACCAGAACTAAAGCCAATGAAACTGGAGTCAGACTGAAACTACTACTGAGCACTGAGTCACGCTTCTGCAATGTGTGGCACTGGACTGTCTGTCAGAGCTTCCTGGAAGTCACCTCTGTCTCTCTCATCAACTCTTCTTCCATCAGACTTCATTTAACATCACCAAAGATTACTTAAAAAAAAAAAAAAAACTCTTTGTATAAAGATAAAATTTACATTCCAGTTGACAAATAATTCTGTTGGCACAGATGAAACAAATGTGTAACTGTGTTTGTGCCTCCTCACAGCATCTGTTTCATTTGTTTCATTTTTTCTTCCGGTAGTTCACACTGCTGACATGGCCTTCCTCCCTCCCCTGCACCCCCTCACCCTCACCTAGTTATGCTGGTGTCTCTCCCCCTCTTACTGGAAGGGACGCTGTGACAGGACAGAAATAGAGCAGGCATGGTCCCACATCAGTTCATTTGAACTCTCAGCAGTCATGTGACGGGTTACCGTCTGACTGTCAGCACGACATGAAACTTTGCATGTTACTGATGTTTCATGTATCGAAATTGCTTCTTAATGTTTTTTTTTAAAGAGTGATGCGTGTTTCTGAAACTTGCTCGCACAGAATAAAAGTAAGAACGCAGAAAACATATGTGCGTAAAATGACGCATCCTGCGTGAGATTTCAGTAAACACTGGACGTTACGCGCTTTTAAATGGTGTCCTCGTTACCGTAAGCTTGTCCTGTACGTCCAGTCTCTTTTTCAAACACACACACACACACACACACACACACACACACACTCTTCCCCCCCCTCTCTCTCTCTCTCTCTCACACACACACACACACACACGTAGTGGAGAAGCTGCGCGAGAGAACGCCGCAGTCGCTGCGTCACAGAGGAGACACGTCTAACGGGACGGCCCGAGTCTGACTAGACGAGACAGGACAGACCGCGTGACAGACACAGGACAGCAGGACCACACTCAGTGGACGCGGACACCTCCTGCACAGAGAAGGTAAGCCATTATGAGCCGTTTGGACACACTTGGAAACGAAACGTCTTCTGGAGATGTTTGCTGACGCGTCATTATTAAATGTGCCAATGAATTGCAGCAGAGAGCAAGAAAGTACTGGAAGACAAACTGAAATTAGATCAAGTGAATTAAAAAAAAACAGAGAATTCACAACTAGGAGGTATGTGTTTGGTTACAGTGTTATTAAAGGAAAATACAACTAGAGTTGTATAGAAAGCCTCTGAAGTTTATTGTGGGGCTCAGAGAAGGGTGTGGCTCTGTATATATAGAGGCCCAGTCCCCACAGACCTTGATTCTGACATTAAGTTAAACTATGCATGCTATTTTGGGAGAGCTTTACTTCTGTCTTAAACACACAGTGCAACATTTAAAACTCTGCCAACATTTGTCCTTTCAGTTTGATCCTGTGTTTCAGATACATACTCAGTGAAAATCACTTTCTAGCAGCAGGGTCTCCACATGCTTTACTTGACTGAACGGCTGCAGTACAGGTTAGAGTATATGTAAGCAAATAGTTTTCCTGCCAGTTGTCTTAATGCAATGTTCAGGTGAATGTGAAATCTAATAGAAACTGCTACTTGCTGGGCTCTCGCTCACAATCGCTTTGGACAATGAACGGACCACCTCCTTAGATTAAATCAGGGAAAAGAGGGATCATCATCATGGAGGGGAATGACACTTTCACAAGCTTCAGCGGTGTCTTGCAGTGATACATCAGCATTTCTCGCCCTCTCTCCCTTATAGGCCTGAAACTATTGATTTCTGCACAGCCCTTACACAGAAGACCGAACACAGAAATGGTAAGGCCCTTCCTCATCTTGAATGATGATGTAGATTATGTCGAACTACTGATCAGACCTTGTGTCTGTGGAGGTTGGTTGGTTTTCTGCACCTCTGAATGAACTGTGGACAGAATGAGGTCATTTTGTTGCCACCTGCCAACATGTGAGTCCTCTGCATCATAAAGGCAGCAGTGTAGGGTGTCATTGTGACCTGTGGCGACTGCACATCTGATAGACACACCTGCTTTAGCAGCTTTATTCTAAAGACAAATGCTTTGTAGAATTATTTAAAGCTTGTGGCAGACATCCAGTTTTATTGTCCGAGCTGTAATTCAGTGCCCTATCATTAAACACTTCCTCGTAATTATGGTTTGCACAACTGTGGTCTTGGCAACAGAGGAAAAAGCAGCACCTAGGGAGGAAGGAAGGGCTAGAAATTAAGCTCATAACATTAAATCATTAGTTACTTTTCCACATAAGAAATGTGATTAGTTTAGTTAAAGGCCTGTTGCTAGGGACTTTGTGTTTGTGGCTCTGTTGCTATGTGGGTGAAGCTCTCCAGCTGTCGTGAAGAGTGATGGTCGCTGTGGTGAAGCAGACGATCAGAGCATTGTGCAGGGGCCTCCCCACAAGGGTGGAGAGCGCATTTTGGCTGCCTGCCTTTCAATGCAGCAGTGATCTCTATGACAGCAGCTGCAGTTTGAGCCTCTAACACCTGAGCCTTACTTCCTACAGTGAATGAGCTCATGACAACTCCACAGGCCCCAAATGAGAGAAAGCTATGATCATTTTCACAAGCGTTAGCAGCCACTTTCAGTGTTACAACAACGTCTTTTAGGAGAGCTTTAGATTTCCTTCACATGCCCAATATCTGTAAGTGCTGTGGTATGACAGACCCCTGCAATGGGAGCTACTCTGTGTGCAACCTGACCCCCTGCTACTCGCACACACCCACTGCCCCTGCCCCTTAACACATGCATCGGCTTCACAGGCACACACGCAAATTGTGTTTTTCGTCCAATCTGTTGGGGGTGAAACAGGTGCAAGCAGTCAGCTGTTATAATAGCAGACTTGGCTTTACCTTCTGTCAGTGTCCTGTCCCTGACACTTTCACAGCGAGCCAATGCACAGTCAGAAAGTAAGATATTTAGTCTAAGCTTTTGATCCTGAAAGTAAAGTAACTGGGAGCAAAGTCGTAGCAAATGTTGACGTTGCCGTAGAGCAAGACTACAGCCAATGCTAGGAGCTCTGTGAGGCTGGACTTCAGCACACAACGGTCTGACCTAAATACTAATGTCAATAAGCTAACATGCTCACACTGACAGTACTAACATGCTGATCCTTTGCAGTAGCCTCCTGCACAGTCTTATTTCAGTATGTCAGCATGCCAACATTTGCTATATGCTATGGACCATGAATGTTTGTACCAAATTTCTTTTTAGAAGTGGAAATCAATGAATTTGGACATTTGTTGCTTAAATAAATACTCAAAACATTAAACAATGATCAAAATAGTTGGTCGATCGATCGATCGTTTCAATAGCTGATTGGCTTATTGTAGCAGCTAATCTGCATTTCAGCGTATTGTGTCAGAGATCCAGACATTCAAGACAACATAGTGTTTTTCGTTAATCACAACTAAAAATGTCTCTCTGAAATTCATTCTTACAGGTGTTCAGAGGCACAGTAACAGATGCTCCGGACTTTGATCCCAGCGCCGATGCAGAGGCCCTTTACAATGCCATGAAAGGCTTCGGTGAGTGACTCACTCCTCCGTGATTTTTGGACATGGGGGTGAAAGGGTCGTCTTTCATTTTCAGCCGCTCGTGGGCTGAATGGTCAGAAGGTTTCACATAGCAGTTGTGACAGTGATGCAGTCAACGGCAAGTTGCTGTGACCGAGATGAAGGTTGTTGAAAATGTTGCTTCGTGTTCCTCAGGCAGTGATAAAGAGGCCATACTGGACCTGGTCACCTCTAGAAGCAATGCACAGAGGCAGGAGGTCATTGCAGCGTACAAAAGCAACTTCGGAAAGGTTTAAGAATGATTTTTGTTTATTAAAATAGAAACTTAGTTTCCATGGATGGTTTAACTAATGCCACATATATACAGCAGTTATAATTCCACTATATTTTTTATTATTTCAACAGGACCTGATTGAAGATCTGAAGTATGAGCTGACAGGAAAATTCGAGCGTCTTATCGTCAGTCTAATGAGAACCCCCGCCTACCACGATGCCAAAGAAATCCATGATGCACTCAAAGTATGACATTTACCTCATAAGAAGACACTTAAACATATTCATGTCTAATGTCAGCATTTATTTATAACTTGATGTTCACTTTCAAGGGAGCTGGAACAAACGAGAGATGCCTTATTGAAGTCCTAGCATCGAGAAACAACAATCAGATTCATGAGATGGTCGCAGCATACAAGGATGGTAAGAAGTGTTAAATGAGATGATTTGTTTCAAATCCATATGTTTCACGTATCTTAACATTGATGTCTGTGTCTTCAGCCTATGGCAGTGACATAGAGGAGGATGTAACTGCAGACACTTCAGGTCACTTTAAGAAGATGCTGATTGTTTTACTTCAGGTCAGTTCACAGAGGAGTTGATGTTATCACCAGTGAAGGATCCAGTCAGCCATAGAGTGACTGTCACACTGACTGATCAGCTGCATGTTGTCTTGGTTTGATGTTTCCAGGGGACCAGAGATGAGTCAGGAGTGGTGGACGCAGACCTGGTGGAGCAGGATGCACAAGTGAGGATTTGAATATTTTATGATAGGTCGACAGAAGTGCAGCATGTTCGGGCCAATGATTAAGTTCATAGATATGAACATGTAGTTGTTACTATTATATTACTTATGTTCAAAGTCAACAACTTTGCAGCCACAGCCAAGCGAGTGCAACAACACAAGACATAGCAGCCAGCTAATATTACGTACGAATCCAAGAAGCCCAGCTCAGAGTTTGTCTTTCAGCCGTCAACTAAGTCGGTCCCAGATATTCTCTTGTCCCACCACTTCTTGCTCGGTCACACTCATCTTTTTTCTTCTTAGCTTTCTCTGTCAACATCTCCTTCTCTGTTTTTGACTCTGACATTATGTCCATAGAGGCTGCTGAGCCTGATTACATTGCCTGCTAGCTTGAGCTCCGGTTCTGGCACAACACCGGCTCTGCTTCTCATTACCTCAAGACTTCCTCTTCCCGGTGGTCCAAAAACAGCTGTAGTACAAAAATGAACACATTAACCTTGGTTCGCACGGTCAAGCAGTGCTTGTTAGTGAGGTTTGATAGCGATTAATACAATCCACTGTAGCCAGATAGTAAGTCATAATAATAACAAATACTCCTGGAAGTGTATAAGAATCAGTGTGGGACTTCCCCAGTGGTTCAGGAACAGACCTATTTATTATTTTAAACCTGTTATTTCCATCAGTTGTTTCATATTTTTGGACTGTCATAGTACTAATAAAATATATGAAACATTTTGTTTTTGGTTTTCTATATTATCTCATCCTCTGCTTTCTTACCCCGGATTAGGATCTGTATGCAGCTGGAGAAGAGCAGTGGGGGACAGATGAGGCCAAATTCATCATGATCCTGGGAAACCGCAGTGTGACCCACCTTCGCATGGGTGAGAACAGCTCTTAAGGAAATTAGCGTCAAAGTGAGGCCCCCAGGCATTCCCACTGTGACCTGAAGCCTGTCAGGAGTTAATGCCACATTTAAACACTGTCAGAGTGAAATTGTAATTGTGTACTGTCGGGGAGTATGTCTGGTCATTAGAGAACAAAATGCAGAATGAGAGGTTTTTAGGGGAGAAGATAAAGAGAAAGATGACATGATAAAAAGAAAATGTCATGCTGATAATGCCAATTCTAACGTACAGATGTTTAGCAGGTAGTGTTTACCACTTTCACCATCTTATTGCAGCTTATTAGCACTAGCAGCTGCCCAGTTCATGTGAATGACATTGCAGGTATTAGAAGACACCAAATCTATCAGAATTTATCCTCAGACCTTGAATTTCTGTAGCAAATTTCATGGCAATAAGTGAAGAACACTAGCATAACTAAATGAAATGAATCTAGATTTCCTGCTCATCAGTCATGAGTAAAATGTAGATGAATAACAGTACTTGATGTTCTTCTCATCAGTTTTTGACGCATACGAGAAGCTTACCGAGCTGTCCATAGAGGACAGCATAAAGAATGAGCTGTCCGGGGACTTTGAGAGGCTGATGTTGGCTGTTGGTAAGAAACCCACTGAACATTTATGTTTTATGACCACATGGGGAATGTCAAGTTGTCAGGTTAACACACGGCTCTCTTCTTGGTTTTTCACACAGTCCAGTGCATAAGGAGTGTTCCCATGTTCTTTGCCAAGCGCCTTTACAAGTCGATGAAGGTAAACAAGTAATTCAGTCTGGTTCAAAACTCCTTTTTTTTGTTTGTTTTCTGACCGCCCGTCCTCTCGATCATTTCCAGGGTCTTGGAACAGCCGACAACACCCTGATCAGGATCATGATTTCTCGCTCTGAAATAGACATGTTGGACATTCGGGAGTGTTTCCGCTTGAGATACGAGAAGTCACTTTATAACATGATCAAGGTCGGTTAAACGCTTAAAAAAGAATATGTGTATGAATACAATCAGATGATTGCTCACCTGTAGTCTGATTCTGTGTATGTTTAAACCTGTCAGGATGACACTTCAGGGGAATACAAGAGGACTCTACTTAACCTGTGTGGTGGAGATGATGAGTAAGTTACAGTATAGCTGCAAATAACGGCAGCAACCAGATGGGGGTGATAGAGCACCACTTTAGAGGAGTTATTGTCTTCTCCAAAAATGTTCATTGACTCAGTGGGAGATGGTTGTTGTTTTCGCAACAGTCACAAAGAGCCATACTTGGTGAATTTGATAATATTTATATTCATTTACTCATCGATACGTGTTCACAGAAATGTACCCACTCTGTACTACTTGAGGTTTCGGCTTTGCTGAGTTTGGTGTCTTGTGTCAAACTGATCATTACAGCTTAGCTGGAGAGTTCTTCCCTGAAGCTGCTCAAATAGCCTACAAGATGTGGGAATTAAGTTCCATGACCAAAGTCCAGGTTTGGACCCCATCTGCTCCCACTTTAGATGTGTCTGCATGTTTGGCTTGGCACTGGCATGCCTCCTAATTACCTGCTGGCCCTACAATGACCCGCTTCTTGCAGTGCCATGAACTTGTACTGATAATGTTGCCATGTCTGCACAGAGAAGGCTTTATGTAACGTTGGATACGATCAGAATGCTGTTTGCTCAAATACAAAAAGTTTTTGTTACAATGCGCTCACCAAACCACCATTTGCCTCACTTGTCCCAGGAGTGAATGTCAGAAACATCTCAGCATTTTGGCCAACAATAGCTCTTCTCACTGAGGCTCTTGTTTTCAGCCAACCCACCTTTTCATTGTTGGTGGTGTCATGGCCTCTGACCTCAAGAGGGCAAACTCCCTCTTAAATGTCTAGAGATTATTTTCAGTATGCTGTTTTCAGAATGATGTCAGCGTGGTAATATCTTTTGCATATGTTTGTGGATTTCTGCATGTTTAATGCTTAAAGCTTACACATTAATTTTTAATTTTGTAACCTGTTGCCACTCCACATTATATGTGTGTGTGTTTATTGAATCTCACACTTTCTTTGCATCAAATGTGTCATTCTGTTATCTTAGCTAAGGCCGACAGTCCGCCCTGCATCCGATTTCGACCCTGCTGCTGATGCACAAGCGCTGAGGAAAGCCATGAAGGGATTCGGTATGTAACCCAGAAAGCTAAAGCACATTAGAACTTTACAAAACAGTTTTTACAAATGTTACTGCCTGTTACTGCCTACAGGAACAGATGAAGATGCAATCATTGACATCGTTGCACAGCGAAGCAACGCTCAGAGACAAGAGATCCGACAGACCTTCAAATCTCTCCTGGGACGGGTGAGAGAAAATCATTATTAGAAACCAAAAATAACTAAGGAGCATATTTCTTACCTCTTCTAATGCACATGTACATCAACCATTGTAAATGTTCAGTATCTCATCTAAGTGTGTTTAATCTGTCTCCAGGATCTGATGAAGGACCTGAAGTCTGAACTGTCAAAGAACTTAGAGAGGCTGATTATTGGGCTCATGTTGACCCCTGCAGAGTTTGATGCCAAAATGATGAGAAAGGCAATGGAGGTATCACCTAATGTTTTTTTTCATAAGTGACAGCCTGCCTACAAGTCCATTGTTGTAGCTCGTGGGTTTAATTTATTGCTTCATAAATTAAAATATCCTTGTCTGTGATGGTTGACATGAAGCTCAGAGCGATATAGTTAGTGCTTGCTTCCATGGCAGTTCCAGCGAATGCATTTGGAAGTCAAATAACTTATAACTATTTATAACACGCCATAACACTGACTGAATTTCCTTGTGTAGACACCTGACTTGTCTCCTCTCTCCGTCCTGTGTGCTATTTAGGGTGTGATCGGTCTATTTTAGCTATTAGGAGGTTCTGTCATTGAAATACAAATTTAGATGATAAAAATAGAAACAAAGATATCAAAACTTTGTCAGTGCACACGTAGAAGCACAGTTCACATGTGCTCTCTTCTCAGCAGTGTGGATTTTGGTTCTGGCGTTGTTGTTTTTCTGAAACTCTCCTGAAAGTCTGTTCATCTAAACAGGGTGCTGGGACAGATGAACACGCTCTGATCGAGATCCTGGTCACCAGGAGCAACGAGGAAATACTTGCCATGAATGAAGCTTATCAGAACGGTGAGTTTGATACCAAAAATCAAAATCACTTTCATCTTCTGAAAAACTTTAATCTGTCATCTATTATCAAACTTTCCCAGGCTATAAGAAGTCTTTGGAGGAAGCCATTCAGTCAGACACATCAGGCCACTTCTGCCGCATCCTTGTTTCTCTCGTGCAGGTAACGTTCGCCATCATGAGAACTTAGACTGTGTTTAATTTCCACGCCCACACACTGGTTCCAGTTTGTCTGCTGACTGTAGCAGAGATCCACTTTATCACACGCGCAGTTTTCTTTCACATTGTCAGAAGTTACAAATTCAAGAACGAAACAAAAAGATTCTCTGTGAATCACTGATGATTTCATCAATTCATTTACATATAATCATCTTTACTTTGTTCAGGGTGCAAGAGAGGAAGGCCATGCAGATATGGAAAGAGCTCATGCAGATGCTCAGGTGATTTAGTGCGTGATGCATTGTGTATACTGCGTGTTCAAATATGAGATGGGGAGAATGGGTTGAAATGTTTGTTCCCCCTGACCTTTTTAGGAACTTGCAGATGCATGCAATGCAGACTCTGATGACATGGAGATGAAGTTCATGAGTATTCTGTGCACCAGAAGCTTCCCCCATCTGAGGAAAGGTAAAAGTCAGAGAGATCACAGTGATTGATTAAGTACAAATGACAATGTTTATTCACTGATCATACTTGCTGTTCACAGTATTCCAGGAGTTTGTCAAATGCTCCAACAAGGACATTGAACAGATCATCAAGAAGGAGATGTCAGGAGATGTGAAAAACGCCTTTCATGCAATAGGTAATAATAAAGTATTATAATAATTTACTTTTGACTTGTGACAGTGTTTACTGGTGACACTTATTCTGTGACTCCTGCTCAGCCTTTTTCTCACTTTCTCTCTTTGCTTTGCAGTTCGCAGTGTAAAGAACCAGCCCTCCTATTTTGCAGGCCGTCTGTACAAAGCCATGAAGGTATTTTTACACCGTGCTTTAAATATGTGTGCATTTTTTAAGAGTTCTAGCTGCAGGCCTGCAGATAAGGTCATATTTGTTGATGCATGTAATATATTTAGGTTTGTGCATGTCTTGGTGTTACTGCTGCTGAGTAGTAGCAGCAGCAGCAGTAGCAGCTTCTGTAACTGAATCAGAATAAACAAAATGTATTGATCTCGTCTGCAGGGCCTCGGTACAGATGACAGAGCGCTGATCCGCATCATGGTGTCCCGTTGCGAGGTCGACCTTTTCAACATTCGTAAAGAGTTCAAGGATACGCATGATGCGTCCCTCCATGAATTCATCCAGGTAGAAACAATGATTGTAAGTCGCAGTCTTTGTCTACTAACGCTCCTGTTTGGTGTGTAGTGTTCTCATCTGTGTGTCTTTGTGGAGTTTTTTTTTGTCATCCATGGCTTGTGTTTGTGTGTGTGTATGCGTGTGTGTGTGTGTTTGCGTCTTGCACATCCTTCTTTTGCTTCTGTGGTGGGGTGGTGGGGTACGGTAATCTATAGCTTCCTGCGGTGGACTACGGGTCTGTGGCTACTGCACAGCTGTTTAGGAATTTCCCTTGCATGCTTAACTTCCTCTCTATATCCGCTGTGTGATTGGCTGACAGCCACAGAGACAGGAAGTCTCCCAGAAGCAGTTCTATAATAACTTACAGATGAAATCACCGTGACACCAATACAGGCCAGCAAGTAGGGTGCCCTGGATTGGCTTTTTCAGAAATATTATCAGATTATGCAACAGGAAGGATTGCTATATATTGTTTATTCCGAAGGACGCATTTAGTGAAGAAAACTGACATATTTTTAGGTTCCAAAGAAATATGTCAAATTCTCAGTCTGTGAGAGATGAGAGGTGTTCCTGACCCCTCCAAAACAAACAGGTGCATTTAAAAAATATTCAAATAGTCTGACATTCGGGAAATACACAGATTCGTAGTTGAGAGTTGTACATTAAACCAACCATCATCTCTAAAACTACTAGCTCTAGCTGTTAAGTGGGTTTTGTTATCTCCGGACAGAGCCATGCGAGCATATGTTTCCAGGCTGAGCTAAGCTAGCATGTGTAGTTTCATATTTACTGTACAGACGGGAGTGGTGTGAACTTTCTCATCTAACTCTTGACAGGAATGCAAATGAGCATAATTCCCAAAATGAGGAACTGTTATTTTAAAAAGATACAGCCTTATATAATCGTGAAGATGATTATAAAGATAGAAATCTGCATGAGTGTCAGCTGATATAAAGGGTAATTCCACTTTTAACTCCCCTTGTTGACTTAAGTTGATATGCTGACTTTTGTCCCCATGACGTTCAGTCCTTCAGCATTTGTGAAAGATAAACAGTTTTGCTGTTGTGTGAGTGAGAAGTAAACCCTGCTTTCCGGTTTCAGCTGCGTGATGACCAAATGTCAGCAGACATAAACATAATGAGAACAGTACTTTCCATTAATTCAATCTCCTGTGTGTGTGTGTTTTCCATCATTGTTCAGGGTGATACCTCAGGAGACTACCGTAAAACCCTGCTGATGCTCTGTGGAGGGGAAGATTAAGCTTGTCACATCTCCGCAGCTCCCGTCACAGACTTCACTGAGAAAATCATGAGACGAGCCCGACCACAGAGTCAAAATAACTGGTTAACGTCAGTATCTGTTGTCACTGTCCGTAAACTGGTGCCACTCCTCAGCCAAAACAAGTGACCTATGACCTCCCAGCCTTCCAAGCCAGTTTTTCTGCTCTCATGTTCGATCATCCTGTCCGTCAGGATGATGTCTTTCTTTTTCTTTTCTTTTTTTTTTTTTTTACAGAGTAACTCTAATGTTCACGTTAGTGTGGAAAGGTGCTTCACATGTACTGCAGATAGAAAATTAGCAAGTGGAATACTGCCTTCAGTTTGCAGCCCATCCAAATATTACTGTGATTTTAAGGTGTCACATATACCTGAATAAAATCATTCAAAACACAATACAGTCACTTTTTTTCTCTTCACATTTTAACACATTTTGATCTAACTCCATGTTAAATGTAAGTCATGTTAGCTCACATTTTCTCTCGATTCACTGTCCCTTTTCTGTCTTTCTTTTATGGTATGTGTTCTGGGTGGGGTGCCCTGGTTTGCATTTAGCAGGGCAGTTCAATGATTAACCATGTTGACACTGGCAGGACCACTGGGCTTAGCAGAATGGGAACCAGAATATTAAACATCAGGAAACTCCCGTTCCAATTTAATGATGCAAAAAAACTCCAAAATACACATGCGTTATAGTTGTGAATAAGAATAGATAAACTAAAATAAAACAATTTACATAATGAATAAGAGCTTTAATGTTTTGTGGGGCCTAAATTCAAACAACTCAGGCTTTTAAGCCCGTTAAACCACTCTGTTGACTTTGCTATAGATGTATAGCATGGCTTCCTCAGCTACCTGACTACTTACCGTGACTGAACAGTTATTTATACCCCCACACATTTGAATGAGCAAGAAAGAAAATACGTCGTTCACACTTAACTGTGCTAAAATGTCACTTTACACTTTCGTGCGTCTCACTTGGACTTGCATACGTGATCGTGCGGATGAAGAGTACAAGAAGACAGCTGCCTCTGTTCTTGTCAGTGTCTCAGTTCATTGCGTATGTGTGAGCGCAGCTGTTGTCAGGCCATCTTTGAGTTAAAAGAGGAAAGAAGAAAAAAGATGTATGTGGCGAGGAAATCCCCTGCAGTACGCCAAAATCCAAGGCAACAAATAGAGTCTACAGCAGTCAGTCACACTCTGGTTTTAATGGCACACCCAACCTGAAATTGCTCCATTTGATGATAATTATGAGAGATTAAGAGATTACTTCAATAGAACATTGTCAATATGCAGCCAATGTCAAAATATACACTGTTCTTGAATTTCCCTTTTGACAGCTAGGGGAAGTTTGTACTGTGGTGTTGTTAAGAACATCTTCTGCAGCATAAATTAAATAGATTGCAGTCTACATATTTCAAAGCTGTCACGTCATCAGAGATAGTTACGGGTGTTGCTTCAGCTTTTGACTTTTTTTTTTTTTTATCTGCAGTCTCCATGACTATGGAGGCATCATGAGATGATCATGCAAACACACCATGTACTGTGCTGCGTATACTGCACTGTAAACACAAGTCAGTGTATATTAGAGATTCATTTATATATTTTATATATATATATATATATATATATATAT
This sequence comes from Nibea coibor, assembly GCA_023373845.1. Lineage (NCBI taxonomy): Eukaryota > Metazoa > Chordata > Actinopteri > Sciaenidae > Nibea > Nibea coibor. The sequence goes on along the minus strand of CM041739.1, from coordinate 9,239,176 downwards.
ATATATATATATATATATCATACTTGTCATATTTCCGTGGCCTCATCTATTCATTCAATTTTGCTGACGTATTCATGTGTGCAATGTGCTGTACGTGCTGCAAGCTGCTGTACAAATATTAATTAAACGCAAATGCATGCAGCCTTTTTTTTTTCATGCGTTCTGTTGCTCAGTAAAGACAGGACACACTGTTGGACACACACCAGGTTCTGTTCAGGCTGAGCGTTCAGTATCAGGCCATTTTACTGGGTTATGGGAATTCCCCAAGTCTTTACAGTGAAATTGCTTCCCCCCTATTCACCAGTTTCCTTAAAAAGAGCCTCTCCGAACAAGCTCAATGTGTGGGTGAGTTGTTGTTTATTTGTTTTAACATTTGAAGTGTAGTTACAGCAGATATTAGATTTATTATTTGCGGTTTGTCTTTTTTTGTGATTATTCAGGGAGTTTTTTGAATCACTTTATGTTGTGACTGAAGTGAGTGCTGTAGTGCTCTGTTTTTAACTTTACATGGGAGGCAAATGTAACATAATGAAAAGACTGATTTCTGTCCTGTGTGTCAGAAAAAATGCTAGGGCGTGCCACAGGGTGTAAATGTTTTTAAAAACCAAAGCTTAATACTACATGGAAATGTAAACTGCTGGAAAAAAATGACACTAACAGTGTTTATATGTTTATTTTAAACCTGCTTTATTTTTAATATGATTTTGTAATACATTATATGTCGACAGATCTATGCTTAATCCGTGTTTAGAACAAAATAACATTTTAGAAACACCATTGAATACAAAATAACACAAAATGTAGCTTAAAATAAGGCAATTCTCATTAGTACTGTTTAAAATATCATTATTTAAGCATATGTCTGAGAGTAATGTACTTCTACAACCTGTCACACTGGTTTCTTGGTCATAGTTGAAGTCCAGATTTTAGAATTTTAATAAAAAGTTACATCAGGAGCCGGTTTAAAGTAACACCGAAGCATATCTGCCACTGCACTTCTTGGTCATATTTTTTGCATAGTGAAAGAGACGAGGATGTCCCTGGTTTAGGACGTCGATAGAACAGCTGGAGTTCGCTGACAAACAAAAGGACATTTTGTATTAAGCAGCACAGAGCTAATGACTATCAGCTGCTGATTTTTGCTGGAAGAAGATTGGAGACTGGACTGCCCTTGTGTCTCAGCAGGGCGAGGGTACAGATTACTTACTCTGTACTTGTGACACTGTGAGCTTTCAGTCTGTAGATTACCCCATTCACTCCTCTGTCTTTCTGCAATGAAAAATGTGTTTTGTGAAAAAAACAACAACAAAAAAAAAAAAAACAGGTGGGCGTACAAAACAAGGTGCACAATTTTGAGGGCTGAATGATGGGCGACATTTCCTGTATCCTCAGGCTTTTGTTTTAGTGCTGGCAGACAGAGAGTCAACAGCCTGTTAATTATTTCTGCACATCACAGAAACCTAAGATGGAAACATCGTGCACCTACAAACAAGGACAAGGTGTTTGGTGGCAGACACAGGACAGAGGAAAAAACAAGCAGTCTGTGTGTGAACTGCATGTTTGCTTTTTCCTGTAGCCAGCTGAGAACTCTCTGGGGAACACACTGACGTATTTTACCAGGCCAACAGGGCACCACTGTTCTACATAATATATGGCATAAAATGTCACTGTTGTCTGATGTTTTGCTGTTGTGTGCGGTTTTAATTGAAGTGTGACTCATCATTTGAAGTCATCTAAAGAAGTTTAAGCTGCATTTTGATATATGGAAAGCAGTTTTAAGTAAGGTTTGTTATACGCACATTTGTCACAAGTTCAGTCAGAGACAAATGAGCAGCACGGTGAAATCCTATTTTAGCAGGATGACGGTTTTCATGAAAGCTCTGGTTTCTCTATTACAGAAGTTTTAACATTAGCTGTGCCTCAGTATTACTGGTGCACCATCACCACTATCAAGGTTAACTTGTTCTGCATGACAGGAAGTAATAATGGTCGCTATAGAAAGAGAAAAACAGAGGTGTGACTCTGATAAGTTTATCTTTATTACAAATCACATCATGTATAGTGGAAGATCATTTAAAAACTGGGTGTTGCCTGTGATAACACAGCATGATTCCTGTTCGGACCTCCTGGGGTGATGCTCAGAAATCGTTACTCAGCGTGTTTGCCTTAATCGTCCCTGTGGACAAGCAGCGATATGTTTTCACTTGTGGTTTATGACCTTTTCTTAGTTTAATTTAGAATTTTTATCCATTATAGACCCTTCAAAACTATAGTTTGGGATTACCAAGTAGCCTTGTGTGACTGTACTCAGTATTAGACTGAACTGCATCAGAGGCGCAGGTACACCATTCCTTGGTGTAATTCCCTGAGAAAGAAACGTGACAGCAGATCACCTGTTTGTTAATTCCCACAAGGTGTCACTATTGCTCTAAATTAGTCATGACTGGTCAGTCAGAGGTCTGTAGTAAAGTTCTGACAGTTTGGTCAAACATTCTTACTGTATGCGGTGCAGTTCTCCTCAAAAACACCAAAAACACCTCTTACTTTGTGATTGACCTTTGAAAGAAAGGTTGTATTTCACTTCAAGACCAGGAAAAATTGACGTCTGAACTTTTAAAATAACAAAAATAAGAGGTGATATAATTGTATCAAAACCGGGCTGAAAGGATTAGTTGATTAAATCATTTAGCCAGATTTGTTTAAAAGTATATTTTACAAATGAATATAGTAAATCTAGTGTATCGCCGTGTATGGTCTACCTACAGTAAACTGGGTGACTTTGGGTTTAGCAGTAGTTTGAATGTCAGCTTGAGCTTCAGAGAAATTCTGATCAGCACTTCTTCTGTTTTTTTTAAATGTTTTCTTTTTTTTTATTATTTTCATCTTTTACAGATGAAACAGTTAATTATGCAAGAAAAATAACTGTCAAATCAACCAATAATGAGAATAATACATCCTTGCAGCCCTAATCACGTTATATACTTCAGCTCTCATATGACATATTTCTTGTTAATCATTAGTGGGGACGTAAAAACTCAACTGTAAGTTGAACTAGGCCTCCTAGTTACCCTCCTAGTTCAGAGGAAATATGTGATGCAATAACAGAAAGCCCCAGCAGCCCCTTCTCTCTAAAATTATCAATGAAGAGGAAAGTCATTCAGTTAAATGGTCGGGGTTTGTCCCTGCACCACGAGTTTCAAAGTTTAACTGAAAGATGAATAAGTTGTTTAATTAATATCAGGACGAATCAAAGATAAAAATCAGGCTGATTTCAATTAGCAGTTTTACTCACCTCAGAGTCACTGTGCCATATGAGCCACTTTTCCTACATGTGACTAATAATTTACGTGTTTTTTTATTACTATTTTTAAAAGTCCATCACGTGAACAGGTTCGATAATCTCTATCATAGTAGAAAAATAGAAATACGCAAAGCATTTATCCCCAGTGTTTACATTACGGTCAGTGGCTCCCGTTGGTGCGCCGCCTGACAAAGAGCTGCGCTCTGATTGGCCCGCCGGGCTGTCAATCACCGCTGTTTACATCAAACGTTGCGAGGTGGAATTTCCCAGGTTACAGCACAGACCAGATAGACCACTTCCGCAATAGATGTCTGGGCAGAGAAGACGAGAGGCCACTGCGAGCTGAAAGGTATCTAGACAAAAGACACCTCTTTGTTCTTTGATTTGTCGCCTAACTCTGCTTTCCGACTGACTTACTGCATCGATAAAACTATCCGTAGAGGGTAAAATAGAGGAGCTGGCGGCTTCCTGTCCCCCCGCACTGTCATCTAGTGTTAGCTAGCCGACTGCTAACGAGGATGTCGCTAGCAATTTGCATGACAACAGCGAAAACTAATATTAGCCTTCTTCAGCCAATCAAGGTAGCTATCATTAGCTAGATTGTGCTCTGTTTGACTCTCGGCTGTCGGGTAGATGTTTGTTGGCAGGATTTACGTGACATTTCTAGTACATTTCCCTCTGGTTTCGTCCCTTTTTCCCTGCTCGGATGTGAACGTTGGTAGTTGTCATATTTGGCCAACACAAACGTTAGCTCGTTCTTTGCTATGTTGCCTCTCTTCATGAGGAGATTGTTGCTGCTTTTGTCCTCTCATAGCTGTCGTTTGGTCTTTATTTCCTTCACCGGTAGTTTACAGTCGATTAAAAAAAGAGGTGTGAGGATCGTAAAGGTTCCTCTAGTTGGGTAACTTCACATCCAGCACCCACAGCAGCATGTCTGTGGGTGGCATTTGTTTAATCTGCAATCAAGAAGTACTAAAAACACCATTTGTTCTGTTTTTATTAGCTCTTCTATTGCCACAATATAAGTTGCGGATGTTGAGGTAATGATTGATGAAGTTATTCCTCCTCACACAGAGCAGCCTGTGCTTCTCCTCAGCTGCTGCCTTCTTCTGCATTTACAGTCGACGTCGACATTCGATGTCGGTTGTTCCTACGTTACATTTTCAGACTACATCTACGAGCCGTAAACTTTTAACTGAGGTTTTGAAAGGTGGCTGGTTTCTTTTCAGCCGCTTCCCTTATTGTAAAGGGTGAAGGAACATCATGGACACAAGTCATCACTCCTCTCTGATTAAAGTCTTTACTATCAGCACTTTTTGTTTTCCGTAAAGGTCAGCCACTCAGCTGAGTAGTTTCCACGACTCTCTGTGTGTTTTGTATTTAAGTTGAAAATGACAGTTTTGTATCTTCTCTCCGCAGTTCAGAGGACCATGTCTAGGAAGTGAGCCACGGCGATGGAAGGGAAAGGCCCGTACCGCATCTATGATCCAGGTGGGAGTGAGGTCAAGGCCCGGGAGGAGGCCGGAGGGGGAAGCAGCTATCGACAGCTACTGGAAGAGAACAGCATACTGAGGGAGCGGATGAAAGGACTTAAAAGCTTAGGTATGTTCCAAAAGACAAAAGGGTTATATCACCAGGCTGCGCATGATGGACTAATGCCAGCTTTGGCATTACACATCTGTTGTGTGTCTTAACACCCGACAGATTCTATGTCATAGTTTGTAAAGTTGTGTAACAGAAAACTGTGGCCAGCCTGTGTTTTGTAGCAGCACTAAGTTAATTCTTATTATTAAAAGTACCTTAATGCACTCACATCATATGGTCATATGATAATTGAATTTCCAGCTTCGCAGTTAAGACGTGGAATGTAGTCAAACTCGACGACCTTCATTAGGGAGTCTGTTGAGAAGCTTGCATGCCAGTGATGTGAATGGCCTGATTGCTCCTTTTGTGACTCACCGTAGGAGTGTTATTTTGCACCCTGTCATATCCTATTGATGACTGCTCACGCTGATAGATCAAGCCCTAGCAGTGTTGGACAGAGACAAGATCTCTCTGAAACTTGCAGGTGATTTGCTGGAAGAATCTCAGTCAGAGGCGTCGAGGCTTCGGCAGCGAGTGGAGGAACTTGTGAGAGACAACGAGGCCCTCAAGTCCTCCAGTTTTGCAGCCAGTCTGTGTATGGGAGGACCCGTTCAGACTGAGACACAAAGTAAGGTTTTGTGGTAATCTTGAACCTAACTTTTGTAGTCATACTTTCATACTTGTACATAATTATTCTGCACGGCGGTAACTATATGACATGTTGTTAAACTTTACTTCAGCTTTGATTTACCTTGGTATTACTGTGGCTTATTTCAGGTAAACCCTGTTTACATCCCACTGCAGAGCAGAAGGAGGAGCAAACGAGTTGTTTAGGGAAGACTCTTCAACCTGAGAAGCCAAATGTAAGTAATCTGTACATGAAGAAACAACCTGTAAATAACAGAAGATCCACACACGAGGCTTTATTCTTAAAAGTTTGTTGAGGTAATAACATTATGCAGTGCATGTACTATGGTGCTATTTCCTTGTTGGTCTTTACAGGAGGCGCTATCTGAGTTTGAGGTTGTGAATATGGATGGGAAGACTACAGATGCCTTGACTGTACGTACCAGACTTTTTGTGACACAAATGAATTTCTCCCACTCAAGAATATTAACAAGCAATTTAGTATGTTTAGAATATCCCAACACTCCTGCTGCTAAGCTCAAAAGTAGTTATTTTATGTAATTCGTTTAGGTTAAATTCAACTTTTCCACTTATGTAACAGTTCTCTCAATATTAGGAACATATCCATGGTGTGGTGACTCACCAACAAACTCAATACTGGTAGCTCCAGCTTGAGTCAGCTAGGGGAAAGTCCAGGATTATTATTGACTAGAATTACACCGCTGATTCATTCACACGTTACATCCTAGGGGATGTGTTAACAGGACACTAAGCCAGAATATTTTAGATGTACATGTGAAAATTTCTATTGATCACGTATGGTGAAATTCTATAGCACCCTTTGGCAGCTTCTACACTTGAACAGAATATATTTTTTTATTTAGAAAACAACCATAGTTTGTGCGACCTAAATTTAGCTCCAACAGGACAAACTGGTTTGACTTCAGATAAGACGGCGGCTGCATTACTTAGAAATAGCAGCACGATGACTCTCACAGCTTGTTGATCTTTCAGTCTCGTGCTGGTTTAAATAAATGTGTTAATAGTCAGCTTGCACACTGAGTCAGCTCGAAAGGACTGACTGAGTAACTCTTCATCTGTGTGGGTATCTCCAGGCCGGGTCAGTGACAGGAGTAATCCCCCTCTTGCCACAAGAGAACATTGAGCTAGCAAGTCAGCTAAAGAGACTGGAGAGCTCCTTCAGCATATTCGCAGAGGAGTCCAACCCAAACCAGCTGTTGGCTCACCTCGGTCGAATGGCTGTGGAGTTTCACCATCTTTCCTCAAAGGTCCAAAAGAATGAACAGAGGACCTCCCTCCTACAGGTATGTGACACACTGGGTCTGCATGACAACACACCAAAGCAGCCTTTAGATTTCAGCTATTTCTCCTTGATGATAGGCATTTAAAGGTGTATTATAATAGGGAGCAGATGTGTTTGTAGAATGATTCATCATGATACATTTTAATTTATTTTACAAATGTTATGTAACCTGTAAATCATCCACAGGCTTTAAAAGCAAGAATGACTTTTATGACATGTCAGATTCATACATATGATGATTTAAAACTTCCTTTTATAATAAAATGTAAACAAACTTTGACCACTGCAACCGTAGATTTAGTGTCTCACGCAGCTGTCTGTGTGGGATGAGCACACAAAAACAATTTTAACTGTAACGATTTTATTATTTTATTGTAAGCACATTTCAAAATCTTGTTTATAAAGTGCTTTATGTGTTACATAGACGCAGTGCACTTAAAGAGGAGGCTGTCTAGCTGGTTGTGCCAGTGGAAGTGCATTGCTGCTTGGTACTTTTGAAACACACCAAGTCCTAATTTTAATACATGAAAGTAAAGCAGTATTTTCAGTGACTGCTGGTCATGTTTTCAGTTCTCATTGTACTTACTTTCATTATTTCTTTGCAAAACCTCTCAGGAGGCCATTAAAAGTCAGGTTTTGTGGGTTGAAGAGGTGAAAAATTGGAGTATTCCAACATCTTTTTTTAAATTTTTTTTTATTAACCATCGTGTTAGAGTTAAATTAAATATTAATGTCATTATACAGAATGATGCTGTATGTTGTAAATAATTTTGTTGTTTTTGGTGTTACAGACTCTCTGTGAGCAGCTCAGGCAGGAGAATAATGAGCTTCGCAAGAAAATGGAAGAGGATCATCATATCAGGAATCGAGACTTGGAACAGCTGAGGTAATGTTTTCTGAGTGGGCTTTGTGTCGCTTTGGCCGGAGCACAGACATAATTGTTAGTAAGGTGAAAAAGAACGGCGTATAATCCTGTTCAATACAGCATCTAACTTCTCATTCTCATTCCTCTGGACTTTTTTTTTTTTAAACTGTGAGACAGTTTTGTTTCTCATGACCTATTGAAACCTTGATGACCAAATCCTTCACAATTTTTACTTTGCCCTGGATGTTAGTGTGGGAGTTATCCCACTGCTTTCATCTTGGCGTCATTGCACCCGGTGGGTGTTGTAGGGTCTTCCCACAGGACATGAATTGTAAAACTGTGGGTAGGAGCCTTGCTCACAAATGCTATCATTTTCATTTTTCTTACTGATTTCAGGCAGGAAAACCAGAAACTTAAGGAGCTGGTCACAGGAGGAGCAACAGCAGTAGGATCATCCACGGCGGCATCTGACACCGAAGCCACAGAGGCCAAAGAGGAGCCTGTGAAAGAGGAATCAGTAGCTGTGAGACCGAAGATGGAGGCAACCACACCACAGAAGGTAGTTAAATTGCATTACAAATTACAGCTGAGCGTCCTATAAATAAATCTGTCACATTCATATGCTAATAGATTTTTACTTTACCAGTGACTTTGTGACTTCAAACTTTCCCACTGATGTGGTGTTACAGTAATAAAGGGATGTTGTGGATTTAGGAATGTTTTTTTGTGCCCTCAGAGTGGAAAAGCTGCAGAGAAAACCCCAACCAAACCTTGTGATGTAGAGGTGTATGAAAAGAAGATCAAGCTTTTGGAGAAGCAGAGAAAGGATGTGAGTCTTTTTTGCTCTTACTGCTCATCCTCTTTTGCCATAGGGGAAAGTCTCTGTGTACATTGTTTCCTATATGTTCAGTGTCATTCGTTTCACTTTCTGACTCTGCTTACAGGTACTGGAGGTGAACAAGCAGTGGGACATTCAGTGGAACTCCATGAAGTCACAGTTTGAACAGAAGGTACAGTAATGACTTTACAGCTGTTGTGGAGGGTGTAGGAAGACATAGCTGGGCCCTCGTCTGATGTAGAAGTAATGCATAATTCTCTCCAGATTCCTCTGAAAAACATTTGCCATTTCAAAGCTCACCTTTTAAATGTTTTTTTTTTTCCAGTCAAATACAAGTATTTAGTCTCATTTTTGTTTTTTTGTTGTATTTTCACTTTGGCCTGTGTGTTCAGACACACCAGGGTTCTTTAGATTTGCAGTAAAAAAAAAAACACATTTTTAAATTATAGAAAGATGCTTCAAATGTACAGTACAAAAAGTATGTTGAGTATATAAAAAATCAGTATATTATAAACATAGTAAAAACATAGGTGCTATGTTATTTATCTGTTGCCCCATGTTCAAAATGAACTCTATTCAACTGTGTCCTCCACTGTTCTCATTTCAACATCTCATTGCCTTATTCAGCTTCATGAATTACTTTTGCTGCTGTTAACAGTAGTAAGACATTTTAAAAGTTGAATTTAGTTTCCCAAACAAGGATAAAATGGGCCTTTTTAAAATTAAATTACTCACACAATACAACACAATATAGTCAGAAAATGTGACAACAGTCTTCACATTTTGCAATATTCCAATTTTTTTCATGTTTTTCAAACAAGTGAAATGAAGGATGTAAGTTAGGATGTAAATTTTGTAATTCGGAAATCTCAAAGGAACACAGGACTGTCTTTGTGTGCGTCAGGTGGCAGTGAAGCAGGTGTGTGTGTGTGTGTGTGTGTGTGTGTGTGTGAGCGTCTGTGTGTATGTGTACGTGTTTCTATCTGCTTGTCCAGTGGAAACGGTGCAATGCTGCAATAGCTTGCTATCTGAGAGTGTGCTTACCACAAGGCCTGTCACACCTCAGTAAGAATTCCCCTCACCTCTCTGGTACCCGCTGACTTCCTGCTGTGGTGCAGTCAGAGGGCAGCAGAAACACACATGTACACACTCTGACACACACACCTACGCTTCAGCGCACCCACAGTCATGAGCAAACCTACATTCACACTTTGTTGAGACAGAGACACCATGCAACCTTGGGTTTTAACCACAGAACCCTTGATATATCCATTTGCGTCACTATGTTCGTTCATATTTTACACAAAAACAAAACTGCGTGTTTGCAAATGTGTCCTTGTTGCTGTGGCTTTGTTTATAATTTGATAACACCAATTTCTAAGATCACAGATCTTAGACAACGACTGGCTGAGTCCCAGAAAACTGTACTTGAACTGGAGGCAGAGCGAGAGCAGAGGCAGCGCGACTATGACAAGAAGCTACTGTTGGCCAAGTCCAAAATTGAAAATGTACAGGTGAGAATAAAGGGACACAAGCCAAGGTGATAATGGTCTAACAAAACCGGGGGACATTAACAAAAATATACTCCTTTTAAGAAAGATATTTTCAATGTTTTGGGTGTGTTTGTCTTAGGGGGAGAAGGAGTGCCTCAACTCTGAGACCACTGAGCTAAAGCAAAAGATTCGCTACCTGCAGGATCAGCTGCTGCCCCTCAGCAAACAGAGAGAGTACCAGGAGAAGGAGATCCAACGCCTCAACAGGGTGAGAGTGGAAGAAAGAGACAAAGAGAGAGGAAGAATTAAGCTTGGAGATTTCTCTCCATGTAATAATTACACTTTGTCTTACTTTAGGCTTTAGAAGAAGCCTTAAACCTGCACACCCCGTCATCTTCCCAACAACCACCTGGCCAGGGTAACTTTGCTGATGCAGCCAATAACCTGAAGAAACAGGAACTGCTCACCCAAATCGCTGTACTAAAGGAACAGGTCAGAAACACAGGAAAACACACGTGCGCGCACGGACACAAAGTTTTATTGCAAATAAACACACGTTTCCTCAACTGATTTTAATTGTTGTTTTATACTTCAGGTGAAGATCTTCGAAGAAGACTTCAGAAAAGAGAGGAGCGACAGGGAGCGAATGAATGAGGAGAAGGAGGACTTGAGGCGGCAAGTTGAGAGGCTTCAGGGTCAGATTACAAATTTAACCAATCAGGTAAGCCGTGTGTTTACAGTGTTTTTCATGGTCTGGAAAGTCGATTGAATAACTGAACTTCTCTCTGATGTTTTGTGTGTTTGTGGTTCAGCTTCACCAGGCACAGAACGAGTGTCAGAGAGAACGTACAGAGAGATGTAAGCTGGAGAGACTGCAGATGCAGCATCACAAACAGGTACTACATGCAGCTGAGGTCTGAGCCCTGTAGTGCTGCAGACATATTTCAATGTTTTTATGAAATGGTGCCGTCAGCCTGGATAGGTAACAAGTGTGATTATTTTGGCCATGTTCGTTTAATTATGGCTAAGGTGCTGAAAGTTGCTCTTTAAGCCTTTGGGATGCATCATGCAGTAGGAGAGTTGGAGTAAACCTTGCAGACTAGCGCCCCCCTGTGACAGAGTGCAGCGCCACGTAGATGTTTACTGTGATGAGTCCAGACCGGAAAAATCAATACTCCAGGATAAGAGCCTCACTCCAGCTAGGTTGTTTATCAGTGCATTCGGGATCAACAGGTGGAACATTTCCTTCAGTGGGAGGCAGTTGCAGCAGAGTTGAAGGTCAGCGGTGGCCCATGCCATACAGGGCCACTACGCTCAATGAGAGTAGTAGCCATGCACTGATTGGGGATCACGTGTGTACTTATGATCCCTCGTAGGGGCAGCAGCAGGAAAGGCGTACCTCAGATCCCACGTCAGGCTCAGTGAACGGCCCGCTGAGCCCTCCCTACTGTGGTCCCTTTGTGCAGGTGGGACCGCAGGGCCTTGAGGGCTGGCCCATACACTTCCCTCCCCGGATGCCCAATGCAGCAGGCGCCACAGCCGCAGCCGCCGCAGCACCGCCCCCTGTACGAGACTTCCAGCCTGTTACCCCGGTAAGGGTCCTCTAAGGCCCCTCTGTCTCTGTCTCTGGAGTGACTCTGGTTCAGTGAGAAAACAAGGCTCGTCTTCTCTCTTACTTCTACTCCCCTCATCTTTTGGGAGGAACAAGCAGATGTATTTCGGTCTAACTGTAGCTCGACCTAGCCATTCTTACATTCATTAATGATTTAGGATACGACAAAGACTTGGAGACTGCTGGTTGTGAAGAATGAGTATATTTAGTGATTGAAACTAAGATGGTGCTCTCTCTTTGGTCAGGGTTTTCCTTGGCAGTCGTCATTCCCACAGCCCAGAGGGGCCAGAGCAGTAGGAGAGAGTTCAAGACCACCACCAGAGAATGCAGGTACGGTGCGGCCAGCCAAGTACAATATTTTATTCTAGTTTGAAGTTTGTTATAAATCACATTTTTATACATGTTTTGTTGATCAACGGATAAAGCTGGAATGACTCTTTTCTTATTGTCAACCAAATTCCATTGAAAGACCAAACCAATATTTAGCTTTTATTTGAAGTAGCTTTTGATTTCCCTACTCTCTGGGTATCAGGCTTGATCCCATTTTTTTCTGCTGAATGTTAATCCTTAAAAACAGGTCACGAATATACAGTGACTTTAAAAAAAGACTAAATCATTTCCCAAAGTAGCTGAGCAATTTGGTTTTTAGTAAATGTTACTCAAACAGAAGTTAATTATGTGCTTGTTGGCGACTATTTTATGCCATGGATGAATTTGGGGCAGTATATGTGGGAGTGACTCACAGTAAACAGTGTTCATGTAATAGCTCTTGGAGAACAGCAGAGCTCAAGGGCACATCGGAATAAAAAATATCAGATCTTGGCTGGTCTTGGCGCAGCGTTGCTGTGTACCACACACTGGCTGAATTGCTGCATTTATGTCCAGTAAAGTTTGATGCAGTCTTGTTCTTTGTTTTCAGCAGATCAGTCCGCAGCAGCTGCAGCAGCAGGAGGAGCGGGAGCAGGATTTGGCAAAAGGGAGCGACAGAACATTGACCCTGGAAAGCACTAAAGCATCACCGTACCCACCTGATGGAGTCTGGGTAGTAGCATGAAATCAGTTTGTTTTTGAGTTGACAAGGTGTGATTTGATCTATAATTTTCCTACTGAACTGTAGATATCCTATTGTAATGTTGTTTATACTTGCGTTTTATAAGGCTATTTGTGAAACACTTCGCTATTCTGAATATATACATGAAATATTATTTAGATTTTTTTATCAGGAACTGAAGTCATTTGTTAAATAGGTTGAAATAATTAACATCATAACATGTTTTTTTTTTCTTCTGGAAAATACCTAATGATTGTCTCTCTGCAAATATGTAACAACTTGACTTTTAGTTTGTTACTTGTAGGGTTACAGGAAGCCATTCCCCAATATGACTAAGGCTACATATACTCATTCCAACAATGAATGATTATATAAGTACATGAAATCATAGAATTTACAATGTGAATGTTAATTGATTTATGAAGATTTCTTCAGTACCATTGATGTTATAGAACTGTCCCATATGTGTAACTGTTTAAAAGTGGTTGTTGAAATACAAAAATTTTGGGAAATGAATTTTGATGGTATCATACCAAAAACATGATTGTGATTATTATTTATAACCTGCTGTTTTGATAGTTGCATTGACTAAGTGTAAATCATTGTCTTTAGAAATGCTGTTCTTTCTATGTTGTTAGTGTATCCCAATATATTGTAGCTATTGACATTGTATGTTTGTATCAGACACAATACACAGTACATACACAACCTTTTTTTCCCCATTATGATGGACCTAATCTCATTAAACACAACACTTCTACTTGACCACAATTGATTTGATGATTTGACCACTCATGCCTATATTCATACTCATCCTACGGCATCCTGTACTGTTGCCCACAGTTATCTATCTAGAAGTCGTAGCAGCAAAACCTTTAGGCAGCAGTGATGGCAGTACTGAAACATCAAAATTCTGCTTAAGCACCAGAGAGGAAGATTTTCCATCAGTAGCTTAAAGGCCCTCGATCCAGTGTCACAGCAGTAGAGCGGCTCTTTAGAGGGGAAACCTCTTGCCAGGACATCTGGCTTTGCTCTCCAGCAATCCGCGCTGTGCCACCTGACCTGTGCACTGCTGTAATGCACGGTCAAGAGCCCCGATAAGTCACAGGATCCACACGTCAAGATGTCACCATCTAAAGGCAGATTCAATCTCAAATCAAGTCACTGTTTGAACACCATTAGAATGTCCTTAGAATAGTGTAGATGAAGGGCTTCAAAATGTGTGCAGATGAATTTGAAAAAGGCTTCATTTTATCAAGTTTAAGTTACTGGGAACAAAATCCTGATGGGTGAGCTGAAATGACAAATTAGCAGAATTGCACTTTGAAAGGTACGCTGTAATTACTGGCAGTTGTATTTTCTTGGTTTGTAGCCCTTTTTCGCTGTAGGCAAAAAGCACATGTGAGACTTTTTGTATTTGACTGGCTTAATAAATCTATTCTAAATGTCTGTTAGCATCTCACCCTGCTTATTCATGCTCACATTTCCCCCTCCCCCTCACTTCTCTTTACAGGACAAATAGAGAGGGCCACAAATATGCTGCATCATGTTCACCTTACCCTGACAACATGGCAGTAGTTTCTCGTAGAGAATGAGTCATCATGCACATCAGCATATTCTGATTTTATTGGAAGTAATTAACATTTAGGTTGTAATGGCCAACAGGTCCTGGGATGAGAAGATGACATGCTGCTGTGGGATTGCAGGGCAGCCCGAATGCACTGAAGAGCCGTCCTGAATCTCAGACTCCAAAGAGGCACCACAGATTTCCTGTTTTCAAGCCTCCTCTTCATTTAACATGCCATCTTCGTGGATCAGAAACTGTTGACATTACTTTTTATTTTCTCCTTACATTCTACCATAGCATCTCATTACAGTTACATCATTAGATTGATTAGACATTGATATATGAGGAATCAGATCTAATTGAAGATATCCTTTGTGTATAGTTTGAGCAGGTATTTGCGGATGTCAGATCGGACTTCAGAAACGTTGACGCTCGGGTGCCACCTCATCACTGGCTTCCCGTCTGGGCCCACCAGAAACTTTTCGAAGTTCCACTTGATGTCGCTCGTCTTCATAGGCTGCCAGAACAATCTGTTGGTGGGGTCACCAAAGCTGTCTCCGACTGCAGGGCAGGAGTTCTGCGTGGTGGAAAACACGTAACAATAATCTGCACTGTCAAGTGCTGTCAACCTCCCCTACACCGAGTGTGTGTGTGAGCACAAGACCAACTATAACTTGCAACATCTTCGTGAAGCAAAGTAATCATTTAGACTAAAAACAAACTCCTGATCATCAGTCATTATAGAGAGAACCATCAACAGCCATTTATAGTTTATTGGTTTTGGATGGGTGAATACTTTCTTTCTGGGTGTGAACACACTAATGTACCAGGCACTAAACAAGGGAGTGTGACTTATGCAACACTAATAAGGATGAGTCATTGTTTTAAGCGTTTGTACACACTGCACAAGGCGCAGCCTGCAGCATTACACACTTTATATTAACAGAACATAACTTACCTTAAGAAAAGTGAAAACCTCCTGCTCGTCTTTTCCATTCACATCACCTTTCTCAAACAGCAGGAAGTTTGGAACAAATCCATTGCCTGGTCTGACATGCCTGGAATCCACAAAGAGGGCAGCTTATCAGGAGATGAACATTAAACACTTCGTCGCATGGCAGCTGCCCCAGATTCACTACAGACTGAGTGAAACCACACCGTCTAATGCAATCGCTTTGCTATGGATAGACGACAACTTATGGAACCTGAGACAGAATCCTATGCATGTTAGAGAGGCCGCAGACAAACCGATCTCAGTGCCAAAAGGATGCTTTCCCCGATGAAAATGAAGCTCTGCTGATTGACACAGGATTTACCAATATTGCAAATTCCTTTCTTTATCCAGCTTTGAAGGTTTCTGTTACAGAAGATTACAATTGACAGTCTTGTGAGAAACTTCTGATGCAAGTTTAGCAAATTCTCGTGTTTCCAAATCTTCTACAGGCTGAAAAAAGATAATCTCTAGTATGAATGGCTTTCATGTTTCAAGCAAACGTTTTAGATGGATCTTTTAAAACAACTGCACCTACACATGGCTTTAGGCTCGTAGTGTTTCCATTCAGTGAGTTGAAGCTCCTGAACCCCTGTTGATAAGTATCCAAAGAGAAACATCTTACTTTAAACCTGGCAGAATTTCGTGTTTCTGCCCTGGTTCCTGTTTCCCAAACTGGTTGCAGGGAAAGCCGAGGATGGTGAGTCCAAGAGCTTTCATTTCCTCGTGTAGTGCATTCAGTTCTAACAACAGGAGAGAAAGTAAACGTCTTCAGGGGGGAGATGCTCGTTTTTAAAAACAGTGCAACACAAAATAGTCTGTGGTGCTGTATCTTACCCACATACTGGAAGGTGTATCCTCAGTATGTGGCCACATTGACGAAGAGGACACTCTTGCCCGTGTAGTCACTGAAGTTCACAGTGCGACTCCCGTTCAGAGTCTTGGCACTGTATTGGTAAATGGTGCGATCTGTGGCTGCCTCACACTGCTGGGGGGGCAGAGACACAGATGAAGCAGGTTATTTGTATGAAATGGCCGGTCAGAATTATTTCTTCACTCCTGCGTTATTGCTCATTCACTGGGCACAGCTGCCTGGGCTGATTGCGGATTGTTGATCTAGACAATGGCTGTGATCCCACCAGAAGCACTCTGGTCCTGTGAATACAGAGCTGTTCTACTTTTGACATGGCAGATCAAGGTGGCCAGAAGTCACACAAATGGTATAAATAGTCCAGTGAATTTACATCAATAAACACAAAACCACTTATACATGCGAGCAAACACAGCAAAGCCGCTCCAGGATATCAGCCGTCATTTATTTGCATTTAGATTTGCATTTTCTGCAAACACCCATTTTCTAGCCAACAGCATGCCTTGAGATGGGTTTAAACCTCTCACTTCATACATGCATTTGGTTATAAGTGGTGTAGTTTTCTCAAATGTGAATCCTGCTTTGAGTTTTCAATTTAGCTTTCTTTGGAAAACTGTGGCGAGTAAATCGATAGCTGTAATTAGTTAGTTGTTGTCCCAAATATATTTAATGAGTAGCTCTGGTTTTATTTGAAACCTTGTTAAAAGCTTACACCTGATGTTTTTGGAAAACAAAACCACTATTTGAATGTACTGAGTTGTGAAAGGCCATGAAGAACAAACCACTATAGTATGTCACATATGTCTCATCTGTCCTAGCACAATTGCAAATATCAAGCTTGTATATTTACCTACTGGATGGGATGACAAGTCAAATAAGGGACGGCTTTCCTCCTCCACAGAGCTCTGTTGTCACCGCATAGCCTAAACTAACATGTACACTACAAGCCAGGCCCAGCGTCAGAGCAGGAGAGCATTTCACAGAGACAGAGGAATTGGCTCAGATCAAACTCGCAGCCTAAACTGCTCAGTTAATTTGCACCATTTCTAAAGAACACTGTGTTTGCTGGTCAAAATGTGTGCTGCAGCACGGCCTGTTGTCACATCTGCCAACATTAGCCATCATTTAAAACACATTTAAAGTTTGACCCATCCCCAAATATCAGAATGGACAGAGAAGCACCCAGTATAAGTATTGTGGTGCAGTAACTCAGCAGAAATCACCATCAACACCTACACCGGGGCAGGTAGGTGTGTTCTGGGTCAGGTTAGTGACACGTTGCCCCCACACTGGGTCAATTTTTAACCCAGTGTTTTTAGTGTGTACAGTGCAGCACAAAGTGTTTGTGATTGTCATAAAGTTCAGATTAACACGTGTTTACACAACTTTATCTCCACACGCCTCCTCAAACACTGACGTCGTCAGTTAGAAACCTGCTAATGAGGACTAATTAGCGACCCAAATTTTCCAGGTGCACAGAAAAACCCGCCTGTCATGGGGGGGGGGGGGATATTCTAGAAAATGACAAACTACATCGAGAGAAATGAGGCTGACCCGAGTTAAAAATGACGCGCGTAGGTTAAAACTACTAACTCACTGACAGCCCGCTAATTAAGGTCCTCGCGGCGCGGTTATCACCGGGTTAGGAGTGCGTGTGTCAGCAGGTACCTGTGTGAATGAGACTCCGGCGGTGCAGGGGCGCAGCAAACCGAGCAGCAGCAGCGGTAAGACGGGCCACATCGCTCCGTCCCTTCCCGACATGGTGTCTGCTCACTATGGGTGTCTCTCCGCGTCTCCCTAAGGATTAATCCTCTGGCAGGGCAGGGGGCGGAGGGCGCACAGCTGCCTGAGATGACGCCCTCTGCTGGCGCGATGGCGCACAGAACAATACACCAATGATATGAATGTATATCAATCAGGTATATAGACGGGAAGTTTGATTGTGATCTTCAGTTATGCAGCTGCGCATTATTTAATGGTGATCATTGGATATAAATATCTAACTGGTTTTCCATTGACAGCCACTCTTCCTATGACAACCTGCCAGAAAAAAAAGCAAACACAGCTGACTAGATCTGTGTGTGAGTCACTCTGAGCATGCCTGGTGCTTAACCTACTGTGAACGTTCATAAACAACACCCACTGAGACTGTAGAATTAAATTACCTATAAGAAATGAATAAAAGAAGATGAATGTGACTCAGTTCTAATGGTTACAAATAGGACAAATGCTGTTGGTATTCATTTTTATTCATGGTTCGTTTCTCCCCTCTCTGGGATCAGCTGTTGCCATGGTGAGTTGGTACTTGGCCACATGCCCCGTGGGTGGCTGACGAGCCTCTTTCCAGTCCTGTTAGAGCACCTCACCGACAATATTTTTACACAGCGTTTCAGTTCAGATCTGTAGTGTCCCGCAAAGACAAGAAAAAAAGATTAGAAATGTGCTAAAGAGAGAGAGAAAAAAACAAAAGATGTTTTAAGTGTATCTACAATTCAAGTTAGTGTCTCACACCTTATGCATGTGCAAAGTTTGAAAATGTGTTTTTATATTAACTTCCCCAGCTTTTACAATGTTATCACTCATTTTACTAATCTCTGGATCGCTGCACCCTGCATACAAACAGGAAAACCCATCTCTCATTTCTGTAATAATGTACTGCTCAGTTCAAATTTGAGGATGTCTTCAGAAAAACTACAGCAGTGATGACAATTTTTAATGAAATACAGAAACATTTTATGACTCGGAGCTCTAAAACTAAATCCAAATTAGATTAAAGTAGATCAAATTAGATTCAACTTTTCATTGCACGAAGTACAATTAGTGAGACAGTGAAATGCAGTTTAGCATCTAACCAGAAGTGCCACAAGATATATACACTGTGAGCAGAGTAAAACAAATATGCCATGCATGGTATGTGCAGCAGCATAAGTGTAATTATATGCGTAAGAACACTTATGTTAACAATGTAAATGTGAAATTTACATAATAAATTTAACTATTAGAGTTAAATGTTTATTGACTTGGATTAGCACATACTGGAGTTAAAAAGATGTGACAAGTCTTCATTAAAAAGTCTGGTGATGGCATAGATGGATGATGAGACACACACTCCATCATACGCAGCACTCACATTACTGTTACTTCTTCATTTTTGGGTTAAACATGGCTGTTAAACACCACTGTCAGTTGAAAACTATGCTGCGACTTCAGCATTTCGTTAACGCTGACTGTGGGGAGGCTGTTTACCTACTTCTCACAGCTTCTAGCACAAATATTCTACAAAACACTAGAGGGCACTGTAGGATACAATCAAAGGAAACAGGTTATATTTTGGCCTCAGTGCCTGGCCCTGTTATTCTTCTTTTTAAAGGTGTTATAATAAATAATAAAGTTATTGTTTAAATTTGCTTTGGGGCCTCCAGGGGCCGCATGACTCCTTGTGCTCAGTAATAAATACATGAATGGGTGTGGCAGTTTCACCGTTCACCACAAGAGGCCGCCATTCAGCAGCGCAGTGCGTTTGTTCCAGGCGGCCAGCGGTGACATCAAAACTAGCAGTGCAGTCAGTGTAGCCTCGGACTCGGCTTCTCTGTGTGGAGAGATGGCGTCCCTTCTGCAGCCAGATAGAGCGGTCTATCTGGTCCGTGGAGAGAAAAAGATCAGAGCCCCTTTGTCTCAGCTTTATTTCTGTCGCTACTGTAGTGAGCTACGATCTCTGGAGTGTGTTTCTCATGAGGTACGTGGACGTTTTTTCCCTGATAAGCTAAGCTGTTAGCTTGATTTAGTCAGCAGCTACTTTGTTGTTAGCCGGCTGTGCTAGTAGCTTGAGCACGTAGGCGGGATTAAGCCGACCACCGCGCGCGTTGTATGGCTAAAACGCCTGTCAATCAATCGTCTTTCCAACAATCCCCTTACCTGATTGGCTGCAGCGCGACGGTTAACTTCCGTTGGAGTTAGCATAACGCCAAGCACAGCATAAAAAGGGCCAGTTAGCTAGCCAGCTCCCTTAAACTTTAACGTCAAAGTACTCGGTTATTTTTCAAATACAGAGTGTTGGCAGCATGCCCGACACGTAAAATACATATTTGTAACAACGTTAGTCCACACTAGCTAACGTTAATGACTAAATCAGCTTGTTAACGTGGCTCATAGTTCTGGACACCACACCCAGGCTGACTTAGATTTTGCATCTGTTGAAAGTTGAGACTACTAATTAGTTATTTTCCCTTGTAAACATGCGATTACCGTGAGTTCACACAGCAAACTATCAATCCTGGTCGTGATAAGCATTCAGCCCCACACTTTGTCATTGTACCACACTGCCCAAATGAATGCTAACATTGGTAACCGCATTGATTTTTATGTAACAACTATCAAAAACAAAACAGCAGGATGATAACTCACAGTTTGACTGTCTCCTGTCAGGTGGACTCCCACTATTGTCCAAGCTGTCTGGAGAACATGCCATCTGCAGAGGCTAAGCTTAAAAAGAACAGGTGAGCCTGATGTACGGACACATAACAGAAAGCTGGACCCATGCAGCTCACTGCTGACTTTGTCATTTACTTCCTTCAATTCTCTCCTGATAATCTGCACTCTTGTTGTAGGTGTGCAAATTGTTTCGACTGCCCGTGTTGCATGCACACACTGTCTACTCGGGCCACCAACATCCCAGCGCCTCTGCCCGATGACCCCACCAAGACAGCCATGAAGAAGGCCTACTACCTGGCTTGCGGCTTCTGTCGCTGGACCTCCAGGGATGTGGGAATGGCTGACAAATCAGTTGGTGGGTGCTGATACACTGTAAAGTAGACACCACTCATAATGTGGTCACATTCGCAGTACTTCCAAAACTTTAGAGTTAAGAAGTAAACCGTTTCAAAACACTGTTATTCGTTGTGTATTTGTTTCTCAGTGCTGTCTAAGTCTGATGTTTTGGTACATTTTGTTCACTGCAGCTAGTGGTGGGTGGCAAGAGCCGGAGAACCCTCATACTCAGCGGGTAGGTTTTCCCCCACAGTCACTGAATTTCTCTCGAGTTTCTCACATGTTTCCTGATCACGCATTACTTGTTTTTAAATAGATGTGATTTATGAATAAGTGACTCCCATACAGAGCTGACCAGAGGCTAACGCAAACAGCAGACAGAGCTTAGTTGCTGAGGCCACAAATGCTGTGTGTGTAGTTTTTATTTTTACACCCTCGGTTATATTACCAAATCATTTTTAAGCCTTTATTTCAGCGATCAGTGTTGTGGTTTACACATTTCACATGCTGATTTAAAGTTTGTTTTGAGGCAAGATGTCAGTCTTTTTGAGGTTACTCTGGCCCAAGTCTTCATTATTCTTGGTTTAAAAAAAATACAAATACATATTGAAGGTGATCAGTCTCTGGATGAAACTTTTGTTCCCTACAGATCAACAAGCTGATCGAGTATTATCAGCAGCTGGCCCACAGAGAGAAGCAGGAGAGAGACCGGAAGAAGCTGGCCAGGAGACGACAGTGCATGCCTCTGGCGTTCTCGGTACTCTGCTCCCCCGTTCAGCCTTTATCGAAAACTTCACACCTTCTTCTTTAAACCTTTTTCAAATGTCAAACAGCTGTTGTCTCACTGTAATTTGTCACAAAATGTGCAGGTACTGTCAGAGAAGAACTTAGGTCAACAATTATATGAATTTGAAGACATTTGTTTAATACAGAAGTTCTCAATAATAGCAAATAATCAATAATCAATAATACTACCAAGGGTAAACTCCCTATAAACTATATCAGCTGCTGTAATGTTAAGTTGGAGTGCAAGACTGACACCATGTCTATACCTGGGCGGATAAGTATGGAAATCCTGTTTACTTGTGAAAATGTCACGAGCAGGTTGCTTTCAAAAAAAGTTCTCCATCTACACTGACATTTGGAAACAACAGAAAAATGCCAAGTTATTGTGTCTGAAAGGTTAAATGGCACAAAAATATAGAATTTTCATATCTAGTCGCGCTTGTGTGGATATGGTCTTCATGCTTCTTGAGTTTGTTGGCACATTGTTTACACTTCCTGCTTTCTGCTTTTACGATAATTAACATCCAGTAATTCCAACCAGTCTTACCTAATATGTATTGGAAGCATTTTACACACTTAAGCTGACGTCCTGCAGTTGTTTTCCATCACTGATGCATTTCTGTTGCTGTTGCATGTCACCAAATGCCACTAATGTTTGCTAAATTGCTTGGGTTTCACCTGGTTCTTTGTTCTCTCTTTTTTTCTTTGCTTATGCACTCTGATATTTTGGTTTTTACCCTCCCCAGCAACACACTATTCATGTGGTGGTGAGTTGTATTTTTCACAACTTGGGTAGTCTCATCTTTACAGTAGTGTGCTGTCTCTCTCTATATCTGTTTCGAATCTGTTTCTGAGTGACCTCACGGATCACATGAATGTCTCCTTGGTTAAATTAGATGGATATCCAAACAATGGGAGCCTTTATGTTAATTTAGAGGGAGAGAAGAAATAGAAGACTTTGTTGAAGTCTGAGAAACCAGATTAAAATATTTTGAGCACTAATCAACCTCTGAACCTTCAGTTGTTTCTCTCCATCTATCCTGGGCAGAAAGGCTCCTGTTAATGTCCCCAACCAGAAGACCAGTCAAATAGTTTTTGGCTTATTTATTATTTATTTAAAAGTCAATTATCATTTCTTGTTATATTTGTTTAAAAGTTGTCGAGTCCTTGTGAGAAGTAGTCATGTTGTAGATTAGACCTTTTCAGAAATGGTCCAAAGGCCTCCTTCATTTTCAATAATCGCAATGCCTGACATTCTTGTTTTTTCTCTCCTTAAATTCACTCAGGAAAAATATGGCCTTGGAACCAGACTGCAGAGGCAGAGGTCTGGAGCTCCCATATCAAGCCTGGCTGGCCTTTCGTAAGTGGTGTTCTGTCATATATGGGAATTACTCCTGCTTTTGTGTCCACATTTCCCCGCAGTAACTACACAATGTGTCCATACATGTACATAGTGACTTAGATAAATTGATTTCTTACCTTCCAGCAGCCATTATTTAATTAATTTCAGTGTGCCATGAAAATCAATTTGCAGAGCCTTGAAACCTGACGTGAGATACATGCATAATCCATCACAGTGAACAGTCTGTCACCCTTATTTTTTTTCCACCCCCCCCTCAAAGTTACATCATTACCTCATAGCATTACAGCTGTGAGCGATGACCATTTTTAAGTTTCACCACCAGGATGCATTCAAGGACCTCGCTTAACTTCTGAAAATTAATAATTGGCCGGCATGTATTGACAAAGTACGCTGTCACATCTGTGGGATTAATGTAAAGCAGGCTAGGACACCATGAAAATAATTCTGTGAATTTCTCTTTCTGTTCAGTCTCTCTTCATAAGTCTAAAGCCTTACATTATGCTTGGAAAATGCTCAGTGGTATCGGATATCAGTCAGGCTTTGGCTGTGTTACAGTGTACCATGGTATTTTGAAACCACACAGATATGACTAAGATACGGACACTCGAATTTCAACTGAACTGATATGGAGATGCGGAGATTGAGGTGATGTGTTGTAGTGTACGCCTTCAACGTAGGCAGCCAACTCTGTGCAAAACAGCCTGACTGCATCTTCACCACAACAACCCTCTTCACTTTTCCAGCAGTGGAGGAAAAACACACACACACACACACACACACACAGGAGCTTTACTTTGTTCTTGAGAAGCTGCAGCTTTTATTCGCTGAAAAGTTGTAACCTACTCTGTACATTTTACGGCTAAACTGACAACTTCATTGCTCACCTTTTCTCTGCTCCGCTGCATTCGCAGTCGCTCTCTGGAGTGGTTGGGATAACGGTACAGGATAAGTTTAAGAATAAAAAAAATGCCTTTGCTCTTGTTTGGGAGTATTTTTTTTGGTTTAGTCCCAACGTAGTGAGCCAGCCAACACGTACAAGTCCTCCAGTAAGAATGTGTGGGAAAAAAGGAGCTTATTCTGTTTATTATTCTACAGTAAGACTAGTCTAAGTAAGCTATTTGCCTGTTAGACACGTAATCGAGGCTAGACAATGGTATACATGCTACAGTGACTTCATTCACCAGCAGCTCAGCCTTTAAGTTCTGTTTTTAAGTCTGTTTATATCAGTATTTGTGTGAATTTACTAGCCTTAAAGAGGGCGAGGACCAGAAGGAGATCACCATCGAACCTGCCCAGGCCCTGGATGAAGTGGAACCCCTGCCTGAAGATTGTTATACCAGGCCCGTCAGCTTACCTGAGGGTAAGATTATATTTTACAGAACAACGCTGATGGTTTTTGTCTTTCTAGTAAGCGAGGTAATCTAAATTTATTTATGTTTCTGTTCAGTGACTACGCTGCGCCAGCGGCTTCTGCAGCCTGACTTCCAGCCTGCCGGGGCATCTCAGCTCCACCCCAGACACAAACACCTCCTGATGAAGCGCTCACTGCGCTGCAGGGTTAGTACCACTTCAGGGATTTACTCTCCCGTATCAATCAGAGGCTGTTGTTGTTTTTTATGTAGATCACATTAAGATAACGTTTGTTTTCTTCACCTTCTCCTCCAGAAATGTGAGCACAACTTGAGCAAGCCAGAGTTTAATCCCACTTCAATCAAGTTTAAAATACAACTGGTGGCTGTGTGAGTGCTGGTCATCAGATTGTCTCCTTTTGTGATAATGTTCATCTTATTTTAATTAATGAAAAACATAATTCAGCCTGAAGCCTGATTTAGTTTAATTAGATTAAGATCCCAAAGCTCCAGCTATAAGCTGGTGTTCAAGAAATTATTTGTGCCAAAGTAGCTTAACTTTAAACCGATTATGTCATTTCCAAATGGAAAATAAACACAAATTATACATGATCAAAAACAGTCCTGATAAACGCACCCAATTACCTCTATTGACTGTTTTGGGGGGTGATTCACACTGTATAACAAGCACGCTGACTCTCTCAGGAGTTCATGTTTTGTGGATGATTTTTAATACCGCTAAAACTTTCAGCTTTTAATAAATACTGGATTGAATACTGCCACTGTGCATGAATATTACAGTGTATTGATTGTCCTTCTGCCTGATCCTCCCACAGGAGTTACATCCCTGAAGTGCGAATTATGTCCATTCCAAATCTCCGGTACATGAAGGTCAGTGTGCGCGCACGCACTGTTTCTGTCGTGAATACATCTCTTATATGTTTTATTCTTCTGTGCATAATCTTCTATAAGCGGGACTCTCTTCAAACCCACGTGTATTGAACCTTTTTAGTAAATCATAGTTGGCAACAAGGATCCCTGGTATAGATATTTATTAAGAAAATGGCCCAGAACTGCACTACATGACCTCATTAAGTGACCTGAATCGGCTTTTAAAGATAATCTGGCTTTAAAACTATTGTTTCTTGCCCCCGTCCTTGTCTGTTTAGGAGAGTCAAGTGCTGCTGACCCTGACCAACCCAGTGGAGAACATCACCCACGTCACACTGGCTGCGTGTGAGGAGGAAGATCCTGATGACATCAACAGCACCGCCAAGGTATTTAACCGTAAAACAGACTGTAACAGATAATATCAAGGTGTGAGCCTCGCACAAACACTCAGACACTGTGAGCAGCAGTGGTGTGAGCGCCTTTAATCAGCGCTGAGGCTGTTTGTCTTTGCTTTATTGAGACTTGAAGCTAAAACTGACAGAGCCGAAAGGTCAGTGGCTATCGCACTTGCATAAATGTGTCAGGTGGTCAGAAACATTTCAGTGGGTTCTAACTTTGTTCCATGGCGCCTGCGGGATACACAATAGTTCAGTAAAACCCCTTTGTTAGTCGATAATGTCACTCCTGTGCGTCTACCAGCCTGTTTGGGAGTACTTGTGCTCCACGTGGTGGCCAAACATCAATGAACAGGGCTGTAACTTCTGGAATGAGCGTTCTGGCTTTAATACAGAATATAAGAAATGGGCGCAGTCACAGATTGTGGCAGTTGTTTACCACCTGCCTGTTCTTAAATATTGCACATTAATCCTGCAGCCCTGCCAGACAGCTACAGAGAGTTCAGCCCCTTCATACTGCCTGTTCCTTATGGAATAGGTACCCGTGTCTACATTTTATATGCAGAGCAGTTGTGTCCCATTTTTTTCCCCTCCATCTGTCAGCTGTCATACACGCAGCTAAGAGTGCCGTGTTCCTGTGGTAAATGGTCTGCTGAGATGCCTGTTGCCAGCAGCCGCTGAGAGGCTCTCAGTGACTACAGGCTGTTTGCATTGGCCTCTTTAGCAATGAAGTCATGGGCCAGATTGCAATAAGGACAAGCTCCTGGCCAAAACGCAGCATCTTCATGACCCATTTCCATTCACATTAAGGCCAAACAAGGTGCAGTAGTCCTGTTATTCTGCCTGATCTGATATTCAGACACCTGGAGGGAGATGTGAACCGCAGCGAGTCGTGCTCGCTTCATTTCGCAATGATCAGCTCTTTCCGGGGATGGACAACGAGGATGAAACGTGTCTGACTTGTTTGCAAGGAGCAAGCAGCACCTGCAAGTGGTCCTTTTTTTAGAAACCTTTGAAAGGCCTCCTGAAATGATAATGATGATTAATAGATTGTTTTTAAAAACAGCCTTGTAGTGTGCGTCACAATAATCAGAGCACATTTTGGAGTTGAGTTCGAACTTGAAGCTTGAAACAGAAGAGGCATATTTAAAATGTAGGTTGACTTTAGTCTGAAAGTCACTGAATGTTGAAACTTCTCCTTTTTTTAGGTTATAGTACCCACTAAGGAACTGGTGTTGGCAGGAAAGGATGCTGCAGCAGAGTATGATGAACTGGCTGAACCCCAGGACTTCCAGGATGACCCCGAGTAAGTTAATACACTCACACACACGTACGCGCACACACACACAGAATTAATAGCGTGAGGTAACTCTTAACCCAATCCCTCCGTCTTTTTCCGCAGTGTTGTTGCCTTCAGGAAATCCAACAAGATTGGGTTCTTCATCAAAGTGATCCCTCAGAAGGAAGAGGACGCGGATGTCACTGTTTCATTTAAGATCCGACACGATTTCCGCAACCTCGCAGCTCCCATCAGGCCGACCGAGGAGGGAGCCGAAACCACTGCTGAGGCCATTTGGCTCACGCACCACGTGGAGCTGAGGCTGGGGCCACTCGCCCCCTGAACATGAAGACGCCGTTTAACAGTTCTAGTGTTGGATTCTTTGAATACGTTTCTTCAAACTGTGGGATTAATTTAATTTCCGAGTGATTTCTGATTCTGCTTATCGATACATGAGAACCGTTTGATCTACTTGGCGAACCGTCGTTTGAGTTTTTTTTTTTTTTTTGCTTTAGTTGCATCATCAGACACATTACAGGACATACAGCGGTTGCATGATAGCCCAGTTTATTAAAGTATATAAAACGATGGCTGACTGCAGACTAACTCAAGTGCATCAAGTTTATCTTCACTCTTTTTTGTACTTCACCACATCGTCAGCTTAAACACTATACAATCTATCTGTAAAAAGCACTTTTAGAGTGAGGTTACTTACAGGAAACCGAACTTTCTATATAAGATGTAATTGCTTATAAGTATAGTTATAAGTATAAGTTTTGTTTCTCCTATTTGCTGCTGTTTTACATATAGTATTTTCTGAAATAGCAATGAGGCTGTCACCTCCGGGCCTCTATCTCAACCTAAAGTATGTTTTGTCTGATTAAATCTATTAACTCTGGATTTTTTTGTTGTGAAATATTGGTATTTAATGTATGTGGTTACACATTAATATAACCTCTAGATCATAGAAAAAGTAGAGAATAAATGAAGCTGATGAGCAGAATCAGAAATCATAACTGAGAACAATCTGAACAATTCATGTGCAGCACTCGCCTCTGCGCTTTTAGCTTAACGTATCCTCGTCAACATCCTTTTCTGCAGACAATAGTATCGTATTAACTCGCATGCTTCACCTATAGTAAATATTGCACACCTTAGGTTAGACAGTGTCATCACAGTTACCGATCCTGTGCTGTTTTCTTACCCGAAAGGTTCTCTGATTGAAGGCGACACCTGCCAATAATTTTACTATTGTCTGAAGTTAAACCTTCATTGGCACTGTGGAGAGGATGTATAAGTAGCTCTGTTAATCACACGTGTTCATCATAAAGTGTACTGAGACACTATCGTTTTTTTTTCCTGATTTGAAGTGTGTTATTTTGGGTCATAGATTCACCGACGTCCGTCGGTGTGTACGGTAAACTGCTGTCATGTTTGGTCTTAAGTGTGTTAGTAAAACAGAGCCTTCCGACAACAAACAGTTAATCCTCTGTACCGGCTAATAAACTAACGTGATACTGTAACGGAGCTCTTCTTCTTTTGTCTTTGCCTGACGTGTGTGAAGCTCTCTGACTGTCAAACTCCTCTGGGCATGGTGGTGTATTCATTCTTACCACAGGATGGCACTACAGGCAAACAGTTCAGAGATAGTGGGAGAGATTTTTTTATTTATTTCTTTGAAGGGAGCTGACAGGGGCATGCATTCTTTATTGTGATCTTGAAAGACCCTGCAAGATGAAACAGTACATGTGATTATAGTAATGTTTGACAAAAAAAAAAGATGCTTTGATCTGTACAGAAACATTTTAATAATAATCCAAGCAAAGCAGAAAGCGGGTTTTTCTTTTTTTCAGGATATGAGTCATGAGGGTAAAATGTCTGCTTGTCAACAGCAGGAGTAGACTAATGGAATTTGTGTTCCAACAGATACCGTTTTGTATTTAACACATCAGTCCCGTTCGGCGATGCTCTGCACATGGGACGGTTTATTGCCTCTGAAAAAAAAGGCAGATCAAATATGTAATGCGGGCCTGTTGCAGCTGTCCAATGAGGCCCGTTTGCTGTGTAAACAGACCCACTCCGTCTGGGTAATAAAGCCATGATTTTCTTTTATCTTCAGCAGATATAAACAGCTCAGAAGAGTGGCCTGTGTGAGAGCCATAAATCACCCCCTGAAGATGAGGTAATAAAGCACACATGGAGTGAGGCTCTGCCTCTGAAACAGCCCAGACTCCCACTTCAAGCACAGCTGATGATAGCAGTAGCGACTTTCAGTGCACAGCAGTGCTGTTTTGTACCTGCACTTGCTGGACTTTTCCTGCTGGGAACATCGTATTTTATTAAATATGAACACTTACTCTGTAGTGGTCACGGATATGTACGTACAATGATTAAATTGCATATAGCAGTGGGGATTTATGCAGAAACCTTCTGACTGACTCATGAGAAGATCTTGAATGATACCCAAAAACGCTGTCTGGAAGACGAATTCTGGATTCTTCTGGTGAGGATAATATTTTCCTGGATCAGGACTCAAATTATTTCATGCTCAGCATCAGTCCTTATTTGTAGAACCTCGTTCTGTAAACAGCACAGAAATCTGACCTGTGACCATGCTACAGGGATTAGAAATTAATATCAGGGTGTTCCAGTAGAGCCGAGCAACTAAGTGGCTCACTAAAGAGACTTTTCATGTCTCTCCTTTCCTCTTCCTCTGTTTTTCTTCTTTTGAAGGCTAACAGCTTTATTTATAAAGACAGAACCAGCCAGCCTTGACCAGATGAAAAATTCCTCACTGAATTACAAGTTTGACTGCACCCAGGACCTTTCCACAATTACGTCATCCGCCCAAACCGCCAGTAACTCACCCACAGAGGAAGCATGACACAAGCAAGTAAAAGAGGAGAAAGGCTACAGAGGCTGTAACCCCCCCCCCCCCATCTAATAAAAAAGATGGCATCTTGTCGCCTGCGTGACTATTGTTTCTGCAGTGCGTGCTGTACATGCATGAGGTGTGCTTTCTTCATTACATCTGTCAGGTGGATAGACGTCTCCTGTATAATCCACACAGTGGATCTCCTATCTTCTCCTGTAAGTGGACCAGAATAGTTTGGGACGTGGCCTGTTTCTGGGGCATGAAGGGAGTCAACGCACAAAAGACCCAGGAGCTCTTTTCATTCCCAGTTTTTTTTTTTAGGTTGAGCAGTAGGCCTAGAGGTGCTTCGAATGATTAATCACCTCCTTCATTTTCTGCTCACCAGACCATCATCCGGTTAATTAGAGGTAATTGATGATGTCTGCCCAGATGAATAACTGTAGGCGTGTGGCCTTCCAAAGCTGGAAGAGCCAAACCTGTGAAACCTTAGCTTTTCAGGAGAAAAAAACCCTCCTTCTTTTCTCCATGATAGTCTTTTTGTCATTTTTTCTCCACCTCCCTCCATTTCCTCTCGATTTCATTCTCCGTCTGCATTCTGATGGCTGTAGGTTAGCTGGAATGTTGACTTTGGACGCTGGGTTGAAAAAGATCGCTCTGAGAAAGCAGCTGACCCTCGACACCCCCTCTGAGCCCCTGTCAGGGACACAGACTTCAGGCTTGTGCTCTGTGCTTTCATTTATTATTTGCTCAATTGCTCACCGGCTACATTACGTGTGTTGGGGCACAAGTGTGTCAGCACCCCGAGCTAAGGCCGGTGCCACAGATTGGGGGCCTCAGGGGACCCACCGAAGGGCTGAAAGTCTGATATTTGCACAGCGTCCTACTACTAAATGGAAAGACCAGAGCATAAATGAAATCAGACAATCTGGATTTGTCTAGTTTGTGAAGGAAATAATACCCTTAAAGGAAGTTTTACGACGTGTAGCCCCATTTCTGACCATGCTGCTCTGTATGATGCTTGTGATCCAATGTTCTCTTTGCAAACCTCAGAAGAGAAGTCAAAATGCTATTCTTGTGATCTCACATATGTCTTCTGCCTGCTTGTAAAGATAAAACGTTCGCCCAGTTTGAAACCAACATATAAATCGAATACTTCTGCAGACTATGGAGCAGACTTAACGTACATTCCAGCCAGGGGCATTGCCAGGGGTTGTAAACATTCGAGTCTAGTCCAAATCAAAGCGGGTCCGGGGGCACGATGTGCTGAGGAGAACTTTCCGTAGCTATATACAATTTTTGAGACACACATTTAAGGCTGTGTATCATTTCAAGAAAATGTGAAAGTTGCTTCTATCTTCATTTTGAAATTAATGTTTAGCTGAAAAATCTACTACATTTGAATCCATAGCACTAAACCTGTGAATCAAGGATCCCCAACAATTGTGTGAAATGTCATGTTTTCTGATATTTTGTTGTGTTTTGACCCTCAGGGCCACCGTATCCCTGCATGGTAGCTACACCATCTTTAGTGACAGTCTGGAAACCCACAACACGGCTAACTTCAGTTACTTGCTGCGTCGTTGTTCGCACTATATCATGGTATTTATCATGGTATTGGCTTTCTCGAGAACAGCTTACCCTACTTTTAAGCAGCTGCTATCTACAGCTTCATATTTAGCATACGCGCGACAGTGGCATCAATCTCCTCGTGTAACTCTCCCTGTAAGAAACAAAAAAGCGTGTACTCTGGTGTGTGCTGAGTTTGTGTTGACACCTTGATGATCATCTTGAGCTTGAACTTTTCCAAAAGGCTCTGCGCCATATAATTGCAGTCACAGGACATTTCGCTCCCGGAACACGAATGACATTCATTTATTAGCTTATATATCAGCAAACAGAGCCGAGCTTGAGATCCCCTGACATTTATAGAAAAGAGTCATGCACCTCTGCACCTGCCACACTAACATACTAATTCAATGATACCCAGCACAAGATAATCCTCTGTGGTCTACAAGGATACACCCAAACAAGGTTTATTAATTGCCTAAATGAATTACATGCCCCAAAGAAATTCAGCCACACACTAGTAATAATGCAAGTTCAATAAATAAAGGATTTCAATTAGGGCAACACTTGTATTATAAGCACTATTGTTGTCTCACTGTGGATGGTATAGCCCAGGGCTTCTTCGGCAGCTAAGCCCCATTAGGTCTCGCTGATAGTGTGCTGGCAGCTGAGAACGTGTGAATAGATGTTGAAGACAGAGGCGGCTGCTTTCCGCCGTGCAGTCGTCTGAGGGCACGCAGCCAAACCAACAGAAGCCCAGCCCAACATGACCCACCACCACAGCACAAATACTGTATATCCACATTCAGTATATTACACACAAGTTCCCATCACTGAGCGGTGCTGTATTTCACCCAGGAGAGGCTGAGTTAAATCAATGTAGGGAATCAATGAGAGCTTCATTGGATTTACAGGGCAGGAGTATGAAATGTCAAACTGGAGATGTGAATTCGTTGTAGACTCTATCAGTTGCACATTGCACAGGCTGAGGACGGCCTGGAGGACAAAACAAGTCCCCTGCAGATGGAACAAGGTGATTTTAAGATTACTCACCAGGTGTATATTTCATAATGGAGAAATCACTCACCTCCATTTAAAAAAAAAATCATGTTCATGTGTATGCTTATATTGTTTTATATTCATAATTTGTTGCACAATGTTTATGGCGTTGCCAAAAATTTTGAGAATAACTGATTTCCAAACAGTCTTCAAATGAAGTTGTGGTTACCGTGAACGACACCTCCTCATCTTCAAAAATATGTATTTCTCTGAGTTGTTTACAAAAATGGTGTAATATATTGTAATTTCACTTTTTATACTTTGCCTGAGGAGAATGTTATTCTCGACGGCCTAGCTGTTTTATTATACCTTTGCATATCCTGCAGCACGTAACCTGCCTGCAAGCTCGCTGAAGCCCGTTAGCCTCCGTAGCTTCTAGATGTCGACAGTCTGTTTTACGTTCACGTTGCCTCGCAGCGGTGTTAGACTTAAACGGCAAGCGGATCGCCTACACTGTACACGACTTCCCATAAAAACGAGCGTTGTGTTCTGCAGCAGCAGTTAGTTTCAGTAACAACTTCTACTGGCAGATCTTATATCTACTTCCTAAATGCCCTTGTATATCTGTAGGGAGTCTTTTTATCGTCTGGCTAACTTTCTGCGTGCTTACTGCGTTACTTACCCTGTTGTACTGCCTGTGAAGTGATTCTTCATTTCGTCCTGGCACGAGGGACAGTAGATATTATTTTTTCGTCTAACTATTGTTCATGGTTTTTCATCTTTTTCTGATTTGTAACCGTTGAACTGGTTGCCTAATATTGTTTTCACTGCTTCAAAATTGCTTCCAGTAAAGACTTTAAAGGCCAGCCCCTCGTCTTGTGCACATTTAGCTGACTGCATGCGGAGGACATTTTATTGATGTAATGTTGTGTGTCTCTAATCATGCAAGACAGAACCCACAAATATTGCATGTTCATATACAAAGCATATCATATCCCTGTTCATTACATACAGGGTAAGATTCATTTTGTTTGCGCGTGATATTTCATTCTCGGTTTAATAAATTATCGAGTGGCTGATGCAGCCACAGGTGTAGGGAGACGTATTTTGATTCACTATTGATTATGTTCATGTCTGAAGTGATCTTGATTTCCATCTGCACACTACTAACTCTGAGCCTGTACCTTGCGAATGAATGAGAACATCATCTGTAAATCAATTTTATAGATACTGAAGCTCAGCTGTGGAAACAGAGTGAGACTCAAGAGCCCACAGGGACTGTCGGCAGAGAACAGAGGGCTCAGTTACAAATTTGAGTCATGCCCAAAGAATTTAAGACAGATTACACTTTGCCATCTCCGCTAAAACAATAAAACTAGGAACATATAATGAGATCATGATGGCATACAGGCTAATTGTAGTCAACGGGGTGTTTGTGAAGTACAAATCCAATCACTTTTTCTTCAGGCTTTCAGTCAAATCTGATTTTGCAGTATCTTTTTTTTTTTTTTTTTTCATGAAATGTTTAACCTCATGGTTTTGTGTGTCACACTGTGTATGCGTCTCTCCTCTCCAGCACAGTTGAACTGAGGTAACGTTTCCACGTGGGACAGATTGCAGTAATATAAAATGGAAGGGGTTGTAATAACCGAACCTTTTCAAAAACAGAAACAGAGATATAAATGAAATGAGCCTTGATAAGCCCGACAAGAGGATGCAGACTACATTCACCGATGTTTTAGAAATTTCCAAACATTTATTATTTACGATGTCTACTGTCTGAGCAGCCTGGCTGCTGTTTATCTACAGGCTGGACTGGGGGAGTCACTCCTCGGTGTCAGGATGTCCTCAAACATTGGTCATTGGTTATAGTTTCTGCTGGGCGGATCGGGTTAGGCCGGCGTCTTTCTAAACCTTGTTGTTCTCTTTAATTTCCTGTTGATTGGGCTCATGGTTCTGATTTCCTGCCTACGCGACAGAAATAATCTTGTTGCCAATCCACTTTCCTTTGGTGGGGAAATCTTTCACTCGTGAGCCGCTGTGACTTTATCTGAGACCTCCGTGTTATGTGAGGTGTCTGACAACACGGCGATATTGCCGTGCGGAAGAAGTGGCGGCAGGGTGGGAGGAGGTCAAAGAAACAGAGGAGGAATACTGAAGAGAGAGGGGTCCTGAGGGGGGGAAATATTTCTTCAAAGGAGGGGAATATTTTGGTCTGGGACCAATCTGAAGCATCTGTCACTCCTTTCCTGTGTAACATCCTCTGATAATGGTTGAGCAACAGGCCCTCCTCATAGGGTCTCACTTCTTTAGCCACACATTTGGATTTCCATGTGTGTGTGCAGCTGCAAGCTATCATTTGTGCTAACACTAATGGAAATCAGTGGGCAACATCCAATCTACAAAAATATCACCATCGGGGCTACAAAATGGAAAATCTCTGTGTTAACGGTACACGGCAAGCTCACCCACAGATACAGATATGGGACTACCCTCCAGGCTTGCGGGGTAGTAATACATCCCTGACATCTTTCCATTTGCCGGAGGATGGATGAGCTTGACCCCCGAGCACTTGACCTTGTTCACCCTGTAGCAAGAGCAACACATTCCCCTCTGAATCAACATCGCTGTGTTCAGTGTCAAAAACTTTCCACTCGCTGAACGTTATAAGAGCGAGACCACCTCTGAGGTGAAGTTTCATACAGATTAGAGTCGCATGGAGGATTCTGTGTTGCTGTTGAGACGGTCTTTTAAATGAGAGTGAGTAAAAACATGTGGGTGTGAGCCTTAGGATCAGAATGACTTCATGTTTCTGGTGTAGCTTGCACAATATGCCATGAACTTATGCCGGCAAACATCCAACGTGTTCTGTTATTAGGGTCCTTTTTTCTTTTTTTTTACTCACTCCGCTGAGTTCATAAATATTTTCATGCCGAAGGTTATCATAACATGACCCCATGAAAAGCCAAACAAAGCATTCCTTCTTCTTCACCGCACATCACCATCTCTCCCTCTCCTTTTCTCCCTCTTATTCACAGCTTTATTTCTGTGGTCATCTTTCCATGTGTCCATCCCTCCTTCTTTCTCTCCTCCTGATCCACCCAGCCCCTAATTAGAGGGGAGTAAAAATAAGGGCGACGTTGCTAAGCTTCTGAGTTTGGCAGCAGCAGGAGTCGAGCAAACCAGGTTTGCAGCCAGACGAGAAACCTTTCGGGCACGTTTGCCAACACATAGCATTTAAGTGGGTCACGAAACTGAAACCCAGGCACGACTTTTTAGTGCTTTAAACGGCCCTCTGGAGGCAGACAGCTCCATCCAGAAGGTCATACATCCCCTCAATCAAAAACCCTAAATCCCAGACACCTTGGGGACTGCGGTGCTGAATTTATTAGCAAGCTTTTACACCAGCTTGATCACCTGTGGGCTGGAACAGGAGAAGGTGGTTTTCTTGAGTCAGCCTGAACAGGAACTTGGTACTGCAAGCTATTTATTTTTTCATTTTCTTATTCAGCACTGTAACTGGATAGGCCCAGATGGCTGCCACTGGCCGGACTGGCAGGCGTGTATTTCAGGCTGTTTATATTTGGGTGTGTCTCCAGGGATACTCTCATAACTTACATGGATGTTATAGCAATACCCGATTAGTTCACAAATAACGCTGCATTGCCAAAGATGTTACTTGAGGCCTTTTTTTTCTTTTATTCATTTTTTATAATTGCATAACTGTTTGTTTTGCAGAGGAAAACTTTCATAGAGTTCAGACGTTTGGGGATTTTCTCTGTTCTTACACAACAATAATGTTTTTTCTGTTAAACATTTTGTTTCCTGGCATTAGTCCCTTGCTAGCAAGAAAGAAAACACAGTATTATATTCAGCTACAACGCCTTGTGTTGTGCCTATATGATTTGAGTTTTGCAGACAAATAACCTGAGCTGAACCCATTTCTTCTTTGACTCCTGCAACCTAAGGGTGTGCAAAAAAAAAAGAGGTGTTTGTCGCATACTTTTACTCCACTTGTTTTAATGGGTTGTGTGGTGTTGCCTTACATTACTAAAGGTTTATGAGGGGAAATATGGTAGAACCCAAACTGTCAGTTAACCCTGGCTGCAGTCAGTAATTAGATGTGCCACTGGAAAGCACACACGATGGTTACTGACTCAGATTTAGGAAGCAGAATACTGGTTTGGATTTGATCCCAGAAGAAATGGTCCTGTCCTTTCTTTGATTCTACAGACAATAATAACATTGTTGTTATGTTGCTCTTGGTCTGAGTTTACAGTCTTGTATCGACTTGATTGCTCTCATTGCCTGTTTTGTTGTGTGACGCTCTCGAGACCCTTGTTCAAAGCAATATTAAAAATTTGTTAAATGAAAAATTTTAAAAAATGAAAAATAAGATTTTTTCTTTCTTGTCGACAGTGATGGAAAATCATTTTAGACTTTAGATTTTAACTACATTTAAATGTAATTACATTTATTTTTACTGTAATTTCTCAGATTGTTCCCCTACTTTTATATGACAACTTTACGAACAAGTTATTTGAAGATTCAGAAAAAAAAATACAAACTGTAATCAACAGTATGATATATCATTATAGGTTGATAAGTCTCATAAGCTACTAAGAACAGTAATTCAAATTATCCCTACATATACCACCTCAACACTAAAATGATGTACACATTAATATTTCTTCCAAGAGTTGGGCGTAAATATGAAGCTACAGCCAATAGCCAGTTAGCTTAGCATAAAAACTGGGGGAAAGCTAGCCTGCCCCTGTCCGAATGTAACAAAGTCTACTTACCAGCCCCTCTTAAGCTCACTACGACCAGTGTTGAGGGTAACGGGGGTTTGTTGGAGTACTATAATTACTTTTTTCATGTAACGTGTAACGTAACGCGTTAGCTTAGCTTGTTAATTTGGTCAGGACTTCTCGGTGCATTTAAAGGAGGCTGTGCGTCTGCGTCAGTTAAGTTGCAGCATGTGCGAGGCGCTGCAAATGGATTTTAATTTTTTCTAACGCGTTATTTTTATTCATAAGTAATGCTGCAACGTAACAGATTACTTTTAATTGACGGTAACCTTGTAACCTAATCAACTCCTTTCCAAACTGACTATACTCAACACTGACTACGACTCACTTTATGTCTTGTTTGTTTGGTCTGTACAAAAACAAAGTCTAGGGACAAAGTGCATTTCTCAAAAATGTCAAACTTCCTTCAAAACAGCAAGGACAAATGTGTATGTCTGCCCTTTAAGCAACCAGCTGGGGCTTTTATTTGCTCTTGAATTTCTGATAAACTTTCACTCCTCTCCTAGACATGACTTTCCCAACATTCATTCCCCAAATATTTATGGTCTGCATGAATTATTAGGGTTATGAGACATGCTGGACTCAGCCGTGAGTCTCAAAATACAGCCCACACATCATTCAAACCTTTCGCCATTTCTCAGGGAATGTTTGGCCGAATTACTAGTGGGTTACTGTTTTTCTCAAATGGAGTCTGACCTAGTCTGTGCTAGTCTGTTCTGAGCAGGGAGGAGAAGGAGGAGGAGGAGGAGGAGGAAAGGGTGTTTCAAAGGATGCTAAGGTAGAGAAGCACAGTACTTTCCTATTCATGCTTACTGGCAAACAGGTGGCCAGGAAATGACACAGGGAAAGTGCTGCTATCACACCTAACACACACCTATTTTATTTCAGCCAACCTCCACATCCTCATGTACTCCATCTCTCTGCACACACACCCACAGTCTATCATCCCGGTTTTAACCTTCACACCCTCTGTCTGTCCTGTCCAAATCGAAATAGGTGTGTCATACATTCATCCTTCACCTGAACTCACCCCGGCAAGCTGTCACACATAACTAATCCAGGTCTTGGCTCTTGGCTGCCGCTTCTATTAAAACAGTTATTACATACTCGTGTCTCTGATTGCCATGATTGTACAGTAGTACACTAGAGGATGCTGTTCTCATTCATTCACATCTTAATGGATTCATGATGTGCCTCATCTTTCTAACTCTGTGTGTTGGCCTTGATCAGAGCACAAGAAAATTGATTCAAATCGTATTTTGGGGTTAGGGGGGGAGAAGCTGGATGTAGATTTCACCATGATGGCACCGTAAAACATTTCCTTGACTGGAAAAGGAAACAAAGGGGCATTCACACGGCAATGCAAACTCCTGACATCTGTTTCAGCGTCATGTTGTATAAATCTTTTTGTAATTCAGCTGCCATGACATAATCTAAACGCACTGCCCTTCATCAAAGTCGGCATCTCCTGCGGGGGCTTTGATATGCTCCGTATCATTTTGGGCGTAACGTCTGCTATGACTTGTCTGATCAGAGAGATGTTACATTTTTACTAAAGTTTCAGCGCTTTACTTGATGCAACAGTGTGTCAATCGCTCATTACAGATCGTAAGGGGAATGTGAGTCAAAGGACATTGCATTCCTCATCTGACCCGCCTCTCCTTCTGGAGCATAGAGGGAGAGACAACATCAGGTCTGATAAGACACTTGGCCGCCTGCCCCGTAGACAACAAAAAAGCATAAACCTCAGATATCCTCACGTCCAAATTCTGCCGTATCAGTTCTGGAAATACCCATGAGGCTACGTGTGTTGGTTAGCTCTGAGCTCATTTTGCAAAGAGACAGGAAGCAGACTTGAAGGATTCATCAGACTGTTGCTGAAAGATAGATTTAGCACCCTGCATCTAGTTAGTCAGCCACCCCAGCCTGGGCCTGCTCCATGCCCACTTTCTCTACACATCTGTAAAAGCTTAAAACTCGGTGGGATGGATCACACAGACAGAGCTGGGCTTTGTCAGACCTCAGATTCACTGCCAGGACTCAACCTAAATGGATTAGAGACTGTCACAGAGCACCAGGGGAGGACTGAGTTCACTGCCCCTGACCAGCAGCCCCAGTCCCTTCATCAGAGCACTGCTCTGCACAGTACCAGCGACAGGGGACTTCTCTCCATCCCGCTGAAGGGGTTTTCTTTGAGAGCACTGGAGAGGAGAGACAGTGCAGTCAGCAGAGTCATGGGTCTGACAATACAAAAGAGTGAACAAAGGCAGAGAGGGTGGTCCAAACAGACTACACAAATGCCTGTTTTCATTTGATGACTTTGGCTTTTAAGCAGTAACAACTTACCCCGGTATTTCTGTCCCTGCCTCCTCCTCCTGCTCTAGTTCTCTTTCTACCACCTTCCCTCTCCTTTCTCCTTTCTCCTTTCTCCTTGTTTATCGTCTCCAGGCCTCTCACCCGGCTTCCATAGAATGGCATGTGTTTTGATTGGTGCAGAATGGGGAGGCCGGGTATTGTCTGGACAGGATCTAGGCTGAGATCAGCCGATAGATCAGCATCAGGATGGTGATTTCAGGGCAGTGCTCGGGCTACCAGCGTCATCTTTGTTTTAGTTGGACGTTGCAAACACTTAGCTAATCCTAGAAAAAGAGCCAGACATGCAGGAAATAGGGACTTATGAAAACAAGCAACCCGTCCAGCATTATTATTACGCTGGAGTCATTCATTAGAAACATGCTACTATTGATTATGTGTCCAGATCTTATCAGATATCTCGTTTTCATTTGGAGTGCACTGAAGTGAAATGTAATCAACAAAAAGGATTGATAACCTGAAATCGTAATAACAAAAATATTTCCCCCCTGTGCCTATTTTATTTTACTTGATTTGAACTCCACCTTTCCCTCCCTAGTTATCTGAGCACCCTGTATGGTTGATTATGGCCCACCAGAAAGTGCACAGGCCTGGCTACCTCTCACTGCACAAATGGGGGCTGACACTGAGAGGATGCAGACGACTGATTTATGTTTTCTGGCAAAAAAGCAGACAATTAATTCCTGGCGACAGGCTCAAATTACAACATGCTTGGGTTGTTGTGGCAAGGGTGCATGACCTGAAATAACTGGTCTGTCAGTGCCATGAATCTGCTGTGATACACAGGAGTTTGTAGCCAATATGAAACAGGGCATGCATGGTAATACATCCCATATGGTGCTCCGCGCTTTGATCAATTCGGAGTGAAGTCAAAAAATGTTTCAAGACTTCTGTGTGGATTTATTAAATAAACTGTTCGCGTGAAGAGCAAACACAGATTCACCTCAGGCTTGCGTGATGCATGCATACGGTATAAATGTATTTACAAACTTAAATTTATTCAAGTAGTCCCCCAATCCAGTTCCCTCACACATAAAATTCAGGTGGAGAATTACTGAATCCATTTCATGGCACTAACCCATTTCATTGTTTTCATGTCCTCCAGTTTGTCATAATTCATGTCTTGTATAACACACTGTACTGCTGTCAGAGTGACAAGCTGGCCAGAAGGACAGTAACACAGGAATCAGAGTATGTGCCCAGTTTGTGAAATGACTTCCTCTGCTTCAGGGGTGGACTCCACATTGCCCGATGTTCTGTGGGATTCAAGGCCTCTGAGGCTTTCCACAGTGTGTCATTTCCTCCCTGGAATCCGTGGATTAGTCATATCACTTCCTATTGTCCTTGCCAGGCAGTGGCTGCAGCACTTCTTTGTCCGTGCCTGCTTTTTATGGGCTCACGGTTGTGCCACGGTCAGCACATGTCCACTACTGTCAAAAACATTAGATTCCTTTTCTTTTTCCTTTCCCGTTTAACTGTTGGAAAGTTACGTTATGAAATTTGAGTGCAATGGAACTGTCATACTTTCACCATAATTCCCAGGCTTTGAATGGCATTTGGCGGAGGACTTTATTGTGTGGCCAAAAGCAGACAGCACTTATCTAAAAATCTTTCAAAAACCATACCCGTGTATGGTGTTGGTTAAACCATTAAAGAAAGATTTAATTGCTCTTTTCATGGTAACTCTGAGTGATAAAAGCTTGAAGTGTGTCACTAAAATTGGAAAGTGTTAATGAGAAAACAGTTGCTTCAACACATTTTCCCTGACTCTAAATCTTCACTGCGAGGCAGATACAGCTCTCTTTCTTGGAGGCTCGAGTTGGCCTCTGGTTGGAAGAAGGGAAAAAAAGGAAAGAAGAAAATAAAAAAAAGAACTTTTCCATCCAGCTCCTAAGCAGCCCCTGGATCTGCATGTGGAAGTTTTAATGGGAGTCAGATGTGCTCCTAATCAAAGGAATATGGCGGGAAATGTTAGCGAGCCCAAGCAAGGAGGACTTGGACTACAGGAACTGTGATAAGACCCAAACGACATTGACAAATTACACCTCTTGACTCCAGAGCCAACTCACACACTAACTGTAGGCTTAGAGTTGATTTTGCCTCTGCTGGGAACATGCTCATATGATGGTGTTAAATGCCATTTATGAGGTGCTGTACATTATGGGAGCAAAGACAAAATAGAATGTAAAAAAGGGGACAGGCCGTAGATCTTTTTTAGTGGTTGCAATATTAATATTCTCACATATTAGCAATGCAAATGAATTTTGTGTTTAAAGTGGGCTATACTCAATATTTACATTATAACAATGGATTAAAAGACTGTGTATAATGTAAGGGGGTCACTTGTAATAGAGCCTTTTAGTGTCTTTCAGCCTTTTTTTTACTCTTTTACATCTATTAGCTGGTCAAAGCTAAACAATGAATTGCATAACTCTGTACGGGCTATACTGTCTTGAGTTGAATCCATTTGAGCTCTTACAGATGTTAACATGTTGCATCCACAGTGTCTGTTTAGCATCCGCACGTGCTGATGTTGCACATGTAGTTAACACCCCGGTAACACCGCAGCGGCTTGTTCTATCAGGTGGTGCTGCCATACTGCCTATCTAATCACCCACTGCACTCCACCCTGCTCCGTCTTTTTCCTCACTCCCTCCGTTTTCTAATCATGTATCGTATTTATTATGTATTTGAGCATGGCCAGAGCACTTTGACCACCAGCCATGAGCACGGCATGAAAGTGGAAGTGATGATGTAATGTGCTGATACACGTTCGCGGGAGAGGAACAATCTTGGCTATTCGTCTTTGTCAAGCTCCTTTTCTCTGCCTGTAGACTAAACACACTCGCTCGCAGACAGGCATGCGCTGTGCGCACACAATCAAATGTGACCACGTACAAAGGCGTAAAAAACACACTGTAAGATTTACACGTATGTACCAACAGATCTGCAGACTTGCACCAACTATGCAACATGCCAAACATCCACTTGAAAGTCCTGGATCTTAAATGTGTCACCCATCTGTCAGTCCGTGGGGACCCTCACTTCTGTGGTGATTTTTACTGTTTCTGAAGCTTTGTTTGCATCTATCTGACGCTCGCAGACAGACAAACCACAGAGCTGTTACGGCTGTGACTTTAACTCCCACAAAAAACCCATAGGTCATGCACGAAGAGCTCATGGGAAAGCAGCACTTTTCCTTCAGCCCTCTCTAACTGCTTAGGCCTTGGCTCAATTATAAAAGGACATTTCTTTGCACTCATTTTTTTTTTTTAACCAAACTGGCTTGCTTCACAGGGAATATCTGTGGTCTTAGGAGTACTAATAAAGTGGGTGGAGTAGGAAAAAACCAAGAAAAAAGTCAAAATAGAGAGAGAAGCAAAAGAAAGAAACTGTCACAAAAATAGAAGGCCATGTAGGAAGCCTGTCGAAGCATGTTCTGTCTATTTACAACACACTCATTGCTGCTGTCTGGAATGCCTGCATCTGACTGGAAGAGCAATAATCAAGAAAGCTGCAGGCTATGGCATCCACTCAAGAGAGGTTATGGCTGTTCAGCAGTTTGCATGAACTTTATTTCTC
Source organism: Nibea coibor (assembly GCA_023373845.1). Classification (NCBI taxonomy): domain Eukaryota; kingdom Metazoa; phylum Chordata; class Actinopteri; family Sciaenidae; genus Nibea; species Nibea coibor. Next base: position 9,196,016 of record CM041739.1, on the reverse strand, counting down.
CCTCAGTCACGCCAGTGGGGCAAAAGCTTAAAAACATGCTTGTGTGGGATGCTTTTAAAAAAAAAAAGAGCCTCTGGTGTCTGTTTTTATTTAGCTCATTGCATTTCTAAGCACGAAAGGGCCACAGCGGTATCATCAAGGTGGGTGGCTGGTAACGGTAGTGGATGAAGGGTTTTCTTGAGGCATGCACAGGTTTTCCATTACAAACTGTATCAGGTGAAACAACACGTTTTCCTAATTGGTCATTGTAAAGAGCGAAGAGCGTTTTCCTCTCGAGCGCATATGCTGCACAGATGGGATTAAGCCTAACCAGCATTCGCAGGCAGTTATAGATAAACAACTTGGATGGCCTAAGGTGTTACCTCCTCTTTACAATAACAAATGAGTTCACTTTAAATTGGAAAGGACACTTCCCCTGCACACTGTGCGGATAATTTGAGGATTGATTCCACATTGCTCTGCCTCACTAAGTGCCCGTCAGAGGTCAGGTACAGGAGCGGACATGATGGAGGTTCTGGTATTTATGGGAAGAGACAATGATGTCAGAGCTGCGGCGTCTTCTCCAGACATCCGGTCGGGGCCTTGTCCGCTGTCGGTAAGGTGCAAGAGGTTGGAATACACCTGAGGCTGATTTAACAGTACACACATACAGGGTGTAGAGTGAAGCGCCAGTCATCCGAATCGCCTGGCAGGAGTCTAACATAGCTCACAGGAGCATAGTGAAAGGTGGTGTTGCAAGTTCAAAGAGTTAATGTTCCTCCATATTGTTCTTTCATAGTCTGAATCACCCACCTGTGGTGTTAAAGAATGTTTTCAGTCCTGTCTGGTATTGAGTTTCCCAAGCGAGCGATTTTAGGAGTTATGTGTCATTAACAGTCGCAGTTGATGGAGAGGAGACGAGGAAGAGCTTCAGCGGCGTCAGTACTCTTACTATATTTGGAAAGAATAATACAAGAATAAAATCTGTCACCGTGTAAGAGACCCCGAGAGGCTGTATTTCTCGTTACATACCAGAAAACAGAACATTTGGCTGGCTGATGGCTGAAATACAGACACTCTGCTGCTCTTGCATCTTTCCCACGAGTGAGGCAAAAAATAGATGCTAGGCCAGCGTCTTTCCTAAATTAATGGAAAACTGCACTTTACAATTACAACTTATGCTTTCCTTTCATAGATGCTGACATAAATTGTGTCACTTATGATAACACCGCGCAAACCAAAGGAACTGTCGAGATGAGACAATCGTAACAAGTTATAAACAAACTTGCTTGGAAGAAGAAACTGTCCAGTGGAAACATTTTATGACACAGTTTATTGATGGACTCCTGAGGTAAGCGTTGACCTTTCACACTTGGCATAGTTCTGCGTTCAGTTCTCCTGTGTAATGAGGGATTATTAACAACATTACAAGTGCACCATCAGTTTTATTTCTAAATAAAGTTGTAGATATGGCAAAACTGTCGGCTGTTTACCTCTTGTAGTGCGCGGTTGCTTGTGTTTGTTGCCCCACTGGACCTATTTTCAAGGAATATTTCCAGGCTCTCAGCAATTCAGTGAGTACGATGTTAAAAGCAATAAAACTGATGCTGGAGCACCTAAAATGAAGCTGAAGTTGTATTAAACCATAGATTTCTTTTCACTCTGTGCAGTGGCCATTTTAATACACCTCTGACAGACTTGAATCTACAGTGTCAGTCATGGCTCAACTATAGTCAGAGTTACACTTTATAAGCCTCAGCTGTACCAAGACTCAACTGTGCTTCAGGTGAATGTTTAAGTTAGTTAGTTAGTTAGTTAGTTAGTTTGTTTGTTATAATGTTTAAGTTCTAGAATAAACCACAAATTGTGAAACAAATCGGTGCTTACATGACTGCTGAGCTTTGACCGGCATTGACAGGAGTTCAAAGAGGACACCGAGCGTCAGAGAAGCTGAGTCCTCTCAGCATGAGCCCACAGTAATATCACCCCCCAAAACACTGGGGCATATAAAGCTGATTAGCCAGCTAATAAATCAGATTAACCAGATAGAGAATCTGGGATGAAATAGTAGACCAATGAGCCAACAGATACAAACAAGGATAATCACCATCATTTCAACAAACCCCCCTCTCTGTTGGGACATTTAAGTCTGTCCAGCTTTTTAGGGTAACAAGCCCAGTGGAGCCAGTATACTCTAATTCATCAAGCAGTAGCTTCTGTTGTCAGGTCCATTTTTTTTCCCCATATCATAGTCTTAAAATAAAAGTTATTAAAAGTTTTATTATGTTTGGTTTGAAAAATGTAAAAGTTAATTGAAGGCACACACTTCCTGTTTTGGCCACAGTGCAGACACTTCATTCTTGTTTTTCTACCTTTTTTTTTTTTACTACTTTTTGCTACTTTACTCAAAAGTACCTGCAGCAAATGTGGATAAGGGGAAGGACATAGCCTTGGTAGACGCTACCACACACTTATGGAGGTTTCTTATCACAGCTATATCAGAGAGGATAATTTATGAGTCGCAATTTTCTACTTTGAACTGCCTTCTGCACCTCACAATGTTAACCAGACCTAAACAGTAAATTAATGGACTTGTACCCTTGACTGCGCTCCACCTCTCTGCTCATCAGAATGAGACAGTCAGCACGCACACACATAGATTGTCACAGAAGGTTGACTCAAGACAAGGATGAACTCTACAACGCACTGTCATTGTCTTCTGTGGAGTTATTTAATCAGAATTCAACTTGAAGATTTTAATGGACGACCATTTCTACTCAGTGGAACCCAAGCAGTGAAGTGTGCTGCGAATGGGATTTCTACCCGCTGGGATAATCTGGGTGCTAAACCTGGAGATAAGTGCAAGACTTTACTCCCACAGAGGGCAAAACTTATGGATTCAGCTCAGTCAACTGTGGCCCCCGGAAAACTGGAGGGCAGCCAAAGGTGGGCATAAATAAAGAATATAGTCGACCCCCGACATTAATGCTGGAAATCAAGTTTGAAGCATTAATAAATCTCAATGAGACATAAGTGTATGACTGCTGATAAGTTTGGACTTTGGAGGATATGGAGCAGCGCCAGCTGACAGAAAAAGGGTAAAACGTTTCATGCAGAACAAAGAGGAAAAAACTCATCTAAAGAGACTTTTCAACTGTGACTCCAGCTGTGGGAGATGCTGCTATCAGGAAGTGGTAAGACAATTTAAACAAGCTGCTTCCCAGGTGCTATGGCCTGTGACATAAAATTCCTCAACTGATAAATAAGCACTTCAAAATTAATCGAATTATTCTACGTGTGTGGAGAAGGCGCAGTCAGAGGTGCTGCAGGATGCTGTGTAACTGTTTAACTGTTTGGACAAACTGAAAACTCAGTTTTTTTTATTCATGGAGCACTGCCAAAAGTCAACATAGAGATCAACAGGTCCAGAAGATTCAGGCAGATCTACGACTAGAAGTACTAATAAACCATTTATGGCTCTGCCTGCGATACCCATCGGCCAGGCTGAGGATGATGCACTCTGACATGCAGCAGCCTCGGCGCCATGAAGACAAAACAGGACAGCCTCAATGTCAGTGTGTTGACAGCTGGTTCATGGATGAGTTTCCTAATTACCTCTCCCTTCACTCTCCTCTGCCTCACCCCATTTGGGATACAGCGATTAGTTAACGCGGTCATTAAATTTAATGCCACGTCACCTGCTTCCACCCCAACCGAGCACATTCTGTAACACCACCCTCGCTTGTTCATAAATAAGACGTCAAAAAGAGAGGAGAGCTCTCTCCTAGACACTAACAAGACGAGACTAATAAGACCAGCAAGGTCAAGAAAGATTTCTTTCATCATCCTCTTAGAGATCTCTCTAACGAGATGAGATTAGAGATGAAGGCACTGAATGTAACGCTAATGGATGACACTAAACTGCTAACATCAACGCCATTCAGACAAACACCAAGCATCAGGCATCATCATACAGTACTTTCCACCCTCAGTATGGCTCTTCATGGGCATGGACCTACTGCCTCTTGCAGTGGTGCCCACCAACACCCAGGAGCAAGCTCTTCTTCAGGACTTCATGTTCCTGTTTTGATAAGTCATAGAGTGAACTAAATGTTCTTTCTTGTGTCTGTGAATGTATCAAATTTGAAATCACTTCCCTGCCACCCACAGTCAGTCTTCAGTCTTGATAAATATGTAAAAAACGGTGCAGCAGTTCTTACTGAGTGAATCAATTTGAAGTTCCAAAATTACAAATGTCTCTGATGCAATTTCTCCTCTCGAGTCTCTTGGTGTGAAAAAAGCGGCATGGAGTAAGAGAGTGTTGAAAAGCTGAACGCAGTTGGCAAAAAACAAATCTCTTGGTGCGTTTTGTGAATTTTGAGCTCGTGCAAGGCAGCTCCCCTGCTCTGTAATAATTGCCAAGAACAATAATAATGCACGTGCTTCAATTGTTACTGATGACAGTCCTGTGTCGGAGCCACCTGAACCTTCATCCGCTAAATCAAGCAATTCATTTCACTCTTAATAACAAAATTCAGGAATTAGACACCTCCTCCATATTAAGTATAGCGTTTATGTTGTCTTTGCTTTCATGTAAAACCAACCCACGGTGGCACGATTAGAAAGAAAGTACATAACATTTACGATTTTACTGTGGGGAGAATATCAAGGTTAAAGCTGTTACCTTTATATTCTTCCTCAAGGTTTCTTTTTTATCGACATCAGATCTTCTGCAAATACAAATAAAACTCTTATTCACTAGTGAACTATTACGTGCCCTTATCGAACATCCCATTCCTAAGGAAAATCATTGAAAAAGCCCTGAACAACTGTTTTGATGTATTCCAGTCAGGATTTCCACCACATCACAACACCAAGGCTGCTCTTGTTAAGGCCTTGAATGAAAACAGACAGTGGAAAAGTTTAAGTCTTAGTCTGATTTGATCTCAAAGCTAAATTTGACACGGTGAACCACAACATATTCATATTCAGAGCGCTGCTACTGGGAACCGGAGAAGTGGATCATATCGCTCCAGCTTTCAGCTCTTTACACAGGCTCCTTGTAGGTCAAAAAATGTACTTTATAATGCTACTGTTGGTTTATGAATTACTGAATGGTTCGTGCCAAAATGCACATCTGATCTGATAGTGTCTGTGTTGGATCCTGGAACCTTCCAGACCGCCCATATCGCCCAGGACAGGTCTGCTTACTGTCCCCAGAGTCTAAACTAAACACGAGGAAGCAGCATTCAGATTTTATGAACCACATATCTGGAACAAACTCCCAGAAAATTGAGATCTTCTCCAGCCCTCAGTTCTTTTAAATCAATCTTGGAACTCTGTATCTGTGTTGTGCACAGCAGCATAGCTGCACTTTATTCTACTGTTAAACTTTTATTTCCTATATAATTTAGTTTTATTGTCTTTTGTGTTTCGTCTATAAGTCTTTCTATCTTATTTGATTTGCCTTATTTCTGAAAGGTGCTGTACAAATAAACTTTGCTTGCCCTCAGTATATTCAGTACAACTGTACTTGGTCGTGATTGGCCACCCTCACTGACTAATGACTAAAAAATGTCCAATCAGACCAGTTCTCACAGTTTGGGCTGGACACCACCATGACAAACAATGTTCTCATCCTGAGCCATTACATTTCCTCAATAAATGAAAGGAAAGGAAAGACGGGAAATGATTTTGTGACCGCCTATCTTTAATTCATTCACATACTGTCACACACACTCCAAACCCCAAAGTAATGGCCAAAATGTGGCTGCCCACCACTTCCACAATGAGCTCCAGTATTCCTTTATTTTGTGTGAGTCCTGTGAAACCTGGGAATCTCACTCTCTTTTTTTAAAGTTCACACAGATTTACTTTGCATTTGAACTCTCATGAATGTGTCAAAACTTTCCCTTACTGTGATCAAGTCACCCGTAGCTTTTACAGAGGAAATTCTTTCCTAAGATTTTCTGGGGGTTTGACTCGGGGATTTTTGAATCTTTTTTCTGGCAGAAACCACTATTGAATAAGTCACTGTGCTGAAACAGACCAATTACTGACAGCCATAAAAAAGAGTTACTGAGATCACACCATGTATGGGAAGTTTCATGACACAAGTCTGTCCATCCTAAATACATGTCTACATGTTCATGCATTTAAAGCACTGTGTAAACTCTCATTAAATGGGCTTAGCATGTGAATAAGTTCCTGTCGAGGCTTGTGCAAAAGTTATTCATTCATGCCTTCCTGTTGGGCAGAGCGAAAACTAGAAAACTTTTTTGTATTCATCACTTTTCATAATGGAAGCGAGCAGCTGGTGAGAGTGAGATGTTTCTGCTCATTATCAGGCCCTGAGTATTATTTTTCCAGGATGCAGAGCAGGCTGTCTCTGTTGCTATTAATCCCATCTGTCAGGTGCCTGGTGGACAGCTCAGAGGGGTCCTTTTCATAAACTCCATGTCTCCTGTGGTCCCTCAAGCCTGGCCAAAGAGGATAAATAACCATCTCCAACCTCTGGTGAAGCTGCTTCACCATGACCCCAACGTCGGCCTCCGTGGACTCTTTTAGCACTTTCTCTTTAATGGAAAAGTCATGTCCTTGCCCAAAGTAATGGGATCCACTGCAGACCAGTGAACGACCATTAAACCCGTGGAGTGACAGTGATGAGCAGAGCATACTGTGGAGACTCTGCTTAAATGTGAACAGCAGGAACACCTATTACAGCCCGACTCGACGTTCTGGCAAACCTGGAGCCATTACCTGGCAAGTGGAATGACACTGAGCTTCAGCTGTGTTGCTCTTTGATCAAATTTCTCTCTGACTAAGCCCCGTGAACTGATTTTACATTATGAATGAAATCATTCAAAGGACTATGGCTCACTATGACCCATCTAACAACATCATTTAGCATAAATGTTTCCACAGCTGCGTTATTTGTACATTAACTCAGCAAATCTTGTTACAGGAAGTTATTCCCGGGTGAGAGATTGAAACCTTCTCTGGTGGCTTATTTTCACTGAAATGTAGAAGGGGGCAAAGAAAAAGCTCAGAACATACAAAGCCTCCAGTGTCTTGAGAATAAATATGCGTCCACAGAATGGAAAAAAAGATTCAACCTAGTTTCTTAATTCAGAGAGCAAAAAAAAAGTGAGAAGGCCACGCAGAGCCCAGATGGCAGGAGGTATGAAGGTATGAATTTAATTGCTTCCAGACACGATGCTGGTGGAGGGGGGGGGGGGCACAAGGTACAGTAACTGCACAAATACACCCCGAGAGACTTTCGATGCAGATGAATATTATTACAAGTCACTATGTCTGGAATGACTGAAATGAATTGTGGCAATAGTATGAGCGGCGCCGTCACGCTGAGCACTGATCCATAGACTGGATGGTTCAAAATCAGGTGAAGACAGAAGAGAAACTTGAAAGTTACTCTTTTTTGTTTTGTTATTTTTGGTTAGATCTAAAGCATTGCGAACTTGCGATGACAGCCCTCCTGTCACCATAAATGTCAGCATTCACTAACTATTCATAAATCCATTACATAACTCCATTACGCAAAGTCTGAATCCTTAGATATTAGTAGCCAGTTTCAAACCGGCGATTTATTAAACCTGGTCAGACCGTTATAACAAGAAAAATGTCCTCACTATGTGATGATGTGCAATGTGTGACAAGCTGATGACTTGTCCAGGGTGTGCCCAGCCTCTCGCCCTGAGCTCAGCTGGGATAGGCTCCAGCCCCGCTGTGACCCTGATGAGGATATGCAGTTTACAGATATAATAATGATTTTATCCAGCCTCAGGACGCCATGTCGACCATAGACAGAGTTTCTCCCCTTGTTACCATAATGGAGTAATACATAAGCCAGCTAACCCTGGCTTTGTCAGAAATTATCTACATGAAATTTACAGCAGTTTCTCAGTTTAAATATTCAATAACGACTCGTCTCAATGTAAAAATTAGCTCATGTAGTGAGAATGACCCTTGAAGTGTATATTTCCAGAGCTGGAGCTGGAAAAGCTCATAAATAATGTGCGAATTTCTCTCACATCTTTTTCTCTTTCTTTGACTCTTTCCTTCTCTCTCACACACACACACTCGCTGTAGCCTCTGATTTCCTGGCATTTCACTACGTTACGCATTCACAGTGACTGCGGCAGATATTTTGGGCTCACGCGCTAATGTAATTTGCAGGAGGGAAGAGGAATAAATATTTTGTCAGGACCTTGCATTGTGTGACACAGATTAAGTCGTTCGCTTGCGTGGCACTGAACCAGATCAGTGTTTGGCATTTTGTTTTTGTCTCCCGGTAAATTTTGATTACATTCTGCAGAACGCTGATCCAAACAAAGAGTGAGCCTCTTGTCGGGAGAATAATTCCTGCCTTGTTCCTATCCCATCTGCAGGGAGGCCCAGCTACTAAGCAGAAAGGCATTTAGATGGAAATGGGCTGAACCAGACAGAATCAGACTGTAATGTCACATCAGTTGATCCATAAGCTTTCACTGTACATCTGCTGATTTGAGGGATAACGGGCTGATATAAAAAGTTATGTGTGCATGTGTGTGTGGGTGTGTGTGTGTGTGGGAGAACTTTTTTGAAATACTTAAGCTCCCACCCACTTCCTGTTATTCTTTAACACTTAACATAGCAATAGAGTGAATAAAGATTAAAAGTGTTGCATGACATTCCATTGAATTAAGTAACGTCCTGTACAGATTACAACCTGGGCTGCATGTGAAAGGCCTGTAACTCTTGCTATGTCATGCTACTCACACCCAAACCCTTGACCTGCACTGGGAACCTTTGATATTAATTCAGCTTCATGCTGCAGACATTTAGCTTACACGACCTACTCGGTGGCACATTGTCCATACATGGAAATGGAGACTCAAAAGACGGGTTTCATTCACTTCCACTAATAAACTGTAACTAAACCTTTTTCGCAACATCCGGCGTTTGTTTGTTTTGGCCGCCGGAGCCGTGTGAACACTGATGAGCGTGATCTGATATTGAGTAACCTCAAAAATTTATCACACTGAAACATTACGAACCGACCTCAGATGAGCTGGCAGTAAAGGAAATAGTGATTGCGGCCCCTGAAATTTATTTGCAATTACTCCTGATTCCCTCACGTCTGAGCAGAGTCGCTGCCAAAAACATATTAGGAAAGAGGCGATGTTTCCATATAGCTGATTAGTTTTTTTGTTATGTGTAAATAGCACCATTGGCTGTGTGTCTGTTTCAACATTACCCAGACAGACAGGCAGACAGACAGACAGACAGACAGACAGACAGAGTGAGCCAGCTGATTGTGGTTTGGGCTCGGTCTCATTCTATGTTATTATCCCACCGGAGCTCCCACCATATGCTCATGGTGCTGTGGGTCTAATTTGGGAACACACGTACACTTCATCAACGAACACACACATATGTAGAATCACACAAACAGCAGAAAAATGGACTCCGGGGTCCACTTGCAGTTCAGATGCCCTGCCCAGTCTGCTGAAGCAATTTAAACCACAAAACTATGCCGTAGTGGAGCTTGTGCCATGGAGTATATTTAGTTTGTATATTGGATTTGGGAACTTAGTATGAGTTTTAATATATTAGCAGGCGCCAGGCTGGCATCCAAACCTCCTTGCACTTAAAATGTGAAATCAGTGCAGGCCATTAGGCGACAGTATGCACTGATAATGTAAAAAAATTAGGCAGTTTCTTACAGTAGTGTACACCATCAAACCGCAAGTAGACACTCCTTTATTCTACCAGGCGTTATTCATCTCTGCTTCAGACCACAACACCGTCTGAGGTAGTTTATGAGAAATACAGATGTCTGGTTGAGTGAAAACAAACAGAGGCAGCAGAGAAACATGAGTGTGCCTTAACTGAATTAGTCCTACATACGTACCGTATCCCGGAAGATTGGTAATCAACCCAATCGCCACGGAGCTGTACTCTCATGCACACAGTGAGACGTGAGTTGTGCCGCGCAATCAACGAGGAACATCTACCCATCAAAACATCCACATTCATGGTGAGTAGTCTCTCTCTCTCTCTCTGTGTTTATACTAAAGCTGTGCCTTTGAACAGCCCCGTGGCTGTATCCCATTACATCCAGAGGGATGAGCTGAGAGTTGGTATGGTGAGCAAGAAAGCAGAGAGGGGCCTGCGTATGATTCTAATCAATTCAGGCCTCGGCTGTAGCAAACGCTCTCTAATAACTTCTGTGGATGGATCCGACTTGAGAGGGAATGCAAACCAGATCACTTAGGAAATTCCACGACGCTGTCTCTGCAGCAAAAGCCCCTCTTTTGAAGGAATGTGAGTTAACATTTCCCCTCAGCTCCCTGGTCTCCCACACACACAGCTGCCCTTCAGAGAGTCACGCCATGGAGCACAGCCGAGCTGGCCGCTTGAGAGGCATGGAGGGAAAAGAAAGAAAGATAGACAGAGAGCTAATGGCTGCTCTCCCAGCTGCATGGGGTCCTGCACATATAAACATGTCAGGAGAGGGTTGGGTCAAAGGAGAGAGGACACAGGAATGGTGATGAAGAGAAGGAGATTTAAGGGGAAAATAGGAATAAGTACCCTAAAGTGGGACTATAAAGAAAAGAGAATACTGTGATAAGGAGACGGAAAATCGATCTGGGCAGACAGATGTGTGAGAAAGGAGGAGAAAATGATAGAAGGATACAGAGAGGGAGAGTGGGAGCAAGAAGAAAGAGGTGTTGAAGGAGGAGAAGAGGCAGGGCTGAGATGTTACTTAAAGTAGCCTCGAGGTGATGGATTGCCTGAGCAGTTTGGCAGGACCATCCATCAGGTGAAGAGAGGTGGTGAAAAGAGGAGTTCAGATAAACACGTGACACCGAAAATCGCCCACAACACAGTCGGATGCTGAACATACTTTGGGGGAAAAAAGCAGAGTTTTGCCTTTTGGTAAACTTTGCGTGACCTGCTGTTTGAAAGAGCGGTCAACCACAAGCGGAATAACCAACAAGTAAAGTTAGTTTATCCTATGGCTGAAGAGTGATTGAGATGTTGCTCCTAAAGCCTGGCAGCTTCAAAATACATTTTTCCCACCATATGACTCAACCACGCAGTCTCCACCATAGATCTAACAACCCAGTGCCCACAGACAATCCTCACATCACAGAGGGCTTCGGGATTCAGTAGGAAGGATTTTGAAGATCAGTGAAATACATCCGAACGTTTCTCTGCAGAATACTGCAGATCTATAAATCTAAAAAGATCTAATGATTTTCAAAGCTCAGACACTATACAGTGAACCAGATGTTACTGACATTTTACGGCACTTGTGGGATCTTTTGATAAATCAATGTTTGAAGATCTGAAGTGATATTAGTGAGGATCATATACTCAGGTTTAACATCCCTGTAGGAGGCCCAAAGTTGTGTTCTTTACAACAAATAAGAGCTTGTCTGTGAGTTACTGTCCTGAGCTCTCCACACACATGGTAAAAAGCTCCGCAGGTCTTTATATGTGATGTTTCTTATCCTTCAGTCTTCAGTCAGGAAATCATTTTCTGTGTTTAAATTTTATTATTCAAAAACAGCCAGGGACTGCAGCAACAAATTCTGCGGGTTTAGCAGGAACTTAGTCTACATTTTTCTCGCATAGCTTTCACTCTTTATTTGGATTTCTCTGCCCGGTGTGCATGGCGGGAAAATGGGTCAAGAAAGAAAAAGAGAGGGGGGTGGGGGCAGAACAGAGTGGGGCCCACTGGTCCCTCAACATCCTTGTGTTGAATATGAAAATATATTATAGCATAATGTGTTCAGTATGCAAGCTTGAAGGAAACCATATGAAAAGAGCCCAGACAAAGAGCCTTCTGTGTTCCAACTGACCCCCCTCCCCCCCCCCCCCCCCCCCATCCTTCGTCTGCTTCAATTGAGAGAGAGGAAGAGAGCGAGAGGAGAGAGAGAGGTAAAAAGGGGGAGGTGTGTGCGCGGCGTCGTAGGAACTGAAAAGGGGCAGTACACACACTCGCTGCCTCACACAGCCAGACCCACCGGAGTACAGGTGAGCAGCATGACTAAACCAACAACACACATCTAGCAGGAAGGAGTATCCAGAGTCCTGGACTTTTATCTGTCGCTGTGCAACTGTGATTGCTGCAGATTTTGTCACCTGCAGCCCATTATGTTTATCTTTTCGGGGTAAGACACTATCTTTGTTTGGAGAGAGAGAAACACAGAGAGAGGGAGAGAAAGAGAGAGAGAGAGAGGAATGCAGCGAACTGAAGCAGAAGAGGAGAGAAACTTTGAAAGTCTTTGTTTGAGTAGATGACAAACATCTGTGGCCGCTGTGTTTCCCCCCCGGTGCAGGCTGCAGACTTGCAGAGGGGGTTGGTTGGTTACATTAGCACTGTGGTCACTGATATCCGAGACTATTGTCCTGACATTGTGGAGCCTGCCGTGTAGCCAGGTTATAGACTTGAACTGCACTGCGTAACATTAGAAGGTGTATCCAATTAAAAACCTGGCTGGAGCTGTATTGACTTACATATATAAGTAATTGCTTCCTGTTAACACAACAGGTGAGGCCCATTAACTGCTTTACGGGGGGCAACTGTAGGTTTTGTTAAGCCATATGTTACCATCTACATACAGTACAGTCACTAGTGATACCCCTTTAGTTTGCTGTGACAGAAAACACCTTAAAACTCTAGAAAAAGTTTTTAATATGTAGAAAATAACAATGCCATCCTGCAGTATTGATATTACATGCAGACATTATTCATTTTTTAAGTGCTCGTACTTTCTCCCTTTGATGTCTAACAGTTTTCACATTATGACTTTGATTATTTTAGAAGGTACCGCCCTCTTGGCACCGGATCATACACTCCTACTTCAAGTATTTATCTTTGCCTCTTGAAGTTCTCCACCTGTGAGAGTGCAAGAGTAGGATGAGCTGCACACGAAGCAGACTCCTCATTACAAGGTTTTCCTGTCCGCCTGATTTATGATTGCACTTGCACGATGCCTAAAAGTGAAAAGAGGAATAGAAGGAGTAGAGAAGGAGACGTCTGTTACTTTTATTGGAGTCTGTGCCTTGCAATGTCAGTCATCAGCCAGCACAAGCCAAGGCATGTTGACTATCACAGCCTCCTGAGGAATTATGAACCGGGAATGCCAATTTTGGAGCATGACCCAAAATTATTTCGTAGCGCTGCGAGGGCCCTTGAATGGTTCTTTGTCTAAGCGAGAGAGAGCAAAGGGCCCTGCTAAAGCCTTTAGCATTTACGGCTGAATGAGTTTTGCTTCCCAAACTGTAAAGGAACCAGACAAAAGGCAAGAGATAGCAGGCACATAGCAGCTCTGCCCCTGAGGTATTCCATCATAAAGACTTGCCAGTCAATGTCGTGACCAAATGCCTCATTATAAGCCATGAAACTGATACACTTTTAAGTTTTACAGTAGGTTGGAATGCACGCTCACCTAACATCCACACATCTCACATACTTCAGGACACGTGTGCCCCGAGCAACTGATGATGTACAGATGCCATACCTGAGTTGAAAATGGATGCAGTGTATGAGTTATTAGGTGGCTGACATGCTTTCTACAAGCTGGCTATTGATGCAGATGTAAAATAAATGTACAAGACAACAGCCACGAGGGACAAATGAATGATTACAGTTTGTACGGCTGCCAAAGCCATTTCTTTTGTGCGTCATCACTATGCAAGACATGCTGCAAAGAGCTTTGGGATAGATTTGCTGTCTGCATATGAATTCATCATATGTTGACGATGTACAGGAACTCTGTGATTACACACTAAAGTGGCCTACGGGCTGAGGCAGACTGTAAACGATATCCTTGACTCTAATCATGGAGGTCACTGGGTGGCACAGGGAAACTGTGAGGGGGTGGGAGCTGAGCTGGACAGGTGGGCACTGTAAAATACCTTTTGAACTTCAAGGTAATTGGAGGGTAGAGTGGAGGGGAGAGAAGGAGGAGAGATGACATCAGATCTTAGGTATGGCAAGTGTATAGGATCAGTTGGAGTTGGGTAAATATCACAAGTTAGTTTGGAAGAAATACAACACTCAAGCTGGATGTTAACAAGCTGGGACCAAAAGAAAAAGAAGTGTGTGGCTGGTGAGACTTCCTGGACTCCACATGTCTGCGTTATGTTTTCTGAGCCAGCGTCAAGCCTGGAGCATCTATGCTCATGTCAATTTTAAGTTTCCTACATATGTTCTGTGTCCAACAGTTGTGTGAAGTATGAAATGTTGAAGAAAGTATAAATAAAGCAAGATGAGGTGCTAATCTAAAAAGACAGTGTGAGTCTCCAAACGAGCTCCAGATTGATCCTAACACATCTGGGGGAATCAAAGAGCTGTTGTCAGAGAGACTAAACAATACCGGCCTTCATCTCTTTTCGCTCGACACGATCACGCCAGTAAGCTAAATTGTGGAGGATTTTTGTTGCTTTTCTGCAGGGAGGTGGGGCAATGTTTTGTTTGGGCTGATTGTGTTCAGGGGCCAATGAGCAGTCCTCCTACAGACATGACTCAGCTGTCATGTCCAGAAGCGTCTCCGCAAAGTACAGTCTTCGAGGGACGTAGACAGGTTCACGGTGCTTGCACACCTTCAGGGAAGATGAATGCGAGCGTGGTTGCCATGCCTCTGAGGAATCACTGAAAAGGCATTTCAAAATAATGAGTATGTCTGCAGTCCTCTGAACTGCACGTTACAGTGGTGACTCTTGAGCACAAACAAACGCAACCGTGATCTGCTTCAAGGAAAGGCAAGTCTGATCAAGGACAAGGACACGAAAACACGGGTCTATTATTACAAACTTTGCTAGTGAGTCTTATTAGCTTTGAAGGGGGAACATGACACTGCTGATCTTACGAAATGTTTTATCATATAAGAGGGAGAGATGCAATAGATGTGACTGTAGGACATTCACATCTTTGTTTGTCTCTTTCCTCCATGCTGCATGGACATCTTTAATCTGAAGCAGGGATAAAGCTACATTTTTGGCAGGTTTAATATAGATTTCTAACATTAAAGCCTTAATGAATTGTGACCTTCCTTCCTTCTTTGGAGAAAACACAGAGTTTATCACGTTCAGACTTTTATAAAGGCGTCTCCTCATTTCCTTTTCCACCCTTTTAGCTGACTACAGTTCAAAGACCAAAGGCTGATCTGCGTCTTTTTAGACTTTAATGTCTGGACATAAGACGAGATTTGTGCATTTTGAAAGTAAACTATTACTTTCTCTAAAAGCCGATTTCAATTTGTCGGCACAAAGTTCAGGTCTTTTGGGCGGTTTCCTTGAAACAGTCACATGTTATACTTTCAATCTTGTACAAAGCGGTGGGTTGAAACTGCCATATCACAAAGGGCGATGATGGAAAACTGAGTCAGATTCTTGCACCAGCTGTTTGCCAAAGCTGTGGTTGTGGGTAGATGTAACATCCAGCTTTTGTCTTTGCAAATGCCACATTTAAATAAATGAAGAGAGCAGATTTTTAACCATTTCTCTTTGTTGCAGGTGGTTCTGGACAGAAAATGGACACGGAGACGGATTAGATAAAGTACAGTGACCTTTCATCAACTGAGGAGTTCTCTTCGCTGCAGCTCAAGCTTGGTCCACCAAACTAAAACAATTACCGGCAACTGTGGTTTTGTGAATAAACAAAAGCAAGAAATTGATTATCTGGCTGTCACCGTGTCTGGCTTTATGAGAAAAAACACAGGACGCCAGAGTAAAGCAATTTAAAGTGCATACATTGGAGCTCTGAATACAAACCTCTCTCTGGAATGACCTTTCCTGAGTGTAGTGTTATTCCTTACATGCACCTAACAGCAGGAAACCGCCATATACACAGTTCCCCTTCACGTCACTGTAGAGTTATGAACTGCAAGATAAAGGGCAGATCCTTTTCTCTGAAAGAAAAATAATCTGCGGGCTGGAGATTGCGATGCAGACGAAAAGCATGTTTTGGTGACCAAAATAGCAGAGGAGGAAGAGCAACGTTTGGGAAAGAAAAAAAGGAGTATTAGAGGGATGCAAATAGAGAAGACTGGACTGTTTCTCAGCCCTCTTTGCCAGATTTTTTTACAGAGCACAACAAACTTGTGCAATTTTCATGGCAGTCGTCCATGGAACGCATCCAAGGCACATTGTAGCTGACCCTCCTGGGAGGTCCTGTTAGATAGAGAATAATACTTCATGAAGACCAAAGTAAGAGCGCACTTCTTCCGTCAGATTTCGGCTGACTACAGCACAACATTTGGAAGGATTATTACTGAAAGAGGATCCATGACCGGAAGCAACAACCTGGAAAGTTGAGCTACTCCTTTCCTTGTCTCTTTTTGTGTGTTTTCTTGTATTTCTGAACTTATTCACTGCTTGCCAGTAAGGACTAAACCTTCCATCTTCCAACTGGAACGAAAGCGTTATCTTATCAGGAGGGAAGATCGAGCCGATTGGAACGAAGCACTCCTGCTGAGGGCTTTTGTTTCTGCTGCAGCTGCAGCAGAAGTATTTCACCGTGGGTAGCGATGGAGATGGAGAAGGGACATATGCCTATCAGGAGAGGGGTGAGCTGGAGTCCAGGAGGATTGAGAAAACCTCTCCAGGCAACGCAAAACATGCACACCACTGGGACAGAGTGCAATGCATCATGGGAGAAGACAGGTCTCAACAAAGAACAGATGAGCCGGAAAACAAGTAAGTGTTTGTTTATCCGGATTTTACGGTTCAAATTTGTGGAGCCAAAACAGCAACAAGGAGGTGTATTATTACTTCATAACACTGTGAAATGCAGCTGTAAATATATTTCCAGTTGTTTGTTTGTAGTGCTGCCTTAATGCTATAGTACAGCTCGAACTGCAGTATATTATCATATCAGAAAGCCTATAACTGAGAGGAGTAGGCAGTAAATAGAGAAAACAGGCAGCCCTGCCTCGTCAGTGCAACTTGACACAGTGAGGTTCCCCATGAAACATCTGTTTCCATGCCGTAAAAATACAGGCTGGCCCAACAGTAATGGAAATGCAATCATGCATTACTGCTAAAGGACGGTCTTAATATACAACACAGCCACCGACGGTAATGGGCTAACTTGTGGCGAAATCAGCTTGGAAACTTTTTCCAAACTTTCTTTTATACTTTCACAGTGGTCAACGTATGAAAAAGGGGAGTTCACACTCTATAATAGCACCAAAACATTATGCTGTTAAAAGATAGAGATGGAAAAAACACTAAAACAATACTCAACTGCAAAGATAATTACCTCTGGGCTGTGACAAGTCTGTCGGATGCACTATTCAAAGTGAGTGAAAAGACATTGTGCTCCGAGGAAGAATAACAGAAAGGTCATGGCCATCAGATAATTGTTCCTGATATAGATCTATGGCCTGTGTAGCTCGAACACTGTTCCCATCACTCATTCCTCGCTAATTAGTTTCCTCTAATGGAGCAGAGATCACCAAAAACAACACAAAAGCGCAGTTAATAGTCGGCTACACCTCTGCAGAGACCATTCATTCAACATACAAAAGTAACAATATGAGCAGCACGGCTTGGTTTCCACATCTGAGCTGCTCTTTTATTTCTCCCATGAGATCCACTGAGAGTTTAGGTCACATTCAGTCTGGTAAGATCCCAGGACCTCTGTTAATCCTTGTCTTTCCATACCGCTTCACACATCACCCACGGGGGCTGGTGCTGTCATCCCGCTCACCCCATAGCCATCACCCGGAGAAAGATAACATCCGACAGGGTAATCTTACCTTTGATACACAAATTCAGGGTTGGCCTGCTGACTTAAATCCTCCGGCTGTGGGGGAGTTGGCCTTCTGGGTTTATGCACGCTGGGATGAGGGGATGGGACAGAGGGCAGAGGGATGAGGTAGAGAAAGTTAGAAGAGTAAGGGGAAGGCTGAGATTTTTTAAAATTTTTTTATGCTTGAGGACAGAAATTTTTTATCCTTCCCTTGCAGGTTGGAGCTTAGGGCCGAGAGGGTTCAGAGGTTCAGAGAGGGCAGGCACTTTGGGGTTGGGGAGTGTGCAGAATAACACACACAAGCACACATGGAATATCCAGACAGACGCAGAGGGCAGCAGAGGTCAGGTGCTAGGTCTCTGGAGTTTCAGTGGTCTAATCCATAATCTGGACTATCTCTTGTCTCCCATTTCACTTCAAACACTGCAACAAGGGTCAGACACTTCCCCGCCATCACAGGACATTAGACAGAGATAAGCCGCTCGATACTTGCCATTGATTGGACACCTCTCCAGAACTGTCAAAACAAAGTGTAGTCTGTGCGCAACTGCTAAAACATCAATACTTTTGCAACAGAAGCCCTCAGCTCCTCTCTTGGAGGCATGCTTGTATAATTAGTGGAAACCGGGTGGAGGTGGAGGTGCAGATTTGAAAAAAAGTGAAACAGAGCTGGAGGCTGAATGACAGCACAGCCTCCAGCTACAGACCACCTCCCTCCCTCCTTCCTTCCCTCCCTCCCTGCCTGTCTGTCTGTCTCTGTGTTGGACTGCGGAGAAAAAGAAATCCGATCCTGTGTCTCGCTACAGAAAGGGGGTGTGAAGCTATCAGACGCAGTTAAATTGAAAACTCTTGTGGAAGTACTACAAAACAGCGGAGCTCTGAATTTGACATGAGAAAGGTAAGGGATAAGGCACTAAAGTGGATCCGGCAGGATAAACTAAACTTAAAGTTAACTCGTGAATCATTAGGACATACTACAGCCTTGAACTAAAACTGAGGAAGAACTTGAGCTTGTCTGATTTGTGAAGAAATTTGACTTGTTAGCAGCTGTGTGATGTTTTTGTAACTAAACACACCGGCTACTGTCCATAAACTCATTGCTTTCCTCATAAGTTAAAAGTTGTAACTGAATTTATCCCTGCTATGTAATCAGATCTGAAGTATGCTATCTAACTTGAAAATAAGATGAATTAAATTACTCAGCTCAGATTTATTGTCGTTTTTAGTTGATTAACATCTTAATAAGTTTACCTATTACTGGGGTTGTCATAACTAAGTGCTTGGTGTCATTTAATCAGATATTAACTGAAAAAACCTTTTGAAAAATCTTAAGCAAAAGTCCACATTTCATAAAAAGTGTCACTATTTGTGTCATGATATTCATCACTGATGGGATTTGCACCTGTGTGACACTTGATAACCTGTCTCGCTCCCACTTGAGATAAGATGTTTACAGTAAGGACACTTAATTTCAAGCCTCACTGCCCTGGCCCAGGTATATTATATTATATTATATAAATAAAAAAAGCTACTAAAAATGTCATTGGGACCTGTGGTGGTATTCCCATCCATATTGACAACCTTAATAAAATGCACCGAATATAGAGTAAGTACCTGTGTAGGAGGTTGGTTCCTTTCTGCAGCGCTCTATAAAGGAAGGTGATTTATGCTCATGTCAATATTGGTGATAGGACCTATTGTTTAAAGGGTTATGTGATAATGCTTTTATTCTTGTTATATTCTTGTCAAAAATATGTAAGGCGGTTGTAATATTAGCTTTTTATAGTGTCATGTCCTGTTTCTGTCAGTGTCAGGTTGATTGATTTACCATAGTTGACCCTCTTTGCTTGCGGACACAGCCGCCACCATCATCAAAGGGTGTAATTTTGTGCATGTAAATGGATTACAAATGTTTCTAATCCAAATAGGCCCTATACTCTGTCTTTATATATTAGAAAACATAAGATAAACATTAGATAATAAACAGATGTTACTGAACTCTAAATGGGTTTATGTAAAAGGAACTCAAGGGTACCCTACAAAGAGTTAATTCAATTACTGTGAGGGCAGACTTTAAGTCTGTAAAATCAATGACAGATGGATATTATTCCTTTTACTGGGGGAATGATCATATTAGCTTTATACTCTGTGCCAGGAAAAAATGCATCCAGATTGAGCGCTATAGGAAAGCTTCAGAAGTGATTGATTTATGCATAATTATTATGATTGGCACATGATTACATCAAATAATGTAGCTGCCTGGATCCGTCACCTTATTAAATGAAGAAAGAGTATTGGCTGTGCCAGCTGTCTGAGGAACCTCCTGGAGGGACGTTAAATATCTTCCACCAGTCAGAGTTACATTAATTAGATGAATGATCTACCAGATGCGTCACCACAACGAGATATTCTCCTTTAAAATGCCACTCAGAGAATCGACTGGAGGCTTGACTACAGGTTTTTATTCAGTTAAAAAAAAAAGAGAGAGGAAAGATGCAGCTTCGATTTTCCTCTCGTGAATTTCGAAGCATGATGAAGTCACTATATTTAAGCCGGGAACACTTGATTGTATAGTATGTTTATAGGCAGCAGTCGAAAGATGTCATTTTTGGAAAACATAGATTGTAAAAATGGTCTATTAAGAGTTCGAGCTGCAGTATTGCACAAATTAACTACAGAGAGAAACCAAAGGCATGTTGGAAGCTCAGGCGGGGAGTTTTCTCAGCGGTGAAGGAATGCTCAGGGAGGGACTACTGCAGATGGCAGAGGAAATAGCTCCACTGCCTGGAATGGAGCTCTTAAGCTCAGAAAACAAACTGCAATTTTAACACAGACATGTCTTATTTCATGATTTCAAGGTAATCAGTAAAAACTCCAACATCAGGGTCAGACATGATTGACAACTATTTATGTTGGCTCTGTAGGAGACATTGACCTAGACCTTTTTATTAACTTTAGTCAACAAGCTTTTATGTCCTTCTTAATAAAATGTTTATTTGAAATGTTTCTCCACCCACGTCTGTTCAGTTCTTTGTCTAGAGCTCCAATCTGCTGAGTCAAGTGTCCACAAAGCCACATTTTTCTCGCTGGATTGGTCGGAATAAAAAGTACTGCAAAGAACAATCAGAACCATATGGCCAGAAACAATTATGTGGGTTTTAAAGAGAATATTAAATCCTAGACTTGTTAAAAATTTGTCCATGCTGGTTCTCCCCATTTGTACATTAAAGCTATGTGGTGAGCTTTAATTAGATATTGAGGGAGTTGTCTTTGTTTGAACAGTCGATGTAGCACACTGCGAAGTCTCCTAAAGTTAGGGTCCCTTTCATCATTAATCAAACATCTCAAAAAATAGACAAATCCCTTGTTTCTCTTAACGACTGTTCATTCTCTCTCCCTGTCTCTTTCACTGCCAGATCTGACCCGGAGCGCCAGTTTGTCAGAGAAGGAGTTAAAAGAGGCTCGTGTCAGGAGTCAGATTATTGCTGCTCAGCTCACCATCCCTTCAAACTCCAGCTCCAGAGGCGTGCAGCTCTTCAACCGGCGCAAGCAGAGGGTCAACGCCTTTACGCTCGAAAGCTGTGGAGAGGGTTCAGAGGAGGACAGAGCTGAGAATGTGAAAACCGACCCCTCATCTAACAAACTAACATGGGCAGAGAGGAGCAGTGAAGAAAAGGATAGAGACCTGAACTTTAAAAATAGCACTACCAGGCCACTCTTGTCACCACCTGGGAGGGTACATTCTGTAAGTGATATCACCGAGGGCTCAGGTAAGGATTTTCACAAGGAGGAGCACATGGAGGACCGTGTTATCCAAGAGAGACATTTCCTCCCTGTCAAGGAGGAGCAGGAGGAAGAGGACGAAGCAGGGAACAAAATCCACGAGGAGCTTGAGGACAAAGTCAAGGATGAGATTCCCCCTGGAAGTAATAATGCTGATCCAGTTCTGATTGGACATGCTGAAGGGGAAGCAGAGATAAATGGAGGCCACACACGGCCAGCTCCCCCTGGAAAGCTTCATAATGGCTGCCACAGTACCTCTGGACCTGAGAGGGTGTCTGTACCCACAGCCAAGCAGCCGAGCACTATCATCAATCGAACTGCCAGGCCCTTTTTCTCGCCGCTGACAGTGCAGTCTCCAGAGGCAGTCAGCCCTGTCATGGAGATTCCCCCCCCTCCTTCTTACTCCACTCCTCCTCTCCCTGCTTTCACTGCTCCCTTACCTGTGGCATTCTCACCTCCACCTCCTCCGTCATATCCCACACCTCCTCTGCCAGCCTTTACAAACCAGCCCCCACAGGCTTACTACTCCAGTCCACCTCCAATGTCTCCTGTCATGTCCCCTTCCTCTCCTCCACCGTCCCAGTTCCCTGTTCCTTCTTTATCTCAGTACCCACCCATGCCTCATTACGGCCCTCCCACAGCCCCAAAACCCTCTACATTTGTTCCTCAGCCTGCTGGAGAAAGGAAGCTAATGACACCAATAAAAACAGGAATACTTGAGGAGGGCGCTGCTAGAAGGGCAAATAGGAAGGCAATGTTCACGTTCAAAGAGAAGCCAGTGGTGGCTCCGAACCCCGAGCTGCTCTCCCTGGTACAGGGGGCGGATGAAAGGAAGAAATACGGACATAGATCTGTGCCTGAGCCAGGATCCGAGGAAGAGTTGCTGGCGTTGGGTGCAGAAGCCTCCAACTTCCTCGCCAAGGAAGAGGACACGGCCGAGGAGGCAAGAGCTCCAGAGTGGACTTCCTGCCTCAAGAGCTCCAGGACCAGACCGAGGACAGAGCACAGGCCAGAGCAGAACCTCACCGATGTATCCGGAAAGGGGGCTGAGTTGTTTGCCAGGCGTCAGTCCAGGATGGAGAAATACGTTGTTGAGAAACAAAATGCAGGACAAGTTAGGTCTCCTTCTCCCACGATGTCTCTTCCTCCATCTTGGGTCTACCCCTCAAACATGCCGGGCAGGGTCAAGGCTATTGCTAAAAGCTCTGACATGAGCGCTCAGCTTTCACAAAACCTAAAGGCTCAACAAGCAGTCAAGCAAAAGCCAAGGCAAAAAGCTCCAACACCAGAGCCAATTCCAGAGCCACCTCCTTTAGAAAACGGTTGCTCCAAGATAGAGATGGACCTGTCAAGGCACCGGCCTTACCAGATCAACTCTTCCCTCTTCATCTTTAACCCAACCAAGGACCCCCTGAGTACCCTACCCAGAGGAGCACCACAGTCCAAGAACATGATGTCTGCCACGACTTTCTCAAGACAGTCGTCCTTACCTAATAACTCTTCTCCCTTCACTACCCAGTGTATGTCCCCACAGCTGCCTCTCAGTCCCACAAGAGGAGCAGAATATCCATCAAATCAAGTCTCTGGGCAGGCAAGGATCAGTTCACCTATGTCAGCCTTTTCTCCAGAGCGAGTGTCTTCTCCTCGGTCAACGATCCAGGCACCAAGACCCACGTTTTCTGCCAAGAAGGCAGGGATTGCACCACAGGTGTGGAGACCCTCCATGTACTATTTTTAGAATATTTGTTTAGATTAGGGGGATTATACACACAGATGGAAAATTGAAACATATTTTAATATGGCTAAAATTGAACTTTTCTGTTCACTTGTGCCTTCTTCTAATACTGTCTCTTGCATTGTAAGTATATAACAGAGTGCAATCTTTTTACGTGTGAAATATTTTAATGCTCACATGTTTCAGAAAACAACTGATCCACAAGAAACATCATAATAACTGCAGCTAGGGCCAGACCATGTCCAAGTGAATACATGTTACAGAGAAAATATAATTATATTTTCCCATAGTAACAGCCAAAAATCAGTAATTACCTTCAATTAAAATAAAAATGTGCCTTAATGTAATCACTTCCATACCACAGCTGCTGAGCACGTCAGCACTAAAACACTTCAATTCAGGATGTTTATAACATGATGAGAAATAACCTCACACTTTTTCCGTTTTGTCTCCCAATTCTGTGGGTACCAGGGTGATGCTGCTTCACAAAGCATTTTAACAGATGGTCTGGCATCTGCTTTATGATCTATGATTTGCAATTTAATGCTGCTCACTGACGAGAGCGAGAGAACTCCTTTTATGTCTCTATGTCTTCAGGGTAATTTACTCTGCTTTCCAGCATTTTCTACCTAAATATGTAGTGTGTACTTGGATTCTTTGATGTATTAAATCTGCAGGCTGCATACTAATTAGCATCACACACATATCCTACTTATATATAGTTTTGTGACGTAAAACAGTAATTCCAGAAGCATTTTTTCACAGAATATCATCAGTCATTCTTGTTTTAGACTACAGATTTTATGTATGTTTCATTTCATAAACCTTAATTCATAGCCCTCCTCTGCTGTTATCCTGTCTGTTACGCTATATACTTGTGTTATAGTGAAACTTTTCCTTCTCTGATTAAAGCTTCATGCTAACACTCTGCTGTGACCTCTTTCTCCTTTTCTCGTTTCCTGACTTTACTAGCTTCTTTCAACCATTAAATTCAACGTTAAGTGTTTGTTATTTCACTTTCTTGCCTTTCTTGCAATCACTTCACGCACTTGAACACGCAGTAAATGCCATTCCTCCGTTAAGTACACAGATAATTTGCCGCATGAGACAGATCTATTTCGGAACACAGCATGTGACATTTAAAAGTAATTATTTCAGCTTCCCATTGCAAGATATTTTACACTGAAGAATTTGAGTTATGTGTCTTCATGTTCAGACATGACCCTTGGTCTTGTTGGTCTTGAGGGGCTCAGACCCTCAGATATGGAATGACCCTTGACCATGACCTCACTTCTTTCACAGATGGCCTGAACTTTGGAAATGTGACCAGTGACATTAATCTTTAAAGATCATAACTTCTCAGGATACTGATCCTTTTCAGCTTTAGCACTAAAGACAGTCTCGTATTATTATCACAAGTGAGAGTTTGCTTTTAATTAGTATGTGCATAAATGCAACCCTTGCTCCAGTCGAGTAACTTCATATCCCTGTAAAGGTTAACCACCTCAGGAGGGCCAGATGACAGTAACCTGAGAGAGACACTGGGCCTATGTATGCAGGCTTACTGAAGAAACATCCACAGAAGACCTGAATGCCACTCTGGCTCAGACTAAAGACATAAATACAGTTTTATCAAAACAGATTAACTTACTGCAATTAAAATTCATCATCTGCATAGAGCAAACAGTCCAAACTTATTTTGCAAGCTTTTCTGCTGTGTATTTTCATGAGTCTTAAAAACTATATTTGTCCTGGTCCAACAGATACAAAAGGACTCCTCCCCAGTTGAAACACCCAGTGAGACTCCCACGCCAACCAGGACACCCAGCCTCATCAGACGTTTCAGCAGCCCAGAAGGCCCTGCCACTGGAACCTGGTCTCCCAGCCTCCAAACAAATCACCCCACCAACACCATCTCTAACCGCTCAATTACTTCCCCTGTATCCACTCCCAGGGGTACAAGATGCCAATCCCCTATGGCCAATCAGAATATCCAATTTTCCACCAGACCCTCCCAAACATCTACAGTCACTTCGCCTCCTTGGGGTTCAAGATGTCAGTCCCCACTGCTGAATCAGAATACCCAGTCCTCTGGCATCTCCTCCACTTCTGGTTTGAGGCCTTTCCAAACTTCTTCGACTACTTCTCCTATTTCCCCTCCTTGGGGTTCAAGATGCCAGTCCCCTTTGGTAAGCCAACATGCCCAAACTTCTACTGTCACCTCCATGCACACATCCAGACCCTCCCAAACCTCCACAATCACATCCCCACGTTCTCCTCCTTGGGGATCGAGATGCCAGTCTCCCATGGTGAGCCAAAACACCCAGTCTTCCACCATTTCCTCTGTTCCTTCTTCCAGACCTTCCCAAACAATTACTTCTCCTTGGGGTTCAAGATGCCAATCCCCAATGGTAAGCCAAAATACTTCCACTGTTGCCTCCACACCCAGACCAAATCAAACATCTTCAGCCACATGTCCTGTCTCTCCTCCTTGGGGCTCACGTTCCCAGTCTCCTGCACTCTCTCAGACCAGTTTATCCTTCCCTGCTACTAAATCTCTGTACACATCCTCTGCCACCTCTCCTGTTACTCCACCCAAAGACAGTCGCTGCATGTCCCCCATCACTAATAATCCAGACTCTAAAGCCAACCATCGCCTCCTAGCCAAGAACATCATCAATGCAGCCAAACGTAAAAACAGCCCCTCACCTGGAGCACTGAGTGGTCACAGCCTCCCCATCTCACCTCTGGGAAATTCCCACCATGGTTATGACTCTCACAAACCACCCATCAGTCCTTTCCAGTCACGGGCTTTGGGGGCCCAGTCCCCTATTTTTACCAGCCCTCCTCCTACACCAACACAGAGGATCTGCTCCCCTGTGAGGCTCTACAACACTCGATCCCTCACAGACTCTGATGCCTCTGTTGAGTCTGAAGACTCAGGCCTCCGATCACCCGGTCTGCACTCCTACAATACCTGTCCACGTGGCTGGGGTGGTAGCCTGAGGGTGAAGAGAAGCACCGTCTCCACGGACCTGTGAGAGTGTTGAAGTGGATGGCACACAACCATTATTTCAGTTTTCATAGACTTTTGTGGCATTGGATCAACCAGTAAAATAGTTTCTAGTGGCATTTCAGACTAATATTAGATAAGTTACCTTTTTGTACCTTTAAATACCAATCTTGGACAGTAATAATTATTGTATCAAGGTAGTGTTAGTATTTTATATGACTCACATTCATAGTATTTACTGACAAGAACAAGCTTTTTACATAATGCAGTTGCTTGTACGCTTCTTCTCAAACCAAAAAGACTTAAAATAACCAAAGATATTTGAATTCACTTCAATGAATGTTTACTTTACTATACTTTTTACAGCTTCACAACAAACATACCTTTACAGCCACTGTTCTAGATATGTAATGTCTAAGTAAAGGAGTATTGGTTCTAAGTGTTAATGAATTGTCAATATGTTTGCTGGTCTGATGCAAGTCAAAATGGGAAAAGACTTTTATTTTGTGGCATAGAAGGGACACGTGGAATGAGTAATGTGTAAATATATATCACATTGGACGATACAGTACCTTGGTTGAGGAATGCTCATTGTACTGTATTAGTAAATGATCAAATTTAACTATACAGTGAATATTGCTTTAGATTATACTGCATAGAAATTTGTTTTCCATTTTTCCATGACAAAAAGTCAGTGCTAAGCAGGACACGTGCTATTTGCATTATCATACACGGTCAAAGTATTCATCACATTTTATTTTGCATTTTAATCAATGCACAATAAATTCTATGCATAATTATCACAGTGCAATAATCACAGTGTATATATATGTTGCTTTATGTACTGCATTTGCTAAAATGAATGTAAGCGTTACAGACATATTGACTGAATGAGAATGACTGAAAAAAAGGGAGCGTTGCGTATGCAGACTTATGTGGAGGTTTGAAGTGGCATTGATGCACCTGTTTAATCAAACACTGATTCCATGTTTCAGGAAAAACACATTTCCAAGGTTTCAAGACGTTTAGTGATTGATGATGACCAATTTAATGCATAAATATTTGCTGTTAATGTGCAAATTTAATGGCATATTGATTGTAAATTCATATTGGAGATTGATGTATGTATGGCTAAGTTTTGTTGCTTTTCAGAAATGTCTTTCATGCAGAGCAGATAAACATGCCTGTACTTATTGTACTTGAGTGCCTGTTTGGATGAGATTTGGAAGAAAATACGTATGTGACACAAGTAGGGAAGGTACAACAAAATGTTGTTGAACTTTCACGGGGGGAAAAAAGGTTACGTGGATGTTGTTTGTTACGACAGTGTTTGTGAGAAAAAGGATCAGAGAAATGGATTGTATTTTAAATACATACCAAACTCTAATTTACATGTACATTCTCTTTAACTTCTAAAGTTTCTTTTTATACTTGATTTGCACTTCTGCTCATTCCATTTCACTAGCTACGTTGGCTTTGTTTAAAACTTAATTTACTCAAACAGGTTTTATTCTCTATAAAAACCAGCAAATAAATATCCTACTGTACAAATCAGAACATTCCTGCACAATTTACCACATTGACATGATGGTGGCAATTATCTGTAAACCTGACTGCTGCCTTTAAACCGCCACTATCTTTCTGTTTGCAGTGTGGAGTCGTTAAAAGACATTTTACACCGTTCCAACCTTTCCCAGTCCTGTACCACCACACACAACAGATCATTCCTTCACTACCTGACATGCAGGCCAAAACGCATGAACACATTTCTAAATATTAACTTCTGTGTGTCTTTTGAGTGACAGGGACACCTGCTACATGGTGACCTGGTTCCTTCAGCAGGATTAAACCTATCACTGTCATGGATTGGTTTCAACCTGGGTCCCCTCTGGACAAACCAAACACTGCTGACACCTTCAAATACAGAAAATAATCATTGCAATTTTGAGTTTTGCAAGCGAGATTTTCCCCCCTCTCATGTCATAACTGTATGATGTCTGAAATGAATGCAAAATAAAAAAAATGATGACACACCACTTTAAATAATGTATGGTTTGTCACTTGTTTTATTATTACTTTCTATTTTTATATTGTCTGAACTGAAAATAGTGGTATGACTGGAAATAATGCAAGCTGCAGTAGTCGTTTTTTCTTTTTTCTAAGATACTAAAATGAAACATAAGAAGGGTAAGTCATGCATTCATGCTTAATTCAACACAGTTCTGTACAGATCTATACTGTTTAATTAGTGCATCATGAATAAGTGTTTTATTTAATGAATAAAACGAACTATATTACAGTAAAAACAAATAATATAAAAGTGAGATTCAAGAAGAGATTTAGAGATTTATAAGACAACAATAAGTTTGTTTGAGAATCCGAGGCACAGCAGAAGAGCCTGGAGAGTAAAGGCTTGGTCACTTTTAGTGATCTCTAAGTTGACAGCTAACCAGCGAAAGGCAGAAATAACCGGTGCGATGTGGTCACTTTTCTTAGAATGTGTGTGGCAACATCATTTGTACATTGCACTGTTTGGATGGTACGTAGACGAGAATAATGTGCATTGCAGTGGTTAAGTCTGGAGGAGATAAAAGTTTGGACGACCTTTTCCAAATCTGCAGAGCAAAGAAATAATGTGTTCTGCTTTATCCAAAACGTCTTTTGGATAAAGCAGAACTGCTCTATTTTATTCACCATCAAAAGATAAGTCTGAGTCACCTCGGTTACAGGCCTCTTTTTTTTTTTTAACACTATAAGATAAGAGGATCCAGACTAGAGATTAAGCCATTTAGGCAGTCATTCAACTGTAGGAAGCAAGGTGAGACATAATACAGGAAACATCCATGCTCTATTGGAACATCCAGATGTATAACATCCACGTAGCAATAAAAATCAATATCGTGTCTACAAATGATTTGCCCCAAGGGTAGCATGTATACAGTAAATAAAATGGGACCTAGAGTCGACCCTTGTTTGACCCCACAAAAGAGAGGAGCGCTAGAGGAGGAGGCTTCTCGCAGCCAAGCAGAGAAGGACCTTTATAACAGATAACAGATGAACTATTCCAGAGCCATATCACTGATGCCAAGATACTCAGACAGTAAATTAAGATATTTTGCCTCACGTTGTCAAAGGCTGAGCTGAGATCAAGGACAATTAAAATGGCATGTAGTCTCAGTTCTCTGTAGAGAGCAATAACCAGATTAAGATTTTGAGATTTAAATCAATTGTGTGGAGAATACTCCTGTAAAGAGCCACCTAAATAAGGATTCATATTTCATTTGTGAAGGCACTTCAACAGCCCCTCCATTAAAACCGTATGACAATTGAATTAGTAGAATTTGATCCTTCTTAATACGAATTACAGTATATATTATGAATTGTCAATTTTAAGTCAAAATCAAACACAACACAAGCTTCAAATTCCATAAGTAAATGTATTAATGTTATTTACATGCAGTCCCCTACACATGCATCTCTGCCCCTGTTATTATGCTGCTTTTTCCCCAAAATACTGACATATGCACAGGATTAACCAGCACATTTGGAGACATACTTCTTAGGTTTTATAGTTTTATGCGTTTTGGTATGTCAGAGCTACATGTGAAGATAGTTAGGGGACTGATATGTCCCCATCAGCAACCCCTCAGGGTGAAATGAAAACCAAAGTCACATTCATCACAGGCTCATAGACTGCCATCTGTAGGACTCCAGACAGAAGTTCAAATGCATTTGTACATGCAACTGTCAGAACTAACATTTCATATGGTCTCTATTATTGTTAAAAGAATTTATTACAGTTTTGAAATTAGATGTTGTCTCCTGAATGAAAAGACGGCAGATAAATAGCTGAAATGAGACACATTCCCTTATGAAATTATGGATGAATGTCATTCCTAACGTTTTTTTTTTTTTGTATAATTTGTGAATAACACTGCTCTGGGAGAGTACTGGTCTGTTTCTCAACACACATTTTAACATGCCACAGCAGGAAAGGACAAGAACAATTAATAAAATAAATAATGACTGCATTTAGTTAGTTATTCCCTGCTACTATGCATGCTTTCTCACTGGCATTGTAATGGCACTGCAATTATTAATGTTATATTACTAACAGCTGTGCTCTTCCTGCTGTGACAAATCAAAATGTGCGTTGTTGTGAAACTGTCTAATACTCCCCCACAACACAACAGTGTTACTTATACATTATATTTTGTGGTAATCTTTGATTTTTCAGTCACTATGTGGTGAGCAGCATACAGACCCTAACTTATTACATCCTACGATTACAGCTCGTATGATTCAGACAGCACAGCTGCTTTGTTGTGAGGAGAGAAAAAAGGTGATATGTCTGTGTTATATATCACACCTAGAATTCAAATCAGAAAGTGAAAGGCTTACAGCAGCACTGCAAATAGGTTAGCATATAATAAGCAGCTGTACAGTAGGCATGATCTGTAGATCTGTCATATAACTTAGATAGATGGATAGATGGATAGATAGATAGACAGACAGATAGACAGATAGATAGATAGATAGATAGATAGATAGATAGATAGATAGATAGATAGAAATTCAACCATCTGTTAGCAGCATAAGACACATTGAACTGACATTAAACATATGAAAAAAGATATGAATTTAAGGTAAACATGTGCTAACAAGTTAAACATTCGCAGAGAAATTAAATAAGATATTAAGTCTGTGAGATGATGTGAAGATGTGCTGTATCTGTATCTATCTATCTATCTATCTATCTATCTATCTATCTATCTGCAGCTTAAAAATCAATTTTGCATCATTTAAATTATAAATCTCGTCCATAC
Organism: Nibea coibor; assembly: GCA_023373845.1. Taxonomy (NCBI): domain Eukaryota; kingdom Metazoa; phylum Chordata; class Actinopteri; family Sciaenidae; genus Nibea; species Nibea coibor. The sequence continues at coordinate 9,164,910 of CM041739.1, read as the reverse complement.
CTGCTCCACCTGTGCGTCTACTAACCTGAAATACGCAGCTGCGCTTTGACAGCCGAGTAAAAATGAGGATTTCTGAAGCTATTTGTCATTTTGCTGTAGCCTACACCCAGCACAGCCAGCGCAGCCAGCAGGCTCCACGGACACCCTTCCATTGGGACGCAAGAGGCCGCTCTTGAGGTGAAAAGTTCGGGAGGCAGCGCAGTGTTTCATCGTTTGACAGCAGGGGCTTGTTTTACAGCAAACAACAAGGATGAAGATTTCAAGCGACGATGCGGAAACACAGATAATCGAGGAGAGGTTTAGGTAGCTGGAAAGCCTTCGGTTTTGTCTGTATCTGCATCTCCGGGTGGCCGAAATCAAACGCCAGGCAACTTGAATATCGACTGAACTGCGGATGAATGCCTGCGCCTTGAGGCTCCCTGGATTTGTTGTTATTAGCCGCTAATGCTAACCACAGAAGTTGCGAGCTAGCTGGCCTAGCAAGCTAATGGTTAAAGCGAGGAGGTAGACAATAAGCCGTATATGTTTGATTTACTTAGCTCATGCCGTCCGGAGAGTAAACTCGGCGTCGTGTAGCCGATGGAGCCAACTAACATCGGCTTCAGTAGTTCAAGAACTGCAGCTTTGGCTGAGCTTTTCAACTACCAACCGTAGTAGCAGTTAAACTAGCTTTCCAGTTAGCCACCACAGCCCTCCTTTATTTGGAAGAATGAGTAGAAAACACCATCATTTTAAAGGAGCAGAAGTCAGCTGCTGCGTGAAATACTTCCTATTTGGATTCAACATTTTATTCTGGGTAAGTAAACGCAGCATTTGTGTAGTTTTCCCGTCGACGTGTTGAGAAAAATAAGGCTAATGTTGCTAATCTCAAAGTCTCATTAAATATTCTGGCGAAGTTAGCTTTGACGTTAGCACCGTTGGTGTGGCTAACTGAACCTGAATGATCGATACGTTGATTTAAATTTTAATTATCAGAGCTAATATGATAAGCAGTGATTGTCTTTTATCTCCTGCTATACGTTATTGTTGTTGTTTACGTGTGGAAAGTTGCACCACAGACCAGCTTGTTTACCTGTTTGTCCCGGGAAAAGTCTCATAAAGTCAGGTGTGCTCTTTATTTACCAAAAATGATAAAGCTAGACAACTAGAGTTGTTATGGCTTTAAATATACTTATTTTAGATGTTTAACGTTGTTCAAGCCATTCAGCATGTGTGTGTGGGCAGCTACAACCTTTTCCCTTCATGAAAGTCGAGGAATAGATTGTTAAAAGTGGCAAATAAGTCCCAGATATCTTGAAATACTTGACGTCTAAAGTTAGAAGGAGAGTAAGTGGTGTTTGTACAAGCAGCTGGTGGAGTGTGAGCCTGCTCTGCCTTGGCAGTGAGGGATCGGTGCCATTGTGTTTGAGTTTGAGAAATGTCTGTCTCATCTGCATTGTTTGGCCAGTGGCAAGTGAGCCCACATCTCCTTTACAAAACCTCTCCATCTCCATCTCCATCTTTATCCCCCTCCACCTCCTCGGTCTGAAAAGTTCCTCTGTTCGGTCTGCCTCGCCCCCCTCCCTCCTCACCCATCTGTGCGGCTGGTGTAGTATAATGTCCGTGGGTGAAGGAATGGCGTGGCTGTGTGCACCAGAGGGTCTTCCCACACGCCGTTGGAAGGGAAAAGGCCACACTGGGCTTGAATACAACCCCAGCCCTCCTCCTTTTCAAGCACTCCATTCACTCCCTCCACCGCTATAGTGCTCGGGCACTGCGGGACAGCATTGTTTCTCTCGCTCACACACCCATGAACGCACAAAGAGGGATGGTGATAACAAAGACCGAGGGGGTTGATTCTGTGTTTTCCTACCCCCCCACCACCCCACCCGTCGTATGCTCATTCTGACGGATTCATCAGACACATGTGATCCACATGCAACTGGATCTCCTTCAGCACCAAGACGTAGGAGTATTACTTCTGAAGCTGAACGCATTTTCCAGTTTCGCAAATAAAAAGAGCTCCATAATTCATTTGTACAGCGTAATGAAGCAGGACACATTGAGTCACACAGGCCAAGAGCGTTGCGTCTGATTCATATTGTGCTCTTTCAGACTCTTTGACACTCAGGCCAAGCTAACAGTCCTGTGTCTGAGCTCTTTGTGAAACCGTGGAACAAGTTCCAGCTCGCTGGCTGTTTCCGTTAATAATCACTAGAAGATGTTCTCCTCTTGTCTGTGTGCTGCAGAACTGGATTTGACAGACAAGCCAGTGCATTGCAGAAATAGAGAGAGATGGAGTTTATTCTGCACAAATCAACCCATTTGTCTTTCCTATAGTGATCTTGTCAGGCTTGAAACAGCTGCCTAAATTGAGACAGAATGCTTGTAAGGCCCTAAATATTGTCAACAAAATGGTGCAATAAACTCTAGTGCCTTCTTTTCTGTGTGAATTCTTTCACCGCCCGAACTTGCTGTTGACAGCCAGACATTCTCGCTCGAGAACAACATACCTTTTCTCCTCCTAACAATAGACACATTCCTCACATCCACTTAATTAATCATATTTTCTGCCTGAGCTGCTGAAATGTTTGGACGCTCTGCATGCTGTAATTAAGAGCTTGTTAAGCTGTAACCAAGTTGCTGAGTTGGTTGGATGCGGGCTGTTTGTTATTAGCCAGCTTACAGCTCCGACTGTCTGTTCGCATTTGGCACTAAAAATCCGTGCCGGGCGATCACATCGCAGGTGGACGGCGGTAAATAACCAGGTGTGAATGCATCACCCAGGTACACTCAGGGGTAGTCAGGGATTTATGCCGCTCTCTCTCCTTTTTGTTTCCTGCCTGACTTTTTCCTCTGTGTGTAGCGAGCTGAAATAACTTAACTGATTTGTGACTGACAAATGAATGAAAAGTCAGGTTGATTTCTTGATAAACTGAGAAAATATTCAATAATAAAAATAACTGTTAGTGGCACAATAAACCACCTAAGCACAGCTGATGTCAAACAACAGCTAGGACAAATATGTATGTTTTTCTCTGTAGTGATATTTGCTGTTTCCTGCAGATAAAATCAAATCTGAACGGGGAAGCAAAGAGCACTCACAGGAGGATTTTTCCTCATTATTTGTCCCTGTCAACTACCGTCTCAGTGGGCTCTACACAATATATGTGGATAGAAGATAATAGCCATCTCTCGATTATAGCCTCAGCCTCGAGCGTTCGTTCAGTGTCCATTCCAGTCAGAGGCGTTCCAGCCTTGAATGCGTCTTTCCAGTCACATGCTGTTGTAACTCATCAGCCAAATTGATAGATTGATTTCTCAGCATGACGCGTAGGGAAGGGCGGATGCAAAATGCGCGATGCGTCTCCTCAGACGAGCTGCTATCGTCGGGAACGTCTGCGTTCACACGGCCCGCCTCATTAGAAATTCATCTTTTTTGTTGTTGTTGTAGGGAGTCACTGAAAGGTCAGTCACACTTGAGTAAGTCTCTACCCCGTGCGTTTGTGCACGTACGTTTGTGTCCAGGCAGCGTGGAGCTCGGTTTGTCTGCTAGTTAGTTGAGGTTAATGGGATCAGCGGGCTTAGGGAGGAATCTTCTCAAGTGTTGATAATCTCTCTGTCCACATGGAGAGGAACCCCTCGCTCTGGGACACACACATCTTACTGCTGCGCTTGACAGCGAAATAACCTGAAACAGTCTGATTTGAATAATGAGGCGGATGCAAGGACATCTCGTTCCAGACTTGTGTTTATTTGCACAGTGATAAAACAGGCAGTACGCTGATTAGATAGAGCGATTAAAAAAAGTGTACAAATAAAGGGAAACACATTACTTACTAGAGCAGGTGAGATTCAAAGAACAAAATCCTAAAGGGGCTTTTTAAACATCTTGTAACCAGACAAACAGAAGCAATGAGGTATGAACTAAGAACAAACAAGGACGCAGTATTATGCTTTTTGTAAATATATGTCTTATGTTTAATTTTACTTACCTCTTATCTGCTGTTGACTTAAAAAACACAGTGACCCTCTGGAGAACTGGCTGAGTTTAACACAGGTAATGCGTTTGAATGCCACCGACTGACCCGAATTTGACTCTGCCCACATTACACTGTGGGAAAAGTTAGATAAAAGGGGGAAAAAACACAACCACTGTACAAAGGCAGGTTCAGTTCAGTTTCAATGTACTCATTCAGTCAAACTCACTTCAATCCAAACCTTACTGTCCCACGAGGGGTGTTTGGTCTGGAAACAAGGCTTTAAAAAGGCACATTTATGGGTACGCTTACAAGTTCGCAAGATGCTTCGGGTTTTGATCGGCACTCTGTCCTCTCAGTTATCGTGCATTTGTATAAATAGCATTAATGGAAGCAGACTGAGAAAGATATTGAGAAATAGCAAGCCGAAATGACGGGGTACCAGTCGTGGATACCTCATAGCCGTCTCACTTAATGCTGCCTTTGAGGTCGCCTCAAGCACTGGCAGAGGAAAATGCAACTTGACGTGTATTGAAGTACTTTTGACCGGAAATAATAACAAAAGTGGCCATATAACAGAAGTACTTTTCTGGTGTCTGGCTGGTGTTTTATTTTAGAAGCACCAGACCGGAGAGGCAATTTATTTATTTCTGCTTTATTGGATAGTTTACAGTAGAGCGGAAACGGGAGAGATGGTACGAGATGGGATGGAACCACAAGGTCGAGAGCAATTAGCTGGAAGTTTTTTTGTTTGTCATATTTCTGATATCAAAAGAAATGTGTGCCTTCCACATAGTATCAGGAAACTCAAAGGTTCTGGTATTGTTCCCGATCAAATCCAAGCTCTCTGGTTTCTTAAGAGCATTTTAAATGACTTCTAAGTGTAGCAATGGAGTATATATCTCTAGTTAGGGAAAGACAAGCTTTTGCGTGTGCAGGATATTATCCATCAACGTGTCATCAGTGCTTCCTGATGTCCTGTTGAGGGCCTGTTGAGCATTTACTAGAACATGTCTGCCTCGTTTAAGCACTTCTAATATTGAGAATAGTTATTGTTATTCAGTTCTTATAAAAGTTGTGTTATTACTTGGCACCAAGCGTTCAAAAAATTCCAGTCAATTTGTTGTCCATTTAAGGACAACTTTGTGGTGATGACCTCTGGGGATCTCAAAGTCTTTTTAAAGGGATGCTTAATGAATCATTCATTTTGGGCTCTGCACACATGGACTGCTTGATTTCTGGGAGCACACCGTGGTTTAGTTTAGCCCTCCGGTTCTCCCGCAGACACTCCTTCAGGAATTGTAGGTGAAAGTTGCTCCCTGTTATATAACTCATACTGGTGTGGTGACATTTGATAGGACTGGTAGATGTCGATGCAGTGACATCCAGAGCCTACTTTATTTTTCATATATTCAAGTGAAACTATTGCAATGCCTTCCTGATACTGCCACCCAAACTCTTCACACAGCCAATGCGCATATCGAGTTTTATTTCCTTTCGAGCCGTCGTCCGACTTGAACAGTCATGTCACGGCATCAAAGTGATTTTGCAGGTGATTATGGGAGTTTGTGCTGATTTTAACTGTGGGAGAAAATGACAGACAACGCAAAGAACCGCAAAGAAGTGTTTTCCCCTCAAATAATAATAAAAATAAATGTTTGTCTTAAGCTCTGCTAGAATACTAATGTGAGTACACTGCCGAATGAAAGTTTATATTTACATTCTGATAGAAATGGTGAGTTAATTTAATGTTTTCCTGATTTTCCATAGTTAGAAAACTGAGAATATTGACAACATTTACGGACGTTCTGCTCTAATTAAGTGTGATTGCGTGTTGATAATTAGTATTTATACACAATTATCTGGGGAACCACTCCGTAATGAGATACTTTGGATGCTGCTTTCTCGCTCACGTTTTTTATGGTCTCTGTTTAAACTTTGGATTATCTAGAGTCAGAGGCTAAGTGGTTTAATACTCTCCCTCTCTGTGTCTAATCTCCTCTACCTGATCTCTGCCGGCTCACCTTGGTGCTTCCTGCACGTCACGTTCCAGCTGAAGCCACCACACCCTTCACTGCTGCTTATGTAACCAGCAGGCCAGCTCTGTAGCAACCCCTTCACAGTCGCCAGTGTTGTTGCCATTGTTGTTGTTTTTGAGTTGGCATACTGTCACATTGTTGATCTTGTTATGTGCGCAGGCAGATTGCCATCGGTTTTACCTGCTTCACCCGACTTAATCAGCTTTGTGACAGTATCGCCCAATTTGAATGGAGCTATTATATTTCAGGCTGTGCCATTATAGTGTGCCTCAGTTAAGGTCATTACCATCCCAAATCTGTTAGGAATGACATTTTGTGGCAGCTAAGCAGTTGATTAGACAATAACATTACAATGATTTTATTTGAAATGCAGTCTAAATTAAATTTTGTAGCTTTACATCGGTTGCCCAGCACCGTGGCCCTGTCGTTTTCTTGGTATGTTTTAACCTGTGAGCTCCACACTCATCCCTCACGGGACAGGAAGCTTATACCAAAGGGATTTTCCTTAACACTCAGGATATCAGATTCTCCTAGCTCTTAAGCGGCCCGAGTGCAATGACTCCTACCTGCAATAACCTGCGGACCTAATGAGTCACTCTGTCCGCGGCAAGATGAAAGATATCGTCTCAGAACTTGGTTTTGTTTAAAGACTCTAAAAGCCCATTTTCTCAAATAGATTCTTTCTTTAACTGTTGGGGAAGATCACGAGATTACCTGCCGTATTTCAGAAGAAAACTCTGTGACTGGAGATTTCTGCATTTTGGCTGTGACTCTTCTCACGTATTTGATGTGGGTGAGGCAGTGCAGGGAAAGGGTGACGTCATGGATTACTTTGGATCAATCGCAGTGAAATATTACAGGAATCTGAAGACAGTTGTTGGGTTGTTTTCAAGTGTTGCCAGGGAGACACCGTCGTAAATCACCTGATCCAACTACACCCACACTCTCTGCATTTCTTAACATGTTGAAGTGCTAACTTATTTGTCAAAGAGAATTATTATCTCCTACTATCTCATATTTCATTTCTTCTTTATTTCATGTTTTCTTTCCAGTGAAGCCTCTTCTCTGCTCTTTGTCTTACAGTTACTAGGAGCAGCATTCTTGGGCATTGGCCTGTGGGCATGGGCGGAGAAGGTAAGTATAAACACATGGGCACAAACACACAGTTGAAGTACAACATGATTGCCTCAATAGCATAGCTAAATTTCTTCCCTGTACTCCAGCGGGAATATGCCTGAAGTCCAAATTGCGGGAGAGGATTTCAATGAAAACAGCGTTTCTGAGACGAGTGGTGTGAGAAATGAAAGCGCCGTTCCTGTAACACTTCGCAGCACTTAAAAACATATTAACCTGATAATGGTAAACGCATCTTAGTCATCTCAGGAAAGGAAATATGTTGCTGCAGCTCAAGTGCGATTTGTGACCAGTATATATATTTTTTCCAATAGTTGTAACAGAGTTAAACTGGAGCTAGTAACAGGCACAGCTACAAATGCGGAGCGGTAAACAAAATTACCAACTTGACTCACAGCCACGAGGAATTCAGTGTCTCTGTCTGTCACAAAATGAATGCCTGAAGTTTGCATGGAAACTGCTAACTGTTTATTTTCCACAGTAAACAAGCTACAAAGGTCAAATGCTGCTATTAAACTCTCATGTGCAATGGATCAAGGCCCAGTTTAAAACTCCTTCCAATCGAGTTAACAGTCAATTTGTTCATTAATTATCTCGAAGTTGTACCAGTCCAGTTCAGTAAATGCTGCACCAGCGTGGAAGCATGTACCGATTAGTAACGTCTGGTCATGAACTCTGTGCAAATGGGCCTGCACCAGAGTACCTTTGTGGAACAGCGTGAATAATTTAAAGGGATTAGGTCGAATGATTAATGGCGGGTACTGGAAAGGCATAATGGTGAGTTTGGGTCTCTCTGACTGAAATGATTAGTTCCTAGCCCTCTGCATTCAGACAGACTAGTTTATTGTTTCAGGGTCTCGCGCTTAAATTCAAATGAAGGCACTTTATTCGGCACCGGGGCCATAAAAACACAAGAATGAGATTATGCCTCTGTCCTATAGCCGTCCCTTAGCTCAGCCAGCGCAGTGGGAGCTTAGCTTAAGCAGTACAAGACATCGGCTTTGTAGCCCTTAGAGTCAAGTGTTTGACATGTGCACTATATGTGACGAGCAAACAGAATGACAGAACAAGATGGTAAGAGATGGAGCGAGATCACGCATGAACCAGAACAGACATTATATTTGAACAGACGTTGCACCTCCATGTAATGTGTTACCCTGTGGCATGTTCCAGTGGGCCCGGTCTTTGGCGCAGAGGTGTAATTTGCCTGTGTGAAGTGCACGGTGCACACCAACCAGGGGCTGACAGGAAAACATGTTGGACACGCTGAGGCCCCCGGACTGTGAGGGCAGGGTCTGCAGAGAGGAAGGACAGATGTCTGTTTGTGAACCTCGTCTGGAAAAAAAGTTGCTTGTTGTTATAAGCTGGGCAGAGATCTGCTGGAGAGTGAAACTTTTACATGATGGGTTTGTTATTCTTTTTAGAAATGAACACATTTGATGGATATCATTCTAAACAGTATAGCCTTCCTCTCTCTGAACAGAGCTACCCCACTCTGCCTCTCGACTGTGTCATTAGTCAAATTATCACTATTTGTCTTTGATATCACAAAGCAGGTTTCAAGGTTAACTGTGTTTTTGCAAGATGAGAAAATTGTTAGAGATAGCACAGACTGATTATGGAAACAATATCAGAATTTGAACCACTCTCTTTTTATCTCTCCTCCTTTCTTTCAGGGAGTGCTGTCCAATCTGTCATCCATCACGGACCTAGGGGGCTTCGACCCCGTGTGGCTCTTCATCGTCGTGGGAGGGGTCATGTTCATCCTGGGCTTCGCCGGCTGTATCGGAGCACTCCGGGAGAACACTTTGCTGCTCAAATTTGTAAGCCCGCTCACGACTTTCTGAGTGCAGACACCGTTTTAACCACTTCACACCCCTTAGATCTGCACTTCACACCAGAGCTGAGGCTGTCAGTGCAGCAGGTGTAACAGGACTCGAGTGACTCACCCGAACCAAATGCTATGGGCGGCTTCACGGCACAAATGTGTTAACTTATCACTAAACCGAGTCCTGTCTCATAAGGCAGAAATGATCAGAAACACTCATCTGTGACAATATCTTGCATTTTCTGCCTTTGTTTTTTTTTGATCTGTAAAAAAGATTTCTCCTACAGCCCAAAGCCGTGACAACACCATTTTGGGTTGTTTATTTGGGTGCAGCTGTATTGATAACAACGTGACTTACAGAGACAAACTTGCTTTGTTGCTGGCTGCGATTCTGAGTAGCTATTAACTCCAGCCGATGTCCATTAGCAGCAGTAAGTGAGGCGTCAGAGTGAGGAGCTAATGTGGCTTTTGTGCATTTATCATTAGGCCCGTCTCCACTCTTCCTACATTTACTGTAAAGGGATGATATAACGGTACCTCTGGGACTGCAGTATTTGTTGCCATGCTCCTCAGTCAGCAAATCAGGACAGGCCCAACAAACAGACCTGTGCAGGGACGTTGCATCATTGCTGTTGTTCCTGTATTTCTTTTACAAGAGATGCTAGGAAAAGAATGTTTTAATGTTCTGATGTTTTACAAAACAGGATTTATGAGTCACACCCAGACTCCCCCGATTGAAGTGACAGATTTATTGTTTTGTGTTTGTGTGTTTATGCGTGTTTACTCTCGTGTGCGTCATTGCCTTTCCAGTTTTCTGTGTTCCTGGGTTTGATCTTCTTCTTGGAGCTGACTGCAGGGATCCTCGCCTTCGTCTTTAAAGACTGGATCAAAGACCAGCTCAACTTCTTCATCAACAATAATGTCAAGGCTTACCGCGATGATATCGACTTGCAGAATCTCATTGACTTCGCTCAAGAATATGTGAGTCAACGTCTACTGACTGAAACTTGTATGTCTCTGACTGTTTAAAAAAAACAAACTTCCTGAACACAGCTCGTTTAGCTGGAAGGGGTCACTCCCTCAACTAGAAATGTTGTTCATTTCAGCACAGCTTGGTTCTGGGCACAGAGGAAGATGACTCATCTACTGCATCTATGGAGAAGATCACACAATTAACATGATTGCATTTTCCTCAAATGAATATCTAATTATATGAATGAAACAGTTTAGATAATGGGCTCCTGTGTATGGTGGACTCTGTCAAAACTACTTTAAAAGCAATTAGATCTGCTGTTGTGTCTCACTCTCTGTAGTCACTACTCACCACAGTGATCTGGCTACTCACCCAAGCTGACCTGAGCCAGGCACTAAAGACCAGATCAGAGAGAATAAATGTGTCCGTTAACCGGAGTCGGGTGCTTAATCTCCTCCTGTTGTTGCTGCTCTCTCAGTGGTCATGCTGTGGAGCTCACGGGCCCGATGACTGGAACCTGAACATCTACTTCAACTGCACTGAGCTGAACCCCAGCAGGGAACGCTGTGGAGTCCCCTTCTCCTGCTGTCTTAAAGACCCTGCAGTGAGTCATTTAAAGACAACAATACATTTTTAATCTTTAGCATGGAGCTGCAACGCACAACAGAAAATGAAGCGGCGTCTATTGTAATAATCAAATAATCATAAGCAGAAATGCCAAATGCTTGCTTTGAGTTATGACAGCATCTCTTTGGTTTTGGACTGTTTAACAGACAAAACAAGACGTAACAAGACAGATCTCACCTTAGAGTCTGAGAAATTATAATAGGCATTTTCACTATTTTTTGACATTTTGTAGATGAAATAATGAATCATGAAAGTAATCAACAGCTTAAAGGATAATAGAAATAGTTAATGTTGCAGCCCTAATCTAGTTTTAAAATTTCAGTATTTCTTTTAGCATTTTATTCACTTTGAACTTTGATTTTGAAAGTAGAAAATGTAAAATATACTATGATAAATAATACTTGTTTCATACACTTAATAACTGTCATATCTAGCAATGCTTGTAGCGATTATTGTGGAGCTACAACGTGTTTTGAAGTTGCTCTCCAAATCGGTCACTTTGCTTTTGGTTAATTTGCTTCTTCTGTCGTCACTCAGACATACAAGAAGAGACACTCAGCATATCAAACACTGTCACCAGAGAGAGGATTTCACATTTTTGTGTTGTTCTTGCAGGAGGATGTCATCAACACGCAGTGCGGTTATGATGTTCGGCTTCAAGTGGTTTGTATCTCCAGACATGTCTCTGTGTTTTCTGTGGATCTTTAGAGTTCTCTGTGTACTTAAATTAACCCTGTACTTCACTCAAGTTTCTCTTCCATCTCTCTTGAAATGAATATTGTGCTTCACAATGTGTTTCACATTTATCTAGATCATTTAAAAAGTCTAGAGAACCAGTTCTCATTCACAGTACAGTCACTGGCAGTAGTCAAGCATGATTGGCAGCCGGTGCCAGCCTTTGTGGTTGAAACGACGTAAAGCTGCTGAGTGGAATTACTCCTGAGAGCGAGTTGATTGACAAGCTGCGAAGCTGGTTGATTGAAACGATCTAAGCTGTGGCTGAAGGTATCATGGCAATCAGGTTCATTTGTATTGGGCTTGATTGCTTGTCTCAAACTCTGAGTTAAAATAGGATAAATAATGTCTGAAACAGCCCTGAATTAAACCAATAAAATTTAGATTTTGTAGCATGTTTAATTATGTTTCTAGATGGGAAAGCTGTAGAAAACGGGTGCCCAGAAACAGTTAGCCGACACAGCAGACAGACAGAGTATGCACAGGGTTAACTAGCACACAGCCTCCTCTGCGTGCTTCTTGCCTTAATAACAGATTGTTCTTCTAACAGGGATAATTAGGTTCCAGTTATAGCCTAGAGAGCAGCCTTACTACACTCTGTAATTGGCGACTCAGTGGGTTATGCCAGTCCGTTCCCTTTTCCTCTGTGTGTGGGTGTGGTGGTTACAACTCACTGCACTGCAGTCAGAAAGATTGCTGTTGCTAGGCGCACTGCAATACAGTGAACCACCTGCTTGTTGGTATGAATTCGTTTTCCTCTGTGTGCTCTTCTGCTAATGCCCATTGACATTTTGCTGAAACTATCAGTGATGTGCAACCGAGTTCCTCCGCAGCTTGTCTATGGAGTGCAGGCTGAGAAAGAGGAAGAGTAGGAGACAGGGAGAGGACAGCAGTGGAACAAAAGCAAACGGCTGAAATAGCTTCAGAGGAAGTTCACAGCCAGAACAACACTGTGTTTCCTGCTTTTTTATTGGCTGCCAAGGAGCTTCTTTTACCTCCCATTGGTTGAAGGCTAGCTTTCAGGTTTTGCAAGAGAACAAAGCGTTTGCCTGGTTGACTTGTCTTGAGGAGTAACAAAGAGATCATTGTAAAGAGTCCCGTTCACACCCAGTCTTACCCCCCTGTTCCCGGTATCTTTGCGGCTCTAAATTACACCTTTTTACTTCCATTCTCTGAATAGACCGTGCACATCATCGGCTCAATCTGACAACACAAACAGCCATCTGTCCGGTAACAGGAAACAGCCTCTGCCTGTTTGTTCAGTCCCGACAGGGCCCTCTGAATACACTGCCTTGATATTCCCCCTGTTGTCCAGACAGTGACACGTTGTAATCCAAGAGTGACTCAGCTATCAGTCACTCCCCATGCCCTCCTCAGTTGTGAAGGAGTCGAAGGGGAAATGAGTTTGTAGATTAGTCATAGATCAGTTCAGATGTTGGTTAAATTATCTAAAAGGGTCAGTGTCCTCCCTAGTAACTTTTATATTCCAATGTGATTTTAAAAAACTTATATTTTTATTAAAACTTATTTACACTTCAGTTTGATTTTGATTCTGATCTGTTTCTGTTTTAAAAAGGAGCTGGAGCGGCAGAGATTTATCTATACCAAGGGCTGTGTGGGACAGTTTGAGAAGTGGCTTCAGGACAACTTGATTATTGTAGCTGGAATCTTTGTCGGTATTGCACTTTTACAGGTAAGTCTTTGTCGACTCTTTTTCTTTTGAATTTTGAAATTAAGTGAATAAAATGTAAAAACAGTGTGTCCAGGTTCTAATTTTGTCATCACTGCCATCTAGTGGTGACAACAGATAACATCAAGAAAATCCTGCAACCTGCCATACAGTAGCCTGCTCCCCTTTTTTAACTGTAACATGCTGTACTCTGATCTCCTTCTCCATAACACTCGCTTGATCTAACACCCTCTGTTTCCTTTTTTTTTTTTTTAGATTTTTGGTATCTGTCTCGCTCAAAACCTGGTGAGCGACGTCAAAGCTGTCAAAGCCAACTGGTGACAGGAGACGTGAAGTGGTGGAGCACCGCCCCCTGAGGCCCAGCCGGGTCAACGCAGCACACAAACAGTCCCGTCCAGCTGTAGGATGAAGAGCCGAGAACATTTAACTCTGTCTACTTTGCCACCGAGCTAAGCAGCGCAAACACACTCTCACACTCGTATACGTGCGGACACAAAGAGTTTACTTCCCCGTTTGACAGCAACACTTGAAGGGAGAGAATATGATCCCACAAAAACCAAACACTCAACACTTTGTTTACCACTCAGCTGGGATTTGAACCCAAATATACAGAGGACGGTCCTGCCTCCTTCAGAGTTAGATTTTTTTTTCTTTCGTAAGTGTATTTATGGGACGCAGTTGCACAAGGACTTCTGTCAACTGGGAGATTGGAAGCCATGGATGAAGGTCAGAGACAACAGAAAAAGAGAGAGATAAACAACAGAAAAAGGAACAATAAGCCTCCTTTTTTTAGGTCAAGCACTACATTGTCACAGAGCCTCTGTCCACTCAGTGAGGGGTTGAAGATCTCCTTCTACAAAGAGCCTGTTTTTAAACGTGCTTATCCCCGCTTCCTGCTGCAGGGGAGCGCGGGTGGCTGGCCGGGCCGGCCAACAAACACACGGATTCCTACGCGTGTCATTTTTTCTCCGTTGTGACCTTTTTATGACCACTGAACAAACTCTGAACACTGGCTGGCCAAGTCTGCAACTTCGAATCATTTCAGGAGATTTAAAGTCAAAAATGTAAAGAAGAAAAAAAAAAAGTGCCATTAATTTCCAGTGATATTTTTGTCTTCTTCCTCTTCTTTAGATAGAATTTCTGCACCACCCGCCCCACGATACCTCAGGGCCTGGCCGAAAATATATGCTTTCTGCCACCAGTTAAAAGCATATCTATTTTTCTCCCATCCATGTCTGTTGAATTTAGATGGACTTACTTAATGCAGAAAACACTGACAGTCCCTCGAAAGTCGCCCTGTTTGCCCTGCAGTGATTGTATTATCTGTTGATTTACTGAAGGATATTGTGTTGTTTTTATATGGAAAGGCCTGGTGTGGTTAGGATTGTAGGTCTATGCTATACAGGGAAAAGGGTTTAATGATAGTTGAGATTGTTGTTTGTCTCTGAGCATCCCTCAGGCACATGGGACTGCTGTTTTGGGGCCTTTTATTACTTGACCTATGTTACCACATTTGTCTTATATTTTGTCCTCGGCATAGCATAGAAACATTTGTATGTTTATAGATGTCCTTCATTCACCCTTTACTCCTTATCCTTTCATATACGCATATTTTTTTTATCCTGGTTTCAATGTTTGACTTCACCAGGCACCTGTTTTACCTCTGACCCATCAGTCAACTGCAAAACAGCTTCTCATGTCGTTTATGTTGTTAGCAGTCCTAATGGAGACCAAATGATATCAGCTGGCTGCAAGCTAATTGCCAAGGTTTGTCTGGCTATGATTCTGATTTTGTTAGAAATGCCCAGAATAACAAACAGCATTTCTAGATAGCCAAAATGTGAATTTATTGTCCCTCTTATTGTGGGAAGTGCCAGATGAAAATGAGAAATCAAACACAAATTAAACGTATTACAGTATGGCTTTTATCTTTAACTAAATGTTGTGTCTTTTTCTTTTGACCGGTTTTTAAATAGAATAGTAAATACACGCTGTTACCTTTTTTTGATATTAGCAACAGCCTCAATATAACATGAATGCTGCTTTAACTTTGACTAGATTGTTGACATGTAGTACAGTAACCAAGCTAACGAGTCTCACACGGTGGTATTTGAGCAATATGCCGTCGTGGTCATTGTTTCCAGGCTGAGGAGATATTTGTTTTCTCAAGTTTACACTTTGTACTCAGCTTATGTTTCCCTTTGTTGCTTATTATATATAAAAGAGAAAAACATTGCATTATAAGTTGCTTCTGCAGCTTTTTATCTCCATGATCCTCACAGAATGTAGTTTTTGACACGACTGGGTTCACTTGATAATATTGTACTTTTCTGTCCGGCTTTAACCGCTACACTTCTTTCTGCTTGTAGAAGTATCATTCACAGCAAAGGCAGGATTTGGATGGGATTTATTTAACCACACACTCTCACACAGAGCTCCATATCTAAACACACGCACACACACTTGGCCAAAAGAAAAACAAGTTTTGAATCGCAGCGCACACAAGTTGAACGATGAGCGGCATTAATATTCTGCGAAGAGTACACCAAAACTTTGTCTGATCCTCCCAGTCTCTCGAACATGCATTTATAGATATTCATACATTCAGTAACGGCACCTTGTGATCATCTGCTGTGCTTACATGTCACGTTGCTTCCACCCACACACTCAAAAACATAATATGATCCGACTGCACCTGTTTCAGAGCCTGTCATTTTGAAGTATTTTTGAACAATGGGCTCCTTTTGAAAACATTTGATATGGGCATCTTGGCTAGAACACATCCCGTGGACCACAATGCATCGGCAACCCCCGGAGTGCCGGTAATGACTTCTCTCAGTTTGAAATGGATGAATTTGCATAGGAGAAGCTCTTTAGGTGTAATCTGTAAGCGCCTGAAGCAATCTGAGAGAACAAATGTTTCCCCCATCACGATCAAACGGAGAAACATTTACAGGATGATACAGCTGTTGTCAGCCCTCGCCTAAAGTTTCCACGTTTGCCTGATGCCACATGATTTCTTCCTGTTATTTTAAATGTGTGTGGGCCTCTTTGATTTCACCAACAGTTGTAAATCCCACTCAAATCTAGAAGATAAGGATGAAACCAGCGTGTTTTTATTTCCACTGTCCACACCCTTCGAGTTTAATGTTTTGAAAAGTGGGTTGAAACAGTTAGCGTGATTAATTAGCTCCCCCCCAAAAAAAGTGTTTTCAAGCTCAGGGTCTTTAAACAACCCCATCTGTTTATGCATACCAGAAGATTCTGTGTTGCACGTCATAAAATGGAGGACCACTGCCTTTTGAGCGATGCTGAGGATCTGGCTGAAGGCTTGTCGGGGCCACGGGTGTCAGCTCTGCTGCAGTACAGAGCTGCAGCTCTTAAACAAAAAAAAAAAAAGCAGTCGTGCTCCCTCTCCCTCTCTCTGTCTCTCTCCCCCTCTCTGCAGCCACCGTCGTGTCTGGATGGGTATGCCAATAATCAGTCACCTTAGCTATAAGGACAGTAATACCATTCTAATTTGTTGTAACAGTGTGGCAGGGTTTTAATATGCAGACTCTACAAAGGTGACTAACTCGACTGTGTTTGTTTCAACAGCTTTGGGTGATTCTGGCTTTGTGTTCTTTTAATGTCGGGGAGAGGGGCAGGGAGAAAACCACGCTAATTATGCTTTGTCCTTTATCATAATGGCCTTTCATCGTGAAACACCCTCTTAATTTCTCCGCTTTCCCCTGCGGGCAGTTAAATCATTCCAGAGGAGGAGCCTTTACGCACGCCGGGAATGTATAAGTCTGTATCAGCATGGACCTACAGCTCGGCGCTCAGTTGTTCACCTCATGCAGCCCAACGCACAAGACGGGCGAAGTTCGGGAATGTGAAATAAAAGAGCTGTCTTCGTTGGCGATGTTTTTTCGGATGTTATTCTGGTTTGAACGTTTTGTCTCAGTGAGCCCGAAAGCAGATGAGCATTCCATTTCTTTCTGTTTGCAGGTGTGTGTGTGTGTGTGTCGTGTGTGTGTGTGTCCAGACCTACATGGAAATATGCTATCACAAAGCATTTTAGTTATGAAAAACAACCATTCAAGCAATCGGCGTGGTTCCTGATCTCTCCTCAGTAGCTGCAAACAATGTGGATGATTTCTAAATATCATAAGCATCGTCACGTTTTTGACCATCGTTCATGGACATAAAGCCTCTTTTACTAAATATGCATCTGACTGAATTTCTTTTTATAAACATAACACAAAATGACTCTCGACGTGACTCCGATAACACATCCTGTGGTTCTCTTCCTGCTTTGAAGTCTGGTTAATGTCTCGGGTGATATTTCTGTTGATATTTCTCACAGAGGCGAGCAGCACATTACCCCCAAGTCTTACCTCATCGTGTGCAGGCGCCGGTCACAGTGAGCAGAGCGCAGAGAAGCAGCATCATTTACTTGTTTTGTGAGAATATTAACAGCAATACCACGGCTGTTAGGACTGACATTTCCATCCCGGATGGTGACATTTGAGCGCGATGGGAGTGGAAAGTAAAAGTGCTTTAAGTTAAAGATGGCTCTGGGTTTAAGAATATGGATCCGGTAGTTTATGATCTTTCAGCCACAGAAACCACTTTTCTAAATATAACTGCATTCAGCTGTGCGACAAAAAGTTATTTTCTCGGTTTTATCTAACACTTTGTACGTTTTTAGTTGTGTGTGTTGATTTCAGCCAACGAATAAAATCATATTATCTATCCGTTATTTCAGTTTGGACCTGTCTGCACGGATGGGCAGCCTTGTAAAGAAATGTTGTATATGAAAACTGTGGGACATGGTCTGTTACACTGTATATTGTGTTTAAAATATGCCTCTTTCATATATTAAAGGATTTATGATAACAAAGGAGTGTTTTCCTTTTTACAGCGTTGACTCGCTGCACTTATGACATTTGCTACAATATTTAAAAGGGAATTATTGTAGTCCGTACTCTTTATTTAATGTATTTGCTCTCTGTAGTTATCAATTCATTTATAATTTAATAACACACTTCAGCGTATAAATGATTTATATGCACAATGATCTATCAGAATGCTGAATTTTACTTTTGATACTTTCGGTACGTTGTGCTGATATTAGTTCTGTTCTTGTTGTACACAGGGTTTGTGCTTGTTACAGAATATTTCTGAATAAGATCTGAATACTTCCTCCGCCCACTGAACTCTGAGGAAAGGGATTGAACCTCTATGCACTGACGGTAATTGTCCCAGTTACACTGGAATGTTGTTTTTCAGGTTTCCTGTGATTAGAAAATGCTTTAATTTATCATATGACGGATGAGTCAGCCAACAGAGGGAGACAAATAGTGACACACTTCTGCTGTGACTTCATCTTTTAATCCTATAAGGCAGCGAATGTAATGCAAAAACTGCTAATGAAATTAAGCTATAGTAAACAAAAGCGGGGAGCCTCTGTCTCTATTACATTTTCAGCATTAGCGGGATTTGGAGAGCGGCTACGCGCTCCACACATCCATTCAGTTCATCTGTTATTGCTGCTCTGCCTTAAGATGTTGAGATCAAAGAGAATTCTCCAGCAAAATGAATCCATCAACTTCAGACTCATCTCAGAGATGAATCAAGCAGGATGCGCAGAGACTGAATGACTTAATGGACACGAGCTCGAGTGCTTTTCAGTTTTCACAGTTTCGAGCCGCGGGGCACGGCAACAAATGACCATGTGTAAACCTAACCATCCCTGAAAACCCATGAATTTAGTGTCATACCTGTTTACATAAAGCACGCAGCTTCATGACCACAAAGACAGCTACTGCAACCGAGGTTCCTCCTATTTGATTTGATTTAAGGCAGCTGCTACCATGAGCATTATCTGTCCAATAAATATGACTGGCCTTGTGTTTTTATCTGCACAGGAAACATCATGTACTCTAGGCAGCAACAATTTACTTCCATTTATCCACGCAGCAGTTTATCATTCAAAACCAGACTGTTTAATGTTATTTAAAGGATACAGTTCAGAGATATCGCTTCAAGATATACACTCCATTCTCTTTATAAGTGAAGATTAAACATTTATTCACCAGATTGTATCATAGATCTCCAAGGCCGCACCGCACTGTTGTCTCTTTGCTTTGTAGCAGGGGGCTGCTACTGTAGCTTTTCTTATTGTGTTCTGCTTCAAGTTGTATTCAGCCGTGCTAATGTATCTCACCTCGAGAGACACGGTGAATATTCTGTCACATGTTGGTACCTTGTTGTTTCCATGCAGTTCACTTTAAAGACAGTCCTAATTGAATCCTGAAACCATGAGCCGCTGGTTTGTGGATCTGTGAAATTGTGGCGAAGTCAGAGACCAATTGGTGTGCAAATGGGAAAAAAAAACTTCTGTCTTGAGGGTGTAATCTCAGCTAAAGCATACTTTAATTTCATCACTCGATAATCTATTCTGTTTGTGGTTGACTGAGCGTGCTGATGTATGAAGTGTCAACAGCATTTCGCTTTACAATTACTGATTTTGAATGCGCTGTCATGAAAAATGATAATACGAAATGATAAATTTGAACTAGTTGTCAAGGGTGCTCTGGTTTTTTTTTCTTTCCTCTTCTTGAATTGCTTTTTCTCTCAAAACAATTCAGCGGAAATACAAAGCATCAATAATAGATGACATATACCGATGCCTGTCAAACCCTGACACCAACCCTGCTGGTTAGATATATACTTATATATATACTTGATAAAAAGATGAGGCGTAATGAATGCCTGCAATGCTAGCATAAAGACAGACGATAGAGAAAATGCTGTACAGCACGTGTAATAAAAATACATCATTATTCATAAGCTGCACGACATATAAACCCACATACCTAATCACAGACTGCATGGTCTGTGTTCTTTAATGTCAGCTACAAGGCAGTCACCTTCCTTCAAGGCGGCTGCTCCACAACTAAATACTCAAATATTTTCCTTTGTTTGATCTCCACCGTTGGGGAACGTGTTCCCACGAGATACTGTTAAACAAAGGCTTTCTGTCTCTGAATTTAAGATGTGAATGAAAAGAAAGCAGGATACGGTGGAGATATGGGTCATGTTTTGCTGCCACGTCGTCTCGAAATGACGTGACGCCGAGTTTGGCGGATCTCCTCAGGCAACGACAGAGACTTTTCTTCATTTGGTGGAAGGGTTGTAAATCAGTCCTTTGTTTTGTGTTGGCGCATGCGAAAATTAAAAACTGGTTTTCCAAGCTTCTTCTCACTGCAGGATAGGTGGCAAAGAAGCATCAGCAGCTGCTGTCCAGGATCTTCTTAGGTGGTACAATCAGGACCAGCTATATTCAAGGAAAGAACCAGAAGCTGTATTTTTCTTTTTCATACTTGCATCGTCGTGTTTCTGTGTCGCATTTTTATATCTTAAAACTCCCAAATCAGTTTTGCTAACTGGAACACGTCCGCTGCTAAATCCTGTGAGATTTTTATTATCGGATTATTTTAATATTTTAACTAAATGACTTCTGTTGGTATAAATACTGAAATATACTACTGAATAGTTAATAAAATCTTCTGGTTCAAGGGGATATAAATGATATTTTTAGCTTGAAATACAACATTTACAGTATTTGACTGAAAGAAACGTGAGTTGCATTATTTTTATTTCAGAAAAGCGATGGCATGCGCTTACTTTTCTTGCCTGTACAGTGTTTAACGATATGTAATCTCCACTTCTGCAGGTATTAAACTGCTGCTTTTTCTAAAGATGACGCTGAGTGACACGTGCCTGATTAAACAGCTCCCTCGCGTGGAGAAGCGTCAGCCTGTTGAATGTGGAAAAAGTGAGCGAGTCACCAGCAGGGTGCTTTGCATTTAAACTGTCAAAATCTTTAATTGATTTCTACCTAAACTGTTACTGTTTTGATATTTGATATTGAATAAGCCAATACTTTACTGTCCAGTAGAATTATGACGTTTTCTTCACAAGGTGACGAGGCCTGCCCGGTGTCCAAAGTATGCCTGAACACACAGACTAAAGAAAACTAACTGTGTTAAACATTAGTCTGTCTGCTCCTGTATGCTTCCTTCTTCTTGTAACCTGCAGACTTTGCGTCGCTCTACCAAGGAGTGCATAAACCTTTCAGCATTCAAGTCTGCTGAGTGTTTGGCTCTGCAGAATTATTTGTGATTTTTCCCACGCTTCCTTGCACTATAGATATGATCATGTGAATTACAGCTGTGGTTAGGTTGGTCCCAGCTATGAACGATTGCAGCCCTGTGGTTTTTTGACTGGGTGCAAAGCCCTGGAGCCCTATACATATGTGTTTAGGATCCCACCAAGCTGCCTTTGGCCGAGCAGCTGAGTTAGATCCAGACAGTTTGTAATTAGCCAGTTAAAGAGTTCGATAGAGGATCCGAGTAGCCTCTATTTGACACTGTGAGAAGAAAATCCTCTTCCTGAAGTCGTGTCAGTCAGTGAAATCAATCTGGATTCACTGATGTTTGAAGTGGGAAGAGCTGGTGTAAATGAGGCGATTAGCAGCTTAAAAATACAGCATTTGATTTCAAATGTTCAGGGTCAATTTTATTTTTTGTATTTCAGGTTCAGCCCGATCAATTAAAATTAATCAATGTGCAATGGTGAACCCCCCTCTTCCTTCTGTTCCTGAGAAATCACAACATAAATATGGTTACACCCTTTTATGAAGCATAGAAATACTTCCCCCTTGGCTCAAACGGGAACAAACACACACAACTTTAAAATAGTTTGCCTACCACAGATAAACCGATTGATCTGAACAAGCACCAGCCATCAAACAACACCTCATTAAATGGCAGTGGGAAATGTTCCTGCGGTTCTTCACGAGGGGAAAGACCATGTCGCCCTCCAGACAGGGCTTTTAGTCCCGCTGGCTACAACTGCAATTGATTTTACTGAAGCGTTCTGCGTAGCTAACTATCCCCTCCAAACTGTCAAAGGCGCCCTTTCAGTAGCAGGTGACGTCACATCTGCGTCAGCTAACTTGGAGAAACAGACATCACATGACAGTACTCAGCTCCTCGCCTTTTCATGTGGTGTGTTAAAGGCAGTCTTTCAGAGAAACCGAGGGAGTTATTGACACATACAGATGTTGCTAGAAATATAATTCTTTGAAGCATTTGGAAAAACATGATTACACTTGATCTTTGAAGTGGCGTGCCCCTTCCTGCTTGTTAACAACTCAGTATTTCATCTAAAAATAAAACTGTATGCTTTTTATAAAAAGATCTCTTATCCTTGGAGCTTTCTCCCCGCATGATCTACTACTCCGGATTTTTCAGGCTGTGGGCTCCTCTCAGACAAGACAGACAGACGCAAACATCAAATGATGTCATGATGCTTAAGCGTTGTGCCGTTTGTTGCGCTCCGACAGACCTGATTGGTTGATGGCGTAATTGAATGAGTTCCTGTAATTACCTGAAAAACAGTGATTAGATCAGAGCTCAATTTAATTAATGGCAAGAGGGATTATGGCCGAGGCACAAAACTCACGGCAGCGCTCTTAATCTGCTGGCACCTCAGTCGCAGGAGCACGCCGTGGACCTAAAAGTTGAAGGAGAGAGCTTCTCGGGCCGACCATAATTCACCCAAGAGGCTCTTGCTTTAAAGACAGAATCACACAAGAGCTAATTGCATGTCAGCCATTTTTAGCTGGAATATTTATCTGCGCTATATATATTTATGGTGCTTTCAAGGTGCTCGACAAGAAGAGTGGGATGTATGTTTACTTGTGGGCGTGTGCGTGTGTGTGTGTGTGTGTGTGTGTGTGTGTGTGTGCATCTCAACCAGGCCACTTATGGACTTGTGTCTACCTTGGGACAAATCGCTGCTTCCCAATTGCATTTATTACAATGCAAACTTGTTTCTGTTTTCATTAGTGTTGTGGTTAAGGCCAGTGGAATGATTAAAGTTGGACTTTGATTGTTGTGGCTAACGTTGCTCTCCAGAGAAGAACGAATAGAATGAAGGAAAAGAATAGTCTGCACCAGCAAGACCCTGTAAAACCACAACTGTTTTTATAGGAGACAAATTAGATACAACATGCTAATTAGTGAGAACTAACGTTAATGTTCCACTCAGGATAAATTATGAATAATAATCTCCCCTGCTTTTCACATAGTGAAGCTCAGATTTATCCAATACTTTGGATTGCGCTGAATGCTCATAAAACTGACGACATATTCCTTTTCCAGGTTTTGCAACTTTCTCTTCAGTGCAGAGTCGCAGGTGTTGGGATGCTAACGTGCTAAAGTGAGTCAGGGAGAACAGTGGGCCTTTTCTCAATGACTTCATCCACCGGTTTCTGTAGAGCTGGTGTGAAGCCAGCCGGTGGTTCTTATCTCTGCCGGACTGCCTCCGCCGGCTACAGGCTAATCTAAAAATGGGCAAAGACGTTGATCGTGGCCCGACCTGAGGCGGGGTAACCTGAATGAAGGCTAGATGCAATCAAAGCTGCTACGCTCTTAATTATGTATACCTTTTAGCCTTGGTATTATTTGAATAGTACAAAGTACAATTGTCATGAATGGTGAAATTATCTATACAGCCTTACAGAGCCACTGGCAGGAAGTCAGACTGTCAGCGTCAGAAGTATTGTTTTCCATTTTCATGGCAATCATTTGTGGTGGTAGTAATGATTATTATTATTCAAAATACTTACTTACTCTTCTTGAAAAGAGGTAATCATTCAGAGCCAGGCTAGCTCTTGTCAGTCTTAAACTAAACTAAATGTGTTCTGCGTCTATCTTCATGTTTACTGTACAAACACGAGAGTGGCGTCAGTCTTCTCATGTAACCCTTAGCAACAGTGTTACAAAGCGTATTTTCAGGGTGTTATGATTGCTATCGGGAGAGAAAAAGCCAGATCTTTACACGCCAAAAATAAAATAAGCCAATGTGTGTGTTTGCACGTGAGGTACCGTACGTAGACGGTGTGGTTACCACCTGCTGTGAAGAATCTGTGCAAGGAGTGTGTGCCCTTATTCCCCCAGCACACACAATTTAAGAAGTTCCCTCTGAGTAACTATAAAGGTCTTCAAGAATACTAAAGAATTAAAGTGTAGAAGTGAAGCTTCTCAAAGACCTTGAATCGTGTTAATTAACAAGTTAATGGACGCCTTTCTGGGATGTTAATCGTGTCAAACTACGCTGTGAAGGGATCGGCTAATGGCACCCTGAAAGTGGCTAAAGTGAAGAGCAATGAGAGTCCCTTACACACTTCATGTACCAAAGAGTTTAAGCTTTATTTAGCATGAAATGTGGAATCATATCTACACAGCCGTATGTTCATAATCACATCATTCCTCTGTATATCATCAAGGCGAGCTTACATAACGTCTGCAGCTGCCAACAAGTCCCACTTAATCATGTTAGTGAGAAACGGGTTATTCGATACTTGAGACCTCTTCCTCGCATTCTTTAGCAGCATAGATTTGTTTATCTCCAACTTTAATATATGTTACTACAAGGAAATTTAATCACACTTCCTCTGAGTTTGGATTCGGTCAACTCCTGGACCGACGGCTACTGTAGCTGAGAGCAACACAAACTGTTTTGTGTCTCCTTTGTGTGTGTGTGTGTGTGTGTCTTCTTGTCCAAACACTGCAGCAACCTTGCTGAAAGAGACCTTTGTAGTTGTCAGGAATGGCAGTGGGGGGATGAAGAAGCACATGTAGGGCTGCACAAAGACGCTGACCCAGACAACAGTCCTCATCTTGACTTTGTTAGTGGAGAAAATTCGCCAATATTCATCTTTTGATTTCCCAATTATGGGAACCATTAAGTGCCATTCGTCATTCGAGAAGACAATGTCATCACAGGATTCATTTAGTGTTCTGGAACTTTCTGCCGTATTACATAATCTTCTTCAGAAGACTGGCCAGTTGTCATGGCTTTTAAAGTTAACATGGAAGAGAAGCGCTCAGGGAAAAAAAATGGAAATCTCATGACAACTGGGCAAGCTCCACTAAGATGAAGATCACGCCATATAAACATCGACTGCGTGGCAGTTATCAGTGTGAAAAGTGAAGCTCAACTTATCCATCATTTTATTCCTGTTTGAATATGTGTAAATAAAATAATATTTTATATATTGTATTATATAGTTTGACTTACAGTTTTGCATATTAAGATTTACACACTTGGCCATGTTTTTTAGAACTCATTTTATTTTCTTCTTAACATCATATACGCTTATATTTCACTTTATATTTCACTTCACAGATCTCCAGCCGCTTTG
This sequence comes from Nibea coibor, assembly GCA_023373845.1. Taxonomy (NCBI): domain Eukaryota; kingdom Metazoa; phylum Chordata; class Actinopteri; family Sciaenidae; genus Nibea; species Nibea coibor. The sequence continues at coordinate 9,139,663 of CM041739.1, read as the reverse complement.
ATATTTAAATCAATTTAAATCTGCAACATAAAAAGAAGCAATAAATAAATAAAGTCAAATATAAACTCCTCCTTATTGCATTAACATAATTACAGGACCACCTCTTTATAAATGTAGATCTTTGTAGCCTTGTTGCAGATGTAATTAGCTCCATCTCATACACTTCCCTCACTCTTTAAGACAGACATTATATGTTGGTGGTTCAGGTTTTAATCATCTCATTCATTAAATCAAGGAGGACCACCTTTGGGTCATTTTGGGATATCTTGATGAAAACACTTCTCTCTGGGCATCTAGTACATCCTTCCAGAAGATATGAGTGTGAAGATGGCTGTTATTCGTGGCATCTGGACGTGTCTCATTATTACTTTCCTCCTAAACTCTCTCCAAATATTAGAGTTGGTCATCAAATGTGCCTCCCTGCAACCTTCCATCCAGGCATGTCTGAATGAATGAATTACTCCTATATTTGTATGGAATTTTTGAGTTCATTGAAATAAAAGTTAATTATACTGTATATTGCAGATAACTTTTTAAACCCGATGAACTCTTTGATTGGAGTTTTTCATTTTGTTCTATTACTTACGCTGCATATAGGTATTATTTTTTAATATTTAAACTTTTATCCTTTATATTTACTTTTCTATTTCGTACTTACCTGTGTGCTCTAATGATTATCATTCATTGCACAGTTTTCTTATAGCCTCATGAGTGTAGCTGCACGTATTGTTTGTGTATGTGACAAAGAAATCCTTTGAGTCTGTGAAATCTATATTTCTGTAGCACCTTTCTAAGGCAGACACTACAAACCGCACAAAAGATCGAAGCAAATCACGACGTGTATACGGTTAGAAGACAGTACGCTCCAATAATCCTGACCTCTTTACTTATCTTTACTGTCATTTCCCTTTTTTCACTTGAAGCATTGCCTGCACCTGTAAAAAAAACTTGGCTGAACTTGTTGAGCCTTGTTAAAAAACAATCCATAACATTAAAAATGCACCAGCCTGCCTGGAAACAAGGCGTTTTTATAATAATTCTCTGAAAAAGTTCACTTTCCACCAGGATAAAGTTCAACTCTTCATTCCTCTCAGTCAAAAACACATCATAAGACTCATGCGCTTACTGACAGCTGCATTATCAGCAGCATACATTGAACACAGCTGAACCTACACACACCCGTCAACAGCTTGCCAAGACCGTTTGAATGATGTGTGGTTAACAATCTATATACTAAATGATGTACTGTATTTCCACATGAGTACACCAGCCTTGGCTGTGTCATTACCGTTGGCCGTATTTATTTCTTTAAACCTCAGAGCAGATTTGTGCGCCTGTACCTATTAAACTGGTCTGCTGATTTTTGCTGCCAAAACTCTCATCTTCTGGCCTTTTTATTACTTCCTGTGCTCCGAGCCAGTAGCTTGAACCATATTCTCCACTGTAAGCATCATAACATGAACAGTATGTTCTCTGGCAAGTGCGCTATAGCCATCCTTGAGGATCCTTCATGCAAATTATCTTGCTGTCTAAAGCCAAGGCTGGGACCGCTGAGGACAAACAGAAGCTGACCTTTTTTTTTTTTGCGTTGCTACACTTGCTTCAAATCTGTTCCTGACTTTGTGCGGTGTTCAGGCAATATAGAGTTTAATGGAAAGCGGCGCACAAACAGCAGCGAGAAACTTTGAGAAACATGTAGTTATCGGCAGTAAAGGTCTTCGTTTCCAGCGCGCCCCGTGTAAGGCCTCAGCAGGAGTCCCTCTCAGCATGACAAACACCCGAGCGCCCGGCTGTGCGTATGAAAGCGTAAAAGTGTTTTTCGGCACCGAAATTGAATGTCGAAATCGATGTCCAGATTTAGTTTTGATACGGCTGAGGGTTGTCATATCACATTAAGATGGATGCCCTGTGGGAGGTGTTGCAAGGAAGTGTGATGAGGAGGATCCTTTCCTCCGGAGCAGCTAATCAATATGCCTCTCAGACACTCTCTTTTTCAGGCTGAGCACCACTTCTTTTCTTTTCTTTTCTTTTTTTTTTTTTAACACTGCTGACACAGTTCAATTAAACTTACGATGCAAAAAAAAAAAAAAAGAAAAAAGGTTGGATTCAGTGGATGGAACTGAGTCTAACTCATTTCAATTTCAGTACACTCAAGCACTTCCCCCGCTATTTAATCTGCAGCTCACATCTTCCTTAAAACAGATGATCAAAACAATTAAGTTATGATGCATCTGCACTTGAATGTAACCTAATCTCTCTCTCATAACTGTTTTGTCTGAATTTCTAAGCGTGCGTGCGTGTGTGTGTGTGCGTGCATTGAATTATGGCGAATCGCACCCCACGCAGCGAAGTTGCATCCTTTGTCATCACTCCGTCAGCCACGGTCAGGAGGCGACAGAACAAGTGTGGGAGTGATTATATCGAGGTGCCTCGGGGCAGTACACAGGCACCTGATCAATATTCAATCACAGTTATTTCACCCCACATTACCATCCCACACAGGGCTGCTCGATGACGGGGAGGCCCGGCGCCGTTTATTGAGACTGAGGATCACTTAATCAGAGAAAGTAACTGATTCAGTGGCGTCAATAAGCGCACGTTAGCCGACGTTTGTGAAGCAGGTGGCGATGTTCTGGTGAGTCTTTGATAAAATATGACAAATTAAAGAGGATTCTTCCAAACACGTTCGGGATATGAGGCACATCATTTTTAGTCACTGTGCCAGCGTGTGTTTATGAGGGCGATGAGGCAAGATGTGTGATATATTAGTTAGATATTAGCTGTGGATGGATGGAGAAAGTTGTACTAAGGTGTCCATGTTCAAGTTTGTGCCTCAGGAGAACTTTTGTGGCAAACGTTTTAAAAGTTTTAATGTAAAAAATATATATAGCAGTCTTTTTATTCATTTTTGGTTGAAGAGTCGCTCTTGACCTTCTGTCTAACACGTTGACAAAAGAATTCTCAACTCACAAAGTTTTTCTGAGCTACTCAAAGGACAGATTTGGAGTGAAGAATCTCTTTAAAGTATTAATAAACACCAAATGAGAATTAAAAGAAGAGCAAGAAGAAAACAAATGAATGAAATGATCTTAATGCCTGCTTGCAAAACTTGCCAAAAATGCCTTTGAGCTTTGAGTCACCTCTCACAGACGGACAGATTTTCATGAAGCTCTTGATGATGACGGCCGGATTATCGCAGATGACTGAGCAAACTTCATCCGCTAATGAAGGCCTGTAAACTCCAAAAGAAAGCCCATAAGTGGACCTTGAGTCAAATAAAGATTTTTATTTGACAATAAAGATTTTTATTTGACCCCCTTGACATTCATCAGACTTCGGTCCATCTGGTTTATTAGCAAATTAAACTGATTATCGGCTACAAATTTGTTTTTTGAGTATTTATTTGCTCCTTTGTGGAGATGATTTGTGGCATCTTTAATATATTTTTTTAGGACTCACTGAGTAAATCATGTCTTTTTAGGATTTTTACTGACTTTTCTCAGCTGAGATCTGGTGTGTGAGTATTTTCAACATCTTTCCATACCATACCCCAATAACTCTTAGCTTTGGTTGGCCAGCATTTGCAAACCGTGAGCAGTTCACCACTTGGATGTGCTACACAGCCATATGGACCTGCAGTCATCTCACAACGGGAAACGGAGCGCTGTGTCAAAAAGAAACGCACTTCATGAGCCGATCAGCAGAAATAACTATGCGAGGCGGTGATAAGTTGTATAACCGCGCTGGATCAGGGCGAGCAGCAGCTTGCATCACCCCCTTCGGCCCATTTGTTAATCTTTATTCCTTTTGTGAATTCATTTTTTGTCATTTGGATTTAATTTGTAAACAAAACACCACGCTACTGCCATCTGCCTCGGTTTCTGCTCACCTCGATTAATCTTCACTCCGCAACGTTAGACTCATACCAATCATCTTAGCCGTGCTCTCTTTTCGGGGCACAGGATGTTGTGCAGCGCTCGGGGTCACAGAAAACAAAACACATCGGATAGAAATGAATGTAGTTCACATACGGTTTCCCATAGAGACAAACACTACCGCCATGTTACATTCACTCTTTGTTGAAATTGCCGGACCATGATGGATCTAATAACCTTGTTTACTTGACCTTTCCTGAAAACACAAGCCGAGCAGCTTGCTGTTGATTCGGTCTGACTCCTCGCTGTGCGCTTCGCTAGAATCACAAAGTGACTTACACTTAGTTGTGAGTATGATTTTCCTGAAAGCCTTCATGAGACCACAGTACAAATTTTATCGATCCTTAAGTCATGCGGGAATTACACAAAACATTCATTCAACAAAGACTCTTTTTTCTTTTTTTTTTCTTTTCCAGAGTGTATGAAGATGAGATATCAGGCTTTGATTCGTAGCTGCAGATTCAGCCTGAGCGAGGCCTAGAGGAAGGTATTTATCAATACAAGGCCGGTCATTATGTCTAAATGAATGGAGGGCATGCTTTCAAGTTTGTAAGCCAAGTTCAGTGCACAAATGGCTTCCAGTGTTGGTCATTGATGCACACAATTAACCGTATCCCAGCAGCTTTGTCAGTTTCCTGTAATCTCACAATAATGTTTTCTATTAACAACATCAATCACACGTTCTTTCTCCAAGGCATTGTTAATTTTGGATGACATGAAAGAGGTTTTATCCCTTTAATAGTCACACTTTGTCTGTGAGTCTATTATTACACAGTACAGTCTGTTTCATGTTTTAGTGCAAATAGTAGTGGCCCCGCTTCTCCAGACGCGTTCTGTATTTTTCTACTTTCATGTCAAGTTCAAGTTTATGTTTAAGTATGCCCGTCACTGTGGACATAGATCCAGTTTATTCAGATGTATCATTCTTTAATTAGCTTGTACAGCTTTTGTGTTTTCTTGTGTGTTATTGTCAGTGCCGGTACGTGTTTCATGTCGTTTGCTTGGACCTGCTAATTAATCCAATTCAAGGCATACATGCAAAGACAAAAAGTAATGATTGTAAATTTCATAAGTACACTGGAACCAAGTTGTACTCCGGAGGAAAAAAAAAAAAAAAACCCATCTTAGTACCACATTTTTAAGATGCATTTACATGACACCGTGGAGTGATTTTTACAGACCTTTATGAGCTGGAAAAGTGATACAAGGCCCCTTTAGTGTTTTAAAAAGCAGGATTTAATATAAGAGCAGGCCACGTAGGCTCATAGAAAAGTACCAAAATCTAACTACTGGGAAGAAGCCTGAGAATAATGCAACATCACGTATGATCTACAGTGCAGAGAAAGCTGTTTAACACACTCAGAGTTGGCGACGTGCACCTCAACGCTCCGCACACTCATCTGTCTTGTAAGAAGCACGCAGTTGAGTCGCGTTGCAGAGGATTTGTGGGCCTATTTAAAGTCCAAATAAAAGCAACAAGTGTTCACTCGCTTTCTGTAAGCAGTCACAAGACCTCAACCCCAATGAACATCTTAGGGACCATTTGAGAAGGAAAAAAACATTCAGACATCACAAGACAGTCTCTGGGATGCTCTAAAAGAGAGCTGGAATGCGAGTTTTCAAAATCCAAAGAGCTGATGGAAAAAATGTGCGAGTGCGCGTGAGCTCTGATAGTGATTTCTGAAAAACCCAGACCAGTATCACTGACTGGCTGAGACGGTGAGTAGACATCAGATTAATGGCTGCACGTAAAGACCCCTGAGGCACATCTGTGATAGTGAGCTATATAAATAAAACTGACTTGACTTGTATGTAATCCAGGGTTTTATGCTGCGTCCACGGTGATGAAGATAAACCTGAAAGCATCTTTTTCTTTTGCCCTCTATCCAAACAAAACACACTAGAGAACCGAGATTTTTTGAATCACTCACCAGCATGAATGACTCTGACAGCACAGCGTCTGCCATTATGTAGGTGATAAGAAGGGAGCATTTTGAAAACACAGATGTACGCCTGTTATCTTTCACAGACGTGTTCTTTTTTCCTTACTTTTGTGTAGCAGCAACATGAACAAGCCTCCAGCTGCTCCTTGTGATCATTCATTTTTTATTTTCTTATAGCTGATCACACAGTAGAGGTGATGGCATACTGTGTCTTTATGTTGGCAGATGACTGCTTCGGTATGAAGCGGCGTTTTGATTGAGGATCTCGATGCAGCAGGTAGCAGGTAGGCAGCGTTAATAAACCCCGACGAGTTCAGTCCGTTTTACAGTTCTGCAGTCGCCTGACAACAAAACCAAACCGATGTGTCAAAGAAAAACAGATGTACTCAACACAAGAAGTTTGTGATCGTGCAGAGTTGGAGGTGACCTGCGGAGAACACGCGCCAACTGCCTGGACTTGTTTGTCAAAATTGTCGAATTGTTGTTGATTTGAACCCTGACTCCTGACCAGATAATAACCGCAATGCACGATTATGTTGTCCGCCTACTGAAACATGAGGATGAGGATGCGGGAGGTGTTTAATCATTTCTATTTTGTATGGAAAGTAAACTTTTGAAACCGCCGCGATGACTTTCGAAATGTGAGGAGCATTTACACAAAATGGATTAGTCACCACATGACAGCGAGTAGACAGACTTCTGGGGCGCTTGTAAATGTCTTATCCACTTTTTTAAACCTCTTTTTATACAATAATCGGATTTCTTGTGTGCATGCAAATAAACACAGTCACCCATTTGGCCCTGGCAACAACACCAATGATTTTTATCAGTGGTTTCGGTCTTAAGAAGCACATCAGTCACAGCTTGCTTCCTCGTGGTATTAGCCTGTTGGATTCATTACATTCTTGCAATGCGGTGCCGAAGGGTATTATATTAAATCCACGTTCTTGAGGCCTGTGAGTGTCTTGATTAATTTGCACTCTAGTGGAAACATTTGCTGGAGATCAGGATCAAGTCAGATCAGGACAGCCCTCCTCTTCACACCTGCAGACACAACGCGTCTGTTTTTTTATTCACACTTTCTTTCTATATCATACCCGCTGCCACACAACTCACCTAAAAAAGCTAGGCACACATACAGCTGCCGCCCATGCTCATAATCCTCATCTTCTCCCCAGCATGCACCTGTTCACTCGAGTCTACATTCCCCTGGGGGGGAAGTTATTATTGCTTATGGGAAGCATCAAGGTCAGAACGAGTGAGGGAGAACAAGGTGAACACCTTCTCTGTGTCAGACCAGGCAGACGTTCATTGATCACATGAGCAGTGTGGGTTTGCTGAAAAGGTAAGGCTGGTGTCTTTCCATATTTTTCCGATTAAAAAGAATCAACCCAGTCTTTCTGCTATGCCTGCCTTGTCTGCGGCAATCAACTCTTCGCTCGCTGGTTCCTACTGAAGACATAAACCTGCAGCAGTGTGTCACAAATGCGTAGCCTCACTTTCTGGGGTATTGCCTAAAACAGATGGGTGCTGTGGTGTTTGGCACATATTGCTCACACAGTGAGTGCATATTGTGCACATTATTTGGGGGATTTTGGCTGCAGATTAATACATATTTGGTTGTGTGGTATTTATAGCAGCAGGACTCGAAATAAACCACGCCGCCCATGTTTATTGTAATGAAGGAACGGGTTAGTCGGTGCACCTGTGCGACTCATCGACGCGGTTTTAATAGATTTTTGGACAATTGCAGAGCAGTGAAGACACATGTGAGGTGTCTGCGTGGGAGAAAATGTAGAATATAATCAGTGTTATCATATAATTAAATCAAACTCATCTCATAATGTACTATACCTCGTGAGTCATCTTTGGCGACACAATTTAACAATACAGAAATAGCATTGATGCGAGGGAGAGTGTGCGATTTGGATGAAGTTTGGGTGTGGATGGTGGATCAGCATAAGTTTAGTAGAAGCCACCCTACTTCTACTCCCACAGGGTAATATTTTCAAGACTAATATCAATGTCATTGCGACAGTGCTGTGCCACCGCAGCATTTCAGCGTTAACAAGTCAAGTTTTTATAGTCAGCGATGGTTCACCAGCCATAATTCTCCACCCGAGCACCTGAAAAGTGCCGTAAAACCAGCCCACTTACTCTACATGCAGTGATCGTCTTTAATGTTTCAGCAGCGGAGCGGCGAATTTGTCAGATGTGCATCTTTTATAGTCTCGTCGTGATGATAGCTAATGTTGTAATGTAAGGGGAGAAAAGAAAGTTTGGCTTCTTCCCTGCAGGCCTGAGACACAACGCAAGGAATCCGTAATTTGATTTATGCTGTCTCCCGTGGGACTCGGAGGGATTTGCTTCACTGAGGAAAGATGAGTCAGTACAAAGGAGAGGTGAGGAGGAAATCATGTGATTTATGTGTTTGCACAGATCATAAAAGGACTGCTGTCCAGCCATTTATTGAATCAGGACTGGAATGTGTTTTTGGTGCAGAACAGGTGTTGATTGTTGCAGTGGATGTGAAGAGGAGGGAAAGATGACGTGCTTAAGCTCCAGTAATGAGAACTGTCAACACGCACGCTCTGAGATCTCACTTTGAACAGAGGCTGATAAGGAGAATTCCCATACACGAGAATAACTTTATTTTTCAACAAAAGGAATTTCCACTCAAAATGATAATATACATTTTCCTCAGGAATGTAGCATCACGATTATGTATATACAGTGGATGGACTTTCTGCTACCCGCCTCCTTTCTCAGCTGCTGTTTTCTCATTTATCTTCTGATTTAATGCGGAGACTCAAATAAGTTTAATCAGAAAGAAATAATCCATTGATTTTAATTTTAATACTGGTGTTCAGCATTGGCGTCATTGGTGATTGTCCTTAGCCGATGCTGTCCTGCCGTTTTAATTCAATTTGCCATTTATATAATAAATTATCTTCTGGCAGGACTTAAAGGAAGAGTTTGACATTTTGGAAAATGCGCTTACTCGCTTTCTTGCCAAGAGTTAGAGAAGATGGATAACGCTCTCGTGTGTACAGCAGCAGCCAGCTTTGCTTATCTTACCACAAAGACCGAAAACAGGCCCTGCCTCGAGTTTAACAAAGCTGCCTAACATGTTATGTCAGAAATATGGCAGCAGAAATATAAGAACTACGTGATATAGCTATCTCATGCACAGCAACCTCCTAGAGACTGTGTTTGCTGCCTGGCACCTTCGTGATGACAGCAGGGCTACAGATTAGACAAAGTTTTTGAGTTAGTGAGCTTTGGACAGAGTAGACCAGCTCCTTCCATTTTCAGTCTTTATGCTAAGCTAAGCTAACTGGCTGCTGGCCCCTAGCTCCATGGTTACCAAACAAACACGCGTGCTATCCCTTTAAGTCACACATCCTGTATGAACATACAAACACAGGGGCGTTACAGCACAATACTCTCTTACTGTGTTCTATATTTAGGCCCATGCGCACGGGCAGTGGCACATTAGCATCACGTATTTGCTGTGTCAGGGTGATCCAGTCCAAAGAGTAAGAACTGTCAAAGCTTTACTCAAAGCAATCACATTAAATAGGAACAAAAATTGCAAAATTGTTCAACTGTGTCCATAACTTTCAAATCAAATTAGACCGAGGATCTATAACTCCCAAAGCATTTTGGCCTTGCGACAGAAGAAAAAAAAAATCTATCATTCATAAAACTGCTGTGACGACACATTGATACTTCAGAGGAAATTTAATACAGTTTATAAAATCCTCTGCAGTCTGAATCTACAGAACCAAGAACCAAGGTCGAGTTCGAGGTCTCATCCAGGGTCACTTTAACGGATGACTGTTTGCTGTTCGTACCTCTGAAAAGCAGTCGCCCCTCCGACGCTTGCTTGCAAGAGGTCACATTAGTCACAGCATGTCCCGCACCGTCAGACAAACCTCAGCAGACCTCCACAACACCATAAATGACAGAATGTCTAATTTTCCCCGGTCCTTTCTGCTGCTTCACTTGGCATCCTCTAGCAGCCTGCTACAGTCATAAATAACTTAAGAGCTTGTGAAAAACGCCGTAAAGAGCAAAGTCAAGTGTTTTTGTTTGACGTGGGTTAGGGCATAGTTTATCAAAGCTAACCCTCGAATATTACCTTTGCACCACTGAATGATTAAAAGCCTGAACATCATTCAGGTATTGTTTATGGTTGTTAACACAAGAAATAAGAACACTGGTGTATTACATTAAATTGTTTGACAATGCTTAAATCACTGACTATCAAAGTACAGGCTACAGTTTTTGGGGGGGAAACAATTAAGAGTACACAAGTATACCACACAATAGCTATCTGAATTTTTACCAATGATGTTTACATTCAGCGATAACTCATCCCACCAACAACGATATAAACTTTGACCATTGACCAGTAGATACAGTAATCTTCACTTTAACATGTGACAAATATCAACAATACCAAACACTGTAAAGAGCCATGTATCAAAATCAGAGCCAGATTAACCCACTGAGGCAAAAAATAAGCGGTGGGCCACCCCTTAGCTTATGAAAGTTAGTTTCTGATTATCTCATTACACTCAAATTTATTTAGGAACAGTGCAAATAATAATAAAAATGTGATATTTGGCTCTTGAGGAGGTGTCATCAGTAGTTATCTTGGATATAATATATATATTTATGACAGAAAACCTGTAATACTAAAGATGTCTTTGTCACATCGCAAGAGTGCCCGTTAAACGGGCTTAAAACTTAATTTATTAAAGCAAAAAATGCACAAGCCACCTGCCTCAATTCAGTTTATTTTGTGTGTTGGTGTGAATATTGCCAAACAACACTGCATATTATAAAATTTTCAGAGAATTAACCTACAGCCACAGGGCCCAGTTACTCACTTTGCCCAGCTGATAATCCAGCCTTGATCCGAGGAAAACAATGTCTACAATCTTTGCGCACAGCACAGAGGAGAATAATACAACGGTACGGTGCACAGCTTGAACGCATGGAGATGTTATTTGTGCACGGGACACACAGTACATCACATTTAGTGCTCTGGTGCCACTGTAAACACACTTAATAACTCTGGTGACTAATGAAAATGTAAATATAATTTTCCTGTACATTGCGTCTCACTTTTCATTATGAAAATGTACAATCATGATATCGATGCGAGAGCATTACCTGTCCTTGACACTGTTTTTGCCTCTTTGTCTCTGCAGCATCACTGAATCTGTCATCTGGGTCCATTAGCAGAAAATAGGTCCTTGTCACAAAAGATGCTCTTCAAAGCTCAGACACAGACGCAGCTCCTGACCAGTGAGAGTGATTGGTTTTACATTAAAAATAAAAAAAAAAACAGGCACAGTATAAAGAACAGTGTACATTAAAACACCAGGTTAACACCACCGCAGTATTCTTAAAATGAAAACAACCAACACTATTTAAATCAATACATAATATCAATATATCATATCAACGTCATTAACTATATGATTTCACCAAATCTCCTCGGGAGTAACAAACCTGTCTGTGTTTGTTGAACCTGACAACAGGATGCTGAAATCATTGTAACTGCAGCTCGGGAGATTTTGCTAAAGAGAGAAAGAAGAAGAGAAGATTTTGAAACCCATAAAGATCTGTTTATGATCAACTGTGCCACCACAAGCCTCCTCTGATAACCTAAGATACTGTTGCTTGTCTTTATTTTGGCGAGAGGTCGGGTGTAAAGGGTTTGCAAGAGTTTAACGCTGCATTTTCCAGCGATTAGAGTCTAGAACAAACTGAGACTATGGAGTAAAATAACAGGCTCTGAATCTGTGTTCATGATGAGAAACCCATATTTAAATACTGTATTTACAACAAGCATGGTAATATTGCATATCATTTTGTTGCAATTTTCAGGTAGTCAAACATCAGAGAAACATTTTACTTATTTGATAATTGGGATAACATGGATTATAAGCTGTAACTAAAGGCTTTATAATGGGTAATAAATCCAATATTTTAAAAAGCAGGGGTGAGCCATTAATCAGAACAGACTACCTCTGGCTAGTTTGGACCAAAATCTGTCTATCTAACTTTTAGAAGTTATTAAAACCTTTCATTAACAGCTTGTTATCATTAATAACTGCTAATTAGAAAGTGAGAAACCCTTGAGGATTCGCTAACGGATTAGCAACATGTATAACCGCATTATTACAAAATGTAAATGAAGTGCGTTTTCAAAGCTTGCACCTATTTATTACCTCATCATTTACCTTAATTTGTTAACATTAATACATTAATTGGTTTCCTTATTAGAAAGTACTGAAGCTGTCACGGCGTGTGAAGCTAATATTTCTCATCAAACAACAAACACCTACAGTTGTGAAGTGGAGAATAAATTTCATCATAAGCCCTCAGGAAGCTGCAAGACAGCTGGTGGAAAACACATTTCACACTTGAATCTGTTAATGTTTGTCAGTGATAGTGACTCAAAAGCCGCACTTCAGTGCTGTCACTGACATAATACTGGATGTAGCCTGTGGTTGATAAAGTTAATGAGAGCTTCCAGTCCAAAAGAAGAAGAAGAAGAAAAGAGCCACATCTGAGTCGCTCCTCAGCGTCCCTTCTCATCTGGAGCATCTTTGAAAGTCAGTGCTGATATTCCCTCTAGTTTTAGCTCAGAGACAGTTGCCTTCCTTTTTAGTGTCCCTCACCTCTCTCTGAGCAGTAGACATTGTGGCTTTTGCCTTCGATTTTCCGTTGACTACCTTTGTTTTTTTTGGTGCAAAGGGACAGAATGACATGAAATACATAGAGAGGAGTACACAAAGGTAAAAAGCAACGCATATGACATCCAAAAAGGAGGAAACACTTCAAAATAAATTAATGAATTTAAATAAAAACAATAAAATTATAGATATCATGATGATAGTATTAATGATAATATGTATGCATGTAGGCAGTCATAGTGGCTACGAGAGGTTATGCAGGACAAAACACGTACGTGTGTGCGTTTATGATGAAAAAAGAAAAGACAAAGATGAAAAGAGAAGAAAGAATGAGCAAATATACACAAAATAGAATAAAATAAAAGTTGACTAAATAAGTCTTATAGAAACTCTAAAAAAAGACACCTCTGGCCACCATCCACGGTAAAGGTCAGGTGGGCTGGACCCGCTAGTCACACAATTGTTTATTACCGTAGTTTCCTTAGGGCTGTACGTAGACCCCTGGGAGAGTGCTGGCCTGTTGCAGACACCTAAGACAACTTTCAGGATCTACCAGGACAGGTTTCGTTTTTTTTTTTTTTTTTTTATCTACCACAGACTACCGCATCCCCCCCTGAGGAAACCAAGGCTGAGCCAGAGGTGCTGCCTCCTTGCCAGCAATGGATGGGTAATTTCCTTAAACTTAGTTAACCATAACTGAGAAAATACCGAGGGTAAAAAAAAAACAACATTAAACTGATGGATTAAAGAATGAGACAAGAAAGGGACATTTGATCCGTCACTGAACGAGGACGGGACAAATGGGGATGGGTTAATGGAGACATAAGCAGGCATAGAGAAGAGAGTCGTGTAAACAAGTGAGGCAGATGAAAGAGTGAGCGAGCAGGTTGATCTGAAGTGTGTGATATAAAAGTAATAATGATTGTCCTCTCTGCTGTTAACAATAACAGTCAATCAAAAGAGGTGAAGTGCTAGGTAGATGAACACTTATTGTAATAATCAGAACAAGTCATCAGACAAAGGGTGGATGTGTGAAATGGAAGTTCATCCTACAAGTAAAGAGGGATGGTGGTGGAGGGCTGAAGGGGAACAGCGGCCCTTTCTGCAGGGCAGAGTTTGTTCTGCAGCCGGCGTGTGGACAGAGACACTGGTTTCATCAGCAGAAGGGGGGCGGTTGTTATTTTGAGGCATGATTACATGTGACTGTGATTGAGTCAGTCAGTATTGCACTGCAGATGTCAAAATCTTTGACATTACCTCTATGTTACTTTTCTTTTTCTTTTTTTTTCAGTCAAGCTGATATTGCAGCTCAAGTTTCACACCCAGTTTTTTGTACAGCGTCCGACAGTTTCCGACTTATTTACTTGAAAGAGCTGATGAATATTCACAAGGCAATACCATTTATCAAGCTTTTTCCTTTTTAAACATTTTTGTGTGTGTGTATATATATATCTATACACACACACACACACATATATATATATATATACACACACACACACACACACACACATCTTTCTTATCAGATGACAGTACAGCGGTAGTTGGGATCATTGGTGGTACTGGAGCCATCCGTTTTGACCACCGTGATCTTGGATAAGTGGGAGCTGTGCAGCGTGTTTCTGTGGCAAAGACGCTCGCGGTAATTCTGAGCGAAGATGAGCAACATGAGCGGGTTGATGCAGCTGTGGGAATAGCTGAGGCAGATGCTGATGTTGTAGGCGTACACAAAGGCGATAGTCGGGTTGTTGTTGGTCAGGTTGACCACCTGGATGACGTGGTAGGGCGACCAGCAGACCAGGAACAGGGCGATGACCATCAGGACCATTTTGGTGGCTCTTTTAGCCCAAACAGACTGCTTACGTTTGACCCGACGGATGGAGCTGAAGACATGGTAGAGGGTGAGGGAGTAGAAGGTGCTGATGATGATGAGAGGGATGATGAAGCCCAGGATGGACTGGTAGAGAGTGTACCAGTACATGTCCTCAGGCCCGTCCAGGTACATCATACACACCTCCAAATGCCCTCTGCGCACGACCTTGGCGTACAGCATGACCGGGACGGTGAGGAGGAAGCTGCCCAGCCACACCAACAGGTTAATGATGACAGTCCACTGGATTGTCCTCTTCTCTGAGGTGGGGTGGACAATTGCGATGTACCTAAAAGGAAGAAGTCAGTCTTTAGAGCCAGACTCAAATGATGAATGCGACTTAGCTTAAGTGCATATAAAGAACATTAGCTTTGCTTGAAGAGGTCATTTTCATACTTGACAAGCTCAGAGAATCATATCAGGCAAGGCTGGAATGATGAAAGCAAGTGCCACGTTAGAGATACGCTCTCAATATTCTACGTGCTCAGTAAAGTGATGAATACAGTGACAAATCAGGATAATGTAGACGGGGTGACTTAGCAGAAGAACACGAGCACATTTCCATTTGGATTTTGCATTTGATCGTGTTTCAATTTGAGGAGCCGCTCGGCTAGTTTAGTCAAAATTGACCTCCATCTTTAGGACATTTACGAGACATAAATGACCACTTTGTTATAACTTACACAAAGTGTCATTTACTGTAAGTGGAACAAATTACTTATTTCCCCTTGCTGTCTACATGTCACTCTGTGGTCGTGCCCGGTAAGATTTAACAGGCGTGGAAACTATTAAGATGCCGACGTTCTTTTCAATTTTCTGCAGGGGATCCTGCTAAATTGCAATTATCTTAGACCATAACTCAGTAGTTTAGCATTCTGGTTGTTAACAGAGGCTCTTGTCCTCTGTTGGAGTTAAATAAATATATTTTTAGCATCATGGGTGAATCAATGAATGCAGATCAATGCGCCGTCTCTGATCCACTCATGTGTTGCCTTACATCAGACGAATTAGATACTGATATGATCAAAACTTACAATTCAGACAGCCCAAAGTCGAGACCACTCAATGTTTTATGCTCTGTAGCTCATAGATGTGGTTACATTAGTTTAGGCTCATACAAAGGAAGAATCAGTTGCAATAAAGGGCATCAATTGGACCATGTGCATGTAGATTGCTTATTGCTGCTGTGTATCTATGTTTATCTTTACAGCATCCACACTATTTGAAGCCTATATAAAGCCGCTGTCAGCAAACACTCTGTACTTTGTATTTCACTTTGCTGTCATTCGGAAACAGCATTATGTTGATACCCTCGAAAAACCACCATGACCTGAAACACAGTCTGAGAAAAAGTGGAACAAGCAAAAATAACTTTTTCCTGGGTCGATTAAAACAGTCCTCTCTTTGTAAGCACGGACCGGGGGAATACAAGCAAAATCATTGAGTTAGTTTGGAATGTGTCTTAATATCTGATAGAAAAAACAGATCATTTGAATCCTCGGTGACTGAACACGCGTGTTTTTTAACAGATCCAACTTGGTCATGCTGACATTAGGAGTTAACTTTGTTGGCACTTTGTTCCCAAAGTCAGATAAACGACGGGCTGAGGGGTGTCATTGGACCTGTCGATAGAAAACTCTAATCACGATAGTTTCACTGAATTAGGAGGACAGACTTAATGAGCCCCCTGAAACACTTTAAATACTAAAATTATGCCTCTTTTTGATTTTCTTCCAACTTTGTCACGCGGGCTAGCTTTTTGTGCGTTTGTTCGATGATCATTCGTTTTATCCCCTTTTAACACTGAGCAGCCTATAATTACTTATTTAGCAGGTTCAGACTCAGTTTGCTCTCTGTTGTTCAGTATTGCAGATGGGGGGGGGTTGTAACTTCCTAAAACAAAATGATTAAAGTCATTACAAAAGGACAGTTCCTTGACATTGTTTTGAAGCTACCTCAAACAGTGCTGATGACTAATAAGTCAACTACTGGAGCTAGTAATGGATCTTTTTCTTGTACAGGTGGTGCTGCTCGTCAAAATACAATTAGCTGGTCTAGTGGCCCTGGAGAGACGCATTATGTTTACTACTATGCTGAAGATGTGTGACATTATAGCTCTCCTGCTCAGGTGATTACCTACAAATGGAGATGTTTATCAGTCTAACACTTGGCAGAAAGACGAATTTAAATCTCCTGAGTGTGTTCGGACCATAAACGTGGCATGTACATCTTTTATGCAGGGAACATTGTGTCTTCATGGGCTGTACAGATGATTACCCAACTCCACTGGTATATTTTTAGATGCAGTGTTTGGGGATTACCTCTTTGACAGTGAGTAACAAGGGGGAATTAAATATTATTACCTTTATTTTCTGAGAAATGACATTTTATTTGTCATTATTATTAATATTTGTTTGTCAAAGTGCTGCAGTGCTTTAAATCCAGCACCTCTAACTTTGTTTTTCTAAAAGAATAATGAAACATTGACAAGCATCAGATCTGTGACATGGATGGATGGATGTATAACTTACCTGTCAATGCACAGCACAGTAACAATTCCCACTGTGGTGAACTGGTTGCTCACATCCACCACCACAACCGCTTTACACATAAAGTTTCCGAAGACCCACTGTCTGTCTCTGACCAGCTGGTGAATGTTGAAAGGCATCACAAGCAAGAACAGCATGTCGGCTATTGCCAAGTTCAACACGTAGATGTCCGATACCATTTTCTTCTTGCATGCTTTCACAGCGTAGATCACCAGTCCGTTGGCTATAACTCCAACCGAGCACAGGATGCCATAAATTGAAGGGAATATGTGCATGAAAGTGGTGATGTCGATGTGGCTGTAAGACTTTGGGGTTGAGTTCGAACATGCCGGGTCAGTAAAGTTCACAGTTTGGTTGTTTCTGCAAAATATGTCCGTGTTATTCATCTTCAGATCCTCCTTAATAATCGCCTCACTTGTGGTTGTAATTAACGCGCGCACCGGGCGGTCAACAGCCGGCGTCTGGTCTCCAAACTCACTCTCCAAGAGCGCTGCTTAAGTTCGTCCCGTCGTGGATTCCCCTAACAGCAGAATATGTGATTAGAAACAGGAAAATGTAGAATCTAATCAAGTCTCGTTATATGGACAGTGGCGGTCCCTGGAACATGTTTATCTCTGGAAGCAAACTATGATCTGTCCACTTACCGTGCGCGTTCGCTGTGCCAAACACAGTGTGCGCCTCGGGGAACACTAGTTCCCTCCCTTCAAAGATCATTCGCTCCGTCGTGCAATAACACAAGCAAATGAAAAGAGCAAAATCGAATCTGAACGCCAGAAATCCATTTCGATTGCACATTTAAATTAAAGGAGGAGAAGAAACAAACTTATTCACACTCTGCTCCGTGTTTAACGAGTGTAACATGTTGTTCAAGTGTGATAAATATAGACGACAAAGGCTTTCATGTTTGAACTGCAAGATAGCAACATGGAAGAATAAATATGGCCAAAGATAACAATGACATGTATTGTTTATAAGGTAGAGGGTTTGAACAGGGACAAATCTGAGACTTAATAAATTTGAATATGAAAGAGATGTGTGTTCCCTTTCTAAATTTCAATTACAGCACACATTTTCAGGGGCTATTAAACACCAACTTTTTGTTTTCTCCTAATGATGATTAGTAAGAAGTTAGAATTAAGTTAGAAAGTAAGAAATTAACTTTTTTTTTTTATGTTATACGCCCTGAAGGCTGCTGCGTTTGCCTCATACCAGGGATGTGATTGCCTCCGAAGCTTTGTTCTCACATTATTGGCCTTCAGCTTTAAAGGACAGTCTCTAATACAGAGTTTGAAGTAGCTCAGCAGAGAAAACTCTGCTGGGATCTGACCACAGGTCAGTGAGAATATATTTCCTCGTGTTGGCTTCAGGTAGCTGTTGTTCATATTCCCCGTGATGCTTCTTTTCGGTTTCATCTACTGTTAAAAGTGCACAATAATTCATTATTTTTTACTTCATATAAAATACACTTTGAGACTTCTGGCTGCTCCTTAAACTCACCTCTGTCCTCTACTGACAGCAAAATCCACCCTTAGTAAAATTCACATTATTAATTCATATTTTATCATAATCTGATCTCTTCAGTTTAGATCTGTGAGGAGAACTCCCTCTTTACCAGAGACTGAAACAAGAGTGATTAAGTGTGGCGATGAAGATGGTATCTACAAGTCAAAACATGTTGAGCGGCAAAATGTCTGCAAGACTAAAAGAGAAAAACCAGACCAGTTTTCACTTCACACTCTGAGATTCACTGGGACCACGGACGAGAGAGGAATGAAGGGACCAGTTTACAGGGAGGATCCACATTCAGGAGACCTTGAGGTCCAGGGATAATCCAATTTTTGTATTTATGTATGTTTGCACAGTGTGTACACCAACATCTACTAGATACAAGGGCACGATGTTAGACATTCACGGTTCCTAGACTGTGTTCTAATCACCGTTCTCCTGACCAGCCACTACAAGGTTCATATTTCTGGTTGAGTGAGCATCGATGATCGCCTGACTTCACCTGATGCCATTAGCCCCCAAAATACTTTGATTTATGACCAAATACCTGCCGAACAGTTCCCATTAGTGTCAATCATACTCTGCGTTCAGTCCACATTGTACGCTAGTCTTGTCATTATGAGCATTTCAGCATGTCGATATCAGCATTTAGTTCAAAATATAGCTTCACAGAGCAGCTAATATGACTGCGCACTCTTGTCTCACTTGACGTACTTCCATACTAACATTGGTTATTTTGAGAATATAAGTGTACTTAGACCGTGAGTTATGGCAAAATGCAAAGTAACTCACAACGGTCAAAAACTTGAGTCTGAATGCGAGATACTTCTCGCCCTAAGTGGCTGCCACTTTGGCTACGTAGCAGAAGGGGAGGGACCACTGAAACTGTAAAAAATGGAAGCTGAGGAGGCCGCTGGAGCTGAAGCCGTTGTGAAGAATGGCGCAATCTACAAATGTAAGTTGTACATATCTTTCATATTTACATTTTGGTGCTCAAATGTTGGCACTAATGCTCCACCTGGTAGCAATTTGGCAAAGAAGTGTTGTGAAAATGTTGTGATTATCAGTTTCAGTAAGTGCACAGCAGGCATAATTGTCCATACAAATTGAGACAACACTATCCTACGGAAACTGGCGTATTATGCCAGGAAGTATGAAGTGTACTACATTGGAGTGTACAAATTATCCCATTAGAGACCTAGCTTTAGTACTGCGTTGTGAGTTGTGATATAAAAACTAGAATACATCATTTCAACAAAAGAGGAAAAAAAATCTATTATTTGACAACTGCTGTCTAAAACTGGTACCATTGTCAAACTATTGAGCCTGGTTGGATGCTGCATGAAAGTCAGACTGATTTTAACAAATAGATTAAGGTGGAAGTTGAATACTTGCACGTTTGAAAGTCAGGGCCAATGACAGCCCAGCATGCGTTGTGTTCATCCAGTCATGTCCGTAAATGACTCATGCTGATTTCTCCGTCAACTATTGGAATCATGATGAAGGAATAATGATGCCGAAGTCTAAAGGGGCTCAGAGGGTTTCCAAAGTTGTGAATTGTCTTTGTGTGTGCGTCTGATTGTGAACCACAGCGGAGCCACACCAGCTGTGCCTTTTAGTAATCAGGACCTCAAATACAAATACTCATCCCTGCCAGATTCTGCACCAGTCAGTCTACGCTTCATGCCTGTTTTTTCATGCATTACCAGTTTTCTTGTTGTTGCCTGTTGTTGCCTCTCTTGCCTGCAGACCCATATGTGGTGTTTCAGTTCCTTTCCACAGCCTCTTATCCCATTTGATCAGCCCCACTTCCCTGCCCTGGACCCCGACTCTTTTCATTTCTCTTGTGCAAACCTGAACTCCTGGTTCCCAGCTTCAAACCCACACAGCATCCGTAGCTGCCGGCCTAAGCTTCCCCCGGCCTGCATTTCTCTTCCTGAGCTCAGCTTACAATAAATACTTTCTATTTCATCACTGTCTCCTCCATGTTGAGTGTCTGTACTTTGGTTCACATTTTCTGTCGCAATTTTTCAAATTGTGCATCCCATTGACAGCTGATTAAACCATTTCTGCAGCACATTATGTTCAGATTCTCATATATAATTAAAACTTACATCCCCAACAGCCAGTTTGGAAAATGTGGGAAATTGCAGCAGGATGCTAAAGTCAAGATTTTGCTCATAAATACTGTAGAACATTAACATTTTCTACACAATGGAAATGGCTTTTTATCTGCTCTCCCTAATTAGCTTAAAAGGTTCCCTTTTGCCCCCATTTTTCATACTAAAGTTCATTACCACGAGACACATTATTACATCTTGTGGGTTTTTTTTTTTAATAGTTTTCTCCTCTTTAGAGAAATTATGTGTTCCACATCAGTCCATGCATCATGTGATTGTTATTTCTTAGAAGGCACTTGCATAATACGGAGATAAACAAAGCAAATATATGGGGCACTAATGCCACTTTTCACAAGACAGTACTGTTGGTATTAATATGAACCGTAGTGGTTACTCAAGAGTCAGACTTGTGCCTGCTACAAATCATCAAACAGGAGCAGTGAATCTTTTCTTTCTTTCAACAGCTGACACTGTGAGTACTGGTGCAAGACGGAGGTTAGTAGGGTCGTACCTCCCATCTGCCCAGTGGCCAACACCAGACGACAATGCTTGGCCCCGGTCAGCTCCTGAGTGTAAAGGTGTGCACCTGTGCGAATATGAAGTGAGGCATTGCTGAAAAGGAGCATGAGCGTCCAATAAAACTCCAACCTAAAAGACAGCTTGTTAAAGTGTAAAGACTTTTATGGCCAGTTTCGCAGTATGAATCAAACCCAAAGTAGCTCTTAATTGAGAGTAGTTAATCCTAGCTTTAAAGTCCTGGCTTTTTAAAAGACGCTTTATATACAGATTACTTACTTCTTGACAGTGGAGTCCTGGACTACTTAATTGTAACCAATTACAATATGTTAGTCCTCATTAATGATATAATATGCATGCCGCAGTGGCCTGAAGTGACTCATAAAATGTGAAACAGATCAAATAAAGCCCACAGAATGGCATCAAAAGACAGACGCAACAGCAGAGGCACAACACAAAATCCTCAAAGTGATCAGCGCACCGAGAAGCTTGATGCTTTATTCTGTGTGATAACAGTATGTATGGGCTTGAGCAGTGAATTGATGTTTACCGAATTCTCTATGCCCTTGTGAAAATAGAGCCGGAAAGTAACTTTGTACATATTGTTCCTGTCAATAACAACGTATCGGGCTTGAACACCGAAACAGACTGTGTGCATCCATCTGACAAACAGCATTATTCTGGAGTCAGACCTGATTATTTGGAAGTTTAAGTCTTTAATTTGAATCTTTTCTTTAAGAAAGTTAGTACAGTTTGATCTGAGCTCATGGCCATAGAGGATTTGTATGAACGATATCTGTTGGAATCACAGCCCACGTCACTTGATATTTATGGACCAGAAAAAACTGGAGGAACTGGACAAGCAGCTTTTAGAGCCCACTTCTCGGTACATTAACTAACTATTATAACGCTGTACCTCTACTCCTGTACCTATATAGGCAGAGCCTATAATGAAAAATAATAACATGCTTTTAGTGGCCATTTTTGTCTATAATAAAAGCTTTTTAGTTTAAAGACTGTCCTTTGACTTTTCTGCTCATTTTGGGAAATACGTTTGTTCACGTTCTTACATAATAGACGAGAAGATCGATGCCACTCTCACTCTAGGGACAGCAACAGGTTATTTTAGCTTAGCTTAGCATAAAGGCTGAAAATAAACAGCTAGTCTGGCTTGGCAACTGACCGAATGACCATTACTCAGTTGGGATCAATAACTTCCTGGATTAGGAGATTGTTTGGCACATAAAACAACAGACTGTTGTTTTTTTTCACAAAGTATTATATGTTAATTAGTGAGGCTCTGAGTTGCTGGTAGGCAGGTTTTGCTACCTTTGGACAGAACCACACTAGCTGGTATCGATCTTCTCATCTATCTCTCAGTGAGGAAGTGAACAGGTTTGTTTTCTGCAAATTGTCCAATTATTCCTTTAAATTCCCACACTCCAATTTTCCCCTAAGAACCAAAAGGCACTGCCTGCTTTGCCCAGTAAGTATTCCAGCATTGATTCAATGAAGCATAAACGTCTGTTTCTTCACAGGCTACACCGTCCGTCCCCCACAGTTCAAAATGCCCGTCTCTGTCTGATGTCACTGCGTCACCCCGATGAGCACCATTATTTATGAGGGTATAATTGCCTGTGACATTAAGTTCTTTGACAGGCACTGATTATTAGTGTGATCATTCCTCAGGTAAAGACGGACAGAGTAGCTCAGAGCTGACTCATACATAATGTGCTCGAGTTGTGTCTGTGAAGGAGGCAGCGTTTAGTTAAAAGTCTTTAAAGAGGACGCGCAGTCGCTCGGTATTAGAGGCGCACATCAACAGGATAGCTTAGACAACACCAACGTGTGTGTGTGTTTGTGTGTGTTCTTCATCGATTTGTGTCTATTTATGTGTCACTTACGGGGTGATGGGATAACAGAATGCTTTTCATCTTGAAGTGTTTCTCACTTGACTGATGGCTAGATTCACATGCAGGGTGCTGTGCATTAAATGCACCTCCATTCTTACTTTCCACGCAAAAGTGTATCGAAATATGTATGCGAAACATTAATGCGTGCACATATAGAGAATGACAGATCAGTACACGGTACATACTGTATGTTCTATATTCTAACGTGCCACACCACATTTGATTTGGATGATTTAACAAACACCTCCCATCCGTTAGCCTTAATAGACACACATGAGCAGTGATTGGTGAGTTGTCACAGCACATCATTATCTATCAAACGGGAACATCCTGTGCTCTGCGTCCACAAATGTACTCTGCAGAGATGGCAGTGGAGTGGTACGCACTGCCAACAAGTGAAATGGGAAAATGAGGACATAAGAGAGCGCTTAACTAACTTTTCTAAGACCATCTTTAATTGAAGAGATGCTGGTATGCCTGAGGCCTGTAATTAAATTATGAAAATGTGAACTAAAATGCCATAGTTGCCACAGTGTCTTTATGCATTATCGAGAGGGACTCTAATACAATTAGCAGAGAATGATTATTTGTCTGATGAACCGCAGATGTCAGACCAGACATGTTGTAATTTAATGCGTAGATGTGGTCATTATATGTTTGCCTGCGTCGCACGTTCAGCCGAGCCCGAGTCTGAAAGCTGCGTTGTTAGCGCTGAGCACAAAACCAGAGAGAAAACATGAAGCAACATAAATGAAACAGTAGTCTGCCCTGTTTGGTTCACAGTTAATAGTATCACATGCCTCAGATGTCATATGATTTTTTGTCAAGATAAGACAAACATCTCAATAAATTCTCTAGGTCTTTGCTAATGTTAATTGCATGCTCAGGTCAGTATTTAATTTATATTTAACGCTAGGCAAGACAGAGGGTTGGTGTTCCCAAGACATGTGATGACGGCAGGGGAAACTTCAATCTTTTTATGTTTTTCGAGGGATTCCCATTGGTGTGCAGCCTCGTTTACATATCTCCTCTGCCTATGAATGTCAGCATGGTGTTGTGTGTTTTTTTTCATTTTGCTCTGTTTCATTTGTAAATAACCAGAGAGTGCTTAGTCCTTCACATGTACAATACATGCACTGTGCGAGTTGTATAACACTAGGCCCTTTGTTTTCACTTCTCGCCCAGATTAAGCCGAATGAAATATTCATGAAATTTTCACACACAGACAGAAAAGATGTGAATGAAAACAAAAGTAATCCCGCAACTCTGATGAAAACTAAACATCGACATGGCCTTGAGGTTGTTTTCTCCTGTCACAACATGTAGAGACAACGTGTTCTCACACAAGTTGACGTCATATTTATTCTGATTAGATGCTCGATCAGATTATGACTCACTCCCAGCAGTGGACGGTTCTGCCAATCTGAACTGGCGATAGGTCAACAACGCGTCAGAAAAACATGTTTCTTTGAATCAAGCACTCGTCTTAAAGGAGTCTGACCATAGTGTGTTATTATTGTCCTTATAGTTTTTATTTTTATTTCATTTCAGTTTCATCTCTAATGTTCAAAAATGTTTTAATTGTTTGGTATGTTGTTGGGTATTGGTCATGTAGGCATCTATGCCCTAATGCGTCGTCATGCTTGTCGTGTGACAAATTTGACCGACAGCTTGACATTATTTTATTTCTAGTTTTATTTTTAATTTCAGCTAACTAAAATGTTTTTTTTCACATAACGTCAATAAATTCTAGTTCAGTTTTAGATAACTATAATAACCTTGGTTCTCGCGTGCTTGTTTTGTTTTCCGCTGGCTGCTGGATGACACAGATCTTGTGGAGGATCTTTGGACAATCATATGATCTCCTTCTGCAGCTCCTCCGGGGGATTGAGCAAGATGAATTCACACAATGCGGTGAATCCATTCCTTTATAAAGTGACCACACATCTATTCTAATCTTCTTCTCTGTTTTACTCGATATTAATTTTCTAAGAATTGCCACAAAAGACTCTTATTGGCTCTTGACATCACCAGAATTTACTGAGTTTTTATCAAGTGCTCCTATTTCTTTATTGTTAGTTCAGAATAGATAGTACTGTATGTTCTTAGAAGGCAAGACGTTAGCGAGCCACTCTCATAAAGCTGTGTGTCTATTTCATTACAAGGAGGAGAGAAAATGAGAAGATGATGGGATAACATGTAATAAAGCTGGATTCAAAACCAAAATATTGCAGCTTGTGTCTGGCGTCTGCTTTAACTCTGACATACAAAATATCCAGTTTTAGTTAGGCTGGTTATTACATGCCAAAAATGGAAAAAAAGAATAAAGATATTTTGTGTCTCTGTTTACCCTCAAATTGCACAGATTTGACAGCAGACTGCAGCTGATCTGATCTGATCTGATGTGTAATGCTTTTTAAAATATTGGTTTAGGAAGATAAAAGTACAGAGAGAAGTCTGTGATGCTTTACTAATTGTAGATTAGATATAAGAGAAAAGAATCAATTATATTTACACAATTTTGACTTGTGAAAAAAAGGCGCCTTGGCAAAGGACATGAACATATGTCACAGTATTAGTCGTTGCTCTGATATAATACAAACACTGGTGATGCATACATCATGTGATATGATGATATGGTGTTATGTGGTGAAGATATTCCAAAGAAAATGCCCTTCAGCTTCATATTCTACATGATATAATGAGAAACATGTACCATGACTATAACCCAACATCAGTAGTGGTGTTTTCATTCAACACTTTGAGCCAAGCTGAGAGGAAAGTGATGCATTTCTGTCTGCAGGATACAGAAAGAAGAAAGAAGAAGAAGACGATAAAAATCCAGAAAACTGCCTGCTTATGTTTGAGGGTTGCAGAGGGCGCTGGAGCCAATCCCAGCGAGAGACAAGAGGCATGGATAGGTCACCAGTCGGTTACAGGGCTGACACATTCACACATTCAAACAAATTGGCAATTTACAATGTCACCAGTTAACCTAACACGCACATCTTTCAACCCTGTGACCGAATAATGACTCTAATTTAGAAAGTCTCCTAATTTCTTCAAGATAATGTAGTAATGAATGAAACTAAAACAGCAGACAGCCTCCTTCGATAAATACTGACGAGGACGGGTCAGATGAGGAGATGGGTCAGATGAGGAACCGCAACAGGAAACCCATTAGCCCCATTAGTGACGGCTGGTGGACAGGTGTGGAATAGCAGGTCTGGAGCGGCGCAATTTACAGTAAGCCTTTATCAGAGATGACAGGAGGACAAGTCATATAATGTCAGCCGTGATAAATGTGATGAACGCTTGGTCTTGCCATTTGTCTGTTAGGGGTCACTGTGGTATTTCAGATCCTCAGAGTTATAGACCAATTAGCAAACTCTCATTCTTGTCCAACAATCTGGAGGAGCTAATGTCTGTACAACCTGTTCTGGGGAGCAGCATAACTGATGAATTTGTATCTGGTCTCTAGAGATAGCACTCCACAGAGGCCGCTCTTTTTTGTGTCACGAACCACATCCTGGTGCCAGAGTTTGACACCTGCAAGACACCGTTCCTGCATTTGACACTATTGACCTTTATCACAGCAGGCACTTTGTCACAATAGGAAAAAGCACAGGTGTTACTAATAGCATTAACAATGCCTCACTTCTATTCAAGTGTCAGATGGGAGCGTGACATTGAACCAGCGTGAACGATACCGGGGCCCCGAAACTGAAGCAGCTAAATGAACTTCAGCCATCATTAATTTCCTCATTTACGTCTGTGCTTTTCCTACTGTGACGTACCAGAAATGTCTTGCTGTGAAAAAGGCCAACTGATCGGATGATAGGCTCCGAAGGTGGTTGGGGACATCGAGGATATGTGTGGCGAGCAGATCAACGGACATTTTGTCTCCATAAATGATCAGAGCATGTAAATGATAATTCCATGACGAGCTGAGATGGTCATCTGCTCCGCACAGCGTGCACACAAAGTACAGGGACGTGCCCGTCCACCCGCTCAGTCTGTCTTTCAACTGCTCTGCTCAAAACTGTTATACTCAAATGTTTGCATGCTCACAGGAAGTACTTTTTTGGGATGTGAATAAAAGTTAAATATTCATGTTTTTCTCTCTTTTCTGTACTCCAACTTTTCTGCCTTAATTGTCTCTGATTTACTGAGTTTACTGATAGATATCATATCTTTACTTGTTGCTAAGTAGCTAACAGCACACTGCTGCTAACTGCCAAGCTCCCGTGCAAAGAGGTACACCAACACTCTCCCAGTGTCTGAGCTCCCACCCCAGACAGTCACCTAACATGACTGTCTAGCTGCTTGGCTGACTGAGATGACTAGCTAACAGCAGCTGCAATAGCAGTTAACAGCTAAAGTGGCTAGCCTCCAACAACAAGTAGAGCTTTGTCCATCAGGAAAGCCTGTAAATTCCTAAAAGTTGAAGCAGATTCGCCAGAGGGGATGTTTTCTTACCAGAATCAAGTCATAAAGTCATAAAAGTTGTGTTGTACACACTTTATATAATTTTTCAACTGAATTCGGGTCTTATTTGTGGTGTAATAAACAGAACATTTGTCACATTTGAACATTCACTGCAGCCATATCGCCGTTTTTCAAGCAAAGTTACTGTAGCTGTTAGATGCAAGAGGATGAAGACTCACTCACAACCACTGGGTGCTGCCCCCTGAATGTATTACGGGATGCTGCGTCGAGGTGGGGCTCCTTTCATTACTATGAAAGCTGCTCAGTGGCGCATGAAGCCAAGAAAGCCACTTCCCGCTGTAAAGAAATTACACAAATGAATACAAAGCACTGCGCATGCTCTATGGGCCTCTAATCATTTGATTGGAGATGGAGAGCCATTATAAGATAAACAAGGTTGTTTTAGAACTGTGAATTATGCAAAGATACACTAATGGAGCCCCAAAATAAGAATACAGAGCTGGAAATGGACATAATATGTGCTCAGACAACTGGGAAGGGTCTAAAGAATTCAGAGCAGGACCTCTCTATCTATCTCTTTAACCATTTTTCTTCTTATTCTTGCAAAGCACTATCTGGTTCAATGGTGATGTTCGCCTTTTGTGGATTAGATTCAACAGAAGATACAAAAAACTCTGGATATTGTTGGGTTGTCATAGCAAACATCCCTTTTCAGTGTCATGTGGAGGGATAGTCCTCGGGACTTGCAGACTAAAGTTGCTCCCATTTCTTTAAAAAGGGGAAACTTGAAGGTGCACCCCCAAATGTGTGGAGTTCAAGCCACTCTGAGTTTTGATCACAGGGGAGGCTAAGATGAAGTATGACAGCGAAAAGTAAATTGGTGAGGTAGCTGCAGAGATGTGGGAGTTGTGCCCGACTTTCGAGTTGAGTTGGGAACTTCTTTCATCGGCTGCCTGAGGAGCTGAGATACACCGTATGTAAGGAGCTCAGAGTTGGACCACTGCTCCTCTGCACTGAATGTGGTGTGATTGGGACGCCTCCGTGATGCTCTTCAGCTGATATATTTTGGACTCACCTAACTGAGAGGGGACTTTTTGGCAAATTTAGAACATACTGCCGGGAAGTCAGGAACGCCTCAGGAATGCTCAAGACAAGCTGGAGGATATGTCCGGAGAATGGGAAAGAAACAACAGACCGTTTCAGCCTGTTTACTGTTTAGCATGAACTGACTCATCTCGATAATACTTCTCTTTATCCTCAAAATACTTTTTTATTCCGCTCCACGAACTGCATAAACTGGAAAACCAGGAAGAGTACTGAGTCGTAACAAACTGGTTTTATTAGCTGAATAGTGCAAAGAATTGTGTGGTCTTATGCTGGGTGCTCAAGATTTAATCATGAACCACAGCGGATCTGGAATGCATAATCATCCTTTGATGATATATGTCGCTCAAATAAGAACACAGCCTCCATCTTTGTATGACTGTATAGAGAACTAATCAACTGAAAGGGAAAGCCTTCATACAGCTTATAAGCAGTAGTTGGTTTGCGCTAAATTGGACATTCATATACATTGTCATTATTTTGCATTGTAAGAGTAAAACATTATTTTTGCTGCCCGTGTGTTGTGATATGTATGCGCAGTGTACTGCGGACATGCCTGAACAGTGAAAAGGCAGTCAACTGAGAAGATTTCATGCAGTTGAACTGAAGTTGCAGTTGAAATTTCTCTATTTCATACAATCAGAGTCCACATTTATCAATACGCCCTCCACATTAATTAACAAAATACAACCACGCGCATGCATATTCTCTGATCTGCCGCCGCTATCAGCGGGAACACACTGTAACTTTATTTTCTATGGCCTCAATTTACATGGAAAGGTTACATGTCAGACACGTTACGACGTCATAACTTGTGCCTTTCATAACCGTTACAAATCAGTGCTGGAACTGTACATCAGTTTTATGATGTGACAGCGCTGTGGTTAAGGTTTAGTTTCCACAAAAATGACATTAAGCATTTAGAGTTAAAATTCATTCAAAGTTAAGGGAGCATCATTGTCGTTGCCATTTAAAGAATCTTTTGCAGAGCTGCCTCTATAGGTGGAGTCATTCCAAAATGAAGTGACGTTAAAGTAAAGTGAAAATCAAACAAAGCTGTGTCAAAGAAGGATAATGACTGTAATAATCATAAGGCTGTACCATGACTTAACTCTTGCCTGATTCTTCTGGCTGTAAACTACAGATTCATTTGTATCAATAAGCCCATTGAAGGAGACATTTGATCTTTTGTTCAGTCACAGCTTTTGAACAAGACCCTTTCATCTCTTTAGTTTTATTCCTCCTGTCTGGGCTCCAATTAATGTCTTGGCTCCTGAAGATCCATTGATGTACCACCAGGCAGTGACTGATTGCCCTCTCATATTTTCAAAAAACTATATCCATTAATATGTTTGCCAAACTCGCTATATATGGAAAATCAATCAGTCATACTGCTGCGTGTGCAACATTTGGTTACAGATTTTTAAAATAGATTTTTCTTGCAACTGCAATCAAAGTACAAAATCACAATTTGTCTCCCTGCCATGCCCCGTTGCTGTTTCAACATGTGGAGTGCCAAACGCAGCATTGTTGAATTGACAAATTTGTAGTGCTATTCTTTTTATGTCATTTTGAGTTTTTAATGGCATAATTACTCTATTCCTCAGGCCTCGTGGAAAGCACAAATGTTTTTTTTCCTGACAGCCATCAAAGTGTCTTTATTCTAAAGTATAAAAAGACTATGAGTGCACATCAGTCAGATTTCCAGAAATAAACAAAACTCAGGCAGCTTCTTTTCACCTCAAGAAAAAAAAACCTGTATGCAGTATTGATCCTGCTGGACCTAGTGGGCCTTATGAATTAGTGCTCACCATCTCCACAGCGAGAGCTCTCACCTCTCTGTGGCGTCTGAGGATTCGTACAGAGTCTGTGGAGTTTCAGCATTATCAGTATGCAGCACACACGCCTTAAGGTCTGCAAATAACTCTGTGGCATGCCCCCCACGCATCCGCCCTGCCCATTTGTTGATCTCTTCTTTATTGCTATATTTATGAGTAATGCACAGGCTCCAACACAGTCGTTCCAATCAACTAGGGGTTGTGCAAATTTTTTCCCGGCTAGCCATAAAATTTAATGAATAATTTGAATAGGTGCTGATGCAGATGAAGCTGGTGGTCAAGCAGGTTTCTTTGATTAGTTTTTTAAATACACAATGCTAACAACCGAACTTGTTTGTCTGCAGCTGCCCAACTTACCTCAGATCAAACAAAGTGTACTGCGAGGTAACATCTTTTTTCTTCACAGTGGTAGATACTGCGTCAGTGCAAATGATCACAAGCAAATCGACCAGCAGCCAAGCCTAAACATAATCCTCTGTGGACTTCACCAGGGAGATATGGTAGCACCAAGCCTATTGGGAATCAATAATGGATTTTGTGCACCAGAGGGGAATAATTTCAACCTGACAGATGACTGTCTTTGTTATGTTGGACATTCATCAACCTCAACGTGTGACTACAAACAAATTTTAGTCATTTGTAGCATATCAGGTGGAGGACGGAACGGGAACAAAGGAGTTCTTCTCTGGCATCAAGTCATTGGATATATCGATTACAGCATGGTCCTGTGCATAAGGAATCCATCAGATTAGAAGTTCTGTTTTATCATTCCTAATGATCTCAAGTCTCATGATCGGGGTTATTTCTCAAGTATGCTTGTGTTTGTTCCTTGTGCTAAAATCTATATTTATTTTGTATTTGATTTAATTTGGAGCACATGAAAAGATGCCAGTGTTCTTCTGATGCTCACATTCAAACAAGTAAAAATAGAATTTACAGGAAACCATAAAGTTAGATTTGTGTTACACAACTAAATTATAATATATTTGATACAGGCAAAAGCTCCAGATTGAGTGAGTGGACCTAAAATGGCAATTGTTTTGTCAACTGCTGAGATGCTTTAGGGAATCACATATTTTACAGGTGCTTACATCAAGGAAACACTTTATTATTTCCATGGCAACTGAACAGATGCAGTCTACTGCTGAGGATTATAATTTGTCAAATG
Source organism: Nibea coibor (assembly GCA_023373845.1). Taxonomy (NCBI): domain Eukaryota; kingdom Metazoa; phylum Chordata; class Actinopteri; family Sciaenidae; genus Nibea; species Nibea coibor. Next base: position 9,108,036 of record CM041739.1, on the reverse strand, counting down.
TTAAAATATATTGCAAATTAATAGAAAAAAAATATGATAGATTTACCCAGACTTCAGGGCAAAATCCCTGAGTCATGTCTCATAGAAACAACACTGGAGGGTTTTCAGCGGCATAGTGAACACATTTTGTGCATCAACAGCACCTCGATGGTATATTACACTATTTTAAAATCAATATCCATTTTCCATAACAATTATTGTATATATTGAAAAAGAGGAAAAATGTTTGCTTTAAAACGTTAAAGATTCTTCTTCCTGCTCCTGACACTGCAGCAAAAGCTGTTTGGCACTGACTCAGCCACTTAATATGCATGTATTTCCACCTACTGGTCAAGTGATAACACTGCACATCATCCCCGTCCCTTTTATTTTCCAGTTTATGATACAAATCTAAATTACTGCTGCAAAATAGAGATTTGAGCAGATAGTAGACATGGACGTAAAATGTTAGCATATTTATATAATAGATTGCAGTCAGCGGAGCATATCACTGGCAGCCTCTGGGTTTATAGCTGTTATCAAAACAGGCTGGCTCGGGCCTGTGTTGATTTGTGTCTCTGTTCTTCAGGTATCCCTGCACTTAATTTGTCCAGTTTGTGCCTTTTTTATCCATGTTGCAAATTTCCTCTCAAACAGGACAATGCAGCACACAATCCATTCTCCACTCTGCATTTTACATGAAGCCTGTCATATAAACCAGCTCTAATGTTCAGCAACTGGGAATAAAATAGGTGGTGCCTCCCCCTCTTGTGGTTTGATGCAATATTACATTGGTCTGCAGTTGTGCCTGGTCATTAGAGCTTTTGACAACCACACTGAGGCTGAAAGTGAGCAATGCCTCAAAGTGAGCAATTCGTTAGCTAAAGAAATCTAAATGCACGGATAGCACTGCATGTTTCACCTGAGAGAAATATCAGGCACCTGTTCCGTGAGTATAATGTGGAGTTATGTGACTGTCTGCGATCATGAAGACAATGTTTGAGAGGAAAGAGAAAGAAATCAATGTCAGGATTGAAGTGGTTGCCTTATTTCCTTTGGAGTGCAGTATATTGCTGATTGAGCGTTCAGACCCATTCAGAACCAAGATTGCCTCTCCTCTTTATAGGCGGCTCCAGCTTGGATTGACTCTCAGTCTCATGATGCTGGTAAAAATAGCTTTATTCTCAGCAGGCTGGATTTAATTTAGCAGGTCCGTATCTCTCACAGTGATAGCTGATGGGAAGATGTGTATTCATAACAGAGCAGTGGACGGATCAGAGTTTTATAGAAACCTGCAAGTTTTGTATCATTTTTCATTAAATAAAAACAGCAGTCTGCACTGCCTCAGTGATCGCAGTAGCAGAAAGCAGCACTATATTTGGATTGTTTGCATGCGAACAATTTCCTCTGTCTTCATATGTTACCGTGCATGTGTTTGCCTTTGACAGTGAAAACGAGTTCAGAGCAGCGAATGTCTCTCCATGCGTTCAGTATTTTTCTCTTTAATCTCCTACAAGGAAGCTCCTGGGCTTGGCTGCAAAGCATGGGTGGCTGTGTGAGTTATGGCATGCAAGCTCTTCAGAAGGGTTTTAGAAGAATGGGTGAAAGAGAGGATTTCACCCAGAGAACATGCTAATATTCAGAACTTATCTGTGCAGTCCCTCTCCCATATACCTACCTGATATGAAAAAGCTATGATATGAGACAGACAGTATCATGCACAAGGGACAATTGGTCCCTGAGGGTGACAGTAAGAAAGCTACAGGAAAGAGTGTTTTCAATCAAATGGTGAGCAAGGAACCTTGGATTCATTGTTCTTTGTCCCAAAGGCACTGAATCTATACTGTCTCTCTTTGTCTGATTTCTCATGTGTATTTACGTCATGGTGCATGCTACACTCCTATGTGTGTTTGTGGGTGAGTATAGGATGCCGGGGCATCACTGGGTTGAAGCTATGTGGGATGAAATTTATCAAAGTCAGTGAAGCATTGTGATGAAAGCTTTGTGTGGGAATTTCAACCATGACTATAGCCAAGGTCCATGCAAAGTGGTTAGTTTTCTCTTGCTTTTTAATGAATAATCTCCCCAGCTATTTTGCTTCACAGGATCTCAATATAGCTTTAACCTTTGAATTGGCCAGAGTAATCCACTGGATGAGAGTTAGAGAGTTAGAACCATCTAAAAGTTGTTTAGCGTGCAGAAAATCTGACCCGGCGTCTATCTATCTGCTGTGACCCTGGAGACAGATTCTCCATGTTCAGTTTGTATTTGTTCCATCCAGTTTCCATTTGGAAACTGATTGACTCAGTGCTTCCCCGTCCACTATAATCACAAAATAATTTACCTTGTCGTTATCAAGAGGCAGATAATGGAAAAGGAAATAAATCCCAATCTCATTTTTGTTAAGCCAGAACATTACAATCAAATGCTGAACTTGTTTGTTAGGGAACAAGAAAGGAAAAAGGAGGAAAATACTCTCTATGTGAAAGTTGTTCGTGTGACTGATTTTGTGATTTTTTTTAACCTGTGTTCTTTGCTTTTGTGTCCAAATGGCTTCACACACCTAAGGCCAGTCATTTATTTACAATAACCCAGCACATTACTGTAAATGGCGCGGCTGAGACCAGCTATGATGTCCTCTGCCTGTCGCAGAATGATCACAGGCCATTGCCTATGCATTTACAACCTGCAGGTAGAGCACATGATATACAATTGACATTAACTCACTACCACTGTAAATGGACCACGGTAAACACATTCATGATTGCAGCACAATAGCCTCATGTCAGAGCATGATGGATGATTCGCCATCAAAATTCTTTTTGATGACAGATTTGCTCTAACAGTTTTTATCCTGCGGGTTTGACAGTGTTGGGAAGGCAGCAGGTAAAAGAAAAAACAATGGATGAGTACCGCACTGTTCGCAGGCATGTGTCAGTTGACATAATTTAGATTCGATTAAGGGAGTGTTCAATCTGGCACATTCAATTGTGAAAGTTTCTGCAGTCTGTGATTATTTTCAGATTGGATAATGAAATTCACACCATTACTGCATGATTTGTTGATACAATATGATTTGTTGTAATATAATTGGCGTATCATCAGATGTTCACCAGACTCCAGAAAGACTGCTGACTGTTGACTGAAAACCTCGTCATATATTTTCACTTTTACTTTATATAAGACTTGCATAACATGATGGATAATATAAAAATAAATAAATAAAAATTGTGCCCATCACTTACCAATCACATCATACATGGTCATGAAATGTCTCCTACACACTTGAAACTAGCTGATTATTTCTATCTACAGAAATACCTGTTCGAACACCATTAACTGACAAGCACCAGCAGTAGTATCACTGTTTCCCACTCATACCTCTGGCTATTTTATCTGTATTTGAACTCTGGTCCTCTGCTACTCAACATTCCTAACCATTCCACCATTGACAACTTTGCATTTCAGTGCAGTGCGGGGAGGAAGGTCAGTGGAAGAACATACTGTAAGCCTGACAATGAGCAAACCAGTGTCACAAGATATTTCTTAAGCCCATTATGCTTACCAGTTATGATGCACTAAAAAAAATGCACAAAATGTATCTGAAATACCAAAATGTAAACTTAACACTCAGATGAAAGTGCTTTGACGCAGTACATAGGTTCACTACTCTAACTAACAAGCTTAACATTGTACACTGGTAGAGAGCATAAATATAATGTTCCAAAGCTTACTGTGAGCCTGAATGCGTATTACCTCAGTTTACTCAATCATTACAACATGTATTTTTAATCACGGCTTGTTTCCAGCAACACTGGCCAAGTTAATAGCACTGCACCATAATTAATATATGATGTGGTTGTAGACAGCCGCACACGGAGAATGTACATTTAGTCCTAGGCTTCACTCTCATTCACATTAAAATACATGTGTAAATTTCAATCAACACAAACACACAGAAATGGATAACGGGAAAGGCAAAATCAATTCCAATCAGTAGGAACCTGACCTAATGCTAACTATGAAGTACTGAGTCACTTACAGTAACTGTAAAGCTGAGGCTCACCACAGTACAGGGAAGATAAATAACACTTTCAGCCTGACTTTAAGGAGAACTACAGGGTCCGCCTCGCCAACAGACAGACATTTCTAATGCAAGGGAGTATAATTAAGGCTGCTAGGTGGCATTGATCAATAGCAATCACCTTGCATAGCAGTGTATATGACAAGATGTAATAAACAGGATGATGTTAATCCTGGAAATAGAATGACGGTGGGTGCAGCCACACCTTTCTTCAGCATGTCTGGTTACACAAGATGACCAGTGTCCTATCAAGCTAAACCAAATGCTTTAGCCAGGACAGATATATATGGTACATGCATGCAAAACTCTGTACAGAAAGGACCTTCTTGCCATGACATGCTAATAACTGAGATGATACATATTGGCAAAATTTGTTCCAGTAAGCAAAATATCTGTTTTGACATGACTGAGTGGTGGTGTTGTTTGCGTTCAGTGCACTTCAAAGATTGCACAGAAGGCATATAATGTTTAGATAAAGTTAAGAGTCGTCAGCATAGAAGTGTAAAATTTATGACTTATGACTAATGATTTTTCAAAGCGATAGACCAGCCCATACTTTTAAATATATACTTTTAATACTCTAGACTTTCCAGTCAATACCTCACAATTAAAAAAAAAAAAAACTTTGTTACACTGTGTTAATCCATTTAGAAAAACGTGTCTATTACACATTCAAAGCAGCACCTAAATGGATAGTAGTTCAGATAAAGATGCTTCCCCTTAGTGTAATGTAGAACTGCCCCTACAGTTCACAGTTCCCCTTTTAGCCTTAGTGATCAAAGATTCAAAAATAATTGTAAAGCAATAGTAAGGGCTGGAGACCTTCCAGGAGTTCATGATAAGGTTTTGCATATTTAACTCAGTTTAGAGTAGTTCATTGTAAAAGTCTCCACCTTGTGCAGCAGTACACTAAAAGCACTAATTCTGTAGTTATATATCTAATATAGTACAGAGACTGTGAACAACAAGAATCTGCAACAGTTGAGGCTGATTTTGGATCCAATTTATTATGTTATGTTTAAAAGTTTAGACATCAAAGAAGGACAAAAATGCTAAAATAATTAAATACTCACTTGAATCTATCAAGCATATTACCTGTCCCTCTGCTTTATTATTAAGAGATTAGGAAGTGGCTCATCTTTCTATATGGAATGGCATCTGCTGACGAATGAAGGGCACTTATTATGAAAAATGTGTTGACTCAATCTACCCACGCACCTACAGCCACCCACACACCCACACACGCATACTACTAGCGCCTGCATTGAAGCTTTTTAAACAATGTGAGCAAAACAAGAGAGGAGATGTCAGAATTTTGTACACATACTCCATTTAGACTGTCACAGTATGCAATCTGCAAATTAAATTGAAGGGACTGCGACAATGTCATGCATCCATTTAATCTGTATTCATGTTCAGTTTTGGCCAGTGAGGGGACAGAAAATCAGTGGCAGCCACACAGTCACTAGTTACAAAGTTGTAAAGCTTATTAACATATTAACAGTCCCATATCCACTCTCCTTTTAGCTCTGTTTTGGGCTCCATCAAGTTATGAGAAAAAATATTTGTTTTTTTTATTTGCTTTTGGCTAGGTGTTACAGTTTCCTCAATGGCATTTGAGTGGCCTGAAACAATCTGAAGAGTTGAGTATAAATCCTCCAGCATTTTTCCACAATGAGCAGCACCTCTCACATTACACGTATTTTATTGAACACTCATATCAGAAACATTGATTTATTCAGGTTTAGGAGATTAAAAAAATATATCTTCATTCCCCAATATTTAAGATGGCATATATTCATTATCCCAGCCCAATTTATGATTTTGCAACTTCAGGGCTCAATAATTAATGACTTGTAATTATGTCAGTGTTATATTTTTCAAATCCAACTCGATGCGAGGGAGCATTTGGAGAATTTGTCCTCACAGTGAGTATAGATAGCTTTCTAATCAATTCTCTGTTGGCTTGCCTGAGTGTTACGTGGCAGTGAAGGCAGACCCAGACATCTGTCGGGATAAATCTTTCATTAGGAAGTCCTCCTTGTGGGCATAGGCTACCCCCTCCAATAGTGTATGAAACATTTAATACAATCAGTGAAATGAAGCTGAGCAATCAGCAAGCAATGAGTTGAAGGTGCATACTGTGGTCTTATGTGTGAGAAAAGGGCCGACCAAAGCCGTCCTGACATACTGGAGACCTAATGGTGCAACACACGGGCTGGCTGCATATCGCTGTGCTTTGATCACTGCTTTTTCCTAACTAGGTCCATTCCTCACTTTGTTTTTCCTTTTATTCTGCCCCTCCAAACTAATTTCCTCTCTCTGGTTCTGTAGAAACACAGCTGGGTCAGTCCCCTCATTCTGATCTTTTCATGCTTCATGCTTAATAGTTTCATTATACTTAAGAGAAGACACATTTTCGGATAAGCTGCATTATATTTGTCAGAGGCTCATTGTATTTTTTCAGGCCTGTCTCCTGTCAGTAGATAACCTTGGTATGTTAAATGGAGCAACAATAGTTCTTTCCCAGATGAAATTGCAATGTGACAGTGCCTTTTATTATCACTATGTCTCGTCTTTGTCTGTCTTCAAAGACATGTCAGCGCTACAGTCAACTGTAGTTTAACCCTGGGATTAGTTTTTCACTGCCATGTATTTTATCCTAGTGCGGATGTGCTGCTATAGAGTGGATGTCAGCTCTGTCACACAAAATATAAACTGACAGGGTGTGATCAGTTTTCTCCGGACATAAATCCTTGTCTTTCAGTTCAGGTTGTTTGTACACATCCAAGCGTCATTAGCAGACATTCAATCAAAGGTCATTAAATGAAATGGCATTTTGCAACACCCCTCATTACTGGGAAAATGATTACAGTTTATCAATGTTAGGACTTTGATATTTAAACTAGATCAGACATCTAAATTGTGTTCAAAATTCATCTCAATCTTTTAGACGTGACATTACAGATAATAAAATATTGGTTTGTAAAATCTGGTAGACTAGGTGAGCTTACCTCCTTACCTCCTTACCTTTAAAGCTGATCTGGTGAACTTATCAGCTAACTGTATTCACACATCCAGCACTTATGGAATAACATTACATTCATTTGGACGCGTTTCTGCCCACCTGACAAATATAAGTCCAATATTTTCTGTTAGCTCTGTTTTTTGTTTCCAAAGGAAATACTGTATTTGACACCTTAGCTGCTACATGCCCCACTATGCTCAGCAGCTAGTCTCCAGGTCTCTTTGGTGAGCAGGCAGTGTACAGTTGGCTTTTAGTGGTTTTCTTTTGAAAAACAGCTGCCTGCTATGCACTGAGGGTGAGCCAAAACAGTAAAGTTGCAGCCATACGGCACGAACAGTGAACTGAAAGTGGTTAGAAAGCTTTAAAAAGCAAGTGGAGCTGCAGACTCAGGTGATAACTCCCTGTTGGTTCTGCTATGAGCGGCCGCTTGTCATTGCCGTTGTTTCACATTTGAAAAGCTGCTGAACCCACTGTGACCCCAATCGCTTCTTACTATGTACAGTACGTAAGCATCAATTAGCTGATCAGTGAAAAATGTATCTGCAGCTTTAATAAAATGTGATTTGCAAAAATTATCATACATTTAAGTCATGATATTGAACAATTCTAGGCTTTGCCCCTTTAGGCTGGACTTTCTTGCTGTTCTAGGAACGTGTGATGTGTATTTTTTGCTACACAGACTATAAAAATCAAGAAAATAACTAGATTAATCAATAATGACAATAAGCAGTAGTTGCAGCACTTGGTTTGGGTGTACTAGTACTAGAAGTACAAAGTAACACACTCTTATTTACTTATGTGGTTGGATAAGGCAATCTGGTGTTTAAAATCAGTGAATTAAAAATCTCCATTGATTTTATGCTACAACAGATATATCTCCTCTTTAAAAATATCATGAAATTTTGATAATAGACGCATGGGATTCCCTGTTATTGGCAACATTGACGTGTCAAAATAGAAATCCATAAACCTCTCTTGACAGTGCATTAAAGTGGACACATCCCCATGATTGATTAGACATCCGGCTGACAGATACCCAGTGATTGTTTACTGTGGGGGACCCTGGCAACGACTGGGCGTTTATTGCTGTCTGGTCCAGCAGTATTTCAACATTGTATCTCACTCCTTGGAACCATAAGCAAGCGACCACACGCTTCCAAGTAGGCATGACTGGTTTTCTTTCTAAAACTGCAGCATAGGCCTGTTGTGCACTGCACTGTCACCTCTTCAAACTGATATTTACACTTGCAGGTATGGTGAATTTACAGAGGGAGTAAGGAATGTCTCCCTGGGTAATTCATGGGTAATTATCCATTGCACTTTGACGATAAACATTGTTGCTGCATCCCCTTCATGTTTCATAGTGGAATAAAAACTGCTGTTTACCATGTTGCTGTTGGGACGGATAATTGCTTCATGAACATTTGTAGTTTGTGTGTTTTTTTTAATTTTATACAACCTTTTTGCATATCAGTGGATCAGCTTTTCTTCGATCCTGTATTCATTATTGAAATCACATCTATTTTTGTAGGTAATGCCTCTTGAATTTATAAGCCCTGAAGGGGAAAGATGCATTTGCTGCTACCTGATTCTACTAAAAACTTTTCACTCACTTCTAGACCTCATTATCCATTCAAATCACAGCAGCACATCAGGTAGAAACGACTGACAACAGCTCAAGATGGAAACCACAAATAAACAGAGATACTGGTGACATCTTCCCCACCAGGAGTCCTTAAATCGGAAAGAATCAATGTCAGACCAACGAAGCATCACTTTCCTTTGCTGAATTTTCTGTGATGTGAGAACATTTTATGCTTTCATTGACCCATGCTTTGCACTGTATCAAAAACAAAGCACAGAAAGAACATCACTCCCCCTCCCCTTTTCAGCTGTCTCGTTGCCTGAAGAACACTTGTGTGGTCCTGTGAAGGTGACTGTGTTTGATATGCTTGGAGAAAACTTGATTTTACAATATATTGTGTGAGAAATACTTTTTTAACAGGCCAGTAAACAAACAAATATTTGGAGGTATCAGTTCTGCTTGAGGTAAGCAAAGGAGAAAAAAACAACTGCATTTCAACAAGCCATCATCAGCTATGCCGAGAGTGGGAGGATGTGCTCATTGAATTACTACACTTCTGCTGCTGCATTCAATAAAGAGTGACTCAAGCTTGGAGCATGGTAGTTGGTTTGATACATTTTTATTAAAGTAAATATGGCGTAAATGGGACTGTGGGTGAGCTGGTGTTCTTGTGCAGTCAAATCTCTTCATTTCCTATAGATCACATGGACCCAAACAGGTCCTGATGATGTCATGGCTCTCTGCATCATTAATATTGAAAGGTCATTTCCCCTACTTGGAAGTCGTGTCTATCACATGCTGGGTTCAATTTCCAATTTGCCACAAGACTGCCTGGGTCATTCTTACTATTTATCTGGGAAAAGACAACCTGACAGTGTTATAAAATTCCTCTGGAAATTAGCTGACTATTTCTTTTATTGTTTCTTATGGAGCCATTGACTTGGGAGGCATCATGAAGTACCATCCCATGTTTGCCTACTGACTATTTCGAGTGGATTGAATATATTCAAAACACTGACCAAAAGAGGTTTTATTGTCACACATATTATAAAAAAAAAGTAAACTTTCCTATTTCCTGTATCATATATTAAAATTATTTAATCCGCAATGGAAGTCCCAAGCAACACATCTAAAATCCCAAATCCCAAAACCAAAAATGATCTCCAAAATGGTAGTTTTTTTTCTTTGGGTTGCTTTGTAATGCTCTAATTAGGAACCTCAGGCAACATTGTACTTTTAAAGGCATAATTAGGTTTAGGTCTAACTTTCCATGAGTCCAAATCCATCTGTGAATTCGATTTTATTCTATTTCCATCACAGCATAGAAATGTGTCTTGACTTTATGGCAAAGGTTTGAGGTTGTTCTGAGATTCAAGTTGAAATTCTTTATCATATGTGTCCTATGCGCAGAAATTACATTGAAGCCGCAGTTGGCAATGAAAATCAAAGATCTCAGGCTACCGCCAACGGTGCTCTCGCAGGGATATGTAAGAAAAATGTAAAAGAAAAATCATGTAAGTCGTAGCTATGGTAGGCAGGTGAATCGATAGTATAAACAGGTTGAGCAGTAATGTAGTAATGAACAGGTCGAACAGGACAAGTTTGCTTATAAAACGGGTATATATATATATATATATATACTGTGATTTGTGATAATGTTTTATTCAAATGGCAATTAAAAGCTCAACATATACACATTCAAATCAACATATGCACACTCTGCGTATATAAAAAAATTTACTTAGTGACCAAAAGTCACATAAAAAACTCATGTCTGTGGCACACATGCCCTCAGAGATCCTCGTTAAAAATTAAAGCCATGCAGTAATGTACAGTCTGAGGTTATATAAGCTGTCGTCAGCACTTCAATGCTGCTAATTTAGTGACCTTGTGCATGTTTAGTGCTTACACTAACAAAGAGAATACTGTATTTGTGAAGCACACGGGCGTCTTTATGTTATAAAGATTAAAAGGTTTGACGGGTGTCTTAACCTGTGACTCGCTACAGCTTTGAAAGGTTCATTTTTCATTTTCTTCAACATGCTTCACCTTCTTTTTAGCCTGAATCCCACTTGGAAAGCAAGAAATTAGGGCATTAGCTCTCAGGAGAATTTTGGAATAAAACAAGGTTTCTGGAATAGTGCGAGCACTGTGAGTGACGAGTGTGTTTGCAGTTGGTGATCGGCTGGTAATTGTATTTCAGTCAGAAATCACTGGTTGTGTAAAAAATTAGTTACGGATGTGCTATTGTCTCCCCATCTGTGAAAGATATTCGACAGGAGATGTAGCATGCCCACAAGAAAAAGTGCAGACAGAGCAGAAAAAGTCAATCATACACACTTGTTTTAATATTGTCAACAACACGTCTTCGAGTGGAAGGCTTGCAGACTTTGAAGATCCCTCTCTCACTTACAATTCTGACTTTCATAAACACACAAGGTCATCCGAGGGAAAAAAATATGGCTATCAAAGGTTACTCAGCGGTCCAGCAACAGGCACAAAAGCATGTCACTCAGTTACATCATATTGCTGAGGATAAGATGAAGTACCACACAGTCTGACACGGTAATAGAGGGCAACAGTCTGACACGGTCATGTAAACCAGCAGGTGGAGCTCAACAGACTGCCAACAATGGAGTCAGTTGAGTCAAGAGAGCTGCGACCTTCTCAATGGTCCAATCAGATAGCATAACTGCCGTCTGCAGCCATTACATCATTGTCCCAAGACCTATCTGTGAACATGCCTGATATGTCCTCCCATGGGACTTTTTGTTAATTCCCCGCGATAATGTATGTTTCTTTTCACCTCTGCGAGAAAGTCACAGTGAATGACTGCTATCGAGGACAATCATTAGTGTTACTAGCCTGTTGACTTTCCTTTCCACCCCTCGGGTATTGCTGTGGAAGAGTGACGCCTACATTGCACCACACTCATCTCTAATCATGGAGGTACAAGGTCTTGCACAGTGAGAGAGAGCCTGGAGATGACATCATGCTGCTCCATGGACAGCTGTCAGGATGAGTCAGGTGAATGTGGGCAGACTGAAAGTCGCTGTGTTCCTTATGTCAGGGAACAAAATCCTCCTGCAGTGAGGGAGCTTCCAATTCAGTCAGCGTCAAAGTATGAGTAACTGCTTTGACAGGAAGCTATAATGTACAGTCACTTCCACGTCTGCAAAACAATAGCTGATAACACAATAGTGAAAAAAAAGCTCACCTGTAACTGCAATCATAAATGTTTCTCTTATCAGCATGGAGCAGTGCCAAGACTGCCATTCAATGAGACATCGTGAATAAATAGAAATGAGGAAATAATAGCTTTAGTGAGCAGAAAAAAAGGACACATTTAATAACATAAATGCAATCTTTACATTCTGGACAATGAGCACCTGACATCATGATTGAAATAACATATTCACCATCTTCTCTTTTCTTCGTCTTTCTTTTTTTTTTCTTTTAATCCACCATAATGCCACACACTACAGATTTGCATGTGCTCAATTATACATTCAGCGTGTGACAAACATGGGCACTTCCTCATAATGAGAAGGAATTATTTATAGCATGCTGTGCTCTTATCATTTGTCGAGCTCAACAGGTACAAAAAGAGTGAAGGTCAAGGACACCCAAACTTGTCCTCCCAGCAAGCTGTTGCTTGGGACAAACATCCATCATTCATGCACACAGTTGTGCCACATCCAATCCCTCTTCGCCACAGAGTATTAATTGGATAAACAGATCTCTGCTACAGTATGCAAAGTGGCAGGTCCTCGTGTTCTTGACTGAAATTAATATTACACACAGGATTCACTGATACATCTCCATTTGCGGGGAATTTAATATGCATATTTAATGCATGACCCTTCAGTTTTGCTGTGGTCAAAACTCTACGGAGAAAACAATTTATTATTGCACAAAAAAATATTCAGGAGTGTCTTTTCAGAAAATAATTATATTCTGAGGCTTTCATTAAGAGCTTCGTAAGTACATTTGTAAGCCCATTCTCTTCAGGACTGTAATTCATGCTGCATTGGTGGAGGTTCTTAATTAACACCTACTCCAGCCAACAAATAGAAGTGTGTTACTCGTACTTGCCTACAGAACAAAACGCAATTGTTGTTTGGGATGTTTTCTGCGGCCGCCTCCTTGAATTGCTGATGACTGTCACCACTTATTTCAGTATTTTTCTATCTGTATATAATTTGAATTATGATTTGTGTGCTTTGTCATAATTGATATTATAATGTTTATTTTGAAAAGAGATTTGTCTTTAGCCTGTGAGGTTTACTGAGGGCACATACACTGTTGGGAAGGTATACATAATTACAACACAACACTTTTTACGACCATAAAGTAAAATGTTTTAGTATGATACCACAAGAAACATTGTATTTGTGTGTGTGTGTGGGTGTGTGTGCATGCGCGTCTGTAGGTGGAAAAGTGAGGCGGGACGGCTGGCACCTGGCCTCTTTAGATAATCTATTTATGGCTTTCACACTTCATTAGGTCCAAACTAAAATACTTGCCTCTTGAATATGTTTATCAAATGTCTGAACGTCAGACAGTCACATCAGTCACACCTGCAACAAACCATAAAAGTGTGACTACTGCATACTGATCATAGCTTATATAGTTCCTGCTGACCTTGAAATTGTAAAATTTGTGCCATGTGAAAGCCCTGTCAAGCTATCTGAATAAAAGCCTTATGTGAAATGTCAGTGCTGGTGTAGTAGCAGGTTTATTACATATTAATAAAATATGAGAAACCGAAGCCACAACCTGCTCGTTGTGTGCCTCTGTGTGCGTGTGCAGTTGATGCTGCGTCATCAGACTTTGGGGTCTTCTGTTGACTTTGTCAGCCTAAGATTTAAAGCCAATTACTTAAAAACAAAACATGATGAAATGATAGGCATGGGATGAATGCATTAGTTCATCACCTCTGTAATTTCTGAGAGGGTTTTCAGATCGTGCTGCTCTAAATTTTATTCATAAAGTGAAATGACAAGAACAGAGAATGGGTCATATGAGAGCAAATAGTTTTAAAATCCAGACTACTGAGCCAGCGTCTGACACAAAAGCCTCTATTTAACAAAGGCTCTTTTGCGTCCTGTGAGCTCAGACGTTGAATGGATCAACAAGAAAATTAAGCAACCTTCAAAGTGATTCATCTATACTTTAGAAAATGTGACACAGTTTTACCAAATTACTGTAATAGTTTAAAGATTACAGTAATATTAGTGATGAAGTCACAAGGTCATGGTTGTTTCATTACTGCTTCAGAATGAAATCATTCTTTATTGTGGTGAACAAAAAATGACCTAAAATGTGGATAACCAACATTTTTTGTGTGAATTTTCTAACATGGCACAGGTGGACAACATTAGAAAACTAAAGCAAAGTGACAAAGGCATAATAAACGTCTTCAACATTAAAAAAGAGTGATTTATATGGTGGTAATATGGTGCTTTGTATGTTTCCTTGTTACCTAAGGTGAGCTCTGGATACCAAAGTATGTGGGAATAAACTCTTGGATGAATTATTTTATGATGAGCATAGTCAAGATTAGGCCTGTCTTTGTCATTTCACAGTCGACTATCTAGTTTCTCCTTCAGACTAACTGTAAAAAACAAAAAGAGAAGCTGAAACTGGTAGGTTATTCCATGGCTTGGCCTGGTCGTACACTAGTTTCATGGAAGCTGTAATTAATCCATATATGGACACATAGAGTGAGGGACACGCCCAAAACACCTCCTCGTTTTGCGGGCTTGCTGTGTCCTGTGGTCGCCCTGCCCCGCTGCCAGGAAGTTCAGGAACTCGGTCACCGCCCCAGCCCCCCTCCGCCTCATCCATTGTTGGGCAATAGTCTGCGACATCGAAACAATCCTACCACGAAACTTTTCAGGTAACCGCTAAAGATCTCTTTTTTTTAAGCTGTGTTCACCTTTCGATATATTTATTATTCCACGAGGAAGTAGGCTGGAAAATCCCGAGTTAGGAGGAGCATTGAACTGAGTCAGGGAGAAGAGAGGAGGAAAAGGGAGGAAAACTTTTCAGGCAAGGAACTCCGTAATTCTCACTCCTCCATTTTGAACTTTTAAACTCCAGTTTTTCTGGTGGATTGTTATCGGTAAGTTTACAACATCTCCTCGTGAATTTACTATAACACAACTACTTAAACCGGCATTAAACGGAATAATTCATCGGACAGCCTCTGGGGACATTCAGGGGAGTTTGTTCTCGGGCCAGCGGAGCTAACGTTCATGTTTGTTGTGTCGACTTAGCATTAGCGTTAGCAAGGTGCCGTGTTTGGCACACTGTACGTTAGCAGGTAACTTAACCGGCCGTTAGGCTAAGTTTTGCTCAGACGTTAACGATTAATAAGAGAAAAGCTCGTTGAAAACACTGTTTTTTTACTGTTAATTTTAAAATATGCACGGTGTTATGTCAATTAACGATAGTTACTTAATTTATGTAACGTTTAAAATTAGCAACAACAGGTGCAACTTAAGCTACTTAACGTTAGCACCTATAGTTAGCTGACCAGGTGTTCGACCCACCCTGTTCCTCTTACACTTGTAATTAGTGTCAAATGTCTTCATATTAATCTATTTTTGGTGTTTTTCTCTTTGGGTATTTTATTTCAGTTAATAGTTATCGTACTTACTTGTTGGTCAAATGGTTGAGTTGTTGAGTTTCCAGGCGTTATGTATCAAATCGCTTGCAGGTACTTCCCAGGTAGTTTTTGGCCTGGGTTGATCAGATTTTAAAATCTCTGAAACTTCTTCTGCCACACCCATAAAAACGAGGTGAAGGGCATTTCACAACCGCCGTCACAGGTAGTTGAAATACGCTATAAACCGGTTTTAAAGCAGCTATTTCTTAGATAGAAGTAGGTTCGGTAGAAATGTGGATTACCACACACACACCACACACATTTTTTATTAAATAGTATTGTATCAGGATGTGCTACAACAGTGAGGGTCTGAAAACCACAGCAAACAAAACTGAAACTATCTCCATGCCGTGGGGAAAAATAGCTTGTAGTGATTTGTGTGAGGTGACCTTTTGATATTATAGTTGATGAGAAACCTTCCAGTGGTTCAGAAGTAATTGTAGATTAAAGCCCCTGTGAGTAGTAAGAAGGTGCCTTAAGATTTTTTGCCCATGATAAATTGAGTTACGACCGTGCCAGGAAATCTGCCTCCATCCATACTAACTTGCTTTTTTTGATTAAAAGTTAAAAGGGGGCATAGATCATAAGTACACCATCCAAATGCAAACATTAGTCAGGATTTTTGAAGGCAAAATTAAAAGCACACCCAACCAATAAATAACAGTTTTTATTAGATGGTAATTACTCATATGCTGCTCTGGTGTTGTTAATGTTTTTCTTTTTTTTTTGACTATGTAGGCTAATGGGGGCTATCTACAACAATATTCACATTATACGGCTGACCATCTTTTCAGCTGAAGCCCCCCCAGCCCTCGGGGCTTCCTGATTATCACTGCCCCTCCATGTTAGATCGCTAATCAATGGAGCTGCAGTCTCTGCTTGAAAAGAGAAAATCGAAATTGGGCCACAGCGTTGCTGTTCTCTGCCTTTGGCAGTCATCCTATGAGGGAGGAATGGGGTTCATGCAAAGTTTAGAAAATGCTTAATTTTAACAGCTATATTGTAAGTTTCACCTTTGAATACACACATTGAATATAGGTCAATTTTTCAACATTGAATATGAGGAACTACATTGATTGCTGTGGGAATTGTTGAATTCTGTAAATTATTATTTTTTTTGCATTTCTACAATGTAACAGTTTACATGTGATGAGAATGGCTCTGAGAATGTCAATCTTTGGTTTAACTACTAGAGCTCGACCAATATGGGTCGTTTGAGGCTGATGCTGACACTTATTTTAAAGGGGAAAATTCACAGACACGGTGGCCTATATAGTGAATATGTGTCTAACTAGCTGACATAACTGAGAGCTGCTGTGTTCACAGTGTTGTAGATGACAGGTCACTCATCTGACTGATATATTGGCCAAGCTTTCTTTGTTATATTGAAAGTGCTTGGAAATTTAGTAAATTTTAATCTTAAAAACTGAAGTCTGGATGGAGCATTATTGGCTCACAAAAGGACTGTATCAATGTGACTGTTGTACAAACGTTACGGGACTTATGTTCTGAAATTCATAAGGGAATCTTTACTCACTGCTTATCTTTTATAACATACAGCCACAATAATATCACACTTATGGAAGACAAAGATGTTTGTGTTTGATGCAGTCTTAATTGTGTTTCATCAGTGCATCTAAAGCATGAAACAGACTTAAGCCCCGGCCATCTGTTTCAGTGTTCTTGACATTGTCAGTTTTGTTACCCGCAGAACTCCAGACACCATGACAAGCATCAACACGGCCAACATCAACTTTAAATGGGATCCAAAGAGTCTAGAGATCCGTACTCTGGCTGTGGAGAGGCTGCTGGAGCCCCTGGTCACCCAGGTAATGTAGACACATTGTGCATTGATATTTAGAATAATAGGACAGGGTCAGAGAGCTCATAGCTGGAATGGCCGCAGACTTTTTTGTAACAAAAACTGCTTTTAAAACTCAGTAATTTCAATGTGATGCTGTAACAGAGTTAATATAGTATTAAAAAGAGCTCCTCACCAGCTGTATTTTCTGAAATGATAGCAAGTGGCATATCAGCTACGTATTATAGGTTGTGTGTGTGAAAAGAGCTGTTGGCATAAACCTAATCAGTGTCTGTTGTTGAATCGTGTTCTATCCCTGCCATAGGTCACTACTTTGGTAAACTCCAGCAACAAAGGCCCATCTAACAAGAAGAAAGGACGCTCCAAGAAGGCTCACGTTTTGGCGGCATCGGTGGAGACTGCCACCCAAAACTTCCTGGAGAAAGGAGAAAAGATTGCAAAGGAAAGTCAGTTTCTTAAGGATGAGCTGACTGCTGCTGTGGAAGATGTCCGCAAGCAAGGTATATTGAAAATACATATTGCAACAGAGTGTGGTTTCTAGCTTGTACAGAGTGCTTCTTAAGATGGGAAGCATGATAAATAAATCATATCTATGTACATATCATCTGCCCCAGTGGAAGACCTTGAAATAAGAATATGCTTTGAGCCTGATAGATTTCCCTTTGCTATGGGGTTTTCAGGGAGCCCATTAATAGAGACTTTCCATTTAAGTATGCAGACGGTTCACATTCATATCAGGCTATACACTGTCATTGCATACCCGTCTACCAGGATCCAATTTAAACTGTATTTCCCATCAGAAGTGTGCATTCGCGTTTAGCAAAGTGTGATGCAAGCCAAGAGGTATTTAGATTTTAGCATCACACGCTCTTTAGTCATATTTTCCATCTTCTTTCTTCTTCTGTGACAGAAAGCGAGAGCAGTACAGTCGATCGAAGATTCATGTTGAGACCGTTTTTGAGAATATTGATTTCTCGTGCATGTTGCTTTCCACGTGTTCGCTCTGTTTTGGGTTTGGTCGAACTTGACTTGTAGAACAACATTTATTTAGCCGTCTACAATGATCTGCTACTGATGTGCAACTGGAATATACTGTGTAGACCAAAACTTAAAATGCAATGTTGGTCCACAAAAGAAAAAAAAAATCCACTAATCAGGACTGGGTAATATTTCGTTATTGTTATGACCTGCATTCACCCTTTTCTTTGACTGGTGTCAGACCCCTGTCAGGAGCAGGAGCATACAGTCAGCTTGATTTACTTATTATCTTGTTCACACCAGAAGCAAAAATGAGCCCTTCCTGGACCTTCTGTGTCATCCTGTGAGATGTATTATTTTGCCCCAGCAGTCTATATGGATGATGACAGAACCAAAAGGGTATCATCACACACTGGAGGCGCATCTTGTCTATGCAGATTATTGTGGGAGTGTGTTGGTGGTGGAGGAGGATTTGTCTGGCATCCTGTATCTGCCTGGTTGCTTAATAGAGTACCAGTTCATTGTGACATAAATGGCACACGTGCTGCCCAAGAACTTGTGCGTCCCGAGACAGGAATCTACCATCTACCAGTCACCAGCCAATTAAAGTATCATTTGTCTTGCAGTACCAGATTCCATCATCTAACAACCACACTTTCAAGTCTCATTTATTCCTCTTTGCTCTGGATATCTGACAGTCCTTTGACACACTAGCAGACCATTGAGACCAGGGAGCTATGGCTTGAGGGTGGCTGTTATCACCTTGTGAAGCGACATCTATGTCACTGTGTCTTTTCTCCCCAGATGCCCAGCGAGTTAGATGTCCCCCCTCCTTGAGCTCCTCTCTGAGTAGTTGGGAGCTAAATGACATGTCGCTAGATAGCCTGTGCAGTGCTCAGTGGCCAGGAATGCTACTGTAGTCGTGGTAAGCTGTCACTGGACTGGAATTCAGTGACTGTTGTTAGCTGGTGCCTAGGCCTGGCTGTCAGCTATGCCATGCTGCTCAGTGGAGCGTGCCTAGACTGATAATACGGCTATTGAGTAGGGTAACACCCCCCCTTTCCACACACACCCCTCTGGATTCAGAGAGCGTTTTCCACCCAGCTGTGACTTACCAGCTGTTTTAAAATGGTAGAAATGGTTTTTGACATGACCACGTAACGATGAAGCTGCTTACATTGTTTGACAAAGTCTTTTTTAATTACCTTTTTTTTAAACTTCGGATTTAGTGGTTATATTGTTCTATAACAATATTGTAAATCATTGTATTATTTACTGAAGGTTTCACATTTCTTACCTCCGTTGAACACTTTTTCTTAACTCAGCCATTTCTGTCTGCTCTCGTCCTTGTCCTCTCCGTCTTGCCCTTCCCTGCCTGTCTGTTGTGTCTGTGTCTTTGTTGACCTGCTGTTTGGGGGTCTTATTGTGTGATATACATTTTAATCATTTCATCATGCACTCGGTGGCCCACAGGTGAGCGTTAGATGAATGGAAGTTTATTAAAAGGAGCACTGATCACTATCTACCCCCTGAAAATGGCCTTATTGATTTTGTTCACAGGGGGGGATAACAGCCTGAAGGTGTGGACTGTGTTTGAGATCTCTGTTGTTGATCATTTGCACAAACTGCTTTTGCTCTCTGTCGGGGTGAAATGGTCAGGATCGGTGTGAAATTTCTGTTCTACAGGTTTGATATGAAAAGTACCAAATAGCGTTTGAATTATAGTGTTTAAGTGTGAGTATTTGGTGCTTTTCCTTTTTCTCATATCACTGTGCTTAAGATATGCTGCATTTTTTTGATTCTTATTTGATTAATTTGTTAGTCAGTTGAAAAATAAATAACCTGCTATTTTGATTATCCATTGACCAGTTAATTAATAATTGCTACTTCAGATGGTAGTAGAAATTATTGTTAGGCAAAGCCTTGTTGGAGGAACTTTTACAGACTCCATCCAACACATGATCATATAACAGTTGCTGCTGACGCAGTGGTGCTACAGCCACAGTCACCGCCGCCTCACACTTTTTTTCTTTTTTACAGCTGTGTTTTTCAGTTTGTCTCATGGACCCTTGTTTCTTGTCTGTTGCGTTCGGTTCAAAGATCAATTGTAATTTCCATCTATTCCATTTTATTAACATTGTGATAATAATTTCATCCAGCTCGACCCAATATAACTCAGCCCCGCAATGCAATTCCACTATAGTCACCCTGTTATTATGGAGACCTGTCTTCCCCCTGCTGTTGGAGGAAATTTTACAGACTCCATCCAATGCATGATGATCATAATGATGATGATGAACAGTTGCTGATGTGGTGCTGCTGAAGCCACAGTCACTGCTGTCTCACACCCATTTTTACAGCTGTGGTTTTCAGTTTGTCTGTCTGATGGTCTCGATATGCGCCTTTGTAGCTGAATGAAGCTGTCTACACTGGCTCCCTAACAAAATGTCCTTGTAAGCTTCAGGTGTGTTCTCTTTGAACTTCCATTTTGTGTTGGCCTTCGGAACATGCTGCGCAGCAGTGTTGTGGCTGAACAGGTCTATTGAGGAGAACTGCAGCAGCTGCTGGCATTCTGCTTAATCTATACTATGTGTTTCGTAGACCTTCTCATTGTCCATCATTTTGACAGACAGGGTCGTGAAAACTCATCTTTTTACCTGTCATTTTAATTTTTAATAAAAAGACACATTTCGATCGCAATACCATTAAATATAGATGATTTAGATTCTGCATTTAAAAGGGCATGGAGAGAAACGATAAACAGAGACACTGGCTGAGCGGTCACTTTTCATGTCAACACCACACGAAGCAGATGAGTGATTTTTACCTCCTTGCTGCCACTTGCTCCCCCCGTAACATTAGCTGCCGCTCGCTGATAAACTTTATCAGTATTACTTGCTTGTCCTTCATCCTGATTGCATTATTGGCTCTTCTTAAGAAGTTTTGGACCCTCAGCTGCTGTGGCATTTTGCTCTAGCT
Organism: Nibea coibor; assembly: GCA_023373845.1. Lineage (NCBI taxonomy): Eukaryota > Metazoa > Chordata > Actinopteri > Sciaenidae > Nibea > Nibea coibor. The sequence continues at coordinate 9,086,908 of CM041739.1, read as the reverse complement.
ATGCCTTGTAGCCATATACCCGACAGACGCAATGGTTAAAACTAAACAAGGTCATGCAGTGAGATCAAAGACAAGACTGATATACACACTGGCGGTAGCTAATGAACTCGCCATCATCTGGACAGGGGGTTTTACTGCAGGTGGTTATTGACAGTGTTGCATGTAAATAACTGAAGTTACAGTAGATGATGGACTTGCTTTCAGATTTTTCTGTCACTGCTTAAACAAATTCAGACAGAAAGTATTATCTATTATCTAATGAAGTAGTTTGTTATTAAGTTCCTCAGTCCAGTCAAACCTTTAGCGTAGTGTGTTTATGCAGTTTGGTACTAGTAATGATCACCTTTGTTGCATTAATATGTCTGCTATTGGATACACAAAGAAAATCATGACAGACTTGTTCAAGCCTGAAGATTTATTTACTTTGACTTATTTTATTTGACAGTTATTGAAGTAAATAAATAAAAATCTACCCATATTACTACACATTGCAAAATGGTTATTAAATATATTGTAATCTTGTGATAGAACATGAAATCTTTAGGAAGCACCATATATTTATATGTTCACCTTCTGAAAGGTTTTTGTAAATTTTAAAACATCTCTTCTGTTTTTGAAATTAAACAGAAATTGTCTGTGTGTAGTACAGAGCTGAAGCCAGGAGGCCAGACAGCTTAGCTTAGCTTAGCGTAGAGACTGGAAGCAAGGGTAAATGACTGGTTAGACAGGGGGTTGTCATCAAGGTTAAGAGCAAATGTATGAACTTAGCTGGACTACTGTCATAAAAACACATCAACCTCCAAATGCACACGTTCAGTTAGATTTGACGTCTTATTCAGAGGTGACATGAATGCAAGTCATGTCAGCATTCATGCAGCCCCATCTGTGCGAGTCAGCGGATCGATTTGAACACAGATGAACAGATGCAAATTATATCTGCTAAAGTTGAAAGTGTCTCAACTTAAATAAAAGTGCGTAGTTGTACAAGTCCATCAATAAAAAGAGGCAGACACTGGCAGAAAGGAGATGGCTAGAAGAAAATGTGAGAAATTGGAGTTCTTTAAAAAATTTTGGGAGAAAAGTCTCCCTGAGCTGTCACCCATACAGTCGCCTTTTGTTCACACAGCATACATCAGTTGGGGAACTCATTCATTGACTGTTTGTGACCAGAAAACATTTCTGCGCTCAAAGCCAAGAAGTCACTTAAGTTTGTATCTAAACACAAGTCGCTCGTTATCTTGGATGAAGAGAGGACACTGACTCTTTGGTTTTTATAAAAACAGCACTCAGTTCTTACTCTGCACTGCCACCAGAACCAGCTTCTAAGATTTGCCTTTTTATTTCATGAAATAACATTTTGCTACATCCCTACTTATAACCTATTGCTTTCTTTGATAGCATCTGTAATTGTATAAAGTTGCTTACCCTGTTTAGTTTCGTGATGGCTGGAGTCAATCTTTTAAGCAGGGTTGCCAAAAAATAGAACTGCTCTCTATATATTTTCATAGAAAAAGTTTTCATAAAGATGGTAACAACTGATGAGCATGAGCAGGAAGCCGCAAAATTAGTTTTGAGTTATATTTTTTTTCCAGCTCATGCCATAACAAAATTTTTCATGTTGTTGCTTGTCATGTGTTTTTGGCGTCAGCCTGCAGAGCAGTTCCACATCATAGGAAAGTGGACAAGATAAGTACTTGTCTTTTTGCTGGCACCGAATCTGTAAAACATGCCTTATAACAGTCATGTCTACAACAAAGATTAGAGTTTGCATCTGTCTCCACTGAAGTAAACTATTTACGGATTTACTGTCTTGTTCATAATGTGAGCCCACAAAGTCCATTTGTGTGCCCAGTCAACTGTGCAAGCCCATCTAATGTAGGACAAAGCATGGTGCCGGACAAACCAGACAGTGAGCCCTTTGTCATGGCTTTGACCTCTTTTTTTTCTTTTTAAGAGGGCTATGTGTGCATGTCTGCTGCAGGCACACATTATTACTGGACATGGAAGAGGTGTGTGTGTCTTTGTCTCTCTGTGTGGACGTGTTGACCCATAGCAGGCAGGAAATGTGCTGTTTCCTCTCTCCCTACACTCCCCTTTGTCCCAAATGAAGACTCTGACGCAATTAACTTGTACCTTGTATGGACTGTAGCTGCTCTCAGACATCTGCTGTCAGCTACTGTAGGCCAATACTACAACTAATACTTTCAGCCCTTTGAATGCTAGTTGTATAAAGCGGTTATTGCTGGTTCAAAAGTAATTTTTTTAAACCCATTTTCATGTTAAGTTTCAGTGTAAACCTTAGAATAACAGCAGACAGTTTATTTTGGTTTGTCACACATCCTCAGGTGACTCAATGCGGCAGGCTTCTGGAGAATTTGCGGAAGACCCCTGCTCGTCTGTGAAGAGGGGCAATATGGTTCGTGCTGCCAGAGCCCTTCTGTCAGCAGTCACACATCTGTTGGTGCTGGCAGACATGTCTGATGTCTACAAACTTCTACTGCAGCTTAAATTGGTGAGATTCTTCTGCATATGCCATACTGTAACTGCTCTATCGAGAACAGTGTTACCAACTGATTACTTATTTTGAGCTCTTGTACAATCCCACATAAATGTATCTAAAGATAAAATGGTGCTTGGTTGATCTATTTCATTTGAAACTTATTTAATACCACTGGAAGTTTTACCTCTTGGAATTTAAAGTGACAGACTGCAGCTATTTAAATTCACATCATATTTGATTGGCATGATTTGAATGCAATTTTGAAATTTACTACTTGAAATTCTTCATGGGTTTAAATGTCTAAAATCTAAGTTGCACTGAAGGACTCTGTACTTTATATTGTCTAACTTTTTCCATCTATCTGGCTCAGGTGGAGGACAATCTGGTGAAAGTACGTAATGCAGGAACAGAACAGGACCTCGGGATCCAATATAAAGCCTTGAAACCAGAGGTGGACAAGCTGAACATCATGGCGGCTAAGAGACAGCAGGTAATGTGCAGAGAAAACACAAGTGTGTGGTGGATTTCAGTGGGTTGGGAGGTTATCAAATGCCTTAATAGGTATAAGTGTTCTTGTTACTAATAACAAAACATGTTCTCCAACCCACACAGCAAATGGCAAATTAAACAGTTGGAAGGAGTAGGCAAGAATACGAGTATGCCTTAGCTGGACGATTAGATGCAGTAAGCATGAACAATCTTCTTATTACCAATTGCAGTGCAGTGGGCTGGCTGTGCTTGACAATAAATGTGACAAAACAAATTCCTTGTGAGGAAAAATGACAAATAGTGATAGTCAGCAATGATGTGCATTTTTGACATATTTAACAAATAAAACTACTTCAGATTCTACAGATTCAGGAGCCATTTTATTCTGTGATTATTTATATATATATATATATATATATATATATATATATATATATATATATATATGAGATTATAGGATAAATCTAACAAACAAATAATGCAGTTTATGTATTAGTTTTTAAGTTCGTTCATGCCATAATCTTAGGTTATATAGGTTATAACCTGAGTTATAAATCTTCCTGGATGCATAAAGAGTAACATATTTGCCATTTCCAGCTTTATACTGAACCCTAAGAAAATTTCTACCATTATACAAACTTGATCCAGGAACTGATTTAGAGAACTTAGAAATCATATTAATATAATAAGATTTTTCCAGTTGTCATGTCACACTGGAAAAACATTGGAATCATGTCAAAAAGTGGAAGCAGCGGCTTCATGCTCCAAAAGCACTTAAATAACATCTCTAAATCCACCTCACAGTTCTTATTCTCCACCATGCGCCCATTTTAAATGGGAAACTTGCCAGAATGATCACTGGTTAAACACATTTTCCTATCCATAAAAGTGCAATTACAAGTAAAAGTAATTTCTTCACAAAATCATCAGAGTGAATGTAGGAAGTAATGGGGCTTAAAGGCTGTTTTTTTTTTTCCCTACTCGGAGTGTGTCTCAAGCAATAGTGGGAATAAGCCCTGTGAGCGTTCCATTTGGAGGCTAGGCTTCCTTTTTGTGTATGCAAGCTGGTTTTTTATGCCATAAATCTACACTAGTGATCGCCATCGCCTTTTCTCCCCCCTATGAAGATGTAATTGCAATATAATGTTGAGGTCTGAATAGCAACACATTAAATTGCAAAGGCATATTATAATGGCCTGATTATGACTGTGTTGTGTTACCGCAGGGGACAGAAATAAATCTGGGTCATCCAGAACAAACTCTGTCACACTTAGTGTCTCCATAAGGGTATGACAGGCCCATTTTGAATCTAAAGTACTTTACCACCCAGCCCTCTTGTAAGTATTCCATCTTCCGGTTTAACCTCTTATTTCTTTCCCCACCTTTCCTGCATTCCTTTTCGTTTCATTCTGCCAGGAGCTTAAGGATGTCCACCACAAGGACCAAATGGCTGCAGCTCGCGGGGTGCTACAGAGGAACATCCCCATGCTGTACACGGCGTCCCGTGCCTGCCTGCAGCACCCTGACGTGGCAGCCTACAAGGCTAACCGTGACCTGATCTACAAGCAGCTGCAGCATGCAGTCTCTGGCATCTCCAATGCTGCCCAGGCCACTACCACTGAAGACTCAGCACTCAGTCAGCCAGCAGGGGGTGGAGAACTCGCCTATGCCCTCAACAATTTTGATGTAAGTGAAATGAGTCGTTTAAAAGTTGGAGCCAGTTTGCCAGTCACTATTTGCCAGATTAATAAAAAACGTGAATTTTTAGATCCTATTTTTTTTTTTTGCCACAAGTACAAGGCTCGGTTCCAAAGGTATAATAAACATATTTTATTAATAGATAGCTGAGATCTTGGTCAGGAAGGTTATAGTCAGGTCAGATTTTTAGTTTATGGGACTAACACAGCTGAATCATAAAATGACCAAAGCCCTCGGAGGGTTTGGGGTCGTGGTGGAAATTAGATCAAGATATGTGGACAAATTGGGACATGGCTTTGGGGTACATTTGAATATATTCCTGAGTCACCATTACTTTGTTCCTTGATTTGCTTCTATCTCTGTGTCAAATGAAGGAGATTTACACAACTAGGAGACATACTGTACTTATAAATACGTCTTTTAAATAATTCAGGTTTACATAAATGGAGGTTAACCCTCATCTCTGCTCGCAGCACTGAGCAGAGATGAGCATTGGTCCACTGCTGTTGCATTGGTCTAGTGTTGTTCTGAAGGTTACTTCTAAAGAATACAGCTTAAGAATATTTTAGAGTTATCATAATTAGAAACACATGGCTAATTTAAAACGTAATATCTTTATTTGGTGAGGAGGTGAGAACATGCAGGCATGGTCCATATGTGACAAACAAAACAATACATTTTGGCATTTAACACAGGAAAGAACCCTAATCTACTAAAAACACATTGCGTGCCGCTGTATAGTCCCTCATTAATTCATACTTAGAACCTTTATATCTCTGAAAGTCACTTCGTGTTATCCAGTGTTTACTCAAACTATATCCAGTGTCCCCAAAATCCTCAGTTGACTCTGACAAATGAGTCATAAAGGTATTTTTTAACATGTTTTTTGTTTTGTCTTGTTAGAATCCATTTATTTCTCTATTCCTTCTAATAAATCTAATTTGTTCACAGCTGAGCTGAACTACATTTAACTTTAACCTCAAAAAATGTTTAAGACTTATTCAGTAACAGACGGTTTAAATATGAAACTAAAAACATATATGAAAAGTATGACATTCTCCTCATAATGATATTGACATGAAACAACATTGAGAAAACAGCTGGATAAAACATTGAGCTAATCATCTTAATGCTGCCTGGGGTTATAAATGCAAAGATGATTAACCTGATTTTTTTATTTATTTTTTTCACTGCCACTGACTTCTCTCAGATTTGCATAATCCTCTTTTTATTTACAGGAGATTTGTTTATATTCAGACAGCTTCTGCTGCAAATATTTTCATTATCGATTCATGTTTCTTGATTCATTTATTAGTTGTCTGGTCCATTTGAAGTCTCTAATATATAATTAATATATTCAAACCGCTTCTGCTGCAAATACTTTAATTGGTTAACTGTAGATCATTTCTGGTCTCCATTAATTGATTAGTTGTTTGGTCCAAGCCGAGTTAATGTCTTTGAGCCAGTGGTGTCTGGTCTGTTTAGCTGCAGAGCTGTCTCCTCGAAGCAAGTACTATACTATCATCACTTGTTTACCTATTAGCATCCAGTATCATTGGTTAGTTGTTTGTTATATCATATCATTTTAAACAGGCTATTGCAATGTAATATGAAAAGAGTACAAAGTCCTCTCACAATGTTCCCTTGTAACGTGAACATAAATCTACAGTATTGACTAGGAATGCAATAATAAGTGTAACCTGTTTTTCAATAACTTAAGTACAACCATATTGTATAATGAGTCTTCAGCTAATGACAGCTTGTAATCTAGAGTAAATCATCACATCCCTCTAGCTTCTCAACCCAGTGCAATGGTAATGGTTAGCAATAAACCTGTAACCTGCCTGTAGATGATGTTGTTAATTAACGCAGCCTTTCTCTCGGTTTAATGCAGCAGATGGTGACAGCAGAAACGTGGATGATTAAGTTACCGGACCGTTTTTTTTTATGTCATTGGAAAAGCCACCATGCAAACAAACAGTCACCTTTTAAAAATACACAAATGCCATTCCAATAAAGTTAACCTCCCCTAACTACGATGTTAGTCACACGTTAACCTCAGCGCAGTGTTTTTCAACCCTGGTCCTCTGGGAACACTGCCCTGCATGTTTTAGATGTTTCCTGCTCCACCACACCTGATTCAAATGATCAGCCTGTCATCAAGCTCTGCAGTGGCCTGATAACGAGCCACTCATTTGAATCAGCTGTGCTGGAGCAGGAAACATCTAAAAGATGCAGGGCAGTGTTCCCCAAGGACCAGGATAGAAAAACACAGCCTGAGAGGGCAGTCTCTTCAGCATCCTTTATTTTGATAAAGCAGATGTGGCATTTAGCCATTCTTTTGTGTGGGGCTTGTCTGAAGTTAATATAGCCAAAGGTTATGACAAATAGTGCAGCAGCTGCAGGTGTGCGCGCCATAGTGTCACTGCAGCTTCACAATCTGTTGCCACGTGCGCCAGATGTGTAAAGTTATGATAACAAGGGAGGAAATGACATTCAGCTCATCAGCGTGACACTTTCTTAATCGTAATGATCCGAAAGATAAAAATTGTTCCAGATCTCAAGTCTGTTTGGGGTCTTTTGGGAACAAATCTCAAGTTACTGTTTATGTGAGTCTCAGTCTTAAGTCCCCATCTCTGTTAGACTCATCACTCATCTTATGTTGATCTGTGATTCAGTCATTTAGCAAGTAGCAGCGCGTAACTTGATGTGTTGCTCCTGCAGTGACATTGTTTACCCGTGTAATTGATGCAATCTGCATGCTCATGTTTTATGTGCCTGTGGTCATATGACACGCTGATTAATTACTCATGGCTTTTGCAGGTATTTTAAGGGTGTTTTTTGCAAAGTAAGGGTTTTTTTCTGTTTGTGGGGCACATGATGCAAGTGTTTGTATAATACAGAGAAGAGGAGCACCTTATTTTAAGTTCATAACAAACACTTGGTAGAATCTAAAGCAGTTAAATTGCTTGTTCAGTTTAACACACTTTTGCATGTGTAGTTCCTCTGTGGACATTAACATCATGACTGCTGTGATAGCATCTTTGTGACTTAGTTCCCAAACGATGCTCCTAATGGTCCTAAAGTGAGCACATGAGCAATCCCAACAAATATTGGCCAGTTTAAAATATGTATGTAATTTGCTGATTATTTGTAGTCAGTGACTGTTGGAAGTTGTAGTCTGCCAGGCCCGCACTACAGCTAAATTCAAGTTTTGCTTGTTTCTGAGCTTTTTGTGAAACACAGGCTACATGTGCATGGCGAGTCAAGAATATTGAGCTGTTTGGCCTTAAAAAGCTTGCTGTTTGTCTGACTACACTGTGGAGGTTTGTTAGGGTTATTTATCAGTACTAGTGACTCATAACTCAAGGATTGCTGCTCCAGGTGCAGGGTTTATATGACCTGCTACCATATTATTATATACATGCTATACAAGTCCTACAATTTACCTGCAGAATGATTGCTTTCTTTTTTTTATGTCACTCTTGCCTTAGACCTGTGGAGAGGATATATAGTCTTTTTCAAGACACACCTGACCAAAATGACAGCACAAGATGAGCATTACATTGTTACTAGGGGTGGGCATTTTGAGTAATTTCCAATTGAACTGGGCTTCAATAAATGCCATCAGCTCATGGTGGGCTTCCACTTCCACAAAGCTTAACGCTAGCATATTTCCATCCACTATTTTCGCGATGTGCTGGCTAATCGTCTCTGCCATGGTGGCACAAAAAAATCACATGCTAACACTGCTAGCAAGTGAAATGATATGCCTCAGCTGTTTTTCCCTTGTGCTGAAGGCCCCAGTAGTTATCACTGAACAAGTTGTTTTAAGATTTATTTTACTTGCACTGCACATCAGTTTTGTCTATTTTAGTGAAATACTTCCACTCTTATGCTTGCCCTTCTGCCAGCTGTACATATCTATCATTTTTGCTATATATAAAAATATGATTATTCTGTTGGCTAAACAAATACTGACGTCAAAATGGGGGTACTCCTGCCCATCCCTAACAGTTACTATATGTGCTTTGCCTTGTTTCTGTTGGTAAAAATGCTTCGCCTCACCTTTTAGATATTCTATTTGGGTCAGTAACTCTTGGTAAGATGAATGTAAAATACACTGAGCTTTTTAAGTCGCAAATATGGTACTTCAGCATTACTCAGCAAGTGAGAACAGCTTTGCAAAGTAGTCTCAGTACCGTGTATATACAACCATGCCATTTCTGCTTTCAACAAGCTTGTATTTAAGGGAATGTAACCTGATGGCTAGAGGAAGAGAAACTTTGTGCACTTGTTATCACAATGAGTTGCACTCAGTAGATATTTATGTTTCAAGTGTTGAAACATAGAAAATGTTTATTTGTAAGTTTCTCAGTTCAGGAATGGACTGAAGTCTCTTTTGGGTGAGTGGTTTGCAATCATGAAAGCGTATGGTGAATAATATAAAACAAGTGCCTACAATGCAGTCTCTCAGATCTGTTGCATTTATGTTAAAGGTAGCCACGGTCCATGCTCCAAAATAACTGGTATGCAGGCCTCCGGACCATCTCCCTTTTGATGTTCAATTTTAAGTGCAAGGCAAAATTAGCAAATGAGTCAACCCCCAAATACTCTGTCTCTCTCTTTCTTGCTCTCCCTCTCTCTCTCTCTCTCTCTCTCTCTCTCTGTTTCCTCCTCCGTGTCTCTCTCGTGTGCCTGTTGCCATGGTGATATGACACGCAAGCAGAGGAGGTCAGATGAGACGGGATGGAGGGGGTTGGAGGTGGCTGTGATAGAGGGCGGTCTGCCTAATAAACCACAATTCCAACAGCTGAATTGTTGAATATTTTGTATCAATAAGGCATCTGCGTAAGCGCTGTTTGTTTGTCACTGAGGAAGTTGGCTTTCTTTGTTTAGCTGCCACAGGCGTCATGGTGCTACCTTTACCCTCTGCAGTGCCTCTGTAGAATGTCAACTAGTTGCCTCTCTCAGCAGGCTTGCCCCTGTGAAATCAGACATTTAAGTGTTCTCTCTCATCCCGCAGATATAAAAGAGGAGAGAAAGTTACTGTAGCACTTCTGTCACTCAAATGAAAGGCACAATCAAACCCTTTGACAAAAAGGTGTACGTGTGTATGTATATATATATATCCTCTCTTGTCTAAAATGGATCTGGCAGGCTACATTGCAGACAGGGTAGGACTGCATTTGCCTCACTGCCGAACTTTTTCCAAATTACATTATATTATAAAATATATTTTTTGGAGGAAGTTCCTTTTTGAAGCTGAAGTCATCTTCAGTGAGTCAAAAAAAGAGAGTATCTGCAGACCAGAAGAGCAGGTGACATCTTTAAGAGCATACAGAATAGAATGCCCTCTTCACAGCCAATTTAAAACCATTTTCTTTTTCTGCGTGTCACACAGATGAGAAGACAGTCCTAAGTTTTAAAAAGGGGAAAAAAAGTCAGGAATGTTGTTTTTGCTAAAGCCAATCAAATAGTTTCAGTTGAGCAAGTACACTATTAAAACTATGTAATCTCTGTAGCCGAAAGCGCTGCATTATTCACACTCTTCTGACTGGGTTAGAACTTTTGGTTAAATAAGGACCTGTTGCCTTGGTTATGAATTGTTTTGTAATGAATATAGCGCTGTTTCAGTCTTTCACATTGTGTGTATAACAAAAACACTGTACAAATATTTTGATGTTGTTATTCCTTTTACTTGTGTGGAATTTGTAAGAAGGTTTTCAGTTACCTTTTTATTCATTTCACTTTCTGTCTTTCATACAACTCTTACTAATAAAATCCTCAATACTTCTTTATTAGCCACACTGTTGGCTGCAAACTTTAATTGAATTTAATGGAAAGCAAAAGACCTGTATCTTAATTCCCTGCTCACACTATCATTAATTAGTCAAGTAACAACACACAGTGAAAATCTTATTTCATTAAAGATGTGATCACAAATTACTGGAAGGTTAGACCAAGTTGGTTGTCTTTGGGTTATGGACACAAAAGAACAGAACAGCTTACCACATTCTTCCCTTTAGTTTCCCCAGCCGGCCGGTCAGTCTGTCAAATCAGTCCTCCCTTTGCCTGCCATATTTGGCTCTTTGGCGATGGAGAGGAAGAGATCAGTGTAACATGATGACATAAAGCATTTATCTTTCTCCCTGTGTAATTTCCCCTCTGACCCTTTCCTTACAGAAACAAATCATCGTGGATCCCCTGGCGTTTAGTGAGGAGCGTTTCCGTCCCTCCCTGGAGGAGCGCCTCGAGAGCATTATCAGTGGCGCTGCCCTCATGGCTGACTCTTCTTGCACGCGTGATGACCGCAGGGAGCGCATTGTGGCTGAATGCAATTCTGTGCGCCAGGCTCTTCAGGACCTCCTGTCTGAGTATATGGGCAATGTAAGTGTTTTCCCTATCAATTTCTTTCCTGTTGACGCCGCACCACCTCCTACTCTTTACCCACAACACAGCAGCTCTCATAATTTATTCTTTTATTCAATTTTTCCGCCATTGCACAGTTGAACAGCAAAATAAAGCTAAAATATTGCCAAGATAAATTCAGAACTAGATAAATGTTTACCTCTGCACTCAACTGAATAATAAACTCTCTAAAATAATAAACTCGCTTAACAAATACTGTCATTCTGCAAAGAGAAATCCAAGTGAAATCCTCACACTTTCCTGTACAAAGCCCTCTGGAAAAATAATAATAGACAAATATCGAGTCCTCTTATTCCAAACAAATTCTGTCCTTCACCAGTTTTTATTTGTGTTCAGTACACTACTTACTTACCGTTTCTTCGCTTAACCTTGGGTTGAGAAAAAGAATGTTGTGTTTGAGAACAGATTGAAATCCTTTTCTCCAGGCCATTGTTATAATAATGGTACCATCCTACCTAGAATATGACTACTTTATAGAAATAAATATCACTGTGTCAAAAAAAAACAAAAACTGAATAAACAGGGCTACAGTCAACAGTGTCTTGTCACATACAGTGACTGAATTTAATTTTTGCTTCAGTTAGGTGGTTTTTGATGTGGACTGGTATGATTGTGTTATTAGGATGCATTTGAAGCTGCTGTGTGGTGGTACTTCGCTGCGGCTGTTGTAGTTTTACAGTCAGTGAAAAGATCCATTCTAAAACAACATGCCTAACTGGGTACAGCATGTTCAGCGGCAAGCCAGTGGCCCCATTTACACTTGTCAAAAGTTTAATCATCTTTACAGTTCAAACGCACGCTGCTCGGTCACCCACACAGATCATTCAGCGGTTGAACTGATGGGGGTTCAGACAAACACTGCAGCAGCTCACTGCACCTTGTATTTGATCGCATGTGTGAAGATTGCTTCTGCCGTTTTTGCTTGTTGCTTTAATGAGACAGAACAACGGCTAATTTCAGTGCGATGTAGTGTAGGGCAGAGGACACAGATCATGGATGTATTGAGATAACACGGCAGTTAGAGGCTATTTCCAGAGACTGCCCACTGACATTTACATTGTGGGAGGATAAACGATGACTCTCTTGGAGAGACACATTTACAACATTTTCAACACCTGGCCAGAATGTGTCTCATGACCTCTGATTTTAATCACACAGAATATCTTTTGGATACAGTGTAAATGTGGTCAGTGTGCTGCTGGTAATTACTTTTATTAAAACAAATTATAATCTGTCTTTGAAAGCAGCATCACTTTTAAAGGGTGTGTGTAGTCATTGGGAAAGTATCCAACAACACAAAGTGCTCCCTTTCTTTGTTAGGCTTGGTCGGGAACGACATGCTAACGTGCTGACAGATTTGGTGTTTTTTAGCTGATCAGAGAAGGGTCAGTTAAAACAAGATTTGTGATGCTGTTTTGCCCTCAATGTTGCCCCGGTGTTTTACGTGGAGTGAGCACTGCACCATTTCAAAAAAAGAGTCCTTGAAATGCTACATTGTTTGTAAGCATCCATTCTTGTGGTAGTTTAGGAGACAATTTGGCCTCGTGTGCTTTTCATTTAGTTTGAATGAAAAAACTAAACTCCTGCCATCTGCAGCTGGTGTTCACTACTGTATAAAAAACTAGCTTCTTAAAAAATGACTTCAAATGAGCGCAGGGGACACATGGATTTCAATAAGTTACTAACTGATCGATACTTTTGGTTCGAGGTTGGTATGGAAGCAAAGAAATTTCGAAGAGGAATTTGGCGTGTTGGCAGGTTGAATGAGAATGTTTAACATGCCATTTTCCTTTGATTCAGCCAAAGAGGAGAAAGAGCTTTGAAATAATGAACATACACAACTTTGTGTAATTTAAAAAAAAATTCTGAGTGGTTGGTCAACTGGGAAATAACACAAAATGTATGTACAATTTGCCAAAAGAAAAAAACACATTTCAATGAGGGCTCATTTTATTTCATTGGACCCACACAATCAGTATTTTTAGATACAGTACACAATGATGGTGTTGATGGTTGTTTTAGGTCACAGATCATTTGCTTCACTTATGTAAACTGTGCAACAGAACAATATTTCATTTCAAATTTCCAAGTGATGCTGACGATCCTACACTGTTAAATCCACTTAGCTTCCATCTAGACTCAGCTGTTGCTGCCTGTGATGGTCTACAAATGGTTGTACAAAGTCAATATTTACCATGCAATCAAAAGGATCAGTGAAGTATCTGGATGTATTATTCTCACGTCTCTTCAAAAATACTACAAAAATATCACTGAACAATTCGGTTTCAGAAACAGAAAATCTGCAGCTTTGTTGCGACTGTGTTTTATTGGGAACTCATGCAGATATTGATGCAGAAACTTTTAACCACTCAGTGTAATAACAGAAAACACTGGATGAGTGAGACTTTTTGCTTCCCCCAGCACAGTTTTTATTGTTGAAGATAAATTAATCTTAAATCATTTTGACATTCAGTGGCTGTGAAAGGCCGTGCCTTTTGTTTCTGAATATTTAAAGAATGACTTTTGGGACTGCGTCTATTGCTGGATCATTTCAGACACATCTTGTTTTTCTGTAGCGATCCAGTGTGTTAAGGAAGAAGCAGTGCTCTTATTGTCTTTTACACATTGCGTTCCACGTCAGATTTTTCTTTTCGGGAAACGTCTCTGTTTAACTGCCACTCAGATATCCGCAGAATTCCAGTTTGAGCCAGTCAACCAGAGAAATTTCATTGCTGTGGTAATGCATTGTTTATTACTATCTATGAGTTTGAACTTCATCTGTTTTCTGCTGTTCTTGCTGGATTTTAGAGGTAAAGGCATAAACTGCACAGCTTGCCCATTTCATTTTTGAAGTGTTACAGTGGCCCTGTGGCTGTAATGGATGTCTGGCTAGGCGGGGTATGATAGTGGTACAGATTCTAACTCTCTTCCACACAGAGCAGTAGCTCTACCAGAGCACAAATATCTTAACTATGCAGATCTGAAGACCGATTGCCAAAGTATCTGTTATAGGCTTAAAATGTGGCTGCTATTTTTAGCATGCATGCCTACAACCTTATACAAATAACGTTCCTAAGCTGTTGTGACCTAACATTATCGAAATACAGTATTTAGTGGGTCTGTAGGTTATGTTATAAATAAGCCAATTTAGGACTTGCACATCTGCTGCATGGCCGCCAGGTCAGGGTATTTACTGTAGCAGAGAATTTGGCAATGGCCTAAGCCTGTCTGCTTAATAAGTTGGCAAATGAGTGTTCTATCTGCACCCAAAAGTAATCTGTGTCTCTTTGGCCCTTGGCCTAACTTTCCATGCAGTGTCACTGAAATCATTTAAGTAGTTTTTGAGGGCAAAAAAAAAAAACAACCTTTTTTGGCAGAAATTATAACTGCACATCAAGGTGGTACTCAGTACATGAGGCGGTAGCAGTTTGGAGGATGTGGCTTTGTCTCAGTATGATAAAGTAGTGCTTTCCAGTATCACAGTAGTTTAGTTCAGTTCAGTAATCCGTGGGGGCGAGCGTTGATGCAACAACAACTATTAGATGTTAGCTGAATTTCTGTTTTTTTGCTTTTGTTCCAGAAGTAAAGTGTGCATGCTTTCCCTTAGTACTGACGTCTTGTGATTGGAATTCATGGGATGCATTCGGCACGAGAAGTAGTATACGTAGATACATGCATAATGTTTTTGAATGTCTGATTTCGTACTGGGTTCAAAAAAGGGTCATAGCTTCAGTTACAAAATCTTTGTGTTTGTGTGTTGTAAATATGTTTTCACTGGACATTGACAGACAAAGTAATAGCCAGCCAAATGTCAACCAAGTTTACACAACATTTTCTCTCAATACTGTCCTGTCCATGCTCGACCATAACAACTATGGTTTGCTCTCATTGCTCATCCAGAATGCTGCCACTTTATTTTAAGGTTCAGGCCATTCATGCAGCAGTTCTAGTATACTTCAAAACAAGTTTTCTACTTCACTGGGCTCCTCTGTGTCACTCATGTAACCCGGTATGACTTGAAAACTTCACAGAAGGAGGTTTTGGGGGAAAACATCATGTAGTGATGATGAGTGGACATGACAGGGATTTAGCTAATCATTTGGCCAGATGAAGTAAATCGACGAGAAGCATAATCCATCATTGTCCTTGAGCATGGAAAGCTCTAGTTTAGGCTCCGAGAACTGTGGCTGACGTGTAGTTAGCATAGTGAGATAGTCAGTGTCTTGGCCTGGTGCTTTACACCAATGATAGACAGTGTGACAGCTAGCCGGACTGTGTCTAAATAAGCTTGACAGACTAAACAAACCTCTCACTGGCTTAATGACGATGTGTCTGCTGTCATTCTAAGGCAGAGCTGTTGAGGTGCAATGAAATTTGTAATTCATGAAATGGAAGCAAATACCCTCCTTAAAGAGATGATACACTATAAACTCATGATTGCCACGATTTCTCAGTCGTGGGAGAAGTACTCTCTACTTAAAAGTACCAACACCTGCTGTAGAACTAAATACTACTAATACTAATTACTTTATATACTGGCTTTCCTATTATGAACCTGAATCTACAAAGGAACAAGAAACAGTTATCTAATGAATAAAGCGAAGTGAAAAGTACAATATTATTCTCTGAAATGTAGAAGAATACAGTATACAGCAATTCATTACAAGTAAATAGTATGTTGCTATTACTGCATATGGGTTTAAACTCGCAGCTGAGGCTGTTGGATCAGCTCCTAACTCATTCTCTCCCATCCCTTCTGCTTCTTCATTCCCTCTGGCTGCAAGTTGTGTTCATCCCCCATCTCAATTGTTTTTTTCCCCCTCTCATTCATTCTCTGACAAATTTCTGCCTGACATCGCTACCTCACCATATTTCTAGGAATAAATTTCAAGGATTTTACCTTGGGCTTTGGTCAACACCATTGTGTGGATTATACAAGTTTGATTTTTCTGAAAAAGCTCAAATTCAATAGTATTAAATCAAAACCATGATCATATAGAAACAAGAAAGAAACAGACAGAGTGAAGAATGAAAGATGTCATTTTGTTGTCATGCATGCTTTTATTAAATCATTGAATAATGTGTTTGTTTTATTAGGCATTCTAAAAATGCTTTAACCCTTATACCAGTATACATGTAATCGGTCTAGGAATAAGCAAGTCTGTAGGCATGTTGAATAGTACACTATTACACTGTATTACACTTATTAAATAGAGCTGTACAGAGTCTTCTATGAAATCAGTGTCTGTGATATTACCGAGCAGGGATTACACTAATAAAAGGTATTAGAATAATGTCCAAAAAGCTTCATTTTAGTGTAGTAGACTAAATGTTGAACCTTGTTCCATTTCGGTTCAGGATTTTTATTTTGAAATAAAATTTTAATTTCATATCTCTTTTCCCCCTTTATTTATTTATGTGTTCCTTTGGGCTCAGTCAGTTTGTATCACAAACATGTATTCCGTTTGTGTGTATGTTATATAGAGAGATAGACACACACAAAAGCAGATGTTATGAGCTATTTGAGTCCATGCAAGTTACAGTTAACAGCATCACAACATGTTTGTGGAAAACGTGTTGGAGTGGTTTTCATTAGAGCAGCTGAAAGTTTCATACAGCACATTGATTGGAAAAACGGCAGCAGCCTTGGATTAAACTGTTATTGAATAAAGAGCTGACTTTGATGTTCGGCAAACTACAGAATACTGGGAGGTGGTGTTTACTTTTTCTTCGTCTTGGTATCTGTAATGGAAGTTGTGTACAGTGCTCTGATGATCATTTAACGAGACTAGCGCTGTCTGCTCAGGCAGTGAAGGGGAAAGGCGGGTGGGGGTAATGTTGCCCCAGCACTGCCACATAGTGTGACCTCAGTTATTCCATATTGTCATGACAGTTTGGTGTGGCACGTGTTAAGTGTAACTGCGTCTGCCACTTTTTATTAATAATGCATCTGTAGGTCCCAACATCTGTCAGGGTTTCACATACAGTATGAGGGTGATGCTTGCTTCGACAAATTTAACTACTGACATTTAAATCCCTTGAATGTGAACTGATGCATTATGATTTGGATGAAAAGAACAACAGGCCAATGCAAAGGGACCCCTGCCTCCCGTTTCACTTGCCTCTATACCTCTATATGGTCTTCCAATCCCACTGTGCTTTTAAACATTTCTCTTACACTTCCTCCTTGCTGAATCGGCTTTTCCATTTTCTCCATCTTTGCAACGCTTTTCTTCATGTCTGTGTGCCTTTCTCTCTCGACAGCTCACTCTTTACCCGACTCTCACTGTCTTTTTGCCTTGGGCACCTACAGTGAGTGGCAGCATTTTGCTTTATCCCTATTCCTCTGTGCCCACATACTTGACTTTAATTTTAAACACACTTTAGCTGTATCTTGGACCATCTAGCCTGCCCTGCTGTTCCATTATGTGCTATGTGTATTGTAACCGAGAAAATGATGATTGATTTTGAAGTTGATAACAGCCATACACCAAGTTACCTCTAATAGGGGTGTAGTGGGCATTTTACATTACCTTTTATCAATGATGGGACAGATTTATAAAATGTGAGATATGATGTCATGTGCAGAGAGAAGGAATATTATATTTGGCTATGTGGCTAGGGAACTAACAAACACTGTAGAGGAAAGGTAAAAACTATGTTTAATGTTTTACACACCTCTTTAAAAAAGGGGAAAAAGATTCAAGACTTGATGGCAACACCAGTGTGAAAGTAGTTTGATTTATCTAGTTGTAACCTCATCTAAATTTATAATTAAAACAAATTATGCTCCATACAATGGTAACAAGCAAAAAAAGATTTAGTGTCCCTGAGGCTTTTTGTATATTTACGGCCTCAATAAACCATTGGTAGGACCAGCCTGTCAGGCGATGTTTCCAAGCCCTCCTTGATCTTTTGCTGGTGAATTCCAGAATTTTTGATTTGGCTTTGTAGACAGGCACATGAGGTGCAGCCTTTTCCCCAGAACAATCAAACAGAATAAAGTATGCAATGGCCTCACAAATAGACATATTGTGATGCTAGGAGTTTAACTTTTTTAGAGTTGTATAGGTGAATTAACGTAAGCTTAAGCTTGCTGTTTGTTATAAGCTTAGCTAAGACCTTTGCTACTGAACGACTTCATTGGCAAATGAAGCAACCCTTGTCTCTACAGGTTAAGGTGTTTCTTACATTCATATTTTATTGTGTGCCTGTCTGATATTTTCTCCTTTTGTTGTACAGTCTGAGGCATAATATGTTGTCACAAGCTTCAGTACTGATTTAAGTATGCAATTTGCCTCCCATCCTAAAAAGCTCTCTGTTTTGGCCCTTGGGATTACTTAATTCCTGGCATGGCAGATGTGATGTTGCAGAACAGTCTAATTTATTTCACATTCTCCTTTTGAGTTGGAGTTTAGTCATGTTTCTCCTAAGGAATGAGGAAATGGAAAAAGAAAACCCTTTGATTACTATTAATCTTTTTTAGCTTTAGTATAAGAATGAACTTTCCGTATCTGTACTGTATTCTCTATTATTTAAGAAAGTAAATTCATAATAAAGTACAACAATCAAGACATAAAGCTTCCATATCGACACAGTAAAGCCTGATAACCGGAGGCTATACATAATTTTCACAACATATTTTGCATTTATTTGCATTTTAGCATACATATGAAAATGCTGACTTTTTTTTTTTAGCATTTCAGTGACTGTAGGGGCTGAACAAAGAGTCTTAAATGGGTTTCATTTTATCTTGCAGTTACATTTGTCAAAAACACAACAATTTGACCTGTGTTTAAATCAGGTATTTAGTTTTTTGTAAAAGCTCATTCTTGATGGATGATCATGATTGGAAGCATCCAAGTTCAGCAGTCCAAAATGATTGAAGAAAATTATAATAATTCTTTTTAATAATCATTTTTTTATTAAATATTGTAAATGTTTTCTTTGTTGTATAAGGTGGTTTTCTTTACTTACAGGTAGTTCTTTTGGTTCATGAGTATTAGCTCAGGCTGTGGGCCCTGTGGTTGGAAATATCCCAAAAAGCAGCTTATCAGACAGGAATGAAGAGCAGCTAATGGAGTCAATTAGAAACCACAGCACAGTACTCTTTAACTTTTAACCATCCAATAAAGAATGCTGTGTGTTCTATTAAGGTGCTAAGTGCTGTTTTGGTATGTGAATATACAAATTGAAAACAGTGGAAACAAGCTGCATGCACAGTACTTGCCTATTAACACCTTGACATTGTGTTTTTCAAACTCAACAATGTTAATGTGAGTGGTGAGAATAAATCTAGTAAAGTTGGAGGCCAAAACTGGAAGATGCTAAAAAAATCTCTGTAGCACTGAAAACTGTAAAATCAAGTGAGATTTCCCTGATTCACATACAAGTACTCTTATGATTGATTGTTATTATATGAAAGCATATATTATTAAGTATATTTTTCCACCTTCTTGGGGCCATTGCAATGCATTTGTTTAATAAAGACATACATAAATCAAACTAAATCAAGGATAGGATTTTTATGTGGAATACAATTAAAACTTTTAGTCTGTTTCTTAGTCTAAAAAGTCAGATAAGCAATTGTCCTCGAGCCAGCGGCACAGTCATTGTAAAAATGACAAGAAAACCAGAATTCGAATCTGCTATTTGCAGGTGTATTTAGCCAGATAATTACATTGGCTTGAAGGTGAGGTAGACCGAATAGAAGTGAATTGAGCTGTGTTAACACATGCGCACACACATTTGCAGCTGTAGCAGGTCCCTTTGTTTTCATCAGACTTGTCACTGACCTTAGCAACAGGAAATTATTGTTCACAACTCTGGTAATAAATGACGAAGGGAAATGGAGATTGCTTTACTTTATTATATTATTAAGCCAAAAAACTAATTTAAAAAAGAAAACTTGTGTTTTTCTAACATGAGTGCGATCACCACATTGACAATATTAATATTTCTTTGTAGCATTTAACAATATCCATCCATCCATCCGTCCGTCCATCTATCATCTTAACCTCATATCCTGTTCAGGGCCCAGGGGATTGGAGCCTATCCAAGCATGAGATGCAGTGCACATGATGGACAGGCCACCACTTAATCACAGCCCTAACATATATGTATACAGACAAACACTTTCACACTCGCATTCACACCTATGGTCCATCTAAGGTGTTTCCAGCTGACCCACTTCACTGAACTACAGTAGAACCGAAGCACTCGGAAACCCCAACAGACATGGGGAGAACATTCAAAGTCCACACAGAAAAGTCTATCTAATCCTTCAAGCTGTCATACAATAATTCTAACAGCTAATGCTTGTTGACAGTCTGGGAAGGAACTCAGGGTAATTTATTGATAATTGTTGTCATCCATTTGTTTTGTAGAGAATATACAGTTTGCCTAGACTGAAGGTGCAACTGTCAATCTGCTTAAAGCAAGTGCTTTCAGCAGTATATTTTATTTAATGATGTAACACGTTTAGAACCATTTTCCCATAATTTAAGAGAATTGCTTTCTGGTTTGGAGGCAGCAGTCGAGGACCTGCCATCTGGAGTGCCTGGTTTTGTTTTTTGGCCGCTTTCAAGCTGAGCAAATGCATCACATAGTGGGCTTCAAAAAACTGAATAAATCGAAATAATTGGGCTCTGTGACTCTGACTTTTTTGAGTGTTTAGCAGAGTTGCCATCTTTTCCAACAAGATCAACAGGAAAGTTAGGTCTTGTCCATGGCCACTGAAAAGACTTCTGGTTTGCTCAATTTTGTTGTTTTCACTTGGATCCTTCAATAATGGCTGAGGAATGGCTTTAAATGTGTTAAGCAATAAATAAATTAGGAAGGTATTTGCTGAAGAGAGTCCAGATCAATATGTCCATCCCAGTAAGCGTTTTCTAGATTTATTGGAGACCTCATAATGAATATGTGAAACGTCCATGGACTCAGAGTCCTTGAACCCTGCAGACTACAGAGGCCATGCAGTCAGACTCATCAGTTTAGTGCCTCTCCCACCTGGGTACACTTTGCAGGTTAATTACTGACGCTTGCTTTCTGTAAGCCTCATCAAAAAAGACCTGGTAAAAATTTAAGTGGTTCATACAGTGAGATAGCTATGTCAGCCTATATTCCTGACAAGGTTTGCATCTTTTGAAACTCAAAACTGCTTGATATTCAGGAAGTTGCCTTCAGATAAATATTGGGGAGAAGGGAGGGTAAATGTCACAACACGATATTCTTTAATACAACATTGTAACTGCACAGGCGCTAATTGTCATCAGTTGGCTATAGAATTGGTGCAGTGATTGTGAACAGCACCACTAACACTGGGGGTGGGTTAGGTGCAAAAGGAAACATCTCAACTCCCACTTCAGTAAATTGTTGCCTGGATTCTCCACGCTTGACTTCTTATATCTGAATGTGGCTCTGTTATTAGGGAATGCAGACTTTGATAGTCTCTGATGTGCATTTTTTCAAAAGACAAGTCATACCAAAAAAGAAATAACTCTTCAAAAGATTTCTTTTCCAGAAAATTTAACTTGTTTTACAAGGGTTGTCAGTCAGTTCCTTATAGTCGGTTCACTAATAATGTTAAATTTTGCAGTAAGCATCATAGGTCAAACTCATAAAGTGGTACAGAAGCCGCTCTCTGTCTCCATTAAACTTAATATCTATGAATCTGAAGCCCCATCTGCTTCAAGGGTTATTTTGACTTACCACATAACGTGGGCCGGTGGTTTCTCTTTTTGAAATGTATTTTTAAACTGTGTAATGGATGCTTTTTTTGAAATCATGTAAAGCTACTACAGTTAGAACTGTTCTCCCACACATGAATTTATACTTACCCATTGTCACTGGCATATGGAGATATTATTTTAATCTTTACATTGTAACAAACAATGCAGACAGTGATAAAATACTAAGCTGGGTTAGAGATAGTAAGACAGAATTCATGTATGTAATCTGCTGAGTTTGAAAACCTAAAGTTGCATCTGGCATCTAGCTGCCATGTCCACTTCGCAAAATCTTAGTGTATAAAACCTTTGAATGGAAAAAGAATAAAAGACGGGCAGGGAATGTGTTATCTGTTGCTCTGGGTTATTTTGGTCTTACTGTGTTGCTGAGATTTCCTAATCTCTAGTTGTTACTGCATTACCACTTGCCTCGCAGTACTTAAATCTTGTTTTAATTTGGAAAAACTTTGTCAGTTAAACAGCCAAAAACTTACAATTCACCAGTGTCTAATTTGTTGAAGATGCCAAAGTTATTATTCTTCAACACTCAACCCAGATGCGATACAACACAGTTCTCTTTATCATTGTCAATCTTGGATTGATTGTTCCCAAATGTGTATAGAACAAAGAAGTACATCAGAAAATAACGCATGTATGTATATTTTAAGTGGAACTGACATACATACATTCCCACTATGCTTTTTTTCATGTGAACATGAAGTGTTGTTTGATTTGATTTGCTCAAAGGGGACCTATTATTCTTTTTTTCCAGCTTCATTGTTATTCTGGGACTCTGGAGTAGCTTTGCATGATTCACACAAAAAACACCACTTATTTATCTTTTACTGGGCCTTTATGGGTCCCCTCAGTTCATCCTCTGTCTGAAACAAGATACTTTAGCTTCTGTCTCTTTAATGCCCCCCCCCCCCCCCCCCCCCCCCCCCGCCCCCCCTTTAAAAGACCACTTTCTTCTGATTGGCTAACTTCCAGAAGCCGGCTGAAGGGCACTATCCAGTACTTGTGAGCACCGCCTCATTTTCTTGCTGGTGTGCTTGGCAACAACCAGTAACTTCAGCCTGGAAAATAGTAATATGGGACAGAAAGCTAGCTGCATGGCTAAGTACCTAAAGGCAGTTACAGTGGTTGATTTAAAAAAAAATAAACTGTCCATCCGAACAACCTTGAAAAAGTTGGACGAATAGTCTTGAGCAGAGTGGTCGAATAACTTAGGCAGACCGGTAGCCCCTGTACTTCATGGGTGTGCTGTGACTGGAGCAGTTATAACAAAATCCACGATACGTGGACATCAGCAAGTGAAAGTAGAAAAAAATATTGGAAACCTAGAATTCAGAGCAGTCTGAAGCTTGAGCTTTTTGCTCACAGGGATTGCTTTTAGCTAAGCTTTCACTCATTATTTGAAACTTGGCCATCTTTAATGTGAACATCTAGCATTATAACACTATATGACAAAAAATAAGTGAACCCATAATACGTGTCCTTAAAAGATTTTATAAGCTAAAGATTGACACATTAAACCAAAATGTAATGAAAGACCAAACCAAGTTGTGCGCATCCATCAGTTAGCAAACACTGTAAATTATAACCATTTTATTTAAAAAATATATGTTTTGAGGGGAAAATGTTTTTTTTTTTTTTTTTTTTCCAGTTTGGCACATCTTATCCACTATACAGATATGAAATTGTACATATTACAATACAAAAGGAAAATGGGAAGAGAAAAGCATTCATTTTGCACAAAGAGGTTGGGTAAGAGAGAGGGGATTGGTTCACTTGTTTTTTCTTTTTTTTTTCCTTTTTTATTTTTAGGCAGGGTGGGGACCAGGGCTAGAGGATGACAAGAGGAAACAAAACAGTTTACAAAGAGCCAGAGTGCAAAGGGATGCATATTTCTACAAATTTTGTGGATCTTCAGTCACTTAGTACAACCGTAGTCTTAAACAGTGAAATGTCAAATGATCGACAGAACTTCAGAGGAATTGCACATACATCCCCATTCTTGGTGCTATTAATGAGGTCCCTCCATAATGTTTGCTGAATGACATTAAGAAATATTCAACTCAATTTTGACTTTTGAACATGCAAGACAGATTAGAAGGGCAATAGTAAAAATAGTGCGAAGCTGGAAGAAAACAAAATTGGAAACAAAGTGGAGGCGCTTGGCTTTGGAAATCGGTGTATGAAAGGTTTTACATTAAATTTAAATGTGAAGTGTAACAATTTTTGGTTTACACAAACACTGTCTTAGAAGTTGGTGTAGGTATCGTATAAGTATGTGCAGAAAGACAATGATACAAGCATTCATCTAGAAGTATGAAGCCAAATTTTGAGTAGAGACATAAAGCCACAGATGGTACCTTCTGGTTACTTCTAGGGGGCATCCACAACAAACTGTATCCTAATTGCTCAAAACCAAAAATCTCGCTCGAAGGTGCTGTGCTATCAGGAGCATCTTGACATCTTAATTACTGACTTTGTTTAACATAGCCTCAAGTCTGTGACGAAAATGCTGTAATCTGATTTCCAGTGTTAAGAATTTAGCATTAATTGTTCGCTGGTTGAAATTGTTGTGTGAGGACTGTGCATTTTTAGCCTGAGATGATATCAGTCAGTATTTATCTTTTAATTCTCTTCTACCTTTAGTTGGACAGATTTTTTTTTCTTATAATCTAAGACCTTGTCCCATAGTTGCCCCTCTTCACCGTCCCATCAATTCCTCTCAATCCCTCTCTCTTTCACCCTGCCCCCACCACCAAACTGAACACAAAGAAGTGCGGAGCTGCGGCAGCAGCTTTAGTCTGATGCTAATGCACATCCTCTCCCTGCTGCATACAAATGTCTCCTGACCCAGGCTTGCTGTTTGCTTATCACTGGATCTCCATTTGCTTTCAGGGTATTGACCGCAGTTTAACTTGACACTTGTGTCTGCTAACGAAGGAGATCTTATTATATTTATTTTTCAGTTACCCCATTTTGAGGACTCTATATGACAACTCTGTATCCCTAACAAGAACAACGTCTGTCTTAAAGTAAAAGGTTCAATGATGTTTTTTCTGTGGTGCGGAGGATGACTCTACTGAAACTATTTTTGAGTGGCTGAACAAGCTAAATGTTGCTGGATCACTGGTGTGGGTGACAGAATATTAGATTCTTTTTGCCTTGCCTTAATTGGTTCAATCTTGAGCCTGTCAGTCCTGATTAGTGTGTAAGCAGTAAAGAGCCAGGGCTACTGGGAATGGTTTTATTTTCAGAATGAAATGCTCTCCTGTCTGGCATTTGCGCTGTTCATTACCCTTTTACTTGCTACCTTAACACCTCACACTAGCTCGCCTGTATATTGATCCTGGTATATAATAGCAAATCGGCAAACTGTACTTACTCAGTTAAGCTATTGGAAATATTATGGTCACAGTGTATATGGCATTTGGGAGCCAGCGATCCATGTACAGGTCGTTGTACATTTGAAGGTCTAATAATTTTGTTCTTGACGTCCAAGGAAAAAGAAGACATCAAGACATCAGTGTAGTATATTGGAGATTAACCACAGATGAACAAGCTTACGGTTACTCACAGGTTTAAGAATTTATTTGTGGTGATTGGCCCATGTGGGTAGGAACTCCAAAACCCAAGAGCTTGAGAGTAAGCTGCAAAACAGCAGCAGATACAGATACTCACTTTGCATTTCCACAAATTCTTAGATGGACTTTGAATTTCCATACACAAGATTTTTTTTTGGCCAAGGACAGCTGGCTTTAGGATGGGCCTCCCAAATGAATTCTGTAAACAGGAGACACCAAGGGCCTTTGGATCTGATGGAAGGTTATAGACTTGTCTAACTGACTATTGTCTGATTTGGTAAAACTAATCCATTTAGTGTGTACTGAATAGAATTTCATGGTTCTTTTTTCCTCGAGAGGATTTATTTTTATTTGTAACATAATAACAATGACATTAATATTTCAGTAATATTTCAGAGTTAGATTTTGGTCTCAGTGGCCTTTAATATTTCATAGGTCTTTCAAAACAATGAAACGATAAAACAAAAACATTATGATAACTGATCCAATTCATTTGCCTCAGTGATAGTGATTGGCGTACACTGCCTGTGGTGCAGTTAGAAACATGATTTCAAATATTTAGCTTTTTAAAAGAAATAAGACATAAATCACATTTCTCCACTTAATGTATTCCGTTAGCAGAGGGCCATTTGGCTACGTATTTTCTCTGTGCTGCAGAATATAGACAATGTGGAGACAAATCTCACAGTTTACAATTTTCTTGTTTAAAATGATTGCCCCTGCCTGATATGAACAACCTTGCATTCATAGAAAAATAAATTTGTGACTATCTCTACATCATCCCTTAACGGTCATGTCCAACCTCTGTCATTGTCGCATTCATCATTTCTCACATATTCTTAAATCTCACTTGTAGAAATTATGCTTTTTACATAAACTGGGAAAAAAAATCAAAAAAGCAAACCCTGTATCATCTGAAATGGTCAAATGGCAAACCATATGCTCTAGGAATAAATAAGAGTTCATACTTCACACTCTTTGTAAGGCAGTTGCTGACACTTGCACTGCCCATAGCCATTGATGATCACGAGCGCCCCTTCTTCATGGCTGGGCTCATACTCATTATAGGGTACCTGTGTAGCTAGATCTGCCATTGGCTGCCGCTGCTGGGTCCTCATCTGTCTGCGGTTCTGAATAGCCGAACAGTGGCGTATCCGGCGCAGGGTGGGAGGGCAGCACTTCCGTGAGATATACACAACGAAAATGATGAAAAAGAATGAAAATAGAAGGGCCATAGTTCCAATGATAACCCTATGAGTCATAACAGTGTTGTCCATTGCCGTGAAGTCCTCTGTTACAGCTGCCTCTTCCACTGTAGCAGTAGTTGCTTGAGCAGTGTGTGGTATTTGTGTTGTGGTTGTTGTGGTAGTGACTGTGGTAAAGCTCCCAAAATCCTCTGCATAGTCCTGCGTTGGGGTCGGCTGCATAATTCCAAACAGTGAGCTTGTGATCTCTGCAGCTACAGTAGCGTCTGTGGTTGTACTAATGGTCTGAACAACCGGCGCTGAAAAATTCTGGCAAAGCTGGAATCCATAAACAGCATCAAGTATCTCCTCACCTTGGGCATATTCAGGACTATGGCAGAGAATGGAATGTTCCCACCTTCCTTTGAAGGTGCTTAGCCAAGTGGCCAGAGAGCAAATCCTTTTGGTACATTCCCAAAAGTTGCTGGACAGCCCAATGGTACCCAGAGACTGCCACATATCCAGGACTTGGGGGTCCAGACTGCTTAGTTTGTTGTTATCCAGCAGCAAAATCTTTAAATTTGGCAGCGTTTGAAACACATCAGGTGTCAGGACACGAATTTCATTTCCTGTGAGGTCCAGCTTCTCCAAAGTGGTCCAGGTCCACTCCATGCCACATGTTAGGTTGCTGATCTTATTCCATTGCAGATATAGAAACTGGAGGGCAACCAGGCGAGGGAAATGGGCCAAGTTTATCTTGGTCAGCTGATTGTGCTCCAAGTGGAGCTCTTTAAGCTTAATGAGCCCAGCAAATCCATTTCGGGCCAGACTCCGTAGGCGGTTGCTGCTCAGGCCCAGATATTCCAGGCTGCGACAGTCCCAGAATGCCCGAACAGGTGTGGTGCGAAGCAAATTGGAGCGGAGGTGGAGTATCTGGAGCTTCCTCAGTCCATGAAACAACTCTGGTTCCAATGCAGTCATCTGATTGAAGGACAGGTCCAGTATCTGTAGGTTGATGAGGTGGATGAAGGTTGTGTTGGGCAACTTGGTGATACGATTGGAACTCAGATTGAGGTCCTTAAGCTTGTAGAGCCCTTGAAAGGCATCCTCTTGAACTGTGGTGATCTGGTTGTGGTCTAGATGTAGCCAAGTGAGCTGGCTGAAGCCATAGAATTGGTCAGGGCTGAGCTCAGTGATGCTATTGTGGCGTAGTGACAACCCCAGGGCCCCCTTGTCCACACCATCTGGGGGTGCCTGAAGCCCCTGGGTGTCGCAGTAGAACTGCAGGTCCTCACAGCGGCATTTTTGAGGGCAGGTTGTGCACGATGCAGGAGGCAGCAGGCACACTAGGAGCATGCTGATCACACACAGACCCAGAGCCGCTGGTGCAGGTCCCACCAATGGCCACCTTGAATGGAAACCTGGGTGGGTTCAAAGATAAGAAAATGAACTGTGGGGCGGGAAAGCTCATCTCTGCAGAGCAGTTATTACTAATTCATGGTGACGATTGTGCTTTTTCGTGTGTGCTCCCGTTCGTTCTCATGCATACACCAGTTTAGATATTTAACATTGGCAACTTTTCTAATATATGAAACCATGAATTATTTAAGTGTTAGGTCTAATGGAGATACCCTTTACTTAGACATCTTATGACCAATTACATATATTAGCTGGACTGTTTTTAATCCTTTAATATTTCTATTTATCCCACTCTCCTTTCTTCGTTCTCATTTTGTGCTCTGTAATTAGGCTTAAATAAAATGTTCTGCTGATTACTGTCAATCATTTCAGTCATTAAAAAAAAACAAAAAACGAGCAGCTCAAATATGCTGTTTTCCTTTGAATTCTTAGTTTTTCCTAACTGATTGAGTTTTTCTTAAGTCTTCTTCATCGCTTAAGAGGTCTACTTCAAATACAAATGGTATTTAAAATGTAGAACTGTCTTCTTAATGCATGTGTCGCATGGTGAAGAAGGAAAAATGAAGGGCAATTGCAGTAAATAGACTAGGCTGAAGAGCTTTTAGTCGTTAGCCTCGCTCACTCTTACTTGTATTCCCTATTCATGTCCAGACCTGCCATATAAAGGGGGTAACTTACCCATTCTTTTGTGCACATCGGAGGCTGCATTCAACTGTCCTTTTCCGCAGACTCTTGGAGCAACCAGATGGAAGAAAAATCCAAAGGGAAAAAACCCTTTTGAGTACGCACAAAAGGAATCAGCCTCTTTGGAAATAAAGCAAATCTGAGCCCACCCAATTGAAACAAAATAAGAAATTCCATGTCACAAGATGATTCTTATTCCTGTTATTTTGCTTAGAGTCCTTTAAAATCCAACTTCAGAGAAAGGGTTGAATCTTTTCCTTCATCTCACGAATCCTTGAAATAAATATTTATATATATATATATATTTTTTAAGTTGATCAGTTGCATCCAGAGCGGCTCCGTTGAACAGATCCCCCCCCTCCTCTCCTTTTTTTCTTTTTCTTTTTTTTACCCTTTTGTTTCCCTTCCACCGCAATGATGTCAGCTCATATGGTTAATTGAAGATCAAGCGTTCCTCTTTCATGGCTATGGTCTTCCAACCCTAACTTGTTGATGGCAGCAAGAGATCCTGCTTCCGACGCCGGCTCAGTCTCAGCATAGCCTCTGCAGAGCTGTGAGCGGAGCCCTCGTCTGCTAGCTGAGACGCAGGGAGAGAGAAAAAAGCAGAGCAGGGAGTCGGGGATGTTATTCTGTGCTTTTTGTTGCAGCCACTCACTGCTACAGAGTGGTGGCAGCCTGGCGTCGATCATCACTACTGTTTCTCTCTCTCTTTTTCTCTCCCACACTCACAAACACCCTCTCACTCTCTTGCTCAGTCACTTGCTCTCTGCCTCATACACACTGCTTGTGCACCTCAGTCTCCCCCCGCCTCCCTCCTGCATCCCCCCTTCCCTCCCACTGGCTCGTCACCATCAGAATATTGATATCTTGAACGTGTTGCGGCAGCATGCTGTTGAAATTAACCACAGCTGTAAATCTCAGCCGCGCCTTGCCGTTGTTGTGCATGCGCTCTGTATGAATGTATACCAGAGGCATGAACAAAATAACATCAGAAAGCAAAATATAGTTTCTAACACGTGACTGTAGACAACATAAACATCAGCAAGGACGAGCAAAGGTGTGCTGCATTGCCATCATTACAGGACCAAATATGCAATGCTAACATAGGTTGTCTGGCTTATATTTATAATTTACATATCCTGAGTGCAGTGCTTTAATTTTTGAGCACTGGCATGTATGGCCAGCTGCTCTGAACTTAAATTAGGCTAGCTTTTAACATGTAATCGACAGGGACGAACACTCAAGGTGATACCAAAGAAAACAAAATACTGTTCACATTGAGAAAATAGATTTGATTTGTGCTGAAAGAAGTCTTTATTTCAGCATCATTTAGAATGCTAAACAGAAAGTGATGTCTTTAGTTAGCTGCATGAAAATTCACACTTTTCTTTAATTATTTAATATGGGTGGAGACGGATAATTGCAGTGAACTAGATTTGAAGCAGCCAAAAACAAGGTCCAAGAGACTGTGTGAAACACAGTTACTGTTGACTTTAACTTTGGCACTCTGCTCCCTGCCAACCTTTTTTATTTCACTCAAGGTTGTTTCATTTAAACATGACCTCATATTGCTGAAAAGTTATTTTGATTTCTTTTCTGTGACATTTGACCAACATGTTGTGTTACAAACAATACATTGAATCTCCATTGTTTACTTATGCAGCAGATGACGGTGTAAGAGTAACTAGTACAAATTCTTTTATACTATATATATTTTTTGGATGAATTTATACAGAGAGCTTAAAAATAATTACTGCTAAATGTTTACTCCTTAATTCATGTTATTACATAATTGACAGGTTTTCAACATGCACCTGTCTGGGACTTTCCAGGTCACTTGACTGAGCATGCTGCTGTCATTATCCAAATTTATTGTGGTAGACTACATCTCCCGCTGGGACTCCCGCTGCTGAATGTGAGAGTGGAAAGCATGGGGTAAAAAAAAAAAAAAAAAAAACCTTAAATCTTAAAGGGGGCATGGTGAATATTCCCCATATCTGATGTGTGCTAGCTTTCAATTTGGACTTTAATATAAAGCATTTTTAAAAGAAACAAATTTGAATCAAGTGAACTTACTGAAATATCAAAAGACAGTAACAACGATCTCATAACTCTGATCATTTGACCCTTGGAGCTTGCTTTATTTCCATAGAATTTTTCCATAATCCAGTGGACTAGTGGTTTCGTAGAAAAGGAATGTTCCTAAATCTGTCCTAAAGGAGATGGATAGAGACTCACTTGAGAATCATAAAAGATGCCGCAGAGAAACTGCCTCCATAATAAGCACCTGAAGAAGTGCTTTAGAACCCTCTGGCGTGGAAATGAAATATAGGCTAGGCATGAATGAAATAGGATTGAGAGAGTGGGGCTAGATCAGACTAAAAACCCTACCACAGCACTGCATTAACCAGCACAAAATCACAGGGGATTACTGCCGTTGGAGCTCCCCGGCCCCTAACTATGTATACAACCCCCCAATGGGCAAAGGGCAGTGGGGGATGGGGCAGGTCAATGCTACAACCATGCATGGTGTTATGTCGCAGTTGATTTGAGCATTATAAGGAGGACGAACAGCCAGAGTCCAACTGGTTCCTTTTCTCTGTTGCCTTTTGCTGTTCATTTAATGTTGTTTTCATTTTATTCTTTTCCAGTATCTGCTCTTCTATCTGTCCATTGTTTTCTCCGTCTCTCTCTCTCTCCATCCTCCCTTAAACTTTTAAATTTTCCACATTTTTCGCATGAGCAGTTTGCAGAATGTGACAGAACATCTCTCTGCTCTCAGTAGGGACTAGTGGTTAGGGCTTTGACTACTGTGTAGTGCATAGCTGTGTGACTGGCGCCAATGTTGCAATATTACTCTACATAATTTACCCAATTAGTCATGTGTAGTAAATTGTAACCTTTTAATAAACACAAATGTCTCATTGAAGATGAGAAAAAATGTACCTGTGGGGAAGAGATCCGTTTTTACTTGCTTTACATTATTAGTGCTCAGTTTTGACCTTTTCAAGCTGCTTTCTGTTTATGACACAAGAGTTACATAAAACATATATTTAAATGTATCCACACTGATGTGGATACATTTAAATATATGTTTATTCCTCTTAGTTGTGGATTTCTATACATAAACAACAACCAAGCTGTCATCCAACAGTTTTATCTGAAAATACCAGTCTCAGGAAAATAAGTCTCAGAGAGCAGTTTCCAGGGTTTCTCCAGTAGGAAGCAATTACTGATGTTGGCCTATTGAACCCCAAAATACATTGTGTGTGGAATTGAGCTATACGAATACATAATTATTTAAGCAATGATTGACTAAAATGAATGAAAAACACTCTAACAAGCTTATTTTAAAAGCAGGGACACCTAAATCAGATTGTATTTGTCCCATGCCGTCTGAGTTATTAAGGATTTAAAATGTCCAGTTCTCATGTTTCTACGTGCATGAAAACTCAGTGTCTCCAGATTAAGAACTATAGCATACTTTCCAGTTTCCCTTTAATGGTTTACTGTAATATATTGTACAGTGTGAGATCCATGAAAAGATCTATGGTGGCAGGAAGGCTGGGGCAGGATTCCTGGATAGCCTCTCTTGATGTGTGCATGAATACAATTTTTAAATGCAGCCGAAGCACTTAAGACAGTGTGGTGACCATGAATCATAGCACTGATAAAGATGCAAATTAGCTGTTTTTTAACCCAATGCAGCTGTTACTTTTATTGATGCATGCTTTCACTGTGTGTACATTATTAATTGAAACTGTTGGCCACTGTTTGTTTGTATGCTCCATGATTCACTCGCAGTGCTATGAGTTAGGAAATGATTCTAGTGTTTTAACAGAGGGCAATGGCTCGCGTTTGACAGCTGGTCTATCCAGAGCACAATGGTTTACAATAAATGAAAGGATCAGAAATGGATCCAGCTTGGTATCTGCCAAACACCAGCTGCACTAAAATTTGAAGATCACTTTTGCTGTCAATGGAATGTATTACATACAAATGAGTGGATAGATGAATGGTTTTATTTTGTGTATGTGTGTGTAGCCACCAGTATGTAACTTACTATATCCACCTCAGTTCTCGAAAACAATTTTTTTTCCAGCTGACTTGTAATTTCTTAATTTTACTGGAATATATAATACAAAGTGTTCACAAATTGCAGCTCTTTTTAAGAAACTCCTGCAAATTCTGTCATAGAACAAAAGCTCAAATCTAGGAGCGACTTGTTATTGATGTAGAACATTTTTAGGCTGTTCAACTGTCCTATTAGTCTAAAAAGTTAAAAAGAAAAAGCAAGGAAAGAAGAAGCAAATGCAAGTAGGTTAGACCATAAAAAAACTGAGAAATATACATGACTTGAAACTAAGAGCGTTTCTATGAACTGTAAATTCCTAAGTGACTGTGTGCCTGCAGACATAGACTCATCAAAATGTATGTTATATGAGCACCCACAAGAAATAAGTTAGAAACATAGTTGTCACTGCACCACATTAATTCCTCTTCCATGTTCATGTTTCAGGCGGGAAGGAAGGACAGGAGTGATGCTCTGAACACAGCCATCGACAGGATGACCAAGAAGACCAGAGACCTGCGCAGACAGGTTTGTTTGTTTCTCCATCTTGGTTTTTTCCCCCCATTGTGTCTTCATCTTAATATCTGTTGCTTGGCTAACATAGTTGACTAGCTATTCCCTATGGCTGTCTTCAATATAGAGGCCAGGTGTGCCGTTTAGTCAGGTCAACAAGCTGCAAGATGTCAGTGCATATGCACAGGATGACATATTATTTTTGACAGTGCTTTATTTTTTTTTTAATTCTTTTATTTCTGACTTCACAGCTGCGTAAAGCTGTAATGGACCATGTCTCTGACTCTTTCCTGGAGACCAACGTTCCCCTCCTGGTCCTGATTGAGGCTGCCAAGAACGGCAACGAGAAAGAAGTCAAAGAATATGCACAGGTGTTCCGCGAGCATGCCAACAAGCTGATCGAGGTAATGTAGGATTTTGAGTGCTTTCACAGTCAAACATGATGTGACCCAAATATAGAACACTCACATTTTTCCTTTTCATCCTGTTGGACATTTGGAAAATTTCAGCTTGGCTTATAGTAAACATGGGACTTAATCCAGTTCAACCTCTGTGGTTCTGTTCTTGGAGATTCTCTTGTGACACAACTTTAGGATTACAGTGCCAAAGCAATTCGTGATATTTTTTCCCTAATGAAAAAAGAAGCTGTAAACATTGAAATTATTTTCTGTGGTCGCTGTCTTTGTCTCTGTGAAAGAGAGAGAGCGAGGCAGGGAGAGAGAGTATTTTTCAGTTGAAGGCGATGCTGATTCTAATCTGATGCTGTGATGCTATAGTGAGCAGACAAACAGAACATTGCTATGTGTGGTTATAGCAACAGATAACATTTTAAGCAGAACCAAAGCAATGAAAAAACCACAACTCAAGGATAAGTGCTACCTCTGGGAAAATGTTGTCCATGCCACAAAAGGTTTAAGAACTGCTTCTTATTGGCCAGCACCATGCGTGCTATTCTTATGCTTACTTGCTTGAGATAAATATCTTAAAGGGTGCTTGGAGCATCTTACCCCTCTCTGTGGCTTTTGGAATAATTTGTATGTATGTTGTATGGCAACACGACCACAGATGCACAGGGCCAATGATGGATAGGCAACAAGCTAACAGAAACATCAGCTGTCCTCATTAGTGTACTTTCCTGCTATTTCTTGAATGCCTGTGTCAGAGCATCATATTCTGACATTTGAAAGTGATTTCTCCCCACGGGCAGATGACCCATGAGTGTGGCTGGATTGGTTGGTCCAGAGAAAACAGGGCAGCAAAAGCATTCACTGAGTAAACTGCTGAAGCATCGGAGGAAAAAGAGGACCATGCTGAGGCGTAGACCCTTAAGTAGCCCCCGAAGGCCCGAGTGTCAGAAGTGGCATTAGTGCATGACTTTGGCGAACTCCCCTAATTCTTTGGTGCTGTCTCTGCTTATAGCACTTTGATGGGATACACGAAGGAACACAATGGATGAATAGCATTTAATAAAAATACTTGTCTGTTGTTGTTTGATGTAGTTGGATGTGATGGAGTCTTCTCAGGGTGAACTTGAGGACATTAGCTTTGAAATAGGTAGGGTTAAGTGGTGTCCATGTAAGCTTACTAGATGAAGGCCTTGAAAGTGTTTTTAGCTGCGTCGATGAGAAATAGAACAACTTGCCCCCAATTAACAAAATAAAATGTCTTCAGAGAAAATATTTTGTTACTTGACCAGTTTCGCGTGTAATGTGTGTGAAGTGGAAACTAAACTGCAAAGTCAGTCTAACTCTAAAATATTCATCTGCAAAAGTATCTTTTGTCCTACATAAATTAGGAATGGTGTCGAAGGAGCACCGCAGAATAGCACATGAGCGCTGTGCTGTGTCATTAGAAGTGAATTTTGATATCTAAATATGATGCATTTACAGCTGTTTTGTTGCTAAGTGAAGTTGTCACTAAAACTAGAAGAGTAAAAATATTCTGTCACATGCTGTTTGTGGCAAACTGAGTGTATTTCAGACATTGGTGATAATTGTCAATGGAAAACAGTCAAATTAATATAAAAGAATCCAGTATAGACACATGTTTACAGAGATTATAAATAAATCCCTCACATAATGTTGATGGTAATATTTTAAGCATTGACAAACTTTGATAAACCTAGAAGCTCAGTCTAGTTGGAACCATGGTGCTTTAAATAATAAAACTCACACACTGTACTGCAAACCGCGTGCTGCATATAAACCCCTGCAGGAACCTGCGGCGTGTTTTTGTTTTTATTTGAAAGCGTGTGTTCCCTATAGATAAAAATTCTTAGTGGCGCAGTCAAATCACATATTTCTGTGTTGCATTAAGGCGCAAATAATATGTATGAAATCCATACAGAAATTCTAATGACAGTGCGCACACAAGAAACGACATCAATGTAGACAGCTGAATTTATCTTGCGGTATGTTCAGATGCTAAATGAATTCCAGAGGTGGCGTGATTGTATCCAAAGGCAATGTAGAAACAGGAGCAGATGCAACCAGGCAGTCGTTCAGCTGCCGTTAATTGAGGCAAAGATGCATCTGCGTGCGCTGAGTGATGATTATGTCAAATGCGTGGCATTTTTTAATAAAATCCCGTTTTGGAGTTTCGAATACAGATTTCAAGCTCACTGCCTGTTCAGTAACTGATGCGGCGATGCTAATTACCTGGGATACGATATTTTGTCGTCTATGATTAAATATGCAGAAGTTGCATGCTATAGTGCCTCGAATGTGGCTAAGAATTGCAGCCTCGTAGGAGCAGCCAGAGTTACATTTTATCAGATGAACTCTCTTTTTTTTTTAGCACAAGCATTATATCATTTTCAGGAAAACATTCCTGTAGAGCAAGCCAACATCAATGCAGCCGACTGAGCAATAGGTAAGTCACAGTAGGACTCCTGGCTTTCACCTCTGACTGAAAATGGTTGACATTTCCCTGCAAATGCAGCGTGCAAAGTGGGAATGAAACGGTATTGTAAGTCCCTTTTCAGAAAGGAGCCTTTTCCAAACACAATAGATATAAATGAAAGGAGTTGCAATGTCCAAAGCGAGTGTTTGGTTTCTTATCACATAAGAAACGAATATATTCTGAATGTAGTATGTGTGTCGATTCAGAGGTAGGAACAGCAAAGTGCCACCGAACAAGCCAGTGTTCGTACGACATTGTGAGTTGTGCAAGTGTAGTTTGCCTTAAGGCAAATGGTGCATCAGTTCAAGCACATTTGTTTGAAACCAATATTATGACTGACCCACATTCATTCATAGGCCCTCTTTAGCATTTCCTTTATCCTTGTGTGTTAGGATCATTCTTTTGAATGCCAGTATTTATAAAGTTAGTGTCTTCAAATGTCAAATCCTGCTGATACATTTTGTGGAAGCAATCAAATAAAAGTGTATGATGATAAAATCTACTTCATCTTTGAGTCAAGTTTATTTGACCCGATAGCAGACATTGCCACCATTGAAGCTTTGCTCTCAGTAGTTGGGCTGGAATGCTTCACATTGTATCTGTAGTCTATCCACTTTGTATCTAATGTTAATAGGCTGTGTTCTCATGAAGTCACATCTTAATGCAAACTATGGAAAAACATGTTTATATTGATATTTACTGCAAATCCTATGGTTTAGCAGTTTTTTTTCTATCACACTAAGCATTTTTAAGCAGTGAAATTTATCATCTGAAGACTAGGCGGGGGGCATGCTGAGCTTAATGCTGTTGCATTGAAACCATGTTCTCAAAGGTTTCAGGGTGGTCAGGATAATGTGGAGATTTCAGCACTGGGTTAGCAGAGCAAGAATATAGCACAGAGAAACAGCTGAATATACAGCATCTGCAGTGTCCAAATGAGATGCTGTAAATCCATTTGAATTTCTCTCCGCATGACACAAAACAAGCGTCTGTTCATCCTAATGAGAGATGAAATGGAAAGATTAACAGCTGAAGAACAGAGGGATTGGAGAAATTGAATCAATTTTGCATGCACCAACCGGGCAAAAGGATGATGGTGACATTAGATAGGGGACATTTTTAGTTTCCATTCTTCAGATAAGATGATGTTTGTTTTTAGCGCGCATTCCGTTTTCATTATGAGCTTCAGAGTCAAAAGCCACTATTAGTGATTGAGATTTGCAGCATGATAAAGTCAACATGCAGAGATGCCTCCACTGATGTGTGAACAGTCGTCCAATGGATTAGTGTAATTAGTTAGGGAAATCAGAATTTACTGGGAGAACTGATTTTTGTTTGTGTTTTTTGCACTGTGCTAAAAGCTTTCATGTATTTATGTTTTACCACAGACAGAAAGTACCACAATAAGATGGTTTTACCTTTCTTTATTTTGTTTTATGGTGAATGACTCAGTGTACCTTCCCTGCATTAGCAAAATCATTGAAGGTTTTTTTTCTGTTTAAAAAATAAGACAAGAAATTAGGATAGGCTAAATTTTTGTCAGTTCTTAACCATGGCTTACCTTTCATCAGTTTTCATAAAGTGAGCTACTAAAAAAAGAAGAGCTACAGATCTTTGCCTCTGATTTTATTTAATACAATGATGACATTGCACATTTAGCTTCCAAAACACACACTCCTATTTTCCCCTCCTCTCCTCCTGTCCTCTCTCCTCTCCCGGCTGCCAAGGGGAAATATTTATGATCTGGTATCTATCCTTGTTTGGCTGCATTTCCCTGAGCTTTCTGTCTGCATTTCCTTGGCATTTAATAGTCAGTTCATTAAGACGGATACATATTATTTTTCATGATATTTGCGACACACGGTGATTCATTGGACATGCTATTGCATAATGTCGGAATAATGAGACAGTAGTGGTGCACTTTTCTGATCACAACGAGCTCCGTTTGTCGTCTCATCTATTTAAATCTACATAATATCCATCACGTTATATAAACTCACACGCTGGCATTCCTACTCAGCCAGTGTGCACTGAACGGTAGTTAAAAAGATACGATGCGGTAAAAGCGGTGCACAGTGATGGAGCCGTAAGGATTAAGTTTATAGGATTGTCCTTCCTTTGTGTATGTGCCTAGACAGCATAATTGAATTACTGGTCCCTACTCATTTTATTTTCATTGTCAGTGAATGGAATGCATATTGTTGGACAAGTATAAGTTTGCATAACTTTCTAAGGTCGTGAAGCTGTTGTTGTGTTTCTCTGTAGAAAGTAAGTAAGATTTCAAACTGCGCTTTGGTACATGTTTGCACAGACTTGGTACACTCTGACTCCCCTGACACTTTAAATAGTATGTTACAGCATGCCAAGTGAAATAGCTTTAGTTGACTGGAGGGTAGAATTTTGTTGTTTGGCTTCCTCCACAGTCCCTTTATGCAAAAATGGCTGTTTTCCCAGTGGAATCGCGGTGTGAGTAAGAGCAAGCTTCTGTGAAAGATCATGAAAGTAAAAACACAGGTCTCCCCATAAAGTGCTGTTTTTTCTTTATGTACCTTCTCTCTCACCACTCCTCAGCGTTCACCCTGTGGTCCCCGCATGTGTTTGCATAGTGATGTAGGATGTGTTTATATCAATGTTTCAGGGCTTCACCAGCACTGTGGAATAAGTGCTTCTCATCAGCAAAATTGCGCAGGAACTTTAAAGTGGGGGTTGGTATCTTCTCGTAGAACTGAGGCTGAGGAGGAGAGGATCTTTCATACTCTCAATCATTCTGCCACTCCAGCAGCCGCTAATGCATTTCACCACCAGTGCTTCAGTGGCATTTTTTTTGTTTTTCTTAACACCTGAGTACTTCTTTCAGGGATCTGCTCCACATTTCTATGCTTTCATGATGGCATTTTGTTTAAGTTTAAATCTTGAGATCCTACAACCCCCAGCTTGAAACTAAGCCTGTTTCGCTTTCTTTTTCCTTCCCCGACTTCTTATTTTGAGGAAAAAAATTACAAATGTTCAAATTAATGCTGAATCTGCCCATTATAAACCTTTGTTTAATTTTCAAATGCAACTTTCATCTTTGGCATTGTCCAGCCTGACTTATGTAGCTGTGATTACATGTGTTTGATTATATTTGTGTGTGTTGCCCTCAGCTATTATGTTAAAATTGGGGTTATGTTTACCTCATATGTGAAGTAACTGCTTATATTGTTGCATGACCCAGATCTCACCAGTTGTATTGGTGACTAAAATATAACAGATTGATGGCTAAAACTACAAAAATAAGCCCTAGGTTTTTTTCTATATCAAAAACCCCTTTCAGTCCTAGTTCCTGCAGTAGTGCAATCAAGAGTTGGTTTTTGCCTTTGTAATTGATTATGTTTCAGCACACTGGATAATCCCACTTTGGCACAGTTCCTCACATTCCAGGCATTCTGTTTCTGCATTGTTGCCAACACATCCCAACCAACAAATGGGAATCTTCAGAGTCTCTGACCTAGATTTTTGTGAATATGAGTATGAGTAGATGCATAATGTTTATTCTGAAAGCTGCAAGAATATTCAGAAATAATTGTGGGAGAACTTGATTTGTTGGTCAATACCAGAAAATATACTCACAAACCATAAATGTTGGCAGCTGCAAGCAAGACTTGCTTAGCTCAGCACTCACAGTTCTCACTCGTTTTTGAAGGTGTCAGGAATATTTGCCTGTCTGATTCCTGTACTGTAATGGCAATCTGGCAGGCCTGTGATATGCTCGCTAAGAATAACCACATCCTTGAGTTACCAGCTACAGTTTACATTCGCATTTGATTAATTTTTTTATTTTTTTGGGGGGAAACAAATACAAAACTTCTATTTTATATTTACACAGCTTAGCCTTTGTTTTCCCTCCTACTTCCTTTTTTCCCTTGTTGCCATCATATTGTATCATTTTAGTAGCTTTATAAATGAATCCTCAGCAGTGGGTTTATATTCCTCAGGGATTACTTGTATTGCAGCGCTGCTCCATTTCTGATACCATAATGAACTTGCCCAAGTTTAATTATGTATCTACTGTATGCATTGCTCTTTCTTTGTTTCTTTCAAACTGTGCCAGAGTCCCTGTCTGTGGCTAAAAATTAGATGCGTGTGTTTGTTTTCTTTTAAGGTGGCCAACCTGTCATGCTCCATCTCCAACAATGAAGAGGGAGTGAAGCTGGTCCGGATGGCAGCATCTCAACTGGAGAGTCTTTGCCCCCAGGTACGTGGTTGTTTTCCACTCCAGCTTCCACCCAGCTCATTGATTTTTCACCTCTTTGAGATTGCCACCTTGTCTTACTAGCACTAGAAGCTACCATTGTGAAAATGTTCATACTCTGATGTTTGCATAACTTCAGCTGTTCAGGCCCATTTACATGCAGGTATTTTAAAAGCACATTACGACTCAACCGGATTATTAAATTAACATCAAAGTCAATGTTGGCATAATGCAAACAATAGACATGTTTGGAATTAGTGTGGCATGTATGCACTGCAGTTTCCTTCAGTGTTTGGATTCTGCATTTGTGCCAGAAAGGTGCTGGAATGAAATGGACACAACACTGTATGTGGGTGCTGTCTTTGTTCCCACCGTCTATTCATTTTAAACAATAATGAAATGAAATAAAATGTGGAAAGTAGTCCCTAACATGCCACACAAGAAATAAATAGCTAGTGGTAATGATGAGGTGGGAAACAAACAAAATAATAGCTAGTCAGAGATGCCAGTGCAGTGACATGGACGTGATACCCACTGTTTTTTTCTTTCTTTTCTTTTTTTTTAACCTGCAAACATTGTTTTCTGCTGGAATATGCAGCCATGCCAAAGGTAATGCCACCTGGAATTGAATTTCAGGACTCTGTGCTGGCAAGCTGCGCTCTGTATTCAGCATAGTTTATTAAACTGTGAAACAAATACATAATCAAATGCATAAAAAACAAATGGAAAACTGAAACGCGCAAAGTACTGTTGAACGACTGCTGATGTGTTCTAAATGTGATCATCTGCAACAGTTATGTGTGCGTATGAGTGCATTGATTCACTTTCTGTGTCTCCATCTGACCTTGCTCACACATGCTGGACTCTTTCAACACCATTGGGTCTGTAGTTTTACACCCCACAGTCCTTTTTTCTGAAACGACCTTCCATCCTTCCAGCAGTTTGGATAAATCATTTCTCACATCAAATTTGCAAATGGTTTGTCCACCATTGAGCCCGTCTTTTCATCCCATGCTAACTACCAGTCCCTCATCTGTACCCCCGAGCCTTGCCAGCTCTCCACTATGCTGCCACTGCTCCTTTTAATCTCGTCTAATGACTCCCATTCACCCTGAGCTTTGATATCTACAGATGTTTCTTCCCCAAAACAAGCAGCTATTAGTTTTATTGCATTCAATCCTTCAAAACACTCTGTGTGTATAATCACTCCCAGGAATGAATTGGCTTCACGCTGTAGTCCCAACATTGGGGTGGGAGAGTGTGTGTGTGGGGGGGGGGGGGGGGGGGGGGGGGGGGCTTTGCACAATCAACCTATGCTAATGTTGTGGCTGTGGGCTATGCAGTAATGGAGCTTTAATGGTTGTAATTGGGTGATTACAGGTGATTAATGCAGCGTTGGCCCTTGCTGCCAAGCCCAACAGTAAGGTGGCCCAGGACAATATGGATTTGTTCAAGGAGCAGTGGGAGAAGCAAGTCCGCGTCCTCACTGATGCCGTTGATGACATAACATCCATTGATGACTTCCTTTGTGTGTCTGGTGAGTGTTGCTCATTTGCATGTCATAGATGTGCAGGCGCAAAACAAATGTTTCATTTTGATGGAATGATAATTTATGAATTTTAAAAACTGTTAAAACAAGAACGCTCGGTCTGTGTGAAGACAGATTTGCACAAAGCACTTAAGACCAGTCTTAAGAGGAGGTAAAACAGCTGTAAAGGATCTGTGGTATTAGTCTTTTGTGAGGAGAGCCATACATACTATGGTTGACTGG
The DNA here is from genome assembly GCA_023373845.1 of Nibea coibor. Classification (NCBI taxonomy): domain Eukaryota; kingdom Metazoa; phylum Chordata; class Actinopteri; family Sciaenidae; genus Nibea; species Nibea coibor. Next base: position 9,044,691 of record CM041739.1, on the reverse strand, counting down.
GCTCTACAGAGGAAAGTACTGAAGCATCAGCAGCACTACGTCTGAAATTGACATCCTGTCACGTGTGTTAAAACACACAAATGGTTTGTCAGGCATATCCTTAAAGAGTTCTCGTTAAGCATTAAGCAGAGTGACTTCTCTCACCTCCAGCCAAGGACGGACTGTAATTTACACAGTGGACATTTGCATTCTACAGGCTTCCCATTAATAAGCAGTCTGAGAATTTGTCTTTAGCCCTCCCCATCCTATACTTGAGCCTCCCAGTGTCTCTCTTGATTTCAGACTATGCAAACACAGAATGAAGGCTGAGAATTTCGAGACTATGTATTTCCTCATTATTACTCATATAGTGTTCCCTCCTTGATTAAAGCATCTCTTTGATGAAGGCTGATGGCATGTTTTGTGTTTCAGTAATACAAAGTATACACTACTAACCGCATCATTGTTCTGTGTCTCCAGAGAACCACATCCTGGAGGATGTGAATAAGTGTGTCATCGCTCTGCAGGAGAACGATGTGGACGGTTTGGATCGCACTGCTGGGGCTATTCGAGGCCGTGCTGCCAGAGTTGTCCATGTGGTCACTTCTGAAATGGACAATTACGAACCTGGAGTGTACACAGAGAAGGTGTTGGAGGCCACCAAGCTCCTCACTGACACAGGTACCACAGAAACATAACATATGTGACTCCAAAGACATCATTTCTGCCAAAAGACTACATCTACATAAGCTTAAATCATACATCAATACAGCAGTATTCAGATGATTAAACTCAGGCACATCATTACATCTCCAGCTTTTGAATTATTGTAGTGTAGTGCCTTGGTTGAAATTCTTTTATTTTAATTATACTCCTATTCATGTAACTCTATACATGAAACTGGAGGATAATGGACGCTCTAGGGAAACCAAGTGTGTGGTCGGGAAGAGGGTCAGGCATCCCTACTTATATGGGTGTATCCACTTCATGCCTAACTCAGTGACAGTCAGAGCCATTGTGGGATCCAACCACCTCTGACTCAGCTGACACCATTAATCTGCACGGCAGGCACTGATCTGTTGTCAAATAGCCCTGTGAATATCTTAACCAAGGTTATATCATAGAAGTTGTTTTTGTGCCCTCCTATATCATTATCAGGCAGTAAGTGTGAGCTGTATTAGCTTCCATCACTAGAAAGCTAACAAGATGGCAGAACGATTTGTCGGTTGTCAGATTTGGAAACGGCTCCGTCCTCCTGAGGTTGGGCCCCATTAAGAGTCAGAAAATTCAAGCTGTAGTTCGAGCAGGATTTCTTGTGTGGCTGAGGGGGTGGTGAGCTCTGGAGACCTGGACTGTCTTGAGATTTTTTCTGTCAGATTTTCCCATGTCCTCTCCACAACAAAGTGATGGGATTCAGGTTAAACAGCCCCTCTCTAATTGTAGAATGTATGCTCTGACATGCATCTGTGTCATCTGTGAGGGTAGTAAGTAGTAATTTGAAGTTTTCTGGTTTTAGAGACATTATGAGAAGAATTTGGATTTCATCAATTCATAATGTCAGGTCATATGTCATAGGTAAATGTATGTAAATCTTTATGTGTTGTGCATTTATTAATAACGCTAGTTACACAAAGCTAATTACATTGACAATCCCTAAACATGACTATGTTTTTACAACCCACTTGAAAAAAAAATCACAAGGTCTCCGTCAGTACCCACTTGAAAATGTCAAACATATTAATGCTCTGTTTATTGTGACAGGTTTGGTAGTAGGATTGTGCCATTAAGAAAAAAAGATGACTGAAAGTTGGTCCAGAGTTCGTTAGCTGTCCTCTTAGACATGAATGATGGTGCATTGTTGCTGCTTTTTGACTGTTTTTAATGTGAAACGACTTTATAGACTCATCAGTAATAGGTTCAGTGACGTGATTAATGTGACAATCACAATACTTGCAGATTATAATAACCAAAATCCTCTTTGGTTTTTGGTTTTTATTTTATTTTTTTTGCTCCTGCTGCTCTCTGCCTCCACATCTGCATCCTGCCTCTCCCATGAAGGCCGAGCTGAATCCTAAATACTGAATTTGAAATATTATGAAGGCAGATGTGCTATAGAGCCCTCTGGAGCTGTTATTATATCATCAGTGGGGCACAATACATGCCCGCTGGGACAGCTTTGTGATCCCTTCTACTGGAAAACTCTGCTTTGCTGAATCTGGAATCTGTTCCATTCGACATTATGTATCTTTTTTGTCGTGTAGCCTTAGATGTTAGAGGCATTGTGAGTAACCAACAAATTTCCATCTGTCAAAGTTGAGCGAAATGACTACGCTTTGTAATTAATCATTCAGAGGCAGCTATCTTCAGTGGCACAATGAGAGGCAGAACAGAATGACAACTCACTAGTGTCGCTCAGGGAATCGTTTATAATAATCTCAAATATACATACCTCAGTAGACTGACTGTGTTGATGTTTTATGTTTAGTAACTTTTGATAGCCTACAATCTCAGGAGGAATGTCAGATGTGGAACAGTAAGGCAAACTGCTCTCACAAACCCATTGCCTCTGTGATCAGATGTGGTTGTGGTCGGACAGTTTTAGCAACTACTTATATATATTCCTTTTAAAATCTTCATGAGTATTACAGCACGTACCACACCTCACCCAATGCCCTCAGTTTGTTGTCTGTTCCTTTACGCTGCACTTACTTTTTAGGTACCTTCTTTCTATTTGTGTTTGTTGGAGTGAATCTTCATCAATATTGTTTTTCAATATCTTTCTTTGTCCCCTTCTTTCTCCCACCCTTCATCACACCTGCTTCAGTCATGCCACGGTTCACGGAGCAGGTGGAGTCTGCAGTAGAGGCCTTGAGCGCAAACCCCACACTACCTGTGGATGAGAATGAGTTCATTGACGCGTCCCGTCTGGTGTATGATGGCATTCGCGACATTCGCAAGGCTGTTCTTATGATCAGAGTAAGTTACATTGTTTTTTTTTTCTTCCTGAAACACAAGACATGATTTTCACCTTGTAATGGGCTTCAAAAAGTTTTTTTTTTCTTTTGAGAAATGATATTATTTTCTCCTCCCTGTCCTGTATTCAATCTGGATAGTGTAAATTCCATTTTCTCTCTTCCCTCAAGTATGGAGTTGAAACTGTCAGGAGTAAATAAATGCTGCTTCACTTCAGGGTATTTTCACTCGTATAGGCAGTTTTGCCTTTAGCCACATTAAGAAGCCATAACTCATCGAGAACCACACAATCCCGGTGTAAAGCTTTAAACTCATTTACCACAGACAGCATTCATTTGACTTGGCTGAACTTAAAACATTTCAACAGACATCATCAGATCTACAAGACTGCGAGGAGCCTTGGTTATTGTACTGTAATGTAATTGTATATATATATGGCCAGTGGTCTGTGCGCCAGATGCTGCTTTTAATTGTATGTGAGAAACTGCATGCGTGCTGTCCTAGAAGCCAATGATTAACTTGTCTCATGCAAGAGCAAACCTAATTGACCAGACTTGCAATCTAGTGTAACAGCAGCCTTGGTTGTCTGTGGGTTAATGGCCTTTGCTTGAGTAGAACTATAACTAAGACAGATGGTAGTTGGGTACCTAATTGACTGACAATGTGCGGACAACAAAAGCCACCGCAGCTGTAAAAAGAAATGGATAGTTCTTAAGGGTTCATACTGTAACTAGTTCAGCTACTAAACAATGCCAAATGTATTTTTTACAGTTACAATAGTTGGATGTATTATGCCATCTTCCATTATTTTCGCACTTTAATCTTTTGAATTTGAACCATTAGTCTTGACGGGACGTTTTGTATTGACAGCGGTGCTCCAAAACTGTGCCTGGGCTTTCATGAATAATGCTGCTTAGACGTAGACAAAGACCAAATAAGAGGGGCCAATATGCAGTATTTGCATTATAATAAGCAATTGATTTAAGATGGAGGTTTTAATTAGCATTTTCTAGTTGGACTGTGAGCCAGAGAGCTACATTCAGTTTCCATCTGCCCCAGCTCCCCTTGTTATCCAGATTGATTAAGCTGTTAACATCGGTCCTGTGGGGTTGGCCGAACACTACCTCGTTCGTGTGTGTGTGTGTGTGTGTGTGTGTAGGTGTGGATGTAGATGTGTGCTAAAAATAACATTTATTTAACAGATTTATGAAAAATCTTATAATTAAAATATAATTAATCCATCGGATCCTGCCACTCTTAACTATGAGCAGGAGATAGTGGCCAGACTCAACTCAAACCACATCTATTATCTTGAAAGGGGAAAAAATTATGCAGTTCCCCGTAGGTTTGCCAGGAGTTCTTGATCAGGTGTGTGAGGCAATCATCAAACGTTTTGCTGTGATTAGTCAGCAGAAAATTACTCATCTGTTTAGCCAAGTAGTAACGGTATCTCCAGCAGCATCTATACAGTAGCCTCCATAAGCATACTCTTAATTGCTGCTGTTTGTAATGAGATTAGACAAGTGTATCAAAAACATACATTTCTATATAAAAGAACCCTTTGCTTGGCTGAACTGCCCTTCAGTGTCTCAGTTTACATCTCAAACTACAACATGAGCATGTACAGCTGATCCAAACAAATGTCATAAACCAACTGAGAGATGAGACAACCAAAACAACTACACACACACACACACACTCTCTCTCTCTCCCCAGCCATCTTTTTGTAAACATGCACGCGTGGCACAGTGGCCTACTCTCAAATCAGAACAGACAAGTGTGCACGGCTGGGGCTACTTAAGATAGACAAGTCTTTAACCTCTGTAAGTGGTGCACAGGCAGCCAGCGTTGGTCACCCCTTGGATATTTGACAGGTGGACAGAACCCTCTCCCCCCTACAGTGACATCAGTGAATATGCCTCCCAGACATCAAACTGTCTCGAAGTCGGGGAGCTGCTGACAGCGAGATACAGGGGGCAGCTGTCGTTACCTTATGATTTGTGCAGTGCACCATGGCCCAAGGTGATTTTGCTAGCTCTGTCCTTTTTTTAAAAAAAAAAAAAAAATCTGCTCTGCTCACAGAGGCTATGAGCAGAATGTCATGAAAAGAATAACAATGGGGGGATTTTACTGTTGGAGTGCCCTTCCATATCTACAGCAACAGACAAAAATACTAGATAAGACCAAGACCTACTTTCTAGCAATGTCATGATACTGTAATTTCAGCTTTCTCCCTGTCCCTGCTCTCTTACCATCTGGTATTATGCACTATATCGAAGTGGTACAGGAGAAACTAAATATTTCAGCTTTCAGACTCACAGCAGCGATGCCGGACATTACACAATGAAATATTGATTAACAAATTTTGCCCCTAGGGTTAAAGTTTTATTTACTGTGACAATGGTAATTTTTTAATTTCACCGCAGGCTATTGTCACTTCACTACAGTAGTGTCCCATTGGGTGTTCATCATAAGCTATCATTTCTGAGCCTCCCACATTCACAGGTTATCTGTTGCACAGGCCACAGCAGGTGATATCTCTGCCCCACTGAACAGCATTGTCTGGGTTGAAAGAGATGCCTGTGAGTCACTACAGCTTTGTATCTGAAACCATACCCCTTTTCCCTTGAGAACAAGAGCAACTCTACATTCCATAAAGCAGTGTAAGGTTGTTCAGAGACCTTCGGCTATTTTTAGATGTGAGGGCTCCAAATCCATTACAGAGGGGAGGTATTGAGACAGTTGGATAAGCACAAGTAGCGGCAGAGGCGTGATAATGCACCTTTATCTGTCCACATCATTTTCCCTGTGCCCATATCACCCCCAAATACATTTTCCTGTCAGTCAGTATTGTATTTTGCTTTAAGCATGACCTGCTGAGATGGAAATTCTTTTGAATGTTAATATTTATGAAAGAATACTTGTAACCTGTTTTGCATTCAAAGCTAGGGAAGAGGTGAAGGATCATAGATGAAGTAGCAACACTCAGTAAGAGCATAACTCATGCCTCACTCGCCTTTCTACAGATAGCGGCGACAGATGGGGCTGAAGCGTTTTGCTCCCAATATGTTTCACACCAGCTCGTAGCTTCATTTCCCCCCAAAATGCACAGGCAGCACATTACACTTGATTTACAAATTAATTTAGAGTTTCTTGTACCAAGCTATGGGGAAGGAGATATTTATCTGATACTGCCCTTGCTGGCAGTGCTAAGACATTTCTCACAGGTTGGTTATTAAAAAAAATCCTCAAAAGGCTGTATTTATTTTATTTTTTTCTTACCCCTTTTTCATTTTTCTCCCCTTTCTCCTGTTTCATTTTTGCGCCCTACCCATTCGGCTGTCCTAATCGCGCCTCCTTTGCCCTTCCTTTGCTCATTTTTCCCTCTGTGTTCTCCATTTACAGACTCCAGAGGAGTTGGATGACTCTGACTTTGAGCAAGAAGACAACTTTGAAGTCCGCAGCAGGACCAGCGTGCAGACTGAGGATGACCAGCTTATTGCCGGCCAGAGTGCTCGGGTAACTCCTCCATCGCTTCTTGTAGCATTTACAGCCTCTCCAGAGCCTGATCCCCTGCCATCAAAATCTTTAGTTGTCAGATGGCATCAGTGAAGCTATGTGACAAATGTACACACATGTGTACTGTATATTGAAAGTACATGCATTTATAATAATGTTTTTTCATTTATGAAATTGCATTTACTCGTGGATCAATGGCGTACATGGAGACAGTTGAATATTAACATTACAACTTCATGTAAGATGCTTAAGTCACTGAGTTGAATAATGCTCTCCAACCTGAGTAAATTCATGTGACATGTTTGGAAACATGTAATCACTTTTCCGGTACATGGAAATATGTTTTAGGATACTACATAACAAGCAGAGCAAACCCGATATCTCATCCACAGGACCTGTAGTTTTGGAAATTAGGAATACATTTAGTATTTTATTAATTTGCAACAAAGCAGTTTTATTAGTACTTTGTAACAGTGTGCTTATGTCAGTGTTGTTTTTCCAAACACTCCACCCCCATACTTGCTGTTAATTGGTTATGCACAGTTGGCTTTGCGCCACCATAACACCCAAGTATTTGTAGATTTTATTTGTCCTGATATAACTCGTGTTTACAACTAGGTCCCATTTGTTGTGTTGAAAAAAGTTGTTTCCCACAGTTTAAAAACATTCACACTTAGTCAACTCAAGACTGAAGGAAGACTCAAGGCGGAAGTAAACTTTAGCCTCTAGTCCGATACAAGACTGATGATCTTTCCGTGAGGTCTTCCTTCCCTCTGTCTAATTCATGCTGGGACAGGCTTCAGGACTTACCACTGAGAGTAGCATGAGAGGGTGAATGCAAGGGATTCATATTTTTCATATCGCATCCTCCAGTCTTTTAGTATTTTTCAAAACCTCAATTATCCATCCCATCTGTTGTTGTTGTTTTTCTCCCATATATCATGTCTTGAATGAATTTGTGTTGGTAGTCGACATGTTGAATGTTCAGGACTTTCCAAGCTCTCCGTGGGCTACCTGAAGGGTCTCTCAACAGATAATACGTCTGCTACTGTCTGCCCTCTTCTCAGAAGAGCTTGGATTGCTGCTCTGTCTGTCCTTCTGTCTTGAGTGGTTACACAATAGTCAACTTGACTGGTCAATATTATAGTTAGTATCCCAGTCCCTTACCACACAGCTTTTGTCCATTTTAAGCTCACACTAAGGTGCGCCGCATTAATGGCTTAAAGTATGTTTAGTAATAAATGAATCTAAAATATCCCTAATGGCAGAGCGATCCATCAGTACATTCCCTTGCTGTTTGTTTTGTTCACAGCAGATTATCTGACTGTTTTGTTTGGTTAGGGCTTCTCATCTTTGCGCTGCCCACAACAGCTTTGTTCAAGCTTAGGTGACTCTGGAGGGAGATTCCTCTTTACCAGTAATGGAACGAACGCTCTTGCGATGATTTTCGATTTCCTCCTCTTAAGTGTCTTCCCACTTCGGCCTCACGAGCTCATTCATTGAACGTCTGATTGCCTGTTTGGAAGCTGCCCTTTAACCACAGAGCCCAAGAGGATATATAGAAATGGTGCTAAACACATTTGCGCATGATATTAAGTACTGCTAAACAAATGCCCTTATATTGATCTTCTTCATTGGCCAGAGGCATCGAGCTCAATAGATGTATATTTTTCCAGAAGATGTCACCTAATATTACTTAGTGGCTGTGAACCCCATGTTGAACCCAGCTTTTGTAGACACTATCCATTTAACCTGGGCCACTTAACGAAATGTCCACCCAAGACATTGATTGCATTTATTTATAGAAAAGAGTTGCCAATTCATGTAGCCATTTTCAGTCTGAAGAGTTAAAAAAAACACAAGTGCTAATAAATACACACGTAATTGCCACTTTATTTCATATACCTGTAAAATCTAATGCAACCCAGTACAATTACTGAGCTGTAAATTCTGCCTTGACAAAGATACCATCAGAGAGGGATTCATTTAACTGTGTTTGTTATTGAAGTTGCACTTTGCAGTGGTGTTGCACTGAGAGGTGTTTCTAATGTTTTGCGTGCCCCGTTTAAAAACATAGAACAAATGATTGCTTAACATCTAGTTATGTGATCATTTTAAGTTTTGTGCTCAAAAAAGTTGTGGCAAAGCTTTTGTACTTATTTGCATCAGATTGTATAAAATGGTCAGAGTGTACTTGCATACATTAGACTGTATGAAAGAAGTTAAAGTAGGAATACAGTAGCCTAATCTCCACAGTGATTCTCTGCTTTGATCTCAAACAACACCATGCACTTGCCGGCCAAGAAAACTTGTGTGCATCCATGGAAACCATAGGAAATGACATAAAACAAAATGCCCTGGGGACAGAAATGGCCTCAGTAACAGTATGTTGACGTCTTGTGTGCTAACCCTCTATGTTTTCCATAATTCCTCCTTTAGGCTATCATGGCCCAGTTGCCCCAGGAGCAGAAGGCAAAGATTGCAGAACAGGTGGCTAGCTTCCAGGAAGAGAAGAGCAAGCTGGATGCTGAAGTATCCAAGTGGGACGACAGCGGCAATGACATCATTGTGTTGGCTAAGCAGATGTGCATGATCATGATGGAGATGACAGACTTTACCAGGTGAGTTTGGGCTTAGCAGCTTGGCTCTCATCCAGAGTCATTTTTCTTCCCCAGCGAATGATTGCCCACTTTGTAATTGTAGATATTTCTCTGACTTCAGAAGGTATCTTAATGCAGGGAATGATGTATAGCTGCACAATCTTTGCAGTGCTTTCTACATTCATATGGCCGACATGCATTCAGTACATGGTCTTACCGACCTCACATCAAATATTCATATTGTTGTGCAATTCGAGCAAAATGCTCCCAAGACAGAATGCAAGTTTATGTTAAGCAAAATACAATCACCCAGTAAGCCTACATTTGTTTCCCAACATTTGCCCAAGTGTGCACAATACTTCGCACACAGTTTAACACTACTTTTCATGCCTCAACGCTCTTCATTTTCCTTGAGCAGCACTGTAGGTAGGATTTTCTTCTTGATTATTTTTACATCCTCCCCTAATCTTAATGTGCACATCCATAAGCAGTGCCTCAAATCTCCCTCTCTCTGGTACATGAATAAAGCTCGGTGTGCACTGCAAATGGGCAGCAGAGCCGCTACAGCTCACCCTTTCAGTGGTTTGTTGAGACAATAAAGTATGGGGGGGGGGAGACCCCTCAGGAATCACAATGCATTATGAAAAAACATAATGTTATGAAACAACTTTGCAGTAAATATGGCTACAAAATATGCCTCGACTTGAAAGAAAATGTCTGACGGTTTTAGAGGCAGGGCATTTTTTGTTAAACTTTAAAACTGGTTCATACTTAATGCATCAATAAGTATTGACTTCTGAAGGAAAGATTGTTGTTCCACACCGTGCCAGGGTAACCAGCTACCTGAAAGAGATGAAAAATACATTTGAATTTGATCAACACATAGGCTATATGACATCCATGATCCAGTGTAATGTAAAGAAATTAACTGTCACTCCTGCCCAGACAACATTTCTATAATTATTTCTGATATTGTAAAATATTTGTTTTCCTAGTGCTGTTTGCAAACCGTTAGAAACACAACAGAATAAAACAAACATGATTAGAATTCTGTGCATTTTTTTTAAAATAGTTTTTATTTTTTTAATGTTCAAGTGATGTTTTATTAGGCACATATAATGAAACTTAAATACTGGTGCTGTAAGCAATGCACAATGCTCTCAGGGTCTTGGCCTCGCTGCACAAGCCAGGTCTAAGCTTGTGTACCACAACACTACCGTCATAGTTATGCATCCTACTACCCTGTGCCTCAGGCTAAGCAGCAACAAAAATCCTAACATTTTTGTTTCCTTGTGTGGCTGTATGCCAGCGGACATGACATTGATAAACAAGTCACGTAGGCTCTTTTTAAGGAACTTTATTCAGAAATGAAGATTGTTTTTGGTAAAGGAGTCCAAAAACTTTGTTTTATTTATATGTCACTGAAGCAACTCTAACCTCACTGGCAGATTTTCTAAGAATCCCTGCCATATTTTGTGTGTGTGTGTGCATGACATTGAAATTTTCTGCTGGGTGTGATAATATTTACACTTTCTGATTATTATTGGACAGCAATTCTATCTCTGCGTGATCGTCTAGCTCACACGGTTATGAGTGTGTTCATGTGTTGGTGTCTGTGGAGGATGTGAGGAGACATTTTGAGTGGTTGCATGTGCCTGACTGTATTTGTATGACTGTGCCTTTTTAAATTTTGAAGTGAATTACTCAGAGGACATTTTGTGCCCAACTCTGAGTCACATCCGTAATGACTATGAAATGCTGCCTCTCTATCTTCATCCTCTGAATGGGTCAAAGATCCTGTCTCCTTGGCCAAAGAAGTACAATACTGGAAAGCTGCAGCAGAGTTCAGAATAATGATTAACTTAGTGAGGATACACACAACCCTGCAATTTTCTATTTGCTTCTTATTCAATCAAAGTACAAAGAAAAAAATGCCGTCTCTTGCATTTCATTCACTGTATATGCATGTAAACTGAATGCAAATGATGCTGCTTCCATCTCCGAGTGCTACCCATGTTTCTTTATTAGATGGCGTCAGCTATATATGTTTTAAGAGCTTATTGATTGCAGTGACATCTTTATATCAACATGTAGGGTGCTTCTCTTAGTTTTACAATATAAAGCAGACCTGAAGGAATCCAAATGAAAAATCTTCTCCAGAGGGAAAACGGCCCATTGAAGCTTTTTTTAATGCTGCATTTACTCCATTCACGCTATTACAGACCTGCCTTCACTAACAATATATTCGTTTTTTGTAATTCCAAATGTGCATTTGTTTCATTAAATGTTTCCAGTCAAACAACAAAGCTGGAGAGACAGATAAAAAGAAAAAGACAAAGATAAAAAGACAAACAAAAACCAAATACTTAAAAAAAAAAAATGTTTACCAAATGAAATGTGTATTAGGAGTTACTTACCGTGGCTAATCTGTGTCAACCGTCACCTAGCAACTGAAACCATCCAACCAGATGTCTTGATCATGTATGCGTCGTTCACATGAAGGTTCTGATTTTCACGTGCACTGGATGTGCAACAATATCCGGATTTGCATTTTAATAACCAAAATTCTGAAGTAATCACATTTTTCTTGCTCAGGTTTTTAGTACTTTAAATGCAACATTGTAAGTAATGTTTATCCGACAATATCAAGATACACAACTTCTAGGTTTGAATTCAGGCTTAAGCTTTAATGTATTTAACCTTAGTGATTCTCTGTGCTTTGCTATTAAATCACTGTGAAAGTAGGTTTTGTCCCTGTTCTGTTAACAATGCTGTTACTCTTTGTTAATTTAATTAAATATAATAGCTTAGTATTGTGACTTTTCTTGTTTTGCACTATGAGGCTTTGGATTGCATTATGTATATGCGTATGTGTGTATACACACACACACACACACACACACACACACACAGATATAATATATATATATATATATATATATATATATATATATATATATATATATATATATATATATCATCACATTATGCCTTGACTCGGCTGTGGCAGTAGCACATGGAAGGTCACTAGCTGGCTAATTCAACCCACGCCCAAATTATTGCCCCTTCAACCTTGAGCTGGCACAAAGCCCTGTCAAGGTTAATGCTGTTTGAGGTAATTGTTGTGGACCTCTCTCCTGACAAATCTGCAGAGAGCAAGAGAGATTCTTGTTGACTCCTGCATCGCCTATGGCTCTATGGCAGCTCTCATGAATAAGGCATGTGTGGCTTGGAAACATGCAACATATTTGGGAGCCACCAATCTTGGAGCATTCTGTGCTGTGGAGTCCTCTGCCTGATGCGGCTTACACTCATCTGGAGGCCTGCAGCTGTCACCAGGCCTGAAATCCCCAGTCCTGTCTCCATGTATAAATCCATTACAGGAATCTTACAAGGGTGTCCTGTTGTCAGGAGTTCTCTTGTCTATCTGTATACCCCCTTTGTGCTTTCCTCCATCATTATTTGGTCACCTCGGCATTGCTGGAGAATGGGAGTAAATTTAGCAGCTGGCCCTTAAATTCTTAGGACTGAGGCAAGGAAGATTTTAAAGATGGAAAGTGGTGTTTAGGGAGAAATCAGGGGTTGCTGTATTTATGCCTTGTGATATAATGTTTTTTTATTGGGACAAACTATATTATACTAGCAACACTCCATTAAAAACACTCCATGCAAGCTTTTTTTTCTCCCCCAGAACCCATCACAATGCCTCCAGCACTGTCTCCAGGGGTTGACTTGTCCCCAGGGAGCTGCCAGTCTGTGCTGTGACGCATGGCCTCTTCCACTAGGATCCTGACTTACTTTACAGCAGAGCAGCAGAGGGAGAGTAAAACTGGGGAAGGATTGGAGATGGGAGCAGAGGGAAGAGGAAGCAAGAGAACAGAACACAGAATTCCATCTGTTCTGGGTTGGATGGCTCATTTTTTAGCCTGGAGAGAACAGCTTTGAATCCAATTTGTGCCTCTTGCCAACTGTGTCCCAGAGTCCCTTGTGGGGGCAGAAAACAACGGCAAATGGCTGACAAGCTTACAGTGGGTCAGGTCATGGCTGGACTGACCCGTGTTGGGACAGGCTTTGTTTGGCTCGAGGAGGGTCGAGAATAGATGTTAAACATTAGGACAATGACCGAAGCCCTTAAATTGAATTGCACTCTTCTTCTTTCTGCTTTCATTTTTTCTTTGGTGCTCCTTCTTTGTCCCACACCTGGATGTAAAATGACCACACACATGAAGAATGTGTGTGCGTGATTGTGGTCTGTTCTACTTCTTGTAGTCGAACTTGGAGCAAATTTCAGCTCCTGAATTTATTCTATGCTTGTTCAAGTGTCAAAGCAGTTTGTTCTGTGCCATTGAAGTATCAACGTTTCTGTCTTTGGTTTCTTAAAAGCATATTACTGATACATTTTGTGTATTATATGCTAAAACAACTGCGAAAAATGAGTCTAACACTGTTTAGTAAGTGGGGTGATAGTGTCCTAAAGAGTGTGATAGTACAGTGTCATGGTCCCATTCTATAAGGAGAGCCTTAAAGAATGGGACCATGCATTTAATGGATTATAAAATGTTATCAGCTCTGACTGTGTTTGTGTGCGTGGAATCATCTGTGCACCCACATACACACGTATTTCTGCGACATTTCCCCGAACTAGTCCCATAAGTCAGGTCTCTCTAACAATACTTGGCTCCAACCAAGGAGAAAAAACCCCAAAGAAAAACCCTCCAAAACAAACAGCGATGCTGCTCCTGCATATTGAATGAGTCTGCAGTAGATCACAAACAGTGACTGATCTTTCCATTTTTTTTTTCTCTCCAGGGGGAAAGGGCCACTGAAGAATACGTCTGATGTCATCAGCGCTGCCAAGAAAATTGCCGAGGCGGGATCAAGAATGGACAAGCTGGGCCGCACCATTGCTGACAATGTAAGTCGTTAATGAAGCTCCATCCCAACGGGTTTTATGTAGACGGCACCTTTGTGCTCGAAACCCCAATATATAATTAGAATTGTATCAGTGTTTCACATCAACACTATCAAAGCACAATAAATTAGCAACAAGTGCAGCAACACAATGAAAAGAAAATGACTTGCTGTACCACAACCCTCGTGATATAACACTGATGTCATGCCTATTGTAAAACATGTTTTAAACCAGTGTAGTAATAACTTCATTTAGTGTTAGAAGACAAGAGCACATACCTCACTAATCACTGCTTTCTGATGCATTTCATCACTGCGATCCTCACCACTTTACTTTAGAATTTAAAGTCAACTAAATTATGAATGTTCAGGCCACCGTGGTATTAAGTTTCTCATTACGCAAATGCACAACTTGTTCTCAGCTCCTGTGTTGCTGAAGGAACTGACTTTACTGCGTGCTGTGCTGTTCACACTGAGTTTTAAAAAGCAAAGCTTTCTAGACTGATTGCATCTTGATACCCCTTCCTTCCTTCTGTTTTTAAATGCCGTCCTTGACAGAGCTGCTTGTAAGCCAGATTTAAAAACAGGAGGTAAAACTTTTTTTTTTGGAATATTCTGTGCTGAGCCATGTATGCTGTAAGAAACACTTTTTCACTTTGTACATGACAGTTCCTTTTGCACACACGGTTTCTATTTCATTATTTAAATTTTTCTCAATTGGACGTTGAGCAAATTCAAGTAAGAAAACCTCACGGCACAGCCCACGTGAAACAACTAGTATAATTTGTTATTCATGAGACACCCCGCACTCGTCTTTACCAATTTCTTTCAGGATCGAACACCCCCCCCCCCCCCTCATTTTTCCCATCTCCCACTCCCCAATTCCCGATTCCATCATCTCTCCACGTCTATCCCTTACTCCAGAGAGCATGGTCCTTGACATAAGGAAACACACATTCAATTATCCATGGCCTCATATTTCACTTAAATACTTGCACTGTACCACACCTCAGGGAGACACTGTACATGATTTATCCTCCAACTTATTCATGGGCCATCTCTTAGGCAGAGACTGATTGCCCCTGTGTCTGCAATATGTATACATTTTGTTGTTAAATCATGGAAGAGTTTAGTTGCAATGTTTGCAGTCAGACATGGCTGTCAGATTGAGGTCTTCTCCCGGAAAGACATAGCCTGCTTCTGTGGTTTAGACGTACCAGCTGTAGGTTTCTTGCACGTCTATCGAAGAACACACGCTCACGAAGGCACACAATAGCTTTAGATGTTTGCAGTAAGATTTCAATTTCGATAACATTGGAGGCCTTTGGCAGTCTCTCTTTTACTCTGGCTCTGTTGACATCTCTACTGATATGTTGGCAAAACGATGTAACAGCAGAAAGCCTCTTTGTTAAGTAATGAGATCATTCAAATTTAATGTTTCAGGGCTGACTACAGCACATGGATTTTAATCCTATACATTGATCATTAACTAATAACTTTGAACTTATTTTGCACCATGAGTAAATGTTTGCTTCTGAACACACCTACACAAGGCAGTGGTAAATAATTGATTTAGGGATTATGTCATTTTACATCATAGCTTTCTTCTGCCAGTTGTTTGTGTAACGAGAAGAGCTGTAATGGGGCTGCTGGGGCACTTGGGAAATATATTCCATATACACTGATATTGTGGCAAAAAATGTCCTGCATTCAAAGGGGATATAATAGGTATATCAAGGACCTTTGTCTTAGTGGTGCATGACCAGGGGTTTCAATTACACCAACACATGCAAGAAACATCTGCATTTTAGCTCTCAGCTCAGATCTCTCCCCCATAGTCTAACATATAATGAGCTGCTGGCCTCCAAGAACCCTGCATATCTGATATTTTATTTAAGGTGTCTTCAGATCCTTAATTTTACAGGCCCGCGTCTATCATAAAGAAAAAGATCTGATCTGTTCTGACCCAATTGCATCCAAATCATCTGAATAGGGAATAAGCCGTTCTGGAAAGTGACTTTTTTTATGCCTCACTGCTGTTTTTGAAGATGCTTATTCACTTTAATGAAAACAGTGTTATCCCCCAAAGAAAACAGATGGGCAAGTGTGCAGGTGTGTGAGCGTGCATATAAATATATATGTGTGTGTGTGTGTGTGTGTGGTGTATGCTTCCATTTGAACACGTCCACTGACTGGCCTGCCTCTCTGCAAGCACATGTGTATAGATGTGTTAGATTAGGGGGACTTGTTTCTTTATCTTTATTTTGTGTATATGTGTATGTTTGTTTGCGTCTGTGTGTGTGTGTGTGCGCGCTCTATTAGGGGATTTTGGGGTTTGAAGCACTCAAAGTATGAATAAATGAAGAGCTTTGGCTGTTGGAACCAAAGTCTTTGCCAAGAATGAGGACCCCTCCAGCCCATGAACCCATCCAGCTGTCCCTCTTAGCCTTTCTCTCTCAGCAGAGACCCAAAACACTAGCAGACCAGGCGACACTCACCCGTAACACATCAGCCACGGCTCCCAGGGATGGACACGGGGTAGAGGAGGAGAATGATGGAGAGATAGGAGAGGTAGAAAGAAGGGGGGGGGGGGTGCATTTGTGTGGAGAGAGGAACATCCCTCCTGAGAGATGAATCCATTAAGAGTGTTTCGCCTTTTAATTAGCAGTATAATTGCCAGGTGGCAGGGTTTTTTTTTCTTTAATTTATTTATTTGCGCAAGCAGATTATATTTAGGGCCATATCTCTAACAAAGCAGGAAATGCCACAGGCCCACTTATAACAAAAGCATGGCACCATGGGATGGTCCACATACTTCAACGGCAATAGTTAAGTGAATCACCGCCAAGATGCGCACATACTGACAGAGTCAGAGGAGCAAAGGCAATGCTGGGACTGCTCATTAACCTAGGCATATTAATCACTTGTGTTCTGTGCCGCTGGCCTGGAGGGCCCGTAAGGGTTTACTCCTCATATAAAACACATCGGCAGATGGTCCCAGACTGATAGCATAGCGTCTTACCCCACGTTTTTCTTCGCAAGACTGTGTCGTGGCGTGTTTTGGTATGTGCTTATTGTGTTCAACAGAATGGTGCAGGTGGACATGGTTTAGTTTGGGGTTTCTAAAAAAAAAAAACGTTAAATATGTGTAATAGAAATAAGTGTAGTGCAGAGATGAGCTGCAGGATTTAGGTCAGTGCTGTACAAAGGTCTGCACTGCAGTTTATTAAGAATTTATGACCCTCCTCTGCAGGGCACCTTATGAGAATTCCATCTGAGCAGGCTGGTAAACAAATAATGCTATGTAATTGAGATTTATAATGCAAATGTGTTAGCCACTATGTAGCCCATAAATTTCTGCTGCTTGCCTGCTCGCCACATAAACACTTGCATGTACACATGCGATCACATGCACATAAAATAAGACTTGCATATTTAGAGAATGGGCACGTGCTAGCTGTGTGCATGTTTGTTGTGCATGCTTTATTCTCATGATGTATACTGACATACATAGTGTACTTTTCCAATTTGCATTCAATCAGTGGAGATTTATGGTGATCCATGGACTCTGTTGCTGGTCACAGTCTAATCCCGACTCTGGCCCTAGACGCTTTACAGTAGACAGGGTTGTAAATTACCTACTGCAGTGGTGGAGAAGCAAAATCACCCAGAGAGCCCACAAATTCTCAGCTCAGCAGTTCAAGGGTCAGCCCTCAGCCAACTGCAATTCAGCCCAACCAAGTGAAACCCACCTTATTTGCTGGTTGAGAAAATGTATCGACTCCCAATTGATTGTTTTGACAGACATTTACCCAATTCAATTCAATACTTTAATGTTTTTCTTTTCCTATGCTGAGGGGCCAGTAAAAAGAGCTTTGGCATCATCTTGGTTGTATAAAAATGTGGACAGACAGTTGATAGTTCAGGATGGATGAATTTTGGCAGGCTAAGTGTTGAGGTAATGAATAGATTTGTTGAAAGCTTTGGAGGCCTTAGATATTCATTTGCAGGTTGAAAGACAGACTGCACCTGATGGTTTTGGAGCAGTTGGGTATCATGCGAGACAAAAAGGTATAAAGGGTCTGGCCAAAAAAAGAGTTGAAATCTGAATGTCAAAGGAAAAGTGTATAAAGTGTATAAAACGTGTTAAAACATTTAATGTTTCTGTTTGTACTTTCTGTTCTGTCGCAGTCACGCTATCACTTTTGCTTACAAGTACTACAGTGAAATGCCTGACTGACAGGTGCAGCCTGAACATTAAAAATTGATGAGGGCCATTTAATTGGTCCCTGTGGTTACCTCTGAAGTCGTCCGTTTTTGGCTTGCCCCCAGCTTGATTTTCTGCTGTCATACCCAGACTCCCTGTCTACTTCAATGTCACATTAACATTCCCAAGTGGCGGGGTGATTGAATTGGACCCCACACAAATATGGAGCATCTTTTTAGCAGATGCAATGAAGAGAGGAGATCTGGCTATCATCACTCTGTTTGAAATTGATTTTGATTAATATTGGTAGACCATGGCAGATTTATATTTAGTCATCAGCAGTAACAGAATCAGCACCAGACGGACAAAATCTAATGTACAGCACATTAACTGTAAAAGCCCATTAACAAGGCTGTGCACAGAAAACCGCGTACTCAACGTCATCAGAAGTCTTGTGAATAGGTCTGCTCTGTTCAGAAAAACTTTTAAATTTCTTACTCTCCTCACTGGCTTGAAGCCCTCTGTTCTCACTCATACTTTACATTTCATTTGTTCTCTGCCACTGTTTTCAAGTTTTAAACTCTGTTTAATATATTAAACATTTTATGTTGCAGCATATTCATCTTGAAGTGTCTTCAGACTGCAGCTTGGAATCGATCATTTCCTATCCCCGCGTAGTCCTAATAATAATCTTTGTCTTCGGTTTCTGCCCAAAGTAACAGAAGGGTCTTTCCGGTGCTTTGTTTCTTGTATCTCCTTAAACTGTGCCATGGATCTCAGCTACACAGTTCTTCCCAGTGGCAGTCCGCACACTGCATGGATGCTGAGATATACTGCATATGTTACAAAGCCCTGTGGCAGTTTTCTTGTCTTGAAGGTTCTTTCTCAGGTTTCGGCACAGTTAATTATCCACAACATTCTAACATGCACACAGGCACACAAATGTCTTGATTTATTTTTTCCCTCCCCCTGATGTGTGTGATATGTCAGAGCAGTAATGCCACACAGTGAAACTTGCAGGCTGGTCTTGGGTTTTGGATTTGCTTTCTTCCCTTTGAGCTATGAAAATCCAGCCACAATACCGCACAGCGAAGCTCACCTGAATGGCGTTTTTTTTGTGTTTGTTTGAGCTTTTAGTTTGGCAGGAGAACAAATTGGGCTGTCAGTATGTTACGATATGGGATGATTTATAAGGTTGAGGCACACTTATCAGTATACTTTTCAAAATAAAAACATTCTTTTTAGTTGTTTAGCTGTACTTTCTCCAGCTGTCGTGATAAACAGCCAACGTCTAGCCGATAAAGTAACAAGCAACATCCCTCCAATGAAGACTCTTAACTAGAACACACGAAATCGCCTCACTTGGGTCTGAGAACAGTGCGAGTATCAATTTTCTCATGACAGGAAGTGACTGAAAAACAAAACATATTAGAAAACACCGCCCCGTGGCACCACCCAACAGGTTGCTGGCAGCAGCACATTAAAATGATGCCGTGTCAGTAAATATTGGAAACTGGCATTTCCTCTGGGTGATGCGTCCTGAAAGGTCAGTGCTGGGCGGCAGTAGCACAGTGGCTCAGCCTCTGTCTCTCTGCTCTGTATAATGGAATTCAGCAGAACTGCATGGCATTTCCAATGATGGGACCTGACCTTCCTGATCATCATTTATATCATGGACATTACCCAACACACAGCACTGTGAATTCCCTTTGTTCAACATCCTGCTCCCATCCTTATTGCCTCATTTCTTTATTCCACGGGCTGTGTGTTGTCAAGGGAAAAAAGATTTTTGCTTTTGTTTTTGACTGCGCCTTCTCGTGAGCAGCAGCTTAAATGCTAAGGAATGCGAAATAAAGGAAGAACTACCCACACACTTGAAAAGTGAGAACCTCATGAATATGGAGTACACTAAAAGTCACGTAAGCCATTGTTATTTAAGAGATTCAATTAGCAAGTTTGAATAATGATCTGCTACACTTTGACCCAACTTTGATGTTTCACCTTTATTTTCTTAAAAGGCACTTAAAACTAAGCTTGTAAGAGACGAGAACAACTCGGCAGGAATCATTGACTTTTCTACTTGTACAGCTGGATCATTCTGAAAGATGGTGACTCACCAAGAGTTTGCCTTGAAAAGATATCCAGAGTTGTGTGATAAAGTCTCTAGTGCCAAGTACCCCGATCCCTGCTTTGCCGTCTCTCAATAGTAGCTGACCAAGCAAGGTTAACTCTCCCAATTCATAACTGGCCACATATCATGTGGAGAGGAAAAAAAAAACAAGAGGTTCCAAGAACATTTTACAGCAGCACTCTGTTAGAAAAAAGAAGGAAATTACAATGATGGGCTCTAATGGTTGAAGTCACTATTAGAGGAGAGCATCACTCAGTGGGAACAAGAGTAATGATCCCTTCCTTTATCACACTAGAGCAAATTTTGTTTTGTGGAAGGAAAATTAATTGTTTAAATAGTGAGGCGAGATGTGATTTTCAACATGACTGCTGGGTTATGATGTTTGCACAACCTGCAGATACATGGACATCTAAGTCGAACAAATAGACCGACACTATATGCCCGGTGTTATTAGCATTATTAGTTATTCTTTAAATTAGCTATGAAGGCAGAGACCTATGGGTTCTTTCTAAAGCGTGTGTGACATGCTGATACATCTGGATCTCGGAAACATTTAACAGCACAGTGAAGTTAGCCTGTGATGTACACCGCTCGCTGAAACGATAACTGGTTTGTGCACACCGCCTGAGTTAATCACACACAGTGCCTCCATTTGCATTACCAAAAACAATCCAAGGTGTTCTTGTCTCTTCTCTGTGCAACTTATGTATTCACATGTCACAGTCAGAGCAGCCTTGCAGAGTTTCCTGAGTGCTGAGTGAAGCCAGCAGCTGAGCTGAGTATGAGCACAAGTGATGCTTTCACAGTGCCCTGCTCTCAGCCGTCTGAATACTTCCCCAAGCCCTCATTAGCATGGCTGCTGCATTCAGCCTCATCCCAGGTCTTTGCTATAGCATGTGTGCGTCCATGCGTGCGCGCACACACACACATACACACTCTCTGTCTCTCTCTCTCTTTTCCCTAAGCCACCCCCACCCCCCCCACCCCCTCCCAACTACAGTCGAATCCTCCTGTCTATGTCCCGTTTCCCCAGTTGGATTTCTTCTCCTTATTTACTGCTCCATACTGTTCCCCCTCTGGCTCACTCTTCATCCTCATCTTTCCTCCAACTACTTATTTTCTCTGGTTCTTTCCTGTTTGTTTTTTTTTTTTTTTTAAGCCTTCCTCCCTTCCTTCCATTTTCTCCAGTCTCTCAGCCGTGTATTAAGTCCTCTCCTGTATGATGATCATCCCCTCCAGCCCTTTTTCCCCTCATCTCCTCTTGCATATTCTTTAATAGAATGTCAACTCTTACACTCCCCCCCTCTCTCTCTGCTTCGCCCATCCTTCTATTAATCAGGAGTGGATGGTAGTGACGGAGAAAACGTTCATTAATATTGTCTCAGGACATCTGTGGAGGTCTCAATAAAGGAAGACACCATTGTAATGGGTTTAGTTGTATTTGTTTTTATGATGGGACGTGTCTCCTTATTCTACCGCAGCACCCCGTCGCTTTGATGTATGCTGCGTATGAATGAGCGCAGTTGGGCTGGATGCATGCGTCTACATGTCTGGGTGTGAGCGCCCTATATTCAGCAGAGCTCTCTCTACACACACAACCGGGAAACTGACGCACTCAGCAGGATTAGACGCATCATAAGTCCTCATCTGTCCACAAAGAGAAAAGAAAACAGGGATTTCTTCACCTTCTGCGGATTAGTTCGCTTTAATATCGGTAATGGCCGTTATTGAGAGATGTCCACACACTATGTCATTCGCTTACTTGTAGCCAGACAGAACGCCTCGACATTTTGTCTAGACACAAGCAAACACGAGCACACTTAACGATCCTCAGCACTGACCTCACCAGCTCCGTCTTGCACAGATCCCATCAATTAAAAGATTGGCTGCTATTTCCTTCCCGGCTCACCTTTTCGCCTGCAATGAGAATCAACAGCTGACAAACAACTCCTCCTTCAGACCTGCAAATTCTGGTCTTTTACACTGTATTTCCTTCTAGTTTTCTCACTCACATCAGCCTGAGCTTTTCACAGGTATATTTAGTTTGGAAGATGATATGAGATGCTGCCCGCCTCTGATTATGTGCAACGGAGACAATCTCGCCATGTCACAATCACTGCTGACACACTGTTTATGTGTCAGGTCACCCTGCTGAGATTTACCATAATGTAAAGATCCCCATCAGGGTGTTTACGTCCCTCTTGATGTGTGGCTAAGCTGAGAACTGTAGCCTAATTACTATGCTGGCAGGGGTCTTGTTTAGCAAACTAGCAGAGGGATTGGAAATGGTGTTCAAGGTAAAACCCAAGTTAATTATGATGAGATGAAATAATTTAAAAAAGATTGCCACTGCTAAATGAAATGCATTTGTAGGGTGCTTCACATACTGCCACTTTCAAGTGGGGTGTGTGATAATTTATTGGATTCTTGAAATTGATGATTTTTTTTATGGCTTCAGTCTAATTTGTCTCGTATCCCTAGCTGACTTTTGACTTGTTAATGTTTTGTTGGAAACGAGAACAAGAGGCTTTTCCAGCTGAATTATTGAACCTATGGTCTCAAAATTAATTTGCACACACTTTAAACTTATCATCAATGGTATGTTTCCTCTGATATTTAATTTAATCAAGCCTTTTCCAGCTCAAAGCAGTTTGTTCAAATCAAAAATCATTGTTCAGGAGTGTTGGGGCAGGGGAACTTTCTCACAAGAATCCAGATTTCTGACAGCTGGGATGAGGAGTTTGTTTAATTCTGAAAACATTTCTTATCTGTGAGCAGGGCTGCTGTTTACACTTACGATCAAGATTTTCCCCTCCCAGGAACCCTTCACCCAAAATTATTACCATCTAAAAGTTAGTGATTGACAGCCGTGTTTGTCTCCAAAATAGAATCTGCTTTTCTGTGTGACTTGATCATGCTTAACCCTGCGAAGATGAGTTATCAATCTACCAGGTTGTGGGCGTGCGCTTGTCATTTTGGCTGCGAACACATCCTGAATGTGGGTGTCTACCTTACCTGTCACACTGCTTCTAACTCATCTTGATAAAGTGTGAGATCATTGTACCGCATAAATATTCAGATTGAGTAAGGCCAGCAAATGACGAAGGGAAAGTGGAGAAAAATTGATTCATCGTGCAATCTGCAAGCACGCTGTATTATAACCACAAACCTGTTTGTGTTTATGGACCAACTGATGTGCACATTAGTTGACACGTCTCTCTCTCTCTCCTCCCTCTCTCTCTCAGTGCCCTGACTCCACCTGTAAGCAGGACCTGCTCGCCTACCTGCAGCGTATCGCCTTGTACTGCCACCAGCTCAACATCTGCAGCAAAGTCAAGGCTGAGGTGCAGAACCTGGGGGGAGAGCTGGTCGTGTCCGGGGTAAGTCCAACATTGTTTTAACCTTAGAAACGTTGTCTACAATCTACAGCCTTTGTTGTGAATCAGCTAAGGCACAGGTAATAGCACAGTTGACAAGGGGTGTTAAATGAAACTATTTGAGGGCTGCGGGTGACTGACGCAAACAGTGCCAGTTTGAAAACATTTCTAAAAAAAAAAAAAAAAAGGGGGAAACGAGTAAAGTCAGTCAAGAAATTCAGTGTTTCCTCGAAGCCTTAAGGATACACACAGTGTATTTTGATGTGAAACAAAGTAAACAGAGCTGCGTTTACAATGAAATCTCTGAAGGGTACCTTTAATTTGTAGCTAGAAAGATAATTAAATCCATAGAAGTCATTGGCTTCTTTTTATTATCTGATGTTGCCCAAATAAATTAAAAATACCAAGACGTACTGGCATTGACTGTTGCTTGTGATTAGTTTCTGATTCATTCTCTGCACTGTAATTTGCAGCTTATACTTTATATCAAACAAACAGATAACAGCAATAATGGTTTGCTTGTCTGTGCTCGAAATGACTAATGTCGCCCAAATGTTTCCTAACCTTTTTACCACTTAAGATAACCCTGCATGACCAATGTTTACAGACCCTTTTAAGCACTAATTAACCACTTAGGTGCCAGTCAAATTAATTGAAGCAGGCCACCTCTGTTTGCAGGAAGTAATGAATTCCGCCCTCCTTTCTGTCAGGCTGAAATAAGCCTATGCTTCCAACACAAGTGTCACCAGTGTCTCTGAGGATATTAAATTAGTGTGACCTTTTCCATATTCTCAAATTTCTTACATCTGTTTGCATGCCAGACAAACTTAGAAAAGGTCGTTAATCCTTCTGTACAAACACTCGGTGTCTTGGTTTTCCCCTCGAAAACTTGGCAGTACAAAACCGTAAGACATTAGAAATACGGGAACTGTTTAATTTGACTCCACTTGAATTCAAAACGGATGTAAATTAGTAAGTCTAACCCAACTTTTTTTTCTCTCTTCTCTCCTCTTGCTCAGTTGGATAGCGCCATGTCCCTCATCCAGGCCGCCAAGAACCTGATGAACACAGTGGTGTCCACCGTCAAGGCCTCCTACGTTGCATCTACTAAATACCAGAAGAACAAAGGCATGGAGGCCCTCAATATGCCGGCCATCTCCTGGAGAATGAAAGCCCCAGAGAAGAAACCTCTGGTGAAGAGAGAGAAGCAGGACGACGGCCAAACCAACAGAGTCAAGAGATCCTCTCACAAGAAGCATGTCAACCCCGTGCAGGCTCTGAGCGAGTTCAAAGCCATGGATAGCATCTAGACTCCCCCGTTTTTTGATTCAAGGGAACACAAAATATTGACCAATGAGTTTAGAATAGATAGAGCTCGTCATCCTGTCAAAAAGAAAATGTTTTATCATATTTGTTCCACCTCTGCGTAGACGGCTTGTCTGTTTGACCCATTATATTCCTGCAATGCCTCATTTGTATTCCATATTCCATTCACATTTGCTCTAGTCTGTAGCATTAACTGTCTCTCCTCTGGAAAATGCAGTTAGAGGGAAATCAACTGGACAAAAGCATTTTTGTACATTTGCCCTTGTTTTTTTTTTTCCTCTTCCCGTTTATGGGAAGAAGCGAGTGGATTACATAAAGAAGAACTAATTCCGAGAGGCTTTCGATAATCTTGTATTCTAACCAGTTTTATAGTAATGCTGTTGGGTCTCTGGTGTTTTCCACTATAATGTTTGATTATGGCTAAATACATTCTGTACCGCAAATATCAACTATGCAAAACTTCCACTGCCTTGTTTTAACGTGAGCAATAACTGTAGTTGATTTGGTTGTGCTGGGCTAACTGGTAAGATTTGTTTGGTTCATGAATATGAACAAGAGTCAATATATTTCCACATTTCCTGCATTTTTTAATAACTGTATACATACTTTGTTTTGCCAGACTGATCTTAAACACTATTCACAGTACTTTATACCCCCTTTATCATTTGGATTTGTAAATGTATATTTCTTTATGATTTAACCATCTCAGTTTAGTTTTATTTGTTTTTTTTTCATGTTCATATGATGCAGCAAATCAAAGGTGACAGAGTATTCTTCCCGGCCATCTGCTTTGCTTGCATAACTGGTACATGGTCTTGATCCTGCCACACAGACCCACCCAGTTCAGTCCAACTTTGTAAATAAGCCTGGACTCCTTTAGAGTCTGGGAGAAGCCGGTGGGCTAAACAATGAGTAGACCCCCGTGTCGCTACTCTCCAAAGCCGACAAGCTTCATTAACTGTCAATGAGACCAAACACCTCCACAATCTAAAGAATGTGTCCAAATTGAGGGATCAATATGTTTTCCCTCCACAGCTTAGAAGTAGGCGAAGCGAGGAGGGGATTTTTACCGACTTTAAACTCTTGCTTATTGTTTATATTCCTTGTCCTTAAGCTTGAACACTAATCAAGATGTCATGCACAGTCTTTATGAGGAACTAGAAATAAGTTGCCAGGTGTTGGAGCTTTAAAAAGGAACAGGAGAAAGATTTTTTTTTTATTTTACTTCAGGTAACAACTGTAGGATCAGAGACTGTGCAGCTTGTTTTCTAGTCATGCATAGTATTCTCCTGCATAGTGATGCAGTGGTGTACGAGAGGCGAGGCTTTGAAATCCTGCTGCCTTGGTCTAGGGGCTGATTCTTTGTTTTGCTCGTTTGACATCTGTGAACTATAGCAGGATAGGATGGGTATGCATGGTTATTTGACAGGTGGATTTTTTTTAACTGTTGAACAGAGCATTTTTCCTCACAGTTCGTCTCTTGCTGTATTTGATTTTGGATTTGAATCTTGAGTGATATCAAACTACTTTGCTGTGGATTATTATTTTTTTTTGTTATTGAGAGCTGACATATTAGTGCACACGTTTCTTGTATTCATGTGCCTGCTTTATATCTTAATAAACAATGAAAATTAAACCGTTTTCTTTTTATCTGTTCCGCAGACTGAAGCAATATATATTTTTCTGCCCTCACCTTAACCCACACCTTTGAGTTGAAGTAGCAAGGTTTAGTACTCTGAGAGAAAGAACAATAATTTTTCATTCTCAAAGGTAAAAAGTTTTTAGCACACTAAATATTCTGCTGTGTATAATTAAGGCATTATTTCATGTATACATACGCATATCATCTGCATTACTGACTTGAGGGCTGTATACAGTACGCTCTTGTAACTTCTGTAATTGGGTTGTTCTGTCGTGGGTTATTTTCTCTTTTAAAAAACAAAATAAGTACAGCTTTTAACATCAACCACATCCTTCTGGTGGTGTTTCTTCAACAATAGCCTGTGAAGAAAAATGCAGTGGGAGACTCGACAAAGTGCACAATGTGAAGATAAATATATCTGAAGGAACAAAGTATTTGGAGTGAAGCATATTTTTACCCCAAAGTGCTGGAGTAATCGCACATCACAGCCCGTCTGAGTCATCGCAGGAGAAGAGAAACAGAAATCCTGTCTCGTTTGTTCTTACACATGCAGGTCAGATGAAGTATCACCATGTTTGGGGATATTGTGATGATTGTTAGTTATTCAGTTGATCAGTGAGAGCCTTTATCCTCACTGAAATACATCCACATTGGATTTCTCTATGTTTTCAGCCCTGCTGTGTTGGGATGCTGGAGTGACTTTACCCTCTGGATAGATGGATAACCAACAGACTTTTTTCATGGCAGACATTTTGAAATGCGCAGGTGGTGCGTACGTCACGCCAGTGAGCATGCGCAATACGCAAAGGCGCAAAATGAAGCTAATTAACAGACACAAAAACAAACTTCTAAATACTTTTATTTACTCTCCACCCAAAAAGTTTAAGTCAGGATGGAGGGGAGTTGGTGTAGCTCCGGAGCAAACAGTATAGAAACAGAGGTGAGGAAGCTTCGAGCTAACGCGTCAGCTTCAGGTGAGCTAACCCCTGCGCAGCCCACCTGGTGTGTCGACCCGTGGTCCTCCGCCCGTCTCTGCTGCCAGGTGGGGAACACTGGGACTGACAAACCACACCAAGTTAAATGGCGCTCAGGTGTGTGTGCACATTGTATCAGGACAGGAGGCTGCCGTGAGTTACCTGGCTGCACTGCTGATACAACAGACTACTTTAAATACACGCGGACTTTCTCCACCTCCTGTTCCTCCTATAAAATGTTGTTTTAAACTTGTAAAAAAAAAAAAAACATTTCACTGAACATCAATAAGTCATGCTTTACACGCTGAAGGACCAGCATAGCCGGGGGTCCAGCTGACCTTTTGAGAGAAACATTACCCGCTAAGTCCACTAATGACTGGAAGGATATTATCCTGAGATGGTGCTACACCTACACTCACTGCCTTCAGCCCTTTCACTGGTAAGTGATATTTTATTTATTTTCATTTTGAACACAGCTATTTTCATGCCCCCTGATGTGCTTTTGCACACACATGCTCCAATGTGCTTTTGCATGCTCTGTGTCAACATAGATACTGCTGTTTGCTCTTGATGGATACAAGTCATAGATCTTGTTTCACACATGCCTCACACCCTGTGACGTGTTGGTACTTGGTGTGGGTTTGTAATGCATGGTCTGATCTAATGTCAGTACACCCGATGGCCATGAAGTCTGATTCTTCCTCCTTGTTTGGTAACCTTGAAGCTGAACCATAAATCTTGTTTCTCATGCGGTTGTGAAATGGTGTGTGATGCTCTTACGTGCTGCATGTGCTAGTACACAGTTTGATTTTTTATTCATGAAGTCTGTCATGTCGTCAATATTTGCCTAAATGCGGCTTCAAGTAAAAACTTTGTATGTACTTGTATGTATTTTTTTCTGGATTGTGATGTTACTACTGTCGCAACACTACTTGCACCGCTGCACAAAGTTGAAGCTATCCTCACTCCAGAAATGTCACTGACACCTTCACTGAACTTGTACTTTATAAAACGAGTCAGTATGTGGTCCCATGCACACACTGTTGTCTGAAAAAAGAAAGAAAGAAATAGGTGGGGGAAAGAAAAAACCTTCCTCAGCAGACCTAGTCAGCACAGGTTGTACATTTTTCAGTGGTCTTTAGGCTTGTACCCTCAAATTCATTGTGTGACTCGAGTCCCATAACGACCCATTCATTATTACCCGTATTCATGATCATGAATAGAATTTTAAAATATAAATCTTCCACTTTATCTCAGTGTAAAATGGGCCCTCGCTGGCTATTACGAGTAGCCAGGTTGGGAGGAAATCTGCTTGCTGCTACATTAATATATCTGGGCTGTTTTGAATCAGTGGAGTGCCTGTGGAAAGAAGCGGTACCGTAGGAAACTGTAAAGGCCTCACACACGATGGTTAGTTAATGGTAAAAATAAATCTCCCATAGATTTCACTGGACTTCTGTGTGTTGATGTAGCCTTTGACATGAGTTTACAGAGTGTCGTAGTGCATGAAGAAAACAAACACAAAAAAGTAAAAGTTAAAATGACTTTTACTCGACTATACACAGGTACACCCCAAGGTAACAAACTTCACTGGACAACAGACATTGTAGGGACTGAAACATTGTACACAATGTAAATACAACAATGCAGACACAACGGTGCAAAGCAAACACACATGATAGGTAGATGCCCCATCAGTGGCTGCCCTATCATAGTGTATGCTCCATGAACTAGTATAGTTTCTTCTTCTGCTTATCTCAGTATGAATCATTGTTACAGTTTGACTTCTTAACATAATCTCTTGGTTGTTTGTAGTTTGGCTGCTTGGTTTGGAGCTACCAATAGCTGTCGAGCTCTCCTCGCGGGATCGTTGACTTTCCTCGTACTCAATGGGGTGCTGCTGCTCAAGGTCGGGAAATATGGTTGTTGTATTGGACCCCTTTTGTTGTTACAGGCTTCTTGCACTCCTTTTTATTGGTTTGGTGTAAAACCCCAATTCCAATGAAGTTGGGACGCCGTGTAAAATGTAAATAAAAACAGAATGCAATGATTTGCGAATCTCACAAACCGATATTTTATTCCCCTATACAACATGTCACGTGTTGAAACAGAGACATTTTACCATTTCATGGAAAACATTAGCTCATTTTGAAATTGATGGCAGCAACACATCTCAAAAAAGTTGGGACAAGGGTAACAAAAGGCTGGAAAAGTATACGGCACAAATCAGAAAGTGGAGGAGCATTTGACAGTTAATCAGATTAGTTTAATTAAAACTAACTTACTTATGTTCATGCAAATCATCCATGATCCAATCATAGTAACTGTCCAATGTACAGTAGGCTCATCAGATTTCATGGATATAGTCCTGTACTGCATTCAAAACTGCTTGTGATTCTGTCCACCTGTTTTCATGCACGTTTTCAATTTGTGCATAAAATTATTAATTATAATCATAATGAATTCTAAATAATCTATAAATATCACACAAAAGGTTTTATGTTCGACCAAAGTGGAAAAGTTGGTGTACCAATGAAAGCAAAATGCAGCAGTGCAATGGAAACAATATATCATGACTTAATGCGACGCCACTGGAGCATCTCTGATCTTCTATAGAGTGTGATCATGGTATTGTGATATAAATAGACGGCTAGCTCATATTGCCATGTAAACTGTAGTGAAAGTCTAGAAGTAACAACACAAAAAATATTTATAAAAAGTATTTAAAACCACACGTTGTGATGCCCATCAAGGACGAATGGAAATGAAAACTGGCATGGTCTGGTGTTAAAGCCAAATTCCACCGGGCAAGGACGCAACACATTCTGTGTGCGCCGCGGCCGTCAGAGCTAATCGTGGCTGTTCTAAGTCAATGTTTCAAACCCCACCGGTGCCTCTGCGGTCTGTTTCAGAATCGTCCCAGAAGTAGCTCTTCGCTCGGCTCCGCCAAGAACGCGCGTCTGTTCTATTTTGGATGGACGCCGCGAGCAGCCTGCGTCAATCTACTCAGAGCAGCTCGAGCTGACGGTAAGTCGGACAGAAACGGCGTAGAGGATCCGTTTGAATCTCAAAATAAAGCACCCGTGCAAACTGCTACGGAAGCACACAAACGATGGAGCCTATTTACATTTAGAAGCGCATAAACCAGCAAAACGACCAAATTTGAGCTAGCAAAGTCTGGTGGGCAAAATGCTCCACTTCTGAAACACAGAAATTGTGTGGAGAACAACCGAAACATCACTGCGGCCGTGACGTGACGGAGGCGTGCGTGGTGGGGTTATCATTTACATCTGGTTATAACAACAAGTCTTATTCCAAGGCATTGCTTTAGTTCTTCCATCAAAACTGTTCAAAAGTCATGTTCTATCAGGCGAGCCATGACGATGCGCGTCAAACAAAACACGGTTTAGAGTTGAAGTCGTCTGAGGCATGTCAAAATTGTATGCGTAGCGTGATGTGCCTATAGGCTTATAGATTCTAAGCCTCACCTCGTGTTTAAGCTGCAGCCCACCGCAGTTGTCCCCCAGGCACGTCTCTGTAAATACAGCTGATCTCCAGAGAGCAGTTGAGTCTTGACAGATAATAAGAGGACAGTTTCTCCTCTGATGTGAAACGGGAGACCTAAATCTTCTGCACCCCTGTAAGTAAAACAATACAGTGCAGCTGCGTGAGGCATTTGAATGCAGATATGACACAAAGGTGACAGCACAGAACAGCCCCTCATGTCAAAACCCCCCGCTGCTCGTTTCCCCACCGTTTCTGTTCTGCTGTGTCACTCAAACTGCTGTCGTCGCATGACATGTTTGAATGAAGTTTTATCAATCACGGTGGTCAACTGTGACAGTTTAATCAATAAGGTAAGATTCCCATTATTTTAAAATTAGAGGAGTCGGGCCGGCGGAGGCGGGGCGGGCTGTCGAGCCACGCTATACATAAACACAGGAATAGAGGGGCTTCTGAAGTATTAGCTGTGAACCAAGTGAGAGAGAATTGGCAATAAAGACAGGCTGCTGGACTGACAGTCTGTCAGTGCCAAGGTGGACGTCTCAGATAGATGGACTTGGCTCGGTTGGAGCATAAATGTTAAATATGACTGGTTGAAAGGGCCAGTGGACGCCACACAGACTCCAGGGTGCCATAATGCCAAATAAAGTAGTTCTTACCAAAATGTCAGTCGCTATAGACGGGGTCCAAGAACTGAGTGAGTCCAACTGGACACCAGGAAGACTGTTGTTGGAGTTTAATGCTCTCCAGTGCCTACACACAGACAGCAGAGCGTTTTTGTGCCAAGCTCCTTTTCAGCGGACTCATTGGACAAGTTTCCTGTGTACAATATCAAACCAAAAGAGGTGCTGGATCATAGTTTGTTTACTCAGATGAGTTGCTTAACAGTCACAGCACAGACAATGAGACGTCTTCCCTCTATTTAGCAAACACCAGAGGTAACTGGGAGGAGGTGGAACTTTGAAGCAAATGGGATGTATTAAATCCAATTTGAAGGTCTTCTGTCAGTTCCCCTGACCTTATGAATTTAACCTTTCCAGGACGTCATTAATAATGACATCTTCACATTAATATTTTTTTTGTGCCGGGAGCAGTCTGGAGGAAAAGGCTTCCAGAAGTCCCCTAAAGCTACAGCTCCAGGCTGAGATCTGGGAATTTGGGAGAACAATAATTACCCGAGGGCCGGCAGGAGAAATGGTAACTGTTGTACGGCACTGAATTGTATATTGGCCTGCCCGTATCACGTTTATAGTAGCACAGTAACCCACTTGTCATGTTAATGGAAGTATTGTCCATTGGGGGATTTCATTTAGCTTTTCTTCGTAGAATATAATTAGTGATGAAGCATGGAGCTTTCAATCTCGTTACCGTAAAATTCCTCCCCTGTTGGCCGGCCAGAGATTTTTATTGTGACTGCTGAGCATTAGTCCCAGTCTTTTTATAGGCGTCAGTCTGCCAATGGCGAGCCATGTTATTGTAAGATGAGGAGTTCAGCAATACATGCATTACTACCACTCAGCCTGTCAGGACTGGTTGTGGTGGTAAACCGGTGAGCGGATGTTAGAAATATTAAATGAAATTCAAATTTTAATGGTGCGTTTGAAAACTGATATTTGTGGTGATTATAAAAATGAAACATAGACTCCAGGTCGAACATCACGTTTCTTAAGTAAATTGCAGGCGGAAATAACCTACCCAATCTAGCCATAAAATGCATTGCTTTTCCCCTTAAGAGCGGGGGGCTCCGTACATGGCTGTCTCACCGAACACATTAAATATCATATCTCCCCCTTTTCATGGCGTGGCTTCTGAGACCAGTTACATGAAATCTCTATTCTAAAATCGCCTCTTTCTAATGTGAGTGCAGGCCCAGGCTACTTATCTCTGCGGTTGTGGGTCTGAAAACATTGTATAGCTGGATGCTATGTAATCCAGTGAAATGGTGCCAGCATTAAAAAAGAGCACTATCTTTTCATTTAAAGTCACTTTTATAATCAGCTCCCGAGGAATCACAAAAAAAGGCAGTAAAAAGTAATAGAATCAGCAGTGGCACAGACATAGGTAATTATGTTAAAAACTCCTTTCACGACTCAAGCATGGGGAGGGGTAAAAAAAAAAAAGAAGCTTAATACTGTAGACCTAAGCCTTGCAGTGAGGGCTGCTGTCATTGTATTGGAAATAAATGGCTGTGGTGAACATGTGTGTGCTGTCCGGGACGATTTGTGTGATGTAATTAGATGTAAAATGCTTTTTAGCTTGCTCTTTAATTGACTTGTGGCTAGAGTGATTTGTGACTATCAGGTTTTCCCTCGTGGCACGGTGTTGTCTTCAGTCAAGGCCAGTGGATTATTTGCAAACACCTAAATCCAGTTTCTTGAGCCGGACTTGTTCGATCAGCTCTTGTGTGGAGGAGATTTCCACAACCCTGAGGAAAGACTGCTTTAAATATGTATTCCTTATTCTGGGTGTTAAGATTTCCTCAATGATACTCTCAGTTGCTTTACTTAAAATACATCCTGACAGCTATTTAAACAGACCCATATATTAAACATTCAGCCGAACACTTTTGCATAAGGTAATCCGGTAGTGTCATACAGCATTGCTGACTACCAATCATCTCATATGTATTCCGGGTACCCGGCACTGTATTTTAATGGCTGACATCTCAGGGCTGCAATTCAAGTGTGATTTATATATTCTCAAGTCATCAGTTACAATCAGATCCAAGGATCGGACTTTGTGCTCACAGGACAAGCATAGCTAATGCAGCGGGGAGGAAAAAAGGAAAAAAAAAAGAAGAGCTGTGTCACATTCTCCAATTTTTTTGTGAAAATTTGAATCAAAGGTGCCGCAGTAGGGGAGGAGAAGGTTAGATAGAGAGAGTAAAAGAGGGGTGACAGGGCTCAGCATTGGTACGCAAGCCTGTGTCTCATCCTTAAACCAATTTCCTTCCTCAATA
Source organism: Nibea coibor (assembly GCA_023373845.1). Lineage (NCBI taxonomy): Eukaryota > Metazoa > Chordata > Actinopteri > Sciaenidae > Nibea > Nibea coibor. The sequence continues at coordinate 9,010,589 of CM041739.1, read as the reverse complement.
CTCCGGGGAGTGGTCTGATTTGCACCATTTCCTTTCTCCCAGTAAGTGTTTATCCTGCTTTTACAATTAGATCTCGCTCCCAGCTAAAGCATTAATCAAATAGCCAGACATATTCTCTGCATTTGAAGATTGAGGAAATGTGTCCTACATGTCTCCCTCTGTGGTAATAGGCTGTGAAGCAGCACAGTTATTTGTTAAGTAAGCGTCTCGCACGTACTGTACACAGATTTGATAGGTCAAGGGGATTTTGGAGAGCGTGGAAAGTGAGCCAGAGTGGAGATTATTTAAAGATATGGTGCAGGGAAACTTACTGTGCAACCTCCTGATATTGCTCTTATTTATCTTGGTCTTATATCTTAGATTTTTTATTTTTTAAATAACAACAATATCAAGAATTCAATGCCATAGATGTACATCATATGATAACTGTATTGAAATGATATCCAGACATTGGATAACATATTATAAATACTGGGCAGGTTTCCATTGTGGGCTCTTGTAAAACATGGAGCCTCTGTAGATATAAAAAGGTTCATTCTGAGGAAACAAACACAACGTCAGGTCAAATGAAATGAAAACATGCTGCTATTTTCCATTTTTGCCATATTTTGTAAAGCAGAGATGCTTTTTTTGGACCTTTGTTTAAAAATAAATAATAAAGACTACTTTGAGAGTTTGTTTTTGATGGGCAAAGAGGCTAGCACTACATAATGGAGTAATTTAGCAAAGGAACCATGGACCTCATAGTTCATGGTTGCAGCATTGTGTGGGTGTGTGTGCTTTTCTCTCTCTTCATAGCATAATGTCAATAGAAATCCAGTACAATCACTTAATGTACTCTGCTGCCCCACTCTACATATGGGCTTTAAATGCTTTAATCGAAGACCTGCTCATTTTTATTGGTGTTCTTTATAGGTAAGGTTAGCGATGATTTTCAAATGCACTCAGTGATTTGTGGCTAATTAGGCCAAGAGTTAGTCAGACCACAAAAATGTATGTTTGCTCGGTGGCTGCAATTTGACTGGTGGTGAAACAAAGGCCACAATACACAGCGGGGCCAGACCTCCTTTGTAGTGAAGGCTATCAAATATAGTACAGAGTGTAGATGAAAAGACCAGCATGTAGTGTAGTTATTACTATACCAGAGGGGGAGAGCAGCATTGTGGCATTTTTCAGAAAGAGATGATTTACCAATCGAGCAGTTGCCTCTGTCACCATGGTTACCTGCGAAAATTCAGCCAGGAACATGCGTGACAACCAATTTATTAATCTCAAATTGTTTCTGATAGAGCCAGAATTAGGAGTGTGGGATAGCAGAGATATAAATCACTAATTGGTCTGCTTCATTCCCTATGATGCAGTATACTGCCAGTGTCACATGTTAATTATCATATGCGAGACCTTCAACAATAGCTCCAGCAGCTCCAAAAAAACCCGGCTTATTATTAACTTAATAATCCCTCCTCAGTTTTCAACTTTTATCTGCTGTGAAACCAGTCCCTCTACGCTGGTGGAATTGTTTATTCTGTATTTTTCCCACTAAGAGGGCTTTGTCTGCCAACGATATTAGCAGCTCTTTTGCTGCGTTGGCCTAAATTATCTGCATCCAAATGCGAGTGGCTAATGCAGCCCTAAGGTGGGGAGTTAACACGCTATGTGTATTTCAATATTTAATGAGATAAATGGCAGTGCTTCCGAAAAGAGTTATACAATTCTGTGGAACGAGGAAAAAAAAAACACTGAGATGCCAATTAGTTCTCGTGGGCAGGAATTACTCCAGCACAAACTGGATTGTTATTTCCGTCTGTGGTGGCGTACGCGGTGAAATGTATGCAACCAGGACAACTGTATCGGGTATATTGTTTCTTTTCAGAAACAACTGGGCAATGGCTAAAAAGTACATTTTGTTTGGGACCGTCTCAGACACAGATTTGGTACACCAGTGAGTGGTGATGGCACCAGGGCAGCGTACTGGGATTGACCCGAAATAAACTACATGCTTACGTTTGCCATAGTTGAAGGAGTGTGTCAGTGCAACAGTGTGGCTCCCTAATGTTGTATAGATGTCTGTAACAACAAGGGAAAAGCTCTTTCAGGCTCTGGCTTAGCAGGCAATACTACTGCTTCACTATTTTGGGGGTTTATACAGGAAAGAACAGGAAAAATATAGAAGATCACCAGGCATAATTTATGGATAGACATGATCACATTAAAGCCAATAGCAAAGGTATGAAATCAAGGCTCAGGTTAATAATATTCAGCATGATCCTTCACAGTTTACAACAATTTGACTGAGGTAAGCATCAGGTTTTGGTCAGTATTAAATAAGTAATTAAAAAATGAGCATCCTTATGTGTAATAAAATACTAACGATACAAGCGGGGAGTTGAACCAGCTTGTAAAACTGAAGATAAAGTACTAGAGCGATTCTTATCGCCGACCACAACACCCTTGTTTCTTTTCCATTATCAAACTGTACTGCTAATCCCTTCATGCTGGGAGAAGTTTCTCACTTGTTGTGCACGGAGCACGTATCATCCTGACTCAATAACATTTTGGAGGACCTGGCTGGTGCATTAAGAATGAATTAATTCCGTGAAGGGCAGGTTCAACCTTCAGGAAAACAATGCATGCACAAGATGCTTATGCTGCCTTTTAACTTGGTATCTCTCTGGGGGTCATTCTGTCTAATGCATCACAAAGACCAGTGCTATTCTTATTCTGCTGTCAGTTTCCATGTTACTGCTGTCATATATGTTAAAATGGTCATAGTCCTACTGTGACACCACTGAGCGCGGGGGCGAGCCTGGATGGACGCAGACATGAGCGTAAACGCCACTGAACTGAACTGAGCTTGAGCTACACTGAGTAAATCAACCTCCCATTGTAATGAGCCGCTGTGTCGGCTGACTTAATTAAAAGTGATGTTAAATAATTTCTCTGTGGTGATGGTGCCGTGAACTGGGCTCAGCCTCACAGCGCGACCTGGTACTCTTCTCCACGCCTGATTTCAGTCATCATGCACACTTGAGAAGCTGCATTTATCTCTCCTAAGAAAACCATCTATAGCAAATTTGGATTTGAACATTAACCACCACCCCCCCCCCCCCATCCCTCCCTCTCTCTCTCTCTCTCTCTCTATTGTAACCCTCTACAGGGTGAGTGAATCAGGGTGATTGTCCGTCTGTGTCTGAAGTGGGACGCAGAACAACAGAAAAATGAGGCTCTGCTTTGGAACAGTGCCTCAGGAGTGTCTGCTTTCTTGCCCTGATTGCACCGTGTTCCTCGAAGACTGTGTAATATGGACAACAGTTCAATATGAGGGAGTACGATTAAATTCATCTAAGGGTTGAGTGAGCTTGTCACGGCATCACTCACTCACACACACACACACACACACACACACCCCAACACACAGTCAGTCCTATCCTGTTTGTCCTGGAGATTGATTCTGTCGCACAGAAATAGGCTTAGGATGTAGTCATATATTACGAGATGATTCAGCCTCATTAGAACAACTTCACACTGCTTCGTGGACGATGCTGCAGACATATCTTCAATTTAAAAGCAACCAATCCAAGGTTGAGTTTTTTTTCATCATGATATCATGTCTGTCTGACATGCAGGAAGACCAGTAAACTCATGCAGCAACTTAGCCCTGTTGGAAATATGGATTATTTTTATTTTGGTCATCAACTTAAAAAAAAAAATAGTGATGAAAGCCAAAACATTTCACATTCAGAGATGCTGTAATTGTCGCGTCAATAAGACAGAGAAGTATAAATTGGGAGAGAAGAGAATCATTAAAATTAACCAATATCCCTTAATACGTAGATGCTTAATTCAAAATGTAATTATTGTTGGAAGTGTGTAATTTAATATTCTTTATCTTGTCATATCCTCAGTCAGCCAGTTCTCAAACAGCCCCCAGCCCCCATCAGCCAGTAGAACGGCAGAGTGCTGACAATGCAGCCGCCGTCACACTGCTTTTATAATAGCATACATCAAGCCTTAAACGCTTCGGAGAAACACTCAAACATCTATGTGCGGGTAATTCTTGTTGCCCTATAGATTCTGCCCAGACAGACAGAAAGAGTGCAAAGTAATAGGTGTGCAACAAAATGAAGAGTACACACCGTTTCTTGCGGCGGCAGTGATTTTTTGGACTTTGGCAATCAGTGAGTCGGTGGCATCTGCATGGGGGCTCCTGCTCCTGCTCTTGCCCCAGGCGGTGCAACTAACTTGAAGTGCTCCTGTATGTAGAATGCTTTGCAGAGGGTCTTAATGTAAATACTTCATAGCATGCTGAGTGGTCCTATGAATATGTGATAAGGATAGAGGCACAAGTCTGAATTAAATGTTGCACAAAGTGATCATTTGCATGAATGTGTGCTTTAATTTAGACAACGCTTATCCTATAGCAGCATGTATAGGATAACAGCAAACGGCTGGCTTCATCTTTGAATGTATCTACTTTTATGCTCTCTGGATTCATCTATTTTTAATTACTTTTTAGTGAGGTGTGATAGTTTTGTTTGTAAATGTATTTTGTTTTTTTGTAGCAGTCAGCCATGGTCAGCCAGCGGCCACCTGAATTGCACTGGTGCTCAGTGTGACAGCTGTGCTGGCTGCCCTCGCTGCACATCATAACCGATGTTGCGCTGAACTCAGTGCCCATGACTGCAAAAATCGCTGCTTAATTGACCCGCAGTAACTCTGGTCAGCAGCTCATTCTTGCCTCCTGCTGTGGTCAGACAAGTGCAGATATATTAAGAAAAGCTGTTGTTGCATCTTTTTTTTTTTCACAAATAGACACAAACACACACACACACGCTTGTCCTGATCTTGTTTTTGTCTTCATCAGTCTTTCATCAGACAAGCACAAGGAGCTTTAAAAACAGACCGGCAGAACAGTAACACAGCATCCCTAAAGCTTATTAGTTTGTCCCTCAATAGGTGTTGGCCTGAAAAGTGAAATAGATGAGTTCTTTTGAGCTTCTGTTGGTTGACATGACAACTGCGGCCTAAAATCAGAGTGTAACATCTGTTGAGGAAATTGGACCTGAGCTCCTTGTTAAAGCTTCTTACTTTGCTGGAGGTCGGATGTTACACATCTGCAGACAAACCTGTACATTTGAGGAATCGACTGATTTGCAGAGAAGTCCAGCCCCTCTTTGAGATTTATTCTGTAATTGTGTATTCCCTCCTCCTCCTTTTTGAAACGTCCCAACACACAACGCGAAGTGTTCTGTGCTGAGTTTTTCTGTAACGCCGCATCACATAATGCACTTTGTCACAGAGTGCTTCATAAATGAGGTCCATTGCGGGTAAATGCATCATTTCCGTAGACATTTTCATTTCAGCTTCCTGTGACTGCAGAGGGTATGTATAAGCAAGCACCAATTAATGAAGGAGTTAAATCATGAGTAGACTAGACTTCAGAATCACTATTGGCCAATTAGCTTCTCCACCAGGGTGTAATCTGTGGCTTTGCACCACACTGCCTCTGGCAGTTCTCTCTCTCGTCCTGCTCAGAGAGTTTTGTGAAGTCCGGCGCCTCACCCCATGTGACCTGGAACTGGCTGAATCTTACTCTTTTGTAGCCTTTCCCGTTGCAGGCTGACAGTGACGCATTGGTTGCTGCTGGCAGAATTAGATAGATAAATAGAAAGAAATCCGTTACACTCCAGCCTAGAGTCCGTGTCTCACTTATTGATCGGGTCACGCACCAGTAGATCTCCATTTGCCTCCGCTAAAGTACTTCCTGCTTTTCTTGAGGATGACCCTCAGGACTTACAGGTATGAAGAAATCTCAAAGATCTCAAAGCTTTTGTCATTTATATAACAGGAACACAGAGGAATGACGCAGCAAAAAGTTCAAATATCACCTTCTCTAAAATCTGTCATGAACCATTGTTTATATATTTACGATGCTTATTCACATATGTCCCTCTTGAGCTGAGCTCTCACAGTAGGACTATTGTAGGCAATGTTCAACGTCAAATTGCTTTTACTGCAAAGCCCAGTAGTCTTTTTCAATGTGTGGTTATTACACAGCTCTAGTGTGACAAATATAAATTCACACATACCATTAAGTGAAATGTAATGTTAGAGAGGATATTCATCCAAAGGGTAAATTGCAGAGAATGTAGCTCTGGAAATGGAGGACAGCCTTCATATACATGAAGAGAGAGAGAGAGAGAGAGGGAACCTTGACGTAAAGAAGTGCTGAATGAGTCATCTTTTAACATTACCTGCCGCTTTGTAGAACTGACTTGTCCTCTTTTCAATGAATTACACGCCGAACCTCACCGAATCACAAAACAGAAAGTGTATCTTTCATCCATTTGTGTTGCTGTTGCATCACATGGTTCTTTAATCTCTGCTAAATATATCAACGCTGTGAACAGATCACTGCTTCCTCCCTGCTCAAACCACAAACCCCTGCATCTTATCTGGAGGGTGTACTCACTTTTTTTGTCCCCCCCCCCCCCAAAGATTTAAAGACTCTGGACTCCTCATCTGCATTTATATAAGCATCCGTTAAAGCCGGTTTCTGGTCTTTTTGCGTCTCTCGTCCTTGGACAGTCTCGAAGAACAGGAATAGAATTGAGATGCTGGCATAGGCTACTTACTCGATGGAGGCAGCAGCTGCATAAACAATGCTTTATTTCACATCCTCTTAATGTTTATTCACTGGCTCCCGTTCGTACACTGATAGTGCTGAGTCACACCCTCATGTGCCCGCTCTCTAATTATCCTGTACCATAGCAACCGTAACTTAGCAATTGCTAAACCTCTTCCATTTGAGGGGTTTTGAAAAATGTCATTATTTTTCTCTATTTATCCTTTCAAACTCAGGCAAGTATGAAGTAAAACCAGCAGTGGCTAGATTATTATGAATTTCTATCTAGCCATCTCTCCGTGAACCCTCACCCACAAAATCCCTTTTGTGATATGCTGATTTAGGTCTTTAGAGATGAAGCGAAGTCATTAAAATTTACTTGGCTGACTTGCAAAAGACTTGTAATTTCATGTAAAATATAGAAAGTACGTTGTTTAATTAAGGTGTAGGCTATTAAAATGTAGTAAGGGACTTACATCTGATGTCCTCTCTGCACAACCATGCAGTACTGTCTGGAGGAAAGCCACCATGAATTCTGGGCTCTCTGACAATTAGTGACACTCTCTCTCAGCTGATGTCTTATACCATGTTGATGCACAAAACTGTGAATCGCATTGGGTATTACACACTCATTCATACCAAAGCTATGGAAACTATGGGTAAATACCAAGATGTCGATTCAAACAAGAGCATCGTCTATAACTAGAGTTTATACATTTCACTGCTACCCAGCTGAGTTACAGCCAGCCCTTATGTGATATGCCCAACAGTGCTGTCAAATTTCAAAGTAAAAAGTTCAATGCGGTGGACAGTGTAGACAATGTGGTGTTATTTCAGAACCAGTCTGCTTTCAAAACTTTGCACATCAGTTTACACTCCAGCCCTGTTGTAACTTCACAGGCAGGATGAGTGAAATGTCTGGCTGTGGCAGCTGGAAACTTACTGAAACTTTCTCCGGTAATATTTCTGCCATATAGATGGTCATTTGTCTTGATAAGTTTAATGTTTACACAACTAATATACAACTTCACCCCCAACTGAAGAACCTACAAATGTGGCTTTGATTGCTTCCTATTTTAATGCAGCTTACTGAAGCATAGTAAGTGCAGAAAAACACACTCTCAGTAGCACTGAAGTATTGGGCTCGCACAGATAACACACCGGCCCAGCTGCCATAGCTGGGGTTATTGATGGGCTGTCACTGCCGGTGCACAAGCCAATCATTGCTAACCTGCGCATGGTTCATTTACAAAGCTTTTTTCTTTCTTTCTTTTTGAAGTTGACTCTCAGACGCCAGCATTTTTAAATGACTTTGCAAAGGCAGATTTAAATATTTATAATACTAGCTGAGAGCACTGCTGTAACCCGTGTTTATCCTTTCATTATCCTGTGTTAAGTGCCCTGTGACGGAAAAACAGAAAGGTTAAGAGACTGTGGCTCAGATGGTCAAGTAGGATGTCTAGTAATCGGAGGGTCTCTGGTTAAATTCCCCGCTCCCCCATTTCAAGTGTGATTTGAGCAAGATACTTAACCGCAAATTGCTCCCGATGGCTGTGTGGTCGGTTCGTGCGCATATGGGTGAGCTTAGTCTCGTTGTGAGCGCTTTGCATAGGAAGCGTTGTGTCGCTCCCGATGAACAGCTGGCCCCTTGCATGGCAGCCTGTGCCATCAGAGTATGAATATGTGTGTGTGTGAATGAAATAAAAATGGGTGAATGTGACAAGTGTTGTAAAGCTCTCGGAGTGGTCGGTAGACCAGAAAAACATGCGTTCTGTGGCTAAACGTCGGAAACACGACTACACGAGTCTTGCGTCCCAGCCTACCTCACTTGCCTTTCTTTGACATCCGTGTTGTGAAAACTTCCACACAGTCAGAGAGCGTAAAAATGGGCGTGCTGCCCATAGGTTAAAATCGCAGTGCAGCACAGAGGGTCCGTCTCCTACCGGGCTGCTGACAGCGCTGTCTGACGAGTCAATCACAGTGGACGGCCATGGAGGAGGTTCAAAAGAGGTTCAGCAGACTTCACTGACAGTCCGCGTCATCAGGCTGTCCAGCGGTCACCCTCATCTCCGTTAACTATCGCACTACTCCGCTTCCTTCACAGTTGGTTTTGTGGTCATGTTGCCTGCTACATTGTCTGTGGTGCAGAGATTTGAATGACAAAATGTGAGTCAACTCAAGGTCTCCTCAACTGACGATGTGAATCAGTTTTCGGGGGGGCAGCTGAACAATTGACACTGTTTACAACCTACAGCTTTATTTTCATCTAAAAGTGACGGACTGCTCTGAGATTTAATTCACCTTCTCTGCTGAAAATTAGTGATCGGCGACTGTGTTCATTTTAGTATGTTGAGCTTTCCCAAGTCTAAAAACTAGATGCCAAGATCCTTATAACCGTACCATTAAGTAGTTTGTTGTAGTAGTTTTTTGAGCAGGCAGTTTGTTTAGACTACATCCTGACATTGTGGTAATGAAATGCACCACAGGAGAGACAGCTTTTCAGGCTACACTAGCGCAGTCATTTGGTGCATACCAAATAATGGCATTGTCGACACCTGCTCTATTAAAAGGAATAACCTCTCCTGAATTCAGGTAAACAGCCATACAGGTTGCTGTGAACATGCCTTTGAGCCTTATGGCTTAGAGTATCACCTTGTCTGTCTCGAGAGCTTCTTCCCGTTGAAGATCCCCTGAAAATGTCTCCTATTTTCCTTCACTGACTGTCTTATCTTGTTTGTTACTGCCCAGTCTCTGAGTTCAACTCAGATACATTCTACACACACACACACACACACACACACACATATATATATATATATATATATATATATATATATATATATAGACTCTGAGCGAGTCACATAACACCACGCGCACACATGCACGCCTTTCCTTTTCCTGCCCTCGCCTAAGGGTTTGGTTTGATTCATGCCCTTTGTCAGAGTTTGAGTGGGTCTCAAAGAAATAATGGTGTGACTTCTCTGGGAGTGTGGTGCCTTCCTTAATTGGTGTCTTTTCTCGCATGTACATCACATTCGCCCTTGTTCACTTGAAATCACACATCAAAGCGTCTAAAAACTCCTCTCCTGCGGTGTCAACTTGAAGTTCATACCACCAAGGTCCTGATAGGAGCTCCACATCAAATATAGTGAAGAAAGGGGAAAAGGGAAAACATCAAATCGGAGCAGGCAGCATTGCATCTAGAGCACTCATCCAGTGTACACAGCGTTAATTCGATCATTCCTTTGAGATTATCTCTGAACACGACGTTAAACAAGCTCACTGTCTTGTTATGGTTAAAAAAGCTGCAACAACTGCAGTGACATAGTTTATATGAAAAGAAAAACAATAGTTTGTGGTCAATTTTTTTTCTAACAGAAGGAGAAATTCCATGTTTAAAAGAGATTTGACACATTCAAAGTGATTCATAGCTTCCCTGTAAACACACAGTGCAACAAAACAGCAGTGCCAGCCATTATTATTCAAATGAGACTTGACAGCATGCCCTTTAATCTTAAAGAAACTACATTTCTCTGTATCGCATAGGGCCACATTTTGTAGCAGATTGCGTTTGTGTTGTCGAGCACTGCCGCGGCCTAACAAAGTGACAATTCCACTTAATTTAAGCCATTTTTCCGAAAATGTTAGTTCTTAACATTGAAGAGATGAGTGAAGAACACCAGGCTTAGCATAGTCTATGTTGTGTTTACGGTTGCTGTTTGAACGCATTCATGAATGAGTGATCCCGCTGAAAGCTGCTGTTGTCTTGTTTCTCACCAATCCACACATTAGACATGGCCAATTAGAGTCAGTCATACTAAAAAATGATGTCACGTAAGCACGCTAGTCTGCGAAGTGACATGTAAGCACAGAAGATGTTTGCAAGAAGAAGAAGAATTTGGGCAAATAATTGCACGGATAATTAGAATGAAATAAATTTAATGTCTCCCCCAGCTGCTGCAAACAGTCTCTTGAATGATGGGGAACATATGTCTCATACACAATGGTTGGAATTTAAGCGCGAGGTTTCCGCCTGTCAGCGGCAAAAATGAATGGTCATGTTTTCACCCACTCAGGTGTGAAATTGCTGCTGTATTTGGCAGATTGGTGCGCGTTAATGCACTCTCTGAGGTCCTACTTCCTGTCCCCTTGCACCGCCCCGGCTAGCTCGAGCAGTCCGCATAGTGGTTTCACAGCGGCCACTTTGGTGATAGCAAAAGATTTGTGAGGGTGCTTGTGCACAGGAATGTGTTCAATTGCGGAAACATGCTCACAAACCGCTCTGATGGATCTGCCCAAATGGCCGTAACTCCTCGACGGTCATGCTTGCTCATTTACTGGATCTCCCAAATAAGGACAAGACTATTTTTTTTCCCCCCGCGATGGTCACAATGATAGAAGTGGCTGTTTAATAGCTGCTTGTTTTTAGGGGGAGAGGGGACAGAGAGGCATTAAAATAGCTCTCCTCCTGCACATTCTGCAGCGCTCACGTCTCATTCCGGTGTGCACTCAAACGCCAAGGTTGGAGTCGTTGGGTATACGGTCTCATCTGTGCATTGATTGCTCTGTTTTGGATCCTCTTTCATCTATAAATAATGTAGTCATCTGAGTGTACTCCCTCTGAAACCCCCCTGTTACTAGCACAGGGAAGGCAATCAGCCCTACAAGGCATGTCACGCCTGTCTATGATAATTATTTTATGGATGCCACTCTCACTCTCTCTCTTCTTTCCCCTCTCTCTTTCTCTCTCTCTCTCTCTCTGTGTCTCTGTGTGTCTCTCAGTGGCAGATGATCGCACATTTCAGGTAGACGTACTGTTACGCGCCCCCCCCCCCCCAATCCTCTGGCATGTGAAATCCCCTCACACCTACCCTATGGCAGTCATTCATAAGATCACTCACACCGCATCAAGCAACACACAGGCCACTGCTGATAGCCAACTCCACTTGGGAGGGCATAAATAAAAACAAGAGTTGAGTCTCTCTTTGTATTTGCCTGTAAATATTGCGCACACACACACACGCTCTCTCTTTCTTTCGCTCTCCCTCCCTCATTATCAATGCTTGGTTGGGTGTTTTAACCAGTGTACTGTAAATGCTTTCAATAGCAATCTGGGAGGGCTGAGAGTGTTGTGATTTCCATTCTGTTGCACATTTCTCTCTGCCCGCCTCTGGAGAGTCAGTTGGGGTGGGGTTTGCCAGGACTCCCCTGAGGTTGGACACCAAGCCTCAGGCAATGTGAACAGATTAAGTCCAAGATGGAAATTCAGATTTCTTCACTTATTTATTTATTCATTTCAACCAGATAAAGTCCATACTGTTGTTTGTGTGCCATGGGGCAGGATGCACGTTATGTCATCTTACAGCACGTCGCACATAACTGTAAACAGAAGCGCTGTCATTCATAGTGTGTTCACATGTGATGTGTCTTCTTGAGAAGTAAGTTGGTATATAATGGTGGAGCACAGTTTGTGTTGTTCCCGCTTACACTGTCACCATTTCACATTTAAAGTATGCAAATGATTCAGGGAGCCTGCTCGACATCTCTGAGCTGCCATGGTTGCACAAGCTGGAGTGAGGACCTGGCAAATGTGGAATATCACAGTTCATTTTTATTCCTTCAGATAGCCAACACTTGTATCCCATTTTAAACTGGTTCTCAGACTGTTCCCAAGCCAGAGAACTGTGTGAATATTGCATCAAAAAGCAGGATTTATCCTTTAATCTTTTCATTCATTGCAGAGCCACTTGACATGGGACATTTCCCCATTATGTGGCTTTGTTGTTAGGATTAGGGGCTGCCTCCTTTCTAATGAAATGTGATATCTTAAGTCAGAAAGAAGAGTAAAAAAAAGAATACTGAATGAAGCAATAGGAAGAATATCTTAGAGTCACATGTTTGTATCAGCAGGCATGCATCCAGTCTGTTCTGTTCTTGATTCAGCTCAGCGCCAGCTGACATGTAATTGCCAGAAAAAGAAATTGGAATATTTTCCCACACAAACTGGATAAGGCTGAATTTCCAGTGCTGCACACAGTATGACCGGACTAGATATCTCTAATCTCCTGACATTTCTCCTGCCAGTACCATGGTTTCTTTGCTCTGGAGCGTATCTCTCTCTGTGAGAATACTGCTGCGTACTACAAACTGATAAATTATTCTGTCGAGGTTTTGAAGGCACGCTTGGCTAAATGGCTGCCAATAAACAAGACTCTGTGGAACCAAATCACTCTCGCAATCATCCTGCTGCTGTCACAGTTCTTGAAGACAGGTACGAATCAGTGTAGCATTCGCTTCCCCGCAGAGCTGAATAGGAAAACTAGCAAGAAGACACAACTGTAAAAGCCAGGGGTGCTTTGTAACAACCAAAGCTGTGGATCAAATGGCACTGCTGTAACATTTTAGACTTACAAGTGACTATATGTTTTTGTTGTGGTTCATTTTTTTCGCCTCTGAAATACACGAGACAAGAAGACTGAAAGCATGAGATGGGATAAATAATAAATATCCTATTGTGACACGCCTATGTGAGCTGGCGGCAAATCTTTTTCTTTCATGGTGGTTTTGATGTGCCACTTAGACGCTGGTCTCCACTTTGAGGTCTGTGGTATTAAACATTAAATACGCAGCTGATGGTTGTTGACATCCAGCAGCTAAACCTTCAGATTAGTTCTTTTTTTTTTTGTTTGTCTAAAATGGTTCAGTCAAAGGGTCAGTTCACCCTTCATAGTGTCTGAACCTTGCAGATTCAATTTTATGTACTGAGAGTTTGAGAGAATAGTTTTTCTGCTGTGTCTCAAGCAGGCAACACAAAATGAGCAATTCAATCAAATGCATGAAACAATGTAAAAATTCTGGTATGATTATGTAAAGAATAAATGTTTAATGGCAGTAGCTCACAATGTCAGACACTGCAAAGGTGAATCACGTGTGTTCGTGTGTTCATCCAATCTATCCGACCCATTGTCTGCCTATCCTCATTAGGATCCCGGTGGGGCTGGAGCCTATTCCAGCTGACTTTGGGTGAGATGCACAAGTTGGCAGCTTATCACGGGGCACGTGGATACATGTGTTTCAGTTAAATTAAATCAGGCTTTGATTTTACAATGTGTTGATTTTTAAAAGAAAAATCCTGCCTTGGCATTCGTATGAACAAGTTGAAGTACAAATGGATTCATGTCAGAGCACTTCTATCTGTCTGTGTTCAACATTTAAATGGGAAGATATGTTTATTTTTTTGCTTAACATTGAGCTGTATCAGCACCCCAATACAATGGATTTAAATATTTAAAATTTCGCTTGTGCTAAAAACTTTGAATACGTTTGAAAATCCCCACAGCAAACTCTGAATATTTGATAATGTAACAGAAAAACTGATCCTCTTCAGAGGCTCCAACATCTATCTTCATCACTTTGGCACCCCTTCTTTAAAAACTCTTTAAACAGGCGCCGTTCACATATAGCGTCAAAAGCAAATAATCATTTTATTGTTGTGAAGGTGTCAAAATGTTTACACCCAGATCATTTTTAGCACTGAAATATGTTTATGATTACACTCATTATGATGATTATCATAATGATGAGGAGCTGTAGTGTTAGCAGCAGCAGCAGTGGCGGTGGTGCTGCTGCTGGTGGTGGTGGTTGATGCTTCCAGCCACAACATAAAAAATTGCAAGAAAATGCAACTTTGCTCCGCTGCAGACGGTCCAGGTCGACAAACAGTGCGACACTCTAACAACCAGCGCATTAATACACAAGACCAAAATGCAGGAATTTTGCAAGTGCAACAAAAATATCAAAGAGAAACAAGAACGCAAGGGGGAAGTATGTAATAGCTGCTGGATACATTGTGCTTAATAGTGTAAAAACCCTTAAAATTAATTGAGCAGCCAAATGTTACTTCATCCTTCTCTTGCGCGCTTGCAGCTACGGAGAAACCCTTCTGCAAATGAAAATAGCTTTGTCCTTTGAGTCGGAGCACAGCGAATGTGGGGACATCATATTCATCACATTATTCTTTTTTATTAGAGCCTGTGATATTAATGTTTGCGAAATGCACTTGCCCCTCTGTGCGATTGTACAAAGGTGGTAGGTTATGGTAGACAATAAATGGACCGCTGCAGTATTTTACTGTGGTCATGTTAAACACCAACAATCAGTGATAGCAAAGCAATCAGCAGCTAATAACGGGATGTGGATTTGCATAAAGAGCAAATGATTTACATGATCAGACTATACAGCAATTCATCACTGAAGGCGGGAGGTCTACACCATGAGCTGTTTAAGCGATGCAAAGACATGTCTGACAAAACCTTTCGAAGTGCCCCTTCTTAAAATAAATAAATAAATCCAAAAGGACATTTGACCTATTTACACGCATCGAAAGGCGGCGAGAAGACAACTCGTGGACCAGTTTTGAGTCACACAAAGCTTCAGTCCAGTGTTTTCAATTATATTTCATCTCAGTTTGCTGGACAGTAGGTGTAGGCCAATATGAAACTCGGGCCATTGTATCTGTGGGGTCTGTGATTGTTAGCTGACCCAGTATTCGGCCAGGGCTTCATGCTTCACAGATCCTCTCAGCAATCTACTCCACTGTAGCACCCAAGAAATTAGGGATGGGAGGGAGCCAGAGTAGCATTGATATATTTCATCTGCGCTCAGCGGACTGCCTTTCTTGAGTGATTTTAAAAAAGCTGCGCCCAAGCAGCCAGAGTGTCCTGCAGAAAAAGAGCTATGAAACGCTGGTTAGCCATCGGGGGTTTTATAGGCTGTTCCCCGTGAAGCAACAATTATTTCATTGTAATGAATGCACGCACAACTGTGGTGTGTGGTGTACCACATGACCATCTTCCAGATTATGAACACATCTGATGCCGCTGGCAAACATTTCAATCTCTCTAAAAATGATTGTGCTCGCTGCTGTCAGAGTGGCTCTGCTGCAGTCATCACCTTACCTTAATGATATCCGAGAGAACAAAAGGGAAACGATGTACCTTAAAGCCACAAATGGCCTGAAATGAGACAGATAACAACATTAGCCCTGATGAAATGTCTTGCTGTCAAAAGGCCATAAAGTCTGTGTGTGCATTCGTCAGTGACAAGACAGACATTGCTGTGTTGTGTAGCGACTATGGCCACAGCAAATCTACATGTTCTGTCCCCAGAGGCTCCCCCGTTCTTCCCCTTCCATCTTCGCTCAACAAGCAGTAACATGGATCCAGCCTAAGATAAATCATATTGGTTCAAATTGAGCAATGATCTAATTTTTGAAGTGCTGAGGGACAGGAGTGGAAGGGAAAACACTGATCCTACAAAATGCAATTTTATGACTCCTCCTGTCACATCTACTTGCTTTATCAATTTAGTGCTAACACTGCTGCCTTGGGGCCTCAGCGCGGATATGTGGTATGTAGCTGCACCAGCCCTGGTTGCCTCAACTGCTGAAGCATGCATGAGTCCACATCTCTTACAATACAGTATATAGTTCAAAGGTCAGGCGTGGGGGGGGGTAAAGAAACAATTCAGTGTCTTTCTAAGCTGAACAGACCTTTCTTTTAATTGTGGGACATCATATGAATACAGTTTAATGCACCTCTGCAAATGCAAACCTGTTTGTGATTGGCGATAAGTCGCTATATTTGTTCCTTTTTTAGAAATAAAGTGGCTAAGAAGATCTAAAAAGTCGCAAGTAGCAAGAAAGTTGTCAAGTTGGCAACACTGGTCTCTCTCTCTCATTGATGTTTGTGTGTGCGTAGCTCAAAGCTCGGTGCCATGTTTAAAATGATAATGTCATATTCCGTGACACATCCTGCACATGTAATGATTTCATCTGTCACAATACATTTCTCAGGCGTCCCAGAATTGTCGCAGACACGGGCGCCGCGTTACAGGTGCTATTTTTATTGTCCGCATGACAGCAGGACATCCTAAATGTTGAGCGCTGCAGGTAAAGGAGAGCCATTGTGGCCCACCATTTTCCAATTGTGGTCACTCACTCGCTCACTCGGTGCCATGTGTGTAGCTGACAGTCTGCGAGGACAGTGAGAGTACTGTGTTTAGCAGCTGACAGGCTGCACCTCTCTAGGCGACCAGGCTTTTTCATTTGTATATGGCCAGTTTATTACTGTGTTGCTGACGCTGAAGCTGTTGCCTGGCAATCAAAACCAGCTCAACCACCAATTATAAAAGCTAGATCTATGTAAGGAAAATAATTTGCTCGCAGGTTCGTGATCTCATTTTGAACTGTTGGACAAGCAAGATTAGTTCTGACAAAGGCGAGACTGTCTGCAGAAATATCCTCAGTATATCCCCAACATTTTTATGACTGACTATGATATATGAGTATAAAATTGGCAAAATACAGCACACCCCAGGCCGTCAGTATTTGCACCAAATTTACTTTTCTTTCTGAGAGTGCTTATGATGGACACTATTGTCCCACAGTGTTATTTACAAAGAAAATGGAGGTGCTGCTTGCAGGTAGAAAAATAAATAAATAAGTAAAATGAATAGATGGCAGTGGTAAGACGTCTCTAAGAAAGTCTCCAGGGAAACAAGCCTTGGAAAACACATTTTGCTTTCACCTTGTTAGGTTAAATTGGCAGTAGCATTTCATAGCTTTGGGGTGTTTTGCAT
Source organism: Nibea coibor (assembly GCA_023373845.1). Lineage (NCBI taxonomy): Eukaryota > Metazoa > Chordata > Actinopteri > Sciaenidae > Nibea > Nibea coibor. Next base: position 8,993,326 of record CM041739.1, on the reverse strand, counting down.
TGGGGCTTCTCACTGGAAAATCTATACACTTTTAGTACTGTTTTGTTCTGTTTGCCCTGTAAACCTGCAAAAGCTCTCTGACTGAAAGATCGCAACGCAGCGTGCAAAGCTACTATTTGTATCATTGCAGAAGATGCTCTAATATAGTTTCTGGCAGTTTAAGGAGACGTTGCACACCCCGTTTACCCTGAACAAGCCCCGTTCACCAATTCAGAACACTTCATTTGAACCTTGGACAGATGGCCGATGGCTGGAATCGGCTGGTTTTCAGCCTGATCAGCCATATCCAGTGACCACTGCGATTAATCTCATATATCCGATTCAGAATGTGTTGTCCCATCTACACACACACGCACGGTTAAACAACAGACCTCCTCCACGCGCAGCTCACCTGCTGTTGTGAAAACGTAATTGTGGGTGAAGAGATCTAAAACATAGGTTATGTTTTTTTTGTAAAAAAACATACTGCTGATGAGGAAAGTCAGCAGTGCTGAAACATAGGGAAAGAGGTGGGAAGCAGCAAGCCTCTGCAGAGGAGTGGGGGGGGGGGGGGGTCTAAAGGGAAAAACAAGGTAAAGCAGTTTGAGTGCAGCTGGACTGTTACTCATTTTCAGTTGAGGATTTTATTTGTACAAAAAAGCTCTGGAGCACTTAGTTTTGTTGATATATGTGAGAGCGAGAAGGTCCTGTAACCTGCTGCAGCTTTGGAGAAAATGTAAAAGTTACTCAATAGTCTGTTTTTGTGAACATACATTTGAATGTCCCACTAAAACTTATGAATATTTTTGCAAATGCTGTCAATTATAGTTCTTGGAGGAACAGGAAAATTTCAATCTGTGCATCTCTATAACACTGCCCCAAACCCTTCATACGCTGTGGATTTATGTGAAGTTACATCCTAACTAAGTCTGAAGGTTTTGTTCTGGCACGGCAACATATCGGGTCCTTTGTGGTGAAATAAGTCCGTGTTGTCAGTGTCCTTGTGTCTCTGTCTCCTCTTCCATCTCTGTGCGTCTTATGTTGCCGCTGCTTATTATGTGAAGTGAACAGGAGGTGCTGCTCCTCATGGCCACAGCAGTTTAATGCGATAGAGATGGTTAATGCGATAGTGTAAACCTGCGGCGGTGTGATATCCAGTAAAGCCCGAGTCTGCCTTAGTTCCGGGCTTGATGTCGCAAAGTGCCTCCACAGGATACAGCAGCAGGCTTTGAATAGGTTTCCATTTAATATTGACTGTGACATTTTAACCTTTGTGATGAATTTTCCAGATTAACATTACTTGCTATGTGTGTATTGGTGAGAGCTCAACAAGCACAGAGGAAGAGTTCAGTACAGAGGAGAAATAATCTGCTTAGAAATGGCAGGAGGGAAGCGTCAACCTTCATCTTCTCTGTGCTCTGTGGAGGTGTCTGTGGCCTTGACAACAACATTACATGCTCACCAGGCGAGGTGTATGACCCCCACCACCTCCTTCTCTTTGCCCAAATACATGAACATACACACACACACACACACACACTCTGTACATATCCCGCCATGCAAAGGCTTATCCTCACAAGTGTTATCTTTGCCGAAGCCCTTAGAGAATCTAATCATGAGAGCTCTGTGTGGAAACCTGAGTGCAGTTCATTCTGCTGAGCTGTTCTCCTAGATAGCACTCCACAACAATCCTCTACGCAGAGGCCACATGCCACACATGCCGACATTAAGTCCTCACTTCAAACAGATGATGCCCGTCAAATGGAGAATGCAACGCACCGCTGCAGACACACACAGATAACATGGCATTGTGGAACTTTGTGTAATGGAATCGCTGCTTGTGCAGCTCTGGCTGCAAATGGGCTACAGTCGTCTGACTGCTGCCTCACGCGGCACAGATTCTCCAGCGGATGAGCGTTCGTACAGCAGCAGGAGGGTGCCTATATTCCCTGAGGAAAGGCTAGAGCCTAGCCATGCGGCGATTGGAGCCCTCTGGGAGGCAGAGAGGCTGGGACACCTCTCAGGGGAGAGCGAGATATGGGGGGTCCCATCCCCTACAGACATTGTTTTTGCCTATGAATGTTTCTTTCTACATTCCTGGTAGTGACACTTGGATATCGTATCTGCCCCCAGAAGAAGTCAGAGGCATGATGTCTGCATGCTAAATTGGTTGCTCGGTGGTGACTGTGACATTTGAGCTGCTAATTATTATGTTCTCTCATGCACTCTTCCTCCATCGCCTCTAAATCTCTCTTTGAACATCTCAGTTCAGGAGTGGGCCATTTCTCAGAGTAAAAAAAAAAGAAATTGTCCATTATGAATCAGAATGCAGTCTAGTAATCCTGAACATGTTATTAACTGCCCATTGTATCACCAGACATGTAATTTGGGAACTTGGATCTTTAATTTTCACTTTAGCCTTTTTTTTTTCATTTGAGTCTAAAAGTGTTACCTTTTAATTTAGATATGACAATTTTGTACCGGAAATTAAGTTTTCTTTATCTTTTAACCTGACAGTGTTCAACCCTACAGCTGAATAGAACTCGGGAAATTCAGATACGCCCGGCAGTGATACACCCACAGAAACCCGCTCCCTGTTCACTCTCACTTCGAGCCGGTCCTCTTTGCTGCGATGCGAGCAAATAAAATGACATAAAACGTCCTCCGTCCTCCAGAGAGTTCTTTACCTTCAGATCATCTGTGGTCACGTCTATGTTGTCCATCTGTATGTTTCTGTTTATAGCTTTAATCTTGCTTTCATTTGTAGGCCTCTGCATCTGAAAATGACTCAGACAAGTGTGCAGTGTGATCGAGAAGCCTCCAGTGTACCTGTCAGATGATGCCTTTTGAATCTTCAATCGCAGATGTCCATCTGTTCCACGAGCCCGCACGGGAGCGTGTTCTCCTTTAGACACTGTATCCACTTTCAGAGCAGATTCTGCGTGTACCTGTTTGACCCAGTGTTGCTGTCCGACCACAGGAAATCACCGCGCTGCTCCCCACCACGCAGTCCCCACTGGGACGTATCCACTTCATTCAGATGTAAGAGGATTTTTTTCCCATCTTCAAAGGATGCTAATTTGAAATTCAAATCCAGCAGACGTGTTTCACTGCACGCAGTAAAGGGCTCGCTTCGAAATATTCTATTCGAAATAACTAACTACGGCAACAATGTTTATTTAATATCTTCAGACACCTCATTTAGGCACAGCAAGTAGTGCGAGGTGTGCAGGGCAAATTCACTACATGCAGTCTTCATCAGCCACCTCTCATATAAGAGCGTTTCCTTTGTGTTCATCGTGTAGAACATTTGCAGGGATACTTTAAGATTGCGACACAATCAAGAGAACGAGATGTCGTGCTTCTTTCATGAGTGGGCTGGTGTATGTTCTCTCTACTTCCTTAGTGGCATTGTTTTTAAAAACTAAAAAGAAAAGCTCACCCAGGACTTGAAAAAGATAATATACACACCTGTTCAGACACTAATTATAAACTTTGTTTAATGCTCCTCCGGTGGAAATTCCAGTGAGATGAACAAAGTTACTCAGTAAGAGTGAAGAAGACAGTGCGTATAACTCAGACAATACCAAGTTATAAATATTTCAGCTGAAAGGTCAGAGATCCTCACACGGGTTCAGAGTGTGACAGATAAGTAATAAAAGTAACACACATTTACACAGTTCCTGCCCTGCGTATCACATGATTGGAAACCTTCAGCTGATTACGAGAAACTAAAGTTCAGCTGTTTCTCACGCTGACAAGTGACTCTTCCCATAATAGGAAGCTGACCTTATATTTAGCCTCGGAGCACTCCTCGTACGTAGTTTGCTACCTAACTCTCGGCAGTCACTTGTAGCAAGTCACAGCTGCGAGATAGAAAAGTTGCTGTCCTTTAAATTGGAGTATTTTTAAATGAAATTGGGAAGGATATAAAAGCTGATTGACTCCGGTCCTTTGGTGGATTTGACTGCAGTGGGCAGGATTTGTCCCAGAAGTGCTTCACCTCCTTCATGTATGTCAGGACTGTAGCTGCAAGCTTCTTGGCCAGTGCTCGGAAGTGTTGGAAGAAATGTTCTGAATATTGGCCGGTTGGTTGACTGGTCACTTTAAACCACTTTGGTCACAGAGCAGCCTGAGCAGCATTATAGCCTCTGGGGGCCATGAAGAGAGCTGTAGACATTTTTCAGAACAATGGAGGTTTTATTATCTATCAACTTGTTAACCTTAGGGGGGGATCAGCTGCTCTTTTGCCATCATTTCTTTCAATGTCTGACTTACATTACCCATCAGCCATTTTAATTGTACAGCTTGTATATTATTAAGTCAAATCAGTTAATAGTCTGAAATCAGAGCCGTGTCCCAACACAGCTTACGTCCTCTGATTTCAGACCATTTCAATCTAATATGCTCTTATAGTGCACTTTAATTAAAATCCTGCGGGTTCTCTTGTGGTTCAGTCATGAAATATGTTGAATTTAAAGGATTTACATAAGTAACCTGATGACCACAGCTAAAAGTTTAGAGGAGCCGTGCAACATAACTGGCCGTAGCCAAATAACGGAATAAAGAGAAACAGATTTAGTCATTTTAAAATATTCCAAACCAACATAAAATTGGGGGGGGGGGGGGGGGGGGGGGACACAGGCGTCCTGTGAGTGAGGCTGCATGTTATCTGTACGTCCCCAGGCACATTTGCACAGAATTTACAGTGTTGCCTGGCGGATACGCTCCCTGTAAATCCAGTGTTTTCTTATTTTGCTGAAACAAATTGGGGTTCTTTTGTACCATGATATTTCGGTCCCTCTATTTGGTGAAACCACACGCATATCAACTTATCTGAAATAACACAATTGCATTTGTTCACGTTTCATTCATCTTTCCACTTTTATTGACTCGCAGAAAATGTTATTCCGGTTATGGTTTTAATGCCAGTGAGACAGAATGCTACTAAAGCAGTTAGTAGCCTCTGCTGACGCCTTCCCTTTACCCCGGTGACTCTTTTTACAGCCATCTGAAGGCAGCAAGTATCTTTTTCATCTGCAGTCTCTACCTGGAGTGTTTTTCGAGGCCACAATAAAGCGCGGCAGATCCGCTGGTTAAATTTTGTGCTTCACCAGACTGTATAACCGAATACACCTCTGCTCATGTGCATGTCACACTTGTTGTCTCCCTCGGGACTGTCCATTGCTGCCAGTCTTAACTCTGTGTCTCCATCCAAAACACTGTGTAACGGGGTAATGGCTGCATATGTCATCTCTTGTTTTTTACAATTCCTGGCCAAAGTGTCACCTGGAGCTTTTCATTTTAAAATTATATTAGAGGTGCCGGCGTGGCTGTGTGATGGAGATAGTTTGAGCTGAATTTTATAGTGGTGTTACCAGGACTTTTTGAAATCCCAAGTTATTTGTGGATCATTACCAGATCACATTAATTTGGCAACGCGACGATTAAAGCAACTATTTTCATCTATAATGAGCAATATTTTTTTCAAGCAACTGCAAACTGACCTGAATTACACTTTGAAAGAAAAAACACATACAAAAAACAAGAACAGGACATAAAATAATAATAATAAAAAGTCTTATTTCTGGCTCCATGGTCTGTTAGCTCTGTGTTTAAAGGGGGTGAAGGTAACAAATGTAATTGACCATGATGGTCACAGCTCCTCTAATGCACCCACCAATAATGTATGATAATGTATTCTGTTTGATATTAACATGTTAAATAAAACACCACCAAATCTGTATGTTTTACATATTATTTAATATTAGTGGTTTTGTCTGAGTCAGCAGCAGCTGCGCTTGTAGGTTTAATTACATATCCACATCGTTTTTTATGGATCGAATAGAATTGTTTATCCCGTTTTTAGTGTGAAGTCTCAGATTTAAACAACTACAAATGTTGTTTACATTAATACAAGCGCTGTTCAGTCCTGCCCCTCCTCCTGAAAATACATTCCCATATGGGTAAACCGAGACAGTACATCAAAGAGTTTAATTATGTATTATTACTTCATATTCAATAGGACGTTTGTTAGTGGGTTTTAAAGCTCACTTGGGTCCTGTAAACTCCTAATGTGGCTTTCAATTACCCATCTAATGACACACGTTGCACTGAAAAGTCATTTACATTGGTCACAAGTCACAGAAAGAGAGATGATTAACGAACTATTATTTTAAACAACTCCATTTCAAGTTAAATATCTTTTTCAGGCTGTAACCGCAAGTAAAATTGTGAACACTTTAAACTCTGAAAGAGAATCAATGAGCTAGTGGCCCACCAGGGAATTCCCTGTAATGGCCCACCCGTGTGTTTCAATGGTCTCCCATATTGCATTTAGAATACAAATTAACATGTCTGCGTTTTTTCATTTGCCTTTAATGTATTCAAGAGTGTGTTATAGAAATCCAAATTAGATTCGCATGGTTAGTTCATGCATAAAGAATTACACGGAGGAACATAATGTACAGTAAAGGTGGGCTGTGAAACCAGGTCACTTTTTTCTTCCAGGACTTCCAACTAGAGCTCATGAATGTACGATGCGTGACAGCTTCTCTAAAATAACTTGACATTTTTAATGTTTCTCCAAACTTTTTCTTAAACTGAGGCCTGTGACTTAAAAAAAAAAACTTGACAATGTAGCAAAACGTGCAACGTTTCATTGGATTTCAACACATTTACATGAAATACAAACTACAGCAGACATATTGGGTCCCTGTCTGACCACCCGCAGTCCTCTACAAGACTTTTTGACATGTCAGTAGAAAAAGCTCGAGTGTAAATAATATAATGAAATAATAAAATCGTTAAATGATGAATGAATGGTGGCTCCATTTAGCCGCTTCACTTTCAGGGCCCCCGGTATTGTTCATACAGGATGGCTGTCAAACTGTCACCGCGTACTGTGACACTTCAATGGAACAGAGCCATTGTTAATGTTATTAGTAACACCTGTGCGTGTTTTTTTTTTTTCCAACCACTATAACAAATCAAAATGTCTGCTATGAAAAGGGCTTATCTCCAGAGGTCCATGTTGCTTTTTGCTTCCCTATTCGAGGCCCCAGCTGCGTTTCAATTCACAGTTCCAACGATTTCACATGGCCATCAAACTATTAACAGCTATGTCATTAAAGGACACAAAACAGAAGCACGGCTTGCTAAATTGTAGCGGGAAAAAAACTAGATTAAGACGGACTCATGAATGTATGATGCATGACGAAAAAAAATGTTTTTCGGGAGCTTAAATTCATGTCTTCTAATAAGTTTATTTTCCTTCATTTCCAATCCAAGTTGTAAGAGCTATTTTATTTCTCAAAATTGGAGGTATATAGCAGGAATTATGTGATAACGCTTCTCCAAGCTATACAGGGGAGCCCTGCAGAGACATACAAGCAAATCCATACTGGCCTCTATAGGATTAAAGAAACTCTATCATAACACAAAGCTATGACCTTGGATCATGTAAAGAGGTGGACTGCTGCAATAGCCTCCTTCCAAGGTCACCCCAGCTGAGCCCGATTGCCCTCACACAGCACCGAAAGCGGGCCAAGAACAAAACCTCTAACAGAAGGGAGGGGGAGTCCATCATAAATCCTCCTGTTTCCGACGTGGTGCATTGGGCTGGTCTTTTTAAACTACTGGTCAGAGTTCAGTACTTTATCCAAGACGCTCCATTGATATCGGTTTCTGCCACACCTCAGCGTTTGTGAGAAGTGCTCTTTCCTCGCCATGAGAGTCAGCCGCACTCCACAGGAGCACCACAACGGATATATTGTATGGGTTAAAGTTAGTAGGAGTTTGAAATAGTTCATCCCTCTTTGGTAAAAGTTTTTCATTTACTCTCTGCATGTCCTCAATTTGTATTTCATACCTCAACACCGGCGTTCTTTAACTGCGTCAGTCACATTGTCAGAGTCTTTGTCTAGATTTTTATACTAGACAAAATAAAAAGAGAAGGCACAATTACCACTACTTTCTTCCACCTTCTCCAATTATTCCTTTTGTGACTTTTTACCCTTTTTATTATTTAGCGGCGGCCATTAGAGCACAGCCGTTTGTGCTCGCTGTGTGTTTTTGTGTGTGTGTTTGGATGTCGTTTCTTTTTACATCAAATGACTCTGCCCTTGAAGGGAATGCTGGAACAGTTGTGGTGAATCAACCTCTACCTAACGCTGACTCAGTTGACGACCTTGTAGATTTGAATAATAAACAAAGGATCTCAGAAACCGTTGGTGGTTTTACAAAAGCCAATTCGACTGAAAATTGGCAACAGGAGAAATTTAACACGCTGTGTCAAGAAAAGCCCACATCAGTATGTTGTGTGTGACGTATTTGACTTTTCTAAATGAAATAAAGCTCCCTATATATGAGCCAGTAATGCTAATGTAAATGTACTCCGTCGTATCTCCCTGTTCATGAACCTCCACTTAGGATGTCATTCTATAATATGATGACAGAAGATGCAATCAGCGTTGCAATTAGCAGGATGAAGTCATCCACTTGTGTTCTTGACCCTATTCCAGCCGAGCTGTTTAAAGCCAGCTTCCAGTGCCTCTCCCAAGAAACAACAATTACCATAAAGTGTTCTGAGTTCAGACCTCTTCCCCAGAGCTTTCAGAAGTTATGTTAAAACCTCTGCTTAAGAAGTATGAGCATGCATGTCTAATCCTCCTGTTCTTGGTAAACTCTTTTTGGAAAATAGTTTTAAACCAAATACACGTTCAGCTAATGAATGAAATGAAAAATATGACGCTCCTAATGTATCCTACAATACTACTATAGAGGCTGTACTCTGCCGTACACATAACTAGAATAATCTGCCGGTACTATACATTCTTTAAATATTTTATTAGATTTTTCAACATAAACACAAACAACACACCGTGGCCTAAAACTACAACTCTACAACTTAGATATAGATACATGTTATGTGATCAAGATGGTACATTACACTCAGAGATAATTGTACCCTCACGTGGATAAGTTGTGGGTGTATAAATGGGAAGATCTAAATATATGTCTGTGCACATTAACACATAGATGTATGAGGAAACGCTCAGCCGCAGTACAAGTGACAGTGATGCGACGAATCAACATGTGGACAAAAAGAAGAGTGATTCAAAAGAAAATGATGATGATGGAGGAAAAAAATCAGTTTTAAAAAAAAAGAAGAAATTAATTAATATCCAACCTTATCAGTATGTTATCAGTAACAGCAGCTCGACAGTTTTGCTATCTATCATTCCTTTTTCATACGTTATTTGTCTTTTGCCAGCATATTTAAAGTGTGCCGGTCCAAATCATCCATTTTACAATTAAATCTGTACGTTATATTTCTTTGGTAATAGCGCAACATCAGTTTAACCAACCTCCCCAATCGTAGGTGGTGTGTTATCAAGTCATCTGAGCGATGAACAGCATATGTAAGAATACTGAGCAGCCCCTTTTTGATGAGACCCCATAAGGAGCAGAGAAGCAAAACCTGAGGTTCATCGTCAAACTGGGGTGAAATTACTAATAATTTCCCAGTATACAGTTCCCACCTGCACCTGATTTGATTCACCCTGTGCCTGAGCTGTGGGGTAAATGATGCAGGAGTCTAAACTGAGTCTCTCTCTCTCTGGTTCGGTCTCCCTTTTAAAAACCACCGTATTTTCAGCCATGTTGATTCATCTATTGTAAGATTGAAATCAGTATTCCATACACATCAAAAGCACTTTAGACTCATACTGCTTGCAGAGTTGAGCTCGGCATACTCCTGACTGAGACCTGATTTCTTCTCTCTACTAAGGAAGACGTCTGACAGTCTATACTGTGTTTCTACAACAACAACCGAAAAAAAACAATGATATAGAGTAATGGTAATCTGTGTTTTTCAAGTTTTTAACCTTTATGATGTTTTTTTTTTAATTTTATTCATATTTCACAGAGGCATTATTGATTTTGTTGACCTCTTAAGGGCGGCAAATACAGTTGTAAACATTGACAGTTTCTTTTTTTATATATAAATTTGTTACACTAAACATGCTGGCATATTAATTTTAGAGTCTCCTTTTCCTTTTGTGTCTGTCTTCACAGACTGTGAGCGAGTGTAGGCACAGTGGTGGTGGGAATAGTTTTGGACATGAAGTCCAAGATCCATCATGCTATATCAGTTCAGTTTGTCTTCTCAGAGGGAAAGTGCTATGCTTTTCAATATGTCACCATTACTGTAGCATCCAAGTCCCCGCTGGGACAGTCTTTAGGTCTCTGATTATAGGTTGGCATAAATACAGCCCTCCATGGTTCATAAGAATGAAATATTTTTGGCTCACGCTGAATTTAATCTCTTTTATTGAAGTAAAGTCCCTACAAAAATATTTCTCTCTTGTACTGTCTTGGTTTTGCACTCATGCCAGCATCTCTAACACTCATCATACATTTTTAGCCAGACACAGGCTATTCCCTAAAATCTGCAACTTGATATATGTGGTGTGGAAACTAAGCTCAGAGACAAATTGACCATGCTTTGGCCTAGACCTTGACTGTGCAAACATTCCCAAGTGGTTAATACAAATGAGTTAGCTAAACATGAATGCTAGGTCATTATTTTTGCTAGGTTCTTTGTAGTGCCGAAGAGTTGAAAGTAGCTGCTGTATGAAGTGATGATATTCACAATTATACCTACTGATGAAGCCCATGTGTTGTTAGACATACTGTAGGCGGCCATAGTTTTATATTTGGTCAGAAAAGCGTTATTTCATATCAGACATTCTCCTTGTTTGCTCCACATTCCCCAAAGCTGCGTTTTGTTGTGATACTCAATCAAATTAGCTTCGAATTCCAGTGATCATCAGACTCATTAAAATGTGTTTATATCGCAATCAATTTCTCCATGCCTAAAAGTAAAAGACTGCTGCACAGTCTTATGTTATGAGCAGCCAATATTCCATCCCTCTGAAGTTTGAAGGGCCTTCTTATTAGGAAACAGTTCTATGCACGCCCTGGCACATAATTTACTTTTACTTGTTAGTTGTTGCCTATTTGATAGTACAGTATTTCATGTGTCCTATGTTAGTTTGCCATTGAAATTTAATGACCAGCCCACTGAAAGTCCCCCGCGCTTTGAGATACCACGTGGAATAAAAACTCTTGATAGATTCAGATGCTTAGTGCAAATAATAAATCTAAAGCAGATATGTAATTCAATAAATCTGGATTACATTAAGAGGAATGCATCTTAGATTCAATTTAGGACTTATGAGGCTTGAATTATGAAAGACGATTACTGTCTGCCTCCTGCCATGACTGTATGAGAACTGAAACTGAGAGGAGCATTTTGTCAAAACCCTCTGACAGTTAATATAATTCTCTTATATAAATAAACTGCAGTTAAGATAACTATGAAGGAAGATGAGCATTTCTGGGAGATGATGGTTTGCTTTAAAGACTTAAAAGCCAATTGAGGTCAACATCACGGGGTGTGTATTTTCATCTGCTTTGCAATTGCAGAACAGTTGCAGCTGTTCTGTGGCGATTAGCTTGACACATGTGGCGTGCTACAAAGTGCTACCAGGCTAACAGCTGAGTCAAAAGTAGAGGGCCATACCCTTCTAATAGGATTTTTAGAGGAATAATTTTGCTCCCCCTTTTTTTTGATTTTCTGCTTCTGTCTCAGAGGGCGTAAGTGAAAAGTAAAGTATCCTCCCTTAAAAGTCTCAACGGAAAGTGATTTGCATTGTATTATTCAAATTGCAGTTAAGTGCATAATACGCTCTAATTACACGCTACAGTACTGAATGTGTTTTGAATTCATGCATTTCATTTTTTCAGGCAGACTAACACAAAATGAATAATCGAGGGTGGCTATTGTACAGATGTAAAATAGTTCTCAGAGCTCTTGCACTTTACATGGGTGATGAGCGGAAAATGCACATTTGTGTGTATAAGTAAATATTTGAACGTACGAATGTGCACGCATGTACGCTGCTGTTTTCAGCTGTGTGTCAGGGCGTATGTTGTAGCATGTACACTGGGGAAAAACGCCTGTTTATGTGCGAGACCTCGGTCAAGTAGCATCTGCAAATTAATTCGAAGCACTCATTTAGACGCTAACGCAGACCCGATAGACATTGTTTGTCTATAGGGCATTGAGGAAGGTACTTGATTGTCAATGATCTATCTTTCAGTGAGGACTTAATTGCCTTGATATGGTAATCCCCGTTCATTTGGTATGCGCAGCGTGCAAAAAAAAAAAAAAAACAACAAAAAAAACTTAAGTGTTATATTTTAGGCCTCCTTTGTCTGCTCGTGTGTATGTGAGGCAGCATCTCCGTGAAACTGAAATAGCTACAGTTAAAGGTGCCGTGAGTAAAATGTTTACTGCCACATTTCACAGAATGACTGACTATAATATACCTGTAAGTGATGTGAGTTTGATATGGATGTTGTTCAAAATCAATGAGTCAGTCATCATTTACTGTGTGTTTAGACTGAAAACAGCCCTGGGTTAGAAAAACACAAGGGGCCTCGGTGGCGTGGCTGTGTATTTTCACTGAGATGATGAAATATAGTCCTGGAAAGCTGTTTTGAGTATTACATTTATGAGCTTGAAGGCTTATCAGACACCACAACACTGCACAGCGCTGTATAATACCATCTGGAAGGATTTTACAACTCTGAAAAGTTCTCACGGTGACAATCAATTCATCCCCTGTTGCAACCAGCAGCGAGTAAACAGTGGAATTAAGCCCTTTATGGAACAAATCAATCTACCTGGAGTCTACGCTTGCATGTATGTATTTAATTGGCTGACGCAGCACCTTGCCAGATCACATTGCATTGCAGCAAGAGCCAACTGAACCGGTTGCTGGACAAATCTCCTGGGCCCTGGCCAGGTGGGGAGACTTAGCAAAACTCACGTTTCCTTACCCTTTTTGTCAGCTTTAATTCAGCTACTTGGTGAAATGTAACCATGTACGCAGGAAACACTTGGAAAAGTTTAATTATGTTTTCTTAATTTTAACTTAACTAACTAAAAATGATCACAGCAGTTGAGAATTAAGGTTAACGGGAGGATCTGAATGTGTGAAATGAACCTGTAACAAGTCTACTTGGTCAAAAATGCAACAGGATCAAACAATGCAGGCAAATCTAAAACTGCCCACAAGAGCTGATGTGTTACTACTTTGTGGTGTATTATTCATCAGATTATTACTGATGCGTCATGTTTTAAATACAGTTAGACGTCAGATCTGTCTGGCCCACAGATTCAGCACCAGTGGGTGCTTTTTGCCGCAGAGCATTTGTTTTTTTTTTTTTATCTCCGTCTAGCTGGAGTGGGAGTGGGGTTATGGCTGCTCTGCACTCACATGAGGACACGCTGCGATTCAGTTGAGACAAAACGGGCATTAACAAGTTTTTACGGTCTAAAAACTGCAAGACATCACACATACCAGCGTTAACTCTGCATGCTTCTCTTAGGCAGCTTCTTTACTCTGTGGGCAGAGGTGATATCGTGATACAATGACATCAGGATACTAAAGTTAGGGCCCGATACAGGTGTGCAGAGATCCATCAAATTTTCCATTCTTTTCATACTTGGACTACAATAGATTAACGATCCCAGAAGAAAATGTAGATGAATATGCCTGTTTCAGAGCAGACATTTCTAGGAAAAGTAGAACAAAGCAAAATGAAATTCAGCCATCATTAATTCTATCATTTACATGTGCACTTTTCCTCTCTGTGACATGTCAGAGTGTCTTGGTTTAGGCCAATTGTTCACGTTATTTGTGTCACACTCTCAATCAGCAACTCTGGCACTGCAGAAAATGTCCTGGTCGCCAATTATTAAAATTTTCATTTGAATTTGCATTCACAGAGGTGTTAGCTGTGTTGATGGCCTTGCCATTAACTCATAAGAGGTCATTAGTAATGGCTTGCGAAGTGTGACTGACAAGTTCATTAATTAGACAGCTAGACTGGCGAGAAGAATAGTGATTTTCCTTCACTAGAACAAGAATAATATTTTGTTTGCGGACGCCGGATGTCTGTAAGCAGCAACGGGAGTTGAACAATGTCCACGCGTCTTGTGAAAGCGTAAGCGAAATTATACTCTATTTGCACAATTACCATTTGGTGACATGTGCGCCAGTCTTAATCAGACACCGTCACCACTGTTAACCGGCATCTTGAAAGAATTTCACCCTCTTTCCTGGAAACGTCTTGCTGCTACAGAGAATGACGAGATCCAAAAAGGTATACATCTCTGCTTTTTAAGCCCAGGCACAGAGCCCCTTCAGTGCACTTGAATATTGCCAGGAAAGGGAGGGTAATTTGGAGTAATGACTTCCTAGAATTTCCCTTACATAAGCATGAGCGTAAAGGAGGATGAGTGGCAAGCCACCGGGATGTTGCGGCGCTGTTTTCACAGCTCAACAGGAATCACAACCTATTTGACGGCAGCGCAACCGCATGCAAACACGGACTCCAACTGTGGATACAGAAGCGAAGATATCACCAGGGCTCACACAAGTACACACACAGTGCGACACATGTGCTCACTTAACTCTTAATTATCATGGATGCTCTAGTCATCCATTATTAAACACACTCTAGGCGTTGCTGATGGTATTTTTGGATAGGAAGCTTTATCTACTGTAAGAAGGTAGATGTCTAGTTTTGGAGCCTGAGAAATAATTCATTGCAGCCCCACGGGCAGTTTAAATGCTGTCTGTATTTAAATCAACTGCAATGTCTCAGCAAGTTTAGGTGGTTTTGTCTGACTCTAATTTTGTATACATTCAGATTAGTTTCTAGTTGGCAAGCAAGACCCTTCTGATGCTATCAGCCAAACATTTCAGACTGACGTTACAGTAACACCGCAGTGCAGTCTCTAATCTGCACAATCTGCTGCATTACACCTTGATTTCATCAGTGCTTTTATCATTTCATTTCCCCAAAGGGAAATTGGTATACTCTGAATCATGAGTTATGTAAATGACTTACATGGGTGTCTTAGCATTTGGACTCAGACTGCATGAGTAGTTATAATGATGGCACTATGAGTGACATAAATTGATATTATAGATGGCTGTTGAACCTGAGGCCAGTTAGACATTTTGGGAAAAGACTCCATTAGGATATACTTTAAGGCATCTCATCCAGTGGCTTAAAACAAAATAAAACACCTCAATATTACGAGTCTGTGACAGGGCTTGAAATTCACCTCTCTGCTTTAAAACAAATGCTTTCAATTTGGGACAATCCAAGCATCACCAAAGTGAGACATTGCGCTGGGTAAAGTAGGGATACTGTCTTTCAGAGGGGGGAAAACTGAGACAGTGAAAGGCTTTGGTGGTGAAATCAGCAGTGTTGCTTGTCAGCGCCTCCGTAATGGAAAATGTATTTAAAATGGGGTCTACTGGATCTCATTTTACGAATCATTAATAATAAATTGGTGCCATCAATCCTAATGATGACGGGTGCCCTATTATCAGGCCAGCATTTGGGAAATTTCTGTTGGCTTGGATCAATTAATTCCCCCTTTTCCCTATACATAAAACATCTGTTTGGTTTCTTGAAAAACAGTGTTGCATAAAGAAAAAGACCTTGGGGTCTGTGGGCTCGCTAGTTGGATTGGTGACCTGTTTAACCTCTGTTTGCTGTTGGTGCTGACTGATGATAAAGGAAAGAGAAGAGACTGAGAGCAGGGAAGGCAAAGCTCAAGGCAAGGGGCGCGTACAGCATAGGAGGGGGGGAAAAAAGCTTAACCTACAATAGCTGAGTTAAAGATCCATGACTGTACATGCTCCAGCCATATGACCACACTAATAGAAGAGATTATTTGGAGTACTGGGGGCATCATGGTTAGATCATGGCTATGTCCTTGAACAACATCCATCACTCATATTTCCCCACCTCGCTTCATGCCATGTTTATGAGCACGCCTTGATATGCGGTCATTATGAGGATTTACTTTCACATACACAGCATGCAGGTAGGTCACTGCACATAAGCACAGGTTATTGCAGAGACATATAAAACAGGGCGCCATTTATTAACTGTAAAGCATTTTCACAACAGCCTTATTTTCGTTCCTCGTGACAAACGCGGGCTGGCCTCCCAACTTGGGAATGTTTGAAAAGGTGCACATCAGGACATTATGCAGCAGGATGGTTCACAGGGATGTTTATGGGCCTCTGCGGGACTAATGCATCACCAGGCTCCGGCACTGAAAAGAAAGCAACTGAAAGAGTGCTGATTTAATTACATTAAAACTGAGATTAAATGACAAGCCTGTCCACAGCCAGAACATTTTGGGTGTGCTGAAGGCTTGTTTTACATTAGTCTTAGACAGAAGAATACAAATGATGTGCACTGTCATGATATCTATTTGTGCATTTAATCATCAGTGGACTTTTAATGTCCCATTACTTCTAAATGTCCTAGTGCCGAATCCAACCAGGAGAACTATACTGAAGAGCTGGGTCTTGTACTAACAGGAGCTTGCATTAACTCAAACAGAACACTCACTCTTGCATCACTTGCATCAGCTCAGCAGTCTGCAGTACGTGCAGCAGTATCATGAAAATGCTAGTGGTGCCTCATACCTTGTTACCGCTTTAAGAATGATACCTACTGTATATGTGCATTGATTGCAAAGTAGTCGGGCTGAGGCGAGCTACTAACACAACTTCCAGCACCCTGACCCTGAACTCCTCATGGTTAAAGGCAATAACTGAAGGCATGAGCTGTTTATTTACAACATGTGCTCATATATTTTTGTTGGAAAAGGGACACATTTAGACGAATGGCGCTGACCCTGTAACCAAGGTAAACAATACTCAGTCAGCAGCATTTCCTCCTTAGCTGGCTAAAAAGCAACCCAGCGTACCGTATCATTGCCTTTGTTTACTATTGCTGGTGTGGAAGCGTACCTTATTTTTTTTTGCAGCATTTCAGTTTTGGGACTTTAAAATAAATTCTGATGAAATATCTATTTAATAAATATTTATTAAGCCTAATGATTAAATTCATGAACTAGTAAAAATATAGAATCCTATAAAATCTGAGCTGAATCAGTTTTTAATCGGAACTGAATTAAGTCTTATCAAACTGGCCTTGAATCGCGGTGCGGTATATTTTGTCATGAGACTTTTAGCTGTGACATTTTTTGTATCAGATTGTGGACCATGTATTCTTGAATTCAGTTTTTTTTGTGTGTGTGCTGCTTTACAAAATACCAGAGTTTGTTTTGGGTGGAGGAGCTTCAGGGTGTTATGGTTAAGCTGCAAGATGAATACACTCTTCATTTTTGTGTCCAGGTCCAGGTGTTATACCCTATAACTATGACAAACTATTGACAGTTTAATAACTTCATGAACATCTCTGAGCTTTTCCACTGTGATTTATTTTACATGTTCAGCAGTATGCCAAGTAAGCTGCAAAGTAAACTTAAGTTCTGCCTGAAGTGTAGAAATACTTTGGGTTCAGTATGAAACTAGGTCTCGAGGTCCTTTTTTGGTTTTTAGTCTTGATCTAGCCTGTTTTAGCCTCTGGCTTACTGGCAAACAACCTTCAGGAGGAGGTTGTTCTTTTGAGACCAGCGGGTCAGGTTCTCTGCTTCCTGCAGTAACCTCTGCTTCAGCCTTTGCTGGGTGGCTGCCTCAAAGCAAACGTAAAAGTTGTTTAGCTCACCTGCTGAGCTTATGACTCAGCGGTTGACAAGCAGTGGTTGGCTTGTAATCTGTTGTAGTTCTTAGACTTTGCCACATTTGACCTATAATTTTGTTAGCACGTCAGCAGGTGAGCCACGTTCGTAGGAGGCTTACTGTCAGTGACGTAGCTGATCAGAACCATTGTAGTAGCGGATCAACACCAGCCAGTTCTGTTCACTTTACCCGGTCCATGCTTGTCAAATAAACACTGGGTTTGTGTCTTTAACGTAATACCAGATAACGCTTGTCTCTCTCTCTCTCCACACACGAGGAGGGGAGCTCTGTAGATGTTTTTGAATGACATGTAACATTCAGAGTGATCCAGAGTGTTTATTGCTCTTGTGGTGCAGTCCATATGCGTTGATGGAAGTCAGGCGTAACTGCCGCGAGACTGGGTTGAACCTTCAGGTTAGCATGACTGAAATCTCCAGCAACAATGAGTGATCAGGATTACTGATTTGTCAACAGTTTGAGGCTTTGTCGAGATCTGACAGAGCAGCTTCTGTTCTAGCCTGAGGTTGAATGTTGAATGTAGACCATAGTGATGATGACTGATGTAAATTCCCTTGGTAGAACATGCTGTCTTTATTTGATTGTGAATAACTGCACGTTAGGTGCAGAACAGGATACTGTTTTAATATTCTGGTTAATGTAGAAGAATAAGGGACACCCTACCAGATAGATATCAAATGGTTGGGGGTCGGAGGGCCCCCGTGTGATTTTGAGTGATTTCAGGTGAATTTTTATGTCCTAATTTGTGCATTGTGCATTTTTATGCATCACTTTCTGAGTCCTCTGTTACTCTCAACATGAGGTATGCACCACTGCATCAATGAGGGTTAAAACATGAGGTCATAGAGACAAGCAAAATGTTTGATCTGTCGAAATAACTCTGCACTCTGCTCATGTGCTGCTCGGACCTGGTATTTCCTCGCTGAATGTTGCTTTAGGTTGGATAGTCCACCGCTGGTGGCAGAAAATACAATTTGTGACATTAAAACTTTTGGTTTTATCTCACAAGTATGTGAAAACAGGGTGTATCGATTATAGCAGGGTGTGCACAAAAATCTGGGACAGGCTGTTCTGTATTGATTCAGTAAGCTATGCTACAGTTTATTTTTCTATATGGGACGTTCCTGTATTATATGGGACAAGAGGTAACTGTGATTCCTACTGTCATCCCGACCCTTATTCAGAATAAGGCGTACACCTCCATTTTTCTTGCCAGCATTCAGTCAGATCGATATACAGGAAACAGTCACCTGCCCAGATGACACTAAATGGCACTGGTATTGCACCATTCAGCCAAGTTTCGGTGACACGGATAAAGCATATTACAGTTCATGATATCTCTTGGGAACTGATACGGAGGTCATCCAGTTTATTATCCAGTACCTGCAAATTGGCTAGCAGGATGCTTGGCAGAGAAGGTCCATTTGGCTGTGTTTATTGGTGGTTTTCAAGCAGGCAATGTGACCTGGCTGACTGACGGAGGCGTTGAAGGAGGAAACTTAAGGTGTTGATGGAGGAAGCTAAAAGAGAAAATGAGAAAGTGATGAGCAAGAGGCCGTCAGACGAGAGTAAATCTCAGACTGACACCAAGATGGTGTCAGTCTGGTGTTTGTACTAGTAAGTAATATCAGTTGGCTGCTGTGTCCTGTATTGATGAATTGTATTGGAGAATTCATAATAAATACGCGTCTACATTTGTCTATATTTATCACAGCTGCGTTACACTCCAATAAAAATGTTTAACGTTAACTTCAGCAAGCGTTATCTAACATTAGAAGACAATGGCCCTTGGCTTTGTTAACATCCTCTTGCTCATAGGGAAAGTGACGCGGGGAACTTTGAAATTCATATTTTTATTCTCACCATTAAGCTTTATGACAGATTGCTGTACATTCAGGTTATCTCCATTCAAGGGGTCCTGAAGGGGTCAGACAAGAGATTGCAGCACGAGACACGCCTTCCATTATTCATGGTGTCACAGCTTACAAATGTAGAAACATGCAGGCTTTTAGCAACTTAGTCAAACTAGCAACATTTCAGCCGCTGACATTTTATCAGATGATGGTTTCAGGGAAACAGGTTTTTGGCAGGCCTATGGGGAAAAGTGAAGAGCGTTTATTTACATATTATCATCCATCTTTTGCACCTCCTTTTCTCATTCTTTTAGGTTGGGCTATTAAAAGTATGTCCGTGGTCTCTTTTCACGGTTGTTTATCTGTAACTGTCTGCTTAATTACCAGTTTGTATGATTTACCAAATATTTAACAAGTGTTAATGAAAACAAGCCTTGGTCCAGGCCAGGATTAGTTACTGGGATGGATCTGTATCTGAGACATATTGAGAACATATTTAAAATTATTCTGATAGTCAGTTTTTTGAACATTTAGGCTATTTTCCTCATTAATTACTTCAGTAGTAGTTTCTGTCAGTACATATTACTGTATACATATATATGTATATATTGTATATATGCATATTAGTCCAATATGTGCAGCCACGTTGCGAGGTGCGAGTCCTGCACATTAAACTCACTATCATCATGTCGAGGGTACTCACCCTGTTTTTCTATAATAATGCTTCATTGTGACCAACAAATCTTGTGTTCAAACTAAATATTTCATTTGTGATCTATTTAATTTATATGCATTTGTTTCGTTTAGTCCGATTCGCTCTCACTCTTTTGTCTCATTTCTCGGCTCTCTGCGTGTTTCACAGAGAACAGGGACACATGGAGCGAAACAGACAGACAATGTGTGGTCTGTATCGAGTGTGAGTGTGAAAAGAAACTGATCAGACTAATATATCTGGATGATTACCATATTTTGAACATTCATGGTCACCACAGGATGAATCCCAAGCCTTTTTGGTGAGCCGTTTTGGTGTTTCTTGGCTTGATATCTCAAGTATTGGTTGGATTGCCATGAAGTACTCATGGTTTATCTATCATCAGGTCAAAATCCTGCCCGTCCAGTCCCTTCTCTCTATAAGGACTGGTTTGGCTGTAGACTCTTAGTCTTGTTTATACTTATTTCAATTGGCATCATTATTGCTTTGAAGAGCGCTGCATTAATAATTACCTGCCAATTAAACAGACCTGTCATGGTACAATCCAAAAGAGCTATTTCATTTTCACATTTACTGGTTTTTAAAGCCACTTTCAGTTCCAGTCAGACTGGGCCTCAGAAAATCTGAGGTGCCGGCGCTTTTGAAATGTTTCTTAGAAAAAAAAAATGTAATTACCTCTATTCATCTGTAACCCATGGTAAATGAATGTTTTCTGGCATGCAATAAGTTCCTGAGAGTTAATAGTGCGGCAGTGTCCGCTAAGCCACCAAAGGATGTGCTGCTTACCATAGTGTTGTGATGCATACTAAATAGGCACATTGTAACTGGAAATATGTACTTAAACCCTAGTTAGAAATATTATTTCCGCATCGGCAAAGAGTCTTTTTTGTTCTCGGGAACATTCTCAGCCTGACAGTGCCGATTGTTAAGGACGCAGACCAGAGTACAGCTTCTCCTCGTGCCTGCCTTGTCATGCCACTGCTCAACTCATGTTGCAGATCTAACGCCTGAAGCAACGAATGAGTCACGTCTGCATGCATGCAACCAGGTCTCACAACCAGGTCTCACTGAAACCACGTTAGCCCCGAAGCCCGCAGGCAGTCTGTGACCGTTCCCGTAAAATTCATCTATCAATAGTGGCAACAGTCACACCATACACATTATGATCAATGTTGCAAAAAGTGTTTTTGATCGCCTCAGGTTGGGTCGAGCTTTGATTCAGTTACTGTCTGTACTGCACCTCTATAACACAGCCTAATGTGGGGGGGCTCTCAGGGACTGAATTAAACACCTGACCTTTGACCTCCACATGAGCGGTATATTACTGTTTGACAGGGATTTATTTGTTGTTTTGGGAAAATCTAATCAAGCAGCAGTGCATTGCATGAGTGTAGTTATTATAGTACACTAAGCGAACAATAAATGTCATAACTTACTGAAAACCTGAGTTAAATCAGTTTTTCTCATCGTTACATCCACTTGTCATCGAATCGTACAGCATGCCGCATGAGTACAACGTCAATATAATGTTGCTTAAAATGTCTTTTGTCATGCTATCTATATTTTCAGGTACAGAAATTGAATATTAGCCGAGCGTCTCGTTCTGGGGTTACATTAAACTGTCAACCTATGGTATCGCCATTCATGAGGAATGCCTCATAAAAGAGTGGAGCTGTGATTTAAAAACATTTGCCTCTTGGGCAGAACATTCTTATCTGAATTATGTCAAGGCTTGCCAATGATGTGGAGCAGTCTGTTCGTAGAAGCTGCGCCGTTATCTGAGGAAGCATGCGGAAATAGGACTTTATTGTCTGATGTGACTGTTTCCATGCCACGTCCTGCCCCTTACAAACAAACAAACAAGAGACAGCTGCAGAGATTGCACTTAGCAAGCAGCCACTCAGGCTAAGCGGACAGAAGTCATACTGAAATGAAGGGCACCTCAGGTAAGAGGCGGTGTCTCAGGCATTTCCTCAACTAGATTGGCTCAGATTAGGACAAACAAGGATGTTTCCCTGCCAACTACAAGCCCAGTTGTGACATTTGCATCCATTTAGATGATTGTAAGTGACAGCTACCATGTTTTGGCCTTTATTTAGCCGTGTGCTGTGGCTTTCTTGGGCTTTAATTATTCAGGTCTTTGTCGGACAGAGTATTGCACCTCTCTCACAGGCTTTCCAACATCATCTGATTTGTAACAAGCTACTCTTGCAAAGGAGAAAACTCCCGCTTAACACTCGACTAGTTAGAGTTTGAAGTTCAGAATGACCTGGAGCTCGTAAGGTTTTTTTTTTTCAGTCTACACTGATTCTCTGTCGCACAACAGACTCAATTTGATGCTTTTCATATCCTGGAAAAACATACTGTGTTTTAAATTTATTTTAAATAATTTATTAGTTATTCAAAAGCACATTCTACATGGGGTGACAATTAGAATATTGCCACAGAATCTGTTTTGATCTTGGCCACTGCAGTGTTTTGATGTTATCTGGGCCACGCAGACACCTTTTCCTACTCAGTTCATTGAACAGACGAGACATGCTGTTCTAAACACCTGTGAAGGCATCATTCTTTTAGAGGAAAATATCCTCTATTGAGTAAATAATGCTCATTTTGCTCTAATCCTATGGGTGAAATAAACTGCATTTAATTATAGTGTGTATATATGGTAAGTACTATATTAAATAAATAGAAATTAGGAGATCCTGTCGGTAGATCTTGATGACATACAGTATTACGCCGTGCCACCGCTCCCATCCCCCATCTCCATGCCCATATTTTTATGATGCAGCACTGCATGTTTGTCCATGCATACACTGTATAATTTCAAATCTGTGTTCTTTGGGTTCCACTGTGTACACGATAAAGAAGAAATGAGACCGAATACTTACGGCACGGTGCTTTAAACTGTGCAAACAGTATTACTTTTATTACATCCAGGTCAAGCTGACTTAACCACAGCATACAGACTCCACAGTCCAAGCAATATAAAACAGACAAAAGTACACTGTGAGTTGTTACATGTAAGGTTGCTGCATTAATGAGTTAGATCCCAGTTACGCGTCATTAGATTTAACACCAAGCTGTTCCACACAGATTCCAAGTTAGCAGGTGCTCCATCAAAGATCCTGTGATATTTTTACTTTAAATAAATCCAAAACAGCATTTCCTGGGGATAATCAAAGTATGTTTTTCAGACTTGTCTGTGGGTTTATTTTTGGGGAGTTCTTCTCTTTTTTTTTTTTAAGCAAATGAAGTCTCCTTTGGATAAAGTTCTGCGTGCCTCGTGTTTCTCAGCAAAATCACACCAGTGTTGCTGCATGCTTTAGCCTCGCTCTAAACCACATGCATTTCATCATCTTTTTTTTTTTTTTTATCCCACATGTGAAACGTGTTTTTTCATGCCTGGTTTCCTTTCACTTCCACATTGCATGAAAATCCACTCGGTCGAGATGCATGATCAGTCAACAGTAAACACTGTCTGCTTTTATTATTTCCAGTCTTATGTTATTGTTGTGTGGTAATGCAGTGCAGACTTTTAAATCCAATCTGTATTTTCAATTGCATTAGCACGGAAAGATGCCAAAAACGGCACTTTATTGTCAATTATTTTGTGTACAGACATACTTGAAGCCTGAAGTGGACAATTTAGCAACATCACTGACAGTGCAATCATTTTTCTGTGGTTGGACAAAGGGTGTTTAAAATGGACAAAGCCGATGGGGATAAAGTTAGAACAAAAGAACTAATTTGCAAGTTAATAGTGCTTAATCAGTTTGTCGTATTAGTGCCTGTTATAACAAAGGGATATGGGCAGAGGGGATTTGGACAAAGAGGGTTTAGAGCCGGTGAAAAGGCCAGGGCCAGATTTGATAACATTACAGTGAGTTTAACGTTGTGCTGGTTGAAGGTGAACGAGTACGAACTCTTTAGCCATTAATGTGGATAATTCTGCCCAAATTTACAGTAGTTAAATAATTAAACAACTGAATGAAGGCAGACCTACACAGACGTGTACACACAGGCTGTAAATGTTCACCTGATCAGCCATCCGCTAAATAGACTGCTTGTGTTCAGACTAAAATGTATTATACAGCCATTCACAGGAGGATTATTTAAATAAAGCCCTTTCCCCCTCACAGGCTGACTAAGCGTTTCCAAAATCTGTAATCTGGAGAGATTTACAACCTGTAGCTGAGAGCTGAATGAATTCCCAACTTTTGTGGGATACAGACTAGACTCTCAACTCATTAACGTGATGAATATTCAATTTGCAAAGATATGATCTTATTCTGCAAAAGAGCAATATTAATAGAGCAGAGTTACATGCTCTTATCCAAACACATATAAATTAATCATAACTCCCCTCTGAACGCAGAGTGTTCTGCAGCAAACATCTGTAGCATAAATTACTCCGTTGCAATCATGTACACCCACAGCCAAACAGTAGATTTAATGATTTTCTATATATACGCTAAACATGCGGTAAACGTAGCGCTTGTCCCTGCATCAAGGTAAAGAAAAAACTGAAATGCAGCGTTTGGAAAGCGTGTGGAGCTGCTAACATTTAAAGAATTGTTACTTTCTAATAGGACTGTTATTTCCCAGATGCAATGTAATATGGATTGGATTTCCATTCTTCCAGAGGCTTTAATTTCTCTAACCTATGTAGGAAATCGGCATATGTTAATGAGCTATCTGTTACATCTCAATATAGCAAGGTGATCCAATACTGTGGTGATTTTACAGAATGTCAAGAGAGTGATAATAGTCAGTTTCCAAGTGCTGTAGCTTCACCTCTAACTTGAATAATATGATTACAATCTGGTGTGGCTGTCATATATTTTATATGACATGCATTCTTGTATGAGATATCACTTTCATTACAGCTCAGTGAGGAGCTCTAATGGCAACGGGCTAACTATATAGTACTGGTTCAAAGCGGAAGCATGAAACAGATGGCATTTTGCACAACCTGCAATCGTTTTCCTTTATGGCATTCAAGAACCGATGCAACTTAGATCGCAATTGGCGACATTCATGGCAAGTGCAGATGGTGTTTTTGACTGTTTATGGATAATAGTCGAGAAACCAGGTAGAACTGCTTTGGCGTGCTGACAGGTGTTGACTCACAGTCAGTCACAAAAGAATAATTTATTGTGCATATATTTAGTGAGTTGAGTGAATTATAGTTTTTATTTACTTTTTTAGATTCTATGTACTTTCCAGATTTGGATGGTAGTTTCTTTTTGGACATTCCCTGCATCACTCCACAGCACGGCTGGCTCTAAAAATGAGATTTGACCTTCGGTGTCTGTGAAATATCTTACAAGGAGTGCAGCTGCAGGTTTCTACTGAGGTCATTATGAATCTGGAGCAATATACTTCATACTTTATCAAAGCCATAGAGATTAATCTCATGTGATGTGATAAATATTCTATCAGGCACATCTCAAAGAGGCCTATATGTACTGCTCAGAGTCAGAACCCAACCTTTCATGACCTACAGTGCCAGGGAGTTATGTATTTTACCAGAGCTGAGTATAGAATTAATCTGAAATAATTATCCGTCAGTTGCTTGCAGCTCCTGTCAAGACATGATTGAAATATATTTAGAAACATGACCTCACAGACACATCCTTCCGTTCTTCGTTCTCACTTACAGGATCCTACGCATGTACGCTGCAAATGATCTTTTGAAGACTATGAAGCATGTTCTTTTCTCAAGTCCTCCATATCGCCTGAAAGAAAATATTCACTCCTGTGTCCAGCTTGAGAGCTTTTTCCATGGAACTGGCACTGAAAGTACACCCCATGATTTTAATAGAGACCATAAGAATACTGAGATGTACACAATTTTAAATCAAAACATAAAATTAAAAATCAAAACCTAATGACATCAGCACCAAAAAGGTGCATTCGCTCTTGCTTTACATGCTCCGTGTAAAATATCCACCGTGTCTACATCCACTATGGTGATACCAGGCAACGTCTCTCTCTCCGTTTCTCTGCAGAGCATGTGCAATTGTCAGTTCACCGTACAGGAGTCGAAGAGCGAGGAGATGGGCTGCCAAATATACTCCGGCGGCTGTTAAGTCTATATGAAACAGTGCAAAGGCGAACTGCAAAATACATTTTGTTAGCACATTCATGACTATATTTATACTTTTTAACTGCACTGGAGAAATGTCTGGCTGAGTCCTTCCCGAGTCATGCACAGCCACCCAGTCCGCTGCATGAATCTTCCGACATTCACTTCTCTCACAGATTTATTCTCTGGCTTTTGAATGGAGTACATCTGCAATAGTGGTTATGCTGTGTCTGTTCGACTGCACCATCATATTGTAAATTGGTCCTTGACTTCTTAAATAACAGGCGTATCAAGAGATTTTTACACAACAGTCTGACTGAGTGTCCATAGTCCATAACCAGGCACACCATCACTTCAGATGTTTGAGTCTTCATTTGCCATGACAACAGTGCAGAGGATCGAGGATGACACATCTTTGACAGACTGGGGAGTAAAATAAGCTTGTACGTGTTGTTTTCCTGTCACTCTCTGCTTTATGTAACAAACATCTATAAAAGCCAGAGCTGCTGCTTCTTGCGCAATCCAGATTGCTTTCCGGAGCCGATAATGGTATTTTATCGTGGGTCTGCAGACATCCAGAGGCCATTAATGGACGCTCCCTGGCTTGGTGTTACAGGATGCGCCGAGCCAACCGGTCAAGTCACAGGCTCGAAATGAAACATTTTGCGACAGGATGTGTTGGAGCTGAATGTATTTCCCAGTTTGTGCTCTGAAACAGTTACTATGCCGAGATGCAGCGCACAGTGCACTCGCTTGGCCTAATTATGGGAGATCAACCCAAGTTGTCTGTTGTAAAAAAAATCTGCAATTATTCATGAAAGTCTCATCTTTAAATCCTTTGACTCCATTCAGATCCCAGCTTAAAACAATAAAAGAAGAAAGAGGCATTTCATCTGCCTGCTGTTCTGCCATAATCAAGATGATATATTAAACATAACGAGGTCATTAATTAAGCTAATTAATGCATGAAATGGAACATTTTCTGTCAACACCTCCATTTTTACACAACGCAAGTGGTATTATTCTGATCTCTTTATCATAAAGGATCAAGTAGCTACACGTGACAATTCCTCTTTGTTATCAGTTGATTAATTTTGTGCAGTAAAGTGCTTCTTTGTAGAGGAATCCAGAAGTGTAAGAACACAAGTTTGTGAGTAACTGTACTCCCATGAACGCATCGACGGACAGACATCTGTCACAGCAACAATGGCTTGTCCAAAATACTACGTATGTAGAGGCTGGGGAATAAGAGACAGAGAATTATGGAGGCATGAGGTCAGAAAATAGAGCCACTGGTCAAACAACCTCACGCCAGAGCACGCAGCAACAGTGATGGCTGATGGCCATGCCTCAGCTTGGCTTGGCTCAATATTTACACAGCTGTGTCTGGTCTGGAGCACATCAATGCAGGTCGGCCACCTTGCTGACCACAGTGGGTCACCACAATATGCCCACATCAAAAACAAACTAGCACAATCTGTTTCGACTCAGGAACTTGCGGTCGGGCTCTCAGGAACATGGCACCATACAACAGTACGTGGCACTCGTTCCAAAGTGCTAATTCACAGGAAGATTTTTTTTTTTTCCCACTTACAATCAACTTCTGACAGAGTTCAGCTGTTTTATGAGCCGCTGTTATTTTTAGTACAATATAATTACATTATTTATAATTAAGTAATTACATCTAATCAAGATGAAGGAAACTGCTGTTAGGGAGAAAGACCTCCTCGGGTTAGGGTTAGTATAGATATGGGTACAGAGCATCCATGTTTAATTGGTTCTGTTTCTTGATTGGTCAGAACCGTAGCACTGATCACTATGTGAAGGTTTGTCTACTGTTATTTCATTTTTTGCCCGACATGGAGCCAGTCACCAGTCTTCCATGTAATTATTAGCCTTGTACGACTATGCTGTGGGTTTATTTACATCTCTGGACTGAAGAGTGCGAGCAGGTTGTAAAGCATGGGAACCTAATCGGGCAATATGTCTAACATTGTTATTTTCTGTGCAAACAACTGCTACCCCATTTCCAGTGCAGATCCTCGCACTAATCTTTACTTCCTAAGTGAGAGATATAATCATAGTGTAAAACATTGTTTAAGTTGTTTGCCAGTTTTCACGGATTGTGCCATTATTTTTGCAGTCCTTACCTCCCGCTATTTGGATTAATAATCAGTGCAAGAAAAGAAGGGGCATGTGAACTACAAGGGGAACAAAGGGTAAGCAGATGCTGTTTAAACAAACAAAATCAATACAACCAAAAGAAAACTTTATAAAAAGTATCTGTCGAAACAAGATTAAAACGAGAAAACAAAAAGATTTTTCTAATACCCAAAAACAAAGAGAAACAGCACCCCTGATCTAGTGACTAACCTAGCCCGGTCCTCAGGTAGTTATAAATACAACAACAACACAAAGGCGAGCCCCGCACAAAAACACAAGCTGTCGCATCAGATCGTTAGATTGGAGAGACTGAGATTGGTGGGTAGTGTCGCTCTAATCATCATCCTCCGTGTATCCAAGAAGCGGTGATGGAGTTGGCCACGCTTCATCAGCCGGGGCCAATCAGGGACATTACAGGAAGACGTGCCAGCGGGAGCCATAACAGCAGTCTACACCGCGTGCTGTAAAATGTCACTCAGGCGCATCTAAAAAAGTAAAAATTGAAACTGTTAGTGTGATGAATGCCTCCTGAATTATGAAGCACTTTGTAAAGTCTGTTTAATACGAGCTCTGTAATTATCTTTATGACATTTAACAATGATGATTGAGATATCAATCATGCAGTGACAACGATGATGTACAGGTGTGATGAATTAGCGATACGGGCAATATAAACGGCCACGCGCGCATGCAACCGGTTCTGCAATGATGGTGGCGTGCGGCTTTAGTCGTCAAGTTTTAATTATGGATCCGCAGACCTTTTATGCATCTGGCCCCACGAGTACATTAAAATGTTGAGGTTCATTAAGTTCTGCTTCAATCCTGACAATCTGTCTTTTAATCAGGTAACACTCAGAAGTATTCTTGACTGAAAAATTGAAAACATCATATAAGTAAGGCGGAGGTGGGAAAGTGGCGTCACAAGAAATGTCACTTATACTAAAGTATCATGTAAAATCTCTCAGTGGAAGAAAGAGCAGAGAGAGAGAGAGAGAGAGAAAGGGATTTCAAACCCCCAGAGTTAATGCTTTGTGAGAAATGTTTAATTTAATGTCAGAATAAATATCATACATGCTATGAAGACGTGCATTTACAGAAGAGTGAGAGAGTGCTTAATATTTAAAAGGCGTAAAGTACTTATATCTTTCCTTAATGGATTCAGGGCTTCATTTGAGTAAACACAGTAAAGTATGAAGAACTCCAGGCCTCAGAAAGTCGCTGCTGTGATCATTTACTCTCTCCTCATGGCATCTGTCATGCCTGGAAGTCTAACCTCACACATTAGCTTCTAACATTAGATTGTGCATGTTAGAACGTGAGCTCATTCAGAAGCAGCTCTGAAAATAAGCTGCAGCCTTCTTTCTCCGAGATCGTGGCTGTGCTGTTTGATTTTCTTTGAACTGTATAATGAAAGCGTTTGCGTCATTTCTGTTGTATTTCGGGGACTGTGAGGCAGATATTGAAGCCTTGGATGTAGGCACCGCTGTGTTAGCCATTGTTGTAAGGACTGACATCCGGTGATTCACAGATGGTTTTCTGTCTGTGCAGAACTTACACACAATAACTTCGGTCGATCCTCAAGATTACACTGACTTCTAGATATGTTTGTGTGCTTTGAGCTGAGATTTGCACGGCGCTGCCCAAAGAAGACCTCTTGAGCCATAAATTTCTACATCGTTAGGAGCTATTCAGATGTTCCCTGCTTGATGTGCATATTTTAGAAGCCAGAGGGCCATCAAAGTCAAACATAAAATACAAATGAGATCTTTATGAACCCATATTCATTTACAGTCTGCTGTTGCGATCTGTTTAATTTTCTCTGTCTCACTCTTTATCTCAATCATGCTCCTCCAATCTGTTCGAAGTTGAACATTATACGAAACACAACAAACACAGTGCCTTTCATCAGGCCATTAATCTGTGATCATGACCGCTCTGTGTATACATACGGATTATATACGTCTCTAAATGACTCCAGCATTCAGCCGCGCCGTCTTTTACTCCGATATAATTGTTCATTTATTTACAGAAAATTCCGAACTGAAAAATTATCCCACCCTAACAACTCCCCGTGGGAGTGACCACTAAGGTTAGAGCCTCGGGCGCGATCAGAAGTATCTGGCTAGTCACCGTCATTATTTCTCAGACCATCTGATATAGCCTCTCCACAACAGTCATAACTCACACACCTCAATTCACCTGCCAAGGGCAAGTGCCCAAGGTCACGTTTAGCCTCAGGTTAACACAGTACCACTGTTGAGGTTGGAAAATCACAAGGCAGAAATCCTTCTGATGCAGTTGTTGGGGTTTTTAAAAGTTAACTTTCACAATGCAGACATTCAGTTAAAACCTATGTATGAATTATTTGACGTTGATACATATTTTTACCATGTAAGGCCTTCTTTTGCTCAGTATTTGTTTCGCAGTCTTTGATTTGATTCCACTTGAGTGGGTTTAGAAGATCTTTCCTGTCAGATAGTGTCACATTTAATTTTTGTGCCTTTGAATAACCTTTGCTCAAAGATTAAATCTCAGACTTGAACACTTTCAGGTGCTTTCTGGAAAACAGAATCTATCAAGAATTTGA
The DNA here is from genome assembly GCA_023373845.1 of Nibea coibor. Lineage (NCBI taxonomy): Eukaryota > Metazoa > Chordata > Actinopteri > Sciaenidae > Nibea > Nibea coibor. The sequence goes on along the minus strand of CM041739.1, from coordinate 8,962,230 downwards.
AACACGCGTTGACTTTTGTATTGACACAGGATTAATGAGGTTACTCTTCTCATCACTACTTATGACCTATGGATTTAATTAAAAGATCCACTTAATAGCTGTTGACTAGATGACAGATACAGTTGTCATTGAATCATATCTTATTACATTTCATCAACTCAACTTCTGCATCTAAGGTCAACAATGAACTTGAAGTAAAGACTATTTACTTTCCATACTTGCAGAAAAAAAAAATCTCTTAATTGCATTTCTTTTTCATTGTCACATTGCCATGACAGACACATGGCTTCACCGATTAAAACAAAGCTGGGAGCAAAATGCATTTAAACAGATCCAGGTTTTAGGGTGATAAACCACTAAATGTTGTCTGTATTCATTTTTTAGTATCTGATAAAAGCTGTTTTAGCTGCAGAGCACAAAAGGCAAGTGAAGATAGAAATAAAAACTCAAACTGGAGTGTCTAAATTATAAGACTCGATACACCTGATTAGATTTATAATCGTCTGCAAGCTTAATACTAAAGTATTCTTTAGATTAGCTTTTAATAACACTTAAGCTTCAGACTTTTTTTTAGGATCTTCACAAATCTACACTGATGGCATTACATCACACACTTGAATCACATTAAATCCAATTGTATCACACTGCACTGCTTATATCAATCCATCAGCTTCATGAAAATATAGCTGGATGCATCTCATTGTTTCCAGTGTATTCAGATCTTAATCAAAATGGTGATGAAAGCTGGTGACACAGTCATAATGTTCTGCCGAAACAAATTGCTTTGTTTTGTTTGCTGTCCAAGTCGGCTTCACTGTATTCCTCTGCTGGCGTCACACTGAAAAATGCAATAAATATTATGCCTTGTAATATTAACAGGTGTTGGAGAGAATTGTCGCGTCGCTCTCAGACGCTACAGAAAAGAGTTTTGACTCCCTTGTGTCTTAAAGACATGCTGATGCTCACAAATCCCAGACTGACCTTGTTCAATGTCAGAGGATGTGTGCTTGCTGCCTGGAATCTGGTCTCGTTTATTGGGTGTGCAGCAGCCCAATATTGCACAATAACTATTTGCAACGACAGGGGGATGCTACAAGGCACAGGGGAAAGTGGAAACGTTTCTGCAACGGTGGGGATGAAAATAAATGAGCGAAAGAAGGGGTAAGAATTAGACTGACTCTCCCATTGATTCTCTGAGGTACTGTATAGTACACAACATCTTGCAAAGTAAGGGCAGTGGCAAGCTATTTATCTTTGATTTTCCTCAATCACTAATCAGGGCCCTGGTTTTGTCAATTATTTGTAATTTGTCCCTGCCTGACAGCTTGTAAGCCCATAAGATCCAACAGAATACTGAGCCTCATAAAGAAAGGCAAATCCAGACTTTATAGGATTACTGACTCCCTCATAAACTAGGAACTCAACACCCTCCTGAGCGAATATTCCATTTATAGGATTTATTTTGTAGATCCCAAAACACAGAGTTCAACGCTTTGCTGAACCTAAGGAGATCAAATGGTAGAGCCCCGATGTCAACAATGTGCTCGGATTTTCAATATGCATCACCTCAGCTGACACTGTGAGAGAGGTAAATCTGGTGGGCCATCAATATTGTGAGAGAGGGAACTGAACATGATCCAAAATGCATCAGATGATAAATCTCCGAGTGAGGGTTGAAGGGAATAAGACTGCATGCAGCATGGATTTAGATCTGATGCAAATGATGTCATGTTAATGTAAGCATTGGATTAAAAATACAGATCAGGATACCCAAACGGGGGTTTATGTCTGCAGTTGACATGTAGGATTACAAATTGGTTTGCTGCAGATCTTTTGTAAATAGATCATCACAATGTGATATCACAAGTGACCTATAAGCTGTGCAGTACACTGAACTGAGTCAGTTAAAACACATTAAAACCACATATTGCCACTGAGAGTGCATGGTATTTATTTTGCAAGCTTATAGACACGTTCACAAACCCTCGAGTTGGTGAAAGGCCTACAAATGCAAATTAGACGGAAACTTTTGTACACTGCAACAAAAAGCACAATGAAAGGGAAGAATGACAAGAAGAAAAAAGCCTAATGGAGATCTAAAACAAACATTTAGCAATTTAAAGAGTTCATTTAGGCAAACATACAAAACATACTGTAGCGCTGAACCTTCAGAATCTTATTCACAGATGAGCCGCAGAAGAAAGAAATCCTTTTAAATCTGCTCCATTTTCTTCTCCGTATTGGAAAGTTGAAATGAGCCCATATAACAGACTCACACTGTTTCTTCCCTCTCCACAAATTCATCTTTTCATCTTAAATCAAATCAAACGAGATGTCCCATAGCAACATGGAGACAGGCTGGCTGATTTATGTTTCCTTGCTCCTTTTCATCTAAGTGCATGCTGTTTACATCCTATAGTGTATTAATTTATAAGTTAGAGACATTTCATGCTACACATGGCATTGTTTATGGATAAGGTTGCGGAGCCACATGTAAGAACTGTTTGTGTTTCCCAGGAGTGGAGGTAATTACCGGAGCTGGGAGTGATGTGAGCTTTCTTCTCCGCTTCTTCCATATTTAATACCCCCCCATGTATGATTTTCACCACATAAGAAAATATGTACAATGTGTTGGAATGACACACATTAGGCTTATGGCTTTGTGCCTCAGAATGACATGTGTGGGCTGTGCTAAAGCAGGATATTTCCAAGTGTATGAATAATTTTAAGCTAAGAATGATAACATCTAATTAAATGAGTCAGTGGGAAGGTCTGCTTTACTCATTTGTCTGGGCGCCTTTAATGCCAGAGCCCATTATTCCACACTAACAGGGCATTTTCCTTTTTCTTTGATAATATCACTAATGATAGGTATGCAGCCTGTATGTACCTAATATATATTCTCTTCTGCTTGTTATGATGGTTTGCTTCCCTGTCATCCAACAATATATTTCTATATGGGCCACAGTACAGCAGGTTTGTGAGGTGACAGACTACCAGAGGGTGTTACAAGTACTTTCTCAAATGTCAGAATATGCACCAACATTCTTGTCATGAGTTCCTCTGTCTTTCTCTCCAAGTCAATACCATTCTCAGTGCATTGAAGAAAAATCAATGTGTGTGAGGCATGATGGTATTGTGAATTCTAGACACACCAATCTCCACTGCAGAAATGTCTCCTGATGATTCAGGACGGTTCCTGCGTGTAAGAAAAAAAAAATGCACACCATCCTGCAGTCAGTGAGTGAAGGATGCAAAGGAAATAAGTCAAGGTGAAATCAAGCTTTTTCGACACTATCATGTGTGAAAAAGACGCGCCTCCTCTTCCTCCCCGCTGGAGACGCACACACGCACCAAACATGGAAAAAAAGGCAGGAGATGAAAAACTTATCAAGTATTCTCTGTGCTCTCTCTACAGTCATGTCAATATGAGGGTAAGTGACTGTTCAATATTCTCCAACGACCACCAAAATGATGAGAGAGGGGGGTGATGTAATAGTTACAACTGCTGCAGTGTATTAGAGAGAGAGAGAGAGAGAGAGAGTTGGCGCAGAGAGGAGGGGAAGGGAGGAGCAATAGAGGTGAAAGACAAACTGACAGACAGATTCAGAGACAAAGAGCAGAGAAAATGTTTAGTGGAAGACTCAGAAGACTGTTTACATGACTGTTGCGCTTTAATTTACTTCTAATGCACTCCCATCTACAGGCTGATCAATTATTTACAGATTTTTTTCCCTTTTTATACTTAAGGCACGCTATTTAGCGAGATGAAAAAACTCCAAACATTAATCGCCTTTTGGTTTAATTCAACCTCTTCAATTGGCTCCATGATGTAGCCAGGCTTATCAGACATGCTCTGCCCACACTGGCTGTATCGAATATATGAGATTGCAGTCCACAGTCAATGGCATTTCCCGGTACCTGTTATATCTGCACATTCTCAAGGGAAAACTCCTACACACTTATTCCGTTTCACAGCGGTGCGAAGACGTGTGTTGCGTTAGATGGGCTGAGGTGACCATTTGATAAAGTGCCGCTCTTGTACAAAACTTGTTAACAGAATTCTATTTTGCTGTGTAGGAGGACATATGGAGCGTATTGTAAATGGTGAGCTTTGCAGGAGACAGTAACAAGATGGTGTGTGTGCTCTAATGCAGTCATTATAAAGGGGGACGGAGGAAAAAAGGATTTCCAATTTCATTTTGTTCAAGTATGTCAATTAGGATCCGGGTTAGCATTAGATTCTTTGAACAGTAAAGGTTCAAGGCAGTCAGACAGCAACAATACTGCTTCAAGGAACAACTTTTATTTAAAATAAATAATAAAAAAAACAACTTTGACACCAGTGGGGATGATTTTGAGTTTGCCTCCTCATTTGTGCTATGGCTCAGCAATTGTTGAAGGTACTTTTGAAACGACGTCTAGTAGCTGTTTTTTTTTTTTTTTTCCGAGTGAAAAAGGAAGATTGAATTACAATAAAACTGAACTCCAGACAGAATAAAGTCTACAGGGAAAAGGGACACAAAAAGAGAATAAATCAAAATGCCACAATAAATGTTGAATGTTTGCTCTATACCCAGAGAAGTGTAGCTTGGTGGCTACCGCAGGTCAGAGTGATACCTCTTCAGGGACCCATAAAGAGATTTGTCAAGTCCCTGTGTCTCCATGTCAAGTGCGTGTTTAAATGGATCGAGCTTGCTCCCTGACCTGGCATACTTGTCTTGTCAGCCTAACTCAATAAAGCCACAACCATCAGATTGAGTCAAGTGAGTTTGACTCAATCGGATTTTTTTATTTTTATTTATATTTTTATGTTTTTATTGGTGGTAAAGGTTTGTAACTATTCAGCTGTAGTGTTTTTAAACTCACTGAGGCGAAACTGTCATCCATGGAGATTCATTGACCCTTCACTCATCTCCGCGGGCTTACTTTGCATGTACTGTAGACTTATCCCAATCCTTATCAGGATTAGTGTGATATAGAGATTAATTGAAGGATAATTCTGTTTTTTTAGCAATATTTGGAGATCTCTGTGGCCTGGGATTTGTTGGGGTGTATTTATCAATCCGCTCAAAATTACTCCAAGGTATTATGCATAAACTTTGTCTTGGACCGAAAGAGGAAAATAAATAAATAAGTAGTCCCAGTTTAGATAAACATGAGACATTTACAAAGCTTTCTACGGGCACATTTTGGAGATAAGTAGAACTCATGAGGCAATTTCATAACACTAAATGTGAAATTATGATGTAAAAAAAAAATCTAAACTGTTTCCTCGATGTGATGACAACAACATTAGTGTGTTTCGCTTCACCTAGCTTAATGAGGCAAGTTGGCTTGACGATATTTCACATTCACACAAATGTAAACTGTAAAAGTCCCAGTGAATTAATGAGCGAGGAGACAACAGTTCTCACAATTTGATGCCATTTGGGATGTGGGAACATTGCAGTAGACACTGGGTGCAGTGGTACCTCTGCGACAGTACAGGTTCAATATCAGCAGTAAATTTCCACTTTAAGAAATCTCGAGTTTCTGAAAGCACAGCCACTAGTTTGAGCCATCTTGTCACATGGGACTTTTACCTTTGCTTTGTTTCCGCACCTCTTTGCTGTCCTAGCTCAACTCTATAACATACAAACACAGACAGAAGAGACCAAAATACTGTACAGACCACACACACTCGTCCAACTCTAATATAGGCGAGTCTTTAAATAGGACACCCTATTGCAGCTCATCATAGATGGATTGGCATGAATGTTGGTCAGTAAGTATGAGCACATGATATTGCACTATAGGTTTTGGTGAACTACCTTCAGTTCCACGAAAGAGTGCCCTATAAACTCGAAAGTCTGTCCCTTATTGAGTAATGAAGATATTGTTGGCTAGTCAAGTGTTGAAACTTCCCCATTAGTCGTTGTCCTTTCCAAATGAATCAGCATAGCCAGTCCTCAGTGATGTCTTCAGGGTGCCATTTCGGCCATTTACACTCATTGATTCATTCCACAACTTTCAACAGGGTCGCGCACTAAGAATGTAAGATTTTGCTGATCTAAAATACTGCTATCATAAGATTAAGGACTTGCTCTCCATTATGAGTTCTCTTTCAGTATTGTCCTTGCAAATACATTTCCAAAAAAATTTTGAAACGTAATTTAACCATGTCAGATGATATCCTACTTCTGAAGTACTTAAATAACAAAAGTGAGATCAATACAGATCTAATGTCATGGAGAAAAAAAAAGATGAAAAGATACACTGATGATGCGGCCGCCTTTCATGTCAACACCATATGAAGCGAACAAACGATTTTAGCTCCTTGCTGCCACCTCCTTCATCTCCTTGAAATTATGCTTGCATATTAATAAACTGTTTTCATTATTACATTCATACAAAGGTATTTAATGTTGTAAATTAGTTCTACAAAGCAATTTATAGGAGACGGGGCCGTCCTGTAGCATTACTGCTAAATGACAAATGTCATCAGTGATACTTGCTTGTCTTTCATCCTCCACCGCATCAATTCCTCTTTCCTCACCTTGTTTATCAACCGCATCGCAATTATTGGGTTTTCTACCAAAACTTCAGACGCTCTGTGCAGTGACATTTTGCAATAGCCAGACCTTGTAGTGACGCAGCCTACCAGTGCAAACAGCTCTACAGTGAGGTCATGCAATGTCATCAAAAACAAGACTGCGATACGATAGCTTATTGATATGGACACTTGCCACCAGCTGGACAGGTTGTGTACAGGTGGTTATTGACAGTGTTGCATGTGAATTACTTAACCTTACGTTAGCTCGTCCTCAGTGTTGTCAAGATGATGGACTGCCTTCAGATTTTCTTACCCCCAAATTCCACCGGGCACGGATGTGAAGCGTTTTGTGTGCGCTGCGGCCAGCGGGGCTATACGTGGACATTTTATTCAAGTTTCAAACCCCACCAGCACCACCGCGGTCCGTTTCAGAATCATGGCCTCCGCTCAGCTCTGCTGGGAATACGTGGGGAACGTGTCAATCCAGAGCAGCTCTAGCTGGCTGGAAGCCAGACACAGAAACGGCATAGAGAATCCGGTCGATTTTTCAAAATAAAACACCCCGTGCAAACTGCCAGTTGTATTAACATCCAAAAAACAAAATGAACAAATGAACTACATAGCATATTTGCACATTTTGGAAGCATCTAACCTAAACCAGGAAAATGACCAAATTTGACAGCCGCAACGTGACAGATACAAACACAATCTGCTTAAATTTGATTTCTTGTAATATTGGTCCATGCTGGGATCGCAATTTTGAATGAGTGAATGAAATCAGTGACACAAGATGGCAGCTGATTGTTTATATCACAAAACAACAACCAAACCAACAAAAAAAAACACAAAAAAACCTTCTGCCAGTTTGAAAGAAATAATATGATTCATCCCAAATGTTTGAACCACCTTAATCCGGATAACGCTCAGATTCGAGTTAATCTCATGGCTAGACTGGAGGCACAGAGAACTTTCTATAACCCCGAGGAAAAACAAAGGAGGCCATCAAGATCTTTTGAACCTAAATAAACATCTGCGAGCAAATAAACCGAACCGATTCCTATTAAAGGTCAAGTGCTTAAATCTGAATCAGAGACATGACCAGGCTGTAATCCAACATCTCAAGCTTTGCCAGAGCATCAACAGCCATGTTCTAAACAAATAGAAATGTCAGGGCCGGACGCAAAGCCGTCTCCACGGGAGGCTCGTTTCATCACTGCGACATGCAAGAGAAATTGTTTACATGCCAGTCATCAGGGATGAGAGCAAAGAAGACAGGTACAGTAAAAGAGAAAGGAGTGAGAGATGCAGATAGCGAGTGAAGCGGAGATGGAAGCAGAGGGGAGAGAGGGGGGCTGACAGTATGTGCGTATAATCCTGGGTGTATTAAACTCTGGGATGTGCTGCTGGGTTTTTATGTTAATAATGTGCACCAGCACATGGCAGGCAAACGGGTTGTGGATGCTCCCCTCATTAAACGAGGTCATTTACTATACCAGCAGGGCTTAACTTGAGATGAGACCAAAGGTATCTGCAGCATGCTGCTATGATGCTCTTTTCATACAGCATGCATTTGATTGTATGTATGTTGCACCGAATGCTGAACGTATACAGCATTTTTTTTCTGGACCTATAAAGGGAAAAATAAAAGCATTCCATTATAATGTACAGTATGTGACCACCACATCAAAAGCATGCGTGCTCTGACTTGAATTTCTGCCTTGCTGTTTTATAAAATATGATAAGATGGACTTTAATGATCCCACACAGCGGGGGAGATTCACTTGTTACAGCAGGTCGTATACAATGTGGATAAGGAATTACTCATAAATAAAGTAATGTATAGAAAAAAAATCAGGTGCAGCAACTCTGCTGCTCAGTAAAAAAAATATATATATATATATTTGCTGAGCATATTTTCCTCATCTAGTTCCTTTAACTGTCCATAAGGACAGATGCCCACAGCCACCGAGTATGTCCTGGTTCACTGAGTCTTTCACTTCATCATAATCTTTGTCTCATCAAATCACATCATAGTTATTTCCCCCATGATGTAGCAATTTGTCATTGCAGTTTCAGTTGGCTGCATTGTAAATGCCCTGAATCCACCTTATGTTTACTTTCCTATTGTAACGTAATAAATTTGCGATGTGGAAAGGCTAAGAGTTTTCACAAGATGCTGCTCTTGATTGCGCGGCGAGCATAATCACCAACGTCGTAATTACAAATCGGGTATGAATTGCCCCTCGCGCATGGCTAAATTTAGGGAGCTCTAAACAATTAGAAATGTTAGACCGCGTCTCTGCGTTATCTCATGCGTGGCGCTGCCTTTGAACCTGAATAAGCTGTAAAAGCTGAAGAATAACACTGTACCTTTTTAAACTGTGAGCTAGCAGGAGTCGTTAAGCGTCTTATGCATAAAGCGGTGTGCTGTTTAAGAGTTTGCTTTGATCTGTAGCAGTGTCACACACACACGCGCGCACACACACACACAAATAATAAAGAATAACAAATACCTAAATAGTCCACAAACCCCAACACTTTGAAGTATGTGCATAAAGACAATGAAATCTCACATCGGTGCCGTCATTTGTGGTCTTAAATGTAAAAGACTGTTTACTCTTTTGAGCGGTTTTCAGAAATTGTACTATTTATCAGAAAGCTCAACATGATGCAGAACATTATGAAAGGAATATTAAAATTAGCCTACATTATTTTACTCTGACCATTTTTTTTTTCTCTCTTTCCAAACGCAGCCCTTCACCACATCACTCTTCAGGTTTCAGTTCGTTTCCTGAATACTTTCCTAAAATGGCCACTTCTAAACCAAATAGTTTGTTTTTTTGTCAAAAGGAAGCAGTCAGTGTGCCAGAAACGGTGCAACAGAAGGTTTAATATCCATGCACGTTTTCTTAATGAATAATGCTGAGGAAGAAATTAAAAAAATGTGTATTTAACCTTCAAATTAGTCTAATTGCAGGTGTAAACATCGATATCTAATACTCAATGTGCTTCGGTCCATTACTCAGCTATACATTTCACTCCTCCAAATAATTACTGAGCAATTACTTTCAGTTTCTGAGAGACTGGCATCCTATTTCACACTGTCAGAAGCTGTGAAGTGTAGGTTTCCGTACCCAGAATTCATTGGGGTGCAGGTGCAGCCTTTGCACTTCTACAAAGTCAGTCACCAGTTTTATTGCTGATCCTTGCGTCATCAGGTGTCACCTTATGTCAGCAGAGATTTGAGATTTGTCTGCTCTGTGTACTCTTTCAGCAGGGGCTGGTAGAAAATATTTCAGAATAAACTCTGGGAGATCATAGAGGCGCAGTTACAGTTGTTTATTCCCTCCATGGTTTTCACAACACCAGGCTATACGTTATCAAGTGATGCACAACGCTTCAGCCAAATACACTTTGGATGAATCCAATAGCCTGAGATGTGATTTCATGCACGCTCCCATAGCCGCGTGCGCACCAACGTGCACGTTCTTTGTTCTGATGTGACCATTTTACCTCAGTGTTATACATTTATTGAATGTAATTTTTGTCAGAGGCAGAGGTGGTAGAGCCAAGGAGAGTGATTGTGCCTTACTGAAGGTCTCACTGGCTGATGCACATGTGCAACAGTTTCAAGGTGACCCAGTGTGGGCTGTAGACAGAGAGACAGAAGCAAATCGGACTGGATGATACATGGACAGATTCGTGTACAGAAATGAATTGTATATGTGGAAGCCAGGTTCATTGTTGTTTAACTGGATACACAGAACACTGTTTTTACACAGTAACCAGTGTGCATTGACACAGTCTGGACTACGTGTCTACTGCTACTAAGTTGCAAAGTTGAACCGCTGGAGGTCAGTAAAAAGATTTTCAGATGACCTTTGGTTTGCTCTTTGACGTCAAAGATCGATTGATCTATTATGACTGCTCCTTGGGTCTGTCCCCGAAAGGTCAGTATTGAGATAGTTGTCTTTGTTATCATCTCTCTGTTAACTTAAGGTCTCTGGTGTTAAGCTCATTACCATCTTTCTATCCAGGCAAAAACAAGCCAAAAGAAAAAAAGGCTGAACAGTTTCTGTGAAACTTGCACTAAGCAGCGTTCATTCAGAATTTCCAGAAAAGAAGGAAACGGGTTTTAGCTTTCAAATGTGGTTATTTTATCAGCAAAGGGGACATGTTCATGATTAAGTACAGAAAACCACAATTTCTCTTAAATAAAACAGTATTTGGATAAGTGAACCGTATGACGGTACACTGCGGCTGAGAACCATGGTTTATAAATGCATCACTTTGAAAGCATATCTGACAAGCAAAGAGCTGTCAGACCGGGGACACATGGGGACAGCCAAGAAAATAACTTTGTATTCATATTGTATAATATATAATCCACCCCCAAAGCACTTGTCTATGAAAGAGTATATAGTCAGGCAAGCACACAGAGAAGCAGACTGGTAGCAGTTTAGTAAATCTGTTCATCAGTGGTTATTTACAAGTTCCAAGAGACAGTTTATCAAATAATTTTTGCCATAGCTTCTTTAACACTTCGCTATAAATTTCCAGCATCTGTGATAAATTTGCTCTTTGCCTTGAATGAATGCTATTTGTTTGCAGCTCTTTTATTTTTCCTTTGCACTGCCTTTATGATTTATTCGGGATACTGCGTCTGTTTGTTACCTAAAGCAAGAACAACTCTGGAGAGATAAAAGCTCTTCTTCAAAGTCAGTTCATCTGAGTTCAACCTTGTTCATTTTCTGTCTCTGGTACAAGCTCACACTGTACCAGCTCTCCATTCACAGAATGTGGGAAACAAGCTTCAGCATCATTCACATGAGCTTTCAGGTAAGTGCTGCTTGGCATCTTGATAGTAGACCTTTACTTTCTGAGCGCTGAAATATGTGGTTTTGAAAATACTACAGTACTGACACGGACATTCTATAGCTTCTATAGCTGTCCAAAAATAGGCATGACGATGCGAGTACACGCCTACACATCTGCACAAACACCAGCCTGAGCGCCTCTTTCTGACTTTCCTCATTATCAGTAGTTTTGCCGCGACGCACGTATCAAATTTCTTCACCCGCAATTCTCTTTTCACAACAGCACATGAGCCGTGTGTGCAGGAGGGTTGTTGTTTTAGCATACTGTATGTGTGGCTGTGACAGTAGTCAGTTACTGTCTATGCCACTGCACACACGTTAAAACATCCTGCGGTGCAGCGCGTGTGTAAATTTGACAGCCCGGCACAGAATCCAGTCACGGCCGATCAAACTAAAAACTGTCCGATTCTGGTCACTGGCTGATCGATCGCTGCATCTCTAATTTTGTCAATTTTCAAGCAATTATGAAACTAACGCAGTGTTTGTAGTTCTGCAGTTTTCTGTGTTTTCCGATATGTCTTTGAGTTTTCTGCAGTTGGGTGGCCCAAAAAAAATCTGAATACATCCTTTTACATAATGGGCATTTGTTAAAACATAATTCCTGATAGGCACAATTAATCATTAATAGTGAAAATAATTGTTAGTTGCACCCAAATTTAGGGCTGTGACAGTGTGGATTTTTCTTACTGCAGTAAAAAAAAAAGCAACATAACATTTGATTTTACCAGAAGTAGACTCTTTTATACAGACAAACACACACACCCACATACACACACCGTGTGCATGAGTGGTGAGCGTAGGCGCCAAAGCGAGCGACAGACGGTGACGGTGAAAATGAGCAGAGCAAAGGAAAAGTTGCAGTTAAGTAGCTGTAACTTGTCAATATGGCATGTACATGTACAGTGTATGTTAGAGTTTGTCAGTTAATAAACGCTGCAGCTTCTCGTCTCTTATCTCTTAATTGCTGGCTAAAGTCCGAGGGTACTGGGCCCGGAATAGCGCTGAGCGTTCAACGCTGGCTCCAGTATGATTGTATCCCTCTCAGAAGTTTGTGTATACAGCCCTGAACTGCAGTATCTTTTTCATCATCCAACACTGGATGGCTTCTGTGATAACTTATATATATCTCGTGATGCTTTGGTTTCGGTTGATCAACCGTTTAAAAGCTCATGACCATTCAGAGTCTCCACAGGATGCCGGTGAAGAAACTAACACGAGACTGACTCCACAAAAACCCCCTGTGGTGTCGCAGTCATGCATTTATGTTGAACAGCCTCATCCTTTTATGGCCACAGCCGAGCAGACGTGTCCCATAAAGACTCGTAATCTGTCCAGTTAGCTGTTTGTTTGTCACTCATCAGCATCTTACCTGGCAGTACCCTTGAGTTTGGCCTTATAGTGGCACCTGAAGAAAAACAACCTCTCAGATGAATGCAATCAACTAACTGTTGGCCCTTGATGGAGTTCATATCAGGAAATAGCAAATTACAAAAATTAACCAAACGGTTTAAATGTCAAGACTGTGATTTCTTGGTTTTATGATTGATTTCATTTCTTTAATATAGTGGGGAACTGCTTGCGTAAGTGTAAATTAAAAAAAAAAAAAAGTGCACTGTCTCACCTATATGAAGTACAGGAGTTTGAGAGCAAATTGGGGGGGAGTACCAGTGGGATCTCGTAACCCCTTTCGCCAAGTGATTCGGTAAATGGAAGGAGGAAAGCTCTGCCAAGTGCAGTGGAAGAGTCAGAGCTCATTTTAAAGTGTGTCCTATAATCAAGGTTTGCGTGTTTGCATTCTCACGTCAAAATATGACAATTGGACACATTTTATTTGCACTATATCTGATGGTTATTCATTACTTTCCATCCAATTTCCCTATTTAAATATTGGAAGTTGAACCACAGTGCAGCGCTGCCAGCTGAAACTTCAACCATTGCGAAGATCTTGAACAGTCGACTGTAAATAATAAATGTTCGTCTTCTGTTTTCTTTATATCATACATGAGAAAGCTTTTATGCAGTCAAGAAGTAAAGTCTAAAAAATCAATGTACCATAGCCCGAGGTCACTCACTTTTTATTGTAGAGATGTAATACACAAGCCTTTGAACAAATAGCAGACAGAAGCTATGTTATTAAAGTCAAGTGAGGAGAAGAGCCAGAAATGTGTAGGAAAGGACAAGTCAGCCTAAGTTCAATTACATGGAAGGAATAGGGAACTGAAGTGTTTGTTGTGCCCCTTTATATTTTGTGCCCATATGAAATACCTAACAGAACACTCGCAGGTACCTTTTTAAAAGCACTCTTTGTACGCTGTACAGCGAAGGAAAGGATTTTCAGCGAAACACGTGCAAGGCGCTTTTCTTCTCGATTTGTTTCATATAAACTCACACCCTCTTTGTCCCATTAGAATAAAACCACGGGGACATTAGTACAATAAATTCAGATGTTGATATGGGTTCCAGTTGAGCGTTTGAATAGCTTCAAGAAAAGAGTTTATCTTTAATGCTTCATGTATTTTGGACAATTTGCAAGAGTGCGGCAGTGGGCGATTATGTCAACACACAACCCTGAACAAAGCTTCTTAAGAGACACTTCCTGATCACGAAAGAAAGCACACACTCCCTCTTTTTTTCTTTTTCATCAATACTGCCAATAAAAGAGTACCAAATCTTTTTCATCCCTATTCAAGTCCTAACTTTCAATCTCCATTTCAATTGAGGTGATTTTTCTCAGGACTGACGTTTGTTATTGCTCACTTCAATCACTTTCTCATCTTTTTTTTTTCGATTTTCTCATTCCAGAGTTGCTGTCATGTTTCTCTTCTCTCCCGCCACTCTGCCTCCACAAAAGCTAATTGTGTGAAATTATGCTGTCTGCCTCAAGTCATTGGTAGTCCATTGTAAGTAGTTTCTTCTTCAATGAAAATGACAACGTTTCATACTCTGCAAGAATTGTAGTTTGTCAGACAATTACATCTTACTAGTCATCAGCCGCCTTTTATATTCCAACAGTTGGGCTTTACTATTCATAATCTTGGCTTTCTTAGCTGTTTAATTAATTTGACACTGCTGAATGCAACACATGTAAATATTGGACCAGACCATAAACTCAGTTTATTACTCATTTTTCAGGTCTTACAATCAATACAATTATTTATCACAAAATAATACACTAAATTATCCAAACAACTACTCTACACTCTGCCAAAAATTGCTGGAAGTAATTGGTGCACTTTGTGTAATGAGTGTGATTTGGTGTTTATTTGGTGTATATTTATTGTCTTATTATATTTTCAGGGACATGCTGTTCATATATTAGAAGTAGTGCTAAGCAGTATTCTTAATTAAGCTACAACTAACACTACATATATTTTTAATGGTTAATCTGATGTTTTTTTATCACAATTAATCCATGAATAATTTACTGTTTGCCAAAAAATAGTGAAAAAATGCCTTTACAATTGAAAGACTCATTGCATAGATATTGCTATTTTTGTAATTTAGCGCCCCCCGTTTCAGCGTACGATACCACTTTTTATAAATATAGGCAGCTGTACACGTGTATTTGTTCAACTTTGCTAACAGCTAAGCATCAAGCAAGTGCAACAAGACATAGCAGCCAGCTAATATTACTCCTAGTCCAACATCAAGAAGCCCATCTTGGCATCTGTCTTCCAGCCTTTTATTTCACTAAGCTCTCGCCAACGACTAAACGTCAGTCCCAGATTTACTCTTGTTTGGCGGCCTCTTGCTCGGTCACTTTCCCATTTTCTCTTCCTAGCTTCCTCCATTATCATTATGTTCATAGAGCCTGCTGAGCCGGAGTACATCAGAGGGTCTATGAAGGTTCGCGGTCATTCAGGTCATCTTTCTTCGAGAAGGGGTAAATCTGAACTTAGTTGTAGATTCATGAAGAGCTTTCACCTCTCGCCCAAGAGGCTTCTTCAGTTCTGACTGACTGGCGGAGAAATCCAGGTATTTAGGCTAGGTGGGTTCGTTGACTAGGGCATTGTTTCTGCTCGTTCGTCATCCGAGTCGTTAGAGTCACTTGATGTCTGGTGTAAAAAATAGTGTTTCGGGTCACCTGAGCACCGCTGTGGGGGATGGTCATTAAAAGTCACATGAGCTCGGTATGGACGACGGTTGTCGGAGTCACATGAGGCCAAGTTTGAATCGCTGTTCAGTCTCCTGGAAAGGGATGAAAGGACAGCATTGTGGATGGGGGATAAGTGGTTTCTGAGGCCTGCTCCTCTGTTGAGAGATGGTTTCTCTATTTTACATAGATAGCCTCTTTCACTCCTCTTTTAAACCACCTGCCCACCGTGTCCAAAATGGGAACATCATTGTCACTAAAAGAATCCTGTCCCTGAGGTCCAAGAAAAGGTCAGTACATCGGAAGGAAAGCAGAAAAGTTCTCGATCCAGTTTTACCAAAATAACTGAAATCGATGGAGGTTTGTGACTAGTGCCATAAGACATTACGCACTTGAGGATTGTATCTGGAACAATATTGTGATGGTGGTGTTTTTTTTTAAATTACTACATCTCTTTTTATATAAATCCAAAATGTCTACCATGAGCAGGCATTTGGCAACAGTGGCAGAAACTGACTCATGGTGGATGGCCATTTACCACGACTGGTTGGGGTTTAAAGGGGGGAGAGGGGAGTATAGAAGATATAGAGACAAACAGCAAAAATTGTTACTAATATTCACTAATGAAAATAACAACAATAATGAGTAAAATATCAAAAAATGTAGTATCTTTCAGGCTGTACTTGCTAAATAATGGAGGATACCGTCTGTCATTGCCAGTCTTGCCATTTTTGCACCAGATATTAAAACCCCTTGATTTGTTTGGATTTTAATTAGGCGCCATCTATCATTTCACAACAGGATGATTCCCTTGCTTTATTAATTCCTGAAATATGAAGATTCACTTGTTTAGACAATTATTTTTAAAATAATTCATTTGTAAATTCAATCAAATGCCTCATTAGTAGAAAGATAAACAAGAAATGACCCACATCGAGGAGAAAAATATTAGTGAAATGCTGTATATTAAGATCAGATCACGATCTGATCATTTTAAGCACCCGAAACTGTCTGAAGCAGTCTGAAAGAAGACAACATATGATGGAGCAGACTGAAAAGTCACGTGACTAGCCAACTAAATAACATGCAAATTGAAAGGCAGCAGTGAATTACACTCTGTGGAGTTATTTGCCCTGTGGAGAGTGCCACTGGCAGGCAGTGTGCTAGCATGCACGGCCACTGAGTGAGTATGAAACCATTTGGCCTGCTGCCTCCAATTCCAAACATTCAGACCCTCTGATGGACTACTCTTCTGTAAGAGTGCTTAGCGTCCACTTTAAATAAATGAACTAGAATTTTCCTTACACACTCTGACTTCATGAATGCTCGAGTTTGGCAACGGTGTTTCCTCCTGTTTCCCAGGCTGGCAATTTTTTTTGAATACGCAACTCATGCTGAACACAAAATTTGATTTTAATTCACGCCTCTTCTCAACCCTGAAAATCTCATTTGACTCTTGACATTAAATAATTGTTTGACTAAAGAAATGCATGTAAAGCTTTCTTAGCATTCTGGATCCATAAAGTTCTTGAAATTTTTATTTTTATTTTTTCTCTTGCATGAATTAACCTGTACCTTCCAGCTTATTCAGTCGGTGACCACTGACAGAAGTGTTTAGAAGTGTGTCATAACCAAACTATGGACCAGAACCCAAATGCACAACTCTCAGATGAAAGTTTCAAAATAGTTTTCCTCTTAACAGAGGAAAAAGCTCTTCTCTAATTTAAGAAACTAAAACTCATTCAACTAAAGCTAGACTAAGAAAGAACAGCTAAAACACAAAATCACTCTTATGAGGCTATGATAGACCTAAGAAAACAAACTGAAAACCACTCTAGAGCAAACAAAGTAACAAAACAACAAGACCTGGCAATGGACGGGATAAAGCGCTGGTTCTCTGACACGTGGGACAAGACAAACTGGCACAGGACAAAGGGAGACACAGACTATATATACACACAAGGTAAGGGCGCAGGTGGACAGGGCGGAGACAGGTAATCCCAAGGGCGGGAAAACAGACAAAGGGGAGAAAGTAAAACTGGTGACAGTAGACGCAGACAGGAAGTGGAACCAAGATAAAACAGGAAATCACAAGACAACATAGACACAACACAAAACTTAGCAAAGTTTCCTGGACATGACAAAGTGTTCAACTGATAACTAGGCATGTGAGTGATTAATTAACTAGTCAGATAAATGTTGTTCTTATGCTCACTAGTCAACACCATCAACAAAATAGGTTAAAGCTTTCTTGCAGTCGCAGTAGATGTTGACCCCCTATCCCTCTGCTGGTTTTTTATAAGATGTCATCCTTGTCCTGCTTCAGAAGTTTTATTATATTTGCCTGCTTTGGGATTCAACCAGCCAATTTCACTCTTAATCGATCAAACAAATCTGTTTGAGATGGCACTATCCAGCTGAAAAAGGATGGTGGAACTGGCATCCAAAAGAAAAATACGCAGTACCTCCTCTGCTGGACTGAACTGGACATGCTAAATCTATCTTCTCTACTACTGTCACAATACGTGCTGCATGTCCTAGTCGTACTCTACTGTGATTTTATTTGTAAGTTGCTTTGGATAAAAGCATCAGCTAAACGACTAAATGTAATGTCAATGTTATGTAATGGTAAATTACAGAGGACCCCTCAGCTGATATCCTGACTGACACAAGCGTTTAGCTAGCTAACATGGAAACATTATAGTCTAACTCCTCATCACGCCCTGATGCTGTGTCATGTACGCTTTGTCATTCACCACAAAGTTAATCCAGCCAGCAGTGGGGAGAAAATGTATAATGAAGCCTTGAAAGGAATCATGTATGACTTTATCCCACAACAAACAAGCAGCCACGAGAGTGATCTGTCTCTCTTATGGTCTAATAACGTGAACGCCATCTTCATTTTCTTTACCATCGTTCGTGGCATTTCTGTCCGGGAGATATTGTCGACGAGTTTCATAATTCAGAAGTATTCTAACGTGTTTACTGACATTTAAACGCAGATGATAATAAACTGACCCCGCTTCAAATGCATGTAACAGGATATAGCTCATAGTACTGGGGTATGTAATCACCTGTGAGGGCTAGCTGTGTATGTTGCAGTTTGTGTGTATCTTCTCATTTATTACTGTTTTCTGTGTGTTTTCTGACTTGACTAGCCTAAATATGAATATCTATTTAACTGGCGGCCAAAGTGGTGGTCAGGAACATCCATAGTGAAAATATATCTCATATATATGACACTGAAAGTCATCAGTTTAACTGCCTGGATTGGCAAGTGCTCGTTTATTTTCACAGTACTGCTTCCACATCCGTATACGCCAAACCAGTGTGTTTAATTTGCGATGAACTGCGCTTATATAATATTTGAAGATACCACACTGAGAAACGCCAAACTCTCTGGACAACTATTCCCAAGAGATTACAGGAGAGAGAAGCTAGAATGCAGAGTTTGATTGCATCTCACGGTTGGAGCGTATTTCGCTGCTCTGGGGTCATGGCCTGACCGAGAGAGCGCTGCAGCATCTTCCCTTCATGTACCCTTGAAACTCTAGCTACGGATGTTTTTGAAAAGCTTTTAGAAGAACGGAAACTAGTTGATGTCCTGTCTATACAAGTTGATGAGTCCACTTTCAAATCTGATTTCAAATGTGGCCCAGTTGGCCTGCAGAACTGTAACGTTAACTGCTTCCTCGAGATGATTACAAATCTTTAGACAGCACAAGAATATAGCAGCTCTATCATCACATTATACTTACCAGTACGAGGCGAGTCATAACGGCTTCATCCTTAACACCCTATATAATTCCTCCTGATTAACCCTTTTTAAAAGTTCAAAGGTGAGCTGAGGTTAATAGAGACTACACACACACTGCCAAAAACATGCTAAGTAATTATTGGAATATTGAGCTGCATTCATCTTTGCGGTTTGTTTTTTTTCCCCTTCCTTTAAACTCTAATCACCATTTCTCTTTTGAGGTCCTACCAGACCTCTTAATTACTCTATTGACATGTCACTGCATTGTCATATCACAGATGCAAGTAGGAGCACTTCAGTACTGTTCACCAGCCAAGCCGTTCAAAAGCAGAGATATGTTTCTGTGTTTCACCTGTTTGAAGATTAATATAATACTAATTAAACCATTTGACTCAGTAGAAATCATTTATTTGTAGTGTTAATTAGAAAAATAAAAAAATCCCCGCTACCATAAATATTTAGGAGCTCCTCAGTGGAGTCCCAGTAAATGGCATCATTTTGTGGTCAGAAACCTGACTATGATATGATGACCAAGGTGTGAGGGGGGCTTGTTTGTACTCGTTTGTTCAGCAGAATGGAAGCTAATAATAAATTGCAGGGAACATGCATTTCTTTTCAATAGAATGAGCAACTCATTGGTGCATGAAATCATTATGAAACTGTGGCATATGGGGGAGATGGCAGGCGACTGCAGAGGACTGCACTCACTCACTCACTCGCAGGCTTTATCTGAATGAAACCCTCCAAAGTCAAATCACAGCAATCACAGTGTAATCAATAGACAGTCAATGTTTTGTTTGGCGGTAATCATGAACAGGTTTTTCTACGGGCTTCTGTTCCCTGATTTTCCCCAGTGAGAATAGGAGAACACCCCAATTAGTGAAGAAGTCAATCAGATATCAGCTCACATAATGTGTGCCCTGGGTTTCTTTATAGCTAGTGAGGCATTTAGGACTGGCAGATTCAAGTCTACGTGAGCTGGAGAGCTCCGGTTTTGCACAAGACACTCTCCCAATCACGTAGTTCCATTTTGTCACCCATAACTCAGTCCGTTGATTTAATATATTTACACAATCACTTTAATGTTCTAGCTACTTTTCAGGTAAATGATTTACAAACACACATAGTCAAATAAAACACTGGCTGTTCTAGCGTTAAGTGTAACTAACGCATAATTCAGAGCTTGAGATCGGCTTAATCAATTGTATCTCCACGATTTAGACAATAAAATTATTTGCTGGGAAGGTCAAAGAGAAACAAAACAACACTTTAAATCTGAATGGATGTCCACAAGCACAAAGGTCAAGCTGCTATCATTTTTTTTTTTCCTCTCATCGCCATGTCAAATATATATACATATTTTTTTTTTCTCTGAAAGAAAAAAAAATAGCTCTGATACTCATTTCATCCTTGGAAAGTTAACTTGGAACTCATTCAAGGCCTTCCTTGTGACTGTGGTGATACATTGGCTTCTCCTTTGCTGAAACTGGGCACTAGTACAGTTGCTAACTCAAACAGAAAGTGCACATGGGTTTAGCCAATTAATTTCAGTGAGCAAAGGCACAAATGCAATCATAGCATCCTTGCTGAATAATGTGAAAAAAGAGGCTGGAGCAGGATGAAAACATGTGTTCTCCCTGTAGCTTTGAACAATACCTATACACACTATAGGTATATACTATATATACTATAAAACTCATTTCTGGGTCCAAAAACTATTAAAAACACACAAAACAGTAATATTGTTGCATTGCACCGGATTTCATTTTATTACAGTGTTATCAACTCGGTGTAGTTTCTTCTGAAACAGCTTTGCAATGTCATTTTCATGCTTCATGTTGAGGATGAGTCAGGCTCTGGGTCAGTTACACACTTCCAGCAACACTCCATGTCATTAGTAGGTGACGTCCTTTTCCATCATAGCTACCTTAGCTACTGATTATTATTTTATTTTTTTTAAGTGTCAGAAATACAGAGACAAGTATGAATGGGATTGGTGCATTTCTTCAAATTGCTGCAAGTCAACTTACAGAAATAACAAGTCTTTATCCAACACATTTCTTTGACTAGTTGCTGCAGAGAGTGGGACGTTTTTTTTTTTTTTTTTTAAATTGTCAGTTTCAAAAAAATAAGGCCTCCCCTTCAACCATTGGAAAAAGGCCTGACACTACCCACTGTTCCAGACAGCACTTTGAGTGAATCATGCAGCAGCGCCTTCAGACTTCAGAGCGCTTAAATGTAGAGTGCAGTGTTTAAGCTGAGAAGTGCATTAGGCCCATCTTCTTGTAGCCCCAAATGCTTCAAGCTAAAAGATTCATCTTGAACAGAAAAGTGCTGTACCGCACAGGGTTCACTGGGAATTAGCTGCAAAACTTTCTTGGGTCATTTAGCCTTTGGAGAGCGAACCTCCAGATGACACCGTGAAGAGCCGGTTAAAGCGCAAACGTTTATGCCTGCGTTGGTGGGTTGAGGTTTAGTTTATGCAGTCAATTTGTTTATCGGGGAGGAGAGTAATAGTGTCATCATGGAAGAATAATCAGTGGAGCAGAGCGCATTAGAGAGGAAGTGTTATTGAGCAATGTGTTACCCTTTCTTGTTACTTCCTGGGAGAACAATTACTGTGTTTGAGTAACCAATGATTGAGACAAGATGCAGTCGCAGTGTGTGTAATTGATGGGTGTTGTCGCATGCAAAACGAGGTGAATTTGCTTTTAAAGATCGCGCAGGTGTTTGTTTTGTCTCTCAAGTCGCTGTAAGTTTCAAAGAACACTCTTCCTGCTCCGTGTTTTCTTCGACTGGTGAGATACCTGAGCTGCAAAACACATTTTGAAAGCAAATAGCAGAGCAATGTCGCTATCAGCGCTGCTGAGCGGTACCGTAACACAAGTCCATCCATCCATGCAGGGCCTCCCCGCAGCTCGCTGCCGGTAGCGCTCTTCTCGGCTAAACAAACACACACACATAAACAGACACGTGCAGTCTACAGCATTCAGTGTAATAATGTGTTTTCTGCTGCTTTAAAATATTGCATAATATTAACATATAGGGAGGGTAAGCTACAGCCCAGCTCATGATGACAGTGAAAGTTACTCATGTCCTTTCAGCCAGTGAACACATCAACACATACCCACCGCAGATTTAAATGTTTTCTTACAGAGGTATTCTGTTTCAAATCCTCCATTTAGGTGGCCTCATTGCATTCTCCATCTCGTCTCATCTCTGCATCAGACGGTAACATCTGCAACCAATCAATGCAAACTGGCTTTTCCAGTGAGCTTTGTTAAATGAAAATAAAGCTCTTAACGTCTTTTTCTGCTTTTAATTTGTCTAATCAAGGCTGTAAACAAAGCTGCACAGCATTTGATTAAACAGGTGAGTTATATCTTGCATATTTTTCAGAAAGCTCCTCTATTTTGGAAAAATGAATGGAAAAATAAATGAAATTATACTCATTAAATAGCCGAAACGAGTCTAACCACTAGAAACTAGTCTGTCATTGTGTTAGATTTGAGTTTTTAGGTTGGTTGTTCTTTTCCCTCACTGGTTGCATTTGATGTAAGAATTTCAGGTGTTTGAATTTCAAAGCTGCAACATAATCTTTGTGACTGCAGAGGCCTCCGAGGTGCATACGGCTCATTCATCAGCAAAGACATGCCAAACACTTTATCTGACCAAGTAGGTGAACTGACATGGAGAATGAGATATAACCTTGGAGGGATTTTGAGGTATTATGTAGCTTAAATTGGATGAAGAGTATATAGCATTGAACAAGGTGACAGGAGGACTCATTCTAAGAAATACATAAATCAATTAAGAGCAGGGTTTTAGCGTCACAACTAAAGAACTGTAGAGCTCCAAGCTCTTTTTATTATGTACTAAAGAAAGTAGATTCAGTATATTTTCATCTATGTACTTATGTAAACATTCTTTTCTTGTACATCAGACAGTCATGATGTTTATTATATTATAAAACTCAGCCTGTATTTAATGTGTGAATATCAGACAAACTCAACAAACCACGAAG
Source organism: Nibea coibor (assembly GCA_023373845.1). Classification (NCBI taxonomy): domain Eukaryota; kingdom Metazoa; phylum Chordata; class Actinopteri; family Sciaenidae; genus Nibea; species Nibea coibor. The sequence continues at coordinate 8,938,944 of CM041739.1, read as the reverse complement.
GATGCAGTTGGTCCATTTGAACATATGTGATTTTTAAGAATTGTAGCGAGTATGACATGGAACAATAATTATTTCTAAAAAGATTTTTATACACTGAATTTCAAGAAAATCATGTTCTGGTGTTTGTTCTTGCAAAAATGTAAAACATTGTGGATCAAAGATTATTTTTAAAGGTTAATTGCAGTGAATCCAGTTTCTTACATTTACCATTTTCTGACAAATATAAATGGAAACAGGGGGCACATGCCACTACCCTGAGGCTGAGTCCTTAGCACAGCATCCTGGGTTTGAATCCAGCTTAGCCACTTTGCTGCTTGTCATCCTCTCTCTGTCTGCTGTCAGTAAACGAAATGGCAAAAAAGGAAAAATCAAAACCTAAATAAATGAACAAAAAATGTTTTTTTTCATGCCTACACCGGCACCATAGGCTATATGTAAACACGCATTATAGTCAAATTTAAAGAATTTATCATTATTGTCCAGTTCCATCATACTGGAATTGACTATTACCCTTTTAATGTCACACAATGGCATTTTCTACTTCAGATTCTTTTTATTGTGTTTATTCTGACTTTGGTGGATGACTCAGACGTAGGTTTTACAGGCAGGTGTGCATTTAATTTTCTCACGTGTTTGTCAGTTTAGAAAATTAGCAAATTCTGTTATGCAATGACAATTATTCTATTCTGTTCTTTGCTGCTGTGAGATATTTGTGTGAAGGTTCACATTTAATGATCCAGGTGTCCTGGATGGACAAAAATGCACCAACATGAAAAGCCATTCAGTATTAGGATGAGGCATTAAACCATACGTGCTAATGGCTTTGTGGTTATGCCAGATTGTGAGCAAAAGGTCAAGAGCTTGAATCCAAAAGGAGAGATTAAACCTAAAAAAAGAAAACTGTTTGCACAGCGGTAAACTGTTTGCACAGCGGTAAACTGTACATCCTCTAGTTAAATTGAAGTATGACGAACAGCAGAAGACTGCAGTGTTAGCAGGCAACAGACTGGTGTGAATCAGCGCTGCATTAAACCCAAATAAATTATGATTATACAGCAGGGCTACATTTGACTGACTGCAAACTCAACGTGTAATAGGTAATTTACATTGTTTTTCATTTACATATTCCAGAACAACTTTTTACCTACAGACTGGTAAAGTTAACACAAATCATTCCAGGCGACAGTTTCAACTTGTCCCCACTCTTTCTTCTACAGTATTTGATTAAAAACCAATAAAATGGTCGAGGGTAAAGGATTTAAATGAGCTTATTCATCATCCATTCGATGAAAATAAAAGTGGTAAATTAGCTCTGTAAGTGTTCTTAAATATTCCAAGAACAAGAATGCATTTATGCTTATTAAAACTCAGAACATGATTTCCTTAGGCCACAGATTAAATTATCTTCGAAGTCGTCATCTTGGAAAAAGATGCCTAAGTGCCCTAATGTATAATAAGAGGCTGGTCAACTGTCAAAATGCACAAGTTCATAAAATGGAATTGTATTTAGTTCATTAACAGCGCTAATAGATAACTGGAATCTCACAGTCAGTGCCAGAATGAGTTTGTTTTAAGAGTTTGAGAAGACAAAAAAGATAATAAAAAAATTTTATATCATAAGAGTAGCCAAAGGTCCCGGATGCCCCATTTTTTTTTGCAGTCAACATCAATCAGACAGGGAAAATGAAATAAATGTGTGCTCAGTGCTCTTTCAGCCCAGATGATGTATACTTTTGGTTGCAATTTTCTTGTTTTTGTGTAACAGCTGTTGCTTTTCTGGAGATATGTTGGAAGTATACAGTATAGTGCCTATGATTCAATACCCTTCATCATGAACCTTTCCTCGACTTCCAAAAATGTCTGACACATTCCATCACACAAAACACAAGTGAAGTATGGTCCAGATTCCTTTGTCACGTACAAGTGTAAGAGACACAAAACATCGCCTGCTTTAATCTCTAAGCAGTAGCTTAAAACAAGATCCAGGTTATGGATGGGAACTTTTCACTGGATGGCTGCTGGGTAGTAGGCATATTAAATGCTATTTAACATATTAGCAATGGAGGCAAAGATGTAAATACAAGTGTATTTTATCTGTTTATTTCAGAGACATTTGGACGTTTAGCCGTTCTCGAGCTGAACGGGTGTCGGAAAAAATATCTGGACAAACATTTAAATTCATGAAGCAAAAGATATACTTGACTGTGAAATTGATCTCAGCCTCACACACACTGTTTCATCTGGCAAAGCAACACTGTTATGTTTACCAATATATCCTTAGCTTGTCCGTTTGAATAGTGCATGAAATGACATTTAGAATATGCCCTTTACTCTGCTCTCCTCATTATAGGTAAGGCAAGCAGTGAGAAATGGCTTTGGATTATGTAAAAGAGAGCTGTGTGGCAGGAGTTGAGCTGAAAAGGTCCAAACCTTTGGCATTACACCTCAGAAGAAAGTCCAAAAGAAGGTGTGAAATACATTTACAGTTTACTTATTTGACTGTACAGGTTATATGGGTGACACATTAATATATTTATAAAAAGTGCTGCGCCAACATCTGCTATTATGCCAAGCAATTATTAATATAAACACGGCCTCGTGGGACAGAGTGTTTTCCTTTGAGGGAGTAAACTTGGCAAAGCGGTGCTCGGTGCTGACATCCAGTATTTACCTCTTTATATGCTGCCCACTGTTTAATAATGACAGATTACTTTTACAGACTAATCTGTCTAAACTAAAAACTTTCTCACATGTCAGCTCTTCACATGAAAAGTAACTTTCACCGGTGAAAACTCCAGATCTGAATGAGCTCCATTTTTCATCATTTTCTAATCATTTCTGACTCGTGCGGGGACACCTCCCTGCCCTCCGCTTGTTTCCTCAGGTATTTTTGTCCAGCTAACACTGTTACCTGTGCCTGACGTGGGAGAAAGGTGGGCACTAATGATCCCTGCACACAGATTGTTTTGCTCCCAGATGTCATTGCTAAAGCTACAAATACAGCCCAAGGCAGTTAGGCCTAATTAAAGCCAATAACCCGCACGGTTTGATCACAAACTTCAGTTCCAGCTGTGAGTCTGCAGCCTCTGTGCTTCCTATTTGGTTATGTTAATTTGTCCTGATGGACTAGGCAGACTGTTTCTTCACTTTATCCTCTCTTTTTTTTTGAACCTCCAATGGAACGACGTCAGCATCTACAAGTAGCATATTTATGCTATATTATAAGATCCACACAGCAACGTGAATGCCAGCCTGTGTTCATGTGCTGATGAATTATTCTGATTTGAATGCTGCGAATTCATTTGTTCGTCCGTTGTCATCGGTCTTTTTATTCGAAACTGGATGGATTTTTCTTCGACTTCCTGCTGCAGGTCTTTTTCGCAGCAGACTTGTCATTGTCGAAAAGGCACAGGTGTTACTAATAACATTAATGATGGCTCTGTTCTGTTCAAGTGCCCCAGTAAATCACAACAGTATGACAGTGAGTCAGCATGCGCAAGACCAGAACCGTAAAACTGAAACAGCTAAATGGATGTGAGTCATTATTATTTTTATCACCTGTGTTTCCACTCGTCTATTGGCCAGTAATTTCACTATAACATCACTATAATTATTTGACTGCATGTGGTCAAATATTACATCGTTTGTTTGCATGAGGGGAGTTTTACACCTGAAGAGAGCAGATGTTTATGAAGTTGCCAGCCAATCATTTGCGCCGTTTGAGCCATGCGGCGACATGTAGAAGGGGTCATCAGCACAAGACACCCCGTTGTTTGGGAAGAGGAACTGTTCGCCGATGTTGTTATTCTCTGTCAATGCTCCCCCCCTCGCGCGTCACCTTTAAATAGGTCAGGAAACACAAGCGCGTGATTGCATGTCAGACCTTGGAACGCAAACAACCCTATGTGATGGTGCATGATGCATCTCTAGAGGAGCCTGTGCACACAAAACACAAACTGATTCACCTCACTGCGCCCACACCTCTGCGTAGCATTTGAGTTGATACATGTGTCAGGCATTATCACATTTAAATGTATCAGTTCTACTTGAACAGAAACAAATAAAATCATGCAGCAGCTTCAGTCAGATGGAGAGAAGCCAACCTCAACATAAAGTGCAAAGTGATATAGCTTGTGTTTCTAAGAATGTGACATCAATCGGCGATATTCAGATATAATTTTGACATTCAAAAGAGTTCAGACTGGTTCATGGTCATAAAGACAAACCCATCTTAAAATATAAATGTTACTGTTAGCTGTGCAGTGTTCATTTTAGCAGTGCAAGCTAATGCTAGTGTTGCTAATGCTTCACAGGGCTGAAACCCTGGAGGTTCCAGCTGAGAGCTTTTAAGGCGATTATCCCAAAACAATGGTGTGCTTTAAAGTTCAGTTCTCTTCACCAGATGTCGTTCATTTACGCTCCAAGCGAGCTACGGCTGCTAATGAAACTGGCGTGCGGCAGTCACCTTAATCATTAATGTATAGAAAGACTCACCATGCTGTCAGGCTTCTTGAACACCACATAGCAACAGACCAACTTCAAAATTGAGAAACTTTTTAAATTTTTTTTTTTTTGGTTGTTTAATAAGTTTAGTCCTAAAGTTTTTTTACAAAAAAATAAAAATAAAACTAGTCGGTAACATCAACAGCTCAAATTACCTGTTATCATTGTCATTGTCATTATAGCTGTTGAAATCAGCAGTTAATGAGGGACCTTTACACCATGTAAAGGCTTGTCATTGAGATGATCATTAAAACAGAGAAGATTACTCAGTCGAGTGTTCACACACACACACACACACGGAATGGACATGGACAGTGTAGATTTTCTTTCTCACTGAAGTTTACTTTTAGAGCATAGTCGCTCTCCAGGAGATGGTAAGAAAACCTGTGGGTGTGCTGTACGCAGGCAGTTGAAATATATTTGTGGTAAACCCAGAATGGTGATTTAGGTCGGCAGAGGAGCAGCATGTGTCTGTATTAAAGCATATTTAGTTAGTATGTGACATTCTTTACCGCGTTTTCTCGCTGTGCCGTCCACAAGGCATGACTGAACACAAGTACAGTATGATTTCCCATCCTCTTGATCTCTCCCTCGCTCCCTTCGTCTCCCTTTCCCTCCCCACTGTGAGAAGCTCCTTCACCTCATATAAACCTAGTCGGCGGTAGGGATGCAGAGCAGCGGTGTGCGGTAGGACAGGCTGTGTACCCTGGTTTGAAGTGGAGATGAGCAGCAGATCTATCGCCGCGTGGAGTCTGCTTATATCTCTTAAAATCTATAACAACATTAGGAAGAGTGTAGAGCTGTTTAACGGCTGTGGCAACAAATTCTCCATTGACATTTTTCTGAGTTTCACATATATTCTTGATTTAATGTTTATTTCATTGCACAGTAAGCCATAATGAAAAAAAAAACCCACAAATGTTAGCACAGTAATTTGAGTGAGCAATGTTCCACCCTGTGCAAAATTAAAGGTTGAATGTTATTGTGAGGCCATTCTTAAGAGATCCACATGGGAGATTTTAAAGGATGGGCTTTTAATGAGATAACCCAGGCAAGATTTTTGAAAAATACTTTCTCTCGCTGTTGGTAAACACAGTGTGTGGATGAAAGATGGTCTTCTCTAAATCAAGCCGGCGTCAGCATGCGTCGCATTCCAACCGTGCAATTATCAGTATGTTTCCACCGGCAGTTTGTCCTCCTTGTCCTCCTTTCCTACAACATAAACCATAATGTCACGACAATTAGATGTCGACGCCATTTAAAAGATGCTGCCCGATCCATGGCAGATGATGACCGCTGTAAATCTTTATATTTGAACTAATGTGGACCCATGAAAGTCACTTGGTTTAACACGTGCACTGCTAAATGATTTAAGAAACTTTGGTAACAAAAGCATATAAAGCACCTGCAGCTGCGGTTGCGTAGACACCAAAGGTATGTACAGGTTTGATGACACAGTACATGGTTCTACTTCTTAACTTCTAGAAAATGCTCCCATACATACAGTACTGAAGGTTTATATAGGCCACATGGATTTGTCCTTGTGTGTGTGTTCTAGTAATAAAACCAGACATCTTGACTAAAAATAAACAAGATGTTTTACTCTCTACCGAGGCATCCACGAACATGTTTTCAAAAGTGCTATTATGCTGTTGTCAGCTGGCTCTATTTTTAGACCGCTCGACAGTGGTCACGTAGTAAACGCCGGTCACGGACCTTTTCTCCATTTTGTTTCATTTATCCATAACGACTGCTCTACACTGCTTAAAAATGAACCTCCAGTTGTTAAACAGTTTATTCACGGCGTCATGTGCATTTCACGAGTGTTTCTGTTTTCTTTGTATCAAACTGACCTCATTTCTGCAGTAATAATAAACTCCCGCAAATATACTGTAAGCAAAGACGTTTGAAGTAAATCCAGAATGTTTACTAGCCTGCAATCACAGAAAAACGGTTTGAGGCGATTGTAAGAGGTCATGCTAAATTGTGACTTGTTTAAAACTAAATATATAATTATTTGTGTGCCAGTTTTTTTTTGTTTTTTTTTAAAATATTATTTCCAGGGTAAATGCAAGGCTATCATCGGACCTAAGGCAATGTGTGTGCAGCAGAGCTAGCGCGATATTTTGCCTTACTTTTGAGTGAACTTGTTTCACACGCATCAGGCAGCCTGCCACAGTGTGTGCTGACTGTGCTGGCCGCGCTTCGTGCCTCTCTGTAGTAGAGAATAAAGTACAGGCACGGTGCTCTGGTGTTTCTGGTGCGCTTCTGCCTTTGAGCGACACAACCATGTTACAGCTGCTACACTTACAGCAGACGTTTAGGTTAACCACTCGAAAACTGTTTTCCCAGTTGTTAAGCAATTTGGAGAAAATGATCAAAGAATGAAGAAGTCACTACCGCTTTTTGCATTTTTGGATAAACATCACGCATTAACTTGAAACACAAATTAGTTTTCAAACGCATCGTGATTTGGAAGGGAAAAAAAAGGCAGAAAGACCCCCTACTGCTCTCATCCGTTTTGGTGTGGTTGTATCAGACACAGAAACACAGAAAATCATCTTGCAACACGAAGAAGAGATACATTTTGTGTGCTGAGGCACAGAAGGATGAAAATGATGCTGCGGCCTGCAGACTGTTCAGGGCTTATGGCTGCAGGGTGTCTGTACTTTCTTGAGTGATGTTTGTTTGCTCTGTGTTTTGTTGCCTGGTTACCACATTGTTAAACAATAGAGAACCATACCACAATGGCAAAAAGTATCCTTTTTTTCCCTAAAGTTTCTTTGTAAAGAAGTGCTACATGAAAATGATATTCAGCATTGAAGTTGAGCTATTTGTCATGATTAGTCGTTCATCTTTAAATAGTATGTTTTAACTGGGTATTCGATGGCTGCACAATGTTGCTACTTGTCTCACAGAGGGTCAGATCATGATCTTCAGTATGCAACAGGGCAGTTTGCACACCGAGTGTGAAGCAGCCATGGCCCTCTACCAGAAAAAATGTTGAGGTGAAATGTTTCTTTTGTGTTGGGTTTCTGCCCCAAGTGAATGAGTTTAAGTATCTCTGGATCTTGTTCTCAGGGGATGGTAAAATGGACTGTGAGATGGACAGGCGGATTGGTGCAGTGTCAGCAGTAATGCAGGAGTTGTCCTGGATCTTTGTGGCGAGGAGGGAGCTGAGCCTGAAGGCAAAGCTCTTAATATACTAGTGAATCTATGTTCCATCCTTCACCTATGGCCGTGAGCTTTGGGTAGTGACCGACAGAATAAGAACGGAGATACAAGCGGCCGAAATGAGTTTCCCCTGTTAAGTTGCTGGGCTCAGTCTTGGAGATAGGGTGAGGAGCTCGGACTTCCAGAGGGGGCTTGAAGTAGAACCTGCTTGTTCATGTTGAAAGGAGCCAGCTGAGGTGGTTCGGGCATTTGATTAAGATACCTCTAGGCACCTTCGATTAAAGGTTTCCCAGGCATGTCAAACTAACAGGAGACCCCAGGGCAGACCCAGAACCCACTGGAGGGATTTCTTATCCCGTCTGGCCTGAGAACGCCTCAGGATCCCCTTGAGGAGCTGGAAAATGTTGCTGGGGAGGGATGTTTGGAATACCCTGTTTAACCATACACAGTTATTTGTACATTTTACAAATATCAGCCCTTATAACTTTCACATTTTACTTGAGGGTGCCATTAGTTTTTATGTATTAATTTTATGTGTTAATCACTTTTTATTGCTAATGGATGAACAGCTTGTAATTTAACTTTTTTTTAAAAATGAGCACCTCCATGACTTTCTGGCCTCTGATAGCCTGTGGACTGATTTCTGTGTAAAGGCCTTCAAGGGAAATCCAAAGGATTCATCAATCATACGCCTTCCCAAGTGCCCTCTATCTCTGCTTCACTAACCAACTTTTGCTGAAATGTGTTGTGATATCGTGGATTTACCTGACTACTAACTTGTTTGCTAACACAAAAGAATTGTACGTTGCCTGTCTCGTCTTGTTTGCAGTTTGTCCTTTTGCCTCACAGTGCCAGCCGCTTGCATGCAGCGTCACTGGGTTACAACTGACTGAACAAACTTTGTTTCCTTCTTTGCTAATGCATTTGATAGCAAATATATATATAGCAGATACATTACATCTTATCACATTACTTCACCAGCTAATATATGAAGATAATAGCTATTGATTTTAGCCAACAATAAATTATCTAACGGTACAAAGCAAAGGCATATAAATCATTGCTAGGTAACGTGATGCCGCTGCTTTCCTTTGCTGTAGCACAAAGGTTACTGCTGTAGTTAATAAGTAAGTCAGCCCAGAGAAATGTGTAGCTTACATTAGTTTAATGTGTTGGCATTGTGAAAAAAAACATCACACAGACATATTGCAACTTTACAAATGTCCATCATGGTAACACAAGCTGAACCTGCCACTCATATGATACAGGCTCTGGTGTCAAATGCAGGACCTCAGTAGTGAGATAGTGTAAGAATCAGTCACACCTAAAAATTCAAGATAATTTTAATGGAAAGAAAGAAAGAAAGAAATGAAAGAAAGGTACAGCTGTTACCTCATAAGCAGAAGCTAAAATACAGGCCATAGACGTACTTCAAGACAAACTTTCTAAATATAAATATAAATATAAATATTAATTTGTCATTGTAAATAGAAATTTCCAAGAAAAAAACATCTCTGTAGTAACTGGGGACAAATCAGTGTTTCTATACCACAAATATAGAAATTAAAAAAAGAAGTATCTAGCTTCAGAAAACAACTAATTATAGTAGGTGGAGCTTATTCACGCTGTTCATTATGACATCCTGTCCTATGGCCTCCAGTAATATTGACATCAGGCAGCTGCCCCGGATCGTACAACACACACCAACTCTGCAGAGAGGAATGCCACTTCAACAGCATGCAGATACCCTCTAGTCATGACCCTATTTGGATTGTAGTAGGTGCAGTGCAGCATGGCAGAAGTTACTCCACAGGATTGGCCTGACTGCCTTCAGCCATCCAGGAAAAAAGAATTAGCTCTTTGGAATGTCTCCAAGGGAAAAAAATGAAAGTGATAAGCAGCGCAATAAGGGAAGAATAGCCTTTTGGTGCAGCCTGTACTCGGCGAGCTTCAAAGAGCAGTATGTCAACAGACTAGATGCAGCAACAGATATGACTTGCATTAGTTACTGATGCGGACATTTTGATTTCTCAGTCAGGCGTTGTACTGTGAACACAGGCTGTAGCCCTCCTGTTTTAGTTAAGCTGCTGGGACTCATAAAAGTTCACTGCTGTACCCAAGTGCTTCTTGAAAGCTGTTACAAACAATGAATATTATGACCCTTTCAGACGCAGTGCATTTTGCGATGCACTTGCCGGTGCACTCCTGCAGTGCACTCTGCTGTGCGCTTTGCTCGACGCAGCAAAAAAAAAGAAGCAGGGGTGCGGTGCAAGCCGCTGAAAATGATGGGGTGCCGCCGTTGCCGTGTTGTGTCTGAAAGAGCTTTTACTCTTGTGTCATTGTGACATTTTTTGAGAGAACAAATATCAGACAAATATTCAGACGGTCTCAGTGTTTTTCCGGAGGCTTGTGAATTAACCAAGTTTATAATATTACACCGGCCTGCCACGTCCAATTGCAAATGTTCCTGTTGCTGCACAGTGAGAAGAGAGTAGTCTTCTGAAGGGTCTCCAAGACTAAAATCACCCAAAGTGCTGGCTGTTTATTATACATGTACATTATACACAGTTCATAAAAGCTTTTGCATTTGTCATTGTTAATACCTAGCAAGCACCTCTTTTCTGTGAAATAAGCCCTCCAGCAAACAAGCAGGAAAGCTCAACCTTAATGGAAGTAGCATTAGTGTGTTATTTTGAAGGATCTTAGTACTTTGCATGAGCAGTTTCACCCACCTTGCTGAGCCAAACAGACAAACACAGACTGTTACAGATTATTTGCTCAGATGCGGGCGAGTGAAGTGAAATGAAGGCGCTGCCCTCAAGGCAAAAAGGGTTTAGAGGATTTTTAAATTTCTGGCTTTGGCGATTCCCAGTGGTAGTAGTAGAATATTTGTTTAATGATTCAGAGTCCATGGTTAGATGCTGCAGAGCATCGGTTCTCAATATTTTATAGTCATGACGCTCCAGAATAAACAGGTTGGTGTTTAACCACCCTCACCTCCAAATCGAGTGACCATGAGGAGGTGCGGTGGTGTAGTTAACCCTGAGGTTACAAATAGTCTGGTAATTTCTGTTTTCACATGTTAAGCACTTTTACAACTGAAACTTGGTTTAACTTCAACGTGAAGATCACACACTGGTATATTTCTCAGCTTGCCTTGCCACTTACAGACAAAACTACAGTCATCTAACACTTTTACCCCCCCCCCCCCAGACTAGTTAAAGGTCCAGCATGTAGGATGTAGTGGCTTCTAGCTGTAAAGTGGCCAACTGAATACCCCTCACCTCACCCTTGTGAAAGCCCCTCTCTAAAGCCGGTGTTTGGCTTGTTTGTTCTGGGCTTATGTAGAAACATGGCGTTTCAACATGTCTGACACCGTAGAAGAGTGGTTGCTCTCTCTGAAGCTACAAAAGTCTCATTCTAAGATGAAATAAAAACTCAACAATTATTATTTTTCAGGCGATTATACTCTATTGAAAACATAGTCATGCATATTTTATCTCTTTTCTGTCATATTCTGCCAATAGATTCTGATAAATTTTTCCACACCGGACCTTTAAGATTTAGTTAGTGATAATGAAGTAAGTCAGGTTTGCCTCCCTTAACTTGAAATATTTCTACATTAGGCCAACAAATGGGGAATATTGGTTGAAGTATAATGAGGCTTTGATTTTTCTCTTCAAACAAACAGCCCGTCAGAGTGATGTAATTCATTCAGATTTGGACACTCAAATTAGCTCTGTTTGCTCAGATTGCCAAGTTCAGGTCTCAGGTCCCAGCTCCCATTGCAATATGCAGAATTAGCATATGAGATATGCAGAACAGTCATGTGACCTGACCCATCCCATCTGGGCTTGGCACTGCCCGCCTCAGAATTGCCTATAATACCAGAGAAATCCATATTTTACTAGCGTCATGGCTCCTGCATTTACCATAACGTTTTCTGAAAATTAAACATGAATCACTTTTCAAACTGCTTTTTGTGAAATGACCAATAAACATAATGTTTAAATATGGTAAATGCTGGAGTGAAAGCTTGCAGTGTAATGACAGTAACTTTATAGGAAACATTTCACCATCATTGTCTTCGTACTGGTTGCACCACACTATGATTTCATGTGACATTTAAACAAAACCTAAACTTGAACTTGAATAGCGACCATTTAATCTCAGTATTCATCCTCAAGTCTATTCATCTGCCAGTTAATAAATTGTTACACTCTTCTGTAAAACTGAACATAACAGGCACAGTCACTGCGCATAAAACAGAAAAAAAAACGTATATTTCTTAATGGCTAATTTCAGATGTCTGTAGAGGGAACATGTTCAGGAAGGCTACCTTTCATTTCTCCAGACAGGTGCACATTATTATACAATTGGTCTTTAATGAGCATGCCGTGTTTGTGCAGATCTGTCTGAGCTGGAGGCCCGTCTTCATTCATTTTAGATGAAGTGCCTGCAGAGATACCACATCAATATTCATGCACTGATGATTACAGGAAGCAGGAAAAGATATTACTGCACTGTTAAGTGCAAAGAAATGTCAAATGTAAACATGTACGATTTGATTTATGATATTTAAATGACACACAATTAGATTAATGGCTTGAACCAACCTCACTGACCTCCATTAAAGGCACTTAATAATAACCCCCCAAGACATTGGGCAACACTTCATGAAATTCATTTATAATGAGGGAATGGACTGATTTCAGTGTTTGATATTCACTTTGGTAACGGGTTGGAAGTGTTTCCACCTGAAGACACTCACTCGTTGCATTAGGGGAGCATGCACAAATAACACCACTCATAACCAGCTTGTGTAATGATGAGGATAAGTTACCTTGTTACGGTTTCCTCAGTATATTTTGCTGAGATGCACCTGAAGATGCTAACGCAAGCAAAGATTTCCACCAAGGATTTCTGCTTTGTGCTTCTGAAGCATCAGTTCTTAGTTGATGTGTGGGGATGGCTGATTCCCAAAGTAGCTGAGGTAGGTATTGATTTCCTGAGGATAAGAAGGATAAGGGTATATCTGAGTGGGACTGTGGGAAGGGAATGAATGCTCATTGAGAGGCTGGAGAGAATGTTAACACAACTCAACAAGCACCAGTTTTGCCACGAGGTAAAATGCCAGTTTATATTTAAAGACTCACTATTAAAGAAAAAAAAACAAAGAATTTTCTCATGGCAATCGTGAAGACCTCCCATCACAAAAGAGCGATATCTAGAGCTGCTTCTAAAAGTTTTGTTTGCATGAAGTAGAACAAGAAAAATGTGTCAAACTATTAAAAACCCATGTACAAAAACAAAACAAACACTGTTTGCTGTCCCTGTGTTCATTTGTTGACTGTCATAACTTGTTGGGACAGCTGCACATTTGAATAATATGATCAGCTGTGTGTCCTGTTTCAATGTACAATATGATGACATCAGGTTAATGAGAGATCTGACAAAATGTCCTGCTAACTGTGAGAATCAGATCTCTTATTGTCTGGGTCCAATTCCCACCTGGGTGTTAAACAGTCCGATAGATATGGAGAAACACTGATGAATAGGTTTTGTTTGCGAAATTAATACAACAACACAATCTTGGCAGCGTCATTACGGTAAGCCATCTCCACTGACAAAAGGAACTGAGTAAACATATTTAATATTCATCAGTATCCTTCAACAGAGTAAATGAAGTGGAAAAAGAACAAAAACGTAGACTCTGACGTTATTTACATCTATTGGAATTAACTAGAACATATTTATTTCACCTTCTCTTACACTCCTCGCTGGTTCCTTTTAATCATCATTTAGCCATAGTGTTTGAGGTGGTGCCAAGTAAGGACACAGTTAATCAATGGTGACCAAATCTGAACACTCGCAATAAATCATGAGGTCTTGTTTTTCTCCTTTCCACGTACTGTGCCAGAAGATTTTGCTTTATTTTGAGAAATTGCTTTTTAATTCCATTTGCTCTGTGTGATATTTTCCACGCCCTACTCAACAAAACAGAAGGTTACTAAAAAAAAAAAAAAAAAAAATGTTATATTATTTCACTACGACCATCTGTTTGCAGATGCTTTTCCATCTAGAAAAAAAATGAGCGCGCTTGAAAATGCGAGTGTACTGTACGTCAAGCCAACTTAAATGGAGACTGAAAAATGAGGAGCAACTTCTCTTCAATTTGTCCCGAGCGTAATGTTTCTTGTAAATAACTGTTTTACTTGGAAAAGCTAATTGGGTTTTGAAAATTAGATGGAGGAAGCCGTATGATTAGGCTACCTGTGGTGTAACTGCAGGTGACTCGGGCTTTCTGAGACTACTGAAAATCGTGCCTTCTGTTATCCGTAATTTCAAGGTCTGAGCCTTATTTGCATGAATCCAATAAGGTGAAAAGGCAAAGCCTTCAGTCTTTTAATTATTGTTATTAGATGTGACCCCTGACGACGTTTATTAGTGGACAGAGTTTCCAGGTCTGAAAAGTGATGCCGGTACAAGTGCCTTACTAGTGACTTTACTGGCTCCAAAAAGAGGTCTGACTGTATTCAACCTGATGGCAAAATGACCCTACCTCTAACTTGATTTATTACCTCTGTTAACAGTTTCCTTGTGAGTTTATGCTCTCAGTCACTAGTTTAAAGTCTTCTTCCATGTAGCATGATGCTAATTTGTCAATTATGGTCCCATTTAGAGTAAAATAAACGATAAAGCAGCGTATGCTTCAGGGCATGGCTACAGTGTGTTCAGAAACATGTTTTAATGTACTGTTAAGCTGTATAACAAGGCCACCAATTTTTCCTGCTCGAAAATGGAGCCACCAACTCTAGTTGAAGTATGGCAACTCCTGCACTTAAAGATGATGGCCAAGATGGCAACGGCCATAAACCCAAGGCTTTAAATCCATTATCCGCAAACCAATAGGTAATGTCACTGCATGGTTACTTGGATCCACCACATCCAAGGCTTGTAACTGAATCATTTTTTGAAGGCCACGGATTCACCCAACAAGGGGCGCTGTCTGTCATTGCCACTGCAGCCTGTGCCACCTGAGAGTAACAGTTGATGTTGCCACCTACAGGCAAAGAAAGTGACAGCAGTTTAAACACCTGCAGGCGATGGATGTTGCAGCTGCAGGTACAGCTTGTAGCTGCACACTAAGGGGGATATGAACAAAATAAGGATTTGTGGACTTTTCTACTGCTAAACCTTCAAATGTCAGGAGGAGAAGGAGAGAAGTTACTCAACCATTTACACAACAATTTTTCACATATCTTTTCCTTTCTGTTGTATCCTGTATCTTACAAACATTTATGGCTCTAGGTCTAGTCCAGTGTTGTATAATAGAAGCAGACAGTAATTAAGTAGGCTATTATATATATATATATATTTTATCCGTCTAGCAAAATAGTTTCATCAAAGGAGTTTAAGCCTCTGGCGCCGATGTGCGACAGTCTTAATAAAATCATAAACCATTTTTTTTTATTAAAAAAAAGATTTTGTGAATTATTTTATCATTAATTTCCATTTCTGAATGTTTTACATCATAAAGTTCTTTCAGCCACTTCACACATGTATGCCTGAGCGCTGACTGGCTATAGAAAGCATTTGGGCCTGTGTGAGTGTTGTTTCAACATATTTTCAAGACAGCCAGTTATAGTGGCTATTTTTACACCCGGAACAAATAGTTCCTCAATGAAAATTGAACTGATGCCTGAGACATGGCCTTGAACATCTTTTCAGGATGTTCCAGTCAAATCAACAGTCTGTTGTTATCAGCTTCAGCAGGCTTTACTGTTATTCAGTCCATTACTGTTCTTATATAGTACACACTGCGCAGCGTTACATCCAGATCTACAGCTTAAAAAACAAATTCATTAATCGTGCAACCGATGTCCTGGTCTGACCTGAACATCTGCGAGCTGTTTTAACAATGTGTCACTTTCAACAAAATCCTAATAATAATTCTGATTAAATTATATTACATAGCTAAATGATTAAAAGTAACAAACAGACTTCGTTGGTATGAAAAACAAAAAGCTTTTGTATAATGCAGCAAATGACTAACAAAGGTGCAGCTGCTTCTAGTTAATCAAATGAGTAAAAATTAGTCAACCCTTTTTACTTTCAAAGCAGGTGCAGCAGCACTAAATACAGACTCCCGAGTTCCTCAAACAAACTTCCCCTGAAACACTGTGGATCCTAAATGTCTGAACTGATTGGCAAAAGATGAACATACTTGTCAATGATCAAGTTAGCATAAATGTTTGTGGGTAATATCAACTCCAATAGCTCACCTCGTAATATGAATGAAAAACATGTTAGGTACGTACAGGGCTGGGAACTGAAGGGTGGCTGGTTCAAGTCCAGCATGGATCACAGTAAGGAGTGTTGACTGGTAGTTGAAGAGGTGCCTTTGAGCAAAGTACTGAACCCCTAACTGCTCCCAGGTTGCCTTCACTTGGCTGCACATTTCTCCACCTTTGCTTGTCTATAAGCCCTTTGTGTGTGTTTTATTGTATTTTGGGCCTTTAAAACCTGAGTGGAAAAAAAAGAATTTCCCCACTGCAGGATGAGTAAAGTTAACTTTGCCGTCAAGCCACATTTAAAAAACAATTTTTGTTCATGGCAAAAAAGAACTAAATTTGCATTCAGATTAGACACTCTACAGTATATTAAACAAAGGATAATTTCAGAGCCACAGTTAAATTTGAATACATTAAGACATACATTAAGTTTCTCCTCACATCACAAGAATTTAATGATGATTTATGGGGTTATGTTTCTTCATCTGCTGCTGCTTCTCATTCTCAGGCTTTGGCCATTGCCTGAAATGACAAATGTTGCCAGCAGATTTAATCAGCTGTGGCTAATAAACACTCATTCAGTGAGTTGGCCAAAAAATTAAATGAAACTTGTTGATCTTGACCTTTTCCTTGTGTTGGTGTCTGTCAACATTACAATCAAAGATAAAAACAATCCTTTGCATGTAAAAGAAAAAAGAAGTAGCTATCGTAGATTACCCATCCAGTGGAAATCCACAGCAGTGAAGCCCACTTGTTTACATCTGCAGCTGTAAATTGCTGCTCTCTCCACTTTTCTTGCTGATAGGTGGCAGAACTTGGACTGGAACAGATCCAGAACTGCAGGTCCTGAATCTGCTGGCACTATTTTTTTTTTCTTCCTCCAGATAACACATTGCATTCTTCACTAAAGAAACACAAGAAATACAGTAATTACAGCACATCTCCTTGCAGCTCATTGTTAACAGAATGGTAAATTCTTCTTCTATCGTTGTTGTTATGACAATATTCAAGCACCAGGCCACTGTTCTGCATGCTTATACCATTTGGTTTAGCAAGCTGCTCGGAGAAATCTGAGCCTCCAAGCTGCTTTGTGTACATAGCTGACACTTGTTGTGCTTTGGCACATTTATGTGCGATGAGGAACATATATGTATCAGTCGATGAAACATAGCTGTTTTAATGGAAAGAACTGCCAATTATAGATCATCCTCATCGATGGCAAACACATTTAGTTGTTTCTGAATTTGGTGACAATTACGTCTGTGATTTCAGCGCTGTTTGGCAGCCAGCACTTAAGTATTGAATGTCCACAGCATTACAATAGCAACTGAATGCACCACACACAGACACAGAGCTGTCGACATTCATTTTTTCCTCTATCTCACTCCAGAAGGACCTATATACGATTACACAGAACGCGCTCAAGATTGTGTTACCCCTATAACCTTGGCCACAAAAGAGTGGATCAGGTGGATAAAGATTGCAGCCTCCATGATGCTGTTTATTTCTTTCCAGAGGGCCGTGCACACACAGCAATTCTGAATTGGCAAGAGGTAAATGTTGAGCCCTGGATGATTTGTACGAGCCTGGCAAAATCATCCTCTATGGCAACAAGGTCAAACAAGACAGATTTATCTATAACATGATCCAAGCATCAGCATGACTAATTGATGGATATTTGTAATACAGACTATTGTTATTGGCACCCAGTCGTAACAAGTGGACAGCCACAGTGCAGGCGTACAGTGTGAAAAGAGAGACTTACTGTAAGGTTGTTTATTTCAAACGACACAGACAGACAGATAAAAATCAGTCAATTTTTCTCCAGGACAATGATTCAGGGATTTTTTAGTGTTATCCAACTTTCAGTGAAAATGGCCTTTGACACCCAGTGCTACAAGCAGACAAATACGGGAATTACCGTAACCCTTTCCCCTGTCTGGCGATAAAGAGCAGTTGTAGAAAGAAATGGGCTTTAAAGAACTGGAGCACAGCCCAGCTCTACTGACGCGTGCAGGTCCATGGGCATGAATGCAGGTCTGAAGGTTAATTGCTACCAGATGTTCGTCCTCACAAGTTTGTTAATCAAGTGAAATTATCCCCTAGCAAATGGTCCAAGCGATAGTCAGGCATGTTTAGAGTTTGAAAGTATAGCACATAATGGACAGATGTTTTAGGGTTCTGTGGACTTGAGTGTGATGCTGTGTTTGGGTCTAATCCACTTGTCAGTTTATGTTAAAATTTGAGTCAGATTTGTCTTGATTTCAGCCACTACTGCATTAAATATTAGCTGCCTGTCCACATTGATATAGATCCTAAAGTGAGGTCCAGAAGCATTATTTTAACAGATCTTGGTTTGATCTTGAAAATGATTTTCACTTGTCTTCTAGTGGTCATAATCCTCCTTTGCATTTGAGGTTTCCATTTTAAAATGATCTAAATGAACTGAATTGAACTTGAATGTAGTTTTATGCACTATTGAGATATTCAGATACAGCCTTCACTCATTACGGTCTTTTGAAAATCCTTAACAATAAGAATACACTACGTGCGGATTTGGTAAAGGGAGAGAGATGGGTTCTTTAAGGACACATACCAGACCTAAACAGAACAGCCAATGTGAAACTCCAGAATAAAATAGGATTTGCTTGGGGGGGAAAGGACCTGGGCAGTCAAAACGGTTCATACCAGCCAGACTATTTGGAAAGTGTGCCACCGCTGGCATAAATCCTGATGGCAACACTGATTGATGATGCTCTGAATTTATTCTAATTTTGTTTTCCAATAACAAAGCTGTTTAGTTGAAAACATTTTCAAAAATATATTTTGAAGGGGGGGATCTATGCTGTGATATCTTTTGAACGATCAAGGACTTTCCATCAACTTTGTATGAGGAAAAAATAGAAATAATGAGCTTTGCATCTATTGCACAGTGATGTAAAGAACAACACAGTGGCCGCATGATTCCTTGATAACTTTCTGATCATAAAGAATGCTTTATCTTTTTGGTATTTTTGCCCTGTCTGCATTGTGTATAGCAAAAGGCGTTGTGTAGCCACACTTACAATTATGATTTAGACAAGGTTTTGCATTGGCTTGCATTTGCTCTCATGGTACAGATTAGATTAGTTAAGAGTACAGAGACATTGAAATACAGTTTAGTATCGACCCAGAAGTGCAAAAAGCAGTAAAGTGTACAGTAATATGCATCAAGTTATATCAATAAAGGAGTAGTCATGAGAGATATGCAGTTCTATGTTTGGACACAAGTATCAGGTAACTTTAATCAATATGTAGAGCTGGGGAAACTGTTAAATATGCATTATATCGAAGCTTTGAGGTACAATTATAATCACTGTGTTTACATGTTTCAAGTTGGAATCCAATCAAGAAGCTTTGAAGAAACTTATTTTAATTCTGTGATTTACTCAGTACTTGTGCAGCAACAGGAATTTGTGTGCATATTTATTTTATCTTTGTTGTCCTGCTGGGAACTCCAAGGACAGCTCTGCAGCTCCACTAAATCCTGGAGGGGACAGAGTGGCTTTCCCTGGTTAAGAACATTGATAAACTACTTTTACTCCGATTCCTTAAAGCTGGACCAAAAGTTCACCACTCAGAGAGTTTTAGGCCAGTAAGGACTAATTTCCTAGTCCTGGATACTTTTATAAATACAGAGCTAGAGCTTACATTATCCTGTATGACGGAGGGGAGTTGAACAGTTGCATCATTATCCCCCCCCAAAAAACCCAGATAACTTTATATGCAGGATTAAGTAGACTTCTGTGAAGCTCAGTTGGTTCAGGGTATTCTGAACAAATTCAGCATGTGAAAAAGATATGGCTCACTTCACAAGTTAATTTTATTGCAGGTCATTAACCTCACACGTTTCAATTGAAATAAAACTGATTCCTTGAATTACCGTGCCTAACCTTGCTATTGTCACCTGACAAAAGTAGCCCATGGCACTTCATCAAGTAAGCAGGAGAAATGACTGCGTGCTGTAAACAGGGATTTGGGGATTAACTCTCCTTTATGTGGGAAGATAAAAGACGGGCTGGATTAGAAGAGAAACGATTAATGTTGAGTTGTGCATGGACAAAGACTAATAAATATTCAGTCATAATCCTCCGGTCTATAATCAAGATGACAAACACAAAACCTAAAGTTGGAGGTGGAGGTAGAAGAGGAGGGAAAACATCAATATAAATCAAACCATGGGAGACATAGGACAACACTGGCTTTGTGTATCTTTGTTCTTATAAGTCTGGGATCAAATTTGATCATTGGATCTTTAGAGTGAAGATCATTGTGCAAAAAAAGGACATTCTGGCCAGGATATGATGTGGTTTCAATGTAGGAGTACTGACATTATGTAAAAAAATATATATAATGTGTTGGTAAATTGACACGTCTCTCATATCTGTACACTAATGAAGCTACAACCAGGAGGCACTTAGCTTAGTTTCGCCCACTAAAGCTCACTAATTAGCACTTTATATGTCTAATTTGCACAAGAACCGAAGACTGATGCACATGAGCCCATTTCCCAAAATGTGAAACTACTCCCTTAATGATGTTTCCTAAAGTGTAGCATTACAGACGTGGGCGGGTATTTTTTCATTACTATTTTTAAAATAAAGTGTCAAACCATTCCGAGTTATTCCCAGTAGCCCGCGTACAATACATTATTGTAAAAAGCAGACACGAACTTGTTTTCTACTTCGATTCTTGTTTAAAGTCGGCGTGTAAATGTAATGTGTGTGTAGGAGGAAGTCAAACGAAAAAAAGCACTTTGTAATTGATTATATTAGTTTAACTTTCTAAACCTATCAGTTACACTCATTAAGAATTTATACTGTTCGTTAATGTATTTGTTGCCTTAAAGGAAGAAATATCAAATTATACCCCTTTTTATTTATTTGTTGTGATTTTGATTACATACCTCAGTGGTTTTGCCAGAGGCACAACACACATAAATATGTGCATAATGCAGGACAGTAATAAATACATTTATTTATAAACCGTGAAAGGTAGACTGTTGTTAGCTGGATGGTGATTCTTCAATCCTTGTCACATGATTTAAAGAAGAGCAGAGGGAGGTGAGAGACAACTGGTAGGTGACTTTATAATAATCATCTTTAATAATAAATAGTAAATTGATGCTTAATTACAGTGCAGAAAATATGTGCAACAATAAACACAGCATGCAGAGCGTAATCAATGTTGTGTCTTATTAGCTATGATACAATGTATGTTTTACATAGTAATAATAATAGATAATATATTATTGCATGACTGTCAATCAGTAAACAGTAAACAAAGTTTATTATTATTATTTATTAATGATATTATAAAGTGTTAATGATCAGGCAAAGTGTAAAAGAAAAATGAAGCCAGGGGAAATTAAACGGCCATGATTTTAACACTCATGATGTGAAGTTATTCCAAACTGAGTCATACATTTACATGCTACGTCTGTTTGATAAGAAGGGAGGGCAGAGCAATCTGCAGACCAGCCAGGCTGAGCTGGTTTGTTGGTGAGTAATGCTGTAAACTCTTGTGATATAGTCATTACAGGGACATTGGTGACATTGTATTATGCAGCAAATTGAAACAAATGAAACGACTTTAATGAATGCATGGCCTGGTCTGTTTTATAAATGAGAGCAGGGGTGATTCAAGAAGTTAATAAAGAAAGCTCAGGGACAAAAACAGGATATTATTAGCACTTTTTTTTTTCCAGGGGTGAAGTACTGTACGCCTATCATGAAAGTGGAGCATTGATAAAGAGATATTTTATTCTTATCGGCCAAAATTCACCCTGAGTTATTTTGCCAAGACAAAGAAAGAGGAGCTCATCCTCTGAATACCAAAGAGAAGAGTAAAATGAGGATAGATAACCAATTAGTGAGATGGAAAGAGAGAGAGAGAGCAAAAGTCTCCAGAGACTGTTTACTGGGGCTCCATGGATTCCTCCTGCCTCCAAATTGCAAGTAATGTGGAAAAGATGGTCCCAAACATGTTCATAGATGTTGTTGCTATGGACCCCTGCTGGCACAAAACAGTCCCTTGTTGAGGAAGATTAAGTTTCATTGGAGAATTGAATATAAGACTTGCTTCTTGTTTGCTTTCCTGTTTATCCTCCTCCCGATCCATCCTCTCCCTCTCCGTCGTCGTGTTTCACACATTGACCCACATGACATAATAATAGTGTCTGGGAGAAAAAAATAGATCCTCCGCAACATCAAGCTAGAATCTGCATGGAGCTGTTCTAATGAGGCTGAATCATGCTGCAATATACCTTCATCCTTTGGTCTGTTTCTGTGCAACCGAATCAATCTTTGGAAAAATTGAGGGGTGTGTGTGTCTGTCTGTCTGTGTGTGTGCACACTTGCACATGTGTACTGTGAAATTAACAGCTGTGGGCTATGATCATCCACAGTCCAAAGAGACAAAAAAGAAAATCAAGCACATGAAAGAGAGAAAAGGGCTTCAGTTGTGCTTTGACTTTTCTGCCTCAAAGCCAGTGACCCCAATCCCAGTCGCCAAAAGACGGGAAACACATCAGTCAAACTGAGTCTCATTTGTAAGTCCTTATTATCCCTAATTCACTTTAAATTTTCTCACAGCCTGGACACTGCCACCGGTGCCATTTCTGGCTGTATTGATGATGCCAGATTTCAGTCATTCACTGACTGATATTAAAAGACAGTTCCTAAACTGCTCTTTAGTGACCTTTTATGTTGTCACAGAGTTTGACATTTTGTTGCCATGGACCAGAAGCGTCTGTCGAATGGCACCATTGACAGAGCAAATGCAAATGACATGTGAAGACAGTGATGTACTGTAAGTGACAGTTATGGATATGATCTCCCTTCTATAAAGGACAGAAGTGCCCTGAAGGAACACATGTGGGAGGTACACGCAGAAGAGGGAGGTGGGCGTGTGGCTCACTGCTGTCACCAGTGTTGGTAGCAATGGGCGTGAAAGCGATATTTGAGAATCGCTCAGGCGTCAGGCCATTCACCTCTAATGTCGGAGATGATTACACACTAATTGAAGTAGTCTAGTGCTGCTGCTAATCATGGTTAAAGAGTCCACCCTTTTATCACCTTGGGCTGGATGTCATGTGGACTTGATGACCCTGGAACCTTTTAAATCGAGCTGCAGAGACAGCATGTTACAATGGGACAAGATATCCCTCTCAAGGGCATTTGCTTTCAGTCATTTTTGGCTTTTCATGCAAAGTATAATATAGTGGGTGGTTGTACAGCTGGAATATATAGTGTTGCATACTGATGTAGTATAAATCGTTTATATTTAGTGAGTGGAACCTGGTAGGCAGAACTGTTAATAGTGAAACTTAAATAGAATCCGAGTATGCCGAGCAAATGATGGGAAATCCCGAGGATGTTTATTATTTTCTTGATTCATTGGTGACTGATTTATCAATAAAATGTCAGAAGGTACCGAAAAATGTGCATTGCAATTGTGTCTCAGGTATTTGTTTTGTCCAACATGGAGAAGTCGAGAGCCCCACAATACTGACAGAGAAAAACAAGAGGTTGAAGCATCAAATGTTTGCTCATTTTCCTTGAAAAATCTGTTAGCTCTTTAACTAATGATTCTTATTATTGGTAAATCATTTTGTCAGTAAAAGTCAAAATTTCATTACATCTTCAAATGATTTATTTGGTCCAACCAACATTTCAGAAGCCAAACATATTCAGGTTTCATGATGAACACATTCAGGAAGCTGCGAGCAGTGAGCGTTTGCTTGAGTTACTCAAATTTGTTGGCTGACAAATAAATGAATTGTCTTACCATTGCAGCTCGATAGAGAATGAATTATCAAAACAGTTGCCAAATAAATAAATGTGCATCTATTGAAAATCAGTTCACTTGTCTCGAGGTCTATCACTCAACATGGAAAACAGCTGCACAAAGTTCTCTGTCGCTCTGGAGGAACTCATTGGTGAAACCTCACATTAGTAAGACACAGTGTTACGAGGCTGTGACTTGTTACTTGGGATGTGGAATCTGACTAACAAATTAAACAACAAACCACCTTGTTTGTCCATGAGCAAGCAACACATTCACTGTTTGTGTCCTGATCTGATGCTACTATCGGCTACATCATTTGTCTGATTTGTTAAATCGTTCTTATAAAAATGAGAAATCTGTTTTATGTAACAACACTACAGTTGAGGTTTGATTCAGTTTAGGTGAAAAAAAAATTGTTATGTTTTGGTCAAAATGACCATTTTTTAAGGTTGTGGGACCTTTGTCGTCCTGAAAATACTTGGACAAAGCATGCAGTGATCGTGGTCATGTTTTGTTGACCCATCCATCCACCCGACCTCCTCCCTAGACCCTCCACCATAGACTTTATTGCTCTTTAATAACCTCATCTGACTTCCTCCAGCCTGTCAGTACAACTCCTAAAGGTCTTTGTCACTTCAACATAAACATAATATAACAGTATAGTCTAGGGGCAGTGGCTAAAATGACTCAGTTTGAAAGATATAAGCATTTACCAGGCAGAGAGGCTTAAAAAAAGACACTATTGTGTTGGATCATGGAATTGTAGGATCCAGTTGGACTAAAAGTCAACTTTTCTTTATTTAATCTGCTTCTCGCAAACTCCTCAAACTTTATCAAAATGCAGGGCTTACTGGAGTGTCCATTTGATTTTCTCCCACTTTACTAATAATTGTAGCTCTTAATAAGCTTGCTGTTCTGACAAATTAAAGCACATTAGAAACAAAATAAGCAGACTACTTAAGTAAATGTGAAAGCCACTGTGCATAGTTTATATTTAGATTTCGTCAACTGTTACAGAATATTTGGCTCATACTTTCCACCAGTATCAAGAGGAACATCTTATTCAGACTTGTTTGGGATAAACACAGAATTCATGGATCTGGTTAATTTTGATGTTACATAATACCATCATCTCATCTCTGTGAGGTAACCAAAATGTTCAGAGGATATTTTATCCAGCTCCAATAGATTTTTTTTTCTCCCATAGAGCTAATTGTGGAAAAAAAGAAGACTTGAGTGAACTTTAATGCTGGGCTTCAGTTCACTTTGGAGCAGGCAGCGTAAGTGGGGCACTGCAAGATGTGGATTGAGAAATCATGTGTCTTTTCTACTCTGATGAGGTGCTGTGAGAGCAGGAAATAGGGGTTGCCGGTCAGCCTGACTTTTTCACTCGCGGTAACCCCAATTCACAATATTATTACAGTTAAGGTCAGACCGAGCAGAAACACCGAATGAAGAAAGAGAGAGGGGCAGAAGACCAGACAACGACGATGTGAAAGAGCCAGACAGCGATGTAACGATAAATAAAGAGAGACAAAGTGAGGTAGGTAGATTGGTATGTGTATGTGCCATCATACAAATTATCCTATAACTTCATGGCGACAAACCTTGAATGGGGAGTAGGGTGATACAGACCTTGCTCTTTTAACTGGTTTTGATGTTGTTCTGTGGACCAGAAACCTGCAGGAACAAGAGGCTGTCTCTCCTTGTCACAGTGAATATATACCACCTACTTCCAGCCTGCCTGCCATGCTTGTTGCTCCTTACTCTGTGTCCTCATGCAGTTTCCAATAGCAACCGGCTGAACTAAAAGAGATTTTTTTAGTTGACAGATTATTATGAAAGATATCCTTTCTCCCTTCTACTGCATCTACCTCTGTAGATCATTGTGGAAGATGCTGCATATTTGTACTCCAGAGCTCAGTGAGTTTCATAGTGAGGGGAAAGAGCTCGCTGGGGGTGGGGGGAAAGAGAGAGAGCGAGAGAGAGAGAGAGAGAGGGGAGGGCAGGCTGTTGCACATGTCTGTTGCCATGGGGATTCTGGCGCAGTGACTATGCAGTAATGCGGCTGCGGGAATGGAGGATTTGTTTTCGCAAGGGAGGCTCCGGCAAAAAAAATGAGTGTGCATGAGCTGGAGCCTCAGCCACCAATTATGTGGCTGGGGCATTTATTTTAGAGAGACAGAGTTAGCGAGGCTTTACTTAGACCGGGAGCAAGGTGCTGCCTCAGAGACCTTTGATGTTTTCATACTACCTCACCGTCCAGATTAAATTAAGGATCGGCCACCGCACGAATGGTTAGGAGAAAAATCCATTTCAATAAGGGGAAGACAATGGAGAGCTAATGGAGGCTTCATAATTGCATGTTCCCAAGATAAACGTGTTAATCAAATACAAAGCCCACATAGAAAACAGTAATTTACTGTTGGAGAAGACAAAACTGCTTGGAATACTGCCGATATAATCACCGGCACTGATGAATTAATTTTAATTAATAATAAGTAAACTCTGTCCTTAATTTGCATATTATGGAAGTCAACATTCTGGCCGTTGTAAAATTGTGGAGTGGACTTAGTTGTATGTAGTTCTTCATGCTATAATATATTTTATTTATTTTTTGGTGAAAGGCAAACATCTGCTCATGTTTTCAGTGACAGATATTTGTTCGGTAATTTGAAGGAATGTTTCTGTTGAGCACTGCTGTTGCCAAGAAAGCTACAAAAAATGTGAATTTTTGCAAATATTACTCAATAGAAGTTTTTTTTATGTCACTCCCTTTTCCTAGTTTAAGCATTGGTGAAGTTATTCAGATCCTTTATTTCAGGAAAATGACCCCACGTCATCTAAGTCTGTAAGTTTTATTAGCCAAATGCACTCAAAGTTCTCAAAGTAAAAGTTGTTCTACTAATAAATAATACATAATAATACTGGATTTTATTACTGATGCATTAAAGTAGTTTTACTCTTGTAGCTGGTGGAGGTGGAGCTCATGCTAACTATACCCAGCTGAGGAGTTTCATCTGCATTACATCTTATAAAGTTGTGCAACGATAGCTCGCTGATAAATATGGTGGAGTAAAAAATAATGTATTCCCTGCTGAATTGTAATGGAACAGAAGTAACAAGTAATGTGGAGTTGAAATACTCATGCACTGAAATAAAGTACCTCCAGTTTGTACTTGAGTCAAGTACTTGAGTGAATCCCACCACTGAATTAAACTGGATAATTATCGCTCATTCCTTTGTAAATTAATTGGCAGTGGTACCGAGGACAATCTATTTCTGTTCAGCTCGCAGATGACATCCACATGGACTTTAAGACTGACTTTTCTGCTCTGTTTAACAGCCACATTTGGACGTGCGGGTAGCCAAGTGGATAAGACACATACCATGTAATTGCAGCATCCTTGGTTTGAATCATGACTGGGGGTTTTTGTCGCATGTAATTTCCCCTCTCTGTCTCCTCATAGTTACTGTCTGCTTAGAGATATTTGAAAGTGTAATAGAAATGTATGGATGTATGTATTTTATTTTGCTGTTGGTAATCATCTTATTAAATTTATTTTCTGTATTTTGATGTCCTTCTGACTTTTTCGCTGGAAGTGAGATATAATTTTCACATCTGTGTAAGAAATTCTTTAAAACTCTTTAATGAGCAGAGAAACTTCAACTAGAACTTCTTTAGGTACAACACACAATGTGTTGTAACACTAAAAAAACAACACAGGAACAAACAAGTGCCTTTTAATATAGCAACAATAAAGGCTAATGCTTGTGGTGTTAGAAATCAGTTGTTAACTACTGAATAATAAATAAATGGATTGATTCATCCTTAATTGCTATATTATTTATAATTTTAGTTTTTATGAATTTCCTTTTCCTTCCATTATAAAACATGCAGGCTGCAGATGAGCATGAAGGTAAGGTTAAGATTCAACATGACTATGACACGGCTCACAGTGTTGTTATTGAATGAGTTTGTTATTATGTGTTATAAATAACAGGGAAGAGATTACACCAGCTACCTTGATCTGATGCATCTACTATCTAGTAGTAGCTCCTTTGTCATAATTCATCTGAGCATAAGAACACTTGTAAGCATAATACATAATACAGAGGTACATCAGGTTAGAGAAAAGATATTCAGAGGGAATAGCACAGGACGAATTTAATATCTTAAATTTAATATCTCATTCCCTCCTGTTTAGTATTGTCTAATGTCACGTCAAGGCGCAGCAGTCACTTGCTGTTTTTGAATTTGTGCCGTTTAGCATGAATAATCAATGGGGCTGTTGTCATAAAAGAGATAATGTAACGGCATGCAGCCGTTCAAACGGTTTACATCTTACACGGGGTAAAAATCTATAGAATCATGATGATGTTCGCCGAAATGCATCATTACAAAGATGCCATTAGACGGCAGTGATCTGACTTTCCCGAACTCATCATGAATACCTTGATGTTATGTGACTAAATTACTGTGCAATCACGTGTGGCCTGTAAACATGCAGGCTGCGCTTAATTTAAGTTTCTACGCACTTTCTTCTCTCCGTCCTCTCGCATATGGCTCCATTCATTGCGCCTGATATGGATCCAGATGAGGTGAAACTCTCATATCCCGAAGCGAACCTCTGAGGATCTCATTACAATGTGAGCCAAAAAAAAAAAAAAAAAACAGCTAAAAAAGCCCTTTGCTATTTGAATGACACTGTTATCTGAGGCGTGTTATTGTGCACCATGACTGCCGCAAAATCCAATTTTTGTACACAAGCACCTGACTTTCTGACACACCTGGCCTATCTCGCAATAATGAGATGATAGAAACCTCATGTAATTGTCAAGAGGTACCGAGGTTTACATACACTGTGTCTACAGCGGACCCACAGCAACTGATTTAATGAAACCATTGACTACAGTATGATCAAACATGTGACCTTCAACCTGCCTCACATCCTCTCATGAGCTCTTCGAATGGCACAAGCTATTAGATTCACCATTTCTGATATGACAGATGTCAGTGAAGAGGGATTTAGTCTGCACATTACCTTTGAGTACCCTTGACCATGAGAGTAGAGAACAGACCAGGTCTGCAGTGCAGTGCCATTGCCGTAAACTTTATTTAGACAGCAAGGGAGCTAAACTGTTAAAAAAAAACAAAAAAAAAAACTAACTAGCATCTAAAATGCTATCAACGGATTCAGGAAGGAAATGTGGGCATTTATCCTTTTTAGAAGTTTGGCTTTTTGATTTTTAGAAACAACTCGAGAGACACCAAATGTGTCGCTAATGAAGCCAATTAAAACTTTTCATCAAAGTCTCAGAACAGGCTTTGATATTGAGACTAATGAGTTAAACTATGAGTTAGATATTGTGTGAGTAAATTACGGTGCTTGTGTTTCTGCCCTAAAAAGAGCACGCAATCTATTTTTGCTGTCAATTGAACATTAAGAACACAACAAACAATAAACATATGCCATCCCTATGGAGGTGAGCCTCTGGGAGGCAGAGGCTAATTGCCTTTAGAGTCGTACCTCTCTGGGACAGACGGAATAGACTTGGGAATTTGAGTTTTGTCAGTGGGACAAAGAAAATCTGCCTGTGAAGACTTTGTAATTGGCTATAGAAAAGTACCCTCTGTCTCCTACTGGGAATGCCCTAATACATCACCATCAATCAAAAAAGTCATAATGAGTGGTTTCATCAGGATGTATGTCTTGCTTTGCAGCCTTCAGCAGTTTCCTGCACCTTTTGAAGCGTTCATTAAAGTCTTCAGATAAGGCAGGATGAGAAATACCTCAGCCATCCACCAAGCTGTAACCTTGAGAAAATAAGTGAGCCAAATATTATTCCATGCTATTATTTCAGATTTACAATTATAATTAGTATGATTGGTTGACACAGCTACACTAGTAGACGGCAGGAATAACAATAATATGCTAAATTCAGTTTACCATAGAAGAACAGTGTTTCTGCTCTAACAAAAATAGAATCACGACGTTGTTGTTGTCATAGTTTCAGATGGACTGGTAAACATGTATCATAAGACGTGAATCTGTAATGTCACCACTGCATTTAACTTACTTGTATATAAAACATCCTCAGTTTTAGACCTGTTCTTCTCAGTGTTGCACACATCCTTTTTAAATGCAAGAATTTGGCTTGTACTTGACTTATTTTCTCTGTTCTGCTGCACAGTAATCTTCAAAATTGTGTTTTATGGAGGTACAAAGTTCCATTTAACTCGACTCTTAGCCAATTAGTGGAGAAAGATGATATAGTGAACATGATGCCGATGCTATTCTTGTTGGGACTTTTTACTGAAAGGTTTCCGATCATAAGTGAAAGATTTTCTTGCTTCGTGTAATTTAGTTTTTGCTAGTGATGCTGAATGTTTGAAACTGAATTAATTTGTTCATGGTTTTTATGATGATGTTTAAAGTACACACCACCTACACCACCTAAGTGCATCAGTTATGCTGCTCGTGCAAGATCAGGAGCATTTTCTTGTCCCGGGTGACCTTTTCAATAACACAGAGAAAGAGGAGAGGACACGAGTAAAGCCCCCAAACCCCATGAAATCAATATTTACACTGTCACAATTCTGGCTGAAAAGTGTTATTGTTCCTTTGTTTGTTTATATATCCATTTATTTTTCATTTTTTAGTTTTAACTTCTAAAATCCCACAGAAAGTTTTACTTCTATGTTCTCCTTAACAGCACACACACAAAAACCTGACATACTAAAGTTTTTAATATATCCATAGAAGACATACTGCATGCATATCAATGCATAATTCTTCAAATCAAACATGGATCATAAAAATCATGCTAAAAATAACATCATAGCTTGATCAACACTTCTTTAAATTAATTCAAAACCAATTTAAAACATTTTTTGGTACTGCACAACATAATGACTAAAGGTTGCTTCACCAGGTTTAGCCCCAGGACTAGGCACTGCTAGCACTAGTAGCCCGCTCCTGCTCGACCTGAGAGGTCTGACAGGAATGTGTATTTGCGGTCCCGCTTCATGTATTGATTTATAAACAAGCAGCATTGTCTTATATTTCATTCTGTGGCAGAGAGGAAGTCTGCGTAGTGACTCAAGAATCTCTGCTGCATTTTGAATAAGCTGTAGATTTTTAATGGGCCCTGTCAATACCAATGACCATTGCGGTAGCTGACTCTGCTTGAAATAAAAACATGAATGGGTTTTTCAAGGTCGGCATTTGACATGAAGTCCCTGAGTTTGGCTGCGTTTCTAAGATGATAAAAAAAAAAGCTCATGTTGTTTCTGCTTTCATGTGGCGATTAAGATCAGAATTAAATATAATGCTGCCTGAAAGTTAGTTAAATTTAGATGAATTTGAAAAAAAAAACATACAGAATTCTCCATTTTACATTTCATCGCAAAAACTGCAACTTCCCATTTGACTATAACATGCAGGGAGATTTAAGCATTGCATTCAACCTGTTTATTATAAAATGTGTTATTACATGATCAAGTGAACATTTCTTCTTACATTAAGCTGTGTTAATACATAATGTGCTGTTACAGACTTTTATTAAACCAGGTTGGCCAAGCCGGGCAGCAACACAAACTGAGAACAAGTACATTGAAAGAGATAGAAAACAAAAGAGAGTTTTGCAATGTATTAACATCCTAGAAATTAAAAGTTTAGTATAACCCATGTGGCAGTCTCCATGTCTTTAAAAATGAATTCAAAAGCTTTCAAAGAAATCCGATCTTGAAGTTTCTGAAAACTTTCTGTAATTTTCCAGTTTGAGGATGGGGAGCACCCAAATGCGCTTTTCCCAATCTCTGAACAAACACTGGGTACACACAATAAAAGTTCCTTGACCGCAACAAATACTTTCCAACGCACTTCTGAGAAATATAATACACAGCTACAATGGGAGAATCCCAAGAATTGCCTTTTATATATGAAAGTATAACAGCGTGTGCACCTATGGGTTGCTACTCACAGTGGTGAGTCAAGGCTTTGCAGTCAAGGCTTTACAGTTCGTGATCGTGAAGGGAACCATGGTGTGTCAGTCATATGCAATGCCTTAGCAGAGACACACACATAAAATATAAAATATCCCCATAATCCAATACAAGTAAATCATAGCAGCATCAAGTCTCTTTTTTTTTAGATTATAAAACACAACTTGTTTCTAAAGTAGAAAAATAATTTAAGCCTTGTGTTTTTTTTCTCCAGTGTCTAGAACATGTTACAGATGATATAAGGAGCTCTGGCCAACATTAAAAGCACTTTGCATGTAAAATAATAATTAAGTTTAAACTGTATTATTATATATTATCTTTCTTCCAATAGCTAGTAGACTTTATTCATCCAGGATGTAAGGAATAGACAGACTTGGTGGAGTGAATGAACTTCACAGTGTGGATAATACGCTTTGCAAGATGTTTATACTACATGTACGCACAGGATTGGGTGGAATATATATCAGTTGTTATTTTGACTCAAGACCGTTGTCTCTCAGATTGTCTCTAAGTGAATGTACTAGAAATACAGCGTGACATGGCAGGAAAACATTAACAGGTGTGGTGAAATGTTGCAGTCCCTGAGGGGCCCTCAGGGGTTGCTCTGAGGGGCACTAACAGACAGTGTTTGTGTTTACTGCTCCTCTGGACTTCTCATATAACTGTAATATATATATTTTTTCAGCTTTTTCTATGAAAATAAATGCTCCATATATATTTTACAGAGCTTGACATGTTAGATGAAGTAAACTCTTGACGGAAAGTTTTTTCTTTTTAATGTGAAACATTACAGATCATTTTGTTCCTGTGATGTAACAGAAAACAGCAGACTGTAAAATGTATTTATTACACAAAATCCCTTTATTTTGGGTCTGTTAGAAACTATTCTTTACATCCTTGATGAATTAGTCCACCGGTTATTGGTAAACACACCAAATCAAAAATCATACAATCCTGCTGCATAATGAAGAGCACGTTCCGCCACCTTCATATCACAGAAATATAATCTATAACAAATTTCAAGCTTAATTATTTTCCATGCATAAGGAAACAGCATTGATTGCACAAATCACTTTACACAGAAGACTGTAAATTAGAAAGTGGAGAAGAGAATACTTTCTCCTTGTTCTCAAGATAATCATTGGAGGGAGTGTTGGTTCACTGTCCAGGAGTGTGTAAACGTGATGTATTGTGTCTGAAGGCTGCTGGCTCTCAATTGTACTCTGAAACCTTATTGATCTGTAATAATAATGACTAGATCTGCTGGAGGTTGTATGTGACTGATACAGAGGCAACCCTATGTAGCTCATTATTTTTAATTAGCCCTTCATTTTTAGTCTGTAACCACCAGATTTAGCTCTACTACTGCTGCGTGTGAACAACTGCTTTTGTTGCCAATAACTTCAATTCTGTATCTTCAAACTGAAGTCCTTTTGACTGCATTAGGTTGTATCAGGCGGAGCTGTTCTCACACTGGCACAGCTGAGCGTGTCCCAGTTGTGCTCGTGAGCGTCACGCAGGGCTCACAGCTCAGAGATGACTACTCAATTGTAATGAGGCGCAGTTGTTAAATACTTGCCAATAATCTGCCAGTGGAAACATCTGGAGACAAAAGCTTTGTTTCTGTGGCACAGCCAGATGATGAAAGACAGCGAGCTAAAAACATGACTTTGAATTAACTAGTCAAAACTAGCTGGGTGCTTGTTTCAAGCTTGCTTTCCGCGAAGCAGCTCACTATCACGGCTCATAAAACAAAAACAATGGCTCATTCATAATTTCCAGTTTTCTCCCAGCGAACGATAATGACGGTATCACACACATGACAAAGGCGCGGATGACTTGTCATGTAGCCTTTTTTTTTTTTTTTTTTTTAAATGTGGCGCGAAAAAAAAATAAAAATCATACCATACCATCATATTTTGACAAGTCCATTAATGAGAAAAGATAGACGCTTTGCACACACTGAGTAATGTGAGGCGAGAGGTGCCGGTAACCGCAAGAGGAACGTTGTCAAAACTGTTGTAGTAACTGCACACTCAGCCCATAAAAATATTTATGATCGAGGATCTTTAATTAATACTGGCCTGAGTGATGCATTTTTGCTCAGCACTTCCTCGGGCTCATGAAAACATACAACAAACCCCATGTGGATTTGTGAAATTATTGATTAAAGCAACTCCTAGTGGTAATATTAAGCCCCTTACCCTTAATCCTGCTACCTGCCCCACCATTTTCTGTAATCACATGGTTCACACACCAATAAGTGACTGTATCCACGTGTGTGAACAGGCGTAATTATGTCCGACATGAAATAAATGTATTCAATTACAGAAATTACCAACTGTCCTATTTCATTTATCTCCTCATCTATATCATTCATTCATGCTTAGCTTGTATCCTGATATTTCTGACAGCACCCCGAAGGCAGCATTACGCTCATTTATTAGTTCAGATGTATTCAAAACACAGACAATCTGCCACCATTTCTGTTCAGCGCACAAGAATACTAGTTCACAAAGTAAACTTGGTGGAAGAAGAATGACAGACTCATGAGATGTTGTGAACTTACCCCTGCCAGTCCACCAGGAACACTCCCACTACTCCAGATGGTCCGGTCTCCCCAGGCTCTCTAAAGATTCTCCCCCTCAAAATGACTCTGGCTGAGGCGACATAACAATTAGCCTCTCCGCATAGTCTCAGCTGCTGAAGCTAGATTTACTGGCTGGATGAAAAGAAAAGATTAAATTGGACTACGATTGGAAGCTTCTTGAAATTAGTCTCAACCATCACAAGCCAATCTCAGTTGAGGTTGGTTAGTGAACAGCCAAGCTCATGCTTGGTTTGACAATAGTAGCGTTAAAACAATCACAGAAAATCTCTTTTCTCTTGTGTTTGTATTATTGATTATTATATCAATGTAAACATATTGTCTGATATTTTCTTAACTCAGTGATTTATCAGTTTATAAAAATAAAAGAACATTGATAGATTAGTTAGTAATGAAAGTCAGTGAGTTTCTGCCTTGATCAAGACTTTTTTTCAAGTCTAACTTCAGTGAAGATTTAAGCACTCACTGCAGTGTTTTGGATAAAACATCTTACACATCTAGAGGGCATCCTAACAAACACATAATATTAGATGATTTGGGGAGAGTACATTTACATCCTGTATGCAACAGTTCACTTTGTAGAATGTACAGAATATGGCAGAAATGGAATATACCTATGATTTCATTAGTGTATAATCATCTAAAAACTTAATCATGGGCTCTGTTTTCTCCTTTTACACATGGAATGCAAGGGGAAGTAGATGGGGTTGCAGTCCACAACTGCACTGCTAGATGCCACTAAATCATCCACGCTCGTCCTTTAAGTTCATTTTCGAGGCACTTGTACTTTACTTTCAGCCACTTTACACTTTTTTCTCCACTACATCTCAGAGAGGGAGACAGAATAACATGCGCATGTCCTGAAAATGTTAAATAAAAAACTAACTACATAACCATTGCAAGCACTACCTCACTTAAATGGTTATTATAGGCCATATGATGTTAAATACTAGTTTACAGTTTTGTTAGCAGCATGTTGTAATTTATACTCTGATTTAAATGAGGCAGGTAATTAACTCAAAGAGGCCAAATCATCTAGTGCATCTAGTACACTGATTAAGAAATGGTTTGATATGACAAGGTCAACATTATGAAATAAAGAAGGCACAGCTGACACTCACTTTTAGAAATGCTGCTATTTAGCATGCAACCTTTGCTCAGTGTTTGAAATGTGATTTAAATGCTTCCATATCCTTTCTTAATTACATGTTTACATTATTTTGTCCATCATCTGTATATCGCTAGGCGATATCTCTAACAATTTACATTGCAGGATATCAAGGGCACAGTAGAGGGCTTCTTCTTGGCTATGGTATTGATCTATGTGTAAGCAGAGACAACATTAAATGAATCTAGTGAGGCAGTAATCAGTGTGGCAACGACTATGTCCTGAGCAGCAGAGGTGATTTGTATTCCAATATGACACATTTTATGCCCATAGAAGGTTTACAGGTCTTCAGATTTCTCAAAGGCTGGTTCAGTATTTGAGCTAGACAGTATTCACAGGTTCATACCTGGAAAAAGAAAAGGCTGCAGCACAGCTATAGTTATCACTAACTATAGCTTTAACCTTGAGAGAAGACAGTTCAGCATTTACTCGATCCTTTATGTAACACATCTCCTTAACTTTCCTATTTTATCATTAATTCATCTGCAGAAGTGAAGCCACGTCGTCACCATTGGTGCTAAATTGGAATACCAACCTCCTCTATAACGTCTCTGTCATTACATGTTTAAACTCCAGCTGGGTGTATTTTCCATTTGAAATTTCACTACTTCTACTGTGTCATACATAAAAAACAACATTTCCCATTATCTCCCTATTAAAACCACACTTTTATTGGTAAGTGGGTGTAGATATAAAATTTGTATTTTCGTCACCCTGTGCTCAAAGGAAATATATTTAAGCAACTGCAAATATGCTGTACACTGTACAGTAGCTGGTGGAGACCAAAACTGTGCTATAAAAGAAAAGTGAATATTTATATTTTTTAGAAGGCAAAAAACATGATTTGTGTTTGTGTCTGCTGGGTCTGTAATATTTTGTCATTTCAACTTTATGAAGTCGTGAAGGAGGTGTTTTTTTTTTTCTTCCCCCATGTGGCCCTAAAACTATTAATGCAGGTTTAAGTGCAACGGGTCAAGAGTGTGTCAATTGAAGCTAACACATTTTGGCAGCAGTGTTATTTCTAACTTTAAATTGTGTCAATGCATATGTGTCAAAACTTTGTAAGTCCTTGACATTTACATCATCACTGAAGTGGCTGTCCCTTTGGGGTTGTATCTGTGGGAGTAAATGCGGATACTGAAAGCAGCTGTGAAGAATGACTTATGATCTTTGAGGCTCTTTAGGGTCTACTGCAAATTTCCTTAATATACAAGTGTAATTAAATCCACTAAACAGCCCTCATTTCATTTAAAACCATGTTTTTGTCAGTAATGAATTATACAATTTCTGCTGCAGGCTACCTCTGTTGTATTTCGATATACACTGGAATAAAAATATTTTTGCCCTTGAGCAATATGGTAGATTGTATTGAAGCTGTCAACATATGAGAGTGTCTTGATCGTTCCCCGATCCTCTTTACAGACCTACTTATTTCTGATCAGGCTGACAGTGAGGCTGTCCTAGCATGCACTGAGCAGAAGGTAAGGAAACAGTCTGGAGTGTCTGACTGTGACACAGCAGTGCTTACCAATGAGCCATCAGGCTCTAATGTAGAAAAACCTACATTGAAGAGCGCCTCCCTGCTTGCATGGTCAGACAAGTGTACATATTCTCTTCTTCACTTCATTTCAAGTTTTTTTTTTTTACAAATAAAACGTGTAAACAAATGTGACAGATGTGTATTTTTATGTGTATTTGTTGACACATGATCAGAACAACAGGGGGAGCCTGAGTTGAGCTGAGATTCTCTGAATAAGACATGAACTCCCCTGAAATCTGAGAAATTTTGGTGGGTCAAAATATTGACAAAATGCTTTTTTTTTTTTTTTTTTGCCATGCTTATATCCTCATCATCATGGATCATGCGTAAAATTTAAAATGAATTATTGATGTATGATTCATGCACGAGGGCGATTCATTAGCAATTCACTTTAATGAATATACCAGCATGCATGTAACTCTTGCCATCACCAGCGAAGAGCGGCGGCGCAATATCATAGACTTCACTGACTTCACTGAACTCAACAGAAATTATTGCGCTTATCTTTACATGATGAGTTCAACCGTTGTTGACGAGGACTCGGTGCCTCGTAGGCAACTTGGGGTGTTCTGTTTTCGGTTTAGTGCTCATACATTTTTGTGTTTATAGGATGTTTTATGACAAGCTCCCCAACAACCACAGTATAGTTCACATACTGGAGATGATGGTACATGGGGTCACTGAATGAAGCAGTGCTTTGTTCATGTTCTGTTTTTCCCACCACAACACAGTATGTATCCTCAAGGTGTATTCATAAAACATTTTCAGTGCCTTTTTTAAATGTTTTTAGACCCGTTATTGTTTCCACGTTTAAAATGTAGGTAACATCATAATACAGTATAATTTATGCAAATAAGCTGTATTTGTACTAAAGGCAGCTACATTTAATTTACTATTCCGGCACAAACAACATCAGTGTTGGTACAGAATCCTCTTACTTTGTCCGCTGGGGCAGATCCTTGCCAATATTTACACATTTATTGGCTGTGTGGTGACTCTTTGTCACCACACGCGTTGTGTGTATGCAGGGAAAGCATATCCACAGTTCAACAGACTGTATAATCAACAATATAATCATTGATATTCAGGATTAAGTAAGATTTTATTAGCATTATTTTATTGCATCTTTTATAGCTGCTTTGACTCCATGGTAAGGATTTTGTTGCCTCACTGTAAACACCTATCAGGGCATTATTAGGTTACAACACCCCATGTGGTGAGAAATTCAATGTAGAGTGAAAGACTGTTACAGTAGCTGTCATGAATACATGATTAAGATCCAAACAGCGCAGCGAATCAAGTTTCAAAGCACTAAATACAAAGATGGAGAGAAGTACAACAGTGTGTCAGACTTCCTCTAAAGTACTGATATGGATAAGCTGTTTACTGTACCTTTTCTGCCCTACTTGTGCCCATGTGAAGAGGCACGCTGAGACGAGGAAACATTCAGCCC
Source organism: Nibea coibor (assembly GCA_023373845.1). NCBI lineage: Eukaryota > Metazoa > Chordata > Actinopteri > Sciaenidae > Nibea > Nibea coibor. The sequence goes on along the minus strand of CM041739.1, from coordinate 8,900,369 downwards.
CCTCTGCTCAGAGAGAGGCTCTGTGATGCACGAGGACAGCGGCGGCATTTTCCAGGATTACAGACTACAAAGACAGGACACACTTTGTTTGTACCGAGAGCAGTGTGTCGGACAGGCAGCAGAGTGGTAAAGAGCTGTGGAGACTGTATTGTTACCTACAGTACCAGTCAAATGTCTGAGTGTGCAGACTGTGACACTACCTGCTTCATACTTACCTTTAAAAATGCAGAATTCACAAACTCACCCTTTTCGTCTTGTACACATACGCCACACGCCAAGTCATGTGCCAAGTCCATTCTTTTTCTCTTGTTTCACCGCTTAATTCAGCTTTGTTCGCCGTTCTTACTTCCAGGGATGAAAATGTTTTGTTCGTAGATTTTACTGACATCCAGCAAAAGACACTTGCAATAGGCAGGTGTTCAAACTACATATTTCAAAGCTCTGACTGGCTCCTTTCTCAGGCTGAGAAACACCTGCTTTAGAGAAACATTTCATTGAATTTCACAATATTTCTTATATTCTTTTCCAATTTTCCAATTTCCAAATCAAAACTGCCAGCGTAACTCACTTGTGGTTACAGCATGAGAAAACCGGCTTCCAGCAGTATCCTGTTACTGTTAACTTCACTCTGTCGACACCAGAGGCTTCAGCTTCAACTCTGGATTGTGTTCGGAGATTACACTACCACGGGATGCTTCGGTTATTTCAGAGGAGTGGAGAATGAGATCAGAGTCTGCTAGCAAGCTTTGCTGGTGGTGTGATAAGAAGCAGCTGCTTCTTAATGACAGTAATGTCAAGCAAACAGCTGGTGACATCTGTCAACATTCAGAGAGGTGAGGAGCTACAGACTGCGCTGGCCTCCAGGTAGTGGAGGGTGAACATGACCTGGACTTGTCTGCTAATGCAAGAGGGCGAAGCAGACTGTTGCTCTTGAGGTCATTCTGTAAAAGAGAATTTCTCTTTTACAGAAACTCATTACGAGTGAACTTTGTGCTTGTGTCTACAGTGAGCACCATAAGAACAAACAGAGCGGAGTGTAATAATACGCCTCCTGCCATCCCATTACCAAGAAAGAGCTTATGTTGTTATCTTCAGCATCTGCATTATTCCCTTAAAGGTGCACAATTGAGTGTATTAAGCACTCATTTGTGCCACCAGCTATCAGACAGCGCTGGGCATTGTGCCTGGCTGACGAAGCAGGGCATCTGCTCCGTCTATATGAACTATCTTGGACTTCCCACGCATCCCTGTGCTTTGATCTTTGCAGAATACATTTGCAGAGTCTACGAACCAATCTATATAATAATAATAAAAAGAGAGAATATGTAAGAAATATGTGAAACGTTGAAAAGTTTTTAAATAGCTGTCTTAAAGTATATTTCAAAGTATAATTTTTAGTTAGCATAGTTAACTGTTAATAACTGACAAAGTATTTATGAGGCATTGTTCTCACATTAGGTCCCAAAGCGTGCCGTGTCTTGGCAGCACACCTTGTACAGTGTGTGCACCATGTACTAAAGCTGAGTCCTTACTGCAGAGACCTGAGTTCAAATCCAAACCTATCTGATCTCCTGTTCCTATCCAAAGTGCACAATTAAAGATTTATTAAAGTTAATAAGCATTGTTCCTGCTTTAGAAGCCTCCGTCGATATATAAAGTTAGCTCTAATGTAATAAGAACAAAGCAATTCTTGAAAACGTAGTTATCCACATTATATTCCATTTCTGCCATATTCTCTCAGCAGTAATAACAAACTCATAAGGCTTTTATTCGTATTCTTAAGCAGTCTATCCACAGTTTCTTGTAAGTGCAATTTATTACCTATGTTTTGGCCTGATATTAAACAAATCTGGGGCAAACACAGTGTGCTGCAGTCATTAAAGCAAACAAACAAATCATCGGAGATAACACTGGAATCCGCCCAACCTAAAAAACTGAAAGACCTGAATTGTGGTAAAACACGGGTAAATACTGGAGATGAATTTAAAAAATAGACAGCTTAGAGCCCAGAAGGATTCCCTTTACACCTTGTAGAGAGAGTTCTACATTTCACTATATTCACCTCTAAAACAAAAAAATGTACCATAATTATCCCTGCCTTTTTACTTGTACAGTAGGTGCTGTTGTGAGAGAGCTCGTGGCGTGTTTTCCAAGGGTGTGTGTGCCAAAGTTGGTAGGGAGGATTGGCTGCGGTGCATTTGACTTTTCTACGTATATATTTGTCAATGTTTTTCACTTCTGAAAGTTGGCAAAGCCATTGCCTACGCCATTGCAGAAAGCTACAAATATGTTGTGAGTCTTTGCTCAAAATCACAGTGCATATTCGCCCTCGGTAAACAGCGGGATCTACTAGTCTCTTACTGCCAGAGACAGACATTGTTTTCCCAGGGGAAGTGAGACGAAGAGTCGGTGGTAGAGTAGAGAGTAGAGTCTGTAAGTTGCCAGAAACTCTACTACCACATTACTGCTGTGTGGGTTGATGTGTGGGATGATTCCAGTTTCTTATATTCTACTGGAGTCTAGAGGCGTGTTTATTTGTGCTGTGAAAAAACAGAAAATAACATTTTGTATTTCTGACTCTGCTTTCTAAAATGTACAGTATAAACAGTTTTTTAAAGAAGTTGTTTGATTGTGATTTTCTCTTGATTGTTGTTCTCTTGATTTTTACTTAATAAGGAAGGCATGTTGTATTTCTACCAGTTGTAGGAGGTGAGTGACTTTTCAATGATGATTTCAGGACTCACCCTAACCAAGTTGTTTTATATCTAAATCTAAAGTTGACCAAACCATATCCTTTCTACTTAGGGATGTCAGTAGTTAATCCATTTGTCCTTTGGTCTTATGTCAGTCTTTGCATACACTCTCCACCAATTATTTCATAAGGAGTGATCAGAGGTAACAAATGAAACACGCTAAACAAAGCTTGCTGTTTGCTCCAGAAAGGCAACAACATCAAACTTGAATCGTGTGATACTACCCGTCCGTCTAGTAGTATGTCTTGTACTGTGCTGTACCAGATTAAAGAACAAGCTAGCCCAAGGTCATTAGTTAGATTGCCAATGATTGAGACCAATATGCTGCCAATCAGTGTGGTAGAGGGCAGGAGATTCAAGGAGCTGACTCAATACTTCGAGCCCCAAGTGCGTTATGCAAATGAGAGCTACTGTGACTAAATGCATTGAAAAACACTTTGAGGTGAAGAGGGATGAGCTAAATGCCAAGCTAGCCAGTGCAGACAAACTAGCACACAATCCGTCCAGCACACTCAATGGAGCACTGGGTTAATGGGTGTCAGGCGATTGAAAGCTGAATTGACTGAAACTGACATCCCTAATAGCAGTCAAGGGTCCTTTTAATAGCTGGAAAATACTATTTACTACCAGAAAAGTTAGTTCCAGCTAAAGCTAATATTTGACACATTGTGTTACAACAGAGCAACATCACTCATTTTCACTTGTGAATGCAGTGAAATGCATGCAGTATCTCTTCTATCTTTTCAGATGGATTCTGGACAAAACACAGCTGAGGTCAGTAAAGAAAGGATCAGGTTTTGGTCTGTTTTTGTTTTTGCTGATACTGAGTCATTCAAATATGGCGTATAGATCCTCAGGACATCCCAGGACATGCATTAACACCAGGCGTCCTGGTGATGGTGTCTAGAGGCGTGTGTCTAGTGAAGTGACTGTTAGCACGTCTTTTTTCTGTGACAGTTTTCTGAATGAACAAAATATGTGGACAGGATTTCATTTTTAAGAACTTAGCAAAAAATGATTTTCTGCAGAATAAGTAGCCACACTGGTTGGTTTTCCATCCACACCTTCCTAACCTGTGTTATTGGATCAGATGGACGATGAGTAATCGATAAAATACACCTCACCCGTGCCCTTTTGGAAATGTTTTTGCTAACTGATATCCATACTCACACCTCCTCCCCTTCTTTCCTGTCAGCTGTCTGCTGTATGCTCTTCAATCATGGCAAAGGGTTCTTACAAAAAAAGGGTTTAACATGTATAGGTGAATAAAATATAATACGCACAAGCATGTATTTCTGTATATGTATAATACATGTGTATATATTCATAAACTTTAGACAGAAGGTCGACCTTGAGATCAACTATATTGTCACGCTGCGAGATATAGCGTAGGTGCCACAGATAGAGTTGGAAATCTATTTCTAGACAATGATTCACCACTCTTCTGGCTCTGACAAACTTCACAGCTTTGCCTATGAAAATATTTATATAATTATCACAGTGTATCTCACATTAATGGATTTTAATTTACACTATTTTGACAGCATACAGTATGTACACTAAATCTGTTATTTGTTAAAGTGAAGTTTTGGGAAAATAACTAGTGTATGGTGTAATACTGAGTACTGACACAATCTCACAGGTACATATGTGGGCTTGGTGAGTCAAGACAGAGTTTTAAGTGTTAATGTAGTCACAGGAAAGGAGAAAAGAAACTCACAGTCAGAGCTGTCACAGGTGCGTAGGTTTGATGCTCACTGAATTTTGAGATGGCTGAGGTGCTCTTGACATAGCACAAGCTTGAAAGAGGATGCAGGAATAATTCTATTTTCTTTTGTCTGTTGCGGCTGCTCTGATCTCCTGGTCTTCTCCTCTGAGAACAGTTCGCTTGTTGGCATAGTTGTCCTGTGCTGGAAGGGACAGTAATCCTTGGCCTGAGGCCTGAGGATATATCTGTATTATACCTGTCAAAAGTATAACTTTTTTTAAGCAAAAATGACAAACATCCCATGATTCCAGCGTCTCAAAATTAAGAAAGTTCTGCTTTTCTCTGTTTTGTTTCAGCGTAAGTTGATTATTTTTCTGTTAATCAGCCACGCTGGATCTTTTCAAGGGAGAATTTGTTGGATCGGTGTCCTTCTGTCTTACCAGAACTGGCAGTGAAGAAATACTTTTGTTGGATCTCCTCAATAAAAAAAATGTACTGCTCACTTAGACTCTGGGTTAATCCTGCATGTGTGCCTTATCAGGCTTTGTTTTTTTTTTTTTCTTGTATTTTTTCCCCCCTTTATCACACTTCCATCCTGTATCTGCTCTTTTTATTGCATGGAGTTGGCACTGAAGGAAGGTGAGAGGTTAACAGGTCTGGCGCTGGCTGCAGATGCATGGAGGCCCTTGTTGGAAATAATTGGCATGATAGTAAGTTAGCCTGGAGCAGGTGTATTCTTATCTCACATGGTTCCAGCACATGGATTTCGTGTGCTGGCACGCGACCCACCTTTAATTACAGGCGCACTTCTGAAAAACACAGTGAACATTGCTCCGACCTTTCCATTTGTTCTCATTGTACAATCACATTGAAATGTTCATCATATTGCATGTCAATAATTGTGAGCGGGCTGACTGATTAGATTACAGGTATTGCTTTCAGCTGCACATAGCTCGTAGCCCTCCGTGAAATTGATCTCTTAAATTTCCCCGAAACGTTCTTGAATTCATTTGAACTGTTTGTCTTCACTAGAGGAGCTGACATGATTTAAGTTTTAATAATAAGTTGTGACAAACTATTTGAAGCAGGTCATCTCTCGGGCAGTGTGTTCAAATCAAGTTACAAAGCTGTTACACACACACACACACACACACACACACACACACACACAGGGAGTGGCATCAAAGTTTAAGAACCCGTTTCTTCTGAACAACAATTCGTCTTGATGTGACCTTCGCCGTGTCAGCAAAAACAAGAGCTTCACTCAATTCAGAGGCGAGAGGTTAAGGAATGGTCTATGATTGAACACGGCTTTCACCCTTTATGATTAAACACAGGATCCGACACTCAGTGCTTGATGAACAATCTGTTTTTCTTGTAATAAATCTCTCAGTCTAGAGCGTGATGGACAAGGCAGATCAAGTGTGAGGGTCAATGCAGAACAGCATATGTTCTACATAACCCAACTGTCTACTCCCAAAGGGTTTTTTTGACTCTTTTATGACAGCCTGTTTTCATTTCTAATTGCTCTATCACGAGCCAAAGTTAACAGTAAAACAACTTTAATTAAAGGTGAAAGTCAAGAGTCATCTTTAGATCAGAGTTTATATACTCATGCAGCGTACTTCATTCAGTGGTAGAAGATGCTTTTTAAGTTACATTCAGGAAGGAAGTAGGTAGATAAATAGATATACAGTAGATAGATGTCTATCCCAGGGGCAAGGCATAACCCAGACTTTAAAAAAAATGCTGATCTACACTTTTGCCAGTCCTCAACAGAGAAACAAAGAAAAGTTCACCGTTCTCCCGGCACGAGCAACACCTTTGGCTCCATGCCCACTGCCTAACAATAATGTGTTCAACCCCTAATGCTCAAAAATAGCATAAACCTGACTATGCATTCAGTTAAATCAACCGAGAGAGATGTATGTACACGTTTTCATAATTTAATACGTTATAGTTCAACGCAGCATCTTCACCAAGTCTGAAAATCTCCTCAGTTACTGTTAACTTTGCAGTCAAAACTGTTCTGCCAGGTGACAGGGTTGTTATATAACGGTTAGCATGTAAGGTAATGCAGTCAAAAATCTTATCAAACACCCCCCATAGGCTTGACAGAAGAACAGAGGAAAAGTTGGGTGCTTTTTTGTCTGTTTTCTTTTGTTCTATCCACGAAGATGTGCATCTGCAGAGCTTGAGGTCCTGTCAGTAACAATGTACTTCAGTACTGACAAGTTTTATAGTGGGCATGAAACAAAGAAATGTTATTAAAAAAATCATAAATCATAATCTGTATTTCCATCTTTATGCTCTTTAACACATACAGTCAGTTTATACACAGTTTGAGATGTGTCTGTTGAAGTTTATAGCTAATAAGCATGGCAACAGGAATGGTGTCGGTCTGTCAGTCCACCACTTTTGTCCAGATTGAAACATCCCAAGTATTGCATGTTATTCCAGGTAGTATGTTAAAGACATTCATTGTCCCTGGAGGACGAATCTTATGGACTTTAGTGACCTTTTCTCTAGCACCATGATGCTCTGACATTTGAGATTCAGAGTTAAATATCTTGACAGTTATGGGCTAGAGTCCACAGCGCTGTAGAATCCCTAGTGGATACTTTGTATTGATCACTGACTGACGTATTGACTTTTCCTTTTGTGCCATCGGCAGGTCAAAGTTTTCGCCTATTCAGGGAAATATCTTTGTAAATATATCCATCAGTAGGTTGACATTTTTAATCCAGTGTGTGAGTAAATGTGTGGCCGACTGTGGGATGCCATGAAATAGGTTTAATGTTTCTCACAGGATGAATCCTGAGAATCAACATTTGGATGGCTTGGCCATTAAATGTGGTACAGATTTTAAAGAAGAATTTTAAAAGCTGTGATCACCTGATTGTTCATCATCAAGTCCCCCAGAAATAAGATAATAATTGCATAGCTGTTACCATAGAACAAGCCATTATATCTACAAATGCCATGGATCCTCTTCCATGGTGTCAGACATGTCACACTGCCATGTTTCTAGCGTAGCCCAGAAGAAGACAATGCGACTATTTCCCTTCAAAGTGTAATGCCTACAGCAAGTACAGCCTCACAGAGGCACTAGTATGGCTAAAGACTCTTAGTCTTGTTCTAATACAATAAAAACTTCAGAATATTAAAGTTATGTTATTATATTAAGTTATGTTAATGCAAGCTGACAATACCCTCAGGTTTTTGTGAAGTAGGAAACTTCTAAAGTTTTGCAGCTACTTTATAAACCGAGGCTTTATATTTGTTTCATAGTTCATGATAGCTTTTAGGGTGGCTATCACTTTAAATTGCACATAATTAGACCATTTGAGAATTCTTCTCTTACAGTTTAACCTATCCTAACAGTCCAAAGCACTGTTAGGGCTGTCTTGTTGCATGGATTAGTGCTAAGAGTATTTCTAATGCTTTACATGCATTTTTTCAGTCATCCTTGGAGGAGTTTTAAACCCAGGACATTTTTCTCTGAGTCAACAGTGCTAACTATCCAGGCACTGTGCCACCAGAGCAGGCAAAGCTTGACCTCGAGGTGGTGTTTGAGGAAAGTCGGGTCACAAAAATCGATAGGTTTCTCTCTGTTGGGAGCATGAATGTGCTCAGCACATTTCATGCCAAACCAGCCCATTGGATTTTAAGATACTTTTAGGACACAAACAAGCCAGAAGACTACCGGTCAAATGGAGGCAATCACATAGTACATTACACAGCAGGGGCAAATATGTGCTAATACAGCTTTTTATTTTCCAAAACAAATCATTTTCATAACAAATATGAAAACTTCTGTGGGTTTTCTTTCTTCCAGCTGCAGCTTGTCTTGATGCGAGTATGTCAGCTTTGCAGAGTTAAGCTCAAAGGCACCACTTGAGCTGCAGGTTAAGCTTTTAGCTTAGTGATGTACGGTCTCCCTTTTGTGAAGCAGGAAGAATGGACTTCTGGTTCTGATTTCTGGTCACTTGAGTAAGGATAAAAATGTCTTAGAGTCAGTGATCAGAGGTGGGCAGATTGATTCAGAGTCTTTATCTCAAGAAGGCCAGAACAGAAAAGTGAGAGATATCAGCCTTGACTCAAGGTAAAAGATGAGATTTTACATTTCTCACAAACTGAGAGTGCGCTACTTGTCCTGTTCAGCATCTTGGGCTCTGACATTTGGCTACGATATTAAAGGTTCTCCTCAGATTATATTCAGATTCAATTTCCATATCTTTTGTAAGCCACGTATGGTTCACCGAATCAGAAACAGGCACTGCCTAGCATATTGTTTGCCACATTGAAGCTGAGGTCTTTTTACAAATCACACATTTAGGATAAAAGAAACACTTGAGGTTTCCTCCCTGTATGTAAGAAGGGAGGAGCAGGGAAGTACTCCCCCCTACAAAAACCCTAACACACCATCAAAGCAATCCGTGTGAATCCAAGCCAAGTTTTTGATCCATGTATATGTTCTTTAATGCCAGGAAGAGCTATCTGACAATTCCCAGTGCTCAAGGTGATTGGGACATCTGTATGCTTTAGGGTAGCCTTTCTTTTATCATCCCACAAGGCTTCCCCTAGGACTTCTCAGATGGAAGCTGGTTCAGAGGAGGCCTGTGTCTCTGGGGCATCGCTGAATCTACAATCAGCAGAAACAAGGTATACACTATTCACTATTCTTTGTAGTGAAATATAAAGTTCAAAAGTGAAGCATCTTCCATTTACAGTCAAGGAATGTCTCACCCAACCTTCAAAGGCATCTTTAAGGTATCTTGTCTCGTTTTATTGTAAGTGATTGATATTTGGTTGAACATTTCTTTTTTTCTTTGCCCAGTTTGAAAGTAATGTGCGTATCGACTTGTTGGGCATAGATGCGCATAGATTATATAAATAGGAAAATGATTTCATGTAAACAAAGTAATTGTGTCATCAGTGGGTATTTTTAGTCACTTTGGAGATACATTTGCATGATTGGGCTCAAAAATCGAGTGTCGGCTAAAAGAAGATAATAATATAATTAAATGTTCAACTATCTGTATGATGATGAAGCACCACTAAGTGATTTAAGTAATATTTCAGTGGAACAATCTGTAAAAACAATGTTGGCATATTATCGCTTTACAAAGTTGCCTTTTTACACACCCAGCAGACATCACCATTTATTTATTTGTATGAATCGATTCTTTAGTCACCTCGCATGTTGTATCTTCATTTCAAAATCAGAACTGTGTTCATTGCCTAAGTAGTATTTCTAGTGCATAACTATTAACATAGTGAGAGGGACGAAACAGGATTAAAAGCAAGTACTTTAAACTCCAGACCATAAATATAAAAAAGAAGCATTTATAATAGAAAATATAAAAAGTGTAGTACAGTATTTCTGGTCTTCTCTGACTCCTGAGGGAAATATCTGCCTCTTTAGCAGCTAAATGGCACAGTGAGTCACAAAATGCAATTGTATCATTAAAGCAAGCGACTCACTGAGTTTACGAAAGAAGCATGCGGCCTATGAATAGTAAGAATTTGAAGCAGCAAGATGTTGTGCATGTTGACATATTTTCAAAGTACCAACAACAATAAAAACACTTTCAGTAGAACAACAACCTTGACATCCTTGAAGGCCTTGATATAGATGTGAAAAGCCCTGCGGATGTTTGAATCACAGACAGCAACTGAAAACAAAAAGTTACCAGTTCACGGATCATTGCGGTTACCCTTGATGTTTACCGATGGCAGGTCACACGTGCTTATAGAGCACGAAGGGCTTCCTGGGAGATGAGAGCAGCTGTAGAAATCAAAGATGCTTTAGTCCCCTGTGTAAGTAATGTATGACTGCATATGGCTATCGTAATATGATCTGACAACGAAACACAGTGCTTTTGCAATTGGAACAGGATAAGTTGTACAGCGGAGTCTATGCACAGCAGGCGCAAGGCTCTAAAGTCACGCATCTTGATGTAACTTGACAATATAGGGCTGCGAATATATGGAGAGAGGAAATGTTGGATGCAAGGAGCAGCACCCAGCAGGTATTCGCCTTAAGATGCCACCCCCTTCACATGAATCAACAGCCGAGCAGGAAGGGACGGTGCCTGGGGGCTACAGAGACCTTATCATAAAAAAACAGCTAGTGGAGCAATCGCGTAACCGCAAAAGTACAGAACAGGCTGCATTAAACCATCCGTTGCTTGCACTTGTGTCCTTTTGAATTTAACAGGTGATGGAATCACAAGTGGTGCTATGCAATTATTTTCAACCAAGCAAATTAAACAACACATCGTCAACAGCTGTAACTTTAATCATTGATACAAGGGCAGACACACACACACACACACACACACACACACACAGATTTAATTTTTGTGGGGGTAACGGCGTAATATAAGACACCTTGCCTCAAGGTCAGGAGGGAAATGTATTCAGCAAAAACTCTGCACTAAGTACCTACATGATATTATGTTTGCTGGATGGTAAAGGACGCTGTCGTAAAGGGTGTGTGTAAAACAAATTGCAATCTGTCTGTCAGCTCATGTTAAATGGAGTGCACCATTGATGAGACATGCAATCTGGTGTCTGCTTTTGTTAGGCGCAAACATTCGCTTATGAGTCATGGCATTTAATATAGATTTTATACATTGCATGCATTTTGGGGATGATGGAAACAAGGTGAAACATATTGTTCTTGTCATTGTTTGATGACATCATGTTGTTGACCAGCAAATGTCAGAAATGACCTTCAGGAAGAATAAATATTGTGAAATATTTAATCCCATTTACGCTGATAGATTCAGCCCTGATACAGCATATTCAGTGCATTTAACCTGAACGCAAACACAAGCCATTTGAGTATAAAAATAGGATTCAAACACTGTGAGCCATGCAAATCAGCTGAAGTGTTTTCACGGTGAAAAAATCTTCCTATTTGACTTTCACCTCAGCTGATGTGAAGGAATTGTCAATCCATTGGTAGCCTTTCTTCGTGCTTTTTACATTAACATCTACGTGAAGGTTTTACGAATTTACTCTCTAATCCCCCCAGTTGTGAAATTTCTCACTTTTTATACCAACAAGAGCATTTATTATTATGCCAGCACTGCATTCAAAAGGGGCCGGTGTGGCAGGGAGGTCAAACATGAATCAGAGCAGCTCTCTAATATAAAAATATCGCCTCAAAGCAGCCAACAGCAGAAGCAGTTAAAGATATGGGCAAACGCCAAGAGCGGCGTGTGCAGTAGTTGCACTGGCTGCCGGTGTCTGCAATAATATGTATAGTAAAATAGTAATATTATGAGATTAATAGTGATTTTTTTCTTGTCATAACCATCAAAAGCTAAAAATCCTGTTCCCTGATTAAAGCCACAGGTGTTTAGCTTTTGGTATGAAATCCATTATTGCTTCCAGCTATGCGGCCTTGTATTACTCCTGTTCTTACTGCTACTGATCCTCTGCGTTGTCACCATGAATGAGAATATGTTCTTAGTGAACTCAGCCAGTAAATTAAGGATTAAAAAAAAAAAAAGTATCCATCATGTTCATTTTGTTAGAATTTGTTGTCCCACACAACAGATGCATATGTTTCCTTTAACGTCGCCATCAACAATCGCCACCGCTTTCCACCGCCAACCGCCGCAACGAGAAAATCAGGCAGGTGTTTAAAAAAAAAGAAAAAAGAATAAAAGAGCAAGTGACATATTGTTTGGATGACAGGTCGAGTGTTATAGCATCAAAGGAAACTGCCTTTTTTGTTAGCACACTCACTCTTCCCACCTGTGCTTTGTCAGGATAGACACAATGCCCCACCATGACTCAATACAGCCGATGCATACTAATCCAGTCTTGCATATACCTCTGCAGCCCACAGACCAGTCAGAAGTGGCAGCCTGCCTCCTTGCGTCGCTCCATGGCACCGGTACCACTTACCTCTACTGCTGTCTGTGCTACAGTGGCCTGTGCGCTATAGGGGTGAGAGGTGTTACCGTGCATTTACTTTATAGCTGTGGGTTTGTGCGCGCGTCTCAAAAGGACTGGACGGAGGGCACATGAGAGGAATACGTAATTCATTACCAGCAGGCCCTGTGAGTACATTTCTGTGATAGGAAGTGTTGAGAAGGGGCTCCTGTTCTATGAGGCATTTCCAGGCATCTGTGGAGTGCTCTGACATCAAACCATGTGTCATTATTATGCTTTCAGGGGAAAGAAAGTTCACATCCATCAGGGTGAGATGTGCTCCTCTAAATTAGCCTTGATGGCTTGTATTCTGTGTCTCTTAACACTTTGCAGATAAATATTTACGCCATGTAAATATTTGAGGACTGGACAACATGCAGTGCCATTTATTTTAATCATATTGCACCTTTCATTATTTTTTCTGAGGCCCACAAAATCAATCTCTGCAGAGTCAGTGTGCAAAGATGCATTTAATTTTCCCTCACTATTAATCTCTAGCCCAATGAGATGATTAATTACGCCGTAATAAAGGCTTGTCGCAGTTGGAACTGTGTCTTTATTCATGAAGGACTCCACATGGAGCTGCATTTACATTTAAATGTGTTCATGGGCGGGATGTTCTTATCTGACGGGCTTAGGTTGGAGGGCAGGACGGGTTCAAGAGCAGAGACAATAAATGCGGTGGTCTTTCTGAGTGCTCTGCGGATGCTGTCAAACCGGACTGGGAATCCTGCATGAATGGCCGGTCGGCTGTTTACAAACCGCAGCACAGATCTCATGCAACCAGAGCTTTTCAGTGTTTGTTGAGAGGAAAGACAAATTTGTTCCATGACAGTGTGGATAAATGGTTTATTGAAATAAGAGTTGAAAGGGCCAGTAAAAGCATCTTGTCACCTCTTTTTATAGTAAATGTGCTGTGTGATTGCAGAGGGTGGCTGTGGGTTTTTTGCAATTGTCTGCTAATTGAATTGTTTTTAATATGTTTTGAGTACAAAAGACATGACTAGTTAAGTGGTGTTCTTGTTTCGAAACGTCTAAACACACCTCACATGTTCGAAGGCTGTTTTGCTCCAGAGGAAATAAATAACTTAACTACTGTTCTGACTTATTCATTTGCGTTTATGCAATCCGTTCATCTCCACTCAACTCAATTAAGACGTCATCTCAAATAAGCAGATCACTCCTTGAAAGATGACGCCGAAGCAAGGGAATATTTAGGGAAGAGAACTTGAGATTCCCTACATCCTTGGAGTATAGCAATTCATTTGACCTCCAGATGATTTTAAAGGGAATCTCATTCAGCCATGTAAAGAGAAATGGCTTGTGTTAATGCAGAGGTATGCTTCTTGAATACAGAAGAGACTCAAAATATGTTCGGCTTACGGCTTCCCTACTAATAATGAAGCCCTGCCCATCGGTACTCCAGGAGGAGATAAATGGGTGCTGTCTGTTTGTATGTCCGGCACTCCAACCCTACATATACTTTCACTCTCTCTCTCTTCTCTTCTTCTTCTCTCTCTTTCCTGTTCTCCCTTTATCTCTCCTCCTCTGTCTCTCTCTCAAGCATATTTTCCTGCTTGCTGCTGCACTATCACACAAACACGCTCGCACATACCCTTGGAAAAAAAAAAAAGGATTGGGGGTGGGTGGGTGGTGGGGGGATGAAATGCATGAGTTAAGTTTTAATAAGGGAGAGAGGTAATTTGAAAAGTCTTTGGAGGTGTTTGGAAATTTATCAATAACAACCAGCTGGGATTTCATGCATGGGAGCATTTGGTGTAATTGCCTGCACATCCCTGATAGAGGTTCCTCTTCAATAACAAAAATATGCTCTTTAATGCAAAAAAGACTGACACTACTTACCGACTTTTCCTTTATAGCTTTGTCTAAAACAGTTCATAGGATGATGAGATGGTTGTTGTTTTTGACCACGAACAAAACAGCCTTTTAAAATTATTTCATCTAGGTTCTCTTTGTGCCAACTTCTGTTGCTTGCAGTGTTATTCATGCAAAAGTGTGTGTGTGTGTGTGGGGGGGGGGGGGGGGGGGGGGGAATAGAAAAATGATATCCTTATTTTTTTTTCAAGATTACTTTACTTCAAAGGCATTCATTTGCATTCAGCAGCACAAATTTAAAGCCTCTTTTTGAAACAATAACATTCCTCCGTGTAACTCATTCCCTCTTAGAGCCTGAGCCAGCCGCAGAGGAACACCACTTTTCTTGTGAAAGTATCACAGGTTATTGGTAATTGCATTAGTTGACAATGGAAGATGTGCTAAGTAAATTATTCCCCGTCCTTTGTCCCATTAGTGTGACATGGATTAATACTCTTATCTATAGAGTATCGCATAAAGGATTCAGCTTGTTGTGAGCTGCGCAGAGTAGCTGATGATAGAGCTTAAGTAACGCATCGGCTTGATCTGTTTGCGCCGCATAAACATGATTCGAGCACATAAACTGCCAATACAAGCCCTAACCACAGGCATCAAAAGTGGCATAGAAGGATGCTGAAGGTTTTAATAATGGAAAAGCTAAGCTTCCCTCACTGGCAGTTCATATTTCACTGAAAGGCTGCCATTGTTATCAGCCTGATCAATGAAATAACTCACCAACCATAAAACGAAAACAAAAACAGGCTTAAATATCCACACTGAGGCCAGTTTTGGATTAAACAGTAAACTGGAGAGTTTCCTTCAGTAACATCACACTGTGTCTTTGATTTGAATGGTTTCCAGGTTTTTACTCAGCAAAGTTATCCAGATAATTCAGTAAACCAGCTTCTTGGAAACAACCCCAGAACCACATTGATCTTTTTCTTTTTCTTTCATATAGTGTCTTGTCGAACTGTAAAGCAAAATGATCGCCATCAGCCTTGGAAAGTTTCTGCTCCGTACTTGTTGACACTAGAGACGATGGACCTGACTTTTTCTTGCCGCCACAAAATGGCGTGTGGATTCTCTCGCACAAATTACACATGAATGATAAGGTCATGGTCAATTGCAGCGTAATCATCCAAACCGGAGGTTGGATGTCTGTTTGTTTGACTGTCAAGAGAGAGTCATGCAGAGGGGAGCAAGTGCTCTCTACTGTGCAGGGAACAGGCTTAGGGCTTCATAATGTATTACAGAGGGAATAACCCACGCTGCCACCCCTGCTATCAAAATTGCTTGGGAGGAGATTGCTGCGGGAGGTTGTGTCTGTCTCCGCGTCCCGTTTCTATATTTTGTTTTGTGCCCAAGGTGCTCTACTGATCTCAGGCCAAAAGCTGTGTGAAAAATTCTGCCAACTCATAGAGGATGATAGCTAGAGGAGGGGAAATTTCAACAATCCACCGCAGAGCGCGGGTGAAAAGGAGAGTGAAGAAGGGAAAGAAGTGAGGTGGGGGGAAATGAAAAATGAACTGGAAAATGAGGACAGAACTCTAGTCTCTTATCTCCTCTTGTTGCGATGTTCTCTAAGATAAGTGCCGTGTAAGTATGTTGTCAGGTCCACTGAAACACATTACTGACAGCACCACAAGTTGTGGGGAGGTCTTGCGGTGCTGTTGCTCGACTAACCTTTCAATCGTGTGCACTTTTCGTTGCTTGTTCACTGAGCCAGAAATTTCTGGACCAAGGTTTATGAATGTTGTGGTAGTGGGTATTCCTCGTGGTTAGAGAGGACCGTCTTGTAACTCAAAGGTCATACAGTAAGTCCTTCCAACAGCCATTATGCATCCATCAGTAGGCATGTGTGCTGTCAGAGTGTACTTGTGATGCCTGAACGCCTACCTGCTCACTCAGCGTAAGTCATCCTATATAACAGTGTCAGCTGCCAAAAATGTAAATAATAAATATGGTGTTTGTTAATTAATTAGATTATGGATTTGTATGCAGTGCTGTTTCTAATAATCATCAGTCAAAAGAAGTTACTGCTGCATGGTTGATTCAGTGATAGCCACTTCTTGTGGTTTCATAACCATTTTTCTTTCGGCTTTCCCGTGGCCTTGTTTTTTTCCTGTTGCCCTTAATATGACTGATGTGGATTCACGGTAAAACAGCTGCACAGGAACAAGCCACAAAGCCAAAGCTTCTTTTAGAGGTCCTGCGAGACTGGACGACTATTATTATGCTGTTGAGGATTTTGCCTTTGCCCTCGAGATCTGAAATATACATTATACATACAGTTACTCGAAGGTGAATGGTGTCTTACGCAGCCTGAAGACGTTAAGTATAATGTTTCATTTCTGGTGGTGTGGCACATTTCAAAGATTCGTTTTTTTTTTCTAGAGTCAGGAACGATTGAAAATCATTTACTTCCATACAATACCCTGCTCAAAAAGCTTGCCTTTGCAATATGTCTACATGGCAAAACTGCCATCACTCTACAAGACATCAATGTTTCCCTGCCATACAAGTGTAGCTCTCTTGTTTCTGGTTGTTTGTTTTCTAAAGTGGGGCCAAGCTTACCTAAGCAAAACTCAATATGGATAATGGGTTTAACTTTTCTGCACAGAGGTGTGTATGACACATGTACAGTACAGCTGCATTTCCTCCCTGTGCTGTTTGACTGCACTTTGACATTAGAGATGCAATGTTATGCCAGTATTATTGGAAAGTTTATTATTATTATTGGTAGTGCCTGAACAACAACATTGTTCTTTCTAAGAATTCACATTACATACTATTTTGTGAACTACAAAAGTAAAGTTTTAAGAATTGCTAAGACTTCCGGGCCACTAACATTATTTCCTATTATATCTGTGTATCATTTTATGCTTTTATAATCTCTGTTAAGGTGTACCATAATACATACCACATCAAACATCAAATAATACTGAGCACATTGCACTATAAGTTGATTTCAAGTGTATCCAGTGAGGTTGTGTTTTGATCTTGGAGGTCAGGAACGCACTATCCTAAGGGTTCAAGTGGTTTAGCCCCAGAGGACACTGTTGCTGGGCAACTGACAACAGAAATGTCTGTTGCCTTGTTCTTGTCTTAAGAATGGAAGAAAGATGAATGGGTTTCTTGCAATTTAGCAATATGCTGGTGAATTAGCGAAGGGAAAATTAGATGATGAAAGGTGACAAATGTAGATGGCCTCTAATACATTCAGTCATTCAGTTGGAAAAGAAAAAAACGCAAGGGCATCTAAGATTTTGATTTGTGAGTATTTTGTAAAGCGCGTAAAGTAGAAATTTCTCAAGGTAAAGAAAAAAAGATGAGGTCTGAATCATGTTTTAACATGACCATTATTTAAATTGATTGCCAACCATTTTGATATTTGATTAGTCTTTTGTTTTCAGTCATTTCCTTTGAGAAAGAAGGTCCAGAATCTCTGATTGCTGCCTCTCAGATATGAATAATTCTTCGTTCCTCTATGACAGTAAACTGAACATCTTTTGGTTACGAACAAAACAAGATGCTTGAAGATGTCACCTTGGGCTTTTTTATATTTTTATGAACCAAACAATCAAAAAAAAACAGATTGACAAATGAATCAATAATGCAAATAATCACTGCAACCTTTCAAGCGGGCAATTGTCATAAGCAGTATCGTCATAGGATAATAATTCTAAACCAAGCAGTGTCTGATCCATGAAAATTGACCTTTTTTCTTCTCATCATATCTCTGGAAATACTCCTGTAAGAGACAAAGTGCTCGCAGACTTTTCAAGTTTTAGTTTTGTCATTTGAGTTCCAATAAAACTGCAATGCAAAGGTTTATGCTTTGCTGACCTTGATCAGCGAACATTTAAAGTGGAAGTGTCTTTGAAATTGTATTGATCAACAGAAAGCAGAGGCTCATGCCTTTGACTCTTGCTTCAAAGCACCTCTTAAGATCCATCCCCTTTCATTAGGAAATATATAAAGGAAGCCTCATTTATTTTAGAGGACTAACACAAGAGAGCTCAGCCCTATGTAGCCATTAAGTTGTATCAATGCTGCAATTTTGCCATTAGCACTGAAAAGATCAGGCACGGTTAAAGCACAGAATGTATTTGCTGTCTCTTTTAATTGATTTTGACAGAGCATTTTGTTTTCATCACTTAGATTTTACACTGGCAAAGCTGTGTCAAATCACCCAATCAAATCCTGTTAATACACATACAGATATTATTATAACCAAACAAATTCAATTAAGACAGCATGGAAATATTCTCAAGTGTTTTATGAATATATTGTCCATGTTAGGTGTACTGACAGCTTGTTAGCGCTCACATAATTTATGAAACAGGTTTAGCCAACTATCCGAAGTGTTGCACATTACATAAGGCAATGTTTCTTGCAGACGCACAGCATAATTGGCCATTCTGTAACTCGTTCTGGTGTAAATCAGACAGCTTATCTTTGAAGCAAATTGCCAGGGAACAAGTTGTATGTTATTAATTGTAACCAACAAAGGGCTGCTTTATATACAGAAGTTTGCCCTTTGCAAATTTATGGACACAAAGCTATGAATGTAAACACTGTTCAGAAGCGCCATCAGAGTCTAAACACAAAGTCCATAGTTTAGCGAGTTATTATATCTCGAGTGAGTAGATAATTTCCGCTGTCTCGTGTCTTGCATGTTGACTCCAGTCACATTCTGGACAAATTTATCAACAGTGTTTGAAGCAAGAACTGCAGGATTCTCATCTCATTTCGAGCCCTGTCCAGGACGTGCAAATTGCTGCCTGCAATATCAAGCTGCAGCTTGATAAATGCTCCCTCCTAAGAATGGGCTGCGTATTTGCATTGCACAATTATTTTTTGCCGAGTGTGTGTACACAGGTTCTGATGTGATTACGAATTCGACATGCCTAAACGTGTGTCTCGGAATAAAGGAACCTTTTAGTAAGATTCCCAAGGGACCATTTCACACTCTCATGTTCTTCCCCAAAACAAGTGGTGGAGGCATTTGAATTACAGGAAAGACAGGGTAATACATCAGGCCCGATCAAAGCATTCTATTGGAGTCAGCACTATCGGGCAGTATTTCTCTGAGATGATAGAGAAGGAGAGTGAAACCTTTTGAAAACAAATTTGTCACGGGGGATTATTTTTATCTTTATGATGACCTTGCAGTAAAAGAAACAAGCAGCAAAACATCATATTAGCGAACCTTTCAACTGCTTCCCACTGCTTTGGTTTCTGCCACAGAGCAGATGATACATTCTGATTCGCTGGACCCCCCTGGCTCATAAATCTGGACGGATATAAAAAATATATCAAAAAGATTTAAATTATAGCAGATTGGTATATTTTTATGTAGTGAAAGTTTTCCATCAAAGTATTCAATATCCAGCTCATGTTTACTTGCAGAATTTTTGACCTATTTTAGCCTCAGCGACCAACGAACCAGTGAATCCCCCCCCCTCCTAATAAAGACAAAGTATCTGTGAAAGTTATGTTTGTTTAATATTCTGTTGTATACTGAGACGGTTTGTTCGACAAACCATTAAACAAAATGGGATTTATTCACACTTCTACAGCCCAGTGCTCCCTGTTGCACAGCAGCCTGATGGATTTGACTTTAGCCCACAGTCTGAGTGTGATTTATGATCAAACTGCACCTGAACCTGGGATTTATTATCCATTACTGCTGTCCGTCAGGCAACATTACATTACACTCCACTGTTCATCTCAGTTTGCAGAGGAGCAATGCAGCACCAGAAGAAATATGCTGTTAAATCGAGTTTAACACATGCAAAACATCGAGTGACATTATAGTGTCTGAAAAGGCTTTTTTTCATATCTCTTGCAACCTTTTCTTCCCCTTTCAGTTCTGCTGGAGGGTCTTTTGATCAGAGGTTTGCACATATTGCTGTCCTATTACTCCCGCCGTTCTCCCAAGGATGAACCTGATTGCATATTACAGAGGAAAAGCTTCTGAGCCTGAAATGACATGCTGCTTTTCCGGAAAATGGAAAAAAAATAGTCTCACTGAACTGGACTTGTTTGCTTCCTTTGAGTTCAGAGTTCAAGTTCTAGTAATTGGTCTGTATTATTTTCTGTTTTGAGCTTTTGACAGAAAATGAAATCTGCAAGTTATTTTTGTTCCATACCTGAATTTCAATCAGCACATTAAAAAGCTTTGTGCAACCCTTCTTTTTGTCTGTAAGCAGGAAATGCCTTTAAATCTAGAACAATGCCGTTGCTACAAATTATCCACGCCTCTGTTTCCCTTCGCTAAGAATAGGGCAACTATTTACATCTCTGAATGGTTCAGCAACTGCATGTTGGCTGGCTTAAATACAGAAAGGTTTCTGAGCTGCTATACACAAACCAGATACTACTGTAGTCCTCTATAAGTTTGCAGTTAGTTTGGATTTACAGCAACAAAGTCCAAACGCAACCACAGATCCATTTCAAATCACTCCTACACCATAAATCATTTCTCCAGTGGTGTCCATATGCTAAGTATATTCCAAACATTTGTATTTGTTTGCTGGCAGGAGCATCCTGTTCTTCTACATCTGTTTGCAAGATTGGATCAAATCCAGCAGGTCTTCATGAAATGACAGAGACAATAGAGAAAACACATTATTCATAGATGCATAAAGCAGAGTAGGGATATTTCCTGATTCACTTAGCCTCCAGAAATAAATTAAATGTTCTCAATTTTACTATTTAAATTCATGCAGTTCTCATGTGAAACTGGCCGAATAGTACTTTGTAGAAACCAGAATAATATGGGGTCTTAAGTCTGGAACTGCATAATGGTTTTATCAGGTGGGAAGTCAAACTTTTGATTCCCAGTATCTCAGAACTGCACCTTGTTAATTCAAATCTCACAATGTGGCAGATGAAAATAGTCTTGCATAGAGCACACCTTCACTTCACCGATGCTTATGCTCGTGTTCGGTGTTGAATTGGTTTATTGTGTTGACACCGAGTCCGACTTTACATTGTATTTGGTTCAAATCACAGACAGGTAAGGGCTCACATTCTTAGTATCCAATCCTGGTTATTTTGTTTGTCTTGATAGAACTGCTATATATATTATATAGTCTCATGTGTTACAGAGTGAGTCCGTCAGGGGAAAAATGGACCAGTTCCTATTTCTTCATTAAGGTAAATGAAAAGCCCTTTTTGTTTGTTCACAGCACCTTTCAGTGCTCAAGGAATAGAATAGTCAATGTCATTACCAGACACGAAACATCGAGTCCTCACAAGGACAACTGAGAACAGAAAAGATAGATGAACTATTGGCAGGTGTGAGGAAACGGCAGTCTGTTTTTAGTCATGGCTGTGAGATTAGCACTGCAGCTTTAAAGCTAGTTGCCTTATAGCTAACAAAGTAGTATCAGCATCAAAGCCATACTCCGAGGGCGAGTTTGTAAAGAAATGCATGCCCAAGGCTGCAGACAAGTGACGGCTTCTGCCAACATCAGCCTGATGAGAAACTGTGGAAGGTAGAATTTTTGTTCTTGCCAGAGATTTGGAGCCAAATTATCCGTAAAAGTTGAGTCATTTGTTGCATTTTCAGTTGCAATTGATTGAGAAGTTACAATACAAGTTTTTTTTGTTGTTGTTTTTTCCGGTCTGGCACACCGGAGATCAAATTGGGCTGGATGTGCCCCATGAACTAAAATGAGTTTGACACCCCAGATAGTGCCTGTTAGAGTCGGTCAGCCCAAACAGTGTTCTGTAATCCCAGTGTAAGATACAGAGGTTATTGCTGCTGGCTCATGTTACATGTTTTACTGCCACAGAGCAAATGAAACCTCAATTGGAAAATGTCATTGAACTAAGTAAAATATGTTACAGAAAAATGGTGAGCCAACATGAAGACCTTGACAGCAGAGTGTGTACTGTACCAGCGGTTATGAATCTTTTCTACAGTATTTGCTGTATTTTGTTTGGAATGTTGTTGATGTGGGTGTCTTTATGTGCTCTGACATTCAACACGTAAGTGATCATACTGAGATTGCATTTCAAGGAGCTACCAAGCTCACAATATCTATATACACCTTATATACAGACAGTGTAGCTCATTCATCAAATGCTATTTGGGAGCAATCCTCACAATGATTGGCTTCAGATCCGATTCCCGACTGTGGCATATGTTAGTTGGCTCAAATGACACCAGAGTGTTTGCATGCGTCATTTTCTGAATTCTTCCACACTTGTTACCAGGACAACCTGCTCCTTCAGCGTACCCTTTAAGTAAATAGTGGGGAGGAAAGGTGGAAAGGAGGAAGGGATCTTGTCTTTCAGATCTCCTGGGAATCCTCACGGAGAGACGGGGGGAGCAGATGTTGAGGAGGAGCCCTTCTATTCTCGGCCTGTTTCTGGGGGTGTGTTTGGTCATTAGCAAATATTCCGTGCAAGTGGAGAAATGGCATAGAATCAACGTTTTCATAAGGCACAAATGTAATTCACTGCTCTAGAAAATGCGGGGCTCTCGTCTGCCAAGATTGTGGGACTTCTGAGTGTCTGTTTTCGCCTGTGATCAAACATGCATGACAGCTCGCCTTCAAAGCCAAGACAATATGTGAGCGGGGCATGCTGGCAGAATGTACGATCACTGAGTCCAGAGGAAACACACACCCTCACGCATTACGGCTGACAATGCTGCTTCTTTCATCCAGCTACAAAGATGTGCGCTTACTCTATGAATAGTTAATAGAGGTTATGATAATACCCGAGTTCTTACTCTTATTTATCAATAATGAAATGTCAAGACAGTCCTGCAATAGCCTCATTGACCCTTGTATAATCTGCCAGTATGCATAATATCACTGAAGTGACTGGGTGTTTTCCTCCAGTCTGAAACAATTCATCTTCAGCCGTACATCTGTTCAATTCTTCTCTAGAAAGGAGAGCAACAAACAATTGACACTTAATTGCTCAAAGGCAAACAACACAAAAGGCTCATTTCACTGAAACCATCCAGTGTTGGCATCTGATTAGTCAAACATACACACACATCATCACAACACATTGCCAGTTTTGATTAACATAGATGCTGTGTTTTTATTTGCCAATATTCTCAGATGAGAGACAGCACGGCAGCTGTAATGTTGACAGTGCTGTAAACAAGGTACAGCAGCTTTAAATCTCGCATAATGGAGACAGACAAGAATAACAACTGTGTGCACTTTCCCCCCCGAGGCAATTTTCCCTGAGGCAACTTTCCCCGAGGTGAACAGATTTGCCGGCGTACCCTTGAATCTGGACGTAGTGACCGACATTGAGATCAGTCTTTAAGTGGGAATGGGATATGCAGAGAGCAGTGAAGAGGTAGAAATCCTTTGAGCACAGTCATTGTAGCAGAACATTGTTTCATTCGGCCGAAAAACACCTTGGGTAAAGCGCAGAGGCATCTTTGGCCACACACAGTCAAAGATCAATTTTTAATAAAAATTCTAGGAGCAGATATTTTTCACATGTAAGAGGCACATCTGAAAAAAAAAGTTTAAATTGGACAAAGCTTCCTGTTGCCATTATTCAACAAATTACACATTTTATTGGAGACAATGTTCTATCTTGTAAAAAAAACAAACAAAACAAAATAAAATCAATATTTGAGACTTTCTTGGCACTGTGTAAGCATTTGCATCCCCTCTAATTTGATGCAGGCTGCAATTATGTATGACTAATGGTGGATAGGAAGCTTCAGTATTCACTGTTGATACAACTGTATTTTGCCACAGTGGTAATTTAAACGGTTGATCTTCATTTTGGAACAACTACGATTAATATATGTTATTAGCACGAAAGCATTATTTGACTGCCAAAACATTGCTCGTGTATGGAGGGCATCCAGCGTCCCCCGTTGTGTTTTGTTGTGTGTCTGTGTGTGTCATTTTTCACTGAGCTGCTATCACACCACACTCTTAAAGTACAAAATGGAAAAACAAATCCCCCATCATTCTGGCTGATGCCGTGCAAAGGGGGCATGATGATTTGTGTGTTGTTAGCCGGGCTTAACTTTGTGTCTATGCAGTTTGACTTTGATCATAAAAGGAGTTTTAATTAGAGGAGGCTTAAGTGGGTGGATCTGAGGTCCAACTATTTTCCACAGCTTTTTTTTAAAAAAAATTGTAACTGTACTGAAGTACCTCGGAGAAAAGGTCAGTTGCCATGGTAAAATGAAATGATGTGTCATAATTGTCTGTGCAAATTTAACAGATGCATTAGATGAGGTGATGTTAGAGTTTTCTTACTGTAAACACTGGCCTCACATGGAAATATCTCAAGGGCCTCCTTAACTCGAGATGGCAGAGCGAGACTGAAGAAGATATTCAGGGTTATTCTATACATCATCATCGTCCATATCTGTTTTTAATGATGGTCCGAAAAGGACGTTAATTTGCCGTACTGAAAGTGCTTATTCATGCAGTCTGAAATGTGCAGTACGTACTGTACCATGCAGACATTTTGGAATTTTATTCCTGAAATAGCAAGGCAGCGTCTCATACACCACCGCCATGTAATAATTACCTTGAATTTTAGTCCTAATTCATCAAGTGTAAGAAATGTTTATGTTGTGTACCTGACCTTAATGCGAAATTCTCTCTTCTAATGATCGTTCAGACTTTCTGGGGATTAAATTTACAGATTTTGCTCCTTCACTCACTTCAGTTCAGGAAATATTACAAGTATAGTATGAGAATAATTCTTTATACAGAAAGGGCCCAGTCAGGGTAGTTCCCCAAAGTCCCAAAATATGGTATTTTTGATATTTCAGGAGATTATTATCTTGTGTATGCAAAAGAAGTAAAGACTTTTTGGACTTTTTTTTTTTTTTTTACATGACTGTATTATTATTGTAGCAACTGCAAGCTGGATATCCATGTAGCCATAGAGCTAATTTGAACTATTTTATAAACTGTTGGTTAGTTCAAAGGCTGCTTGATCCAAACCCTGAGGAATCTCCACTGCTTTTCCCTAATGAGACCTTGTTACAAGATTGTGTGGGCCAACATAAACATTCAGACATCTCGCTCACCCTTCTGTTACATTTGTTGCCAGACAAGTTAAACCATTATCATTAGCTGCGCACAACTCGCAGCTGAGCAGGTATAATCAGCCACACCAACACGTGGGGGTGTGCGTGGCCTTTAATCTGAAATGCATGCTCTTTTATAAGTTGATCGCATGTTTTGTATGCAAAATTATCAAGTAAGAAACTACAGCTGTCACATAAATGTAGTGTGAAGAGTACAGTATTTCCCGTGATGTTGGAAGTGTAAAGTAGCATTAAATAGAAACGCTCAAGTAATGTGCAAGTACTGTACCTCGAAATTGTACAGTGCTGGGGTGTCTGCTCAGTTGGCTCAACAAAACTGGTGCATGAATGCAACCATTACTGTAAGTTCTGTAAGTTAAATAATTTCCTAACGTAGTGTGTAATTAGCTTGACCCTATAAACTAAAGTGGTTGCTTGGCCTGCTTTTAAGATGTGCTCACACCCTGAATAAAGTGCATGAAATTTCATTAATACCCACCCTAATTACCATGGCAGAAATTATTTAATTAATCACTAATAATGGACTATAATCTGCTCATGTGGCCATTTACAGTAATTTCTTGCACCGAAAACTTGAAAAACTGTTGTAGTGTCAAAGTTAAGTGTTAGTTCAACAGACGTTCACGCATTACTCTAACTAATGTTATATAGCGTCCTTATGACACCCAAACAAGGTTTAGAAGTTCAAAGACTTATCAGCATGCAGATGCTTTATCACTGAGTGCTGGAAGTATAATAACTGGGGTTAATCTGCGGATAGTAATCACGATGACAAAAAATGTAAGATAATTTCAATTTAACAGTGGCTTCATAAAGCGCCAGACATCTAAAACAAAATATACTTTAAAACAGAGACAGAGATATTGAAGTAGCATTTCTAAAAACGGCACCCTTAGATTGATCTAACACCACTTCATAATTTCATTAAAATGTTTCCTGCTTTAAAAGATAAGCCCTTACTTTTCATTTTGCAGATTACAAAGTGCCATTATTATCAGTTTAATTATTCTCAGTGAAAAGAGGCTTTAATGAATAAAATGTCTACATACTGTAATAGTAGTGATTCACTCGCATTTAATGATGGCTGAATCTCCTCACCGAGGAGGAACACTTCTCATGCCCATGCAGAGACATAAAATCCCAAATAAAATGAGCTTGAACTTTAGATGCACACACACACACACACGCACAAAAATAGCTGCCATGAGTTTAATCATGGCCTTCTACTTCAGAAGGAAAAGTAGTTTTGAAAAGTACGAAATAAGTACTAATCAGACCCACAGTTGACCATACAAAATCCAATTTCAATTTACGGATGATTGGAAATACAAAAAACAAATTAACTGTATGTACTCTCACAGGGACAAATGTCAGTGTAATCTTGGAAAATATACAGCATAAAGACTTACTGATTTTTAGCTCTTAAATTT
The DNA here is from genome assembly GCA_023373845.1 of Nibea coibor. NCBI lineage: Eukaryota > Metazoa > Chordata > Actinopteri > Sciaenidae > Nibea > Nibea coibor. The sequence goes on along the minus strand of CM041739.1, from coordinate 8,873,582 downwards.
TTTTATTTTCTGTTTTGGATTTGTCATATTCTCATGTCTTGCACATGGCTAAAATCCCTCATGTAAGATGACTCTTACAACTGGTTGCATAATGCTGCCCTAAAATAACATACTAAAAGTACTAGTCCCTAATAATAATTAAAAAAAAAAAAAAACAGTCATTGTGGAAAATATGATTCATTTCCTGAAGGCTACAATATGCAACTTTTCACCTTGAGGCGACGTAGCACATTGTGAGCCCTTTATTTGTCCCCTCAGGTGTGCTGGTTAGGCCAGCGCATGTCACTCAATTTGATGGGCTGTTGAGACGACACTTCGCCCGAGGCTGTGGTAACATAAAGCCGCTATAGGCACTGAATACAGGGACAGAGGAAGTAAATCTGAAAATAAAGATTTATGGCATCCACAGTTGGCGAACCACCAGCTACGCCCATGTGACAGACACCCAAAACAAATGTATACACCCCAGGACATCCTGAAGGCTCTAAACCAGCCACCTTCCGAGGAAAAGATTTTAGGTGCACACAGGGTCACAGACAAACGGCATAATACTGTGGTTTCTTCACATTTTAACTGTGAAAGTGTATATTTCTAAATCAAATGTACAGTAAGACTTATTGATGTTCCAAAACTGTGGTGGCCAAAGAGAGGTCCAGCAACTGTAAGTTGTATTTTTCTAAGTCTGAGTGTACACTTGGCCAAGATACAGTAACTCTCTTGGCCACTGTACAAAACAAAGTTCTGCATTACAACCTGCAATCCTACAATAATCTTGTCTTAAAGTCAATATAACTTTAAAAGGAAAACACAAAGTCAACACTTTTAAATTATGAACGTCTGCGTAGGCAGTACCGAACTTTCACTGTTCAAAGGAGAAAATGTTCTCTAAGACAAGTGACAGATAACGTTTTGTTAGTGTCGGTGAGCAATATTACAGCTTTAATTACCAAACTTAAAGACATTAACTGTCCATCTACGCCTTCCAGGTATTCTCAACATAAAGTTAAAACAAACAAACAAAACCTCTTCCCTCCAACTCTCACACGGCTCTCCGTGAATATCTGCAGTTGTTTCAAATAGCATGCTTAAAGACATCTGAAATTACTTAAATGAGGAGATGCAAACCACAAAGCTGTGAAGCAAACACAGGCTGTCAGAACAAGACGTGGCTCTAGACTGACACTGTGCTGGGTACAGTGTAATTTATAGAAAACAACTTATTTCTCACTGCAACGCACATATTATCGGCTGAAAATTACTACTCAGTTGTGTCTGACAGAGCTCCAGTCAATACAGTCAATAGCCAAGCAGCTGGGACTACCATGGTGAGATGGTGTTTGGCCTGATCTGCAACTTCTCTCCTCCTAATTGCTTTAGCTAAATTAACTCATTGTGTTTGAGTGTATTTCTGTTTCTGTCCTTCTCTAAGGCTTGTACTGTATGTACACGCACAAAGCACAGAAACAGAAAACACATTAACATGCAGTGCAATACACTGACTAAGAGTTTATTGGGTACGTTTGTAGTATCCAACAAAATAGATTTTGCTGCCTGCTGGACAGATTAAATGGAGTGAATGCAAAGTACATTTTCCTCCCCCAATATTCGTCCAGAATAATTGACCACTGGTTTGTTTGTTTGATCTGTTTTAATTGGTCACAATGTACAGAGTGTACAGACATTAGCTGTAGCTTGCGGCCAATGTACGCATCGATCTTCTGCGTGCAGTGTACCTGTGCCTGACAGCTCATCCACCGAAAGATCACAAAACTTCCCAGAAACTCTGCTGTATGTAATACAAAAAACTTTTCATTGGAGTTGGAATGTTTTCAGCTATCAAAGCTACCATCTTTATTTCTGTTTGTGCTGTCCAAAGCAAATCCATGCCTATTGACTTCCACGCAAGTTTGCATTGATCTTATATGCATTTGTACCACCTCTAGAGTTTGAATCGTGCTTTGAACCCATTTGAATGGCTGGTGCACACTGTGTTACAACAGATGTAATGTGGACTGTATCTGATTAGCCACAGTACTTTGATCACAACAGAGAGATTGTGCCAAAAGTCACTTGATGTTGTTTTGCGTCTGTAAGACTTGCTGCATTTGTTCCTGAAGCACGGTGTATTACGTGTATTTGTTTGATAGGTGTCATGTATTTGTTTGATGGGTACTGCCACTTTTGTTAATGGTGTTTTGTACTTGCGAAGCAGACTGTGTTTGTTGGTGAGTCATAGGGCATTTGTAAAACGTGTTTTTGCTTGTTTGTTAAGTTTTGTCGGGAAATTAGCTGCAAGTCTTTCTTGTGCAAAATACAGATTCAGGTGCAGGTTGATGGGTTATTGAGGAAAAACTAAATCAAAGGCAGGTGGGTTTTATGTTTTAGTCATGAAAACATTGATCTCCACCCAACCAAGAGGCTTCAACAACTCAACTGACAGCTGGCTGGTTTTAATGCTGCTTTCTTATGATAAGAGAAAAACCTGTGTAGTCTTAACTTCAGTTGCTTCATTTATGAGCAGCGGCCATTACATTTCAAAGTTCAAACAAAGCCAATTATATGTACAAATCTCATCTTGTGAAAATCAACCATGCAGCACGGACCACAGTGAGTAAATGTCAGTGTTTGTGCTTGGATAATACTTCTACGTCTACAAATCTACCTAAATAAAAAACGAGTTTACAGGCACACTAGCGGCTCACGATGCTGTGCCACTTTGAGCTAATTGCTACTGACAGACGCTAGCATACATATTGCAACATAATGACAATGTTAACATGCTAATGTTTTGCAGGTTTAATATTTACCATGTGTACTATCATCGTTTGACATTATAATCGTGCATTTGTTAATCAGCACAAAACACAATACACACCTGAGGCTATAAAAGGAGTGATGTAAGTGGAGAAAGTGCTCAGTTTAGTTTAATTGTTACATACAATCATGCAAGTACAATCATGATGAAATAGCAGGTGTGGGCATGAATGTCTGTAACAAACTACGTAGCAATCTGAACAAAATTGTGGTGGCACTAGAGATAAACTCAGGATTATTCGTAAGGTGTATTTTCTGGGTATCATAAATGAGCCAATCCATTCTGTAGATGTTGAGATATTTCTTAGCAAAGTGAAAACTTTGGCACCTCAAGACTGACAAAGTTATCAGGGTATATCCTCTGGGCAATATGAGCGCCTGTATCAAGTGTGTGTACTGTCTCAGGCACCTGTGCCAAAGTTGTTAAACTATTTCTGCCCAAAGTCTAAAGTGGTGTACAACATTTCCATCCACACTGCTAAAAACATTTTAATCTGTGCTACTACAGTATGTACTTTGTACTGCAGTTGCGCCATTAAATATATGACACTGCATATGTAGAGTTAATACATGTCATTTAACAAAACCTACAGATCGTCCTTTTGAGCCACAGTAGAGTTCATATGAAAGGTGACATTGTCCTTTATCATAAACAAATTAAAAGAAATAACCCATTTTGGTGCTGTTACCCTTTGTCATTGATTTAGAGTTGTGCGGTTTAATAAACAGAGACATTAGCCAGCCAGTTGCAAAATGACACTTGTAGAAGATCTAGGACAGATGGGGGGCAGGGTGTTAGATCTGGGAGCGTGACTGTGAAGCACAGACATGGTGCATGACCCTTGAACTTGACATGATGGATCACTTCCATCAACAAGCTGTTTCGTGGTGTTGTGTTGAGTCGAAGATGTGCAGTCTTCCTGCAAGTACAAGCTGCAGGTGAAATAGAAGATATTTTTCAGAATGTACAGAGCAGGAAGAGTTGACTGAAAGGCCATGACCAACATTAACAACAACGGGTAAATAAATAAATAAAAAGAAATGAGATCATTACTTTTTACAGCGTTAGATTTACGCAGCACTGTTTTTCTTTTTTCACTTAAAGCTCTGACAGTTAGCGGGGCATTGCAGAGTCCTTTGAAATTCACTGTGACTTAGTTCAAAGACGTACAGGCCCTTAACTAAATTCCACACTACATTTGGGGCCAAATAAAAACTTCACTAGAGTTTGCTCCATCGCCCATTCATTCACTCACTGACTTTGTTAGTCTCTTATGGGCACATGTGGAGCGTTCCCACCCAGCGGCTAATCTCTAGTTCCCTGTGCTAGATTTCCTGCTTCAATGCACTGTAATGACATTTATATCCTTTTGTTAGTAGCCTACTCATATTCCTTATAATTCCACCCACTCACAAATGTGCATTACATTATGCTGTATATGGAGGAAACATTGTGATGATTACAGAATAAATTGTAAATTGGAGTGAATCTCTCATAAATTGCCCATCATGGCTCTCTGTGCTGTGTTCTGCTGCTTGGCTGGTTATCATTAATTTTCATGTGGCGTGTGCTTTAAAATATGAATTCAAAGCATTTAATCAACAGTGCATGTGCTTGGAGTGCTTCTAGAGGCTCAGAAGGTGTTAAATGAATCATGGATTGCTGCTGGTCCTCTGGTACAGTGGCTTACAAGGTCATATCTGTCTGAAAGGGCAGAGGGCTAATAATCTCCTCTCCCAAATTACTTTCTATAACTGTAAGAGTAATATTATCAAAGGATGTAATTTTTTATAACCCCTGGACCCGGTCGCTCTTCTAATTAAGATTCTGCTTAAACTGGAGATAGACAGTTAAAAGTTATTTTCTTTCAACCAGCAGAGGACTCGGGATTTGGTTGGGTGACAAAGGGTCTCGTTCTCATTCACTATCAGATTAGGCTCAAAAATGTATGCTTAAACACATATGAGAGCTTTTTATGGACAATCATTGGCATCATTAATTAATTCTTAATTAAATGTGTTCTTACTGTGGGAAAAAATGACTTATTCGACCTAGATGAGAATATAGTGAAAATATTATTGTGAAAATGATACAGCTAAACTTGACTAAATGTAGCAAGCATATGAGACACAATTAATAACATTTGGTTAATATACGAGCTGGACTGATAAAATGGCAGTGCAGTGCGTACCTCGACTGGTAAGTGAAAAGAAATGCCATGACAGAAATTCTAAAAATAAGTCTGAAGTAAAATAGTGAAAATCTACTACATCGTTTGTTTGAGAGAGCTCATGAGTTTATTTTACATTTTAGAGAAAATATTCTGTTGAGAAATATCAAAAATCAGTCCTGGTCCTGCAAGACTTTAGATAATCTTTAGATAATTCAGTATCAGTTTCAGTTTGTTCCAGGGGAAAATCTACAGTTGTATTAAGGAGAGAGAAAGGTGTTGTAGCTGCTATTACTTGTTGTAGCTCTGGCTTTTGTATTGTGGCTATGTAACCATGTGGCAAGTCAACATTGCCATATTGGGAAAAAAAATTAGAAGTTGTGAATTGATTCACAATCGTAGAAAATGAAAATTTAGATTCATGAATTAATCTCCGACTCCCTCTGCTTGATATAAGATATAACTGACTTATTGAGTAGCTGTAACAACCTACATAAATGGTACATTCGGGAGACAAGCAGAGTAACATTGTCGTCAAGTTAATGACCAAAGAAATTTAAATATTCACTGGCCTTGTAGTTCTGGTTTGGACCACAAAGCAGGCTAAATGAATAATGAGTTTAAAGCTCAGCTACACGGTCATCATCCATGGATTTAGTGTGCAATAGTTGACATAATGTGTGGTCTATGTCCAAACACTCATGTGCTAATGGACAGCTAATGAGAATCCTAACAAATAAACCAAAACTAGTGCAGTCCAGTGCATTAATTAAATTTGATATTGCATTGCAATACAATGTGAGTTTTAGACATACATGTTAAAACAACAACAAAGAGGCTGATCACTGAACAAAATATCCCTCAGCGCAGCTTCAGAGTTGGCCTTGTTTGCACTTATAGTCATCAATGGAGTGCTTCTTAATTTCCATATCAGACTCTACCGTAGTAATTGACATCAGGCAAAGTGCATACTTCATGGCGACAGAGAGACAGCGTCACTGCTTCTGTTATTGCAATCCAAGTCTGTTTTTTTCTTTCCTCACACCAGACACTCCAGGAAAGATAAGGAAAAAACGCCCTTTTGGCTTCAACTAAATTAAACACTTCCATTTCAAATTTGATAAAACTTATTTCTTTTCTTTTACTTTTTACTTTTATGGCAACATTTCTGAGTAAGACGTGTTTAAAAAAAGAAATGGAACAAACTGCTGTCATACATAGTCCTGCATTCAATATAAGCAAAGTGTGTGTTTTCATGAATACAGTATACGTGCTTGTCTGATTGTAACCGTCTCTTTTTCAATGCGGCCAACGCTGCACTGATAAGTGACCTTTCTTTGTCACGGTATCGCTGTGAAACCAGCTAATCCTCCAGCCTGGGAGAAGTCATCTTACAACTTTCAGATGTTCTCACTCTGAACCATGACTTTATTTTCACAGTATCACGTTTCCTGTAAGTCACAGAATAAAGCAGATGCTTGGATATCTTTGCCAGGAAAATATCCTTTGGTGGAGATGAATTATTCTAATTTACTGTGTGTTGTGTTGAAAAGTCTGTTGGCTGCCCATCTAGTCATCTCTTCACCATCTGCTTACTTTGGAGACAGAGTTATCGGGTTATCTTTCTGTTTGGGTTTGAGCGTTTGTGGAGTTTTACCGACTGCAGGTTTTTGACAGGACAGTTTGTTTAGCTTGCTGGTTTATGTAGTGCGATGCCATACTCGGTTTCGGTGAGTGAAGAGATGCATGTAATGCTGCACTCATGGCAAGCTGTGGCTTGTTCACGGAGATTAGTGTCGACACGTATACTCGCTCATAAATACGCACACGTTCTGTAGTAGCAGATGATGCAGTCCTATTCGTTGCATATGCACCCAAGTGCCGGTAAGTTTTGTCAAATGCTTCATAAACTGGAAAAGTTAACGTTCCCCACAGGAACATCAGAGCAGCTTCACGAGCCTACAGTAAAAGACTTTCCTGGGCTTTTAACATTCTGAATACAGACACAGTGTTTCTTCTGTAAGGTTTAAAGTATAGAGAAGAACTTTCATCTCGCTTACATCCAATAGCAGAGGTGCTATTAGGTGCTATCACAGTGCATACACTCTGCACTCTCTTTTCAGTTCAAAAGGCCCATTGAACCTTAACAGCCATGGTCAGTGAATGTTGGTTCAACCCCCCGCCACACACACACACAAAATCCCTAGAGCAAATACTGTGTGCTGTGTGCATCTGTGTATGTACAGATGTTGGAGTGAAAGTTCACGTGCATTTTCCACCCCAAACAAACATCCTGGTACTGAAACAACACTTCGCCACGGCCAGCTTACTGTATCTGCTGCTCTCAGCTTTTGAAGGCCAGGTTAAAATATCTTTACCTGTGTAAACATTAACCACTGTCAGTAACCAGCCAGGCTAAAAGAAGCACATGTTCCAGCATAATCACCTCATCAGCAGGAATTTCACAAACATTGCGATAGAAAATAACAGAAGCTGGAGGCAGTGTACTGTTTCCAGATCCACGTCCCTCCTCCTTTTAGCTCGGCTCCACAGGGAGTGGAAGTGTGACAACGTTCTGTTTGCTGTTCCTCCCCACCTTACTGCCTACACGAGCTTCCTATGTTACTCTTGGGAGATTCACCAGGCTGTTTTAACTTTAGCAGACTTTATTTTACTTTAATTGTCCTGTCCCTGAGCACAGAGAGTGTATCCTTTCTTCTCCCAGATGCACTCTGAGTTGGTTTTGTCATTGTTGTTTTTTTTTCTCATTGTGAGGACTACAGTGGTTCCCTCTGCAGTGGATGATTAAAGAACAGTGTCTTGGAAAAAGCAATTTGACACTACATCTGACAGCACATCCTTTCCTTTAGACAGAGCAGCTGAATGTCAGTAATTTAAGCCGTTTCACCTGATTGATGTATGTCGCGGAAGAATCAAAATGTCTTCCATGGAAAGTCAGTTTTGACATGCAAATAAGTGTGAACAAACTAGCCCAGAAAGCCTCCCATGGGATTTTCTACAAAGCAACCTTTGCATAAATATACACTTTGGCGCCTCTAGTATATATAACTGTTTGTCATTTGGCCGTTTACTATCTGTCTCACATATATCCTGAGTGCGCGAATAGTGCATGTAAAATGCCAATTGTCTCTTTCAGCCTCCAGACTCAGCACACATTTAAAGTTTAGCCATCTGTTTCCACACATGACCTTTCTTTTTAATTGCCTAAATTAGAGGAGAATGAGAAGGACTGGCTGGATGCTCACTCCTGTCCAATTCTAATATTGAAGAAACAATTGTTATTTACAGTGACAAATAGCGCGGGGGAGCTATGTCTGTGTCAGCTGCTTTCCACCTGGCCATGTTGAACACCTGCCCAGAGCCAGTTTGGTTCACTGCAGATGGTTAAGGTGAGCTTTCTATCCTCAACAACCTTTCCTGCAGGCGGCACCTTGGGCATGGAAAGAGCTGCGCTATCCAGCCAGTGCTATATGATGCTAATTTCTGCTCCCCGATATTAACTTACAATGTTGAATATGAGAAACTGCAGAGGCGAAATAAGGAAATGGAATTAGTGCTGCTGAATGGAGGATGGTAGATTAATCAACCACACAATCGTGAACATGTATTCTCACCACACTGGATATAATCTTGTTAAAATGTTGCCACAGTGTTGCTTATTTGTTGTATAATATCATCCATTATTTCTTACACGATCATGTAACGGAGCACATGGTCTTCCAGGAACACATTTTAGGTCTTGCTTTCATTTAAATTAAGCGTTTGTGCTTGTTTCCACAGAGGTTACATCAGCTTTCTGCGTGCAGCTAATCATGCGGTTTTGTGTCGGATGCTAGATTATGCTCTGGTTCTCAATGTGACTCCTGTGGTTGAATAGGTATTGAGGATAATGCTCTCATAATCAAAATCACTTGGTATCTTTCAGTCTCCCTAATTAAGGCACTTGTCATGATGGCACTAATATACAAAACAGATAGGCAGCTATTTAATTCATCTGTTAAGCTTGTTACTGTACATACGAGATTACATGACAGCGATCATTGACCTGAATTTATTTTTTTGGAATTTCAGAGAAACTCACTTACAAATTACACCAATTACACATGAAAGAATCGTTTCTATTATTTACCTTCACTCATGTGTTGGATTTACTAATCAAAAGTTGCTCTCTGCATTTGACCTGACTGATTAATCCATTTGTATTTAATGAATAGTAAAGAACGTTTTTTTAATGAAAATGAAGATCTGTCATCTGTTCAGTATTTCAATGAGCCGCTTAGGGTGCAGGTAAACAATTCTCAGAGCTCTCCAGGATTTCAAAAAAAGGTGAGCATGTGGAAAAACAATAATGTGTATCCAGAGATGTCACTTTTCTGTCACGTTGCCATTTTTGGTTCAAATCCTGATGTATTTTCATGGTGTTTGTGGAGTTAGGGGCACAGGGAAATGCAAGAAGCCATCGTTCTTCTGATATCCAGACAAGCACAAAGTTAAGACCCGCTCTCTAACAAAGCAGAAGCGTCTTCCGTGTGTCTTCTTCTTCTCTATTCCCTGGAAACAAGCTCAGGGAGACATGTGACAGGCTGCCGCGGTGATCTATAAAAAATTTAAGCTTGTAAAATGATACAGGCACCTACTAGTTAGCTTTGTGGGAAATAGGAAGACAATAGAAAGGAAGAGCTTGTGATGGAATTACAACCTCATTATTTATTGCAGACAAAATGTATTGGCCTCTGTGGAGGTCACACTATTGTTGTGACTGTAGTCGGGGACTTGTGTGTGGCTAGTGGGCAGAGGTTTAGGGTCACGCACTGACATGCCTCAAGGAAGGTGTGTAATGAAGCATTAGACACAGCTGGTGCTTGCCAGGGCAAGCCCCGAGTCACAACCAGGAATGTAAGGTCATTTTTGGACCAAAACTGTTTTAGATTAAATAAGGGGCTTTTTGTGGGGCCACAGAAGAGGTGCAGGCACAAGCTAACAGTAGGTGTACAGCAGGTTAACCTTGGTTTGCGGTGGCACACAGTATAACCTAAAGACTAAGAAAAGATGATGAATGACTTTGATAGCGTGCATTTGACCACCAAACCCCTTTTGTCAATGTATCCCCACACAGCGCCAAAGAGAAGTGCAAGGGAAAGCACGGCAAAGCAGATCTCATCAAGTAATGTATAGCGGCAATACAATGAACGACGAAGGGTAGCCCAGGGGTAATCGATAATTTGAGCCACCAATCTGTTCCAGGTGCTTTATGATGTGACTGAGGTAATTATCACCAGATCAATAAAAGAGTTTGTTGTGCAGAGGAATGGGTGAGGGAGGTGTAATTGGTTTCTGCAGCTGAACTTATGTATGTATTTTTTTTTTCCGATCCAAGGATAGGGGTTAAAAATGATTCTCTTGAGAAGTAGGGGAAGTCTGTTTGCCCTGCCCTGTTCATCCTCTCTGGGTTGAGGACCAATATTCTGAGATGTCTGTTGGTTTATTTGCATTTGCATGCATCATTAAACACTCACAAAGGGAGCTTGGGTGAGTCTTTGGGCTAAGAAGAGTATACTGAGGTTGGGAGTAAAAAGTAAAGGAAGTAAAGGAGAAAAGGGGATGGCCAACTTCAGAGGAGAGTTCATTCGGGAGAGTAAAGAATGAAGCTGCTTGCACTTTGTGCTGGAAAAGAAAAAAAAGTTCATCAAAACTCGGATTCAGAGTTCTAAACAACTTTGACTTCCTGCCACAGGTATTGTGTTTGGGTACAACAAAAAGAGACAAGCTATAATGAAAGACATCTTTTGTGTGTTCAGCTGAGAAAGAACCACCCAGTTTGATGGCCCACTTTTTTATTCTTGCACTTCATTTCTCTTTGTGTGGTTGCATGCTAGTTACAGTGCAGTGCGGTGCTCAAACAAGAATTTGCTATCTGTTCCAAAAAAAAGACCAAAGAACCTGCATTATTTGATTTCTTTTGGTCATCAGCTGTCAGCACAACACTGACATGTTATTGTGCGAAGTCGATATGGTGAATGCGTTAACAAATAGTCGCCTTGAAATACAATAATAACTCTCTGAAATTGATCTGGCTGTTTAGCTTAGAAATACTTGACTATGTTCACCAGCTAGTCACTATCTTAATCTGTGATGCGCTAGCTGGCAGTGCAGGTAGTGTACAGCGTATAGCTGTCTGCTGTGGTTGGTTGATGAGAGTGGTGAGAATGAACCAACCCAGTAAAGCTGCTAGCTGTAAAAACTAAAAACAAGAGCTGAAAGATGCTAAAAAAAAAAAGCTCTACAGAACTGCATTGATGGATGATAGTGGGCTCTACTTAACATTTAGATTTGACCAGTTTTGAGCACATATAATTAAAATAAACTGCAATATATTGAGGATTATGCACCGTGTTGGACAGATTATTTCAGTATAGCTGCAGTGCTGAAGCGTTCACACTGTCACCTTTTAAAAAAAACCCTTTTTGGAATGATTTACAACTGTAGAATTGGTGAAACCGGGAAATTTGGTAGGTGGGAGGAAAGATTGTGGGGGATCGTGATGAGTGTGACTTTGAGATGGGATGTTGGTAATAGGGGTCTCACTATATTGGCTGCTACTCCACACCTGCCTCACGCCTTCTTTCTCGCAGACGAATCCCCTCTAAGACTCTTTACTGTACCCTGTGGGTGGATATAACCTCCTGTCTGTCCTTAGCCCGTTTGACCTCTCATTATTATTATTACAGGGAGATTTTTGCATAGTCTGGGGTTTGCTGTTGTTTTATATCACTACTGGGTACAGCCAGTGAACAAAATTTTGCAAAAGCTTATTATGCAGTAGGAGACATGCAAAGTGTCCTCATCGTGTGCCTCATCCACTCCACGGAAAACTGTCTCGTTGAACACTCATGAGACCACAATCTCACAGTGGTGGTGGCTGATAGACTGATAGACAATGGACAAACCTCCTCAAACAATGTAAAACAGATTGTGAAGCATGGAGGCGAGAAAGGCTAGTTTAGCATTTATATTTGCATACAAGATACAACCTGGTATCTGATATAGTTCAGGGTTACCCTTGAGTGCAAACACCGTGATTGAATGCAACAGATACAATCAAAAGGCTGTATTCATTTTTAATGACCTCAGCTGCCTAATTCCGTAATTAAATGTGTTGTTCCTGCTCGATATGATACATTTTTGAGTGTAATATTTTGGTCTATTTTTGCTCGTCTTATGCGTAGTGTCTTCTTGTTCCTGTAGATAGATACACAGTCTGTACAAAGCCTCACATAAATAGATAAATACATAGATACTGATGGATAACCACAAAACTAAACAACCAAAACAGCACATTTTTCCACCCATATGCTCTGTAGCTCTCACCACATGGCAATAACTGGGGTGATGGTATAGCAGAAGGGACCCAACTCCTGCTATAGCGTGCCCGTTTACAGACCTGTGACCTGTATCTGTGTCAAGATGGGAGCAGTGTGAAGGATGAGTTGAGGGGGTGGTCGGGGTCATGCGCTATACTGTGTGGTGTGCGTGTAATGGCTTTACTGTTAAAGTCGGAGAGGTTGGGGGTGAGGAGACAGATGATTTTGGGGACGTGGTGCGTGATGAGTGTGAGCTTGTTCTTATAGGAGCCAGTTAACATGTCCGATGAAAAAGGGTTAGGGGAGAGAATGAGTCGTATAGTATTTGTTTCAAATAATCCAGCATGTAGACACCCTGTTAAACAGTGAATTCTCAATTTTGTTGTTGTATGAATTAAACAAACAATATATAACATGTTAGCGAGCTTTAGTGGTACTGACCTTTAGAGAGAGCCAGGTTAATTGTCTGCCAGCTACATATTAACTGTACAATTATCTTTCTAACTCTCAGCAAGAAACATAAATTCAGAAAATGTTGAACTATTCCTTTGAAAGTTTATTGGATTGGTCACGTTAGTGTTTGAAAGCATAATCTCTTGAAATCTTTTTTGTACTATACAATATGGCGTCATCTGTATTCCAGAGAAGACAAATAAAATTGTTACCAGACGTAACAATGTCATCTGTTAGTTGTGGTGAGTCCGTGTCAGTTAGCCGCGCATCATAAGCATTTGCACAATCCCTGTAATTCATCATAAAGGTGATTGATGTTTGCGAAAACACCCCAGGACAATATTGCAATCACTTATATCTGATTTATTGTTTTTGCAGTTTCGGTGTGCGTCGTGTTGCCGCTGTAACAACAGAAACTTTCTGTACAGTCTCACTCACACAACCGTAATCATTTTTTCCCTTCTGTGTGATGTAGAATCAACGCTCCCAAGCTGCACTCATCATATTTCATTACTGTAATTCACAATGAAGGTCATTTTTATGAATTGACTGAGGAAAGACCAGTTTTTGTCCAAACTTAATTAAAACTCAGGCATAGTTTTCTGGGCACGCCTTTTTTTTTTTTTCTTCCTCCATGATTCAATAATCAACAGAAGTAAATCATCTACAGTCTATTGCATCAGTCGCCAGCAGGCTGGAACAAATGCAAAAAATAAATAGACCTATTCTGGCATGCCCTGAGTTACTGGCAGTAGCTGCAAGGTTACTCCGTGAAGCACTCAGAGGCACCTTTAGACCACATGGTTACAATTATCACACACAAAGAGTGTTTAAAACACTGTCCTGTGATCTATGGAGTGCTGATCAGCTGTGATATCAGCAACGGATGATTTTTTTTTATGCCGTGATTTAGTGCATCACTATATATCCTGAGTGCTGCTGTGCCACTGGCTTCACTAATTACTAATGGTGATTTAATGTAATGGTGTGACCATTTCCTCTCCTGTGCAGGGCCCGTTCCTGCACTGTTGTTCTTGTAAATTAGGTGTGCACCACTGATTAATGGTTAACAGCCACTATTCCAAGAGAAGCATCATCAGCAAAGCATTTAATTAAATGGTTGTCTCAATTACTTAGCAGGCTAATGTAGCTTAAACAGAAGCTAACTTTATTAAACCATATGACAGACACACAGATGAGGTTTTACGTAAAGATTCGATCTCCCGTTTGAGGGTACAGGTGTAAATCCACCTTAATTAAAAAAATGAACGCAAAGGCAGTGTCCAACATCAAACGGCTTTTTTAAAATTTTATGTCTTTATACTTCAACACTTTACCGTTAGATGACAGAATAACGGTAAGTGGTCTTCACTATTTGATATTTTTAGAACCTGTATATTTCCTAAATCAAAACAATCCCCTCCTCAAATTAATTGCTTCTATCAACTGGTTCAATTCCTGAGCGGCACGGCGAAAGACAAAGTGCCAAGTCAAACATGGTGCCCTGTGCCATCAATCATTGCTCTGTATTAACTACCCCACCTCCCATCGCAAAGAAAACAATTAAAGTTAAACTTGTTGATTTGTTATGGTAGACCATAAATCACGCTGGTATGTGAAACCCGCCATCTCCTGGGGCCCCTTTTCATGTTCCTCGATCAGTGAGCCGAGGTTAGAAAGCGCTGCTTTGAACTAGTCCTGTGGTACTCGGTTATTTATTTATTTCCTTGTTTGTTTGGAAGAAAATGATAGTTGCCTCAGTCACGTTGAAATATGCCGAATTAAAGCCCCTAACGTGAGCCAAGGAGCCCTGTACGCGTACATATAGATAAAGCGCTTACATTGTTTGAAAAGAAAAGAGAAAAAGACTCTTTAGAGGGAGGGAGATACTGAAGTCTTGGAAGATTCAGCTTCTCTCTGTGGCTTTGTGCTCCTCCTGACTTCAGCACAGCGACAGGAGAGAAATGTTGTCTGTTCACCTCAGCAGGATGTCATTTCCAAACGTGTACTGACACATTGTTTTCAACAGCCAAAACCATTGCAGCTAATGAGCTGTTCACTTCTCATAATGTTCTTTCAACATTGGCTATTGTTATTTTTTATTTTTTTTGCCCCACCATTTCATCAATTTTTGTTTTTGTTTTGACAGTATAAACACAGTGCGAGACTGAGACTTTTCCATCACTCTTGGCCACTTCTCAGTAAGTTATTCTGGTCCCGGCAGTGCCTTCGTCTGCCAGGGTAAAAAGAGGTGGGCATCGTGATAATGTCTGGACTTTGAACGGCTGAGTAGAAGTGAGTCACTGTTTCCCAGGCTTTGTCTCAAAAGTGTTTACTCCTTGGCTGCCGCTACTCATTGTATGCATTTGGACGCTGCTGCTCATTGTAGGCATTATTAAGACAGAAAATGAGAGGGAACCGTTAGCTTGCAGCGTAACTTGGCAGGCTCGTATCCAGCGACAGTCAGGGATCGTGCAGGGAGCACCGAAATTCTCTGCATGTTACGGTACAGGAGAGAGGAGGAAGAAGAAGAGCCAATTTGATAATGAGATACAGCACAAAGGCTGTCTATGGCTACTCAGGCTCAGCAGCACAGGAGACCTTGTTATTGTCCGGGGCAGGTTAGGGTCAGACAGGCCTGTCTGAAAGTTTTATGGATGGAAATTTCTGAAGAATATCAAGCACAGAGCCCGATGAGGCTGAACACATGCTTCATCGACTGAAGACACGTTAAGATCCCCAGGCGGAAGTTTCGCCTTTTTAAATTGTTCAACAATTTAAGTTGCTGCACTGCTAATGGTTTAAGTTAGACGTCAACAGACCGTTTCTGTTGTCTCTTATGGAATTTATTTTTATCCGATAATTGAATAAGAACATCACGCTCATTGCTGTTTTTGCCTCCAAAGCTCAGTCTGCTACTTGCGTGGTTAGCGACCAGTGTGAAAGAAGCAAATTAAGTTGTTGACACTGGATATTCATTACAGCCAGCAGTTTAAAAAAAACCTCACTTGCTTGGATTATAATTGTTTTGCTGCTGTCTCTTAGTCGCAAGGTTCACATTTGAAATAAATTAGATTCTGTGCATCAAATCTCTTTGTGCTGAGACAAAACAAGATACGAATGTCATATCCATTAAACAGTCATTCATCCCGCCGTTCCACCTAATTGAGAAAGCGGCACTTTTTTTTCCCATTTCTATAATTTTACAGTGGGCACAATAAATGTGAAATGGCATCGGTTATTCCTGGCAAAACCTCGTCTCTCAAGAAAACATTTTTCCGTGCTTTACAAGAGGAGAGAACAGTACAGAGAAGTTCACACAGTGTAACAAAGAAAAACCCCAGTGAACCGGAGACGCAAAGGTCACGGACATGGTCAGAAATCTTCCCGGTATGTAGGGTACATGCACAAAATAATGTGAAGTGAAAAATGTTGGAAAATGGAAATCAGTATGAATAACTTTCTCCCGTGCAAGAGCAACATCTACATCTACAGTAAATCTTGCCAATTTAGCCCGAAGCACTGAGCAGAAACGCAGCATCCATCTAAGCCAACTACCGCGGCATGAACACACACATACTGTATAGCCGGTTGCCAATAAAGTCACTCTGGCTGGTCCTGATTTTGATTTTTGGCATGTATTCAGAGCTCTGACTCTGCCTGGCAGAGGCAGCTTAGCTAATGAGCTAGCCATGAGAAGTGTAAAAGCCTACCTGCTGGCTTCAGAGCCCATCCTTTCAAGTAAAAGGCAGGACAGCTAAGAGCCCTGCTGAAATGCATTTCTTTCAATTAGACTTTGAGAAGCCCAGACTCCCTTCCACTCAGCCTCACTGCTTGCATGGCTCGGCTAAAAAGGATTTTAAGTTAATATCATGAATAACCACAGGTTTGTTGTCTTCTAGATGGAAAAACAAACATGACTAGATTTCCGTCTGAGCACTTGGTTTATTTAGCACTCACTCAGTGCTCTGAATGATGAGCAGCTAATAGTATTGGCCTGCCAGCATCACTGCAGTTTTATAAGTTGTACGTCAAATGAAGTGCTCCTTTTGCTTCAAATTTTACAGAAAGTGAAATCCAAGTTGCCGCCTTCTTAAAGTTTTAGAGATCTCCGCGACCAGTTACGATGAGAAAATATGTTGATATGAAGCGATAAAGCTTTGATTTATGTCGAGACATTGGCACGATCCTTATGTACTTTTGGCTCATTGATTCACTCTGCTGCAGGGGTCTGCAGAGGAATGTTGACTGTTTGGAGCAGCTCAGCACTCCACAATAACAAGGAGTCACTGTGAGATTTGTGCGAACAGTTCTGTTGATTCTGGCAGTCTGTTTGAGCAGGGCGCATTCAAACAATGTCACCCAGAAGGCTTTTTTGTCTCTGTGCAAGCCATAGAAGACAGCATAGGATAGCTGCTGCAATTTTAGTAAAGGGAGAATGAGCAGGAGGGGCAGGTTAGTAAGATGCTGGTCAACCTTTTAAGGAGGAGCGGGCAGCATAGCCTCTTATGACAGACGTGGAGTGAACTCGAAGTGGGTAATTTTGCGTCGAGTCTTAGCAAAAACACAAAATAAGTGTGATTAACTTGAAACTTTCATTTTTTTCCCCTGCTGCACAGAGAATGTGAAGCTGTATGCTTGTGCGCAGCAGAAATATCCCTACTCTCTGTGTGTGTGTGTCTCTCTCTGCCTGTGTGCGAGCTGTAGCTTTTTCTGTTCCATTGGTATTCCACCAGATTCATCACCACACGACGATGGCGTTCTGCCATCTCCTCTCTAACATAGCTGACAGATAATTCTAAATCACCTCCTGCTTTAGGGACCGGCGGCTGCTGGATTGTTTTTAATCACAGATAATTGATTTTATTTTAAGCATATGAGAGGAGAAATCCTACCACTAATAGATCAAAATGGGAGTGTCGAACAAGAAGACAATCGGTTAAATGTTGCGCCGTGACAGATTTCCTGAGAAATATGATTCAAATGCACGAGCCTCTAATTGTAAATATGTAACTTGTTCCTCCTCTGTAGCTTGTGTGAGTCAAACGAAGGTTTAAAAATAACTGCTGAGGGTTAAATCGAAATGTAAAGATGTGGTTGAACTGAAAATTGAACGAGCTGTCAAAGACTTCACACAGTGAACAGAATCTGCTCCTTTGCCCTGCATGTGGTTCGATTTATGCAAAATGCATCCCAAACCCCCAGGAGGATTATTTAACAAATGGCCTCCTAGGAACAGGGGTCCCTCTGCTTTTATATTTCCAGAACTGTCATTCATTTAATGAGGAGTTCTGTTGACCTTGGTTGCTCCAGTAATTTCCACTCCAACTTAAATTGCATATAATTGCAGCAAAGGCTACAAATGAGGACAAGCTGCATTTTGGTAAATGTAATGTTTGCTTTGTGGCATTTTGCTGTACGAGAGCCTCCTACTCATGAGGCTGGACTTTGGATAAGCTGCTCGGAGCAGAGCGGCTCTGCTACAGATTTATGGAAGAGATTATACTTGTCTGTTGGAGAGTGCCTACCACCTCTTACCCGTCCCCTCCAAACGTGCGTGTGTGTGCGCGTGTGAGATATATTCATAGATAAACATGTAGGTGCAAGCGTATGACTGTATGTGTGAGTGGATTATAGGATAAATGTATGGCTACAGTTTAGGAGTAACAAATTACTTGTTAGAGTAGAACAATATTTCAAAAACATATGTACAAATTGCCCACCTGTTCCTAGTGTGCCAGGAAGTGAATTTCTGTATTGTTCTTAATACTAAAGCAGATGTGAGGCTGATCTAAACATGTGTTTACTTTCTAGGCAGCATCTTCTGCACAGTTGGTAATGTGAAGTTCATGTTGTGCTTCAAGCTAAAATCCTGTGAAATCATTTTTCATGATGCATACACTCAAACAGAACACATACAGGAATAAATCCAACATCTCAGCGTGGAGGCTGTTTGAAATGCACTTTGCGAACCGCTAATTTGAACCAGTGCTCCCCGGTCTCGGCCCAGAGTGAAGCACAGTGATAACCTGAAAATAATGTCTCAATCCTTTTGTCTAAGCCCCACACCACCATGCGGGTACAGGCCTGTGTATTGGCAGGCGATCCATGCTTTGACAAAATAATCCCTCTCTGCATGGCAGACATTATCCACCTCTGACGCTTTCGCCAGTTGATCCAGATTCTGGGGCTCGGCCACGTTAACCACTGTGCAGGATTGCCCCACTCTCTGTTTTCATGTCTCCTTTCTTTTGCAAATTAAGCATCGCATGTGGTTAATGATCATTTGTAGTATAACTGATGAATATTCCTTTTCTTTCTTGTTTCTCTTGTGGAAATTGATTGATGATCAAATCACCAGATACAGATTTGTGAAAACATCTCATTAGTTAAGTGACAGGCCTGTAGTGAGTTTGTCTAAATTAGCAGAGGAGTTAAGTCTCTGAAAATTCTGTCTTGTTCTCAATTACATGAACTATTGTGTACATTATAAATTATCCTCCTAACTGGACCCCAAATATCTGATACTAAAGATCTCTCTCCAGAGTGCTGGAAACTGTGTGAGATAATTGGATAAAATTATCATCAACCCCTGTTCTAGCAAATCTAATAATTTAAACACATCAAAGTGAAACTCTCTAATCAACGGCAATCAACAGTTGGTTAATCATTAAAAATGACCCCGATGCAAAGTTAGTTTTTCATTAAGAACAGCATTGTTAAACTACTGCTGTTGCCCACAATCACCACAAAACCCAAGCAAGTTACAGTAAATATATTGAAGCAATCAATTCAAATGAAGAAAGATAAATATTTTACATTTTAATGCTTAAATCGTGGCGCTCTGCCCCCTTCTGTCATTACTCGATAAATGGCCAAACAACTGCAAAATATTAAATATAGCAAATGCTGCTGCACAGCTTCCAAGCTTTGTTGGGGCACATTAATTTAGATGTGGCTAAACATGCTGGGCAGATCTAGCACTTATAGTTATAATAAATAGTATAACCTCATTTTCTTGTATCAGCTAAAAGAGCTTATATGCTCCAGAGTAAAAATAAAATATGTTACAACCGATTTCGAGTGCTGTTTGTTCAATGATCGGGTCCAGCTGCTGAAAACACCTGCTCAAGTGTCGTGATTATGACTTGGAAAGCTTCGATATATCCAACCTGCCACTTCATATTAAGTGCCTGAAAACCAAACAAATATGGACACCTCATATCAGCCAAAGCCTGTCATTCAGTGTAATTAAACCCAAATGCAAACGATATGGTGTTGTATTATATAATTATTTTAATCCTCACAGGACCAACTGAGCCTCTAGATAGTTAGCTAAATCAGACAGCTGCTACACGACAACTTGTTGGGTTTTTCTTTTCTTTTCTTCTTTTTTTGCAGTGATGCTTCATGTGGAGTCATACCAACTGGTTACTCGGTCAGAGTGGTTCTCTCGCTCTCGGGGCCGCCACAGTGAAGCAAAGTTATTGTCACTTATGGAGGGCACTGAAAGACGGACACTCGGGCAATCTGTATGTGTAGCCCTTGCAGTCAATGTAACTGTATCTCCATCTCATTAAACAGACAGGCGACAGATTACACCCACTGACACACTGACAGTAGAAAGAATGGACGTCGTATCCGCGATGTAACCCACAGTTTTCCCCAGGAGTCGTCTTAAAGCTCAGAATGTGGTGGCCATGTTGCTTTCTTCTGCCTCCCGTCTAATCAAAGACTTGCTGTGGCAGCATTTACCTGTCAATCAAAGCGGCCACGCTGTTAATTATGCATAACTTTAAGGCTTAATATAATTTGAATCAGCCTCAGTACAGTTGTCATGAAATAAGCTATAGATATTGATGAAGTCTCAAGTGGCGGCTGGAGAAACTGCAGGTTTTGACGCTTGGCTTTGCTTCACAGCCGTGGAGGTCGCTGCTTGTCTACACTTCTTTCATCTTCTGTGTTGTCAGTTAATTGTATTAAATTAGGAATGGAAATGAACCTATAATTGATTAATAATTCACATTTACATATTTTAGAAATGTAGATTTGTATGCTGTTTTGTGAATCCCGGGGAAATTAAACTTGAAGAAGACATTTTAAAATTGATTACCTGCACGTTCTCCGGGCGGAAAGCCATAAGCTATGAAAGTGATATGATATAACTCAGTCATTAAGAAATGGCTGCTTCATGCAACATATCTCCTTGGTCTGCCCCCTCAGTGGTAATTTCCTCAGTCAAGGTCATGGCCGTCAGCCATCAAGCAGCCATCGGTCATTTCCTGATAAAGTAATACATATAAAGGCTAATCATTAATTACCATTTCTTGACATGGTGTGCTTTTTATTATAATTTGTGACAAAGGAGAAATCAATAATGTTTTAATGAAATAAACTGGTTGCTGTAGGTATGGCTGATAGTTCACTTACATAAAGAAAAGTCACATCAAACTTAAAAGTGGCTGTATTTATCCACAGGCAAAGTAATTGAATATGATTTATCCAATCTGTCCCAGCATTTTGCTGTTCTTTCACTTAATCCCTGGAGTGCAGATGTTGTCAACTCGATTACAACTCCTGGCATGAATGAATACACTTGGCACTGTGACATTTTTTAGATAAATATCTGTCTACTTGAGAAGACACTTTTAAGCCTGAAGCTCCAACAAGATTAACCGACTGGGCAATTGTTTGTGAATCTACAAATGATCTAAAACATGAGCAAAAATGATTAAACATTTCCGCCCTTTTCTCGTCCTTCAAAGAGAGAGGTGGAGGGGGCGACTGAATCACAGAGCCCTTTCTTTAATATCCCTCAAAACATACAGCACATTTCATATTTCTGACAACTTAACATAAATGTATTCCCTTAATTTGATGGCCAATTATCTTTTCAGAGCTG
Organism: Nibea coibor; assembly: GCA_023373845.1. Taxonomy (NCBI): domain Eukaryota; kingdom Metazoa; phylum Chordata; class Actinopteri; family Sciaenidae; genus Nibea; species Nibea coibor. The sequence goes on along the minus strand of CM041739.1, from coordinate 8,851,860 downwards.
CCCAAGGATTAAACACGTTGAATGAACAAGAATCTGTGGAATGACTGATGAGCTGACGTCAAACTCACTTTCGCTGGCTGGGAAATCACAGGGGAAAGAAAAAATCCTGTGTCATCAGAGTCCCATTATAATTTTTTTTCATCTAACAGCAACCTGATAATGCTTTTATATGGATAGACGCACTAAATTCACCCTGTTGCAATATGGAAATGCAATGAATGAGAAATAGGTTCAACAGGAAGAAGGTCAAACTATTTATGCCGCAATGCTAATGTGTGTACGTTTTATTTCGTGTGGACATGAAGGGGGAGGTGGGCCGTGTATCGATTTTAAAAATCCAGAACAAAAAGTGGCAGACAGACAGCAGAAATGAGCGTGTGGGATGGAGGAGAAAGAGGAAAGAGGGAGCGAAAATGGTTGTCCACCAAAAGTGAAATATTAGAGCAAGAGGAGGAAGAACTTGAGGAGAGAGGGTGTGTGTGTCTGAGAGAGGGAGAGCAAAGAGGAGAAGCGGTGATGAGAGAGCGCATTAGTACAAGAAAGAGAGAGAGGAAGAGTGAGGAGTGATAGAGTCACAGAACAAAAGGAAGACAGAAAATGGGGAGGGAAATCTGAGAAACGGTAGAGATGGAGGGAAGAGAGCGGTGGACGAAGGGGGAAAGTGCTAGAGTGCCCCCCACAGGCCTGCTGATGTATCTCCATAGCAACACATGCTGATCCATGTATCATTGTAATGCATCGCATGTGTAAATGGAAACATTACACAATGCTCACCTGGATGGTTGCCGTCATTTCTTAATCAGATTAGTGCGGTGAGTGAAGTGAATGCGACCTCTTTTTCGTCTTCGGGTAAAATATTTTGACTTCTTCAAATCTATGTGCAGCCGGAGAGGCTGAGCAGGCAAGCAACGTCTGACAGGTTGCTGACACAAACTGCAAAACAGTTGCCATGTGGAAACCCAAAGACTTACCTCGCTGCTAAATTCATGTGCAAAAGGAAACTCCACACCCCAAGGTCAATCGGCTCATCACATCCTTCTTGTGTTACCATGAGAACAAGAGGCCTGACAGTCTCATTTATATTCACAGTCACACAGATGTACATTTGCAATGGCAATTAAATGCCATTTTGCCTTTGTAGGCAGAAAAAAAAGCGTCAGGGTGATTACAATACCATAGCAATGTATCTGCAACAAATTGTGATTCCAGTTGCAGTAACTTGGCTTTTCATGGATTCTGCATGCAACCGTCTGAAAACCCCCATTTGACTTGTTGTTATAATATGCAAGTTTTATTATTGCTATTCATCCGCCAAAAATCGCATTCAAATTGAAAGTGAGTGTTAAAATGCAGAGAGCGCATATTAAATAATTTCATGAGTGAACCGGATTGAATCAAGCTAAAAGGAAAGGAGGCTCTCCTCTGAGTGTGGAAGCTTTAAGTGCCCTCCAACTCTCTGCTCCTTGTCGGAGAAGTCTACTCATCACAGTTGCTGGAAAAAGTGAATAAAGGGACAGTAAGGTCCAAACCTGAGGGTTCAGTCGGTGGCAGAAACACAAACACACTCCTGTGTGTGTGTGTGTGTGTGTGTGTGTTGCTGTCTCAACTTGTAACTGTGAAGGAGCCAGGGCCAGGAGCTGGAAGACCTTCAGGGAGGGATGAAAAAAAGAGATTTGAAAGAGAGACGGGCGAAGAATATGATGAAAGGCTGATGAGACTTAAAGGTGAAGGTTACAGGGACACATTCGCCTCTTTTAACATTTACATTTTTCTCACCTCATTTTAAAATTTCTCTTGCCATATGCCACCGCCGCTGCTGCTATGGAGGTCAAAAAATTATGATACAAGCAAGTTTATAATGCTCAACTCAGTGGGCTCTGATTTGAAGGGTCAGGTGTTTCATGACTAAACATGCTGAGGCTCTCTATAAATAGTGCCGAGCAAATGCTCATAATGGCCTTGGAGAGCTGGGGAAGCATGACTGACATTTAGCATGTCCATATATAACAGAAAACTCAGACCTGCCCCCAAGTTGTCCCGTAGGTAGCGTGGCAGAGTACTTATTGATCTGCAATTGCCTCATAAAGGCATTTCTCAGCAAATAAGAAACAAGGCGCATATATATGGTCATGCATTTATTCATTGTCCACATGACCCAACTCACCCAGAGAGGAGTGAGAAGGGAGGAAGTAGATAGGAATTTGTTATGCATACTTGACATCTTGAGTGTTGATCTTCTATAATGTAGCACACCTCATCTGCAAGTGACCTCTGCTCTTAGTGCGCAGAGTTGAAAAGCGAGACCTCCAACAGACCTGACCGTGGCTTTCACTGTGTCATTATAGGAGTTTCTGTGGACACATTTTAGTCAGGAATTACTTTTTATTCGTTGAGTTATTACCATGGCATTAAAGTGTGTCCTCTACATTTTCTGATATTAGATGTGGACACGAGCAGGGCTACAGCGTCGTGAATATTTTATAATGTTTGAATTGTTTCAAATTACAGTTTGAGAAACAGAAAAATATTTAGAGGTTTCCTGTAAAATGTTTCAGTAATATTTCAAAGCCAGTTGTGTTATAAGCGTCTATGCGGTTTATTTTCTTCTACAGTTCAAGCTCATATGCTAACAAGGCTACAGAAAACTAGCGCGCTGATGCCTTCGGCTGTGTCTATCAATCACATAACCCTCACCAGGTCAGGTCGTATCAGTCAGATAAGAGTCTGTTACTTCACTCATGAAGCCTCTAATCGAGGAGCATATTATTAAGTTTAATGCACCAAATCGACAATGTTATTGTTTTTCCTCCAATGACTGTGAGTTTGGCAGCTTAGCGTGATTGATAAGCATGTACAAGCATCATTTAACTTTAAAGCACCAATGCATTAAAACATCCAATCAATCATCAGTAATAATGAGTAGAAAAATAAATTGAGTTTTAAAGTAGCTGCTCCTTCACAACCTAATGATTAACTTTGCAAAAATGGCACATCCGCTGCCGGTGCTTCCGTTGCCCCCGGCAAGGACTTGACAACAATAGTCCACCTGGTCCCTGCCATTGCAGCTCAATGTAATCAAACGCTGTGTGCTCAGAAAATGCAGACATGTTAAAATCTGAAAGGATGACATTAAGGATGAGAGATGAACAGGATGACAGAGGGCTGTGTGAGACAATAAAATCAAGGCCATCCAAGAACCAAGATGGATTGATGAGTCCATTGAGTGAAGATGGCAGGCAGCCAGCTAGCACAGAGGTCAGTGCAGAAGGATATCTCTTGGAAGAAATGATGCATTTAAGAGGGCCAAGGCTGCCAGGGTGGGCTCACTGGCGGGGAGAGGAAGAGGGAGATATGAAGTGAGCGATGGATGAGGAGGCGGGGAGAGGAGGCTGGTATGTAGATGAAGTGGAGACGTGAGAAATATTTAAAATGAGAAAGAGAAATGATGGAGAAAGAAAGATCTATTAAGCCGGATACAGGTAGGTGGACAATAGGAGGAGAAATATGGAAGCAGGAGTGGGGGAAAAAAAAGCTAAGGAGGGGTTAGAAGCGGAAGACAAAAGGTGACAAGTGGAGAAAACATGATGTGATTAGCCAAGTTTATTTCAATTACAGCACGGAGCATTAATGACAAATTTGCCACATTATCTGTAACAATGTTGGAGGATAAAAAAACAATAAGAATCCATCCAGCACGTGAACTCATACTGTGCTGGAGAGGTTCCCTCTTTCTACAGAGACACAAGGTTTCATGCCACAGCGTGAGCCAAAAACATTATGCCTAGGGAGACTGGTTTTATTAATCAAACTGATTATTCAGTGAGTCAGGCACTCGCACAAACAAGGAAAAATAATGGGTTTGAGCCTTAGCCACCAAAAATGAAAAATATCACCCATCTGCCCATTGTGATTTGCTGCGATGGATCTGGCTAAGTGTCTGCTAACACCCTGGCTGGCTAATTGAGTTAGGTTTATAACGGTGAGGTCCACAATGAAATTTATGGAAGCCATCTGCCACATAAATAAACAATGCCGATGGAGATGAAGTGAATCAGTCAGAAGTTAACTGTCTGACTTTTCAAAAGGTCTCAGCTTCAGTCACTGTTTGGCACGCCGTCTCCAAGACCCTGCCTTTATTCCCTCCACTCTCCGCTCCTTTCAAATTCCCCTCTTGACATTACCCCTTAGCCCGAGGGCTGCGGAAATCCACGCTGTAATGTGAACAGCAGCAGAGGTCTCCCTTCATCATTTCTCTCCCCTCACTTTTCTGAGGAGATAAATGCTGCACGAGCTAATACTCGACTATGGCTGATTGATATCTTCCGTTGGAGGACCTAAATTCCAAGGTTACCAGGCTAATATGCAGAGCAGCAGGAAGTAAAATAGAAAGCTTTCACAGTTGTGTTGTAATGGTGATTTCATCAACTTGTTGCAGTGAATACAACGCTCAGTTGATGAGGAACAGTTGCATCAAATTGTAGCATGGATGAGTTCACCGGAAGGGTTTCATCAAAACCTCAAATCAGAGAGGTAGACATAAAAAGCTTAACTCTTCTTTTAACTTGCCATGATAATGTTTGAAGTGTCAGCTCAATGCATTTCTCTCTATTTAGAAATGCAGTCAAAGAATGAAATGAATCCCCTTAAGATGTCCCCAAGGGAAGTTCTTTCATTTTTTTCCCTCTTCCATCTGTCAAAATCATACTCTCACTCCAATACACAGCCTGCGGAGTATATAAAACGGGAAGGTTGTCGTAAATGTATATTAAGCTTTTTAGAAGCACAGTTGACAACTACCAAGGGCTAAATCGCTCAGTTGAAGCAGAACCTGTTCCCAGGCAAGATGTAACATCCCCATAATCCAGGTCATATATACAGAGCCCGCTAACCCACAGGAGCATCATACATACATGCATGTGAACGCAGCGTGCACATATTAGGATAAAGAGTGTTTCCTCTCAGGCAAATAACTGTGCGAGTTAAACTGCAAATGATCCTCTAAGAGATACAGATATAAAAATCAGGAAATATTTTCCCTTACCAAGAACATACAGAGTGTAGGAGATCAAAAGAAAATGAACTTGATCTAGTTAAAATGCAGTGTCAATTGGCCGGAAATCAGCCAGCAAATTCATCTTTTTTCAAGCATCAAACATTTCCAGCCTTTCCAGTGTGAGGAATTTCTGCTTTTCTCTGTCATATTATTATAAACTGAATATGCAAAGAGGACTTTGGACTGTGGGCTAGAGAAAACAACACATCTGAAGATGTCACCGCAGGCTCTGATGGGAATTTTTTTGTCTTTTTACTGAAAAAGGATAAAAAGAATAGCCCTGGTTTCTACTTTCTCCACTTCTCATGGGAGAATTGAAATAGCGAGACTTGAGTTTGGTCTCTGTTGCTGACCTTTTGTTGCTGCAGGTGCTCTGCTGTTCTTAGATGTTCACTGCAAGCCCAGCGATGTCATTTTGTATGACTCGCCAGGCAAGCCGCACTAGTAAGTTTAGGCAGTTTGTGCTCAGGTTGTTACTTCAACCTCTTTTCGTTGGGCACACTCTCCATCTGCCCGGTCTGTGTCAGCTTGGCAAATGTCCAACAAGCTGTGGGTAACCCCTCCTTTCACTGACACTGCATCCACATGGGGAAAAGAAATACCTACAGCAGTGCTTTGATAGTCTTTCTAAAGTGCTGAACACCACAGCTGGCTTTCTCTGGTTGAGAGGTATGAGTGTGGTGGTGCACAAAGAGTTAGCTCCCCTTGTAGTGAATGTTGGACACGTTAGACTCACCTCTTTTGACCACAGTAGCCTCTGTGCAGTTGTCAGGCTGCTTTCACTGTGACAGCTAAGTCCTATCCAAATTCAGCTGACAGGCACGCTTGCATCAGGTTGTGATCCCTTTGACGAGGGAGCTTTAACCCACCTCGTTTAAAGAAACGTTGACTCCAGATAAGTTGCAGATGGCAGCTCAGCCCCCATCTTTCTCATTGTGCTGCAGAGGTAAGAATTCCCTCAAGGTAGCTTGGCCTGTTGCCCCGTCCGGCACAGCGGCAAACACTGATTGTGCTTACTTCCACCCCTCGTATAGCTTCACTCTTTGTTGAACTCTGCAAAATTTCAACTTTTACTGATAAGCTGAACTGCTGTTACTCTGAGTACAGAGCTCCTACTATATTTCCTGCCCTCTCAGTTCATGGAGTTGGATTTATTCGGTAGTCATTTTACCAACCTGTCAGCTCTTATAACACCTGCCAACGTCACAGCTGAAGACCTACTATTTTCTAATTTACTCAGTCCAGCATCGCCACATCCATCTTCACATAAAAGTTGCGTGGTATGTAAAATATTCACACGTCAAAGTACCAATGCAACAGTGCTAAACACTACGTTACAAGTAAAAAAAAAAAAAAAAAAAAGCATTTCACATCTTCAAACTCAAACAGTTAATTACATGAAACCAACAGATAAGTTAAGATACCTGAAATATGACAGTGGGCTCCAACCAGTGCTTATATTAAATCTTAAGCTGATAAGTAACTATAGTTGTCAGACAAATGTAGGTGGATTTAGAAAGTGCCATAATAAAGAAATACCCAAATAAAGAACCTAATGTATCTCTATGTAAATGTTCTTTATTATTTTACATTATTTTGGCTGCATAGATGATTCAACTGAATGTCTATAGATAATAACACAATTATGTGATTATTATTTCAAAACTGGAGCCATTAATAGGAATGCTAAATCCCAGATTAGAATTTATCTTGCTTGCCATGATGCATTATTATTATCTGTATTTTCTATTTGGCTTATCTATACTCTTTGATTACTGTTCCCTATAAGGCTACGCCCGGCTATTACTGTAGCGCTAACCTCTTGTCTATTAAATTCCAAATAACAGGACTGTAATTTGCCCACGTATTTACATACTATTAGCAAATTTATAATAGGAAATAATTGCTCTAAAATTACGCTTCACCGGCTTTTTCCCATCTACTATCACACTTCATTCAACAGCCATCTGTGTTTACTTCATTGGTATTGATGGATTGTCACCAGGGCGCACCCTGGATGAAAGGCACACATTGGGGCGACAGCGGTTCAGTGTTATCCTATTCCCTCGGGATCTGCCCTTATTGGTAGATGCACAATATGAGCCCCCTTTTGAACTCGTGGATTCAGCAGGTCTGCTCGTGGTGTTTTCAACTGCCCTGTTCTTGGCTCTCTGCTTTAGCAAGATAATGTTTGCTTTCATGCACTGTTGGCTCATACCTTCTGTACCAGTGCACAGCTGGAGTAAATGTTATATTATACTCTAAATATGTGTGTATTCATCAGGTTCCTAACCAGTCTTAGAAAGCTGTTGCTTTTCTTGTAAATGTCTCTTTGCCTCTTGCGTTTTTTAAAGAGCAAAGGGGGCTGACTGCCTTGCATACATGACGCATACTGTATTTAGGGCACAAACTCGGCCTTTGACTCATGCAATCAGCTGTTTGCTTGCTTTTTTAACTCAGCTCAGGGAAAGAACTCTTTTTTTCCCTTTGGATGGTGCATGTTATTACCACGGCTTTTACTGCTAGGAGGGCTGATTGCCTGGCAACACTCACATTCGCTCTCACGGGAGTAAAACTGCATCTTGGAATTATTTAAATGACTTTCATTGAGAGATGCCATTGATGATAACTGTGTTTCACCCTAACACATTAATTAGATACTAGCATGTGAATGTGAGAGGCTCCCATTACCATCCTCTCTTCTCACAGCTGAAGTGCCAGGGTTTGTCAGGGTGTTACTTCATATCCTTCACACAGTTGGCGTTACACCGGATGAATCGACCAAAGTGGAACGCGAGCTTATCTACATAACGCCACTTTCCGGAGTGGAAGAAGAAGTGAGATGAAACAACAGTTGGCCCCCTGCCATCCCTCAGGACTTGGTGAAGTGCAGAATCAAATTCTGGGAGTAAACATGTAACATGAACTAATTATTCACTGCAGAGAGACAGGACCTTCCCCTGACAAACACTTACTTATCAGTCCTGAAGATGTGCACCGTTCATGCTGAACTTAAATCATCTGGGACATAAAAATGCCTCATGATTTAACCCGCACCTTGTATCTGTCCTACAGCGAACCGGCATTGTACTGCTTTATACTGTAAATAACCTCATGTGGGAACAGTAAAACAAAAATATCTTGTACAAGCAATAATGTAAAAAGATAAATGGATTGTGTTAAAGTAACCCTATAAGATAAAATAAAACTATAAGACAGTTTCTGGCCCATTCCAAAGCATTTATTTGACGTTGAAGCGCGGTAGTCAGGCTGTCTCAGGTTTCAAGGATTATTAGGTGAGTTTGTGCTGTCAGCGATGTGTTGTACTCAGGCTGCTGTAGATGGTCTGTTTTACTCAGAGACCAAGTATCCTATCAATCTAACACTTTAGCGTATCATCAGTACTTTGGACCTTGGTGTGCTCTGCAGCTGAAAAGAATGGGCCATCTTTTCCACAAGCTAAATCACGATGATGCTTTTGGTTTTGTATTAGTTCGCTGTCAGTTAATATGTTTCCGGACATGTAACGTGCTGCTTTGTCAGATGTTTTCCATCCCGGCCTAGCCACTGTTGAAGAAGTCTTTTGCACGAATGCCATGCGTCGCTTAGTGTCATTATTTCGGTGCTACTGTTGAGAGAAGCTTAACACTTGTGTTTTCTGCTGTACAATCTGTTTACCGTTTGGATCTCAAAATAAATATTTCCTTTGAAATGCAAATCCCGGGATGCACAAAAGATTTTTTTAGAAGTGTATCGCCATATTTTCAGCCACACTCTTATTCTCGGAGCATGTTTTGTGTGTGTGTGTGTGTGTGTGTCCTGAGCTTAAACATGGGTGTGAGAAGAAGATACTGTTATCATTTATGATGTCAGGCTGCTTTGCTCCGAGGAAAAGCTATTTGAAAGAGTATCTCATGATTTTTTTCTGGCATTCTTCTGACCGCTTCCTCAAAAACAGAGCATTTGCATCATTATTGCGAGTGAGAATAATGAATAAATTATGCTCAGTGGTATAGTAAACAAATGCAAAAGTGTGTTTTTAGTTGTATAATGAGGGTCCACTGTTCGGAGTGAAGGATCATTGAATAGATTTATCAGATTATTGACACTTTTGATCTTCCAGCTGAGCTTCGGGCTTGAATCTCTTTGTACAATGACACTTCAGAACCTTTTCATCTTCCTGTGCAGTTTCCGGCGCCTTTTTGAGAAGTATAAGGATCATTTAAGCATTAATCAGAAGAGTTCCTGATCAATTGTGAGTGAAATGTAATAAAACATGCATAAATGTGGTAAGGGGTTGCTCACATTGGCTACTGCACTTTGTATCTCCCTGCAGATTGATTTCTGTGCCATGCAGCTGCAGAGGAGTCAACTAAATATGTAATATGCTGGCTATCTGCACAAGCTCAGGAAATTACAAATGGATATTTAATGAACTGGTTGGACTTCAATATATCACTTCAACATGTGCACATATGTGGGAGGAATAAATGGATGTAGAAGGCAAATCCTGTTGGTCAAGAAATAGATGTGCTTTATCTTATCATCATCAGAGTCTTAAATTAGACCATCCAGTCTATAATGTCAACTCCTACGAAGTCGTTTTATGTAAAAGCAAAATACTTCATATCTTGCCAAGCATTACCAAGGAGGGTGAAATTAATGTGATGCTACAGTATGTATGCAGAGATAAAAAGATCAGATTGTCTATTTGATGCAGGATATGAGAGACATGTATGTGCTCTACTTCGTACATGGCCTGAAAGTATTAAAGCAATCACCCATTTAAACCCATTTTCACATACTGGAGCCTAAATTTAGAATCGTCGTAGCTTGAGGCGAGACAGTCGAGGTTCTCTTGAAAATGTCAGCGACAACTCTGAGGACTGGTAGCAACAATGACAGCTGACAATGAATGGGTAGCTGACATTGTGCACAAAATGCCAGTATCACATATTGTGATGATGCAAAATGAGATAAAGAAACTATGATTCATCGTCGTAAATCTCTATTCCACTTGTTCGTGCTCCAGTTTTGCCTCTCAGTGATGTGGCAGCTTAGTGGCAGGTTTTAGTGTCTTGCATCATGTACATAAGCATTGATTTCTTGTCTAACATTACAATTATAACACATTTTTGTTTCGGCGCGGCTATATGTTGAGCTGCATTACTGTAGTTGAATGGATGGCAGCATTAGGGACGTTGAAAGCAAGTCTATGTGAAGGAACGGCAACACGACGACAGAAAAGATGAATGCTCCTGCTTCATGTACACATAATGTACATTTCGCTACTTGAACAAAGTATTCCTGCTTAAACTGACTAAGACACTAAGTCTGATTTATGAAGCATGCAACTTCATGTCACTAGATGCTGTAACTCTCTGAAGATGCAGTTCTTCGTTATAAGCATGAAAGTCTATGGACCACACTCCCTCCCTGGCAAAGGTCCTATACAAAACAAAAATATCAAAGACAGACCCAGGCGTTTTGTGAATTCCTCCTCCACACTCAAGTGCTTTCCCTTGTTGCTGAATAGAAATGCTTTTGATCTGAAACTTGGGGCCGCTGTGTTCTCAGATGACAATGAATATTACATGGAAACAGCCTTGAGATGCAATTCGGCTTCCTGTCCTCCACAATGATGTAGCGTTTGTCAACAGGAGCCTAGACCCGGAGCCTAGGCTCTCCTCAGACTTTCACAGGATTAGTACCGCAAAGAGTTTAACTAGCCTCCGTGACAGCTGCCGTCAGTTAATTGAATTCTGTAATTCATCATTCATTCTTGTTTACTGCCAGCACAACAGGTGACAGGCTGATGAGACATCTCCGAAGAATTAAATGATGAATGAAACCTACTGTGACTATCAGTGTGTGTCGCCGGCTCCCTACCTACCAAATGACAGGATATCTGTGTATTTGGTTACATCAAAGTCAAAATGCTAGTTTCAAGTGAAATCTCACAAATCTTTTGAACCCGGTAAACACCCATTCATTCGCTCTCAGTGCAGTGCTCCATTATCTCTCGCACTGCAAGAGAAAAAAAGGTTAAGGAGGAAGAAATAACCAATTACAAGTTGCTCAGGGGTCCAAAACACCCACGTCGTGCATTACATCGGGCCAAATTTTCTTTAGCCACGGTGAGTGGTTGCTCATACATATTGCACTAAAGAGAGATTATGTCAGTTCATTTCCACCAGACTTTTTTTTTTTTTTTTTTTTTTTTTTTGCAGTAAGTGTAACACTCAAAAATTGATGCATCTGGAATCCGGCCAAATCCAACCCACCCAAAAGAAAATAATTTTGAAAGATAATTTCATTATAGTTCTACAGTTTATCATTTGCTCTGAGCCAATAAATAAGAGACATCACATGAGAGGGACTCTGCCATACACAGTGTTTTTTTTCACACACAAGTACAAAGCTGTGAAGATGGCTAGTTTGTGTCGCCTAGCTGCCAGCTGTTGACTCGTTGCTAGGTTACAGATATGAATTGGAAAATAAGGTGGAATGACACTTGTGTAACACTATACTGACGTATATTGGCATTTATTCAAATGGCTGTGACAGATGAGCTAACCGCTGTTAAGGAACAATGACAGTGCGAGGAGGTTGTAAAGAATATATCGAATGCCAGACGTCCGCTTTAACTTCTCAGTCCCGTGTTCATGATGATCCTGCCTTTATGTTTACTTTGAACCGAAGCTAGAAATATTCACTTCTTGCATCTTGGAAGTGTCTGCAGATGCAGTGGCACCTGATTACTTTCATCAACTCTTCATTAGTTATGCCTTAATCACAGATCATAGCAGCTGATGCACCTGGGAGCGAAATGGTCTTAATATGGCCGCTGGCAGAGATGAGCTCTCCAGCTGTTTGCTGCTCTCCAAAGCTGTCAGCCCTCATTTGAGCCAATTGCCCTGTGGAACTCAATAATCAAACCTGTAATAACCTCACACAACCTCGAATGTGCCTGTGTGCAGGGCCAGCCGCTGCACATCCCATTTCTCTCTCTCTCTCTCTCTCTCTCTCTCTCTCTCTCTCTCTCTCTCTCTCTCTCTCGTCATCTCTTCCTTTGGCCCAAATCTGCTGCTGTTGTGCAGGTCTGTGTGCAAATGGAAAAGCATGATTCATTTCTGGCTATTGGCCTTCAAAATATGCCCACCAAGACTACATTTTTCAAATGAGTTCATTTGGCTCGGCCTTGTTGTAAAGTGTCTTTCTATTTCTTTTCAAATTAAGCAAGAATATAAAACGGAGATCAGACTTCAGTGATTAAATGCCTCTATAATCATTTCTACGCTTTCTATATCTTGAATTGCTTCGTCACAGGCCAGAAGTTACCCTTTAGCTACCTCGCGTCGAGGAAAATAAATAATTTATTTTACATAAAATGTGACATTAACTTGAGTCTTCAACAGCAGTACAAGATGGGAACACTTATATGCTGATTTGCAACCATTTTCTGGAAATAATTTGCGTAAATCATGCATTAAAAACGTCTTCACAATGGCTTTCCACTAAAACTTTACCCATCAACCTCAAAGCAGATGATATAGCGGGTGTTTATCTAAGCAACACATTTGACTAATTTCTTCAGTTAGTGAAGAGACTTAGAAAGTCGTTGTTTTTTTTTTAATATAAAGTATGAAACTTTATTACATTGAAGAAATTAAATTGTGTGGAAGTGTTTGTTAAATGTTTGCTTAACTGCATGCAGCTTAGTCTCATTTTGAAGCTCCCACACGTCATTATATTTTAAGGATACTGTTATTAATGTGGCTGACCTGACTGTAGTCTACTTCAAATATAAACATATTCATTTATATCAAACACTGCTATCTTTTTTTTATTTTATTCTTGAATTCAGCCTGCTTTCAGAGGCCCGCAGTCTCCTTCATGGCATGACTTTATAACCTAGAAGCGCCACCTGACTTGTCCGGTGGCTTTCGTAATGAAACGACTTTAAAGCTTAACTTTTCTGGACAGCTTCCCTTTTCTACTTTGCCTAACAAGGTAGGTATTCCATTTCACTTGGGAGCTTTCAGATACGTTTTAGTCTCCATGGTGTGATGAGGTGCCAAAACTACCAGGGGAAGGCAACTCTGTGGAGAGTCTGTCAGCGTACTAAGGATCAAAGCCATTTGCAAAGAGCACACACACATCAAACACTGCTGCGCAACGTGTTACCTAGCAACCCCAGACCAGGTGTTGCAGAGAGTAGGAAATATTAAAGCCCACATTCTTCCTGTTTTCTGCAAATACAATTTTAAAGGAAATCGATAAAGCCGTGAATGTGTACTGCATGCGAGAAGAGTGGAGAGTCTTTTTTTTTCTCTCTCTCTCTCTCTCTCGCTCTCTCTTCCCTGCACTACGGCAGACAACAGGGGCGCGAGAAAGATAAGAGTGTAATATCAAAACCTGAGGCGGGAGGAGGGAAAGAAAATATGAAAGAGTGACGCATATCCTCTGATGGATCTCGCTAATAATGCCCATATCCTGTCCATATAAGGAAATGCACACTGAAGTGAGAAACGGAAGACATGGACAGACACACGCATCTCACCAAAGACGCGGGTGTGATATGCGAAGCTAGAAAGGCCCAATTCCACTGAGTGTCCATGTCAGAACGGAGTTAGGTAATTACGCGTGATGCAGCAGAGTACTGAAAGGGAACAGCGCTTTGAGCGCTAAGGTGAGGCAACTGGCTCCTCGTGCATCACAGTCAGCCCTTTATCATGATTAGAACACAGCTGTCATATTAGGAGGAAATTAAGCAGTGCTATAGTTTAACTGAGGCTGACCAGGGGGCATCTAAGCCTTCTGTTACTGGCAACAACTGTATCAAAACCGCTTGCAGTGTGCGAGGTCAGAGCATAAGTCAACCCCATAAAGGGCTGATGATGCTGTAATGTTGTTTGAAATGCACCACTACCTCCGAGACGCAGGTGAATTTGCGATTTAGGGATGTTAATAACGAACCTCGTTTGCTCGCTCCGTGCCATGCCGGGCCACGTTAGCTTTATTTACCTCTAAACGGCGACGGTCATCGCGGGGAGCTAATGTGAAAAGAATCGAGAACAATATGTGTGTACATCCCCCCTTAGGAACAATTGAGGGAGTGCAGAGAGTGATGTGGCACCGCGGCCGTCCCAGCTTGTCTGTCTTAGCCAGCGGAAACAGGTGTAAGCTGTGAAAGTGCTTGATGAATGTTCTCTTTAGTGCCGGTGACTGACTGCCCTTATTCAAACAGCAGACAGCTCCTCTAGCTAAGTACTCTGAGAGCAGATACTGTACATGGCTCACACAGGCATATAGTGCAACCAGGCAGACACACAGATACAAGAACAAGTGTGCAAATATAGATGCACAGAGATGTTTTTTTTTAGCATACTTAGGTATGTCACAAAGCCCATTTTTCTAACATTTTGATAGGAGGGTACTCACTGGAAACGTGACGACTGATTTATTCTCCGCGTTGATGATAAGAGACATGAGCTCCACACCTGTAGCCTCCCCCGGGGTGGTTTATGTGGGCGTATGTGTGTGTGTGTGTGCATGAGATGCATCCATTCTGATAATTATTACACTGCAAGGATGAATAGGCTGCAAGAGGATACAGCCCCGCACATGACAACTTAATCAAGCCGTGCAAGGACAAAAATAGGATTAAAGAGGGAGAGAGAAATGTGAAAGACGTCTCGCTTTTCATGATCTATGAATAGAGTGTGAAACAAAAGGACAGCAGTGGATGGGAGGCCTGTGTGATGAAGACAGACTGTTCCCCTCTGGGCTGAAGGGATGACTGACAGAAGCAGAGGGTCGCGATCTGGCTCCCCCCCCACACTCCGACAAAGGAAATAAAGAGTCACATTTAAACAAAGAGCTTGCCATCCAAACATAGCTTTCATCTCAGTCAGCCTGACTATGAGACGCATGAAAGGGAAATATGCTCACACGCAGGCACGAAAAGCGCAGGCAAGCAAATCAGCAAACACCCACGTTTAGAGCGGCGCATCCTTTATTACTTTTGGGTTATTGCTCTTTCTTTTCTTGGCTGGCCTCTGACCCCCCTCTGCACTGAACTTTTATTTACTGTTTCCTTTTGAACTTTATTTTATGCTCGGTGCAATTATATCAAATGTAGAGGCCAGAAGGCAGAGGACTCCGCAAGGAGAAGTGAACTCTCGATGAGCATTCTTCCTCGCCGAGCTACCTGCACATATACAGCCCCGATGTAATGACAAACATGACGCGAATGAGGGATGATGAGGGCTTCTTAAAAATTGTCATTGGTGTGAGGAGTCTGTGCATGTCTGATGGCCTCTTGTAACCTTTCGGTTGACACCCCGCCACATGTCCCAAAGAAACCAATTACTCCCTTGTCTGATGCTTTTCCACAGCTCGATATGCCAACTTTTATCTAAGCATGCTTTGGTCCAGGGCAGTAGTTATTCATTGTTTAACTATTTATTTCTTCTTCTTCTTTTTTTTCTTTTAATCTTGCATATTTGGTCGGTCATACATAAAAAAGGGTTTGTTGCTAACTTTTGTGCAGAGAAAATATAAAATTCTTTCAAGCACAATTGAATTTCTGAAAATAATAGGCAATTAGAAAAACACTGAAAGGGTTTGTCAAGTGCAGTAATGTGAACATAATGTGAATTTGTGTTTTGGAGCAGTGAAGCAAATACAAACAACTAACATCGTGACATAACTGGCTCACTTGGTCCGGCACGAGAGCCATCTAGTACCAAAGACAGGAGACTACCTACAGCATCATTCTGGATGCAGTAAGCACAGTCCGCACTCTCACACTGTGTGTGTACCCATGCAGCGTGTTATGTAATGCACTACAACTGTGCTTCCGTCTCCATACAAATAAAAACACTTGGAATGAAAAATACAATAGCAGTCGAAGTATCCATATCACAAAAAGAATACTAAACACGCTAACTTTTGTTGCCTTCAGAAGCTTCTTGTGGTCTGCAGCGTGAAAGCCTTTGAGGAAAAGACTCTTCTTGATCTGATTTGATGCAACTGAGCTTTTCACTGGGGAAAGACGGCGCGCATATTTAACTTTGGTTGTCACAAATTTCACTATTTTGAACCAGCTAGCAGCGTGCTGTCTGGGAGAACGGTCTCGACGGATGCTTCGGATGATTGTGAGACTCCGTGAAATTCTGTCTTTAAAGCTTAAATTCTGATGTCGCTTTAATAGCTGTTTGGAAAAGTTTTTCACTTTTGAAGCCTGTATCCTTTCCTGAAGACCTTTATCGCAGTCATTTCGTGTCACAATATGGACATCGATCATGATATGATACATTTTCTGGAAAATCAATAGAGAAATATTTCTCTGGATGTTCCAAACCACTTCATCACATCACACACACACAAAAAAAAAATCCAATGTTGCCATAAACTAGGATGCAACATTACTCACTATGACCTAAAATAGTGCAACAGAAATGTTAAAGGGCATATTGCACACACAAATTGTGCTGTTGCGAGCAAAGTCATTGAACTTGACCTTCTGGTACCACTGGAAAGAGAAATATATACTCAGGTTATCATTCAGTCCTCTGATTTCTCATTCATTTACTCATACCTCTTTGTCATGCTTCTCTTTTCTGAAGTATTCTTCAACAATCTTTACTTGAAGTACCTGATGATTCAAAGCGTTTAAGCTAATTGTCATATTTCTAGATATAACGCCGCTTCTTATTCAAATACCCCGTGCTTATTTTCCCTGTAGGTCAGCGTAAATCCCTTGAATATGAAAACACGGATTAACAGAGCTCCTGCTACATGTATTTAAAATGCACAGTTGTAATACTATGCTCTCATTTGCATCTGGGTGAATACATGAAATATTCTCAGACTAATTTGCAAACCAAAAAGAAAATGTTCTATATATTTTTTTTTGTGCTATTTTCGAACCACTAAAAATACTTTTTGTGTCACTTTAACAGAGTAACTAGTGCAGCAACCCCAGAACAACATTTCTATCTGTGAGCAGGCGCATGCTTCATCAAACTTTAATCACTCCCAAGCGGTGTCCTCCTCTAATCGAACACACTGAAGCCTCTGCCCACTTTGTCACTGAGGAGGTGGGGAAAGTAGAACTGTAATGATTTACCCTTTTGCAATGAAATGTTATTATATATTGCGAAGAGTTTTAAGTGATATGACATTCCCTTATGACTCTTTTGTCATAAACTGCGACATACGCTGTGCTTTTCCATGTCCAAGTTCTAATTTATGGTACAAGAGCCACTTGGGAAAAGACAAACAAGAGCAATAATTTTATTTTGATAGGAGGGATTGCAGTTGTTTATTTTGATACATTCAGCATTTTTTTTACCGTGTGCTTTTGCCCATTCCTGACAACAATAAAGAGCATTTAATATTTAACCCCCAACTCAGACTCTGCATGAGGGAGAAATGCAGCGAGCAATGCATTTTGCCTGTGCTGGCTGTAACACAATTATAGCTCAGTGGGTTATACTATTTGCGTGGGTTTCCTCCTGTTGCTCCTTTTTCCTCTTACAGTCCAAAAACATGCCAGTCTTGTGAATTGGAGACTCTTCATTTCCTGTAGTGGGTGTGAATGTGAGCGCGAATGTGTTTGTCCGTATGTGTTGGTCCTGTGATAGACTGCTGGCCTGTGCAGAGCTTACAACACCTATAGGCTGCAGCTCCTCGATACTGTGAGCAAGATAAGCGGATATAAAAGATGGACTGATGGATGGTACTGTTATATGTCAATGTGCATTGATTTGATTCATATCAGCGAGAGGTTGGAGGGCAATATCACTCAGGCATGTCAGGCAAAAGCATGAAGTCATGTGTGAGAGAGACAGACAACTTCACAAGTTAAGGTAGAGAGTTTGTGTTTGTAACGTGAAATGAAACACAAGACGCTCGCAGACTTTAAAACTTAATGAAAATGTATTAGCAGCTGACAAAAGCTTTTAGGTATGCAAAATATATACAGTGCAGTATACGGTAATGGTAAATGTATTCAGATGCTTACCCAAGTAAAACCTATAGCACACTGGAATAATACATAATAATCCATTATGGGTAAATGCTGTGCATTCTCAATTTTTATATATATATATATATATATATATATATATATATAGTTATAGTTATAGTTATAGTTATCCTCCACCTCAGGTAGAATATGACATTTGTCTTGCTTAATATAGTTTAGCTTGTTTGTCAGAGCGTGCTTTTTGCAACATGATTTAATTTCAGAAAGTTGGCTTCTGTAAACATTAGTCTACAAATCATAGTTTCAGAATAATTTGGACGAAACGTTATTCAGGAATCTGATTTACGCAGTTTAACATTGCTTCCAAAAGAATGTAAATAGATTTATCTGCGTTTGATAGAGTTTTATTGTTTCTTTATAATACTTAGTCTTCTCTGTAAAAATACTGAAGACCGGTTCCAAGATTTTAAGTGCAGAAAACTGGCTAATTTGATTTGGAGCCGTATACAACCACACTGCACCCAGCAAGATTCCTGTTGGTACTTGAGCTAGAATGGCAGCATAATCTCTTTGAATGCCAGTTAATTGAGTATTGGTCTGAATTGCAAATGGCTAAGTGCTCAGGACACAAAGACAAACAATTGACACACACACATGCTTCCCAAAACCAAGAAAACCCCGCTTCCTGCCACTCATGCTACACCAAGGAAAATAAACCAAATGGCCACTTGCGACCATGTAGCGGCATCATACAATGTCAACAATCACGTCTGCATTATGCAAAAAGTGGGTAAACAACAGACTGAGGGACACAAATTGGCTCAACACCAGCTGTCTAATTAGCTTTGTGCTGCTCTTGAAAAGCAAACAGTGAAAGCGGGACGGTCTGAAAGCCGGCCAGGCAAGTGTTCTGTTCCCCCCAAATCAGACGGGGCGCTCCAATTCTGCTTGTGCAGAGAGAGAGGGAGGTTTTCAAATAAGACACACAGATTAGATCATACGTGAAGCCCCCAGAAGGCCTCCGCTCAGTTATTTTGGAAGCACTGTAAAGACTCACAAGAGGCTTGGGTAGAATTTACATTTTAATGAAGCCTTAGCTGATTGCTATTACGCGGAGTTCCTAGCGACTGCCTAGTTTAAGCTCACGTGAAATACACAATAAAGAATATGTGCGCACAGACATGCACAGAAAAACAGCCTGGTGTACATGTGCGCGCACAGGCTGCAGATACCCACACGCCCCACTAATTTAACGCACTCCTGCTGAGAGGTTGTTGCAGAAACAAATTGTCCTGTAAACATCGGGAGAGAGCAGTGAAGACACGCAGGGGTGCATTACATGGCAAAAACACATTCTCTCCCAGCACGATGTGGCTGGGGAAAAAAAAAAAGACATTTGCAACAATTTTTTTGCATTAGAACATGCACAAAATATTGATCATTATGTTATATGGCACACGACAAGTTCCAGTTAGGAATATTTAGGGGAACAGGGAATGGGGTCATCTTTTAATGTTGCAACATCAGAGTGACAGGCACGGCGATGAGTAGCAGGAGCGCCGTGACAAGTGGCACGGTGACGAGTTTTACTGACGAATTTTGCTCGGCGAAAAACGACATGTATCATGTCAGAATCGTCGGGACTCGTCACTTCACTGTCATTTACCAACAGCCTGTGTGGGAGTGAAGACAAATCCACATTCCCACGTCGTTATCAGGCACACTGCAGTCGGAGGCGTGAGTAATGATTAGTCACGTACAGTGGTGGCTGCTATTCACCAGTCATCACTAAATAAAATATGGCAGCAACGAAATTCCTGCCGTTAATGACATTTTTTTTTTTCCTTGTGTGAGTGACATCAAACACACTACAAAAGCAGCTTCATGCTGTGAAAAACAAATCCAGCTTGTGCTGTGGGACTCAGTGAAACAGAGTCCTTGGCAGTCCTTACACTTGTTTAAAAATGATCAGTTCCTTCCTTGTAAATGGCATGTGCTCCTGGCACATCCAGACTAGGAGACATCTTATCTGCAGCCCTGCTCTTATCGCTCAGCCCCAGTGGAAACTATTGCCAGGTAGCAGGTTGTCATACGACACACGGCGCTGTGACAAGCCACAGCTCAGCATAGTTTGCCCCACACCACTGGCAGCTCCCATGTGATAATACATAACACAACAGTACTGCAGGGTCTCAGATAGCACCAAAGGGAAATATGAACGCAGTGGTGATTTATATCTGCCTTATTAAAGACCTGACCTTGACCATGGGGAAAACTGGATTAGTCAGATTTTTCTAACGCGGGATGATGTTATGCTGTTGAAATGAAGAGCCTCTTCCTTTTTTCACGCTCTCTGTTATTTCATGCTCCCACTTTCTTTGTCTTGCGTTCACAAGCATCCACTATTCATGGTGCTGTTTAAACAAAAGGAAGGTCTGATGCAACAGTCTGCGGCCAGGCGTCTCTCCCTGGCATAACATTAACACAGCAGACACTGACTCGGCACTCGGCACTTGCTGTGGGGTAACACTGCTTGAACAAACAACGCGCGCGCGCCAGCCATGCTACCTCGGTCATAGACAAAGCCTGATGAAAGGATCCCGGAGGTGATTGAAGGGATAAATACACGCTGCAAACTGTAGCTCACGGCAGGTAGAAATCCTTTTTTTTTTCAGCTAGAAATACACGAGCATGTAATTTTTCACTTGTAGAAGACCTGTGGAAGAGGGCTTTTTGTCCAAGACATGTCATTTCAGCATAGGCCTACATTTCAGAAACATAATTAAATTTGCTTAAAAGAACCTCTTGGCTCTTTCATCTAAGCAATTTTTTTGACACATTCGGTATGCAAAGAGCTCGAAACAGAGAGACAACCCTTACTAGCAATAACCTTGGTGATGTTGACCACGGCTCGGTTCAATTCCATTTTGAACACTAGTAATTGCAGAATGAGAAGTGATACTCTCAGAGGAGGAATACCAGTTCTTGAAGAAATGAATCGAAATTCATTTATATCAATGAATTGATAGGGAGACATTGAATTGACCTCACATCACAGGGTCCCCACACTCTTCTCCCACATGGAACATTAGCGCTCCTTTTCTTTAACCCTCTTCATCTCCTCCTCTCCTCTCCTCATTTTCTCCTGTCTACAAGGCTTTTTTTTTTTTTTTGCCTTTACCGTTAGACGTTATCTCAAAGACCAGATCACCATGGCAACAATTAGTCACATCGTCATCGCCTCCACTCTGTGTTTGATGGCTGTTTTTATTTCGGAGGGTTTGTCGATGCACCCGTACCTCGCTGGCAGATCGCCAAGTAACCTGTTCTGGTGATGGAGGAACAATGTTGCCATCTGTTGGATCCATGTGTTTGCACACAGAGAGTGACATTGAAGAAACAAACAGCATCCGCGTGATGACTCATGACGGGCAATCACATGCCAATTAAGACCATCAGATCCGACTTGAAGAGCTGTACGGCTCAATCGTATTTCACAAGTTGGAAACACGTCGGAGCCACGGGAGTCCCCTCTTGAAAAGGTCAACATGCAGCGTAGGATTTCTTAACCTTGAAAGTAATAGAAACTGAAAACAAAAGATGTTGTCTCCCCCTGGTTTCTGATATGAAATGCAGCCATACACAGCATCATGGTGGCACAAACAAGTCTGACTCGGGTAAAAGTCGAGTGTGAGTAGCTCGGTGGCAGCTTGGTTAATTAAACATTTAAAATATTTGGGCTTACAACCAGAACTTACATTTATTCATCAGCACCTGCCATATTGTATATCTCTAAATGAAAAGAGTGCTCTCTTGCAGCAGAGGGTACCGACTAATGTGAGAGATAATATATTGGCTGAGATTTTGGCTGAGTGTTACCCTTGAAATCTTGGATCTGTTTCTGCTCTCAAGAGGCACTAATTAAGTTTTTTTTTTTTTTTTCCCTAAGTCTAACTGTTAAGTGATGTAATACTTCATAGTCACAAATAATTTTCCATGTGGGACAGATCATTGCTCTTATTATTTATTCTCCTCACTAAAAAGCTTGCCAAGAAAGGGGTGTTAAAATGTTTACCTACATTATCAAGAATTCTTCATCAGATAGTGCTAGAAAAGTTATTCTCTAGCAATGAAGTGCAGAAATAAACCTGGTTATTCAGAGTGAGGTAGGTAAATAAAATCAGGTCTGCTGGGGGGCATAGATGGAGACCCCTGCTAAGACACAAGCCCACGGCTTCATATTAATTATTATTCTGCAGAGCTGTTTAGAGAGGGATCTCATTCAATGTCTTTACATTTGGATTTACAATCTAGCTTCTCTTCTAAAGATAAATGGCCGCGTCACGCAGACCAGTCACTGGCACGCGACTGTGTTTGGTTTCAGGTCTCTCCACCATGAAGACGACAAAAGCTTTCCAGTTCTTGGACCGTAAACCTCTGCTGTAGCTTGCCAGACGCTGAGAAATAAAAGAGACAATTGGTCTGCAGATGCTCGGTGGTCTTCTGTAAAAAAAATGAGTGAGTGCTGCCTTCATCAGTTCTGCAGCAGAACAGGTAAACCGCACTGGCACCACACCAGAAAAAAATCCAGTAGAACCGTCATGTATAATGTTGATGGTTTTTTTTACAGTTAGAAATGTGTTTCTATGACAACCGGCTATATAGTGTAACATGGGCATGCACACAAAATCAGATAAAAGGTAAGATACAGAGATGAAGAAAAGAGAAGATCGTATTTCTTTGATTTATGTGAAGTTAATTACTCTTTAGATCCTTTATCTTTAATTGTAAAATCAGCCATTTGTTTTAGTTTTTTCACATTTTGTTCAGCGCCAGGCTTTTAAAAATACAAAAGGTTGCACGATGTTTTCACTGGCTGTCATGTACACTGCATTTTTTAAAGTTTCCTCACCAAAGTGTTGCTATATTTGGCCGCATGTTGTAACACCGCGCCGTGAGGTAAATGATCCCCCCCCCAAAAAACCTGTGAAATGTTCTGCATTTTATGCTCTGCAAATTAATGCAAGCACCTAGTTTCCTTTCATTATTTATTCAGTGGGAGCATTTTTTTTCACCGTATCCATGCAGAGGCTTTTTCCCTTTTAGAGGAAGATACAGTAACCCAGGTGTAAAAAACAAAAAGGAATGTAAAAGAGGTTAAGAAACATTTTTCATTTTTGCACACCATATTCCCTCCCTACTAATACCAGATTGAAAACATTATCTTGACAGAGGTATAAAAATAGTTTCTGACTTGTTTTTCAATTATTGCTGAGTTCTCTGTGTGAAGCAAAAAGCCTCTCCCTCTTTTTCCCAGACAGATTTGCATAAAGTTTTATGGAGATTACCAGAACAAAAATGCTTCTACTGTTGATCCCTTGCCAGTCGGTGTTATTCAGGGATCGGGATCAGATATCTTCAAATATCCGGAATTTCTTTACAACATTATGTAGCTGTAATGGAAACCACATCAAGACAGCTTTGAGTTGAATCTGCTTTACGTTGCAAACATTATGGTGCCTGTTTTTCATAATGCATTGAACTGCCTCTGACCTTTAGGAATACTTTTTCAAAATATCTGTAGAAATATTGTTTATGTGCTCTTAATGAGCTCTTGGGTGGATTTGCATTCTTTAGAGCAGATGCTTTCGCCAATTATCTACAGTAACTCATCACGCTGGTCACCAGACCCTACACAACCTCATTTAATTAAGCTGAACTGAGATCCTAACATAGACAGACTGCACTCATTGTTAAAGCCTTTCCCGAACCTTTAAATGTCTGTTGTACTAGACGTCCTCAAGACTGCATTGATCTTCTCGGGTACATTAACCTATCAATGCAGTAGGCACTGTGCATTATGATTAAGCACATGGAAAACATCCACGTTCCTCACTCAGAGGTCAGAGAGAGGGAGCTACAGTAAACCACAAAGCACAGCATGGAGTAAAGTCTTGACATTAATATTGATGAGATAGAGTTCATGCTATACCATATCTATCATGGAGCAAAGATACCCTGATTAAGTGTGGCCAGTCAGTATCATGGGGGCTATTAAGCCTGTGGCACATGTGGACTATATAGGTGAGTCCGAAGTATTGATAGGGACGCACGGTTATAAAAGGGAGGAGAGCAGACGGGGAAATAGCCAGCCATTGAGGTACGGTGTAATTAAAGTGCAGGGGGTGCTTGTGGCGCTGCCGGGCTCCTTGCCACGTTTCCCATTGACTTTCAACTGGACGGGGAAGGTCACCAGCAAGGTGTTTAGAGCAATCTCCACAAATTGTTGGACTGAGGCTTGATAATCTCCAAGGCTTTAATGGATCTCAGATCTGTTTACCAAGTGAGTGCACCTTACAAAGTCATTTGGCAATTGTTTTACCCTCTAACACAATAATAGAACTGGAATTGGCTTTTTGATCAATGACATCAGTGGTTAAGTTGATATATTCAATAAGCACGACAACCTTGAGCCTCATAGAATTACTGTGTGCGTTTACGTGTGCTTGTATATGTGTGTGTGTGAATGGCAGAGAGTGAGATGCGTATACTGTACTCCTGAACTGTACAGAGGAATTCATACTTTTACCGGAGGAATTTGTTTTAATTTTCTCTTCGGTGTCTCATTAAATAGTTTCCAGCGTGCATCGCTTTCAGTGCTTTGACCTATAGAACATTTGTGAGTAAACAGATTCACATACATGACAACGTGCATAACGTGATAATGTGCAGTGTCTGTTCATTGCTGCATGTTTTTTTTTTCCCCGCCGACTCCCCAGACAGCTGATTATTACATCGAAAGTAGCTATAATTAAAAAAGTGCTGAGTGTACAGCAGTTTAAAATAGTGAGGAGGTGGAGGAGGATATGGAGAATGTTCTGTACTGTCTTGTCATGTGTAAGAATTATTGAATCGGGCGAAGGAAGAAGTGAGTTCGCAGAGAGGGAAAAGGGACCCTGGTCACTCTGCTTCAGAGTTGATCTGAGGGCTATAACGTTTCCTCTGGTCTAGTCTCGGGCATTAATGGTTGAATGGATAGGATTGGACATGCCTGAAGACCCAACCAGCCTCTAGATTCGCTCCTAGCGAATCTCAACAGCCTGCATCTTAAGCTCAAATAAGCACTGTGGTCACTGCCCTCCCAATAATAAATAACTAACCCTAACCCCCGAGTGTAAAAACACCTTTTTTCCCTCATTTGTAGCTCATTTATTGGATAGTCACGCTGTTTGCTTAGACAGAGACAAGCCAAGGAGGAGGGAGACAGAGGCAGGGAGAGGGAGAGGGACCACACAAGCAGTCTTAAATAATTTCACTTCTACAGCAACAACTCAGACAGGAAAAATGAGATTCTAATATAGGCATTATTTGAGGAGCCAATAGCTAATAGTTACAGATGGTTATTGCCCATAAGATTGCAGGAGTTCAGTCTCTTGGGCTGGCACAAGGAGAGGGGCGAGGAGAAATGAGAAATATGTTTTCATAAGTCTTTAACAAGAACTACTTATGACTTGTTACGCCGCATTGCAGCTCAGATGCAGTCGTGAAATATCCAGCCTTTAGAGCCTTTTAAGACAGGATTCTTTTTTTTTCTGCCATTTCTTTGTCATCTTAATTTCACTGCAGCAATGTCCATAATTCACAGTGGTTTTTTTCTTGGCCTCCTTGTCTTTCCCATGTGAAAAAGTTTGGAGATGGATTCCCCCTAAGTTTCATTTAAAAAAAAAAAAGTGTCAGATTCTCAGGCGAACAATGAGAACACTATTACAAGACTTGGCACAGAAAAGCCTCAAAGGCCTTGGCACAAAAGCCTGTACAAATTGAGAAGATAGAAGTGCAAACTCATTAGCTTACCAGGTTTCCAATCACAGCATTTTTTATGTGCTGGATGTCTCCGTCTGCAGAGCTCTCATCTGATGAGAGCCATTTTGCACAACTTCAAAGGATACAGTGCTCCCTTAGAACTCATGGCTGATGCTTCCAACAGTGATATTTTTGTCAGAACATATAAGGCGGGACGTGCTTCACCTTAAAATCTTCCGCCGTTCTCCTTCATAATTTTGGCCCGTAACCTCCATCACCAGAGCATGACATCCTGCCTTCTGCTTACATTTTGGTGAGCACAGAAAATGCTGCATTGTTATACGCGGCCACTCGCTGTTCGCTGAGTGTTTTTGCTGCTGTGTGACAAAATGCTTTCACCAAATTTTCTTCAAGCACCTTTTGAGAGTGGGAATCTATCTGTGCCCTTCTAATATAGCTCTAAAAGACAGCCTAGATATTTCCCAAATGGCATGCAGTATGACACAGGAACAATACTTGACTTTGTGTTTAGGGGCAGAGGCAATTGGAGTCTAGGATGAATCAGGCCGTTTTGATCTCACTGTCAGCGTGCACTTGCTGCGTGGCAAATCTGAAAAGGCCAAATTTGAGATAGCAGTGTGTTGTAGCCTTGTAACAGGTAGAGGGAGCTTTATATTTTACATAAGAATGCCTATGATATCACCTGCCAACGCCATGCACAAGAAAAATGACAAATCCTACTGTAAAATATGCTCTTTGTGATGCAAATGAAGCTCTTGTAAACAAATATGACTTATCACATGTAAGCACATTTGATATTTGCTCTCCTCCTTATTTTCCCTCTGTAAACCCAGCTGGATATCTCTGCCCCTGCAGTATCAAGTATTTAATCTGCAGTTTGAATATTATGATTGCACTCAATCCTGGATTCATTTACGTAAGTGACTGGATTCAAAACTGCAGCCATACGCACATACGTTCATTGCACCCCGGCTATCAATGTGCTCCACTTTTAATCGTCCCCCCGGGTACACCATATGGGAGATGTTGAAAGATATACTGCTGTCATTCGTGATTCTGTCATTTTTTTAAAAATGTGCTGTCTTGCACAATGATGGTGTAGGTAAGATATTACCCTATTATCCCATTAAGGTTCGTACCTCAGAATCTGCAGCGTTCATTTTCAGACAGCTCGTCTCCTGCACCATTTTCATGCCGCTCTGAGAGATGCTCCTCTGCGATGCTGCACTACCATCTGCTGGGGAACCAGCAGGCAAAGACAGACGCAGCAAACGCTCGACTCTTCTTCATCCTCTCCCTCCCTCTCTCTCTCCCTCCCTCTCTCTCTATAACAGAGAGTCTGTCACTGATGACATTGTACGACTGCTGTGTTTAAATTAGTAGCGGTCTGATAAAAGAATATAAGGGGATCAAATCTCCCTGGACTTAAAATCTTATAATTCATTGAAAAAAAAATATATTGAAGTGCTGTAGCTATTACAAACCCCCACACTGATATGCCTTAAAATTGACAATACTGCCTGCGACAGTCTCATTTATGATTAGGCTGTTGTCTGGCAGTAAACTAGAGGAGAGTGCTTGACTCTGTGCATGGAAGAGACAGCCAATAGCCACAGCTGTTTGACTCCTCTAAAAGACGGCACAACACATTATGTAATGCAATTATGCATCAACATTAATAGCAGGCAATTGTGCAGGCAACCAGCCAGCTGGGAAAGGTTTATATAACTGCCAAAAACTGACTCATAAAACAAAAAACTGCCAACCTTTTCCTGTAAGGAGCAAATTCACAGGCACACACATGGAGCCACACAAAAACCGTAAGTCATCCCTCTGTCCGTGCCGTCGGCCTAGAGACAGTTTAACAAATTGCTATGACATAATTGTAATATTGCTTCCAGTATGTCACGTTGTTAATCTGTATAGCTTGGCATACATTCAGTTGCTGTATATTGAGTTCAACCAAAGTGCTACTGCACAGATTCATTGAATTAAGCCCGCATGCATAAAGAAGATGGAGAATAGCTCTGAGCACTCGGTATGTGCGATTAGCATAACACTTTTAATTTCAGTATATCCTTTATTATACCCAAAGGATAGCTCCATCAGCAGACTATAGACATGCCCACAGTGTGTACACAGTGGATAAAGGATCACTAAAACAAATATGTTAACAACAAATGTTACATAAATTAACACACATTATCAAAAGCGTGGGTGTATTCTTAAGAGATATGGAGAGGTCACAGTATCTGACAAACACTGACGTGTGGAATAAACAAAACACAAATCTCTGCAGCTGGGAACAAACACGCACACACACACGCGCACACAAACACACAGTGAGATTAGGCTTCAGCGTGTGCGATGAAAACACATGCTTAAATGTGAGACGAGAGCTCCCCTTGAGCCATTTTGGATGTTGGATGCTGAACTTGTCGGTCGCACACATGCACGGGGACCCAGAGAGCTGCTCAAGGTGGTGACAGCAGCATCCCGCTGCATCTTGTAACAGCTACACTCAAGCTCCGGACAAGTGTCATATACAAGTGAATATTTCATTCCGTGCAGCCGTGGGTATACATTAAACTGAATCGATTCATGTACGTCTTGGGTTGATATGTACCCTGGTTAGTGCTGTGAATAGTAATCGCACCCCTTGAGTAGATAAACAGTCTCTGCTGCCACCTAGAGGTCCTGAGGGCTGCTCCACTCTGCTGCTCATTCTTAAAAACACCAAGAATGTTTTCTACTTATAGACCTGCAGTGAGCTTCTTTTTTTTCTTACTGTTTACAGCAGACTAAAGCATATTAATGCAGTCTCATGCAGTAAATGTACCCAATCACTCCTCCTCTTCACTCACACAATGATTGCTTTAAAGAGGGAGTAAAACTCAGATTTGAAGACTCTCTGAGGCAGGGTTTTATTTTCACTCGGTTCCAAAAGGCCGATGCAGTCTGTGCACATGCCACGGGGAAATGACTTGCAGTCTAAACAGCTGTAAATTTCCGCTGTAGCGCGGCCTCGGCCTATGTCAAGATTTTATAACTCAGATTGATTGGAATTATACAATGCATGCCGTGACTGACTGACTCCACTCAATGGATCTGTAAAAGGAAAAACATCATGCAGGAGCTTGGGTCATAAAGAAGCCATGATAGATAAAGGCAGGGTTCACTGGGGGCTGAAAGAAGCACTGCCAACTGAGAAATCTGACTGTGCCAGCGATTTCTGCACACAGGGAAAATTTTATTTCACAATTTATTTCCCAGAATATCACACCAGGTGAATCACCTTTTATTTT
This sequence comes from Nibea coibor, assembly GCA_023373845.1. Classification (NCBI taxonomy): domain Eukaryota; kingdom Metazoa; phylum Chordata; class Actinopteri; family Sciaenidae; genus Nibea; species Nibea coibor. Next base: position 8,822,681 of record CM041739.1, on the reverse strand, counting down.
TGGCCTGCTGGGTCTGCGGAGCTGGCATGGACTACTTCAGATATGCCCTGCTACTCATTTGTGCTTTCACAACTAAGCACCAACCTGTGCAACCACACTCTTTTGCTGCGAACCACTGAGCAGATCTTCTGCCAAAATTGGAGGTTAAAAAGCAGATCCTATTCAATTTTCAGGATTTTGATTTCAGATATACTACAGCTCATGACGAGCTGTTTTCTCTAAAGTGTTGTGCAAGTTAATGTAGCGTAGTAAAAGTGAATTTGTTAAATGGATCGGAAAGCCAAGTCCTCTGAGGTTCAACGCCGGACCCTTATATAGCAAACAGTGAGCTCCTTGAATTCTAATAAGGCAAACCTGCTGAGAGGAGGCTTCACAAGATGCTGTTCATTGTTGTTAGCTGAGAGGATTTTAGGAATTTTTCACAGGGGGGAGCCAGGACCAAGCCCAACTGGGATTAGTCCGATAAATCTGAACCTTGCACAACTTTAACCATTAAAGCTAAGACGAAGTTTAATTGCTTATGGTTATGTTGTGGTTTATTGTCTATAAAAACTTTGCAAAGCCCTAAAAGATAATGATTTCTTCAATCCTAGAAGAGGGGCACAAGCACTATAAATCCACACATTCAATTTCACTTCATCCTTGATGAAACTGTCTTGTTTGTCGGTTTAAAAGCCATTTTAGAACATCGGTCACGCATTCATTCAGCTCATAATTTCACTTACAAGATGTGAACCAATGATCACAGGTTCAGAAATTGTTGTGACTGTGGTAAAGACAAATCAGACTTGACTTGAAGAAAGACAATCTCCACGTAAGTCAAGTTACGGAGCTAACTACACTGATGGAAGTGATTCATGTTCATTTCATCTTTCTTCATCACAAGATGATGACTGATGACAACATTAGAAGCATCTGTTAACATTACGATGTTACAGTTATTCGGCTTTCATCCAATATTCCCAGCATGCATTGTATTTGCGCTAATGCTGCAGAATCCTACCTTACATCTAGTTTCAATGAAGTGGATTTTGTCTCGACTTCTTGTGTGTCCTTTAATGTATGTATTCTATCTGAGTCATGGGTCTTGGTGATCACACATTTACTCCCACAGTTATTAGTCACCCCGACCACAGATGTGAAATCTATATTACTAATACTTGTCTGAATGTGGCTGTGCTGGTTTGGGTGTGTCTTATATGACAAACTAATCCTGAAAATCTTCTTGAGAGAATAATTGTTACTGGAAACCGACCTGACATCACTATAACAATCGTTGGCTGAAGCTAATACTTAATTGTACTGAAGCTGGTAAATTGACTCTGTGAGTCATTTTAATGTGTAGGAGAGTGAATGTTTTTCATTAACTGACTGACAGACACATTGTTAAAAGGAGCATGTGAAACCCAATGCGGCTGACTGGAAATGTACTTTTTCTGTTAGCAACAGTGTCACTAGATTTGGCAACTTTTCAGACCCCTTCAAAGGACTTCAAAAAAGAGCCTGGCAACAAATGAAGCAACTTTTTGGCCAAACAAGAAGTACTTTCCTTCGGGGACAGTAGACTACTGCTCGATGAATCTGTAAACCTCCTGCCTGCTGTGGCTCAGCTGCATCCTGTGATTGTGAAGGAGCACCACATAAAGTAGGCTACCCTATTTTTGTTTTCAGCTGAAAGTATTTTTTTCTTTTCTTTTCTTTGAATATGCTCCAGTGTGTAAGATTTAGATTGCTCTATTGGAAGAAATATAATATAATATTCATAAGTCTGTTTTCACTAGTGTATAATTACATGAATCTAATAATTGTGTCATGTTGAACTACAGTATGTCAGATGTTTCTACGTAGTCGAGAACAGAAAAAGTATTCACCACTGTAGTTTTCTCTTCATACTTGGAAGGAGAGAGTGAGGTGACAGTTACGGTATTCACTTAGTTGCAATCTGCAATCACAGTATAAGCCACTAAATCCTAAATTCTGGACCTTTAATATAGTAGGGTATGGGGGGCTTTTTGAGCATTATTTGACAGATAGAGTTGAGTTGTTCAAGATACAGTTGAGGAGTGACAAGAAATTGGGGAGGTACGCAGCAAAGGGCCACAGGTTGGAGTCAAACCCTGGCCGCTGCAGCAAGGACTGCGCCTTTGTACATGGGGCAAACACTGCCGAGTTAACCAGTGCCCCATAGATAAATTGTTCTGAAATGGGGTTTTATGAGGTACTTGTCCATAGTCTGTGTATTGCCTACACTAGACGGTGGTCTACAGTTTGGAGAAGCAGGGATCCCAGGACAGAAGCAGAGCTTCTTTACCTTTCCGCCAGACTTTTTCTTTGGCACTAACCAACATCGTTGTCTAAGCCCAACTGGGCCACCAGCTGTCTGATTCAAAAAAGTTGCAAAATTGGTTTCTAAAGATTTAAAAAATGGTGCATGCTTGTGTTTTTCTGACTGTGCTGCTGTAACGCCAACGAGCCAAAGACAGACAGGAAAGCAGGGAAAGAGATGCAGATGACAGGCTGCAGTTGAATTCACGTTGCTGTAGTAGGGACTTTTGCACATGAGGCTCATGATCTACTGGTTGAGCCGCCAGGGAGCCCTTTTTATGTGTTTGAAATATGTGTTTCTGGTGACACAACAGTGCATAGCTCTGCTTCTGATTGCTTCTACAAACTTGGAGCATGCTGACCACCGTCTACTGGAGGTAGGTGGATCTCTGGATCAGTATCGTAAACCTGCTTCAAAATACTAAAACTATGACTTTAGCCAGCACATTCATAATCATGATTGTTCATTTACTATAGCTTTCATTTTTACACAGTAGTTGAAATATTATAATTCAGCGGGTGACACTATGCATAACGTTTATAAATTACAGCTGTGATTCATTGTTATGCATATTTTTCCAGCCTCTTAGCTCAAACATGTCAGTTTATCTTGTTAAAAACAAGAGCACCAGAGAATAACTGGAACTAATGAAATGGTGGCGCACTTCAGGGATGTTTTCAAAACATTGCCTAATGCTTCAGTGTAATCAACATAATGGTGGTTTTGATTATTGAAGTCTGGGCACAGCATCTGACTTATATAATACATTTCAAGTAAAAAAAAAAAACTCAGTGTGATTTATATTAAAATGTGTAAACTGTGCAAACACCCATCCCCTCATTTTGACAAAGAACTCTACCCTAATTTGATTTAATTAAAATGAATGTTGCTGTTCTAATTAATGAGATGAATTTGTAATGCTGCTTTGAATATTCCTAATTTTTTAACAAACTGCTACATGTTTACTAGCAACCAATTAAGTGAGTGTTTTGGATATTAAAAGAACATAATAATTTGGTCTAATGCGCAGCTCTTCCATTTAATATTTACATGTAATTTCAGTAAAGGATGCTGTAGCTGCAAAATGACCACAAGAGGGCAGATGAGGCTCACAAGTACAAACAGCCAGTGAGGAAACCAAGACACTGAATTCATCTACAGCACCTGTGGGCTGAAAGCTGCTTTAAAGGTCAACTGGATTAACTGGGTGTAAAGTTTTCTTCCAGTGCGTTGATGGAAGACATCTGTGACCCCTTTTATCTTGCATCCTGTCCTGCAGGGCGATGTGTCATGTTGGCTGAAGTAGATCAGCACCATGGACAGGGACCAAGCTCAGTTCAGGACCATGGACAGTTCCTGACTAAGCGGAGGGCTGAGATTAGATAAATTTGTGATTTTTTTTTTTAAGTGTGTAACTGATGAAAGGAAGAAAAATAATGACATGGGGTTTGTTTGCACTATACTGTACTAAATGGAAAATAAATGTTTAAAGTTTAGTTCTTCTCCTGATAAAAATAATACATGGAAGGTGACTGTTCTGGTAGGTAGGTAGGTAGATAGATAGATAGATAGATAGATAGATAGATAGATAGATAGATAGATAGACTATGAATAGGCATGAGGTAGGTAGAATAGAGTAGTGTCACTGTATAAATACAATTAAAGTTTAATGTATATACAAACAGAAATAGACAAACAGTAACTTGTGCAAAAATGTACATCATGCAGTCTTGGTCATAGGATGAGTCAGTGCAGGTTATGTGTTGAATATTCACATCCACTATATCCTCTGTCTGCACACAGGGGAGTCATTATAAAGTGTTATAGTGCAGACACGCTGCATTCTTTCTTTATAGTACAGCATTGACGTCATACATGATGAGGTTACCTCGTGCAGAACATGGCACATAATGGCCAGATCCACAGCCACAGTTTGCCTACTCATGCTCGGTGAGACCAGATGAGACAGGACAGTGTAATTCAATGAGATGTATCTGGGGTTTCCTCAAACTGGGGAGGAGGGGAGAGGATTTCGCAATCACTCGCCCACTTCAGTGAGGATGGCGTCACTGCACCTACGTCAGACAGGGGGTAGAAAAAAAAAGGAGGGGGTGGTAGTTAACCCTTTGACAGGCTGTAAATCAGCTCAGTGGAACAAAGTGGAGCGTGTGGTATCCATGGACAGCTCTATTACAGCAGTTTAGTGGGTACGAGTCTCAGTTTGGCCCTCCAGAAAGAAGCATGACCCGCTGGCATGTTCGATATTCAACCCGAGGGAAATCGTGATTCGATCCGAGCTCATCCTCTTCTCTGATTGGCTGAGACATTCAGTCGTAACGTAATACACGATAAACTCGCGAGCTCATGCCCACGTAGGGTTGAATTTCAATTAAATACTCAAAGCAGATATCACCTTGTGACTGTTTCAGCACCAATACTTGGCGTGGAGAATGTATTAAAGAACCCGTCTGGTGTTGATGAATTATTTAAGGTTATTAAATTAATTACGAGTGACTTTATACTTCTTTTTATGAGCACCAATGAGCATCCTTAGCTGGTACAGAATAAGAAATATATACACAGGACCGCCTTGTTGAATCAACACACCCCCCATCTCTTGCACATAATGGTCTCACCCTCAGATCACGCTCCTGTTCTGGTCATGCAGTTGTACGCATGTCAGAGTGAGCACACTAAACAGCAATAAGATGGTTTTAAAGGCCTTCTTCCTCTTATAATGTATAAGAAAACTGTTAATGAGCTAAAGGTCTAATTGGGGCGATTAAAAGAAAAACCAAATGACGTTAGACTCATATAGTTGAGTGATCATATGTTTAATAAAAGTCAGTAAAAGTGGTGTCAGTTTTAAGTGCAACATGGGGTGGCAGGAGTAAAGTTAAAACCAAAATGGAGCCCACGAGAATCCATCTCAAATAGGCTAAAGGAAAAGTTAGTTTATTTATAATTACTGGAGCCAGACTGCCCAATAAAAAGAGCCCATATCATTGTGCTAAATGACATTTCTCCGTGCTGATATAGTGTGACATTGCTGCAGTCACGTCACAGCCACATAAACGTGATTTTATTTTTTATTTTCCTTTTTAGCACTGCTGGAATAGAAAGGGGAAAAGAGGATGCGGTGGCTCTCTGTTAAGCTCATTTCTTTTTGCTGTACCAGTTGACATCTGGGGGTGATCAATAGATGTGGGGGAGAGAGGGAGAAAAGGAAAGAGAGAGAGAGAGAGAGAGGGCGGGGGGCGGAGGGGGGGTAGTACGTGATAGTCTCAGCCGTACCGTGAAAGGGGGCCGTCCCTGTTGGTGGAGATCAGCCCGAGGAAAGGCCCACCTAGTGATCACTTGAAAATATCTCCCGTTTAGACGATAGTTTGTCTCGACCGTGCGCCTTAACCATAAGGGGACAAGTTGAAGGCTATCTGTAAATAGGTAAGAACTCCATTTTTTATTTCCATGCATTCCTTTATTATCGTTATTTTTTTTTCTGAGCATATAGAGGTCACCACCATTTGAGGACCATGCATGTGAGCGTCGTCTTTGGAAGGCACCGTGCCTAAAATAACTTAAAGCTCTTAACCATCATTTTTAATATTCGTCAAATAAAATATATATCTATATACCATCTCGCTTTGCGTTGTCAGATTACCCTGAAGTCTTTCAGATAAGGCGAAGGGATTGAGTCAGGCACGGATGCAAACGTGAGAAAAGGTCGACACCGTGAAACGTAGTCATTTAAGGCTTGACCTGCGACATCCAGGACGGGACTCTGCGTGATTGGCGTCCAATGCGAGAATATAATACGAGCTGCCCGCCTGCAGCCTCGTCTGCTTTATTCAGATCATCAACTCAGATCACATCCCACATGGTTCTACGTTCAAACCGTGATGGGTGCACGTATCATCGGTGCAGATCAGATCGTGCTTCCCTTCCCCCAGCAAACGTTGTGGAGCTCTTAAGCAATACATGCCAGCCTGATGTGCCGTACAGTCCCGTTAAAAAAAAAGGCCTGCGCCTTCACCCCCCGTGCGTAGTCCCATGTCATCTCTGCTGCCACTGAGAGTAGCATTACATGCGAGCAATAATTAATGAGCGCCTCCACAATTAACCATTTCATTGAAATCTTTTTTTTTTGTCTTTGAATATTTCATGCTTTGACGAGGATGTGAAGGGGGGGGGGGGGGGGGGGGGGGGGGAATTCATGAGTGAACAGAGGGCTTTTACTACAGCCTGATGGCTGGACTGCAGCTGTCAGGATCTACCACAGGAGGCGGTGCCGCCTTCTTTTACCATAACGTATGGCCTTAATATAGAACCCATATCCTTCAGAGGTCTGTAGAAATACGTGGTAATATGACACTAACAGCTACCTGTTAACAATATGAGATGCTACATGTCATCTGTGCACATCAGTGAGATGAAATGAACGTGTTCAGTTCACAGCCGGGATGGTGACTGACAGCAGGTGTGTGGTTCATCTCTCCACAGTAGCTCGGCCAAGATGGATGTGTTTATGAAGGGTTTGTCTAAAGCCAAAGAGGGGATGGCTGTGGCCGCGGAGAAGACCAAGGAAGGTGTTGCGGTAGCAGCTGAAAAGACTAAAGAAGGAGTTATGTTTGTAGGTAAGAAGATCACAATTCTTTTCTTTTTTTTACATGCAAATAATATACCAGGCCCAGTGAGACTCCTAATGTTCCCGCTATGTGCAGGAGCAGCAGCGAATCTGCAGAGAATATTTCATGATTTAGCTCATGCAACATTCCCATAAATCTTGGAACAAATGGTTAAATTATACAGTGACTTGATGTATTTGCACAGTAAATAGCAGAATCCGGCTTCTCTCACATGGGAAAGAAAGCAGCAGGCGGTACTATTGCCTAGTTTTGAACCTCTTTGTTCACCATGATAACACAGTTAGATGACAGTATCACACCCTCATGGTTTCCTCTGTGCCAGTACATTTTATTGAGCTCACTGTGACTGATATGACAGATATTTTAGTGTGCACCATGATGCAGACTGAATAAACACGGTCATTTCGGAGCAGTTTATTATAGCGGGGGTAATTTGATGAATCACTCAGCCTGACAGCTGATCAATATCTTTGTTTTACTTATGCAGGTTGATGCAGTATTAAACAGTCAGCGACTTCACCCTCGGTGTCAGAACCCGTCTGCAGTATTTACTCCTGTGAATATCTGTAGATCTGAAAAAGGGATTAAGAGTTATTTTGATGTAGATAACGTGATATGAAGCTCTTAATGTCCTTGTGCCCTCTTGCCTGACTTGACTGGGCTACAGGCAGGAGATGGGAACAGAGGTGGGGGTGGGGAAGCAGGATGGTGGGAGCAGCTCTTGCCACATGTCCGTGCATTGGACGGTGGCAGATTGTAAAACAGTCTCGGCCCACGGTCACCTCCTGGAGACAAACGGGCTAAAGGCCTCTGCTTTTGTCCTTTAAAGTGCGGCTTAGTTTGTAATGGACATCAGCACAGCTATCTGCACAGATTAGTGCCACTAGCTCATAATTTTAAAGCGCAATCACCAAGTATGCGCCTTAGATTATCAGCCCGGCCTAATTCATTTGCTTTAGATCGTTATTTAAATGAACACATGTGACATGGAGGTGGACGGACACCCGAGAAAAGGTACAAGGCAAACATTGTTTCAGTGTCTTTGATCATCTCGTGTTCAAAATGAAGGCCAACTTTCACAGTTGTCATATTCCTGTTTAATGCCTCAGTTGTAAAGGCAGTGACATGCATAATTTAATTATCTGTGTTGCTAGGCAATAATTCAGGGTTATTCTTTAATGGTGTGAAATCATTGAATGAATTAATGAAACTTTAATGTCATGATAACCAGTGCTAACCAGTTCTATTGTCTAAATAATTCATTTCAAGCCCCCTAAAACAAAGTGACACTGACCATGTTGTAGGGAACTTAATTTGAGTTACATAATGTGGTTTTAGTACTTCTGGAGCTACAGCTAACAATTCCTCGCATTAGAGAATAATCTAAATATTATTTTTGCCATAATGCAATAATCATTTGGAAGCATGCTCATTACAAATGTCCAAAGAGTCCAAGGTGTCGTCCTCCAGCTGCTTGGTTGCTGCTTGTCAAGAGTCCAAAACCTAAAGAAAAGCAGAAAAGCAAAATTCTCACAACTGAAGGGCTTGTCGTAGGTCATATTTGCCATTTTTACTTGAAACTTGTGTCATGTGCCACATAATACAAGTCATTGTTAAGTGCTTGTTTCATTATCTTTGATGCGATTTCATATATTTCCCCAGCTGTATATCTATATTGGCAAATACCCCTGTGTTGTTATCTGATAAATATTTTATTTCCATATTGGCCAGCTCTGCTTGTTAGCTTACAGTTGGTCTGTTAGGGGTGAAAGGGAGGGGGACTAGATGACTCAGGGGGCTCAGAGCTGGACACAGGCCCTGGATCCATCTAGCCATTACAGATCTTGTCCGTTAATTGATGAGCTGATCTCACCACTGCTGGTAGATCCCAGCTTGGATCATTGATCCAGAGGTGGTGGGTATTTCAGGAGGAGTTGTCAGTATGTCTGTATTTATACAGAATCCAGTTTCCCTACGTGTGTAGCACTGTGTCCCTGTCAATCATCAGCAGAGCCAAACATGTCAGGCTGCAGTCAAAACATGTGCAGGCTCATTTCTACACACACCTTCCTTTTGCCTGTGAAAGTGAATGAAGGCATTTCTGTGACATTTCTGTGCCTCTGCGTGCTGCTTATAGAGCATGGTGGTGCCCTAGAAAGCTGCGTATGATTTGCTTAAAGGCCTCTCTTGGAGGAGGGGTAAGAGTGATCTGATAGGTCTGTGGCCCACCTTTTGACAGCTGCTGCTTCTGCAGACCGCCCACCCAGCTGAGCTGAGCAGTCAGCCTGAGTAAGGCTAGAAGGAGAGGCGGAAATGAGAAAATCCTGCTGTACTAGATGCCATTTAATGTCACACCTAATTCATTTTGTCTCATTCATAGAGCATGCACTGTGTGTACCCTACGATGACACGGTGGAGTGTGCATACACTGCTACTTTAAAAGCAACATTATTCCTTATGTGAACGCTTGAAGTCACACTGCACAGTCTCAGTCTGTATTGTAGCTGCTTCTTTCTATAGTTTAATTTACAGAATTATCACCATGACCACAACGTTTTCGAAGAAGTTATGTTAACTATGAAGTGCTTCTACCATTTCAACAGCTTATTAGTTGAGATACAGCAACCATTTACTGATATTACAGCACTGCGGTTAAGGCTGGGTTGTCGTATCATCACATGTGCTCTGTAAATAATCTGTTAAACATCTGCTGAAATGTTACAAATATAACTAAACTCCCTCTAGGCGAACTATCCAAACTAAGTGTTAACAATAAATATGCTATGATGCTAATGTATATTCAAAATGTTTGGGTCGTAGTGATTTCATATGTAAGGGAGTTTACACATGAAATTAACTTTGTTTTATGTCTTTTTGTCCTTATTTAAAAATACATACTGCTGAAAGTGAAAAAGAAAAGGGGCTATCTATCTATCTATAGGACAGTCGCAGCCAACAAGACTTATTCTGATATTTCTTATAACATCAGATAATGTTCACAAAAATTCAATCATTTTTTATGGTCACTAAATTTGAGTCATTTGGCGCTAAGATTTTGTTTGTTGCTTTAATATAGTAATTTGCAATTAGTAATATTTCTAAGTTCATACCAACAGTTAGCCTATTTCTCTTACTGTGGATGGAGCGCAGTAGCTGTACTTGCTTAAATAGATCCTTCTCCTCAGATGTTTTGATGCTTTGAGCTCGCCTTTTGTTGTGATGGTTTTGTACTTCATCATCATTTTCGTCTCTCCTTGGTTTTGCTTTTAAAGGCCCTCAGGGACCAATAAAGCATGTGACTGCTGCACAGTAGAGAGGACGACGAGGCTTGAGTGATCAGGACCAGTGGGCGCACTGTAGATTGCCCAAATAGCTTGATGGAGTACAGTGTAGATGGATGAGACCCGTCAAAGGTCATAGATTTGAACAATTCAATGGTTCTAAATTGTTTAACTCTTCACGGTAGAAGTACAAAGAAACCTCAGTGTTGGAGCCGCGATTGTCCTCTAGTACGTCTGGAGCTGTGGCAAACTAAATAAAATAATAAATTGATATTGCATTACTCGTATGAAGACTAATTGGTTGGTCGGGGGAGTTCAAAGTTAAATAAATACTGCTATCCATCATGTTAAGATACTGTAGTATTTCATGAATCATGCTGTCAGGTGGATGAGATTAAACCTATCCAGGAGGGTAAAGTCGCTCCGAAATGATGCATTATAGGTTATAATTCAGACTAAAAGATCAGTACTAAAAGTAAAGTTTCCTGCACACACACAAACACACACACACGCAAGAAATGAATCTTGGAAAATGTCAAACAAAATGTTGTCTCAAATGTCTTTTACTACAGAGCTCACATCTTTTCTAACAAGCATTTCTTTTCCTAAATTCAGGTAACAAGGCCAAAGACAGCGTGGGTACAGGTGAGTTTCCTCTTTGTTACTCAAACCGAGACGTCATCACTGCGGCAGTAAGCTTCATTTCATTACTCCTAACTGGGAAATGGTGAATTCATAATGGTAACGGGGGGAGGGTTTGTGTAAGTGGCTGTTACGTACAATAATCAATTGAGAAACAAAAGAGGGCTAACATCATGTGCATGCTTTTAATCTGATGGCTGTTGATATAATGTTACGTGTGTGTGTGTGTGTGTGTGTGTCTTCTCGTGCAGTGGCTGAGAAGACCACTGGAGCCATGGGGAACATCGCTGCAGCCACCGGCCTGGTGAAGAAGGACGAGTTCCCTACTGACATGAATGTACGTATGGCATTACACACACCTATGGGAAATCAGTCAAACCTTAACTGTGAAATCACATCAGTGGTGATCGATCGATTGTTCTGAAAAACTCAGACCGACAAAGACTGTAGAGTGTATTTAAAAGCTTCATGTTGTATATACATCTGACATCAATGTTGCATCTTATTTTTGCGTACATACAACTAGAGCTGCAGGTATTTACGACTTTTAATGAGATTATTATAATATATTGGATTTATAGTCCCCAGTATGAATCAAGCTCCAAAAACACCTTTCACTCCTCATGACAAGTAAATGAAACAAATTAACTAATGGAGCGCCATTTTGATTGCATAAAAATAATGAAGTAACTTCAAAAGCTGCCCTGTGGTAACAATGAAACAACAGCTCACAGTTATTCTTGATTGAGAATATTTTAGTTTTTACTCATGTGCCTGGAAGACAAACGTCATATTGGGATCCAAGGCTCGCTTACAGTTTGGCAACTTTCTCTAAAGTAAAGTAAACTCTAAAGTGCTCATTAAAGTCTGGACCGGATTGTGGTTGTAGCAGAGCCAGATTTATACAGCAGGAATAAACACGGGCTGATGAATCTGCGTGTTACTCTGAATCTAGCCCGCATTTCATCTGTTTAATTCCTTTAAAGCGTTTTCAGATGATCAACTTTGAGAAAAATCTGAATAAGGTTACTCATGTTTTCAAGTTAAAACATATTTCTCCGCTTGAGGATAAAACACAGTATAATTCAGCTTTCTTCAGCATTTACGCTAAGACTTTCTTTTTCACTTGTTCTGTTGGTAGAAGTTGAGTGTTCCCGGGGATGAATTGTTGCCCTGCACACACACAGCTGCCTTCTGTCTATAATATATCTTCAGTTCACAGCCTGTTCTACTATTCGATCTCTGTGGGACTATCAGCTCTCTTCAACACACAGTTGTTCTATTCTTGTACTCTGACCCCCTGAAGACCTCTGCTAAATGTCACCGCTTTCTGCCTCTACTCACGTCACTTCATCCACACTGTGATCATAGAAATGTGGAGGTGGAACCTATTTGACTTGACAAACACAGAACATGGAAAAAAGAAGAGAAATTGAGTCAAACCTATTTTATTCACAGACTGTGTGTCCTTTACCTTACAGACGTGGTCGTGCGCTGTCATCATGTTGACATTTTGTCTCTCTGTCAGTGAAACAGGGAGGTCCCCGTCCTGTCCTCAGCCGTCATGCCTCAATTGGACTCTCTCCGCTGATTTGCTAATCTAGTGAATCTGACAGCCCGCTCTAATAGGCCACTTGAAGGCAGTATCTGAGTGATAAAACTACTCATTTCAACACCCTGTCAACAGACTGTTAAACTGTTGACACGTGCTGGCTACATTTTGTTCAGCTGTGGCTTGTCCTGGTGTATCCTGCAGATAAATCAAAGAATACATAGGCACTATTTACACCTACATTGATATGATGAAATATTTCACTTAGAATACTTTGCATACTTCAAAACTAAGTAATCTTTTAAAGTAATTACAAGGTCTGAACATGAGTCCTTGACTGAATTCAAATGTGTGACCAATCAGACAACCCTTCCTCTTCTTTATAATCACATAAGCAGCCTTTTTCTCAGGCAGACTTTGACGGATCTGATAAGGTGTGTCTCTGAGGTGGTTCCCCATTGTGCCGCATGTAACGCCATGCTAATCATGTTTGGTGGGCTTAAAGCAATAACGCCAGCTTGATACAGTACATGGGATTATGGTCTCTTCTTCTTTGACCTAATTGACTTGATTAGTGCTGGGTTTAAAAATAAATGTGTGGTGACCCACTAGCTTTGTTTTCAGGGCTCGTAGTAGCAGGTGTAGCAGTGATGGCGCGCTGTTTTCTTCAGCTCTCAGATGGAGATACAGTTTGTTTACACCCACTGCGGTCAGGGTTCACAGTGTCAAGATGTCAAGTTATTAGATTTTCAGAGTTACCTAAAATATTGAAAGATAAGGCAGCTGATGTATGTTTTTCTAATCGTCGATGAAACCCATAAAAACACCAAAACTAACAGCCGAAAATAGTCCCAATTAATGTAATATTTCCTCGATTAATTTCCTCCTGTTTTCTGTAAACCACACCACCAAACTATTAAATTTTTGAATAGAAAGCTAAATATTTGTTAGCCATTCTTAAAAATTCAGATAGAATCAGTATGTTTTGGGATAACTGCGACAGAAGTGAGAGAAGGACAGAAAACATTGTTGCTTTTGGTCTTTATCTGCCCCGGCTTTTGTCTGCATGTTAACATGCTCACAATGAGAACGCTAACTGATGTTAAGCAGGTGTTAGCATGCTAATATTTACTAATTAGCTCTTGTATGGTACTGATGATGGCGCCTTAAGAAAAGTTCAATGAATAAAGTACAATTCATCCTGCAGGGACGATGTATGTCTGCGCGACATTTCATGGCATACGATTAAGTTGTTCAGATATTTCAGACTGGACTAAGGTGGTGGAACATCCGACAGACAGACTGACCCTGGAGCCATGCTGTTGGCTTGGCTAAAAACCCACAAGGTCATTTAGCCGTGTCCTAAATACACTGTTTTGAAGGTATTTCCAGAATCCACTTCTAACCATCTGGATGAAAGAATATTCTGTCCCCTATGCAATAAGAAAAAAAAAAGATTTTATTGCATTTGTTAATCCTAAACAAGACAGGACAGACATTCTGTCTCAAACTTTAAGATTTCAACCACTTATACTTGTATATTTTTGGTTATTTTATATTTTTTATATTATTTTTATAGTTTTTTTATTGTACAATAAGAGCATATGACATTTCTACTTTTTTATTGTGCAACAGACCGAATACTTTTCATGCAAATGTCTTTGAGAGTCTTTTGGGATTCTGTGAAAATCTTCAGAATGAAGCCACTGTGGGACAATTCATAAGCAACACAAACTGGAGTCTTTTTAAAAGATTTGTTGTCAATAAGGAGTAATGCCAGCATCATCCTTTAGGTCCAAGTAAGTAAAACGACGATCATTACTTCATTTCTCTGTCTCTATCTGTCTCTGTCTCTGCAGCCTGAGGAGTATGGGCAGGAGGCCATGGAGGGCCAGGGAGAGGCAATGCTGGAGCCAGAAGGAGAGACATATGATGAGACCCAGCAGGTAACCAGCCTACACGACAGAAAGCACATACATGTCTGCACGTCGCCATATGATTTGAATGTAAATACTCTTTGTATGTTTTCTGAAAAGCTGTGAAAAAGGATCTCTAAATCCATGGACTACCGTCGAAGTCCATTCACTTACAGTAGATGGAGTCTCATCAGTATTCGCCGGCTTTGCATGGTTACACATTTTAGTTGTATTGCATTTCAATAGCCCTCCTCACTTGCCCTCCACTTCTGTCCCACACAAACACTACAGCTCGCGCTGTGGTTCTTCTTTTTTTTTTTCTAGAAATGAAAGCAGAGGGCTTAACAAGCCAATTGCCACTTCGCTAATACAGTGAATATAGCACCACCTACCTACACTGAGCATTGGGTGCGTGTGTGTGTGCCCGTGTGTGTGTGTGTGTGTGTGTGTGTGTGTGTGTGTGTGTGTGTGTGGAGGAGGGATGTGTGTCTGACACAGATGGTTATTTTTGGAATATGGCTGACAGGGGCGAGACAAACTGTGCACAATCTATTGCTTTGAAAACAGATTTTAAATAGCTGAGAGTAAATAAAAACATCACATGACGCACATAACGTCAGGACAAGATAGTTGTACTAGTATTTACAATATCGTCATTTAAAGCAGTGCACCGGTTATGTGTTTAGAAACCTCTTCTGTTCTTGTAGAATATCAGATTACTCAATCAGATTCAGACGGAGGAAGATTTAATACGAGATGTAGCATGATCTCTGATAATGTTCAATATATTCAGTGGATTCGGTGGAATTTCATCCCCGTCTACAGCCTCCATCAGCAGATTAATCAGTTTAAGGAGTAAAACGGAGACATTCCCTGAGATGCAAATTAAAAGTGAATTTCTCAGAGGCAGCAGCTTGTATCGTCCATGTCCTCCTCCATCTCTCTCTCTCTCTCTCTCCTACTCCTCCGCATCTCTTTCCCCTCCCCCATCCTTTGCTACACCAGCGATGTGCGAGCTCTGTCTGAATGGGTGTGGTGATGACGCTTTCTGCCTCAGTGCATTGTGGGTAATGTCAGGGTCTCCCTGCATTGCTGTAAATATGGAGCCTGAGTGCTGCAGAGTGAACCGAGGAGGATTTTCAGGGAGGATTTGGAGATAAAAATCCATCTCATCTAAATTCACTTGTGTTTTTTTCTGTTTTTTTAATACATCAGATGAACTAAGAGTGTTGAACATTCCTGGTGGCTGCATTATTTATTTATTTTTAATGATCATGTGCGTGGAGGAGGCGTGTGCAGGGTTACAAGGATGCTGGCAATGTGCTCACGACGCGTCCTTGAAGCTGGTGTAGGCTTGTGCTGCCCTCTGCAGGCTGAAGAGCGCCACTGAAGCAGCAGAGGAGCTCACAGCTGTGATGGGGTGACATCATTGCCTTCAGAAGAGAGCGATCTTGTGCCCGCTGCTTTATATAATCTCAGATTTAAGTAGAATTTCCTGCGATTAGGTTTTTAATTCAAGTCTTAAATTTGGAGTTTTCTCTGTGCTGCTTCGACTTGTCTGTCTCTTAAAATAAAATCTTTGTTTTCCCACAGGAGAGCCAGGACTATGAGCCAGAAGCGTAAAAGCATCAGCCCGAGCCACCATCCAACCAGCAGCACAATAATATTTCTAATAATAAAAAGGACAAATGCTGAAACTATTACAATTATACCCCCGTTGCAAAAAACAACAAAAAAGCATTCCCACTGAAAAATGTTCTTCCTTCAAGACAAATCTTTTATTATTATATATTGTAAATGTCATGTTATTAATGTAATGTGTTGGGTGTAGGTATTTATTGAGATGTAGGATTTGTCCTCTCTGTCTCATTTCCTTGATTCCCTCCCAATGAAATGAGACCAGAGCCTGGGCTTGTGACTTTGTACTCGTGTGTATCTGTATTTAGAAATGTGCAATAGATGTTCATCATCTTCCAATGAGACATTGGGAGAGGAAAAAATAAATATGTCCGGTTGCAAGCAGATATGGAAACAATAATATCCTCTTAAATGTCGACAATGCCTGTTTGTGGGTTCTTTATTTTTGCATTTCTTTGGAGATTTCTTTAAACATTTTTGAAGTAAGAGTTTTTTACATTGTATCTTTATAGTTGCTTGTGAAATCATTCCAGTAAACTATCTGTTAGAAATGGACCGAGTATACATGTTTGTGTGTGTGCGCGTGTTTGTGTGTACTGAAGATTTTAACAAGTTAAAGTCAATATATTATGTCTTGAAATCATAATGGTTGTCATATCAATATGTGCTTTAAATTGCAGGACTTGTCAATATAAAGGTTTATGTGTTAAGCCAGACATACATTCCTCTGTAAATAAAAAGTAAAAAAAGAAACCATTTGTTACTGTTCGTGTTTAACTTTTGCCATTGACCACTCATTAGATTTTAAACCTCTTGTAATTGCGTTCTGTCTGCCTGTTGGTCTAAATGAGGATCTATTATGCACGTTCAAGCTCACGTTTCCTTTTTTTTGCTCGCTCCCGTCCGCGGGGTTTTATTACAGAATGTGTGAAATCTGCTGAGCACGCTCTGCCCCTTTGGCAGGAGGCTGCCGTAGCTGGGATGCCAGTCTGATCAGGCCTCTTTGGGTGGGTTTTGTTTGGGTTAATCCGACTGGAACGTGCAAGCTCTGTGGTGTCTGGCTCAGACAGAGTATATTAAACGGCCGCTCCCACTGCTGTCGTCTCAGATGGATGTACGGATGCTGCAGGGACAGAGACAAGAGCCATGGCCTCATTCAAGAAGTCTTTTGAGGGCCTGAAAGGCACGAGTCAGTCGGCCGTGAAAGGAGTCACAGACACTACAGGTACAGGACTAGAGCTGTAAGATGACACAGGTGTGTCACACAGAGAAAAAGTTTTTTTTTTCTTGACTGAGCAACTTGATATTCAAATACATTTTTCGCATATTTAAAATGTCTTTTACATGTTTTAGACATTTCAAAAGTGAGGTCACTCATTGTAAGTCCCTGTGATGTGTTTCCAGTAAAGGCAGCCCAAGAAGCTGTGCAGCAGGTGGCAGACTCCTCCAAAGAAACAGCCAACACAGGTAAAGTGCAGAAAATTAGTTTTAGCAGACCGGAGACAGGAGCACAAACTCAAACTGTCAGAGGATGAAAAAACAAAGAAATTTCATGTTTAATGGTTGATGAAAGGTCTCTGAGCTGGAAACTTATCATTTGACTGTATAAGCCTGTGTGACTCAAGACTATGGAAACAAATTCAGTCATGTAGGGAGGTAATATTAGAGACTGAATCCTCTAAATGTTGAAGGAACCAAGTAAAGACAGCTTTTCATAAACATGCTTACACTCATGAGTTTTATAGTCTTAATCAACTTTATGGTGATTAGATGATTTTATTTTTTTAACTTCCTGGTTATTTCTCTCCTGCTTCGCTCTGACTCTTTGAAGCTGCTCAAGAAGCTGGCAGACAGAGTCAAGCAGCCATAGGACAAGTTGCGGGCAAAGCCTCGGACGCCATCAAGGAGTTTGGACAGAAACTGGAGCCCAAATGATCCCTGAAAATGAACAAGTGTAGCTGAAAAACTGGAGCCAACTTATCTGATCATCCAGGCTTTAGACGCGTAATAATGTTGGGATGGAAATATGTTGGCATCAGAGAAAAAGATATATATATATATCTCCTCTAACATTCCAAAGGAAATGTTTATGAAGTGTCCTTTTTCATTATTTTCCTCTCTCTTTTAAACATGTTTCTTGCTTTATTACAGCAATATTTATTTATATGTGATTATTTTGGCGAATAAAAACAGACACCAACTTGTTTCTCAGGTTTTTTTTTAAAAATGTGATATCCTGTCACACAGGGTAGAGCTAACACTGTTAGCAGCTGCAGAAGCTGTCTGTCTGTCTAGCTGTCTGTCTGTCTGTGTGAGCTGCATCCTGTGTTTTTTGAGCTGCGGCGAGGGCCCATCAGCAAATCACCGCGGTCATTATCACAGACACATTGCTGAAAAGATGGCCTTTGGCAGGCTGATGGCTCCTGATGAGAATGTGATCAGCGCTGTCTACCTTGGCCCTCGGCAGCACACCTCCCTCCGTCACACTACGTGGTTGCTAGGCAACAGATCTCTGTGGCAGCCAGGGATTGGTGGAAGCCTTTGAATTAATGGTGAGAATACTTCTGTCAGTACACAGTGTTCTGGCCAAGCTGCAGCCCACCGCTACAGTAAAACCAAAAAAGGGAAGATTCTCAAAAATGTGGGGAATATATAGCATAATTTCCTCAGTCCCACACAATTACTCGAGGCGAGTGATATTACTGAGGCTCTAGAGAAATATGTGTCGCAAATCAGAGCAGTCGGAGGGGGGGAATGGGTATGAAAGATGCGGTTTACAAGTGTTTGTTTGTGTGGGAGGCGCAGCTCGGCTTCCTCCAGGCTCCTTCAGCTGATATTCCCCGCTCTCTTTTCATGCGCTTTGATTGCTGCAGCAGAACACACACTTTTGCTCATATTTCACCAATTTCCTCCACAAACTCTGTATTCCTGGTCCTGGTAATGAGCCTGTGGTGATGTGCCTCCACAAAACAAAATCTGATTTAGAGGGAAGTGTCTTTTACTGTGATCGCACTTTGATTGGTCCAACAAACTTAGCCTCCAAAGACACACACACACACTGCTTTCGTAGTTAAAAGTAGGGATGCATCATTAAGAAGAGAAATGCCTCTTCTGCGTACTTCACCCTCCCTTCAGAAGCCCTCGAACTCATCATCCGTAGTGACATGAAAGCTTTTATCTCCAATTTATGCCCCTTCTGAAAATTCTCCAGCAAAGCCAGTTCATCAGTTCACAGGTTTAAATCTCTCTTCACATAGTTGCCATTGTGTTGCTATGAGAACCTGGAGTTAATTACTATGATTTTCTGATGATTAGAGAGCTGAACAGAGATTTTGTCATTACATTACCACACACTGCCAGAACCAGACCGTGGTTTCCAGGGAAACTGGAAATGTGAAGCTTTTCAATAGACACAGCCACAGCTTAAAGAGCGAGGATTGCCTAAGATAGATTCTTCTAGAGACGAACCTGTAGCCGCTGCAATCACTATCAATCAACAGGGGAGATATACGGACAGATGTGGGTCCCGATCAACAAGGAGATTTGCGACGTTTGACCCAAATTTGAGAGAGTTATGGAGAGACTTCAGTCTGACTTAGACTGCTGAGGTACGTCTGTTTCTCGTGACTTGCTGCAATTTGTTTGATATGTTTGTTTTCACAGTTAAAATTTGATGTGCTCTGGATTCATGTGCATGGCTTTGGTTTTATGTGATTATAGATTAAAACAGAACTTGAATGTGAACTGTGTGGCTGTATATTTTAGGGTAGGAAGGTATCTGCCGATTGTGATTTCCATCCTTTTGAAAATGAACTTTAATCATGTGTTTAATAATAATGAGGCATATCCCACATTACAGTGTCTTATGGTGCTAAATAAGCATGTGGATATTTTCCATCAATAGCAGCAGTGATGTAGCAATGAAGTTGGTTGCGTGCCAGTTTTTGGATTCCTGTCACCGATGTCATATGACAGAATATTTTATCACAAAAACAAACCATTGTTTTTTTCCTCCTCTCATGCTGGAGCATGTTGTTAAATCTACTGATACTAATATATATGAATATATATAAATATATGAATATATATATTGAACAATCAGTGTATCATCGCTGTGTTATTCCCTGCAGGTATTCCACCACTTTATGCAGAGGCAAAATGGGAAGTCTTAAGGATGAGATGCGAGGTCTAAGAGAGGATCACAAGCCTTGCGAGAAGGCAGAAGATGGACAGCATCCATGCGGTTCAGATGGCGACGCTGTGCAAGAGGGACCTCACACTAACACAAGCCAAGAGTCAGCAAGTCAAGAGGACTGTGAGTCAAAACTTAACACAGATGCCAGCTACAATGAGGAGAGAGACAAGAATCCCATAACCAAAGATCAAGAGCTTTCAGGAGGGGTCTGTGACAACGCAGACAAATCAGACTCTATAGAAGTTAAAGACTCTACACAGACTAATGAACCAACAGCAGCTGCACACAACGACATGACAATCTCTAACAAGTTTCTAAGTGATGGAGATGAAGACGGTGAAATTCAGGTGGAAAAGGATAAAAGCAAAGGTCATGACAGAGAAAAAGAGCCAGAAATTGAGAATATCTTTGTGCCTGTACCAGCAACTCCAGGCCCCTCAGATCCACGGTCCCCAGCTCCTGCTGGCCAGCATCACATGCGCACACAGGTGAGCCTGGAGGTGGTCCAGTGTTGCTCCGCAGCCACCAGCCCCATGACGCCTCCTGAGGGCGGCCATTCCTTCTTCTTCCCAAGCTCTTTTGGGAAATCCGGACCTGTGGGCGCTGGCACTAAAGACGCCGAGCTACAGGTGGGACAGCAGGTGGAGTTCTGCTCTGTTGCCACATCCCCCATGACTCCAAAGACGCCGTCCACCACCGCTTTCCCAGAACTTATCGGGACAGAGTCGTGGCAGAAGGTGAAAAAGAGTGAGGGCCAAAAGGAAAGTGGCCAACAAGAGAGTTTCCCTGCAACAAAAAGTCCATCAGAGGCTGAGTCAGAGATATCCGGAGCTTTGAAATTCACCACATCAAAGGAGTCGAGTGAAGACCTCAGCTCAAATGCATCTCCAGAGAGCTCTGCCAGCTGCCAGCTAAGAGATTCACAAGTAACTCAGACGGATAGTAATCCGCAATGTAAACAGCAGAGGATGGGAAGTATGGATCAAGACATTACAATCCTGGTGACTCACTATGACAACAATGAGGAGAAAGAAGAAGAGACATCTATTTATCTGATAGAGCCAGACATGGTCAAAATAGATGAACATGAGGAACTCAGAGAGAGCAACGGTGACGTAAAGAAGGAGGACCGAAATGGAAACATCTCCACAGAAGCAGCTGCTCCAGAGCACACACAGGACACCTCAGACAAAGCTGTTTGTGATGGAGCAAAAGCAGACATGAAATGTGAAAAGTCAGAGGTCAAAGACAACCAAGGAGCACACGAACAGCTCAGAGACGTTTCCATGACAAAGCCCCCTGTCCCTGAATCTCCAGCTCCCTTCGGCTGCCACAACATCCGCACACAGGTGAGCCTTGAGGTGGTGCAGTGTCAGTCTGCGGCTACCAGCCCCATGACCCCTCCTGAGGGGGACCAAGCCTTCTATTTCCCTAGCTCCTTTGGGACATGTGCAGCTGTGGGTACAGAGACTAAAGATGCTGAGCTGCAGGTGGGTCAGCAGGTGGAGTTTCGCTCTGTCGCCACAGCACCTATGACCCCAAGAACACCCATCGCCACAACCTTTCCAGAGATCAGGAAGGAAGCCAGCACTGAGGAGAAGATAGTGGAGGAAGAGGAGGATAAAAAGGAGCAGGAGGTGGAGAACAAAGAAGGAGTTGTTAAAGAGGAGGAGGGAGTAACCAAAGAGAAAAAGGTGGAAGCAGCTAAAGAGGATCCAAAGGAGGACGGAAGAAATTGTAAGGAGAAATGTGAGGAGCCGGTGCAGGAGGTGAGCTGGGATGAAAAGGGGATGACGTGGGAGGTGTACGGGGCTGTGGTGGAGGTGACCGTGCTGGGCTCAGCCATCCAGAAACACCTGGAGAAACAGGTGAAGAAGAGGCAGCCCTCCATGCCTCCTCCTCCTCCGCTCAATCCCTCAGCCGTGCCCCTCTCTTCGGAGTCTACCCGCGGGGGTTCAGGTAAAAGCCGGGTGGGGAAGAGGGGAGAGCAAGATGGGGAGGTGACCCGGCGCAGAAGGAACCCCTTCCGTCTCATGATGGAGAACATACAGCAGCCACACTGCTGCTCCAAAGCTCATACGACAGAGTGACATAAAAAAAAACAACAGCTGGTTGGAGAAAAGAAAACCTGTGCTGGAAAATCGCATGACATCTGGTATGCGTGGCCGTGATACAGTGCATTCACTGACTTACTTCAAAGTGACACTGTCCTGAGAAGCAAATCACCTCGTCACACGAGACAAAAAGCACAAGAGCATTTAATGTACAATTTCTATCACGGAGCATTGATCACTAAGAATCAGCCATACAAGATTTTTGTTATTGCTGTTGTTTTTTTTCCATGTTTGGAAAAATGAGCCTGATATATCAATGTCATCATGAGCTCTTCTCTAATGTTTTTCACCCAGGCCATTCAGTTGTCCATGAGTCATTTTAGCTGTTGAAGCTTTTTTTTTTATGCACCTCAGGCAATATGAAGCCATGGCGACCCTTCTCTCGGCTGCTGAGCACAGCTTCAGTCGAGAGGGATGATAGCGGAGTGACAGTTTTCGAGTGTGATTTTGACCTCGCGGTCAGTCACTACACCCTGGAGGTCATTTTTTGAATGTATGGAAGTTAAAATTGGCCTAAATGTTGTTGTCTTCATCACGAGGGCAGGCTTTTTTTATGGCTTATATTCTGCTTTTAGATTTGGCACAATGTTTTGACTTGTTTGTATTGTGAAAAGTATAAAGCTGTACCAATGATGAGCACAATCATGATTATTTGAGAAAAGTAATAACTCATGAGATGAGGGTATTTTTAGTCATTGCTACTTAGTGTGTTTTAATGCCATCGTTAAGTGATTAAGTTGTAATTATGTGATGAAACCTATTTTGAATGTGTTTTAATTCAGCGGTTGTTACGGTGTTAGTGACGTTGGTGTTCGTACATTAACTTCATAAATGAGGGATCAAATTTTGGAGAAACTGATTTTATTTGCAGATTGCACTTCTGATACATTCATTTAGATGTCAGTAAACAATTTAAAACACTCTTCAATCTGCTGCTTATAGAAAGTCACACTGCATGAGGTTTTATTTCAGCAACAAGTATCAGCAAGACTCTCAAATTCAAGGGAAACACTGACAAATTAATCATTCATAACCTTTTGGCTGATGTGCGGTCATAAATAAAGATTTCATTCATGCCTTGACATTATGCAACATTTTTGTTTTTCTCTTGTTTCTTTCTAGGAGCATCAGCTGCAACAAAGATTAGCATTGTGTGTTGGTATAACTTACAATACAGTTTATTCAAAGCAACCTCAACAGTTTTTAAAACGCCGCTTAATATATTACAACAAAAATAAAGCGATTCAAGTGTGCAACAAACAATTGTTTTGCTTCTGTTCAATCCTTCATTGTATAGATAAGATTTATATAGAGACAGTTAAGAGACAGCTCAGGTCTCCCGCCAGTAGCTTCATCGTCATGAAAGTCACATCAATCAACTCAAGAGAGCTAATAAACATTTCCTATAAAGCCGTCTGAGCATAGTTCAACTGTTGGACAAACAAAATAGTTCTCAATTCAATAACCAAAAAAATAACTAAGTGGTATCATATTTTGGTTTTCCTTCTTTGTCCTTAAACTGATCATTTACATGAAGCAAATTTAATTTGACACTTTAAATGCCATGGATCTTGTGCATAATATCAATAATACATTGGTCAGAAGAGAAGGCTATTTCAAGACATGAGAGTTTTATACAATACCATCAATATGTTTGCCATCAATTTGGTAAGCCTGATTCCAAAGAAGCAACATATGTCCATCTGAGGCCTGTTATTGCCATCACAGGTCTGTGGTGTCAAACGCGGGGTTACTCAGACCCATGTCAGCATTGTCGGTGGTCTTCTTCTTGCCCCGCTGGGCCAGCGCTGCACCCAGAGGCTCGATGTACTCTGGTGGCCCGTTGTCCTCCTCCTCCTCCTCCCTAATCATATGCTAATTAAGAGCAGGGAAGTTTTAAAATTAAACCACATTCTAATGAGTAGAAATGAAGACGGACTTTAATGTAAACTCACCATCATAGATTTTGTTTCCTTTTCAGGAATGCTCATCTCATCACTGTAGTCCAGGGAGTTGAGGCTTTAGAGGAAAAAGAAGAAGAGTTCAGAGTTTTTCATATCATTATTCAGGTTTTTGAATGAATTCAAGGTCACACACCAACACTGGGAACCGATAGCCAGTTCTCCATCACAGCATGTTGCATTGAGCACACTGGGACAAATGTTCACCTGGAAACAATCCCAGTTTATTAACCAGCACTGCTACAGAGTGGAGAGTGACGTCCTGTGTCACTGTGAGCCACCACCTTGTCAAACGGCGGTGACTGAGCAAATAACAGCTATCAGCAGATGGTGGAGACAGTCACGGAGAGCTTTCCTTTACCTGACTTTGTCCACATCTGAGCTTTCCTCGTCCAAACCCAGGACCATGGCTGTGTCGAAGTTCAGGTTAAGAACAGGATTAGCCCTGTGAGCAGATAATGACATACTCAGTCAGAGAAATGTTACGTGTTATCTCATGTATTCATTCATTTATCTGGCTAATGCCGTCGTGTCCTCACCCCTCCATGGTGTATTTGTTGGTTCCAGGCACCACAGGACCACTTTTCTGGTTGTCAGATGTCACCATAGTTGCATTGTTCATGGCTTTAGCTGCCTTCAGCTTGCGTCTGTAGCTGTAGTGTGAAGTGAGCTGATTAGTAAACAGACCTCTCATAGATGTTTTTAGATCAATGTGGCTTTACTGGGATAAACTGCAGGGTTAATAACTAGTTGTCCTGCCCAATCCTGCTCTTAACTTTATTCCAAATCCCTTTTCTTACTTTCTGCGAGTGCACAACAGAGAAGTGGTGAGTACGGCCAGCACGATGACGAGGCCTCCCACCATCCCCAGCAGAACGTACTTCACAGGATCTGACTCTACTTCTTCTTCAGGAGGCGCCCCCTTGAAACAGAAGCAAGAAATCTTTAGTATATTGTTGTCTGCGGACCTGTAAAGTCTCATTTACACTTCTCGTCACTGGATCTAACCATATAGTTCTGAAACATCATTAAATATCATTTAGAAATGACACTAAAGCACAAAAACTAAACAAACCCAAAGTAAAATAAAGTACAGCCATTATTATGATAATAAAACTAACAATTTTAGTGTTCTCAGCTACAATTAATCTCTGACTTTACAGTTTACAAATGTTTTTATCATTGATTTTATCTTGACATGACATGACAGAAAAGAGACTTTTTCAAATGATGAAACTGTCTCTGCATCTCTGATGGCAGTACTTACAATGTTCAGGAGGCCAAACTGTGCCAGTGTAGGATAATGCTCAGGATCAGAGAGCATCTTTGTCACTTCACTATTAGTGAGAGCAGTCCCGTTGGGGTAGACGAAATATGCCGTGACGATAGTGTTTTCTGCCCTGAGAGGAGAATACAACTTGCTTACACACTTAAAATAATGATCCTGAAATCTAAAATCAGCTTGTGGTGCTACAATTATCATGAGTTTATCCTTAACAGTATGATTGTCTACAGGAACACTGGCACCACCTAGTGGACGACAGTCTATGCCTACAAGTGAAAAGGAACTTGCCTGGAGTTGCCAGATTTGATTGAAACAATTTCAACAGAAGTCTTGGTGGCTGTAGTAAGCGCCCTGGAAATGTAGAGATCAGATATAACAACAAATCCCCCGATGAGAAACAGGACAGATTTAAGTGTTAACTAAATGAAAAACAAAGAATTCAGGTTCAATTATTCAGGTACCTGGTGATGTCATCTTTTTTTTGTACAACTTCTGCTTCAGAAAGTGTGAATTCAAGAGTAATTTTGTATGATTCATCAATTGTGAAGATCTGCAAAATAAAAACAACAGAAGGCTTATTAACAGTGGCTGAAGGCTAATATCTTACTGTCTATCCAGACGTCTACACAGACAGGAAAAAGTGTCACTGCATAAATGAAAAACTAACTAATAATCATTTCAGTCACTCACATCCAGTTTGGTGCTGGTGGAAAGGCCGCCGCTGTCCGTTGCAGTCACCGTGACCACATACTTCCCTTTCAGCTCCAGATTAAGCGGCTCAGTCGTTCTGTGGAAAGTGGAATAAATGGACCAAAGACACACAAATAGTCATATTGGGCCTCTTTTTGGTGGTTTTCTGTCTCTTTGTCATCTTCTGTATGGTCGTTTTGTGAGTCAGTTGTGACTCAGTTGTTGCAGTACTGAGTCTCTTTGTAGTCACCCTATTGTCAGTGTCTATTTGGTCTATGTGGTCACTTTGTGCCTTTTTGTATTTATTTGACTTAGTAGTTGTTCTCTTGAGCCCGCATTAAAAAACATTCAGTCACAAGCAGAGTAAACAGTAGTAAACACCAAAGCTTGTGAGAAAACTCAAACTCGTGTTTACAGCAGAATGATGTGATGCTGATGGATGACTTTACACTCACTGAATAATTCCAACGTAGATGTCCTTTTGTTGTGTGGTGACGGCCTCAAACGGTGTCCTCATTTCATTTGTAACATTGTCGGTGTTCACAAATTGGACTGCTGTTACTTCAAACTCAATCTGCCTATTTATTCCAGAGTCACGGTCTGTAGCCTGAGAGCAACAAGAGATACAAGCAAGAATGTGTAGACATCATGTCACATATGTCATTAACAAGTTGAAACCATGTCGTATGTAAATTCATGTTTTTGTGTTGGGTTTTTTTTTCCATGCATACTCACGGTGACTCCCGCAACCGATGTTCCCTTACTTGCACTTTCTGACACCACAACTAAAATCCAAAGAAGGACAAAATCAGGATTAATGGAAAACAATGAATAAATTCAGCCCTGAACTTTTACATCTGCTCAAAAGAAGCATAACAGCTCCCGAGCCTGCAAGTCAGCAAGGGCTGTCATGAAGAACATGTAATATGACTGACTGGTGGGGAACAAAATTGGTAAATAGGCCATGATTTTAATCGTTTTATCAAAATACTGCAAAGTACTGGAAGCAGCCATCCAATCCAAGTCATAAACTCACCAAACACAGCATTTGAGTAAATGAATTCTGGAGCATTGTCGTTGATGTCTTCAATGTTGATCACTAAAATCTCTGAAATAAGTCAAGGGAAAATTAAAAGTCATATGTTTGTGTTTATGTCTGTATTTGACAACTTCTTTCATTGGATGCTCTGATGCTTTTACAATAAGTACTATCGACAAATAGTCCTGACCTGTTGTGGCACTGTTGTTTTCTCCTTTCTCTGTGAACTCATCCTCAACCTGAGCCTCTATCAACACCTGGTCACACTGTTCATAATCCAGTGTTTTTTCCGGGTTGAGTCTGACTTCTCCTGTTGGATCCAGGATAAAGTTACTGCAGGGCGTCAGAGAACCATTGCATCTGCATTTCATGGATTCCAGTTTGTAGACCAGTGAGTGGTTTCCATCTTTGTCGATTCCTTCAAAACTTCCAACAGCCCCAGTGATGGTGGTGTTCTCCTTTACAGTCACGGGGCTTGATGGCTTGAACTCTGGCCTCTCATCATTCACATCCAACACACTCACATCCACCATCACTGAGGCTGTTTTCTGTTCCAGATCTGTTGCCTCCACCAACAGTTTATACTGCTTGCGAGCGCTTTCGTAGTCCAGCTCAATGTCTGGATCCACGGTGATATTTCCCCTGTAACCCCCCTCGTCCGCGTAGGAGCGAATGATGAAGTTGCCAAAGCTTCCACTCACGATCCTAAAAGAAATGCGGTTAAAGTCTACCGTTTGGTCCAAATCCACAGCGTAAACAGAACCAACAGGTGCACCTGGTTGGATGAAAAAATACAATTAAACCACAACCACAAAGTGAGGAACAGTTGAAAGTGCTTTGCAAAAAATAAATACTGACCTTTTTCTCCTTCTTTAACTGAGAATGTGTAAGAGGATTTTTCAAAATGTGGTTTGTTGTCATTAACATCCTGGAATGCAAAGAAAGAAAACCGTTATCGTCCTCACCAGGAGTGGCAGCATCAGCAGCAACACAGTGCCAAAGATTTACTACAGACTGCTGAAGACTCACCTCTATATTGATGATAACTGGGACCGTGGCGGACAATGGAGGAGTGCCCTTGTCAGTAGCAGTTACATTGATCTCGATCCTCCCCTTCATGTTTGGGTCCAAGGCCTCACGATCAAGTTCACCTTTGTTTCTTAACACACCGGTATCGGGGTCGATGGTGAAGTTATTGCTGTACTTGCTTGGTTCGATTGCAAACGTTATTTCGCTGTTTATCGTACTGGGGTCATCTGCATCTGTAGCCTGCCCAAATGGGAACCATTAGAAGACGGTTAAGCCTAAACCAATCCCAGACCTCAGACTTAAAGAAAACAAAATTACATGGACATCCTCCAACCCTAAAATTAACTAAATTAGTCCACAGTTTTGCCTCTTTAAAATATTTTTTGGTCACATTTACCTCTATCTTAAGATGAAAATTTGATCCCTCTTTAACAAACACCAGGTACGAGTCTCTGTTCATGACTGGAGGCTGGTCGTTGATGTCAGTCACAGTGATCTCCAGTACTGTGGAGCCAGGTTTGCCGGCTGTGTCTCTGGCCTGCAGAGTCGCTGAATACAAAGATCTGACCTCACGATCCAACAGAGTCTCACTCTTCACGTAAACTTTGCCCGTTTTGGGTTCAACGTCGAAATACTGTAGTCTGAAACACAGTGGTGTTGTCTCAGTTAGCATGACAGCAACATATGGCTACATAAACACCAACCAGAATAACTGCTTTAAATGCAGACATACATGCTCTCTGGAAGAAGTCTGTAGGTGATGTTGCCTTGATCCATCGTGTCGGGATCATCTGCCTGAGAGGGAAAACAAACAATGTATGCTCCTCTGAGTGCAAATGAAAGAGTTTCTTACATGCAAGCTCAAACTGTCTGGGTAAGAGTCCAGAGTGTAAAGGACTTACAGTTATGGTTGCTATTACTGTCCCAACAGGAGAGTGCTCAGTCACATTCAACTTATACGTGTCCTGTGGGAACTCAGGGCTGTTGTCATTACTGTCCTTGATGGTAATAGTAACTGTAGCAGTGGACTTTTTGCTTTCATCTTCTCCATCTACAGCAATCACCTGCACCGTAAAAATAAGCACAAGAAACACCTGGTGAAGTGCTGTATCACAAGTAAGATCATCTAAAGATGAAAGGTGTCACTGATATGTTTGTCCCAGGCTCACGGCCTGTTTTTCTTACTTCTACAACCATTTGCTGTGTTTTTTCAAAATCCAGTTGTTGAGGTTCCTTGACCAGAAGCTGAACGATGCTGTCCGACATGGCTAATTGAGGTTCCACAGAAAACACGTCCTTGTCAGTTCCCCCCAGGGATAGTTTAGTTTTGGGCATCTGTGAAAATCAGAGGAAGATTCATGTTTGATCATCTCTTAGTTGAAGACTGTTCACCTTCATTGTGATTTTTTTTCTTACCTTATCTGAATCTTTGACCATCATGTTGATGGGAACTGACCCTAACGAGTGCTCTAAGATCTCTCCTGTGAAGTGAGTCGCCGCCACACAGTTGAGCTTGTCAGTTAAGTCTTCACACTTGTAAAACTTCGGCGTGTTGTCATTCTTGTCGATGATGTTGATCAGTACATCTGTTGTGACGCTTGCATGGACCCCATGGATGTTTGGATTAGCCTCACGAGCCTAAAATTAAACAAAATACAATCATTTCACTTCAAGGTAGCACATCAAGTGATCACTAGGAGAATCTCGATTACAAAGTGCCTGGACATGTCACATATTCTTATACTTGACTAGATACTTGTCCATGACTTGTGTCATATCTTAAGATGTTTGCTCTTCTTCCCTGCTCTCTGATTGGAAGTACTCTAAGTGAAAACAACTGTAGAAACCTACATAATAGCGCAAAATCCTGTCTTATTTACTGCCCATAGGATATTTCCCATACACCTTTATAGGTGAGTCTAATCTCATTCTTACAACCCGTTTTATTCTTTCTCATCTCACTCCCTTAAGATTAGAGATGCACACAGCAGATGACTGATTTTTAACGGCTTAGGCAGGAATAGCTTAACATTTAAGGAAATACGTTCAGTGGCATTCAGGACAAAAAGTAGATGAGAAGTTCTGTGTATCCCTAAAGCTATTATCTTGTTAGTTTAGTCTATACACAAGCAGGAAGAGAAAAAAAAGAAACCAGTACCTTTACAACCAGAGTAACAGTGTCACCAGTAACTTCTCTGTCAATTTCTGACTTGACAGATATGATGCCTGTATCCTCTGCGATTTTAAACAGGCCATCTTTTGTTGAACCTGTCAAACAACGTGGAAAGAAACAAAACATTTCTTGCTCAATGCTCAATGCAAAACGTCACTGTTTAGCTTTTATGGCTTTTTAGTTGATGAGGCTTACTTTCAATGCTGTAGATCATCCTATCATTGACCTGTATGTCCTGGTCTCTGGCGGTCACTTGAATCACAGAATGGTCCTGGCAAAGAAAATAAAAGATTTTCTGAATCCAGAAAGCCTCGTCTTCTATATATATATATATGTATGTATGTAAATACATATCTGCAGCACTTCTGTCAGCACTCACCAAGGGAGAATTCTCATTAACGCTGCCTATATAGGGAGTACCAGTGAACACTGGGTCGAGGTCTGGGACGTCCTCAACCGTAATGAAGGAAAAAGCATAGCTTGTGAAGGTCTGGGTTTCAGAAAAATGACATTTGCCTCCACCATCCTGTTACGGGACACACAAGGATGTTGAAATTCATGACGCTCTTACCGGAGGATTTTTTTGTACCACAATAATAATTATGAATTATGATGATTATAAAACAGAAATGAGAATCTTCAGGGTAAACTGCATACATTTAATGGTATAATCAATATGGCCGGAGGAATTATGACATAAAAATGTTATTTGGCTTATTCAAATATGAATTTACTGCATCGGTACAAAATGAACATGAAATTAGTCACCTCAGGTATGCATTTAGATTTAACTTTATAGAAATTTGTAAATATAATGGTTACAAAGAACTGAATTCAAATTTTAACAGAACAAATTTAGCTTCAGATGTTGCAGCATGCTCCTCAGCGTGCTCATATTAAATTATTACTCAAGCATGCATGTAAATGTATCAAAGAGAAATGCCCCATTGGGACATTTTGGGAAAATGTAAACTCATTATAACTTATTCCATTTCTTGCCCAGAGTTAGATAAGACGATTAATATTGGCACATCTAAATCTAAAGGTGCTAGTAAAGGGCTTTATGTACACTGTATCTAAATCTAAGCAAATAAGCACATTTCTCAAGATATTAAACTATTGGAACTTGAGCATTTATTAAGGAGTGTTTGCATAGATTTGAATTTTTTTTAATTTTAAAGGATGCTTTGTCACTTGTTACACTTTCCCTTCATCATTATTAATATGATTGCAAAAGTATGAAAACAAACTCAGCTGGAAGCATAATACATACAGTTGCAGCAATCTTCAGCTGATAGTAAGTGCTCAGTCCAGTATAATTCAGAGATCCAGTTAATGTTACTTGACCATCTATGTTTCCAATGGCAAACAGACTGGCTCCAGCAGGTGGAGTGACCTAAAAAAATAAAAAATACAGTGTAAATGATGTTACAATTAAGTTTATGGAACATCAGAACATAATATCAATAACTGACATGATTCACAAGAGAAGTTTACCTCTGCAATTGAGTACTTAACAACAGCAGCAATTCCAAAGTCAGCATCAGTAGCAGTCACCTTAAACAGAGTCGTACCTACTGCGGTATTCTGGGATAAAAATATTGGGAAAAACAAACATTAAAAAAAATCAATGAACCAATAGGTCAAGAGCATTATTGACTTAAATATGTTTGACTTACTTCTGGGACCGTTTTATCATATGAAGGCCTATCAAATAAGGGTTTGTTGTCGTTGGCATCTTGTAATATTATAGATATATTTCTTGGTGCTGACTGAAAGACATTGCATGATGTACTCTATGAATATAATGAACAAGCTGTTATGAAATAAAGTAGATGATGAACACATACTGAAATGTCACTTACAGTTGTGTGTCCATCAGAAGCAGTAACTAGAAGCGTCATCACATCACCACTAAGCTATTTAAAAAAAAAAAAAAGAAAATTGAGAAAGAAACATACACACAGAGCTTAAATTAAACTGTTGACAACTGAAGGGTCTCTACTTCTTTTCACAGCACCATACCTCTCTATCTAGTGCCCTCGCGACTACTACATCCCCAGCGTTTCCTTGAACTCTGAAGTATCCAGCATTGGGACCAATGAGTGAAAACGTCATCGGGTCACCTTCTGGATCTGTTGCTACTATTTTAAATGCAAACTGACCTGTAAAAAAAATAATGAAAGTATCATTTTTGAGCAAAAATGTGTGCAGTACTTTTTGAAGTCACAAAAGTGAAATAAAACACACACACATATACACGCACACACATCTACATACCCACAGGGACATCTTCACACACGTAATGGTTCTGAAAGGCGACTGAAGGAGTGCCATTTGCTGTAGAAACACAGTATACGTACAATGTCAAGTAGTGACGTAAAGACATAATGACAAAATCATAAAACAATGATATGAACACTCACCATCAGTTAAGCTGATAAGACTCAACAGGAACAACAACAGACTTCCTGTGATGCCCCCCATGTCTGTGAATGAAGAGAAGGAGAAGTTTAATAAGTAGAGATGATACAGTTAGTCAATTAATTGATTAGTCAATGTCAATGTAATCAACACAAACTTAGTTGACAACTGTTTTAATGATCAATTAATCGCTGATTCTCAAGCAAGAAGACTATAGGAGTCTACAGCCATGCTAGTGGCTCTGTGAGGTTATAATAATGTGGTGTGGTGGAGTATTTAGACAATTAATTTACTTCATCTGTGTCACTTATGTAGACGATTTTGACATAATGACATTGAAGTTAAAAAGTAAAACATTTTATTCTTGGTAAAAAACCAACACTGAATTGAATTAACATGAATCAACTAGATGTATTCAGTTTTGCTGCTGATCAAAACCTGTTGAGATTACATGAAAGCAATCACATAGAGAAGAAAACTGCTCTTGTCTTGATTTATGGGTCAAAATCAAATAGCATATGGCCACACCCAAATGAGCGACATGCTGATGACGCCACTGAAAGAGCTCAGCAGCGCCCTGCATGATTTCCTCTGTAATACTGATAAAGTCAGAGGTAGAGCAGAGGTAATTAGACCTTTATGATGGGAAATTATACACTGGCTTGGAAAAGATGGTTTTCCGTTTTCTAGTGTAAGAAAGAACTTGTCAAGAATAATATTTGAATCTGCACTTTTTCGAAGGTTTTGCATATTATAAGCAATGATCAGCTTCAAGTTTTGAAAGGCATTCAGTGCTGTTTTTCAGCCCTGCTCTTTACCTGGATTCTCTTTATCATTTATTTGTAAAATTACAAACGTCATCCTTAAACCCTTGGACTATTCCACACAGTTTTTCATGAAGCAGTGAACGCCCAATCTTTGATTGTGAACCAGTCTTTTGAGAATGCTCCTATCATATCCAATCATGGTACTATGACCTGTTACAACACTGTCTTTTTTTTGTGTCCCAGTTTTTTCGAAACGTGTTTCAGGCTTCAGATTGAGAAGAAATGTGAATTTGCAATAAGCAGTAACATTTATCAGTTACAATAAATATATCTTTGTCAAAAAATCTCATAATTCTGTTTATTCTGAGTTTGTTTCAGTTGTTTTTTATGTATAATAAATATGAGAATATTGTGACTTCAGTTGATCAATGACTTTTGTATGTATATGTTTCTAAATACTCAGTTTGAATTCAGGTTTAATTTGAAGCTGTAGCTCTCAAAAAAGAAGTTACACCGTACAGTACAAGATAAGAGAAGAGACAAGAAAGTAGAACCTATTTATATCATATCTATTCAACGTCATATAAATACAAATATATTGAGAAAAAGAATAGTTTGCTCTTCCTGTTATAGTCACCGTGCTAAGAAAGATTAGAAAAGGTAAAACTAAATAAAGTGTATCAGTCAGACTTACCAAACGACAACCACGGAAGAGTCTCTCCTTTGCTGATGCTGATGCCTAGATGAGACTTTGGCTTTTGTGCCTCCTGTTGATTATAGTCTTGAAGTTGTAAACATTAATGATTAACACATACGAGCAACGCGGAGCCAACAGCACACACAGGACTGAGCCTCCTCTTTGGATATGCTTGTTAAGAAAAAAAAAAAACACTCAGAAGCATCTTACTGAAGTGAATGGATTAAAAATCTGTTGTTTGCTCTCACACATGGCTACATTATGGCTGTTTAAGCCTGAGTATTAATGAGAGACAACTCCTCACCCCATCATTGGCTGGCAAGCCACGCTACCAGTAATACATGGCATCGTGCCATTCTGGGTTACCACATTGCACACCAGAACCAAGGAGTATCTGAACTGGTCCTTTGTTTGAATAGGTACTTCTGTTGCCATGGCAACAGCAGTGGTCTCTTTGCTTCCGTTGAGAAAACCTGCGGTGATCGAGAAGTCCTTTTAGAACGCGTCTCATCAGAACCAATCAGTGGACCGATGCCTTTTTCAGAAAGCACAGACCCATGTATCTCTCTAATGAGCTCTTCCCAACGAGCTCTCATTTATGGCCTGCTTTCCTAATTAAATGGCTTGACACAAAGGATTATCTTCCCATCATGTCCCCACTGGATTCATTCATAATCAGACATTTGCCTCTAAACAAAAGCACAACCTCTTTACTCTACAGAACATTCCATTACTTTGCAATTACTGCGTTCAAACTTGGTTCTTTAGAACTAAGATACACACAAACAGTATAGTTCTTCAACAAGGGTCTGGATTTCAAAATAATCAATGTTGATAGAACAAAATTAATTAATTCAAATGAAATATATAGCTTAAAAGCATTTGCCATGTCCATCTGTTTCAACCCCAATTCCAAAAAACTTGGGCCACTGTGTAAAATGTAAATAAAAACAGAATGCAATGATTTGCAAATCTCACAAACTGGTATTTTATTCCCAATAGAACAGAAACAATATATCACATGTTGAAACTGAGACATTTTACCATTTCATAGAAAATATTGGCTCATTTTGAAATTGATAGCAGCAGCACACCTCAAAAAAGTTGGGACAGAGCAATGTTCATCACTGTGTAGCATTCCCTCTTCTTTTAATAACTATCTGTACATGTCTGGGAAGTGAGGAGAGCACTTCCTGGAGTTTTGGGAGATGAATGTCCCTTTCTTTTCCATCTTTTCCATCTTAGTTTTAGCTAATTTGCTAATTAGTTAATTAGCTAATTAGTCACAAGTACAACTGAGGCTTACGGGAACCTCAATAGTTTTGCAAGTAAAGCGTTATCTAAAGTCAGTGTAAAGGTAATTCTGAGATTTCTCTCAAAATACATAAAATATGTTGGAAAATAGTTGCTGAAAACATGTGACTTTGAACGATATATTACTGAAATGTGGAGTTAGAGGTTCAAACAGTTTTTCACCAGTTTTCAGTCCAGCATTCTGTGGGCAGTCCTAAAGGGTGGCTCGATTGCTAATAGATAAACATAAAGTACAGCTGATATTAATTGGAATTACATTAATTTTTGACAATATTTGACAATAAATCAATGTACTGGACAAAATTCAATTTCTAAATCAATTCTTTATGATAGCACTATGTTCTGTCAAAAGACCACAAGCATTATCATAACCATAACCTGACCAACCAACTGACAAACTGTGATGCTAGCATGGCTAAAAACAGGATTATGATGCTAACTTGTTGACCAATAATATGCCAAATGTCAGGAAAAATATCAAAGTTTGTCAGACCTATCACACCAACCAAAGGTGTCTGCAGATAAACCCCATGAATCTTATCATTCAAGTACTCTTATACTGGCTATTATTTACAGGCATCCCATCCAACCTATCTTAAAATCTTATGCAATTAGACTTTGGTTTATGACGAACAACACTGAGCACAAGAAATCTACTCCTGACCCTGCAATAAAAATATATAAAAGGGAGGGAATGTTATGAGAAACTGCCAAGGCAATTCCAGTAAACAGAAACATAAATAATAAAAGCAAAAAAAACTTCAATGACTGACAGATACCACGGTCGGTCAGTCCTCATAAGTAGTGACGTACTCCGGTACGTACATAAATTGAAGAACGTAATTTTGTGACGATAATGACATAAGTACAGATTTACAGGTTGATAGTTACTGGGTTTAAAGGTGTATAGTGTATCCTCCCTTCTACAGTTTTCTCTGTTATTGTCCCCCTTTAGGGAAAAAATGGGGTTGGTGTTGGAACATTTATGTCCCTTTTACCCCCCTGTCCTTCCAGTAACAGAGACATTAAAACTGTTTTCCTCATGAGTGAAAGGTAATTTTATTTCCTGCTGTTCTATCCAAGTCCACTTTGGATGAAATATTGTACTTTTGACCCCACTGCGACTAGCTACAACATTATTTTATTTATTTACAACATGTATAATAATAAGCAAGTAATAGTATAATACCATATAGTATAACCCATTTTTCACGAGTTGACTTTTGTTAGTTTAGGTGAATGTTGCTGCTAATAGCTTCTGTATTGTTTAGGTAACGATTTAAATGCAGGACCTTTACTTGTAATAGAGTATTTGTAGTGTATTAGAGTATTTACTTTAGTAACACACTGTAATTGTGTTATTAGTTATAAATGTTTTCTTTTATTGTTGTCTCTTTTTCACCAAATACCCTGAAGACGCTTTCCACAGGCGACCCTGAACTTTCGCGTCAGACTGGCACACTTTTTTCTGTCCATTACGGTAAAAATGGCAGCATGGCGTGTGCTCTCTGCTGTGGAAATACGCAGAAATGGGGGTGTAACAGGGAACTGCAGAAACCCAAAACAACCGTGGGGACGGATTTCCAGCTCTAAAATCAAACAGGGGCGATTACGGAAATAACATCGGGGTCTTAAAAAGCAAAGAAACTCGCGTAGTATCCAAACACACTGTGTTGTTAATAGGACAGTCTGATGTTTAGCACCTTTTTCCCCAGCAGTGGTGAAATCCACGGAATGTTCCACACGGGAACAGCTGACCATAGGATGCCGCACTTAGCCTAACGAGATGTGAACATTACAAGGAAAATATCAGTGATCAGATGTGTGCATATTAACAATCAGGTAACGATACTCCTCCTCTTGTTAATGCTTTGTCTCGGCTGAGTTTTGGAGATTTACGTTGCGTGTTTACGGGAGATGGTTGGACGGGTTATTAGGGTTGTCATCCTGCTCAACCTCCAGCCCCTCCTTGTTTTGCTGCTACCGAGAGCGATGTTGTAATGTTTACATTTAGTCTGTGTTGCATACCACTGCTGCTCTCCTTAGTCAGCTTTTCATCATGTGCACACTTTGCATTCAAAGGCCTAAATATGCTCCAATGTTTTGCAGGAAGCATTCAAAACAGACAAAGACATTATTTATTAACTCCCACTTGACAAATTAGGCCTGATATGTAGCTTAAAGGGCCTAATGAAGCTCGATAGTCTTCAAGTGGAGCATAACATAACATTTTGCAGCTGCATTAGCTGGCCTAAAAAAAAAACATGAGCTGAGAAATGTCGTGTAATAGCTGAAGAAGGATGTTCCTCATCTGATCATGCAAGTGCTATATTACATAACAGGGTAGCTGTAGTCTACAGTAGGACACTGTGGCCTCTAGTGAGAGTCAAAACAGACTGTGGGCTACAGTAGAGTCACAGACTGCAACATAATAAACAATCTTATTCATTAAAATGCAAGTTTACGTTTGGTGGAAACTGGTAATTAATCACTGATGTTTTCTGTTTGAAGGAGGCAGATTGGTTGTGTGCAAATGGTTAATTATCAAACCGGGTTCCTCATATAGAAATCTGTCGGCCTGTGTAAACATGTCTGTTTATTTTGTACTTATGGTTACTGTCAGTCTGTCAGTGGAGGAATTAGTAGTATTAGGGAAGTAGGTTTTACTTCAGCAAAGCCAACACTGCAAAAAGAAAGAAAGAAAGACAGAAAGAAAGAAAGAAAATACAACATCACAAATCAAAGTCCAGCATTTATACTTTCTTAAGTAAAAGGACAACAACAAAAGTACTTGTTATGACGAGTAGTGCCTGTCTGTGTTAGTGCAGTTTACTCGATCGTTGTTGTTTTAAAGTATATATGATTAAGTGTAGCTATAATTTCAATCTAATTTAATCTGATTTACTCTGTGAAATCTTCACTTTGAAGAGTAACCGGCTGTTAAATGAATGTAGTGGTGTAAAAAGTGCAATATTTGCTTCAGGTATGTCGCGGAGTAGAAGTATAAAGTAGGGGACACATTAAAGTACATCATGAAATTGTACTTGTTGTTCAACAGCATTACTTAAAAAAACACTTCATAGTTATGTGTGATATAAGGCAGCGAAACATGGGGGAAAAAAAGTCTAAATGAGTGCTTTTTCGATCTCTCTTTGGACTTAACTATTAGCCCTAACGTTTTCCCACAAGTTTCTGGTGACCCCGTGACCTCTCAGACATGGTTTTTGTCCATAAACTACGAGTAATAACAGGAACTGCTTGTTTTGGTACATTGTAGCAAAGACTGTCTGGACGTCTGCTGTCTGTGTTTGCTGCGCGCTGATTGGCCGCACGGGAGAGGGGGGCGTGGCTTTGCCATAACAATGCATTTCAAGGAACATACACGCGCCAAGGAATGTTTTCTGTCGTTCGGTAGCTAACGTTAACCCTTCTCGCGCGTTTAACGGTCATTTCCTGTTCTCAGGTAGACGTTACCGTCAACGGACGAGCCGTTTCCCGTTGTTTTCCGGAGATAACGGACACCCTATGCAGCAGTTGGAAGCGTGTGGTTAGCTCTGGCTAGCGTTAGCAAGCTACTAGCATCCCCGTCCGACATTGTCAAAAATCAGTCGGAGGAAACAACAGTCGATTGATAGACAGCCAGCTGACGTTGTTTTTTTAATCTGGTGATGGTTGACGGTTATATGCAAGAATAATTTGATGGGACGCGACATTTTCGGAGGCTCAAACACCTGCCATCACACCTTCTCACCGAGCAAGCAAACTAGCTCAGAAAGTAAGATGTGGGGCTCTCTCTGTCTTGTCTTGTCTGTTGTTGGCCACCTAACATAAGCTAAACCACGTCCATACGGTGCTGCTCTCTGTCTAATTGTGTTACAACGGTAGAATATGCAGCGATAATTAAGCAGATGTCCTAACCATGTATTAGCATGTTGGCTAAATGAGTCCTGTTATGCTTTGGACAAAGCGTTAGCCTAGCCTGGCTAAAGTTAGCTGCTCTCCTTCAACAAGGGGACGTCGAAATTCCCCCTGGCATCGAGAAACCAACCATAATGTCTGTCATTTTCTCACTGGTGTGTGCAGGGCTTTGTTTAGCACTTGTGAGATACAGTGTAACTGTACAGTGGTGTCCTAAATTGTACGGTAGCTGGCGGTCCCGCTCGCCTACCACATCTTTTGTTGTTGCTTTGTCTTTTGAGCACATGGCTTTCCATGTTTTTGTTCAGGCGTGCCACAGCGACCCCTATTTATCCACCCAGCTAATATACCGCATTAATTACACTGCCACTTGAATATTTGTTGGCTTCATATAAAAAAAACATTTAGGTTAACTCAACATATGTAACAGCGTTTTGTTATACTTTAAAATGATAGATAGATAGATAGATAGATAGATAGATAGATAGACAGAGAAAGCAATTTAAATAAGTACAGAGAAATTAAACATTTGCATACGACTTAAGTATCTATAGAGGAATTGAAAATGTGCAGGGGAATTAAACATTTGCAGAAGATTAGAAGATAAATATGTAACTGTGTTAAGACATTAACCCGTGCTGAACATCTATGCAAAAACTATATAAAAAAGTAGAAAGTAACCGTAGAAATAAAAATGTTTTATAAAAAATATGAGTAAGAATATATTTAAGAAATCTGTATAACTGTTATTTCTAATTATACCTGGCCTAGACCTTGATCAATTTACTTAACAGCCTGTAACAGGCATCACATGTCTTAGAGCGTATGTGTTTTAAACATGTACTGTATGGGCTTTTCCCATAGTAAAGGAATTTAATGTCCTACTTGGATTATTAATTTCAGTACAAAGATTTAAGTCCTTTTAAAAATACTAAGTAGTCATGATGGGAGCCTTATGATATAATTAATATATTATTATAATAATCGGGAGATTTACACTGCTAAGTAGAGTAGCAGCAAACTACAAATGTTTAAAGTTTGATTATTCAACCGCTATTTTATTGGAATATAATAATATAATTCAGTTTTACATTATTATATCGTATCCTACTGGGTCTGTGGTGTAAAGTCTTTGAATGTTTCAAAGGGTATTAAAATGTGACATGCACTACACACATTTCACTTTATACCTTAAAAATTCTTGTGAGTAAAACTAGCTACCTTAGTGTTTCTGTAATCACTAGACTGTGTGTTAATGAGCTCCGATGAATAACAGTTTGTTAACTGGTGTGTTTTTGCAGGGTTAAGACAATCAGAGGCAACATAAAGTGCCTCCACTGTACAGTTTCCTTTCCCAGAGTGTGACTCGTCTGCACGACGTCACCAATGCGACCATGGGAAATAGCAGTAAATAGGCTGCCACCAACAGCCCCCTTAAACCCGAGGAGGTTCCTTGGAGAGCCCTGCAACGCCCCAGCGCATCTCAGGAGAAGGTGAAAAATGTCTTTCTGCAAGTCATCTCTCTTTTAAAGATACAGTTTCTTTATTTTGTTGTATTCACCTAAAAATATTGAAACTAAGATTGTGATACTTTCATTGCAACCTAAAAAAACATTGGTGTATGACTCATGGTGCCTTACCCACATGCAAAAAAGGCAGCTACCTTCCTTCATCCTGAATGTAAATTTAAAATGAAAATGCACATCTTTGAACTGATGACACAGAAGACCATCTGCGTATTAGACATCTGATGTATTCATTACTACACACATTTTATTGTGTGCAAATGTTGCATATGTTGTCATCATGTCTTGACAGTATAGTAGGATATCAGATTTTGGATATAAAGGCATAGTAGAATATGAGACACTCAGGGGTCATGGGTTTAGATATAATTTCACATTTGCTTTTGACTGGCTTTCATTGTCTGTTGTGTTTAAAGCATTGGCACTGCAATGCTCAGCATGTTAAAGGGTCTCCAGTGTTTCCTTCACCAGGAGTATCAGAACCTCCGTATTTACCAGCCCCAGTCCAGCCACACTACACACTTATTCATTAAGTGTATTCATTAAGCACCATAAGCTCACAGCATATCTAAAAGAAAAACTTCAGGTGGTTTATGGTCCAAATATAGATAAACAACATGTAATATAAATATCTTTAGAACATCGCATCTGTAAGGCAGATGTTTGTCTACACATGTGCACTTATACTGCAATTAAGAGGGCACTTGAAGGAAATGGTATGCTATATATCTGTCAGATAAGAATCTGTTTATAAGCATAATGTATTGAACTCTCTTTGGCAATCATTTCTTTTTTCCTTGCGTGATATTACAGTCCACCTGTGAGACGCCAGTGGGGGAGACGAGACAGACCTGTACTGCACAGTTCCCTGGTCCAGGATGAGAACTTCCATCATCTGCTTTTCTCCCAACATCACCAACAGGTTCCTTTAGATGAGTCCAGACAATACAGCCACACCAGCACACCACCACGCATGCTTCACCCTGCTGCTCACCTGCCCCAGCAGAGCCCCATCATGGTGGATCTACATGACCAGGTAACAGAACAAGAACAACCAGATGAGCAAAGAAGTTCTAACATTTATGAAACGCCATTTGTCTTGTCATCTTGTCTGACCAAATAGTTTCCTCAGTAAAAATGCAGATGTGATATGAATACAGAATGTTGTGCTATGGCATATAATGAATTATTTCTGACAGACAGGCTTCAGTGTGAGGCAGATTGTGGAGTCACGCCATTCTCTCTCTCCCCCCACCCTACTTTTTCCCTTAAAAGATGCACCAGGGATCAGTTCCAATATCATACACTGTTACAACGGTGACGACCCATGGATTTCCCATCCACACCGGGCAGCCCCTTCCAGGCTGCAACACTCAGCAGCTCCCAGCATGCTCGGTAATGTTCAGCGGACAGCTCTCTCTGCTCTGCTGCCTTCCTCCTCCTGTGAGTTTGAAAAGGAAGAGCCCAAATGTCAGTGGCATCCATGTAGCACACCATACCAGCCATGCAATCTGTCACTGTTCATGACTAACAAATAAGCTGCTCTGCTGCTGTCGTTGTGCAGTATCTGTTGTTGATGTTCGCACAAATATTAGAGGAGTAATTAAGCAACATTAAATCTGATTCTGTTGTACTGTTGTATTGTAGAAACAGAACAAATAATTAGTTTGGTGTTGTGGTAGTACTGTCAGTATGTGTATGTAATGCATCGCTTCTGTTCACTACATGCTTACAACATGCTTTCATTATAACTGCCTTACTGCAAATAGAAGCAGTTTGCTTTGGTTACTTTGAGGCTTCTAGTTTGATTGTTGACATGAATAAAATAAAAAAGACCGTTGACTTACATAAATTTATGTCTGTTCTTGTGTTTTCTTTTCTCTCTCTTTCAGCTCATACAGGCATGTACGATGCAGCATATGCCAGTGTCTTATCAAGCCTTTCCATCTCTGATCTCCAGCGAACATTTTGTATTGCACCCAACCCCATCTGTACCCCCCCACCAGCCGCCGCACCTTACTCCTTTGAGCCAGTTTGTCCCTTTACAACCTCAGCACCCACGCATGGTAAGTAGTTCACATCACACCATATAAACATAGTACAGTAGTAGAATGCACGTCTAATCTAAGAACATTTTCTCTCACTCTTTTCTTTTCAGCCTCTACAGAGGGTAGAAAATGAAGTTGACCTAAGAGGGGACCAGCACCCAATGGGCACCTTCTCATACCCTCCCTCTCATCACCCACCAGCGCTGCCTCCTTCTCTGCCCTTACAGTATCTTCCTCAAGAGCCTCTGCATCAGGAGCTTCCCTTTGGAGTGGTAAGATGGCTTCTGAGACATTTCCAGACCCTTATTTCCCAGAGAAATTGACAGTGTACTTATTTTCCCGATCACATTACATTAATTAATTATATGAGTTGGAATTGATCTTAAATACTCCTGTAAAGTCCTGAAATCTGAGCTTATAATGCTGGCCTTCTGGTTCTTCTTTACGCTTTGGCCAATGTAACTATAAAACTACATTAAAGTTATCAAATGACATTTTCTACAAGCAGCTCCACTGCAGTAGTCTAACTTGCTCAAAGGCACCTTGATGGCAGTTCTTACTCAAGAGGGTGGGATATGAGAAATGTAGTAATTGCTTGAATGGATCTTTAATGATATTTGTTCAACTTACTTCCTGCCATGAGAGTTTGAAATGTCTGTTTTAAAAGGTTTATGAAGCTAATGAATTCATCTTGGAACAATAGAGAAACAAATGGTCTGGTTTATTGATGAAGCTAAATAGCCAAGTAAAGCTAAATGGAGTACAAGAGAACAACATTTAACATGGAGGAAACTAAGAAAAGCTGGTGATCACAAAGCAAACACATCGATTAAATCCAAAAATATGGCAGAGCTTATCTCGCTGTCACTTTTATGTTAATACATCAAAGTATCGACAATAATAATAATTATAGTCAATCGTCTTGGGGCAATCTGACTTAATTTATAAGGTTAAAGGGAAGAATAGGGTTCATTTAATCACTGACTTCAGTTTCACACCATTTTGTGTGTTTTTCCTCAGCCATATCCCCACATGCTGCCCCGGCGAGTGAATGGGCAGAGATACCGGTTGCAGCAACCTCTCCCCCCACCTCCTCCCCCTCCATCTTACTACCCAGGCTTCCTCCCTTACTTTCTGTGAGTACCTACACTAAAAGTATGGCTGTCTTAATTACGTGGTTATTTAGTACAGACCATGTGCTGCTTACAATTACAGTGAGGGTCACTGTTATTTTTTGCTCAACAAGTTGTGCTTCACTCTCTCCTCAGGTCAATGCTTCCTGTGCCTCCAACAGCAGTGGGCCCAGCCATCAGTCTAGACCTGGACGTGGATGATGTGGAAATGGAAAACTATGAGGTTTGTGTGATGGCCTGTGTTCATGTGTGTTCAATCCATCGTAATTTACTGGAAAACAGATGAGTGGAAATGTGCAGATAGTTGGTTGTCACACATGTCCGGTCCATGGTATAATAATCATCAACAACACTCTCTGTCTCTCTGCACAGGCATTATTGAATCTGGCAGAGAGGTTGGGTGAAGCGAAACCACGTGGACTCACTAAAGCCGATATAGAGCAACTTCCATCCTACAGATTCAACTCAGAGAATCATCTATCTGAACAAACGCTGTGAGCCTTTTCTTCACCTTTGTAATAACCTAACCACTT
This sequence comes from Nibea coibor, assembly GCA_023373845.1. NCBI lineage: Eukaryota > Metazoa > Chordata > Actinopteri > Sciaenidae > Nibea > Nibea coibor. The sequence continues at coordinate 8,777,834 of CM041739.1, read as the reverse complement.
ATATTCAGTCAGTATGGGCGCGTCTGCATCCCGGTAACTCTTTCCTTTCTTCTCCTCAGGTGTGTTGTGTGCTTTAGTGACTTTGAGTGTAGGCAGCTACTTCGGGTATTACCTTGTAACCACGAATTCCACGCAAAGTGTGTGGATAAATGGTTAAAGGTAAGTCGATGCAACTTTCAACATTTGTCTCTTTGAACAGTGTTCTCATTGTTCTGTGAGTATTGCAACACACCGCGCTTAATGTCTTAATGCTTCATGTTTTTCCACCAGACCAATCGCACTTGTCCTATCTGCCGAGCCGATGCCTCGGATGTACACCGAGAGGTGGAGTGAGAACTGTCTCTATCTCTGAGTGCTGAACTGGAAAGCTGCACACACCAGAGTCGGTCCCAAAACTGGGGACACCTGCCACCCAACTTGCGTCCTCCAGTAAATATAGCTTACCCACCCACTACTCCTGCCCCTTCTAAATAATAAGCAATCCAGGATTGTGTCTGGAGCCTGTTGTACCTCTGCTGTGCTTCATTGTCCAAGTCTCATGAAACCCACTGCCTATCGCAGCCTATAGCCAGAGTTCTGGGATTGCCAGCCAGATCTTTCTCTGCCCCCTCGTTGCAGATTCCAAAGATTTTCCCTACAATGCATTATTTGCTGCTTTTGTTTACAGGGTTTCATTTTTCTTTAGTGGATTTGGTTGTGGTTTTCATGAATAGTGGGAGCCCTGCATTGGAAGAGGTGAGTCAGAAGCCTGGAGGATGATGGGCTGGACACCTTGTGCAATTAGCAGAAAAATAATAGGAATACTTCAACATGGGTATCTGTGCTTGGAGGCGACGCCTGACCATCATAGATGCATGTTCGTGTAGGTGTTGGGCAAAGTAACTTGTTAATAATGTATGTTCTGCAATAATGTATTGATCATTTCAACAGTTTTACCCCTTATTTGTCTTAGATTTGCCAATGCTATTGTGAAAGTGTGACTTGCTGTGGTTAAATGCAGATTCTGTTAAGCCTGAGGTTATGGACTGCAAGCGATGGGACATGCAACAGTGGGGTACCTTCTACCCCAGATTATCTACTCTGGAACACAGATCTGTACAAAAGCAGTCATGGATTAACGGACTGCGTCTTTTTCGAGGTCATCTGGCATAACTGCACAAGTGCTACATCCACCCTCTATGTCAGCATTGTTCCTCTGGCAAGTTTGTACGCGTGTGTGCGTGTGTGTGAGTGCGCGTGTATGTCTGTATGTTTGTCCTGTTCACAGAGCCAATGCATTGTGTAACCACTGGATACAGGGCAGCATGCTAGGATTTGCATGAACTGTTGATTCAGACTAGCAATATTTTAATCAAGCATTGCCACCAAAATTATCAAATTTTAAGAAAAAGAAGAGACAAAGAAGCATACTAAAAGAACTGCTTGCTTATTCAGAAAGCGCCATGAGGGAAGACTAGCATGTGGTTCCACCCTGACTGCGTTTTAAGGATCGGCGTCCTCGTCCGAAAGCTATGCTGATGCCATAGAGCTCTGGAGGCCTGTGCAGAAAGCAATATGTGCAGTGAGTGGCGAGTTTTAAATGAACTTTCTTCCCCTTTCAGGAAGACTGGCTTTTTATTTCTTTGTTTGTGAGCCAAATCCAATATACAGATATAGCCTATACTGTTCAAGATTTCAGATCTGCCTTCTTATGACCTTGACAAGCACAAACCTATTACTAATCCTGAAAATACTTTGTCATTTCCACTTGTTTTAAAAGTATGCCGTTTTTCTTTTTGTTTTGTTTTGTTTTTTTAGAAAAGGTTTATTTATTGGTTTTATCTTCTAGAGAAAATACATTGAAGGAAACAGTTGGAGCACTAACTAATGTTTGTGTATGGTATGTGTTATATTCTGGTATCTTGGTCAGGTCATTGTCTTAGGCCATGGTAATGGTGTTGTAAAAGAGCAACTGTATGTATAGCTTCAGTGTGAATGCTTTTAGATAAACATTTGAAGACAGAAGAATGTTGAAAAAAAAAACCCTCGTAGAAGTCACTGGTGACACTCCACAATACGCCAGCTTCCTGTATCCCACAGCGATCAGGACGGGGTTCAAATGAGACGCAGAGCTGGAGTGTTCAGTAGTGTAGAAACACTGTTAGACTTCTAGTTCACTGCTCGTGTTCACACTAAAAAAAACTACAAAAAAAAACAATACATTTGGGGTGGGAGGGAAAAGAGCAACAAATGGACTTTTGCTTTGGATTTACTCTTGTCTCTTAACTGCCCCAGTAAGCACTAACAGGCAGTTGTAACCTTTGCTTTTGTGTGTAAAGGGATCTTGCCTTTTTCTTTACTTTTGTTTCTTAAGTGAATGTGAGTCTTTGATGTGTGTGCCACCTTCAAGAGTTAAAAAAGAAGCCATTTAATGAGTTAAACCCACAGCTTTGAGAATTAACCTATGTGTACATATCTATTCGCTGGCATATATTGTAAGTTAAAAAAAAATCACTCAGGGCCTCTCGGTATATAAAAATAAAGGAGAACAGTCCATTTTAAATGGAAGGGATGCCATGAAAAGGGTATATCTGAATTTAGTTTGGTCGTTTTCCTCAGACCATAAATAATTTAATGTAATCAATTATAATATTCTGTTTTGTCGGAAATAGTAGATATTACATCATTTAAAGACAGGCATGCAAGAAAAAAGATCAGTAAATATGTTATTAGTATTCACTGAAAAGAGGCAATGTACACTGCAACTCATTACAAGTGTATTATTCAAACCTGTTTGACTTTTGTTCTTTTACTCGAACCATATGTTCAACATAGCGGTTGTGATCCCATTTCTAAATGTGCCACGGTGCACACTATTCTACCTAATTCACTCCCAAATCTACTTCAGAGGTGTTTGCATGACTTTAAAAAAGAAAAAAAAGAAAAAAGAAGTTTAAAAAAAGTAAAACAAAGTGTGTTATAGTGGAGGATATCTCAAAAATCTGGTGGGGGACCTATTTAATGGTGCACAATATGCATGCTTGTCAACCAGATCCCAACTGATTTTTAGCTCTAGTTGGCTTTGGGGTTCTGGGGGTTTGGATCTTAACGCTCAGCTGATAACTGCCATGCATTGTACTGCACACATTTGTAATAGAACTGAATGACTACAAGATTTTATTGCGCTAACTTCATTTTATAGGAAAAAAAAGAGAAAAAAAAAACTGGTCTTGAATCCAGAAATTCTTACATACATTGTGTTACTGTTATTGCCCTAACGACTGAAAAATTACATGCTCTGAAACTACTGTAGTTTATCAAAAGCCATAGTGAAAAGGTGCTAGATGTTCTGCTTTTAGGTATGAAAACTCACTTGCGTGAATGCAATAGTTTGTCATGGATCCCATGTATTCTTAAAGCATGTTATACTAATACCCCTAAACAATGTCAGTGAAAATCAATATAGTTTAAGGGATTTAAAAAAAAAGAAAAAAGTGTTGTCATACTTATTTCAGTGTAGTACTGTACCTGCCTATCAGGCTCTTGCTCTCAGTGTATCAATATCTTAAAAATGTATTGTTCACATATAGATACCTTAATTCATGTTAATATTAGCACTATTATTTTTGGAGTAAATATTTAATTGACAATATCCAGCTACCCTATGAAATAAAAAGAGAACCTCCCATTAAGGCCTAGGTAATGAGGTAATTTTTAATGACAACTGAGAATAGAGTCTTGTAGTCTTTCTGTTAAGAGTTATTGAATAATCTCACAGCTTGTGTGGTGCAAAAATGTGTTCCAATAAGCAGCTAAAATTTATTTAGGATTTGTGATTGATTGCTCCGTAGACGCCATTTATTGTTTACCAATGACTTTTGCTGTGGTGGGATAGTGGTTTACTGTTCTTACTCTCCCTGGCCTCTAGGGGTCCTTGCCTGAACACCAGACTACCCACCCGCCAACAGAGCCAGGGGCATGTGTTCTGTGTTAGGCAGATATTTTGCTTTGGTACTTGCACATTTACAGTTACCTCATTTTTTCCATGTTTGTATTGGGGGGTGGGTGGGGGGAGAAAACAACTAATATATATTATATATAGGAAATGGTTCTTATTAATGTTATAATTTTTCATTCCATTGGAATCATATTGTTTGTAGCATTTAACATAACTAGTTAGTGTATTATATATACATCTGTATACTGTTTGAAATTTTTAAGATTTGTACTTTTTTTAAATGAAAGTTGCTAGTTATGCTTTACCAAGTAGTGCAATCATATTTTTTTTTTAATTGTTGTGGCTGATTTGAAAGGGTTGTTCACTAATAAATGTATGATGTATACCAATATCACACCTCGTCTCTGACTTCCGTTGTTAAAGGTTGAAGTGCAGCGGTGACGCCAATCCCTCGTTGCACTTTAAATGTCATTCTACCGCGGTAACCCACTCACCAAAATGACAAACCCATGCAATGTAAAAGTGTCGTACATTCTCAATAAACCCACATTTTTAAAATGTTTTTAATTTATAGTTGGAAAATTACATCTTTACATGAGCCCATTTAGATGTTACAGGCAAAACAGGCATCTATGAGTAACCACAGGCACACTATGGGCAGACTCGTACTATACTAGATAAAGCCACATGTAAAAGCTGTGGCCTCTGTTAAATATCGTATTTTTAAACTTCATGAACTTGAGGCAGTCTGCTTTACATAGTAACCAACCTGCATTTGGTCATTTTATGACACAGATGAGTCAAACAAAACAAAAAACAAAAAAAATGAAGGTAAATTTGGGTTTTTTTTAAATATCTAACTTATGTACAGGTCATGGCTCATTTAAACCAGGGTTCCCATGATTCCTCTGCGTCCAAATCCACCAACCTGCTCCCTCAAGTTGTACGTTTGCTCTCCACGCCACACAGACTGATAGTAAATGCACTCAAACCCAACTTAGACCGGTTCTGTACTTATCTGTCACTGTGGGGGGAGCATGTGTAAACTTGAGGGTAGAAAGGAAGTTGAATTAGGATGCGCAGATCAAACATCACGTCTTTGACAAAAAACATAGCCATGGCATTCACGCTGTAATAGAAATCCACATTTCTCCACGCTGCATCTTGTATCAGTAGGTATTAATACAACCCGCCTTCCTCAGTCGCACAGACATGAACTGAACTGGAACATGGTTCTGGTTTTGCACGAAGCTATGCTACTGTTTCAGTACATTTCAGTAGAAGGTTAATCCTTTGCTGCAACACTTAATGGTAAGGAGGGACAATAATTAACTGGTAGCTAGTACAGTCGATGTAAAACAAACTTCTTTGTCCGCGTGGATACAAAGATGAGTTCAAGGAAGGACTTCGAGAAATATTTATTTGATAAAATTCAAGACTTTCCAGGCTATTGGGAACCCCGTAAACACAACCAAACAAGGACTGGATGCAGGATGGTTAATTTTTTTTTTCCAGGTTAGAATTTTATCTTAATGATCCCTTGTGCATAATGGCCATTTAAACAAAAGAAGAAAAAGAAAGAGGAGTGGGTGGGCATTGGAGGAAAATGTGTTTCCTTGAAGACGAGGTCGTGTCATCTATTAATCGTCCGTAAGATCCTGAACAAAAAGGACCTCGGAGCGGCTGAGTCCCGCCTCTTTCAGTGTGGGAGGGTTGGGCTGCTCTTCAGTCGGAAGGCAGGGCAAGACTCGGCGAGGGAAGTTTGTTACTATCTGAAACTTCTCTGGAGATTCTTTCAAAGAGAAAAGGAAGTCGTATATTACCTGTGGAAGAAAAAAAACATAGCCAAGTCAATTTGCAAATAACCTCAGGTGGTGGTACTGTGTGCGTATCAGATTAACAGGTCAGCTGCTATGTACATGGTCTGAAACTTGTGGATTTAATTTTAAATGACATAATTTTCAAATAAAACATGAATGCGAATCTTGATTAAAAATAGTACTCACCGCCAGAGACTGTCCGAAGAGGAATCGTCTCTCTACTCGTGTATCGTTGGGCAGCTTAAACACTATTTTGACACTTTCTGGATCATCTGCAGGGGGCTCTGGGGGAAGACACTCAGACTTCCTCTCCTTCTCCTCTTCGAGTGTCTGCAGTCACATGACAAAGTGAAAGAAGAAGAATTTTTGTCTCTGTTAAGACAGACGTCTCATCCATGAGGAGACTTACACGTACAACTGAGCTTAATGGAAAATAAGACTTACTCGTCGTCTCCGCTCCTCAGCGAGAGCAGTCTGTCGGACCTTCTCCTCCTCTTGCCTTAGCTGCTCTTCCTCCTCTCTTTTCTTTCGGTCCTTCTCCTGGTCGGCACGAAGAGAGGCCAGGTAGGCCTCGTCCTGCTGCTGCCTTAGCACTTGAGTCTGGTTCCTCTCTTCCCTGAAACAAACAAATATCTGTAATCAGAAACTATGAAACTTTCTGATGTGCTAGCTATAACTGGAGAGCTAAAGTAAAGCCACATTTTTTTAACATCATGTTTTGTAACCATGAGACTGAAAGTGAAATGATGAATGTAAATGGAAGTGAGTTATCTCACGTCAAACAGTACAGTGTGACATTTATTTACCGTTCCAGGCGCTCTGACATCAGATGTGTTTGGTTGGCATCCATGATGAAGGTGAGCTGATTGATGAGGTCCTCTGGCTGGATGAGACCCTCGAGCCTGCCCACCACCGTCATCTTGCGGTCCTTCAGCATTATCATGGCCAGGAAGGGGTAGGTGTTCTCACGCAATGCTTGGGACACTGAAACACACCCAAACATTATACAGTCAAATCTGCTGCTACTATACATTTCATTAAACTCAATGGTCATCCACACACACACACACTTTGTAGCCAAAGTTCTGAGTTAAACTTATTAAGCTCTTCAGCTTTGTTCTTTTATCTTTCAATGGAACAAAGATAAGATGGAGCACTCTATCCACTTTGAGTTTGCCTCATGTTGAGAAGTACAAATGAAGTGTGACTAGACAGGTGAGTGATACTAAAACAGAATTTTTTCATGATCAGAGCAACTCCTGATACATGATACATCAAGAGCTGACTGGCAACAAATGATGGATTAAATGATGAGACATTTGCATACCTCTGTAGCCCTCTGGCTTGCTGGTTGAGCATGCCCAGAAGAGCATTCGCGTGTTGAGGAAGGTTACGACCTCTTCTGTACATAACGTGGAGCTGGGAATTAAAAGAACAGCAGCACAAAACAGGGAACAACTTTATCATGTGCACATAGACATAAAACACAAAGTTTATATAGAAATATACTAATATTAAACTAGAGCTTATGCGCCTCATAACACGCTACACCTTGAGTAAAAACAGTCTCAAACAACTGCCAGGTGATGTAGGTAGTAGATATTAAGTACCATACCGGCAAAACTGGTCAGTGTCTTGATGATCCTCCCCGTGAAGGTAGACTAATAAGTAGCGGAGCTCCCGTTTGGCATCATTCAGGGCCTGTGTGTTTCAGGGTGAACACAAGCAACGTAACATATGAACACAACAACTGTAATTGTCTTGAGAGCATGAAAGTTGTGTTTCTGTCACTGGCACTCCACATCTCTGAACTCACCTGGCTGTATGTTCCCTGGTAAAATACAGGGTGTGACCGACCATACTTCTCCTCAAAACTATGAATGAACGACACGACATCTCCGACAGGATCTGTCACACGACCACGAGGATCTGGCCTGATGAACCGCAGGGCAAACCTTGAAGTAAAAAAGAAAGAAAAAAGAAACAGAAAGGAGACAGACATAAAATAAATGACCTTGCTGCAGGTGTACGTTTAATTTCCAGGAACTAAAAGTTTGTGTCAATGTGCTTTAATTACCTGAATATGTCCAGAAGTGTGTAATATGTAAATCTGAACGGTAGCATTATCAAGTAGTAACTCCATCCTAGTAATCCCTGAAGAGACAAAATATTAGAGAATATTGTGAGACAAAGCCAGTATAATAAATATGAAACACTCATGCAGAGATCACATCCTAAAACGCAAACATTACCCGCAGACGTACCCTGGGTTGTGGCCTTGAGACGATGTAACTATATACTCTATGGTCTGCTGTGTTGACCTGCAATGGTCTGGATGGTGGAGGGTTAAACACACTGGGCACTCCTTCCTGCTCATTAAGTCTGTCTTGTACTGCAGCCTGAAACGCATACATTTAATCCTATTACACTTGAGTCAAGTCCTTCAATAAAAGCAGAAGAAAGGAATGACAGACACATCACAGCAAGCCAGTACAGGTCATAGCGTAGTGTAGGAACAGAGATGTAAACAGAGACATGTACAGTGCTGCTCAAAAGTGTGTGAACCTCTTCAAAATACTTTAAAATGATCGGGCCTAAATTAGGTAGATGTTTCAGTTTGTGAACTCTGAGCTGTACTGGTTAAAACCCATACAGGTTACAACAATCACGCAGAGAGGAAGCGAGACCTCAGAGGACCTCGGGAAGAGGGGAGTATGAAGTCATCTCAAAAAAATTTGAGCTTCATTGTTGCAACATCAGATCATCTACAAATGGAGAGCACCGACAAAGACTACAAGAGAAACATTGGAAAGACTGATGAGTCACTACAGAACCATTTGAAGTTCTGCTGTTTTTTCTTAAAACAACCCCTGTTTTGAAATAAAGGATGATAATATAACCATTTCTTTCGTTTGAATCCAAAGTTTGGAATGACAGCATTGTGAATTGGGGTATAACTTAACATTAAATAAGGTTATTTTAGTATTTTTTCTAATACTAGTAATACTACTACTAATGCTACTAAATGTGACAATCGCTCACAAACTTTTAAGCAGTACTGTATGTGCAGGAGTTGTAAACAGGGACATGTATACTGGTCATTAAACCGTGTTTACGTTACCTCTATGTTCCAATTATGTTGCTCTAATGTTCGACGACATTGGTCCATTGATTCCAAACCAGTTAGGTCCTGTTGGACATGAAAACAAAGTCAGACTGAAGGCCTCAAAAATGCTAATAAAGGCAGAAAAGTACGTTTGCATATCGGGGCTTCTTTCAAGTGAATCATACGCGGCTGCCTAGCAACGATAATTAATAAAAGTTGTCAAGAAACCCACAAAAGAGTTCAAATTAAGTTATTAAAGTAGATTGGCAGCTACCTAAACTCGAAATGAACGGAGAGGACATGGTTTACTCCGAGCTGGCTGTCGTTAATGGTCAGCTAGCTCTCCTAAATATCAAGTTGTAGATTCAAGATAGACAGAAAAATGGTTGGAGATTAAGGTGGAGGTGAAACTGCGTCACTTTTAAATGCCACCGTGCCGATAATTTAATTTAAAACAGCTTTAAAAAGCCGCCGAGAAACTTCAGTGACAGCTCGATGATGATGACTGCTGTGCTAACGTTAACCCAGCAACTGTTTGGGAAGGGAGCGTCAGCGTCAGCGTAAAGTCGAAAAAATTACACTAAAAACGCAGCACGGGTGATGCTGATGAACAAAGTTAGATTGTTTATGTGTCACCGAGTGAAATACACCAAACGTTAAGCTGTTTCGGCCCATCAATGACCCTTAAAAGTCGGCTAACTTGTTAGCCAGCGTAGCTAACGTTAGCTGGCTCTGCTAACGCTAACGTCAGGGGGCTGGGGGGGCGCTCTCAGAGTTGACTGTGCAAAAAAGCGCTCAAACACGCCCGTTCCCGCCTTTTCGCGGGGGATTCACTGCCAACGATGATGTATCGCCATGTGAGGTTTCAAACGGACGCGTGTTAGTGTGAAATCTAGGCCGTCTACCTGAAACTGGAGGAGTTTTTCGGTCTGCGCCTGGGATAATTCTGGCTCCTCTGGCGCCGCCATCTTACCTCGCCAATCATTTAGCAAGGCGTAACAACGTCAACCGTCTTTTCCTGATGCTGACTGCGCAGCCGCCGACCTCTGCCGCTGCTGCCGCCTGCCGGCCTGGATGTGAACCTGCAGGGTTGTTATATCCACGGCCTCCAACGCTGAGCATCTGTCTGATCATGTTATTACTTACGTGAACTCAACTTTATTTATTCATATAGCACCTTTTCATGCAGAGATGCAGCCCAGTGCTTCACAGAGCAGAATAAAGACAGAAATAGACAACAGTGAGCAGTTCTCTAGGCAACAGAACAGTTGCATAAAAACTACAAATTGAAAATATATATATATATATATATAAAACTACCACAATAAAAAAAGAAAGGTAGATTAAAAGGTAAGGTAAGAAGTACAATTTAAGAACAGCTGCATAAAAATAAAACCAAAATAACAAAGATAAAAACTGCAACAATAAAATAAAGTAATAAAGTAAATAGGCACAGGGGATAAAAACTAAAACAGGGAATGATCAGGACCTAAAAACTCAGCAGTGAATGGCGAGCCACCTTTAGTTAAAGCCAGGCTAAAAAGATTTTTAAAAAATGAAAAGTCTTTTAAAAAATGTCTACAGAGGTGCAGTCCCTCAGATCCACAGGCAGGCGGTTCCAGAGACCATTGCTGAAAGTGGACTCATCTTTGTGGAGGTCCTCCACACAGCCAGGAGTCCAGGTGCTGAGGATCTGCTAATGTTAATGCGCATTTAAAGACAACATTGATGCAGCTCAGCTGAGTCTGTATATGTGGTAATAACTTTAATTCAAACATTTTTTAAAGGGCCAGTGAATTTGACTTGCTGTTATTGGTACATAACAAACATTAAGTAAAAGTAAAAATCAAGTGTTAAAGAATCTAAACAATACAAATGCAGAAAGTTCTCCTGCCAGAGGGGAGTTTTCGAATTTCAAAGAGTTTGAATCTAGCCAGGAGGTTGCAGATTGCAACCAATTTAATACCCCTCACCTCACCATACCATTCCAAGCATGTAGGAGAACCTACGTTGGCTATGAAACTCACAAAAAAAAAACCTCGAAAGGTTGAATAGTCTGGGTTCTTTACTGAGTGAAATGACCTGGAAGTATAAACCTAGCAGCTGTCTGAATTCTTTAAATGTTAAGGAAAGGAGCTTCCTTTCTTATCTTCTGTAGGATAGGACACACCGAACCATGCTTTACAAAAGCAAAGGAGATAATGCCGTCCCACAAATCCTTGCAGCAAAAAAACAAAACACACCGTTTAGTCATTGACAACCAGACATAAAAAAGCCCCATCGATTTATTTAAAAAGTGTGAAGCTTCCTGCAGCAGAAAGAGAGTGTGAATATGGACTGATATGATGATGCTATGCTATGCTGAACATGCTATCCATGTTGTTGACTGTGGAGCTGCATTCACAGACAGAGATGTTCAATGTTGTTAATAAGTAGATATGCTTGAAGTTATCCTGATCATTCTAATTAATTTATAAAACTTGAATATTACACTCAGCGTGACGGTCAAACTGTCTCTAACTGTGAGATCACCGTGGATCGTCATCACGTTGCTTATTAATGATCTATCTTTTGCCATAACTTGCTAATATGTTTATATATGAGTGGACAGGAGGGTGAGCGACCACTCTCACTGACACTTCACGTTCCTTTATTATTTCAATTATGACGATCATATTTTTCTCCAGGTTGTCCACATTTAAATATCCTGCATGAAAAAAAATACTGTAAAAGTGCACAAAGTATCTCAGATGTGCATTTTGTAGTCCATCTTCTGAACTCTGTTTAACCACAGATCACATCAATAACATCCATGCTCACATACTGACGTAGCTTACTGTAAGTGCAGTTGGATTCTTTGAGCATCACGGCCATCTTTTCTCCTTCACATCTTTCCTTGACCTCATGATGTTTTCCATCAAAGTCAAGGTAAAGTGTTTAGGAAACGACTTACGGGGTCATTTTTTTGACTATTGAACTGTACTCCAGTGTTTGTCTGGGCTACTGTAGAAACATGACAGTGCAAAATGGCAGACATCATGTAAAAGGACCTGCTCTGTAGAGGGGTCAGTCTAAGGTCATATAAACATAAACAGCATACTCATTTCCATAGGCTAATGAAAACATTGTTATTATGTATTACATTTTATTCAACTTCTGCTACAATAGATGCCCCTAAATATTACACATTATCAAACTTTTTCTTCCTTACGATAGTGAATTGTTTGCCAGACTAAACAAGCAATTTGACAATGTAACCTCAGGCCTGTGAAGACATTTTCACTATTTATTAAGTTATTATTAAGTCAAATTAACTGAAAATAAAAATAATTACTTTGCAGCAGCCCTTTAACAGTGCATACATATTTTGTTCATACCACTGGTGCTTAATCTTAAATTTACTTTAGCTGGAACTAAGCAAAACTTTATCCACAACACAGAATAGCATTAACACCTACTACACATTCACAAGATGACACTGCATGCAACACCTCCTTTTCTTAAAAACTTTTTTTGCATGCAAACACAGCCTCTATCACCATCTCTCTCTCACACACACACACACACACACGCACACAGAGACACACACGCACACACTTTAAACATGCAGTACAACTTGAGTGATATCAGTGATAATCAATTTATTTGACCGTTTGTGATTTGATTTCCACAAAGAAGCTGAAAAAAGAAAATTCAATGAATTATGCAGAAGTAAAAGTGAAACTTGTTCCCTCTGGTGGTCAGTAAGATCAAAGCGGACACATGAGGATCTTTAATTTTCTTGTTCATTCTGTGAAACAACTGTACTAAAGCGGCACGATCAGGAAATAAAGCATACTGTTGATTTTTTGTATGTCCTTATTTCAAGTGTTAAGATGTCACATGTCACTTTTTCCCCTCTACCATGATGATGTGGTACCCAAACTTTGTTTTGACAGGAGGGTCTGTGTAGACAGGTTTATCCATGGAACTGACAGGTAGGGCGAATGCAGCATCCTGGAAAGGCCCGACCATTGATCCTCGCGTCATCCATCCCAGATCACCCTGTAATAAACACAGCAGACAAAAGTGAGCAAACGTGCAACAAAGGAAATATTTAAACAAATGTGAGCAATCCAGAAACCATTTTTTTGACGTCAATTGCCAGGCAATTGTTTGTACATCGACAAGGAAGTGACGTAAAACCTTTGCATGCATGGTCATGATTACAACTCAAACATCTATGCATGTGTTCCTGAGTAATAACCTGAATTTCCATTGAATTTTCCCAAGATGAGAGTACACCAGTTTTGGTCTTGTGATGGTTGAGGTGTGAATAAGAAGGAAATTATATGGAACTAAGAGAGAATAACGTGTCGTCAGCCAAATTTCTGTGACTAATGCGGTACTTAACTATTATTCATCAGTTTGAATCTACAATATATTCATCATCTTCCATGTGTCATCATCATTGAAATGTAGTAACATAATATTTTCATATTGCATCATTATTGTGTCTTATGATTTATACAACCAAAACATTTGAATCAAGAGATAAATTAAGTGATTAAATGCTTATGAGGATATGATGATTATGTTCTTACTCCTTGTCTAGCTTTGTCTTCACTGTATTGTGATGCTACTTCACTAAATCGGACTCCAGCTTTCAGTTTCTCCATTGCCTCCATGCATTTTCCATGTTTTTCACAAAGGATATGACGAACCTGGGGAAAAGGTTCAGAAAAGCACAGTCAGTCTTCCAGTAATGAACAATGGTGGGATGCAACATGTAACCACTAACTGTAAACATAGATAAAGGATCCAAAGATTACTCATACAGGATGTGATATAAGCTCCCAATTTTCTGACCCATCGCTGATGTTTATGCTGGTAATTTTCAGTCATAGTGATAAAACAGGAACAAACTATAGCACAGAATTTAATAAAATGAATATGTCATGAACTACAAATTTAATTCTGGGCTGGAATATCAATAAATCAGTTATTATTTGTAAAACACTTCTCATAATAAAATAATGCAACATAAAGCGCTCACACAGCTCCCACACCTCCCCTTTACAGAGGAGTAGTGTATCACATCAGCTCTGGACAGCTTTAAATTTGTGACAGCGGACAGAAGAGCAAAGGAGATCGGACATCTTAAAGATTTACTGACATGAATTAAATATAAAACATGTTAGTGTGTTTTCATTTTTGTATAATCCCCTGAAAATAAGATTGTTTTTGTTAAATGTGTTTTGTTTACAGTGAGTTCTCTGTATCTACGGTGAACTGCTATTTTTCTACAGCAGCCAAAAAACTGATCACACTGATCTAGAAAAGTCCTTTATCTTCTTATGCGGTCTTTGCAGCCAAAGTTTTTCCTACATGCTTTGAAGGAGAGGATGTGGCATGGCAGAGTATATATCATCACTGCCAGGTGGCACTAAATCCTACACACAGACAGGAGAGCAGGGAGAGAGGGGGAACATCACACAGCAAATGAAACATCTGTGGTCCAGGCCACTGTAGGAAGGCCTCAGCGTTTCGTACGTGGGGCGCAGATGAGTCACCGGGGCGCCCCTGTTAATTAATTACTTAATTCATTCATGAGTGCAAGTAACAAATACATTTAAACAATCTTATCTTATATGCAAAAACACAAACTGTGGTGAAGGGCAGGTTGAAGAATACAATCTAATAATAATATTAACACATTAAAAATGTGTAAAGATGTGTCACGACTAGATCATCAAAGAGAAAATTTCCAACCACATCACTTCCTTCCAGCTCACTCATCCATAAGTGGGTGTCTGGTAGGAGTGCAGGATGGTTCATTAGAAATTCCCCGGGTTTTGTCACATTTGTTTTGCTCTTGCAGTGCAGCTGTGGACAGAGCTGTAAATAAAGCTCACCTTCACAGCAGTGCCTCCCTTGGGGGCTTTTTCTTTCTTGTCGGCGTCTGCACTTCCTGAAGCAGCTCCTGCACAACAACAACAACAACAACACAGACACACAACACGTTAAACTCATGAAAGCAGCAGCGCTGTAGTAAAGCTGCGTGAAAACCACACGCTCAGTTCATAGCACGTAATTAACAGTAGGTAAATAGTTAGGCTCTAACCTTTCCCGCCCTTGCCACCTTTTCCCTTTGGCGGCATTTTAATGTAACGTGTAGTAAAACTCAGACAATGATGAGAAAGTAAAAACTGTCAGCACGCGTTCATACTACGTCGTCTCGAAACATGCGCAGTGCGCCGACTGCGCATGCGTTTCTTCTAATTCTTATTGGTAGATTGCGGAGAGTTAACGCCCACACCGCCACCTGGTGGAAGGAAGCAGAGGGTGCAGTCTGAAATGACAGCTGTGCACTCAAAAAAATGTTTAGGCAACTTCAGCGTTTCAATTAAATAAAAAAAAACAAACAAACATTAATACATTTAATATGAATTAATTAACAAACTTAATGTGAAGCAAGTATTAAGGTTCATGTAATAGCACTAATAAACTCAAATTGACACATTCACATGAAGTTTGTTAGTTAATTTATATGAATGTATGTAAAGTAATTCAAATGTATGGAAATTTTCTATGTAATTGAAATGTCTTTGTTTATATCTGTACTTTATTTAAACATTCTAAATGAAAAAAAAGGACTTTGCTTTTCTCAAATAAATATTTTTATTTTATTATTTTTACAGGTGGCAGTATCAAGTTCAGTCTAATGTATTTCATGGCCTACACCTACACCTACACATCTTATACCCCTCCATCTTTCCCATGTCATTAAATTGTATCTTTACTTACTGACATATCTTTGTTACTGACTTATTTACGTGTACATGTTATTTTTTTTTTATTAAATTAAATGAAAACCTTTATTGAAATACAACATAGTCAGGCAGAGCGTTAATAAGAAATTGGCCAGTTAATCACCAAATCATACTTTTCATAAATCAGTAGGTTATATACTGGCAGGTAGTAAATTTCTCCTATGCTGCACCCAAACTGTCCACGACAGATTTTCAAACTAGTCTTCCACGTTTTTTTAAGCTATCTTATTCATTTCAACTGTATTATTGTATTATCTGCATTTTATTTGCTAAGAATTGTATATTTTTGTAGGTTTTTATTGCATACTTTTTGTTGCGGAGTGTCCCCCAGTTGTGGGGTTAAACGGTTTTGCATAACTTCAGACTGACCAATACTCTATAGATATTTCTTAATAGTTTCGGGGAAAGTTGGAAAGCAGTCTCTGAACTCTCTGTTACCAAATCATGTACATCAAATGGTGGCCTCTGCAATCGTCTGCTGGGGAGGGGGAAGTACAGAGAGGGACAGATATAGACTCTGTATATATATATATATATATATATATATATATATATAGACTGGTCAAGGGTCAGCTCGATCCTGGACTGCCCCTGAGACTTCAAAGAGGAAGTGGTGGAGAGGAGGATGTTATCAAAACTGATATACATCATGAAAAACTCCTCTCACCTCCCGCATGAAACTGTGGACACTAAGATTAGATTAGATTCATCTTGCACAAAGTACTGAGACAACAAAATCCAATTGAGCATCTAACCAGAAGTGCAAGTGCCAGCAGTAAAGTGCAGAGTAATGAACATATAACAGGGATATATGAGCAAAAGTGTACATCGTCTACACCTTTTCTACATCTCCTGTCAGCTTGACCTTTTTCTATATATTTTATTATCAATCTTGTGTATACAAGGGACAAGTGAATTTGCCCATCTTATCTTATTATTACCTTAGTTACTTACTTACTTGCTTAGTTTTGCTCAATTCGTTGAGGCCTGTGGGATCATGATTATGCCAGGATAGCCTTATAATACTGCAGTTTTACATAACTTCAGACACACCAAATATACATAAAAATGGGTATTGCTTTTTAGGTATTTCTTAATAGTTTCTGACTCTGGGAAACATTCAAATTGCCAAAAAACATTACTTAATGATTTACTTACTTGCTTAGTTTTGCTGAATTCATACAGGCCTGTGTGTTCATGATTATGTTATTAAATCCCACTGAACAATTCGCTCCAGGCTTGACCAAATTCATAAAAATGTTTCTTTTTTCTGACTCTGGGAAATTTGGAAAAAAAAGAGTAAAACACCCCAAACCTACTGTATCTGAACTCCTTCTTCTCTACAAAATCACACATTACAGCTATCTATGTGACCTGAGGTCCTCCTCCCACTTTAAAAAGCTCTGCTGTAAAGTGACCCTGAGCGTCATGAACCACTACATAAAATGTATTATTAGTTCCCAACACACAGCATGTGGAGTAATATATTTAAAAAAGGGTAAATGCTAATTAAACAAAGTCGTTATCTACTATTAAAAAAACACTATACATATACATTCAAAACAATGCATGAACGAGGGTGTGAAAAAGGTGCAAGTATTTAGGGTAACTCTAAATAGTTAAATAGTTTTGATCACCTTCACCTGCTCTGCAAGTGTCCTATCAGATCTCACGGCGTCAGCGCGAGGCGGTCACCGTGGCAACGACATAACACACAAACGAGCCGTGACGTGTTTTGACAGCGCTCCTGTTTCCCAGTCGTCCGAGGCAAAGACAGACCCTCATCACGGACAGACAAAAATGTATAGAGAGCCTATACATGGAAAAGTACGAGCAAGTGTTGTGTCTGGGCAGGGGAGGAGCAGCAGACGTGTTCCTGATGAGGCACGTGGAGCACAAGAGCCTGCACGCCGTGAAGAGGATCAAAGTGGAGGACACAAGGGCAGCCAGGACGCAGAGGGCAATCCTCCAGGAGGCTGACATCATCAGGAGGCTGCAGCACCCTCACATTGTCAAATGCAGCGACGCCTTTGTGAACTCGCAGGATGGGTTCATTTACATTGTGATGAGCTACTGCGACGGGGGCACACTGGATGACAGAATCAAAGAGAGGAAACCAGGGGAGCTCTTCACAGAGGACACAGTGATGGGGTGGTTCGTGCAGGTCGCCATGGCTGTAAATTACATACACGCTGCCAAGATACTACACAGGGACATCAAAACGTCTAATGTGCTGCTGACAAAACAGGGCATGGTGAAGTTAGGGGACTTTGGGATATCCCGAGTGATGACTAACACGGCCGATATGGCCTCCACATGCGTCGGGACGCCCAGCTACCTCAGTCCTGAGCTGTGCCAGGATGTCCCCTACAGCTCCAAGTCTGATATCTGGGCTCTTGGTTGTCTGTTGTATGAGATGTGTTCTCTCAGACCCCCGTTTGCAGCCACAAACCTCCTGAGTCTGTTTTACAAGATCACCAAAGGAGAGTATGATCCCGTGGCTAACGTCTACTCCGACAGCATCTCCTCTTTGATCCAGAGCATGCTCTGCCTCAACCCGGAGAACAGGCCGAGCGCCGCCTGTATACTCAGCCGTGCCTATGTGCAAGACTACCTGGAGTCTCTCAGACATACAGAGAGTGACTGTGTCCCCGAATCTAAAGAGGAGAGCTGTGACAGTAATATAGATGGAAAAAACACAGACACAGACCCCGCACTGCGGTCAGACGTTGACAGTCAGTCCCACTCATGGGAAGAGAAAGATACGGGGGCCAGTTCCAGTGAGGAAGATCTCGATGGTTTGTGCGTTGGAGGACAAATCCACTGTGACTGCCACTATCCTGAAGACTTTGATGACGATGAAAGTTTGTCCTCCCTCGAGGAGCACAGTGAACACTCTGAGTCCCTGATGAGGAGCGACTCTGCAGAGCCAATTGGTAATGTAGAGGGGAGCATCAGTGATTCAAGAAGAAGCATTCATACCCCTTCCCTTCATAGTCTGTCCTAAGTACAGAGGTATTATCAGCAAAATATAGTTAAAGTGCCAAAAGTTTAAGTACTCATTCTGCAGAAAAATACCCAATTTGTTTATAGATTAGATTTAGATTATTATTGCTAATTGATCATTGCATAGGTATGATTTTACTGTTGTAGCTGGTGGTTTATCCCCTCCAAAGGGTCACAAGATGAATCAGAGCAGTCTTGATGTAATTAGTGTGAGAGGATAGAAGAAAAACATAGTTCTGTTACACACATTTGTATTATTTCTGAGACTTTCCCTTGTTTTTTGTAAAATATTGGATCATTTGACCTTTT
Organism: Nibea coibor; assembly: GCA_023373845.1. Lineage (NCBI taxonomy): Eukaryota > Metazoa > Chordata > Actinopteri > Sciaenidae > Nibea > Nibea coibor. Next base: position 8,758,844 of record CM041739.1, on the reverse strand, counting down.
TTTAGGTACTGAACAGCCATTAAAATGAGAGGGGGAAACCCTCTAACAGCTCATCTGAAACATGACAGCTTCATACAAACATACTGCTTTTTGCAACAGAACTAAATAAGTAATATGCAGTAGCACAAGTACAAGTTTGTACTTTCACGTTAGAGGGAAATATTTTATTACTACAGTTATCTGACACATTTAGTCACTAGTAGCTTTACAATTTAAGATTTGTGCACACAAAGCCCTTCAAGAACATCAAGTTTTCCTTAAGCAACTGTGCCAAACAATATACATATATTCTCACTCTCACATATATTTATGTCTGTTGAGAAACATTTAAAGAAGTTTGATTTATTTTCAATAACTTTAAGGTTTAAATCGTTAAAACTCAACAATGCAATTCACTAATTGAGAAAATAGCCTAATCTATAGATAAGTAAATAAATAAGTAAATCAGTATTGACAATAGTCATTGCTTGCAGTTGGAATCAGCTCCACCTCGACCAACTACAGCAGTAAAATTCTGCATAAAGATAATCTAATGTTTTTTTCTTACTTCTGATACTTTGAGGACAATTTCCTGATTACGCCTACATAGTTTTACTACTTTCTCCATCGCTGCTTTTTTTGGAAGAGGTCAAAAAAAAAAAAAAAATCAATTATAATCGTAAATCAGATGTGTTGTGAAAAAATCTGAGATTTTATTTTTAGGTCATATCGCCCAGCCATATACTCAACTACCCCTAAAAAACTGAAAACCAGTGGTGACACTGTGAACAGCAGCATAGTACTTAAACATGTGATTCCTTAAAATGTTCCTTTAAACCACAAGGTCAATATTTGATATGCTTACAGTTTGAAACTTTCCTACAAACACTAAAACTGGACAATATGATGTATCATGAACTTGTGAAAAAAAATACTCAACCAATGGCAATCTGAAATGTTCATGCTGATAAAACATTGGTGTAGACTAATGCTGAAACAATACATCAAGTAAATTACAACAAATTTAGAAATCAATTGAGCATTTTAATTCATTTAACAGGCAAAAAAGTGCCACGTTCACTGATTTCATTTTTTTTAGATAAATGAGGAAAAATAATAACAGACTAATCAACAGCAACATTGTAGAACTTTGTCCCATCATATCAAGGTCAGCTCAGCAGAGAAACTGAGGTGCAAGCCATCACCATCAGTGGTGCAAATCTGCCTGTCAAATCACAGGTCTACTTTTTGTTTCATGTCTTGTCAGCAGTTTCTTTTATTAACCTGTGGTTTGTCTGATTTGTCAGAACAAGTCGAGTATCCAGATGACTTTGAGGAAGTCGAGGTGGAAGAAGAATGTGAGGACGAAGCTCCGCGGCGGGCACATGAAGACGTTCAGGAGGAGGAGGAGGAGTTTCAGCTCTGTGATGCCGGAGGACTGACCATCACCCTGAAAGCACTGAAAGAAAACGGCTAAAAACACTTAGACTGCAACGGACTGCAACGTGAAGTATGATATATGAAAATTTAAATATCTGTCAAGTGCCTTGTTTCTATTTTATGCAACTGCTAAACCTAAAGACTGACTGCACTGCTTCATACTGTAAGTTATTATCTTCCATCAGCTTTAAGTGTCTTTTTTTTTTTTTTTTTTTTTTGGTCTGTCATGTTATTACACAATATGTTTATCTTTATCTCAAAATGTGATGATAGCTTATCCTGAAAGTGCGCTATCAAAGGAAGTGTGGTCTACAAAGCTCGCCACAAGGATAACGCAACTAATAACAAAACTAACAGTCAGATAAAATCAGGGGGAAGGAACCTGCAGAAATACAAAAACAAACAGGTTTGTCTGTAATGAATAAAATCTACTAAATATGAAGACGAACATTCTCAATTTCTGGCTTTACACTAATATGATACAACATTGTTGACGATGCTGTGCCGTTCTCAATCACTGCGTTTAAGGCCTTTTCGAGTTTTGTTGTATAGAGACAGCTGAAGAGTGATGGGAATGTGGGGAGAGAGAGAGAGAGAGATGGGGGATGACATGCAGCAAAGGGTCGGAGTTGTACCCTGGGCCGCTGCGGCAAGGATTGAGTCTGAACGACACCGCGTTTTAAGCCTTTCAATGGATTTATGAAAACTACTGCAAACAAAATATGAAGTGAGCTGGTAACAACTACAGTTCTGAGCCTGTAGCCACCTGTGACAGTTAGATAGTAAATCATAATAATGACAAACACAGTGTATAAGAATCAGCGTGGGACTGGGGTTAGCTCAGTTGGTGGAGTGTCTGCCCCATGGACGAAGGCTCAGCAGCGGCCCAGGGTGGGAACCCGACCTGCAGCCCTTTGCTTCGTGTCATTCCCCGTCTCTCTCTCTCTCTCTCCCCACGTCACTTTTCAGCTGTCTCTATCAAAAATAAAAGTTGAAAAAAAATATCTATCAGCTTGGGACTGCCCCACTCTGAACAAGTTCTGCAAACTGTAAAATGACAAAATCTTCAAAGATCAATTGATTGACTCAAGATCTCTAAGTTGTATTGGTGGGTGTTTTCCAGAAAATTTCAACAACATTGTGAAGTGAAGCTAACAAGATAGTGCCAAAAAACGAAGAAATCAGTCTCCATAAGTCCCCATATTAACAGCAGAAATAAAAAATGTTCACAGCCTGGTACAAAAATCAGTTTTGGTGTCTGTTGCTAATTTCCCCATTTATGACAACTGTATCATGTATATTATATTAAGACTGAAAGTTAGAAATAATGAAGTGTTTTGCAGCTTTGTTGTGAGTATATGACCACCACCCTTTCCTAGACTTTCTTCTGCAAACTATAACTAGATGAAACGCGACATTAACACGATCGTAAACTGATCACGAGGGCCCAGATTTGCTGATCCCTAATCTCGGGCTACTGAACTTACTACTACAGTCTGTAAAGTCTGTGCCCGTCTGTGCCCTGTACAGAAGCATTAGCGTCTTATGTTTCTCCATTCGTGCTTTTTCATTTGATTTGTCAACTAAGGATGCCCTCTTTGCTCAAAACATATCTTAATTAGTCACATGTATGTAAAGTCCATGAAACAACTTGGTGCTGTGAGGTGTGACTTACATTCTGCCTCCTTCCTCAGATACGGCTTTATTCCGCTAACACCGGAAACACAAACAGGTTTCTTTTATTACTTTTTTTTTTTTTTTAGATAAATAGATATCTACCACAGTGCATTTGAACTCTTAATTAAATACTTTTACTTCTGCACAGCTTCCGTTATCATTACAAGACCTCGTAGCAACAGTATCGTCAGCATGCCACAGCAGACAGGTGAGCTGTTTTTTTTTTTTTTTTTTACAGGAATTTTTTTTTTTTTTCATTTACATTTCATGACTTCCCGGCACGTTTCTTTAACATTTATGGTGGGGATGAGTTAAGGTTAAGCGCCAAGCTCATGGCTGAATGTTTTCTCAGCGGAAATGTAAGAATCACATTTTATCGCGCACGATCTCTCTTGACTTGACCAAAGTTTTTCCACGCTCACAGTCAGCAGTCTCAGGTTCACCCACTTGCAATTACATTTACTAGCAACACCACATGAAGGCCACACTCTGAGACATCAAGCACACACACACATAAGAACACACATTAGTCTTTCCATGAGATAATATTGAACACACCACAGCAAAGGTCTTTTTTCTTTTCCTTTTTGAGGTTCTTAGACTCATAGATGTAAATTGGGTGACGTGTTGATGTCAAAAGTCACCGAGTGGTGTTAACCGGATCAATCATCAGGCGTCACCATGAATGGATCGCTGAATTGGGCCTCGAGGTCATGGGTCACTAAACCAGAACCTCTCTGTGAGTTGAAGGTTTAGACAAACCATGTTCGAAGATGTCATAGAAAAGAAGATCTTCTCAAGATATCTCATCGTATATTCGCAATGCATTTGATGCTGATACTTTGATTAGGGCACTCTAAGCCTTATCAGGCCTGTGAGTCAGCTAACAAACCTCTAGCAGTCTTAACGTCACCATCAAAGCGAGAAGCACATGCATGTAGATGTTTGAGCTAAGAATAAGTTGTGGACCTCAGGACATTTTTCTGACAGTTTTCTGTTACTGCTTTCCTTCCATGCAAAGATTCCCCTGCTGAGCGCATAAAAAAACTCTGATGTTCCTCTCAATCATCCCCAAATTAACACCCATACACTCATTTAACTTCATCCACTGATGGTGTGAGACAAACTAACTTCCATGATGACAGCTGCAGTGTCAGTGCAACCACATTCACAGTACAGACAGTATGAGTCATTACGCTGCAGCGCCACTGAGATCTCAAGAGATAACGCAGGTAACGTTTAGGAGAAATGCATTTATCAGGTTATTTATCATATTTATTGAAACTGGCTAATGACATTTGATTAGTTTAGGTATACGGTTACACGCAGACGTCATGATTCATCTCAGCAACGCTTAAGCAAATTTATCTGAACTCTTTGTGTGACACTCTTCAGTCCGGTAAAATATTATTCACCCATCAATTCACTCCACTTTGGGAAATTTTGAGAAATTAGTGCACAAGGAGATTGGAGATTCACATCAATAAAGGATAGCAGGAAAGAATATAAGAAATCTAAACGAGTTCAGAGTCTACATGAACGCTAACATCAATAAGCACTGCATTGAGTACCCGCAGTGGTTTGTGGCTAGTGCTTAGCTTGTGAGAACGCCGATCACTATTTGACTACGCTCATCACCTTCTGACACACAGAGCACCACGCATCACAGTTATTTCCAGAGAAAGGCCTCAGCCTGCATGGCTGTCATCCATTTGCCTAATTAAGTAGGACGTTATCAAGCGTCGGTCCATCAGTGGTCATGTCAAGTGAGAAACACTTTCAGATGGCATCAAAACTTTCTTTTTTAGGATTCCATAAATAAACTACAAAAAAAAAAAAAACTGATATGAACTCGTGCAATGATTAAATTCATGCAAACTGCAGCAAACTAACTCTCAGAATGAATCAACAACAAAGATCTACACACTGAAAACAAGATCAGAAAGGATTAGCTTCTTTTTGCAACATTTTTAAGACCTTATATGTAAAAATAGAAGACAATATTTTATATAAAATCTATTATTATATTATTATATGTAGCGCAAAAGCACCTTGAGTGGTTAGATGACTAGAAAAGAGTTAAGTAAAGTCCATTTACAGTTTAAGTAAGTGTACTTTACAGCCGGTGTGTGGACGTTTATTTAATAAAAGCAGGACAAAGCATGTTAAAAAGCACTTTTCTCTTCACTAGACATAAAAACCACTTCCAGTACTAACTGTGCTGTGACAATACTACAAAGTGTACATGTTTAAGTCATAATATCTGTTTTTTTATTGATATGTAGCTATATGTAAATATATTTAATACTCATACATGTAATTAACATTTCTATAAACACCAGACAGGAAGTGTTGAAGGATGCTGCACGATTTTAAAGAATCGATTCGGTTTATTAAATATATTCACTGAAATAAAACTGCTCCGGTGTTAAATAGGTTTCAGTTTCACTGTAATTTTGCAACAAAACTAGGAAAACGTATACATGTAATGGCTGAAGTTAAAAATAAACAGAATGCTGACGCAGTGGAGTGAGTAATGTTGGACCTTGTGGACGACTGAACTAAGAAATCACCCACTGAATGGTTACACTAGTCCTAAATATAAGTGCTGGTTTCATTTCTTCTGACCACGGAAGCTGAGTGTGTCGAAGTGTCTGGATGTTTTTAGAGCAGCTGTGAAGAAAGAAGAAGGGTTGCCCATCTTTTTGAATGTACTTCCTTTTATTACGTGCATGCATGGTTTACTTCTGCTCATGCTTCCCCCGGATGCATTTTATTTCTAAGAGTAGTTGGAGTGATGATTATTGTGTAGATGTTATTCATAGGATGATACATTCATAATAAGTCCTCATGGGTAAACTTTAATATAATATACTCTAATATTATTGGAAGTCTGTTTTATCTGCATTTGTACACAGCTCCTAAATATTGTCTACCTCATGTACATGCTGCATGTAGAGTCTTGTCTCATCAAGATTACCGTACACACGCACCACACAACAGAATGCAGAACAAGATTGCTGGGCCTTAAAGCGTAACACAGATGAATAAAAAGTCAACCAGCTTCTGCATCGTTGGCCGTAAGCTTATAGATTTTTTTTTTAAATTAAGCAAGTTTGTGCTAACTTTAACTTTTTAAATTTACAGTGTTTTTCCAGGTACGTAGGTGTTAGGATGACAACGGTGACTTCATTTCCTCATTGACTTGATATATAAAGGATGGGCAGACACTGATCATGTCAAGATTCACACTTAGGACGAGAAGCTGTGAAGAGAGAGAGAGAGAGAGAGAGACAACGCTGCAGTATGATGAAGTGCGTACTTACCCTTGTTTTCCTGTTTCATCTCTGCCACAGTGATACAATAAACAAAACAGTGAGCTCGGAGATTATGCGTGACCTGTTAAAGCTCGAAGCCCTCTGCAGAACTCGCCAAATTAATTTCACATCTGTAAGTATAACGCATTGGTATTATCACACTTTATTTCATTTGCAGCTTGCAGTGGCTCTCAGTTATTGTTCAAGTCACTCAACTTAATGCATGAATTTAACACATTTTCTGTCCCTATAGCCAGAGAGCGCCAAGCTGCGTGTGCCGACCACAACAATGGATACTAATGCAGTAAGTACTGCACCTTTTCACCTTCAGTGTTCTTATTGATCTAGACCGCCGGTTCTCAAACTACGGTTCATGTAACACTGGAGTTACATGACCTCCCTCTAGTGGAATGTGGTAAAATCTTGTATGTTGTTGTTTTTATGCATAATAAGAAGTACGAATCAGGGGTACCCCATTTCCACCAAAGCTGAATGTCTGTCATACCTAATATTTCCTGCTGCACTCTGGTGCGCCATGTTTGATTTTTGTTTGCTTTTCTAACGTTCAGCTCATGATGATGCTTGATGTTTTGTTTTTTTATTTGCAACAGTTTGATTAGACCATGATGTTTTTCCATTGCAGTCTGCTTGTGTGGGAGTCTTTGTCAGGGAGCTGAAGCACATCCTTGACAATGTGACGGTGCCTGAAAACAGCAGCTATGTTCTCGTCACACTTAAGGCAAACCTGGAGGCAATCGGCAACCACACAGAGGTTAGGCAACAAAAATGTGACATATGTGAAATGTGTGATTTCAGTTCAGAGATGCCGTGCTGCTGTCATCAATCTCATTTGTTGAATATTAAGAGACTGGAAATCCTTGTTTGCACAGTGAGTGTGTCGTAGTGATGCATGGAGCAGGGTTACCATACCATTTTTTTCTGTAACTGGCACCAGTGAGCATAACTGTACTTTAATTGGTGTATAATCACTTGAAAATAAGAATTGTTTTTGTTATCTGATAATGAGACTTTTATATCCATCATGATTTACACTATATATACTGTAAATCTACATAGTTTCTCCTTGACTAGGACGGTGGGTGAGGTGTTAAGGTTGAAATCAGCAACTATAGCTATACTATAGCTAGATGCCACTACTTACAGACTGGGCCTTTAAATATTCCAAACTTCTTTGTCCTAATTTAATAATGAAATCGTGTTTATCGGTGTACAGTTTGGATTAAGAATTACAGGCCAGAGAGGAAAGATTCATTTATTTCCATTAGTCCTTGAGTGAGTCTCATAGCGTGGATATTTGTGATGGGTTTCTTTTCCTCGTGTCAGAGTTACTGTTTCTCAGAATTACTGAAAAGCAAACTTCTCTCTGTTCTTCTTCCAGAATGACCACAAATGCCCGGTGACACAGCCACAGAAACTTCAGAGGATTTTTCATCCATACACGGCGTTCCTCAGGTCACTGAAAAAAAACTCAAAGAAATAATGAAGATTTCTCAACACAGGGCAGCTTTAATTGTTTTCAGGACCAATTTTGAACAGGGAATGTATTTTTTACAGATTTTTTTTTTCTACAAAGTTTGAAAAAAGCATTTATTTTTTTATTACTATTATTTTTTTCGTCCATCCATCCAGTCCATCTGGACGGCACAAGTTCTATTTATTTTACAATTTATTTATTTATTTATTTATTAAATGTACTTATTTATTCATATTTATCTGTAGGGTTTTCATAATGTGAAGAGTATTATTTCAGTTCAGAAATGCTGTGCTGCTGTCATCAAATAAATTATTATTATTTCTATTCTATTCTAACTGTTATTTCTTCTCACACAGTGTTCTTGATTTTTATTATTATTTTTTTTAAATGTTACTTTAAAGAAAAAGCAAACAGGCAAAACTCAATGTTGACTTTCTTTTTTAAAAGACGCGGTGGGAAAGGAATGTTTGTTGCACCCAAAGATGTAAAACAGTGTGTGAAAGCGAGACATTGCTTTCAGCTGCCTTATCAAGGTGTACTGAGAGTTGCCACACATCAGATTAAATCCACTCAGAAGTTTGTCATGACTCAAACTGCTGAGCAATTTACCACAGTATCTATGAGAACACGATTAACAGATTATGTAAAAAAATAAAATAAAATCTTTTTACTCACATCTTAACTCATCTGAAGAGTAAAAATAAATCACTCACTGACTCATTGCAGTTTTAGAAAGATTCAAAGAAGCTGCGATCCGTCAACGTACGGTACATGCATGTGTGTCATGAGAGTTAGAGGAGCAGCAGCTGCACCTTTGAACACAGAAGAGAAGCAGGGCAGAAGGCAGGTGGAGAGAGACGCTCGCAGTGCAACTCCGCTTGTCTGTCTACCCCGGTCTCACCTCTTACCCTCCCCGGCTGCCGCGTCTTTGATGTCCTTGAAGCAAGGCAGCACTCAAGAGTTTGAATCACAAAAAAAAAACACACCAGGAGAAAGTAAAGAACACGACAGGGAGAAATAGACGCTGATATATATATATATATATATATATCATTTTTGGAGGACGCTGGTAGGCTGAGCACTAGCAGTCAACATCCTGTTGCGCTTACTCAGCACGAGACATAACTATCTGCATGACAGAGTATCATATCATATCTAACTGTTGGACTCATCAGTCCAACAGGATGCTGACGAATGACATCCTGAATAATGTGACAAACAATAAAGTCCCGATACGCTGATGATAGAAATAGTTTATTCATCACCTGATGAGAAAGCAAAAAGTTCAGTTCACATTCACAGTTTTCCTGTCAATACTATCAGTTGAGCGATTCACCTCAGTACTTGTTTCAGGATTGTGATTTCTGTATGGGCGCTTCAACTCATAGCTGGAAACCACTGCGTTGATGGAGACAGGTGATAACCAGCAAGTGACCCAAAGTGAAGCAGAGACCATAACACAACAACTAGTGGTATGTTTTGATATTGCTCTTGGCTACAACTTTGCTTTGTACTGTTACATAACTTATTGTTGGCTAAAATCGGCACTATTGTCATGGACGGTGAAGTAATTTAGCAGGCTATAGATAATAAATCCAATGCCAGTAAAAAGGACTGAAATGAAATGTTTTGTAGCCAGCCTCAAGTGGCCATTTGAAGAACTGCAGTTTTTGGCACCACAAGCTTCATTTCACTTTTTTTTTGCCTGGAAATCCGTCCTGAATCCTTCACATAGAAATCTATCCATGTGAACATAAGCGACCGAGAAACTCAATCTACTCAAGTAAAATTAAAAAGAGTTAATGGAATAGTTCAACATTTTGGGAAGTGCATTTATTCACTCAGATAAGATTATTGATACTGATCTCTTGTCAGAGTATACAGCCAGCAGTCTGCTAGCTTAGTGACAAAAAATAGAGCATGAAAATCTCTCATTAATTGAATATTGGTTATTGATTTTCTATGATTTCACTCCATCAATAAATTGCGTCCTCAATATATCTTTTAAAAACAAACAAGTATCAGTGAAATTAAAAGTTAAATGTACATCCTAAAGGTCCATTGTGTAAGATTTTGTTTACAGAATATGTCAGAAATTTAATTAGAAGTATAACTATTATACGGTTACAACGTGCCGTGAGGAAACTGTTTTAAAATAATGACATTTTAAATTATTCACTTCGCTTGTCGTTCCACTAATGCAGCAAACAGAGCAGTCAGTGTAAGCTGACCTGACCACTGCCAAACGTCTGTAACTAAAGAATGGGCAAAGAGACTGGAAATCCTTGTTTGCACAGTGAGTGTGTCGTAGTGATGCATGGAGCAGGGTTACCATACCATTTTTTTTTTCTACTTTCCATCTGTAACTTTGGGGGCCATAACGTGTCAATACCCATCTGTAAATGGCACATCCATGGTTAACCATCAAATCTACATAGTTTCTCCTCGAGCAGGAAGGTGGGTGAGGTGTTAAGGTTGCAATCAGCAGCTATATAGCTAGATGCCACTAAGACTTACTGGACCTTTAAATGTTCCAAACTTCTCTGTCCTAATTTAATAATGAAATTGTGAGAGGAAAGATTCATTTATTTCCATTAGCCCTTGAGTGAGTCTCATAGCGTGGATGCTTGTGATGGGTTTCTTTTTCCCGTGTCAGGGTTACTGTAAGCTGACAGCTGGCATGTCATGATTGCTTCTGCATCCCACTATGCTCTGCATGCAAGACACCAGCTTGAACTGAATAACAGTGGGTTTTTTTTACAAGCAGTGCACGATTTATCGGTCAGAGCAGACAGAAATGATGACTGCACTACTGAAGGTGACATTGGTCTGCACATGAAAACTCTGGCACGGGTGGATGAAGAATGGGAGCTGCTAAATGAATCTTCTTTCTGGGTGTAAACCTGTCTTTCATGAAAATCTCTATTTCATTCATGAAAACCCCGAAGAGGAGTAAAAATCCTTCACGTGGACTTTTATGTCCCTCCAGCTCCATGTCCCCACAGACACAATTGTTCTCTTCCTCCGTTAGGTGGCCTCAGCGACACGCTGACCCTGCATCTTTGGCCCTTGTCCCGATTCAGTTTTATAACCTGGATCCTTAATTTAATTCAACTACAGCCACAGTTCAGAGTTAATTGGGTCAAATCGCGAGAGCGCACCGCCGATAACGGGTGGATTGAATCGGCACATCCAAACCTCTGAACTCTGCGTAAAAGCTGGCCACTCGCGACAAGTCAGGTGTTTACCTATCGCGCTGTACATGAGGTGTGGAGTAGTTGAATTTGTCACCAAGAGGCCACAGTCACATGCGTCCATCCCTACTCCACTTTCTCTTGAATGGGACGAGAGCGCCGGAGCGCACAGTCTCCGGGATTTGGAGCCGCAGACGCGTACAGAGGCTGCAGGAGGGCGCAGCGATACCGGTGATGTCTGTGTGACATTTGAATACTGTTCTCTCTCTGTTGCGTGTGCGTGTGTGTGTGTGTGTCATTTATCCGTGGACAGCAGTGACAGCGAAGCCCATCGGGGATATAATCGGACTGTGGTTTCTTGCCCTTTACGCTGCGAAGTTTTTTTTAAATTCTTTTTATTTTGAAATGCAAAATGAAGCCACAGCTTGAACGCTTCTCTGTGCCCTCGATTGAGAGGTGAGTGTGACGATCGCGGTAAGAATAGTGCAAGGGAATTTTAGGCGTATATACGGGGGAAGGTGTGACTCTTTATTAGTCATGAGTTAATGTCCTCATGGGGAAAACCTGCTCTGACAGCTGTAGCATACGGATGCGTGCGAAATCTGCAAACCTGCATGACAATACAAAATACAGTTTGGCAAGGTGGCATATTCAAGTGTTACATAAAGAAACCGAAAGGAAGATTAAATATTTAAATCAGTGTTTCTTTTTTATTGCAACAACTATTATAATTAATAACCCCCCTATACTTTATTTCTGTAATCCACAGACCTGCTGCTGACTTTGTTTAGCAGGCAGAGAGATTCCTGATATTACAGCTGTTTGTTTGGGACCTACAAACCGGGCAGAGAGAAGAGCTCACGGTCATTACACCGAAGAATTAAGTTACCACTGCCTCTTCAGCACTGCAGCTCAAATGATGTCAGATCTAATTTACAAAGTCAGGAAGCAAACGTCCAGTCCAGAGAGGGTTTGCTCCAAACATCTCGCCCTTCATCGTTTATCACAGGATGCAATCGTGGAGATTTTTGGAGCACAGAAGCCCCCTCGATTCTAATCCCGCGGATATGATGTAGCACGACTCTTCAGCATGACTTAAATGAACACTCCCCAACCCGCACATGTTCAGGGATGGAGCTCATAAACTTCACGACTGTCATCGACAGTGGGTTTTTGGATGAGGCTCCGTCGGCCCGTGTCCTAACCGGCTGTTTCCTCTCGCTGCTCATCCTCACTACCTTGCTGGGAAACACTCTCGTCTGCGCTGCCGTCACCAAGTTTCGATACCTGCGCTCCAAAGTCACCAACTTATTTGTGATCTCGCTGGCCGTGTCAGACCTCTTGGTCGCCATCTTGGTGATGCCCTGGAAGGCGGTGACGGAGATCGCCGGGTTCTGGCCATTCGGCTCCTTTTGTGACACCTGGGTGGCTTTTGACATTATGTGCTCCACGGCATCTATTTTGAACCTTTGTGTGATAAGCTTGGACCGCTACTGGGCCATCTCCAGTCCCTTTCGTTACGAGAGGAAGATGACACCCAAAGTGGCCTACGTCATGATCAGTGTGGCCTGGACGCTGTCTGTGTTAATTTCCTTCATCCCGGTGCAACTCAACTGGCACAAGGCCCAAACTAAATCTTACACCCCGCACAGTGCGTCCTCCGGCACTTCAGTTTTAAACGCTTCATCTTACCGCAGCTCGGAGAACTGTGATTCAAGCCTGAACAGGACCTATGCCATCTCCACCTCTCTCATAAGCTTCTACATCCCCGTAGCCATCATGGTGGCCACTTACACCCAGATCTACCGCATTGCCCACAGACAAATCAGGAGAATCTCAGCCCTGGAGCGAGCAGCTGAAAGTGCCAAGAACCGACACGACAGCATGGGCGGAGGCTCCAGCATCGCAGAGTCCGAGAGCTCTTTCAAAATGACCTTCAAGCGGGAGACCAAGGTGCTGAAGACGCTGTCGGTGATCATGGGGGTGTTTGTGTGCTGCTGGCTCCCATTCTTCATCCTCAACTGCATGGTGCCCTTCTGCGAGCAGTCGAGCGGAGGCGAGGCTTTCCCGTGCATCAGCCCCACCACGTTTGATGTGTTCGTGTGGTTCGGCTGGGCGAATTCTTCCCTCAACCCCATCATCTATGCCTTCAATGCAGATTTCCGCAAGGCCTTCTCCATCCTGTTGGGCTGCCACAAACTGTATCCAGGAGGCCACAACATAGAGACAGTCAGTCTAAACAAGAAATGACTCAGGACTGTCCCACAGTACTGACTCATCCTTAAAGTCCACGCGCTCCTGTACAGGCCAGTCTGATCGACTTCAAACGAGGACGCTGCTCTCAGTGTGACTAAAGGATGTGGTGACCCCATATGTACCCGTGTTTGCATTGGGCAGGCGGCCCGTCTGTGGGCAGACTGTCAGAGTGAGCTTTCCGTGCTCACCGTGGTTGCTACGCTGTTTTCAAATGGGAGAAACTCCTGAAAGAGCAGAGGGGATTTAGGGGATTGAGATTAAGACTCTCCACTGTTGTGCCAGGGAGCTCGGAGCACAGCGGTGCTGACATGCCCGTGGGATAGATAATCCCATGACTGGGCAGCACACTTTCTAATGCTGTCAGACACTGCTCTCTTCAATACCATCACGCACACACACACACACACACACACACTCAAATCAAAACATGCTCCTCCAAATACAGCGCAGCACCCAGCACGCACACGACAACAAATTTCAGGACGGCACACAGAAATACGGTTACAGATTACGTTAACATCCGCAAGGGTTCCAGCATCAAACCAAATCCTGCATTTAAATAGGTGATGATGAAGGTGAATTACATCCACATGTGACTTATAATAGCGAAGCTACGATCTGCTTTTACATCCACTGATGTTGTGACTTTAAGAGCAGACACTTGACAATGTGAATTTCTTTGGGATGTAAAGGTTAAAAAGGCTGCAGAGTGAATCTCAGTACAGATAACGGTGCAGAATTATTTAAATCTCATTCAAATGTCAAATCATGACAACTTTAAACCAAATTTACTCAACAGACACCTCATAAATTATTTGTTTTTTCGCTGTTTTATGGATGAGTGTCACTTTGTGTGTCCTGTATGTTTCATAAACGACAGCTGATGACTTCTTTTAAGGAAGACCCAAACGAAGGTTTTGCTTTACTTGTGGTGTCTTTGACAGTTGTGCTTATTTAGGGGCAGATACAGAATTGTGAGTGACTGACTTATGTTTGTATTTGAATTATTAAATGATAATCTTGGATAAACCTGGGTCTTATTTTTGTTGGTTTGGCTGACCTGTTAGTTATGATAACATTGTACTGGACAAAGTAATTGCTGACATCTGGGAACACTGACATCACCACGATGAAATCCGACAGGGACAGAAACACGAGCAGCCTCACAATCAGACCTTGTCGTAACCCAGTCCAGTTTAGTTAGATTATTCAAGCTGCTCCATTTGGAGGTAAAGACGATCCTGATCCTTGGTAGGACAAGAAAACTGGGTGTCGTGCACTCAACTGCCACACTTTAATTTAAGTTTAAATTAGAACTAACATGTAATTAAGTATAAATCTAATTATCCTAAACTTTGTTAGAGGAAACATTCTGGTCATCCGATGCCTCTGCTGCCTCATTTACTGTAACGTAGCCGCATTTTTACCAAAGCTGTAAACAGCTTAAACCTCGTTCATGATTGTTCTAATGCAAAATGCTTCCACACATTAAAGCGTGCATGTTTTCTACATTTAACGTTTGGAAAAAGAACAACAGTAGCAACAGGAAATGCATTTTATGGATCAGGACAGTACCTGTTGTGTGTGCACACTGAATTTTATTTTCAAGGAACTGAAACAAAATTTGTTTGAAATGATCTGACTGCTTGTGCCTCTTGCTTCATCGTATTTTCATCTTTTTAGTAACAATGTTCCCAGAGCTCATCTGTACATTCTCTCCTTACATAACCCTGCATAAAACCACAACTTGTTGTTGCTAAAACCATAAACTAAGCAAGATATAACGAGTAAATCAGTGAGCGTTAGAGTTTTTTGTTTCAACTTTGGACAGAGCCAGGCTAGCCGTTTCCCTCTGCTTACAGTCTTTATGCTAAGCTAGGCTAACCATCTCCTGGCAGTAGCTTCATGTTTAATCGACATCTCATCTAACTCCTGGCAGGAAAGCGAACAAGTGTATTCCTCAAAATGTCAAACTGATCTCGTTACTCTGTGAATATCAAGACTGATAGAAATCATAGCCAAAACTGTGAAAATAAGACCCAGGAACAATCCTATAACGTGAAGCATTGCATGTTGGGATATGATATATGACGTGATGCATTGCCATAATCATCAACAGCTACCTAATATGGTGCACTGTATTTATTTTTTGATGTGGTAGATTGCTTCATCGGTTAGCTCCAGTGAACAAAAAGAAAGATGTAGGTGTTTGTGCTCGATCTCTTAAGAATATGCAGTTGTTACGGACGCCTGAAAAATGACTACATGTTACATGTTACACTCGTAACAAGAAGAAACAGTTGTGCAGTGTCTGCTTCAGCCATGTGGAAATATCTCAATGCACAGCTTAATAAAAGCCCGTCGCTGTGAAATCCACTGCGGTGTACGTGTAATTGGCTGTACAGCTTTTTGACCTCCACAGATCAAACTTCCCGAAGCGCATTTCACACCAGAGTCTAAAGGGTAAAAAAAACTAACGGGACCAGCTGTGTCTCACATCCAAAAATTTCACTCTCGCATAACTCTGGTGTTCACGTGTCTGTTCAGTCTGGTGATGTATTGCCATCATTAGCAAAGTGAAAGGGCCAATCTGGAGTCGTGAATAGACTGGAATAATAAAGCGAAGCAACGATTGTGCCACTTCTTTATCCTCGCTTCTTTCATGCATCGCACTAAAAGCTGTTTTTCACCCTCAAACGATTGACTGAACTAAACAATACCTGAATAAACACGAATTCGGAGTCACAGCTGAAATGAGGAGACAGATTCCAGTTTTCAGTGGTCCCGTAACTGTCCTGAGAACCTACACGCACAAATCTATTTAGATGTGTGAGAGATCGAGGTAGTGCAGAGCAGAAACAAGCACGTGATAGATTTAGTTTTGCGAGACTCGGGTTAAACGTTCCCTCGCAGATGGGGCCTGATAAACGACATCAAAATCTTTGTTGATATGAAATTAAGTTCATGTTTATTAAAGCTAATGAATATGTCTGCAGATGCAGAGCTTCAATAACCATAACAATCAGACAGTTGCTGTGTATTATCACATGAACGCTTTAAAGTGATTAAAGAGTCATAAGCGACTCTCATTACACAGTCTCAAAGGATTTAGAGGGCAGATTTTTTTTTAAATCAAATTAAGTTCATGCTCATTAGAAATATGAAAAAGTGTAAATACTGTGATGATAACTCTTTCTCTTGCTCTCACACACACACACACACACACACACACACACACACACAGAGTTGTCCTTTAAAGCCTGCTTTCTCTGGGCCCCGGACTGTCCTTGCCTCTGTGAAACCTCCTCAAGCGTGCCACGGGAAGGGAACAGCAATTAATTTGACTGACATCATTCAGAGTGATGGCTGAGGTGGCGACAAGACAGGGTGGTGTGTGTTTGTGTGTGTGTGTGTGTGTGTGTGTGTATGTGTGTTGCAGAGCTACTATCACCTGCTCCAGCACCCAAACTCAGAGTCCCTGCAATGTCAAGCCTGCACTGTAAACACAGAATTTGCTTCCTTCTCCATATCTTTCGGTGGAAATTGCGAGATTCTCAAAGCGATGCCGCCTTTTCAGACTGGCATGTCTGACGACGCCGAGATGCTAATGACTGGCCCTCGGGAAATGATTTACCGAGACAGGGAGAGGAAAGAAAGAAAGGGGCAAGGAGAGAGACAGTCTTATGTAAGTATCAAGCAATGGCAACTTGGAAAAAAAGAAAAAGACTCAAAGGATGCTCTGTAAATATCACATAACTCACAAGCATCGCCGAAGTCAGACTGCTGTCATATCTGTAATGAAGCATCCGCTGTGGTCACACGCTGTTCGCTTATAGGCTGGCAACACCTGGCAACGTGAAAGTGGATGTTTAATGTAGTTAACGATTTCCCCGTCGCCCTCTCTCTCTTCAGGGGGGGATCTTGGGGGAATTAAAATGCAATCAAACAGTTTGCAATAATCTGTATTACTCCCCATTAAATATGTATTATTCACAAATGACAGAGCTATCATAATTGCACCGCAGTCTAATGCATTTTTAATACCTCTAACAGCACAGAGATAAGTATAATTGAGAGCGAGCGCGTTGCTGACTCCAGCCAAAGTGCGTCAACGCGTCAGTGCATGCTGACAGACGTGAATGCACTTTGCATGTTAAAAAAATGCTGCCCGCTTTCTGTGTGTGTGTGTGTGTCCGTGTCTGGTCTCCTTGGTGAGGTAAACAGATGCTTTATATTCATTTTCAGCTGATAGAGAAGGAGAGGGGCGAGCGCACAGCAAGCCACCACTGCAACATCTTGGGGGGAAATTTCTTTGTTTCAGCATTTGAAAGGGGCTATCTTTGTAAACCTCGGAATAAATTTAAAAAGTATGTAAACACATATCTGACCTCGGCAATGGGCTATTTCACTCAGCGCTTCAAAAATAGATGCACGAGCCTCTGCCCGAGATCGCCCTGCACATCTTTTGACCTTTAGTGTTCATCCTTTGCGGCGAGCCCCGCAATCCCTCTTCCCAGTTTACTCTTCGTTTCTCTTTCTTATCACACCCCTCCGCTCTCTTCCTCCACCCACTCTCTTACTGTTTGTGCTGCGGGCCGCTGGCAGCGCCGTGTTGCCATTCATCACTCCAACTGGCTCCAGTGGAGAGGACAGGCCCTCGTGACCCCACCACTGGGAAAGGAGCAAAGGGATGAGGGGGGGAAAAGGGGGAATCACAGAGGGATCTTCAGAGAGAGAGAGATGGCAGAGAAACATAATTATTAGAGGGCAATGCAACAATCGCAAACTTTCAGCGCTTTTTCCAGTAGTCAAAGTATAAATTTGAATATCCAGATGTATGGCAGGAAAAAACAGCATAAAGTGACTGAACAGAGTAGGGTGGAGCCGCCTCAGCATGCTTTCTCTTTTGATTTGTTACTACTTTATATGCAACAGGCTTCCCCCTCTATAATCCACCTATCTAACGACCTGTTTCACACCATTCGCTTATATTTAAATAAAATCTACCTCTTTTTGTGGTTTGCTATATCTGTATACATCACGAACCTCAATCTGAGCTAAATGTTTGAGGATATAATCCCTCATAAACTGATACAGTTCGTCACATCATGTCAGGGAGAGACCTCTACTGGAGATGGGCCGAAAATGGAGATGAGTTGACCTTGATCTTTGCTAAATTCGGCCCGATTAAATCCCCCAGCGAAATAAAGACAGATTTGATGCATTGGCCACGTAATTGCTCGTATCACCCTCATCTCCAGATTATCACAGATTGCCAGTGAGGACAGACTATAAAAAAACAAAAACAAAAAAACATCACTGACACGTGAATGGATTCTAAGCCAAGGTAGTGAAGGCATATCAAATTATGCAATGAAAAATAAGTCGGGTACAAATGAGGCCGGCTGATGAATACTGTGTTCGAGAGGGGTGATGTCCACTCCAGCCACACTCTGCGAAGAGGTGCTGTCTGCCAGAGACGGCTCTGAGCGGAGATCATGCCATTAATGATGCCAGTGTTAATGCCTGTGCTGGTAGGACGCCCCGCGGGCGAATTGTGACGATGCAAATGCTAATCAGCTAGCTTGTGGGGGAGAGCAGATGTGTCTTATCTCTTTAAGAGGACAACATCAGCAGCAGGAGCTGACAGAGACGGAGAGCAACAGAGTTATTACTGACAACTATGCAGAGAAACGGGGAGGTAGTTGTCCCTTCCACCTGGAAGGTGATGGCTGCCATCTGCCCGGCCCTGGCTGACCGTGACATTAATGGATTGTTGAGGGCTTTATTGAATGAAAAATGACAAACAAAACACGTGACACGATGCTGCTTCGAACACCAGATAAAATAGATAACTTGCACCGTAGCTAGTAATAGCAGTCTTGTTTCACTTTTAGTGGAACGCCCACGCGAGGCGGTGATTCAGGCAATTTCATAAAAATGTGTCAGATTCTGGTTTCTTTCTCTTGCTGGCCACGCCTCCATCGGTGGAGATTAACTTTTGGTTGACTGTCTGGTTTTGGCACAAGCAAGATCCAACCCAACAAAATGTTGACAGATGACAGTCGTACACACCGGACCTTTAAGTAAATTCAAAGATGCACGCTAAATCCGCTTTCACAGATTTCTCACAGTGCACTGCACAACGGAGACTGAGGAGCTAATTCAGGCTCACCTTTTTCACTGCTTACAATGAATATATAACTGTGTTCAACATAAGGCTGTTTTCAATGCTCACACGTTGTGTGACAGGTGGCAACAACTCTAATTGCACAGCAAATCAGCACATAGATTATTAGGCAGGCACCGAGGCCTCGCTCTTGTATTCTCCAGGCGCTCCCCGGAGAATACAAGAGCGAGGCCTAATTTTTTAGGCTCTGCTCTGTGAATCTGTAAAAGGGGATTAACAGAGCGGGAGGGTAGTACACAAGACCACTCAGCAACAGACAGTCCCACTCGAGTGATGGCACGGTGACAAGCTAAACAAACATCCCCAGCGGAGAGAGACAGAAAGAGCAGGAAGGAGGAGAGGGGAGGAAGATAATGACGGCGGGAGAGAAAAAGACACTTGGGAGTTCAGGAGGAAACTGGGAGCAGGCTGTGACAAGGCGCACGATAAGAAAGCAGCCTTCAAGCAGTTAGCGCTCTCTCCTTGAAGGAACGAACACAAATTCTCAGAAGCACACTGCAACTGCTAATGTTAGGACAGGACACTGTTTATGACCTCAGCGAGTGTTTTTGCAGCTGATCTATAGGAAGACTTTATTTCTCACGGCCTTTTCTATTGCAGTATTATCAGTCAAGCTTAGAACTGAAATGGTGTTATTAGGAATGTGAGTTTATGGCTTAACAGTGATGAGAGATTCATTTCTTTACTACACTGTTGTCCATAAAGTTGGAATAATTTTGTTATTCCAGACACGCTCCTCCTTTTATTCCTTTTATTTATACACATCAGATTCATTGTGGTTTAATTGTCACTGTGATATGTTTGGAAGAGATTTATCTATCAAGAATAAATCAGATTGTTGCATTCATTTCATGAAAAGAGGTAAAAATATTTTATTCCAGGAGTTCAAACACTCATTTCACTCATTTTCTTTGGGTAAAAATGTACATTAGTGAAATAAACACATACTATTTTTTATCATTTCAAAAGGCTGAACAACAATATAATATTTTAAAACTGGTTGGGTGGATTTTCTGGCAGTTTTATGAACCCTACATGGAGATTTTACAGAAGAAGCCAAGTTGCTAACCATATACTACTTTGGGATATTACAGATTCATCAAAGCATCAACACCAAAGCTCCAGGTTGCTTTCCTCCGCCATGCATGAAACTGCGAAATGCAGCGTTTGTACTTTTTCAGTGTGATGACCAAGGTCTCTAAAGAATGAAGTGAACAAAGTATTATCTCCCAAACACTGGTGGATTGGTGATAATACGAGTACAGAGGTTCATTTCACAAAAAGAAAAAAAGATAACGTACACGAGCGTGAGGTGTTACTACTTGATTCAAAACAGTTTCAAATAGATTGATTGTTTCTACCGATGCAAGGAGACTTAATGTTTGATGCGATTAATGAATCACAACACCAAAAAGACGGGACAGCTTCACTCACAAGATCCAGGAATAGAAACACCTCAAACATTTCGTTATTGGAGGAGGACGTGGGGGAGACTGAGAGTTTTTCCAATTCCATAGGAGGGAAGCAGACAGCAGACACAATTTATCTATTTTAGGAAGGGACTTGTCAAACAGGAGCACAGCAGGAGCCTCTTTTACCCTCTGCTAAAGTTCATATGGGACCGCGCAAGCACAAGCAAACATGCTCACAGGCACACAGCTGGGAGACTGTGGGAACGAGGACTTTGCATCCTTTCATTTGGTCAGAGAACCAGATATTATTTGACCACTTCTATATCTGTAACCGTTCGACTGAGCCTCCCCTTCAGTGACATCTAATATCTAATCTAAGAGAAGAGCTCCTCACCACTTGCACAGCCACCTGTAGTCTGCATTTCTACAGCAGTAGCTGCATGACAGGAAATAACGCTGCGAGCTGAAAAAAATAAAAAAATTGAAAAAACCCTGCACAATCCTCCAGCTGACCAAATGCTGCTGTAACCTGTATATCCTGCTGTAACCCACTTTAGGGCTTACTGTGCATGGAACAATGTAAGATGACTCCCATAGGAGAAAGAAAAAAAATCTCTTTTCCCCGCTGCTCCTCCACACAGAGGTCAAAGGACAGGGTCGATTACAGAACAGCCTCTCTGCTGCCAGCGGGGAGTCGAGTGTGTTGCTCAAGGACACCACAGCAGGGGTGGATGCTTGGGAGCTTGAACTCTAATGTGGTCTCTGTACACATTACGCCGCCCCGATGCCGCACGGCTCTAGTGCATGAGAAGAAGCACTTTCTAGGAAATTTCATTCAGTAGAAGAGAATTGCTTGTTAGCGGACCGATCTCTCGATCACAGACACATGACGCGAGTCATCCTACATACTTTGGCACAATGGTGCTTTCAGTAGCATGCATGCTATATATCACCCAACTGACCACGTTAAGGAGCCACCGGCGTGGCTAACGAGAGGGGTGAAACAAATACACGTTCAACAGTAGCCTGCTTTATTATCTGACTGTATTCAGAGAGGTTTACATCAACGCCGAGGCGACAGAGTGCAGCAGGGGAAGTGGGAATGAATGCTTTTGCTGAGGACAATGTTAATCTTCTTTAATTAAGTCTGCTTCCCTGCTTAGCCCACCTTCTGTTTATCAATAATTCAACACGTGACATGAGAGAGAGGGGTGCCAGGCCAGTTTTGCTGATCTGCATTTTTTTTGTTTTTGTTTAACAAGGCTGGCTACACATGGCTATATTTACCAGCATTAAATGTGGTACATGTAAACATGTTTAATGTGACCGGAAAAAGCACAAACCTCATCATCATTACTCGGTTCTGCAAAGAAAAACATAAACATAAACATCGTAGATTAAGCTAGCCGACTTAGCGTTTGATTCCTTTCTTTTCCACCACAGAAAAAATAGAGGTGAATCTGAATGACACAGAAAGTGAAGTATGCAACTTTAGATTTCAGATGCACGGTATCAAAGTCCTCGGTTTCTCAGAGAAGAATGAAACATTATCTTAGCAGAGCCTCTACAGAGACGTACAGCACACTTGCTCTTTCCCATATTTACCATAACTCAGATTTCAGTGTTTTGAGCATCTGCGCAATTTAATCCCCATCGCGTGTGTCCGTGTGAATTAGTATTTGAGTATATCTGGGTCCATATCTCATGTCAGCGAGTGTGTTATTAAGTTACCAGAAAGTGTTGGAGGGCTAGGTCTCCTTCAGTACAATAGAGGCCATGGGGGAGATTGATGAGTCATAGGATCTCAGGAGACAGAGCGGACGCACAGATCTGAGAGGAGACACGGACAATGGCGAAGGCTACAGATGGCACCGCGGTGAAAAGGCTGGAACAGAGGGTATAAACCTCCCACGGGGTAATGTATGGATGTCACTGCGAGAGTCTAATTTGGTTGACATTGGTGTGTCCTATCTGAAAAAGACACGTCAGAACATAAAAAAAGGATCCAATCTTTAAAGGTACTTTTTGAGGGTTAATCGTCAAGAAAACAGGACACTATTGACCGGATGTACGGTACTAAAAACAGTAAGTATCATGTAAGTTCATGCTTTTCTTTAGTCTCAGAGGTCAACAGCAACACTGAGCACAGATGTCTTCATCTCAGGTCTTCAAACAATCGTGTCAGTGCACACAATGCTAGGCTGCAGCGTCGTAGGGGGTGAGAATAGTTTTCCTACAAAAACACACTGGGAAATTAAAAAAATAAAAAAATCCACTGGGAGAGCTAGACAAAGAGACACATGGGGTAAGAGTGAGTTCGAAAAACATGTACGTGTATTTCAAGCCTTAAACATTAGAACAAATACTAAAAAAATGAGAACCTGGAGTCTATTGTTGTCATTTCTGTGATGACTTCTTCCCCTTGTTACCATCAGTGCCCCAGATCTTCAAAAGAAAATCAGCCGTAGCCCGAGCTTTCTGTCTTATAACCTCAAAGCCAAAGCTTTTAGGTGTGTCTCTGTGGTTAAATGGGTCATGTTGTTTGGCCGAGCTGATTGAGGGAAATGTCTCTTGAAAACCAGGCGAAAGAATGAAACAAAAGACAGAAACTGCTGGAGGTGGGATTCCTCTGAGCATAGAGGACGAGGTCTGCCTCCGTGTGAGCGTCCGGGCATGCGTGTTTCGTCAAAGATCAGGTTCTCCCCCCCGTGTGTCGAGCCCGTCGACTCGTTACTGTAACTAAGCCTGGCGACACAGTTTTCTGCAGGTAGCATTAGCTCACCTGACAGCAAAGCGGCGAAGGTTAACTCGGTGCCTGCGATTATTTGTTTTCGTGCGGCGTGAAATTTAAGGAGTCATATTGAAATTGAGACAGAAAGGCAGAGACAAAAAAAAAGGTGTTCAAAGATGCAGAACCTGAAAATCCACAGCAAAGTTGGAGGATAGAGCAGGGATTGTTCGGGGAGGAGGGGGGGGACACACACCTGCTCCACAGCTTTGAAGACCAGATGAAAGCATGTCCTCTAATTACAGCACTTCGAACAACACAAATATGATTGCTTTACTTTTCTGGCCTGTGTGGCTGTAAAAGGAAAAAAAAAAAAATCTGCTCTCGCTCCCCGCCTCCACCTCTTTCTCTCTTTTATTTGTCACATCTCACTTTGCTGCCACCCTTGTGAGAAGTGATCCTCAGATTTGTGTGTTTTTCTGCTGTGCGGTGAAGCGCGCGCTGCATCTCAGCTTTGCTCCGGTGTGCAGTTAGTTGGTGAAATGTTCCTCTGAATCTCAGTTTTGCCTAACAAGCTGGGACAGGCGAAGGAGAGGGCCGGTGAGAAATCCCAAACGCGGCTCTTCTTTGACTGCTTTGTTTTCGCCTTAAACGCATTTTAACAGATTCAATGGATTCACCAACGGGCGCGCAGTCGTGTTTAATGAAATGCCACCGTGATAGAAGCAATTAGACGGCTGCATATTATTGTGAATGTCTGCATTTATTATAATAAAAGGAGGAGAACGTTCTCAATCTGAGCAGAACTGATGCGACGCCGCTTTGCAACGATGCATGTATAAGGATCTAAATGCTTCCATCCCCACAACACCAAAGTCTAGAAATCCCCCATCCCCAAACTCGTGCCATTTACCTCCATCACAATGAAACAAGGCGTAAGAGTTTCATCTTTTATTCACCAGGGCACTCATGACGAATTAAACAGTCATTATCTAAGAGCCTGTAAATCGCGAGTTAGAAAACACGAAACTCTCTATCTAAGATGATATGTTGCTACCTAAAGGCTTCGTAAATGTCTTTTAAATGCCAGGAATACGTTTATTCATATGAAGGCAGCCCAGGACTGTATTGCCTTGTGGAGATGAATGAACAGCAACAGATGGGAAGCTGCTACACCTAGTGGATTTATGACAGAAACGCAAGACCTTTAGGTTAGGAGCAAGACTTACACATACCGACTGTCTTTCAAATCCATTTAGCAGTTCCTGAGTAGAAGATGGCAGATAGTCTAATTAGATAGAAAGTCAGTGAGAATAAAGTTATAACATAACGGTGGAAAATAACCGCCACAGGCAGAGCTTTGGATGATCGGCAACACACATATGCCCAGGTGTGTATTAAAAGAGTCATATGCATCAGTTGTTGCAGCTGTCCGTCCATACTGGCTCTGAAGCTGTCGCCTCCTATAGTGAATACAATGTAAAAAATCCACATTCCTGCAAAAATCTATCCCACAGTTCAGCCAAAGTTCCAGTCGTTTCTGTACAGGATTTCCTCTTTAAGTTAATGGAGCACGAAAACGCTGTCCGGGCAAACACAAAATGCCTGTACTAAAATGACTGTAACTTCAGATAGACATATACTTTGCCCAATTCAGACTGCTGAAGCCTTGTATTACCATCATCTGTACTTTAGAAAGCATCTTTGCACAGGACGGGGGACTGTGGACTTTGTCCTCTGTCTCCTGCATCGGAATCGAATTAGGAAGGAATCTCGGGAAGGAACCTATCCTTTAAGCCTCTGTGAGCTCCTCTGGACCCTTTCCTCTCTTGGCTGGGGATAAAAAGCTTACAGGACTTGAACCCCCATTGACTATTCTGGCTGTGAAACCTCAGACAGTATTAAAAAAAAATCTCAGATAACATTTCCATGAAAAATACATCATTCTTTGTTGAATTATATATTTATTTTGTGATGCGGTTGATTATTTTTTATTTGTTTCCATGTTTATTCATCTAATTATTGTGAGGCTGAACCTTTCTTTTCCTTTATCAGAGGTCAGCAGCTCCGCTTTGGGCTGTGATCATGTTCTCCCCGCTCCCCGCGTTCACATTGAAAACATCTGACACTGGAGACTGCGGTTATTGGGCAATCGAAGCCATTAAAGATCTCGCTATCAGCCTAATACTGAGTTAATTTCAAAATGGGAGGGAGCAAATGGACTGTGAAATATGTGCTAATGGTAACAAGCTTTCTCCAAGTTTACAGGAGGGGAGAGAAAAAGAGAGACAGACCATATAATGCCCTGTGCTGTTATCGCCGAGTCTACACATATAATTTCACAGAGTCAGAATTCGGGGACAAGGACAATTAAACCAGGGACTACATAGGGACAGCCTGGTATATAATGCTGTGTTACAAAGTTCAGAGAGAGACGCCGAGTTCATTTAAAGTATAAGGTTTAAAAATACAGCTCACATCAAACGAAACAATCTCAACTTCTGCGATATCCAAGAGCAATATGGAAACACATGCTTGCAATTAAGACGACGTGAGATGTGCTATTTGCTCAAAACGTGCATTCCTGCAAACGTAATTTCACATCTTTAGAGGACATTTGGCTAGATAAATATTCATTAGAGGGCAACACCTCCTCACTCTGGCCACCCAGGTGAACGTCCGCCCATACAATACATACAGTGGATCATAACTTGTTCATTTTCATACATGTGAGGGGCAGGCGGCCATGCTTTCAGGTCTACAGTGTAAGGCTTTAAACCAGATTAATGAGCCTATAAGTTTTAGTTTGCTCTGCACAGCTTCCTCTCTTCAAAGTTTTCTTGATTAATGAACTTAGAAAAAGGAAGGCGGGTCTTCTGAGCTGCAATTTGTTGACGTTTTTTTTCTTTAAAAAAATTATGTTTTCGCTGCTTTGGAACATTTTTTTTGTTTAAGTTTAGCTTAAGGATAAAATCACACCACCTCCCTCCATATTTAATACATATTAAGTATTTTAGATTGCTTCACCATCATTATGCCAAAGTGTACAGTTATTGTTGTATAAGCGACACTCAAAAAATATTAATTTTGGGTTGCCAGGTAGTTCACCTGGTAGAGCGTGTGAGCCCTTGCTGCAGCAGCCAAGGGTTTGATTCTGACCTGCTGTCGCCTCTCTCTCTCTCTCTCTCTCTCTCTCTCTCTCTCTCTCTCTCTCTCTCCATAGGTTTTGCATACTCAAGCAATAAATGAATCCAATCTAGCTGCAGGAAAATCATTAGTCTTCTGTGGATGCAATGCAATCACACCATTTATGATCAAAGTTAAGAGACGTGTACATTAATAAATTAATGTCACGGCTAATTGGGACATTTAAATAAAAATGAGAAAACATTGTTAATGTTTCAGTAACACTGGAGCTTCTTCTGCTTTGACGAACAAACATGTTTGCTGCGAAAACAGTAAGATCTCTGAAAATAACGATGACAGTTAACGCCGGGACTAGCTGCATTTCCATGAGTGATCCGTAACACTAAATGTCAACGGAAATCAATGTGGTGGAGCTCTCAGCCAGCGCTGTGAGACAAAGGAAAGCCTCGAAAAACATCAGCCCCTACTCTAGGACTGCAGATACAGAACAGATCGCAGAGATCAAGAGGCTTCCTGGCACCATCAGTGTGGCAGTTTCTAACTGCTGTGAGCATTTGTGGAAAAAAACATAAGCAGAGAGCATCCTGCTGGAGGTGGATTACACAAAGGGAGGCAGCTGGAAGTCTGAAACGCCCGTTAAAGCGTGTGCATCACTCGACAACTGTACTGAAGGAAGGCTTGAGTTAACCACAATGTATGCGTGTCACAAACGAGCACAGAGAAGATAACAGAGAGTAAACAACAAAAAGCTTTAATGTTATGTAAGACACATCAAATATTAACTTCTAAAAATGTAGATATGCATCATATTATAAATGACTGGCTACCATAAATAAATATGTGTTATTTGGGAATGCTTTTAAGCAAGCATGCACTTCACCAGGCCAGATTTCTCCAATTGCAGCCTCTTATTATTCTGAGAGAAGTATAATATCAAACATCCCTGCATATTCAAGGCTAACAACTGAAAAATAATATTCCCAACACGGAAATCTTTCAGGGAAGACAATAAGAGTAGGAAAAAAAACAAATCAAAGAGGCCACACTAAATGTTATCTGGTATTGAGGACAAAAATCAGACACACATGGCCTGATCAATACTCTCATCAGAGACCTCTGCTGAATCAGCACTGGAGGATCACTGGGATGCTGTTTCCTTGTCCTTTCATAGTGTCTTGTAAAAAAAAATAAGTATAAGGACATTTAGAAATTCTCCTTGCAACTCAAGACCTGTGAAGATCACAAAGCTCCACTTCAGGTCCATAACCACGTCTTTTATAAAAGGTGCGTGACTTCACGATACACTCCTTAAATCCACAGCACTTTGTCTGTATAATGATGCCTCCTCTCTCTGGAACAAGCTGTGGCCGACCTGCGAGGCGTACATGGCCAAATGTGCAGCGGGGAAAATGGGACCGCGGCCATACGAGCAGCCCAGTCCGTAGAGTGCTGCTGATCCAGCCTGCAGGTTAATACTGAGGGGGAAACGGAGGGACGAGAAGCTTGGGTGGAAAACAGCTTTGGGCCCAATGCCGGCCGCTACTTTGAGTTTCTCCACCTCGGCCTCCTGGAGCCTCTTGGCTTTAGCTCGCCGGTTCTGGAACCAGATCTTGACCTGGGTCTCAGACAGCGACAGGGAGGAGGAGAACTCGGCCCGTTCGGCAATGGACAGGTACTGCTTCTGACGAAACTTTCTCTCCAGGGCAAGGAGCTGCGTGGTGGTGAAGGGAGTGCGAGGCTTGCGGTTGGTTTTGTGCTTTCTCAAGGGGCAGACTGCTGGACTGAGCTGCCCTGGAGGACGTGAGAAAAGTTAGATGTACGGTTACACTGTAAAAACACTGTTTCATGACTTTAACATCCAAATAACTAAGACCTGAAACAATTAGATGATTATTTAATAAGTTAACAGTGAATTACAACAAATTTAATTCATTTATAAAAGTAAAAACTATAAAGGTAATCAGTTGTTATTATTAACACCTTGTAAAATATATAAACTTATTAAGTTTTGGACAGCTGATTATCACGTAAACTTTAAGTTATCTTAACTTTTAGTTAGATTTATTTTCTGATTTTGTTAGACTAAATTAATAATGGATTGATCATAAAAATAAAAAAACAGATCATATAATTTGAAAACTACATATATTATTTCACCTGTACCTGTACATTTATATATTTATCAGTTATTTATCAACTTTTTTACTATATACTTTTTACTTTTAAGGCACCCAAACATCTCCTCCTAACACATCACTTAACAATAAATCCGTCTTAATATATCCTCTAAGACATTTCCTCCGGCTCACTTACGAGGTGGGGTTGACGTCTTAACGGGGCTGGGTATCCAGGACGCACAGTCCACTCGCTCCGATGACTCTGATTTGACAGACACAAACTGTTTGGTGAACTCGTCCGCCCTGCGCGACTGATAATCGGTCACGCTGGCCTCCTTTCTTTCCGTCGCACTGAGCGGCCTCCGGTCCGACATGAGCGCCTCCACGCTGAACGGCAGGCGCGTCACCTGCGCCGCGCGCTTCCTGAGCCGCGGCGGTCGTATCTCCTCGTCTGTTGAACCCTCGTCCCGCCAGTCTCCAGGGGAAGACATGCTTGCTTTTTGTTTGCTCGATGTCTAACTCAGAAAGCACATCACTTTTTTGTCACGGAGTGCAAACATGCGGCAGCAGCAGTGCACACACACGCACACGCTGAGGAAGTTGGAGTATTAGTTGGTGCAAAGTTGCTGCTGGAAAAACTTTGGGAAGTACTCGGCCAATGATGCGTCTTGATCCGAGGGCTGGGAGGAAGACTTGTGATTGGACGGTGTGTTTCTGCACGGGATCTCTGTGGCAGTGTCACACCCCCACAGCTACCAGCTAGACAGCAGGTCAGATGCTCATCAGCCTCATTTAGCAGTAATTACGCAGGGAGAAGATTGTTTCTTGAAAATAACTCAATGTTTTATCATAATCACTGACAGCAACGGGCTGTATTTTATTCACTCTGCCATTGAAAACAAGGGAAAATGCCTGATGTCCTGACTTAACGCAAAGGAATTTTGGATGAGGTCTGGTATTTATGTAAAAAAAAATAAATGCTAATAGAAGTAAATCAGTCCCCTGTCTGCTGAAATCTACTCCATCCTGCAATTAGGCTGCCGGATTGTCCCGGCCATGTCTCCGAGCATCAGATGAAAAGCGTCAGTGTGACACCTGAAGAGCTGTACTTCCACTTCGACAATAGCTGACAGAGCTCCTCGCTCAAGCCCAGGCTTGCAGGACCTGACGCTGACGATTGTTGAGCGCAATCACAATGGTAATCAATAAGAATCATGGGCGCTTTTAAACCTGAAGCTATCGCTGTACAGCAACCGCACACTTAAATGTGAGAGTCAGCTGGGAGATGGATTATGGTTTTGGGCAGGCTTTAAAATGACTGTCATTACATTGTTATTATTAACACCTTGTAATTAGGCCTGTGGAATCCGGTTCTTTTAAGCAGGATTTAACGGTAATGATGGAAAATTGCTACCTTCCTGAGGTGTGTGGCGCCCGCTGCGATTAGGCCCAGTCTCTGCTCCGTCGGTGGAGACAGAGGCGTCTCGTGCCTGTTTGAAGCTCATACCTGGAGGGCTCCGGAGTATTAGGAAACATCATGAGAAGTACAACAGCAGCTCTAGCATTCCTAAACACGGCCTTTAACCACTCACTGATGGGATAAGGCGACGCAACGCCCTGAAAGCCAGCCAGAAAGGGCAGGGACGCTGGAGAGACGAACAGCAGACAGTTTGATGTCATTCTGAGTGAGATTTAATGTTCATTCAGCCAAAGACAGACAGAGCTGATGCAGAGTTAATGTGCTTATTGTTGTCTGCTGTGTCCTATACTTTCCGTCTATTAACTTCTATACTCTTGTGTCTGTTTATCTGCTGTATGTCTCCCTCATATACAGATGCCCACGCACATGAAAGGCCACCTGTGAGGCGACTGCAGCGTGCTGTCCGGAGCTCTGTGATCTGCGCGCTCTCTGTAATCAGCAGGATTACAGTGGCATCAGGGGCTCGACTCCCCAGCGCCTCGGCATCATTAGCCTCCATACGAAGCAAAGTGCACGCACAGCGTGAGCTCACACTCCTGTAAACACATGCAAATCAATTTTAAGGAGGCCTATCTGTTATTCCAGCGTGCTTCCGATGGGTCAGAGACGCCACGAGCGTGGGTGTGTGTGTGCGCATGTTTTATTATTTAAATTTAAACGAAATTGAAGGATTTATGTGATAAAGACTTATATTATTATTATATTAGTCATATTTGCCCAACAACTACATCTCTGCAGAATCCAATTAGCTGAAAAATCGAGCTCAGGGCTAACAGCAAGGTATGTAAGAAATCATCACATCTGTGACTTACAGCTACCTAATCAAATCACGTTTTATCAAAATATGAATGATCAACATTGATTTAACTTGGATAATGTCACCATGTTGCATATTATGTCCTTGAAAGTAAGAAAAAAATATTGTATTTATTATACATAATAACATATATTAAAGGTTTCACCAACTTACTAGTTGAAAGTTCAACAATTCAGCTGTTTTCACGAACAGTTTTCTGATATTATACCACTGTGGTTAACGAATGTGGGTGGAAATATTTGACCTGCTTCATCACAACTATGGATCAATGGTTAGAAATTGTATGGGAAATCTATAGTATTGAAAAAATGACATACCAACTTCAACTGGAAGTTGAAAAATGGGTGATGTATGTGTCCAATCTCCATGGCTGGGAAATGAAGCCGATGCGGAAGTGCCAAAAACTGTAATTAATTGCCGTCACAGATGGCTTGTTTGAGCATCCAGGCGTCATTTGGCCCACCTCAGGTTCACTGATGGTACAGGTCTTTGCCGATTTTTAGATGAGCTAGGTGGAAGAGGCAGGAGCTGAGGAGAGGAGAGGAGGAGATGATGGCAGCCAGCGCATATTTTGAGCTTCAAAATGGCGCCTTGGAAACCTGCGGGTGACATCACGCATGTCTGACGCTTTGACTACCTGCAGCCATGACTGTATTGATCTTGTTTTTTCTGATTTCTCCTTGTAATAACAACAACAACAATAATAACTTTATATACATATAACACCTTTAAAAAAAGAGTTTACAGTGCTTTGACACACGAACACAAAGAGGAGACCCAGGCAAAAATAGCAGCAGAGAGCCAAACAAAGCAGGATAAAATGAGTTTAAGAACATGATAATGGTAAAAGACACAGACGCTGTAAATAAACGTAATCAGATGTAAAACAGTTGAAATGTTGCAAATGCTCTGAACAACGATCTATAGTCTGACTGTCAAAATAAAGTGTTACCAAAACCTTTTAAACCTGCTTCATATACTACATATTAATGTGTTATTACACTATAATGTAATATATTCACAGGGTTTTACCGCTGAATACTGGGGGTAACACCACAATATATGTTTTCATCGTTTTATTAGAATATCACCGA
Organism: Nibea coibor; assembly: GCA_023373845.1. NCBI lineage: Eukaryota > Metazoa > Chordata > Actinopteri > Sciaenidae > Nibea > Nibea coibor. The sequence continues at coordinate 8,726,501 of CM041739.1, read as the reverse complement.
TATAACAGGATGATTTATCATTTCTTGTGTTTTATCTTAATTATCTAGTGACGTGTTTGCAGATAACCAAAGCTTGATTTTTAAATAATTTAGATCCAGCAGTATATAAGATTCCCACCAGTGTAATCTGTCTTTATAGTCTTTCCTCCAGTACACAGGCCCAAATAGCTCGCTGCTGTCCACTGGTCTCAGCGATGAGAGCGTTCCTGCTGGGTCTGTCTCCCATTGTGGGGTTAGACACACAGTGGACGTTACAGACAGAGCTGGTACAACCTGACCATCCAAGCAAAGGTTACAGTGTCAGAGTGGCTCAGCATGGGGCGGAGTGGCAGTGGACCAGAGAGATAACGTCCTCAGCTCACATTGATCGCCCCAAACACCAATTAGCACTGCTCTCTCTTCCGCCTCGCTTCACCTGCATTAGTTCCGCTAACAACAGTGTGGAGCACGCTTGGGCGCGCACACACACACACACACACACATTATTGTGTGTGTGTGTGTTGTTATTGTGGCTAGATCAGAAAAAAAAGACAAAACTTTTATCTTTACGGGATGTAAATTTTCAGAAATCGTGAGTCATGTGCCAAATATTTCTGAATATAAAGTCTCTATCTCTGTGTCCTTGATCCACAACCCGATGTCTTACGTATGAAATATGTATACGTCATATAACCTCCCACACAATTTTTCAAAGTGAGATTTAAATCTATTTGAACCGCGGCATTATTTCCAGGACATGCTTCATCATGTCAAGCTGAATTAAACAGACTAACTGCTGCAAACACACAGCAACCCGCAGACTTTTTTTTTTTTTTTCGATTTCTTGTCATCACAGGCCAATCAAGACAGAATCAATATTTCATCTGGAGACAGTCAAAATAAACTACCCATAAAAAAGAAAAGGCACGACCGCGGACAACTTCAAGATAACTGATGTTTAATGTCGTTTTAAGTATAGGGTATGATGGATTACGGCTAAAAGTAAAATGAGTTCTTAAGATGTTTTCCTAAAACTAAAGGAAAGAGTTTATTTGGGGTGCATTTTGGCCTGTGTGCCTTCAGATGAGTCCTGTGTTATAACGTCGACACCCACCACTCCCAAAACTGTTTATTTACTGAAGCGTGGTGGTTAGGGTGTTTTCTTAAACTGCAGTCTTGTTCTACATATTAATGTGTGTGAGTGAACCTCTATACTTTATCACAAAATAACACATTTCTAGCAGAGAGAAGACGATTGAGTTGTGCACTCCTGAAGCTGAGCTGAATTAAGGTTGCGGTACAAATAAAAAAGGAGATATCGGGCTTTAGCCTGGCGCTATCACAGTTAAAATGAGGTGACAAAAAGTATGCTATGGCTGCTGAATGCAAATATAATCAATGAAGAAGGTGTTGTCTCTTTATTTTAATACAACCTTTGGAACAAAAGAGAGTTCAGCTTCAGTCTGAGAGGATAATTGTCTTGCGTATTTTCTTATTATTAGAACTACTGGCCTCTCAGCGAGTGTTATCGCCATTTCAGGGTTAGGTGACTGATCTTTCAGTGCGTCACTGTGTCTCAACACAAGTGAGGTTATAATATTAAACGAATCCCACGACTGACGAAAGCGATGCATCTTTAGTAATTCCCCATCTCACCGCAACAAATTATACATATGCAAATGCAATACAAGTGTGAAAGCATGTCAGACTTTGGTCTACACTTACTGCAAGGTTCTCTGTAGTATGATCTCATCAGCGTCGATCATTAAAGACTTCCTGAAAGTGAACCACAGGTTCATATGGTCGAGGAATACGTGAACTATTGGAAAATCTTAGTCATCATACGATTAAAGACGACAAGTGACAGAATTATCACACCCGACCACAGTGAGTGTGCTGCCGTGTGGTTATTTAACTTCAGTGCACTATGAGCACGAAACAGGAAGTTCATGTCACTGAGTCTTTTCTCTACCATGTGTTAATGTGTAGCCAGCCATAATTAGTGCATGAGCCAAATCCAATCCAACTGTACATTAATGAACATCATTGGCCACGAAGGCCATGAATATGTGTACGTGTGTGTGTGTGTAAACGCGCGCGCGTGTGTGTAACATGTAGGCAGCAAGTAAACCACATCCTTAGTTTTGAAAGTCTCAGTCTCTGTCTCCAACCCCTGCACAATCAAACGCAAGCGCCATGTGCAGGAAGTGAGTGTGGAGGCCTTCTGCCCGACTTTGGCAGCTTCTCAGTGATTACGCTGCAGTACAGCTACAACCAGGTGATTCACAGGTTAAGCCGTCACCGTTTCTAAAATCACGCTGCCCTCATTTGTCTCGGTCTCTGTGTCATTTGTAAAATCATCTCCAAAGTAATCACCAATAGCTATAAAGATGAAGGAGAATCAATGTTCTGTCTTTCATGGTTTTTAACCTGAAGCTCATTTTAAAGTGTTAAAATATAAGAAACCATCCTCTGTTTTTGTGTTTCAGCTCTCCAAATTACAAAGAAGCAATATGTCTAACAGAAAATGTGAACTTTATTTCTGTATGAAAGATAAATCTAGAGAATAAAGATAACTGACATGATTTTAATCGAGGGTTGTTTCAGCTGCACCTGTAATTTGACGGGGTCATTTTAAACCCATTTAACTTCTTAATCTAAAGTAATACGGGCCACTGGAATGAAGAGCGGTCTGCAAATGAACCAATTTGTAATCATAAAAATCACATTGATTAAGACAAGACTAAAGATTCAGAAACTCGGGTCAAAGTGATACAGCATCGTGTTGCATTTATCTAACATGGTACAACAGTTATATTTGCAGTTTAGCTGGACTGGACAGAATAGGTGAAATCTGATGTTAAGATATCATAACAAGAGTGTGCATTTAAACCCAGCTCTCTGCATTTAAACACATTTTTTAATGATTGTTTTGGTTAAAACAGTCTGATAAACTATAAGCTACTGTGTCTACAAATAGCTGGTGAGCATAGTGTACCATTTAGCAGCTAAAGGAACCAGAACATAGATAATATTCACCATAACAACTTTAAAAGATGATAATATGTCAGCGTTGTGTAAACAGATTGTTGAGCTGCCCTCGGGTGGCTTAAAAATGTAGGTTAATGTATGTTTACTCTGTATTTCTATTGATAATCAATAACCCTGTCTATTCACTGGATGTACACATGTACACGTCTTATATTTTGGTCTGCGATCAAACTCGTCTCGAGGTTGCAGTTAAAGCCGTTAATGCACATGGCGGTGCGGGATCTTCTGTTTGTGTTGAAGACAGCGTGACTACGTCTCTTTGGAGGTTTACGCACTGAAGTGAAAAAGTTCGACCCAAATGAAACCTTTGCTGAGGATGTGACTGATTAAAGAAGATAACGCGCCTGCTACTTAGTTTTACTTTACTTAGTTTCAGCCGACAGGTGGTTGAAACTGTGTTTGTCCTTCCAGAATCTGCAGTCTGCAACAACACAACTTTCAATTCTGCTGACATTTCCAGGTCTCTATCTTCCCTTATCAGATTTCTCACATTGTGTCGTTTCAGTCAGGATGTGGAAGAGTAGAGGTGTTACGAAACATCAAATCATCAGCAGCAAAAGCACAACTATCTGCTGCTGTCTAGGATGCCAGCGTTTGAATAAACCCAACATGAATTCACAGCCAGGACCAAACAATACTTTGTACACCGCACACATTATTGCGTTCCATTACATTTTATAGCTCAGCGTTTCTGCTGACTAAGTTATTTTCTGAACAGGTCCCCTACAACAAACTGCACAACATTCCGGGGCCTCTGTCCATGTAAACAATGCAGCAAACCGCTGGTCAACAGGCTTCGCAGTGTGGTTTGGAGGTACAGCTGCCACAGTCTGCCAGTCTCCTAGCAGACCGCAGCTCTGATTAAAAGCCCTGTTTAACTGCTAATCATCACCCCAACAGCCATTTATCCTCAATGCTGTAAAAACTCTCAATAAACCGCCTGTTTACTGATTCAAAACCACCGTCCATTTGCTGCGGAGCACATCAGCCTATGAACGTAAAGATCTGCTTGCGAAACAGAATTAAAGCGCCTTATATTTTCTATGTTCACACACAAGCTGGACCTAGCATGGTATGATCACATTACTGAGTAGCCTCGAGCTGCTTCTAGTCGTATTATATAAAAGAAACTGATAAAATGGTGTTTCTAAATAAGATGTTCAAACCGGCTGAGCGGTTCTTGCTGCAGAAATGTAACTTGTTTTATATAACAGTATGAAAATGATCACATCAATGACCACAGCTTGCCAGGACAAGATAATAATGTCTTAAATGGCAGCTATCGATATGATAAGCCTATAAACATTGAAAGGCTACCACAAGTCTCTGCGTTATAGTCTTCACTGGTGTATTAAAGCACAGACTGTATTTGTAGACGTCTCTGAACTTTAGTGAGAACTCTGATAAGGCTGCCATGTTGTGTTCAGGGACTCTAAACACAGAGGCAATGAGGCTCATCAATCTAAACATTAAGAAACTGCAGAGCGATTTAAAGTCAATTGTCCATGCTTTAACAGTAATTATTTTACAGTCAAAATAATCGCAGCCATATGCCGCTCTCAAGTTGATGTACTAATATGACTCCTGATAAAAAATGAGTAAACTTGTGGTGACAGATGCGTCACTGAAACATCCGGTGGACAAGTTCAGGTCAAAGATCCCGAAGATCTCTACCCCCCAGTAAGACGGAGGAGCTGACGGTGCTACACCAGGCTACAGAGGGAGTGTGAGGAGCGTAGCATCACCGAGATGAACTCACTTCGGACTCGCTGGTGACTCTGGACTGGCTTTCAACTTATGAGAGCAGACAGGAGAGCAAAGGAGAGCAGACAGCTGAAGACAGACAGAAGAGCAGGGGGAGGGAGAGGGGGAATGACGCACGGCAGAGGACTCGGCCTTTCGTGTGCCTTTCATTGAGTACTTTTCTTATCCACCTTGTGTATTGTGAGCTGCTGTAACATCTATCTTATATTATCTTATACTATTATTTAATCATTTTAAACCCTTTTTGTAACCACATGAGCTGCCAAATGAGGTGAGTTACAGTCACTCACACTTCATAGTATGTGGGTGTAAAACACGGCAGTAACAAATATAACGTTTACATGTTGAGGGTCAAATATTGTAGTACTCAATTACAGTACAGAGGGCAGTAAAATGGAGTGAGTCTACAGTATAAATATAGTGTTGTGTGACCGATAACTGAAACTATCACAGCAGACGTTGATGTTAGAGGAGGTGGTGCCCTCTTGTGGCTGATGAAAAGAGTTTTATCTGAGATAATCTTGTTGGTAATTCGTGCAATGTGTTGTACCGTTTGGAGGAAGTTGCAGTGTTATTATGCTGTAAATGTGTACGAAATGTTCAGTAACTGAAGGGAACAAAATATTACAATAAGCACACGCTACAGTACAGGAAACACTGCGCTGCTCTGACTGTCTCTCAGCTTACACTGAAGGGTAAATGCCTTGCAAAGGTTCACCAAACTCAATCTGCCATACTGTAAAATACTTAATTATTAAACACTTTAGCACAGAAATGTGAATATGGACTCTTTTAATAACACTGTCCACTGAACATTGTGTAAAAGACTATTATGTTTCACAAATTTTTGTGCACCTTGTTCCTCAAGGCACAATCTTGAGGAGCATCAAACTTTGATGTGGAGAAATACTGATGATGCCTTAAATAAAGTACTGGCATGTGACCTGCTAAGGTTGTGGGCCATTTCAGTCAGTCAGTGCAGCTTCACTGGGCCTGGCTGAGGGCGGACAGCCTCTGTCTGATAAGCTGGTTCTCCTCCAGCACCTTGGAGATAGTCCTAAGAACTGTGAGCTTGGCCTATTGAGACAGGGGGACACATTTGCAGGAAAAGAAAGAGGAGCAACAGTGTGCACATACTGTGCGCGGTGCATGGATGCAATTTTATCAGTAGGACTTTCGCAGAAAACAGCTGTCATAGTAGGAAGAGCGCACACGTTACTGATAACATTAGGCCTTACCTTTTCCTTCTCGTTTATTGTTTTGCTGGAAGTCCTTTGGGAGAAAAAGAAAATATCTCCAGAGAGAACAGAGTCAGAATCAGCAGCAGCACCTGGCAACAAAGAAATGAATATGAATGAATGTGACTATAAAGCTGTATAAATCCTGTGCACAGCACCACAAAAAGCCATTCAACTGGATCAAAACTGAATAATATATAACATTTTTAAAAGTAGTGTGCTGCAGGGATACTTTATTGATACAGCGGCTCCCAGTCTTTTTAGCATATGATGAGTTTATCCCAAATTAAAGGTCATGGCCTTTTTGTGTAAACATTAGTGAGATTTCTCCATTTTAAATCTGTTTATCTAGGTCATTTTTAGTGGCCTACACACCAGTACACAGCCAGTATTTCATAAGACAAACCCATAATATAAAACTTATTTCAGGAACCACACACACACAAACATTGATATAACATCACTGTAAATGTGTTAATAGTTAACATGAGCCGGTGTTCTGGTTTAAGCAGCGACCACGTTAACTGGCGCCCCCCTGTGGTTGTCATAGTTACGACAGCCGTTGAAACAGGAGAATACTAATAAATATGGCTGTCAATCAGGACAAGAAATATGAATGTATGTGATGTGTATCTTTTTCACAGTGTAACGTTAACTTAAAAAAAAAGAGGCCAGCTATACATTTTCCTGTTTTCTAGCTGTAGTAACTATGACAACCACCAGTCACCAGTTAGCAGGGTCACTTGTTAAACCGAAACACCGGCCGGCCAGCTAGCATAGCAGCTAACCTAACCTTGTCCTCTGCTCTGAGGTGTCTTTGTTTTATTCGCAGCCGGCTCTAACATCCATCTCCTCGGTGTTTTGTCCTCCTCATTTGTCACTTTGTTGAGCTTTGGTAACTTAATTTTAAAAACGAATCGAGTTTTTTCTCCTCTGACGTTTTTCTGCTTGTTCCCGCGTTTCCGGCCCTCAGAAGGAGGCTCGGTCCGGTCCATCGTCTCCTCTGGTTGTGGTTCACCTCCTCCTTGACTGGGGCCTGGCTGTGAGTCAAACCAGGGCACATACTCAGTCCTAACTGTCGACATATTTCTCTTTAAACTCTTCATTAAAGGTTGGAGGAGGACACACTTCCTGTTACTTGGGATAACTAAAAGTTTGGATCGAGTTTTTTCCACCTCTGTTGTCCCAAACTGTGCTTGAAACACTGCCAGCCACTAGGAGGCAGTGTTTTTAAAAAAATGCGGTTCATGTCTATATGAAGGTCATCTAAAATGAAATGAATTAATTTAGCCCGAAAATTAGTAGTGTGTGTGTTTATAACCCGAGAAACTACAACTGTAGAGGCAGACAGCAGCAAACTGTGTCTGTGAAATTAATCCAATGTGGAAAATGCCACAAAAAAAAAAAAAAAATGCAGTTCCTTAAATGGCCACTTGAGGCTGGCTACAGAACATGTCAATCTCCATAAGTCCCCATATCAAATAAACATGTTTACAGCATGGTACAAAAAACAGTTTGAGTTTGCATAGCTAATTCTCACTATTCATGACAACTGTACTGAGTCTGGATTTCTATTTGGCTCACCTTTTAATGCTTAAAGTTAATTAACAGTGTTGCCGCTTTGATTGGCAGGTCGGTGCCGTTGCAGGTGGCTTGTTCGAGCGCCACTTCAGGTCTTCTGATGACCCACGTCATGGCCCATTTTATTAAGACTAGCCAGGAGACAGAAGAAGCAGGACAGCATGGCCACGGATGCTGAGCTTCAAAATGGCTCTGTGTGGGTGACGTCACGCATATGCTGTCCACGCTTTATACTGTCAGTGAGAGGAAGTAGTAGAGGAAATATTCATATCCTAAAAAGTCAAAGGCATATATTGCCTAGTAATACATGTACTGTAGTACAGTACAAGTACATCTCCCTCCCCCTCTGAATATTGTTATTGAGTATCATGTGATAAAATGTGTTTGATGAGATTGATGATAAATTATATTTGGAATAATTTCAGTACTAATTTAAGCTATTTTTAGGAATACTGTTTATATGTAACTGGGTTGGAAAATCTCTCATTAACCTAGTTCATGATATTTTGTTGTTCGTGTGCACTCTTTTCGTTTATAAAAAAGGCTTTTATTAGACTGGAAAAGGTTTTGTTGGAACAAAAGGCAGAAGCTTTGGTGAGCTAAATAGCACTCACTAAGGCCCAAAATAAGCCTTAGCCTATAAATACCTCTGACCTGATTAAACTTAACCCACCAGATGTGCCAAAAAAAGTGCTGTCACACAACAATGGCATCAGGTATGAGATTTACGAGAAAAGCTTTAGGGGGCATATTAACACAGGCCTTTCACAAAATAATGAAATAAAAAGGGGAAAAACCATAAAACTTGTAAATCAACAGGCGTATAATTCTTCCTCACAGCTGTTTTATTCGTTCAACATCTCACATAACAAATACTTCAAATGTATGCATACAGTTACAAACAGTTGGCAGCAAATGAATATATGACATTAGATCTTTGTTTTACTTCAATACTACAAACCAACTATAAAAACTGACTTCTGTATTGTAGCGTAAATTAATCAGGAAGAAAATATAAAAATTGGAACTTACGTATAAATGTGAAATGACTTAATAAAAATCAAAATGATATCAGGTAAAAAAAAAAAAGAAAAGAAAAAAGTTAATAAATATAACCTTCCCAGCATACAATTAAAAACTATTGAAATTTTGCAATCAAGTAATACTAACAGACATAATCAATATTCGTTTCATCTGAAAATGTGGAGCACAATACAGCAATTAGAAAAACTAGACACATCAACGAGTTTAACACATCACCCCAAAAATATAACAAAAATCTGATCAAAATGATAGTTATACATTTCAATTGAAAATATAGCAAATGCTAAATACATTATCGACCTAGTATATACAATGTTTTCAATCACAGTAGCATGGTAGTAGCAAAATAAGTAAATAAGCACAAAACTAATGTTAAAAAATAAATTCAGGTATAAATTAGTCTTTTTTTTCTTGCAGACATCAGCATGAACAATAGGAAACAAATAATGTGTAAATGACTGCATGGGTTTATATGGGTTAAATGACTTACACTGCGGAGACTTGTTTCTGGAAAGAATAAGTATTGCACATAATGGCTCAAAGTTAACTTGCAACATTAAATCACATTCAGGTTATGTCCCAAAGCATGCCACATCACAAAGGGGGTCAAGTGATCAAGTCTCCTCACCTATGTCCTACTGAGTGTCCTCTACATTACAAAACGCATCCAAAGTGTTGTCACTGTGTAGATTGCATAAACATCATGTCTGTGTAAGGAAGGCAGACTCCATCATGTAAAGAGAGGCTACAAGAGAGGTGATCTCAAAGAGATAAGGAACAGAAAGTTAAAAAGGAAAAAGGAGATCTAGTGCATTACATTAGGTCCTGCATTAACACTAGCCATGTTATTTCTGTATTACATTATGCATGCCAAGAATAAGTAGAACTTACAGGCAGTCCCAGAAAGAGGATCTAAATATTCAAACAGCTGATATCCACTCCGGTGATAGAAGGGAAGTTTTCACATTGACCAAAGCCAAAACATTTACCCTATTGATAATCTTATTGACTACACCTAGGAGAGAAATGTCAGAATATATTTTCAAGACTATCAAAATCTGTTTAGAAAGGTCTTGTCATGCCTTAGGATCCTGTAATTATGTTTATTAGGACAGAGGAGAATCCATATATGACTGGCTAATGAAAGCCTTATTTTTTTTGTTTATCTACAGAATCACACCAATGCACCAGACAATTTTCAGATTTACCAGCACTTAAATATATAAAAGCTAATTGAAAATTATATTAATATCATTCATTTTCTTTTTAAATTAAGTTTACCATAAATGCAGATCTCTTAGTAACAAAGGTACAAAATTATTTTTCACCAAGTGAAAAAAATGAGGTATTGCAAAAGGAGTTCTCCCATCTGTGAAAAATGTGCCTAAAATGACTATTGAAAAAAATATTTAGAAAAGTAGTGCATAATAAATGTATATATGTTCATGACAAAATAATCAGCTATAAAACACTGTACAAAAATCAGCAGGCCATGTATAAAATAATATCTTTATCTCTGTGACAGCAAATTCTAGCTACTACCATATCCAACCACAACACTTGTGATAGAAGCTCCAGTCATGGTAGAGCGTGCAGTGGTACACCATGAGGACAGCTCAGGGAGACTGGACTGTGCATTCCCATTAGTTTGTACTACATTAGCATGTTAGCTTCCAGTGCTAATATCCCTGACAATATAAAGTGAGCAAATACTACTGCCAATACCTGAGCCCTGAGGGCTGTGTCTTTATTAGCCGACACCCACAAACCGAAACTCCAGCCAACTCCAGCCTTTCCTCCGCCGTGTGACAAGAGGACACCACATTATCCTGAAAACCCTCAGATCAACATCTGCTTTTGAAGATGTGTTTTAGGCCAATCTTTGGTTTGCCCTTTCTGGTTACAAAGTGTCGACTTTTAAACCAAGACCTAAAAACTCATGCCAGCAATCTAAACATGTGTGCCAGACTGAGGGGAGATTTTGTTTTGTGACGTGGCCTGATGCTATACACGTAGCTTCTTGGAAAAAAAACTCAATCGTCCGACCATCTGAAACTGTGTTCCTCCTCTGTTCCACCCAACCATTTGCACTCAACCTTTGGTAAATGGTACAGTTGTTCTCTAATCCTGCAAGCGAAAAGTAAGAAAATGCACCCTTCTTAAACTCAACTTCCATAGTTAGTATACTGATTTAGGTATGATGAACCTCACTTAAATTTTATGTTACTCTTGACAACAAATGTAAGCAGCTTTGCCAGCTAACACGAAAAGAAAGTACAGTCAAGTCAGAAAACATCTAAATCCAAATCTAATGCATCCATATGCTCATGCACACTTAAAGTCAAAACATAAATGGGATTTCACTCTCTTCTTAGCATTTACTTCTTTTAGAAGGCCGAATTAAAAATAAAATAAAAAATAAATTAAGTTTGTTTTTTTTTTTTTAACTTAAAAGAAAAGTGCATTTATTTTTCATATCGTAGCCCGTACCCCTTCCCTAACTACCCCGTTCTCTCAATCCCTCCCCGATCCTGCGATGTCTCCCTCCCTTGCCCTCTCGCCTCAGTTCCAGCGAAAGGAGATGTGTCGTGGTCGGTCCCCTCCCTCCTTCACCAGCGGCTTGTGGAACTCGCGGCCAGCCCTGGAGTGGATGGCTGCCCAGCAATACTCACAGTAGTACTGCAGACAGGTCACGTTGGCGCAGAAGAAAGGAGCAAACTTCCCCCCACAGCGGGTGCCCTGGCACTCATCACACAGCTGGTCATCCAGGACATATGGCTTCACTTCCACCTGAGAGAGAGGGAGATGAAATGGATGCCAGGAAAACTGTGTTAAAATGGAGGTAGAGAAAAACTTGACTGCATGCACAGCAGCATGTTAGATAGGTGGGAATTAATATTTTATGAATATCCACTCTTCTTTTTTAAGACCTGAATAGGAAGCTGCTCACCCGTTTATCAATCTCCCCGTGCTGCAGCTGAACAAATCGGGCACTGATGGCTGCAATGTAGCTTTGCTGATTGGAGAAGGCTACTCGCCCTGCCCCTTTTGGATACTTAAGTTCGGGGTCTGTGTCAATCCCAGCGTAGCACACTCCTCCGTACAGACGGTCCATGATCATGGCAAGCTCCACTGGAATAGCAATGCACAATGCAAAGTTAATAGGATCTGAACTATTTCAGTCTGCAATAGATTCAGTGTGTCACTGCATACACTCGTACCTGCACGTAGGGGACGAGGGACGCCTCCCACAAAGATAGTTTTCCTCGGGTCCAATGGCTGTGAGCCGTCCATTACAAAATCACTGTCATTTAGGTTCCAGGGCCGGATCTGGACCTACAAAAACAGTCATTTCCTTTGAGTCAGACTTTACTCTTTTGTGAGCAAGATACATTTTGGATTGTGAAAATAAAAGCTGCTTGCTGCTTATATAATGTGGATTAACACATTTCTTTGGTTCAGTTTGATTGCTATTGCAAGATGCTGCTCATGGTGGCTTTTTTTTTTTTACAGGAAGACACTGAAATGATGGTGAAATAGTGCAAGATCTACGTAATATAAGTGAATAAATGAATCAACCGACCAATCGTCAAAATTGTTTGCACTGAAAACAAACCCAAACACAAATGTACTGAACTTTCCAGTTTTCTGAGATACAATGACAAAGAACATTTGTGTAAGTCAATAATTTTAACATTTGTGCAAGTTTTGTACTTGTTGGGCAACCCGGATAACACGCGGCTGCTGAACAGAATAACATAACTCACAGGCTTGTCTTTGATGGTGGGACTGGAGACACACAGGTAAAGCTTGCCATCTTCCTGAATGCAGGCGTCAATCAGGGCCTGAACAGAGCTCTCGTCTTGAAACAGCAGGAATGCATATCCTGGAAAGGTTGAAAGTAAGGAAGAATGAGTGAGCACGTCGTCACATTGCTGAAGCAGAAACAAGCTGGCAGGAATATAATGTTTGACTGGTTTGACTGACCTTTTGGTGGAAAATAGGATTTGCTCTCTGCCTTGTGGGGCCAGTCAACAAACAAGTGACCAAATCTGCGGAAGCTGGCAGTGATTTCATCTGAAAAAAGGAACTCGGTTAGGAAATAATCAGTAATTTATGGACTGCATAGAAAACAGTTCAACATAATAGATTTACAATTTGCTTTTAATCACAAACAAGAAAGCAATAACGTGTGTACCTTCATCTATGTCTGGGGGCAGCCCTCCTACAAACACTTTGCGAGAATATCGCTCCACGCGTTCACCATTCAGGTGGGGGAAACAGTGGGCTGAACCAAGGCCAGCGAGCCCCTGGTCACCTGACTCATCCTCTCCAAAAGAGCGCTCGTCCTCCATGGGGAACAGAGACGAATGGCCTGGTGGAGAGAATGATCTGCATTACTCATGTTGTTTCAACACTAATCAGGCTGAACCACAGTTCTTAGTTTTGAGAATGTATTAATATTACAATGAGCAGGGAATTTGATTAGATATAAATAAATTGAAGTCGGGAAATGCATACAAAAGCAGCCATGATTTCTATTTTTGATGACACAGTTTGAAAGCATGAGTATTATCACTACTAGGTCTTGGCAGGCGACCGTGAAAGGATTTCACCCTACGGAACTCAATGACAATATTCAGGGCAGATTTATCAGTGACGACAGGCAAGCAGACAAACACAGAAGCGAAACCACAAAGTCATAATTTCAGGGGTCATTACTTCTTTCAAAAATAACACTGAAGGAAACAAGACACATTCACAAGCTTTACCTCGTCTTCTGCCATAACTTCTCGCTGCATGTAAAACAACACAGAACACTCTTGAAACGGCTAAATAAAAAGGGCACACAATAAGAATGTAAAAACACTACCGGGGCTTGAAATTAATTCATTGGATCACCAGCCAAAATGGCTACTGCATTTTAAAGTAACAGCCATTTTGAATTTCCATTTGAGTGCGCAGATGCTCTTCTTTTTGCCTATAGCTACAGCACCTCAGTTAGGTCTCATACTGGATGAGCTATATAATATATATATATATATATATATATATATATATATATATATATATATATATATATTCACCTGCATCTATAACAAAACTGTGATTGTTCAATAAATGTGCTGCATACACTAGAGTTGAAATCATTAATCATATAACATGTCATGTAACTGTACCCCTGAGTAACTGAATACCTCATTAATCACTTATGCATGTAAAAACAAACTAAAGGTGACCTGCATTTTTGCATGTCTTATGCTACACATTCAGTAACTCTACATGACTAAGCAAACACTGTCTGTCAATGTGTGAGTCAATATTTATTCAAATAAAACGCTCATCTTAGACTTTTCAATATCACTTACAAAAGTACATGATCTGCCTTTGACAGCATATTTGTGGTATTACTTATTTGCTCGACCACATTATTATTTTCATACTTGAAGAAGCTGGTCTGCTCTGCTCTCAGTGAGCCATTTTAATCAGGTACCACATGACTACTGCAGCAGTTTGGAGGTATATTACAAGTGATATAACATGAGTCATTTTATGCTTTTACCACTTGTTTTATGGTGTGTAGTTATGTGATATCCAGGTTTCTGTTGTTTTTTTTTCGCCGCCCATTTTTATGTGAGCAAACTCCAATCAGCTGCATTTAAATAGCAGGTACTAAAACTTGACCTGCATTTTTAAAGAATTACTTTGCATCTGTATTTGGCAGACATTAATTTCAAGCCCAGACTTCTGCTACATACTGCATATTTTTGTATGCATGTCATTTGCATACCATTCATTGGTAGAGGCCCATCTCCACCCTGGTGAGAGAAGCTGTAGCGTCCTACATGACAAAAACAGGAGAGGCCTCAGAACACCGTGTCATGAAATGATTCCCAGCATGAGTAGTAATTACATTAATTCATTTTCCTTGTATTTAATTTGTTCTCCAACCCACCAATGTTATGTTAGAATGGCTTGGTGTAATATATAATGTTCTGTTCAGCAAATGGTGTCTTATAATGTAGCCCAACTTATTTCTACATGTAAACCAAAGTGCATGACAACTACGCAAATGAACAGATTTATTGAGCATATTATTGAGGAAGTGGACTTGTAAATGGAGTTGATAAGGCAAATGGCAAGAGGACTGCCATTTGTTATAAAGGAGAAGTTTAAAAAAGAAAAACAAGGTTTGCATGAGCTGGTGCAGGTTAACGGCAGCAGAGCTGGCTGTGATGGAAAAAAAGGGGTTCTTTTCAAGTTGACTTCAACAAAACGAAGCTGAAATGTTTTATTAATAAGAGAGTTAGTTGAGATCAAAGAGACGCTGCAGCAAAAAGGCTGCTGGTGATTCTTTTCATGAGTTATGGAGAACGAGACTGAAACGTACTGTAAGAGAACTGTGACCAATCTGAGTGGGACTTTATGTGTCCATACCCTTCGCTTTATACCTCTGATGCCTAGAAAAATACAACCAATCATTTCTACAGAACTGTCAAAGTATAAATTTGTCTCAAATGGGCCGAATTGTGCTTTGAAATTCTGGTTTAAATCAGGAAAACCATGTCTAACCAGACATGTAATGACATACTTTTGGTACATTTTGGTGAGCTAAAGCTCAATATCCATCTATCCTTATATGGCATTTGTATGGAAATTGGGGCTGGTTTACATAAGGAGATATATTCCTACTGTCCAGAGTAATTATGATATCACATATTGTACATGTTCTGTGATACTCCCTGAGCTTAGGATGAAAGGTCGATTCTGCAGAGAAAAGGAGGAAAGACGAAAATAGCATACATCTTATACCTAGTGCTGGTTATCCAACCTCAGTACTAAATCAAATTGCATCCTTTTAGCATCTATCAAATGAAACTGATATTTTAGGTATATAATGATACCTACCGCAGTAACACTGCACTAAATATAATTTGGTAACTCAAACTTGTATTTGCTCTTGCCATTAATGTGTTGGTAATGTTATGTTGCAAGACAGTGACTCATGACAACACATGCCACTGTATTAACAAAGAAGTGTGATCACGCACTAAAACCTCAAACTATGGCCTCAGGAATTTCCTGATACCAACAGTATGAACATCAGACTGGTATTCACTAAATGTCTAATTTTGTTAACCCTCTGTGTTTGGGACCAAATAATATCAATGTCAAGCTGTAAACATTATCAGTCATCAACACTGTAAAAATACTCACTTTCTGTCAAAAACATGCAAGAGATGGCTGTATTTATCTACAGCCAGCAGTGAGAAAACTATCCTTTCCTTGCTATTGTTAGTGTGGGAACCAACCTTTCAAGGAATCCTGCTCAGCCCTCATAATGTCAATCAGAGAGTTCTCCAGAGAGTGCATACTAAAACCATCAAAGGACCGTGTTCTCTCCTGCTGAAAGAGAGGAAGACAACAATTAGCGTCCTTACTTCCCACATCACCATCTAAAGCAGCAGCAGCTGCTGCTGCTTGCTATAAAGCTAATAGCTAATAAAAAAATAAAAAAAACACCAGAGAATAACCCCTTAGAGACCGTCAGCAGAAAGAACTGTAAACAGAACATGGAGCCCAGAGTATGATACAGAAAACCTCTGCAATCACATCATGCGTTTCCACTGGATCTGACTGCATCAGAGAAGAACGTGTACTATTTACACAGCTAAAAAACAAATTCTGAACGGTTAGCCTAAGGTGAAAACATATATTTGGATTTGAAAATGGAAAAACACAGAAACGCTATGATGAGTAATACATAATACAAGTGATGGTGCTGTGTATCTAAATGGGTTGAGTGCATGCAAAGCTGCAGTAGAGCACAAGACTTTGCAAATCAGGACAAGAGGAAGGCCATGTGATCAGAGCAGATGATAAGACTGCTCTCCTTCAAAGAAATTATCTAGATAAGAGCTCAGACACAAAAACACACAATAAGTTTCAATTCATCTGTTTAGTTAGCTTAACCGTCACATTTCCTGTTTTGCTCAATGGTTTATTTGTTGCATTGGATACAGATGAGTGTGTTTAATAGGATTAACACCATTTGCCCCCTGAGACACACTCGATGTGGTTACACATTGTATAGGACAGACCACAGCCCAGGTCTACTGCAGTTTTCAAGTGAATGTGTGAACTGAACTTCGCTCAGTGATGCGTCACACCTAGTATTTCCCTAACCAGCTCAGGTGTTACCTGTAATGAGCTCACCTGGAAAGGGTAGACACTGTCACTGCGGCTCATACTGTCCTCCACCCAGCCCTTGTGATTGAAGCCAGAGCTATTTCTGGGGAACTTCTGAGAAGGTACCTGAAGGACAGTTGGTTGGGATTCATGATCAATATCAATGATCATGAAAACATCATCATATCAATTACATGTGCTAAGATAAATTATAAAATGAGTCACGACGGTCTTATCTACCTGGTTGTTAGGGAAAGACTTCTTCAACGGGGAGATCGAGTTAAGACCTGTCATCCCTCCACCTACCCCCCGCCGGTACTCTCGAACCCCCTGCGTGCCTCCCCAGCCACCATACCCACCGGGGCTCCAGGAGGTGGATGTGGGAGTGGAGGGGCTCTGGTAGCTTCCCCAAGGTGAAGGGGGTTTGCTCTGGGCAGGAGCGAGGTGGGGAAGCTGGGTGAAGGGTCCGGTGCGATGGGGATGTGGCGGGAAGGAGGGTTGGGGTGGGTGAGGGCTAGCTGGGGAGCGCCGGTGTTGCTGTGGGACGCCCTGACCATGAGGGTGGTAGTGTTGGGGGTGAGGTGTGGGTGGGTGGTGCTGGGAAACTGGTCCAATCTGCGGTGAGAAGCTACCTCCCGCGCCAAAGCCAGGCCCGGCGTGGTGGGAGAAGTTCTGGAACAGCAGGGGAGGCCCGTTAGCGTTTGAGCCAGCTGGGCCGAAGAACCCTCCGACATCTTCTCCAACCACTGGAGACTGGGTGGATGGGACAGCAGGAGACCAGTTGTTGAAGCTGGTCAGCGAGGATGAGGAGGAGGTGGATTGTGCACAGCTTGTACCCATTCCCAGGTTGTCCTGGTAGTCAAACCCGCTTAGCACTGGGGACTCCATCCTCAGCTTCTCCTTCCCACCACTGCTCTCCAAAGAGCCCTTCTCCAATGAGCCGTCTTCAGGTAGAGCACCCTCGAGCTCTCCTAGGCCTCCGCCAGCCTCTTGCTGACTAGGAGACAGGGCCTGAGGCTGGGCCTGGACCTGAGACTTCTCCTGCATGTCCTGGAGGTCCAAGGCCTTGGACTTGTCTGACTCCAGAATCTCATCTTGCATGTTACTGTGTTGGGCTACGGCAGGGAACAGCCAAGCACTGCCCCCATTGGTGGAGCAGGTGTTGTTTACGAAGGAAGGGGGGCTGGGAGGGTTTGATGGGTGGTGAGGGTGAGGGTGTTGGGGTTGGAGGTGAGGAGGGATCCTTACAGGGAAAGCAGATTTGTTACCGCTGCTGTTCTTCACCAGAACTCCAAACCCGTAGTCCCCCATTTAGGACACCCAGTAATTCTTCAGTTCACTTTTGGCTTTCACCGTCTTCTTTAACCTAAAATGTGAGTTGAGGAGGGGGATGACAAAAAAAAAGAAAGATATAAACTGTTGTTACACCTCAGGTTAATCTGGAAAAAAAAAAGCCTAGCCAAACCCAGTGAGTGTGCTTGAGCTGCACCCTGTCTGGTCTTGTGATGCAATCAATGAGATTAAATCATTGACTCGCTTGGCCATCATGGGAGGCCTGGATGAAATACAACACTTCGAATATCAGACAAGGCAAACCACCACCACGGTAAACACCCACACTAAAACCAGCGTAGGCAGCTAAAACAGCCTGGGCTGTGAGGTTGAAGCTGACGTCTCCAAAAAGGTCGTTACGCAGCTACTAGCAGCAAGCTAACAGCTGCTGCTGCTCCGCCACCACCACCACCGCCGCCACCACCTTCCATGTGCCCTATTAAATCATGCAGATCCCAGCCGGTCCATTTTTAAAGTACGTTTTAACGCATTACGGTGCGTCCGTTGAACGCTCAACCGGCTATGATGGCCTCACGACACGGACACTTACCGAATAATCCCCCCCTCCTTTTTTTTCCTTTCTTTTTTTTTTTTCCTTTAAAGCAATGACCTCCCCATACGCAACCATTTAAATACAGGAAAATGTTGATGACGTCTCCCGTCTGCTCTTGAATCTAGGGTAGTTCCCTTCACCAAGCTTGCTTGCTAGGCTAGGATAATAGCCGATACCGCAGAGACAGACGTTTGTTGTAGCATATTTGCAAAACGGTTTTTTTTCCTCTCTCTCTCCCCCCCCTCTCTTTCTCTTCCAACGGCTACCAACGTCCATCGAATGTTCACCAACTGACGCTATCACACGACAAAACACACGACGGCAATTTTCCACCTTTAGGTTGTAAATGGTGGTGTGGCTCTTTTAGACGACCTCGTCTGTTTCGTGTCCTGTATGTTCAATGTCACACAGCCAAGCCAGCCTACCAAATCCTTGTCATCATTTTAACATCTCGAAATAACACAAGCGCAAAAACCTCGACCCCGCCGCCCTCAACCCCTCTCGACAGACCGTGTGCGTGCGTTCGCAGATATGTCGGGCATAGCTACCTTCAGTTCGGCGTCATGACCTTATCGTTTTGATGTTGCCATATTTTAGCGTTTTCCCTTTTTCTGCATTTCCTAGGCAGCCGGTGTAAATGGTCTCCTCTGTCTAGATGACAGCTGGACCAGTCCGGAGACACTTCCGTCTCTAAGCCCCGCCCCCGCCATAAGCCACCAGCCACTGTGTGTCAGGATTTCCCTCGCACGCCCCGCCCTCTTTAGCTGAAATCTAACACGCCATTGGGTGGTCGGACGTTACGTCACGCCCCCGTTCCCCCATCCAACACCCCTCTTTTCAATGAATGGCACATGCACTCAAGACGTTCTCCTCCCAAATAAGGATGCCTTGAAATCAATGGGAGGGGTTGTTCTAAGGGAAATACATTAAAGAAGGAGAAGAAGGAAATTTCTATAATGTCAACCAAGACACGGACAGTGTTAAGATACACAGGCAACACAAAGGGTTAAAATCCGAGGGCTAGGATTTGCAACCACTCTAAATGCAGATGAGTAAATTTGGCTAAGCAAATGTGCTTTTTTCCCCTCCACCTCAGCCTATAGCAGCTGCTATGCTCAGGTGGTGTGTTGTGCCTCAGATAAGTCATAGATAGATAGATAGATAGATAGATAGATAGATAGATAGATAGATAGATCCTGTTGTTGGATTTGGATTTGGTTTGACTGTTATTATAACTTGAGCCCACAGCAAAGTACTGCATAGCAATCTCATTAAAATAAGCC
The DNA here is from genome assembly GCA_023373845.1 of Nibea coibor. Taxonomy (NCBI): domain Eukaryota; kingdom Metazoa; phylum Chordata; class Actinopteri; family Sciaenidae; genus Nibea; species Nibea coibor. The sequence continues at coordinate 8,706,486 of CM041739.1, read as the reverse complement.
GTTGCTATTTTCAGCACGTAATCGAGCTTTAGAGCTTGATTAATTTTACTTTGGTCAGATCTGTGCTGTGCTCTGATGGTGCCACCATATCATACCTTCACTTAGTGAAATACAAATGACATCTATGTGTGATCCTCATCTGACGCCTGTTTTAAACAGTCCTATAAACCTCCCTGAATATGTTCAGTTATGCATTATTTAATAAAACATTATTTGCAAAACCCTTCGACAGACTTGACCTAAACAAAGGCAGATATACTGGTTTTACGCTGTACTAAAAAGTGAAAAGACCTCACCAATTTCACCCTACTCTTTCAGAGTATTATTTACTGTTGTCTTGTTAAAACAGCGTTCCACTCCCCCAAGACAGACCCACCCTTCATTTGTATCCTGAGGTAGTAACCCACATCGCCCCACCCCACTCCCATGTGCTGCAGGGCCTGTTGGGGTGGTTTAACAACACAGCAGTGCGTCTTGATCTTCTGGTTTCTTCTCAAAAATAACAGACTACTTGCCCAGGTGTTACTGGTTTGATATTCTCAGGCCAGCTGAGCAAACCATTGTGTGCTCTATTGACACACGGGAACATGTACCGTGTGTGTGCAAGTGTTTGTGTTTGAATGTGTTTTGGCATCCACCATCTTGTGTATGCTGCTGTCTGCTATAGGTCTTTTGAGGCCGACAGTAACTCGAGCAGAGTCAATTGTGTCAGCATTTTCTTCCCTGAGAGTAACACGCTCTATGTTCCCCAGTGAAACTGAGCATTGCTGCTGATGTTCCACTCATTGTATGCAGCTAAGCGGGTAGACATGGTTATTAAATACACACTACTTTACTTTTTTGTTGCACCAACTTTAGGTAGACATAGGACATTCGTCTTTCTGAGGCCCAACAGGAGACGCAGGGTGTACACATTCACCCTAGATGGTTCCTAAATGATTCATCCATGGAACTTAGGCACCCAGTCATTAATTCATTAGTTCACACTGGAGCTCAGTATACATGTTCACAGTGTACCCAAGGCTGACTATCTCAGGTTTCTCTGCGCAGAGGTGCAGTTCCTCTCTCTGTCTCTCTTTCTCTCTCTCTCTCTCTGCTACTCAGTCTCCTCTCAGATGTGATCTCTCCTACCTCCATATTGATAGGGCTCTGTTGCCATACCAACCATGCAAGCTGGGAGATTTCTGGTCCAGCCACCGGCCCATTGTTTGGCCGGGAGGTCATCCATCTCAGACTCGATTTAATTGTTTCATGGTGAGTATGACACAGCATAATTTCTCCCACACACTGTAGGCCCAGCGAATGTAGCACACTGCACCCTGTGCCCTTGCATAGCAGCTCCTCGACTATAGTGTGACAACAACTGTGCGCAGGCAATGATGTCAGCATACTGTTTAATGTTAGCATGGTGCTCCAGCTACCTATATATGCGTACCATGCGATGGCTGATTTATAGCATTAATTATAACTTGTGTGTGATGATGCCAAAATATTTAGAGAATAGTTTTGAATATAAAGATAGATGAAAATGGAATACAGTCAAGTTATTAGCAGTGTCTTTACTGTCCAAACAAGCAAAGCAATATGAGGCTGTATCGAGTTTATAATGAGGAATCATGTTAGAGAGACACTCTAGTGATTTTGTGTTGCCCTTTCATAACAACTGGAGTCTGACAAGATTTTCAAAATCACAAAATTAAAGATATTGTGACTTTTGGGTCAGACTCCAAAATGACTGAATTTCCTATAATGTAACTTGATTGTGTTTATCAATGGATCCTCCATTATTATTGAATCTCCTCTCAAACTCAACATCTCCAGTTTTTAAACACACATTTTGTGCTGTGGTTCTCGATGATGAGAGGGTCAACTTCAGTTTATCTCTGTAATTCCTCCTTAAATAAATGCATCCGTTGTTCCTCCTGAGATGACATTTTTTTGGAGACATGCTGTTCTTGTGCGCTTCCTGTAATACAATATAAACAAGGAAAACAGGAAGCAGATTCACATTTCATTTCAAATTAAAATCTGAGACATAAAATACTTCACCTAATCAAGTAACTCAACTCACCCTATTAAAATTCTAATACCTGCACCTGCTCCCACCAGCTCCCTTTCCATCAATAAAAAGAGAAATGTCACCACCCAGTGGTCGTTGAATATCACTACACGCGGTGATTGCACATTTTTTAGTACAGGGGCAGACGAGGCAGCTCCACATTGAGCTGCAGATGTGCTGATATCACAGGCAGCTTTATGTGTATGCTGTTTAAGTTGTAGCACGGTATGCAGCCTCCCTTCTTCCCTGTCACACTGGAGATAGATTTAAAGAAAGAGGACAGGATATGTGTGTCTCATTCCCGTATATGGCCAGTGCAAATGCACTTTATCTACTTTGTAATGACTTGAAGCTCCAAAACAACAGTTTGGAAGTCTACCTTCCAAATCAGAGCACTGTGTAAATGTTTGGTGAGGCAATGTACACTGTGGGAACAACTCATAAAAACTGACACCCTGAACACACCCCAAGCATTGCATACAATCCAGAGCCGCTGACGTAAATGTTTAGGTCTTTCAATAGGGAGGATATTTCCAGTCCCTGAAACTTTAAACACAGCCTGTATTTCACTGTCAGAAAGGAGCCTGCAAGTCAAACGAGAATAGGGTGTCTTTTAACTTGTGCGTATACCTGAGACGGGGAGGCCTTCTCTGCTGACCTGCTCCGAGCTCGCTGAATGTCTGGAAGTCCATAACATTTGTCCTCTTGCATTAATTCTTTGTTGTTTGTTACGCTGCTCATGCCTACTTCAACATAAATTAAAACTACATTGATAGACACAACATGTACAAAATACAGACAAACATAGTTTAATGATAACAAGATACATCTGACGTCATGAGTCCAAAGATATTTATAGGATCATATGCCCAATGTCTTACAGGTGAGTTACAAACTTCTAGACCATGTTCTGTATTTTCAACGGTAAAAGCAGAGTCCTTGTGCTTAACAGAGGAAAACACGTAATGTGGAGATGGAGCACTGACAATACAGGAAACGTGGTTAGTTTTATTTTCCTCCGAACACATAAAGAACAGCCATTCAAGCCACTACATTATTACAAAAAGCCATATCAAACCTAATGACAGAGCTGAAACAGATTGTCACTTTACACACATACAGTACATTCTCATTAGGATTAGCTTATGTCTCCTGCCGGGATGTCACAGGAATCCCAACTTCCACAACAGAATAAAAAAAGAAAAGCCTGAAAGCCTCACTGATGATTCGAACCCTTGGAGCTTATAATAGTGTCTAAATGATCGAGAGAAAAAGCATTACCTTACTGTACGTACATCACAGGGGGGGAAAGTTAAAAAAAAAAAAAAAAACCTTAACTGAGCCACAAAATCTGAGCATGTCTTATTTTCTTTTTGCACCAGTCGCTCTCCAGCATGTGGTGTAGCGTGCTCACAAACTGCACTTCCACAGCTAAAGCATGTGACTGACCTGAAATGGTCAAAAGCCTGTGTCTGTGACCTAAAGGAGGAGGAGAAGAAGAAGAGCACAAGGAGAAGTAAAGACAGAGTGAATCATCACATTAAAAAAAAAAAAAAGGTTAAGGATGTCTCTCTCCTTCTTGCTTCCACTCCTCTCTGCCTCTCTGTGTTGCTGGCTCTTGGCTGCAGCCCAGAGGAATTCTCTGGTGGCCTCGGTAAATATAACATTTAGAATAACAGCGCCAGAGCCCCCGTGTGTGGACTTAACCCAGTTCCTGGGTCCTCGCTGCGTTGCCTGCGGCTCTAACGGGTAGAATAACAGGCCTTCATGTCTCTCCTGACCTAGGTAAGGGACCAGAGAGGAATAAGGGCTAATTTAGAGGGGCCAGAGATCTGGAGGGTTTCTGTCAAGCCTCTTTCCTGCCCACTGGGACACCACAAAAGGGTAACATTGCTCTTCTAAAGAAGGGGCTCAATCTGGTCCTAAGGAGCATGTGGCGATACAGGACTCGGTGTTGTAGTGGACAAGGAAAAGCAATGAAATATCCTTTACAGTAAGGTCTCATTAGACGGTGACTACTCTGGTAAGCTGGTCTTATTTCTTAACCCGCAGCAGTCCAACACAAACCGACAATCATCCAAAGTGCAAAATCTAAGACTTTCGTGGCTCAACATCGTAGCTTAACATAAATCTCCCCATGACACAGTATCATCCATTCACTTAAATCACAGAGAAGCGGTCACTGTGGACAATAACAAGTTTAGGCACCTTGATGTGTGTGATTTTACATTTGAAAGGACTTAAGGACTCCTCTCTTTGCTGCAGATCACTGATAGCTGACAGTTAGATGGAAATGCAACTCAAAGAGAACGTAAAACATCGGACCGTTCAGTTATTATTTGTGAACAAGAACAATAACGTCTCCTGAAGCTATAAACATGATTACAAATTAATGATCTGTAATGTCACCGAGACACAGTTCCTGGGGCTCAATTAACAATGAATGAGAGTGTTGTGATACTTTGTGCATCCAAATGAGACACAAGAGTTGCAGCAACACAAAAGAAAAAAAAAATCCATAAAACTGCATCTGCTATGTTAAGTCTCCCATTCATTGCTGCCCAGACAGTATAACTTGATGACATCGGAGATCAGTCTTGGCTCTCTTACTTCTAGCTTTGTGAGAGACCTATCAATACATACAAGTGTGAAATAACTGTCCATATTCATAGTATTACATTTGCATCCTCTTTAAAATGGATTTTCACTTTAAGAATGCACAAGGTTGTTGGCTTCGTGGCCATCATGCACTACAATTCATATGTGCCAGAACTGGACTTGAAACCTGTACAATTTGTATTTAATCATCAAGTATCTATAATTATAATACACATTCCCACTCTGAAACAACAAATGGTGTATGTTACATATCTACAGACCAATGTGTGATGGGTGCAATACTGTGAAGAGAACAACAGACAGCACACCATATACTATGTCATCTATAGTATATCAGTATTGCATATTGTAACTATATTTATACATGTTTATATAAATATAGATAAGTATATTTCTATGTACATTTTGATATTTCAACATTGCATAAAGAATAAAATAAATAATACAAATATAATCAAATCTTACAGTAAGTATGATTTGAGAAATGCTATATTAGAGCCAAAATAGTCCTAACAGTTGAAATAATCATGATAATAACAATTATTATTCCATTTAAAAAAAATTGTGGCCTACAGTCTGGCATAACAGTACAAGCTACACCACAATTACCCTGCAAGTTTACCATGTGGGACTGCTGGAATGACTGGAGAGGGTGGAATAAGGACAGGAAAGGTCGGGGCTTGTTTCCTTCTGCTCAGTCTGTCTGGGAATTTGTGTATGGAGTGACGTGTGTGTATGTGTATGTGTGTGTGTGTGTGTGTGTGTGTGAGAGAGAGAGAGAGGGTGTGTTTTTGTGTGGAGGTGTGCATAAGTCTGCAAGTGTGGTTTTTCAAACGTTGTAGGAGGGGGGGGTCAAAGGTCGGTACAATCTCCTGCGCTTTCACCTCCGGATGTCGGTGGCCTCGGGGTCTTCCTGCTCAGCCACCACTCCGGCCTCTGGACTCTGGCGGCGGGGTCCCTGACTGCGATTGCGTGGGTGAGCGTTGAAGCCCGCCTTACCGGGTTTATCCTTGTCACCTTGCCGTGGCGGACGAGGGTGCTCTGGCTCAGGGTGGGAGGGCAAGGGAGGGCGGCGGTGGTGCTCAGCAAGGGTGCCGGCTGGAGACGGGGCAAGGGAGGAGCAGAGGCTCAGGCTGTCACACAGAGCCCCCCAGTTCTGCTCGCACTGTAGTCGGACGCTCCGTGTCAATGCCTCCTTCACCTCCTCTCCGCAGCTCAGGAGAATATTCACCAGCTCCACGTATGGACTGAACGGAGAGACAGATAACTCACATGAAGCTTGTGATTTAATATTTGGAAGAACAATACATCTAGGTCTCGGAGCTGACAGGGATAAATGAGATGGTATTATTACTATACATGGAAGAACAGAACAGACTTCAACTGGCAGAGTCCAAGGAAGGTAAACAACCAGAGAAGGGACAGACTAGAGAAAATATATTCAAAACATGCCGTCCAAACCAGCCATTTGTCACTCACCCTTTAGGGAAGAGATCTTGGAAATGGATCATCTCCACCATGACGGCAACATTCTCCTTAGCGGCGGAGCACAGGTTGTGTTTGATATAACACTCTCTCTGGAGCTGGAACACCATCTCTTTAATGGACACACACTTCCTGCTGATACAGCTGAACTTGTGCCGTAGCCCGTGTGCCATACATTTGAGAGCATCCTTGATGAAGGACTTCCCCTGTGTGCACACAGAGACACGACTGTTGAGCAACTTCTCAAGACAAATTCGTACTTTGGAGATGTTGTGCACCTGTTTCAGCTGTGCTGCAGTGTATGTGTAGTTTTGTTACACAGCAAACTTTGTAGAAATGTGTAACTATACGCTTGTCATATAGAATGGGTTGATGAATTTCTGCATGAACAGTACATCTTGTTATTCTTCTGCTGAAAACTTCTGGATTTGTCTGCCAAAGATGCAAGTTCCTAGTAAAGTATGTGACCCTATAGACATATTAAGACCCGAGTCAGGCTTGGCAGGGCTTCGGCCTCCGCTATGTATGAAAAGAGAGCTATCTGGGCTTGCAGCCAGTTGGCTTGATCCTAACTATACATGCATCGGTCCACTGAGGGGGAAGTGAACTTCCCAAGGGAGGAAAAGAGATTATGAGATGAGTACGTATGGCCGCACATCAATAAAAACTGATATGTTTCAGAGGTATGTGGAAAGAAAAAGCATAAATAAACAAATCTGTTCATGGATGACGAGTGTGGAGCAGTAAACCAGTGAAAACGAGGGAACGTTGCCTCTGGTTATACCACTTTTTGCAAACACACAGACAGACTAGTTTAGTACCTGAGAGTCAAATTTGCCAGCGTTGTGCAGGAACGTCATGCAGATTTCCTGTAGCCCTCGTATCTCGCAGGAGTTATTCTCAAAGCACTCAAACACACCACAGCCGACATCCCCTGCACTCACCAGGCAGTGCTGGATCTCAGCTGGAAAGAGAGAACAGGTTAGGGGAGGGACCTTATCATCTGTTCACAGCAGAGACGGCGGCAGATTGTTACAGGCACGTTGGCAATGAAGACCATACGGCTTGAAGGCACAACTCCACTTGAGCACCGATTGCTGCACGAATCACAAAGCTGATGTGGCGTATAACTATTTCCACAGACACAGGCGGTCGTTCGTGTGTTCATGACCTAGAGTCTGAGAGAGAAAAGGGGATGCAGGGTGGAGGAGGGGGTGGGGAGTCTAATTTCCCAAGCTGAGGGATTCCTGCAGAGAAACACTTGGTGACAGATATTACTGTGTCATTCTGCACCACAATCCATCTGCACTGCCTAGCATTGAGATGGGATGGTGCATTGCAGATACAGCCTTGACTACTTGTGGAGGAAACACAAATGCAGTTTTTTTTCCTGTTGTCTGTCAACTAAATGTGCATCAACAAGTCTCTGAGAGCTGAGATTGCATACTCAAATCCCGATGTTAAAAAGGTGCATCATTAGCTGTACGAGGGGGGGTGCAACACAGGCAATGCAGGCAAAAGACAAACAAACATAAAAAACTTTGGACATATGTAAGTATATGTCATGTGAATACATAATATCAGCTCCTGCACAGCACTGGCTGGCTTTCAAGTGCCCTTTTTTTCTTTTTTCTTTTTTTTTTTACTGTAGCCATGAAAGACGGAAATAAAACAGATGACCAAGGACAGAAATTACCAAGAGAAAGTAAAAGGTCTCTGTTTTAACCCCAAATTGCTAAGAGCAAGTATTATGAGACATCTGACTATCAGCAGGGGAGCCTGTCACAGAAACTGCTGCCTACCCTGTGTGACATCGTTGGGAGTGTTTTATTCTTAAGTTAATATGGCAAATTGCAGCTTAGGTTGGGAGCCAACAGGCCGTATGGGCTACTGTTTCAGTTTGGCTATGAAAACCTAAACTGTTGAAGCGAAACATAATTACACGCGTGATTGGTAAGAACATTTTTCCCCCCTCTCTCTCTCTTCAGGCAGAAGTGCGCACCAGTTGCGTAAAGGCGACTCTGGACCACAGCAGACAAAAGGATTAAATGTGACTTATTAGAAATCACGCTTGTCAACAAAGAGCCTCTGTTGGGGGTGGGGAGTAGTAAGGGAAGGGGATAGAGCTGCTGCGGGGTTTGTAGGCACAGAGTTGAACTTTAGTGCGCAGGAAAAGTGAGCCGCTGTCAGCAGTGCTTGTTTTGGCATCACGGGAATGTGCTTGGATCGTACGAGCTTGGCCGCAACGTGCATTGAATTACACAGTGGTGTTACCAGGGTCTCTGCTGTGAAACCTGCATTGGAGTTTGTCCCTATTTTTCACCGCGGAGGCGAGATAACAATTATGCTGTAATATTTTGACACGGGCTCACGTGGTTGGGTCGCAAAGTCATGCTGTGTATGTGAGACAAAAATCAGCCAATATAAACGACGCGTATCTGGTGAGGGGGGGGGGGCTGCAGTCCAACGCGGCATTAGTGCCTTGTGTTAATCAGGCAAATCATACTTGTCTTTTTATGGTATATAAGCAACATTTCCCCCCCAGAAATAAACTCCTCTCTTGACTTCAGAGCTGACCAACCACCACATTACTACAATCCTTACCAACCTGCTCTCCCAGCATTCATTTCAAGCCTCTAGAAAACTCACGCAAAAGCCAGATTTCTTCCAGAAAAACCCATTAAAACTGTTACCTATAACCGGCGCGCACACGTACACCACACGCACCTAGATGCGCTGCCGTATACATTACCTATTACCTTGTGCCATTCTATTAATAGTTTACTAACATATTGAATTTCTGTCTGAGAGTATTTACAAGATATCGTCTTTCTGAGTAATCGAAAAGGGTCACTCCTGTGCGCCGTAGCGCCGGGATTTAAGTTTAAAAAAAAAAAAAAGCTCAAATTGTCGGATCAGACTTTCCAGCGTGGTTTAATTTTGCAGCCACAGAAACACGTGTACCGACAAACCCCACGTAGATGCGTGAAGCAGTTGCACCAAACAATATCTTATCGCCGCTGACACTTATTTTCTTACCTGTATTCTGCAGGGAGAGACGTCCTTTCTGGCTCGCGGGCTTCTCCGGGAGGCTGTCATGGATATCAATATTATCCGATCCCACTACTTGCTCCAGCACTGACAAAACCAGCAGCGCCACGGCCAGTTTGACCAACATTGCGTCCCCGACAGTGCGCTTCGATTCCCAGCAAAAGATCCGACAGCGTGCGAGAGTGTGTGTGTGTGTGTGTGTGTATGTGTGTGTGTGTATGTGTGTCAGTGTGTGTATGTGTGTGTGAGGGTTCACCTTGGATCAGTGATCAGCGCAGCTGCGGCTTGGTGTCTTATGGGGTAGCTGTGGGACTGAGTGCACGAGCTGGAAGGGATGCTGCCTATATTTCTCAGAGCCCCGGGTGTCAATTTGGATGAAGGAGTTAAGCAGGTGTTGTCGGTTGGGGCTTCACAACCAATCAGAGACGCAGACATCCACGTCCAAGGTTTTAGGGGAGTGTCCAGTGAAAGTCCCCTTTTTGCAATAAAACTGGCGCCATAAAACAATATCCATGAGTAAGTTGACTGTGACAGCTCTGGGATGAGTGTTTCACACACCAAATCTGCAAAAGCCAATCATGTAATATCTAATATAGACCCCCCATTAACATGCTTAGGCATTGTCATAATCTTTCAGCTCATGTGTTTAGTGTGTACTACACGATAACTTGCTGTTCCTGCTTGTTGCAGCAGCGAAAAAGTCAATAGAAAAGTCTGTTTTTGCCATAAAACTGGAGCACTTATTTAGGCTACAAGGCTAAGCATGAGAGCAGTGGGAGGATCAAGAAAATGCCAGGCTTGCCAACAAAGCGGAGAAAATTGAAGCATATAATGTCCAAGTGCTCTACATAAAACAGGCTTAGCTCGGAGGTCTACAACCTACTAAGTCATTAATGCAAGGTAGTAATTAAATTAACAGCAGCTTCAAAGGTGTCTGCAGTCGTTGCTCTCAAAGAAAGTGGGTGAAAAGTCTGCTAAAGCACTCAACTACAGTCTAATCTGGCAATTAATGTTCTAATAATAATGACATCAGGGTGTCAGCACTTTATATATATAGTCTATATTGGTTTTGAGATTATGTTAATAACAGCATACTTACAACTGAGCACTCCTATAAACAGAATGCCTTGACTTTTTTTTATGGGGAAATGAATATGAAGAGGTCTGTTACACAATGCCCAGTTTAGTCTGTGACAATGAAGTCTGCTAACCACTACTACAGAGAATGATCTAAGAATAGGCTGGAGGACCAACATTGGCAGCGTTGCACATTTGGAGACGTTAGAGGAATCTTTTTCAAGAGCAACACTTGAGGATGCCATGTGGAATAACTGCAAGCAGACTGAGCCTGCAGCAGGAACATAAAGTCTCTGTCTTCAAAATGTTTCCAGTGACCTAATGGTGTTACTACTCTCAGGTAAAGGCCTCTATAGGAGCCAGTGGTGCGATGCAAGCCTGCACGTCGACGTGTCGATGTGTCGCTTGTCACGCCAAAGGCCACTGGTGGACAGGGACAGACAGGTACAGATGGCAGCAAGTGACTCCGAGTGGACAAATGCACCTGGGTCCCAAACCTCTACGGGGTCGACTTGTACTTATTGTTCCCGTCTTTCCTTAATTGCAGCATAGCACTAGAGCAACCTCACCGTAATAAAGCCAACACTCAGCTGTCTAAACTTACAGAGGCCCAACATACACATAGAGAAATACATTCAAAACCAGAGGAGATTTTTCTTCTTAACCTGCATGTTAATGGACTTTGGAAGAATACTGGAGGACACCTAGTGAGACCCATAGATGGCATGCAAACACCCCAAACCACAGCCAGTTGCTTATCAAACTTCAACCTCCATAGAAACGATGAGGTGGTTTTGTGTCTGCGTGTGATTGGTTGGATGCGGGAATCCGAGTAAAACCCAGACCCTGAGACAAGTATGTTACGCCACTGCTCAGGCGCCCCATAAACGAACATAGGGAAACGATTGGGTGTTGTGTGTGCATGTGCGTGTGTGTGTCTGTGTGCGTGTGTGTGGAAGACAGACACAGGAAGAGACAGACAAACAGGCAATCTGATTGTGGCCGGCTGAATTTCATAGATCTGTGACTTTGAAATCTGTTTATCATAACATTTCATTCATTTTCATAAAATCCTTTTCATGGGAAGCTCTGGCTCTGTCTGCTGGAAAAACTTTAAAACCCAGGCTATATTTAGACCATCAATGAAATTAGCCTAGAGCAGGAATTGGAATCCTGCTCTAACCTAACCAAAATGACGATCACTTATAGCTCTAAATATAGATAATTATTATCTTCAGACTGCAGTATCTCTCGTTTTAATTGAGGTTTTTAGTCAGTGGAATGAATTTTGGAGAAGTCACCACAGCTGAAAAATGGGAGGTATTTTGGCCAGGAGATGGTGCAGCGTAGAAAACCTCAACATTTCAATATTCCCATTAAATTCTTATGGTGGATGTGGGCTTTTTCTGTCATGAATTTATGATGATCTAGTCCTATTTTTATCTTCTATCTTCACGATATTACTCTAATACAAAGATTAACTTTGATGAGATATTAGTATTCTCTGATCTAAATGTAATATAGACTTTGTTCTCCTCAATAAAAAAAAGTTGTTCCAGTCTGTGTGCCACAAATTGGCTTAAGCTTGACAAGCACAGAACGGAAATTGCAATGCAGCAGTATTTTAAGTCCACTGGATTTCCAGCAGGCTCACACAGGAGGGTGTAGCGTACCGTGGCACGCGTCTGGAGATGGGTTTGGTGCGTTTCCAGTTGTGCCTATACCACAAACTGGAATCTCCTGCTCAATTCACGTCTGTTAAAAGCTGCCCACGCTGTGAACACACCCTCGATTTGGCCCAATCAGCGTGCTGCACTGGACCACAGGCTTGTAATGGAGTGCGTCACTGCTGCCTACTGGTGCTGCATTTAAGTCATATGGGAAAAACTGCTGGAGGTCTTTAAACCAAGTCCAACGGCCTGGAGGTATTCATGTATTACAGTTATAGAGACTTTAACATTCCTTATTATTTAGATTAGTTATTACTGTTTTTCTTGGATGTAAATACAGTAAAACAACCACATTTCATGACAAGATCTCACTTTAGTTTTTTCCTGTTCATACACATAAGGGTTCATAGACGCTGATGACATGTAGCCAGTGGTGTCGCACAAGTCTACTGAACTACAGGTGGCAGTAATTCGTCGTCAAACACCCCGATGACGTGAAACCTCGCTTGCTGGGATGTAAACATTAGGATTCATATTTTTTGCAAACGTTGCTTATGATTCGTGATAAAAGGAGACTGGCTAGTGTTGATGATTTACACAGATTCAATGCTTCAGTGTCTATCTAGACTGAGTTTATAGCTAAATTTGATACCCAGTGTTACCAGATAGCGAAAATGAGAAGCTAACTGGTGTACATTAAAGTTGGGGAAGATCAGGAACGGTCCACTTACACTTATTCTTCCAAATAAATATTTATAGCCATATGTCTTCATAGTATTTTTATTTAGTAAGATTGGAATTGTTTGGAAGGGGTAGAGCACTTTGTGCACAGTATTAATCTCAGGTGGAAAGACTCTTCTCAACATATGGTAAAGAGACTTATAGAAGTTACAAAGTTACAAAAAACCTTGAAAGCAGAGGTTGGAAGATGGTAATGTACATTTTTAAAGCACAGGAGTAATAAATATACCCAACAAATGCTGTATTGCCCATTGGAAGGGTGATACAGTGTGAGTTTTTTGACCCAATGACCTCTGACGCATTAAAAGGTGTTTTATGTGCAGAGAACTACAAAAAATTAGGGACTGAGGCACTGAGGTGAGGTGGACTGAAGTGAAGAACATGTGAAGCTAGGGAAATGTGTCTCAGATTCCCGGACCATCAGCACCAGATCCCCTCAGGGGTGCAACCTTTCTCCTCTTCTCTTCTCCCTGTACACTAACAGCTGCAAATCCAGTCACCAGTCTGTCAAACTCTGAAGTTTGCAGATGACACCACTCTCATTGGAGTTTGCCTACAGGTGGTAGATTGACCATCTGGTGCAGTCAGAACAACTTGGAACTCAAGACTTTAAAGACAGTGGCGATGGTTGTGGACTAACCTAGCTCCCAGGACCTCAACTGGGAGCTGATCAGTGAGTCCATCCTCACCTCCACCACCATTTGTTGCACCACTGACACTGTCAAGGACAAGGGCAGATTGCAGCGACTCTTCCAATCTGCTGACAACGTGACTGACAGTCTTCAAACTCTTCAGGACTTGTACTCCTCCAGGACCCGGACGTGCGCAGGAAAACTCAAACTTTTTGAGTCATCCCACTCTGACAGGAGGCTTCCATCAAGACCAAAACCTAAGACCTGCACGTTACACCTTTTGACAAGATCTTTTTGATTACTACGTTTTGACAAATATCTTGCACACTTCTGCACACTGCGACCTTTTGCAATTGTACATATATTCATATCTTCTTGTACGTAATTTTTTATCTTATATATTTTTACTTCATGTTTGTTATGCACTAAGTCACCAAGGCAAATACTTGGCAACAAACCTCTTTCTTATTCTGAACAACGTCATGCAGTCAGTAAAGCATAACCTCCTAACATTATTATACAAATTCCTTTGAGCAATGAACCCTGCTTGTTCATTACTGATAATATGTGGTAGGATTTTCTCCAGCCTCAAGGATAGTACTTTACAGAATAGTTTGAAATCAAGGTTTAACAAACAGATAGGCTGCAAGGATGATCATCCATCCTCTGGTTTATCCTTCTTAAAAATCAGATCAGTGTTTTTGGTTCTGTAAGTTTCTGGGAAGTGAATCTGTCTCTAATGAAGTGATTAAACATTCAGTCGAGGCATCACAATCAGTGATTTAATACAGTTTTATCAGGACCCGGGGCTGCAACATGCATGCAAGTGTATTAAATTTGAACAAAACAATCTCTTCCATTTAATGGCTATTCTTGAGGTTTCATTTCACAGAAGTAGATTAAAAGATTAAGTTGACGACGTCTACATTTCACTACATTAAAGTCTAAGTATATGTTTGAATTTAATGCTTTATCTGGTGTCACTGGGCGATATTGCACATGCATAGAAAGAGCCTTCAGCATCCAAACGCCCTTCAGGACTTCAAATCTCTGATCACACGACGGACCTGTCACTGCCTCTAATGATAATCATGCATCAAAAGTGTGAGGACCGTCGCGGTCTGGTTACTACAGTTGGTCACATGACGGCTTGAGTTTTTTTTATTGGGTCTGTTTTCAGAGGTATTCAGAATCTATTTCATGTTTATGTTGCATACAGGCATTGTCTCCTTTTTGTGACACTGTCCAGAAAATAGACAAGTATGCTTTGACAGCGGTAACATTCATTCACTTTGACTGCTGTACTGTAAATATACAGAAAGCAGACATGTGTTCTGAGTTGGGACCCCTGGGGCCCTGGCAAGTGATCAACCAATGAAACCATAACAGAGAGGCCAGGCTGAGGGTGTGTGTGAGTGTGTATGTATTTGTGTGTGAATGGTGGGTCGCTTCACTGGGAGGGAGGCTTCTGTAACAGCAATTAATGTTAGAAGTTTACAGACTCCTTATAGAACTTTATTGGAAGCATGTGGGTGTAATTCGGCTACAAGTTCAGGCTTGGTAGTAGAACGCTGTCGGACAATAACTCCTGAGTGACCCCACGGAGTCAAATCCTCTCCATTCTCACTCACACAGTTATGCTCACACTGATGTTAAAAGAGGTCCCAATCTGATATTTTTACCTTGTATATGCAAGTGAAAAGCTTTCAGCATTAATCCAATCATTTTCATAAATGTATATATACAGGAATATGTGGAAATTTGCCTTGTTTGGTTTGGTGTCTGGCTGCGTAATTATTTAGGAATGTAATTTGGATTTTTGTATCAATGCCCAAACAAAAACAAACACAAAAAAATGAGTGGTGGCGTAAAAAGTGACAAGTAAACAATAGAGGGTACACGTCTTAATACACTTAAAAAGAAAATATATTGTTCTCATGCCCGTCTGTTAAATGTGGAGCTGCAGCTGGCAGATGGTTAGCTTAACTTAACTGAGCACATAGACGAAAAACAGAGGGAAATAGCTAGCCTGGCTCTGTCTAAAGGTATTAAAATCCAACAAGCAGCACCTCTAAAGCTCACTAATTAACACACATATGTCATTTGTTTAATGTGTGCGAAAAGCAGAGAGTAAAAACGACAGGTTGTGGTTTCACCAGTGCTGTGTTAAGCTAATTGTACAGACAAGTGAAAGGAATAAGCACATTTCCCTCAAAATGTTTAATTATTCCTTTTGAAACTAAAATATATGAAATCTAGTCCACGTCAGAGCTAGACTGTAATTTAAGTGACAATCTGCGTGATGCAAGCTTCTGCTCAGGATGTGTTTACTCTTCCTAATATTGTCATTTGGCATTAGATGGTTATTTCAGGCTGATGCAGGATATGGCCTCAAAAAACACAACGTATAAAATATTAACAGTCTAAAACAATCCGAGCAGTCGAAGGTCTTGCAGTGTAAACATCATTTCTAAAACCCCTCAAGGAGAAAGAGCATGAGAAGGGAGCAGTGTTGAGCTGTGAGAAGCGGGAGCCATGAAATATCAAATACCAAAGTCTTCGAGGAACCTGAAGATGATATCTTAGTTTCTAAATCTGGCTCATTTTATGACTGTGTGGATGTCTGCGTGCTTGTGTGTGTGTGTGTGTGTGTGTGTGTGTGTGTGTGTGTGTGTGTGTGTGTGTGTGCCAGGTGAAAAACGTGTATCTCTTAACTACTTGACTCTTGACTTCTTGGTGCATGCAAACTTTTAGACATTTCTCACTGCAAGCATGGGTACTGCAGCAAGGAAAAAAACAAAAAGACATGTAATTTTTTTTTTTGTAAGATTGAGCTGCAAGATCTTTCTTTCTCTCTCCCCCCATTAATGCGTTCTTTGGTGCGTTAACTCACCTGACTCGTGAAAAGAGAGATTTTACTGGCCCAGCTCAGCAGGCCAGCTCTGGGCTCTGATTCCAACCGGTGTGAAAGCGCCACATCTCAGACCCTCACTTAACTTGCCTCAAACAATGTGCTATTATAGAGTTTGCTCTGTATGGGTTATATTGCTACAGCGCTGGCAGATTACAAAGTGCTCCGTCTCATTACTGTCCATATAAGCCTACAGGCCCTCGCCCAGCACAAAGGAGTGATTGAATGATAAGGGGAAAAGAGATGGTCCATAGCTGCCCATGAGAGCCCTCACCTTGGCTGCTCTCGATGAGGACATAGGTGATGTCATCATGGCAAGAGACACAGGGGTCGACCCCTCTGATAGGTGGGCACGCTGGGACAAAAGAGAGCAGCTGGGACACAAAGGCCCCATTTAATGAGAGTGAGACATGAGGCCAGAGCAGACTCCGTGGGTGGCACATAGTGTCATAGCTGCTGAAAAGACCGGTGAGCAATTAATCATCTGATTCAAGAACTGGGCAAAGGGCTTATTATGTAAGGTCAATTTAGACAACAGCACCAAGGCAAAAGAAGCCTTTCTGAGTTACACTTCTATTTGATCACAATGACCCCCCTAAATTTTCCTAGATCCCATAATACTGGATCCAGGAATTGCTATATTTATCATGGTCAGGCTCAACAATTGTGCACACTTACCCCTCATTAGAGATGAAGGGTCCTTTGTGGCAGCCTGACAATCATTAAAACTTCTCCCCTGGTTTGGCTTGTTTACTCTGTGGTAATTACCAGGTGATTGTGTACCCTGTGACCTACATTCAGAGTCAGGTCAGCCAAGACATGGGGGATAATTGACAGTGTTCAGAGAAGTGCACGTAGAGAAAGTGTTAGAGTGGATAGTCATTTGTTCCTGCCTCATTAGACTGTGTTAGAAGACAAGCTGGCTCACAGTATTCTTGCAGTGGAACAATACCTCTTTCCACTGTAAGACCAAAACGTGCTCTGGTGTCCAAACGTGTTTGAAAGTACATATGGCAGCCTCGTTTTTATCCATTTAAGCATTCATTTATTCACTTGCTGGTAATATGGAAAATAAATGAATAAACTGTCTGTGTAATGTATATGTCTTCGAGGTGAGCTCATTTTGACCGAATATAGCTTCTGAAGCATTTTTGGACAGCATGCATGGCTCTTCAGCTCCACCCATTTCACCTGTCCAAGTGAGTACACCACTTCTCCTGGCAGCGCTCCTACCATGACAGAAACAAATGACTGACTGCCTCTCTTAACCACACACACACACACACACACACACACACACACACATAAAACCTCTGCCACATCTTGAATCCGTTGCCATATTTACAGTGGTCCCGTCATCAGAGGTTTGCTCTCCACCGTTCATTGGCTGTGGCACTCACTTTAATGAGTTTATGAATATGGTTTTGCAAATCTGCAAATCTGCTTATGCTTTTTCGACGTGTTTATTATGCGATTATCTCCACAGAGCAACGCTGCCAATAAAAGCTAGTGCTAGGCCAATCTGTAGAAAACTAATATGCTGTATGCCCCCAGCATCACAAATGCTGGCAAGCTAAATTGAATTTGGCAGCGCGCGCAAAAATCTGTCGCATTTACGTAATATGAGTTTGAGTCTGTACCCCGTGAATCCTGGTCTGTTTGTTTAAGGGGCGTCCACACGAGAAGGAAGATCAGGAGTGAAGTTGGGAGCAGACATAGCTCTTTAGTTCCTCAGAAAAACAAAACAAAACAAAAAAAAGCCAAAGGCACAAAGCTTACAGGACTGAACGTAATGTAACTGTTGACCAGTTGCAGGTGAAGCCGAGTTTGGGTGATCACAGCTTGTTTTTGGTTGCATCATGCACTTTTGCCGGTGCACACACACCACATTTAAATTTTGCTTGATGATCTGAAGGGAGCTGTAATGAGTACTATCGAATGTCAAATGGCTGCGAAGAGGCAAAGCAGGCTCTTTAACGTGACTAGTGTCATAATGTAACAAGTTATAATGAAACAAACTTTATTTATTCCATATTTTTAAATGTCTTTTAAATGTAGATTTTCTGGCGAAAAACTGACAAACTATGACCATGACCATGATAAAATATGCCATTACATATTATAGTATTCTACTGTATAACAGTCCCTAATGTAAAATATTAGTTTATTCTGTATAAATTCCCTAAAATAGTGTCTAAATAAAGGTTTTCAAATAAATAAACTGTCTAAATAAACCGTGTTTTACTTCATGCAGGAAAACAGTCATACATACTGGCATATTTTACGGTCTTTTACTGTCATGGTTTGACAGTTTTCCACTGTAAAATCTTTTTCCACTGTAAAAAGACTTTTTACAGTGCACCCTGTGCCCATTACCGGAAATGACAGTAATCCAGAGAACCTGTGAAATCTAAACAACTCCAACAAAAGTTTTATCAGCTTCGGGCTAATGCTCAGCTAGCCTACATGCAATTAACATGTGTCATTGTGTGTGCCCTTTTTTAAAGAAATATTAATATACTGAAAAGAGCATCATTATGAGTGTGTAGTTCCATTTAGGTGGGTCATGTCATGGTTTTGAAAAACTAAACCCACTGTCAGTCAGTTTCCAACCATTAGCCATAACTCTGACCATAACCCTAACTCCAAGATTCACACACGGTAAATTTGATGGAGTATTTCAAATTGACTTAAACTCGTGTTAACCGCTGACATAATTTGACCAAAGCCCCATTGTAATTGTGAACCAGCTGCTAAAAATGGCTACAAAAACGCTAACTCACTGCTGGGTTTTAGCGCCATGACCGTGAAATAACAATATTTTATTTCCATTTCAGCAAGTTGGTTTCATGTAGTTGTTAGTCATCAGAAGAGAAGAAATCAGATTCTGAAGGAGAAACATGCAGACTTTTAGCTGTGTCTGAGATTATCCAGTGCTCCTCAGACACATCTTGGACCCTGTACGACTACGGTAAGCAATAATAAGGCAGCTCATTAGAAAAGTGTTATTTGACATGGCCTGATTGAAGAGAATTGTTTCTATACTGGCAGCTCTGTTTACAGAAAACGGCATTGGATTGTTATGGTGATAATGTAAAAGTCTTATATAAGACCACCTGTCTGCAAAAATTAAGGGATTTTATTGTGCTGTTGAGGATTACCATATGCATTTAGCATTTTCCCCCATTTGGGAAAAAGAAAATCAACAAAGAAAGACCTATTTTCTGATAGTGGTATAAATAATGTGCATGATATATTTAGAATAGTTGAGGTTAATTAGCCAGCTCATGAATTAGTGGTTGAGTCCAGATCAAACCAACATGTCACAGATGCTTGTGAACCTCAGTGCCATGAGGTTACAATTGTAGGATGTTTTGGGATATTTGTTGTTTACGATGTGTGTTCTACAGTTAGGGGTAATTGATTGCTGTGATGGTGTGTGTTGGAACATGTTGTATTTTTCCGTAAGGCCAGCGGCTGAGAGGGGGCTGGGCTGCTGGAGCAGATAAAAAAGCCTTCGAGGACCGTCCAACCTTCCCAGGAATTCCCAGAATTCCAGTTCCTAATTATGACATCCGTGAAACAGAGGCCCAACAACCCTCCTACCCCCACCACACCAGCACCCATTACAAACGCACACTCACGTGAACGCGTGCATGTGCACGTGCACACATTCCAGTTGCCCCCTCGACTAGCATCAGCGCAGACGAGAGAGACGGAAGGTGATGGGGAAATGGAGGGAGAGGATGGAGAGCAGAAAGAGGAAGGCAAGAAGAAGCGAGGCAGGACGACGGAGGTATCGTAAGGCCAGAAAGTGGATTCAAGTTCAGTTGTTGCTATTTGCCTTTCTGTCTACACAGGCGTCTCAAAGGTATGGCGAGCATACCTCAGCTTGGCCCGGTTCCTGGAGGTCTTTGGCATCACATAACAGGTCTTCTTAAGGGTAAGAAAATACATCGTCTCCACATGAGGGCTTAATACTTTGTACACAAAACTTTCACGAGTTTAAAAGTAGAACGATCATCCAACTTTAAAATGAATTTTTTAATGTTGCATAGCTGTATGCATCCACCCTGGTATTGGGTAGATGTAAATGTTGATGTTTTTGTACTAGTAATGAACAAACTATACTTTATTTAGTTCTTCTATTAATAATAAAGTTTTCCTTCTGCAATAACTAATATATTTTCCCACTTGGGGGCAGCAGAAACAAGCTCTGAATACAACACTGAAATATTATCACCTTTTAACTTGACATGGTGGACTTAAAATAGTTGCCTATTTACGAATCCTGCAGATATGAAGAAACATTACCATCGATTTGGGGTCATGTTTCTGGCAACTATAACAAGTCCAGTATTCACTCCAGTCTTCACTAGTTTTAGCTCTGATTTTGGTCTCTATCGACTCTTGATGGAAACAACTGGCTCATTAGCTGCTAAATGCTCCACAATGTTCACCAGTTGCTATTTGCCTTATCTGTCAAGCAGCTAGTCTATCAGGTTTATAAAGGTTGTTTGCTAAAAACAGCTGCCTTCTGCGCGTGAGCAGTGCGAGCAGTGAGAGCGGATCAAACAGAAAATCAAAACAATGAGCTGAAAGATGCTAAAATGCTCTCCAGAGCTGCAGGGAGCGGCTGACTCCCTGTGGGTTCATAACTACGAGCGACCCCCTAGTAGTCATGCGATCCATTCTTACCATAAAAATATTGATAAAAGCCACTTTATATTGGAAAAATATTCAGATTCTTGAAAAACTACAAACTGTCAAGCCTCTGGCTCCCACATTTCCCGTTCACAGGGCTGGTTAACTGGGTTGTCAGCCTGCCTTTATGTACAGCCTCTTCATTTCATGTGCCAGAAATGCTTTGGGACACAAATTCTCTCGTGTGAGTCGTGGGAGGTATGAACTGAGCACTGGTGTTTCTGTTTGCTCTGTACATTTTGTTCCTTGGGGAAATCTCACTGATTAAGTGCTACTATTTTGACAATATGTCAACTCACAGGGAGTGAAGATGAATTTATGTGCTTGGCAGTTCTGTAAACAGCATCGCTGACCAACATGTTCCCAACCTCATCCCAATGCCGTCTGAAAAAAAGGGTCAGAAGACTGCCTATTTTAGTGCTGCTGTCAGACTGTAAAACCGTAATGAATCGTTTTAATTAAAACCCATGAAGTGCTCTCTCTCTCTCTTTTTTCTTTTTTAATTTCTGTTCTAAATAAATCTTTGGTGTAACATCAGTGACTGTGCATGAATTCTCTGTGACACAAATACACCAATTCCTAAAATGCATATGTATGTTGCTTTATTTTTAGGATCAAGCCCCTAGCCAGACCACTCTGTGAGTCGCCGTGGGGATAAAAGGGCCCTTTATTAGAGATGGCACACAGGGGTCCTTCATAAGGCCCACATGAGCACTTTATAACATCTGACATAAGCATTTGTGAGTGTGGTTACCAGTGCTTGCGGTTCCATCACTGACGCTGCGTGGCTGATGGAGTCCAGTCTTATGAGGTTGGAAGGCTCGCTCTTACTCACTTTCTCTCTCCTTCCAAATACCCTCCAACCAAGAGAAAGAAAAAGGGGGAAAGAAACAGACGGGGTAAACATAGAACCAGAAGAAGGAGAAGGGAGAATCATAATCTGGTGATGCTGGACCAGAAACACACAGAAGCATTTGGATAAACACCATGAACTTCATATAAAAGCTCTGAGGGGGCTACTAATCATTGTTAGCGAGTGCTATATTAGTCTACAACAGAGGTGTTGGCTGACTTTACCAATGTGTTGTAGAAAAGCTATTCCAAAGCAACTCATAGAGTCTGTAATGATCCTGTGCACCTATGTCACTGCTTCACCACCAGAAGACTGGACATAAGCGTTGATTCATAGCCTCTTCTGATGTGACACCTCTATGGCTAAGGTTTGATTTAGTTAATCTAGTTAGTTAAAGGTCCAGTGTGTAAGATTTAGGAGTATTTCTTTGCAGGAATAGGAATACGATATTCATTAGTATGTTTCCGTTAGTGTATAATAACCTGAGTATGAGACGTTTGTATCTACAGTGAGAGAGGGTCCTCTTCCATGGAGTCCACCATGTTGAACCATTATTTTTCTACAGTAGCCCAAACCAGACAAACCAAACATTGATCTAGATATGACCTGCAGATATCAACTATCTAGAGTCAGTGTTTGGTTTGATCATTCTGGGCTACTGTAGAAACATGCCTGTGCAATAAGGTGGACACCATGGAAGAGGACCCATAGCGTCAGTAGATGTGAAAGGTTTATCCTAACCCCAAAAAACACAATTCTTATTTGATTATAAACTACTGAAAACACTGTTCTGCAAGATATCTTCAATTCCTGCCATATCCTGTGAATAGAGCACCATAAATCATACACACTGGACCTTTACGTTAGGGATGGATCGGTTAAAGCAGCCTACAGCCATACTTTGAATGAAAGAACTGCCTGTAGCAAATTGTTTGGCAGTTGATCCAATCCAGAGCCAATGGGGCGCATCCTCTGGAGACAATGAATGTATGTACAAGAGATGTATTTGTCCAGATATTTCATTCTGGACAAACTCGGTGGACTGACTGACCAATGCACTGACATTTCCATCTCTGGAGCCCTGCCACCAGTGTGGCTAAAAGCTTCTTGGTCAAGGTTAGAAAAATATTGTGGTTTGGGATAAAAACAAAACTATGTGGTAAGGTCTAGTGGAAAATCATGGTCATGGTAAAAAGAAAACAACCTTGACAGCTGGTAGTAAAAGGGGACGCAAACAGCAGTTGCTGGTGTCACCCAACCGTCCATTCAGACCTCTTCCCAAAGAGATTTTTTGCGGCGTTTTAACAACATCACGCTGCTTCCACCTTTGCTTCTGACAGACAACAGTCATAATTCGCATAGCCACACAAGGTCCCTCTCAGAAAATCATAAACAGAGGTCAGTTAAGGCATTTGAACAAACAACCAGTGCTGTAGTTTTTCCTGAGAGGACCAGTCTCCAAATTTAGCCAATGTCTTCCAGGTCAGGAATGTTAGATAACCTGCTACCAGTTTTCAGGCCATGCCTGAGTGTTTGTGTTTGTATCTGTATGTGTGAACATTCCTTGCATGGCCAAGTATCAGAGCTGAGTGCACAGAGGGGGGTCAGTGGAGTGCCTGTAGACCAACTCAGTGAACCCTGGAAGGCCGGTTCATCCTTCATCATTACCTTGTGCTGAAAGATCACAGTAAGAGAGAGAGAGGGAGCGGGATGCCTTCGGTCACTATCTGTTATCTGTTCCTTAAACCCCCACTTATCCATCTGAGCACATGTTATTTAGCCGTGTAGTAAATCTGCTCTCTGTGTGTTTGGCTGGATTTCAAAGTTACTTCTTATTTCTGAATCCCTAAATTCTAGATGTTTTGAATCTGTATTCAAGAGGATGCTCCAAATAAATCACGTATAAATGTATTTAAGGCTCCTTATTTTTAAACAAATGATATAAAAAACATTCATGTATCAGTTTGACAAATCTCCTGCGACCCTGTTTGCATAATAAGCAACCACAAATAGCATCTCGACCCCAAGGTTGAGAACTGTGGTATAAACATTTGAAGCTCTGCTGCTCTTGTGCAACAAGTTGAAATAAACTGAACCTATAAGTACTTGTTGCAATGTTGATGTCTTCCTCCAGCATGAACCTCATGTTTGGCTCTGAACTCTCTATCACTGGAGACCGCATGGCAGACCGAGACATTTTTAAGGTCCTGGGAGCCTCAACGCAGCGAGGTGCTGCTTAGTTTTCATGACATAGCGATGGTGGGCGCCACTCATCTTCATGGTTGCGGATTCCAACCCCCAATCTGATGATTACGCTGTCTTGGCCATCCCAGCGTGCGTAGTCATACCTGTGGGTTGGATGGGAGCTGCAGACAGCTAGTGAATTGAAGTTGAGCGTTTATGGTGTGAGAAGCAGCCCCGGGGTCTAAACGTGGTCTTAGTGGAGTCTGTCACGGTAGGTTTGGTGAGAGAGGCAGACAATGGCTCCTCCGGTGCCTCTGTGGTTATAAGGATCTGTGGTCAGAGTTGATCTAGGCTGCGGTTTCACATGATTCGAGTTAGCTTACAGTAAACCTTTACATCTGTGGGCTAATGCTTCTGGTAAATACTGCAGCTAGCCGGCCTATATGTGTTGTGGGTGAGATTTAGCGGCCAACCCAAGGCCAGGCTTCTTTGTGAGACCTGGATGAAGTTGCTGTGTGGGCTCTTCTCTGCCGGCTGAATGTGCGCCGTTGGTTTGGGTTAGAGGGAATTGGCCTGAGGAGCTGAGGATGTAGCAGACATGCACAGTGGTGGGAAGTATGTGGTAATTATTGTGTTCAGGACTGCCATCTGTCAACTCTCCCCTTCTAGATATTTACTGGACCTGCATTCCTCCTGCCGGTTTGGTAGATGGGATGCACTTTGTATTGTGCGTTTGTGTGTGTTTAAATGCATGCATGCAGCACACAAAGTGGTGCATAGGATGCGTGCACCAGCTTCTATGCCGCGGGCCATCTTCCATCATAATCCCTTATTGTCCAACTCTTCTTCTTCCCCTCCTCTCTTCCCCTGTCTTACTCGTCGTGGTTTATATCTCGTCTACAGATTCAGTTTGTCTTATTTAGCTATTTACATTTTTCAGAGACGCAGTTATTCATTGAATATACAAATATAACTCAGTCTGTTTATGTGTTGTGTGTATGTTAGATTCCAAACATTCTCCTTGTAATGATGCGCAAAGCATTAGGTGCATTAGCTGTGTGTGTGTGTGTGTGTGTTTGCAGACAGAGGTGGGGGGGTAAATGCTTCACATCAGAAAAACAAAATCCTTTTTGCATTTTTTGGTTTGTATAGTTAGCCGCTGTCTATCCAAGAAAAACAAATAAGAAAATCTGTTAGGTTGACGTTTTCTCCACTGTTGGTTTTGAGTGTACCTGTCATGGTGTGAGCCGGGTTCACCTCCACAATTTGAGCAGAGTTCTTGGCTTCGCTAACGGAAATCTGTTCAGAGCTATACGTGGGTATTTTAGTTTTTTCTGTTTGCGCTCTGTAGAAATCCATTAAAGGTTCGCATTTGAACTGATTTGGCTCCGCATGCAGCGATGAATAAATGAATACAGATGACTTCTGCTTTACTTTCTATCTGTCTCCTTCCTGCTCTATCTGATGAAGACAACAGTGGTAATGGTCTCAGGAGGAGAGTAGCTTTAGCGACATAGCCTGCGGAGCCTGAGCTGACTTGGGGGGGATTATTATAATCCGGTTATATAACAAACATATTCTTCTACTGAGAGCAGAGGAAGCCTGTAAAAGAAAATAATGCACAAGAGAGACATATGGGACAGAGACAGGATGACGAGGCAAGTTTCACCAAACCTCTCCCTATCAAGAGATACACGTGCACGCATTAGACCGTTTCTTGTCGCCCCAGCACCCCCCTCGCAGGCTGAGACATGCGCTGATGTCAGAGGAACAACTTATGTCTGAGAGCTGCTCTTGGCATCGGGCCACACAGGTCGGTCAGTAAACACGGCACAGGTCCCCTGTAGAGCGTTTGATGTTTGAAGTATATAGAGCAGGCAAGGCCCAAAGCAGTGGTCTTGGCTGTCATGGTGGGACCCTCTGTGTTGTTACAGGAAGGGTCCCAAGCCACGGCATTAGGTCTTATTCCCCACAGCCACTCATGACAAACCAGCAGGCTTCAGATGTGGCTTTTCCACACACACAAGAGCGGAGTGGGTCAGACTAATATTTTATAGACCTGTAAAAACAGCACCACAAACAGAGGCTTCACTGAGTAACACATGGGGGTCTTGTCCTATGAACTAACATCTCAAAGAGGCAGTGATTTTTTTGTACATGTGTGCACGTGTGTGTGCAGCCATTAAAATTCTGTCATCATGATTCTGAGTATTTAACCCCCATCTGTAAAACAAGCGGTGTGACTCCATGTATGTGAAATTTATAAGACCTGGCAGTAGGTGTTGCACATCCATGGCATTCGGCGTGGATGTAGTCTCCTTAGCACTGTGTCGGCAATGACTTTACTGACATCTCAGCTTTTCCTTGAAGGTCTGTGTTTCTCATGGCAATAAATTTTATTGGTTGGCTGCATCTCCCACTGGCCTGACTTTCAAAATCACACTTTCCTCAATCAAATTCTAGTGAAATATAGTTCTCTGAAATATTATATAGTGGAAGTGTTCCCAGAATATGTTGTTCCTAGAAAACTGGGTGCTAAATCTCAGGAATGTATCTCAAACCAAAATGTGGGTGAAATGGTTTCTACGAAAGCCAAACTTGGAAAGAGATTGACTTTTTGGATTATCAATAGAGGGCATTATACAGGGAGACGGGATAGAGAGGTACACAGGAGAAGGTGGAGCAGGGGGTGTCTCATAATAATCATGTTGCTCATGATTCGGAGTGCTGGGATGATTGATCCCCCGAGCATTTGGCAACTTTAATGAACTAGTTGGTGGGCACTGAGGGCGGCATTGTTTTCGCAGTCGCACACATGCACACATGCACGCACACACACGCTGCCGCGCAAAAAAAGCCAAGCATGAGTGCCACCACACATGAATGGAGATAAATGCAGAGAGTGCCTGAGGTTTCCAACGTGGCTGTGTTATATGAGTAAATGATTAATCCGCATAGTTGGACCCTGTCTCCTGTCCGCAGCAGCATACTCCAAGGCCACACAGCTGGTACCAATTTGCGTGCCCCCGCCACATCGTGATCCAGCTGCATGTGTAGGAATCATGGCTTATCGCGGCAGTAATTCACTCTTTCCTCTCATGCCGAGGCTATTCTTGGCTTTTCTGCCTCTTTATTTTTAGTCACGGCTCCTTCTCCGGGTCATTGAAGTGGTCTTGATGTGGTGTGTCAGCTCAAAGCAATGGACCCTGGGTCTTAAACTGTCATGAATCACCTTTTTGATGCACGCTCCACTGCAGTCACAACATCTCGGACCGAAACAACAAAAAAACACTTTGTGCTGCTTTGTTGTTGCTGAAAAGCGGCAGATGTTACCACTCACCTGGATGTAGTCAAACAAAGAATGCATCGTCTCTGTTTTTCAGCCCTGTCGTGTGACTGTTGTCGGGTGTACATTTACGTGTAAGAGTGTGTGCGTGTTTGACTGTGGCCTTTAGTGCATCAGGTTTAAATGGTATCTTGCACAAAAGAATCTGGGCCCCATTAAAGCTTTGGCAAGTGACAACACAAATAAAAATAGACTGGACAGTCCCTGATAAATCTTTATTTGAGCGTGTATTCTTCTGAAAACATCAAAGTGGTCACTCACAGGACATGTGCTGTATTTCCAGGCTGCAACAGACCCCAAGGTGACCTCACAGGAGGACGGATGGCCACCAGGCTCCTCATTTGATGACCTCATTCACTGTATGAACTCGTCTCCCCATCCTCTGTGTCTTGGCTTGTCCCTGGGTTCCTGGGTGGACTGAGAGCCACAGGGAACATGGAGTGCATCCCAGATTAACATAATGGAGTTAATTGATCAACTAAAGTTCAGTTGGGGGACAGTCCTTGAATGCACTCACTCTTTTTTGTGTAACTGACTGAGGGCCAAGATTACCTCACTCCATTCATCGCTTCATACCTGAATCTGAGCTCTCGGGTCACATCAGATAATAATGACAGCTCCCTTTGTCTCCTTCTGTTGCCTTTTCTTTGTTCAGCTCTCTTATTACTGTTGAGGTCAAAGGAAACCAGTGGTAGTTTGGTAACAGCACCAGATCTTGAGGTGAATGTAGATTGCAATTTTCTAAAGATATTAAAGGAAGAGAGTAAGATGAGGAGATGATCTCATCTGTACGCTAAATACAAAGCTGCAGCCAAGAGATGTTTAGCTTAGCTTAGCATGAAGAGGGACTATTCTTCGGCCTGGTGCAGTAACTTCCTGGAGTCTTGCTGTCACCGTTAGTTTGCCAGGCATCCAGCGGAGACTTCAGGAAGTGTTTGGCTGAGAAAAACTCCGGCACATAAACCCCCATAGGATTGCAACTCATCATAAATCAAGTTATTGAGCAAATTAGTGAGCTTTAGACGTGGCGGATGTTGTTAACAGAACAAAACCGGGCTAGCGGTTTCCAATCTTTGTGCTAGGCTTAGCTAACCGTCTCATGGCCTCCTGAGACACACAACACTGGTGTCAATCTTCTGATCTAACGCTTGACAAGAAAGCTAACATTTCCTAATATGTCCAACTATTTTGCTTTAAGAACAAATCTAACAAAATTAAAATACAGCTAAATACTTAAAATAATGTAACCTGCTGATTCATACTTGATTTCAGCACCTACATGCACATTTATTTTGTCCAGTTGTACTAAAACCATAAACAATGCACCACGTCTCAGTTCAGCAGCATGTGTGTCAAACCTGTTGCTAGCCTATGAGTCATACGCTTACGGCTCTTTCTGATCCTGTCAGTATGTTAATGTTAATTGTCATGCCAAAGAGGAGATCACCGAGAGGCTTACGCCTTCATGAAGTACCCGACAATGAAAGGTTGTACTCATAGCCCATTCCGACAAAAAACATCTGGAACCTGTGGTACGCTTAAGTGTCCCGGTCTGGGGCTTTAAAAATATGATCATCCTACTAGTCTTTTGCTGAGAACTGTTAAGCCGACTTCCTCCAGATTTGTTTTCTTTTTGGACTAACCACAAACAACAACAACAAAAAAAAGTCTTCAGCAAACACTGTTTGGACTGGCAGCTTGTTGGGGGGCCTGTGCTCGAGATAGCCGTTGATGCTGATTTGAGGTAAGCCCCAAACAACCCACAAGCAGCCTTCACTTTCCCTCCTTCAGTCTTCACTATTTTCTTTCACACAAAAACACATTTCATGTTAAGGGACCATAAACGATACAAAAGCACATTTCAAGTTATTGACAGTGGACAGCCTGCTCATTGTTAGCCCCAGTGACCGAAAATCGACTCATTCCTTAATGTAGGCAAAGGTACTAAAGGCAGCTGGTAGCTAAGGAGAAACTATGTAAATAAGACAATGTGAGAATTACTGGGAGTAGCATGTCTCTTCTTTTGGAGAAAAGTGTACCGGACCAGTCAGCCAAAATTAATACCAACCCTTCCAAATAAGTGGCCACAGCTTTGGCGCTGATGCAGCTCTGAAGAGATAAAAGGTCGAGTACAGGTTGAGGATAGAAAGTTAAGAGTATAATGGCAAAGCAAAGCACAGCAAAGCCCCCCCTGCTTATGGGCTTATGTAGATCAGTGTTCCCTCAGTAAAGGCTTCATATCAGCTTCAAATTAGCTGAGAGAGAAAGAGAGAGACAAAGAGCGGGAGAGCAGAGAGAATGCTTAAGAGAGGGTTATTCAAAGTAGCTCCTATTGTGGCCACTGACTATTCAGGGATTTGCCAAGATGCCGCTTTTTTATGCTCGGAGTCACTGTTAATTAATTCTAGCGAGGAAAATATTGGAGGAATATTGAATTTGGAGTTGGTGCATATGACATGCTGGCAGAGCTCTTACCATGTATTCTCATTAATCATTGTGTGAATGTGGAACATGACTGTGAAAGGCTACAAACAGTCAAGTGAGCAGCAGTAGAGCAATCGAGCCAAAACTCAATTGACTCGTTCTGTAGCCAACCTCAAGTGGACGTTTGAGGAACTGCAGTTTTTGGCTCTTCCACACTGGCTTCACTTCACAGCCACAGAGGGTCAGCGTCATGCTTGACAAGAACAGACATTAGCCACAGGAATTTGTCATACCTCCAAATAAACAATTAAACAATTGAACTATTATTATCTATATCACCTGTATAGGGAGTAGTGAATGTGTGAACCATGGAGTGATTTCAGATACAGCCTTAAAGAGTTCAATGTCCCGATTGGTCAATTTTATACTTTAGAGCACTGGACCTCAAACTGTGGTACGAGTACCATTGGTGGTACATGACCTTCCTGTAGTAGTACTTGGAGGAATCTCTGAAATGTTTCTTTTTAAATGAAATGACTAAAAACACATCAAACCATTAATGGAAAATTAAAGATGAAATTAAACTAGGGGATCGCTGGAATGTGATTTAAGATGTAGTGCATACATCCAGGATTAGTTAAAATCTGGTGTGAGATAGTTAGCAAAGGAAGGAATTATTCTTAGTAATAAACCCGCCTCCTGCGTGAACTGTCTGTAGCTGAACACGGTCGGCCTACGCTGTTGGATTTCAATACTTGGAGAGACAAATATTTTCTGAGGTGGTATGTGGTGTAAAAAGTTTGACAAACGGCGCTTTAGAGGTTGTTTGCCCTTGCTTTCAGTAATGTATTTATGCTAAGCTAAGCTAAATAGCTCCAGCTCCATATTTAGCATTCATACTCATACAATATAAGCGAGTGACAGTCTAACTCTTCCCAAAATCAATTAACCGTTACTAAAGCTATAGCTGTAACTTTGTATAAAGCAGGCCTAGTAATTACAAAAGGGAAGAATATAAAGGTTTTCTCTGTGTGTGGTGTGTGTGTGTGTGTGTGTGTGTGTGCATTTGTACCAGTCTGGATCTTAAACTGGGCCACCTCATCAGTCAGCAAATCATCTATAAACAATCTCAAACAGACAGAAGCCAAATTAAAATTTGGGTCTTAAATCATTACAACTGTGTGTGACAAGCTTGGACCTCTATGGGCATTGTGTGTGTGACTGTATGTGTGTGTGTGTGTGTTTTTTTGAAGGTTTGTATGCTGCCAACACTTCAGTTCTTCCTGCGTCTGGCCAAACACAACACTGGCATGGTAGCAAAACGGCCATAGCGAGCACCTGGCAGTGGCATCTATGAAGGGAACGCCAAGCTGAGGCAGCAAGAATCGAGTCTATGCATAAAAAGGTCACATCCTCACCTCTGCCCTACAGTCCGCGCTGCCACACCACAGGCTAGACTGACAAATTAACACACCGACCATACATGCTAACATCAACCAGTGTAGTCTAATCTTTCAGGAGCATCTGCCAGATGTACATTAGGAGAAGCAGCAGTCTCGGTCCCACTGAGCTCTGGCACCGACATCCAATCATATCGCAGACGTTTAGCATTATTCAAACTGATATGTTGAAATCCTTACTGTACGTTATGATGACATTTATACATTTCTTCTGGTTGCACCATAACGATTTAACTGTTTTCTGGGAAAGAGAAGGCACTGGTAGATATTATTGGTCAAATCCAGTTTTTCCACCATTCATCACGGGGGCAGGGGTAATTGTGGAGGGTACAGCCTATGGAACATTCCATCGAAAGGAGGAATGATGGGGGTGGTTAGATTCAGTATCTCTCCTGTGCTGGACAGCCTTCGAACTGTCCTCCATTAAGGCATGTGTTCTGATGAGTGATTCAGTGTGTCTATATTGGGCAGGAACTCGAAACAGTGACATGAAAACGCAGTTGGCAGCAGCTTCATAAATCCCACATCAGGCCCAGGGAAACCATAATCACCACTTTCGTTTTTCAGCCTTGTTTATTTCAGAGGCTGGGGTTACAATTAAGACCATTTGCCTTGCAATTACTGTGTTAAAAATAATAAAACAATTTCGGCCTACCTAAAATACCTGCATTTTGTGTAATGATTCAGGGCGTGCAAATTGAAATTGCAATGTTTGGACATTGTCAGAGAGCTGTGTGAAGCTGCCAGGGTGATAGAACTATGTTTATCTGGATGTTTGTCTGCTTCTGGATTGCTAGCACTTTGTCAGAATGCAGCCAAACCCTGGTCACAATTTCTGCCTGACCTTCACAGGATAATTTTAGCTGTGTGGATGTATAATGTCATGATTTACTGCAAGGATTAGTTTTTCAACAGCCACAACGTAACTGAGGAACGTCTCCCGAGAGCCAGTAAGTAAATTCCCTTGTCAGTAACCCACCCCCGCTACAAACAGCCCCCTCTCCTCCGCCCACATGCTCCCCACCACACCACTTACCCTAATTTTCCCAATAAAGTCACACAGCCCAGCCAATCTCTACCCTCAGGCCAGCATTTAGCCAGGGATGTACACAACACCGAGAGGGGCAGCTTGGTCACACAAACTTGCACATCTCCCTGCTGAGCTGTCCTCGCTCCTCGTACCTCAGGCCCATGGGAACAGGAAGCGCAGGTCATGTGATGATGGACATGTGTCACTCTGATATGGCTCTCTGTGTTTGCAGTTTCACAGAGCTGTATTAGTACATTATTTTCCAGCCATTCAAGTGTGCAGGAAGCTAGCACAAAGTAGCTAGAGAAGGACTCCATATGCCTTTATGTGTAGAAGCCCAAAGCCTGCACCCGTTGGTGAGCCGAGACTACAGAGATGGCAATGCAAAACAGTGCGCTGGAATGTTTTGACCCTAAATACATTTATTAGCATCTGCTAACATGGCTACATCATCTGCTGCTTGTGAAGCAGTAGATAAAGCTGTAGCTGTAGTTGGAAACATGTCATCAGTTGATAGCAAGGCCTGCGTTTCACACTGTTTGTAATTATGCTGGTGTCTGAACAGGCCCATATCTCAAACACTGGTTTTTATGTTTCACACACTGAATATTGGTGTGCAGAAATGTGCTGAAAAGTCAGTAGCGTGCTGACAAAAGGCCGGGGAAGATGAGCGGCTAAATGTGCAGAGCCGGGTGATGTTTCTCTGTAGGTTTGTCACTACGAGCGACAGATTTCACGTCACACTTTACATTTTAACCATTGTCATTGATGAGTGCAGCTTTAAGCGTGAGTTACATGATGAAAGAACTATAGTTTCAACTATATAACATAATGTCTCCATACTCCCCCTTTACACTCATCCAACCTTTCCTCCACAGCTTTCCTTCCCCACAGCCCTCTGTTATCTTTTTACGGCCTGAATCCATCCTCTCGTGTAACGACGTTTGGCACTGATGAGCACCACGATGTGTGTTTGTGTGTGTGAGTGCAAGGGCAGCACGGATATGGATATCCGTGTTTCGTGTTTTTGATCCAGTTGTTGTGGAATCTTATTCAGACACATGTGCTGTTAAGATGAGAACTAGCGAGCCCATAAAAGTTGTGCGTCACATCCCACGCTATGCAAGCCGTATAGGCACGAGGTCTGGCTGTGCCGTGCGGGGGAGAGCTCGCAGTGCACGGAAAGCTCATGTCTCACACCAAGCTCTGCGCTGCAGGCCCATGTACACTAATTAGACCTGATATACAGCCTGATGTGTGCTGATTGAAAGCAGGCTCATCTAACTCAGGACAGGGTCCTGTTGCACTGCTGTGGAACGCTGGAGGGTGTCATTTTATTTCCAGGCGCTGTTTTAAGGTCAGGTTCATGGTCTCAAGACAAATGTCTTTGGTAGTGATTTAGAGAGGGTAAACTGATGCAGATCTATGGGTATTATACACCAACTTATTGACGGGGTGAAAGGATGTAGCGGTTTGAGCTCTCGCAGGGATCTGCAGCTCACAACCAGCTGTCCATGTGGCGACAGCTTCAGCTTCACACAGAAATGAGTGGCATGCACCAGGCAGCACAGGCCACGGCACCGTGCCAACCATGCCAGGCACTCCCTCGGTGCCTCTTGCAACATACACCCTGTGTTGGACGTGCTCGGCTATAGTGTCTTACTTGAGGAATGATAACAGAGAAACACTAAGCCCTCCATTGTTGTCTATTTGTGTATCTGAGTTTTTGTCAAACCTGAGCGAGCACACGGTTCTTTTTTTTTCAGGCTTCACTCTCCCTCATAAAATGTATCACTGGGGAGGTATTGAGATGGCAGGACAATTACCCAAAGAGCTGTTTTCACTGGAACAGCAATCAAGCATCTGGAAGACTCTGCCATCTTTAATCAAGCTTGTAGCCAAAGCTTTACTATTTTCTATTGAGACAGTTTATGCATTCATTGTTGTCAAGCAGATTCTCTGTTTAGGTGAGGGTTTCATTAGGAATGTTATTTAAGGATGGATGGCAGAGCTGCCCAATGGATCCAGTGCTCTTAGCGACTTCCAGCATGTTCACTTTGGGTTTATATAAATAAGAAAATGCTGGAACAGTTTAGCAAATCAGTCCAGAGAACAGACATCCTTGTGATATTACAGCTGGTTTGCAATTACAGCCGAATTATAGATTAAGAAAACACGAGTCGTGTCAATGAAATAATGGCAGCCCATTGACAAAAAACGCCTTTAGCAGCCCATCACCTGGTGAAAGACCGAATTGTTATGTTTAACAGCATGCCAGTTTGAAAAGAACACAGCGAGCACACTGGGTTCGTTTTTCCAACATTTGTCTTTGTAATGAACCGAAATTTTTCTTTGGGATGGGGGGACCTGCCAAATTTGAACGAAGCTTAAACAAATTGCGTTCCAATAACTTTTTCAATGAACCAGAGGTGATTTGACTTTCCTTCAACTCACACACTATTAGTCAAAATATCACATTTCTAATTCTTCTGTAAGGACTCTATGTACAATCGCTGAGTGTCCAGCAGAGTTGTTGACTTGACTGATGGTGGCCACAGCGTAATAACACAGTCCGTCAAGTGTGGTTTTTTAATTCCTAATCATGCACGATGCTGCTAACACTTGCCCGATACTTGCACGCGGGTACACAGAAGAGACCAGTGTAGTATAATCCAAGCTGTGTTCAATGAACTAATGAAACATGTTTGTAGAAATACCATTTGTGCATTCAATTATTTTACCCACAGGCAGCATTTTGTAATGAAACTATTCATCTCGGCTGAGGTTGCACCAACCTACATTTATGTGTCCTCAGCTCAAAATATGACCAGGAAATACATAGATTAGCTTACTTGTTGAGAAAATCTGTACCGCTCGCACATCTGGGCAGTACATATGTAGCTCGAGCCAGCAGATGGTTAGATCAGCTTCATTTAAAGTCTGGAAATAGGGAAACGGCAAGAGTGGCTCTGGCCAAGAGTAACAAAATCGGTCCTCCAGCACCTCTTTGCCTCACTAACTAACAAGTGTTAAAGTAACAAGTTGAAACTGTATGTAGTCAAGAGCAGGACTATATGTTGCAGTGTAGCTTCTTCATTTAAATTCAGCAATGCATCGTGGGATAATATGTCTGAGACCAGATTCATAAATCTCGTGGTCTGATTTGTAGGCGATACGGTTATAGAGACCTAATATACAATGGAAGGGGGACGCGTCCAAGCTCTGCTTTGCATACGACACATAGAGTTATAAACGCGTCCACCACAAATTAAATTTTCATCTCATTATCTCCGCACTTCAAAATTGATTTTTCTTTTTCGAATACCATACGACGTACCGAATGACATACGCTCGAAGCCAACTTAGAGACACAAGTCTGGTGTCAGGATATGCTGATTCAGCTCTTCTCTATTACGCTGTGTTTGAAAAAGAGCAGGCTCTGTGTCTGACAGAGGATAAATGCAGCAGAGATGCCTGATGGGAGACTCTGGGTTTGTCCTGTGATTTAGCTACCAGTTGGAACTTCTCACAGCGGCACTGATTCACTTATACAAGTCATTTCAGTAGCGCGAGCTGAAGCCAACAGTAATGATGAGTTGCAGTATGCCAACCACATGGTGGACGCTGCCTCACTTGTGGCCTCAGACCTCAGACTGTCTGTACAGAGATACACCTTGCTGTTTGAATGGTTGGGAATAGAGGAGTGTGCCAGAACTCCAGGGAGTTTTCACCCTTTAATCAAACTGACCTTTTCTTTCTGCACATGCCTGGACAAACAACGCACGTATGGAGAGACGTATACGGAGGACGTGGCACGTTCTAACTTTACCCCGCAGGTGAAGCGGTTTACATCGACTTGGACGCCGATTCTG
This sequence comes from Nibea coibor, assembly GCA_023373845.1. Classification (NCBI taxonomy): domain Eukaryota; kingdom Metazoa; phylum Chordata; class Actinopteri; family Sciaenidae; genus Nibea; species Nibea coibor. The sequence goes on along the minus strand of CM041739.1, from coordinate 8,670,368 downwards.
TTTGTGTTGTTTTACTTTTTCGTTTTTTTTTTTTTCGGTTCCCTCCATCCAAGCTCTCGTCTTCCCGTCTCTCTCCTCCTCCTCCTCCTCCATCCCTTTTCTGTCTCCCACTTAAAGCTGCTTCTCCTCTCTGTTGACAGCTTTGCTCGGCTGAAAAAAAGAAGCAGAATTACTGAGTAAAAGGGAAAAAGAGAGCAAATAACAGCTCTTAGAATGTTTGGATTGTGAAACCAGAACATTAGTACAAACCATAATGGCTGGCCCAGAGAACCCAGCGCCTCTCCAGAACTTCACTCTCACAGGCAATGATGTAACGCCAGCCATTTCATATGAAGCATTCGCTTGTTGCACTCCTCAAAGTCTATTTATACCTTCTTCGTCTACTCAAAATAAAGCAGCCTATGTTAGGCTGATGCCCTTTAAATAGCCTGTTTGTTTAAGCTGAGGGAATTAGAATACAACTTTATGGTTTTGATAGCTTACGATAATTCTGGAAAACTCTGAATTGCTTAACGCGCACAAATTAGGAAAAGATGTGAGCTATTTATCACAAAAATGATGAAAAGAAGAACATTTAGTGTCAGAGGACCACGCCTGTTTGCGATGATGTCCTGTGCTCAGATATCCATAAATGACTGAATTAATGGACACGAAATACATGTGACTCACTCGACTGGCAGGTACAACCTGCTGCGCTGTCCAGGATAGATACTTTTACTACTACAAAGTGTGTGCGTGTGTGTGTGTGTGTCTATGTCTGTGTGTGTGTGTGTGGCACGTGTGTTTGTGGTGCCAACCAGGCCTCAGTGTATACTACGCAGCAGAATAAACAAGTCTGTCTGTGTTCACAGTCTGTAATTAAAGCCGTATAAAAGTGCACACGCATGCAGTAACAGCACACGTCATGGCCCTCAGCGGCTGTTTCCCTCAGCCCTCAGCATGGGCTTGACAACAGCTGACCTAAACCACCTATGGCTAACTTCTCCGCACAGACGTATATGAAACATAAAAATGTACTGTCTGGCCTGGGTTTAGCTGAATGCGCAGCATACATTAAACTCCGTGTAATAACATGCTGCCTCTCGCAGCCACCCCTCGGTCTAGTTTCGTCAAAGTTGAAATCACAGAGCAGCGCCCTGTATCAGCAACTGCAGGGACATTTGATTGTATTGGCTTATTTCAAAGGGTAATCAGACCTCCCAATGGCTCCACAACCACCACCACGGCCATAAAACTAACCTAGACATGAGAAAAGACCGCATCATGCTAAACCCTGCCAGAGTTTGGCTTTAAACGTGGACAAACTCCAGTGGCCCATAATCCACCACGAGGTGAGCTCATCTAGGAGTCTGCCTCAAGACCTCGCAACTCAAAGATGACAGCTACCTGTGCTGGGTTGATTCTGATGGGAAATAAAATGAATTCTGGGGCAAACACGTCACATTTTCCTCCTTAAACATGCCGCGCTGTTGGTATTTAAGGGTCAATCATTGTTTTTCCAGATCACTCCTGTGCTCACCAAGCCTGGTGTACATCTACACACTCAACAGAACGCGCAACGTAAACAGTTCATGTTGTTGTATATACTATTTGTTACCACAAGTGCAGGAATATACATGCCGACATACACGCTGTATGGGTGTCAAATAGTTGGGAGCGTGCATCTGTGCATCTGGGCACATCGATGTGTGTTCATGCGCATGAGCTCGAGAGACTCTTCATTATAGTTTCTGACCAGATTTTGCCCTCTGGTGGCGCACTTTGGGCAGCACTGTTTTTTTGCATCCACCCCCTTGACAAGTGAAAAGCATCACCAACAGCTGCGGATAAATGTTGACTTTTTTGTGTGTGTGTGTTTAAATGAAGAAACGTGCTCTGGATTAAAAGCACCTTTTTATAGCTTAAATCTGGAGACTTAATAGAAACATTCTCCAATAAAACGTTGCAGGTTAGTAGCTCAGATGAACGTCCGCCGCAGCCAAGCATTAAATGGAGGGTTGTTGAGAGGAGGAATGAATAGGTCTGCGCTTAGTTGCGTGCGTGAGTGTGTATCCATGCATATATGTCCGTCCGTGTGTGTGCGTCAGTCACCAAACAGATTCCCTTGGAGCCAGTGATGGTCCAGAAGTCCCACGCATTTCCCATGCTCACTCACACCAAGCAGTGAGTTCCACCGAACTAACTCTCTCTCTCTCTCTCTCTCTCCGTCTCACTCTTCTCTCTTTCTCTCTCTCATTTTCACCCTGTCATGTCCTCTTCCCCTCTCCTTCCCCCTTCAGCATTGCCATTATCATCCCACTTTGTTTTCAGCTGATTTTTCAGCCTGACCTCATCTCTGGGGGAGAATAATTACCAAAATGGGGACACCGTGCTTTAACGGTGATATTGAGGTCAACGACTTTCTCACGTTTGCTGGTCTGGTCTCCTTCTCTGACCTCCCTGTGCATACATCAGTCCATAGTGAGATTGCTTTAGGAGTAATCACTGTAATCTCTCACTGTCGGAGGAGTTGGCGGGGCACCCACCGTGCACTGCGTCTTGGAACATTGTGTCCATGCAGTGCTAGATGTTAAAGAGTGGTGATTGTGGAGAATGTGGCATGGTTTTGCAGAATGTCAGCCTATTAAGTTCAGCCATGCCAAAGCTATATTTGTGTTCCAAATGCTCTGCTGAATTGCAAAGTAGAATGTACTGTACATTTTTTCACATGAAAACACAAGAAATGGCTTCACTTTGCAGAGAATTAAATATCTCTATATATATATATATACTTTGCCATTGCAGTCGTCTGCGTTTTTATCCGTGTGTGCAGTCTACTAAGTGGCCACATGCAGGTTTCATTAGTGTGACCTGGTTAGGGGACGGTGTTGGAGCAGGTGGTCAGTGGATATTGCAGAGAGATGTGAACCCCGAGCGAGTAAAGCACAGGGCTAACAGGAGCTGCGCTGGTATTCCACTCACCTTGAGCATGCAAAACACTATCCCTGTGGAAGCTGCATGAGGCGTTGGGGGGAAGGGGTCGAACTTTTCTTCCCCGCCTGGACATAGATCACATAACTGGGCCAGCATGGGACTGAGCTTGCCTCAGCTGTGCGGAGGTAAACCGCTAGAAAAACTGAACTCATAAACATTCACATGGCGCAGCGATGTGTGAATAAACCCTGTGTCTGCGTCTTTATTGATTTCGGTTTTTAATCACGGGAAATTAACACAGAGTGGTGATCAAATCAATAGCTACCATCCAATTTTAGTGCAGCTTTAATTAAATCAGACACATGCATAAATCCACACCCATCACTACCCTATTCATTCCTCAGTAACACCCATCACTGCCCCTATGTGTCAGTTTGAAGGAGCAGCATTCAGGGAATGTAACTCATGTCGTACGTGCCTCGAGGTTGCCACAGAAATTAAGCACATAGGTGTAAAGAAATGCCAGTCAGCCTCTCCATGGCTCCTTCAGTCCACCTCCTGGCAGTGTGCTGGCAAGGCCCAGGGCCCAGGAATGCTGTGCCCATCTGTCAACACGGAGCTGCCTTCCCTGGCAGATGCCACAGAGAGGATTTTTGTAACCTGGCCCTAGGTGGATTTCATAACCTGGCCTGGCAGTATAGCAGAGGGCTTCAGGACTGCAGGAAGATTATGTGCTAGCATAAGATGGAGCTGCATACGTGAGCGTGAGGACTCGAGGCCGATGAAAAAGTTTACTTCTGTTGAATTTATTGAGCTATCACCTAACAAATATCTAACATCTACTTGTGCTGCACTCCTCCACTCACTTTCTCTCTGCTCATCTCTCTGTCCTGCCCTCTCCTCCTTCACCTTCTCCTCCCCCTCTCATATCTCTTCCCACCACTCCTGCTCTGCTCCCGTAGCTCTGATATTTATAATGAATGGTGTTCTCTATGTGGGGCCTGAAGTGTGTGTGGCGGAGCCAAAGGGAGCACCACCTGAGTGATGATTCTGTCTGCCCAAGTCTCTCTCAACTTCTCTCTCTCTCTCTCTCTCTCTCTCTCTCTCTCTCTCTCTCTCTCTCTCTCTCTCTCACTCTCTCTCTCTCTCACACACACACACACATACACACACACACGCCTGACCTGTTGGGAACACAGGGTCTTGCTGTATCAGGCCTCTGTGGCAGGGGCAATTAGAAAGGTCCAGGCGGAGCACAAGCTCTCTTCTCATACTGTCCCCATTAGAGATGGAGAGACAGGCAGTGATGAAAGACAGGAAGAGGACACACATTAACACGTTCTCTCTCTCTCTCTCTCTCTCTCACTCACACACACACACGCACACACACGGTGCCCGTACAGTAACCTTACGCAACCCTTTGCTCGCTAAGGTGACTTGGTGGCTCTCACAGCACAGTTGCGTTATAATTAGCTCTCCTTTTAAATTCCTCGGCCGTATTTTGACCTGCTCAACAGACTTCTCAGCGAGTGCCAGAGACTGGGGGTCAAGCCATCGTGTTGGTGTCCCTGAAGTCCACTGTCAAGTACTGAAAGTAATGGGCTGAAGTTGGATGAAGCAGTGTCCGAGCCTGTCCAGCTACAATCTCCGTGCCAAGATGACGACACAATGATGGATGCTCCAAACGCTGCAGAACTTGCCACATAATTAGAAGTGATGATAATGGATTCAGAGTCACTGAAAGAGGTGTCTGTGTGTGTATGTGTGTGTGTGTCCGCCATTATTTTTGCACAGGAAGCAGTCATCATGACGCCAGTGACTTGGTGGCCTCACTGTACGTCACAGCTGACAGTTTGTCTGCGTGTGTCAGGACCTGATGGGCGGCAAAGGGCTCATCCTTGACCAAGAGACGTGCACAGAGACCAGTGCTCTTTCCACGCCGCCTTTGTCTCCACATGAATTATCCATCAGGCCCAAGTGTGGTAATCAAGATGCTCCGGCAAGCCTTATTACAATGTTGGTCATTTAGCCTATTAGCAACGCTCTTACCTCATTTCTTGGTCAACTCCAATTGCATGGAAAACAGAGCAGTCAGCATGTTAAATGGGCTCAGGGATAGCTGGGTGAATTAAGGGCCATAAAACGACGGCAGCTGATACAGCACAAGCAGGCCCGCGGTATGATGAGCTCATGAAAACTAATATTTAAAGAGGGGACAAAGGAGGACGCCGGGCCACACTGTATATTTACAAATAGGCTGAGCATTAAGGAAATTACATAGCTCCTAACACACCAGTCAAGCATAATTTATAGTTGAAAAGGTCCAACGAACAGATCAGATAAACACACTTCTGAAGAAACAAAACCTGCTGTTGATGTAGCGTTGAAAGAATTTCTCCTGAAGCACTTGGAAATGGTAAAAATGTCTGTTCTCTGCAATGTGATTTGATCATAAATGATGACAAAATATTCAGACGTGTTTCTTTAATACAAAAAGACATGATGAGTTTGATGTATTACCCTGAAAGTTAGTAAATGACTGTGTGATGCTGCCCTCCTCTGGTCACTCTGTGTACTTAAACAACACAAGCTACATATACGGTGGCACGGTGTATATGTGGCCTCATCAGGGGCACATGGGGAATGGAGCCTATCCCAGCTGACGTTGGGCGACAGGCGGGGCACACCCTGGACAAGTCGCCTCACACTTCACAACTACAGGCAATTTAGAGTCACCAATGAACCCATGAAGGAGCAAGAACATGCAAACTCCACACAGAAAGGACGCAGCAGAGGTCAGAACCAGGAACCTTCTTGCTGTGAGGTGACAGTGCTAATAGTGATAAGAAAGATGTTAATAGACAAACAAAGTGGCATTCTGAGGTGGATAAAATACCAGCAGGACTAAAGAAATCCTGGTTGTCATGATGTATAAAGTCGAGGGACTTTTCTAAAGTCTGAGAAAATAACCCAGGTGACGTCATCTGGGTAATATCGGGTTGTGTTTGAACCTTTTTCGTTTGATTGTTTCCCCCTTCTCTGTAAGTCGCTTTGGATAAAAACATCTCTGGTGACCCAGAAGCTGATCTGTTCCACCAGTCTCAGTTTGCTCACAGCAGAGGAGCGAGTGCGGTTCCTACAGGAGAGATGATCTTTTATTAGACTGACGCCCTTTAAGTAAAAAACCGTCACCACTGATTGGAGTGCTTTGACACTTCGTGATCATGACACTGCGGGTTTATAGCAGGACAGATAAACCTTGGGCATCAAACTTTTGACATGAATTTGTCTCTGATTTTGTGGACGGGCCGGAAAACAGAGAGCAGGAAATGTAGCATCAAGTGATTTTAAAGCTTGACTCATACTAAGGAAGAAAATTCAGGATATGTCGACCTCTACTGCTGCAACTTTGTCTTCCAGCTTTATGAAAGTACAATACTTAATCACTGGAGTACCCCTTTAAATCCTTTAATCCTTTTTTCATAGCCAGTTTGCAGATGTCAACAGGGCACAACCTGTCCCTTAAAATCCATTCATCAGCTCATAAGCTACAATACAGCAGTATCCTACCACTGGCCTCAGACATCAGCTGTAGACAAAACTAAAGCAGGCACAGGGTAAGAAGCATCCTCTTATGTCCCCCGGGGGCCCTAACACCACCTTGAACTCAGCGGAAGAGTGTGTGAAGCCTTGCCAAGCCTGTGAACATGACCTAGGGAGTGTGTGTGTGTGTGGTAGAGGAGGCAGAGGATGGAGGGTAGATGAAGGGGATGTTGCTCCGTTCCATCACAGACAAGACAAATGATGCACAGACAGATGGCACTCGACATCGCTGCCATGTTCGGTTTAGTTTCCAGTTACACCCTGACTCCGGATCAGCGGACGCTTATTTCACACGATAAATGATACACTCGGTGACCACAGTGCAATCTGTGCCACAACAGGACCTCCACCTCGATCACTGTTATAATAAACAGCCACATTGTTATCATTAAGAAAGCAAATCAGTAGATTCAAGTAAAGTTTTGGTGCGTTCTTGCAACAGCCACATGGTGGTGGTGTAAACTCAAAGTGCAGTGGCGGAGCCAGTGAGCCGCAGATGTAACAGATCAGCCTGTAAACCACATCAGTCATGTCTAAATAGGAGTCAGTTCATGATATTTCCACCACAGTTATTAATATTATATGAAACATCCAGAGGTGGAGACACAGCATGAGAATGCAGTTGCCAAGGCCTGACTTTGGACTGAAAGCAAACTGGACAGTATCAACTATTAACGGACGCGTGAGGAAATAAGAAAGTCTCATGTGAAATATGAGATATGATGAACACTTGAAAAAGAAGGATGGAAAAAAACACAGGTGGTGATATGGATTTACAATGTGTCAGGCTACGCGCAGGTCACACGAGAGCTGTGATGTCTGATGTTACGATCAATCCACGTCCAGTCAGTATAAAAATGAGCTTTGTATTGCTGTTAGGATGCAGGTCAAGCAGAAGCTGCTTTTTGTTTAAACTATGAAACCCACTTTGTTTTTATTTAATGATGGATTACTATTAATTATTAATAATTACTGTGCAGGAACAAAACTGACTCATACCCTCAGATCTGTGTAGGTGTTTCAGTCAGTCAATCAGATTCTCTGTAGACGTGACTCTGTCACATCAGACAACTCAGACAACAAGACAAAATTCACTTTATTCCAATCTTTGACTATTTTAGCATTATATATTCACATGGTCTTTGTTTCTTTCTTTATAATTGCTGCATTTCAACATAACTCCCATTTGGACTCTCAGGCATAAAAACACACATGTGAAAGTGATTCATTTATTTTGTTAAATTATTGGATTCTCCTCATATATTCTCATTTTGTTAGTGTCAGGGTTTAAAGCTAGAAAATAAATAACAATAAACTTCTTCACATCTGAAATCAGACATTGTGTTGTACGTTTGTATGATTTGATGTTTGACTTAGTACAGTTTGAACTTGTGTTAGGATTCTTCTTTTTCTTTCCTGAACTATAAAAAAAAGTTTCCATTTGACTGAAAAAAATACAATCATATTGTCCACCATCTATTAAAACTTCCTAAAGTTGGCTAGATTACTTTTACAGATCTCTCATATCTAGATTATTGTCTCATGACTCTTGATATATCCAAAACAACACACTGGTTGCTAATGAAGTTTTTACGGATTTCAACATCACAGGTCTCGTAACTCTGGATGAACCCGCGGTGTGTTGTAAGATCCTCAGACAGGCTCTTCTGGCTGTCCCGGGTTCCAGATTAAAGGCATCAGAAATGAGCTTCTTCTTTTCGAGACTTCGGCAGAGCGTACTTTCTCTTTCTAAATCTGTGAAGTAAAAATGTTTTTCCATAATTTCACTTCATTCTAATGAGTCTTACTGCCTTATGCATGAACATATTTTTGTAATTGTATGTCTGCATGTGAACATTTATGTGCGTCTGTGTTTATATGTAGAAATGTAAACCGACCTGCCACTTTTTCATTAGCTACACTTGTACTGTACAAACCAGTGTGATCCAATACAGCATTCATAACGACATCAACCAGCTTCTAATGCTTCAGCTTTTGTTGATGCTGTCAAAGAAATATTCATTTAACTACTGTGTTTACTACTTGTGTTAAACTGGACTGCATTATATTGAGAGGCATACATACATGAGAGGGCCACGATATTACAAACGCCTTTCAGTAAATGCACTCCTGTACAACAACATCATCCACGAAGATTTCAGTAATAAACATGAAGTAAGAATTTTGACTCTCTCTGACTTTGTCAACAGAAACTGAAACATTATGAGCTTTGTAAAAGTTGAGGATTTATGTCAGAGCTGTGGTGTTGGGTCACATTGGAGTGTATGAGTGTAGCTCATGAAGCAGCCGGTCGGTGTATATGTGCATAGATGCAGTTAAATATTTATTTAGGTGGATTACAAATAGTTGATCACACATATGTCAGGCTTCTTTTCTAATGCTTTTCACTTTTTATTTTATAGTTTGATAGTACCTACATGTTGTCTACTAATGTATGATAGCTAAACATTTTGAGACACTTTATTTTAGTTTATCTTCATTTTAACATTTCCTAAGACTTACTGAAAATTATGATGAAGGGAAATTATGATTTTATTTTACTCACTTCTGACATAAAGTTAGTTACTTTGCCATTTTAAATGACTTAATCACATATAATAGTGTATGTGTCATAAAATAATGGGTATAACAAGCCACTAGTAAATGATGTGGTTGCATAACGTTGACGTCCAGCGAATACAAAGTTCTGAGAGCAGGAGCTGTGATTTTGTTGGCCTTTTCTCCACCACTGCAGCGCGCTGACATGCCGAACATGACGAGACTAAACAGCTTTTTGTGGAGAAAGTGTAAAATGTTTGCTATGTCATTCTTAACCGGATTACTATCCTAATGGGGCCTCTTGTATCCTAATGAGTCTACTCGCTAAACAGTTAATGGATCTAAATCACCAACCAGGCCTCCGGGTCAGAGAATAGCAGCTCATTTCTGAGCTGCGCGCTTTGCGCCACCAGGAACTTTTAGGCAGGAGACAAAAATCTTAATTTGGGTCACCCGCACGCGCGCACGCATGGCGCGCACGGAGAGGCTCCTCTCGCTCCAACACGCAACCCTCAAAATACCCACGCGTTCGTGCGGCGGAAGTTTTTAAGCAGCCTTATCTGAAGCTTTATCTGAGTTGGAGATGTGCTGCAGAAAGACGGGTCAAAGGGGACCGCAGGGCTGCTGCAGGACGAAGCATTAGGGATATGAAACACATGCCAGACCTGTCATGTTCAATTTACAGTTGACTCAATGGTTTACTATCTGCTAGAACTGAAGACGTGCGTAATTTGGTGGACGATTCATCATCTCGCAGGTTAAATCGTTTGAATTTTGATTTTTTTTTTTCTTTTTGCAAAAGCAGAGGGGAATAAAACATTACACTCCAACCGCGCCTGGCCGGCGAGAATCAATCATGAAGGAAACATTTTCTCGTGTCTTCTGCCCTCCACTCCCCTCCCCATCCGAACCTCACCCCGCGTTTACTTTATTTCGCCAATTATTACAGCAAGAGCCGGGCCAGTGTTGACTCTCACTGCGCCTGAGAAAGATTTTACGACCATTCATCAGCTCGCGAGGCGCACAAATAGTCTTTAAAACTATAAACACCATCCCTAGGTCGGAGACAGGGGGACCCATTTACCCCGTGGCTGTGCTAAACGCTGAAGATAAAACAAACGATAATACTGTCTGTCTCCTGTGACCGTCTCCACAGGCATTAATAGCAGGTTTAGTGCCAACCGAACGGGGGGAAAACACATGCGGGGTGTGCGTCATTATGCGCAGTCGTCTCGGTTTTTACTGCGGTCCGGTGAAATGATTTGCACTTTGTTATTATTAACCTATAAATAACTGATTGTGTGCTTAATTTACAGCATTTCATGTATTTACGTTAAAGGGTGCACACCTGAGGTGAAAGGAGTGAACCTTAAGCGGATTCCTCGTCTTGGAATTGAACACTAAAATCTTAAATACGCACAAACGGGCCCGCTTCGGTGATTAAAACTTAGGTGTCATTTATGACACATCTTTAGGATAACGTGGCCTGCAGCGTGGGTGGGAGAGTATGTGTGTGTGTGAGTGTGAGTGTGTGTGTGTGTGTGTGTGCAGGTTTGTTGTCATCTGTTATCACGTCCTGATAACGCAGACAGTGGCTCCAGAATCTCTTGGAGGTGGTGGTGGGGAGGGGGGGCAGACAGCAGAGTGTCGTCGCTCCCGGTTTCAGGTTCCTCGTTCAGGGACCCAACCTGTCGTCTGCAGCTCGTGTCTGCTCCGTTTCCCGTCGGATGGAGGAGACGGGCTGACACCCCAAACACGTGCACGCGCAAGGCCGGGCTTATCAGCCACATTCATCTCTGTTAATCCCCCCTCTATAACCTAAATAATACAAGTTTGGCCGCCATATACAGATTTTTTTTGATTTACACAAAGTTAGACAAATTATTTCTCTCGGTAGCTACTTGAAGATATGTGTAAACATCCGTCCAAACGCTGCGCTTGAAGAATTAACTAGAAAAACGCGTTTGCATTGTGCGCAACGACCAAAAGCATGAGTAAAAAAATTAGCCAGTTATTTGTTTAGTTTGACTTTATTTATGATCTTCGATCAAGAAAAAGATCTAAAAAATATATTTCTTCGGTGCTTTTGGAAAGACATTTCTCAGACAATGAGCTCTGGGGATGGCTGTGTATATGTGCAGTGATTAAACACACATACAGGCCTAAAAGCAACATCTACCCGTAGCCATCACTTTACGTCATGAAATGGGAGTACCAGTGGCTCCACACAGAGGGTCCCACTGGCTCCCTCCTACCCTCCTTCCCTCCCTTCCTACCCTGCGTCACCGGGAGGAGAGGGGAGGCCAAGAAAAAAAAAGTTTGGAGACAGAAGTTGACATTCAAAATGCACACTTCACTCAAGATCAGTCCGCTATACCAAACTAATACTTAAATCCAGTAAATATTACCAGGAAGGAGAGAGAGTTTGTTGACGTCTTTTTCGTTGCCTCCATATGACAGGTTAATAGGTTACTTTTGGAGTTCTTGGCAATGTTTCCCAGCCCCAGCACGTCCACTCCCTTCTCTGTAAAGGATATATTAAACTTGGAGCAGAGTCATGACGTTATGGTGTCTTCTCTGGACGTCTCTTCTCGTATGGACTGCTGCACGGTGCCGACCTCCTCCTCCTCTTCTTCCTCCTCCTCCTCCTCCTCATCCTGCATGCTGGCCCGCCTGAAGCAGGAGCCTCTCCGGGACATGTCGTCCGCCGCCTCGCTGTTCGGAGAAGACCCCCACGACTCCAGAGCCGGCAGAGGCAATGCACTCGGCTTTGCTACTGCCTTTTATGGGAAATCACTCATGGAGATGGATTTAGTTAGGGATGGGAAATCCGACGCGTTTGAGGGGAAACGTAGAAAAGGTGAGAGGACGAGATTCTGTTTCGTAGGCCCTGTGCAAAATGAGGCCTACAGACTCATGATGTCTGCTCTGTGCAAAACGAAAGAAAAAAAAAAAGACTGAAGCAACATGCAAAAAAAATCAGTCAGGCTTTGGATTTTTTAAAAAATAATTAAAACAAATCTAAAAGTTGAATTGATGGTCAGCATTTTTTCTGTAGGCCTGCTAGACTTTTTAAAGATTTATGAAGTGAAAAAACAAGACAAAAAAAGTTGCATTATCAAATATAATACCGTTTAAATTAAGTTATTCAACAACGTGTCACATGTAAACATGTCCAAATTATATGTTGTCCGAGGCCTACAGTAAATGCATCATAGGAGGGCGATTAAATCATCAACCCAGGCAGAGGATGCAATCAAATAACCATGTTATAGAATATAATGGATGATATATGACAGAATTATTGTTATTATTAGGCTGTCAAATACATATATGTGAGTTTTTTAAAATCCTTTTTTCTGTCTGTAATCAGAGGAGTTCAGTCCTCCGACCGAGCCTGTGGAGGACATAAAAACCGAAGACCCGGACCGACCAAAGCCACGGAGACGCAGGAAGCCGCGGGTCCTCTTCTCCCAGGCGCAGGTGTACGAGCTGGAGCGTCGCTTCAAGCAGCAGAGGTACCTGTCCGCCCCGGAGAGAGACCACCTGGCCGGCGTGCTCAAACTCACCCCGACCCAGGTGAAGATCTGGTTCCAGAACAGGAGGTACAAGTGCAAGCGGCAGAGGCAGGACCAGAGCCTGGAGATGGTGTCCCTGCCGCCGCCCAGGAGGGTGTCGGTGCCGGTGCTGGTGCGGGATGGGAAGCCTTGCCTGGCGGCAGACACAGCCACCTACAACCCCTCCTACAGCATGGGGCACATCAACCATTTCTCTTATAACAACTATCCAGCTTTCACTAACTACACCAGCCCCGGCTGCAACACAAACTATGCCTGTAATTATCCTGCAGCCACAATGCAAACTATGCAAGGATCCTCCAACAGCGGGAATTACATGAACTTTGGGGTAGGGGACCTGAATAACGTCCAGAACACGTTTTCCTCCAGTAACGGGGTGTCTTCGTTACATGGCATTAGGACGTGGTAAAGAAAATATCAAATACTCGCGTTACCTTTTCAGTTTAGCGGAGTTGTTTTCTGACTGCATGATTTTTTTTAACGTGTCCAGACTTTGCGGAGTTTGTGTAACTTCTCTTATATTTAATAACTGACTTTTAGTAGTTTGTCGTTTTATGCTTTACGCACCAGTTTTTGTCTAATAATCTACATTTTTATTTATTCTCGGGACGTTAGCGCACAGACGTGTAATGAAAAATAGTACAATTTAAAAAAGAGGGCAAAACACATCCATTAACTGTTATTTTAAATCTCAATTTTTATTTTATAATTTAATTTGATTAAATTTCTCTTTTTTGACACTATGTCTCGGGATGGATTACTAAATATTTTTACAGTGGCCGACTAAGAAAAAGTCCAACCTAACTGCAACAATTTAGGCCATGGGAAATCAATATTCTGTACAGGCTATAATTACTATTATTAGTATTTCTTAATATTTCTGACATCATTTAATTCAAATGATTTAAAGTTGTTTAATGTAATAATTGGCCCTGTCAATCCATACATTCAAAATTAATCAAACAACAATATTGGACAGATATTAAGTCGACAGCATGTAAGTGAACTATAATTATGAGAATATATAATCCCTGCTTCAGGGTCACATAATAGTTCAGCTGGTTGTACAGTAGATCAACATAAAGGACCTAAACATTTGTACAACGCTCACATGGTTTGTGTCTGGTTAAATTGTTCAAGTGGCTATTAGGAAGCTTCCTTCAATGTGCTTAAACAAGGTTAAAAGGTTGCTACAAGTTTACACATTTTACAACCCGCTGTCAGCCACATGTACACCACACACACTTGGTTGCTGGGACATGGGCGGCTGTGAGCCGTGACCTTGACCTGTATTACAGGCATTTCAGATCTTTCCTCTGATTTAAACTGCAAACTTTGCTTTGATATTCTTTGATTTCGTTTTATTGTGTGTGCAACCATTTTCTATGCAGTTTGTCAAAAGCCACCCTGGACCATGACAATATATTCTCTGTAAATATGAGGACAAATTCAAGATGTTACCTGATCCAAGAAATGCGTATATATTTTTGGACAGTATATTTGATTATTAAAAACTCCCCTTTTTGAAACTCTCAAGTCACTACTGTGTTTCCTTTGAGTTAGGAAGTCTAACTGGATTCATGATGAACATGCACAGAAAATCTTCCTAACCTTTAGATATATAACTAAACTTCAGCTGAAGAAGTTAACACATGAATGCAGCGTTGGAGAGACTTTGTCTGGTTCCTGTGTTTACGCCATCAGTCCGCTGAGACCCGAGGCCACTTGTCCAGAGACCAATCCAAACACTTGATTGACACTATCGCGGTGCTAAATGCAAGAATAGTCCAATTTGCTTGACAGAGAGCCAGAGCTCTTGTCTAAGTGTGCAGTTATACGAACAGGCTAGGAACTGGCTCTGCGCAACTGCCACCACTTTACATGAGTAAGAGATGCTTAGGCATCTCTCAGGTCTCTCCACACATGCTCTGTTGTCTTCTATCTTGTTTTAAACAATACACACCCCCTCCCCACACACACATATATGAGAAACATATCAAACGTTAAGCCAGAAGACTTTGTATTTATTGATAATCAATACTGACAAACATTTACATATATTAAACAAAACGGCAATGCCAGGCGGTTGCAGAAAGGGTAGCAAGGTCATGTAGCTCCTCTGGCCACCCTCTCCTTTGAGGTGTTGAAAAGGCAACGTCAGATAACAGCGCCACACAAACCTAAAAATATCCCCCTTCGCCCTCCACCCACACTGGAAAAGGGAGAGGGAAACGGGTCGGAATAATCTGCTTTTCCGGGTCTTATCTGAAGAAAGGCAGGGACGCATGCTGCTCTATCTCTGCCAGCGTGATCGCTGCCACTGCTTTTCTGAGCTTTTCTGCTCCGCTGCTGACCAGAGCCAAGCTAAGACAGGCAGAGATGGAAGGGGAGAGTGCGCACTCTTTATTTGAGAAATGTTTTTCTTCTTCTTTTGGTTTGCATGCTAACTGAATGAAACAACCGGGACAGGGTGCACGTATATATAAACTGAAGCGCGGTATCCAGCAAGTGAGACAAAAATAGCCGGGTGTTAAAAGCCATTAAAAAAAAAAAAACATTAAATCATTATAATGCTGTAATAAATTAAACCTTTCAGAAATTAAACAGTACATTGTTATAAATAACAATTACACAAAATGTGTGTACACCGTTGGCACAGTGACTTAATGATATCAGGTTAAAACACCAGCTAGTGAGGAAATAGTCCCCTTTCTGTCATAATATTGTTCCTATGATATGTGTCCTTAATATTGTGACATTTAATGCTACTATTAAATTATAGTAATTATTTAAGTAGTAATTTTAGTAATTAATATTGTATACTCCTATAAAACTGTTTTAATGACATGCATGCCAATAAAAGTTTGTAGAACTGGCATGAAAAGTGCACTTGTTTTTTTTAAAATTATTTTTCTTTGGCATTTTCCATCTCTATGAACACGTGTGTCATACACCTAATAAATTATTTTATTACACAATTCTAGATGTCTAAAAGAGAAGAGAAACTATTATGTGTGTGTGTGTGTGTGTGAGAAACATGAAAACAAAAACCATATCTTCTACAGGAATGTAGAAAAGATTAATAGACGTCAGTGCAATGCACAGCATTACTGTCACGCTAACTAACTTAAGATGGTTGCCTGACACGTTTTGTGCCACCGACACCTTTTTTTTTTTCCGAAGAATGAAATATTCCCTTTGGCTGATAAGTCCAACACTGCACGGATATACAGGTGTGTAGTTGTATCTTCCCCTCTGTGAACAATATTTCACACTCAACAGAGTGAGCAGCCCACATTCCACTGAGCACACCCGTGTGTAATGTGTGTGTGTGTGTGTAACATGACACGCGGCATTCAGAGTTGTTTAAATCATTTGCGCTGACCGTGGAAAGTACTGTATGTGGAAACGGGAGAGTTCCCCAGGAGGTACCTGGTCTACAGGAAGGGGAACAGTCTCTTCTTAAGGATGTAGAGGACAGTGGCGAGGAAGAGGGCGAGCGCCAGGAAGATGAGCAGTTTATCTGTGAGCTCTCTGCGGTTATACTTGGTGATGAGTTTCCTCCCGAGCTGGATGGTCCCCGTCATGGTCTTAAATTCGTCGTTGGTCTCTTGGATTGTCCTTGAGGAGGTTGCTTCAAACAGAAGAGGAGACGGTTATCAACACAAAGTCAACGAAGCTAAGAGGACCATTTAAGTATGTGGCACAGACCCACGGTATAATGAAAAAAAAAATTACAATTAACACACTGTCTCTAACCTAGTGACGTCATGGTCTCCTCGCTCTGCTGAACCTGCTGCGCCATCATCCGGCTGATGCTCATAAGATTCTCTGTAATGTCACTGGTTGTCTGAGCCAGACCCTCTTTGGTCATCTTCCTGAGAAAGACCAAAGAGTATCGAAAGAACGATACAACTGATATATAAAAGCAATGTCTTAAAGATTTTACGTGTTGTTTGCCTCTGATTTATGAGACTCTACAAGTAGAAGATATTGTCAGCTCACCTCTGCCTCACAGCCTCATCTTCTCCATTAAGAAGTGCCTGCTTTTCCATATTGTCTATGGACAGTTTGCTGGCCAGGTTGGCTTTCCTCCAAACTGTTTGGTTACTTTAAAAAATGGCCGTAAACAAAACAAGAAAAAGAAACAAGCATGTTGAAGCAGGGCGGTGTTCATCTTCTCTCATGAGTTAGGCAGCATAACCAACGCAGAAATGTGGAACAAAATACACCACACTTCGCATTTATAATAGTCAAGGAATGAATAATTACATCTAAGGAAATTACCTCAGCATCTGTTTTCTGTGTCCTTCGACCTGACTAATCATAGCCTGCTTGTCCGACTCTTTGTCCTGCTCCATAGCCATCTGCTCTAAATCCTGTCACAGAAACAAAATGGCACACGCGTTTTCTGAGCCGCCTATTATCACGGAGCCAAGTGCAAGTGGTTGATACGCAGCCTATAACGGGGTTCTGTCACGTTTGCAGAGATACTCACGAGTAGCGTTTCTTACCTGAATCCGCAGTCTGAGATTGTGGAAACTCTTTTTCACATCTGCGTTCAGCTCTGTCAGTGTGCTCTGAGGGCCTGTGCACTCAGTAATATCCTGGTAAAGACATCAAAACGTGGATGAGATGACACACACCTCCTGTAAGACTGTTAGGCAAAGTTAGTGGCATCAACATGTGGCTCTAATATGTATATATGCACGGTAAACGTTCAGACAGTTTGAGCTGTTCTTGCAGGATGAACTACCACAGGAGCTCACTGTGAGTACGAGGTGCACCATTATGTCAAGTGGGAATAATGTGCTAAAGACAAATCAGCACTAGGCAATGCAATGACTCCCTTCATTGGCGATTAATCTGTCAAACATTCTTCATTTACCATCCACAAAATGTCAGAATATTGTGACAAAAAAAAAAAAAAAAAAAAATATATATATATATATATATATATATATATATATATATATATATATAAAAATCCCTTGTATTTTCTCTGGCACTGAGTGTTATGTTACATAAAAACAGAGAAAAGAGAAGAAATCTTTAGAATTAAGCTTAAAAATTACTTGATCCATTAATTAATCATCAAAATACCACTGCATCTAATTTTCTGCAAGAGGATAGTCGATTAACTTTAATACTAAGTTAAGTCAATCAGTTATAAAGTTAGCAAACGATTGAGAAGGCTGGCTCTGTGCTGAGGACTGCTCTGGAGCTGGTTACCAAGAGAACGACACTCCATAAACTCAACTCAACGTATTGTACAACAGCTCGCATCCCCTATGTGACCTACTGATCAAGCAGTGGAGAATATACAGTCAGAGACCCCTGCAACTCCACTGTAAAAAATAACCACTACAGGGAAGTCTTTCCTGCCCACTGCAATAACACTTGAATTATAATGCACATTATTTGCACAGACTTACTGTGCAGAGTCATATGTATATTTTTATTTTGTATATTTATGTATTTTTACACAGATAGAACTATATGTTCTTCCTTCTTGTAAACTTCTTTAATTGTATTAATACTGTAGCCAATTGAACTTTACTATATCACGCCTGTTTGTGTTGTAATACATGTTAACTGCAGCTGTAACACCAGCATTTCCCTTCAGGGCTCTATCCCTCTGTCTGTCTGTCTGTATTCTAAAAGAAACTATGCAAATAAAAATGGTTTAAAATGGGTAAATAAAATTGGTAACTGGGAGGAAACTTGATAGATAATGGTTTTATGAGCTAATGCTACCTTTCTTTAAGCCACTTTATACATACTGACTGTCCAGCTTTCATCCCCATCTAGATGAAATTACCGTAACTTGTCGTTATTTAACAGGATTTTTATTTTTTACTGAGACAGAGATTAGTCAAATCACTTTCACTTCACTGGTAGCGGCATCTTCAGAGAGCGGTGTTTCGATATAACGAGCGACCGTGTTAACTGGCGCCCGTCAGCCTAAGCCATCTGTGGTTATCGTCGTTACAACTGTTGAAACAGGAAAGTAATAATAGGCAACTTCCAAGATAATCAGACGAATCACGTAGTTTTTCTTTAGACACGTTGTAACGTTAATAAAAATAATAATAATACATTTTAGAAAGGCATTCACGGGGACAGCTTCATATCTTCCTGATTCCAACCGTCCATAGACGAATTCGTCTAACCGGGCGCCAGTTAGCACGGTCGCTCGTTTAACCGAAACAGCGGCTTTAACCGTCGGTAACGTTACACCGGCTGGTGCAGCTGGAAGCGCTATCAGACAACAACACGACTCCCGTCTATGACAAGCCCGAAGAACTGCGTGTCGTCAGGTGGCACTAAGTAATCTCACCAAATGAACATTCGCACCTGGATTAGAGCTTTTATCTCCAAGTCATATTTGAGTATTTCTTGTTCGCATATTCGGACGTGGACATCTGAGGACGCCATGTTGCCAACGTAGTCAGCCCCCAGCTACGGCGAGTGGGAAGCTTTTGTTTCGAGCTTCGACTTTCGACTTTGACCATGCAATAAAACATTGATTAAATAAAATGATAAATAATTAAGCATCTTTTTACTGTTAAGTAAAAACTGAGGAACTTTCAACCAAAATTAACTGAAATTATGCAAATTTATATTTTTTAGTGTGCAGGGACATTTTAAATGACTTAATGGTAAAGTCATTAGTATCTACAATACCATTATTTACAAGGAAAAGTAGCTCATAAATGAGACAAAATAAAATACAAAAGCTATGAAATGATGGAGTTGATTGTTAGTTTATTATTAACTATTAATTTGATAACATCTATCACTATTACATGGCAAAAGGAATCACGACAAATACAGCACACATCAGCTATTTAAAGGCAACGTTGTTCATATTAACAATAGCAATAACCACAATATACATCATATATAAACCAAACAACACCAAGTGACGGTTGTTTTGATTTAAGTAAAGCACATTCAGTGAGATCTCTTCGAGGTCCTTTGGGAATCAGTTTTGTACAAGGCACCAGCGCTGGCACCACTTCATAATTACACAGGGAAGGAATGATCTCTGCTCAGTCTGATGGAGTGAGTAGTAGTACACATGCGTTGGCATACAGCAGTGTCAGGTCCCCTCCTGCTGAGAGAAATCAAATGTCAAACACAATATCTATAGGCTACACAGGGACAGCATCAATGTTGCACAGAAGTAGGCAAGCAGGTCATATGCATGTCCAGTACTGTAGTGGCAAAAAAAAGCCACTTGAGGGAGCTTGAAGACATTTCCAATGTGTTAAGGTGCAAAAATAAATAAATAAAATAAAGAATAATAATCAAGTCCTCCATGAAAAAATGCATTTTTATTTATACGTAGATTAAAAAACATCTACAAAAGTCCAGTTGCACCGAATGAATGATGTAAAAAGAAAGACAAAGACAAGACAAAACTACTGAAAACCCACAGAGACGCACACATATGATTGAAAAACTGTGTGGCATCCCCAGATCCTAATTCTCTCAGCTGTTTACCTATATAGGCCAAGCGTGACTATTGTGATTACCTTCCTATGGGGTCAGGTGCGCAGGTGACATAGCAACAGCAACATTCACTCAACTTACCACAAACACACACACCACCTATAGCACACATCAAAATTGGCTACTACAAACACTTTTTCTCTTTGAGAGAATGAAGTTTACCTGGAGTCCTTGAAGGTTAAATTAAGACCAGTGATAGTTCAGGTACCAGATGACATCAGTGGACAAAGAAGGCCCAAAAAGTGGGTTCAGCTGGGCAAGAATTGCTATCAACCAGCTGATGGACAGAAAATATATTAATTCACACATAAACAAAATTACTGTTGTTGTTAGGATTACTCTATTATCATTACACTAAGGGAAATAACTGAACTTCAACACTACAGGTCTCTGACATGTAACATGATACTATGTGCACACTTGCACTCAACTGTGAATGTAAATAATTAATCCTAACACAGAAATACTGTACACATAACAGCATCAACTCCAAAGACAAGCTTTGTTTTATTGTGATAGTCACACAAACAAATTAATATGGACTAAATGAGAAGAAACAGGTACAAACCAACCAAATCAATCAATCTTCACAGTCTCAGCTATAACAAAAGTCAATATCTAGTTGTGAAAATGACGTACTTACATGTGTTTAATTATTCATAAGGATTATTATTATAGCTGCAATTTAAAATCATTGTCATAATCAACGTTTAAACATCTTGTTTTGTCTGATTAACAGTTAAAAAACCCAAAAGATATTCAGTTTATTATCACATAAAACAAAGAAAAGCATATGAGAAGATACAAGAATATTATGGTATTTTTCTTTTTTGTTTTTGCTCGATACATTACTTGAATAATTTATTAATTGTAAAAGCAGATGCGACACAATTTTCTCTCAATGAATTATGGATGTGATTCTTACCGACCCTGCATTATTTAGACTGAATGTGTGCTATAAGAGCACAAAATATTATGTATAATATGATTTAAAACACACACACACTGCCACGACATAAGGTGTATTTGCAGTTAGATAATACTTACAACAGGTAGCAGCAAACTGCAGTTAGCACCAGCATTGTGACTATCACACTGCGGGAACAAGAAAAAAATTATTTAAAAGTGTAAAAACTCAATGATTAACACATGGTTTTAAAATACATCACAGGCCTTTCATGTACAGAGCTTGATCTCGTGATGCGAGTGACAGACATGCAATAAAGGAAGTCACTTTAGCCACATTTTCCAGAGATGGTGAGTGCACTTAAGTTTTGAGTTTGGTGTCTAAATATACGGACACAGACAGTACTGAGTTAGAGGAGAGAGATGTCAACAAACCCAGCATTAAAAAGTAAGCTTAAGTCGAAGTTTCCTTCAACTCATGCAGGAGGAGAGGTTGTCAAATTAGCTTCAGCTACCATAACTTTTACTTACTAGCGAGTAACGTTCAAGTAACGTCAAGAAACTTCCTTTAAAAGCGACTTTATACACTTTACCTGCACTTTTACCAAGTAAGAGTCACGAGAAAACATACACTACAAACTTACGTTAGTTAGTTGGAGGCTAAAGTGAAGCTAACAAACTTACCCTCTGTTTGGTCCTTTGGGGATGAACCAAGGCACCACTCCTCCAACGATACCCCAAAACAGGGTCATAACCGACATGGCGATCACAAAACTCATCTCCGCCATGGTTGTTTTTTAGTTTAAAACCAAAAAAATCCTCAAACTTTTAACTTGATAAACTTCAGTGCTTATCCAGCTGGCAGGCGGAGCTCACACGACGAGAGAAAATCAGCAAATAATCACATGACCACGACCCGGAGCGAGAGAGGGAGGAGGAACTAAAGTTAGTGCGCACCGATGTTTCGGTTAAACGAGCGACCCTGTTAACTGGTGACCTTCAGTCAGCGACGACAGCCGTTGAAACGCGACTAGGATACGTAGCTGCCAAACGAGACACCAAAATATGAATCAGGTAGATTTGTTTAGCGTTAATAAAAACAACAAACTACAAACTAACCAAATAGCCATTCACTGGGGAAGCTACGTATCTTCCTGTTTTCAATCGCGGTTAACAGGGTCGCTCGTTAAACCGTAACACCTGTCTTCACTCTGTTGCACTTTACGTTGAAAGCGTATGTCCAATGAAAGTTTGAAAAGATGCAACAGAGACCAAATAGGCATTTTTTTCTCTGTGGAAAAACACTTTGGTTTACATATTGTTACAGTTTAACACGGAACTGATAAGTTCACATGTAATATGTCAAGATTATGGCCATTTTCTTGGATAAATAACAAACAAAGCTTGACTTTGGAAAGGCTCTTTAACACGTTATGTCGTCTAGAGATAATCTATTTCATGTCTGTCTTCCTACGAGTGTAAATGTTCAGTCTGTGGTAAAAAGTGACACCTATTGCTCATTTTGTAAAATGACAAAACGATCAACAGCATAGAAGCAAGAAGATTAAGATTACATTTCAGGTTTATTGGGTGATGCTTTTTTTAGTGTCTGACCCTAAAAAATAAGGAGAAATTCAATTTGTCAAACCCAGCAGCAGTATCTCATTCAGGCAATCTGCAATTAAATTAATTGTATGCCATGTTCTGACAGTCTTCAACCAATTTTAATTCACTTCTGTAATTTCTATGCAAATATCCCATGCTTCTGGGAATTCGTATCGTCTTCACAGCTCAGTTTGACATCATTATATCCATAGAGCACAGACGGCTCATACACCTCTGTATTTATACTCTGTAGTGTGCACACACCAAAGAGAAGAGCACAAATTAATTTCTTTGGAGGGCAAACTTCAGCCAGCACAAATACATGAAAAAAACCCATCAGTTTTCTGCAGTTTGGTTGCTGCAAGATACTTAAGAGCACTTGAGTTTCCTACAGTGTTTGTGAGCTCTTTGTGAGTACAGTACCTTAACTTTGGTATGACTGTTTGAAATATGAATTTCTGTCTGACCCATTTGCCACCAAATTTCCCTCTTTCATACACTGTAAGGGATGTGACCTCCTGTCGTCTGTGGAGATTACATACATGGTTAGCGAGTTGGCCCTTGCCATGCATTACTTGTGGCTAGTAGAAAGCAGTAGTAAGTTACACACCTTTGTTTTGTTTATTGTTGGCTAAAATCAACACAGTTTGACACGAATTACTTTTAGCTGGTGAAGTTAGAACATATGCACTCAGACTGTATTTTGCTAGTGAAGAAGACCAACGAGCCAGTGGCAACCAGTGGTGCGGCATATGAATACTTCACATGCTTTGCAGTAATGTTAGCTTTGGCTTTGGACTCTGTGTTGTGGTGGGTACTGTTTGTTGTTACCTTGCCTCCTCTCACATTTTTTTTTTTGCACATATCCTGGCCACCGTAGTTTCCCATTTACGTTGGGAAGGTGGGTGAGGTGTTGGGGTTGCAATCAGCAACAACACTGCTAGATGCCACTAAAACCTACACATTGAACCTTTAAATATTAAAACTGCAAAACAATTATTATCATAATTTAATAATGAAATATTCCCTCTTATTATATTACAAATGTAGTATTTATTGTACAATTTGAATGATATTCTTTCTTATTTTGTCTATTTATTTATTTCCATTAGTCTTGCATAAGTCTCATAGTGTGGATATTTGTGATGGGTTTCTTTTCCTCGTGGCAGAGTTACTGTAAGCTGGCATGTCATGATTGCTTCTGCATCCCACAATGTTCTGCATAAAGGGCACCAGCATGAACTGACAGAAATTATGACTGTGCTGCTGATGGTGACATTAAACATCAAACGTGGCGTGGCTGGATAAAGAATTTGAGCTTATAAATGAATCTTCTGTCTGGGTATAAACCCGTCTTTCATGAAAATCTCAGTTTCATTCTTGAAAATTCTGAAGACGAGTAAAAATCCTTCACATCACAGGGACTTTATGCCCTCCAGCTCCATGTCTGTCCAGACACAATTGTTGTTTTTCTCCGTTAGTTGGGCTCAGCGACACACTGACGCTGCATGCAACAAAAAAGAGACAGTGTTTCCCTTTAGCTCTCTCTTACACCTTCTGCCTGCTTTATACTCCTGGGTCAAAATCCTCCCATTCCTCCCAGCACTTTTTTAAAAAATTTCAAGATAACATTTTTGCTAAATCATTCCTTTTTACCTTTAAAGTGACTTTTTTATTGACACAAATTCAGTGAAAAGAAACGATGTGAGTAGTTGATTTATTTGACGACAGCAATTTGTTTAGCACCCTGAGGAAACTCATGTATGCCGTAAAAGGCCGCTGACTCTGTTTCTCTATCATTGGGCATTCCTGGGCATTCTGGAAGAGGAACAGAGAGAGGTTTGTGATTTTGTCACATTATGTTAAGCCACTACTAATGCAGCAAAGAAACAGTTCAGCTGATATCACATGGTCACATTTTTGTTGGCAGACCTCTTGTTGTGGAGGTCTGCCCACTTCCTCCAGGTTTGCCATCAGTCCATGGAGAACATAGCTGCTGTTTTCAGGCACCATCACACTGCCAAGAATGTGCTTCAGCTCCCTGACAAAGACACCCACACAAGCAGACTGCAATGGAAAAACATCACTGTCTGGTCAAACTGTTGCAAATAAAAAAAATCGTGCGTCATCATGAGCTGAACGTAAGAAAAGCAACAAACTTGTTCAAGTCCATTCAGAATGCAAAGAATGGAAAAAAGATGCAGTACTTACTGCATTTTTATCCATTTTTGTGGTCGGCACACGCATCTTGGCTGTCTCTGGCTAAAAGGACAGAAAATGTATTAAATTCATGTATTAAGACAAGTGGCACATTGTGACATGAACAATAACAGAGAGTGAAGCCACTGCAAGTTGTAAACTAAACTATGAATTATACTTACAGATGTGAACTTAAGCTTGTTGAATCTGTAGAGGTCGTTCAGGGTCCTCAGTCCATGCAGGAGCTCCTTGCTCAGTGCTATGTTTATTGTAACACTGTGGCAGAGATGGCACAAGACAACAAGTGTCAGCACGCACTTCCACTTCTTCATACTGCATCGTCGTTCTCTCTCTCTCTCTCTCTCTCTCTCTCTCTCTCTCTCTCTCTCTCTCTCTCTCTCTTTCTTCCCAGCTTCTTGACTCGTCTTAAGTGTGAGACTTGATGTGATCAGAGTCTGCCCACCCTTAATATATGCAGATGCATCCATGCATCCGTATCTACAAGTGAGAGAGAGCTGACTTTCTGACCAAAGAGCAAGTGCAAGTTTTTGGACAAATGGTTGCAGGACAAGGAGTATGAACAGGTGCTGAGTGCTAACCACAAACCACTGTCAGCAGATCAGGGGTACTTCGGTACTGTTTGACCAGACGTCCCCGATTTACGGGGACAGTCCCCCTCTTGGATGACCTGCCCCCGTCAAAGCTGCCCCGAAAATGCCCCCGATTTTGACGCCGAATGGGGGAAAATGCGCGCAGACCCAAAACTCCAGTTATTACAGTAGCCATTTAACGCATCGCCAGAGGAGACGTCGTGTGACGCACAGACGCAGCAGCGCCAACAACAATCTAGAGGGGGCAAAAGAGAAAGAAAAGGAGAGCAGCGGCCCCGATACATGGTATGTTGTGTATGAACAGGCAGCATACTCGGCCGTTTGAATGTGTGCGTAAGCATGATTGTTTATCTTAACTGAACACCTAACGTAACGTTAACATTAGCATGAGATTACCAGGTGATGACATTGCATGTGGCTCTGTTTTAGAGGAGGGGGAGGTGGAAGACTGCTAGCATGTGATTTTTCTGTGGGCATCCCAAGACTCTGTTAATATAATACATGAATTAATAATAAGTCAATGGTTGATAGTTTCGTCAGTGTGTGTGTCAGGCTGGCACCGGACAGTGCTGTGTGGGTCACCACTGATTGTAGTAGTTATAAATGCAGACCATCTGATTAGCTGATGCCCTGAGTCACTGTTCTTAGTAAAGGTGTAACTTGATATATTAGATTACCATGAAATGACAACATTATCTCTGTTGCAGATTAGGGAGAAGACAAGAACAGTGTGGAAAGGCAGAAATAAGGAAGTAAACAGAGTGAAGTTAAAGAGAGAAGAAAGAAGGGTGAAGAAAAGCATTGGAGACATGCAGGAAACATTCCGCATACAGATAGTTTAATTATAAATGAAATATTCTATTCAAATCCATAAATGTTAATTTTATTCTTTAAAAAATTGCCTTTAACAGCCAATAGAACTGGGCTGGTCCAGACTCAAGCAACATCAGCCATACAGCTCACCTCACTGACTCAGCTACTGTATACAGGGAGCCGGTCAAATCGTTGATTTCAGAGGTTGGGCACTCCTGGTGGTGCTCACTGGGCAGTAGACGCTGATGTTAGATGTACATTATATGGACTGGATTGTTGACTACACTGAAGAGGAAGTCACTTTAAATCATAACTAAAGAAACCTTCATCCAAATAGTCAAACCCACTACAGAGACATCCTTTGTGTAGTAGAAAATACATACAGGAGGATCCCTTCCTATCAGGCTGTTTTCGCGGTAAACATTTCAATTTGCACACTTTTCTGCTAATAAGACAAAGATCATTCAACCTCCACAACTAAAACATGACACAGACAAGGTATGATCCATTTATACAGTTTATTGATAGCAAAAGATCATTTTTACTCCTGCATCTTCTCAATGGTCTCCTCCTTGTATTTGCCCTTCTCCTTTCCATCAGCGCGAGACTTGGCCTTGCGCTCCAGGATCTTCTTGCGGTCCTTGTCCAGCTTTAGCCTGGTGATGACCACCTGCAAGGAAACAAAACAAGGTGGTAAACAAGAGAGAAAGTGTCTCATTGGCAGATACCAAGCAAAACCAGAAAACATTTCTAATGATTACACTATCAGTTATTAAACGCTCTGGAGTAGTAAAAAGTCTGATGCTCAAACTCAAACTCAAAATCAATGTCTGTACAGTAGTGAAATCAGTGCAGTCACTACAAATAAAAAGTACACTCCATCACAGCCCAGGCTCCAGACTGTGGGAGATGTTATAAAGGTTAAACTACAGATTGTTGGGCTTTGGGTCACTCATTTAATATGCTGTGCATGAAGTACAACATAGCTCTGTATATTAAGGCCACAGCATTTCATATATTGCTGGTACACTAACCCAATGCAGTCAATAAAATGCCAATAAAGTAACCCTTTACACTGCAAGGTGCCACCACAAGAAAAGTATAGGTGTAATTGACATTAATTATGACTGCACTGCATTCAGGTGTGCCAATACCAGAGCTCCAGGGTAAGTGGTCTGACTTATTGGAACATTAAATGGAATAAAACAGTCATTATGACTGTTAGATGCACACGTGCATTCTCTGCCACCATGTCAAAATGTCTGAAAATGCCAACTGCTTCACTAGAGCTATCAGAACTGCAGCTTGCTTTAGACAGGTTGAGTTTTCATTAATCACATCGGGGGAACAGTCTCTTGACAACTTACTCAGCCTACTTACGTACTATTTAGATTGGATCAAATCTGCCCCTTGCACTGAACACAGCTGGGGGTTAGGACATTAAGAAAATGCCATGGTGGGGATAAAAATAAAAGGTTTGCTGCAGTGGCAATAGCTCACCCAACAGACCTTTCTCAGAGCAGACAGTTTGACCGCCAACAATGCAAGCTCTGGTCTCTTCAAATGTCATGTCAGTGTGACAGTGAGTTAACATGCACTACACCAGCACCCTGAAACTGCAGCAGCTAAATGGATTTCAGCCATCATTATTCTGCTTTTCGTGCTGTGACATGTCAAAATGTTCTATGAAGCATCATAAGCCTTGCAACAAATACTGCCTTAATTAAAAACGTCTGTGCTGTATGTTAACTGTAGTCGTTTGTGAATCTGTTCTGTGGTGTTGAAGCTATATTTTAAAATGTCTGTACTCGAACACCACCATAGATCTTATTCGTTTGCCTCATTTACATATACCCATGAATAAAAACTTCAATTTGATTTAATGGCAACACTAAACTACAACCTCAGGAGTTATTCATACAAATGTGTTTTTGTGGATTAAAATATACAGATTTCTACTTTTCTAGTTACTTTGCACAGCCAGTCATCACATGATTCATTCTCCACTATAACACATCTTTTTTAACTCCACAGTGATGTTGTGCATTTGTAATGTTCTGCAGTGCTTCCATGATGTGCATCAAAGTGACTTGCATCTGTACTCAACATCACTTGCACGTTAAATTATGTCTAATCAACATTTTGCAGTCCTAAAAACATTTGTGTGTGACAAAGTTGAAAACTTCCTTGATTTGTCTTGACTTCACTGTCAGGTCGAGTACTGCTTCCCTGGTTCTTACCACTTAAATCTTGGTTAATGGAGATTCACTGTAACCAACAACAGTTGTGCACACTAACACCTTACAGGGTGGACTCCAGTCTGGATTAATTTATGGACACAAGAGGCTAATGTATAAGTACTGTTGACAGTTCATGTAAGAGGTGTACATCTTACTGTTTCCAAGAACTAGTAAGGCAAATAATCTGTGATGTAAATGTGGTAGATACATCACACATTTCCACAAAACGCTGTGCAACAGCCTCAAAGATGAACACAAAGCTGGACTAACACCTGACACTTACATATATTACAAGTCTTTCCCTTTGTATGCACCAGATTTAAACAATGAAATCAAGTGTGGTCCAATTTTAATTTAAATGCTGCTCTGCTGCTCACACCTCCACTTCAGAGTACGTGCAAGGCCAGCCATACAACCCCTAAAAACACTTCTTCTGGTACTAAAGGAGTACGATTAAGGGGAAATGGGTACAGCTCTCCACAGGTAAAATTAAAACAGGTACAAACCACATCAAGCCTAACCCTTGACAGGCTTCTTAACACAGGGTTGCAACCACTGACTTCCCCCATGTGTATAATCGTCCCTTCTCCTTTAATCTATTAAGGCAGGCACACCAAAATGAGGGCTCGTCTCTTGACTCACCTTGCTGGGGTGGATGCCGACGTGGACTGTGGTTCCGTTGGCCTTCTCTCTCTGCACACGCTCGATGTAGATGACGTACTTCTTCCTGTAGACCTGCACCACTTTGCCAATCTGCTGGCCTTTGTAGTGTCCACGGACAACCTGTTTGTAAACATCGCGGCCAAGTTAATCAAACGCAGCTCACGCGCTGAACGCAAATCACAGCAGACGGGCAGCCGCTTCAACTACAGTACCTGAACTTCGTCATCTTTGCGGATGGGCATGGACCTCACGTTGTACTTCTGGCGAAGCTCCTTGGACAGAGGGGAAGACATGATCTTCCGCCTGATGTGTGAGGGGGCATTGAAGTGCCTCTTGCGGTTCTTGCGACGGGAGGAGGTTACAAATGGATTCAGCTTCATGATGCTGCGAGGAAACAAGACACACACACACACAGGTTACATTAACTACTGTCATGTTAGGAAGGCTGAGGCTACTTCACATGACTGCTAACTGCTGAAAACTGTCATGTAGCATCTCAAACAAAGTCTAGGTAAGTGGTCACAAGTTGGCAAATTAACATTAGCATCAACTTAAGCCCTTAAAAGCACCGTGTGATAAACATTGCAACGACTTAACACACTAACTGTGACAGTTGAAACTAGCGGTTAGCCGGCTAGGTTCAAAGCTACATGCTAAGCTAAGCTAAGCATAATATAACCAACACACGACTTGAGCTTCAGTATTTCTGAGCGAACACAAACTAAATAAAACTACCGACCGAGCTACAGACCAAATAGGACACAAGTGACTGCGAAGAAAGCCGCGTATTAACCGCTAACAGCGACAATCAGGCAGCTTCAGTTGCAGACATGCGGATACCGACGAGCTTCAACGGGGAGGACCGAATAACCGAGAGGGCTTTTAATAAGTCACCGTTCATTAACACGGCCTCAATATTGGCCGTTTTATAATTGTGACAATGTCCACGACGTGTTTAGACTGTTACAGGTGTACATAGTGGCGTTAAACGGAGGATGGATGGTGATAACTTTAGTGAAATTATCTGCCAGGAGTCTTACCCTGCCGTTTGCTCCTCTATGGCCGGCGGAAAAGAGGCCTGCAAACTGCTTCCGCTGGCATTAGTTCACAACAAATCTCGCGAGATTTTGACGAAAAAGAGACGCTGAAAACTACACAAATAAACGTTTATTACAGTAAATATGCGAAGCGAAGGAGGCCTAAAGTAAGCTGTGTTGCGTTTTTAAAAACTTTTATTTTAATTTTTAATTTTAAATATGTAGTATGACCAACCGTTTTAAAGCTGTTAAGCTATTTTAACAAAGTTTTATGGCCCTGCTTTGCTAAAACAAGTTAAGGCTCATTTAGAAACATGAATTCTTTTAACACGAGTCTATTTTAAAAAAAATGTGCAGAGGAGTTGAACATTTAAGAAGAAGATAAATATATAACTGTGTTAAAAAGTTGCTAAACACTATAGATGCTCAAAACTATATAAAAAGTAGAAAAAATAAAAAGTAGAAAGTGTAGTAGAAATAAAAATCTTATATACAAATAGAAAACTATATAAAAATATTAATTGACCGTAGAAATAAAAATGTTTTATAAAAATATGAAAAATAACTACAAATTTATATATACACCTGTCAAGCCTACCTATACCTACCTGTACCTATGTCTGATGTTTGTACTAAGTGTAACCGGAGTGAAGTTCCTCGTGTGTGCACACATACCTGACGAATTAAACTGACTCTGATTGTGATATGAAATATTGCCACAAGATGGCGCCAAACCCAATTAATCAATAACCTGGTCAGCAGTTGGAAACAAGTTTTTTTTCTATGATTCATCAAGTTTTGGGCTGTGCTCATAACACACTGTGCTGATGTTGTTTCCCCACTGTTTCCCACAGCAAAGAGCCAACAGACTGTGGTAAAAACATAAATATAAGAGTAAAACATGGCGATAAATTAAAATGCGGAAATGAGAGTAAATTTAATGAGACCCTGACAGCAACATCATGGTGTTTACAACCACATGTAAAATGTAAAACCTGACAAAAACACAAGGGGTGGCGTGGAGGAGGGAGGAGGGTGGTGTTTACATGGGCAGACCGCACATACATTGACCTCCCATCTGAGAGGACAGAGAGGCGACCCCCTGTCCTGCTCTCACTCAAACAACCACAACATACACGGAGGGGGCTACCGACACGGAAGCGGAGAGCTGACACCGAGAGGCGCGCAGTTTCACCGGAGCCTGCCGCCAGCCAGTCAGCCTGCCAGCCCGCCTGCCTGCCTGCGCCGTCTGCTGCGAAAAGTGATGCTGTCATAGCCCCCTGCGCCGCGGACAGAGAGCCTCTTTCCCCTCCCGCACCCCCCCGGTTCCTCTCTGGCTGGCTGTCGCGGCGTCAGTGCGGATGTGGAGCCCGCAACGCAACGCTCTTCACCCGTCGGCAAGCATCGGAGAAGAAGATGAAATGTTTTTCCCGTTACCTCCCGTACCTTTTCCGCCCTCCGAGCACAATCCTCTCCTCCACTTGCCACACCGAAGGTAGGGTGGGACGCCGGGGGGGGCTTGTCAAGGACTGTGAGTTCCTTACTTTGAGCGTGTGACGTGAATGTTTAGGCTGCTCCTCTATCCCTGACACATACAGCGTACATGTGTGCAGAAGTTACATTGTGCAGTTGTAACGCTACTAACCCGCTGCAGATTTGTCACAGTGGCGTGAAGTTGTTGGAGCATATCTAGAAATCCAGAGATGGTCGGGGTGCATAAAGATCTCTGATGCAAATGACTTGGAGGATTTTAACGTGTGTGTGATTGTGTGTCTGTCTGCTGTGAAAGAGTAGCACTCCTTGTTGCGCTCTTTCCATATAGCTAGAGCTGCCAACACACGGGCCTACAACATGCCAGTAGAGACACTCAGTTTGTGGAGTTGAATGACAAGTATCTCCCATTGCCCCCTGAATATTGGTCCTCTCAGTCATCTAACCCTGTCACACTTTGCTTAGATAAGCCTCAGACAACATGTAGGCCTTTCTTAGACACTGTCACTCAGTTCACAATTTCCTAGAAATGCCAAAATCCATTCACCCTGTCTGCACAGAGTTATTTCCCTGGAGTTGTGTGGAGTTAAAATCCTGAATTGAGTGATATGACCCCAGCCGTGATAGCAATAAATTAGTTTATAGCAGCCAGGGCGATTCATCCTTCTTATTGTGCTGTCAGACGGGGCAGCCCAAGAGGGTCTGAGTGTTTGTATAACCAGCCATTACTAGGTCATAATGTGGAGACTGAGGCACTGCATTATTTAGCTTTGCATGGTCGCCCTCCTTCCTGTTTGCGCTTTGCCCTCAGCCCTCTGGCACAGGAAGGAAGATAGTGTGGTACAATCTACATGTGCATGTGGTGGTCATAGTGAGGGCCCTTCACAGCCTGTAGAGCTGACCTATATACTGTATATATTCAGTAAGCAGGAGAAAGACCTGCAGGGTATTTATGCTTCATGTTCACTCAACTCACTTATGTATTCTTCTGCTCCATCACATCTATTACCTTTCCGCTTTTTTTTTCAAAGTTTTACTCCCCGTCTCCCTTTCACTATCTCTCAGCAATTTTACTTTGATGTGTAGGATACATTTAATCTTAAATTCTTTTATTTATTGCCAAAATATTAGATGTAGTATACAACAGATAGCTTCAGCTTGAGGGTGGCAACAAAAGAAGGTACTGTTGAACTAAAAACAGGAGAGGAAATACACTCAAAGAGACACGATCTGGAAATAAATATCTAATTAATAATTAAGGGTTTTGCATCAGATACTTCTGTGTATATAGACAATTCCCGTTTCTTTCAAGAGTGCAAGAAATATTTGATTTCTGAAAGAATAGTCACAGATTTTCATATTTTGTCCTTTAGCCAAAACTGTGGAAAAACTCTTGCATCAGGAAGAAAACACGACAAAGTGATTTAAAGTAAAAACATTGTGCTTGTAGTCCAGACAAATCGTCAGGCTGACGCGGTGTAATCATCATAACAAAAGTATTATCTCAAAGTAGCTTAAAGTATTATCTCCGTGACAACTGAGCAAACCGCATCCAGCGCTGACGAAAGAAGGGTGTGGTCGAAAGTTCTTGAGAGTATGAGTAAGCTGAGCGTCAGTCAAGATTTCTTTATGTTTTGTCAAAGCCAAAAACTTTTATACTCAGGCATTAGCCTTCTCTGGTTTATGTCTTCTGTTCTTACAGCTGCTGATGCTTTCTTGAAATGTTGCTGAAACAGTCCATACGTTATATACATCCTGTTTTACATACCATTGCCAAAAAGATACTTCACCATATGGACTGTGGAGATATGATCGCCTAAGTCATAACTGTGAGCTCCTAAATTTAAGAGCTGAGGTTAACAAACACAGTCTTTCACTCCCTCTCCCACTTTCCCTAACGCTTCTCTGTGGCTCTCAATCCTCCTCCTGCCTGAGATAAGGGAGTGGTGTAAAAGAGGAAGTGATAGATCAGAAAAACGTGGAGCTGCAATGCTCAGCCACAGTAATGTGATACATGATCCTGCTTTCCTCTCCGTGTGGAGAAATATGAAACAGTTGTACGGGAGAAAGCGAGTGAGAGACGTTGAATCTCGTGCGCTTGGAGGCCAGCTGGGTGTGATGACACAGCAGATAACCTTGGAAATGTGATGTGTAAACATGACACGGGCCGGCTCATCTGCAGGCTAAATATTACGAATGTGTGTTTAAAAAATAATAATAAAAAAAAAAAGTAAGAAGAATTGCATGCATGTGTGTGTTTGCGCTGTATGGAAGCCAGTGCCTCAAGTGTTTGTTTACGTCTGTGTTTGCACTTCCTGCCATGACCTTGCTACTGTGGTTTGCCTCTCCATTAGACCTCCTGGTCTTGGGGAGGGTGGTTGGTGCACCGCTGTGGTCCTCCTTGTTTTTCCCAAGCACCCCCCCCCCTCTCTCTTCAGCATCTCCCAGTATTCATGTCCGCTTCAGCTGAGCAGAGTTCGCCCCAGGAAAGATGAGTGTGCAGTTACCATGTTAGTGGAAAATGCATTATATAAGCCCTGTACTGGACCATATTGTGTGTGTGTGTGTGTGTGTGTGTGTGTGTGTTTATCTGGGCCACTGTGGAGAGCAATGTGCCAGCATCACTCGGATTCACCTGGGTCCAGTCTCTGAGGGATACACAGCCAGCTTTTGACTGCCTGTGTCTTTTAAAATGTGTGTGTGTGTGTGTGTGTTTGGGCTGACTGTGTATGTCTCAGTCAGTCTCGCTGCTTTTATGTGTTTCTTTCTTTTTTTTTTTTAACTGGTGTTCTCTTTCCCCCCGTTTCACATTAGTCTGTCACTTCTGGTGTGATGGATTAAGTCTTAAAGGTTTCTGATGGGTGTGTGTGTGTGTGTGTGTGTGTGTGTGTGTGTGTGTGTGTGTGTGTGTGTGTGTGTGTGCGTGTGTGTGTGTCTCCCTTCTGCTGTCCTGTGTTTGAGTCAGGGAAAAATGTCCGTCCCCAACTGACACCTCGACACATCTCACGCTGCCATCAATCAGCACAGCCTCAGCCTACTCTTCTTCTTCTTCTTCTTCCTCCTCGTAGCTGAGGGCAACTCTGTGATATATTATTTTTTTGAGTGTGACAGAAACAAAGCAGAATAGAGTAATGCATTTTTAAGATTTCATCTGCGACAAGAAAGCCTTTGTGATTAATGACTACAGTTGACAGTTGTCATGTCTCATGGTGTGTATGTGTGTGTGTGTATCTGTGCATTTTTGCTCAGCTGTTTTATTTATAAGAAAAGCAGTGAGCTTGTCATGGCAGCACCCGAGGGGGACTTCTGTTGGAATTTCGACGTTGGTGAGGAGCGAAGCGTATGCCTGGGTTGTGTATGTGCGCCGTTATCACACAGCCTGTTGTGTTGTTGTTATCCTGACAGACTCCCACTTCACAGCTCAGAACACACTCCTTGTAGTTGCGCCGCCCTTGCGTGTTCTCCAGGGACAAACACACGCGCACACATGAGGAATCTATACACTCATACACGTGACTGTTCTGTTTCAGTTTGGTCAGCTTTTCTGTTCAGAGGTTACAAAGATAGGAGAACGGGGAACAAAATGCCCGTGCGGTGCAGAGTCAACGCCTGAAGTTTGTTACACGGACTTTCTGTTGAAAGTTTGTTTCATGCCAAAACTGAGATAACCCTGATGACATCACTGTGACACCGTTTGGGAGCCACAGAAGACGTTATACAGCTGTTTTCACAGGCTCAGTAAAGTAATGTAAGATCGGTAGGGCAGAATACACATGCACACGCAGCTGCTCTGCTGAAGTGCCCCAGAGCAAGACGCTTTCATGCCTGCTTGCTTCAGGTTCTCCTCAGTAGCAGTCTTTGTGGTGTGGCTGCAAGAAAAAAGAGAATTTCTCTTCAAGAATGGCAAAATAGGAGGTTTGTTTCTGTTTTTAGGAAGGGTTGATTGAAGCAGCAGGATTTTGAGTGAGTGACATTTCTTGTCTTTGTTGTGAAATCTATATCTGCTTGCAAGGATGGAAAATAAATCAGGCAAGGAGCCACAGAAAGCATGTTGCTTGTTCTTTATACTTATATCTTTCATATAAACTAAACCAACCAATATATTATTTTACAGTTCTTTTACACCAGGTCAGAAGACTATGTGTAATGTGAAAGGTGTTACTTACAGCGATAAACTGACAAATAATAATCACACTTTGGAGCGTTTCACTATCTTTTGTGGAAGACTGGTATCGGCACCAGTTGTGACCATATTAAACATATTATCAGTCAGAAGTGACCTGTTCAGTCCACATTAAGCAGTCTTTCCTACAAACAAAACAATTTTATAACGCAACAATCTAATTTCAATTTTCACAATGTTCTTTCACATAGAATATTGGTGTGCGAAGTCGGTTAACCTTTGTGGGCATCATCATGTTCTCCCTGTTGGTGTGGGGTGTTGGTGTGATGGGACGTTGGCACTCATTACGCCCCGGTGGTGAAGATCCTCACAGGCATGTGAAAAGCAGCGGCTGGCGACTACGTGTGTATTGCATCAGACATTTGCAATACATGGTCTGCAAAACAGTGTGTACCCTCCTGAGGCTGACAGATGGTGTTAGCAGTGACATGTAGGAATTCACCAGTCTAAAACGGAGCAAGAGGGAGAGAAATACAAACAAAATATCACGTTTAGTCATTATATAGATGGTTTAGTTAGACACGTTAGAAGATATTAGGTTAGACGTGGTTATGGGATGAATCTATGTTCTATACAATAGTCATTTTCATACTGAAATGAAGGGAAACAAACGGCTGCCTGGGAGGAAGGATGTCAAAATAAAAGCTGATATGCTTTGGAAAATGATGACTAGCAATAGGTGATATGTAGTTAGAGGAAGAAAACACGTCCTTTGAATCCAGAGCTCAGGAACCTTTGGGAACTGATACAAACATGACGTTCTCCTGCACAGTGAGACGAAAACACCATAACATACCAGCCTCTTTCTCACACAGCACTGATCCGCAGTCTCACTTTACCATAAACACTTCCTGCTAGGTCTCCACAGCAAGTCGACGTGAAAACAAGGAAGGGAGCGAGCAATTACAGTACCACTGAAACTCCCTTCACTCCTACAGCCTCGCAGGAGGTAGCATATTATTACAACAAACACTGTGACGCAAGTCTCGTTCTCGCCTTTCTTTATCGCCGTTTCACAATATGTAAAACACGAGTAAATGTTTCACCTCTGGCCTGTAACTTGACGGTGATACCCAGTGTTCGAACACCTTGTGTTATACAGCATCGACTATGCGCCTGTTGGGAGCTATAGAGTCAGACAAAGAGGCTCCTTATTGAGCCGGACTGCTGGGCCTTTGCTCCGGCTGGCAGGCTGCAGCACAGAGACAGAGACTGCTATTGGGATTGAGGTATATATAGAACATCAGGATGGGCTTCCTCTTTCTCTCCCTCTCCCTCTCCGCCCTTCTGTCTCTGTGGTTTTATAAAGGGGTCCTGATGGGTTGAGTGAGACAGGTTTGCACTGCTGCAGTAACATCCGTCCAAGTTTGTGCATCGTGTGTTATTTGCCTCCAAAAATAACGCAGCAATAAAATATAGTTACTGACAGATTATTATTGCACTGTAATAAATTCTTAGATGCTGTAAACCAGCGTATTATTTCAGAGATGACTCTCTTTGTGTAATTAAAAGTTGCTCCTTTCATATAAAACAAGAACAATTAAAGTTAGACTAACCCACGCTATGATATAAAGAGTGCTCAGCACACTCAGGTGACACACATGGGTATAAAAGGTTTTCCTGTCTGAATCACTGCCTTTTTAAGTTGTGTGAATTTAGAAGAATAGACTAGCTTGGATGAAACTTTAATGAGGCTGTGCAGCGGCAGAAAAGACGATATACAGCTGATAAAAAGAACAAATAGTGCTGGAGATAGTAAAAGTGTTACAGTAACTTAACATGTTTTAAATAATGCAACAGAGAGAAAGACAATCTGCTTTTTAACTTGAGGGACTTGCATGTGTGCAGTGCAATTTTTTTTGTGAACCAACTGGAGGTACATGTACCCTGGAGGGTACTTTTGCAGTTGTAAAGTGGTACGGGGAGAGATTGTTGAGTATTCTGGAAAAATAGAAATCATGATCTAGCCACAGTTTTCAGTGAAAAAAAACAAAAAAAAACAAAGCTACCTTCCCATCAGCTGCAGAGTGACTAACTGGTGGACATAGTGAAGAGCTAAATATACCCTTCAGGACTCAGTGAAGACCAGGTGGCCAGAAACATGACACCAAATGAATGCTAATGTTGCTCTATGTCTGCTGTATTTGTAAATGAGCAACCATTTGCTAACGAGTTAATTTTGTTTGTTCATTGCTTGTTTCCACTGCCCCCATGTGGCCAGAAAATATCTTTTATCTTTTTTTTTTTCAGGTTTAAATACCGCGCAATTTAAAATCTATTCAATCGATTTGGATCTTGAAAGGTGGTTGCACATGAAATCATGGACACACAGGACTGCGGGTGTAGATAAAGACAGAAAGAGGCACTGAGGAAGTAGTCCCGTGATACTCCTTGGGTGTGAAAATGAGTAACACCTCCTTACATATGTGAGAACTGTGTTTGTACTGGGCAGGTCCCGGATGTAAAACCTGAATCTTACTCCAACATGAAGCGCAATGTTCAGGATCAAGAACAAGCAGTTGACTTTCCTTAGAGGTTAATTAGAAAACAAGATTAGAGATACGGAGGCAAAAAGATGGCCCCAGATGTTGGTCCTCTTTCTGATCTCTCAGATCTTCGCAGATCTGACTGACATTAGCGTTCCCTGGGGACAGGGGTCATTGTCTAGGTTTCCTAGGAGCTTTTAGACAGATGAGTAAGGACCAGTTGAAGTTCTGTAGGAGGAGCAGAGGAGGGGTTCTTAATTTCATTTCCTGCGCTGGTGTCACGCCTATCCTGGTTCTGTAGGATAAGGGCAAGGCTCCCGAAGTAGTAATTATAGACACACACACACATGCACGCGCGTATTGCGTCGTACGTTGCGATAAGAAGTGAGAGATAACAATGTCATGTGCTTTCAGGACAGCTGAGAAGGAGATTCACAGAATCGGAGTCACTGTTGGGGGGTTTATCTCTGCAGAAAGCCAAGCGTACCCACAGGAACAATGGCTGCCATCCAATTAGATCTCGCTTTAGGTTCCCTTTTATAGTTTCCCAGCACAGTTTTTCAATATCCCGCTGAAAATAGCTGTGCCTTGTTGCAGAGTCATCACGGTCCTGTTTGCATGGAATAACCTGAGTAATGGGGTCGATATGGAGAAGGGATCAAACCAAAACATAGTCTAGAGAAGAGCTGGCTATAGATAGAAAACTGTTTGTTGTGTTTTCTGCCTGTCAGCATCACGGACAGATTACAGTTGTGTGTGTGTGTGTGTGTGTGTGTGTGTGTGTGAGATGAGATAGAGAGATACTCCCATCACTCCTCAAGCCGCACTGCAATGAAGGCTTTTACTGTTCTGTCTGAATGGTGTCCTACACATAAGACATGACACTGGATAAATAATGTAGCCTAATGCTACTGTATGAGACAGCAGCAGTACATGACGTACCAGTCTGTCTCTCCTTTCTGCCTCTGCTACCTCACAGCCCTTATCCATGCACACACACACACACACACACACACACACACAAGTACAAAACACCCAACTCTCTGAATGGATGGATGGCACATGATGTCACATGATGAGTCATAAGTCAGCAAACCAATTCTCTCTCTGTCTCTGCATGCCTCAGCCTTTGGTCTCTAGTTTTAGACTTGTGATATTCACAATTTGTGATAAACAGCATCTACATGCAGCACATTTAGATGAACTGACACTGTTAGAGACCCTTTATTTCTAGCTATTGTTGTCATGCAGGAATGGAAGTTCCCCTGTGTGAACCTTAGTCATCAACCAGGTCCATTTAAGCCAGGATAATATGCTGTAAATTACTTATAAGATTCAGGAAGTAGTGCCTCCACTTGTACATCGGTAGTCACACACCACATTACACCAATCATCTCTATTTTATCCAAGCTTCTGTCTGCCTGTTTCCTTTGGAACTTAAGCACTCTTTCTTCATCGACTATTTTCACGTGATAAATTGTTTTAATCTTAAACTCTTGTTTGAACTAAAAATACAGGTTTCATTGACACACAACATATTTGTATTGTAAATGAAATGGTCCTCTAGTTTCTGTTTCATAGCCGTTCTAATCGCGTTAAGTTCTAGTCTTACATATCCAGACTTATCTGCACACTTTACTGTTAGTGCTGTGCCAGCGCTGGAGAAAATGAAGTTGTCTTTCTGGTGAGCTAGAAAAAAAGAAGAATGGCATTTAATAACAGCTTTCAAAATCTACGAGTGACGGCACAGTAGCGCGGTGGTCAGCGTGGTTACAAGGTCTTGGTTAAAGTCATCCATAGAATAAAAACTAAAGGAAAAGAGTGAGTCAAAGGCTGTGCAAGGTTTAAATAAGGAGTGAACAGGTGAAACCCTTCAAAGGATGGAAAGAACCAATCAGTGCTGAGGAAAAGGGGGCAATAAAGTTCGAAATATAAAGAATATGTGGATCAGGCCAGTTTGAGACTTACGCCGGGACCTTTCTGTGGAGGTTCGATCTGGGTGATCCAGCTTCCTCCCACAGTCCAAAGACACGTAGGCTGATGTAGGTGACTCTAAATGAACTCTTCTGCTGTGAGAGTGGTTGTTTGTGTCCTGTGGCGACCTGATGTGCCCTGCCTCCTGCCCAATGTCAGCTGGGATCGGCTCCAGTGCAGAGTGTTATAGCTAACAGGCAGGCCTCTGCTGACAGTCTTGTTAACCTTGTTTTATTACTTTTGTTTGACTCTTTTTTTTGTAAAGGAGCAGAACTGAATCAGACACTAGACATATGAAGAGGCTATTTGTGTTAATATTTTCACAGTGCAGAAGGTCGGTTCTTTAAAGTTTGGATTCAGTCCCACGCTTAATTTAGCTAGATTTGTACGCAATTCATAAATTTGCATTTTACAAGCTGGGAGGATAAAAGCTTAGAGCCAACTAAAATATAACAAGACTGTAAACTGTAACGTAACAGAGGAATTTAAACCAGATTTTAAATCTCACTCTTGACGCTGTCACCATAGTCTGGATTTGCCTCCCCTTCTCCTCCAGTGGGATTACGCAGACGTGACTGAATGAGACTCTGCGGGATCAGCACTGGTTATCTCATTTGCTCGACATATTCACAGGCAGGCTCGAGAGACGGAGACTCCTGGTCTGATTTCATCCAGAGGCCAAAGACTCTGGAGAGGAAAATCCAGATTTTTGTCACTTTATATCACAAATGAAATTAAATAAGTCAAATAGAAAACCAGCATTTCTGATTTCTGAGTGTTACTGTCTATTTTCCACTGATATTATACATCCACAAAACTTTAGAGCTA
The DNA here is from genome assembly GCA_023373845.1 of Nibea coibor. Lineage (NCBI taxonomy): Eukaryota > Metazoa > Chordata > Actinopteri > Sciaenidae > Nibea > Nibea coibor. The sequence goes on along the minus strand of CM041739.1, from coordinate 8,629,161 downwards.
TTGTGTGGCTACATTATGATTTGATCCTGAATGCTGGTGGTTACTGTGTACCAAAACTGTTCGATTTAATTTCCAACCTGGCATTAACCTTCAAATAAACAACCTTACAGCCCAGTGTAGCAGTAATAGCCTGACTTTAACGTATAAGTCGATAAGTGGAGTTTTGTTCCCGTTCTGTTATATAAAATGAGCTTGGTTCAGTCCGTTCTCAACCTTGCTCTCAGTGATTAGCTCACATTGATCTGACCAAATGGCTTTGTGACCCATCTAGCACAAAATGTGTTTGGAGGCCTGGTGTGTAACAAAGTATAAAAGCCTAAATTAGGTTTCTTACCAGAAGCCAATTTAAAGCTTGGAAATGACTTACAGTAAATGTTTCTGAGGGCCACGACCCAACACGACCAGACTAATCTATCCTCAGAGGCATTCGTTTTTTTTTTTTTCTTTTGTGTGTAATGGCCTACACATTGCCTCATAGCAGGCCTGCTCAGAGTGACATTGCGCTTGGTTTTGTAGTACACACTTTGGCAAACCTGTGCTTGGAAATAAAGTAGCTCAGGAGAGCAGTAGCATTACGGTGATTTAGGCGGCTGTGGACAGTGGGGTGTATTTCATTGAGCCCATCTGGCCTGTTTGAAAGTGTTGCTGAGTCTAAGAGAGGCGGTCAGGCGGTAGAACAGAGAGGGTGATGGATGGGGTGATGGATGCAGGAGGAGGGGAGAAGATGAGAGTGCAGATTTGGGGGAGGAAAAGGAGCTCTTTTCCGGCAGAGTTGAATCTCAGGCTTGGCTGCAGCACACTGCTCTGCCTGTTTTCATACCAAGCAATCAGCTCTGGCTCGAAACCAGCTTCAAGGCGACCAATGCCTCTGAACCCCCCAACTCACTCACTCTTTTTCTCTTTCTCTCACTAACATTTTGGCTCACCCCTATCTTCCCCCTCTTCATCTTTCTGACTCTCATTCACCACCCCCTTCCTTTGGCGATCCCTTACCTTCACTCACTCTCTCTTTCTCCACCCCTGTTGGGCATTTTCTCCAGCCTTCCGGTAGTACAGAGTGCTGTGGGATAAGACTCGGGGGCCTCAAGGTTTCCATAGTGACACTTTGTGTCCTGATGTCATTAGTATTGACGGTGTGCAGCTAGGCCAAGCTGTCCTGGCACAGGGGCTGTTTACTGTTTACCCCAAACTTAAAGCATTCACTAAAGGGCAGCAAACTCAGCCTGTGTGATTGTATCATTTTACATTCAGATAGAGGTAACAATGAATGAATGAGCAACAACAAAAAAAAAAGTGGTTAATCTGCGACTGTCTGTTGTAAAAGCTCTTAGCATGAAGTGCTGTTTTTCCAGGAGCTGGATCTTCACCACGGGGAGACGCTTGGCAGGGTGGAAGTGGCTGTTTCACGAAGAAACATCCCCTCTGTCTGCTTGCTCACTCTAGATTACTGGAGCGTGTCTGTAGAGCAACAACTCAAGCACAACAAGCACCCATCCTCTGTCTCGCTGCTTCACCGCCTCGTCTGTCTGAGGAGATAGACGTTCCCCGAGCACCACTTCCCTCATGAAATGTATGCGTGTGTCCCATCTCCTCTATATCCTTCTTTGCCCGCGTGCATAACCTCACACATCTGCGGTGAATACACAAATCACAGGGCTGCTCCCACCCATCTCCACCTCTCACAGATTGTTCAGCTCAGAGCTTTCCTGTAGGCCTCCAGCTGGCAGGTTGTGGCCTCTGTGTTGCCAGAGTAATTAGTTCTGCACAGCATCTTAGGCCAGGGATGAACAAAATATGGATCCCACATTGATTCTGCCGCATCACGTGGAGGGCGAGCGCACGTACGATGCACAAACATGAGCTCGTTTCTATCTGTTCTCTTCATGTAAAGATTGTCCTGGGATGCAGGGGAAAAAACACTTCCTGCATTGATTGTAATGCGAACTGAGCCTTGTCCTTACACACATACAGAAAGTTTATTTTGGGGGCTGTTCGATTATAGTCTGTATTACAGCTGATGTTTGTTTATCACGGATAAATCAGTATCGGAGTACACGTCTGGAAGATATGTAAAGAAGGAGTTGCAGCACTTTAATGTTTTATAGGCTGCATTTCCTTTTTATATTTGACCCTCCTTTTTTTCTCACTTTAAACTTGGTTTTGTATTCATGTGTTTGAATTATTTATTTGCGTTGGGGCATTTCATGCCTTTTATTAGTGAGTCAACAGCAGAGAGTTGACAGGAAATGAGTTGGGAGAGAAAGAACAACAGTGCGTGTGCAGGGGTTGTTGTTATTGTTATCTCTGTCCATACTGGCCGCAAAGAGATTTCTCCCTTCGACAGTTTGAGTGTAAGTGATGGTGGTTCAGCCACAGTTAATATGAAGCATCTGCAGTCCGCAGTCGTACAAAGTTAGTCTTTTTTAGTACAAAATTCCCTCTTTGGGCTTCTTTGTGCTGTTTGCTTGCTGAGCCGTGAAAGAGAGAATTTTCCACTAAAAAGACTGCAGCTTTGGACGATAACACTCGATTTGACCAACTCAGACTGCCAAAGCCTTTTATTAGCCTCAGAAATGAGGACTATGGATTTTGTCCCCCATCACCTACATAGTTATTGCATTAGGGAGGGACCTCCTTATGACCAGAATGAACAATTACAACAAACAAAAACTCGATCTATCTTTGGGCACAAAATCCTATCCTTAAATTCCCAATGCTACCAGGGCACCTCAGCCATCTTAAGATGTATTGATGATCCTGGCTCGGTGTATATCCAAACTCTTCAACAAACAAAATTGAGGGATCATTCCCAAAAAATATGTTTTATTTTCTATGTAGTGTATCACTATCAGCTTTTCTACTTTTACATGTTGATATTAGCATCTGTTTCAAAAGTCCAGCATTGTTGGAGCTCAGCTTTGATTTGATTAGATTTATTCCTCAGATTATACTCTAACCAATGCACAATTAGATCCTCTAATCTAATTTATTTTAATCGAATCCCAGCAAAGACAGAAACAATCACAGTTGCAATTTTGTGTGTGCATACAAGTGTGTGTTTACAGCGTCGTCGACTGGCCTGAAGCCAAAACTTTATCCCTAAATGTGATCTGTCACAAACACTACACTTTCTCTTACACACGCACACACACTTGACCACAGGGATGATAAAACAGGTTAATGCGCGAGTCTCTTGAGCCTAGTATGTGTTTAACCATGTAATATATCTTTCTGCCAGATGGTGGTGCTCTAAGATCAGTTGTATGTCTCTTGATCCTGAAGGAAGGTTGCTCATGTCAATACACTCAATTTCATACATCATAATATCATGTAATGCACGAGATAGATAGATAGATAGATAGATAGATAGATAGATAGATAGATAGATAGATAGATAGATAGATAGTTCTTTAGATTTTATATTGCATATTATTTTACCTTTGTCTTCATACTACCTGTGTATCATTTCACATTGGCAAAATGAAGAAAGTGTTTTGACAGACAGCCAGCAAGATAAACAGACAGATGGACAGACCAGCCAGTCTCCTCCCACTCCACTATGTCAGAAAAGGCGATTCCCTGAGGCTGCCGTGCAACAGAAATCCCTCATGCCAGATCAATACATTGAGCAGTAAAAATTAAGCCCAGTTCAAATTAGGAGCTGACTTGTTGAGCCAATCGACGTGTTTCTATTAAAACAAGTGGCAAGAATTTATCATCACAGTGGTAGAGCCTGATCCCACCTTAAGCTTGTCTCCAAATGGGTCTGTATGTGTGTGTGTGTGTGTGTCTAGTTGATAGAATAGTGTGGATGGACAGCTTGCCACCCTGTGGGCACCACGACTACAGTCTATCTGTGATCCACACTGGCAGCTGCTCTGCCAAATGGGATTTTCCTGGAGATTACAGCCTCTAAGTGTGACACGCTTGCATGTGTTTGTCTTTGTTGTTGACTGAATGTGTGTGAGGACTATTTGTAATAAAGCTGTGTGTCTTTTTTTTGTGCGTTCAAGTGTGTGTATGTGTGTGTGAGGGTCTTGAGCCGAGGTGCAAAGAGAACATGTTTGGTTGTCACATGGGGCTGGTTAGAACAAGACTGAACCCTCTCTGGCAAGTTGTACCAGGGGGAGGGGAGGGGATGTGTTCAGATGTGGGGTCATGCATTTTCCTCACTGCTGCTGCTCTTATTAGCAACATTAACCCCTGTTGAATAGACCTTACCTATCTTGTGACTACAGCTAGAACCAATGGACGGTAAAGGACGGGGTGTGTTCATATTTAAGTTATGTTTTATGGCATTGTTGTGGCTGCAACTAACAATGGTTATTCTCTGAATACATGCTATATATGCTATAGTCCTTTCTGCTGAGACCCGAGTTCAGCTCCAGCCCGTGGATTTGCTGGGTGCCATCCCCTATCCCTCTCTCTCTGCTTTCCTGTCTATTTGTGGCTGTCCTGTCAAATAAAGGCAAAAAATACTATTTGTTTTAAATGTTGAAATTTGAGAGAGACCAGTGTGATACCTTCAAGTGTCTTGTTTTGTTTATTATGACTGAAGACCATGGAAACCAGCAAATATTTAAGAAGTTTGAGCCCAAGAAGCTGTGGCATTTTTACTGTGGTCATAGAGAAGGCCAAAGCGCTCTGTTGGTTGGTCCAGACTGAAAAATCTCAACAGAGGATGAATGCTGTGAAATTTGGTTCAGGTATTCATGCTTTCATCTTCTGGTGGCATAAACAGGACGAAGGTTTTCACTTATGCAGTGAAATATCTTAATATTTAGGGCCTGCTTTGTGAATGGGCACAGACGTTGGAACACACATTCATAGTCACTACAGGATAAAGACCATTGATCACCTAACCTTTCTTCTCGTGCCAGCCTGACGTTCATGTTTGTGGTTTGAATGAGATGTCTCAACAACTGTTGGATCAATTGCCACTGTAAAAGTAACAAGATTTCCTGAAGACTCATCTCTGCTTTGTCTGTAGTGCTAATTAGAAATGGTAAAATCATTTAAAAGGAAAATATATATACGTAAAATAATGGATAAAATCTTCAACCTCATCTTTACTATCCCTATAAAGGCACAAAAATAATAATCAAAACAAAAATAAAATCTCTTTACTGTGCTATTACTTGTTTTATTTGAATGTAGCGTGCATTATTCAGCACAAACATCATAGGTGCATAGGAATTTGCCATTATTTCATTACTGGTCACTAGGTGACATCATCTTAACATTTTTTCTCTTTGATTTAAAAAAAAATCAGTTGTACATTATAAAATATTAGATATTTAGCCCATTCTTCTGGTGTTTTGTCCCTTTAACCCAGTTCACAGACGTGTGTGTTTGCCTCAGAGTCACTCGGTGAAGCGCTGTCCTCGGTCCTGAATATAAGCTGTGCATGGATCCCTGCATGTATGGGGACGTGGCTTTGTAGGCGCTCACTAACCTGCTTAACCTACTTTCTACATGCCGGTCTTTCATCCGTCCACAGAGAGGAAAGTGCTGTAGGATATATATATAGAATACTTAACAACACACACACACAGTGTCTGTCCAAGCTTTCCAAACCACACAAATAGTATCATGCTTTGTTGTATTCCTTGTGTTCTCACCCTTAATGCATCACTGATCATTTCACTAATGAAATCCCGCTTCACTTTGAACATGAACTCCCCATGTTCGGTCCATTAACCCAACTTGTAGAAAACGTGTTGGGATGCGCTTGAACCTTTATTGAGATGAATATGGCCAAAATAATGACATTTTAAGATCTTAATTGTCCAATTACGTAGACAGCTGTTGTGCAGCATTGCAATGCCAGTTCAAATGCAGTTTCCTAGCAACCAGGGAGGTACAATGCAATGATTTTCTGTTAAGTGGCATCACTTCCTCTTAGCGCAACAAGACCACATTCACACAAAGAATCGAAATCTGCAATGTATGCATGCTTCTTTTTACCTCGAGGTTTATGTTGTTGTTTCGAAGTCAAAGTATACGTTTTTTTTAATGATACCTGCTCATGTAGACATCCATATGGGTCATGTATACATCTGTACACCCCCGAGGTGTGGCGAGCCTGCGAAATAGCTGCATTACTGCAAACAAATTCCTCTCAGTTGATTAATTTTCATCCAAAATGCACCGTCCTGGGCTAATCATTGTACATGCGTTCTTTTCAATTAATTCATTATCAAGGGAGGTAGAGAGAGGGGGAAGGTTGGGGGAGGGGAAAGGAGAGTCAGAGGGAAAACAGAAAATCCAATCCTGCTGGTCTGAAGTCACGGAGCAATGGAGCATTAGTCTCATCCTGATGTAATTGGAATGACACCAAGAGTAAAGCTGGCTGATTTAGGGACAGCCTCTAGGCTTGATTTAATGCCCTCTACCAAAACTATACATCCATCTTTTTATCTTTCTCTTCTTGCCTCTCCCAGGCCCTCCATTCTCATCCGTATTCCTCCCCCACCCTTCCTCGCACTCCATTCATTCACCAGCTACCGCCATGCATCTCCATCTGTACTCTATTACCGGAACAGTAGCTGCATTTTATAATATTTAAAGCCAGAAGGTTAGAAACTCCCAACAGAGTGTGTGTTTTTTAGCATTTTACTTACTCCTCATGGCATTTACACACTCGAATGGGTGTGTTTTACTCTCACTGCTGTCGTGTTTTAATACTGAATAAATATCTCTGGAGAAGAGTGCAAAAAAAGGGCAGACTAAGCAGGTGTATCCAGGCCAGGGTGCTGCGTCCCCGGGGTTTGCTGCTGCTCAGTCCCCTGACAGATGGACTGACAGGGCAATCCTATTACCCCCATGTGTTTAGCTGCTCTTAATACCAGGGTGGGATGCATGGCTAATGGAAGACAATGAATGTTTGGAGGGAGAATCTCATGCCACTGAATGATGATCATCCCGATTTGTTTAATAACACAGAGATCTAAAACTAGTGGACAGGCAGTGAAAATTATAACCATGATTAGTCTGTAGCTCAGCGGCTGTACAGTTTGTCTCATTGATGGATGTCATACCAGATCAGCTCAGCCCATTTAATAGGCTTTACTGTATATATTTCACCCATGTCAAGCAAAGAGTAAGAAAGTAAGTCCCATTACTACCTTCAACTCTCTGAACTCAAACTATGTTGTAATACTGGACCTTTGCAGTATCATCACAGCACAGTGTTGTGCACAGTGTACACTGTAGTGGTGCTGATAAGTCAGTATACACTAAATTTCTGTCCCCATCTTTTAAAGCAGGCTGTCCAGGAAAGAATAAACAGTGTGTGTTATTAACAACATGTACGACTACTCTTGTGTATTTAGCTCAGCCAAAAATGGCCCAGTAGTATTTGCACATTGTCACTTAACTCCTGCTGCTTCTTTTCAGATGGTAAGGATCATCATTAAACAGAATGAGGCAGTGAGACTGTCTCAAGGTGAATCTTAAGACTTTCAGTCTCCTGTTCCTGAAACCTTTGTGCCTGTCTTCTGCCAAAATGTTCCACAATTTCATCAAGACTTTTTGTGCCTTGATCATAAAGTCAGGCTCTATGACTTTGTATGTCATGAGATAATAGAGAATTGTCTACATGAGAGATTTTGCCATTTATTTATGGTAGTTCTGGGCATTTTATGTTTTATCTTTGGTGGCTTCAATCTAACTGCATTAAACCATTGTGGCTGATATCGATACTGAAAGGGCAGGGCTGTCAAAAAATAGTTGGCAGGTGATTTGATGAACCATCTGTCTGTCTATCACCTGTGAACCATTCATGTAACTTCATCAAACTTAGTGAGGCCAGTCGGGTGAATAGTGAAAACATCTTTTCCGTAAAGAAAAGCCTTCGTCTTATTCTTTGCTCTCTTTCTTTGAAGACATATTCTCCAGTTCTGATATAATTAATACTAGCAACATGTATGCTAACCTCTTTAGCGGCTATATTTGTTGTTTTTGAGCGGGCACTTCATACACTGTGTCATTGGAGCTGCCAGTAGTTCCTCATATGATGCCGACTGGTCTGAACCACTGTTTTTTGGACACAAGCACATAGCTTGAAGCCTGGTGGGACGGATTCTTTCATGATCTTGTGATCTCAGAGTCCAGTTGCTTCCCAAGGTTAGTAGCGTTACGACTGTGGTCATCCCCTGTTTTTTCCACTAGTACCAATAGCAGGTCAAAGTCAAAGAATTTATCATGTGACATAGCTCAACATCTGCCTGATTGACTTGCTGCAGAAGATGTACTGTACATGGTTATGTTTGTGGAAAATCAAACCTTTACACAAAAGCATTGAGGTTTTGTCTCTGTATTCTGTCTTTGTTTCTTCTCTGTAAGTCGCTTTAGATAAAAGCGTCTGCTAAATGTAAATGTCTAGAAAGAAATGCTGCATTGCATACTTATAATGGTATATTATTTTTGTCACTTTATCCATTCAGAGTAAATAGTCATTTCCACATTGCAAAACAGGCATTTTTGAGCATCTGTCGTGTCATATTTTGTGTTTGAAAGTATTTGATACAATTTCATGGGCTGATTTCGCCCAACCTTTTATTATTTTATCTTCAGTGCATTACTGATATGATTTTCCGACTGCTTTGAAAGAAACCAGCTTACAATTGAATCATGTCCACCAGTTAATTCAATTTATTGCACAATAAGTTAGTTCTTCCATTATTTATACTCTATAAATCTCAAAATATGATTAACAATATGGGCCTTAAATGGATTTTGTATTGATTTATCTTAATTCCATATTTCTTGGATTAACTAGATGGAAGTAATCAATATCTCGCCTTATTTAAACCAGACGTTTTCCACTGATCAATACAGCACTGACTGCAAGTTTGAGATACGAGGGAATTGCAGCGAAGGTGGAGCATAATTATGCTGTGCAGCTGCTGTGCAGTCAAATATCCATACTCATGTGTGCATGTATGTGCATGTATGGTGCTTGGTATGCAGACTGCATCTTTGCTGCCTGTAGCCCTACACCGGTCTCCTCAGGTCAAACAATTACCACACATCAAGGAAAGCAATTGGGCATGACTAAAATATCATTGCCATGTGATTGTGTCCCTATGTTTGGGCGGCTAGAGCCTAATTTAACCCACTTTGTCCATACGATCGAGGAGAATTGAGGACACGCTCTCCAATTCTGGTGGGCCCCCTGAGCATTTCCTGCAAGTCTGACACACGGCAGCTGGGTTGTAGACGCGCTGTCACTGGTCTCCTACCCAGCGGAGTGGGAGATGGGATGTAATGAGGGAGAGAAGTGAGAAAGCAGAGAAGAACAAGTAGCTGGAGGTAGAGGGAGGGAGCGTTAAATGAGCCGTGGGGGTGCAGAAACTTGAGGCTTTTTAAGGAAAGGCTCTGAGAATAAGTGCGTATCGACCTGGGATCACTTGTTAGGTCACTTAATTGCATCAGTTTAGGAGCCAAACTAGTTTCCAGTCAAGGTTGTTGATCTAATGTACCTTGTGTATGCATAGGAGTCAGTGTGGCCAGTTTGATTTAGCCGGAGAGAGTGCATAGAGAAGTGGAAGAGAGAGGAGACTGGCATATATGCACAAGGAATGGGACACAGGCAGGGAGGGAGATGGTGGATGTTATTAGCGAAGAAAGCATTGATCCCAGGCTCTGGCTCCGAGCAACATTCTCCACTTATTCCTTCATTATACAGTCAGATATCTCTGCACTTTCAACCGCCACCCCTGCCCTTCATCTGCCTGTCTCTCTGCCTCATAATTCCCCCTCCTCCCCTCTCACCTCCCAACAAAATCTGACAAACCTGAGCCTCTCATCCATGGAGCTTCATTCTGCTAAGCCCATTGTTTCGCTGATTCCATTTCAATTTCATTTGGTCTTTGCCGCTCAGCTGTAACTTAACCGAAGTCTTTGTGGAAAGGAGCGCTGCGTTTCTTTTGTCCTCGTAGACTCTGTTTAAATATTGATAGAGATTGGAGGCACTGCTGACTACTCAGTCAGATCTGAGGGGGGTCAAGGATGGCAGAGTTTCTGTGCAGATTTCATTAGGGGAGCATAGGACTGTAAATATGGATGCATGTGAATCAAAGGCCCTCACCAACGCTCCAGCAGCCTTCATTATCCCCCTGCATGGCTAACGCCCTGTAATGTATTCCAATGGAGATGGAGGTTGGAGGGTGATGGGGTGTAAAATAGCATGTGTAGGAAGGCCCTGTTTTTTTATGCTTTGAGCAGCCAGCCTCTCTCACAGCCAGATCCCCATTAGTAGAGGAGCAAAGGATTGCATGTGCAAATGGTCCTGTGGATTAGAGAGCTAATGCATTTAGGAGAGGGGGGTCCACAATCTCTTTATTGCTTCTGCTGCTGTGTGTGCTGAGGCTCGTGCAGGGGAGATACCCAGTCCCTTTGTGGAGCCTGAGAGATTTAGGGTAAAGTGAGTAGATAAGGGCAGGGATGCACTGCGAGGACAGCCACACTGATGCAACACACACACACACGCACACACATACACACTCATCAAAGATTATGGTTGGACCAGAAGAAGCCTTGTTGTGTGTGGTGTTATTAAACTCAGCATGGAAATGAGATCTTTCCAGAAAGAGGCGCAGACGGCGGCCCTACTAATCTAATTAATCAGCGTCTGGGTTTTTTTCATTTTCTTCTGCCCTCTTTTCTGCCCCTCTTTGTTGCTCTCTCCTCTCCGATCGCCTCCTTTACTAAACTCATCCTTCTCTCTCCATCTCTTCTTCCCTCCCTATGTTTTCTCAGAATCTGAACTTCACGCCCTCTCCCTCTCTCTCGGCATGTCTCGCACAAAAAATTTGCCATGTCATGCGCTTCCTATAACACATCTTTATAAAGCCTCCTGTTGTCTTCTCCTGCCCTGAATAGCTGCTGTCATGGAGTCCTGCTCAGTCAATGCGTATAGATGCCTCTGCAGCAGCATGGAGGGATGGTGATGGTGATGGTGATGCAGGATCTAACCAGGCTTAACGGGCAACCTGCTACCAAGCCATAAGGCAGCTGTCGGCTTAACACGCACTGTCCTTGCTGGTGGTCATCATCCTGTGAGTGAGGGGAATTTAAACTCCTTCTCTGTGGTGCCGGTGGTGGTTCGAGTGAGCGTCACATTTGCAGCTTGTGGCTTTTAAAGAGGCAGCCGCCAAGGCAGCATGGGAGGGGCCCTCCTCTGCTGAAGCGCAGCAGCAGCAGCAGCACAGTGGATAACTACAGTACAGCTCTGCGCTATCCGGCACAGTGAGTCAGCTGAGCTGCCGGGACCATCGCAGGGCCGGTGAATGAATGAATGAATGAAGGAATGAATGAATGACAGAGGAGAGGAGACCCTGCCAGGATCTGGATACAGAAAGGCGTACAAAGGTGCGACTTTGGGATCTGAGAGTCTGACATGGAAATACCGAAGTGATCGGAGCAAGCTTGTTGACGCATAATCCCACCCGCCCCGCTGGCTCTGGCAAATCTCGTCTGCCGAAACTCAAATCCTCCAAAAGAGATTTACGGAGTGCGCTACTGCTGCTGCTGCGGGTTCAGCCACCTCCAAGGAGAAGAAGAAGAAGATTTCTGAGCAGTTCTCTGCGGTGATCGCGAATGTGTTTTTAATTTTTTTATTCGGTGGGAGATATGTCTCAATGAGTTATCTAAATCAGAGGACCTCACTGCGCTCGTAATTAGGGTATTAAATCCCCTGTTGGAATCGGCACTGTCACTGCGTCGGGTGGTCGGTCGCTCGGGTTGGATGCGTCCTGAGGTGTGGACAGGAGCTACCCCGTGTATCGTCACCGTCGTCACCCTCATCATCGCAGGTATTTGATTCGTGATTGCGTTGATTACACCGGAGATCTGGAGCCATGACAGGCCCCCCGCTGGTCCCACAGCACGCCTGCTGACGGTACCGGGCATGATGGGAGCAGGTCTGCCGCTTTCAGGATCCCGAACCAGCCGATTTATCAATGGAGGAAGAGAGTGACACCCGGAAAATCAACAACAGCTTCCTTCGCGACCACAACTATGCAACCGAAGGTATTTAAACCTTGACGACCATGTTGGGAGATTTTTTTTAAAAGCACAGCAGAATCACCCGAGGCTGCAGCTAGAGGGATGCTAACATCACAGCAAATAGACATAGGAATAATAAACGAAGCAGAAAAATAACCAAATAATCCAAATATCACAGCAACTGTCATCAACTATAAATGCCCTGGGTGACAGGAGTAATGATTCTTATATTAGGCTTTATGGTGATGCTATTTTGTCACCATAAAGTGCATAAACCTCATTAAAATCCAATCTAATCACCCCAGAAACAGTGTGAAGGTGTTAAAGGTGGCCATTTATCAGAAACATTGCGCTTGCAGGTTAGCCTGTGGTGTCAATAGCTGGCGATGATGAGGTGGCTTCCCATCATATTGCTATTTTAGGATCCTGACTGAGGGGAATCAGAGCTTTAATCTGTATCTGGACTTCAGCAGAGGAATAAAGCCTCCTGTACAGCTGCTTCAGTGTCTGGAGTCCATGGTGAACATTTAAAATGATGCATTGATGATGAAGAAAAAAGGTGTTTTCTGTGTCTACTTGTTGGAATAATCAGAGACAGAGTAGATGCCCTAGTTTTAAGAGGCATATGGATGTCTTTCTCTGTCTTACACACACACATACAAACTGCATTTTTACTGTACATGCTCATAACTGAACAATAGCTGTTTTTTTTCCTGCAGCTCCATAAATGCTGCACGCGTGCGTGTGTGTGTATGTGTGTTTCCTCCTCATTGACCACACAACAGCCTCTTGATTTTCAGCCTGTTAACTGTCTGACGCTTAATAGTTCCCTTATGTTCCACCAATCAGCTCCACCTGTCCTCCACAAGCTGCTTAGATCACCGATCAGCATAAAACATTGATTTACAGGTAAAAAGCTATCATCAGTCTCATTTAGTGATTATGCAGATTGGTTATGGACATTAACTGCGTGTGCTGATATTAGTAAGATAATAAAACACGCAGGGGCTTTTCATTGCAGCGGTTGGAGCTGATCACACACGTTTTACGGTGTTTATTTTCCTCTCTCCTGCAGAAAATAATTGATTATTATGTATTACACGCTCATTTGGATTAAGTACAGTCTGTAGGCTTTATTGTTCAGTTTGAAGCACTGTTTTAGTCAGTATTAATAATAGCCTCTGCAGCACTGGGGCAGCCTGTAATTCTTTCACACCAGACACATTTCACCACCCACCTACCGTGAGGTTTGAAAATAGAAGGATCTCACAAAAAAGAAACATATTTAAATTTGAAATATGATGGAGCATCCCGATAATTGAACAATCAAAGCAAAGTCTCCACAGATCATCCACAGAATTTAATAGACCAGAGGGATTTGGAGGGTATATATAGAGGGTATGTGTGGCTGCAGGGTGGGTCAGAGCCACCCCTAGCTTCTTCCATTTGCCATCAGCTCGGGTTACTGATGCCACTGCAGGTTGCAGGAGAGACAAAGTCAAGGCTCGGATGGCAAAGAGCCTCATTCACGCAGTTTCTTTTAGGTTTTAGTCATTTATTGTAAATATGGGAGAGCGTCGTCATCATCATTTGCTCCGCTCTTGCACTTACAGATGATTTCCTGTCACCGCTAAACACACAGTCGCTGGTTCAGAGCGAGAGGAAGTGATGTGGGGGTGGGAGTGGGTGTGATGGATATCTTTGTTTGATTTGTGCGCTGAGATGAAAAACAGTAGGGGAGCTTCCTCTTCCAGCTTCTTCTTCTCTTGCCTGTCTCATCCATTCGATCAGGAGAGCGTGCACCAGAGTCACACAGGTAGTAAAATGTGTCTCCTCAAAGCAAAAGACTGTCTGGTCTGCAGCCCATCTGCGCCTTTCAAAAACAAGAAGCTCTACTTTTGTTATTTTTTATTGCTGTAATTTATGACTGATCGTCACACCTCATAAATCATGAATGAGAGTAAGTGTATGTGTTCATTCACCCTCTCTCTCCTTGTCTTCTAAGTGGTATGAAGTCGGTCTGGAGCCAAAGATCATACGGGCTGGTGTCTGGGTCCATCACCGATCCTCATAAATCCACCAAAGTGCCCATGTTCCATCAGGCCCAGTCGGTTCAGACCACACACACTCACAGTCACACACACATACACACACACAGATCCCTTATATGGGATTTCCCTCAGGCTGTGCTTGCCCACAGCAGCAGGACACTTTAATGATGTCACATTTTAATGATGTCACTGGTGCTGACCTTTGGCTCGCCACAATCCCACGCCTCGGTGGGTCTGTGGGTGGATGCATTGACTCAGTGGGTCCATGTAGATTATGTGAGCGCTGGTCATCCATGGACGCCCTTCTCAACCTGAAAGAGAAGTTTCCAGAGACGTGTCTGTTGTCTAGATGGAAGAAAATTACATTACAGTGTGATTTGCATTCAGCGGTCGCCTGCTGATGACACGATGCTAATGGTGCCACAATGGATGGTGTGTTCCTCGCTGATGCTGTTTGTCAACGGACTGGTACGCTCCTACAATAATCAACACCTTGGATGTTTCTATAATGGACGAAATTGCCAAATAGCAGAACACCACTTTGGGCGTAAAAATGTAAATAGCATCCTTGCTGTGAGGCAGGACCTAACGTCTGCTTTGGTATTGATTTCTGGTCCTTTACAATTTAGCTACCGGAACAATGACCTAAAGATCTATTGGTAGGACATGTAATCCCTTCCTCCTTCTCTCCCCTACCCCCCTCTTCCTCACATTCTCTCTCTCTCTCTATGCTTTACTGCTTATATGTCGGGTACAAGCTTGTGTGTGATGTGACCCCTCCAGCCCTCTCTGAATACTGATGCAGCACCATAACAGAGAGCTCACAGCCTTTATTGCAGCTGCTGATGAGAGCAGAGCAGCGGCTGGTTGCCTGTGCCAAGGCAAACGGCCTGGGGCCACACTTTAGGACCCCGGCATAAAAAGACTTAGCCCACCACACCCCCCCAGGTTCCATCCATTATTCACTACGAAACACTCAAAAAGAAAAAAAAAAAACGCCAAACCCCGCCTCGCCATATAGCGCAAGAAAGATAATGTCTGTGTGTTGTGTATGGGGATGGTGTGGGGGTGGCGGGTGCTTAATGGCAAGCTGTGAAGTTGGGGCGAGTCACACTCCTTATTCAGCTGCTGCTTTCATCTTCTGATTAGCTTCTTATTAAGTCTGCAGCTCCATGAAATTTTAATGAGAATTTATTAAAGAACCTTTGGTGTTGCTACTGTACCACCATTATAAAAAAATAAACCATCTTATTTCTCTGGATTCCTGGTCAGCAGTGCATTTAAGGCGCTGCTGTGATCGATGTATCATATGTGAAGGGTTCGGTGCACCGCAAGCCCCGCAGGCTGAACATTGTTTGACCTTACCAGACTTTATAATGGGATACATTTGTAAGTTTTGATAGCTAATTCCTGTGTCCCTGTCAGGGAAGCAGCGTCACACTGAATCTTTTGCGTCTTGGTGATAAGGTCACTGTAGATACAGGATTTCGGTCTGCACAGCAGACTTCTAGTCTTTGATTCACTCCAGCCTTGAAAACAGAAAGATGAAAGAGATCGCACCAAAGCAACACAGACAGACAGATAGAGAGGGAGACGCAGCTTTTGTTTTGGTGTTGGATTATAATTCTATGCACCCATCTCTCGTGCCCACCATCCCCCCTCCTCCTGTGTCTTCGGTTTCTAAGAGAATACCAAATAACAAGCATTCGAAATGATCCCTCTTGGTATTCATCTAAGTGCGAGCAGGAATCGATCACTGCCTTTCCACCACCTCTTCATGTTTCGTCCCATCCGGTGTTGTGTCTGTAGTCAGATGTGTGCCACGCCGATGTGTTAATGAAGTGTGAGAAGTGAAGCAGTAACACGTCTCGCCCATTTCACCCTTAACTCCCAGAGGTGTGGGGATACAGAAGAGCAAGCACATACACACACACACACACACAAAAGTGTAAGAGTACACACACACATGCATGCATACACACTGAGAAGAAAAGCACACGCATACACACATTCTGTCTCATTCTCAAGGGGCTGATCTCGGAGAAACCAGGTTAATTAGCTTGTTCACTCCAGATCTTACAAAGAGTCATGCTCTTCAGATGAAGAGAGCTGCATTGTGCTCTGTTGCCTTGTGTGCAGCTAATAAAGCCTAATAAACCCTTAATCATATGGCTGGGTACCAGACCAGTAGGTAGCAGGGTTTTATTCAAAAAATTTTGATTGATCTCCATTGTTGCTGGTGTGAAATGGAGCCGTTATCAGCTGCTTATTCAGCACGCGAGCGATGAATCGTGAGGCCCTCAGCCTTTACGTGCAGAATTTGTGATACATGCACGTGTGTGTTCGTGTTCCTGATTTAAAAAAAAAAAAAAGAAAGAAAAAGAAACACAGATTGATACATAATGTTGATTATCATAGTGGGAACAAAGGTACGGGCCTAAATTATCCCTTCAGCCTGATCCTTTGACGCAGGCAGCTCAGAACAAGCGCTGTAATCCTCTCCTCTCCACGTCCAGCGCTAACAAAGCATTTACACGACACCATGTTGCTCACGTCCCTCCCCTTACCTGGAATTACTGCACAACACTTACGCAACTAGCTTTCCATGCGCTCACACCATTTTTAGGCCCTGTCTGTCTTACACAACCCTCCAATGCTCCAGTTCGTTTTTTGTTTTGTTATTTTCACCCCGACCGGATTACATCTTAGCCGGGGAGCTCCTATTTTGGTCTCTGCTCGTGTCTGTGCCGACGAGACTCACTGTACAATCTTTTATTGACCTACTTAGAGAAACAAACCGCCTTCCCCAGACTTTACCCCCTCATTTCTTTTAGTGGCCCTCTGT